>OY720637.1:147182236-149773486 GCA_963169105.1 Ceriagrion tenellum
CAGTTATTAATGATCATATTACTTAAAAGAACAAACTGATAATTAGTTGTTTATCAGTGATAAATTAAAGATTGTGAAACAACAGAATATTTACTTATTCCCTCCACCACATCCATGTCCTTATTCATTCAACGATGACAAGTTAAACATGGCTCTTGTATACCTTGTTTCACCTTGTATATACGTTGCAGGTCATTTTTCATTTGTTTTTCAAATGAAATTCAACTCATAAGCTTGGTAACTTGGATTTCAGGTGAAGTTCACAGGGGCACAGCATGTAAACACTTTCCTAATGGGAACTCTACTGCGTCAATAATCATAGAAAGCAGCTTCCCCACACAATACTCATAAATGAAACGCATGTCTGTATATTCCTCATTTGTGAACATAGATGGCATTTTTTTCTAATTGCACCAAAATGAATTATACCACACAAAACAATATGCAAAAGAAACAATGCAGCTGTGGCTGAAAGTCAACTTCCGCATCCAAACAGTTTATGCATTTACCTTAACAAACTTACCTTAAAATGTAAACCTTAACAAGAGAAAAATGGAGACTTTAACAGAAAAGCTCAGCACTACTCAATTTAAAATAATTTCTCCACATGAATTCCATGTGCTTAGCATGTCCGTTTCTTTTAAATACTCAGGAACTGTTGACGATACAAATTCATTCGAGCTGAGCAGAAAGAATTACGATAAACAGCATACTTAATGATGGATCTGACATTGGGTGAAACTTTTCACCATACCGTCAATACCCCCTAAAGCAATTTTGGACTGTTAACCTTGTTACTTAAGCGGCAAGACCATGCCCTTGGTAGCATATTCTCCTCAGATATTTTCTCTTAGGCAAGTTTTCAATGCAGTTGCGACTGGCCTAGATTTTCAGAGAAAATTAAAGCTCTTATCCTGGAGAACATTTGCAAATGGTGGTCTAAGCAGCCGACATGAGATCAGAAGGTCCATGGTTTGATAACCGGTCCAGTCAAGTATCTTCCACTCGGAATTGGCCACCATTATATCTTCAGAAGTTAGTGGGATTTACTTTTGTCTCGGCAGAGAGAAGACTTGGAAGATGTAAATGCAGGAATACTCCTGGGCCTGAAGTTGGAGGGGAGAGGAAGAGAGGGGAAGGGATGTGAATAAACCCACCTTAAAAGAGTTGTTGAAAGTGGAGTAGTGGGAGAATATGTGAATGGCAACTGGGAGGGACATGAGGGAGAGGGAGGGCATATTGTTGCAATTAGAGCGGTGGCCATTCATACCTTCCTATCCTTCCACATTTCCACTTTCAACAAGACTTTTAAGGAGGGTTTATTTGCATCCCTTCGCTCCTCCTCCTCTCCCCTCCAACTAAGGACCTGGAGTCTTCCTGCACCTACATCTTCAAAGCCTTCTCTCCCCCAGGACTTAATAAATCCCAATAACTTTTCCTATTTATCCCCTTCTGCACCCTCCCCTCCCATTCCCCCTACATACTCATCTTTTCTCTTCTCCCCCCCTACCTATCTCCTCCTTTCTTTCTCTCCATCCCCCCTCCATCCCTTCCTCATCTCATTCATCCTTCTTCTGCGAGTATGACAGCCACGGCAGGCTATAATTTCCACTTTAGATCTTTGTTGAGGCTTGATTGTTTACTTCATTTAGTATGTATACCTTAATTTTAGTTTTGGAGGTTGGCGATTCATTTTGATACATGTAAGGAGAAGTGTGTTGGCTAAGACCAATACAGTTAATTGTTTCAGATGGAAGACAGCTGTTGATCAATGGGTCCATGTAACAGTACCATAAAAGATGCCATATCTCTGCAAACTATAAAGATTGGAAAATATCAATAATGGAAATAAAAATAAAATGCACTAACTTGTGTGAAAATTTTTCCTACCTCCCATGATAAGAAAATAATCGAAAGAAATTATTTCATAAAACAAAAATTTTGACAACTTTGCTACCATAAGAAAATTGGAATCAATCCCTTCTATGTAAATTTTGCACTTTCCTCCTAAAACACCCTGTACATAAAATGTTAATATACATAATACACCAGTATTTTTTATACTGATTATCCGTCTCATGCTATTGTTGCATTTTATGCATGGAAAATTAAGTTTTTATCATGAAATGTGAGCACATAGTGAAAAAGCATGTATTGTAAAGAAATAGTAAATTACATAGGTGCATAAAAATTTGGGTCTACAAAAATCAACATCTGCCAACATGCTTGAGGTAAAGAGTTGATGACTAGAAAACATGTTTGAATAAATACTGAGATCAATATAGTACCCAAGAGTACTACCTGGGACAAAATAATACAAACACACAACAAATACATAGTTGAAAACAACACGACTACGATGAGAAAGTTATCAATAAGGACATAGACACTCCACTTTCTGCAGTGCTCTCAGCTTGAATATTTCAATTAATTGCACTAATCTTTCATTATCATAATACATTTCAACATTACCCAAAAATTACTTCATAGTTGATAATGAAATCCACTTGAGTATTTATGAAATTGAAATGGCTACTGGAGAGAAAACCCCAAGGTTGAGTAAATCATTAAATAATGCGACAGATTACAGACAAGGCCAAACAATAGCAATCTCAAGCACTGAAGTCCATCGGACAGGTAGGCTGCAAAGCAGCACATTACACTATTGGATCACTGATTTCTTTCACTTTAAAAGCAACACCAGATAGAGCAAAAAATACCACATGCTACAGCACATTCCATCAAATTAGGAATTTGACATAACAATGACAACCATGGGACCTCGGGTCCAAAATACTTGACCAACAACACCATCACATTGGAATAAAATACACATTAAATAGCCTCAGGATATCCAGCTGTTTACGGATTCAATGTTCTCCAAAAACATTGTTTAAAACAGAATAATAAACTGAAACTGGTTTCCCATTTTAAGATTATCCCATTATCATAGATCACTCTGCACCAAATCACCAAATGGTGTAAAACAATTTGATTTAAGAAAGAAACAGTCCCAAAATTAAATATGATTCCATTTCTCTGAACAACATTACAGTACACAATTGAGGCTCTTTTGGACAATTATCTCCGACGAACTAGCCCATCTCCTACCAGGGAGGGGCAAATTTTCACAATGTCTCAACCTCTGCCTTCAAGCCCACTCTCTCCTTCTCGAGAGAGAGGTAATTGTGCGACCGTCCACGCCCATCGTTCATCCCCTCTCACTCACCGACTCTCTCGTCACCCTTCTCGTCTTCAGGGACAATCGACTTGAGCACCCCGTCCACCAGGCCCTCCACATAGTGCTGCACCTCCTTGGGCATGTCCTCTTCCTCCCCCTGGCCCCCCTCCCCTCCTCCACCCTCCTTCCCAGCCTCCTCCCCCCCCTCCTCCTCCTCCCGTCTTCCTTGTACCTTGCCCTCGGGAGAACCTTCCGCTGCATCCCCTCCCCCTCCACCCTCCTCTTTCGTCATCGACGACGATGCCTTCTTGGACGTCACCACCTTCTCCCCAAATATTGGCAGGTAAGAGGGGCGGCTCTCGCCATTGGCCAGTTGGCCCCCACCGTCCCCCTCCACCACCCCCCTCGTCTCCCCGTCTCCCCCCTCACCGTCCTTGTCATCCACCTTGTCCTTGTACCCAAAAGGAAACGGGGGGAAGGCTCCGGGGGGAATGCCCTGGGGAGTCATCACTGCCGAGATGTACGTCTGGATGGCTGCGTTGGCATTGTCCACCCTCTCCCGGCTGCCTGCCTCGCCCCCACCACTCCCTGGCACATTGGCACTCGCGCTCGACATGTACTTCATCACTTGCTTGAGGAAATCTTGCAAGTGTTGCACCTGTAAGAACACCGAGTGGGGGTGAAGGGGGGGGGGGGGAGGGGCTTGTGTTCACATTGCTCTCATGGCAATCATACTCGACTCACAGCAATTACAGTCTAATTACAGAACTGGCAGGTTGCATTTAAATAGTTTACTCTAGATCCAGTGAATTTTTCTTCTATTTCTCCAAATATTCATTTAACCTCAGTTCATGCAATTTAAAAAGTCAAACAAATCAGTATGAGTGTGCCTGCGGCTGGTGGCTATGCCATAAAAATTGGGTACACCTAACCTCAGAAAATGTAGGAAAGAACTAAATAGGCCATGTGCCACCCCAAAGAGGAAGGTGAAAAGAATGAATGAATACACAGCGATGATGGAAGCCCAAAGTTTGCCATAATGAAGTTTGCTAATGGAGATATTCAATTATCTTCTAGTACTTCAATATTCATTAAAACAGATAGTTATGAATGGCCAGACAATTGGCAATATTATTAAATATTTATAGTTGGCACGATAGTTGCCGACATCAACTGCTCTTGTTAATCAGCTCCTTCTCTGGTATACATATGTTTAAGCTGTCTTGTTGTCTCCTTGTTGAATAAATTTGTTTGCTTGTATTTTCAAATACTATTGCTATCACATACTAATGTTAGTTATTCAATCAGTCTCTCAAATGTAGCCAGACAAAAGAGAGCAAAAAGATTATGTCTGACCCCTTGTGCTTTGTTTCCCAAACACCAAACATTCACTTGTCTCATTCTCACACCATTCATCAACTCATTCTCTTTTCCATAGCCACCATATTCCCAGTTCCAACATCCACAGTTTGTATTGCCAAGTCCAACTCTTGATGGCCCAGCCTCATACAAGTTCGCTACCAATCATTTCTTCAGATATTATTTAACAGCTAGGCTACCGTGGATATAATTTAACTGCCTGCAGTAAGATCACAAAGAGTATGTAAAGTTACTAGCCTAAACAGTATCCATGTCAAGTACAGCTTTCCCTGTTCACAGTTATGGCACTCTACCAGTCAGTTTTTGAACATTTGTGCCACTCATCTATGAGAGAAACCAAAGCCTAGTATTACCATAGACCCACTTTCACCCTCCTGCTTGAGATAGGATCCCTTATGAAAGGACTAACTAGAGAGCCAGCAAGCCATTGGCCACAATCCACCAGTGGGAGGTACATACAACATCTTGACACAATGGGATGCTAATTAGGCGAAATAAATAAAATAATGCCATAAATCATACTCCTGTATCGGTAAGGGTAAGCACCAACCTGTGATGCTGCATTGAAAGGGTTAAGGCCCAATCCTCTAGAAAACCAAAGGTGCTTGTGACTGTGAAAACCTTCAGCGCAAATTACTGTCACAATCTCCTCTGTTGGTAAATATTTCGAATAAATTACACTAACTAAAATCAATTCTTTTACATAATGATGAGACAATTCTATGGGTACCACGGCATGCATACCTGCCCTTGAAGAGTTGCACAAGTTCTACTGAGTTCAGCAACAATATTGGCATCAACCACTGCCGCAAAAGTGGTGCTTGATGGCACAACCTCGGTAGGTGGTGAAGTCACAGCATTGACACCTTCAACTGGAGACTGAAGGCAATTTGGTGCGCTTTTATTTTGCATGGAGAATACCTGAGAGGGGAGCAAAAAAGACTTGTGGTCAGAAAGATTAAGGGTCATGTAACACAAGAACATCAGACAAGAAACAATAGCATGAAAAAGAAAACTTTTTACTGTGCAAAAATATATTTTGTATCAGCTTCATACTCATCAGATTACTTTCAGAATCATATTGCCCATTGGCAGACATTAGCAATCATGACTTGATCAATAATGCTAGGATTTAAAAAGACAATATTAGAACTTCCAGTAACAATAATTGACTATCAACGAAGCAGTACCACTTCAATTCTACTGAAACAATTATCAATTAGTCCACATCTTACTCTCAATACAGTAAAACCTTAATTCATGCACCTAGATTTTCCATAATGCTCAATTTTGCACAGCATCATTAAGGCACAGCCCTGGGAAGAAGAGGGAAAAATCCTCTGGAATGGCATACTCAGGATTCAACGAAGTCCACATTTTCTGCAAACCATGCTCATTCTTGGATTGGATATTTGGGGAGGCGACCGACAGCTAAGGTCATTTGCGCCATAGGGGACAGGTAAGGGTGGATAGAAACCTGGCGTCGGCATTAGCCTGCTCTTAACGAAAGGCGCCGAGGGGACCACGGTTTAACGTCTCATCCGACTGACGGAGTACTGTACTTGAAGTGCCCTCCACAAGACACTCAAGTAGGGATCGGGTGTCCTCTGAATAACTTTCCACCTCTGAAAGGGATTTGAACCCTGGCCGCCCGTGTGGTAGGCGAGTACTCGAGCCACCACCACACCAACCCGATCCCCATGCTCATTCTTACATACATCTTATTATGGTAAGTAGGCTGTTATGCATTTAGGGATAAGGAATGCGTCACACTTCAAAAGAGCATTTTAGTTTTCCTCCATCTTGAAAAAAAGTGGCCTATCTAATTTTGCTCAACAGGTGATGCATTAGTTGGTCAATAGATTTCCTGTGCTAAAGCATTAAGAAAACAAATGACACCAACAACCTGTAGATCTAGGTAACCAGCATAGAGGCTGCTTCTGTGCATTCATGGGTGTGCAAAATCAACTGAGAGCCAGGATTCCAGGAGTGGGGGTTAGAATTAAACATGTATTAGTTAATGCACCACAATTCATTTCCAGAGAAAGTCGATAAGGGACTTTCTAATGATAGAAAACAAAAAGTAGTTATTGATGGGTTTCAGCTCTGATATGGTTGAAGTCACATCCAGTGTTCTTAAAGGAAGCATGATAGGCCGTCTTTTATTCATTATTTATATTAGCCTTTGAACTCCGGACCAAAATGTCCTGCAAAGTCCCTCCCTGCCGGATTTAAATTGGCACTCGTAGAGTTTTCCTGCAATGAATGGGCCAAAAATGGCACTCTTGGTAGTGAGAAGCACCAAATGGCTTGCGAGTATAGGCACTTTTGGCGTTTAAAGGTTAATGACCTAAGTTATAAATATACAGTTATCTACCATGAAATAAGTGACGATGCAGACTTTGAAGTTCTGCCATCGGACCTTAACAATGTTTACTCAAGGTCCCAGGAGTGGGGGCTAGAATTATAATTTAGTAAATGTGCCACAGTTCACATCGTGGGAAAGTCATTATAAAAATGCCATAATAATAATAATAATAACTATATATATAAATAACTAGTAGTCCTAGTCATAGGTGTGCTCGGTGGAATCAAGGCAGACTAGGCAGAGAAGCATCCATCGAAAGATCTATCTGCGGGGTAACCACCTGCCCCAAAGGAATGGACTCATCGACGAGATCCTGACAGAGACGTCAGATCTCTGGACGGTGAATTGCGTGGTCTACGCTGCGGCCAAGGTTTTGGCAACCTCCCGAAAGGACTCCTCTCGGGAGGATAAAGCAGCAGCAAGGCATTTTTGTTAGCCTCAGTATTCTAATCCACCTATATGGATATCTATGTCAAATTTTATGTGTAACTTCAATAATCTATTTTTGTACTGACTTGCCTTGTAAAATTGAAGGTTAAAAAAATCATTATTATTATGTATCATTACTTTGGTAACTTTCCCGCTCCGAGTCCTTGGCAAGCATCAGGTTTCATTGCGGTCATAATCGTCGAGGACTCGGGAGGGGTTTGGCAGTTATCGCAGCCACGTCCAACGCCCAATGGATTGGTGGCTATGCTGCATTTGGGTCGTGCGTACGGACGTAGATGGAGGGACCCAAGTAAGACAGCCTTCTGCATGCGAGCTGCAAGTGACTCCACCTGTGTCATGCAGGACGGAATGCACTTGATGCTCTCCAGCAGCGAGCCCTTAACTCCACCGAGCACACCTATGACGAGGACTACCAGTTTAACAGAGTGTCCTAGGTACATTTGCTGAAGGTCAAAAAGCAGGTCTTGATATTTCCTCCGTTTCTCCGCCTCCTTTGCATCCATGTTCGTTTCAGCCGGGGCCGAAAACTCTATCACGAACATGGAGCGTGAGAGTTGGTCTAGGAGAACGATATCAGGCTTGGTCGCCTCCGACTGCCTGGTGGTAGAAAAGGGGTAATTCCACCAGTTGGTGCACTTATCGTTCTCCACGACAGACTCTATATCTCCAGGGGCATAGATCCATAGGCCCAGAAAATTATTATAATTTTATTTTTTTCACTTTGGTAACTTTCACGTTCCGAGTCCTCAGCAAGCATCGGGTTTCATTGCGTTCATAATAGCCGAGAACTCGTCGGGATCGACGGGAACGTCGTTTGTCATCTTGCAGATGATGAACGACGTTCCCGTCAACGAGTTGCGAGTCTTCCTTGTCCTCCGATATTCTTCCTTTCGCCAGGTGGATGGATGCACACTTGTCCAATCCGAATTCCATCCCTATAGCCTCACTGTATTGATGTACGGTGTCCAGTGCAACGCGCAGGTCTTTGGCGTTGGAAGCGTACAGTTTAAGGTCATCCATGTAAAACAAATGGGTGACCTTGTGCTTCCTGTCACCAGGAACGCCGCACATGAATCCTCGGCCTCATCTCAGCCTGAAGGAGAGGGGGAGTAGGGAAATACAGAACAGGAGGGGGCTCAAGCTGATGCCTTGAAAAATGCCACGGTGGTATGTTACCAACTCAGTGGAGACCGTCCGTTTGCCGACGACCGCCCGATGTCAAGACGAAGCACGTTCTCCAGAGTGGTAACAGGCGTTGGATGCAAGACACAACCTCTGGGTGGACTTTCATCAACTTCAGCAGGGCGATGAGAAGCTCATGCGAAGTGGTGTGGAAAGCCTTGCGATATTCCACCCAGGCCATTGATAGGTTTCGCTTATGTCGGGCGGCATCCTGACATATGCACCTGTCAATGAGCAGGTTGTCCTTGCATTCCGCGATTCCTCGTTTGCACCCCCTTTGCTCGTACACCGCCTCCCACACAGGCTGGATCTGCTGGAGGATTAGGTCGCTCAAGATCGTGGTGAATGCCTTGTATACAGTGTTTAGACAGTTTATAGGGCGATAGTTCTTCGGATTGGACAAGTCTCCCTTTTTCGGAATGAGAACCGTGCGTCCCTCAGTCAGTCAAGGTGGAAATGGTTCTCTACCTGTGATGAGGGACGTGAAGATTCTGGCCAGATGTTTGTGGGTAGAAGTGAACTTCTTCCATCAGAAGCTATTCACGGCAATCATACCTGGAGCCACAAAATTCTTCTTGCCACAGAAAGCGTGCTTCACGTCACTTTCCGTCACTGAAAGGGGTCCATCCACATTGTGTAGGTGGCGGTCGCAGAACTCTTTAAAGAGTGCGATGGCCGGAGTGTCTCCATTGAATGGCTTCGACATTTCGTTGATATCCTTCCAGAAACGCTCGACCTCATGATCAGGTGGCGGGGATTCAACTACAGGCGGAGGAGGCCGAAAGAGACGGGACGGCTGAAGGAGAAAGGTGGAATTCTCCCTTATGCCTCTACTCCTTTTCAGGAGTTTTTTCTTTATTACTATTTGTTACTTCTGTAACTTTCCCCTCCGAGTCCCCGGCTAACATCGGGTTTCATTGCCGTCATAATGGCCAAGAACTCAAGAGGGGCGGTGCAGAGTTCGTAGCCGCTTCCGATTAACCCATCAGATAAGTGGCTACGCTGCGTTCGGGTCGTGCGCACGAAGCAGACGGAGCGACCCCAAGAGGACGGCCTTCTGCATGCGGGCTGCAAGTGATTCCGCCTGTGCCACGCAAGCAGGAATACACTTAATGCTCTGTATCAGCGAGCCCTTGAAATTTTCTTTATTATTATTATTATCATTATTATTGAGGTATTCACCTGATCTTCGCCGTATTTTTTCGGCATGCAATTTGCTTCAGGGCCACCTGAAACCTGTCCAATGAATATCGCTGACCTCTATCTCATGTAGGTCCTGGTCTTGTCGAATGCCACAGCAACTTTTACCTCGAAGTCTTTGTGAGGTCTATTCCCAGAACCGCCACCAGGATGTAAAAGATGAGACAAATGACAGCCGGCATACTGTTTCCATCTTTGCCATTTCATTTATCTTCCTGAAGATCATTTAGCGAAGTCACAATTGCTCTGAGCATAAAGTCCCACTCGATCTATGCTCTACTAGCAGGGAAATCCCTTTACCTATGACCCAATATCATCCAGACACCGCTTTGGCATGACTAGATGCAGATAAGAGGCGAGAAATGCAACCAAACGAGTGGGGTGTGAGAAAAAGACAAATATGTCCGCTGTGAAATCCTATGTCGATTTGTATTCTTACTAACAAAGTGCGAATATCAGATGCCAGACCTGGATGTTGTACTAAGATTTCTAGTTGGCCAAAAGTATTAGCGTTGAAAGAATTGTGAGTGGGGACTCAGATGAAACTTTTTTATAGCCTCGAGAAAACACTTGGATATAATGGATTTTTATGACTTTGTAACTCAGAAAAAAACTCATTAAATTAAAATAATCAAATATTGTGTAAATTTCATCTAAAATATGATAAACAATTTTTCTGAAAGATTTACAAAAGAATTCCACCATCACTAAAAATTTAACACAACAAAGAGGGGTAATTTCCTTTCCGGGACAAAAATGTCCCATCCGCGGTTTTAGGTATTTCTAGTTTTTTCTCGGAAACTATGCATTCGAGTATGACAATTATTTCACATAGCAAAGAACTCCCAAATGTTTATGAAAATATTAAGAGAGCTAAAGCTCATAAAAATTTGTAAAGGGACAAAAATGTCCCATCCAATCTGTGTTAATGTTGCGCCACATATGTGCTGTATGTGTGTTCCCCACGATATATCAGAAGTTGAGGTAATTCCAAGATATTTTACTGTACCTCAGGATTTTATGTTCACTCCACTCATAGTGTAGTTACAACATTTGTGTGATGACTTTCTCACGAAGTGAACTGTGGTGCATTTACTAAAATATAATTTTAGCCACCACTCCTGGGACCACGAATAAACGTTGTTAAGGTCCAATGGCAGAACTTCTGAGTCTGCATCTTCACTTATTTCATGGTAGATAACTGTATCGTCTGCAAATAATCTTTATTTACTGCTAACTCGAGAACTTAGGTCATTAATATAAATAATGAATAAAAGAGGGCCGATCACACTTCCTTGAGGAACGCTGGATGTGAATCCAACCATATCAGAGCTAAAACCATCAATAACTACTTTTTGTTTTCAATCACTGAGTCCCTTATCCAATTAATTATTTTTTTATTAACTCCGAATGATTGCAATTTATATATGAGTTTTTCATGAGGAACCTTGCCAAATGCCTCTTTGAAATCAAGAAATATTGTGTCGATTTGCTTTTTTGATTCACCTGATTTTAGGATATCATGAAGGAAGAGTGCAAGCTGTGTTCTACTGGACCAGCCCTTACGGAAGCCACGCTGACAGTTATATAAGAGGTTAACATTATCCATGAATGTCATAATATTGCAAATGACAATGTGTTTGAGGATCTTGCATAATAGTGATGTAAACAATATAGGCTGGTTATTTCCTGAGTCATGTCTGTTTCCATTTTTAAATATTGGTGGGATGTTGACCATTTTCCTAACTTGTGGGACCTAGTTTTCGGATACTATATTGCATAATATGATTTCTAAGAAAGGTGCAATCTGTGGCGCTTACTCCTTGAGCTGTTGAGCAAGTATTCCTTCTGGATCTGGGGACTTTCTATTTTTAGTCAAATGCAGTTGTTTAGTTATTCCATTTTGTTGAATAGATATGTCAGTCATCAGCTTGATATAGTCAGAAATGTCTAAATTGTGCATTGTGTCATCTTTATGGCCAGCGCAAACCAATCCTCCCGCCTCAATCCGACTAACGTCTGCTTCCTCCCATTTTTTCCGATGGGCGCACTCTACACCATCCGCCAAAACCAAACGACAATGGACTTGCGCCTGTTATCCGGGAGGAGACGGACGGAAGCCAGTGCATAGTATTCCCCTGGACCTACGACCTCCCATCTGCATCCGCCAAATACTCTCGACCAAGACTTCCGGGTGGAGTAGACGGAGACGGACGGTGGCTGACCGAGGCCGGGAGGGATAGTATGTGCCAACTCACAGAATAACCTGTATTTCAGTTAGCCATATATTTTGGGAGGGAAGAAGCAGATGGAGGCAGGAGGATAAGTATGCGTTGGGCTTTATTGTATACACATTTGAAGTACTGGTTTAGTAAGCTGTCTTTGTCAATGCTGTCAGTGACTACTTTGCCATTTTTCTCCTATTAAGACTGCTATCAAGGATTCACCTTCGAGCTATTTGGGACCTGGACCTAGGAATCTGGATTCGACTTGGTTACCAGAATGACATCTAGTATTTTCATGCAGGATTTTTTTTCTTGAGGTTTTGTAGAGTAGAACGCATTATTTTCTTCATTTTTGAGCGTTGAGCAACGTAAACTTCTCTAGATGCTAGTTCCATCGTTTTTTTACCTGACTTAATAGAATTATTACATAGGTTATGTAATTGCCTTCATCTTCTGAGCTCCCGCCTTACTTCATGGTTATACCAACGAAGTTCTTTACTCTCCCGTTTGAATTAGTGTGGAATATATTCACTGATTCCTTTACATATTCTTTGCAAAAAATATCTCCATGATTCTTCGGTGCTCTTGTCTTTCATAGTGGCTACATATTTCATGAATGAAGCTTGTAACATCTCTCCAAATTTTATGCGATCGCATTTTTCAAATAAGTAGACTTTACTTTTACATTTTACAGTGGACTCTACTGCAGTTTTCAAAGTCATAAAAATTTCTTCATGATCACTTATGCCTTCGAGGATAACGACGCATTTGATCATTGAAGGGTGACCAGCAGCTAAAAGATTTAATATTTTATTACTTCTCGTTCAGTTTGATCGTCGGTAGGTTAGTAGATTCGTTAATGACATGGGTAAGAGAGTGGCGTGGAAGTATATCAAGTAAGGCCTCGCTTATATCTCGCTTCCTTGAACTAGTTTCAACGCTATTGGTTTTCCAATTTACAGCCGTGATGAAGAAATCACCACTGATAATTATCAAGCTATTGTTATCTCTCGAGGTAAATGATGATAATTGAGTTTCTAATTTGTACAAAACGTCTTTTTTGGAATCTGGTGGTCAGTAAAAGGAACATATATGTACATCTTTTTGTGTTGTTGTTTAATAGTACACCAAACACTCTATTTCATTGTCTTCTAATATGTGTGTGGTACTATTCAAATATGATATAACTGCTAAGAATACTCCGCTGCCAGTCCTATCTGGTCAATCACGTCTATAGATTTTATATCTTGTCAGAAAAACTTTGCCATTGGTAACATATCTCTGTTCCAAGTGCTACATCTGCATTTTCAAATGTATGCTCAACCTTGCCACGTTTGTTCCTTATGCTATGGAAATTTACTATTACTGAATTTATATCGCATTCAGCTTGATGAATGTCCGTTTGTGGTTTCCTGTAATTGTGTGTTATCTTTTTGATGTTCTCTGAAACCACTGAGGAAAGAGTTTTCCTTTGAAGTTATGCAGCTTTCTTTAAACCGTGTGTTGGAATTATTTTCGCTATACAATTAACATTTATTTATTAGTGCTTCCCTCAAGTTTTTTCAGCGATGAAGTTCTATGCTACACAATTACTCGGAGGCTGTTCAGGGTGTCCACAAAAGTCACAATAAAAAATTCAAGCATAATTCCAGGTTTTTAAGTGTAAATTTATAAAAATTTCCAGGCTATATTATCGCGGTGTATATAAGAGCCAAAGTGATGTTTTTCACGTTTTACAAATAATATGGATTTTTCCTAATTAAGCACAACCTAATAAAAATATAGATGTCAAATAGCTATTTAAAAAATAAAAGTGGAAAAAAAACAAAGTAATTAAATATGTTGTTTTATAAACAATAAATTACAAAATGGCATTTTTAGATCCTATCCGTCCCCCTCTACCCTTCTCCCCTTACTACCGCTCTTTACGCACTCGCAGAGGCATTCAAGTTTACAAAATTTATACCTTTTGCCTCTTCCTAAATCACTCCTATGAAAGCGCAACTGGGCAAGCGATCACCTCTTCGGGGTGGCGAGGTTGCCGGTAACTAGCCCCTGTCATCCTCCCCGTCTGCCTGTCCTCCCCCTCCAGACGTCTGTCTCCCTCCCCAACCCCCCCGGTAGGATGGCCAAAAAAAATTTTTTTTTAGAAAGCTGAGGGGGTGGATGCATATTCTGGTGCAATTTCATAAATATCAAGCCATAGAAAATTTCAGCTTGATTGCACAATAATTAACCCTGCTGAATTCTCCTGTTTTTCGGGATTCTACTGCAGAAATAATGGTCAAAGAAAAGAAAAACAATCCTTGATGATAAATGTTACAATTTTATGTGTTTCTAAATTTTTGGGAGCAGAAATGACGTGGTGGCCTAGTGGGTAGAGCGCTTAGCTACTGATCAGAGGGTCTCGGATTCTAATCCGGGTGAAGCCTTCGGACACCCCCAAACAAAAATCCTCGAAGTGTGGGATGACCCAGGGAAAGGAACTTGCCCCCCTACCCTGAATGTGTTTAATTCACACGCCTATGGCTTAGATGGGTCGAAAAAGGTTTAAATTAACTCTCCTTATCCTTAACATTTCCATACCTATCAAAAAAATTGCTTACGTCTGTATTACAAATAGCAAGTTCTGTTACTCATGCTCATCACTAGTAAGTTTTTTCTTCCAGCAGTGTCAAATATCGTGCAATCAAGCTAAAACTTTGTGTAGTTTTTTATTAATGAAATTACACCAGAAAATGTATCCGCCCATTCAACTTTCAAAAAAAGTTTATTTTTAGGCCACCCTACCCTCCCATCCTCCCTCACACTCGGTAGCGCGCCTTGAGTGGGGTTGCACCGATTAATCGGCAAGTAGACGATGATTCAGATTCCAATTAATCAGTCTATTTGCCAATTAATCGGTTGTGGCTATTTGGCCGATTAATCGGCATAGATAATCAGCCAATTTTTATCATCGTATTGATGTAAAATATAAGACTAGAAATGAAAATAATATATTTCTGATTGATCATCGGGTTGTTTTGGGGTCCCCTTAATTCTTGGCCACCCTGTGTGGATGCTGCAAGGGTGTCTTCTAAGCCCCATCTTGCATTCAATTCTCACTAAGGATCATACTAATGACCAGTCTGAATATAGTTTTGTGAAGTTAGGCTCCCTCAATACACCATCTAAGGACGCAATAGATGCTCCAGAAATGAAACGTTGTGTGGCGGGAACGAGGGAAGCCAAAAAAGTGGCTGCCAGGCATTTAACTGTAGGTTGCCAATAATCGGCCGATAATGCTTGGCCGATTAATTGGTATTCAGCCATTACTATCAGCTTATCCGTGCTACCCTAGTCTTGAGTTCTTGAGTGGCGCGTCCGGCTGTAGGCTGCTTCAAGCGACTGTGTGACATGGCTAGCCAAATCAGTTACTACTCGAGATGGAGTCAAGTACTTCTTGCAGCTTAATAGCCACCACCAGTTGCTCGTAGCACTTAGTAAGTGCACCACCAAGTGCACTTGAGGTGGTCTGTGATCTTGTTTAAAGCCTCTACACACATTCTGACTAGAACACCCAACTGTCGGGGCCTACAGTTGGAGGGACTTTGTCTCCCGATGAAAACAGTCAGAACCATCGAATGGGTGGTCGGTCCTTGCAGACCATCCAAATGCCAACCACCCCGATTTCTTAGGCATCGCAACGTCTGTGGCACAGTCGACCGACTCCCACTTCCGACTCACATTACCCGTTCACCCTGTGGATCTACGTTGGGAGCCAAAATTCATGCGATTACATTCTCGACTGAAAATTATTTTGTAGCTGGGTCTGGTCCGGTGACCTGGTTGATACTTTGAGAGCAGGCTTAATATAAAGAAATCTCCTGAGGTGCGATCTCTAATTGCTGAATAATTGATACACGCCAGCTATCTTGAAGTGAGTCTTGGAAGTTGATAAAACGTGAAGCAAATGCTGACGATCTGCATGGTCGTATTCCTCACAATGAGTGGAAGGAGTGTTTACAATATGCACATACTCGCACACTGACGTGCTTGTACAGATTTGTGAATAAATGTAACAATTAGAGCACGGGCTCTTTCACGGCCGTGCTGTCATGATTTACTTAATTTTGCATGTTTACATGATGATAAATTTAGATTTTATTATTGTTGAGAGAAATTTAAAGGTAACTCTTTTCTCTCTTCGGCATATCATTTATTCATTCAATTTCATTTTTTAAAGATTATTCAATTTTTTTGCTCACTTCGTCCCTAGCAATTCATTGTTCCCAAGGTTTCTACTGGTGTCGGACACTGATGACCCAGGTGATGGTGAATACGTTCATGCTTCAACACGCGCGGAGATATGCATCAAGTAAACTCCACTTGATGTGTTAGCAATCTTTAATATAAATACTTACTGATGGCAACTGAACAGAAATGACGTTCAAATACCACAAGTACATAAAATATTATTTCCGCGAATGCATTGGGCGGAACGCATTGCGCATCTGTGAATTAGGTTCACCTCCAATTGTTCCATGAATTGAGAGCATTTTTACTCCACGTAAGAAATAGAAAATAATGTTGGACGACGAAATGTTTTGGAGAAATTAATGGAATGGGAGAAAAAACAACACAGGCTGTAAAATAATGGGTACATATATAGATTTTAATATCACTTACGGTACTTGTTTATGAATCATTTCCGTGCCTTAGCCTGATTTTAGATTGTGCGACGTTTAGCTACCGAGTCTGCTCATCGGCGTGACAGCCACCTTGCTGTCGCAGTCAAATTCAGATTGTGAAGCTCACAAATTTTACTCAGTATTAGGATGCATACTCAATCTTTGTTTTGAACCTCGTATTTCATGGAGTCAGTTGTCATGGATCAATTAGCACCGTAGATATCAACAGCATGGACGCCTCGCCGGAGCACCGCCGCAAGCCGCAAAAAAATACGCCACGACGCGGCCACTGACGAATACTACAGCATCTTCTTGTCCAATGCGCAACGGGTAGACGAGGAGTATTGAGATGACGAATGTTTTTTGCTTTGACCAGAATTGGTCCGAATTGGTCCCTGATTTGATGACGTACTCCGGCAGACCGCACGGCATCAACGCCGAAAAGGGAGCCAGGAGGATACCTAATCCCAATTTTTTGGACAACGGGCTCCTCCGTTTCTCAAAGATGTGCGGTAAGTTTTCGCAAAAGCGAGACTGACGGGAACTCGTCTCACGTTGTTGGGGTAACCTAACAGATACGAGTGCTTTGGGGAGGCGGAGGCCCAATTGAGGTCCTTTTGACCTCAATCAGTCTCATTGGTGTCGGCCTCGAAGGGGCTGTTGGCTCGCTAACCTTCCCTTCCCATTCCTTTCCTTCCCACTGCTTCCTTTCCCGTGGAGATAAGCGAAAGCTTCAAGTCCGAGGGGGAAGTTGTAATCCTGCGGCGAGAGCCGAAACACCTGTCCAATGCACAGTTAATGAGGGTAAAAGGACACGTGACGCTGACATTACAATGAGCCTAACCAAGTTCAGGACTTTGATTTACATATTAATACCAACGCTAAGTCCATTACAACGTACAGTTATCAAACAACATATATTTTATGGCTTTCACAGTTGAATCAATATATAAAATAAGGATTTTTTCGCCTTGAAATGATAATTTTAAAAATTCCCGGATTTACTATAAATTCCAGAATAATTCACGGAAATTTCCCAGATTGGAAAATTCCCGAATAATTCCCAGTTTTCAAGGTTTTCAAGATTTTCAAGGGCCTGTGGACACCCTGCTGTTATCGGATCTATGCTTTTCAATCCCACTGAGTGATCTACTCTCTAGCAAAAAAAATACCTACAATGCTCTAAAATCCTATGAACCACCCGTCCTGACACTGGGGCGGAGTAATGCGCCCCAGAATGGTTGAGGGGAGCCTGGCACGATCCGAGCACTGGATGAAGATCAATGAATCTTGCTCCTATGCTTACAGAGAATTCCCACAGCCTCCTGTTAAGGCAGTCAAATATAACTCAGAACACAAGTACATACCGCAATTTCTTTTTCTCAAATGGTGATTAGCAGCAACTTTTCTTCTTTGGAGAGATCACTCCCCAAGGTTTTATGGTTTTGGAAGGATCATCAGATTGACTTGAATTTTTTTTCCATAACTACCTACATATTAAGTTCTTTGTCAAGAAGATTTCTGTTATTGTCAACTCACAAACTTGACTCCAAATGCAGAAATTAAAATAAACTATTCTTGAAAACCTATCAGGCCTATTACCGAAAGCATTTCTAATATGGTAAGAGGAAAACTGAAAATGTATACATGCACGCGTAGCACTGCTTTCACTGAAGACAAGTAAGCATGTTTAGCAGCAGAAGGGCTAATGTCACACTCTCATCCATTATTAAAGCACCAGCGGACAATATCACCCCTTCAGCCATACACTTGTAATTAAGCATAAGGGAAAACAAGTGTAAGAGGGAGTGTAATTACGATGTCAGTGAAGCCACATCATGAGTCCTCCAATATGTATAAATGGAATAGCATGGAGTAAATCAAAGTGATTGATGCATGAAGTGGAAAGAATCCTTAACTAATTATCCCAAAAAAATTGGCTTTCTAAGCTCATATCTTTGCCTGAAAGTGTGACTTTACAAAGCAATAAACACAAATTGTGAGCTTAAAACATACCATCATAATATTTGCTTTTGGAATGATATTCATAGAACATATTCTTTAACCAAGGATGAACATTTTTATTAGACTTGGGACGATACCGATAGCGGGTATCGGGTATCGGCCATTTTACTGATACTTCGATACTTTCTAGTATTCGTTTTTTTTCGGATACTTTTATTCGAAAGTATTCGTTTTTAGAAAAACGTCTAAAAACATCGAATTTTAAAATCCCACCTTCTTCAACTGACTGCGCAACGCGTTGTGTATTTGTTTTCATTGCTGCGACACTGCTGCCCTCAAATATCTGCATGACTCTTGTATCCATGTGACTGGTTCAGCGAGTATTCGAAGGTATTTTATTATTGAGTATTCCAGGGCAATTGAGGAGTTATCTACTGCAAGCCAAGTTTTGAAGTACAACGAAAAATGTCGCGGTCATCTGTGTGGAAGCATTTCACGAAATCATTGGACAATTCGGCAATTTATAAATACTGTAAGAAGTCGTACAGACGTGGTGGTGTTGACAAGAAATCGTTTAATACATCAAATTTGTTTAAACATATTAATGCGTGCAGGAGTTATTTAAACTTCAGAAGAAAAAATCCAGGTACGTATGTATAAATTCATACACTATCGAGTTTCCTTGTGACTTACGCAACCTTATTTTTTTTAATAGGTGCAATAATGTTTTCTGCTAAAATGGTAGCAGTCGATCTGTGAGAGCCCTTCAAGTTTTCCCGTTTGCTTACAGATAAACTGTTGCGGGAGGAGCCAAAAGATTCCGACTCACATGGTCTCCATTGCTCCAGTCCTTGCGTTTCAGAAATGTTGGATATTATGGATGAGATTGCTGATGAAGACCTTGCACCTGATGATGAGTCTACTGCAAGCTGGTCTTGCACCATGAAACAGGCTACACTGCCACTTTTTGTTGAATCTAAAAGACTTTATGACATTAATGATGAGCGAGCACGAAAAATACACAAGGCAATTTGCAAGATGCTGTGCCTTAACTCGATGCCATTTAACTTTGTTGAATCTGTGGGTTTTAAAGAGCTAATGAGCAGTGTCTGTCCTAGGTACAAGGTACCTAGCCGGAAATATTTTTCTGACAATCTAATACCTAAAGTGTATTTGAAAGTACAAGAAACTGTAAAACGTATCCTCAATGATAGACCAAATGAAGGAATAACTATCACATCTGATATTTGGACATCTGGAGGAGGGCATGATTATATTAGTGTTACCGCACACTTTATTGATGTAGATTTCAAGAGGAATCATGTGCTTCTGGAAGTAATGGGTTTTGATGGGGAGAGGCATAGTAGTCACCTAATTGCAAAAAATTTGGAAAATGCCTTTGCGAAATGGGAAATAAACGACAAAATTAAATTTGTTATCACTGATAATGCAAAGAATACGGTAGCCGCAGTGCGCCAGTTGGTATCTGTTACCCATATACCATGCACAGCTCATACCCTGCAGCTGGTAAGTCAGGGCTGGTCAAAATATTAACTTTCTAGAAGATTGAACTATTTAGGAATATCATTTTTAGTTGTTCAATAATCTGTGGGTCGTACTATAAAATATCTTTCTACAGGTGGTAAATAAGGGCTGTTTACATCTGCCATCAATTTGAGATTTACTTGGTAAAGCTCGGGCCGTTGTTGGACACTTCAAACATTCTTGTTATGCCATGAAAACTCTCCATGAAGCCCAAGGAAGCCTGAACATGAAAAATAAAGTTCTCATTCAAGATGAACCTACAAGGTGGGATTCATCTCAAAGGATGCTAGAGAGGCTACTTGAGCAGCAGAATGCTATTTCAGGTATGTAGTAGCAAAATTGAGATAGAAAGAATAATAAAGGGTAGCTTAGGGATATGTTGAGAAGTATGTCAATTTCAGAAAATTAAAAGATAAGGATTACAATTTTTTTTCAGTTGCATCTTCAAAGCTGAACTTTAAAGAAATGATGAACCAGAAGGACTGGGCTTTAGCGAGTAAGATACTGGAAGTTCTTACGCATTTTGAACAGGCAACAAAAACCATAAGCTCCCAAAACACATGCTTGTCTGACATTTGGCCTCTAATTGAAAGTTTAAAAACTCTAATGAGGAGTTTTGCAGAAATGCAGGATGTGAAGGGTATGGCAAAAGATATTTTAGGAGAACTGGAAAGGCGGTATGACTGGACAACCTTGGAAAACAAAGAAACATATCTGTTGGCAACTGGGCTTGATCCAAGATACAAAATGAAATTTTTTGGTGATGAAGCAGTGGAAGTGTTTAAGAAAGTTGTCAAAAATAAAGCAAAAAGTAAAGATGTTGGACATTTCAAATTAATCAGAAAAGAACATGATTCATCTGTCTCCAAGTCTGAGGTGGATATAAAAACAATGACACTTTTCCAGGTAAATTTGATTAAAGTAGATCAAAGTAAAGATAATAATTTCACATGCCATTGGGCCAAGTCCTGAGTGGTCTCTATCACCAACTATCTCAAACCAACCTTCGGGTTGAGAACTGTGTTTAGTTTTTTTATGCATAAAAAAACTGTACTTTTGGTGTACATACCATAGTTATTTTAGCATATTAGTAACTGAAAATGTACAGTGTGCTAAATTCATGTGCCTCTATTTTGTTTACCTGTTTTACAGGATGAATTTTTCTTTTTTGCAGGTTACTGAAACTCTTATTAGGCGTCAAACTCCTCAACTTTTGACAGAAGATGGCTTGGGAAAAGAAATTGAACTGTATTTATCTGAAGCCACTCAGTCCCTCCTATGTGATCCTCTGACCTATTGGCATCATGAAACTAGATTTAGAAATTTAAGGCAACTTGCTTCATGCTATTTGGGTGTACCTGCAGGTTCAGTGTTTTCTGAGCAAATTTTTTCAGAGACTGGTGCAATGGTTTCTGATAGAAGAACCCTCTTAACTGCTGAGCATGTTCAGCAGCTCATATTTCTTAAAAATAATTTCCAGTATTTACAAATGCAAGAGGGCTTAGAGTCTGAAATTTAATCCCAGTGATTAATTGTAAGAGTTGCAAAATAAAAGAGTTATCACAATGTCATTTCTCTCATTAATTGCTCTTATATCACACTTTGGATTACTGAGCTTAGTTCACGAGAAAGAAAGCACATATTAAATTTTTTGGGAAAAATAAGTAAGGTATCGGCAAATAATACTATCGGTATCGGCCGCTGGTATCGAGGTATCGGTTTGGAATCGGAAAAAGTGGTATCGGTCCAAGTCTAATTTTTATTCAAGAGTTCTCAAATCAAACCCTTAAAAGAGTGAGCAGCACTAGCCCATTTCTACAAAATGCTATTTCATGCGTGCACACATCCATCCATCCACTCCCTCACCTCTTTCCAGAGCGACCTGATGGCCTCCATCTGCTGCAGACGAAGTTTACGCTCCTTCCCCAGCTCTCCCCTTGTTGCCTCCAACTCCTTCGACAGCAAACTGTGGGCAGAGAGGTAAAAATTACAGTGAAATCACTCCATACAGACACCTCTGACATTTGGACACTTCCAACTTGAATTCCAGACTGAGTTGAATGCAACTCTGCTTGGATAGACCCCCTCACATACAGAAACTCTTACTTAAGGAAGTGGACTCTCTAACTTGAAGGATATGGACACCTTTTTGAAAGGTTTTTTTTCCCAGATGGAAACACTTTCAGGGGGTAATTCCAGAGGGTTGAGGATCTTTCCAGGTAAATTTTATGAGGGCGTTGAGAATTTGCTTCTTTAAGAATGGTAAGCCTAGATATAAAGTAAAGTATGGCAGTCAGTAGCAAGTGGAAGGGAGGGTTGGGACAAATGGGTGAATTCTTGGAAACTTGATCCAGAATTCCTGGCTAATGTTGTCGCTGAGCACATACGTTGGGGCATTGTCCATGAAAATGGGGCCGTGCGCATGGTCTTCTTGTTGATCTTCTTCTTTAGGTGGGTGGGTTTTTCCCTAACGAGTCAGATGATGAATGGCACACAAAACTGCAGAGTAAATGCACTTTGTCAATTTTGCAGTGTCATTCGAGCGGTGAACATTGAGGCAGCTTTGTGTTCCACAATTTATTCAACAATGGCAGAGGGTACAAGCCTTACACTCTGGAAGAAGGTGTAGGTGATAGAGAAAGCAGCTAAAGAGATCAGTGGTGAACAGAAATTGGCAGAGGACTTCAATGTGAGCAAGACTCGAATTTCAGATATCCTAAAGCTATAAGATTCAATAATGAAACTGAGGTTGGTGAACCACTATGAAAGAGTTAAGAAAGTGGTCCCTAATAATGACATTGATTTTACTTTTTTCAAATGGTTTAAGTAACGCAAGCGAACAATTTGCCTGTATCTGGCTCTTTACTACAGCAAAGTTCCCAGGAAATTCCTGTAGAACTTAAAATTTAACACATCATATGAATGGCTCAAAAAGTTTAGAAAAAGACACATCATGCTAAAGCAGTGTGTGGGGAGTAAGCAACTTAGGGTCCAGAAAATGTTACTGCCTGGGCTGAGAGACCATCTGGATTGCTGGAGATTAACTCACCCAAGAAAAAATTTAATGCAGATGAAATGGGATTGTTGTTTAGGGCTTTGGCTAATAAAAGTTTGGCCCTGAAATCTGAATGCTGTTCAGGTGGGAAGGCATTAAAAGAGAGAGTGATGTGCCTGCTGTGCTTGAGCAAGACTGGGGAGCCTCTTCAGCCACTGGTGACCAGAAGAGCAAAATATCCATGGTGCTTTAAAGGTATAAATAAAGAGCATTAGCCCGTGATCTGGAAGCAAGACAGAGAAACATGGATGACATCGAAAATCATGTCTGAGGGGCTAATGATGCTAGATAAGAAAATGGCTTATGAGAATTGAAAGATACTCATTGCTGAAAATGCCCCAGGTCACCCTAGATTGAAGTTATTGAATGTATCTTCCGATTTTTCCCCCTCCAAATCTAACAAGAATCCAGCAACCCCTGGACCAGGGCACGATAAGGAGCTTTGAAAATAACTATAGACTGCTCCTTTCACAGTACATGATAGCAATAATCAACTTTGGGCTTTCTTGGGAAGCTAATAACCATTTTTGAGTTGTGGTCACTGTTTATATCCACACCGGGATAGCTCTTACATTGCTTTACTTGGCTTTTGTATGCAACTCTGACAAGTATATATGTAGTCTATTTGGTATCTGGCACTATCACCTGGCATCTTCCATTTGTATCTCCAACGCAGATGATGCTCAAAGTGAGTGTTAGCTACTACCATATTCTTTTCATTGCAGAACTCTATCAGTGTTTCTCCCTAGGCATTTCTTTTGCCCAGTACGAAATATCCTGCACTATTTCCTTCTTTTCCCTCTCCCACCACGGCGTTCCAGTCTCCCTTGATGATGAGGTTGTCTTTCCCCTTCACTACCCCAAGGACTTCTTCAATTTGCACTGACACTTCTTCTATTTCTTCTTCCATATGGCTAAATGTCGGCATGTAGACCTGCACTATCACTGTGTCTGCCAGCTTTCCTTCCAGCTTCACCATCAGAATCCTTTCGCTATACTGCTACACTGACTTCACTCTCCTGCCCCATTCTTTCTTCAGTATGACGCCTACACCTGCAATCCTCTGGTCGTCTCCTAAATACATCACTCAACATCCATCGCTCCAGTATTTGCTGCCAACTTGATCTCACTGACTCCCAGTTTATCTATCCCTAGCCTCTCCATCTTCACATTCTCCAGCTTCCCGCTCACCCCTAAAGATCTCACATTCCTATTCTGCACTTGTCATTACTGACTGATGTACCCCTCCCAGTAGTCCCCACCTGGAGATCCGATTTGGGGATTATTTTACCTCTGCAATATTTTACTGGGAAGGAGTGTCATCACGTCATATATTGTTAGAATGCAGGGCTGCATCTTCTAGGGAGACTAATGTGGTGGTTTCCCCGTTGCCTTCCAAATCACAGTTCCCTGGCCGATTCCGTGAACTTCCACTCTCGCCCAAAGCTGTGACTGTTGATACCGGTCCGATCGCCCTAATCTACACCATCAGTGCCTTCTGCTGAGACTGCTGCCTCTCAGTAGTGTGGTCGAATACTGGTAGCATGCAAAAGTTGGTTTGGAAAGCCAGGAAAATTTTTTTCCGTCGCTTGGTCTCAAACCTGTGACTCTTGGAACAGGAGTCAAACATGCTACCACTGGTCTAAATCAGGCCCTTTCCAACCTGTATTCCTTCTATTTTGACAATAGTTAAAATTAAACATATTCTCCCTTTGAATTGATGGAATCTTCAAAGTTCAATGTCAAGTTACAGCTAGTGTTAAGCAATTGAACATTAATATGGAATAAGCAAAATGGAATGATTGAAGCACAGGTATCCCTCGTCAACCGCGGGGGTTAGGCTTTTGAAAAACCCCATGGTTGGCAAAACCACAGTTGGCGAACCATTTCGTATATGGGGAATCAGAGGTTAGGTTTCATGAGCAGCCATACAGTAAAATTTAGCATAACTATATTTTCACTATAATAATGAATGTATACATTTACGAAGACATGTTTCTCCCCCACTTTTTGACGTGACCTCTCGTACGGTATCCCAATAGCACCAATAACTAGTTCAAAAAAGATGAGCAAAGCGAATAGAGCCCTCTGTACTATAACTTTTGTACTAAATGGAGTCGCTCCATCACTGTCCTGCAACATAAATTATGCCAGGCGACAGATCTAAGTAATTTCCCAACATAAAGACATCTACACATATTAAAACCTAATAATATTTTTAAAAAGGTGGGAATCCATTAATTGAGAATTAATGAATGAAAAGATCATTTTACTTACTCGGATTTGCTTTGATTATTAATGATCTGCGTCTTTTGAGTTAGTAACACCAGTAACAGTGTCGGGATCACTGGGATATCCAAAGGTTTCCGTTGACGAAAGTCCTTCTGTACTTTTCATTTCAGTGTTTCCTGTTTTGCTGAAGAATGACAAAATGGATGGCTGGCTCATTTTTTCCATAGATTACTTCGTAGTTCTTTATAAGGATGCAGCAATTCATCTAAGCCTCTCTTGAAAAGCAAACCACAATCCATTTGGGGATCAATATCAAAGACAAAATTCGATAATTCTGTGGCTATATCAAGCATTTTGTTGACATTTGACAATGTTATTTCTGTCAGAGGCTCTTCTTCCTCCTCTTCTTCAGCCTCTTACTCCTCCTTGTCTGCTGCGAGAAGTTTCTCCAGCTCCTCCTCACTTAACTCTTCATGTGAGCCTAAAAGTTCTTCAACATCCGTCGGCTGCATGTCCTCTAACTCTTCCCCTTTTAGTTTCTGTGCAAGGGAAACAATGTGATTAAATGAATTCAATGTTGATGGCCTCAGCTCTTCAAGCGATTCTTTAATTATATTTATGCACTTGGCATTGCTGAACTTTTTCCAGTGATCCATTAGAGAGAGAGAGAATTGTTTTTCTCCATCATTTCTATTAAGAATGAGAAGTTTCGCCAAATATAACAACTTTTGAAGATAGAAATGATACCCTGTTCTAGAGGCTGGAGGATGGATGTCATGTTTGGCGGGAGGAATAAAACTTCTCCGTTTGGATGAGCAGATTTGAGTTCCTGAGGATGACCTGGAGCATTGTCTAAAACGAGAAGCACTTGGAAAGTCATTTTTTTTGTGGATAAGTACATTTCGACTTCAGCAACAAAACAGTTCTGAAACCAGTCCATTAAAATATTGCGACTTACCCATGCCTTTCGGTTGGATCGCCAAAACACATGCAGGTGAGTTTTAATTTTCCCTGACAGCTCGTGGGTTCTGCGAGCAGTGGTAGCAGCGATCAGGGTATCATTTCTACCTTCTGACAGAGCGTGGGTTCTGTAAATCAGCATAGGCTTCATACAAAATTCTGCACTAGAACATAAAAGAATGGCAATGCAGTCTTTGTTGACCTTGAATCCTGGAGCAGTTTTTTCGGATTTGGAGATATTGGTCTGCGAAGGCATTTTCTTCCAAAAAAGTCCGTTTCATTGGCATTGAAGACATGCTCCCTTGGGTAATCAATGAGCTTCCTAAAATTATCAGGATACTAATTTGCAGCAATGCGGTCCGCTGTGGCGACTTCACCAGAAATATTAAATTATATTCCTTCTGAAAATTCTCGAACCAAACCCTACTTGCAAGAAATTTTCTGTTACCACTGCGTTCTCCAGATGACACAAAATATTTATGTAATTGCATGGCTTTTTCACGGATTACTGATGTTCTTAATGGCTCTCTGTTTTGTGTCTGATACTCAATCAAAATATTCAATGCTTTTTCTGTTTCTTCCACACTAGAATCTCGCAGCATATAGGATACTTTTACACTTGCACTAGTTCCACTTTCAGCACTAGATCGGATTGACAACTCATATTTTTTAATTGTTCAAAGAGTGGATTCGCCTGGCAACAGAAGCGCAGGATTCTCCATGAGTCTTCCAATTTTTTAAGCAGTGTCATTACATGTCTCGCCCGTTTAAAAAAACTACTTTTCTCCGCACTTGATTTACACTTCGACTCCATCACATCTCATGTAAAATGAAAAGGCGTCGCTCAGAAAACAACTGGGACTTCAGTAAGCACACTCACGTTTAACCGAGTTAGCCTGAGCCTGAGTTTCAACCTGAGCCTGAGTTAGGTTTTGCCCTCTGAAGATACAAAAGTAAATATCTGTTGGGATAATAGGCCTTTCGGTGAGGCAAATATGACTAAGTCGTTAGCAGTCGATGCGAATCTCAACTTCTACATTATTCCATTTATCATGTATTACGATGAAATTTGCTTTCAAGTATCTATTATGATTTTATAAAACTGGACTCTAAATCGAAAAACGATTCCTTTCACATACTCTACTATTAATACAATATGATACGATGTATATAAACGCTACCGCCGCCCATCATGGCTTCGGCTGTCCGAGGCAACATTTTGACGTTTAGCAGTAAGTTGTAAGAGAGTATACTAGGCTACCAGCCTTCGCAGTACCCACACAAAGTGCAGCTTTCCCTGCTAACGGTTATGGCACTCTACCGGTCAGTTTTGGCATATTTTCGCCAGTGTGCCACAAGAGAAACCAAAGCATAGCAATACCCTCGGCCCGCTTTCTCTATTCAGCACAAGCTAGGATCCCTTCTGAAAGGACTACCTTGAGAGCCAGCATACTGTTGCCCGCGACCCACCACTAGGAGGTATATGCGGTGTACTGACAAACCGGGTCACTGTAGTAGTAGTTTTTGATAAGGAGAATGGGGAGAATAACTGTATGATGAGGGTGAATGGTGAAGTAATTGAACAGGTGGATGATTTTGTGTACTGGTAAGATGTTTCGAAAGATGGAAGACTAGATGAGGAGATAAAGAGATGTGCGAATGCTGGAAGAAAAGTGGTAGGTAGCATGTGGAGCATATCAAGGAATGAGAGCCTGTCTAAGGAAGCAAAAATTGCCGAGTACAAAAGTGTACTTCTTCCCACTTTGCTAGATGGTAGTGAAACATGGGTATGTCAGGATAGACATAAGAGTAGACTAAACGCCGTGGGTATGAGTTATCTGAGGTGTATTTGCAGCAAAAGTAGGATGGATAGGGTCAGGAATGAGTAATAAATGAATCTGGGTTAGATGCTCCAGTAATGGACGAGTATGAAAGGAGTGTGCTTCATTGGTTTGGCCATGTTGAGAGAATGGATGAGAGTCGAATAACGAAACAGATATGAGAGTAGAATGAATGATGTGAGAGGTAGAGGTAGGCCAAGAAAGATGTGGTTGAGGAAATTCTTAGGAGGAGGAATATTAGGAGTTTTAAAAACAGGGGGGCGTGTATGAAACAGTGTATGGGGGTAAATGAGGCAAAAGAGGTTTCCAAGGATAGGTCAGAATGGAAGAAATTATTGAAGCAGAGTTAGGAGTACAATTATGTATTAATGAGTAAAACATTTTGACTGTGCCTACCCCGCAGGGAATGGCCTGATGGGTATGTATGCATGTATATAAACGCTAATAATGTAGTGTCATATCACATTACCGTATGGCAACATTTGGCGCAAGGGACATGTTCGATGGGGGTCCAGTTTTGAAAAAGTGAAAGAAAACTTCATCATGTATAATCCTGTAACTGTATTTAAGCAATAGTGTTCATAGGGAAATTCTTGTTTGATGTCAAAAAAACTTTATTAAAAGCATGTTATATTTCCGCAGCGTGGGAAAATCATGGCTTGAAATTGGTGAGTTTTTTGTAAAAGACTGATTCTTGAAGGAAAATTGTTTTAAATATCCGCAGAAGACAACAGCGCAAAATAAAATTACTTTTTGCGATCGGCAAAGCTTGGTAAAAATTTGGATAACATGTAAATTTGTTCTGTGTTGCGGGCAGCCACGTTGGGCAACTCGTAGACCGCGGTTAACGAGGCAAACCCCCGTGGTTGAGAAGGCTTGTCTTCAAAAAACAAACCGTGGATTCTCAAGGGCCGTGGTTGACAAAACCGTGGTTGACCAGGGATACCTGTAGTTCATGAGGCAATCAAAGGTAATTTTTTAAAGGCAGAGATTACAGTTTATCCCTTACTGACATTTACAAATGACCACCTTACTGAAAGCAAAAGAAAGATGAAAGTGCTATCATCAGTTGCCATAGGATTCACAAATGACAATGCTTAACCCTTATGGTCTAAGTGCACATTGATTGGATTGTGAAAAGCATTAATGGTTTAAACTGCAAAATGCATTGGATTCAGAAACTCACTTAGTTTCTACCAATTAGATACAATCCACTCAGTCACAATTACGGCCTTAAGATTATTGTGATTTTTTATTGTCTACATTTAATTGCATGAAATTATTTGTTAAAACCACCTACAGAAGTTTTTTGCAGTAAAAGGCTGTTTCCTGCAGCAGGGAATGTTGTTAATATAAGAAGAGGGAACCCGCAGCCTAAACATGTGGAGAAACTCATTTCCTTGCATTACTGAGTTTCACTAAAAGTTCATATTATATTTGCAGTGCTATTGTGCACTGGAAAAATACTGAAATGACAGTTTATTTTCTTATGGGTACATGTTGCATGGTGTCAATATCACCTGAAAAAGTGAAAGTAGGTTTACACCTTAGAAAACTGCCATTATGATTAATTTTATTGTTTCAAACTTTCATTGAGTTTTTGGCAAGATTCAGGAAAGATTTATCTCAAAATTAAGTATCATTTCAAATTGTTGAATTGATGAAAATTAAGAAATTAACCTAGAATTATATAAAGGTTTTGAAGAATTTTATTTCCTCTAAAAACATAAAATATAGCATTGACGCTCGGAACTTGACTTTTTTTAGCAATGATTGACTCACACTGGACAAATTTTTAAACTCTGGTGTTTGCACATTCCCAGAAAGCATGACTAATCCTCAAGTTCCATGGCCAACCTATAACTTGGTTTTGGATGCAAGGTGATGGCATTGGATAGAGGCTATGATTTGAACTATGTTGACAGACACACATACCGGATGTGATCTTCCATCCTCATCGCCCTGATGTCCTCCTTCATTCCTTTGGCATCAAAGGTGTCTCCATTCTTGGTGGCCTTGGATTCATTGCGACACCGGTATCCACGCCAGAGGCTCTGTATCTTGAGGACTGCCCTCTCCTGAGCCTCCCTTGCCTTCCTTCGCTTCTCCTCGTCTCCTTCACCACCCCCCTCTCCCTCCTCTGTCCCCCCTTCCCCACCCCCCTCCACAGGACCTCCCCCCACCACTCCCTCCTTCTGCCTCCGGCCCACTGCCACGCACTTGATGGCCTCCAGCTTCGAGATGGACATCTCGCTGTCCGAATTGTCCCCGCTGCTCTCCTCCCCAGCCCCATCCTCTCCCACTCCACCTCCTCCCCCTCCCGCCTCCCTCCCTCCCAACCCCTTACCAACCCCCTGGCCCCCTCCGCCCCCGCCCCTCGACGTCCCCAGCTTCCCCTCCCGCCTCCCAACTCCCGACACCCCACTCGACTCGGACGGCTTCTTTATCTTGGCGCCTCGGCTCGGAGTCCTCGACACGCGGCTCATGGCAGGCGAGTGTGGCGCATGGACTTCCATCGATGATGCACTACGAGTAGTGGTGCCCCTACGACTGACGCCACTCCTGCCCTGTGCCTGGGCCGACTGCAAAATTAATAAGAATCACCAAATCACTAATAACAACTACCATGCATAATCTCTTATAGTTCAGCCCCAGCTACAAAGATTAGTGCGTTCATTTGTTCATAGATAATTGATATGGAAAACAAATAAAGGACATATTTCATACAACCATGCTAACGGATACAAAAAAGTCATGAATAAAAAGTATGCATAGTCATAAGAAATATAAAAACATAATAAAATTACATTATGAGAGAGGATTTTGGTCTTCCTAATGTATACTCCCGTCCAAAAAAAACTTACCACCTCGGAGCCGAAAAATTTCTAAGTCCCGAGTTGGCGTCGATGTGACAACACGGTCAAACCATGCCCCCTGCCCGGGAAAGGAATAAACATATGAAACGGAAAAAAATGTTGACCTGCAAATGGAAATTCTTAATGGTGGGAGGAGTGCCTGGGACCTCTCGTTGACGACGACTGCTAGAAGATGTGGAGAGCCCATCCTTCGTCTTCGTCATGTTTTATGGAAGTTCACAAAGTGCATTTACGTGTTTATTTAAACTCGCATACTACACAGTTACACGCGTAAATGGAATCTGAAGATGATATTAACCACTTGAATTGACTATATTCTCAAAGAGATAAATCAATTTCCTGGACAAATATTTGATTTTTGTGTAAAAGGATAAATTTTTTATCGTACCCACTATTAGAAATGTTTCCTCCACTGCGTTTGGAACATTGAGACTATGCGTCTTTGAATTTTAACGTGATATTTTTCCCACAAATAGCTTTACAGCTCCCTCTTAGAAATATTATTTTGTTCAAAGTTGGATTAAAATAACTCTATACCCAATTATTATACTGTTAGAATGCTTTTTAACCAACGTCCATCGACTCAAACATAGAATTCAGCAATCACTCAATTTTTGCCTCCTGTTAGAAGTTACTTGGGATTAAATACGCTGCTTGCCGGACAAAGACATCTTTTCGCCACACAATGTTAACACTTGGTCCAACTTCGTCTCATCAGCGTATGTTACACTGCAACCTTCTACTTCATAATAAAAAAAACTTATAGTCGAGCGGGAGGGACTCGATCTAAATGATATCCCAGGGCAGCTTTCAAATATCAACTCCTTAGCTTATCACAGTCGTTGGGTTGGGAATGTTGTTTACATCGCATTTAGAAAACGGAAAATTGGCCACTGGGGTTCACATCGCACGTTATCTGCCATGGCCATTCCAGGAAGATGTGGTTATGGCAGGGTAAATATATTTGTAAATTTTCCCTGCTCCAAAATTCCCCGATTCTTTGCATTTTATTTATACCTTACAGAACTCTGCAACGACACCGGAAGAACTTCATTATTATATGGACATCCTCCCTAAATTCAATGACACTGTTATTGTCTCAATGATTATGAGTAAAACTGAAATAGCTGCTGACGTTGGAATATATGGAGGTCAGCTTTGAATATCGGTAACATTCCTTTCGTAATCTTTATAAAAGGGTATGTCAAAAAAAAACTAACTACTTTGGCTTCTAATCGAAACAGAGCATTCACATTCAAAGTAATTATTAACGGGATATATTTCCCAATGGAAATGGTTGGCTAGACATACCTCAATAATTACTGGTTTTAGTTAAACTAGTCACATTGATTCAATCGTCATACCTTTCTGATAACATGTGATTTCTTGTTGCTTAACTTTGTTTGTAATGATACTACGATGTCTCCATTTTATTTCTCGTGAAAATCTTTGAAATCGACCAAACACAAGGCCTTTACACTACATCCCTACGATTAAAAATAACTCGATGTCACTTATTTGACCATGAAGTGCCGTAAATAATATCTTCAGTTCACTCAATTAGTAAGTTCAGCCTCCACTTCATTATCCAAAATCAATTGAGTTGAGGCAACATCCTATCGGCCCCATATATCCATTTCTGAGAGAGCAATAAACATTCCTCACAAAAGAAAGCCCTTCCCACAATCCTGGATTGTGGAAAGGCTCCTCTCTTCTGAAAGTGACCAAAACAGGGCTGCGGTTTCTTTCTCAGCTGGGAGTGGGCATGTCGGAGAAGTGTTCTAATTTAGCTATTTCCAATCAATAAGGTTGCTTTGAACTTCTGTTTCCATATTAGTGAAGGAGAAAGGAGGCAGATCTGCTCAGTTAGACAATGTCAATGGATCCATATCGCTATTGGTGAAGCAGCGATCGATAAATTCAAGAATACGAAACATCTCTGTGTGCTAAGAACTTGGTTAGCTGCGGACTCTACTCCGATATGCCATTATCTTTGATGTTATCTATTAGTATTTATATTTCAACATCGTTTTTTTATCAATTAAATTCTCCCTTGACAAATTTTAAATGACTCCCTTATGTTTTAAGATGCCTCATTCTCAACACTTGAAGGCGCTGAGAGGATATGTCCATTCAAAGTGATAGAATGCAGCTCCATGTTGGCTATCTCTGGTCTCCATCGTCGTACATCTTTCTGTGATAATTTTATCATGGTATTCTTAAATGTTATAATGTATTTATGAACTGATGTAATACTTATTGCATTTTATTTTGATATCTGAAAGATCTCCGTGACACCACCAAAAGCACCAACAAAAGCGCTCTGAATATGGATAACGCTGATCAGACTGACATCTCTGACAGGATCACAGCAGAAAGGTGGAAAACCTTTCCGCTGAGGATTCCTACAAGTTGAGCATTGGCATAATCCTTATAGAGTCCAATTTTTCAAATGAATAAAACTCTCACGATTCGTTTATGCAGTGCTGCTCGAGTTTTTAGGGGACACTATTATAAAAATTACTCGGCCCCAACGTTTCACGTTCACTGCTGGGAACCTCGGTAGACTGTGCTAATGCCACCTTTTGTTACCTTACCATTGATGCAGGAAACCCCAAAGGAAAAGCTGGAAATTTTATATTCTATTTTTTAAAGAATATCTCCATAAGTCTTCCACTTCGGTGCACCAGAGGCAATACTGAGAACCCCCAACCTCGGTCCCCCGAGGAAACCCTCGCCGTCACGAACCTTGGGTGAAAGAGCCCGACCAACCACTAGACCACTCCTCCTCCCCGCATTCCAATCTGAAAACATTGTCGCTGCCTCCTTCCCTTGCAATTCTTATGCAGGCCTCGCTAGGAAGAAGAGCGGAGGTGGCGAAGAGGCTTTCTTTCGTTTTGGTGTGTTTGCAGTTCACTCGGTTAAGTTGGTGAATGTGCGATTACAACCAGCGCGGGCTTTCCACCACCGGTGGTCATTGATGTTCATTCTATGTTAAATCAGCATAGGGTACACGTTGAAATTTAGCAAGCGGGAATAAAATTTTGAATATGACTTACAGGATTCAACCAATATCCTCTCGATTCCCTGCTCCACGCGTATAAGCAGGCGTGAAGCCATTTAGGAGACACGGCAAGACAAATTCAATTGCTGATTAGAGCTTGAATGATAAATAAATTAATGTGAATTATAATAATAATAATAATATAACAATAATTTTATTTGTCTAAAGATCATATGTCAAAGAGATCAATGCATAGATATAAGACACGTCAAAGTTATTGAGCAAAGAATTACATGTTATTTTCATTCAATTCATAATTGTATCTATTTTAAGCTACTTTGACCCAGTTTACAAAAACTTTATCCAGTACGACAAAGAAATACTGTCAAATGATTTCCTTGAGGGCCACACTGTGTGGTTGACATATTTTTATCGTCTCAGACGTCAACGATTTGTCATATAGAATATTTAACTCAAATCAAAACTCTTTAAGTGTAATAAAATGATTATGTATCTAATTCAACACAATTCAAACCCTCCGAGCGATGACAATCTGTGAATAATGCCTGTATAAAGGGACCTCTATCGTTTGTTAAACAGCGACTTGTTGCTATCAGAAATGCAAGCGTAAAAATGATTTCTACGTTCGATTTGACCTGATTCAACCTCTTATCACGACGGTTATAGACTTTCTGCGGCCTAATACAAGGACAACCCATCAATTCAAGGAAGGTTTCAATGAAGACATAAAATGGATATTTGAATTCTGTCTTTCATTCCTGTATCCTCCAAAAACAAGGACGAGTTCGCACTTCGTCTTCCAACCTACCTTTCTCTCCATGCCACCCCACCCCGACGGGAGGACCGACACAATAGACCCAACCCACCCTCACCCCACACAAGAAATAACAGGTCAAAATTTTTTGCAGAGTGGTGTTCCCTCTCGTCAAGTATGTTCCGAAGAAGGTTTCTTTTCCTTCCCGAGCGTTTATGTCTTTCCTGCGCAATGGGGACGTGGATCGGCGTTGTCACATCGACGTCAACTTGGGACTTAGAAATTTTTTGGCTCTGAGGTGGTAAGTTTTTTTTGGACAGGTACAACTACTCAAGTTTTCATAAAACCATCCCTCAATCATTCTTACACAAGTTTTCATTGATTTTCAGTAGCATATATTTGGATAAGGTTTTCTAGTAACAATATTTTGGATGATTTTGGCCAACCCACTGGACTAATGAGCAGTGAGAATTGAGGGTTTACAATAGACTAATAGAAAGACAGCTATTCATGACCTTCACATTTAACCATTTAAGCTTGTGTACCCTTAAACCTCTTTTCCCCAAAATCATACCAGAAAAAGAGGCTTCAGTAATCTTTACACGAGTGCCTCATCTCTCTTCTGCATCGTGCATACCCAATGAGTTAATGGAGGGATAGAATGTTTGTAGTATATTTATGAAAAAGCCAAGCAGAATTTAGAAGATTTGAAAACTAGATCGCCTACACTGAGTTATGCTCCCTATGAAAATCATATTCTAAAAGTCATCCACCTATTGCAACAATTAGACTCCCGACCCAAATGCCAAAATATAAAAAAGCTGGAAATAAACCACATTTTTTAGTGATGGATTGAATCCAAAAATTATCGAATCAGAATCCCAAATTCAAATTTCCTCTTTATATCGAATCTCAAATCTGAATCCTGCTTCCCCTTAATTATATTTTCCAGTTCCTCAGGGCTGCAAGCGGTCCTACCAGTTGGTTTTAATGGAAAAATGACTTATTTTTGCCCAAATAATGACCAAATAATGACCAAAAGTGACCAAAAATTGACCAAATACAACCAAAACCTTACTGAAACCGGCCAAACATACTTGAGTATATGTTTCCTAGAGTCCTGCATTCTCTGCCAACTCGCAAACTGGCGGCCAACTGGCCGACTAAGCTATGAAAATCTGTAAGATGCGCGATTCGAACACATATCTTGTTCTCGCGCGTCTTCAATTCGCGCATTGCAAGGGATTTTTAGGGTCCAGTCGGCCGCCAGTTGGGGAGTTGGCAGAGAATGCAGTGCTCTGATGTTTCCTGGTACATATTGTGCCTTTGAAGAGGGAAAGTAATTGAACGACGTATTAAAAAATGTGTCAAATAAAACTTTATTCACATGAAAGTAATGCAAAATTAAAAAAACTATTACTTTCCAAAAAAAATAACTTGCACTTACTTCCTAACTAGAAATGTACGGTAACAAAATAGTAAAATAAAATATTTACTTCGTTGAGTGATAAATATAATGTGATTACATCAGACACGTTTTCCAGACTAGAAGAACAAAACGAGGGGAAAAATGCAAAGCATTAGTAAATACGTATTTATGTGTCCTTGGGCTTGCGGGAGAAGAAGTCCAATATAAGTTTAGAGGTGAACTGCTACACCTTTTGCTGAGTTTTCTCAGCCTCCTTCCTCTTTTCTGTAGCTTCTTTTCGGACTGTCTCCGCTCCTTCAAGCATAGCTTGGGCTACAGCAACTCCCTCCATGTCTTTCTTTTCTACAGCAGTTTTAAGCCTTTTGGTGGCTACCTCAACCAGCTTATCTGACGCTCTTCTTTTCTCTTCTTCTGTCTTCCTCATAGCTTTAAGCCTTTCCTGCTGATCACGCAATTTCTCTCGCTCCTCATCCATTTGTTTTAATTTTTCCTGTTCTTTTGCTCTTCTTGCCAACTCCTCTTCAGCCATACGACTTTCCTCTTCCCTTTTCTTCTTCTCATTCTCCATGTGCTCACAATACTTCGCGTAAGCACTAAGGGCAGAAGCTAGCAATGCCCTTGTCATTGGTACATTCTCCGCTTTGTTGCCATACTTCCTCATAACACCCTTCACCACCACGTATGAGTCAAGTGTCAGCTCAGACATTGAGGCTCTATCGGAAGTGAGGGTTCGGCCAGATGAAGAGAAGTTCAGTTCAATGTTCGCCTGCCCATGTGAAAGGCACAACACACACTTCACAACTGTGGCCACTGTAAGGTACATACTTCGGTTCCCCAGTGGATCTCTTGATATGGAAAAATTGTGCCCCATACTCATCAATGAGCATTTCCTGACTACCTGGATCATCCTTTTCCACTTGAAGCATCCTCCACTCATCCAAGAGGAGGTAAATTTTTACCTCATCTGAAAGAGGGAGCTCCCGAGCGATTGCCGTTACGTCACTGCTTCTTCGCTTGGACGTCCTTTCATTGGGGTGAATACACCGGTAATGCTTCGCAAGTGCTTTCGTCTTCAGCGCCGATTTCTTAAGGATGTGTGAGCAGACAGCGACGTAGTGGTCTCTGGCTTCTTTGAGGAACTCTAATCGATCCCTCTCAAGCACCTGAACAAGACAATTGACAATAAACGTGTGAGCGCGCTGCCTTCCTTATGCGTACTGTATTCCAGCTTTTTAAATCTGCCGCGTGCAGCTCACTGCCTTCTCTGCAGTCGCACGGCTCCTCACACGAGTCTCCCGCACGAGGCTCTGTGGCGGCCTGTGATGCACAGGAACTCGGGGCAGATTTAAAAAGCAGAATACCACAACGACACAAGTCTTAAAAAGTGAACATGTGACTGACAGCTACTCACCTTTGACAGTTCCTTCATGACATCATCACTACAGGAAATGTCTAGGGGCGACAGTAGATTTCCCGTCTCCAAAGTTTTCAGGGATACGCCATGACTCTTTATTGCTGTATCTTTGCAGCACCTCCCCATCAACGTTTTTACCAGATCAGCAAGTTCTGAGTAGAGAATGTGTATTAACGGCTCACTTCTCTGAAATGTACCTGTGAATTTCGTCAGGATCTCCGCACTATTGCTGACAAAGAACAGCTGAGCTTTGATAGTAGGTGATTTCAAGTACCCAACAATATCTTGGTAACATTTCCTCTTTGTGAAAGTCTTTTTCTTCTCAGGGACAAATTTGAGGAAGTAGTAGGTGACTGTGTCCCACTGCTCCAAAATCCTTCCTACAGCTCCTTCAAGTGTCAGCCATCTTGAATTAACATGAATATTGAACTCATGAGTTGGTAGTCCTAATTTCCCCTGAATTGCTTGGAAATCTTCCCATCCACGGCCACTTTGCAAAGAAATTGTACACACCCATGATGAGATTTTTTGCATCCTCCCCCAATTCGTCAATGCCTCTCTGGTAGGCATTGTGGCATATGTGAATGTTGCACGTCCCCAAGTCAACGAGTCCCTTCGGCCTTGACACCAGTAACTCCTCTATCAACAATCGTTTGAACCTTCTCATTGACCGTTGGCCCGTCACTCCCAAGCATTAAGAGCTTAGCATGTGGCAGCGAATAACTAGTGAGAGCATCTTTAAGTTTCACCAAAAGCACATCAGCAGTTGCAGATCCAATAAAAAAGGTCTTCAGGTAACGAGCAACAACTCTTTCCTCTCCCTCTGACCAAAACCGAACACCCACCTGCAGCTCCTTGTTCCGACCTTTGTCAGTAGTCTCATCATATAGAATTAAGTAGTACAAGCCAGTTAGATCTGTGGACAGTTCTCCCCTAAAATAAGGAGCGACTCCAAAATTCAGGAGATATGTGAATTTGGTCCTGCTCACAGAAAAATCAGGGGGAACACCATTTGGGAACATAGCTTGGAAAGTAGCTTCAATCCCATCGCACGAATTTGCAGGGAAGTTAGAGAGACAGCATTACAAAAGCCAGTACACAGCGGCAACGTTTCCACTGTCAGCTGGGTACGTAATGCAAACTGGTACTCTCCTGCTGAGGTTAAACCAGGGCGCTCAATTTCAAGCCAAAGCTGAACAGTTGATAGCTTGACGCGAGAGGCATCTTCGTGTTTGTCCGATTTGTAATGTTATTCAAGAGCTTGAAAACCTGCCGTGACAGCAATCTGACTCGTACATACAGTGCAGAACGCCCTTTCCTCCGAATCTCCTGCACGGCACCACTCCTTAATAAAATAACTGTTGGCGTCCTTCTTTTCTAGCCAAGTCGGCTTGAAACAGCACTTCCCCATTCTCAGTAGGAACCCTACGAAAACAGTGCATACCGATTCAAATCGAGAATATTCAAGGCCCATATGGCAGACTCAGTAATTTGGATAGTGACTGGATCATAGGGGACAGGAAAGTTCATCGAACACTAACGACAAGGAACACTCACCTCGTATTGTAATGGACGCAACAAAAACAATACGGCCATCACCGGAACCGGACCCAACGTAGAGTAGGGGAAGGCCACTAACAAAGCTGCCTAACGCTGGAGAACACACTTCGTTTCCTTTGGGCACTATTCGGCAACAGAAGACTGCGTTCGGCTCTCGCTCTAAGTCTACGTTCGTCAGTCGGCTCTCGCTCAAGTCGCTCGGCTCACAGCGAGCGGCCGGCCGGCAGACTTCACTTCTCCTCCCACTCCTGTGTTCGTTGCTATCGTCGCAGTCGCTACACTTGCCTCACTTGCCCTGTTTCATTCGTAGCACTGATGTGAGGTGTGTCACGTTTTGGACCCTTCCTATTACCGTATTTACTCGCATGTAGGACGACTTGGGATATAGAACGAGGTAGGATTTTAGAGACAAAAACTAAAAAATTGGACTTCCTTACTCGTTTATTAACATAACGTATAAATTCCGTAAGTATTACGGAAGACGTTTTGGGGAGAGTGGGGGGTTGGGATTATCTTATATTGTCTTACATACGAGGGTCAGGAACCATATTACGTAAGATTCTTGTCCGTATTGTAACATTGTATCGTCCCTGAATGAAATTCAGTAGTGGCGGTGGAGCATTCGCTCGTTACTTTCATACATTCTGTAATCTCACCCCTACAACAATGCTACTCTTCTGTCGCCTGACTGCCTGGCTACATTACCTTGATGGTCAACCAAAGCAGGCTGTATGCAGGAGGCATTGGTTCCTTCCAACGATCAACTCCACTACATTGTTGTGAAAGATGTAACAAAGATGCTGGTCAGAAATAGTCGATTTGCGCCTGGATATCAGATGACACGGCCGCCGCGCCGGGCTCATCTATATGTTTGCTTCCAAAGCACATGTAGCTTGGCATCGTCTGCCACAACAGAGTCAAAAATAGCGACAAGTCAACCGTCATACAATTTTAATATCGCACCATCCAACAAAGGTGACTTTGATTTCGACCTTGACACTAACCCAAAAAAAACAGCAAAGAATCCTTCGCTCGCGCACATAGGACGACCCCGATTTTTCAAGCGGATAAAAGTGACAAAAAACCTCGTCCTATATGCAAGTAAATATGGTATAATAATGACTTTTTAGCATAATAATGACTTTTAATGACCAAGATCAGAAATAATGACCAATAACGGTGATAATGACCGACTTGCAGCCCTGCAGTTCCTTATCATTACCAACACATAAATAAATAATAACATTTTTTTTAAAATTCAAATCCATTTTCACATTTTCTTGCAAAATTAGGAACCAATGAGTTGTTCAAGGCTTTCCATTAATTTATTATCTAGTTATTTAGCATAAAAATTGAGCAGAAATTTGTTTCACATAAAACTATTACTTTCTCAGGAATAAAGACAGTTGAGAGAATACAACTGAATTTTTTGCATATTCTTGTGTATTCTTAGTAATTTTCCAATTAGGTGTTTCAGAACCTGCAGATGTATTATTAATTGCTAAATTGCACAGTTTTACTGTTTTTCTGGCTAAATTGGAAAATTCTATGCACACTACCACCTACCTTCTCTTTCCTTTCAACATCTGGCCTCATGAATATCCATTTCAATATCATAGCACATTTTAATTTCACACATATTAATATTTATGGGTATTTAGAACCTAATAACTCCTTAATCAATCCCTAAAGAGGACCAGCAAAATTTGTCTTATATTTGCGGCACTTAATAACAGCATGATGGAGCAACAAAAATGGTTTCGAGACAATTTCGCAGCATAATATAAACGATGTTTTATAATTAGTTCAAAGGTAGGTGTATATTTTTCTGCATCTTAAAACTTCTTTTTTTTTTAAACAATAAGAAATGTTTTGGGTATTGGTTGAACAAATAATAATGATCTGCAGTGTATGTGTCGAGACACAAAATGCTCTGGAAGGTTATGAAGGCATTGTTACACATGTGCTGTGTGGTGATTAAAAAAAAAGAAACTTGACGCAATTAACAACTATAAAAATCTCGACTGTTATGCACATTTAATGACGTAATGGATGTTCATCCAAATAACCAAACTTAAGAAGTAGAACAGAGCCAAAATAATATCTAAGGGAATATTTTGAATGAATTTACGTCACACGACGAGGAGTTTACAGTGACATAGTGCATATGCAACCCACACAACTGGATTCAAAATCAATTGAATTTTTTTTTGAAGGATTTGATCGATTCGATATTTGATAATAATAATAATTTCTTTATATCTAACAGACGAAGCCAATTACTAGATATGTAATATATGGACGAACACAAACAACCATGCCCATGGAGGTGTAAATGTCCTACCCAGGCGGGACCGAAGCCGCGACCTTCGGTTTGGCAGGTGAGGACTTTACCCCGCCACCACCGAGGCCGGCAGTGGCAGCGGAGTAATTGGGCAGGGTATTCAATGGAATCTTATCAAATTCATGGATACTTCTTTGTCTTCGTAACATGGTGGTTTATGCTTGTCCCCATGTTTGTTACAACCAGATTTTACTGTACTTCAGCTTCACCACTTTAAATATGAGAGCATCACAAAGAGAAAGCTTTGGCACTGGATAAAAGTACTATGATCCTCTAACATCTGCTGCTAAGAGAATGAAGAAAGACACTGATTTATTTATTCCAATGCTAACCAAAGCAGGGAGTGCATGGTACATGAATCCAAACATTAATGAAACTTCATTAATATTAAGCTCATTAAATGTTTTTCATACTCAAGAGTATTTAACTAAATAAATCTCTCTTAATGACTTAAACTACCCACAGTCTCAATTATGCAAACAATATAATCAATATTGGAGCAGTAGTTGTTCACTGATGTAAATATTTTTCAATAGCCATTATTTTCTATCCATTTCTTATAAGGAGAAACCTGTACTTTGAAGTTATTTACAATTTTCTGAAGATATATACTATTTGCTGTAATCAGTAAATTTCAGCTTGGTGCTGTCTAGTATAATACTCTATATAGTAAACACTCATTTGGGTAAAATATTACAGGACCATTCGTTAAAACAGAGGTTTTACCTTGCACCAAAAGTAGCCAGTAATTATACCGACTCCAGCCTCCACAGCTTTTTGGGAGGATTTGATATCTCATGATTAACCTTCACATACGGAATTTCAAACCCGGTGCTTCTGTAGATGATTTGAAAGGGTATGTAAAAAAGGAAAGTGTCCCATGGTGACTATGCGTCCTTTCGGCTGTCTGTGAACAGTGATTTTCGCGAGTTCCTCATTAAGCCCACTTTCTGGCCAAAATACATTCATGTTGGGAATTACCATTTTTGGAAACCACGCCTACCAATGCCGAAAGGGTAGTTTGCCAAATTAAGATTTTGCACATAAACATTCAGTGCCTTCGGAATAAAGTATTGGAACTCGAAGTTCTGATAAGTGATTGTAAACCTGAAGTTATTTGTTAAGATGAACATTGGTTAACATCCAGTGAACTTTCTTCTTTTCAACTTGCTGGATATTTTGTGGTTGATGCCTTTTGCCGTTCCATGCACAAAAATGGTGGCGTGTTAATACTAGTCTCCGAGTGTGTAAGTTTTATTCCCATCCACTTTCCGTACACATTTCTGAATGAGGAGCAAGTGTTTGAATGTAGCGCTGTTGGCGTCAAGGTAAAAGACACCGTCTTCTTACTAATGTCTATTTCCCACTCTCCTTTCAGTGACTTCAATGCATTCCTTAATAAATTTGAAAATCTGGTGGAAGCAATCAATGGCTCATCTGAAAAGCCATACTTGATAATTACTGGTGATTTTATAGCGACTTCTTAGAGGATTCCAAGGCCAAACGTGAATTTGTGGATTTACTGACTTCCTTCGGTCTTTGCACCTCTAACTATGATCCAACAAGAATTAGTACTACCTCTCAAACTGTTTTAGATAATATTCTGACAAATATTGACTTCATGTATGTAAAAACACAAGTTATCTTTTCTCATATATCTGATCACTATCCACTTTTTTCCGAAATTACTCTTCCCTCTGACTACAAATGAAAAAAAATCTATAAGCGATATTTTACTGACCAAAATATCAATGCCTTTTGTAACACGCTGTATTGTCATGACTAGTCTGATTTTCATTGTTTGTCTGTTTTTGATGACTCCTTTAACCACTTCTACGCTATCTACCAATACTACTTCGACATTTGTTTTCCCCTGCTTAAAATTACCTGAAATTCATCATCATCTATTAGCCATGAGAGACCATGGGTCACAAACGAGATTAGGTGGCTAGCCAGTAAGATGAAAGATTTAGCTAATTATTATAAAACTAAACAGGAACCAGTTGAACGACTGGAATACGCTTTGCTAAAGAAACAATATCGTCAAATTCTCTGATCTGCAAAAAAATCTTTCAATGACCATAGAATTGTTAATGCTGATAATAAAGCTAAAGAACTCTGGAAAATTATCAAAGAAGCCAAGGGTCCCACATATATACAACATGATCTTCAATTACAGGACTCTTCTGGTGATATAATTACTGATTATGCAAAAATGGCAGATAACTGGAATGATTTCTACCTGTCACATAAAACTTCTCCATGCACAGCAAATCCACAAAACCATTCTTTAATTCCTAGTTCACATAACTCTCTTTTTCTTTTCCCTTGCACTGAAATAGAATTATCAAACATTATTAGTAAATCGCCCAATAAAACAAGCTGTGGATTAGATGGTATACCTGCTACTGTCATTAAAAAATCCTCTAATTTTATTAAAGACCAACTATTGTTTTTAATTAATGAATCATTAAGACTTGGAGTCTTCCCCAACCCCCTTAAGACTGCTAAAATTATACCCCTCTACAAAGGTAAAGGAAATAAACTGGACATGAATTCTTATCGGCCAATTTCTCTATTGAATCAATTCGATAAAATCTTTGAAAAAGTTATTTATAATTGATTAACATCATACCTTAAATCAAATAATCTGTTGTCCACCTCTCAACATGGATTCAGAAACTCTAGGTCAACCACAATGGCCACCTATCATATGGTCCATCAAATATTGTCAGATCTGGATAACAGAATTGAAAATCTAGGGTTATTTTTCGATTTCTCAAAGGCCTTTGATCGTGTCGATCACCAAATATATTTGTTCAAGCTGGAACATTATGGCATTAGAGGTATGCCATATAAATGGATAAAATCCTATTTAAGTGAACGGACCCAACATGCAGTACTCTCTAAGAATGGTATGCAATTCATTTCTCCCGGCAAAAAAATGGAACTAGGCATACCCCAGGGTTCTATCCTGGGTCCTGTATTATTCTTGATGTACATTAATGACCTACCTAGCGTATTAAAATCTGTCTCTAGAGTAAAACCTATCCTGTATGCTGACGACACAAATGTTATTGTATCTGAACCATCCATAGATGGACTAGCTACCAAAGCAACTTGGGTAACTCAAACTCTGCTACAGTGGCGTCGTATCAATGTTTTTGAGCTCAATATCGATTAGTCCAACCTCAATTATTTTTCAAATAAAAATAAAGCTCCAGCTGAAATTTCTACTGTAATAGATGGTAAACGCATCCCACAAAATTCCAGCACTCAGTTTCTCGGAGTAACTCTGTCTAGTATGTGTCGTGGGATGAACATGTATAAAATTTGCGTAATTATCTACGTTCCACTTGCTTCCTTATTAGGAGTATAAGACAAACTGTTAACACTGAGATACTTTTAACTATTTATTACAGTGAATTTAACTTTAGAATCTTATTCAGCATCTTGTTCTGGGGTTCCTCCCCCCATGCAAAAGTGGTTTTCCACAAAAAAGAAAAGGTTGTATGACTTTTAAGCAATGTTTCTTACAACTCAACTTGTCGCCCTTTTGTTTACCAAGCTCAATATCCTACCAATTCCTTGCATTTACATTTATATCGCAATAATGTTCACAAAAAGCAATATTTTGTAATATCAAACCAATGATTCATACCACTCACATTATACAAGGTCCCATAAAGATCTGTACCAACAATTTATCAGAACCCATAATCTAGCTTTAGGCCCAAAATCTATAGGATTGATACTCTATAATAAGCTTCCACCAGAATTGAAGAGGATTACTAAGATGTCTCTCTTCAAGAAAAACTTGCTGAACTTTCTTCATATTAAGATGTTTTATTCAGTAAATGAATTTCTGTGTAAGTAAATAATGCCTGTGTGATTGTGTATATATATTTTTGTACTTATAATTATCTTGCCTGTATATCTTGACATGTCCTATATTTGTATATGCTATGTATATCACGAATCTTTGGACAAATAAATGTAATGATAATAATAATAATAATAATGATTTTTTAATGAACTGATTGAAGGGTATCTTGATATTCAGGCTTTGCGTGTGTGTGCTTTGACACACACAACACAACAGTGAGAATGGAGAAAATGGGAAATCAGTTTCGTTTTAAAAATTCCAAGACACGGTAGGCTCTTAAAATTAAAGGTTACTCTTTAATCTGGAGCCCCCCCAATGCTGAAAAAAAATGTAAAATTTGATGCTTAATTTGAATATGATACACCATTGCTATGACACAGCTGCTGTTGACCATTGATGCGATTGAATGACACTTCCATAAGATGTTTGAAGTGGTGTTCTACAATGGTATTGAAATAAGATGATTTGAATACACTGATCTGAAGGATAAAACCATTAGTTGCTTCCCAATTCACTGTAATTTCCTTCCGATTGAAGTAGAAGAAAAGCTAAACTTGGGGTGATTACCTCGTGATCATCTTCATCAGGCCCACAGTCGACGAGGCCAAGCACGGCAGCTTCGGCAAAGAGATCATAGCCAAAGTAGAGGTTAGTGAGCGTGAATTGTGAATTCAGTCACACTGAGCTATTTCCACCAGTTACTCTGCAGTGGCCCACTTCCCCTCTCTTCCCCATTCCCCACCCTCCGAGATTTCCCCTCCACTGCAGGCCCAAACTTACTCACCACAGAAAGAACCCTCTTGCTTCCCAGCCACTGCAGACAACACTTCAGGGCTCAATCTATTCCCTGGCTGATGAAAGGATCTTGCTGCTTCTCACATCAAATTGGACTTTGTTCAAGAATGCACCAAAATTGAATCATGGTATTTCACTGAAGGGCACAACGTGATCTTTTCTCAAATGCAATACATTGTGGGACAAGTTGTCTACTTATAAGGCAGTGTCTGTCTGTATTTAATTGTTGTCGACCTAGTCTCGCTTCACTCTTGTCAGGTCATTTCAGTGGCAACAAATTAGGATTCGTGCATCACAAACTCTATGGCATAACAGACTCTTAGAAACAACAAAGGAAGGACAAGCCAAAGAGAAGAATTATCGAGGAATTAATGCATGAAACCAATTATGAGAGACAAATGAATGAAAGCTAATAAAAGAATAAAGCAGTGAGAGGGAAAGAGACTGCAAGCCAATCTACAGACTATGATGATTGCTCACGATGATTATGATATGCTAACCCACATCAGCTCCAGGTGCAGATACTATGGCTTCCTCGAGTCACCTGACTATCAACTCAAACAAAAGTTCTTTTGTTTGAACCTTGTTACCAAAAAAATTATTTTTGATTTGTCTCAAATCAAACCTTTGACTTAAACTACATTTTTTTCATTAACATCGAGATAAAATAGTAACAAGCCCAATGAAAGTGCCCATTTCCAAATAACATTTAAATGATCAGCTGAAAATAAAAAAAATTAGGCACAAGCTTTCATCAAGTGAAGAGGGCAAATGTCATGGGAGTGCAATGGTTCAACTTTCCTTAGCACATGCCAATGAGAACAACTTGCCTGTGCTGGGTTATGGTGGAAGGAGCTGACGTGGCATGCATGTCTTGTGGTCGAGGGACTCCCCGTGGCACTGGGAGTGGAGGTTGGGTAGTAGGACGGCACTGGGGGAGGTCCCCTTGAGGTTGCAGCAGAAGCAGCCGATGAAGAACCGCTGCTCCCCATACTGTGACTGTGCACCACACCAGAGTTTGTGCTCGGATGCGCATGTCGGCCGCCACATCGTGAGGTATCGACTGAGGAAGGGGGGGTGTGGTGGAAATGGTGGTGGCCTTGATTGGCACGTCTCGTCCCAGGACTCTGTCAAAACAATAACAATAACTAATCTTGGTATGACACCTGATTCTTTCTCGGTTATTTTGGTTAGGGAATACCTCTTGGATCTACAACCAGAATACTGAATTTCATCAAATCCAAATCACAAATCTTAAATTTATCTCTGTTTTCATCAAATCTTAAATGCTGGCTTAATAATGAGTTCTTTTTTCATCAAATGATGAATTTCAGCTCCTTTACATGCCAATTACATAAGAAACAAATACATAATCATTTTTCAATTTTCTTATAAGTTAATAAGACGAAATGTAACACTAGATTTCCTTTCGGGCTCAGATATTGTCAATTAGCTCTAAAATAGAATTAATTTCTCCAGACTTGCAGTTTATATAAAGGGAGTAGGAAAGAATTAGGAATACTGTTTTTGAATTTTCTCAGCATATGAAAAAATGGAAAATTTGAACCAAAGTCTTAATAACAACATTTAGTGCATTGTAGTAGTACATTGGTGTAGTACATTGTGATCATGAATTTTCACACTAATAAGCAAATATCGCAATAAGGATATACAAAAGGGATACATTGTACGTCTGATTCACAACTAAATTACTAAGATCAAAACTTATAAGTTTCACAACTGAGTGTTCGACGAATTGATGGGGCTTATTTCATGCATGTCAGCGACAGATAGTTTTAGCTGGTGAAATAAAGGGTGGGAAAGACAGGCCCATATACAAAATGGTAGAAAAAGAACAAGGATTTCCTATCCCAGTTTTCCCTGACTATTATGAGAATTCCTGGACTTTTCCAGAAATTCAAAATTCCCTGACAATTCCATAATTTCCCCATTTTCCCTGACGATCGCCACCCGTGTAAGTGTTCTAACAAACTTGTTTTCGCACCTGAAGTTGACGTTACCGTCGAAACCATGGGCGTGTGATATCACAATTCACTGAGTAACAGTTTAAAAACTAAGAATAACCCATAAATTCAAAATATGTATCAAGTTCCATAAAGTCATGCTGAAAACCACAAACTTTAATGGAAATCAAGAATTGATACCGTCATCGAGAGACGCATTTCCATTGGTCACAAAGCCTCATCACGTTATCACAAAATGCAAATTAATTTCATACGTAAAAATGAAACCTTAGCTTCACATTTAGGTTTTGATACAGCACACTGAGTCAATGCACCTGAGCAATTGAGCATTTAATAAAGAAGGGGCATATTGATTCTTTGGCCTAGAACAACATCAGGGAGGAAGAGCCAAAACTGTGCAAGTGCCAAAGAAGCTAGCATAAGCAATATCTTAAGCTCCAAGAAAGAAAATAAAACAATAATGACAACTAACGGAGGAGGACACAGATGGTTGGTTGGTAGACATGGCAACAGCATTAGATGGCTGGTGGGCAGCATAACCAGGAGTAACACCATAAAAGTTGGGCAGTGCGTGCGAGCAGCAGTGTCCGGCAGCCGTCCCCGAGGACGGGGGTCCGGGCCTTGACGAGGTCATCCCCCCTCCACCTCCCCACCCTTGACCTCTCCTCCTCTCAGCATCCCCACCTCCAACATTGGCCATGTGACCCTGCCTCGATGCAGCCGCAGCTGTTGGCATGTATGAAGCCTGCGGCCTGTACTCGGGGCTCACAATGGACTCTGGGACTGGGACCAGTTTTGTAGCCGTTTGCAGAGGATTTTCATTTCCATCTGAAGACCAAGGATTATAATGATTGTAGTACACTAAAATAGTTTCACAATTAAGTGATAAAAATCTAATATTCTTCCAAAAAATATTGTGAAAGAGATTTTGAAGAATTTCACTCTTTTATTAGAGAAGTCCAGAACAAAGTCAAATGTTGGAGATGGCAAGTGCAGATAAACGTCAGCCCCTCACCCTCTGTTAGTTCTTCCAAATTGCAATCTTGCTTCAATTCAGAAGATTCTGATGTCAATCCAGTATCTTCCCCCACTCTGGTTTGAGAAAATAATTTTTTTGGACGGTGATTTGAAGATAAATCCTCACCTAAAACGAAGATGCCATTAGTCAGTCAGGAGAATAGTCAAAATAAGCAAAAACACGACAATGCCACTGAGATTTACTCCCAGGTTGCATGTTCCTATAACTGTATTCAAAAAGTTTAAAATTACTTAATAGAAACATATATCTAGCACTAGAGGACAAAAATATTCCACAACAGAGACCACAGAAATCTCAGAGTTGACTAAGTACAGCAGAATGCAATGGTTCCTTAAAATAAAATATTTTTCTGGAAGCAGGGTATGGGCAAAAGATAATACTGGTTGCTGAATACTTAAAGTGGACAATACATGTAAGTAGACATTTAAAAAATGAAATTCAGTCATATATATAAAATGATAATTATAAATAATTACATTAATAATTACAAAGAAAAAATAAGGAAAATGTCTCCTTCAACTTCCATTAGTACTTAAAACCCAATAAGGAACTCAAAGCCCTCCATTGTGATACTTGGATGTCTAATGTAGACAATTAAATAGCCACAATAATATTTAATCAACATGGGATGTAATATGTTGTCTAAGTAGAGCCTCCTCCCCTCAGGAAATCCAGCCACCTTCTATAAATTTCAATGGTCTCTTATATGCTGGACCAGAAAGAAATGCTCACATTTTCAATATTCATTGCTGGAAAGTAACTTCTCAACTTTCAGCAAATAAAACCTCATCGATACTGACCAACACCACACAGCTCACTCAGTGTTCTACTTTCCAACTGATCCTTTTGGGATTATAAAAATGCATCCTTTTAGGAATATTGCCAGTGTTTAAGTGATGCTCGTTTCATTGAACACCTTTGGGTGACATAGTCAACTCGTCATTTTCTTCAGGCCGGTTCTCATCTGCTTTGAAAGTTTCTAGTGAGCTCTCTGTTCATAAAAGGTCGTTGTAAAAGGTCTGTAGAAAAGGTCCTTGTGTAAAGCTGATGTGTAACTGCTGACCAATTTCTACCTCATCATTACTTCAGTGTGGGCGTCTAAGCAGTCGGGGCCACCGAATTGATGTATTGTTGGTGTGAGCGACAAACCGACGAACCTAGACTATTCATGCGGTATATCTGCATTTATGAAGGTAAATGTGCAATGGTAGAAGATAATATTACTGATCAAAACTCATAATCAAAAATATTTCGACACTTTCGCATTCGCAATGCCCAGTATCGTCGGCGCAATCCTGTGAGGAAGTTGAGAATTGCTTGGCATAAGCCGCCGCGGCCTGCAGGCGAACTCGACCGGTCACGTTTGGCCGCTGTGGTGGCGGCCAACTGCTGCTCAAGCCGCAGTCGTGGCCGCCTGGCCACTCTGGTGTGTGTGCACGCTCTGAACGCACCATTGTTGTTTGGCCGCATATCATGCCTGCCACCGCAGCAGCTCAGGTGTGTGGAGGCCTTGAGCCTTCTATTCTCATAAAATTCATAAAAATTTCCTGAGATCACATCAATGAAATAAATGATGTCCACAATAAATACAATTATTTTATTTCTGATTTCAAAGTATACCCAATGCATGTTGCCAATCACTATTGGGATACAATTTCAAGTTTCAGTCTTAATTTCATGGAAAAGGAACATATGAAACACAATCTTGCTTCGTACTTCCCACATTGGTTTATTCATTCCAACCACGGTTTCCACCAGTGATGTTATTATCAATGTACTATTCCTTCCATTCATTGTCCATAAGCAGGGTGTTGAAAATAAAGTGTTGAGTACCTTGAGGTATTACTCACCAAAACAAGAAAGAAAAGTCCAATAAACATTGGTCTGAGGACCAGAAAAGTCTCAGATCTGAACACTTGTTCATGGGAGGCGCTCCACCTGATGTCCGACCATGGCAAAGCACCCCTCTAACCTTCATTGACTAAAAGAATTAGCACTTACACAGCAGGGATAACCATACAGTGAGCAGTAATTGGTATTACTGCCTACTCAATGGTATAATGTATGAATCACCGACAAACATTTTCCTAATTTCAAGGTTATTAAAAATTCAACTACGTATATCTCAACCATACATCTACTATGCTGGTGTACCAACACAATTTCATACAATAATTATGAATAACTATTTCCCTTTCTGTCTAACACATTGATTAATCATGATTTGAAACTTAAAATGAGTAAATATACAGATGCATCTCCATAATGATACTAAAATTCTCAAAATATAGTACAGCAAAATGTCAATTCTGGGAGAAGTATGAAAGTTAAGTTACATTGTATTGTATAGCATAAGTACATATTGCATCAACAACTATTAGGCCATGAAATATAACTAATATTTTTTGGCAAATATCTTGAAACCTAGGGCAACAGCCAGCAGATTTTTTTGTATCTGTCGAAAGATGAGACTGTTTTCAATGCATGAGGCCAATTCAGTACACTGAATTTCATGAGTCACTCAAACTACCTCAACTGCTTCCACAAGTCCACACACACACACACACACACACGCACACACACACACACACACACACACACACACACACACACACACACACACACACACGCACAGCCTGCGTGGACCTTTGATTGAGAGCTACAAGTCAATAAATATGCAACCATAGTTCAGAAGCCAAAACATGTACATATTCTACTTCATGCAGTGAGAAGCCATAACATATTGATAAGATAAATCTTTGAAAGAGGGCATCATAGGGAAAAGTACGGAAGGAGAGAATAGGAGTCTGTACAGCTCGAAGCCACAGTTTATCCTGCCATTCAAGCATTACAAAAAATGGTTAAAATGCCATCCAAGAAAAGCAGAGATTAAAAAAATATGGAACATTGAAAATGCTTATGTAAAGCATAAGCACTTTCAAAGTCATGTTACCCATTTCCCCTGCTTTTCAATTAGCAGATAGCAGAGTTACACTTCAAATAATTCTATCACATGAGAAGTCATTTCTTCCTTCATTGTCTACACTTCCCAATGCATCACGTGAGCATGTCAAATGACTGAGATGATTTCATTTTCTGGGGATAAAGCAAGGAGGTTGTTGTTGGCTAGCAATATTTTTGCCCATTTTTTGCCACATGTGGTCATGGTAGAACTGTTAAATACCTATTACACTCGAGTAGTTTGCAGTATGAAATTCAGGCAATCAGTAAACACATTCAATTTGGCTGGAGTGGCAAATCACATGATGGATAAAACCAAGATGCTGACCTTTTTTAATCATTTAAAAAAGTGTATTGAACAAAAAACCAAGACAAGTTCCTCTTGACATAAGCACAAAAGAAAACCATACAAGACGTTCCAATCTTGTCACCACTCTGAAGAGGAAACTTTGATATAAGTACTTACAAAAGAAATTTCATTCTGCTACAGGTATCACAAAGTGACTTATTGTAAGAGAAACAATTGCACTTTTACACAAATTGCTTTTATGCGTACAATGCGTTTCAGCTCACAGAGCCATCATCAGTTCCCGATTCTCGATTCTGATTCCATCGATTCTTATTCCTAATAACAATATAGTACGCCTATTATTATAATTCAAGTATTGGCTGAAATAAAATAGCAAAGACAATTAAGTCGCACAAAAAGTATAGCATTTATTAACACATAGCAAATATATTCACAGCTTATTGAAGTAGATAAAAAGTACACATTAATAGTCTACACCCAAAATTACTGAGACAAATATGATGTGATAAATGAAATTTGATTTGAATACTTATCCATCTGGAATCGATGGAATCGGAATCGACTTCAGGCGATCGATTCTCGATAAAGATTCTAACCCTGAGAATCGGTGGAATAGTGAATCCACATTTGGATTCGACTCATCCTTAGTTAATACAGTAGCAACTCGATAATACGAAGTTGGCGGGACCGAAAAATTGGCACTTCATGTTTTCAAGTTTCGTATTTTCAAACCTTTTTAATAAATCGTGAAAAATATTTCCCCTCTCCCCCTGACTTCTCTGGTCTTTGAAACGTTTTAAAACAATTAATAGTCAATATTCAAGAGAGCATTCAAATAATGCTTTTATATCATAAGCAAAATGTCACAAATGTTCGGGAAATAACTATAACTTAGTTCCTAATGCATATGATTTTTAGTTTGCTATAATTTTCTTTGCAAAATTTTCAACCAGTTTAGAAGACGTACTTAAAGCAAGTTTTGCATTTTTCATGAGACTTTAGCTTTCTTAATCTGCGGCTAATCAGGAGGTGCAACTGGTATGGGCGTTGTTTCTTACATCTACGCAGTTAAGATGGTAGCTCGCCCGACCACGCTTCCAATCACCCTTTCTTTATCGCTCAATCACAGATGGAATGAGCAAAAGATGCACTCCATTTTTAAAAATCCTCCACAGGTCATTGTTTGTGGTTTCTTTCCCATCGCCTGCTGGATATACAAACTTGAGAAGAAATATTATTTCGTTCCAATTACTAATCGCATGATGACAAATTGGGCGTGATCAGGACATTTTCCATATCTTAATCATCTCGGAGTATACTAAGTTTCCAGTTCTAAATGGCGAGATTTTTTGTACAGATAGAATATTTATGTGGAGGTCAGGGAGAATGATGCCGAAGAAAATAGAACCTCAGATCACGGTTTGTGGAGAAAGAACAAATGTTTCAACTGCTGCCCACGACATGCCTTCACGTGCAATGACGGCACTTCACCAATCCATTCTTATCGATATTTCTAACATCTACGCAGTTAAGACAGTAGCTGGACCAACCGTGCTTCCAATCACCCTTTTTTATCACCCAATAATAGGTAAAAAGAACAAAGGAATCAGGCCATTTAAAAAATCCTTCTCAGGTCATTATTCGTGGTTTCTTCCTTGTCGCCTGCTGGATATAAGAAATTGGAAAGAAATATTATTTCGTTCCAAGCCAAATGGTTTCACCACTCATTGAAGTTCAAGTAAGAAACATTAACTCATGACCAAGTTCCTTTTCACTTCGATGAATTGTCAACCATATTGAGAAAATTCACTCAGAGACAAATATTTATATTAGCAAGTTATTCTTTTGCATGTACTTACAACTACACAGCTTCATCAATCTTTGGGCAACAAAAAAATCAACAGAATTGCACTGTGACTGACCTAGCTAAGATCGATAGAATTAAATCATTAGACAGACTAACAATCCAGAAGCTGACTAATATGTATAACGAAAATTTATCATTAATTTCAACGACAATAAAGTGCAGTGTGTAATATTTAATAAAGATTTCATTCTTTAGCATGAAAGACATTCATATTCAGCAGACATTTCCATTGGCAAATGAAGCATAAAAAAGGATAATTGTGGTGCACTGTCAGCAGCACACTATATAGAGCGATGTACGGGGAGCTAATGATTGAATAAGAACAGGCTATACAATGCGCATGGTAGCTTCCAAAGCATAAATTTCATATCAGTGGCACCTGAGAGACTCCTTGATGTTGCTGTCATATTCCCAGTCCAAGCAGATTTAATTTCATTGGGAGGCTTATGACTGGAGGGTTCACAAATGGCTAACACATCCACTGATACCACAGAGCCTGAAAACATTGATACATAAATATTTACCCCCGAAAAATCTCTGACAGTAAAAAAAGTAAGAATAAATGAGGAGTCTCCAATGCATAATAGTTCAGTTCTGATATGCAGATTTCAGAGAATGATCACAAAAAGTATACCAATAAGTTAGTAAAATACCATGAAAGGAACTCATCAAATCATAATAAGCCTCCTCCCAAATCAAGAGGTCACATTAATGAGAGAATGTCTGGCCAATATATCCGTTGACCACACCTAAATGACTTACATTGTCAAATGAATGGAGGCAAAAGTATATCAACTCTTTTTTTGGTGGATGATGAAATAAGATGCCTTTCTGCCTATCATTTTAAATGATTACTCTAGTAAATTCGTAAGTTTTTCAGGCTCATAGGCAATAAAATGACTCAAAACCCACAGGAAATCATGAATGGTGCTCATATTCAGGAATAAATGTTTATTGTTAACGAGAAAGTTACTATAAACAAGTACAGAAAACATTTTTATCATATTTTCATGTCCCAGAAGAATATCCTTATGGAGACAAGGAGAAAAATAATTTGTAGATCTAGGCTTTTAAAAATGATAATTTGCTTTTCTTTCTAAATACCCTTTTTGAATGGAACATTATATTCAAGCCAGTTTCATGACTTTAAAAGCTAGTCACTAAAAAGACAGCCTGAACAATTAACTTTAGCCAATTACAAGTCCATTGTACACTGAAATTTATACCAGAAATACTGAATGGAATGCTCCATAAATATTTTAGTCTTGAATGGCTGTAAAGTAAAATGACCATCAATAGGTGGTTCAAAGATATATGTTGAAAGTAAGAGCCCCTTCCAAATCTCCAAGGCTGATCGGCAGAAGCGAGCCTAAGTGTGATGTGGGGATGGCCAATCAGAAGTACCTACGCCCAGCCAACAAGTCTTTGAACACCTAGCTATGTGATTAGGCTGAGGATAGATGCTCAGGGCTCCCAGCTTTTCAGATAGACTTGGGTTGTTTCAGAAGACAAACATCACTAAAGGTCACTCACACCCAACTGAAGCATGCTTTGTCTCGTCGAGGCACCCATCTTGATTACAGCTAAGAATTTGAAAACCATAAGGGAAACTGAACATTGGGCACTTCTAAAACTACAAGTATAATAGATGAAAACAAATGTCACCTCTTTCCTGGGCATCACCGTTATCAAGGCCACCAACAGGGCTATCCTCCGAGCAGCTGAGGAGACTGGGGTCAAGACTACGGGTCATAAGGTTCTCCTTCTCAGGGAGGTTTTCCTTACGCCTCCCTGCCCACGAGGCACGCTCCTCGTCCATGCTTGTCACCATCATATGCGACGGCCCCTCCTCTCCATACAGTGTGACAGGCAACTCAACATTGTACGAGCTGCTGGATACCATTTCTCCTCCTGTGCTCGAAAACCGACGCAAATGGTGTTGATCTTGCCTCGAACAACTTGTTCGACTACCTGCAAATGGAAAAATCCACACAAACTGTTCCAACATTCATAAATTCTTACTTTCAACTTTTAAAGTTAAACAGTAGTAGGGAGTATCAACATGCATTACACTGAAGAAATAAGGAAAAATATCTCATTTTTCTATGTTTATTTCATGAGCACTAAGTTATTGTACATACGTGTGGGAGAGATATACCCTTCCTTCACTTCATCACCCTTTCCACAGCCTTCATCATAATTTTTCAGTTGGATTCATCTGCTTTGTAAAAATCCATTAAACCAGCTAACTCAATTCCCAACTATTAAACCTCACCTTTTTTTATTCAAATGATCCTAATGTACTTGTCCAAAATATTTGCCCTCATCATTTGCATACCCTCCATTTCCTCGTCACTCTCAAAGACCATATCCACTCTCCTTTAGCGACAGCCTCAACCTGACTCTCCTCCCGTTGCCCATAACATTCACAACCTCAACTATCTTTGATTCTCTTTTGCTAGATATTATCTTTCAATGAAATAAATTTCAAATATTAATACATGTATGCTGCAGAGAAGTTCACACCATGAAAGGGATGCTAAAGAAACATAGAATTGAAGGCATTATTGGGATTACTTTACCTAGCTGGGGTGAAAAATCAGGTCATAAAAATGTTTTGGATCTCTGGAAAGCAGATGATATGGGGACTGAATTGGGTATTTTCAAAAATTTTCATTGTAAGAATACGGATCTTAATATGTTACTTTTACTCCTACAACCGTATGGAGTGGAAATATTATTGAAATTTTTCTGAGTTGAATTGAATATTTACTGAGATACTTAAGATTAAAATAGTTGAAATTTTGTATTTTTTCACATGACAGGCAAATGAAATCTGATTGGTGTGACATCAGTTTTGCTGAGTGAGAGACAAAAGCAAAGAGAGCACGGGTAGAACAGTAGAAGAGACCATATTTTAAGAAGATATTTTAAGCAAACAATGAATATGGTGTACAGGGGCTTTACTAAAACCACATCAGACAATTTACCCTACGTGGATATGTTTGTGTTAGTGCTTTTATGAAGGAGGACACCTGATTTAATGCTGCCAAAATTCGTGGAGCAAAAGCTTCAATCTCTGGGTGAAAACAGAACGTGGGATCTTGTCGATTTGCCAAAGGATAAGAAAGTGATTGCCAATAGATGGGTATTAAAGGTGAAACACAAACCAATTGGTGATGTTGAGCGATATAAAGCACGCCAGGTCGCAAAGGGTACCCGGGAAAATGGTATTGATTTCGAGCAGACATTAAGTCTTGTGGCTTGTTTTGAGACTGTGAGAGCCCTTTTGAATGTTGCCACTGCTGAAAAATATCACTTGGGACAATTTGATGTCCATACTGTGTTCCTGTATGACACATTAAATGAAGAAGTGTACATGCATGAACCCACTTGATGGGTTTGATGATGGGAGTGGTCGGGTGTGCAAACTCAACCATAGCATGTAGGGTTTAAACAGTCGCAGGCTGGAGTTGTGACAACCTGTGGATGTTGGAATCAATGATTTGTTCAATTTAAGGAGATGGAAAAACTTAGACAAAGTAAATCGGATCCCTGTCCATTTATCAAGAAGTGTGCAAACGGTAGAAACCTGATGGTCGTCATTTATGTTGATGATGGGATTCTTGTTGAGGATAAACATGATATCAACAAGTTTCTATTGAACCTCAATAAGGAGTTCCAAATTACAATTAGCACACTGGACACATTTCTGGGAATGCAGATCGAAAGGAAGAATGATGGCTCAATTTTCATCCACCAAGATGCTTACACGAGGAACATCTTGGCAAGGTTCAATATGATTGAGTCAAATCCAGTTTCGACGCCTCGTGAAAAGCGTGCTTCTGAAGAGGATACCACTGGAAAAGAATGTTCCCTTCAGCAGTTGGTAGCTAGCTATACTTGGCAATGACAAGAGTCGCAATCACCACTCGGCTGCTTTTTTGGTCGTCAGTCAAGAGTGTGGGCAATAGTTTGTGCAAACTTTCCGCATGTGCAAATTTTCCAAAACAATCTAGTGCACAATTGTTTTTCATCATCATCCGGACAATCAATCGGGCCACATTTTCCTCACTTTTGGTTGTCAAAGGACGTCCAGAGTGGGGTTCATCATCTACCTCTTCCCGGCCATCCTTAAACATCTTCAGCTACATAGAAAATCGAGAATACAGATGAGCTGCATCCCCGAGAGCTTTCTTACTCATTGTGTGGGTGTCGGAAAGACTTTTGTCCAGTTTGGCACAAAATTTGATTGAGAGCCGTTGTTCAAGCGAGTCTTCCATCGCGCGATGTGACACAGGCAGTAAAATGGGGCACACTAAAACAACAATCTGGACACTCCCTAAGCTTGGAGCAGACTGAGCTTGGCGGCGCTGGATAGCAGAGGCCTCCCCTACCTAACCCATCTGGTCTGAACACGCTACTACAGTAGAACCTCGATCTATCGTTTTTTCAAGGGGATGGGCAAAAAAACGGGACGGGAAAACAAACAATGTGGGAAAAGATTTCCCAGGAGCCAAAACGAGATGAAAATGCGAGAATTTTATGGTAACTTTTCACAGTAGAGGGGAATCTTAAAGGAATCTCTCTTAAAAGCGGGAGAATTTTTAAATTTAATGAAAATACTTAGTGCATCTCTAATTTGTCGTTTGACTACTAACTGTTTAAAATATGTTATTATTTTTACATATCCCAATGGTGTCTCAGATGATAAAAGTAAATAAACAAGATCCATCATCATGTTATTGGATGGTCCTCAAGCCCGCGCACCGACCTATCCATGCATAGAAATTTATTCCTTTCAAATATCCTTGAGGGTGAGAAGTGAGCCTAAAATTTGTTGGGGAGGATGTAATCTTTTTTCGCACTTTCCATTGTGCTCCGCTGATGGAGGAGTGCCACCCGTTAAAGATGGAGCGAGCTTGATGCTACCAGTGTACTCTTGTTTATCTGGAGCAATCGCATAACCCACGAGGTATAGAGCAAGAGAGGTGTAGCAGGTTATCGCCATCTGGTTCAGAGTGGCAAAACTTAGCGGGCAATCGGGTTGAAATGAGGAATTCCGATATCGGCGGTTGGAGTTCGGCTTGTCATTACTAAGTGAACACCAATTTCAAAAGAGCACTCATCATAAGAGCATAAATCATTTTGATGGGCCACGGTGCCTAAAAAACAAAAAAAAAACCATTTCTGGCAATGCAAGCCCACGTCAGACAATGGACGAGAAGGAACTTAGCCCACGCTTGCACGACTTCCACTACGACAAACTAATAGTTGAAACATCTGCGTTACCTTCAGCCGTCTTAAAACACCTATTTTGAACAGTTTCGGCTATAGGCTCAGAAATAAATACTTTAGGAAAATGAATAGCCATAAATACCTACTTTAACTGGCTAAACACAGAAAAAATAGAAAAAGGAAAGAGCACAGAGCACGTAGGGTTTGGCCGCACTTACTAGGTGCCCGCGAAGTGACCATGACGAAGGTCAGGGAGTGACTGAATTGCCGAGGTTACAAGCCACGCCCGCTGCCCTCGAGAGTCACATGACGAGAAACCCCACCTCCCTCCCTTCCCTCAGCCACTCCCCCGTTTAAGCCCATGTGGCCCACATCATTTGAAATAATGCACTGGTTACATACAAGAATTGGGTGAGACGGCTAATTGTGGGACCCTGCTTTCCGCCGGGAGGGGCACGGCAGGTGGAAGACCTTTGACCCTCCCGACCCTTTCCGCGGAAAGGGCCCCCCCCCACTGAGGGGCACATTAGTGGAACGTCAGTTAATTTTGTTAGTTTTTAATCGGCATAAATCTACAGAACAAGTATTATATGAAGTTTGTCTGTTATTTTCTGTTACATTTGATACCAAACACCAAGGAAATCTGTTGATATTTACCCACATGGTTTATATCAGATCTCGATATGGTGCTGAGAGCTAGGGTTTGACAACTACTGGTAAGAGAGCATTGAGAGGATAATAGGTAGAAAGGTTAGAAGCTCATGGTGAAGGAATGCGGCCGCTGAAGAGCGAGGTAGGGACTCGTTTGGGTAGGAAAGGAGGAATGCCAATTGCCCTCTAGGAAGGAGTTTGGGCCATAAAGATAAGAAGGGACTCGGACGGCAAGGGCTACCCGTCCGTCATAAAAGTAACAGTTTCCACATGTGGGGAACAAAACTTTTTACCCTGCCAATCACCAATTTTCTCAAGAGATTTTTTTCGAAAAATAAAAATAACTATTTCTATAAGTCCACAACTAAAACTTTCACTCTGACAATCTCCAATTACTAATAAAAACAGAAAAACCAATTCCTCAAACTGCTAAAGATCCATCAATTTGAAGATTCATCGACAGTGACGTGTCCTTTTCCTTTATGTCCAGCGACTCAAAAACACCACAAAAACAGTCGTACCACTTCTTCAAAAACTACAAAATATAATTCGAAACTTCTAGTACACTCATAATGCCCTTTTCCTCACCCTCAAAATTTTATAAATCGTGGAAACAGCTTTTCCACTTCTTAAAAATGCCATTTTTCACAAATGAAAACAGCCATTTTGCAGCCACGTACTGTCCCACCCAAGCACCCCCATTTCCACTCCACACGCCCACAAACTTGTTGGCTGGGGAAATAAAGCTACATTTTACAGGTGAAATGATGAGTATCCCTCTTGCGTAGCTCCCATCAATCTGGAAAAATGGCATCAAAATTACACGAAAAAATCATGAAATTGATCATTTTGGTCCGTAAATATCTCAAAACCACACGTATCAGAGGTGAGTTTTCTACATTTTTCTACACCTATTTCTCTATGTGATGGTGTCACCATCATTTTTGTGAATACAGCAATTTCTGACAGCAAATTTTTTCGCTGATGTGATAAAATCTGCAGTTAACCACAAGAGGCATTCCCAAGAATATGACAAACTAATTTGGCTGATTTAGAAACACTCTCAAAGACAATTATTTTTCGATGATACGCCAAACAAATTCAACAATTCAGGTAAATATCAAGCACTTACTGCATCGCTTTGGTGATCCTCGGGTGGCTGGCTCCTTAACCCTACGTCGAACAAATGGGGATGCAAAGGATGATGACCCTGTTGACGGTCTAGACTTCACACCACTGTCTGTTGAGGAAGCACGGCCATTGCTCGCAACAACCTCATTGTTATGCGGATGATTTGTTTCATCCGACAGAGCCTTCTCCGGGCACTCCATAGTGGAAGAGAGGACGGATGAGTACGAGGAGGACATGCCGTAACTGGAGGGTGCATTGTTAGCAACGCTGCCACCCTAGTGAGAAGAAAGGACACCACGAGCATATAAGGAAATGGGTATCTCCAGAGCCAGGAATGATTTTTTTCATAAATAGGGATGTAGAAAAGAAAGGTTACTATGTGAGTATGTTTTTAAGGGGGTTCAACCCAAGCCAGGGACTAGCTCAATTGAGCACAGTTCATACAAAAGAAGCACACACACTTACAATCAACATCAGTGCATACTAAAATTGATTTTTTCAGAGGGAATTCATCTTGATAATCAAGCAGTATGCGCAGTATTTTCTACAGGATTAATTTAACGAAATGCAATGTACTTCGATGTTTTAACACCATCCTCTGATAAAGATGACGTTAATATGTCAATACAATTGGTATTTTATTAAATAAACATAGTGGAAAATTAAAGAAGGAAAAAACTGAGACTCCTCAACTGCCCGCATGCATTCATGCTACCTGCTAGTGTTTCTCCAGCAAGTAGAATATTCCACCTCATAAGCAAAACCAACCAGTTTCACACAGGTAGAGATTAACTACCCAAGGGACCCACAGACCCATGAAATCAGGAAAGATGTTGCTCTCATCTCCACAAAACTACAGCACCAAAACCCAGTATCACAAGTGGGAAAAGAAAAGCACTGAACCAAAATAAATCCAAGACAATACTGATACCCTCATGTTAGCTACTGATAAGGGCAATGCCACAGGCAAAATGACCAAGAAGGACTACAAAAACAATATAACACTTGTCCTCCAAGATCCACCCCAAAGGAAGCAGAAGAGCAATTGCCAAAATAGAATGGAACACTACAAGCATCATATAGGAGTCATTTCTTCCACAATCAGAATGATGGGGTTACAGCCTTGGCACCCAAACCACTATGATTCCATGAATTTCCTTAAATACACAAGGAGTAAACCTTCTTTGACCAATTCTTAGCCAGATTGACACCTTGACCTATTACCTCGCTAAATACCAAGCTCAGGTACTCCAACTCCATGTCAGGAAACTTCTTTCCTGAAGCACTCCAGTCATTTTATTGGCAACCACAAGAATGCCACCATCAAAAACAATGACAAACTGGTGTACTTCCATATTGTTTCCATATTCATCAACACCCTGATCCAGGAATTAGTGGACATCATCCAACAGCTCAAGTCCAAAGGAACTCCTGAGGACTGTCCTCGACCAGGGGAACATGAAGAAAGAAATTGCCAAGGCAATGGGTTCACCCTACTCCCCTGCAGGGGCGTAGGGTGGAGGTTCATTCACCAGTTCATGGAGGACTTTGAGGAGGCAGCCCATTCACGCAAAGAGAGAAATTAATTCTGTGACTGAGAGATGTCGATGACTGGTTTGTCCTCTGGCCTCACTGTACAGACGAATTACAGAAATTCCAGCAAAATATCAATGTGCAGCACCACTCCTTAAAATTTATGATGAAGGTAGAGAAAGATAATCAACTGCCCTTTCTGAATGTCTAAGTTAAAAAGATAAATGACAGGAAATTAGTTAACTGCATTTACGGGAAGAAGACTCACGGTGACTGATACCTAAACATCCCTTCACATCAACATCCAGACCCCAAAGGCTTCGCTTATGGTGACGACACTTGTGCATCATGCCCCCACCATCACAGGCACAGATTCAATTGCAGCCAAGAAGAAACACAGCATCGTAACAGCTAAAGGAATCCAAAAAACAATCAAAATGGATGAATGACAAAACCAGGAGCTGTTCCAGAGAAGGACCTGTGAGACAGCAAACACGAAATTGGAAGTTTAAGGATACGTCAATCCTGAACATACATACCATATGCAGAGATGGGGTTGCAATCAAGACATGGTCACAAGGTACAGCTGCACGACAAAGTGTGCTGACTTACTTACAGGACATATAGACAAAATCTCACACAAGATATATAAAGGAATACATATATAGTGTGCCATGTTTATATGGGAAAGTATACATTGGGGAGACGTACAAATTATTAAAAGCCCACCTGCAGGCCAACAGTCAGCTATTGTGGAACATGTAAAGTGTGGAATGCAACATGAAATCGGCTCTAAAAGAGCAGAAGTAATAACCATGGAGAACCATTACTTTCTCAAGTCAATAAGAGAAGCCACAGAAATTTTCTAAACACCAGTAAATTTCAACAAAGATGATGACAGCTCTTTACAAGGCACATGGACGAGAGTACTATGGAAAAACAACCAATCACAGAGCAGCAACAAGGCAAGCTAATTCGTATAAGGCAGCCAAAAACCACTATCCCTAACCTTCGACCCAATGATGCTGACTGGAATGTCAGGGAAACTATAACCTAGTCAAAGCAACAAACACTGTAGAAACCCAAAAGCCGTGCAAATGCCCACTGATCAAAGCTAGAGAAACCTATGTAATAATGCACACAGGGGGTGGGGGTTAAAAGAGAAATTAATCTCACGCCAGTGATCAATTTATCTAATCAGTGTATCACACTCACGTAGACACGCACACAAATTATGTCTAGGTTTACAGGGCTATAATTACAAAAATGCCAGGAACCAACTCTATGAAGGGACAAATACAAAAACATAAACAAATAAATGGCTAACTAATGTCAAAAGACTCAAATTTGCACTTAATGGGAAATAATCTCACGCCAGGCACTAAATTACTAAAAATGCACACATAGGTAAAGAAATTCAGGAATCCAAATGAGGATTAAAGCACTCTTCAAAGTCATGTTTTGTACTGGGCATTAATCATGTGACCACGGATTGCCTGCATCACCTGTTTATCATAGTCATAACTGCCACTGGGAGACATTGGCACCACTCTCAGAAGAGAGCATAGTGAGAGCACAAGGGCATAAGTGCATAGGGTGCACCCTATGTGAATGCCATTGCTCCTGCATTGTCATTACAATGTCAAGTGTGACAAGCGCTGTCAGCCTGTGGCCAAAAGAAGAAACGGTCTCCACTTGGAATATTGGAGAGTTACAGCACACAATTTACGTAGCTCACGCATGTATAAAAAAAGTTTTCTACTCGAGAAGAATCCCTCCAAATTCTCGCCAGCACACGCCGCATGCTATCCCTCATACGAAGGGGAGTTCTGATGACTTCTCCATGTTCAACGGATGAGTAAAGCAAGTGTGCTCAGATTGTATTGAGAAAGGATCTTAAGTGTCTAATTTTCAAATATTTACTGTGCTGCAGCTCTTCAGTACACAATTACCAACATCCTCTGTGCATATGCCACACGCACAACCAAATTTGACAGAATCTCGAATCTATGGATTCGGTCAAATCCTGTGCACATAAAAAATTAAAACCTTTGCATTATCCATTTTTGATACCTTCACCAAAAATGAGCACAAAGAAATGTTATGGATACAATAATTTTGAAACAATTTTCACTCTATTGTCAAGTTCTCATTAGGTTTATCCCAACCTGTTTAGAAGTTGGTGGTTTTCTTAATTTGTCACGTAAAATGGATAGGGAAAAAATTAAACATCATGGATGGTTTGACAGTGACTTCTGGAGAATATTGATAACAGAATTTGCTTATAGATGAAAACAGAGATGGAAATCTTGGATAGTTTCAAGAACTGTTTGGGGAACAATGACGAATTACACGCAATCAACCCTTTCACTGTTGTGAACATAGCTCCTGCATTCCATTGGCAAGTGGTTGCTCCTACCCATGCATTCGCACTTTCTCTTTTTCCACGAATGCCATTCGCAGAGTTCATTGTTATACATTTACACTGTTCCATAAAAATCGATCGGACGTTCTCTGGATAAGAGGTCCCAAACGAGAGACATACTTTCTGTGCCAATGTAGGTGACCGTTCACTCTTTCGCCGCACAGGGGCTGGCAAGTCTCAGCAGTTTGACCGCAGTGAAAGGGTTCAAGATGGAGAATAAAAGAATCACACACACACACCTTCTCGGCTTTCTGTTGCTGCTCCCTCAGCTCCCTCTGATGAAGCTGTGCTTTCGACAGGATGAGCAACAGCTTCCTGTCCTCCTCGGAGAGCGTGGCCGAGGGCTGCAAGGCAGAGGGGGGGTAGCCATTGTCCGAGGGGGGTGTCGCATTTGTCGCCTCCCCACCTCCCTGGGTGGCTGTGTGGCCAGCAACTCCTCCGGGTGCCGAGACGGGGCGTGCGCCACCCCTGGGGCCATATGACGACGTCCCGAGCGACCCCCCCGATGGGAGGGGAGGGCACACAGATGAGAGGTAGACGATTAGGGCCTCTTGCTCACCCACTCGGAATGACCGACCCTTGCCCTGCGAGTAGAGCCATTCGGCTCGCAAGCTGCAAAGACGAGCAGAGGCACACGTGAGTGAGGCACACAAGGGAGATCAGAATTGGGCACTGCCACATGCACCCCATGACATTAACAAACATATCAAGAGCATCTTCTTAACACCTGGCACGTGTCTCACATCATGCACAAAAGCCTTAATGTAGAAAAACCTCAAAGTTATACATTCTTCACTGAGAATTGAGTTTATACCTCTGCTTAATTAGATCGTACCACTGAATACACAATTAAGGTTCAGTAAGGGACCCTATTCAAAAGCTCACTACAGTGCAGCAATGTTTTCTCTAAACAAATGGATTTTTAGGCACTAACTAGCCAGTGAATTGTCACTGGGCATTTCAAGCAAACCACAGCCAGACATGCAACATTTTAAAATTGTTACTACCTGATAGATACACACACTCCAATTCTCAAAAAATCCTAACGATACTCCTTTTTAAAATCCCTTCAACCACAATTACACGTGACTCTCCTGGTCCAGCCCTCGTTCCCCTCACACCATTCACACCTCCGCTTCCATCACCTGTGCAATGCTTCACACATACTCTCCCATTCTTAAAGAGATTGTCTTTATATGTATTCCTGTCCTTCAGTCTCTCTTCCCTAACTCGTTGCATGCGATCCACACCTCTCACATCATTCTCCCTTTCATTCCAATGTTCATACATTTGAATGTTCGAACCCTTCATTATTCGACTCTCCTTCTCGAAGCCATGGCCAAGCCACCGAGGATTGCTCCTTCCATATGTGCCCATTACTCAAGCAACTAAACCACAATCTTTTATCTTTCCCACTCTCTCCCAACTCTATCCATCCCACTTTTCCCATAACCACTTCTCATGGTGCACCATTCCCACTTCATTTCACTGACTCTCATGTTTATCCTGACATGCAAAGGTTTGCTGCTGCTTAATAATGTATGGAGAAGAACACTCTCATGACCTGCCATTTTTGCTTCCCTAGACATGCTCAATGCTCTACCTAAGACTTTCCTATTGGCATTCGCTCGCCATGTGGTCCCTTCATCTAACCAGACATCTTCTCCAAATATTCATCTAATATACAAAAAATCATTCACTTGTTTAATTATTTCACATTTAATCTTTCCATACAATCACTCTCATCACTTTCCCTATCAAAAATAACTACATACTCTGGCCTTTGACAAATTTACTCTAAACTACCTTTTCTCCTTCCCTTTAGACAAGCCCATAGGTGGAGCCACCTTCCTAACTCTCCTCTCGATCACCTGCCCTTTTAAGTTCCCAGTCGCTTCACACTGGAGCAAATATTAAACAAAATATGTACCCTGCTTTGTACATTACTTTGTACATTACCTATGAATTGATACTCAAATATCACAGCTGACAGCAACGCAGTCTATCAGAAATAGTAAACTTGATATTTTACTGCGCACACATTTCCACAATACGTGAACAACCAACTGAATCACATGAAGGGCTACACCCAACTAAACAGAATAAGAGACACATCCGACAATGAATATTAACCTGTGGACTGAATTAATATTGAAATCCATAGCCCAGAGTTGCCTCCACCATACAAGGGCAGAGTGAGTCCCCACCATCTGGAGCCATTAGCACGGGGTCAGGAGAATCTACTGCAGCTAGCGTAGGATGGCTTAGAGGGTAGGCCAAAAACTTCATTCCCCTATGACGAAAATGTACACGATGGCTTCATGACAGTGCACAGGGTAAATGGAGGCTGTCTCAACACTTCCATTTCCAGAGAAGCATTTCTGCCGCCTTGCGACAAGGAACACACTTAAACCACTCTGACACCTGTCGTCACAACAATGGGAGGCAGACGACGCACCAAAGAGAGGCAAATAGTCTGTCAATATTCCACCTTTCTAATCGAAGGGGACAAAGCAGTGGCATGTAAGGAGCGAAGTTATCAATGGTGAGAGCTCAATGCCACCTGTTTGCCACATGCCAGGAAAATAAATCTTTACCATCTCCTAGGTTAAGCCTGCCACTCCAGGACCAGCACACTGTTTTGGAGCACTGCTTCATGCTATGATGACAGTCACAATTCGTTCACTGATGGATAGTTTTTTCATCCATGAAGAGATCACCATTGCTAAGGCTAGCGAAGGATCAACTGATTTCATACAGGATAAAAATGCCTACACATCTGAAGAACTAGGGTAGTTTAATTATCCCTCTCCCAACACCTTCCTTTCCCATAACCCTAACACTGAATTTCAAAAGGAAATAAACCGATTCCTCGTGGTATTCTGGCCAGTAAAAGGCCTATCCCCCTCCAAAATCACCATCCTATTTCTTTTTTAAATCTTTAACTCAACCAATTTTCTTATCACAGTGCAGTGAAAATGCCTTCACAAAAGTTTTTTTTACTGATTCCACAAAAAGCTGCAATGAGTAATTGATTAATTTTTTTTTAATATTTGAGAATTTATACAAACTACATACTTTTATATGTCTGACAAGGTCTAGGCGTTAGAGATTCCCCATTTTAAAAATAAAGTCTCTCTGGAGTGCATACCATGTTGCATCCCAATGGAAAATGGCTTCTATTTTGGCAAATATCACAAAAAGTTGGGTGGTAATAGGCTAAAGCCGGTTTCACACTGCAAATTCACGTCAAACTCCATTCAAGACTCATTGAACAAGCTTTCTCGGATGGACATGATGTCAATTAAAACGTCATGGCTGAGGATGTCTCGTCTTGAATGCCCTTGAAAGGTTTCATTGCCCTTAAATTTGTCCTAAACTTGAATGCTCCTAATTTCTATCGAACCACGAATGGTCTTAAAGCCTATCGACCAATGGTGTTGCATTACAGACTACTGACATAAGATGGATGGCATGGGGAGTATATTCTGTGTGGAAGCACCAAATTCATTGAATTCAATGTGAAATGATATCTCACTCAAACCATGTAATGCAACATCAAAATATTTACGCTCACCAACATATGTATGTACATTGTAAAAGTCTGTCTGAGTTTAAGTTTCATCATAATTACCTCCACAAAATGTTCATAATAATGGTTACAATTTACCTACATTGGATTTTATAGCATTAGAGTCATCCAGTTCAAAACAGCAGCAATGTTGGTGCAATGGATTCAAAGTAACATCATGACTGTCTGAGTCTACCACCAATTACATACATAAATTCTACAACAATGACATACTTATGGTTTCAATTAAATTCAATTGGAGGGTAAAACGCATTAATGCCGTCTGGTATCTGTTCCCTCTGCATTTCTTTCTCCACGAAAAATATCCTGGGTGGGGTCTGCGACTCAGTTGTTGTGCATAAAGTGTGGTGTTCCAGTAATATTTCATGAAGTTTTCCAACAACGACTTGTAATTAAATTAAAGACAGGGCTTCCGTGGGGATTTTATTTTAAGATTTCAGTTTTTTGGCTTACTTATGCAAAGTAATATACTTCATAGGACGATATTTCGCAGATGACGGCTTCTTCGGATTTTTCGCGGACGACGCTTGATGTGTCTCAGCGGTTCATCACAGGTCTTATCTAATGAATAAAAATGTTTGTTTGTTCAACTTCCATGCGTTCCAATACCATTGCTCAGATTACGATGAATCTATGATGTGTTGGTACGAGGAAATCATTGGACTAACATCTCAAAGGCGGCTCAATCTATTTTAAAATGAAGTACACCAAATGGAAGCTTATTTATTTCTGCATTTAATGATGGTATAAAAAACTTTTTCCTGTTTACACTGATTCCTGTGGGTGCTTAAAAACAGAATTTTAGCGCATTTTCCCAGGTACCGGACGGATGCATCGCATTTATGGCTTCGTAATAACAACACGAATTAAAATTGGAATTTCCTTCACAAATATTGTAGCAAAGAACTTTCCAAACAATCATACGAAGTTTCATATTATTTTGTATTAGTATTTTAGTTACTGATGAAATTACAAGACATACATTACAATGTTATATTGTTGAGCTACTCCCCTGATAGTGTCATCTGTTTCAAAATTAGAAATAAACCGTTTGAAATGCAACATTGTATCAATCGTGGGGACGGCTATACTCTCGTAAATTATTGGAAACTGTTTTTCTCTATTGTCTCATGAAATATGGATAGTGGCGGGAGTAAAAGCGGGTTAATTCCTAGTGAAGCCATGGATTTACGTATAGTGGCTGCGACAAGTATCCTAGTCTTATTTCCCATCATTTAATAGCGTCAATTTCCACTCGAGCACTCAATATATTAAAAGTGCTGCTCATAGCGTATGGCAGTGAGTTGGTATGTGGTGCCACACATGAGTTATAACCAAAAGAGAATTGTATACATCATGGAAATCCAGCTAACAGTCAAAACAAATATAAAATAAGGGAAAAATTTCCTCAAGCTACCATTTTTCCCATCACTCGAGATCTAAATTATCCACCACTAAAACTTGATAAATAACTGTGTGACTCAGGCACTTGTGAGAGATAAATGCACTGAAATTCATGCATTATACATAATTGATAGATTATATGCGGCAATGCTGATTTGTTAGGTGTCTACGTCGGCACATAGAGAGCTTTTCTGATGCGATTTTCCCCCAAGGTTTGTAAAAACGAACTCATTTTCTCTGTGGGGACTGGGTCCAAGGTTTGCAATTTTGAAAATTTCGTACTTTTGAAACTTCGTATTTTCGAATAGCGCCATATATTTAGCATAGGCTTTTCGTCGGGACCAACAGTTTTGCTTTGTCAAATCGAAACTTCGTATTTTCGTGCTTCGAAATTATCGAGTTGCTACTGTAGTAACAGATTCTAGCACAAAACCGTGCAACAACATTTCAAACCCTGAATCCAGTTAATGTAGATCTAAAATTCGCATAACGAGTAAATGACCTTTTTGTGATAAGGTGAGGACTACCTCTCTTTCTTTTCAACATTTGGCCTCATGCATATCCATTTCAATATCATAGTGCATTTTAACTTCACTTAAATCTATACTTAAGAGGCGTTAAGAACCTAATAACTCCTCAATCAATTCTTAAAAATGACCAGCTAAATTTTCCTTACATTTGCGGTGCTCAACCATGGCATGATGAAGCAACATAAACGATTTCGAGTTAATTTCGCGGCGTAATAAAAGAGATGTTTTTCTAATACATTCAATGCTTAATCTTCTGCAGCTCAAAACTTTGTTTTTGAAGAACAAAAGGAAATATTTTTCATCTATAGGTTGAATAAATGATAAAAACTGCACGTGTAATGATCTACTGATGATAATAATCGCGTCAGCATAAAAGATGCTCCAGAAGATCACAAAGGTGGAGTTGTGCAAGTGCAGAGTGGAAATTTTTAAACGAAACTTTACACAATATATAGCAATTAAAATGTCCTTTGATAAGCATATTTTATGAATGTTCACCCAAATAGCCAACTTTAGAAGTACAACAGCAATGAAATGATGCATTCCATGGTAAGATATCGAAAGAATATACCACTGATGACAAAGAGTTTCTACATCTACATACTACCCCGCGAGCCGCCGCATGGGCGTGTGGCAGGGGGTGGTAGGTCACCAGCTGTGTAAAAATGTAAACTTTTTGGAGGTGAAATGGTGACATGTATTATATGAGTGTATTTAGTGGAGCTCAATTTTTATTGTGGTCGCTTATTGTTCGCGGAAAGAACGAGTCTTTGTACCTATCTGTTCGGCAGAGTATCTCTCTTATTTTATCGCATCTGTCAGACCTAGAGATGTAGTGAGGAGTCATGATAATATTCCCTATGTTGCTCTGAAAAATATCAGTTCTGAAATTATCAAGCAACCTAAGCGTAGCGTGTAGCCTCCGAGTCTCTAGGGGCTTCCATCGTAATCCCTCTAAAAGTTGTGAGACGCTATATGTACACTCGTAGCAGTTTTTAACGAAGCACGCAGCTTTCCTTTGTATTTAATTAATTTTTTGGTTAAATCTATTTGACCAGGGTCCCAAATGCTCATGGCATATTTGAGATGTGCGAAGTAGTATCTCTCTTTGACTTTTTATTCCAAGTACCTTCCTATTATACGTTTAACAAAACCTAGTTTCTTAAATGCTGCACAACATATGTTTTGTATGTGTAATCCCCACGATATATCAGAAGTTAAGGTAATTCCAAGATATTTAACTGTATCTGAAGATTTAATGTTTACTCCACCCACAGTATAGGTACGGCATTTTTATGACTTTTGCAGGAAGTGAACGGTGGTGCATTTTCTGCTATTTAATTCTAGCCCCCCCTACTGGCACCACCAATGAATGTTGTTAAGGTCAGATGTCAGAACTTCAAAGTCCGCATCTTCGCTTATTTCATGGTAGAATACTGTATCATCTGCAAATAATCTTAATGCACAGCTAATTCGAGAACTTAGGTCATTAATATATATAATGAATAAAAGAGGACCAATCATGATTCTTTGAGGAACACCGGATGTGACTTCAACCATGGGTTTACAGTAACGTAGCGCATATGCCACCCACACAACCGGATTCAAATTTGATTGAATCTTTTTCGGAAGAATTTGATCGACTCTCAAATCCATGGATTTATTATGATTCGAACGAATCCTCGAATTCTGACCACATCACTACCAAGTTAAAACACAAAGGTGTTCACTTAGGACATTTCTGCAGAACTAGCTGAGCAGTAATTTTAACAGAGTCACTTGCCCCTGAGAATTGAACCCAGATCCTTCGATTTCTCTCTTCCAGAGCAATTGCCCCACTTGCTCATCCCACAGGGCAGTACTGGCCCCAGATATATCATCTTTTAGGTTTCAGATGGTCTATCAGTATGGTATGTACTTACTTTCTTTCTGTGTCACAGTATACAAATAATGTGGTAACAGGCTCATTATTTAATTTTATTCCTTTTAATCCACCATTTGGTACACATACGTTTGGTTCAACATTAGAGAGTGGTAATCGCACTTCAACTCTCACTTGAAATTTCTCACTGCCCACTCGAGACAGTGGATAATGCAACTAGATCTAGAATGCACACACATTGATTTGAAGAAAAAATAATGATTACTAAAGAGAAGAAAGACCAATCATCTAAGAACGTTTTATGAAACTAAGGAAGCAAGCATTAGTAACAAGTCAGCCTTCAATTGAAATTTATCGAAAAAAATTTAGCCATATACCACAATTCCACAGTGGTGGCAATAAAATCAGTAAAGAGCAGTTTTTACCACCAATATGGACAGACACAAAAGTTTCCTGATTCAGTGAATTTATTAGTACATAAACGCCAAGGTAACAAATAAACATTCCAGTTCACATTACAAGGGACCCTCTGAAGTCAAACACAATCTGCTTCAAGAGGTAGTGCTACTTATAATAATTTCAGCTTTCAATAAACTGAACTGTATCAGGCTGTACTTGGTGGAAGTTGTCTATATTCATGTTGAATAAAAACACCTGGTAATCTTCCACAGGTTTATTTGCTGACACTAAGTGTTTCACCACACTGTGGCATAATCACATGCGACTTCATTCAACTTTCAAGACAAATTTCCCCATAGGACACAATCAGAATTGAATCGGTCCATTTTAATCCCTCAAAAGTTACTCATTATAAGGTATTTTTAGGGCAAATATTGGTTAAGTAATCAAGTACAATAATAATAATGAAATATTAAATCATGACAAAGGGAACTGAATAGCACCTAATTTATGCTAAAGGATTATGGTATGAAGTGAGCGTGGATACCAAGACAGGAGAATGTTGATTTGATTCTCTCATCTCCTTGGTTCTGCTAGTTAGAAGTCTGTGGATCATGGATGTAAGTTGGAATTTTTACTCTTGAGCAAGAAGTCTTGATACCGAATGGCAACTTGATTCCTGACGGCTACTCCTTTCATATTTCTGGAAGTCTAGTTCAGAAGTTATGTTCAAAATTCAAACCTAACTTTCATGGAATTGATTGGATAAAACACTAGTTGTATCAAAATCAAACAATTTGACTTCCAAGGGTCCATTGTACCTAGCATTAACAAAACTACAGGGGATAGCTCCTCAATGCATGCAAACTAAGAGCAAGCCATGCAGAATGAATGAGATTATGAACGTTCCATCAGCCTCTTACCTTTCCTTGGCATCCACAAGATACCCGTCCAGCACTCTAAGGTTCATGCACCAGTTAATGACAAACGGGCGATAGTCAAACCCACTATGTGAGCGTTAAGGGGTCAATCAAACAATTATTGCAGAATACATCATAATAAGCACATTTAATCAAGGTGGAGATTTCGAATAGCTAAACTTTTAAGAATAATTAGCATAAAAGACTAGAGTTAATGGGCTACAACTAGGAGACCACATCACCAAAATTCACACACACAACTATATTTGTAACCTTCTAATTAAACTGAACCACAAATTAAAGAGGAGAATAGATGGAGACACATGGCATGATGGCACAGGGTAACATTGAAGCTATTAAAATCCATAATTGGCCACAGTGAATGTATGAGTTGAACAATTTATACATCAAGAGTATAGGCATTACTAGAGGTTGATTAGGGGAGTACTAATGACTGACCAATATAAATGCAAAATTGAAATAATTTCCAAAAAAGCAATGCATCATTTATAAAAGTCATGGACAAATTTCACCTGATAGCCATACTAAGCTGATCATTTTTTGCAAAGAACATGATCCACCTCCACTCATCAAAATGACATCTACTCCAAGCTCCACTTCCTTAAGTGAACTGAATAGATGTAGCAGTAATAGGTATCAACATGACTTCTAAGCAAACAATGGTGATGAGCTAGATTATGTAAGGGAGCACAAACAAATAAAATCACGAAAAATACGAAGTGCTACCCAAAATTCATGTGTTGCATGTCAGTGCTGATTCATCTTGACGAACGCTCTGCTCGGCAAGTGACTAGCACTATGCTTGAAGATGTCACTGCTGTCCGGGCAGCTGTCATGCAAGATCACAGGCATACCATTCAAAACGTCTGTAACATGGCGGGACTATCACACAGCTCATGGCAGAGGATTTTGTTAGACAAACTCACAAACAAGAGACAGATTTTAGTTCAGTCTGTGCCATGGTTACTGAGTGTTTCATCGAAACGTCGGCAGTGGAGCAGATGGGGTATCTCACCCGGACGGAAACCCGAGAAGAATTTATTGTAGAAAAACATCGTTGATATTATGTGTCGATGCCTGTTTTATCGAAGTTGTTTGGAGCATTCTCCTCTGTCTTCAAACTAAGTCAATTTAAGTTTATAATAGTAGTTATTACTAAGTCATAATTTGCCAATAATGACAGGTAGTGTTACATTATTGAAACAATGTCAGTTGAGTCAGATTATTATTGATGAAGTTTGATTGTATTATTGATGAAGTCATCTCTCAAAAAATTCCTAGCTTAATTAATAGACACGAACAACATCAATTAACCCGCCCTTCAGACCTCCCGTCTGTAAATTCTATTCGAAAACGCCTGAGGGACAATAATCTCATCATTGAAAAAGCAGACAAAGGAAACTCAGTGGTGACAATGAATAGAAACCACTATTTGAATAAGTGCCAGAACTTCATCAATAATAATCAAATAGTTAAACTTCCAACAAACCCAACCAAAAAGTTTCAAGAAATTGTGAGGAAATCCCTTAATAATTCTCCCAACCTGGTCAAACCCAACGAGATGTATAAAGTTACAGTCATGAACCCAAGAGCACCCTGTTTCTTCGGTCTCCCCAAAATTCACAAAGAGTCCGTTCCTGTTCGCCCAGTCGTTTCCAGCATAGCAGCCCCATCCAGAAAACTAGCGGCCCTGTTGAATTCTCAATTTAGGGAGTTCACAAATTTCCAGCCAAGGTTTGGAGTAAAGAACACGAAAGACTTTTGTGACCGACTAATAAAAGAAACTCCTCCATCCAGCAAATACCTATTAGTGTCGTTTGACGTAGAGAATCTTTTTACTAGTATCCCAGCATTAGAAGCAGTGAGTGTTGCGGAAAAAGTTCTAAGAAATGCGGGTACGGATACGAAAATCATCATGGATTTTATTTCTCTATTAAAAGTGTGCGTGGAGCAAAACTATTTCAAATTCAATGGTGAATATTATAAACAAAGTGAAGGTTTGGCGATGGGTTCCCCCTTATCTCCACTATTGGCCGAACTGTTTATGGACAACTTGGAAGAAAAATTGTTCAATTGTAACTCAGTGTGCACCAACATTTATTGCTGGTTCCGATACGTTGATGATGTGTTTGCGATATGGACTGGCACGGATAGACAATTGGACAATTTTCTCAAAATTCTGAATACACAACACAAAAACATGAAATTTACCTGTGAGAAAGAGAAAGAAGGAAAACTGAATTTCCTGGATGTGACTGTGTCGAAAATGAACAAGAGTTTTGAATTTGAAATTTTCCGCAAAGCCTCCGCAACGGACCATGTCATCCCCTCAGACTCCCGCCATCACATTTCTCAAAAGCTATCCGTGTTTCACTTTCTTTTCAACAGGCTAATGAGTATCCCTCTCTCCAAGAACACATTCAACATTCAACAAAGAATTAGAAACAATAAAATCAATAGCCATGTCAAATGGTTACAACATAAACATAATAGACAAAATGCTCCAAAAAAAACGTTCTTTCAAAGCACAGCAATTGCTCTTCACTCCAGTAATAATGGAAAAGGAAAAGATCCGATGGTGTAAATTGCCATATTATGGCATGATCTCTGAAAAAATAGGAAACCTCTTTCCAAAACAACAGTATAGTGACATTTTATAACGGTGAAAACCTTAAAAAATTCCTGGGTAACACAAAGGACCAAGTGCAACCTTTTGAAAGAAGTGGCATTTACAAATTAAAGTGCAACGACTGTGGTGCTGCATATGTTGGGCAGACTTGTTGGGTACATTCGAGAGAAGAATCGAGGAACATAAGAGATGTTACCGGAACTGCAATCTGTCGCAGTCCCATTTCACCAAACATCTCTGGGAAGAGAACCACGAGATCGACTTCAAACCGGAGATACTACACTTTGAGATAAAAGGGAGGAAGATGGACAAAAAAGAGGAGCTAGAAATAAGGAGGAACATGAGTAAATGTAAATTACTACACGACATCCTTTTTGAAAGAATTTCCCCCCTCCTACAAGTCTCTCTAAACCTCACCGAAAGACGAACACCCAGATCCCTCCCGCCCAATTCCACACCCGCTGATAACCCACCTCCACCTTAACGACCCTTTCCAAGTTAACCCACCCCTCCCTCTACCTTCCATCCCCCGCCCCCACCTTTCTCACCAACACGGTCCTCCTAAGGGTTTTCCCTAATTCTCACCATAACCGCCACCCCTCACCTCTCTCCGGGTTTCCCCTTCCCCCCCCTCCTAACACCCATTCTTTCACCCCTCTCCAACCTCCCCCAAGACCCTTCCAGGTATATATTTGCTTGAATTTTAAAATTTTTTGTACTTGAAAATGACCTCTATGTGTCGAAACATGTTGTACCAGAAAAATAAATCAGTGGAAGAAAACGAAGTCGTTTTTTCATTTGTGGATTTGTTGACTGGGTACACCATGTCGCACAGTTAAACCCTCCACGAAGGCCAATGTCTCGGCACTTGGGTCCGGAAGCACGAATGCTTCGGGATATTTCAAAAAGACATCTTGAAAAGTCAGGATATAGCCATTGTTCCGGTTCGATCTTGGTAGGGGGGCTACAATGTCCATGGATGTGCACTCAAAGGGTACCATTATATCCTGAAAATGCTGTAAGGGGATCCACACTTTCCCTTTAGGGTCCTTCCGCTCAGCACAGGAGCGACACTCCTTACAGTGACATACTATATCCTTCCACCAAAATTTCCCAATGATGCTTCCTTAGGTCCTTCTCACACCCATATGCCCAGCCCAGGGTGAATTTTGATGCGCTTGTAGCACACCGCCCCTCATTCTGCGTGACACCAATAAGTGGTCACTTCTCCCACTCTCCTTCCACTTCCAGTACAGGAGTCCTACACTATCGATTTTAAAATCAGCCAAGCAGTCCAGTCCTACCGCATCGAGCACCTCCCTTTCCACCTCATCCTTCTCCTGCTTTTCCTTAATTAACTGCCGATCCCATGTGGGTTCATAACTGGGTTGGAGACTCCCGATACAGGCATGCAATAGGGCATCAGCATTTTAGTGGGAGCATCCAGATTGATGCTGCACCTCAAATTTAAACTCACTCAACAGGAGAGAATATCTAATTAACCGAGAGGCTGCGTAAATGAAAGGGGAAGCAGAACAGAGTGGAATCTGTGCCAGATACGTAAGATTAACATAAACATATTATTATTCAATTGGGAATGAGGTCTCTCATCTCAAACACCTAATGTCCCGGGACACAGATCAAATCGAGTGTCAGCCGTCGTCAACGGTGGGTGTGCATCCTGATCTACAAAAACTCCCGATAAACAAAATGAGTGAAAATGAGAGACCTATTTCATTTTGCTGGTCTCGTAATATTTATGCCTTCAAACCATTTATAGCTACAAGTTTAATATTTATTAGTTTAATATTATTATATTTTGTGGGATATTTGCAATTTTGAAAGTACAGAGGGCCAATCAGAGACTCAATATGATGTAGCTTTGAAATGAATGAGAAAGCACCTTCCTTGTATATCCACTACATCTGATTCCCGGTAACTTCCATCATATGTACATCAATACTTGTGACAGTAGCTTGATAGTGGCATGGTTTTAGAGACATCAACGGGAATGAATATCAGTAATCCATAGTCAACTTCATTTATATTCAGTTGGATGTCGTTGTACCCAAAATCTTCATGCGGCCAAGAGTCATCATCTGCGAATTTGTTTACAATTTATGATTGAGTGAGAACACACACAAGTATTATCAGTTCTTAATTGCTGTGATTACTGTTGTACAGTGATTACCCCATATCCAATGTAAACCCATTGTGGTGGTAGCCCTGCCAGCAAGGCCCAGGGGAAGTCTACTATAGTTCAGCAGAGTATCGATGACACAAATTACTTAAACAGAATTCCCGAGACAATAACCTAATTATAATGAGCATAGTTTATTTATGGCAAAGTAAAAGGACCGACAGAAGGAACTTTATCACATGGCGGTATTACCTCTATGGTTGTTAGGCAAAGTACAATGTAGTTGGCAAATGAGAAACTGTACATGTACCGGCATCAAACTATCAACCATGAATGCTTAAGTTGAGCTTGGTTGAACTTTCACATTCATGGTTGAAGTGAGTGAGTGACGCTTCCATGAACATAGTTGTAAACGTACCCCTAAGAACTACTGTATTCAACTCAACTTTGAAGATTAAGTTAATGTTGTAGCTAATTGTAAACTGCGCCTTAATTCCTCAAACTTCTCTCTAAGGGAAAAGGTGGGATAAGCATATGCAGTGCTGCACTGAAATTTCACCTTTAATTGAGTTCTGGAAACAACTTTCCCTCAAATTGAGGACACTAAAGAGGATTGCATAATTTGCCCCTACAGTGATGCAACGTGCAAATCACACCCAAGAAACAACTCTACTATTATTAACTAACTGGCCAAATATTCATCCCTTGAATATCATTACTTAGAGGTTTTACTGGATGAATGAATTCACTTCAGTTATTCATAGGAAATGAAGGTCATCAGGTTTTTGTGATACGTCATACAAAATTCGATTCATAAGAATACATCTGAACAGGAGAATCACATACTAAGCATAATAATATCTAGCCCAGGGAATTTCATATTTTTCTATACTAAAATAATATTGTCCAAAAATTATAATTCACGAGCCTTACAAATTTTATGGATTATTAAATACATTTACAGAGAAAAGATAAGGTTCGTCCTTGACATTAAATCAAATTCTATCATGCTTGAAAGGGGGGTTCAACTAGTTATCCAAAATAAATTTATTTAAAGAGTTTTCCTTAATGAATGCTGCATTAGGGCTGTACTGACCCTTACCTTTCCAGCCCTTACAAAAATAAAAACATTAATAATAATGCTAAACAAACAGAAACTAGTAAGCTCTGTCCAAACATTGTATAGTACGAAATAACATGTTTTTATATGTTCATTATTTCATTCAACCCATTTCCTAGATAGGGCCAAAAACTTGCATTCATCCTGAAGTACCAGAATTAATCTGTCAGTCTCAGATTTGAGTAACAGTTACAAGCTATAAGCGATGACTTTGAAGGTCTAAGCTCACATTAAAATCCACAAGCAGGCTAATAATAGATAGACTGTTACAAATGACATGCTACAGGCAAAGGAAAAGTTAGATAGCAACTGTCTTACTTGTAAGAAACTCGAGACAGAATCTATGAGGGCTGGCCAAAAAGTAATGCCCCACATTTTTTTTCATAAAATCACACCCTAGTGACAGAAATAATCAGTGTGCCGAAACAGTCATCAATAGATGCTTCCACACTGGTCGCTCAGTCTTATCAGATTATTGCGACCCAACTGCATCTTACACCTGAGTGCTCTGAATGCTTTTGTGGATTCTGCAGAGGACAGACTGCAAGATTAGGCTTCAAAATACCAGTCTAAACTAAGGGTGTGAAAGAATATGAACTGCTTCATAATTTCTCTTCTATTCAAATCCAGTTGGAACACCAGGTGCTTTTCCACACAATTACTTTGGATGAAGAAGAGGTGATCAGCACAGTGAAAACCTGGCTCCATAAACAGAGCAAGGACTAGTACTGACAGGGCTTAATACTCCCCAGTGAATCACACAAGGAAGGAGATTACATGGAACAATAGACTGAGTTTTTAAACATCATTCTTTCATAAGAGTCAATTTCAATTTAGTAGAAAAGTTCAGTCCTTTTACAGGAAAGAAAGTTCTTGGTTTCCCTAATGAAACAGGCAAATACGACTCTTTTTTAGCAGTACTAATAGACACAGATTTTAGCATTACATATAATATGATTTTCAAAGAACATCCAATTCTTACACTCATTGGCTACACACTGAACAAAATCTAACATTTCTGTAAACTGTAGTACACTCTCCTACTGTATTTCGCACCCTTGGGTCACAAGTGAAATAAAATTCATGGTGTCTTGGGTTTAACTTAACTCATTTTTGAGGACTGATACACAAGTATTGTAGCCTGCATCAATCTAATTCCTGGGCATAATAGTTCATTTTTTTCAAACTCAATGGCGAATAAAAGCTTTACTGAAAAGTTGCATAAGTCTGCCCATAACAAAGTATTCAGAGAGTATTTTCTTATGCTACATACAGACACCTTCACTGTTTCTGTAGCATAGACAAGATGGTATGCTGAACTATTGATGTATGGGAAGAACCCCTATCAGCTTATTTCAACCCTTTTACGATGCAAATTTAAAGCTGAACACACATGCTTAATCTTACTATATTCATATTCTTTATTAGACAATAAGCATTCAAACAATGCAATAGCCCTCGTCAAATAAAATAACATAAAAAGAAACAATTAGAATACAATGTCTACATTTTTACACTCTAAATACTCTTCGATAGAATAAAACGCATTCGATACAAGCCAAGTATAAATTAAGCTCTTAAACCTTGATATGGAAACTCATCTGGCCCCATTCAGTAGAATAATAAAAAGTTTCAATTTAAGAATGCCAAATAAGTTTTTGGTTTTGTCCAGCCTGCATTATGGTAGCACAAGTTTCTCTTTACTTCTAGTGTTGTGATGATGGACACTTTTCACTGTGGCAAAAGAACTAAGATTTTCTTTCACACAGCAAAGACATTTATAAATGTAAAGGCTATAGAGAGTGGGAATCTTTGAAAATTGGTTTGCAGTGCTCCAGTGGGGGTGAATTGGAAATGATCCTTATAGCTCTTTTTTGTAAAATAAATGATTCACAGGAAGTCATAGCATGTCCCCACAACTCAAAGCCATAGCTAAGATGGCTGTGAAAAAAGGCATAGTAAATTGATTTCAGATAGTGCATGGGAATAAGTTCTTTGAGTTTTCCTAGCATGAAGATTGCCTTTGATAATTTGCCATGGATACAAGAGATATGTGAATCCTACAGCAATTTGCTATCTAGTTCAAAACCCAAAAGCTATACATTTGCTGGATGGTTTAGAGCTGTGCTTAGTGAAAATGTCACCAATTGAGTTTTATCATAATTTAAGGCTAGTCCATTTGCTGTAAACCACTCACGTACAACAGTCATTATTGAATTAAAAGAGTGGTAAGCATTGTCAGGATTATACAGGAAGGTTGTGTCATCAGCATACAGTATTGATTCACGAGAAACATTTGCAGGAAGATCATTAATCATGACCAGAAACAATAGAGGGCCAAGCATAGATCCTAGTGGAACCCTGTGTTCAACATGTAAGGGCATGGACATATTGTCATTGATGTAGACACACTGTGAACGATCATTCAGATTAGACTGAAAGATCTTTAGTTCAATATCCTTGACACCGTAATAACTAAGTTTATTCAGGAGAATGGAATTTGAAAGGTCACAAGCAATTAAGGCAGAGTTTTTATCTTCAAAAGCCTTTAATATTATATCAATGGCGTAGCTCACAGCAGATATTGTGGATTGGCCTTTGCGAAATCCAAACTGCGAGGATGAGAATAAATTATTAATTATAAAATAATCATAGAGTTGATTTTTTAACACTTTCTCAAGTATTTTGCTAAAAATAAGAGTTATTGAAATTGGACGATAACTGGATGCTGAGCTAGTAACCTTTTTTATATATGGGGATAACTTTTGGTACATTTAAAGATTAGGGAAACAACCAGACTGTAAACATGAGTTGCATATCAAATTATCAATGCAAGTGGTTCATCAATTATATTAGCAAGATTTTTAACCAGTTTAGTTGATAACCCGTAAATGTCAGTGCAATTGGAAATTTTCAATTTTTTTATAATTAACTGAATATCATGTGCTGTCACCCATTTCCATTTAAAAGAGGAAGGGGTAACAGGATGATATTAAGGAGCCCTGTTGCAAGGGCTGACTTGTGATTAATGGAGGTAGTAAGGTCATTTACTGTTTTATGAAAGTGTTTATTCAGAGAGTCAGGGTGAAAGGGTAGTGCCTTAGAAACACCAGAACCACCCACATTCCCTATTAATAACCCTCCAAAGAAACTTTAAAACTAATCTCGTTCAAGTTGATACACTTAAAATGAAAACTATTCAGGCAAACGCAACAAAATATGATTTCTCAAGCAAAATCACGGCATTTTGGCATGATCCACAATTGTTTACGTCCTTAGCTGATGCCATGTTGCCGATGATGTACGGCTGTACACTGTTGCCGCTCCCTGAGCACACTGGAGTTACTCCCTACTCCCTTTCACCCTCGTCCACAACCCATCCACTAGACTTCAGAAGGAGAAATGTGCAACTTATGTGCAATTTTGAAATCACATCACTGCATGCAAGTCATAAGTGCACATTCATAAGAAAATTCAGATGAACTGGAGCTAGTGTCCAGTGGACTGCTCACAGGCTGCCATACTTAGATAATACACTTAGAACAATGGGAACTTTTTCATATATTCAGAAGAGGGATTTTTCGGGAAGATTAAGCACTAGTCAATGCAACACAATTTACTATTGAGCAAGATTTGTGAAGTGATCAATCTAAAGGATACTTCCAGCAACGACATTATACATGGAGGCTTAAACTCTTAATAAATGTACAAGCACAGGCAGCTTTTGGTGCTCTGCCCCCTCATCATTGGCACCTTCTTGCTCTACTGGATGTATTTTACTACTTACTAATGGAGGGTACCCAATTGTTTGGCCTAAACAGTGACGAGGGTGCACGAGGCCCACCATCAAAAGCACAAGAGCAAATTTAGGGATTCGTCGACATGGAGACATTACCACTACAGCATTGCCATAATTTGGTACCAACTAATTCTCGGGTTTAGCTGTTATTTGGTCCCCAACATATAAATGAGAAATAAGTGGTTTTGGATTGCACACTGGTTAAGAACACCTATACCAGGATGCCAAGAAACTTGGCCATTAAAAGCAAACATGAATACCTAGAAATTTATTAATTATTATAACACAAGTTAACACTGCTAATATTATAAATGTGAAAGTTTGTATGTTTGTCACTCAATCACTCAAAAACTACTGGACCGATTGAACTGAAATTTGGCATGTAGATAGAAAATATATCTTTGGGTAATATAGGCTATGTTAAAAAGCCTTCAGGGTCCCCTAAGGCCCCTCTGGTGGTCCATGCTAATCATTGGGTTCGGTGCAGTGGTTTTATTTTTTGATTTTTAAAAGTACTTTCACTCAAGATAGAGGGCTGGAATTTTTTTATCGGATGGCTGAATGAATGAAAATTTTAATTCTTCCAATCAACTTTCTATTAAGTTTTGTTTTTGTGTGAAACTCATGCTTTTAGCTGAAAAATCTCACATTTTCTCTGAAATCAACAATATCATATTTCCTTGGCAACCAGAGATTTAGATGCCTCTACCATTTAAATATCATGTTTTCCTGCAGGCCCATGATAGCATGTAGAAAGAAAATCTGTAAAAGAAGGGTCCGCAGTCCCAAGGGCTCCATGATAGATTGCTTCTAGGGATAATCGATAAATCCTATGCATATTTACAACAAATATACTCTTCAATGTCTATTCTCAAAGTACCTCTCATAGGGGCACTGAATGCATATGAAAGATCATAACGTAGTAAACGATACAAATAAAGTAATTAAATAGACTATACACGCGATTAAATGTGCAAGAATATTTATGCGCAGCGAACAGTAATGAAGGACATCCATGCATGAATATTGGCAATTGCTCTAAGAATCACCATAGATTTTTGAATCAGTAACCAAAGCCAATGATTATGGCTACCCCTTATGCCTTCGGCGTAAATGAAACCTACGCCTGGTGACGTAGGTTTCATGGGTTAAATAAACATGGCTGCTTCCTTTTGGAGTTTCCAATCGCTGGATTCTACCCTACTCTCCGATCCTGATACTCAACGCACATATGGAAGTTGAATGTCGCCACTCAATGAGGTCATTGAATGTAAATATCTTTTTGTACACAAGGGAAACGATCAAGCTGTTAATTCACTCAAACGACGGCTCAAGAGAACCGGAGAGACGAGGCGACAATCTATGAACCTGGGTGCTATTTAAGTATCAATGAGTCTGCTTGGCCCATTTGTTGGTTTCCCGTGCATGAAAGAGAACCAACAGTCACTCATCTCTGCGTTCACCTGAAAAACGGTCAGCGTGTCTACTACAACGTAAACAATGTACAAGATATGTTACAAACTCCTCAAATGACCACGCTGACTGCATTCTTCAGGGTTTGTGGCTTTCTTATAAAATAAGTTCAATTTTGTTCACACCCATTGAATTTCAACGGGCGCCTTCGGCTAGTGTTTTAATATTACTAGGCCAAGGTATTTTGCCACCAAATATATTAGTAAAATGAGCAAAATCTAGGGTGTATGTGAATAGAAAAAAATGTGTATTAAGTTTTTGAAATAAAAATTTATGCTGGAACATGCAAAATCTTGAATTAATGTCGTCACAGTATTTATGCACCGTTATATTCTTTTTCAAATGAGCATTAGTGCTTTCACATACGTACTTTATGTCTGGAGATACTGAAGACAAACCAAATACAAGTTTACTCAATTTTTCATACTCCCACAACTAGGCAACAGATGCATATTTCATATAAAATTGGGCATGGTCAACGATGTAGCAAACCAGCATATGTCCAGCAAATTTGGCCAAATTCTGATAGGTAAAGGACATATTTGGTCGTTTTGACATGGAATTACCCTGTGGTGAATTAGGTGACTGATCAATATCACTGAGTTTTAATTGTTTAGTCTCCTCGAGCTGTTTATAACAACTTGGTCCTTGGTGTGGAGTATAAAAACTAGTTATTCTGCCTATTGACTTGTCCCATACATGTAAACATGTGTCCCGGCATTAATAAAGAATTTGAATTTAGTTATCCTAATTTAGTGTTTGTATCACTCAGCCCTGGAATTCTAAAATGAATTTGGAAGTACAGTAGGGAGCAGTCTTTAGACTCTATATTGTGACCAAGGGCTCAACATTTCCTGACCAAATCATCGTTAAAAACTATCAAATAAACAAGAAATGTCAGTACAAAAAGAAAAAAGGTGTTTGACTATGTTTATAAGTAATGAATTAAGAATTAGAAAGCTATATTGCATTAAGGGAATTTCACTAATTTTTATTTTCAACAACGCATATCAGAGTTTATGAATCCTCATCAGTTATTACAACATTATCTAACCGATGATAATACCTAATGAGAATTCATAAGCATTGAAATTCATCGAGACCATTTTAAACTGGGTATTTTACCACACACTCAGATAGTTGTTTAGATGTGCATTGAACATTGTAGTGTTCTATATTTATGTGTTGGCAACACTGAGATATTGCGATACGAGTTATAAAGTGTAACAAAGGAAGTTCAATAAAGATGGCGAGATGTAATGACATAACTGGGTATGACTGTGAAGTTATTTAGTGAGGATCACTACAATTTTGGCGACGAGGATGTGATGTATCACGTAATTACTTAAACGTTGTGGAGAAGTCGATTAGAGTACTCAAAAGTAGCTTAAATGCTGTTGAAGTATTTAATGAGGAGTTAGCATAAAACTCGCTCACGTGGTACCAGTTAAGTGGCTAAGTAAGATGGAGAAAGATAGAGAACTGCCCAGATTTGATCCTCACGGTGATAAATCCACTAGAGCCAAAAGATGGAGAAAGTGGCTGAGGGCGTTCCAGTTTTACATGGACTCGAGAGGTATAGCTGTGGCAGCCAGAAAAAAGGCAGCATTGTTACATTACGGGGGCCCCGATGTGCAGGATATTTTTGAGACACTGACAGTACCTGCTACTCAAGTAGGTCAACAAACAGAAGATTAGTATTTAGTTGCTATTAAAATGCTAAATGATAAGTTTTCCGTACAAGGGAATGTGACTTTTGAGACAATGAAGTTTCAAGAGATGTATCCTGCGCAGGGTGAGACGATGGAAGCGTTTATTGTAAGGCTTCGTCAACAAGCAAAGTTATGTGGTTTTGTGGCTGAAGAGGTAGACAGACACATAAAAGACCAAGTAGTGAGGAAATGCCCTGAAAAGGAACTATGACTTAAATTGCTTGACGAACGGGATGCTCTTAACCTGGAGAGAGCTGAAGAAATTATACTCGTTTGGGAGCGGTCCAGAGAAGAATCAGCAGCAATGGGCACTACTGAAGGAGCGGTTGCAGACCAAATCAACAGGTTGCACGTGAGTGGTCAGCCGAGGAAGAAATTTCCGGAAACCAGAGGACGTGATAGCATACGTGAGACAAGGGACAAGAGTTGTTGGAAGTGCGGGAAAGTAGGTCATTTGTCTAGTGACCCCGACTGCCCAGCGAGAAATAAAGTATGTAATAAGTGTGGGTTGAAAGGTCATTTTATGAAAGTGTGTCGAAAATCAACTAAGCAAGGTAAGAAATATCGTAAAGATATTAGAGCAGTGAACAATCAATGTGCAGAGAACTTGTGTAGTGGAGTATCATGTTCAGAAAATGAAAATTTACCGGTAGAGAATAGTGATAAAGCCAAATATGTATTCTCTGTAAAAAATGAGAGCATGGTGAATGCAATGGACTGTTATGTTTCTATTGAAGTGGGGAATGTAAAGATGTCTATTTTAATAGCTTCAGGGGCAGAGTGTAATATCATATGTAAATCTGAATGGGAAAGGCTGAAATCAGAAAATATTGACTGTAATTCTTATCTGGTTGATAGGAAAATATTTTCTTACAGGGATAAGAAACCTCTTAAAATTCTAGGAGCTTTCAAAGCAAAAGTGAAGCTCAGAAATGGTAAAGAATTGTCAAATGTCGAATTTTTGGTTTTTGATGGGAAAGGTGCATCATTGTTGGGTAAGACAACGGCAATGGGATTGGGAGTGTTGAAAATAGGGATGGAAGTATGTAAGGAAGTTTCAGTGAACGGTGTGAAGGAAAATGTTTGTACAAATTATGATGAACTGTGAAGAGAATATGGTAATATTTTCAATGGTGTTGGTAAACTTAAAGATTTTCAGTTGAAAATACCTATGAAACCAGATGTAAGAGAAGTGGCACAACCACTGAGAAGGTTACCTTATAATTTAAGAGAAGTAGTAGAAAAACTGGTAAATGAATTACTGGAGAAGGACATTATAGAAAAAGTAAATGAGCCATCCCGCTGGGTATCACCAATTGTAGTTACACCAAGGAAAAATGTTAACGGGAGAAAATGGCGTTTGTGTGTAGATATGAGGGTTGCTAATTTAGCTATTGAGAGGGAAAGGTTTCCTTTGCCAACAATTGAAGATGTGTTAAATGATTTGAATGGGAGTAGTGTGCTTAGCAAACTGGATATGAAATGGGCATACCATCAAATTGAATTGGAGGAAGAGTCTAGAAAAGTAACAACTTTTAGCATTCACGTGGGATTGTATAGAATTAAAAGACTCATGTTTGGGGTAAATTGTGGACCTGAGATATACCAAAAAGTAATGACTCAAACCTTTCAAGATTGTGAAGGTGTTATTTGTTACATGGATGACATGATTGTGCATGGTAAAAACAAAAGGGAACATGAAAAAAGATTGAGAAAAGTCTTTTGTACTTTTAAGGAAAAAGGGTTAACATTGAATGGATCAAAATGTGAGTTTGGTTTGAAAGAGATTCAATTTTTAAATCATCACATTAGCGGAAATGGTATCAAACCTACAGATCATACAAAGGAAGAAATTGAATCTTTTAGAAGGCCGGAAAATCAAAGTGAAGTTAGGAGTTTTTTAGGACTTGTGAACTTTTCAGCTAAGTTCATTCCTAACCTAGCTAACATTGCAGAGCCTCTGAGAAGATTAACGTGTAAAAATGAGCCTTTCGTGTGGGGTTTAGAGCAAGATAAAGCATTTGATCAGTTGAAAAATAGTATGGTAAATCCTCCAGTATTGGGTTTTTTTAGACCAAATGCAAAATGTAGAATTTATTGTGATGCCAGTCCAGTAGGTTTAGGAGCAGTGCCAGTACAATTTCAAAAGAATGAGACAAGAATTGTCAGATATGCTAGTAGGGCATTAACCGAAACAGAACAGAGATATTCGCAGACAGAAAAAGAAGCACTGAGCTTAGTATGGGGATGTGAAGTTTTCCATATCTATGTATATGGTAAGGAATTCGAACTAGTAACTGATCACAAACCTCTAGAAGTAATTTTTGGACCTCATAAAAAACTTTGTGCAAGAATTGAACGTTGGGTATTGAGATTGATGAGCTATGCATACAAGGTAGTGTATACTCAAGGTAAAAATAATATAGCAGACCCACTTTCCAGGTTGCTAGATTTAACTAAGAAATATAAGCAATATGAGCTAGAAGCTAAGGAAGGGGAGATGCAAGTATTAAGCATTTTGGAGGCAACTGTGCCAGTAGCAATGAAGCTTGAGGATATAATCAAAGCAACAGAGAAAGACAAAATGTTGTGTGATCTAATAACTAGTTTGAAAACAAATCGTTAGTCAAAAGAGCAAAGATGTTTTGAATTAATTCAGGATGAGTTGTGTGAAGTAAATGGGATAGTATTAAGGGGCACCAGAATAGTTTGTCCTAGTGAACAACAAACCAAAAGTTTAGAAATAAGCCATGAAGGACATTTAGAGATGACTGCCATGAAAAGATTATTGCGTAGCAAAGTGTGGTGGATCAGAATGGACAGAGATGTAGAGAAATGGGTGCGAAATTGCCATGGTTGTCAACTAGTAGCTATTCCTAACCCACCAGAACCAATGGCAAGGACAAAATTACCGTCTAGCCCTTGGGAATACATATCTATGGATCATTTAGGACCTCTTCCCACAGGAGATTATCTTTTGGTAATAGTAGATTACTATAGCAGATTCTTTGAAGTTGTGATCACAAAATCGTTGTCAGCAAAAATTTTGATAGAACAAGTTGCAGAAGTATTTGCCAGGTATGGTCTACCAAAATGTGTAATGACAGATAATGGAGGTACATTTGTTGACAAGAATTTTAAAGTTTTTCTAGAGCAAAACGGGGTGACACATTATCACTCCACGCCTTTGTGGCCGCAGGCTAATGGTCAAGTTGAAAGAGAAAATAGGACCATCATGAAAAGGCTTAGAATTGCGCACAATACAAGAACAAATTGGAAGGAGGAATTAACAAAATTTCTGTTAGCTTATCGGACTACACCACACTCCACGACTGGGATTCCACCAGGAGAATTAATGATGGGAAGGAAGATTAAAGGTAAACTTCCTGATGCATCAAATACTAATTCATATCATCTAGATGAAGAATTAAGAGATAGAGATACTTTTCAGAAAGACAAAGGAAGAGAGTATGCAGATGGAGTTCGTAGAGCTAAAGTTTGTGACTTGCAAATTGGAAATCAAGTATTAATGCGTCAGCATAGGGAAAACAAATTGTCAACTCCTTTTAATCCTATACCAATGGAAATAGTTGGCAAAACAGGGAACTCTGTTATGTTGCAATCACCTAGTGGAAAAATATTTTCTAGGAATTCAACTCATGTAAAAGAATACAGACAAGAAGAGACAAATTCTGTTCTGACTGAGGTATGTGAAAATGAGAAAAGGTATTTAAATACAGGACAATCAACTGTAACTGGTTTTCATACAGATACTCCAAAGAAATATATTGGGAATTAAGTTGTTACAACTTCAGAATCACAAGATAATCATAGACCAAAAAGGTGTGTTCGTAAGCCCTTGTGGCATGAAGAGTATATTATGGGAAAGTAAAATGTTGTATGATTTGAGTTGGTATGTGTTGTCAAATATTAAACATAAGTGGTTTATTTTTATATTATTTAAAAAAAAAGGAGAAGCAAATGTAGTGTTCTATATTTATGTGTTGGCAACACTGAGATATTGCGCTATGAGTTACAAAGTGTAACAAAGGAAGTTCAATAAAGCTAGCGAGATGTAATGACATAACTGGGTATGACTGTGAAGTTATTTAGTGAGGATCACTACAAACATTACAATGTGTTAAGTGGAGAACTGCAAGAATGAATGTGCAAATGCATAAATGACAGGTGGGAAAAAAGCCCCAGCTCTAACTAAACTACTTCACTCTTGCTATTTCTATGCATAAAATTGCACAATTAAGAGCCTCACATGAAATGGCTTTCACATCTAATAAAAAGTAGTGGACAGTATCAAAAGATAAATATTCAATAAGATAAATAATAACATCAAAATTATAAGGTTAAATGAATGAATGAGAACTCATTCAGTTCAACTAATTAATTCAGATATCATTATTAAACCTTATTTAATTTGACTTTTCTAGCATGTGGGCCACTCAAAACTCTACTGACTTAGACCAAGTAACAATGTAAAACTTCATGTTCAGCTCATGCGGAACTTCAGCATTCGAATCTTCACCAAAATAAAGAGATGCAACACCTAAATTAATAAATAACGTTCGACGGAGAAGACTTGAGAGACTTATTAATAGAGAGGTTATATTCTGTAACCAACTAGTAAAACGCTAAACAGACTAATACTAAGGATACACGCATTGCCCAGGAGTGTGAGGATGTGAAGCTACGGCTGCGGCAGCAGCTACGCATGGATTACCAGCAATAGTAAATTCACGGAGGACAGGCAAATGCGAAACATGGCAAACTTCATTCAAATCGGCGATCCGGTTGTCGGCCAAGCTGAGAGATTCAAGAGACAATGGCAAATACCGTTGGCAAAACTGCAAGCCTGATATTCGATTGCCATGTAGTAGCAGCTCCTAAATTTTAAGAAACCAGCAATTATTTAAGTAATACTTATCGCTTGGTACGACATAAGCACTTCATATTTTTCATATATGTACGTCTATAAATATATTTACCTTTAAGCTCTGTAAATGAGACAGATCTGATATACTTCCAATGTTATTTTCCGACAAATCGAGATGTTCCAAATTAATATTGGTATTGAGATGGTCGATTGCCTGAAAAAGTAATTAAGGAGTAGATTAACTCTTAAGAATTAATTTCATATACCTACGAGGGAAACTAACATTACCTTCACATTGTTCCCGGCGAGGCACAGCCAGCGTAAATTCAGTAATTCCTTAAGGCCTTCAATACCAACTAGGTTATTGTGAGCTAAATTCAGAGACGTCAAGTTCAGTAGCTTTGATACTCCGTACATACGAATCAGCTGGTTCCGTACTGCGGACAACTTCAAATTCATATAAATAAATAATATTAAAGGCACCGTAGAATCAAAGATAAAATAATGAAGAAGCAAGAACTTCAGGCCATGGACGAAAACACGCACGTTTTCAAATCAAATTTCACAAAGGACATTATTAACTTTCAGGTGAAGCATACCTTTTGCAAGCTTGTGTACGTTCCAACGTTATCCAATCTTTGTAATTCATTATCATCTAAAGTTAAAACAGTAGCTTGGTTCTGAACTCCGGTAGCCTTATCCAACTTTTTTAATCCTTTCCCGGATAAATCTATTTTATCTGGAACTTCTTCTGCAAAATGCAAAACTATTACTCCAAACATTACGCAAAATTTTTGTATTTGTAAGAAATGGGCGTGTACCAACTTACCTTCTGCCATATTTTCCTCCAGATAACCATTGGTTGTAAAAATTAACGCTTTCTTGATGAAACTAAAACACCTCCTGGATGTTAATGATAAATAAATTTATGCCATACGCATTACATGAATCAATACGCTTAACAAATAACGAGCGAACCACGTGTGGAACTAGCAGACATCAGCTGCAAGCAAAACAAACTTCGGAGTAGCCAACGTAAGAAAAAAATAAAATTGGTGGTGTGTCGAAGTGTTTAAAGCTTTTGCTCGACTCGAAAATTCTTAATCCTTGAACAGTAATTATCAGCCAGAAGCAAGTTCTATCATTCACTGCCAGTTTTTGGAAGGTTCCTTGGTATCAAAAGTGATGAAGCATCACTAGCGAAGGGTGAATATGTGCAAATTTTGAATTTATGTTCACACTTACTTCTCTATGACCGTGGTTCACACATTTCCCACACTCCTTCGATACGGTATAGTGGCAGCGCCTGAGCAGAGCATAAAGGCCAAAGATTATATACACAGGAAAGATAGTAATCTGTGTGTTAAAAATGGCGTCATAAGTTTTTACTGGCTACAGTGGCGACCTTGCTCGTTCACAACGGTCAAAGAGAGAACTACGCAGCTAGCGGCGGGAAATTTGAATTGTTTCCCAGGTTTGTTTTGCTTCATGGTAGCTGAATAACTGCCGCAAGCTTTTATTATTTCTATTAATGTGCCACTATTATCATACGGATAGCAAAACCATACTCTTGCAGCGATACCGGCTGAAAATTCACACATGAATCAGGAAAATCACAAACTTAGCAGTGGTTCAGTTGAACCCTAGGAAAAAATTTCATACTCAACAAAATATTTTTGCAGGGTTTTCCCCTTCAACTCAGATTCTAAACATAAACAAAGAAAATAATTAATTTAGCAACGGTTTATTTAGCTTGTGTTTACAAGTCTACTGTTTCACCATTCACTTTAACATTTACTAACAAGGTCACAGAAAGAACAAGTAGTAGGTGTGAACAACTTAATATCAAAAACGAAAATTAACAACCAACACACAGATATTGAAGTACATTACAGTAGAAAGCGCTCTTGATTAACATTTAAGTTACATAATGGATTTGTCTCATTTATTTACCCCTCCATTCCTCAATGTCAATATACACAGCGAAGAAGTAGATTAGTTATAGTACATACTGACACTGATAACAAACATTTCATTTTTACCTTGGATTGATCTGACTACCACTTAAGGCCATTGAAAGAATTCCTTATGGAAGTAAGGGGCATTAGTTAAAAAGTTAGTGCACACAGGTCGAAGAATAGCCATCTTCATCTAATAACATGTGTATTCATGTAGCCTGAAACGAAACAAAAAATAGTAGTATGTAATTATCAAAATTAATGAAACAAATCTAATTGTGAAAATTGTAAAACCTATTAACTCATACCTGTAACAAAGTTAGTTGTAGGCAGTTGGCTTTCCTTAAGAATACTTCCAAAGATGAAAAAGAAAAAAGTTCTCCTCAGCTTTTCTTGCCTCACCGTGATGTAACTGCTGAAAAAATGATTACCTTAATTAACCAATTGAGGTCCGAACAAATGACAACATAAAGTACCATAGCAATGACATGTATATTATGCATACCGAGCAACCACCAGCATCAATGATATATAAGTACTACTGTGACAAAAGCACATTAAGTGTTAACTCTAAAAGTGAATACATTAACAACCTCATCATTTTAAAAATAAACATGAAAAACATTGAGACAAGAGAGAGATCCAAATAACAATTAGCCCTACTAACAAATACATTGAAAACATAAAGGTTGTAAGAAGATCATGATGCCTCAATGGACTTAGTAAAAAAAATTAATTAAACCCACTAAAATGGGGATAAGGGCTAAGGCATTACTGTCAAAAAAGATAAAATAAATAATAAACAATCCATCAAGGCATCAATGACCAGAACCATATACTGCATTCTAGAGCTGGAAACATTCTCCGTTAATTGTCTTGAATGGTATACAATTCAAAGTTCCAGTAGCGCTAAGTCCAAATGTCCTGAAATAAGTTTTAGATAAGTTAGAATTCAACCAGGTTCAAGAACAAGAAAATTTCACATTAGTAATAGCAAAATTTTAACATTAATAATTAAATAAGAGATCCTCAAATGTTACAAAATAATCTGCACTCATTTGCTACAATCACCAAAAACACTCAACCATCTTTGACATGTAGCTTCATTGGTTCAGCAGCTCAAAACAAATGCTTACGTACAACAATATCATGAAATAAATAAACAGTCTATGTCAGCATCCAACGTAAGTTGAAAACATTTCATGGAAATATCACACTGATACATTCACTTCTTACCATTATTTGCGTCCTTCCTTCATCCATTCAAGAAAAATTGTTGTCAGGGCTATTTTTATCAATTAAGTATAAGCATATTAAGTATTTAATATGCAATGCTCTGTCATAATTTACCACAAAAACCAACAACATTCTACCTTAATCAACATGACGCTTAAGTGGTTCAACCGATCAAAGTAATCTTTGGTTCAAAGCAATTGTATGCTCACCATTAATTCCTGAAATAGGTTTACAGTCATATGTATACAAACAAGGAAAATGTGCAATCATCTCATGGAGTCATCAATAATAATACTTACATTCACATCTTTCAATTACGACTTCCGTTCCTCATCCATCGTTGAAAATTCTTGTCAGGGCAATTATGTTATCATCCAAAATATATTGTATCATACAATGCTCTGTCATAATTTACCACAAAAACCAACAACATTCCACCTTCTTCTACAGTCAGGTTTCAGTGGTTCAACACTACATCCACGAACACGTTCCAGTTCGGTGCAGAGTACAAGGCAGCTTTTGGATCACAATAATCACTTTGCACTAAAGATGTGATTTCATCGTTCTCGTCACCACCAATGATAAGTAATACAGAAACAGAAATTGTGACTTCCGGGCAATCTCAAAAAATGAATAAAATTTGAAACTAGACAAACATGGACTATAATCTATAAAACCATATCTGCATCGTAAATCGGTGAAAGAATTAAGACAGCAATAACTAGGGAGAATCTTATCGATGATAAATTGATACAAACATACCTTTCTGGTTCTCTAGGAAATTTAAAAAACTTGTGCTCGGCAGATACCGAGGTACATCTGACGGCCGCACACTTCTTGTTACGCAAATACAGCAGATCCATTGCGATACAGCGAAATAATTTCTAAGGAAATAATGAAATTAGATGCAGCAATAATGGCGTGACAACGAAATAATATGGGCAATAGTATGGGCGGGAAAAAACAACTCAAGATATGAGTGAGGAAACTTGTTTAGACAAAAGAAACACACTGGCCGCCTATTGTTCCTAAGAAATCAGTGAGGAAACTGCATAAGTTTAATTTTGACGATGGGATGGGTTTCTCCTGAATTCTGATATATTCTATTCAAAGCATAAATCATTTTATTACCCAAAATATCAAATATGTAAACGATTTAAGAGCTATAGGGTTAGATTAATGTTTTTCTTTTTTTAATTTACACTTGAAATCGTAAGGTTGGTATGATTGAGAGACTTGTTTTACTCGAACCAGTGAATCTGAGGCGAAAATTTACATTAAATGCATATATAATGTAAATTCATCATCATTGAATAAAGCAGTACATTCTTATACTTCCAAAAACGCATAAAAAGAGCGAATATCGTGCATTTAGCAATGACTGATTTTTCGCGATTGCAGCGCTGTCGATGTTTTTCTCTAAACTAAGCCTCCTCAGGAACTAATGCAAACTTGCTACATCATACGGTAATCTTACTTTCAGAGGGCTGATAAAGGCTGTCGCAATCAGCGAGTTGACCAATCTTTGGTTTTGTACTACTTCGGTGGACAGTTTTCCGTCATCTCTCGCCTCTGCTTTCTTCGCGCTATGGTAGGAAACAATTATCTTTCACTGCGTTTCGCACCCGATCTTGACGACTGACTGCCTAATTAAGTTTTTATGATTAGTCCCAATTTCAAACGTTAACATAGAACTCATTTTCAACAATAAATGTTACATATTTCTGCATTTTCTTCTGGAGGTGACCCAAAACGCCCCCCGCTCCCCTTTCTGGCTACACTTTTGATGGAATATCTACAAAGTTGATTTTACGAGGTGTACCGAAAGGAATAACATCATTCGAAAAGGGAGTTTGAAGACTGCACAAAGGAGACGTAGATGTAAAAAGGATAAGATCGAAAAATGTCCGCAATCCTGTCAAACTTCCCGCAACCGCCTCCATTTCCCTGCATCGTTGCCTTTCACCGGCCGCCAAATATTGGGTGCTTGGTTTCTTGCTAGACTTAAAAAATAATTATTCTTCACCGGATAACCTCGATAGACATCCATGCTTGCAGAACTATCAGGAGTACGATGAATCTTTCTAGTCATTGCTATGTAAGCTGATAGTTGTAAAACTTAAAAACTGCGAATGGCCAAATGGAAGGGTCCGTGGGTAGCACCATTACTACATGGTGTTGTATAGGATCACATCATTTGATATGATCTCTTGAATTGGGCGTATGGGTATGCAACATTTCCTCGATAACTACCGTCCCTATTCTCCTGAGGGTGGATATCTTTGTGGTATGAGGAATTTATTGGACCATGATTTATTCTCGTAAAATCGCTGTTGACTTAGAAATCACGTAGAGATTCAATGGCGACGAACATTTTCGGTATTATTATGTAAACGAAACTACTATTACAGCGAGATTGTTATGACCACGGACTGTTATGAAAACAACTCTCAAAATGAAACCAGCGTTTAGCCATGGCCATCTTTAATTTCCATGGTTTCGCACGACTGGTGTCCTCACACCCCCTACCTTACACCCATGCAGCGGGTCGCATGGTACCATAGTATGCATATGTAGCAAGTGTCATGCTGACGTGGAGGTTAATATCGTTCACTGTAAATTGAGCTGTATTTGTATTTACGCATGCGCTATGTAATTATTTTATCAAAACTGGATATCCTGAATTTTGGCATTTAACGATTTTGCGGTACGATATATCGATAGGGATAGGTTCCATTACATAAAAAATCTGTTTTATGCAGAAATGATAGCCCAACTTCCCATGAGAAGCGCATAGACAGAGACATCGATTACTATTGTTTGGCTCCGCAGCCACTTTATTTACGTATTCGTTCATTTTGCTTCTTCGATTGCTCCGTGGAAGACCTCTGAATCGGCGCGACCATTATTTAGCAAACATTCACAATCAAATAATCGTTCTGTTACTGCTTTATTTTCGAGTAAACCTCTGTCGGCAATATTAATGAGCGATTTTGTAAATTTATGATGAAATTCAAAAAAATTATTTGCAAAATGTAGATGTCAATACTATTTAGAAGAAAATAATACATATTGCCAACCAGCAAAGCTCGGTCCCCCGTTACTAGTTGTCAAACCATCCAAGTTTTTCCACTTCTGAAATCTAATAAGGAGCATTCCATAGAATGGGTAAAATTAATGACAGAAACTAATATAGGTATATCTTCGAGCTTTTATTTCATTAAAAAGTATTTCAGAACAATACATACGGATGTATGACCTGATGTGTCAGTAGACCGCATATACCTCCTAGTGGTGGGTCGCGGGCAGCGGTATGCTGGCTCTCAATGAAGTCCTTTCAGAAGGGATCCTAGCTCGAGTAGAAAAGTGAAAGCGGGCCTAGGGTATTGCAATGCTTTGGTTTCTCTTGTTGCATACTGGCGAAAATGTGCCAAAACTGACCAGTAGAGCACCGTAACCATTAGCTGGGAAAGCTGCACATGGTGCGGGTACTGCAAAGGCTGGAAACCTTGCATACTCGATTACAGCTTACTCATAAGTCACAAGGTAGCCTTGGACAGCCGAAGCCATGATGGGTGGCGGAAGCTGAATAAGGTTGGCCCATCAATATGCGGACTTAACAATACGAACTGAAACATCGGTACTTGGAATTTGAGAGGAGTACTTGGAATTTGAGAGGAGTATATGGAAAGGAGCATGAGTTGTCGAATGAAATGAAAGTGAGACGAATGGATGTTTTGTGTGTATGTGAAACTAAGCGGAAGGATGTTGTTACTGTAGATGGCAGTGGTACTGAGGTCAGGAGTTTAAGATAATGTACATCACAGTCGATGTGTAGGACTCATTCTTAATGAGAGAGCCAAGTTACTAGTATGGAAGTAAGAGTTAGTATCCCCTAGATTGCTCTGGGTTAACATGAAAGTAGGTATTAGGAGAGGATTGTGGCATGCTATGCACCAGTAGATGGAGAGAGTGACAGTGAAAGAAAACTTGGAAAAAATGAGAGGTTTTGAATGAATGTGACACTGGTGACAGAATAATTGTACTAGGTGACATGAATGGCTGGGTTGGTGTGAGGCAGGATGCATCTGACAGAGTAGTTGGACCATTTGGTGACCCTCGAGTGAATGATAATGGTGAAAACTTGGTCAGTGTGTGCTTGGAAAAAGGATTGTTTGTGTCAAATACATGGTTTGAACATAAGAAAATACCCATGTATACTTGGCAAAGAGGCGACTATAAAAGAATCATTGCTTTCGTCGAGTATGATGAGAGATTGAGGGAATTAGTGTGGGACACGAGAGTGATGAGGGGTGCTGAATGTGGAACAGACCACTATTTGGTACTCTCCAAAGAGAATCTGGGCAGGAAGTGGGTGCCAAGGAAGAATGTTGTACGTAAGCAGTTGAGAGTAAAAGTGGAGAGATTGCTAGACAGTGAGGTAAGAATGCAGTATGGTTGCATGCTTGAGGATGCTCTATCCTTGAAGCATAGAGAATGGGACGAGTATATCAGAAACGAGAATGTGAATGATGCATGGGAGTGTTCAAAAGGAGTGATTGTGGAATGTGCTGAAAGTGTATGTAGAAAAGGAGTGGTAGGAAGAATGAAAGGTGATGCTTGATGGAATGAAGAAGTGAAAATTGCAGTCAGAGATAAGAAAGAGGCATACAAGAATATGATTGCTGGCAAATCTGAGGAAGAGCATACTATGGCATGTGAGATTTACCGAAAGAAAAAGAATGAATGCAAAATCGTTGAGAGCAAGGGAAGAATGAGTGTGGATGAAGCTGACAAGATGCATAGTGATTGTGAAGGCAATAAAGAGCTGTTTAGGAAGTGCATAAAAAGGGCTAAGATTGGGGAAGGCAGGGGAATGAATGCAGTAAAGAACAAAAGTGGAGAGAGAGTGTGGGATGAGAGCAGTATCAGGGACTGCTGGAGGGAGTATTTTGAAGGATTATACAATAATGGAGCAGGCCCTGAGGATGAGCCTTGTGAAGTGGTGTGTGAGAATGTGATGATGGAAAAGGAGATCAGTGAGAATGAGGTCATAACAGCATTGAGAGTATTTAAAAAAGGGAAGGCTGCAGGCATAGATGGGATAACCAGGGAAATGTTGAAGTGTAGGTGTAATTTACTCATTTTTCGGCTGTGTGAATTGTATAATTTATGCTTACAGGCTTTTGTTGTTCCAGAGGATTGGAAGAATGTAATCATCATTGTATATACAAAGGGAAAGGAGGAAAGACCGAATGTAATCATTATCGGGCCATCAGTTATTGAGCATTCCAGGAAAATTGTTCAGCAAAATTTTTATCAAAAGAGTGAGGAATATTAATTCTCACAGAATATGGGGTGTGCAGTGTGGGTTTATGCCTACATGTAATGTCACCATGGCTGTTTAATGTATTTATGGATGTGTTAGAGATGCATGCAGTGAAAACTATGGTGTCCTGATTGGAAATGTAAATGTGAGAGTTCTACTATATGCGGATGATGCTGTTTTGATCTCCGAGAGCCAACAGGGATTACAGAAGCTCCTAGATAAGTTTTGTGAATCAACAGAGAATGGAATTGAGGGTAAATCCATGCAAGACTAAAGTAGTAGCTTTAGATAAGGGGAATGGGGATAATAACTGTATGATAAGGGCAAATGGTGAAGTAATTCAACAAGTCGATGATTTTATGTACTTGGGAAAGATTTTTACAAAAGGTGGACCGGATAGATGAGGAGATAAAGAGACGTGCGAATGCTGGAAGGAAAGTGGTAGGTAGCATGTGGAGCATATCAAGGAATGAGTAACTGTCTGAGGAATTGCAAATCACTGTGTACAAAAGTGTACTTCTCCCCACTTTGTAAGGTAGTTAAACATGGATATGTCACGATAGACATAAGAGAAGACTAAACGCCGTGGGTATGAGTTATCTGAGGAGTGTTTGCGGCAAAAGTATGATAGATAGGGTCAGGAATGAGTGGGTAATAAATGAATGTGGGTTAGATGCTCCAGTAATGGACATATATGAAATGAGTGTGCTTCGTTGTTTTGGCCATGTTGAGAGAATTGATGAGAGTCGAATAGCGAAACAGATATATATAAGAGTGAAATGAATGGTGCGAGAGGTAGAGGTAGGCCAAGATGGTTGTGGTTGAATGTGGTTGGGAAAATTCTTAGGAGGAATATTAGGAGTCTTAAAAACAGGAGGGCATGTATGAAGCAATGCATGGGGGTAAATGAGGCATAAGAGGTTTGCAAGGATAGGTCAGTATGGAGGAAATTATTGAAGCACAGTTAGGTGTACAAATATGTATTTACGGGTGAAACTTGATGACCTTGCCTGCCCCAGAAGGGAATGGCGTGATTGGTATGTATGTATGTATCTCAGCACATGATTCCCTATTAACGCTTTGATGAAGGCAAATTAGGCGAATTTGAAAAGTCCAGAAATATTTGAACTGCAAGTTTCAATGTGCATGCAGAATCCATCCATATTTTGCAGCCATATTTTGGGTCAGAAAAAGTGATTTCACTACATCCAATCTTTCACAATATTGAATATTTGAAAATGCATTATAGCCTTCATTAATGGACGAAACTGCGTTTTTTTAATTTCACATCAAAATTTCATAATATGTACTGTGGTTCACTATACAGAGACTTCACTATAATAATTACTAGAAACCCCCATTACGCAAAATAAATCATAATTAAGAAACACTTTAAAGATAAAAAATAATAGTTAACACTGCTTGGCAATGAATTTTAATAACACTTTTATTTACACACTTTCTTGTTTGAATTTCCGGTCAAAGCCAGTAACAAAGTCAGTGGTGAAATCATAATTATCATCCCGTTCATTTAAAGTAATTTCTCCAAATGCACCAGACACAGCGTCAGCCTGCTTCGCTGCAAATAGATAAAAACCACATTACTCATTCATTAAAAAAAATCCTGAGGTACCGGGTATATCATTTAAAAAGCTGCAATGATAATTCAAATAAAAAAGTATTACAGTGGATGCTTTCAGAAAAGGATAAAATACTCTCCAATTACATTAAGGATACAAAATACAAACTACTCCAAATAATTGTATTACAAATACGAAGATCAAAATACTTGGAAAATGTATTTTTGATATAAAATGCAAAGTCATATCAAAATATTTCTGTCCTTGGAGGTTTAGGATTTCAAAAACATGAATATTATTTACATCTCAGAGTTGCACATGGAATATTCTAATACATAAAATCCATTGAAGGAATTGAATGGTATAATTGAACCCAGGCTCTTCCAGGAAATAGGAAATCCCTCAAGCCACGATGGCTTCTCAAATAAATGTACATGGTAGTGAAGTTTAAAATACTTAATATGTAGTATTTTGACTACTGCTGATATGACAAACACTTTAATTGATTAATCTATATTTTGAAAAAGTGGAAAGTTCCAGAAGTGGAAACATATATGCACTCTTTTTGTGGGCCTGCTCAATGCCTTTCAAGGGTTGGTACACCACATGGTTACGTAAATGTTTTGATGCCTTTTGGGAGCAATTTGATATGGGGGGGATTAAGAGGGGGGCCTCCTACATCCTCCTACCTCAAGCCAACCATTTCCAAAACTTGAACCTTACTTAAAGAGACAAAACAAATACAGGAGAGCTCTGACTATCCATGCTATTGGCAAGGAAGCCTAATTGGATAATTGACATCAATGGATAACCATTCATGTCAATTGTGTGGTACTTGTGGCCTTGATTTCAGCACTGCTCCTCCTCAATGTCTTTCATGGATATTGTGATGAAATACTCTTAATCAAATGACATGATTTCATTTATCGTGCAATCGTTAATTCCATTTACTTCTCCATAACATTTTGCTGGATAATATTGACGTCTGTTGGTTACATACAATGAATATGCTCCATCAATTGATGGAACATTCAGCATTGAATCTTTTATCAGACATGCAAAGCGCTCTGTTTTTACATACCTACTGATGATATTTTTCCAAGTGTAAGAATTTACATTCATGGTTGCAATTTATTCAGCCATGTTTACACAATGCATATAACTGCATGAGTGGATGTGAGAAAACATTCACCATTAAAATTTGCATCTAGTAAGCATGCAGTGCAAATGAACTGCCAGTAAATAGTCCATTCTAATTTGGATCATTTGTTCTAGCATCTCTGTCCATCAATGAGCTTGTGTGGGTACCTGCGGTAATTCAGTGTCAACTATTGGTTCTGATCCTTTCCACGACTTAATACTCCTGTCCAGAAAACTTACCACCTCGGAGCTGAAAAATTTCCCGAGGGAGCATCAATGTGCCAACACGGTCGAGCCACGCCCCCTTCACAGGAAAGCAATACAGACAAACAGACCAGAACAAAGGCCTTCCTCACCACGGTTGGCAAGGAGAAGATTCACGGAGGGAAAATTTTGACCTAAGAAAGGATGGGGTGGGGGAGGACCAAGGCCAGGAGTTTATTTTTTAATGATGAGGGGAGAGCCCAGGCTTCTAGTCACTTGTGTGGGCAAGAATGAAAGGAGGGTGGCTCATTTTGGACGCTCCAAGACCTCTCGTTGACGACAACTGCTGGAAGTTGCAGAATGCTCAGCCTTCCTCTTAATCTCTGTTGCTCATTCTGTTTCTTTGGAATAATTTATTTCATAGGCATATTTATAACCATTTAAAATATTCGAGGAGTTGACTTGTTTTTGTTGTATGGAATTCCTTGTGGCTTCAAAATCCCCATGGTTACTTACATGCCATGATTGAATCAGTTGTAAGTTACTTAGTGTTTTTGGTAGTTGATTCAATTTTATAAATATTCCCCTCATTTAGTTACTTTACCTGTTAATGGATAATGAAAGTTCATAAAGCAAATTTTAAGAAATTCATTTAAATGTTAATTCAAATTCGCATGCTACAAAGTTACATGTGTAAGAGGAAATTGAAAATGCAGTAAACTACTCGAAATGCCATATTCTCCAAGATGAAAAGCCATTGCCTAGACTACGACTTGATTTAAAAAAATAACAAATTTGTTACTGTGGCCGGTATCACAAAAATTTCCTCTACTGTGTTTGGAACAATGCGACTATGTATCTTTGATTTTTGAGTTGATATTTTTCACCACAAATAAATAGCTTCAAAAGTTCCTCTTAGAAACAGTATTTACTTCAAATGTGGATTGAAATATCTCTGCACCTAATTTTTCTTCTGTGATAATGCTATTATATCGACTTCCATCCACTCAACCATAGAATTCATCCTTCACTCGATTTTTGTCTACCATTAATGGCGATAGAAAATTCTGTTTGCAGGATAGAGACATCTATTCTCCACAAAATGTTAAGAGTTTGACTAACTTTGTCTCATTGGCGTATGATACACTGCAAACTTCTGCATTATTATTCCAAAAAACAATGTTTAGAGAGGTAAGAACTCTATGAAAATGATTTCCCTGGGCAGCATTCAAATATCAGCTCTTAACTTTCCTCAGTCTTAACTAATTTGTTATTAACATCTTATTGGGAAAACAGAGCATTGGCCACTGGTTATGCATCACACGTCTTCTACCTTTATTTTTCATTAAATTATTCTAGGAAGATGTGATTACAGCAGGGTAAATTCACTCATAAATTTATCCTGCTCCTAAATTTGCCAATTCTTTCGATTTACTTCACCTCTAAGAATTATACAGCTACACCAAAATAGCTTCATTATCTATGGCCATCCTTCCCTTTGTACTCCTTAGAGGAATACTTTGACTTCAATTTTTCCATTATAAGATTCTAGTTTTTAAGTCCTTAACACTTTCAGGACCAAGCCCGAGCATAGGTCGTGAAATGCCTTCCGCCCCGAGCCCCAGTCCAGCTCGGGCTACCGTACTTCAGCTCCTGTTTTTCCACAAACAAGTATAAGTCGGGTTTGGCCCTATATAATGGCTTTGCCCTCTTTTAGTTCCACATTAGACCACATTCAGCAGGTCATGATTGCATAGTGCTGTCACAGACGACGGATTTGTGAACTTCATGATTCAGAGCGACAAAAAATGATGAGAGTGATCGAGGGATCAAGGACTACAGTAGAATGACAAATGAAGTTGTTAGGCCGAGCTTCACTAGTTTATGTGCATCTAAATTCGTCTAGTAATTATTTGTATTCCACTTTCTGTATTATTTGGAATTCGAATAATGGAAGACTTGGATGAAAATGAGATCCTTGATGCACTTGATGAAGTGTATGATGATTCTGGATCGGAAGGTGAAGTTGAAGAATCTACTCACGATGAAAATTTAGACGAAGGTAATATACTCCTTGTTTTCATATCATTAGTTGAATATATATTACCAATATCCTAATGATTATTATAAAATTCATAATGAAGTAAACTGATAGTTTATTGTCTGGATGAATTTATTGCATAAAGGAAATGATGAAGATAGTGATTCCGAGCGTGACGGTGGTATTGAGGCAAATTCGGACGTCATTGATCACCAAATGCCTGATTCTGCTATGCCATCAACCATAACTGCAGATATTCGACAACCCGGTAAAAGAAAGAGGCAAAATAACCAACTTTTGTCGGATATTGAACTTGGATGGAAATTTCAAGACACTCCACCTCAGCTTCCAGTTTTTCAAGAGCAGCCCGTAGTGATTGCAAATCTGGATGAATTTTCAACTCCCCATAAATGTTTTTCCGTATTCTTCCCTAAGTCACTGATGAGACATATTAGGAAGGAAACTAACAGCTATGCTGCTTCCATTGTAGAAAAACTTAGGCGTAAAAATGCATTGAAGAATAATTGCACATTTTCAAACTGGAAACCCGTGAAGATTCATGAACTCTACTCCTTCTTTTCAATTCTACTTCACATGTGTTTAGTCAAAAAAAGATCACTGAAAAGTTATTGGGCCAAGAAACATTTTGTTAGTACTCCGTTTCCAGCATCACTACTGAGTAGAAACAGATTTTTTGCAATTCTGTCAAACCTACATTTGAACGATAATTCCACCAATGTGCCACGTGGTCACCCTAATCATGACCCTTTACATAAAATAAGACCATTTTTTGATCATTTGACTTGTACATTTTCTTCTGCGTATGATCCAAACAAAAACTTGACAGTGAATGAAGGCATGTGAGGTTTTAGAGGGAGGATTCATTTTAGAGTGTTTATGAAAAACAAACCACAAAAATATGGGATGAAATTATTTATTGTTTGTGATGCATCAACAGGTTATGTGCTAAACATGGAAGTGTATTGTGGCAAAGGAAATGTTGACAATTCCATAATGCCACTTTTACAAAGACTTTTGGCAAGGTATTTGGGTAAGGGTTATATCATTTTCATGGACCGATAATACAGTTCTCCAACAGTGTTTGACTTTTTGTGGAACCAAAATACTTTGGCAGTTGGCACCTGCATGAAAAACCATACCGAATAGCCCAGAGAAAATGTTGTGAATAAAAAAATAAAAAAAGGAGATATTGTATTTATGAGGAGGAAGCATTTGTTATGTCGCAAGTGGAGAGACACTAGGGATGTTTTGATGTTATCGACTCAACATAAAATGACCACATCACAGGTTATAGTGAAGAGTAAAGACGGTAGAGTAGCCAAAAAAAACCAGATGCAATATTGGACTATAATATAAATAAGACTGGTGTTGATAGGAGTGACCAAATGGTGGCTTACTATCCTTTCCAAAGGAAGCAGATGAAATGGTGCAAGAAATTGTTTTTTCACACATTTATTATGGCAGTGACAAATTCATATTTTCTTTATCGTGAGACTCGAAATTCCTCTAGTAAGAAGAAATGCAACCTAGGTGATTATATGGAAGAGCTAGGTGAAGTTTTATCTGCTGAGGGGGGTTCTGAGGTGAATAAGGAAGAGGAAACAAATGGAGGAGGCAGCAGGCTGCTTGGTAGACATTTCCCTGACAAGATACCACCGACAGAAAAAACAGCCAATCCGACTCGAGTGTGTCATGTCTGTTCAGAGAAGACAAAAGCCTCCACAGGCAAATGTGGAAGGAAGGAAACATCTTGGTGGTGTCCTAGCTGCAAAATACCACTTTGTTTGCTATCTTGCTTCAAGGACTACCACACAAAATCAAATATTGTGTAGATAAGCAGTATGCGGACTTCTTATTTTTCTTCTAATATACAGTAGAACCTCGATCTATCGTTTTTCAAGGGGATGGGCAAAAAAAACGATGAATGCGGGAAAACAAACAATGCGGGAAAAGATTTCCCGGGAGCCAAAACGAAATGAAAATGCGAGGATTTTACGGTAACTTTTCACAGTAGAGGGGTATCTTAAAGGAATCTCTCTTAAAAGTGGGAGAATTTTTAAATTTAATAAAAATACTTCGTGTATCTCTAATTTTTCGTTTGACTACTAACTGTTTAAAATATTTTATTAGTATTACATATCCCAATGGTGTCTCGGATGATAAAAGTAAATAAAAAAGGTCCATTATCATGTTACTGGATGATCTTCAAGCCCGCGCACCGACCTATCCATGCATAGAAATTTATTCCTTTCAAATATCCTTGAGGGTGAGAAGTGAGCCTAAAATTTGTTGGGGAGGATGTAATCTTTTTTCGTGCTTTCCATTGTGCTCCGCTGATGGAGGAGTGCCACCTGTTAAAGATGGAGCGAGCTTGATGCTACCAAGTGTATTCTTGTTTATCTGGAGCAATCGCGCAACCCACGAGGTATAGAGCAAGAGAGGTGTAGCAGGTTATCGCCATCTGGTTCAGAGTGGCAAACGTTAGCGGGCAATCGGGTTGAAATGAGGAATTCCGATATCGGCGGTCAGAGTTCGGTTTGGCATTACCAAATGAACACGAATTTCAAAAAAATTAATCATTTTGATGGGCCACGGTGCCTAAAAAAAAAAAAAAAAACATTTCTGGCAATGCAAGCCCACGTCAGACAACGGACGAGAATGAACTTAGCCCACGCTCGCAGGACTTCCACTATGACAAACTAATGGTTGAAACATCTGCGTTACCTTCAGCCGTCTTAAAACACCTATTCTGAACAGTTTCGGCTATAGGCTCAGAAATAAATACTTTAGGAAAAATGAATAGACATAAATACCTACTTTAACTGGCTAAACACAGAAAAAATAGAAAAAGGAAAGAGCACGTATGGTTTGGCCGCACTTACTAGGTGCCTGTGAAGTGACCATGACGAAGGTCAGGGAGTGATTGAATTGCCGAGGTTACAAGACTCTCGCTGCCCTCTAGTTGGTTACGCGAGAGTCACATGGCGAGAAACCCCACCTCCCTCCCTTCCCTCAGCCACTCCCCCGTTTAAGCCCATGTGGCCCACGTCATTTGAAATCATGGACTGGTTACATACAAGAATTGGGTGAGATAGGTAATTGAGGGACCCTGTTTTCTGCCGGGAGGGGCAGGGCAGGTGGAAGACCTTTGACCCTCCCAACCCTTTCCGCGGTAAGGGTCCCCCCCCACTGAGGGGCACATTAGTGGAACGTCAGTTAATTTTGTTAGTTTTTAATCAGCATAAATCTACAGAACAAGTATTATATGAAGTTTGTCTGTTATTTTCTGTTACATTTGATACCAAACACCAAGGAAATCCGTTGATATTTACCCACATGGGTTAATGTCAGATCTCGATATGGTGCTGAGAGCTAGGGTATGACAACTACTGGTAAGAGAGCATTGAGAGGATAATAGGAAGAAAGGATAGAAGCTCATGGCGAAGGAATGCGGCGTCTAAAGAGCGAGGTAGGGACTCGTTTGGGTAGGAAAGGAAGAATGCCAATTGTCCAATAGGAAGGAGTTTGGGCCGTCAAGATAAGAAGGGACTCGGACAGCAAGGGCTACCCATCCGTCCAGCGCGGCGCATCACCTAACTCCCTCCCCCCCTCCTTTGCCGCTGCGGAGCGCCGCAAAAATTCCAAAATCTTACTTCGGTGTAAATTTTTGGTTTCGTCTTTTTCAAAAACAATGAATAGGGGAATTGCGATGTGGGGACCATGATTTGGAAACGATCGAAGGGGGAAAACGATACTTCGGGGAATGATGGATGCGGGAATTATTAACGTTATCAGCATGGAACTACATTCGGGACCAAAGACGGCGAAAGATAGAATCGGGAAAACGATCAATGCGGGAACGATAGATCGAGGTTCTACTGTATACAATGTTTATAAGAAAACAATTATTCAACTGTTCAACCATTGTTTTCCAAATTATTCCCTTTTGTTATCAAAGCTTTCTTCTATAAAACTGCAAAATGCTCTAACTGTGTCATTTATTAATAATAAAATATGACCTATTGAAAAACACTCAAAAACGTCGGTCCTCTAGATAATTAACCAATTCATAGGCCTGGGGCTGAAAGTGTTAATGTATTTGTATCTTTGTTTATTGTACTTGGCACACTAATTTTCTCATATATTTTATACGCTGTTCATTTCTTTTTGACGACATCTATCACAATGTATGTGCAGTAGATGAATGACTATTATTATTATTATTCCTAAATTCAATTACACTGCTATCGCCTAGATATCATTGAATAAAACTAAATGGTTGCTAACTTAAGATTATAGTGTGGTCAGCTTAGAGCACTGGTTATATTCATTTCGTAATCTTAAAAAAAGGAATATGGCAAAGGAGACCAGAAACTTCAGCCTCTTGTCGAAACAGAACATTTCTATTTAAAGTAATTGTCAACGGGAAATATTTTCTATAGAAACAGATTACTGCACAAACAAATAATTACTGGTTTTATTTAAACAGGTCATGACGTTTCAATCCTCATATCTTCCCAAAAACAAAAGGGAATCTTGTTGCTTAACTTCATTTTAATGGCACGTCTCGCTTTATTTCCCACGAAAATAGTCAAGATTAACCGAACAAATAAACTTCAATCTAAATCAACCGTTAAAAATGACTCGATGTCATTTGTTTTAATTTCTTAGTGACTCGACTACTATACTAGTTCACTCAATGAGTGAATTCAGTCTCAACTCAAGTAACCAAAGTCAATGTGTTGAGGGAATACCCTGTCGATCCCATAAATGCATTTCTGGGCAAGCAATAATCATTCTGCACAAAATAAATAACCATTCTGCTCTCCTTCCTGGTTTGAGGAAAGGCTTCACTCTTCTGGATGTGACCTAAACGGTCCGCAGTTTCTTTCTCAGCTGGGAGTGGGCATGTAGGGGGGGGGTGTTGTTTTTGAACTTTTTTCATTTAGTTGGGTGGTTTTGTGCTTCTGTTTGCTAATCAGTGAAGCAGGAAGAGGAGCAAATCTGTAAAGGTATACAACCTCAAGATGCCTCATTCGCAACAGCTAGATAGTGCGGGGAGGATATGTCTATCCAAGGTCATAGAATATTACTTTCTCTAACACTACGATGCCCATCTCTAGTCCCCATCTTCGTGTCTCTTTTTATAATTATTTCATAAGTTTTGCATTTTTATTGACTCAAGTGAGTGAGATTCAATAAATTTTGGATTTGACACATCACTACAATATACCCTTTGCAGTAGGAGCATCTCGGCTACGACCACTAATGAACATGGAATTTTACTCCCCATGCACCACTCTGGAGAGAAACAACCACAAAACATGACACTATTCCATCAAGGCAATATCCCTCTCAACTCCTCCCCCCCCACCACCAATTGCCAATGGTAGCATCGCCCTAAGGCACTCCTCCCACCACTCGTGCCAATGATGCCTCTCCCCGGAGCAGTGCGAACTCAGAGCATGCCAAGCAACGGAACACAGCCACACCCACCTTGCCTCGCCTTTGCCTTCTTCAGTTTCTTAAATTCCAACTTGGTCCTCTTGTTCAGCTTCTGGTTGCCCTCGAGGGCCATTAGAGCATCTGCTGCCTTCTTCTTGCCTCCTTTGACCTCCAACCTCGGCTTCTTCTTCTCCTTCACTTCAACTTCCACCGACACATTCTCCCCAATCTGGTGAGCAATATCATCCATGAGCAAAATGATGGCCAGAGCACCAAATTACCCATGAAAGGTGAGTAAGCAGTACAATTTATTTGATTTGAATTAACTCTGTGAAATAAGTCAACTTAGTAACATTAAACACTTCATCGTTTAAAAAATAATCTTCAGTCAATATACAAAGATAAAATGAGAAATGATGATTTTGGCCTTGTTCTGTCACAATGAAGAAACGACTGACTCATGAAAACTGTGGGGCTCTAAATTATGCATGGGATACCACCAATCAAATTCATTCGAATTTACAAAATTACCTCTTCTGGACATGTTTTTAGACCACACGCAAAAAAACTGATTAAGGAAATCAGCCAGTAGTTTGTCATGCAAAGCTCCTTTTATGGAGAATGGGAAAAACCATTACCTTCTCCGATTACAGCAATGGAGAATTCACCATTATCAATTCTTAACCTGAACACAACTAAAATCATTAAGTGTCTTGTAGGATATTTTTACGAAATTCAACAGAGAACAAAATCATCTGCCTTGACTGGGATTCGAACCCGGATCCCTCGATTTCCGGCTGAAGCCAGTTAAGCTACTGAGACGTCATCTTCCTTAGTGGATGTTAGTGACCTTTATGGGACCAGATGTTCTCGATTGCCGAACATACAATTTAACAACCAGTCACTACTGTGCGCTGAGTGACACTGCCCACGAGGAAAGATCATACTATGAACACAGACAGGTGTTTGCCTCAAACTGGCAAACGAAGTGGCAACAGCGCTCAAACTTTCACCACCCCTCTTGCCAAGACGGCCGCCTTACTGCTGGCTTGAGCCCGCTAAAATACTTGGTTGTTTATTAACTCGTTTAAAATCAATATCACAATGTAATTTTACGATGGTAATTGTCATTAAATACTGCTGTAAAGAGCTTCAAAACAAGACCAAGATCTTGCTTCTACCGATTTCCATAACCAAGAAAAAGTTGTTTCATAAGCTTGTTAATAACCTTTTAATGGTAATTAGAAAGAACCGAACGTTTAAAGATACATTAAAATATGTTTTTCCAACTCAATACTACAGGTTTATTACAATTGAACTTCAATCTCTTCACTATTAAATGTCAAAGAGCACTCCGTTCGAAAATGGCAAAAAACCTGCACTTATTTGTTCTCACCGGAATAAAAAAATCAAGTGTATTGTAAAAATAATCGGCAACCACTGTTAAACGCAAAATAAAACAAGCTAAAATTTGGTGTAACTCGCATTCATATACATAGATACCATGGCTCATTTTTAATCAGTGTCCAAACTCGAGTCCACATAATGTTTGCACCGAGAGTAGGCACCCAACTGGTTTGCCAACTTTGCCATTCTCTTTGTACGAGGATGCTTAAGTAGCAGAGGATATGGCCAAAAGTAACCCCTCAGTCAATGAGTACATTGTACACACAGGAATCATTTTCAACTGGAGGGGAAACAATAACAAGAAGCCATTTCAGTCATGGGTCCTTCAGGAGGCTGTAATGAGTGAGTAGCATTTCATTTCATTCTGTCAAGTAATTGTTTCTTCAACCATCCCATTGATTATACCTTTGTGTGAAAGTAAAATTAACTCCTACTTTCACCTCATCATCAGGTGCTGTAACTCAGACTGCAAGTTGACTCAAAGACTGCCTCCTTAGGAATTAAAGATTGGCTGAAAAGCAGGAAATTTGCCAAGCAATAATGCCAGGTTTTAAAAAAATAATTGAGTAAAAATTGGTCTACTGTAATTTGTGATTCTTTATTACTTTGTAGATTATGAGGTGCTGTTCAAAACTCACACTCCAAGTTGACACATTGGCTGCAGCCCTCGGAATTAGATTGACTGAAAAGTGGAGAATTTGCCAGTCAATAAAGCCAGGGTGTTGTCAATTATTGATGGTTGGTTGGTAAACGAAATTGTTTAACTTTAATTTGTAATTCTTGATTAATATGCGTATTTTTCATTTTCAATATAAGTATCACAGCTGGTGAACTCGATTTGTTATGAATAGTAAAGGGAAAATGCACTACGTGCAGATCAATTAAAGATTGGCAAGGGTACTGGTTCTTGTAAAATTGAAAAAAAATCAGGTGATTTAGAGTAGGCGTGTGGGTTTCGAAAAATTCAGGTTTTTTTTTAACGTTAGCATGGTTGGCCATTATAACATGTTTCAAACCATGTTGGTTTGAACATTGATTGCTGCAGCCACTAATTTTAGTAATAATCCATTCAAATTAAATTAAATTATAAAATAAAATATCTGGTTATGACTTTGCTTCAATTTCCAGCAAATAATTTTCCCTCAATCCAAACTTTACTGGGATTTACACTTTTTTCCTTCTCCCCCCTCAAAAGTGTAAATGAGAGGTTTCACTTTATTAACTTTTTAACTACATCATAAAATGGAATCTTAACTTTTCCTTAGCACCGTAAGACATTTCTACTTTGATCTTCGTTTACTTTGGCCACCATGAATGACTGGTTGTGAACTTGATGTGTTGGGTTGAACTTTTCCACTTTTCTGAGGACTGATATTAAAGTAATGTAGAACATAGCAATTCAATTGCCCACGAAAACTCAATGAAAGAGGGATGGGGGCAAAGAAGATTATGTGAGAGTAGTGACACAGGTACATGGCATGAGCACCAGTGGGTGACAGATGTGGGGGAATTGACAAGAGGTGTATCCAAACAGATCATTTACTGAATCTTCCTTCCTTTCCATCCTGGCATTCCTTCAACCATTATATACTAGCAATTTCTGATCATAGATAGAATTGGCAGAAGGGAAATAACATGCCACAATAAGTCATGTAAATAATCTCCAACTGGCATGATAAAAATATAAGAGCATAATTATGAGTACATGTAAGACATATCGTACACACTTGAGGCATGCCTTACTGTTCTTTTTGGTGAACAGTTCATTTTGATCCAGTTCAGGGATCAGAGCAGTCCAAAAGAACAGTGATTGCATTTTAAATATGGGGATGCAGGCTTCAAGAATTTGTGAGAGCCAGAACAGCAGCGTCCCATGTATGTAGGTGCAAAAAGAGAGCATGGGAAAACACAAAAATGGGAAAAATTGAAGAAATGGCAGCTGAAAGGAAAACTCGAGAGATGTATAGCAAGATAAAAGATGAAAAGAAAGGGTTTCAGGCAAATATGTTCATGATTAAGGGTAGAGAGGGTAATTTGATTGGAGATGAACGGAAAGTGCTGGATACGTGGGCAGAGTACTTTGAAGACTTGCTAAATCGACCAGGAGTAGAGGAAGCTGAAGACGTAGGAAATATCTGCCAAGCACAAGAGGAGGTCGAAATACCTAGCAGGCTTGAGACTGGACAAGCGATCAGAGCAATGAAGAATAATAAAGCTCCAGGGGATGACCTAATAACAGCTGAGCTACTCAAGCATGGAGGGGATAGAGTCCAGCAGGAAGTACACAATATCATTGTAAGAGTGTGGCTAGAAGAGAAGATGCCCAAAGAATGGTCGTGCCCACTAATATGCCCAATCCAAAAAAAAGGTATAAAGCTAGAATGTGCTAATTACCGGGGTATATCACTACTAAACGTCACGTACAAAGTGCTCACAAATATCATCACACGAAGGCTGGAAACATTGGCAGAAAGCATATAAGGAGATGATCAGTGTGGTTTCCGACCAGGAAGATCCACTACAGATCACATCTTTACAATAAGGAAAATAATGTGCAGAAATTACATTTGCGGCAGTAAGAGTAATTTTAACTGAGAAAATGCATACGCTCAAACTTTCGAGGTGCAAACTCCAAGCAGGTATCACTCCCAGTAGGAATACTCAAGTCTCTTGGTTTCGTTATATTATCACTACCATTCAGCAAACTTTAATATTTGAATGCAGCAAAATTAATGCATTGATAGCTTCATTTAGCAAAGTACACGACAATGAATGACATTTCATTATTAGTTGTCCAGGTTGGATGATGCTTTCGATGGATATAGCATATGAATGCTTAAAATACCTGTAGCGTAGAAAAATTTAGTTTCAGCTGTCTTACTCAATATTCTACTCTTAACTTAAAAATGAATACCCCATGTCACATTTTCACTTAATTGAATGTAACGTGTTCACAGAAATGCACGTGAATAAAACAGCATTGCACTTTTATTTTCCTTAGAATTGAAACCCATCCCACACATTGACAAATAATGCATGGATGATTTCTGATCGGAATAGTATCGCCTCAACACACACAGTCATTGTGGGAAATTCCACAGAGGAAAAATCATCCGCCTTGACCAGGATTCAAACCTGGATCACTGTCAAGGTGGATGATTTTTCCTCTGTGGAATTTCCCACAATTTTGCATTGCAGGTGACTCCGTCCAGTTTAATCCATAGCTAGTCCCGGGTGACTCAAAATCAGACACGTTCATGTTTTCCCGAATGCTACCTTAGCAGAATGCCCTGCTGTTCAACGAATCTTTAAGAGAAGCTCTGCAGTTAAACTCTACTGAACATGATGTCCAACACCTCTTTATGAGCCTTGTATTGTAGCAGACCTCTATTGACCATGCTGTTCAGGTTCTTTCTTGGAGCTCAAGGAAGAGTGTCAGCTTACTCTTAAAGAAAGGTGCCAAGGGCCAGGACCAGAGTTTAAAGTCCCATCTGATAGAGGATGTGTAACACTTGAATCTCAGACAACACAGCACCCAAAGCGTGACCTGGTTTCCACTGGAAATATTTCCACTAGAGACAGGAATGGAACTCAGGCCCCCGGGATGAGAAGCCAGTACTCCAGCCACCACAGAGAGCACATTCTCCCTCAGAATTTCCGAATTATAGTCTGGTTTTAAGGAGCATCAAAATTAAATGCAACAAAATGAATCTTTTCCTTTCCACCAAATCAGAGTGCAAGAAGAGGGAATCTTATGGAACCAATTTCAGAAAAATGCACACACACAATCGAGAGCAACGTCACACAGAAACACGATGGACAAGCAATGGGAAGGAAACCCCACAATCAATCAAAAGGCTTCAGCAGTTTGCCACCCATCCAAGCGACTCACCAAGTCTGCTGCTTTCCCATTGTCAGCATCTGTTTTGCTGCCTCCATCAACATTCATGGCCTCTCCTTCCACCACAGCTTCCTCCACTATTCCATCTGATGGGATCAGCATGGCCTTGCCACTCTTTTGGTCCTTACTCAAACTCATCAACACATCCGTTTCCATGGCCTCGAACTTGGATGGATCAAAGTCTGCTCCCATCGAGTCCACAATGGCAGCACTCACGTGACTGCCGCTCTCATCCACCTCGGGTGGCAATGTGTAATATTTTATATGGCCCCTGCAATCAGGAGGCAACAATCAGAAAAGACATCAACCATAACCTGATCGAATACACTCTCTCATTCATAATTCAGTATATTTGGCTTTACTGTCTAGCACAAATTTAAAGGATGATGAATGAATTATCAAGAGCATGATTTTGAAGTACAGATGGTTTAATTGCCATTAGGATAATTTAATCTCCCCTTCTACAAACTGCCCTGCAACCCCCTGCATGGGCATAGGGTTAAGACACTGCCCTTTCTGAGATATTAGCTATGATGACCATTACAAATGCAGCCAATCCGTAAACATGCACTGTCAGCTGGTGAAGGCAAACATGTGACCAAAGGCTTTAAGATTAGAGAGGGATGCATTTGCAAACATCATATACAGTAGAAGGCTGTTACTACGAGGGTGGCTAATAGCGAGAAGGCAATTATAGTGACTGACTATTTGGCCATTGTTGGTCACAATGTTAAATCTATACAGAGTTTGTTGGTTATTACGAGTGGCCATTTCTGACGGACCGCCATAACGAGTCAGTTTGCCGTGATTGCCATCTGGGATGCATAACATGCGGGGGTCATTTGTGATGCGTGAGACTAGGACAGGTATACAAAGTTTTGGTAATTCGCAATAACCTTTTACTCGGAATGGAAAAACTCCAAAGTTTATTTTTTGTATGGGCTCGCACGTTATGTTTTAGTGACTCCTGAGTCTTCGGTGGGGAGGAGGAGGAGAGTGGGGAGTACAAGGAGGGAGAAGAGTAAAGTAAAGGGGTTTTGCTGCACGTCATTCCAGCGGAGAACGCGGCTTCATAACATGAGTGCTTCGCAACATTTATTTAGGAAAGCTTGATCCTAATTTACTTCCTGAAGTTCGTTACATTTTATTAAGTGATACAATGGAAAAGAAAAGAAAGTCATTGGATTTGGCTAAGAAATGCAAAATCATTCAGGAATGTCATAGAAAAACACCAATAAAATGTAAATCAGCTGACTAAGTGGTTTAACTTCATTCACCCTGTTTGTAATTGTTGAAAATGAAGACAAAATTACTACTGCCTTTAAACTTGGAAATGCCGCAGGGAATAGTATGAAATTTCGACCGGTTAGAATCAGTGCTATTTGAATGGTTCATCCAGCAAAGAGTGTTGGGAGCTCCCATGCATGGCAAAATTCTAAAAGCACACGCTGACAAGTTTGCACAGCAGATGAACAGAGGTTTTATCACTACTGATGATGACTGTTAATCGCATTAAAAGAAGAAGAGGAATTTCTCTTCACCATATAAGTGGCGATAGACCTCGTCTGAGTGCTCAAGCTGTGGAAAATTGGATGCCCATTCTGAATTCAATATTGGCATCTTAAAAATCAAATGGAAAAATTTGGTTAAGCACTGGTTTAAAATTTCCTCATTTTAAAAATATTATTTAGGAACGTGTACTAATTGTTTCCACCTATTTAAGATGCGTGCAATGCAGATAAGATGCCTATATTTTATAATTTTTCTTCCAAAACATAGGCCGTTAAGGGTGACCAGTGCAACAAAATGAAGCCATTTGTAATCAGTAAGTCAGCACATCCTCGATCATTTTGCGGACAGTGAACTATTCCCTGCACCTATGAGTCCAATACCAAAGCATGGATGACATCGCAGATCAGCAGTGGTTTCGGGCACTTGATGCAAGAATTGGGAGGAATAAATAGGGAAGTCGTGCTGCGTGGGGATCACTGACCTGTGAATCCCATCGTTATCAGCAGTCTCCCACAATATCAGTGACAATGCCGCATAAAATTCAGTCAACGTCTTCATGGCTTAGCCCACTCTTCACCCCACCCCTGTCGACACCTGATGCTTTGCTTTTTCTCGGATTCCCCTCGCCTGACTGATGGTGCTAAATCATTCCGAGATAAGTAGAGGCTGACATTTTATTCCTTCTCCCTCGGCTCGTATTTTGCTTTGGGTGATTACACCACCCAGGATCATCTGAGGGCTGTGAATCAGAGGCTTCCTAACTTAAAATGGCATCATGGTAGGGGCAACTCTGATGATGATGTTGGTAAGTTGAAACCTGTGAGTCATATTTTACAAAGCACGGTGAATTCCTTACAATTAGTGGTGTATTCTTCAACGATGTCAGGATTCTACTAGGTTACTTCTCCTACCTTGTAATTAAGCGAAAAGGCAAATATGTCACCTACTTCTCCCTCTCGCACAAAGAATTGCAGGAAAAATTAAGTTGTCATTTGAGAATTCGACAAAGTGGTCCAACTGCGGGCCCAACAATTTGACGAGCCAAAATACCCCTCTTTCTCGAGAGAGAAATGTTCTTACTGCTTATTCTAGAATGCAGTGAAATTCATCCATGTGGGATTCATTCAGCTAGAAAGATATGGGTGTAATCAAATAGTATCATTCTCATTTATCTCTGTCTTCGTCTTATCTACCCTCAACCAGATTATCTTCGATCCAGGTGGTCTCCACTAGTGAGAGAAGTGTGTGGGCCTTTGTTGATTGGCGGTTGGATTAAATTTGAGCGAGAGCATTATGATACCTATTGAAATACACATTCAGATTGGTTTCAAAAGTAAATGACTCATTCCTCACTATTAAATAGAAGAACCCTGTACCCTTCTCGTTTCTCTAATTATTGAGCATAATATTTCTGTTTTTCTTCCTGTGAAACCAGCGCCACGTTGTTGTAATGAAACATCATCAGGACTATGTTTTAAAGCTCTCTGGACATGCATTAACGCCACGATTTCTGCCTACAGTCGCAAAGGATGATCTTCCATATGGTGAACAAGGCAAAATTGGCGTCGTAAGTGTGATGTCTCCAATAAAACTCTTTCCCGATTGTGTTTTGAGAATAACAGGTTGTTATTCCATTGCAAAATGATCGCTAGAGATAATATTATGACCCATTTCTGCAAAACATTCTCGATTCCCAATCAACTTACCGCGATATCCTAATTTTTATAACAGTACTTACTACCACTACTTACTTATGTTCATTAGTTAAATTTTTCTCATTCACTTTTATCATCCAGTATATCAACGACCACTTCCGTGTGGCACCATCGACCATTATATTCATATTTATTCTATTCCATTAAAGCACGATATGCCACACTTTTCTAGCGACAGTTCATTTGGAATTTCACACTATATGACACCAGAGAACTTGCAGTGCGTGGAAAATTCAGAACACAAATAAGTCGGACACTAGTTGGCAATTTTCCCCTGGCAGACTTTGAAATTTCGTTAGCCCTTGCGAGCATTTATGAAAACGCCGCTCCAAGTGCCCATTAGTTCAGTTTCGCCCAAGCCTGATGCAAGGATTTAAGGTGTTAGCATTGCAAAAATAGCTGGAAGACTGTAACGAGGGTGAATTATAATTAGAGATTTTTTGGATTTTGTGTGAACTCACTATAGCGGCCTTCATGGAAACATTGATAACTTTCATTTACAGCACTCTTGATTATACATGGGCTAATGGTGGGGTGAAGATGCACGCATAATCTCCAAACACCGATAATCCAAACTTACACTTTCTTTCTTAAAAACGTTAATTACAAATGTAAATACACCGTGTCATGCGTTCGTTGTTCCCCTCGTCATCACTTCTCCCCCCACTCCCATCCTCAGTTATATGCTGGTATCCCAATTCACTTTCATATCTCTTCAGCCATTCATTTAAATTTTCCACATCAACATTTTTAAAGCCTTTAATTTCTTTCACCAAACCCACCAACTCAGAATCATTCACTTCAATTACCAAAAATCCCTTGAAGTCACTGTCAATGTCCACCAAAAGTGTCCTCTGAGAACAAACTGGTTATACAGGTTTCACTGAGGACCAGGCCTGTAACATGCCATGAATTGCATCCAATATTGTCTTTATCTGACAAAACTTCAATAAATACTCATCTTCATTAGGCATTGATTTGAGAAGACAAGCTCGGTAAAACCTTTTCATTGAAGCAATGATGCCTTGATCTAATGGTTGAAGCAAGGAAGATGATACATTTAGGGGTAAAATACTTGGTGACGTACAAACCATCATCGGCTGCTTGTGTTCTCCCATTGGAAAGGGGCATTGTCTAACAGCAGCAGAGCTTACTGAGGTAATCCCTTGTCCTTCAGAAAAGAACAAACTTAGGGAACACTCTCACAATGGAATCAATTTTCAAAAATCTCTTGGACGATCAAGGGACCTTTTTGATAAACTGAAGCTCAATAGTTTCATTTGATGTTGTCTGGAAGCATTTCCTCAGCACAACTCTGTTCTTTTGAGGATTTGTGACCAGGAGCATGTTTCCCACACAAATGCAACGCTTCTTGATGACAAACATTTCCAATACAACCCAGTCTCATCGGCATTGTAAATCTGGGGAGATTCATATTGTTCCTCCACCACAAATTTTTGAAATTCCTCCCGAAATGCATTAGCAGTGGCAGTGTTGGCACTATGTCATTCTCCTTGAATACTTAGTTCATGAATGCCATGCCTCTCTCTGAATCTCATGAGCCACCCAGATGAAGCATTAAACTCACCTTCTAATCCCAACTCCTCGAGAAAAAACTTCATCTTCTCTGTTACAACAGCCTCAGAAAAGGTGTGCCTTCACCTCATCTCAGGGTAAACCAATGAAGCAGAGTCCAACTCTTTGTAGGAAGGTTTTTTGATGGATATGCACTTTGAAGGTCCTGCAACTTCATCATAATTCCTAGCACATTCAATTTTTGTTTGGTTTTACTTTTTTTTATGCCGCATACCATTGAATGCCAATATCTCTGAATAGTTTAATCACTGATTCCCCTTTCTCGAGTTCAACAATCAATTCAAGTTTCTGTTTCACTGTCAGCATCATTTTCTTGTGATTATTATCCGTGATACCCAGCTATGCATGGACAACTTATTCACAGGCCAAATGAAATAAAAATGGCACATGGATGATGACACCATAAGGGAGATGATGTGACTGTGTGAATGAGCTAGGTTCACATGACTGAAAATGTCACAGAAGATGGAAAATCAATCACAGGCCAGCGGGGAAAAGACGAGGAATTTTGCTTTTAGGGAGCTAAATAAGAATTTAAAAAATTTCGGAATGAAGGAAGCAAAATAAATAAATCAGGAAATAAACAATGCAGGAAAATTTCATTCTAATCCTTATTTAGACTGTGTTAAAGCCGGCACTAAGAAACCTCCTGAGCAGCTACTTAACTGATAATAATCTAGCTTTCTTGAAATCACTCTTTCTGGCTTTATATTTGACCAGTTTCTTACGGAATGTATATTTGAACCTGCTCCTCATTTGATATTCTAATCATCTGTAGGTTATTTGTACCATTGTCCCTTCATCAATATGAAGTCTTCCTTTCGTCAGGTAGAATGAGGGCTGCAATTGAAGCATTCTCCACATAGCAGAGGGGGGCTTCATCCCTTAACTGACCATTAAACTTGAGATTGGCTTGATTCTTTTCCGTTATTCGTGCCGATTTTCCATCATGTGAACTCCGCTTGAGAACCAGTCACTGCACCTCGGTGGCATTAAAAAAATTGTAGCCTACATCTCCCCAAGTGTGGACATAAGTTAACCACAAGGTTTTGAACGTTGTGGTCCAAGACAAGACCTCTCATGTCTGATTGTGGGTGAAGAAGATCCCTGATTCCCAAAGCTAAATCTAGGTGCACATGAGGCCACAGCAGTAACAACACTTATCAAACAAAAAAAAACACACAAACAAACAAAAAATTTGTGTAGAGGGGTAGCATTATATTTTTCACAGTCCATGAGCCTCGTAAGAGCGGCCCAAAATTAATCATGAAGTTCTTTCCATCAGTCATCTTGTTCTGAAATACTATAGCAGATGGCAATGGTTAAGTACAGAACATGATCCTTGGGAGGGGGAAAAAACAATTATGTTTTATGAGGTGAATTTAAGATGCAAGAAAAGACTTAAGTGTAGTTCCTGATTGCATTAAACACAAACATCCTCATATTTTGTGCTTGAATCTTTTTATAACAACTACAGAAAATATTGCCAAAAAGTTAAAAATCAAGCATGGATAATCTGAACATGGATAATGGAGACTTTACTATACTTTCTTTTCAAAATTAGGATCTAACACTAATTAATAGGATTCAAAATATTGTTTAGATATGTGCCGATATTAGTTATTCCTCTGCCAATACCTCAATACAAGCATCTTATTTCAATAGTATTACAGTAGAATCCTGATTTAACGTTTTTCGAGGGGGGGCAATCTTAAACACTAAATGAGGACCTACTACATTTTTTAGAGTCTGTAATGAGCTGGGATAGTTTTTCATAAATAAGAAGGATATTTAAAATCACTAAAAGGTATAACAAACAATAATAAAAAGTATCATCAATTGAATGCATTACTCTTAAAAAAAGGTTGGGAAACACACTCTAGGAAGCAACTATAAAAGTGAAATTAAAGTGAAATATGATAAACAATTTAGGATGATATTTTAAGAAAGTTCTTTTAGTAATCAGCTTATAAACCTTACAGAATTAGGAGATGACACAGAGCAACTGTTGAACAAAACTGAATATGATATGATTAATTTGGTGATTCCTGAGCTATCATGGAAATTTTCAAAAATCATTTATTCAGTAATAAAAAAAACTAATCAAATACAAAAAGTGATGAGGCCCCATTTTTGCTGTAAATACATTTTTTATGCATCGTTGAAGACATTTTTTTTCTTTCATGAATTGTCCTATAATGCAGTTATGCCCCAATCCAAGAACAAATAAAATATTATTTGATGGTAATTATTTCCACCATCTTACCGATTCCAATCATCGATTAAACAACGGGCAGCACGTCTAACATCTGGCACTCCACCCTTCTTCAGCCGACCCATCTTCGTGGCATGAAGAGCCAGAAATTCTTCCGGGGTGGAATACGCTGGGATTTTATACAGCTCCATCATCTGAAGTGACAAAGGTATTCAAATTACTCTCACGGATTCCACGGGAATTCACATTCATAAGAATTCATGTTCACATTCTCAAGAATGCTTTCTACCTCCGTGCAGCTTGAGCTTTTGAAATGACATTCAACACATCATATCCCCTGCTGGGTATACTTCGAGCGTTGAGTTTACTGTGGAGAGCTACCCCACCACAATCACACAAAAATGTATGGATTTCACTAGTGATTGGTTGAATCTAAAAGTTATTGAGCTCCAATTCCATGAGTTAGTTGGGCAACACCTGCAGCCTAGACAAACTAAAATTCTATCAAAAGTGAATTAGTAATTGTGACCCAGTCATCAGAAATTAGAAACCACGAGTAATGCCTTTAGACAGCTTGAGTCGGGGACACTATTATCTCGGTCTCATTTTCTGAACTTGGGCATAGTCTTGTGAACCTCTGTATCATCTTTAGTCTGGTACGAGATATCCATGGAAATTTGTGGCATCCTAAGTTCAGCTCATTGCCCTGAAGTCTGGCAGCTATAACAAAAGGCTTTCATGGGAAATCGAGGAAAGAGTGTGGCATTTGGACTTCATCTTCCACAGTTAATCTAGCTACACTGTTAATCACTGTAGATAATCTAGCTACAGCAGTCTCTATTGCCTTCCATATCACAATGCAATCACTTTCAATTTCAGCTATGTACCTGACCTTTTTGGTGAGCACTAATGTAAAGCATGAGTGTTTAGGGAAATACAGGGGTACTTAAGTTTTTATAGGATTAATGTGAAAGTGCTGATCGAGTTAGCACTACTCAGGGATTGGGTGTTCTCGGAGGGTCGGACGGACGGAAAAAATCACAATTATTTGTAGCACTCATACAACACACTTTTAATAAATATATGTGAATGCCTTCTAAAGGCAGTTAGCTTTAAAAGTTGCAAGTGCCTGAAAGAGAAGAGAAAAGTCGAGCAGGCCGTAACCCAGTCAGTGGATTGTCCACTGCACATGCAAGGGATTCAACACCCAAGGTGCAGGGCCATTACGCCCCTAGCTGCTTCAAGCACCAGCCCAGTACATTGTAGTCAAGAGACGTTACTTGCATCTCACCAGTGATAAGGGTCATTTTTACTACACAAACTTTCTAAAGCACTGGTCAGTACCATACTTTGTTCTTTCACAGAAATGTTTGCCAATGTTTCACAATGACAAAATATAAAGGTTAATGTGTGTGACTTGACAAATACAGTAGAGCGTCGATAATCCGAATCAATTGTTACCGGACCCAGTCCGGATTATCAAGAAGTCTGGAGTTTCAAACGGAACCAAAGAAAGGCCATTAGCTGCCTTAAACATTAAGAAACTTTGCTTAAAACCTTAAAAACAGTAATTCACTATAGTCATGTAGTTAAATAATAAGAGCAGACAAATAAAAAGCAATGTGGTGGTCGACGACCCCGCTGATGCATTTATATTATTATTGCTTGAACAGTGGTACCCTTGCTGCTTTCATACGGTCACCACGTACAGCGGAGATATAGGTGCGGCCATTTTTGACCTCCCCCCACCCTATATGGTGACTGTAGATTCTGTAGTCCGGCGCGAAAGTTTGAAATCCGACACTATGAGACCAGACCCAGCGTATAAGACAACCCCCAACTTTGGAGAAGATTTTCCTGGGTAAAAAGTCGTCTTATACGCCGGAATATACGGTACCTTGGAAGTGTAGTAGAAGAAAATGGAAGAAATGATAGAGAAATATGTAAATGAAAGGGGTAGACGAGCAGATTCATTTCTAAGAAGTGTCAGGGGCTTGGTATGGAACAAAGATGTCCCACATAAGAGCCAAGGGATTATCTACAGGACACACTATGTCCCCATCTTGCCATATGCTTCGGAAACATGGACAATGAAGAGAAAGGATGAGGGTTGAATGCAAGGAAAACAAAAAATGGACAGGATGAGGAATGAAAGAATCAGGGAGATTGTCAAGGAGGAACCACTTCGGGAAAAGATATCTAGAGATATCTAGACTGAAATTGTTTGGGCATATTTAGGATGAAACTGGGCGGTTATAGAAGAAACTGACAGAATGCAGAGGAAGAACATATAATGGAAATTCAAGGGAAACAGCCACAAGGAAGACCATGGGATAATGGTTGAAAGGCATGGAGGAGAGCATAGAAAAACAGGTGTTTTGGGTCTCCCAGCCGGGCTACAAACCTCCCTCTTGGCCTTAAGCTCCTACTTATTACAGAGTATGGGAAGGAGTGGGAAAGAGGTGAAAGAAATGGAAGGGTTAGCAAAGCACAACCACTGTGAGGCCAACACCATGAGGCGGATTGATGTCAAAAGGATGACAATTGGCCCCCGCCTCCCCACAGTCCTCGTAGCTGTTGGGTTCCCCCAACAACATTGGACGAGTCACCGTCAGTCTCGCTTATGCGAAAACTTACCACAATTCTAACGAAAACCAGCTAAGCCCCTTACCCAAACATTTGGTATAGGGTGTCCAGCGATTCCCTTTAACAGTGGACGAAGTGCAGTCTGTCGGAGTACGTCATTGGATCAGGGTCCTACCAGACTAATGGATGGTCTATTCAGACCAATTCTGGTCAATTATAAGACCTTTCTCCTCGGTAGTCCCTAGGCATTGAGAAACAGGAGGATGATTGGGAAACAGTGAGAGGAGAGATGGTGGGACGATAGAAAAAAGTCGAAAGGCTGGTACATGAAGCAGACTTGGCCAGTGACTGAAAACTGTAATAGATGATGTTGATGATTGGTTACTCCCGAAAATAGACAATAAATAACTTGACTGATTTGTTTGTTTGACTAATTTGTTGACTATTTGTAGCTAAATCTATAAATAAATGAGCATTTACAAGATCAGAAGCCAGCAGTCACTCCTTTTACAGTCTTCATCAAACCGTTGGTCATAGTTGGAAAAAAAACAGGCCTTCATTCACCCTACCTGCTCCTTGTTGCACCTCTTGAGAATGGCCGAGGCTGGAGTGAGGGGGTCGTCTAACAAGTCCACTCGTGTCGCATTCTTCAGAACAATTGACTCGTCTGTCCTGTCCCCAGCAGCAAATACGATTCCAGGAGAATCTAGCAACCGAATTCTTGAATCCAAATGAATTTCCTGAGCTAATCTATGGACATTAAGGAAAAATGGTATCACTACAAAAATATATTACTCTCCACTAGTAACTGAAGGATGTAAGAACAACTACTTGAACAAAAGGGGATATTTTGCTAGAGAGATATGAGACAGCAAAGGGCTAGACATGTCAGGAAGAATTAAAAGTACTTTGTACACATAAGTTACGTTATAATGGTGCAACAAACAATACCCCTTCAAAATCTAAGCTTACAGAAATCAAAGCTGAAACAACTCATTTCAAACACATTGCTTAAAACCGATGATCAAAACCAAGACATTAGAACTAACACTCACTTGGTCACTCCTGGAGTCGCTCCAACTTGACAAGCCTTTTTCCTTTTCAAACTGTTGATGACACTGCTCTTCCCTACATTAGGGAGACCTGTGGACAGAAGAAAAGGTTATGCTAGAAAACTTTCCACTACCACTCACATTTTGAACTTTAATATTTTGAAATTAATTAATCTGGTGATGGTCCACCCAATCCACTCCTCCCAACGTGTTGCTGCAGTCCATGACCATTGGCAAATTGGTTCTTGTTCTCTCCTTTTCACCAACCTTTCCATGGCACAATTATGCCCTGACAAACAGTGACACCTTAATGTCCTTCCACTGAATCACCATTAGCTTAGCTTCCTTTTGAGAAGACTGCAACTTCCCCCTTTATCAGTTTTTTTTTTCCTTTCAGAGAACTTGCTATACCTCGTCAGGAGGGCCATTACGTATCATCAGCAACATCTGCAGAGGCATCTGGCTCGCACCCAGTCAGCTAACAATGCTCCGGGACAATGAGCAACCTGCTGACACAAGCCACGTGTGGTCACATGTACCAACAGATGACTGGAGAGTACCTGCATTATGTGATAATATTCTATTTGCTCTATTCAATGTTAATTTTCGACAGCATTGGACAACTTTCTGTCGCCAATTTATTTTGATACCTCTTTAATTGATGTAAATATCATTTGTTGGTGAGAAGGAGTGAACATTATTTCATTTGAAGAGGTCATGATATTGGATACCTCAATTGCATATTAGGAACTGCTGCTCCTACTGCTATTCAATTTTTAAATTTCCTCACCTTTCCCTGATGGATTTCCCAATTTCCCTGACTGATAGCCAAAAGGTCACCTAGTATTGGACTATATTTTATTTCTGTTCTGTTGAATCAAATTTTCATGAAAACTCAGAAAATGTAAAAAGCTGAAATCAATACATTAAAGGCTATAAGTACACCCTAATGAAAAAAATATATTAAACCTTCATAAGTTCAACTCCCATCCAAATTATACACAATTTTAATACATATATATACCCTCAATTAGGTTGGGCTATAAAATACTTACCTTATGTATAAAATAAATTAAACATGTTATAACAACCAACAAAAATAGCTTTAACTAGCTAAAGCTTGGTCACAGCTGAACTAAGCGAGTCGAGGTATCCGAGCAATATGGGCCCATTTAGATATGCTGAGCGCCGCAATATCGTATGGCCAGATGCCCACTCACACCTAGGAGGGTCCATTCATACACCCATATACTCTGGCAAGGCAAAGGGCACTACTGTCTCACCCCCACCAGCTACCCCAAAGATGCTGAATGTCCAAACCCACCTAAGTCCACTACCTCATTATATTTATATTCTTGTGACCACGCTAGTTGTCTCGCTGATTCTACCAGTCACCCGAGCCCTCCTTCCACCCCAAACCAGAGCTGGATCAGTCAGGCATAGAAAAGTACGTACTTTGTATTATGAACCATTATTTAAATACATAGATCTTCTCTTGACTCAACGTTATTCCCCAGCAACAATAGCATTCTCCCTAAAACATGGAGCGATCCAAAAGGACAAAGTAGTAGAGCGCTGATTCTCCAATCATCCGTTCCCAAAGTAGCACCGCTCCCCCATCTTCTATCTGTCCACCCCCTCCCTTAACTACCACTGCCTCGCCACGCCTTTGCACCAGCCATGTTATTGTCTCCAAAATTGCAACCTTTCCCAATGCACAAGGTTTTCCTGCAGCAGGTTACTGAATTACGCATATAACAGTATTGTCTTATGGTGAGTCCCCTGAACCATTGTGAGCCTTGGGGCGACCCAGGCAAGCGTGCTTATATTCCTTCTGCGGCCCTGTATCGTATTTCTGTGGCTGTGTAAGTATCCTTCGGTAAAATTACAAATTGGCAATGTCTAATTCTTGAAGAAAGAGGTAGCGCCTCGCGGTAGTTACTGGAAGTTGATGTTCACTGAAAAGGTATCGAAGTGAAAGGTAATGGCCAATTTCCAGGTGGACTGCAGCATTGGTATTGCTAAGGTGCACCAAAAAAAAATCGAAGCCAAGTTGTTGAATTGGATTAAAATAGGATGGGGTGAGTGACCTTAAGAAGTGAATAACAATTTGATTAACGTGGTTATAACCCCTTGATTTCAAGATGGAACAAAAAAATGTAAAAATATTTGGATAAACAAACAAAATGTAAGTGCACCACTGCAATGGCAGCATCATATTCAGGAATATCATATATCAGGTGGTTTGTGACCAGACTAAATTCTTGCTTCGAGATGGAGCTAAGGGGGCCATTCAATAATTATGTCGAGCATGAAAGGTGGAGAGGAGAGGAGGACTCTTCTCACTGTCTCATGAAGGGGGATATAGGAATCAAAGATGATCTTGCATAAGATTTTGTTTGCACATGAGATCATATTTGTATTACCATTTTAATAATCATGTCCCATATTTTTAGAACCGCAAGAATGAATTTTCTACGAGCTAGCGTGCTCCAGCTACTTCTCGACCTGAGTTTCGGAAGTTAAAAAAAAAAAACGTGAGGTAAAATTTTCCGAACGACATAGCCTCGGATTCCTTGTGATGAGCGTAATACATTGTGATCATGATTTTTAACACTACTAGGCAAATATCACAATAAAGATATACAAAATGGATACATTGTACAGCTGATTCATGACTAAATAAATAAGATTCACAACAAATAAGAACTGAGTGTTCCACAAATTGATGGGGCTTATTCCACGCATGTCAGCGATGGACATCAGTTATAGTTGGTGAAATAAAGGGTGGGAAAGATTAGCTGATAAACTTAAATACACATAAATGTAGAACAATAACTATGATTTCCAATCCTGGTTTCTCCCTGACTGTTATGAGAATTCCCTTACTTTTCCAGAAATTCAAAATTCCCCGACAATTCCAGGTTTTCATGACATTCGCCACCCTGCGAGTGCTTATTTTTGAATTGGAGTTGCTTGCATTTAACATTACAAGAAACTTCTTCATCTCGCCTCTCTCTGTGATTGTTTAGTGCTTGGCGATCAAAATCCCTAATCCTTGATTGGGTCTCATATCATTCCCGGGAAGCAGCCCATTGTTGGTTCGAGTGTGTGTCCTTGGCATTGTCAAGGAATTGTCTTCCTGAAGGCAACTCAGCCGCGTGTGATGCTTGTATTTGTCATGGCCTTTGGATGATTTTTCCAGAATTTCTTCCATCAGAGGCTGCAGGGCTCACTTTTTCAAGTCCAACAGTGGCCTTCGTCAATGACTGGCTTTTCAAGATTTTTTCGAGATGTAGGCACATACCTATTGTTTGGAGAAGAGTTTCCATTTAAAAATTACGTTTGTTTTAAATAATGTGCTTGGACATCCTTGGTATCTTAATGATCAGTATCACCATGCAGAAGTTGTTTCTATAATTCCCTCTTTGCTCTATATTTGTCCCTTCACAACATCTATCATCCTACCAATGGGCCAGGGAGCAATTTTGACTTTTAAAGCTATACACCTCTAAAACAATTTAATATGAAATAATAACATGTTGCCATGCAACTATTACAGTTTCAAATTTGATTAATAATTCGATGCATGAATCTGAATTTGTAGTCGCTGAATTGACCTGGCTAGACTGAGGCAAGAAAGATTCGATAACAAATAATGACAGACATAGCCTTTGAAATGGATAACTTCTCCCACAATGGACTACATGTTACAGTAAATACAAAATTACAGCTAGCCCTATGGCAAAATACTGTGATTCAATTGCGGTGCATTTTTTAACAAAGTCCATTGGAAGAGAGCGGCAGCGAGGTCCTTTCGGCAGCCAGGGAATAGAGTGCCTTGGAGAGCAGTGAGCGGTGCTCGGCGAGTAAGAGGAGGGATCTCCTGTTGGCGAGCAAGTTCAAGCTTGCATGCAGGGGAAATCCAGGAGAGAGAAGGATGGGGGAGTGAGGGGAATGGTGGCTGTGCTTCAGAGTGATTGGCAGAGATGGCTCACTATACTTTGATTCATGATTCACGCTGAGGCAATAGGGGTCCTTGCTGTCATTCATAGTATGAATATGATCACTCTAACCAACCGTGGCCAAGCGATTCGTGAGCCAAATGATGACGCCAGATCTTGGCCTTTTGTGTCTCTGCGGCCGTTCGGGCTTCTCGGATAATGAGTGCTTTCAAGGCGATTATGCCGACATTTTTAGCACAAGAGATGGGTCGCTTCAGTTCTATGGTTCTCAGTTCCACCAGTTGGTTCTTATGCTCAAAACTGGAACCAAACCCAAAAAGAATCAGTGCCACAATAGTTGGTGCAAAAACCTGTTTATTCTCTGAAAGATCACATCAAAGCCTGGCGAAAAAAGGTACGTAGGTGCCTTAAATTTCTTGCAAACTAATGAGATTCATGTGTAGAAAGATCTATAGGATTAATTTAAGTACATTCAACCCTAGTATGAGATAAAATACTTCCATGTTCAGCATTTTCTAACTGATTTAAGTCATTGACTACCTCTAGCTGGTGTGAAAGTGATTGCCTTCATATTGCTTTGGTGAATTATAGCAAGAAATAATCCTGAAAATTTCATTTGTGCATTGGACATTTCTTTTGTTAATTCAAACTTCATTCAAATAACTCTCCATTTATACTCCAGCACAAACTTCCCTCATGAAAGAGAAGCTTTCTTTCATGCTCAATGGACTATCATTGGGTATGCTTTGCACTAAAGGGTGGCTGATGAATGTCAGCTATTTTGAAAAATGGAAAATACCTGAGCCCAAATCAAAGCTGCACATCAAAGGTACTTGTTATATGCTGTCTGAAAGAATAAATTGGAATTAGGGAGGAGCGGAATCCTGAAAGTCTGGAATTCCAGACTTTTTAGACCTTCCCGAAACTCAAGACAGGAGGTCTTTCCTGAAAATACCACTTTGGGAAACATTTTTTTTTCATGACCTACGGCCTTCAACACATTCGGTGCGGATGACACATATGTATATGTCATAAGAGTCATTCCAGCGGAGCAGATCACATCCATGTATGTCATGAATCACTCGTTCATTCCTCAGCCGCTGGGGAGCTCTGTGCACGTGTACCATTACTTTTTCACCCTCCTGCAGTTCGGCATAGACCTTGCATCAGTGCATAAGTGTCCATTTTGGATTCGGTTTTTTTAGACAAATTTTTGAAAATTGACAAGTAAGTATATTTTAGATCTAGGGACCCATCTGTCGTATATGACACAAGTGAAAATTTCAACTGCATTGAAAGTGTTGTGTTAGCAGTTTTACAAGGTAGAATGAATTCATCAAGCTATAACTCTGCATGCAATACCTGTACTATATTATATAAAAAGGGGGGCACGCACTCTTACGTGGTTAACTGCACTATTTTCAGCATCCATCCTAACACAAAGACAAAAATTTTTAAATACACCAGCGGCTATTCTTTCGTGTCAAGTGGTGGTAAAAATCACTCGCGCTATATTCCAATCACCAGTGGTTATATTGATTTTTTTATTCTCTGATACATATTGCATTCAATACCTTCAAAGTGCCCTTACAAAATCCAATAAGAGCAAAGCTTGGGCATAGATTTGATATTTGACTCATGCCATAGCCCACATAACTCACTACGTCAGCCTCATCTACTTTTGAGGCAGAAATAAGTCCTTTCTAGCACAATAATGAAATTATTGCCCAGACAGGAGTAATTATGGAATTACTGCACTCATAATTATTAATTGCAATGTGCCGTAAGTCATAGAAATGATGCACCATATTCACTGGATAAATTAAACCTTAACAATATCACTAGGGGAAGATGGGTTTCCTCCTCACCTACGACACCAACTCGGATCGATGTGCGTACCGTGGAACCATCGGGCAAACCACTGCTGCTGCAGTAGCCACTTAGCAGGGAAAAGAGGGGCCCTGCACCGACGCACGGGGAGCCCTTGACTGCCTTGGACCATGCGCACCCCAATTCTGGCTGCCACCCCTTCTTCCCCTTCCCCTTGCGCTTGCCACACTTGCTGCGGCGCTCGCCTAACTTGTTGGCCTGGTGCTGAGTACTCGCTTTGAACGCCACAGCAGGGAAGGAACGTCGCAAGTATTTCAACCACTGCAGCAGATTCTCCTGAGGCACCAAGTCTGCAAATCATGAAAATCAACCCATCTAATAATGAAACCACACACACAGAAATTTGATATGTAGAAAAAAAACACAAGTGTTAGGTTTTGAAATAGTTCAAAAAGTGGCACACACAATGTGGAAAGAATCCTAGCAATGCAATGTGCAAAATGAAAACATTTACGGCCGTATTCATAGATTCCTTAGTGAGCTACCATCGGCTTAGTAGCGCACTAACTAGTCGCCAACTAACAAAATCGTATTCATAGAAAGCTACTACGCTCAGCAGCGCAAAGTGAGCCACTCTTTTAGTAGCTGATTCTTAAACACTCTCTCGCCTTGTTTAGAGGCATTACTAAATATGGCGGTCTGACACAAGTGACTCACCTCGAGCGATAACCTGAAGCCATAACGGAGATTTTAGGCAAAAATACCAAAGATACTGGTGGAATTGCTTTTCTCAAGTCTGGCGGATGCGACGTGTAGTATTGTTGCTGGATCAAACTCAGCATTTTAATTATTTGCTCTTAGTGTATGACACCATGTTGTGGTACTCTGTTGAGCTCCATGAGTATTTTCTTCAATGAAAAAGGAAGAGTTAGTGAGATGATCACTGTGGTTTCGAGCGTCATAAGGTGGTTACCACCTCTTCTTCATCTCGTTGCCACAGGGGTCTGTTCTTGGTCCCCTTTTGTACTTTTAGTAATTTTTATAAATGACCTATCATACAACCTTTCTGTGGAGAGTATGATTTATGCAGATGATACAACCCTCATCCAGAAATGTAGTTATCCTAGTTATGTCAAGCATCTTACAGAACAGACAAAAGCAGAAGCACAACTCTGGTTTTCAGCCAATCATCTATTCCTGAATGATACCAAAACACATCTTACATGCTGTCTTAACAATGTCCATGAAGTAAATGATCCAGTAAAGCTATGTATCAGGTTTTAATATTGATGTAAAATTAACATGGAGTTCACATGTGTTCCAAGTTAGCAAACAACTTTCCAGGGCTCTGTTCCTGTTAAGGAAACTTAAGACCTATATGAGTGTAGAATATGTGAGATCAGCCTACTTTGCCTTCTTTCAAAGCATACTCACTTATGGTCTAAGACTCTGGGGGCATTCTCCTGAAACTGTGGAAATACTCAAGTTGCAAAAAAAGGCTATGAGGATCCTGAATAGCTCTGAATCCTGTGAGCACTGCAGACCTATATTCAAAAACTTGCACATACTAACCATCTACAGTCTGTTTGTGCTCGTAGCCTTACACACATAAAACAAAACCTTAACACGTACTTGATTAGATCTTCAGTCCCCTCACATGATACAAGATCTAAAAACAATCTTGATATCAATCACCGTAGATTAGCAAAGACACAATCAATCTGACAACTTACTATTTAACAAGTTGCCTAGCAGCGGCAGCTCAGTAAGGTGTACCAAATTCAAGAGTGTATTTGAAAAATGGTTATGTGCTAATCCTCTATATTCTTTTTTTATTATTTTGAGCTGGACTTTGAATCCATTGTATTTTAAATATACTTATTACTATGCTTACAGTAAATGATTATGTATGACGAAACCTATACAAATGTATTTTGTCTTTTGGTGAATAATAAATTGAATTGAAGTTGCATCAGTGCTACGCCTCACAACATTACAAAGTGCGTAAATCAGTGAGTGTGTAATGACTTTTTGAGGGTGCCAATTTCATTTTTAAATTCTTTGGGCCTTAGTGCTGTTCATTTGTGAAATTAGATAAATACTCTACAAGCAAAAAGCCCATTTTAAAGAATGCACTGAGGAGGAAGCCTCATAAACAATTTACAAGTGCATATTAGTTGTTGTGACTACTGCATCAAGTGAGGTGCTTCAGAGTAATTAACTCGAGCATATTACTGTTGTGTTGTCTTAGAAATATGTCTTACATTGATATAAAGATGTACAATTGTTATCTTATTGAATTGTAGTGATTTTGCAGAGGTAATAATTATAATTGCGAATCTGTTTACATCATAGCGCTGGTCTATTTACATTCTGCTGTAAATTTCTATTTTGTTTTGGTAGCAGAATGTTGTTATTGTTCACACAGTGAAAAAAAATTCTTCCAGTGCTCCAGCAGTTTATCGCATCTTATTTTATATTTATCTGCTGAGTGGATAAGTGAAATCTGTTTCGCTTTATTTAATGCTCAGAAAGGATTCATGAAGGAACAAATACGTATTCAGATTAAATAGTAACAATGTATGCTGTACCGTGTGCATATTCATTTTTCGTTTACAAAATGATGGTTAGTGTATGAATGTGAGTATTGGTACATTTTCTGTGTACATGACAGTTATTAGCCATTAACTACAGGTAAACATTTTCCATTTTGAGTGTTTTTATATTGACGGAACGGTGAATACCTCAAGAAAGACCTTTGTTGGTTTGAATACAACTGATACCTTAACTTGGTGCGATTGAATGGAGTAAGTTAAACTTGGATGTGGTGAAGCTGCAGGGTGTCCAAATGATTTTATGAAGGATCTCTACAAGTTTGTGGTGTATTACTTTGTGTGGCAAAAAATAAAGTTTACGAGAAGCATGTATTCCTGGTTTTTTATACAATAACAATCAATGCTTATAGAAGATTTGTTGGAATTATGATGGTAATGCCAAAAAATGGGGAAATTAGAGCACTTAACGATAGCGCCATCGTAGCAATATTGATGTATGAAATACAAATACACATACAATGAAGCCAGTGGCAGTGTTGCCAAGCGTTGCTTCATTGTTTTAGGGCAGTCGCTACCTACAATCATGGACTCCGCTACGATAGTGGCGATAGCAGCATACTAACTTAGGAGCTCATTGGAAAGGATCTATGACTACCATATTTTAGTATGCAACTAAGTGCTCTTAGTAGCCGACTAAGTTAGTCGCCTCACCAGTGCCTTTTAGCTGAAAACTATGAATACGGCCATTACTGTGTTAAGTCATAAAATGCACAAGGAGAGTTAGTGTTTAAAATAGCCGGACTAAAATCTCAATTTAATACTCACACTGAACATTAAAGCCATCTAGATCTCAGACATAACTAATAACTTCAGGCTTGACTTTGTCGAACCTCTCCATTTCAGAAATCAAAATAATCTAGTAATGGATTTATTCCTTACGACCCGGGTTTCGTCACATAGCATACACCTGAAGATGTCACTATGTGACGAAGCCTGGGTCGTAAGGAATAAAGCTATTTGGTGGACCATTACTAGAATATGTTAATTTTATACCTCAGACATTGGTTACTTATTCAAATATTATGCCAAGAAATTTAAGATTTCAATAGCTGAAAGCATGAAAATCTTAAAAAGCAAGTTCTCTTTTCATGAAAATCTTAATTTATAAAATTTTGAATCTAAAGACAAATTTCATTAACTGAGGATAAAAGAAATTCATACACATGAATTAAAAACTTCATTCATATAGCAACATGACAGAGAAATTTCAGTCCACTATCTTGTCCGCAAGCATTTTAAAAGTGCCAAGAAAGTCACCTCTGCAGACATTCTCATGATTTCCTCATGGAAAAGAAAGTAAAAAATAGGATGTCAACAAGCCCTTCACACCTTTTGCTGTTCTTGCTGCTTTTTGCTTTTGACTTGGGTCACAACCTGCACAAATACTCAATTTTGACTTCTTAGCCTTTCTCAAAGTCCCTTTAACAGGAAAAGGAAAGCGAAAGCCATTTCCAAAGAGGAGGAAGCTATAACCATTAAGAAAGAAAGTAATAACCATTGGAGCTGATACATACAGATGTTGGTGGTCCAGTCAGCCCCACAGCAATATGTGGCTCAAAGTATTATATGACATTCATCGATTATTTTTCAAACCATGAATCCGTAAGTGTTCTGCATAGAAAGGATCAAGTATTTGACAAATTTAAGACATATCAGAAGAAAAATGAACTAATGCATGAAACTAAGACCTAAGTGACAGCAGTGGAGAATACACTGGAAATAATTTTCGTAAATACCTAGAAAATACTGGCATTCAGCATCTGTTAAGTGTGGCATCAACTCCTCAACAAAATGGAAAATTAGAAATAATGAATTTGACTTTAATGAATATGGTAAGATGTATGCTGGTGGAATCTGGCTGTCCAAAGATCTTTGGGCTGAGGCATTGTCCACAGCATGCTTCACATGGAATTTATGTCCAACAAGTGCCATAAAAAATGAGATTCCACAGGAAATTTGGACTGGAAAGAAATTCCAGGAAGATGATTTTAATAGACTTAAGGCGTTTGGATGTCAATCATGGGCAGTAATAAAAACTGGAAACAAACCGAATGCTAGAAGTGTGGAATGCATATTACTGGTATATGAAAACAATGTCAAGGGTTATTGCTTGTGAAACACAAAGGACAAAAGGATACTTGTTAGCAGAGACGTTATTTTTTGTGAGAATAATTTTCCCTTCAAGAAGAGGTCACTAACATTAGAAGAATTCAATGCGCAACGAGAAGAAGATACTAACAATTATACAAAGAAAGAATGAAGCAATGTTGATGAAGAATCCACAACATTATGGAAAGACACTATGAAACCAGAGAACGAGTTACCTACTGGATGAAGATATATAAGAAGTAAATATTAGCAAAGGGAAAGAAGATATGCAAGGTACTCCAAGAAAAGGAGTAAATGATAGAGAGGAAGAACTACCATGTGTGATCACAAAATCAGAAAGAATAAAAAAGGAAACATGTACATGCTGTAATTTAGCAGCATCAGCTTCAGAACCAAGAACATATGAAGAGGTTTCTCATCATTTCAGGTAGATATTCAAAGAATTGGAAGGAGGCTACGACACAAGAAATGAGAAAAATTAAGGAAAATAACATTTGGGAGATTGTACCTAGATCTGAAAACATTAATGTGATTGGTAGCAAGTGGGTATTCAAGATAAAGTTTAATCAAGCAGGGGAAGTTGAAAGTTATAAATCAAGATTGCATAGTTGTGCAAGGTTTTGGCCAGATACGAGGAATTGATTATGGAGATACATATAGTCCAGTCATTAAAAGGAAAAGTCTTGGTTTGTTGATGGCTCTTGCAGTGGAAAATGAATGAGAAATACAGCATTTAGATGTTGTATATGTTTATTCACATAGTAAGCTTGCTGAGCGTGTTTACATGGAACAACCCCAGGGTTTTGTTGAGAAAGGAAGTAACTTTGTTTGTAAGCTGATTAAAAGTATTTATGGTCTTCATCAATCAGGGAACGATTGGAATTCTCATGCTGACCTACGTCTAAAGAAATAAGATTTGAAACAATGTTTAAGTGATCCTTGTGTGCATCGAAAAGGGTTTAATTGTTGGTTTGTACATTGATGACCTAACAGTGATAGGACCAAAGGCAGGAGTTAGTGAATTTGCTAGAGATTTGCTAGGAATGTTAGGGGCCTAGGTTGGGTATCTAATATACTGGCACTACATGTAACTCGAGGAATACTTGTGAACTGTCAATTGATCAATATCAATATAAGTAGTAAGAATATTTTAAAGGACTTCAACATGGATGAGGCTAAAAGGTCCATTACTTCATTACAAGTTAAAATTGAAAATGATTCTTGACTAAGGATATTGAGTTATGATGAACACATACATAGGCAACTATTTATTACATTTGTCGACTGGTATTAGGTCAGATCTAGCTTTTTAGTTGGAAAGCAAAGTCAGTTTTGTAGCTGTCCAAGTAGGAAACATTGGAATATATTAAGCACATTATGCGTTATCTCAAAGCTACTGCACAGGTAAGGCTGAGTTATCACAAGACAGGTGACCCTGTAATGGTATTCTGTGATGCAGACTGGGGTAGTGAGACATCAGATAGAAGAGCAATCATTGGTTTCATCATACCATTAGCAGATGATGGCGTCATTTGGCAAAGTAGAAAACAAAGAACTGGAGTACTATCCTCAGAGGAAGCTGAGTACATGTCAATAAGTGAGGTGGTTAAGGAAGTTATCTGGTTAAAAGGTTTTCTTGAGGAGCTAGGACGAGAAAGATTTATTAGGAGGCCCTGTATAATAAACTGTGACAATCAAGGTGCTCTCTGTATTGCTAAGAACACTATTGCCTCTGACTACACTAAGCATATTGTTATTCGTTATCATTTTGTAAAAGAGTAAGTAATGAATAAGGATAATGGCTATCAATATGTAGATTCAAAGAATAACCTAACATTTGTTTAATAAAGTTGTACCTGGACTTATGCATAAGGAATTGTGTACTAAGATTGGACTAAAAGAAATTCAATGAATTGTTACAAAATATTGCACCAAACTAGATTTTAGTTTGATGTGAAGTGTGAACAAGTATATTTCAGAACTACATAATTTTGTTTTGTATGGGGAGAATAACTGTATGATGAGGGCGAATGGTGAAGTAATTGAACAGGTGGATGATTTTGTGTACTTAGGTAAGATGCATGCGAAAGATGGAAGAATAGATGAGGAGATAAAGAGACGTGCGAATGCTGGAAGGAAAGTGGTAGGTAGCATGTGGAGCATATCAAGGAATGAGTGCCTGTCGAAGGAAGCGAAAATTGCCGTGTACAAAAGTGTACTTCTCCCCACTTTGCTATATGGTAGTGAAACATGGGTATGTCAGGATAGACATAAGAGTAGACTAAATGCCGTGGGTATGAGTTATCTAAGGAGTATTTGTGGCAAAAGTAGGATGGATAGGGTCAGGAATGAGTGGGTCATGAATGAAGGTGGGTTAAATGCTCCAGTAATGGACGTGTATGAAAGGCGTGTGCTTCGTTGGTTTGGCCATGTTGAGAGAATGGATTAGAGTCACATAACGAAACAGATATATGAGAGTAAAATTAATGGTGTGAGAGGTAGAGGTAGGCCGAGAAAGTTGTGGTTGAGGAAATTCTTAGGAGGAGGAATATTAGGAGTCTTAAAAACAGGAGGGCGTGCATGAAACAGTGTACTTATGGGGATAAATGAGGCAAAAGAGGTTTGCAAGGATAGGTCGGTATGGAGGAAATTATTGAAGCAGAGTTAGGTGTACAATTATGTATTAATGAATGAAACATTTTGCTGTGCCTACCCCAAAAGGGAACGGCATGATGGGTATGTATGTATGTATGTACATAGTTTAGTCAATTATTGCGATTTTTTTAAATGCCCGAATGGCAAGTGTTCATATGTCGGTCATTTCTGAAATGTTACTTAGAAACAGTTGTATTAATGTTTACTGGTAACTATTGTTCCCCAGTTTTCCTGTAAGCGAATTGGAAGTCTAAAGTGGAACCCCTCCGCGAAATATCAGCCGAAATAAGTAACATTATTAGACCAAAATTGCTGTAAGACCGTGTTACGTGGTTAACCGCACAAACTGCTTCACTTACCTGCTTTGTTGAGCACGATGATCAGCCTTTTGCCGGCTTGCAAAACCGTATTCTCGACTTGAAGACAACGCGTGCCCAAGGGATCCCTTGCATCCACTATTTCCAGTATAACGTCGGCTGCGTCCACAACTTTATGGAATTCCCTGCGAACGAATTTTCGAGGTCAGTGACCATAGGCATTCTGCCACAAAATTATACCTTAGACGACAACTATTATTTCACATACTTGCAAAATGCTTTGGCTGAACCATCACTTAGTCCACCACCCTCGCTGACAACGCTCTGTTCCTTTACACGATTGCCCTCGTGCACTTGACCCCGAGCCTCTGCACTAGCCACCAGTTCACTCAAATCACCACGGTTTTCATTAAATGCTGTTTCTCTGCTTTTCGACCTGTTTTCCCTAAGCTCTTGGCGACGTTTTTCACGCTCTTCCTCCAGTTTATTTTTGTATAGAGCAACATCTTCTAAAATTTGTTCTTTAAAAGGACAAATATTAGGTACTTCTATAGGCTTATGAGGCTCTGAAACACAAATTAGAAACATCACGGAAATTAATGACAGGGCGCTAGACGAGGGAACCTGAAGTTAAAGATCGAAACAAATATTTTACTGTTCTTGTTTTTCTTCTTGGCTTCCTTCCTTAACCTTCTGTTGTGTTCCTTTACTCTCTTTTCGATTTTGTACCGTTTCCTGGCAGGTATGCGCTTACTCTGCTTCTCTGGAAAGACGAAGTGCACGGTAAACAACTGTTTTTATCCCAAAAGGAGGTAGGAGACTCCCTTGAAAGATAGCAAAATCAAACCTCACTCAATTACTACATACTCATAAATCCTTTCGCCATTGCGATAGAAACTGCAGTTTCACAAGAAAAATCAAATCGGTAACCACAGCAAACGTTTATCCTCACGTCTGCATCTACACAGCGGGTAAAGAACAGACAACCATTTCAATACCATATCAACAGAAAATATAATTTCCGAAGAAAATATATCGGAGTTACACTAAATTTACATGAGACTTCCAATATACAAGCAATGCACGAAATGTCAAGTATTGAGTACTTACGCCAATTAAATTAAGCCCGGTGCAAACACGTGCGACTTACCGTGCTTCTCTCCTCGTTCACGGGGTGAGATTATCGCATAGCATTTATTTTCGTAGCACTGACCACAGTGGCGACACTCAATGTTAAAATGTGAAGACAGCCAAGCAGACGACGACAGCCCGGGACAGCGCTTCAGGTGTCCGTGTGCGCAAACCTCTCTCCCTTCCCCATCCCTTAGCTTTCCTCTCCAGTCCCCATCCCCCTACCTTTCGTTGTTATGCGTGTTGCGTTTCGGTGAGATATAAGGAGTATCATGAAAATAAAATTCACACATACTGAAGATAAAAAATGCCAATTTATTCTTCCACATCCAACACAAAGCCATTTCAACTTAAAATAAATACACACAATACAGAGCAATGGGCAAAAACTGCCAAAGGTAAAAAAAATAAATATTTTCCTATGTAAGTTGCATAGCTTAGTAATTTAAACTAAATATTCTAGGAAGATTAAAACTTGCCACAAAAATGTGGGAATAAGCAGCATGAGACCAAGCTAATGTAGGCTTGATTCGGGTAGGTATGTAACAATGATCATAAGTTACCACCCAAATGGAAGGATACCTATAGTACATTTGAGATCAAAGCAATTCAAGCATGATATCGGCGGATCCTCAGGAAGGATAAAAACTGATCACGGAAATGAAATTAAAATGAAAGCAATGAGAGCAATTCATTGTCTCGAAATATAAAAGTGATGCTATGCCATGGTAACAACATGTCACCTGGTAACAACATGTCACCAACAGGAACAAATTAACAAAAGAGCTTAAATGACATCACAGAATAACTATCAATACACTTTGAGGTATGAGAAATTCAAGCATGATTTTGATGGATGCCCAGGTACCACCCAAATTTGCTTCAACAATAAAATTAATAAGAGCAGCGACTAGTCATTTCTTACAAATTTAACATGATATCATGCCTTGAATAAAACTTGCCACTAATATTAAAATAGCAAACCAGCATAAATGAAGAATGACACAACTGAATATCTCTGCATCCATACACTTCAAGATTAAAGCAACTCAAGCGTAGTTTATGTTTAAACTATAACCTTGAGAGCATCATAACCAAGATGTTATGCTATGATGGCTGACATTTCACCTCACACAGCAGTGAGCTTTTAATAAATATAAATACACAACATTTATTTTGTATTAGGGCAGTTTATTGCCCTGCTATATGCAAGTTAACCATGCATCACAGCTGAGAAGCCTAATTAATTCACCCTCTTAGTGCAACAGCCAATTTATCAGATTTTGCATCTCCAGCAAAAAGTGCAGCAGTTTAGTGGGTATTGCCATTCGTGGCCGAGTCCCACAGTACCTGGGCACTACACCTAGCCCAGGTCTGCGCAAAAGCATTTCCCCCTCTCTAAAAACAAAAAAACAATAAAAAAATTTGGAAGAGATATATTATAGGTGTACCTTTCAATAAAAGAGAATACCTTGATTTAATGTCGGAGAAGGTGGGCAAACATTTTTGTGTACCTCAAAGTTGAGTTGAGAACTCCTTAGTCTCTTAATCAATTGGTCGAGATATCTTTATACAACATCAAACAGGGGTAATGTCTGGTGCAAAATGTTTGAATCAAGGCATGCATTTGTATATACCTCCTAAATTATGCATTATATGATTAACCCCTTGGCTCTTGGAAGGCATACCTATTGGATTTACTTAATATGAGGGAGAATTCCTTGATTTCATCTATTAGGTAAGATAAGTGTCAAATTTAGTTATAAGAGTAGTTAATTTGTAAATTACATGGGTAAAAATATTGAAGTCTATTTAAGTGTAATATAAATGTAATTTTCAGAGCAATGTTCAATGACTTGTAGGTTATGATAATTATTGTGAGCCCATGTTAAATGTTGCCACAAGTGATTATCTGAGATGTGGGAGTAAATTTAGGAGCTACAGTTCGCCTTTATATTCTTCTATGAAATACTGTGCAAGGCACCTCTAGGATGTGTGGCAGAGGGTGATTTCAAACTAGTCATCCCGCACTCATCCCAGTTCGTATTAAAACTGCACACTTTCCCCCGGCTGCTAAGGCCAAATGTAGTCAGATTAAAATGCACGAGCAGACCAGAAACCAAGAGAGTGCAATCCCTGGTGCTATGCAGACTTAATGTTACCAGGCGACACTAGTTATGATACAACTAATAGTTAGTATGTTTAATGCAATTGCAATGTAGTCCTACAAGTATAAAATCATGCAGAAAGTAAAATCCTCCTGGAAGTTTCACGCAGGATGAGCTGTTAGCAATGATAATAAGATATAAAGCACAAGTAAAAAAACTATTCTACCTAGTTAGGGTCAGACCATCACAGAACTGATCTATGGCAACTTTTATGGTCTCTTATTGTAGTACATAAAAAATGACATTCTAAATTTATAAATTCTGCACTCTATTTCATTAATTTTTTGCCTGTGATTGTTTCTACTATAAAAGAATGATTCTAGCAAAATATATTGAATTTCCGACAAAAAACTGTTTAAATCAAACTTTCATTAAAGATTTAACATCCCGGAGGAAGGCAGACATAAAAAAACAGAAACACTGGCAAAAAAACTAAAATGGGTTCCAGATATTTCTACAGCCATGACATGTTTTCAAAGCAGGATTGAAAACTAAGAGGGAAGGAAGGACGGTTGGGGATAGAAAGGAGGGAAAGTGTAGGAAAGAGAAAGGACAAGAGAAGAGGTGAGGAAAGTGGAGGCAGGTAGGTGGGAAGAAAAGAGATTTTTTTATTGGAAGAGGTTAGTGGGATTCATTGAGTCTCAGCGGAGAGAAGGCTTGAAAAAATAGATGCATGAAGACTCAAGGTCTTTAAGTTGGAGGTGAGAGGTGGAGGGGGAAGAAAGGCGAGAATAGATATAGATAGATAAATATTTTTATTGGTCCCGTTGATATGTTGTTACATATATAGGCCCCGTCAAATAAATAATAAAAGATATAATACAATAAAATGGTAGTACATTAAAAACGTTCAACAATATGTAGCAATATTATGAATCGTTCGACAAGAATTCTCTTACATTGTAAAAACAGTTCTCAATGAAATATTTTTTCAATTTGATTTTAAAACATGTCAGTCTTCGCTCATTTTTTATTACAACAGGCAAATTATTAAATAATTTGCAACCCATATATGTCGGCCCTTGGCTAAACATAGTCAGATTGTGAGTACTAGTCACATAGTTGCATTTATTTCGTGTATCATGGTTATGAACATTACTATTAGCCTTCACATTAAGTTTACATTCATAAGTTTTTACAAGTAATATAGATTCGTACATGTATATACAAGATAACGGCATAATCTTCAGTCTTTGGAATAGGCATCTACAACTCTCTCTTTGTCTTGCCTTACAAATGATTCTAATAGCCCACTTCTGTAGTTTGAAAATTCTTTCAGCTTTAGGTGAATTTCCCCACGCCACAATACCATATTTTAACCTGCTGTATATGTGAGCATAATAAAGACTAATGGCTGTGTCAGTATTTGTTATTGTTATCATCCTTCTAATCAAATAACACCCTGAGGAAATTGAAGAGGCAAGATGATCAATGTGACTATCCCAACTGAGGCATTCATTTAAGTATAAGCCAAGGAATTTAGTGCCTGTGGTACGTCTTAAACTACTGTCTGTAAACTTTATGTACGGACTACAGTCAATTTTCTTCTGTGGAGGATGAAACAGCATGTAGGATGATTTACTCTTATTTATTAGTACCTTATTTTGGGAACACCAACTCTCCATATTTGTAACCGCATCCTGAGCTGGTAAAACCACATTTCCTGCCTGTTTTATCAGATGATTTGTATCATCTGCATACATGAAAACCTCACCATTCAAGGAGTTGGGTAGATCATTGATGTAAATCAGAAAAAGCAGTGGCCCCAGGATGGAGCCTTGGGGAACCCCTCTGATCATCTGATCACCTCCTGGTAGGAGGATGACCATTTCTTCATGTTCCCACTGGAAATAGTTACACAATACCAACCTTAAAGAATACCAGAATACCAACCTTAAAGGTATTATTGAAAGTAGACTTGTGAGAGGATGCTTAACTCTTGAGCATATCATAAGGAATGCCTGACTCAGTTTGGGGTGAATTAATGAGACCACGACCTAAATGATCGATTAACAGTTAGCTTTATTGGGGTTTCTGATGTACATGCCCCACTTGGCTAAGCGATGGCTAAGGACAACTCTACGTCCGCACAGAGCACAGAGACCGCTTCCAAGCATTATGCACTATGGCGTCCCCGGCAGTCCCCGGTCCTACTGCCTGGCCCTACCGGTTGGTGGCGCTCTCATTGTATCACCCTGCCCCCAGTAGGCAGCCTCTCCAATTACTAACAGGTGACTGGGGCTGTTCGCACTAAGGGCGCCACACCATTCCCTCACCAGTGACAGAGGATACTCTAGAATGATAAAAAATAAAAGAAAGGGGAAGGATTAAGAAAAACAATGGATGAAGGAGGGGGGTTGCGGTAAAATGGAAGTCAAGGTGCAAAATCCCGAAGATATGCAGAAAGAGTGAACTCGACGCCCCGATCGCGTCGTCCGGCCATCAGCCACAGGTGTTGGCTCTGCATCCTGGGGCGCTGTATCTTGAGGAACCCTCTGCCTCTTTGTTTGTGTCGTCTCCCCTGCCGGAAGTTCATCCGGCCTCCTGGCCAGTGTCGTGCGGATGATGGTCGTGGGTGAAACACAGCTTCCATCGGGAAAAGGTCCTTGGAGGCGATGAAGGCAGGTATGAGACGGTCGATAGACACGTTGACTTCCCTCCCACGCATCCTCACCAGGAAAAACTTTTCTTGGCGCAGCAGAACTTCAAAGGGTCCTTCATATGGCTGCTGCAAAACCCCGCGTACGGCATCATTCCTAAAGTAGACAAATAGTGAGGAAACCAAGGACTTAAACACAAAGGTGGGCTTCGTACCATGGCGTGAAGCGGGTTTTGAGCATAACTTCCGCATATGTTGGCGCAACTGGACCACGTTGCTGGTTTGATCCTCCAGAGTGGCGAAAGAAAATCCCCCGGAAGACGTAACGGCTAACCATATACCAGTTCAGCAGAGGTGGACCGCAAGTTCTCTTTCCATGCGGAGCGGAGGCCGATGAGGATCTCCGGCAAGATGTCAACCCAGCCGCTGGTTTCATGACAGCGAATGGAAGCCTTCAACTGCCGATGCAAGTGTTCCACCTAGCCATTGGCAGCCGGGTGGTATGCCGTCGTGCGTAGATGGGTGGCTTCTGAGATGTACATCAGATTCCGAAACAGCTGGCTTTCAAATTGGCGGTCCTGGTCGATCATAAGCCAAAGAGGCGTGCCAAACCTCGAAATCCACTCCCGGAAGAATGTCCGCGCCACCGTCTCCGCTGTCATATCTTGGATAGGAATGGCCTCCGGCCATCGAGTGTAGCGATCGACCAGAGTGAGGCAGTATTGTAATCCTCGGGAAGGCGGTAAGGGACCGACCAAATCAAGATTAGCGTGGTCGAATCTGTGGCTAGGGGAAGGGAGAACTCCGATTGGCGCCGACGTGTGACGCGTCACCTTTGAGCGCTGGCATGGTAGGCAGTGTCTACTCCACTCTATGCAGCCCTTATTCATCCCCGGCCGCATAATGCGCGAAGCGATAAGCCGTGCTGACGCTTTTCCTCCAGGGTGCGACAGGCTGTGGAGGGATATGGAATACCCTTCTCCTCAGAGGGGATGGCACAAAGTGGCGGGCAAGTTCACTTGTCTCAAGATGAGGGAGGAGGAAGTGGAGCGAAGAAACTCGGCGAGCTCCTCGTCGCCCTGCTGCGTCTCCGCGAGGCTTTCTCGACTCACGGCTGAGGTGACCTCTTGCACTCTCAAGAGGGTGTAGCCCAATAGCAAAATCGGAAGTGTCCGTGAAAAGCACTTAGTGGAGAATGACGTCAAGATGCGCAAGAAGGGCTGCATTATCTAGGCTTTCCTTACACGCCTCGAATGTTTGCCGCAGCTCGGCAGTCCACGAAATGCGGTCCTTCCCTTTTGTCTTTCCGCACAATACTTCACTTAGTGGCGCCTGACGGGAAGAAGCGCCCGGTAGAAAGCGGCGATAAAAATGTACCATTCCCAGGAATTTTCTGAGGCCCTGAACGGTTTCCGGCACTTGACAGTTTTCAATTGCCTCCACTTTCTCCGCTAGAGGCGTAGAGCCTTCCCGGACACTCGATACCCGAGGAAATCCACTGTTGGTTGCGAAAACACGCACTTGGCTGGGTTTATGACCACACCGTATTTACTTAGGCGAGCAAATAACTGCCTCAGGTGAATTTTGTGCTCCTCCTCCGATCCTGACGCCACCAGGATATCGTCAATATATACAAAGCAGAATTCCATTCGCCGGAGAACCACGTCCATGAAGCGTTGGGATGTTTGAGCGGCATTTCGTAAGCCGAACGTCATGAAGGGAACTCATACAGTCCAAAGAGGATCGTAATGGCTGTTTTCGGTATATCCTCCGGTTTGATTGTGATCTCGATGTATGCGCGCACTAAATCAACTGTAGAGAATACGTATCGTCCCAGCAAGTTATGAGCGAAGTCCCGAATGTGCGGCACGGGATATTGATCGGGCACCGTCCTCGCGTTGAGAGCGCGGTAATCTCCACACGGCCGCCAATCCTTCCCTTTCTTCGGCACCAGGTGGAGGGCGGATGACCAGCAGCTCTCCGATGGGCGCGCCGTACCAGCGCTCAATATGTAGTCGAACTCGCGTTTGGCTAGCATAGAGTCTATCCGGGGCCAACCGCCGCGGGCGGCTGGAAGAGGGCGGGCCGGGAGTGGTACGTATATGACGTACGGTTGTGTGAGTGGGCTCCCGAGGAGTGCCGAGGGGTCGGGTAATTTCCGGGTAGTCGCTAAGAATGAGGTGAAATTTATCACTGCCACTGACAGATTTTATGAGTGGGAATGACTCTCGAACGACCTTACCGCTAGCCTGCAATGTGGTCGTGCCGTCGATGAGGCGTTGATTTCTCATGTCTAAGAGCAGGTCATAAAATCTCTACTACTTAACCGGCACTACAACTTGTTTTCCTCGGGGTAAGAGCATGGGGAGGTGCACCTGTTTGCTTTATCCGCGAACCTGCTGTGGTACCAACACCAGCCATTTTTCCGAGCGGCGGAGGAAGCACGGGAGCGGCAGTGAGAATTCCCTCGGAAACGACTAGGGAAGTGCGGGCGAGAGCGATGGTCAGCTGGGTCGGTCACTTGAGCAGTCACGCTAGCGGTCATGCTGGTAACCTGCGACATCAACGCGCCGAGTAAGCTCCTCCACCCGATGCAGCACGGCGTCGTTGTTAGCCGCGGCGGCGACTTGAGGTCTCGGCGTAACCTCGTGAACTTTATCAGCCAGTGCGGAGAGCGAATCCGAATCCGCGCTAGCTTGTACTGTCAAAATAGCGTGCATGTGGTCGGGCAAGCGGTTGAGCCACAAAGTCCGAAGAAAGGGGTCGGGGACCGCGGCACCGGCGAGTTGACGGAGATGGTAAGAAAACTGCCACGGTTTGCCCATCTATTCATGTTCTAAAAGCTGGCGGATGCGTTGCTCCTGCGAGGCCGTCAGACGTCGTATGAGCTCCTCCTTCAGGCGGGTGTATTTGCCTTCCGCTGGTGGGGACGTTATAATGTCGCTCACTTCCGCAGCGTATTTGTGGTCCAACTGGGACATGACTTAAAAATATTTTGTGGCATTCTAAGTGATGCCGTTTGGGTGGAATTTCCCTTCCACTTGAGCGAACCACACCTCCGGGTCTTCAGGCCAGAAAGGAGGCACGCGAATGCTCACCCTCAAAACAAATGCGGCTTCACCGTCCTTCGTCATGATGCACGTAAAATTAAAAAAAAAACACACGAACACTGCAGTAGACTCAATCGGCGCCTTGCGCTAACTTCGAAAGTGCGGCCCCACGTGGTCGGATTTCCTGCGCGTGTTTCTCGTCGGTGTCACCACTTTGGGGTGAATTAATGAGATCACAAACTAAATTATCGATTAACCGTTACTTTTATTGGGGTTTCTGATGTACATGCCGCACTTGGCTAAGCGATGGCTAAGGACAACTCTATGTCCGCACAGAGATCGTTTCCAAGCACTATACACTACGGAGTCCCCGGTCCTACTGCCTGGCCCTGCCGGTTGGTGGCGCTCTCATTGTCTCACCCTGCCCCCAGTTGGCAGCCTCTCCAATTACTAACAGGTGAATGGGGCTGTTCGCACTGAGGGCGCCACATCAGCACTAAGACCACTATAGTGAATATATCTTATCTATAAAAAAGAAAGTGTGGATTTGCGGTCACTAGTAGCTACCAAACCACTGCATGGTATTGAGTAAAACTTTGTAATATGATTCCTTATGTCACTCGCAAGGTTTGAACTACTTATTGTTTACCTAATGGTCTCCGGTTTGACTCCGGACGAGTAAAAGCATTTCCATAAGAAATTCATGTAGAGTTCGTTTTTCTGGCGTGCAGACCTTTTTTATTTTGCATATTTAAATTAGAAATAATTGCTTTACAAAGTCGCAACAAAGACCATTTGAAAGAAAAATAAATTAAAATTCTTATTATTATTTTTTCTTATTGATTTACATTAAATTTTGAAAAAAGAATCATAAAATTGCAGAAAACTCAGCGTTTTTGGTACGATGTCCCCTTGACGACCGATAGCACTGTTGAAGCCGAACCTCATAATGGATATAAGTATGGTGAATATAGGCCCAGAACGTATTAATTGAAACAGAGGAATCCATAAGAAATGCATTGTGCGCGATACATATCGATGCATTTCGATTGCTATCGATTGTATAAAATTAGTTCAATGTTTTTCACAACCGTTGAATTTCAACGAGTACCTTCCACTAATAGTGAATAAATCAATGTAAATAGTAGTGGGTTATGCGGATTATACAAATTACCTGGGGAGGTGGATCTCAGCAGCAAAGGAAGTTTTTGGAAACCTAGAAACTACTTCTAAGAAAGTGGGTCTATGGGTGAATCAGCAAAAAACTAAGTCCATGAAGCAAAGAAGAAACAAGATAGACGCAGGGCAAAAAAATCAACTTTGGACACTACAAATTGGAAACAATAAGCAATTTCTCCACTTTGGACTCCAATGTCTCCGCGGAAAATGATTTATGGATAAGACAATAGAAATAAAAAAACGAATCCATGCAGTTAACCGCTCTTTCTTCTCCCTAATCCCGATCATGAAATCTAAGAAATGTGAACAGGAATACCAAGATTTGGTCATATAAGACACTCATCCGTGCAGTACTGTCTTACGGCTGTGAATCTTGGACAATGATAGTCAAATTTGCGGAGTTGTTGAACAGATTTGAGAGAAAAGTACTGTGGAGAATATACGGGCCAGTGAACACAGAAGGGCATGGAGAATCCGTCATAACAGCGAAATATATAGCTTGGACAAAGGAGGCAGCAGCTAAGAGTGTGTTCCTTGGACACAGATGGGAGGGAAGAGATCGGTGGTGAAACCCAGAGCTCGGGGGGAAGATAACGTCAGCAAGGATGCACATGGAGTGCTTGGGGGTGAGAATTTATAAGAAGAGTGGCAGAGGATAGAGAGAGAGGAAGATAATTGAGAGGATGCCATGGGCCCGATTTGGGGTGTAAGAGCGCCATCGAAGAAGAGGAGTTGTGGGAGGGTACGTGGGTGGCGACTGGGAGGGACACGGAGAGGGATCAATGAAAGTAGAGTAATGGCCATTCATCCATGTGCTGAGAGAGTTACTGGCTAAGCTAATATAGAATGAGGGGCATACCTGGCAGAGGAGGATATAAAAAGTGCTCTGGGTGATTCAGGAAGGTGAGGAGCCGGAAGGGAGAGGAGAAGCAAGGAATTTGTCGGGCAGAGGCAGAGTGACGAGGATGCTACAAGTTTTGCGTCGCGGGCGATTGCACGGGGTCGGAAGGGATTTAGCAGTTTCTGAAGGAGGTGCTTAGGATAGCCTCTGCGGAGGAGAGACTGCTGGAGATTCGAAAGGAAAAGGTCAATGGAGTCGGGGTTGTTACAGATGCGTTGCCAACGGATAAAATGAGAGTAGGGGAGGAAATTTTAGTATGGGAGGGATGGCAGCTGTTGAAATGGAGATATTGCTGCTAGTTAGTGGGTTTGAGATGGAAGGTGGTGTTAAATTTCAGGTTGGATAGGGAGGTATTGATTTCCAGAAAGGTGATGCTAGAGGCAGAGATATTAAAGGTAAAATAGACAGAGGAGGAGGAGTTGAGGGAGGAGATGAATGAATTGAGAGAATTAATGCCATGTGGCCACAGAGCGAAAATATTGTCAATGTAGCGAAGCCAGATAAAGAGGTTTAAGAGAGCAAGAAGAAAGGAAAGATTGCCCAAAGGCACCCAAGAAGAGGTTAGCATAGGAAGGGCTGAAACAGCTGCCTAAGGCGCAGCCTTTAATTTGGATGTAAAAGTTGTTGTTAAAAGAGAAGGCATTACTCTCTCTCCTATGGCGCTACAGCCCAAGTTTGGGCCCTGGCCTCCTTCAACTTCTGCCTCCATGCTTTTCTGTCAGTTGCCGCTCTCCTCTAGAGTCGTAGTCCTAGGAGATTCCGTGTGTCAGCCTGTACTTCATCTTCCCAGCGTTTACGTGGTCTTGTTATGTACGCCATCTCCTCCTCTAGGTATAAGCACTAGGCGTGCTCGCCAGACTGTATTTTGTAAGTAATGAACCCTTGGCGTCGTCTAGTGTGGGAACGGGCCAGAGGGTCGCGTCAGGGGTGGAGGGAGGAGATAGGTCTCATGTCCTTTTAAAGGGTCGGTCAGCTGCCTCGTTAACTAGGTGTCATAATTTTTGCAGACGCCCACCAAGTTGTGTTGGCTTTTGAATGCAGCTGCACCCAGACGACCTGTGAACTTTTCCCGTGGGAATTGTGAGCGAAAGTCTCCTCCCACGCCTCTGCCTGCCGCCTTCTGGACCTCCAGAATCATATATAAACTCCGAAAATTCTCAACTCGGGGAACAGTCTATAGGGTGTAGCCGGAGGCCATGCTGCTCTCCGGTAAGGGCTATTCGATAATAAACCCTTGCAGATACGCTTGAGTTTTCACTCTTTAGCGCCTATACCCTAATCAGGAACTTCGGCCTAGCCACTCGTGTCGAAGCTTCCTATTCGTTGCGTTCCGCCACTTGGGACACAACAGTCTTCCTACAGGTCTTTTACCGTACATTCGGCTGTCTAACTTTCTCTTTGGTATACTTTTGTCATCCATTCTAGCCACATGCCCGGCCCACTGCAATCGCTGTAGTCGGATGTATTTTGACAGAGGGGGTTCTCTACAAAATAACATACAATTCATGGTTGAATCTGATTCTCCAGATATTGTTTTCGTGAATGGGTCCTAAAATTTTTCTAAGCACTTTCCTTTCAAATCGATCAAGTACCTATGCTTTTCGTCTTTTCTGTCACACTCCATGCTTCACATCCATAAGTTTCAATGGGTCTTATAATTGTCTTGTTATTTTTAGCTTGCTATTACGATGGGCATTTTTTGATCTAAGTACATGTGATATTGCAAAGTACGCTCTATTGGCTAGTGTTATTCTTCTCCGGACTTCTCCCTCTTCTGTGCCATCTGCATTTAATTCCACCCCTAAGTATATAAATCGGTCCACTGACTCAATGGGGTCATCCAGCACTATCTGTGAGCCCTTGTTCCCTCTTTTTTGTAGTAGAATTTTGATTTTTTATGTATTAATCTCAAGGCAAACCTCTCTAAAGTACCGGAGAGATCTAGGAAATGCCATCAAGGTCCTAGACCCGATGAAGGGAAATACCTGATCTACACCTCCCCGTGGTAGAGAGGGGACAACGTCACTTTAAGTGACGGCTAACGTAGACAGGGACCGAAGGATGACCGGGATAAGTCATCATTTGCTGGGCAGGGCACCCTCTTGTTCTGGAAATGGGAAACCGTTTCCAAAGGCGGAAGAACCAACGATGGTCAACGGCATAGGATGTGGAAGGCAAAGGGAAACCACCACATTAAAGATCCCAGGATATCCCAAGCATCAGCAGTAAACCATGTCTGTACCTTTTGTAAAATTTTCCGGAGATAAAATAGTCCCCCAATCGGATCTCCGGGTGGGGACTGCAAAAGGTATAAACAAGGTGAAGAAAAACAATTTTAAAATAGCTACTTGGAATGCGAGAACCCTGCTGCAGTGCAGCAAACTAGAAAACCTGAAACTTGAAATGGAACGACTGGAAATTGATATCCTTGGCATATCAGAAATAAGATGGCCCCAATCAGGAGACTTCTGGTCAGGAGAATACAGAGTCATTCTCACCGGAACTGATCAAGACAGACCAGGACTGGGAGGAACTGGAGTAATTTTAAGAAAAAAACATTGGATCACGTGTCAAGGGATATGTGCAATATAGCTCCAGGATAATATTAGTCAAATTGGAAACTAAACCAAAAGACACCGTAGTAATACAAGGTTATATGCCTACGTCCAAAGAAGCGGATGCGGTGGTTGACGAAATATACGAAGAAATAAGTAATGCGATCAGACATGCTAAGGGAGATGAAAACCTGATTGTCATGGGGGACTGGAATGCGAGTGTGGGTGAAGAACCAGAAGAAGGGATTGTCGGCAGCTATTGGACTTGGAAGAAGAAATGAAAGAGGAACCCGACTAATCGAGTTCTGCTCGAGACATCAACTATTAGTTGCAAACACTCTCTTCCAGCATCACAAGAGAAGAAGATACACCTGGAAGGCCCCAGGAGACTTAAGAAGACAACAGGTCGATTACATTTTAGTGAAATCACGTTTTAGGAACCAAGTGAAAGACTGCAAGAGCTACCCATCTGCAGACATAGATAGCGACCACAACCTGGTCCTGATGAAAAGCTCACTCAGATTTAAATGTCTTAAGAGAAAGGAGGTAAAACAGAAATGGGAAATCGAAAAAATGAAAACTGAGGGACTCGCCTGACAGTACGCACAGGAAACGGATGACCTTGCGAAAAACTTCCAACATGGCAGCGTAAAAGAAGAATGGGAGCAAATTAAATGCGGTATATACAAAGCAGCAGAAAAGATAGTAGGGAAAACTAAACCCAACAACAAAAAGAAATGGATCACAGCAGATGTTATTCAGCTTATCGAAAACAGAAGACTATACAAAAACGCCATTGATGAACAAGGAAAAGCTGAATACAGAAGACTGAGGAACTTAGTCAACAGAGAAGCTAAGAAAGCAAAAGAAGGTTTTCATCAGGAAATGTGCAGGGAAGTGGAAGAAAATATGCAGAAAGGAAAAACTGATATAGCCTACAGGACAGCAAAAACATTTTTTTTAAAAACGGAAAACAACAATCCCGGGCACAATAGAAGACAAAGAGGGGAACATGCAGTTTGGTGAAGACGTGGGGAAGAGGTGGAAAGAGTACATTGAGGAATTATATGGCGGACCTCCTCTATCAGAGGGTGTAATAGGAAAGGAAGAGGAAGTTAACGAAGATGACAAAGGAGACGACATCCTGCTAGAAGAATTCGACAAAGCCCTTAAAGACCTACAGGAGAACAAAGCAACGGGTATTGATGAGATTCCTTCAGAACTAATCAAGAATGCTGGTGAAAATATGAAAACAATGCTGCTGAAAATTATTAGGGTCATGTATGACACAGGAGAGATACCAACCGACTTCCAGAAGTGCATCATGGTTCCTATACCGAAGAAGGCGGTAGCTACAAAATGCGAACAGTACCGAACCTTAAGCCTAATATCGCATGCGTCGAAAATCCTAATAAAGATAATCCTGAGAAGAATTGAAGGAAAGCTAGAGGATATGCTGAGTGAAGATCAGTTTGGAAGTTCAGTTCAGAAGAGGATCAGGAACAAGAGAGGCAATTCTGGCATTGAGGCTTCTTATTGAAAAACAAATGCAGAGAAATAAAACTAGTTATATTGCCTTCATTGACCTGGAAAAGGCATTTGACAATGTTATCTGGACAGAGATGTTCAGAGTGCTGAAGAAAGCAGGCCTAAAATATAAAGACATGCGGGTAATACTCAGCTTATACAAGAACGAAATGGTTGTGATAAGGAATTTTCATCAAAAGCAAGAAGCAAAAGTTGGAAAAGGCGTGAGACAAGGATGTCTTTTTGTTGCCTTTTTTTGGTCTTCTTGTAGCCTATTGTTGTTGCAGCCGTTTCCTTGATTGTGGTTTTAATTATGTTCCATTGGTCCTCTACTGTTTGACCCAGTTGGTTTCTGTTCGGTATTTTTTGTTTTAATTCTTGTTCGAAGACCTTTCTTGTTTCAGGTGACTTAAGCTTCTCAGCGTCTTGCTTTTAAGCTTTAAGTTAAGCTTTCCCTTGACTTTCGTTCTTCCTAGATATTCTGCATCTAAATCTGACCTGGATTAAGCAGTGATCTGATCCACAGCATGCATCTCTTCTTGTCTTCACATCTAGTATGCTGCTGGCTGATCTTCTCTCTGTCAGTATGTGGCCTATTTGATTAGTTGTGTTCCCGTCCGGAGACATTCAGGTTACTTTATGGATATTTCTATGCGGGAAGCATGTAGAGCTTAAAATAATATCTTTGCTACTGGCAAAATTAATCAGGAAATCTCCATTTTCATTTGTTTCATCGTGTAACGAGTGCCTACCTATTTTTCCCATGAACTGTTCTTCCGTTCCTAGTTTGGCATTCATGTCGCCCATAATGACTTTTATATCATTTTTTGGTGAGTTATCATAGGTTTCTCCCAAAAGCTGGTAGAATTTCTCCTTCGTTCCTTCTTCTTGTTCTTCCGTAGGAGCGTGAATATTTAATAGAGTTAAGTTGAAGAAATGAGTACGTAAACGGAGCTTGCATAGGCGTTCGTTGATTGCTTGGAAGTCTATAATATAGGTTTTCATTTTGTTTTCTACTATAAATGCGACACCAAACTCTTTGTTACCTCCTTCTTTTCCGCTATATACAGAATTGTGTGCGTTCTCGTATCCCTTATCCCTTGACCTAACCATTTTGTTTCTTGTATTGCTGTCACAATAAGCCGATAGTCTTTTATTTTTTTAAATAGTGCTGTTTTAGCACCTGGTTTATTTAGTGTCCGTACATTCCACGTTCCAATAGCATAGTACATATTTTTTCGCATGAGTCGTTTCCGAAAGATCCGTCCGTTTTTCCGAGGCTTCTTTTTAGGTTCCTGAACTAGATTTTTTTATGTGAATGGGTATTTAGCCAATTGCCTAACCCTCCTCCTTTATCCGGGCTTGGGACCGGCAACACTGGCTCCTGAGTTACTCGATCCACCCATTTGCCAGCACAGGGGGAGTTGAAGGATGTAAAAGTTGTTGTTAAAAGAGAAGGCATTACTGGTGAGTATAATATTCGAAAGGACAAGGAGAAAGTCACAGCTAGAAGAGTAAGGAGCAGGGCACTGATTAAGAAAGAAACGGGTATCGGAAAGTCCTTCAGAGTGAGGAATGGAAGAGTATAGAGAGGTAACGTCTAAGGTGGCCATGAAGAAGTCACAGTCAGAAGTGCATGGAAGTATGTTTTCAGTAAATAATCCTTCTAAATTTTATTCAATGCTGTCTTCGAATACTATTATTACACTCAAATTTGAATGAAAATTAGGTTTACGTATTTGTATTTTGTTTAGGCCTTATTGTCGTGCTGATCGTAAACAAATTGTCACCTGGGACGAAAAACACTCATGTCTCTCATCTGACAATGGCATACCCCACTGTGGGGTAGAATGGCCTCAAACGAGGATTCCCAGACGAGGTCGACGTGCAAAACTCCTTCAAAGGACCTCCAGACCCCTCACTCCTATTAAATTAAGCCCCCCTCCAACAACCTTTGGCGAGTGGTATAAAAACGGGTGAAAAGCGAAGTGAGAGCATATATCGCGAGCCATCACACACCGATCGGTTGAGGAAATGTCTTCTAAAATCGTCAGTTTGCAGCAGATCCTAAGAGCACGGTTGGGTAATACCCACTTGCGAGTAGAGAGACATGGCGATGGGTCCACATGTCAATTTTTCATGCCCAGAGACCTTATGAAGGGTGAAAATACGGATTTCATGCTAACAGTAAACTTCAACACTTCTTACTACTGCGTATTTAGACACCAAGAATACGAATTCAAAGTTGTTATGGAGGAGATTACGTTTTCCGGCTTCAAAGACGGAAACGGAATGGAGGAGAGATTCAACATTTCCATGCAGTTGAACATCACCGACCCGGAAAAACGACGCGCGGCTGAGGAGCAGCTTTCAATCATCTGGCTGGACATTAATGAGCAGTTATAACCTTTGGTAAGACCTAGAGGTGGAAATATCCCGCAGAGGATAGAGGTTTACGGGTGTAATGGAAAGCTGATAAGCAAAGGTGTCTCCAAGTGTGGATTTGACAAGCCAGTGTGTTATACTGATCACAAAGAATCCCAAGTGACATATGGTAGCATTGACGCAGTAAAAGGGTCTCGTTTGCGAGTGATCAAATTTGTGCTTGCCATCGAGGACAAAGTGTCCCTATTTTGAAAGAAATATTCAATCATACAACTGTATTGCTTATATTACTGTTCCACAAATAAAATATATAAACTAATATTGTCTTTTTGTTTCTTGTTACTCAACTTCCTATTTTTTATCTAGCTAACTAATGAATATAGAATATAACAAAAAATATTATCTGTTAGCCAATCAATAACTCTTTCCGAGAAATGATTTACATCCGTGCTAGAGATCTAAATCAGAGTCAAAGTAATTGATCAGTAATAATTTAGCAGGAATTTGAATTTCCCTCAGCCAAAAATTTTCGATTTTCCCCTCTGAAACATAAGTGAAGCGTAAAGGCGAGGGGAAATTGAGGTTGGACTGGGCATTCGAGGGAAATTGGAGCGTTGGCGCCCAGTCAGAAAGGTATAAAAACGCGATCCGGGAGCGTAGAAGTCACCAGTTTCGGGGCTTCCGCCCCCATCGGCTCCCCGGGCATGAAAGTCCCCCACCTTCGGGCGAGTCATCGTTGGATCGCCGGTCGCAGCATAGGTGAGTATAGCCGTTAGCTCTAATGATTTCGGATTTTCTTTAGTGTCACGGCTCGTTATGACGATGATTGATGGTGTTCCTACTCAACACCCTGTGGAGGGAACGATCCCTCATTATCTTTTAATTATTATTTCCCGAGAACTAAACACCGTAACGCGTTTTATATCACTATATGTATGTGTATCAGGATATACATAATTACACTGTGCCATTTTTGTGGAAAAATACCCCCACCTATTTCCCACCAATTCCAGCTATCACAAATATGACACCCGAAGGAAAAATGACATCCATCAACTGGGGTGTAGATTATCGGTTTGCCTAAAGGGTCCTTTTAATGCAGCTTCCAACATTTTCAACAAGCTGCCTGACAAAATTAAATCCATTTCTTCTCTCAATTCATTTAAAAAAGATAACCTACTTTTAAATGCTTTTACTCAGTGAATGAATTCCTTAATGAGAGGATGGCCTAAGTGTATTTTGTAGCAATGTATTTTTATGTATTTTTATTATTATTGTTCTTTTAAACTGACATTAAATATGAAAAATTGACTGAATTCTATGCCATCATTGGCCGATGGAAAGAAATAATATTATTAATAATTATTATATCATTATTATTTTGGCTCAAAGCTCATTTGTTGGAAGAGAGAAATTTAAAAAAATACAAATATGTTCAGCAATTGACTATACAGTTAATCTTTGAGGAAAATTTGGTCTAGGCCATCTAGTATAGCCTAGAAATAGACAAAAAATATTATTGGCTCAAAAAAAATAAATTTAAAATCGGTTTTTTCCATTTTTTTTGTCAGAATAAAAATTTGAGGAGGTTGAGGGACATATACTTAAAATGAAATATGTGAAAAGCTTTCATTCGATTTTAATTAGATTATTTGTCTTACATAGATAAAATTTGTTATCTTCATAATTATAATGAATTTCCGCCCCCGCCAACTTAAAATATTTCGGGAGGAAGAGTTTCCTCTTTTTTACCAATAGTTGTCGTCGCCACCAGCACCTTCCCATATATCGCGCCAAAACTGTCCCGCGTCTCGGCATGGTACCTTTTCCTCTCCTCGAGGTCGTCAATCTTTAGGAAGGTTTGCCTCCTTCTGCTCCTCGAAGACTTCCTCAGGATGGAAGAGGCGGTGGACAATTTGGTGGCGACGCTAGGTCCGACGGGGGTGCAAGGTCCGGCGGAAGGTGCAGGGTTATCGGCGGCATCTGCTGCTGCTGCTGCTGCAATATTGGAGGCCGTGTTGGTCTTGGTGTTCATTCTATATAAGGTGTGCAAGAAAATTAAAATACTAATGAGTGCGCAGGTTATCGCTCCGCCTGAAGAGTGATTGGTTCTACCAAATCAATTCTCGCCTCGTCTACTTGATGAACTAGCTTTACCACAGAGTCTATATATTAGGACAGTTTTTTGAGTGGCAGGAAAAGTTTTGAACACTACGTTAGGCAACAAAATGAAACGTAACTGGAGATAAGAAATATACTTACTAGAAAATATTGATAGAAAGTGGTGGTGGTTTTGGTGGCTAGCTAGCGTTGGTTGCTGGTTGGTTAAACTGGCTGGCTAGCGTTGGTTGTCGGTTGGTTAAGCGTTGGTTGCTGTTGCAGATTGTGAGATGATAAGCGAAGACCGTGCTTCATATACTGAAATCAAGATACCACCCCACTCCTTAGTACCGACTATGAAGAGAACAGTAACCGCCTTTCTAATCTTGGGACCAAATCCATATCCTTGAGTGCGTCTTGCATATGAAGGCGGTACCAGCCTTTCCACCCTTGAAAAAGGTACCTTGATCGGAAAGGACACCTTGACAACGTCTCCAAATCTCAAAACCCTGGCAAATTGCATCAGCGAATGGAATCGCGTAATTGGGAGGGGAGATAGAAAGAGCCCAGGCGAGAATAACAAACCTCATCCAAAGCACTTTGATCGGAAAGGACACTTTAAGAGCGTCACAACATCTCAATACACTGTGATATTGCATCAGCGACAGGAGTGGCGTACTTAATGGAGAGATGCAAAGAGTTCTGGCGAGAAAAATAAACCCCACCCAAAGGAACCTTGGCAGAAAGGAAACGTTAAGAGTGTCCCCACATCTCAATATACTGTAATATTGCATCAGCGAATGGAGCTGCATACTTGAGAGAGGAAATAAAATAGCCCAAACGAGAATAACAAATCCCACCCAAAGGATCCTTTATCCATTGATCGGAAAGGAAACTTTTCGAGCGTCGCCACATCTCAATACACTGGGATGTTGCATCAGCGAATGGAGTAGCGTAATTGGTAGGGGGGATAAAAAGAGCCCACGAGAGAATAACAAACCCAACCAAAGGCCTCTTTACCGGAGAGAACACTTTTAGAGAGTCCCCACATCTGAATACACTATAATATTGCATCAGCGAATACAGTAGCGTACTTGGGAGGGGAGATAACAAGAGCCCAGGCGAAAATAAGAAACCCCACACAAAGGCACCTTAATCAGTAAGGACATTTTAAGAGCGTCCCGAATTCTCAAAACACTGTGATACTGCATAAGCGAATGGAGTAGCGTGCATGGGAAAGGGGATAGAATGAGCCAGGGGAGAATAACAAACCATTCCAAAAGGAACTTAATCGGCATGGACACTTTAAGAGCGTCCCAACATCTCAAAACATTATGATATTGCATCAGCGAAAGTAGAAGAATACTTGGGAGAGGAGATAGAAAAAGCCAAGGGGAGAATAACAACCCCACACCAAGACAACTTGACCGGAGAGGACACTTTAGGAGCGTCCCAACATCTCAAAACACTGTCATAGTGCATTAGCGAATAGAGTAGCGTACTTAGGAGGGGAGATAGAAAAATTCCATGCGAGAATAACTAACCCAACCAAAAGAACCTTAGACGGTAAGTGCATTTTAAGAGCGTCACAAATTCTCAAAACATTGAGATATTGCATCAGCGAATGGAGTAGCGTACTTGAGAGGGGAGACCAGGCGAGAATAACAAATCAACCAAAGGAACCTTAATCGGTAAGGACATTTTCTGAGCGTCCCAAATTCTCAAAACACGGTGATATTGCATTAGCAAATGTGGTAATGTATTTGGGTAAGGAGATAGAATGAGCCCTGGGAATAATAAAAAGCCATTCCAAAAGGAACTTAATCGGAATGGACACCTTAAGAGCGTCCCAACATCACCAAACACTGTGATATTGCATCAGCAAATGTAGGAGAGTACTTGGGAGAGGAGATAGAAAGAGCCCAAGAGAGAATAATAAATTCCACCCAAATGCACGTTTATCAGAAAGGACAGTTTAAGAGCGTCCTCAGATCTCAATACACTGTAATATTGCATCAGGGAATGGAGCTGCGTACGTAGGATGGGAAGTAGAAGGAGCCCAAGCGAGAATAACCAAACCCACCCAAAGGCCTCTTGACCGGAAAGGAATTTACAAGAATCCCCACATCTCAAAACACTGTAATATTGCATCAGCGATTGGAGTAGTGTACATGAAGAGGATATAGAAAGAGCCCAGGCGAGAATAACAAATCCTACGCAAAGGTACCTTGATCGGAAGGGACACTTGGAGAGGGTACCCACAATTCAATACGCTGTGTTAATGAATCAGCGAATGGAATAGCGTACTTGGGAGGGAGGTAAATAGAGCGCAGGCGAGAATAATATACCCCACCCAAAGGCACCTTAATCGGTAAGGACATGTTATGAGCGTCTCGAATTCTCAAAACACATCAGCGAATATTGATATTGCATCAGCGAATGGAGTAGCGTACTTGGGAGGGAAAAAAAGAGCCCTGGGGAGAATAAAAAACCCCACACCAAGACATCTTGACCGAAGAAGACACTTTATGAGCGTCCCAACATCTCAAAACACTGTGATATTGCATCAGTGAATGGGGTAGCGTACTTGGAAGGGAGGTAAATAGAGCGCAGGCGAGAATAATATACCCCACCCAAAGGCACCTTAATCGGTAAGGACATGTTATGAGCGTCTCGAATTCTCAAAACACATCAGCGAATATTGATATTGCATCAGCAAATGGAGTAGCGTACTTGGGAGGGAAAAAAAGAGCCCTGGGGAGAATAAAAAACCCCACACCAAGACATCTTGACCGAAGAGGACACTTTATGAGCGTCCCAACATCTCAAAACACTGTGATATTGCATCAGTGAATGGGGTAGCGTACTTGGAAGGGAGGTAAATAGAGCGCAGGCGAGAATAATATACCCCACCCAAAGGCACCTTAATCGGTAAGGACATGTTATGAGCGTCTCGAATTCTCAAAACACATCAGCGAATATTGATATTGCATCAGCGAATGGAGTAGCGTACTTGGGAGGGAAAAAAAGAGCCCTGGGGAGAATAAAAAACCCCACACCAAGACATCTTGACCGAAGAGGACACTTTATGAGCGTCCCAACATCTCAAAACATTGTGATATTGCATCAGTAAATGGAGTAACGTACTTGGAAGGGGAGGTAAACAGAGCGCACGCGAGAATAATATACCCCACCCAAAGGCACCTTAATCGGAAAGGACATGTTAAGAGCGTCTCGAATTCTCAAAACACTGTGATATTGCATCAGCGAATGGAGTAGCGTACTTGGAAGAGGAGATAGAATCAGCCCAGAGGAGAAAAACAAGTCCTTTCCAAAGGAACATAATCGGAAAGGAAACAATAGGTGCGTCCCCACATCTCAATACATTGTAATATTGCATTACCAAACGAAGCTGCGTACTTAGGAGGGGAAATGAAAGATCCCAAGCGTGAATAAAAACCTCAACCAAAGGCACCTTGACTGGAGTGGTCACATAAAGAGGGTCCCAACATCTTAAAACACAGAGATAATGCATCACCGAATGGAGTAGCGTACTTGAGAGGGGTGAGAGGAAGAGCCCAGTAAAGAATAACAAACCCAACCAAAGGAACTTAATCAGTAAGGACATTTTAAGAGCGTCCCAAATTCTCAAAACACTGGTATTGCATCAGCGAATGGAGTAATGAACTTGTAGGAGGAGATAGAATGAGCTCTGGGGAGATTAACAAAAAATTTCAAAGGATATTTAATCGGAAAAGACACTTTAAGAGCGTCCAAACGATTCCGTACACTGTGATAATGCATCAGCAAATGGATTAGCGTGCTTTGGAGGGGAGAAAAAAGAGCCCAGGGGAGAATTAAAAACCCCACACCAAGACACCTTGACCGGAGAGGAAACTTGCGGAGCGTCCCAACCTCTCAAAGTACTGTGATATTGAATCAACAAATGTAGTAGCGTACTTGAAAGTGAAAATAGAAAAAGCCCAGGGGAGAATAAGAGACCCAACAAAAATGCACCTTGATCGGAAAGGGCACTTTAAGAGTGTCCCAACATCTCAAAAAACTGATATTGCATCAGTTAATGGAGTAGCGTACTTGGGAGGGGAAATAGAAAGAGCCCAATCGAGAATTACAAAACCCACACAAAGGCCTCTTGACCGGAGAGGACTCTGTAAGAGATTCTCTAATCCAAATGCACTATAATATTGCATCAGCAAATGAAGTAGCGTATTTGGGAGGGGAGATATAAAAAGTGCAGGCGAGAAAAAGAAACCCAACACAAAGGCACCTTGATCGGAAAGTACACTTTAAGAGCGATCCAAAATCTCAAAACGCTGTGATAATGCATCAGCGAATGGAGTAGGAAAGTTGAACGAGAATAACAAACTCCACTTTAAGGCAACTTGATCGGAAAGGACACTTTAACAGCGTCGCCATATTTCAATAAACTGTGATGTTGCGTCAGCTAATGGATTAGCATACTTGTGAGGGGAAATAAAAAAAGCCCAGACGAAAATCTGAAACCCCACCCAAAGGCAACTTGATCGGAAAGTACATTTTAAGTGCGTCCTAACATCTCAAAACGCTGTGATATTGCATCAGCGAATGGAGAAGCGTACGTAAAGGGGAGAAAAGAGAACCCAGGGGGAGAATTAGAGACCCCACACAATGTCACCTTGATCGGAAAGGACATTTTAAGAGCGTCCACGCATCTCAAAAAATTGTGATAATGCAACATTGAATGGATTAGCGTACTTGTGTGAAGAATCGAATGAGCCCAAGCGAGAATAACAAACCCCATCCAAAGGACGGTGACCGGAGAGGACACTGTAAGAGAGTCTCCACATCCGAACACACTGTAATAATGCATCAGCAATTGGAGTAGCGTACTTGGGAGGGGAGAGAAAAAGAGCTCATGGGAGAATAAGAAACCCCACCCAAAGGCACCTTGACCGGAGTGGACATTTAAAGAGCGCCCTATCATCTCAAAACACTGTCATATTGAATCGCCGAATGGAGTAGCGTGGTTGAGAAGGGAGATAGAATGAGCCCTGGTGAGAATAAAAAACCATTCCTAAAGGAACTTAATCGGAAACGAAATTATAAGAGCGTCCCAACATCTCAAAACACTGTGATATTGCATCAGCGAATGTACGAGAGTACTTGGGAGCGGAGATAGAAAGAGCCCATGGGAGAATGAAAACCTAACCCAAAGGCACCTAAATTGGAAAGGACAATTTATAAGCGGACCTAGATCTAAATACACTGTGAAATTGCATCAACGAATGGAGTAGCGTCCTTCAGAGGGGAGATAAAATGATCCCAAGCAGGGTAACAAACCCCACAGAAAGGCACCTAGATCGGAAAGGACACTTTAGGAGCGTCCCAAATTCTCAAAACACTGTGATATTGCATCAGTAATATCACAGTGAATTAAGAAAAGGTCCAGAATATCACAGTGTATTGAGAGCAAGAATCACCAGAATATCGCAGTGTTTTGAGAGGAAAGGACACTTTGAGAGCGTCCCCACAATTCAATGCACTGTAATAATGCATCAGCGATTGGAGTAGCGTACTTGGGATGGGGGAAAAAAGACCCCAGTTGAGAAGTACAATCCCCACACCAAGACGCCTTGACCGGAGAGGACACTTTAACAGCGTCCCAACATCTCAAAACACTGGGATATTGAATCAACGAATGGAGTAGCGTACTTGGAATTAGAGATAGAAAGAGCCCAGGCGAGAATATCAAACCCCACTTTAATGCACCTAGATCGGAAAGGACAGTTTAAGAGCGTGCCAACATCTCTAAACACAGTGATAATACATCAGCAAATGGAGTAGCGTACTTGCCAGGGGAGATAGAAAGAGCCCAGGTGAGGATAACAAACCTCACGCAAAGGCATCTTGATCGGAAATGGCACTTTAAGAGCGTCCCCACATTTCAATACACTTGATGTTGCGTCAGCGAATGGAGTAGCGTACTTGGGAAGCGAAATAGAAAGAGCCCAGGCGAGAATAAAAATCTACACCCAAAGCACCTTGAGCCCAGGTGAGAATAACAAACCCCATTCAAAGGAACCTTGATCGGAAATGGAACTTTAAGAGCGTCCCCACATTTCAATACACTTGATGTTGCGTCAGCGAATGGAGTAGCGTACTTGGGAGGCGAAACAGAAAGAGCCCAGGCGAGAATAACAATCCACACCCAAAGGCACCTTGATCGCAATGGACACTTTAAGAGCGTTATAACAACTCAAAACACTGTGATATTGCATCAGCGAATGGAGTCGCGCACTTGGGAGGGTAGATCAAACGAGTCCAGGTGAGAATAAGAAACCCCACCCAAAGGCATGTAGACCGGAGTGGACATTTAAAAAGCGTCCTAACATCTCAAAACACTGTCATATTGCATCGGCGAATTTAGCAGCGTACTTCAGAGGGGAGATAGAAAGAGGCAAGGCGTGAATAACAAATTCAACCAAATTGACCTTAAACGGTAAATACATTTTAAGAGCGTCCCAAATTCTCAAAACATTGAGATATTGCATCAGGGAATGGAGTAGCATACTTGAGAGGGGAGATAGAAAGAGCCCAGGCGAGAATATCAAACCCCACTTTAATGCACCTTGATCGGAAAGGACACTTTAAGAGCGTGTCAACATCTCTAAACACTGTGATAATGCATCAGCGAATGGAGTAGCGTACTTGCCAGGGGAGATAGAAAGAGCCCAGGTGAGAATAACAAACCTCACGCAAAGGCATCTTGATCGGAAATGGCACTTTAAGAGCGTCCCCACATTTCAATGCACTGTGATGTTGCGTCAGCGAATGGAGTAGCGTACTTGGGAGGCGAAACAGAAAGAGCCCAGGCGAGAATAACAATCCACACCCAAAGGCACCTTGATCGGAAAGGACACTTTAAGAGCGTGCCAACATCTCTAAACACTGTGATAATGCATCAGCAAATGGAGCAGCGTACTTGCCAGGGGAGATAGAAAGAGCCCAGGTGAGAATAACAAACCTCACGCAAAGGCATCTTGATCGGAAATGGCACTTTAAGAGCGTCCCCACATTTAAATGCACTGTGATGTTGCGTCAGCGAATGGAGTAGCGTACTTGGGAGGCGAAACAGAAAGAGCCCAGGCGAGAATAAAAATCTACACCCAAAGCACCTTGATCACAATGGACACTTTAAGAGCGTTATAGCATCTCAAAACACTGTGATATTGCATCAGCGAATGGAGTCGCGCACTTGGGAGGGTAGATCAAACGAGTCCAGGTGAGAATAAGAAACCCCACCCAAAGGCACCTTTATTGGAAAGGACACTTAAGGAGCGTTCCTATTTCTCAATACACTGTGATATTGCATCAGCCAATGGAGTAGCGTACTTTGGAGGGGAAATTGAAAGAGTCCAGGCGAGAATACCAAACCCCACACAAAGGCACCTTGATCGGAAAGGACACTTTAATAGCGTCCTTACATCTCAAAACTCTGTGATATTGCATCAGCGAACGGAGTAGCGTACTTGAGAGGGGAGATACAAATAGCACCTTGAGAGTGGTATCAAACTCCACTCCTTCACTCCATAACAAGTGCAATTGCAATCATAGATATAGCCTCAGTACTAAGTCTTCAAATAAATTTTTGTTTGCATTTTCCTATTCCAGTGTTTGGTGTCATACGTTTAAACCGTGTGTAGTTTTCAAAAGTGAATAATTTATCATCAGCTATCAGTTTTGATCGCACTATTGGTTTTCCATCCCTGTATCGTCTTTGTCTTACAGTATTTCAGCGTGTTTCGATTAAAAAATGGATAAGTACCAGCTCATCCTACCGAGCACCTTATAGACAAATATTATTCAATTTCTTGAAAACAATAGGGTGAACTTATGGAGATCTTTGATAATGGGTCTAACAGGTGATAAGATGGCAAAGTTAAAATTTGGATTGGGAAGGGCTATAACTGACTTTGGATTTGGTTCACGTCAAACCCCATATGCGTATCATCTCCTCGTTTATAGACCTTTTGATTTCTTCTATGATCTAGAGAATCACATAAATATCAGTTCTTCTTCTGCAGTATTTATTGACTATAATTGTAACTATGGCAGTTATTATGACAAACTCTGTCAGAATTGTGCATTATCAATAAGACCACACAAAATGAAAAGCGTCTACGTCTATTGTCATCATCAAATTTTGAATTTTACGATGACGGCAGAAATAATAAGGAATAAGGAGAACTGCTGTTCGAATACAATTTGAACACGATATTTACTTTAATGGATAAATATGACTGTTCAACTAAATTTCGAGAACATTGAGACAGTGATACTAGTTTGAGCGAACATAACGAATTATCATGAGGTCATTCACCATCTAATAGATCATATAATTCCTGAACACTTTCATTTAACACTCATAAAAGAAAAATATACTTAGAACCTACCGCGGAGTATCACCGCGCTCGAAAACGAAGACTTAAACATTCGTACTATTCTTCGGATGCCTTTTTAGATTCAAGCTCGAATTAATAACATTCGTTTTGTCAATTTCCTATGACTTTATTCGATTTATTTTCCCACCGTCGACCACCTCATTGTCACCTCACACACTTCGCAGCAATCGACGTCAGATACGGAAAAAAAGGAAAAAAGTTACCTCAGTAACCTCACTTCAATATGGACGTCACACCGCGTACACTCCAACCTCCTATCCTTGAGGACGCCCCACCCCCTTGTCCTTGGAAAAGGCACCTTCAGGACCACCTCAAGAACCCCACCCCACGTCAACATCCCAACCCAAAGGCACCTTGAGGGCGTCCCAACCTCCTATGGAAATGTGAGGGCGTGGTATGTGAGGGTATGGTAAATGGAGGGTGAGGGCGAGGGCGTGGTCTCTCTTATAAAACACTCAGCTATTTGAAAAGAGGAGTATAGAGCTGGAAATATGTTATATCCACTCGAGCACCAAAACGAGAAGCCTCATCAACTCCAACCTCCTGGAACCGTATCAACAATTTAAGCGAACCATACTGCTGCACAACCGATTGATCAGTTGAGAGGACCATACAGCTCATCTTCTTCATTGATTCAATGCAGTAACTGTAAGTAATATTTAAGTTCCTTTTTTACGTGCAAAGGTAGTCGCATGTCATTACAGCAGACACAGACACAAAGCAGTTAAATCGACTTTTTGTGGACTATGTCTTTGGCGAATCTGCATTTATTTAATTAATAATGAAATGTTAATACAGATTTGTATTAGAAAGTCCTCCGTAGCCTATGGTTGAAGCTATCTGGGAATTTTATCGTAAATATTCTTATAAGTTCTGATATGTTTATCTGTAATACGGTACATTTTTAGCTGTTGAAAAAATGTAAATTACTTGAGTGAATACCTCGCGTTGCGTTTTGACTTTTTTCTCCAACAGATTAACATACACGTACAAAATGTCCTCAGTTCATGAAATCATCAATCATTACAAATATGGTGCGCACAATACCACAGAGTAGTTAGAACAAGTACTTAGGATCATACATGAAAAAATAGTTTTCGAAAACCAAACCATAAACGATTTAGAAACTAATGGTAATATGAAAGATGCACTCGATGGAGCTTTGAGAAAACAATTTTGCAATTACTGTGAGGTATATTACAATATAGATGAAGCATTGCCTCATGAAAATAGCGATCGACATAGACGGAATATAACTGAACAGCAGGGTGAGAGGTTTGTTGAGGTCGAGTCAGCAATAAATTCTTGACTGAAAACTTTCTTCATATCTCCAGAGGACGAGGAGGGACTATACGTCTTTTCATTTCTTAACGATTTCAAAACAATATTGATCGAGGAACTTCGCAAGCAAGTGATTGCAAATAATTGAATTAAATTGAATCTAATATTAATTTCCAAATTCCGTAAGGGTGGAACGAAGAATTTGAATCTTCATTCAAAACACTGAACAGACGAGTTTTTATGCTTGAGAATATCAACGATAAAGTTAACGAGGAATTTTCTAAATTACTACAGAAAACGTCAGGGAATCAGGGGAAAGGATCTGGGTGGTCTCTTTCTGAGATCATGGGATTGGAATTGAGAATTAACAAGAACATTCCACTTAGAGGTTCAACATATAATGATCTTCCAAATAGAATTAGAAACTCCATATCTGTGATCAATGATAAAAATAATGATCCGTACTGCTTTATATATTCCATATCGTCAAAAACATCGAATAAAATCCGCAACGAGTTTTTAAGTTTGATACGCATCAGTTCCGAACTCGTATAACTGGACATGTATTTAGTACCCAGTTGACTAAAAATATATCACCATATTTGAGCGTGTAATCAATATTTCAATTAACGTGTTTGGAGTGACTGATAACAATAACGTATATACCTTAAAGACAGTTAATCGAGAACTTGACGAACACCGTGATCTCTAATACATAACAGATGAAGACACTGCTAATTAGTTTTGGATAAAAAATTTCAACTGATTAGTTCGATCGCAACTCAAAACACATCATGGAATACATATAAGTAAACGATATTTTACTCATTACAGGGATGAGAATACACTAAATGAACTAAAGAAATTGTGTGATAAGACAGGTGAACTGAGAAATATCATATTAACCAACGAGTAGAATAAGGTTTTGAAATTCACTAACGTAAATCGTTCTTTTCGTCTACCTTACGCTACATATGCAGACTCTGAATGCTTACTAACTAATATTAGCACTTGCGAGCCCTCATCTCACGGTTCCTACACAAACGCATTTCACAAACATGATCCGCTCAATTTTTGTTATAGTTTTAGTCACTCCAAACGGGTGTCAGAAACCGCAGCTATATCGGGGCTGATATATCTAATATAACCTGTGGTAAAGAATTAAATGCACCAACACAAGGCACCAACACATCAATTCTGAAATCTTCAGTACGAGATGCCAAAATTTTTACCTGTCTTAATTCAAAACTTGCCATATTACGATGGTCATTTTATAGTTAAAGAACTTGACTATGATTAAAAGAAGTTTGTAATTCTCAACAGTGAGGGAAAAAGACAATTCCTTTACGAAAGAGGATGCAAAACAATTTTAGAATTCGTTTTGTTGATTCCTTTCGTTTTATTCCAACATCGCTAGCCACACTTGCGTCAACTTAAATACATTTAAATTCACGGACGAAATATTTGGTAACTTGACAAATTTGGTCACAAGAAAAGGAGTCTATCCTTATGATTATACCATTTGCACAGAAATGCTTAATGAACGCACACTTCCAGATAAGACACATTTCTATTAAATCCTAACGGATGAATATATCTCAGACATTGATTAAACACACGCGAAAAACGTTTGGGAATCTTTTAAATGTAGCACATTAGGAGATTATAGCGATGTCTATTTGAAAAGTGATGTAACGCTTCTAGCTGATATTTTTGAAAACTTTAGAGACATTTGCTTTGACACTTAAACACTCGATTCTGCTTGCAGCTGCTCTCTTCAGGTAGATTTAGCATATCCAGAAAACCTTCATGATACACACACTGAATTACCGCTTTGTTCAGGAAAAAAACGCCCATCTAATGGTAAACATAAAAAACTATAATCGTCTCTTGAAAATAAAAACATACGTTATTCACTACGTAATTCTAAAACAAGCCATTTATCTCTGATTTACACTCCAAAAGATCCAAAGAGTCGAAACAAAGATCCAAAGAGCCATAAAATTTACTCGGTCACATTGATTAAAATCAAACATTAAACCCAAATACTAATCTAAGACAATTAACAACAAATTATTTTCATAGAGAATTTTATAAACTAATAAAAAACGCAATACTTGGTAATACAATGGAGAATATTAGAAAAAGAATACGCTTAGAATTAGTATCGAGCGAAAAAAGATTGCAAAAACTAATCAAAAAACCTGAAAATCTTGACAGAACGATCTGTATCAAGTCTAAAGTGGCCGTTCACATGCAAAAGGCAACCATGATAATGAATAAGCCAATTTATATTGGATTCTGTGTATTAGACCTCAGTACAATTTTCACTATCGAACAATGATGTACAATTTTCACTATCGAAAAATGTTAAAAAAGCATGGGTCAAACATTTCACTAGCGTACACTGATACTGATAACTTAATTAACGAAATTAAAACCGATGATATCTACAGGGACATGCTTGTTTGGTACATATAACTATCACAAAGATCACCCTTGTTATTTCGAAAAAAAAGTAATAGGTGAATTCAAAGATGAATGCGATGGAAAAATTGTGACGCACTTTATTGGATTCCGTAGTAAACTATAGACAAACGAGGTTCTCGGTTCCAAAGAAAAAAGAAAGCCAAAGGGATTATCAGGACAGTAATAGAAAAAGGCTTGAATTTTGACGGCAATGTTCGCTGTCTCCACGAAAAATCTACAGTTTCGTAAAATGAACGTTATTTGAAGCAAAAAGCATGACATGTATACGATGCAAATGAGCAAAGTAACATTAAACGCATTCGATGACAAAAGATAAATTCACGAGAATGGTATAACTACGTCATTATAATATACGGTATAACTACGTCATTATAACTTGATGTCATTATAAGTTTGAGTTTAACATTTAAGTTCTTAGACGGCCAACCATCTAGCATAAACATCTTCACCTTGGTCAAATACTTGTCTTTCTTAGTTTCCTCAGCTACAATTTCATGGTTCAAGGGCAACTCACTAACAATATCAACTGCGCCTACTTGCTCAATAACCACATCTGAAAAGGGCAATCTAGAAATATAACATGTCACTCCATCAAGTAAGTAACACTTGGTCCTTGACCTTCTGAAAAATAGGAGCAGCACTCGCAACCCCGAACATAAGTCTAGTGGGTTGAAGTAACCCAATCGGAGTATTCATTGACAAATACTTTTGTGATTCTTCATCAACTGCTAACTGTAAGTACGCCTCCGAAAGATCAATAACCGCACAATTCTTAACCCCGGTAAGTTGGGCAAATATATCTTTCAATGATATGTTGGGCAAATATATCTTTCAAATATATGGGTTTTGGCAAGGGATAAAAATCTACCTTCAGCAATGGATTCAGTGTGCGTTTATAATCTACAACCACTCTGTAATTCCCTGGTTGAGGTTTTGGTACAAACCAAATGGACAAAGCGCACTCCGATGAACTGACCGTCTTTAATCGACCCTCTTGGATACCTCTTTTAACACCAACCTCACCTTAAACCCAATAATGGCTGATGAATTATCATTGTCAATAACGTTAGGATATTTTCCCACGAATACATTCATTTCTACCGGTAATTGTCTTTCCTTAATTGCATTACACAGAACAGGTGCACATTCGAAAACCAAGGCCTCCCTCCAGCTGGGAATAAACTTGTCCATTCAGTCCCTACCCATAAGAGGAATAAAATCATGAACACTGTACACAACTACCAACAGTAACAGAAAGGAGTTGTCTCTCATAAACACATTCATATTTCTTACCCCCACAGCAGAAATTGAAGCTCCTTGCACTGATTTCAGTTTTATACGAGAACCACTTTGACATACAAAATCTTTGAACAGTCTCTTAAAATCAACTAGCGACATGAGTGTCAATCCCGATCCACTGTCTATTTCTATTTTCACTTCTACACAGTCCATATTCACTGTCATGTAATGAGCTGGATTTCCATTACCCCCACAAATATTATCTTATATGCCCCTTCCGGAAACATTACTTCTCTCGAATCATAATTCACATTACCAACATCATAGTGATCGTTTTCACTCCCAATCACTTCATTTTTCTCCGTGTTCTCGCGATTCTTCACTCCTAAACTATCACTGTCAACTTCTTCAACTGTATCACTATTTTCAACTTACATCCTAGCATCTGCTAAACCCTCGTCACCTTCGTTCTCCCAAAACAACACCGGCTCACTGCTGCTTTCCGCCTCTAATTCACTTTCGAATTGTCTGCAAAATTTCACTGCCTCTAACCATTCGTTCCTCTCGCTATCTATCCTATCGTCTGTTTTCACTGTTTGGGTTTCCACTCGAATTTTCTTAATGTACATCGCATCACTGCCCAAACCCTAATGTTCCTCCTCACCGCTGCCTTCTTGACACCCATTTACCCCTGTCACTACCTGATTACTTTACGTCACTTCACCCTCGTCTCTTCCGAGGTAATCTTCGCTGATGTGATGATTGAACGTGTTGTCATGGTAACGCGCCAAGTGCCCGTACTCTCCGCAACGATGACATTGAACCTCCCTGGCCCAACACGACCCTGGAGTATGTTGTCCACTTCCACACCTCCAGCACCTCCGATCAGCTGGGCTGCGGTTGTTACGCTGACCTTAACTGCTGCCCCGTTCGAAGCCTCGATCCCGGGATCCTCCTCGGCCCCTCGAAAGCGTCCGTCCCCTCTCGCTGCCTCTGCGGGAGCTGTAGTCCTCCGATTCACGCCTGGAGGGCGGGAATCCTCCCCCGTCGCAGACATTCTGCCAAATTCCTTGCCTGTGGCTGCTCCACCACGATTTGAAGGCGGGAATCCTCCCCCACAATAGTCTCTCTGTCAGGCTACTCGGCTTCTTCCGCGCTGATGACAAATTTTGCTTATGGCTCCCGTAGCTCCCTCTGCATTACCTGTGTTAGAGATGAATTTCTGTAAGGCCTCCATTTGTCTCGCAAGACTTTCTTCATTTCTTGCTAGTAAACACAACTGACCAAAAGTATAACTGTGTTGACGGATTAATGTTCGCCTAATTTTCGTGGAACGTACGCCCGCAATAAGCTGGTTCTTCAGCGCTGTCTCTTCAAAGTCACCAAAATCACATTTCTTACTAATGTCCACAAGACGGCCAACAAATTGTTCCATCGGTTCAATCTCTTTCTGTGCACACTGAGATAATTTCGACGTTTCTAATGACGTTAATTCTGCTGGTTCAAATGCTGCTTTCAGTCCTACTTTGAGCTGTTCTATACTTAAGGTAGACAGATAGGTGGGATGAAGCGCTCGTAGCAGGGCGACCACACGGCCACGATTAACGAGCCGATGGCAGACATAAAAATTCAGCGTGACGGAATAATTAAACAACTGCGTTCGATTTAAAGTAAAAAGTCCCCAGGTCTAGAAGGAATACCAGCACCCGTGCTCAAGGAGTTAGCGACACAGATTGCAGCATTCTTAGAAATTATATTTAGCAAACCATTATCAGAAGGCAAGGTGCCCCAAGAATGGAAAATAGCCAACGTCACTCCGATATCCTAAGAAAGGAAATAGAAGTGACCGAGGAAATAATAGGCCTATATCGTTAACATCGCTTTTATGCAAGATCCTCGAACACATTGTCGTTAGCAATATTATGGCATTCCCGGATATTCGTAATCTCTTACATAGCAGTCAGGATTGCTTCCGAAAGGGCAGATCCCGTGAAACACAGCTTACGCTCTTCCTTCATGATATCCTAAAATCAGGCGAATTAAATAAGCCAATCGACGCAATATTCCTTGATTTCAAGACAAGTTGACTTGATTGATTGACCTGATTGACAATTGACTTGATTGGTTCCTCACAGAAAACTCATTTATAAATTGTATTAATGCGGAGTAAATAAAAAAATAGTGAACTGGATAAGGGACTTTCTCAGTGATCGAAAACAAAAAGTAGATATTGATGGTTTCAGCTCCGATATGGTCGAAGTCAGATCCGGTATTCCTCAAGGAAGCATGATTGGCCCTCTTTTATTCATTATTTATATTAATGACCTAAGTTCTCAAATTAGCAGTAAATTAAGATTATTTACAGACGATACAGTAATCTACCGTGAAATAAGCGAAGACGCGGACTTTAAAGCTCTGTCATTGGACCTTAACAACGTTCATTCGTGGTGCCAGGAGTGGGGATTTGAATCAAATATCAGCAAATGCACAACAGTTCACTTCCTGCGATAGTCATCACACAAAAGCCATACCGACACCGTGGGTGGAGTAAACATAAAATCTTTAAATACAGTAAAATATCTTGGAATTATCTTAACTTCAGATAACTATATCGTGGGGAACACACCTACAAAACATATGCGGCACAGCATTAAAGAAACTAGGTTTTGTTAAGCGCATAATAGGAAGGTCCTCGGATGAAAGTCAAAGAGAGATACTACTTCAATCTGGTTAGGCCACACCTCGAATACGCCGCGAGCATTTGGGACCCTGGTCATAAAGATTTAGCCAAAAATATTAACAAAATAAAAAGAAAAGCTGCACGCTTCGTTAAAAACTGCCAAGAGCGTACATATAGTGTCTCACAACTTTTTAGAGGGATTAAGGTGAGAGCCCCTAGAGACTCGAAGGTTCCACGCTAGACTTAGGCTGCTTGATAAACTCAGAACTGATATTTTTCAGAGCGACACAGATAATATTATTATGACGCCTCACTACATCTCTAGGTCTTAAAGATGCGATAAAATAAGAGAGATACACTGCCGAACAGATAGGTACAAAAACTCGTTCTTTCCGCGCACAATAAGCGACCACAGTAGAAACTGAGCTCCTCCAAATACACTCTCATAGGATATGTCACCATTTCACCTCCAAAACTTTTACATCTTTACACGGCTGGTGACCTACCACCCCCTGCCACACGCCCAAACGGCGGATCACGGGGTGGTATGTAGATGTAGATGTGTTCCAAGTGTCGTGAAAAATAATCCTTTTCTTAAATTCACAAATTATTAAGGACACAATACTGTTGATAGCGAAACAAAAATGTCTACGCTTTTCACCTTGGGCTCGAATTCTCTGAAGGGTCCAACATGTGCCACCGCCATTTTTTCTTCTCCTTGGAACTCTAATATTTTTCGTAATACCTTAATTCAGCGTCTCTCCACGATCGGCACGAAGAAAAGTCTTTTTAGTAATCCCTAATCCGGTTCTCCATCTCGTCGCCACTGTGCTATTCTGCCACGAAATGAATATTCTCTCTTTGCTAGCGTGGACATTTCGTTTAGTCAACATTCACGTACTACCAAAATCAGCCATCTTCACATACACTGACTCTCTCTCTCTTTCATGGGTACCAACCTTACAGAGGTACCACACTATGAATATCACAATCTGTGATACAGGTCACAAAATTAGTTCTCCATTATATAACTTGCTGTCAACATGCATTATTTTACCTTGGCCCTGGACCAAATTTACTCCATTATCTGACCAAAAATCAAATCTATAGTTACTAAATGAATTCTGTTATAATGAAAAACAATTTGTTACCCTTGAGTTGTTCTCATAAGAGATATTGATCTACACTTAATTGACATGATTTCACCGTAAATCTGAGTTATTTTAAACTAAGCCATTTATTTCCGTTGATTTTACTAAAGGTGTAAAAAAGCAATTCATGTGATTTCAGAAAAAATATATAACTTATTGTTAAAGACTGGTTTATTGACTGAGTTCTGACTGACATGTTACAAGGTCGGCCGCTAACGTACAACTGCCGGCTCCGAGATGATTGCATAAGCATATAGACACAAGCCATAGGTGGCAGCACATGTAGATACATAACATCTCCCTTCCTTTATAGCAAAACCCATTAATTCCATTACAAACAAAACATTTCAACTTTTGATTGCAGAAAGTAGTAACAATCTTGGAGTTAGTAAACATATACACAAAATACAATAACACGAGCATAAAAATACACTAAAAAAAACCTTAGGACCCTAATCAAGGAAAGTCCGAGTCTGCAAATCTGCGAGGACATTTTACAAGTCGACCTGACCTAGTTCTTTGAGTTGGGGTCACATTTAGTTCCTCACTCTGTCCTTCCCTTACTGTGCTATCGCTGCCTCATGACAGAGCTTTAGGAGTTGGGGGCTCTGACAGGTGAATTGGATTGGGTCTCCAATGTGAATATTTTAAACTCTTGCCCTTAAGCCTAAAATGATAACGATTTCTACGATAAACTGTTCCTTCTGGAGTTTTCAAATAATAGGACCATTCTGGGGCAATTTTCTACTTTAACAGTTATTTTCAGCTGGTTGCCAGTAATCATTTTGAGACTTTTTGAAATAAATATCATCCCCAACCTTTAATTATGGCATTTCTTTTGTCTTTTGATTAGCATATATCTTCATTTTATTTGTTTGCGTACAAACACCACTTTTGTATTCTTTAAATGTGACTTTTTTGGTTGTAAATGTTTAAGAGAGATTGGCAAATTCAATCTTAATTGTCGGCCCATTAAAAATAATAATAATAATTTCTTTAACACTTACAGGTTTCCCCAATTACAAGTGTTTTAATGTAACATTAGACGAACACAAACACCCATGTCCTGGGCATACAATTATCTTACCCAGGCGGGACTCGAACCCGCGACCCTTGGGTTAGAAGGCGAGGTCTTTACCCCGCCGACAACGGGGCCGACTTTTGATGGTGAAGGCAAGTTGGCTTTTGAATTAGACGTATAATGAAGCAGAGCAAGATAAAGGATCTGTGCCTTCTTCTTGACTTTTCAATATTATGTTTTTTGCTATTTTCACCGAGCTTTCTATCTGGCCATTTGCTCTGGGGTAGAATGGGCTAGTAGTAACATGTTCTATTTCCCAGTCAGTGATAAAAGATTTGAATTGTGCTGAGTTGAAAGGAGGGCGATTGTCACTGACTAAATGGACTGGGTTACCGTGACGAGTAAAGATTAATTTAAGTTGAGTAACCACTAACGTAGCAGTGTATCCAAATCTTAATAATGCCAACTCAAAATATTTGGAATAGTAATCTCCAACTACTAAATATGTTGAGCCTTGAAAGGATAATAAATCAACTCCAACTCGTTCCGAGGGAAATGAGGAAATAGGATAATTAATTATTGGTTCATGTGGATTATGACATCGAAATTTTGCACATGTTACACATAGGCTGATTAAATTTTCCAAGTCAGAGGTAATGTTTGGCCAGTATATCATACCACGGACTAAATTCTTGGATTTAATCAACCCTTGATGACCATTGTGGACTTTTTGTAAAATTTCTTGACGCAAGGCAGTAGGGACGACAAGAGTTGAGTCTCTAAAAACTAAGTCTCCAGCAATATGAATTTCTGAGCGCATATTCCAATATGGTTTAGCACATGGTTCAACTTTACTCTTAGAGCTTGGCCAATTTTCAAAATTATATTTTTTGAGATCTGACAATGTTTGATCACTATTTGTGACAGCAATAAATTCTTCACGTTTTTTCTCCGACATGGCTAAATTATTCTACAAGAAATTAATATGGACTTCTGTTTCCTGTTCAATGTCTGTGACTTCAGTGTCAGGAAGAGGAGCCTTAGATAATGCATCAGCAATATACATATACTTTCCAGGGACATAACGAACCTGCAAGTGATTGTGACTGCAGTGCCAACATCATCCTCTGTAGGCGACTAGGCACTTCCGCTAATGGTTTTTAAACAATGTCACTAATGAGCGAATTTCCACAAAGAAAAAAATCATCCGCCTTGACCGGGACCTTGCGGGTGACTCCGTAAAAGAGGAACTCCGTGGCTAGTCCCGGATAGCTTAAAATTTGTTAAAATTTGTCAATGTTCATGGTCGATTAATGGTCGATGATCTGTTTCAACATTAACTACATGTCCATAGACAAACTGATGGAAGTTTTGACAACCAAACTGAATAGCATATAGTTATTTTTCAATCTGTGCATACCTCTGTTGACTTTTTGTAAGACTCTTTGAAGCATATGAAACTGGTTGACCCTTTTGCAACAAAACAGCTCCAACTGCAGTACTAGAGGCATCAACTGACCAAGTAATTGTTGTATTAATATCATAATGAACAAGAATTGGAGCAGTGGTAATTATTTGTTTCAACCTATTAAAGGTACTTTCATAATTTGAATCCCATGTCCAGACAACATCTTTACTGAGCAGTATTTTAAGTGGCTCAGACTCTTTGGCCTAATTATTTATATAGGGACTTAAATAATTAATCATGCCAAGAAATTTTTTTAGTTCTTTCAAATTTTGTGGTCTATGCATTTCACAATTGGCCCGTACTTTGGAATTATCTGCTCTCATGCCATTTTGATAAAAAATATTACCAAGAAAGTTAATTTCTCTGACTCCGAAATGGCATTTCGATTTATTAAATTTGAGATTAACTTCTTGAGCCCTTTTGAACACTTTTTGTAGTCTTTCGTTGTGAATACTTTCATCTTCTGCCCAAACTAGAATGTCATCTGCTTAGACCAAGACACCAGGGATATCAGCAAAAATTTCTGTTATGATCCTGCTAAATACTTCAGGCGCAGAATTAAGACCATAAAGTAGCCTCAAAAATTTATATCTTCCAAAGGGGGATTGGAAAGTACATAAATTATCACTCTCTGGTGGTTCCAATTGTATCATCCAAAAGCCAGAGTAAGCATCAAGATGTGAAAATAGTTTAGCACCTTTAAGTTTAAAACGGACTTGTTCAATGGTTGGCAGTGGATAGTGTGACCTCATTAATGCACGATTAAGATTACGTGGATTAAGACAAAGTCTTAACTGACCTGACTTCTTTTTTACTATAACAATTGAGCTTACCCAAGGCGTAGGCTCAGATACCTTCATTACCACTCCCAGTTTTTCCGTTCTATCTAGTTCTTCTCTTAGCCACGGGTGTAGAGAAAATGCCACCTTCCTGAGAGGTTCAAACTTAGGTGGTACATCAGAGCGCAAGGTTAGATTACAAGTGTATGGTAAACATCCCAAACCCTGGAAGAGGTCAGAATATTTTTGCAGTAACAAATCAACAGTGAGACATTGTACACGTGTCCCATGAACTTGCCCGCATTTGGTGCATTGAGACTGCCGTTGCGGCCGCTGCTCGGACGGATGACGCTGCTGTGCATGCGCTGTCGACTGCTGACTCCCCGTGCGCCGTGGAGTTTCCGATCTCTGGGTAGCTGATCGTCGTGATGGTTTTGCTCCAAGACGGGAACGTTGAACAAAGCTCACATCAGCCACATCCAGCTTCTCAGCGTCTCGAAGCGACGAGAGGACGACTGTCGCGAGATTAACTGTTTTCGGGAGATCGAGATCCGGTTCTTGTAGCAGCCTCTTTCGTACCACATGATGTCGTCTGTTCATGTTCAGAATAAATGTGTCCCTCACAAGCGATTCACGCAAATTACCGAACTCACACGCATGACTTAAATTCTGCAAGTCGGTCAGGAACACATCTATGTCATCTTGACCTTGTAGTCACGAGAAAAATTTATGCCTTTGCATCGTAAGGTTCTTTTTTGACAACAAATGGTCATTCAATTTCTTCACCTAATCGTTGAACGTCACTTGTGATCTGTCCACTTTGAACGAGTTGAACACATCCAAGCCGTAGGGACCAATATAATGGAGCAATAAAGCAACTCGGCGTTCTTCCTTTTCTGCGACAAGACTGCTGGCAATTGAATATATTTCGAATGACTGATACCAACGTTTCCAATTCGCCGCGACATTGCCTTCCGTCTCCATTGGGCGTAAGTGGCCTGACATATCGACTTAAGTCTTTTTAACTTCTGACACCATGTTAAAGACTGGTTTATTGACTCAGTACTGACTGACATGTTAAAAGGTCGGCCGCCAACGTACAACTGCCGGCTTCGAGATGATTGCATAAGCATATAGACACAAGCCATAGGTGGCAGCACATGTACATACATAACACTTATATCAAATGGATGTATTATAATAACTTTTAAAACCCACTGTGGTCAAAAGCAACATGCACGATCCGGATTTCGAATGCTAGAGCATCATCATCATCAGGTGCACGAATGACAGACCTGATGATTACGATGCTCTGGCATTCAAAATCCGAATCGTGCATGTTGCATTTGACCACAGGGGATTGTAAAAGTTATTATAATAAATCCATTTGAAATGGGATTCCACAAAGTTTCCACAGATCGCATTTCATTCATAACTTGTATTACTTATCGGGTAATGTAATTGAGAGGAATGTAAGATAATGAAACGCGTAAAGATCATTAATGTGTCATTCCCTTCTAGAACTTAAAAACAACTCACACGTGCCTCACACCTTACTTTAAGTTTAAAAGAATAATGCCTGATTTTGCTATAATTGATTACTATGTACTCTTTCCTGCAATGAGTGTTGTAACTTTCCATAAGTACCATTGTATTTTTTAATAATGCACGAAAATTGTACAGTTAATTGCTGCCACCTGATGAGTCAGGTTTACCTTGCCCACGGAACGATGAACAATTGTTTAGTTTTTTATTTTGGATGTTATGAGCTGGGAACCCATTATCATGTGGTAGGTAATTGGTATATGGGGTATATATAGTGATAATTGATATCATATCATGTTATTGGTGAAGTTTATGTGGCAGTAGAAAAACAGACAATGGCAGCATGTTATTTTGCTTGGCAATTGGCAATTATCATACATTGTTCGGGGAAGGCAGCTGCTGGTGAATTTTTCAGCTGATGTTATATACCTGGTGATCTTGGGAAGTCATGGCTACCCTTGGCCATGTAAGAAATGAAAAAATCTGAAACAATAATAAGATTGAAAATATTATGCATTTATAGTGGTGAATAACTGTGAATAATGTAATTCTTGAATAATGATGAATGACCAGGCAAACCTAAAATTATAAATTACTTAATCAGTGAAGAGTTTAGTGAAAACAAATCAATATTCTCGGTGATAAACCCAAGCAGTGGGCAGTCATCCTCTTAGCCTGTGGGCAGCTATTTCTACTCAGCCGTAAAAATTGAGGTCGGCAAGTTCTCTGTGTACATAGTCAAAATATCTGCCCTCTTACTGGTCTTATCTCAGATACCAAATTAAGCTTCAATCAAGTTTGATTTAAGCATCAAAATACAAGGTACCAAGCTTGATTACAGCTTGGCAATTCAAATTCAATTCAAAAAGCTAATTTCAAGCTTGAATCAAGAAAGCTAGTCTCCACCAGTCAAGCTTTCTGCAACCTTAACAGTGAAGCTTTGACCAAGCTTGATTTTCCAGTTTGACTCAAACACAAGTTTCAGCTGGAATCAAACTTGATGTGGCAGGGGAAAAACAAGCTTGGCGTAAGCTTACATACAGTCTGGGATGTTAACCATCAATTGGCATCGTGAAGCCAGAGCAAGTGACCCACACTCCTTCGGCATAAAGTACCAATGATTTTCTTTCCTCCCTCAACTTGAAGTTAATACTGAACAGTGAAATAAAAAAACTTCGCACCTTCCACACAAATTCATTGGTGAATCCTTGACCGGTTCCAACATTTTTCATGTAATTTTCAAATGGATCATTTTGGGAGAAAATGAAAGGCGAGGGTTAAAACTGGTCGAGATACACCAATAAATATGTGTGGAAGGCGCAAAGTTCATTTTCCTTCACTCTTCAATATGAAATCCAAATTCCACAGAGTAAGCTCACAGACCGTTGAAGGCATCGGAGTTATTTCTTTGCCACTTGTTAACTCCACTGGATGTGGCAATTTTTATGCATTCATTCCGTCCTCTTAACTTGGCCAAAATAGTGTCGTAATCGTTAACTTTTACCTTCCTACATAATAATTCCGAACGTCGAAGAAACGTTAATTTGTCGAAAATTAGGGATTCAACATGGCGGGTGTGACATATTCACCGTGAAAATCTTTGCAGTTACTCAACACTAGAACCACTGAGGTTTTCGAACTCCCAAAACCCGCGGTTTTGACAAAAATTTCCCATCGGTGTTCCGAATATTCCTGTGTCTGTTGTCTCTTTTCTTCAGAAAAGAATACTTTCACTGTCGGACAGTTTCTAGTTGAGGGTTAAATTATTTTGAACATCATTTAGACAAAAAATAATTCATGGATCAGATTTTTTATAAAATATTGCCGGACTTAAAACTAAAATTGTTGTGTATAAGATCTCGTTTTTAACATATCATGTTTAAATATATGCAAATTGCATTCTTAAGGAAACACTTTTCACATCAGTTGAGTGCACACTAGTAATTTAACATATACAAAAAAGAGAAACGACATAGAATTGTCGATATTCTCGGTCTCTTGATTGTTCAACCTGATTTGAGGATCTATATCCCCCGACGTTTCTCCAACCTGCTGGAATACACGGGAGATTATGCTCCTTGCGAATACCTAATCAGGTACCTGCAGGGAGCATAATTACCTACTTAATTGTGTGAGCATAATTACTGAATGGTGTGAGCATAATTACTTTGTTACTCACACAGATACAGGGTACCTAAGTAGGTACCTAGTACCTGTGAATTGTATACACCTGGAGCATAACACTTACACAGAAAGATCTTAGGTATCCCCAGCATATCTGGTGAAGAAAGGTCGTCTCTCGTCACTTTTGTAGCAAAATTAAGAGGATGGAATGAATGCAAAAAAATGCCACATCCAGTGGAGGAAAAGGGACAGAGAATTTAGTCCAATGCCTTCAATGGTTTCTGAGATTACTTTGTGGAATTTGGATTTCATATTAAAGAGTGAAGTAAAGTGAACTTTACGCCTTCCACACATATTTATTGGTGTAGCGAGAGCTGATCAGAAAGAAGGTGGAAAGAAGAAGAATCAAGTTTTTGATAATGTTGAGACGTGTTTATCATCTGAAGAGCATTAATGAAGTAATTTTCTTAATCTTTGATATAACTTCACTCTTAAATATTTTTGTAAGAATTACAACCTGACGGAATGCTTATTCATGGATCTGACAAGCGGCAAGCACCTCTTCCAATCGGACAATTTTCAGAAGAATCTCAAGAGGCTTGACATACAGACTGCAGACGATACAGGGAGCTCAACACTCGAGATATATCTAGAAAAGCATGTAATGAAGACTTATACTGCACATGCTCCTTGCATCATCGGATCCATTAATATCGAGCTTACAGAAAACGCCGGAAAGAAAGGCTGGGAGCCAATCTAAGGCAATACTAATGCGACTGCAGCCTCCAGGCGGTGACTCTGAGGTGTTTGAAATGCAAGCTGAAGTTGATAGTGATGATGACGAATTAATCTCTCTCCCTCTTCATGCAGCTACAGCCCTTGGGTGGGCCTTGGCACCCTCCGCCTCCACAATTAGCCTCCAGTCTCCCTTACCTTTTACCCTACTCCTCCATCCCTTGCTGCTCATTATCTGCAGGTTTGTAGTGACGTCATCTATCCATCGGATTCTTGGTCTGCCTTTCCTTCTGGTGTGGTCGAACTTTTCCCTCATTATTCTTTTTGGGCATCCTTTCTTCCGCCATCCTCTCTCCATATGACCCAGCCACTCTATTTTCCGAGCTTTCACATATCTAACAATGTCTTGGCCTTCAATTAATTGATCCAGCTCTGCATTATACCGTATTCTCCATTCATCATTTTCCTTAACAAGTCCATATATCTTCCTTAATATTTGTCGCTCAAATACTCTCAGGGCATTTTCATCTGATCTTCTCATGGTCCATGTTTCTGAACCGTAGGTGACCACTGGTCGGACCAACGTCTTGTATATTTTCATCTTTGTATTTCTTGTAATGAGTTGGTCGTTGAACAATTGTTTGTTTGCAAAATAGGCTCAATTTCCCGCCTGTATTTTGTCCTTAATTTCTCTGCTTATCTCATTATCATTATATACCATACCCCTAGATGCCCCTAGAAGCAGGAAACTCCTTCTAACTTCTTTTCCCCTATTGTCAGATCCTGTGCCACTCTCCTAGCCTCCTGTTTGGACTTCATCATATAATTAGTCTTCTTTTCATTTATCTTAAGTCCAATTTTTTCTGCTTCTTTTTCCATTCGCTCATTGATTTATTTAAAGCTGTGCTTTGTCCTTGTTATAGTTGCAATATCATCTGCGTACGCACATATCTGACTCGATTTCCTGAATATTGTACCTTTCTGATCAATCACATTTATCACCTTGTGCAGAGCCAGATCAAATAAAATGGCTGAGAGCCCATCTCCTTGCTTCACTCCGGTGTTAAATTCAAATTCTTCACTCAACCTGTTGTTTCCTTTTACTTTTGCCTTGGTGTCTTTCATAGTCATTCTTATTAATCTTATAATTTTTTTGTGGTACGCTATATTCTCCTAGTGCTCTGTGCCGTCCATTCTGGCTGAAACTGTCACAGGCATTGCCTTAAGTCTACAAATAAGATATGTAAATCTATTTCATATTCATAAAACCTCTCCATTTATTGTCTCATAACAAATATCTGATCAGTAGCGCTTCTGCCCGGCCGGATTCCAAACTGGTACTCTCCAAGGATTTCCTCTGCATAACATTTAACTCTGTCACAGATCAGTCCGGACAAGATCTTATGTACTACACAAAGAAGTGTAATATCTCTATAGTTACCACATACTAGTTTATCCCCCTTCTTGTATATTGGGCATATTATTCCAGGTTTCAGTTTTCCATATCCTTGTAATAAGTCTATGTTTTGTTGTTATCAGATATTTACCACCCGCCTTGATCAATTCTATGATAACGCCATCTTCCCCGGGTGCTTTATTGTTGCTCATCTTTTTAATTACTGATTCAACCTCTTTTATCGTACGTTCCGGTACCCATGCCCCTCCCTCATCATTTTCTTCTTCAGGCACATTACCCTGCCAATCTTCCTCGTCCTCTTCGTTTTCAATATCTCTTTAACTTGCTCTGCCCACCTACTCAGTACCAGCTTTTCTTCCGCGATTACTTCCTCCCCACTCTTACCCTTACATCCTCCTACTCTTGGTTCAAACCCTTTTCTCATTTTATCTATTGCTCGGTAAAATTTTCTTATTTCACTTTTTTGATGCAATTCCTCCATTTCATGTATTTTCTTTTTGTACATCGTTTTCTTCTTTTTTTTACACATCTTATGTGCCTTCTTTCTCAATTGTTTATACTTCTCAGTATTGCTTCGGGTTCCTCTCTGCAGCATTTTCTTTCTAGCTCTGTTTTTCTCTTTAATAGCTTCCCTGAATTCTTCATCAAACCACTCTTGGTTTCTCTCCATCTTCTCTTCTCCAAACGTTTCTTGTGCTGCCTCTTTTATCACTTCTTCTATCATTTCCCACTCTTCATCGATACTTTTAATTTATTTTTCTTTCAGTTTGTTCTGTATTCTGGAGCGACATTCCTCCTCTGTCTCTTCATCTTTCATTTTACATACATTCCACTACTTTCTATCGGTGCTCCTCTCACTTTGCACACTTGTTAGTTTTTCTCTTATTTTGCAGCTTTCACTGGGTAATGGTCGCTATCACAATTCGGTCCCCTGCAGGCTCTTACATCCATGACTGATGATGCCTTGATGTGCCATAACCGACACATGGTCAATCTGATTAATCGCTCCATTAGGAGCTTTCCATGTGCCTAAGTGTATTCTTTTATGGTCAAAACATGTACTTTTTATTATCATGTTGTTACTTCCTGCAAACCGACAGAGAAGATTTCCGATTTCACTTGTGTCCTCATGTGGAGTACGTCTACCTGCAACCACTCATTGATATTCCTCCTTTCCCACCTGAGCATTAAAATCTCCTATAACCATCAACGCATCATACTCCTGTATCTTACCACATACTCGCTCTGGCTTGTCATAAAACTCTTCTTTCTCTCTCATCTCTTCTGTTGGTGCATCGGCCGTCGCAATGGTCATATTCCTAAATCTTCCTCTCAATCTTATTCTAAACCCGTGAGGAGTTGCTAGTCTCCCATTGGGCGGCTTCCCAGGTGGCGGATAGGGGAATTCCCGCCAGATATGGCGGGTACTTGGGAAATAAAATACCCAGGGTGGACCAAAACTAGCACCTGCTGCCTTGCAGTTACATCTAAAGTTGGATCTAAGAAGGCTAAAGGGAGACAATCTTGATAAAACATTACCTGGCCCTCCGGGTTGGGGGTTGGGCATAGGGCTGACAACCCGATCCCGGAAAAATAACAAAATGTTATGGAACCAAAACAAAAGCTTCGGATGATGGATGGAAATTATGGAAGACAACCTTGGCGACCGGCACAGAACGATGATTTATTGGTTGCAACATGGAACGTACGGACTTTAATAAGACCTGGTAGAATGAATGAAGTAGCAAATGAAATAGTAACATTCCAACTTGATGTGGTAGCACTTCAAGAAATAAGATGGCAAGGGAAAGGAAGAATAGACAAGTCGGAATACACACTGTTTTATAGTGGTCCAGAGAGAAGATCTGGTAGATATGGAGTAGGGTTCATAGTAACTAAAAGAATAAGGAAAAGTGGAATGGAATTTAAGGCAATAAGTGAAAGGATATGAAGAATAAGATGACGAATAAATAATTTAGATAAATTGAATAAAACTGCAAATTTACAAACAATATGTATAAATGAACTATTTTTTATTTGAAAATAGTTATTCTTCGTTGAATCAAGATTTGAAATATTATAAAATAAAGACTTTCAAACTATAATTTCCTTCCCCTCCCTCACTCTTCCACTCTCTTACTCCGTGACACACAGGGATGTCTGGTGCAGATGAGAAAAAATACAAACATGATCTCGGGAGTCCCATTTCATCATATTTTAAAAATTATTAATCAAATTTTAACTGTAACATGAACACGATTCTACACAGCAATGTATATTTCGCTCGCATTTGAGATAACTGGAAACATGGTAATGCAAGGATATAATGATAGGTTTACTGAAAGCTCCTGAATACGTCATTTGCCTTAACGCTTCAAATTGTGAGACATTTATCGCATACGTAAGTAGGAATTTCATTAAATAAGTATTTACATGAATTTATATTAATGAGAAAAATTAATAATTTATGCTATAATATGCAAATGTGCCACAATACTGGTGAACATAATGAAGGGTGATAAATCACGCCGCCGGTCTAAAACCATCGGATCTACATCTACATCTACGTAATACCCTGCGAGCCACCACGAGGGTGTGTGGCAGGGGGTGAAGATCACCAAACATGCACTATTGCCATGTAAGTAGGGTATATAATGTAGACATGCTAGAAAATAGGGTCATAGTTTATTAGTTACTACAGTAGATTATTAGTAATTGCAAGTCATTGCAGTAGTTATTACAATAGAATATTAGTTACTACGGTATAGTACAGGTTAAAATCTACATAATAAGGAAGGATTATTGGTAGTTATTACATGCATCATGCACTACAGACTATTCTAACTATGTTTCACCTACCTATCCCTTTTGCTACGTTGCCTATTGTTCTCTCTTATGGTACGCGGGAAAAATGACATTTTAAATCTATCGGTACGGCAATCTATCTCTCTAATCTTGTTAATATGGTCAAACCTAGCATAATACGCAGGGGTTCTTAATATATATCTAACGTCATCTGTGAACAAATCGGTTTCGAATTTACTTAAAAGGTTTAACCTAAATTTTAACCTGCGTTCTGATAGTAATTCCCATCCTAGTTCTTCTATTAAACTCGTAACACTAATACAATTATCATAACGACATTTAACAAACCTAGCAGATCTCCTTTGCACGCGCTCTAATTCTTTTATCATACCTTCCTCGTAGGGATCCCATATACTAGCGGCATATTCTAAATGATTCGGATCGGCGCGCCGCCGCCGCCGAAAGTTTTCCCATCGGCGCACAGCTCTACTATAGTATGTTGATGCGCGTCGTGCGGTGGCACGCGCTTACGGCACGCCTCCTCCTCCTTCGAGAAGAGGGGGGAGGGCTGTTAGGGGGGGAGAAGGGAAAGGAGGGAAACGGGTCTTCTCCCCTTCGCTCCACAACTTTCACTCGACCGATCAGTCGTTCGCCAAATCGAAGGCGGTCGGCCGTCACTCCGCTGGTGCTCGGTCGCTCTGCTCGTACGCCTGCAGCCCTCTCTCTCTCTCTCTGCACAGCAGCAGCAGCCTGGCCCCGAACGTCGTCCCGCTTCCCCGGTGCTCCTCGCCGCTCCGATCACCCACCGAACACCACGGCCTCCTCCCTCCAGGTTCGTTTCGTCCCGCCGAGTTGATCTGTCGCTTATCGGCGTGGCGACGGAGAAGGGCTGGAGCCCTACACAGAGCAGTCACATATCGCGATCGCTGCGGTTGTCCCCACTCCATTAGCCTCTCAGTTTTATCACTTCCTTCCTTCCTCGATCGAAGCTACTATACCTTTAATCTTGCTCGCCCCCGTGTGCCATCGCCCCATGGACCCGTGCTGGAAGACATCTCGCATCGGAAGCTCGCGCGTCTGTTATCGAACAGCACCCGTGCTGACGACCAATCGAGCGACGCGACGCGAAAGGCCGCAAAGGTTATCGCCGCTGGTGCGCTCATTTGTTTCCAGTCAGATGAGGAATTCTCGCGCGATGACCGTTTTTTGTTTTCCCCTGCACTCGTAATACGGCGGGTGGAGAGTGTGCGCCGGTCCTCCGAAGGGGAAGCGAGGATGGTAACCCCACTCGTGGCAAACGGTTCAAGCCGGTGGTCAGTGTTATCCGGCCGGCTTCCATCCCCGAGGGTTCGGACTCGGATCCCGGATGAGATATTTCTTCGCCTTCCGGTGCCCACTCGGTTGTCTTGTGGAGGAACTCCAGTGCTACGTCCTTCCATTGTGACTCCGAGACGTGGACCCCTCTGGGCTCTTTCTTTTAGAGTAGACGAACCAATGCCGACGACGGGTTTCCCTCCAACTCTCCTCTCGTGTTCCCGATGGCCTCTGCCCCGCCCCTCACGGATGGAACAAAACGACCTCGCGTGACCACGAGCCGGTCACTGCGCAGCAGACGAATGAAATAAGAAGGCGCTTTCCATTCGCATTCCTCGGCGGCTCACTTCGCATCAACGCAGCTACGCAGTCGCCACCTTCCACCATTTTGAGACTCTGCGCGACATTGGGCACTACGCACTATAATACACTTGCTTAAGGAGCAGAGTTGGTGCTCACGCAGAGCTCAAGTGCCCCGGGCAACAGAAGAAAAAGACTTGGATTACTGCATTCGCAATTGTCGCTTCTGAGTTAATATTCAGAGCAGGCGTCGAACGCGGATTATTTAAAAATTTCAATTATTGGCCCATACAAACACGACTCTTGTATGTTAATGGAACTAATTAGTTGTGTATTTGCGCAAAATTCGCGTTCTAAACTATTGATTGCCTCACCATGTTGCAAATCATGTTGCGCGAAATTACAGAGAACCGCGTTTGAGCAAGTGTCTCGCTCTTAAGGCGACTTTACACACTTACAGAGCATGTATGCCCGCAAGTGGCGAATGTATCGATTCTGCGATGAACTCGCATCGCATCCGTAGAAATCTTGGTCTCATGACTGCATGCAGAGATTAAAAATGTAAAAAACGAGTACGTCAGAAGGAAGGGGACCCAGTGTTGCATAAATCAACATTTATTCGCACTTACAAATGTCTCGAGTGCTTTCCATTTAGGCGAGGCATTAGCCGACGCGACGGTAGCAAACTATCGAACGCTGCACCCGGCAACGATCGCCAGGTTCAGAAATGAAATAAAACTCAACCGAAAGCCAATGGTCGTTGGCAGTAAACAGAAGCGTAGCAATGGTGACAACGAAGACGAGCGCCAATTAAACATCAATTCAGCTTCATCAATATAAAGCCTCTTTTACTTGGCCCAAGGAATTTTCACTGATTTTAAGACCACTCTTCATGTCTTCATGACGCGTCGTCGTCAACTCAAACTATGCGTACTGCTCTTCATTTGTTCGGCTCGCCTTGAGTCTCTTTGTGTGTGGGTGAAGTATCTTTGTATGTATGTACCAACCCCTTGTAATTTGAAGAGGCACGGAAGTGAGACCGCGTTATTCTGTCAAACTACTAGCGCCAAATATCCACCCACCCCTGCAAATCACGTGTAGACACAGTGGTTAGTTGTGGAAACGATACGGAGCAGGCCCGTCATTTACGGTATTTTTTTTGCTGTTTCGGAGATGAGTAGTTTGAATAGGGTTTGAGGAATCTTGTAAAGCTAGATAGGTTTTCAATATTCATACAATTTCAGAAAAGAGGCCAGTTATGCGGGGGTCACCCATCTAACTCAGTGGACAGAGATGGCTTCAGGAAATCTCATACAAGTCACATTTTTTCAGCTGAAGTAATTATGAGTTTTTCATTTGTTAAGTGTACACATGGGATATTATGGGTCTACTGAAATGTGGAAGTTAGCCGATATTTTTGAGATGGGGGAACCGTTATTCCTAGCATTGCCTACTTGTTTAAAATGTGCAATTTGAGATTAATAAAATTCCTGGTAATTGTCATTATCGTTTCTTTATGCTGAGAGTCGTTTAAAGAAAACATGCTAAACTGGTAGGCTACCATAAATTACTATAGTTTTTATAAATAAAGTGGTATAAATTAATAGGATATAAAATGCATGTTGTTCCCACATCTCAGTATTGTGTCGTCTTGTTCCGTCTTAAGGAGGATTAAGAGGGGTTGGCCGCCTCCGTGATAACAGCGAAAGAATTGGCCACCAAGTATTCCCAAAAAGTGACCGTTCGCGCTCTCCCCTTTCCCATAAAAATACGACCTTAATCCGCCCAGCAGATAAGGAAGTGGAGTTAATATTCGTCGTCTTCGAAATGCTGTACGCTGAGTGGCCAGCAGTGATACATTCGGCGAAGACAACAAATGAGAAATAGGTATTAGTGGCATCTCTTTATCTCTGTAATCAATTCGTCCGTGAGCGAATGAGATGAACATGCATTTGTGCGACCACGAAGAGTTCCGTTTACGTGACTGACGATTTCATATGCCCATGCGGGGACTTTAGTTGCTTGCAGATGCGAGGCCTTTTTCTTGGCACCCTGAAAGCCACCCTATTTGGTCCTATTGTTTGACACTACGCGATGGACGACGCAATCTCTTATAAGACGGGAAAAAACTGATTTCCCTCCTTGTCAAATGAAAATCTTAGCGTACACGTTCAATAAATGGTCATAATCGTTGCGCCTGTAATGAGGGAAAAATTTCGTGAACCTCCATGTTTTACGCCAATTTTAAGAGTAATTGTGTTGTAATTTTGCGTCATCAAGTCAAGTAATTTCACCAAATGCCCTACGTTCCCATACAGAATTGTAAGTGAAGTAAGCGTCGTCTGCTTGGGTAGATGACATGTGCTGCCGTCTAGTTCCCCCTTTCGCCGAAGCCTCAAAACCATGCCAAATTAAACCCCGGATCTACACTTCGAAGAGGACAGCCGACTGCCGGCTGTTTCACCCAATCAAAATCAAAGGCGACTGCCGTCCATCGCCGTCAATCGAAAGCACCCTTTCCATGTTCGAGAACGCAAATGTACGCTATGACCGTTCTAGCATTGAATAATAAAAATAAGAATTATGACACCTCTCGTAGTCGATGTGCTGTAATAACACGCTTTTTATGTAATTTGTGCGAATTTATGGAGTCCACTATGGGCACTCGAACAGGCACACACGGAAGCAATTATTGCCAAATACAGGGGATTTCCGAAATGACCATATTAATTGCTTGTTTCCGTCATTATTTTCTATGGCAAAAATCGTAAGGAATTTGTAAGCAGAATAATGCCTTGTAAGCAGCAATGCGATTCGATATTTCGCCACATTCGCCACTTCCATAACTGTCGACTTCCTTGTGCAAAGCCGCCTTCTTGTGTCTCGCTTCCTCGCGAGAATGGTCGCGCGACCCCTCGGAATCCGCATGGCTACGTCCTGCCACTCGCATCTGTGACCGAGGCCTATCACCTATCGCTAATCCTTCCACCGGACACTGGCCACCTTCCAGCCACCCGCATCTATGTCATGTCATAAGACATGTCATGGGGGAAACACATCAGGGAAATAACTAGTGTAGCAAACCGTAGATTAGGATTCGTAAAAAGGGTTCTAGGCAAATGCGATGAGAGAGTACGAGAAAGAAGCTATTTTACACTTGTCAGGCCTCATTTAGAATATGCCGCTAGTATATGGGATCCGTACGAGGAAGGTATGATTAAACAATTAGAGCGCGTGCAAAGGAGATCTGCTAGGTTTGTCAAAGGCCGTTATGATGATTGTATAAGTGTTTAGAGCTTAATAGAGAAGAACTAGGATGGGAATTACTATCAGAACGCAGGTTAAAATTTAGGTTAAACCTTTTAAGGAAATTCGAAACAGAGTTGTTCACACATGACGTTAGATATATATTGAGATCCCCTGCGTATTATGCTAGGTTTGATCATATAAACAAGATTAGAGAGATAGATTGTCGTACCGATAGATTTAAAATGTCATTTTTCCCTCGTACTATAAGAGAGAACAATAGGCAGCGTAGCAAAGGGATAGGTAGGTGAAATATAGTTAGAGTAGTTTGTAGTGCATTATGCATGTAATAACAACCAATAATCCCTTCCTCATTAAGTAGATACTAACCATCTAGCTCCATGTGACCCTATTATCTAGCATATCTCCCTAAAATATCCTACTTGCATGTCAATAGTGCATGTTTGGTGATCTTCACCCCCTGCCACACACCCTCGTGGTGGCTCGCAGGGTATCACGTAGATGTAGATCTATCGGCTTCTCCGAATGCCACCAGCCTCTGCGAGAGACGTGAATAGGCGTTTTCACACTAGATGAACGCGGAAATTCCAGGGATTTTCGAGGCTGGACGCGAGCTCTGTGAACGTCGAGGTCGCCGCCGCTGTGTCTCCGATCGACGTCCATTCTCTTTCGATGGAATCTCGCTTCTTGCAAACTGTGAGCGCGAAAGTGGACCACTGAGAGGGAAGGGCAGGGAGGTAAGGGAGGGGCAGGGAGGCAAGGGAGGGGCAGGGAGGCAAGGGAGGGGCAGGGAGGCAAGGTCGCCTTGGGCAAGGCCGTCCGCCAAGTCAGAGCGCCCTTCCGAAGGAGCCTGCCTTCGTTTTCACTACTTGGCGATATCAACCGAATTTATTGGTGAAACACTCACGATTTTGAAATAGAACTCTCCGATAATGAAGTTCCTTGAATTCCCTTCGTTTTGAATACGCACACCGGCTGTCTTGCATGACTTCAGCGGAGAGTTCGCTCATTCCCATGCCTCTCGAAGGACCGCGATGAAATGTGTACGAACTGCCCCGAGGTATGTATTTGACTGGAGTTTTTGAATGGGAAGGAATCGAGGTGGCTTTTGCACGTTAGGGAGGGAATGGGGAGATCGAGCGAAGAAGGGTGGACGGATGAGATGTGGGGTGAAACAGTTCAGTGAGTATAGTGCATAACCTTGGAGAGTTTGTTCGATTGTGAACGGAAGAGTTGACGTCGAGAGAGGGAGAGGACGCAAATGGCTGACCGGTCTGTCGGGGTGACGGAGAAATATTTCAGCAGGAAAAATGTCCTCTGAATCGGGAATCGAACAGCGGGCCTCATACTTGTGAGCGTATTTCATGACCGTGATTGGGCAGGCATGGAAATCATCACGATCAGTCACGCTGGGCTTAAAGTAAGTGAAGTGCACAGGATTCAACGTCACGGGTCGAGAGATTTCATTGAAGTCCCCTTTCCCTGGATGCATTGTTCCCATCGCCGTTGGACCGCAAACGGCACCTCATCTTTAAACAAATTCTCTTGATCTCCCCAAAAACCGAAAAATATGAAGCATGAGCGGCGTTGCTGTGTGCCCAATGGTCCCTCAAGTCTAAGGTTCGTTCGGAAGTATAAACATAACTTTGTGTACTTCACATGCTGGATTTTGTTTGCGCGACCCGAGTTTCGACACTTTGTGTGATCTTCAGGTTATCAGGCGATAGCCCCGAAAATGGTCCAAGTGCGGAACCTGGGTCGTGTAAATAAAATCTTTAAAAGTGAAGCTAAAAAAGTTATTTTTTTGTAATTCCGATGATCATCACAAAGTCAAGCCCAAGACCGTTTCCAAAGAAAAGATCCGTGTTTCGAAGCTCGGTCGCGATGAATTTTTTCTTTTAGCAATTTCTACTTAACTGTCGATGTTGATTCTCCATACCTACTCTTCGACTCAAGGTATCACTTATTTTCACTGAACGAGTACATCACGACATATATTATTACCTGACGTAAGTGTGGAGGCCACAATGTATTTGGGGGCGTGATTTGGTGAGCGAGCGAAAGACCAGTGACTCTCTCGGTTGGCTGAGGAGGTCAGTAGGGGTCAGAGGGCTGCGCGGTGAAGAGGATGCTGGGTAAAAGTTACCCTCGAGGGAGGAGGAAAGGGGCGGAAAGGGTAAAGGGGCTAATTCGGGCCTCGGAACGTAGCATATCATCAAGTATGATAGGGTGACCACGATAACATGTTTTTTCTCAGTGGCAGAATGATTCCGAGGTAGAACGGCTCCCATAGAGGGAAGGGGGCGAGCAAACAAAGACGGCACAAGGCTCCACGCCGCTTACTGACTTCCCTAAATCAAAATGGTTTGATTTTCAATGTTTCAATCTACAGATCTACGGAGTAAATATGAGTGAAACATGTGGATGGCGAGCAAGCATTTATCCAACAAACATATTCTCAAGCTCAGTAAATGTTATTCGGATGTCATAATTTTAATTTAGTTCTTGGAGGTGTTTCAAAATCACCTTCTCTCTTAATTCCCATTTTTTGGGTCTTTAGAAAGCATAATTAATATTTTTGCAAGTTCTGTGATACTCTGGAATAAATTGAAAGACGTAAGTAACTAGGTTTCTGGTACATTTTAGTATATGTTGGATATCGTTCACCCGCTGCCACGCACCCTTGAGGTGACTTTCAGGGCAATATGTAGATGAGAAAAAACTTTTCTGCGAATAGGGATTACTGTGTGTTCTTACACAGCTACAACTGTGTGCCAATAGAGGAAAAAGGAGCACCTAGGTTCAAGATTTCATTACTGTAAAATGTTACAAAATCATTAGCCATAATGACTATTATGATGCGGCATTGGTGTCCAGCGGTGTGCTTCTTTTTGTAGTTCACTTGAAATAAGAATCGTCGTGAATTTATGCATGCGTCAATCACATTCGTGAGTAGAATGATTTAATAAAATTTAAATTTTATTGGATTGATACAACTGCAAAAAGTTTTAAAGGATTAGATGAACACATTTCTTGTGCAGGATCCCCTTGAAGCAAACCAGGCACTCTTATAGGCGTGTGATAAGCTAGCGAATAAAAGGAACTGGGTAGAGCCACTTTCAAGGCCTGTACAAAGAATTACTCTCTTCTAATAACCTTGAATCTTATTCACCGTCATAAAATAGAATATTCTCTTACTTTCTAGACGTAGTTTTGGTTTAATTTACGTATTTCGAAAACTCGACTGTTCTCGCACTAAATCGGCATTACAGCCCACTGTGAGGAAACTCCACTGTCGGCTTTTCGAACCGTGCGAGCGCTGCATGCATGCCGTGGTACCAACCACTCCGCGCCACACGTATGGTCCAGCGGTGGCTTCAACGGCACTTCGTAGACGTAGGAAGATAATTTACTAAAAGTTATAAAAATTAAAAAAATATCAGATCGATGTAAAATTTGTTATAAATGAAATTAAGTGAGAAATGCCGCTACGGCAGCGTCAGCGAGGTCACCCACTGATGTGTCCGTTTAAACTGGAGAATATGAATGGGATAATACCACTGGCTAAGAGAGAGAACTCAGTTTGAATCCAAGCCAAGGCCAATGACTTTTTTTCACGAAATGTCGTAATATTACATCTGCAAATAAAGTTAAATTTTGGTAATCGCAGGTTATACAGCCATAATCGAACTTTATCATGAAAAGAACGATTCAGAAGGTAAACGGTGTTTTTTATGCACTTCTCTCTCACAACCATTAGACAATGCGCGAAAATTCCACTAAAGAATTGCCCTCTCGGATGGCCCTCACTACAGAGGAGCTCATAAATGAATCACAGAAAAGAAATGCTCACCTGACTGTGAATTACCGATCATGGACCCCAGCGAGAATCGATGAATGATTTCGCAATAAAGTTATCAACGTGTCTCTCTCCACCCTCAAACGAAATAAGCACATGGCGTAAATCTGGTCAGACTTACAGACCAGACCTTTCCTTGACTGGGCAGAGATCAGAGTCGCTGACTCGAATCAACATAGCAGCCGAACTCGTTACTCTCTCTCTCACTCCACCCCCCTCTCTCCCACTGACCACCATGCATGAGCACCCGACGCAACCGCTTCGCGACATTTGACACGAAATTACATTCGAATGAATTGTTTTTGAATATTGGACGCGTCGTCGCTCACTGATCCAAGTATGCAGAATAGTTGGCCATCGTAAAAAATTCTTCCAATCGTAACCAATTAAAATACTCGTCCTTTTTTACTGTCACCGATCGCGAATTCGCATTCGAAAACAAGTTTAATGAGTGTCTTTCGGGATGAATTTTCCGATAATATGTCATGCTGCTCGATTCCACCCTACCCCCACAAATTATACACTAATGATTTATATTTGGCATCAGTAAATTTAACCATGCCAGGCGGCTAATATCACTGCTTCCTGCAAACATCACTTTGGATGCCATGGTCTGGTCGCATTGTATTAAGTATGTGATGTCTTATTTATCTCGTCTTCTATATTTCAAATCATTTCGTGATTTTTTTTTCGACTCTCCAGATGTAAGATGAGTGAGCCGAGCGGCACCAGGGACAACGTCGACGGTGACAAGGACCCCGGAGTGCCATGGTATCGGCTGAAACGTCGCTATGTCATCGCCACCCTGGCATTCTTTGGCTTCTGGAATATCTATGCTCTGCGCGTTAACCTCAGCGTGGCTGTCGTCGCGATGACTACTAATTATTCGATCACTGCACCAGCATCAAATATAACGACTTTTGTACGTATTTTTCATTTTCCTCTTCAATTATCTCTTATAATTCTCTTATTTTTTTAACTTTTCATTTATCTATCATATAATTTACATTTATCTATAAGCAACTTTATTCGGGAGACAGTTTCTTTATTGCTCGGGTTTTCGTGCAGTATTGAAGGGCACCAAAAACAAGGACACTGAATAATACTGAGGGTTTGGATTTAGGACCGTGCCACACGGTGCAAGTTTCTAAGAGATTTTCTCTACAGCGATATATCACACACAATTTATTGCGTAATGCCTTTCGTCATTAGGCACCAGAGACAAGCATTTCTGGGAGGAAATAGTGGCGATCCTTAAAAGTGGTCGGAGCGCTTTTTATATAATAATAATAATAATAATAATAATAATAATTTATTTACTCCCAAAGAATTTTTGTTACACAAACTGGTAACAGCAAGGAAGAGGGAACTTTAGGTGGTGTCCAAGGTCATAAGACCGGAATTGAGCCACCAGCAAATTACAAAAATGTATGCCATAAAAATAAACGCAGTAGCTGTTACATAAGTATTGTTACAATGAAATACCATCAAAATAAATGTTCAATTTTTTCTTGAGAAAAAAGCCAGTCTTTGGCAAGTTTTAGCATTTTTTTTTGTGAATTTAATTTTTTTAATTTCAGCGGGCAATAAATTAAATATCTTTGGCCCCATGTAGAGAAAGCAACGTTTATATAAAGTTAATCTTGGTCTGCTTGTTACAATGTTTGACTCATTCCTGAGATTATATTTACAATTATCAGATACACTCGGCATATTGCCACTTCTGGCATAAAACAATTTTAAGACTTTAAATAAATACATATGCCTTAGTGACAACAATTTGAGGGCCACGAACAACGGAAATGAGTGTTCACAAGAATTTTTGGACAATATTACACGAATTATTTTTTTTGCATGACGAGTGCACACTTAAATGTGTTCATGAATGCACAGCCCCAGCAGATTATACCATGAGAGATTTTGGAATGAACAAGAGCATGATAAATAATTTTTTTGACCGGAAGTGGACATTTGTTTCGTAAGAAGTAAAATTTGGACAAGGCACTTCTAAGGCATTTGTTTACAGTAAGTAAATGTTTATCCCAGCGTCGATTACTGTCCAAAATTACTCCCAAATATTTCATTCCATTCACTCTCTCAATATCTGGACAGTTACAAGCATAATTAGAACAATTTGTAGTATGAAATACAAACTTACAATTAAAAATACTTGTATAACAGATGTTATAACACATAATCTTCGTCTTTTCACTTAACTTTAACCCATTGAAATCAAACCATTTTTGTAAGAAATGTAGATCCTCTTTAACAAATGTTTCAGCACAGTTCCAATTAGGTGCTGAGTAGCACAGCGCTATGTCATCAGCAAAAGCTGTGAGTTTACCATTGAATTTATTTTCACACAAATCGTTGATGTAAATCAAAAACAGAATAGGTCCTAGAACAGAGCCCTGCGGAACTCCCGTCTCAATAGTTACATATTCACTAAAACAATTATTTACTTTCACACATTGTGCTCTGGTTGACAAACAACTTTCGAACCACTTTAGTGATATCACACGTATTCCGGCTTGCTCAAGTTTCATTAATAATACTTTGTGCGAGAGTGTATCAAATGCCTCAGTTATATCTAGATATAACCCAATAGTCCGCATGCTTGAATTGACTGATTTGTATACTTCGGTCATATGCTTCTCTAGAGCATCTTCAGTTCCTAATCCGTGTCTAAATCCAAACTGGTTTTCGCTAAAAAATTTGGTTTTATCTAGGAATTTCAGTAGGCGGCTTTTTCCAAGTTTCTCTAGAATTTTTGCAAACACTGACAAAAGAGATATCGGTCGATAATTCGTGATTTGCAGTCTGTCCCCTTTTTTGTGTAATGGTATAACAACAGCTTTCTTCAAAGGGCTCGGAAACACGCCATTGATAAAACTTAAGTTACAAACGTGAGCAAACACCGAAGCAACATCGTTCATGACTAATTTCAACATTTTGGTATCTATACCATCATGTCCGGGGGACTTGTTACACGAAAGACTTTTTACTAATTTTACAATTTCGATTGGCACCACTGGTTCTATGAAAAAGGAAGTCAACTCACTTTTTTTTAGCACATGGGTTTTGAGTACGTGCCCCGTTCTCATCATTACATCTTACTTTTGCCCATTCAAAAATTTTGTTGAAGTAATTATTAAATTTAGAGGCTAAATGTTTTGAATAATTAATAACAATTCCATTTAATTCTAACTGTATCATGAGAACGATCTATTTGTTTTTCACCAATTAATTCTTTAAGCAAATTCCATTGCAATTTAATGTTTCTATTTGCCTTATGAAATTTTGACATGTAGTGATTACTTGGCGGCGTTCCGCATGTTTTCGCGCAATTTCTTTCTACACGTAAGATATTCATTTTTTAGGCTAACGTTGCTTGGATGTTTTCTGTATTCTTTGAAAAGGTAATTATTCCTCTCGATATGTCGTAGGAGATTTCCATTAATCCACGGTTTTAATTTAGCGTCTTTTTTCGTGTGATTTACTTTATATTTTGCAGCTTCGAGACTAGTTTGGAGAGATACCAGCATAAGCAAATAGGCATTAGATGCATCGTTTTCACTAAACACATCATTCCAATTAGCACTTGTTACGGAATTTTTAAATACGCCATGATTTACTCTCGTGGTGCATGTATAGTTTGTAGGATTATTTACGCAAATACTTTTGCATTCATTAGCAGAGATAGTGAGCGATACCAGTGAATGATCGGTAATTACTAAATGTAATACATCTGGTAATAGCGTATATTTATAAGAATTGAAAAATCTAACAAATACATGGTCTAAACATGAAGCAGAAATATTCGTTATCCTAGTAGGCTGAGTAATCAGACAAATTAGACCAAATGAACTTAACAAGCTCAAATAACTATCAGTATCATTATTTGTGACCAGTGTGTTTATATTCATGCCACCAATAAAAACAAGATTACTACGACAATTTCTCAAAATACTTTCCATATCATTAAAAAACTGTACCGTAGGACTATTTAGGTTTCTATAAACACTCAGCAGCTCAATATTACAAAAACTTAATTCTAAGGAAAGCAATATACAATCAGCAGAATTTAAAGATACAGGGTTAGAAAAGCACTTTAAATTATCTTTTACGTACACCACAATACCTTTTGCTCGGCTTTCATTGTTGCATTTTACAAAATATTTGTAGCCATTAATCTGATAGTGACTTATTTCATAGTGTTTTACCCAAATTTCAGTGAGTACAATAATACATGGCTGACTTTTTAAGGCACATAAGTGAGATAAAAAACTGTCGAAGTTACTTCTCAGACTTCTTATATTTGCTGCACAATAAGTACCTCTTTATCAGAATTAATTGTGTTAATGAGCAATGAAGACATTGAAAAAAAAGAAGGTTATTTACAGCTCACTTAAGTCCTTCATGGTAGTCAATATAATGGCTCTCTCCTTTTCCGCCTTCCTCATAAATATTTTCCCACCGCGAATCCAGAGGTGGGTGTATTTTTTAGTTTTCTCAGCTTCTCGTGCAGCACTGAGGAGGACTCTACGGCGGCCAGGACACAGGGATTCGTTAATGTAGATAGGAACGCCTGATGGTGGAATTTTGTCCAAGGTTAAATGACGCGTAGAAAAATTTCTTTTCAGCCTGCGTTTTGCCAATAAAGCTTCCTTAACGTGTTGACTGTTGAACCTCACATGTATGCCCCCAGGCTCGCCATTTTCCTTGGGCTTCAAACGATAGCAATAATCAATATTGCACTCACTTAACTCAAGGCCAAGCTCTGCTCCAATTTCACCTACAACACCAGTAATGGTTTTCACCAATAGTAAAGGGAACACCGTGAATTTCAACATTTTTCGAAAGCATTCTTTGCTCCAAATCATCAAAGTGTACTTGAACCTCTGATAGATTTCGTTTTAAGGAGAACATTTTCACTTTCCAAAGTTTCAATTTTCCCGTAGCACTGGTCTATTCTCCTTGCCTGCGCTTCGATAATTTTAGCACTTTTGTCTAATCGACCTTACAGCCGATCAATAGAATTACCGAGATTTTTTTCAGTTGCTTTAAGCTCTTTTTGAATTTCACAAAACATATTATAAATTTCCTGAAGAGATTTACACTCGGGAGCACTTTCACTAGACTCAGCAACGTCTTCGGAATGCCTCCTGCTGAGCACACGTGCTGCTTGACACTCCGAGCACCTCCATGGCTGTTTGCTGGCGGAAATACCGTCAATTTCGTCTTTTGACAGAGGAATGTCGAGGCAGTGTCCATGGTAGCTCCTTTTGCACTCGATACAGGAAATGAACACGGTGCTGCGAGTTGATCTTCGGCACACAAGACACAGATATTGCTGTTTTTTGTATCCTAAACTTAATAAATCCTGGTCTCTTCTCAGCAATAACTTGTTCCCATTAACATTTGGGGTTAGCCACTTGTTGAAAGTAACGAACTTTGAATACTGCCATTAGAACTGAACAACTCACATATGGCGATACATATCCTTGAGAAAGCCTCGACGCGCGCATAGACGTCCGGACTCGTCGGAAGGTAGCGACTCACTGATTTTTGGAATTTCACATACAAATTGCAGATAACCGAGATCTAGTAACCCATATTCGTATTCTAAGCAATCCATATTCGTTCAGGTTTGCGTCAAACTTTGCGTTCGTGTTCTTGAAAGCAATTTGTATAAATCAAAGTGAAATTATTTCATGCTACCGATTTGGTTTCTATGCAATCCAATGCTAACTAACTCGTCCTTCCTCACTAGTAACTTAGCTCTCTCATTAAGAATGAGTCCTACACCATGACTGCCGTGTACATTATCGTCGACTCCTGAACACAGTGCCAGACCACCGCCATCTATAGTAAAAACATCCCGCCCCTTGCGCTTAGTTTCACATACACACAAAACATCCATTCGTCTCTCTTTCATTTCATTCAGCAACTCATGCTCCTTTCCATATTCTCCTCTCACGTTCCAAGTACCGATAGTCCAGTTCGTATTGCTATGTCCGTATCTTGATGGACCAACCTTATTCAGCTTTCCCCGCCCATCGTGGCTTCGGCCGTCCGAGGCTACTCTGTGACTGCTCTGAGTAAGCTGTAATAGAGTATGCAAGGCTACCAGCCTTTGCAATACCCGCACCACGTGCAGCTACTAACAGCAGCACTACAGCCACGTTCCCTGCTAACGATTACGACACTCTACTGGTCAGTTTTGGCACATTTTCTCCAGTATGCCACAAGCATAGTAATACCCTAAGCCCGCTTTCACTATTCTACTGAAGCTAGGATCCCTTCTGAAAGGACTACCTTGAGAGTCAGCACACCGTTGCCCGCGACCCACCACTAGGACGTATATGCGGTGTACTGACACACCGGGTTACCATGTTAGTTTTTTAAATCTCCTTTTACTAGGTGTACTAGGTTTTGCAATTACCTATCCTTTGCCTTGCAGTTCCTGTTGATTCCGAAGAAAATTGATGTACAAAAGGATTCTATATATATAATAGGTAGGCTAAAGGTCAGGTTAAGTGAAAATATTTTCTTTCTGATAACCTTGATTGTGTGGGCCAAATACTTCACTTTTCATAAGAGACTGGCTATTTTTATTGCCCTCTCTGAAATGTATGATGTTAAATGGATAATTTTAATATTTCTATTTTCATTGAAAATCTGATATTTTTACATTAGAAAAGCAAAACGTGAATTCAACTGATCTATGTCGTTATGGCACAGTATATATTGACTTTAACACAACTGTAATTTGGGCATTGAAATTTAAATGCTGGCACGTACACTCCTTTTGAAAAGTTGCAAACCTTTGATGGTGTCACAAACCGGTGTTATTTCGTGCTGCAAGCCAATTATGTTATCTGATATTCAAGAAGGGAACTACATTCCAAGGGAAAAAAATAAAGAATTTTTTTGTCATTTTCGCTTTCACTCGTATCTTGGAATAAGCGTTTATACACGGAGAAAAGGGTACCAAAGTTATTTAATAACTTTGTTTTAGTTGAGCTTATAATTATCTGTTTATGGTGAGTGTTATCTGTCTTACGAATGTCATGGAGATGGGGGCGAGAAACAAAATAGTTGTCGAACTAACAATTTTCCTCCCCATCGACATTTGAATGAAGAGGCAAGACTTCGACTGGGATTTGCCCACCAGGGGTCTGTTGCTCAGCTCATTCTTCTGGGGTTACATCGTGACGCAGATACCTGGAGGGTGGCTGGCGACCCGCCTCGGAGGAGGTGCTCGAGTCTATGGTACTGGCGTCGCTGCCACTGCCATTCTCACCCTATTGACACCGCCAATCGCCTACGGATCACTCACCGCGCTCTTCATTCTCAGGATTGTGGAGGGGTTCTTTGAGGTAAGAGTTCCTATCAAGGGTTGCCAAGCGTCCTCGTTCAACAACGTGCCATTTGTTTTTCTTGTATGCTTGAAAGGAATTTAGATATATAAGGAATGAAGACTCTTAATACATTAAGTATCCATTACCTAATGAATGATTCGAGAGCCGCGAAGTTGCGCCGCATTGCCGTGCGTTCGAGATGAAATCAGGCCCTTATCGATCATTTCCCTGATCGACATCAAGATGAATCAGACTAGTAGTGATTTGTTCGACACAAAGCGACCTTTCGGTCATGAGGGCCCAACGGTCATGACGGACAGCTTTCGGTTATATCTGTGCACTGCTCGATTTCACATCTCCAGCGAAATGAAAACTTATCTTTTGCGGTGCATGGATACATGGGTGCGTATCATATGTCTGACACATTTCATGTATACCAAGGGAGTGTGTCAACTCCATCTCAGCGACCCTGAAATCCAGCCACCGAATTTTATCTCTGTTACAGAGGAATTCGTCGTCACACGAAATCTTTGCTAGGAAGTAGCGACAAATGCTTAAGCAGAGATGAAGCAGAGGAACGCGACAATCAGAAGAGTCGGATGGAATGATAGGACTATGCCACGGGCGGGCAAGTAGGAGAATGATAAGAAAGAAGGTGAGTGTTGAAATAATGGGTCCAAGCGATGCATAATGGAGAGATAGCGTAGGCTATTGGAGAAATGATAACGAGCGGAACTCTCGGATAGGAGCAATCGAAATGTAGCGGAAGGGGTGAATGTCAGGGTGGGGATTCATTCATGATGAACAGGAAACTTGGTAGGAAAATACCTGGCTACCTCTGCACCGTATAACTTCCGCTAGCAATAAAAATTGCTTCCTTGAATAATTTTAAGCCTGACTAACCTACTTTCCCGAATTCAAAAAGAATGACTCGCTTAACGAGACGCACGCAATTTCTTAACCGAATTATTAAATATAGAGTTGGTTAAATACTTCAAGGTATGACTGTGACTCAGGACATGTCTTGGGGAAATCGTGTACAGGAAGTTTTCGGACCGGCCAATCGTGAATTGGAATTTATTAAAAGAATTCTCGGTAACACGACGAGAAAGTTGGGGAGCGATGTTTTTTTTCCTCTCTTAGTATCTCACTTCGAGTGCCACGATCGCAGATTGGACCGTTACGAAGTACGGTTAGGCACATAAATACATCGTATACAAAATTTATTAAATCTTTTCACTCTTCTTTTCCTTTTGATAGATCTTACATCTGTGACTCCAGAAATACTTTTTACCGACACTTGGTCCTTCGGTGGAGAGTTCCATATCTCTCCACCTTTTAGATGGTCTCCCTGGCAGACTCTGCGACCCACTGGAATTCCATGTAACACAATCTTAGGAATCCTTGAGTCATCCATTCTTCCCACTGGGTCTCTCCAAAAGTATGTTCCCTTTCTGTCCCGACTTACAATATATCCCGCATTGTAGGTTTTTTCAGATCTCCTCATTCCGTATTCTGTCCCGTAGTGTTTTTCCAGCCAATGTCCGCAGTGTCTTCATTCCAGTGGTTTTGAGAAAGTTGATAGTTCTGGTGGTGTCTGCTCTTGCCTCGATTCCGCAAGTCATGGTGGGTCGGATGCATGTTTTATAAATTCTGACTTTGCTTTCCACCGGCATGTTTTCATTACATCACACAGTATCTCTGAAGCATCAAGATATAACTGCCGCTCTGGTTGTTTGCCCTTTGACTTCACTATATCGATCACTGTAGCCTGATATCGCCACGCCCAGGTATTTAAATGTCGTAAATTGTTCTATCATCATTCTATGCCTATCATTAATGACTAATTCACACCTACAAGGTTGCCTAGGTATTGTGAGGCATTTGGTTTTTCAATTGATATTGCCTTTATTATACTTCTTAGATGCTGAATGGAATCTGTGCAACATTCGTTGCAGATCGTCTTCAGTCTCTGCTGGCATGATTGAATCTTCAGCGTAAGATGTAATATTTGTGAGTTTTTCAACCATCCTGTATCCTAGAGATGTTACCTCCTCAATACATTTTCCATAATTAAATTAAACAGGGACTCAAGACTGTCTCCTTATCCGATTCCCATTGATTTTTGTATCTGCTTGAAGAGTTCTCCATCTATTCCAATCCTTATTTTCCCATTTGTGTCCAAGTCCTGAATTGTCTTTAAGATGGAAAATGGTATGTCCTTCTCCAACTGTACTTGTTCCGATAAACCGTCCTCTGGATTTCCTTAGCCATTGATCTCTTTTTTTCAGAAGGTTCATCACGACCAAGTTGGTCAGAGATATCGGTGTTTCTGCTGAAATATCGCCCATTAATCAATTCTCTATTAGGAGTGCACTAATGAAATAACGCACATTGCAAACCGAAATTGATTGCTGTGGTCAAAAAATGCGGTACAAAAATAAATACCAGCTTCAGTTATTCAAGACGCGAGAAATTGTTCGGTAAATTTAAATTAAAGACAGATCCAAACTGTCTATTGAAACAGAGAAAATCACTTACGAATGTGTATACTTTAAAGATGACCATCCAAGTGGGAGGGTGTGAACCCGCGAGTGTTGCCCGACGATCAAAGTCCACGTCACTCCGGGAGAGTCGACGCGTCGTCACTGAGAAGCTAGCGCTTAGGGCCGGCTAACTGTGTACCAGGTGCCACTCGTCATAAGAGACTCGGAAGCTGCGCGTCAGGCTCAGGCTTCTGGAGAAATTCGGAACAGATGTGGTTTAGAGCGAAACTAAGAATACCATTTGAACGCCGCACAACATTTCTAGGCGAGACAGAAGCGACAAAATAAGAGAGATACATCACTGAACAGATGAGTACCAAAATTGGTTCTTTCCATGTAATCATTGACCAAAACAGTGAAAACTGAGCTCAACTTAAAACACTCCCAAAGCACTCTTTATCAATTCGCCTCCCTGTAACATTCTCCTACACGCGGCTGTTGTCCTAACACCCTCTGCCTCACGCCCATCGAAGAGTAGTGCGCAGATATATTAAGGTGGGGAAGTAAATGTTTCGGTGCCGAACATCAAGCGATGTTCTTGGATATTAACACTTAAGGATACCTTCACAATAATTAAGGCGATAGCGGAGTTGGCGGACAAAAAATGAATTTATTTTTCTGGGGCGATGCATCATATTGAGAGATTGAAATCGGTCCGAAGTTCTATCCCAATTACTACAGCAATCCATGACCTTAACGCTCAATTATGACTTTTTGGAGGCTGCTGGAGAACAGCTGGAGGATTTGGTGATTTAGATCGAGGCTGGGGTCCCAAGGATTCAGCTTTATTCACATCATGGTTTTCTCCCAAAAGATATCTCAATGATGTCAGAGGCAAGCCATTTAATGCCAAAAGTGTGCTCTGGGAAGTGAAAAATAACACTGATCTTCTAATTCCTTGCACTCATTCAGGGTGTCACCTTTCCTGCGATACATGCTGTCTGGAGCCAGTGGGCCCCCCCACTGGAGCGCAGCCGATTGGCGACTATTGCATTCTCTGGCAGCTACTTTGGGACTGTTATTTCCCTGCCCTTGTCATCCCTACTTGCAAATGCATTCGGATGGGAATCCATATTCTACGTTTTCGGTAAGTTAATGTGAAGGCCTACAGGGCTTTAGCACATCATATCTTTCAAATTATATCGGGTACAAGCTTAGATCAATGATCATTTTAATTATAAATGATTTTGCCTAATCATTAATAATTTTGTTTGCATGATATGAGAGATATTTCATTTGTTGCAATCTGTAGGTATATTGCTAACTCGGTTGAATTCCAAGCTGAAAACTGAAAAACCTCCCGAAGTCAGCACACTAAATTCTCGCCTCTTCCCCCTCAACTTCGTATTTTGTACGGAGACCTCCCTCTGCTCTCCTTCCGTCGCCCTCCCAATCTCCAAATTACAGTCCCTGGATCCACGAGATCCGACAAACCTTAGTCGTAGGAAGTGTTCCCCTCTAGTTGGATCAAATCCTTGAAGCAAACCCCGTTGCCTCAACTGTCCACTTGATACCTTTTCCCGCACATTCACGACCTCTGTGACGAATGTCACTTATTAAATACACACTCGGGGCTGCTGTTCCTTGAGTTATGTAATTTACCTCATCACCTGCAAACGCTGCCAGGCCTTCTACGCTGGTCTCACAAGTAAACCTCAGAATATGCATATTAACAATCACAGAAGCAAAGTGACGCAACAATTGAAGTTGCTTGAAGTAAAGCACGATTATTCTCATAACCTCCCCTTCAACGACTGATTCCAAGTGAAAATCATTCGTGCCCTCCCACCTGACAATTCTATTTTCGAGCTCCACCATTGGGAGCAATTATATATCTCAATTTTCAAATCAACCTGCACTCCCAGACTTAACCTCAGCTAGCTTCCTCCCCTCCCCCTTTTACTCACGCACACAAGGCAATTGTATTTTTCCATGGACGTACTCTGAACGACAGCAAAATCCAGTTTCATTTCATAGGAAATTAATGTATAGGAAGAAGGAATTGCTGAGAAGAAATATTTATATATGCTAAATTAAAAGACGCTTTTTTCCTTGTTTTACTTTGAGCCCATTTATATAGATGATATAATTCACTTACTGCATCCAGCTCCCAGCATCAACTTCCCTGTACGTATTATGTAGTTCGTTATCTAATGGTCGACTGACTTCCCTGGGAGAGAGGTAGTGGCTTCAGCATCCTGGCAGGAGGTCCATTGTGAATTGTGTAGCACAACTCACCAGCAACTATGCCATTCCTGGCCCTCCTATAATCACTGCTTCTGAACGATATTTTAAGATACACACATTTCTTTAGAAAAAATCTTCTCAAAAGATTTATGACCAATCTATTGCTTAGTTTTGCTTGTTTATGGACCATTTAAGACATCCTGATGAGCATTACATATTAGCTGGCCTATGGTTGAATCTACAGATTCTCTGTGTCTCTATACTCGGAAACAGGTGTCCTTGGATTGGTTTGGTCTGCTCTGTGGTGGTGGCTGGTGTACGAGCGACCTGATCTAGACCCACAGATTTCTAAGGAAGAGTTGGCGTTCATCCAAGACTCCCTTGGAGGGAAATATGGCTCAGAGAAAGTAAGTGTTTTACAAATTTCAATCCTTGAAATAGTGGCTGTATATCGCTGCGTTTAATGAAATCAAAACAATAAGCCAGCACAACCTTAAACTACAATACCTAAGGATCCAATCCAAACCCAATGGAGTAAATCCATAAATGATCATAACATTTACATGTCATTTCAATCACTTCTGTATGTAGCACACTCTGTTTTCAAGAAAAAACACATTTCGATGGCGATCCTGAGTAATAATAAATTTTTAATGGCTCATTAGCCTATAGTTTTGTAAATGTTTCTATACTAGCATTGAGGGTAACACAATATGACTACATTATTTCACAAGTAACATCAGAAAGGGAAATTGCATAAGACATACCTGAGGGTTTCAAAACTTACTTAGCTCTGGGAAGGCCTGTCCAGTAATTTGCCGAATAGATATACTCCGCGACTTCCTTCACAGAGCACCTTGATCTACCACTTTAAGCATTAAAAGTCCATTTATTTGGCCAAACTTTTTCAAAGCAATGTAGAATTTTAATTTTCAGCGATGGAGTGGCTTTATATGATCATGATGCTATGTTTTCTCCGCTGCCACGATGAATGGCAAAGAAATGATTGATAAATGCCTGAAGAGTACTATGCTTCCCATAATGGAAGTCGAACCTCAGAAATGCGAAGACGTATTTTGTGGATACTGTAAATATCCATGGCAGTAGGAAAAATCAGCAATGGATGACTGCGCCTCGTCGGATGCTTCTTAGCTCGCTGACAAACTCAGCGCGATAATAAGGGATCCGACTTCAAGTCCCGTTCAAAGCGAATGATTTGTTCTCTGTGTGGAATTTATTCCACCGAAGGCCTTCTGGGTGGATAGAAATTCTGGGTGATATAGTGATCTACACTTTGGTCAAGAATATCTTAGGCCCTTGGCTTGATTCCATGTCCAGGAAAAATGGTTTGGCACTGAGACTGTTGATGTGGTGAGACCAGTGTGGTGGAATGGGGTGTGCCACAGAGGAGTTGTAAGAGTTAGGAGAAGAGGTTGGCAGAGACGAGAGAAGCGGAGCCATTGCACCAGCTATGAGATTTCTTAGTATGGATACTCGAGCGCAGGCATTTATTGCGAACGATCTAATCTCAAGCATATAGCGATAGCATTTGTATTTCTCTTTTTTCATTCTGTTTAAGGCAACGTAAGGAAAATATTTTTTGAAGTGGATATTTATTTTTTGCTTGGTTATAGAAAATAATTTCCATGTTGTTTGCTTTTTCTATACAAAATATTTGCTTAAACGTTTAAGGCCTGAATTTTTAACAATTAATAGTATCATTTGTCGGTATTTTAATGCTCAAGTTACAGTTATTTCAGTCTATCAAGGAAGAGTTGTCTTTTTTCTGAAACTTTTTTTCCGGTCGAGGATATACGAACAACAGGAAACTTGGGTACGTTTTGAAGCTCTATCTCGTGGTAATAGGAGATTTTTAAGCATTGTCAGCGTACAGTATGTTACCGATTTTTTAAAGAACAATACTTATATGGAGTTGTGTTCACGCTGAGTGGTGGGATTCGCAGCGGAAGCGTAGAGTTAAAAAAATTCAAGCGTAACTTCTTTTGCTCTAGAAATATTCGATAATTGACAATTGAAGCCAAAACTCGAGTCTCCATGACGTGACAACCGACAATAGGACAATAGTCTGTCGAGGAGAGAGCGGTGGATGTGAAGCGGTCGGTTGGACGGTCGGGATATTTTAGATACCACGCTGGTTTTCGGGACGTGTGAAAAGACATAGAGGGGCATTCGGAGCGGTGTGATTGGCAATTGGGGGCGGGAGGGTGGAAGGCGGAGTTTTTTCAGAAGAAAGGGAAGAAACTTTTCGGAGTACTCCCGTTCTTTGAGGCTTCCGCCATTCAAGGAATTCATCTAAGTTAAGCAGGCACTCGAACCTCGGATTAGGAGAGCGATGATCGTCCGTCATACGAGTGCCGTTGCCTCCGTCTCAAAGGTAGCAGGGAGTGCGCGCATGCGCGCAATGACCTTCACTGCAGAAACGTGTTTAACGAAAATAAAAATACTTTCGTATTTTCAAAATTGACGACCAATACGACAAATTATATTAAAATTTGGACACTAAAATCATGACTAGATATTTTGATACCTAATTTAATCCGGGAAGTCACAATTTAGATGCTTTTCACTCTATGGCCAGATATTACAGTGGACTATTTACATCGCCAAAGATGCTTTCATTGCCATGCCACTTAACCAAATCACGACGTGGCGATTGCCTCGCCTCTCTTCAAATAGCCCACGAATCTCGTCTCGTCCGACCGTAAACACGAAATGAGAGGATGTTGATCCCAACGCCTGCGGCGACCGCTGGCGTCCACTCTAACAATCCAGGCCACACGCCCCCTTCGACGGTTCGCATCTTAAGAATTTAAAAGACACTGACTAAAACCTATCAATTTCATCGGTCAATACAATTTGCAAAGGAGGGTCGTGGTTTCCATTATCTGTTTGTGAAAATGTATTTTACTGCCTGTATATTATGCCTTGTATTTTACAGCGCCACCCTTGGGGAAAGTTCCTGACATCATTTCCCGTGTGGTCCATAGTTGTGGCGCATTTCAGTGAGAATTGGGGGTTTTACACCCTTCTCACGCAGCTTCCAACATTCATGAAAGGTACCCGTTGTTATAGTCGCATGCATGCCTATGTTTGTAAAGTAAACCTTTTTTTTACTAACAATAATGCAAATAAAATTGGTATTTTCTGAATTTTTCAATCTTCTGTTACAATTAGAGCCCTGCAAAACGGCCTCCGTACTCGGCCACAATCGGTCGGCTGCTTATGAGTCGTTTCCCATGCCACCTTTTTGACGTAGAAATGGGTGGAGAGCCCGCACTCTAGTGGAGTTATCGGAAACCTGCGGCCGAGTACAGCTACACTCGACATCGTTCGGAGAGTACAGTCATACTCGGTCGGCCGCCCGAGAAATCGTGCCTCACTTCCCATTGCTGCCCATAGCGCTCCCAGCTATAGATTTGACTGAAGCTCGCTCCCGTGGTGTTTGCAGGCATGGGTACTCCGCCATGTGTGAAAGACGCAAAAAACAAATCCTCGATAAAATTTCAGACGGAAGGAGTATATGCAACCTAAAGCAGGGTCTAGCAAAGTATGGGAAAACTTTGACGTAGTGAAGAACGTCAGTGACATGCAAAGTGAAGGCTATGTGCAGTATCGTGCGTGTAAAACAATATTAAAATACTATTCGAGTACAACGAGCCTTTTGGTCCACAAGTGTAAATTTGCCGTTGACCCTGGACCGTTCTGCCGTTGACCGCTTTACGTATTTATCGATGCCAAGAAATCAGTTACAAACAAAATCATGAGGACGAGGGAAAATGGTAAGCAATAACTCCCTCTAAACAGCCAATCTGTAATATTATCACCTTTACTTCTCTTTAAAGCGATGGGGGAATTGGCATTCGAAGGGTAAGAACCCGATATTTTGACCAGGTTGAAAACCCGTGAACAATTCACTCGCTAAGTTGGCCGGGAAAGCACTATTCTTCGACGAATGTTTATTCAGAATGAATTACATTACAAGACATTTTATACCACTGCATAATCTTTAAATGATGGGTTCAATATATTGAATAATATGCGTGACATTTCCATCACACAGAAGTCTACATTATTGCTCAAAAAACTGCGTGAAGTCGAGTGACTGCACTCCGGCTAGCCTGCAATGCGAAAGCGAACTTGTAGGCGGACGCCCAAGCAGCTGGCGAGTCTGTCCACACTCGTCGGTTGATCGTGAAGATTCGGGGCGAGTGAGCGGCCGAGTGAAGCCAGACTCGGTTGCCTCGGGACTCGAGTGTAGACATTCGATTCCGCCGGCAACCGAGCGAAAGTCGCCGAGCGTGGAAGGCGTTTTGCAGGGCTCTAGATACAATACGAATACAACAAAAAATTTAGTCCGTTACCTTTGAGCGTGTATGAAAAGGAAATTTAGAAATAATCAAGAGAAAACATAGGTGGTTTTCGCTGAAATATTAAAATATTTTTCATGATCTTCCGAGAGAAACACCGCATTCAAGAATGGCAATGATCGAATGAATGTCATCAAGATCACGTTAATATACTGGTAAGGATAGGTTCAAATGGAAGTTGGCAATTCTCCTCGGGATTTTTACAAACGAAGGCCCCTACTAACTTACAATATTTCTGTTTTATCTCAGCGTACTTCCTACTCTTCTTCATTCCGTCCACAAAACTTATTCACTTTCTTCCCCTTCCCCATCTACCTACCTAACTTCCTTCCCTTCATGACGGTCTTCAGCAACTTATCACCCCACACTACCCTCCCCCTACGACCACCTACATTGCCCTTAGCCAATCTCATCCATAGGTTTTCTTTCCCCACATCCCAATTCGAAGCACTTCCTCGTTCGTCTTCCTTTCCCTCCACCCCAACCTGTCCATCCTTCTCCACAACCACATCTCCAAAGCCTGCGGTTTTATCTCATCCTCCTCTCTCACGTTCACGTTTCTGCCCAATACAACGCTACAATCTTCCACCTATGTATACCCTTGACCAAGGTCCCAATCGTCAGCACACTTCAGTCACTCTTCCGCCCCTCACGCCGCTGCTCTCCTCCTCCTCCTTCTGTCATTCCTAGGCTTAAATCCATGTCCAGGGGCCGCAGAAGTCTTGACCTACTCTTGAAGCCTCGTAGAAGGGCCGACCCTCATTTAGCTGGACTATGGTCGTCTTTATACGTCTCTATGAAGACGGCCGTGGCTGTACCCGACCTCGGAATCCGAGCCTCGGCGTCGACCCCTCACCTCGGGAGGGCTATGGCACCAACAGACCCGCCGCAATGTAATTTGAAAGTTAAAAATAAATCCAATAATTGTGCTCAAACTTGTATGCAAATTCACGATGATGGAAATGGCTTTTTTTTCGCTGTTATACGATGAGTACTAACCACTTTACATGCTCTAAAAATCCACGCGCCGCATAAACGTACGTAATCACGTAACTTAAAGCGTATTCCATCCGTTCTTAGGGAAAGTACAAAAGGGAATTTAAAAATTTTACATGCATTCAGCATTAAATAATTATTTGTAGGAAGGTAAACAGTTTAAGGAAGAGAATGATTACGTTTTATGATGTGGTGAAAACGTTCTTAATTTGTATGCTCTTTGAAAGGATGTTGCACTGCCAAAATCAAAGAAATGATGACTCACCCAGTTTCATTTGGAAAACCGAATAATTTAACCTTAGAACCAGGAGTGATGAGCACTTAACTGTAAAAGCAAGATAGAACAAATGTCGATGGAGCAATTGGCAATAAAAACAAGGACTTTTGAATAAAAAATCTTCTATTGTGAGAGAAAGACCCCGTGATGGTTTTAAAAGTGTGTTGGTGCTGTGAAATAAGTGTAAAGTGGCAGACATTTGCTTGACAAATGAGTAAGAAATCAATCCAAGTTGGACGATAAACGTCCAAGCGAAAAGGTAGGTCTCACAAAATTTGATAACGTATGATATCCGGAGTGCGTAAATACTAATCCACGCTTTAGGCAGGCACACTACGTGCGTACGCGTTATTTTAAATGCAATTTGGAAGTGCAATTCCTTGGATGCATCCGAGTCCATATTTTTTCTAGAATAGGAGTATTTGGTGTTGTTTCAATTATGAGTTACTGAATGGAATGCTTATTGGAAAAATTTTCCTTGCAAACGGCTTTCGATATGATGGAAATTACCTTCCGACAAAACTGTTCAGGGTATGAGAGGTTTTCGAGTGATTTTATCGCGAATAAAAAAAAGCGGTGTTGGTTAAAAATTGAGAATGAAATTTAAAAATTCTATTGTGTGCTACAAGGAATAAATAAATTTTTAATAGCATTTAAGAATCCCCTATTCCAAATCCTTCTGCTTTTACGAACGTATCCACAACTGAAAATATTCTTTACAGCTGACAGTCTTGAACGAGACTCTCGTCTCGTTTCCTCCAAAATAAAGTGCCATAAAAAGTCCTGTTTCCTTAGTGTGCGTAAATGCTGAATCGGTACACACGAATTAGCAATGACATTTATATGAATTTTCAATATATATATTAAATTGGACACCAAATACATCAAACTGCATGTAAAATCAATGATTTTATTGATACTGAAAGATTCAATAGAAATATGAAACATAAAAATGGTGCAAAATGCCTACATAGTCACAACCTTAGTACAGAAAAATACACCGTAGGTTGAAAAATATAACTGTAAAAATAATGTAATTGGTTATAAAAAGAATGAACATTTTTGCTTCAAATAGTAGTTTGAATAGTTTTCAGGTTTTGAACAGTTAATTCAAGATAAGTTTTTCAATTTGACTTGCCAAATTACACGTCACCTACGAGTTCACACAGAGTAAACTTCTGGCAGATTCGTGGCCCAAGGAGTTTCTATGCTTTCTCATTGTCAATGCGGCCCGTCGGAACAATCTTTCCACTGGAGCAGAGGTAGCGGGAATGCTAAGGAAGTCTCTCGCCATTTTTGCCAGCACTGGAATAGTTGGCTCATTTGCCTTCCACCAAGTCAAGATATTTACTTTACTAGGGAATCTTGGCTGTTGAAGATAGTTTTAAAGTCCTTTCCTACATTCTTCATACTGAGATGGCTGACTAGGAGTAAATTTAGTAAAAATATCTACTGATAACTAAAAAGGAGCGGAAACTCTATTGTAAAGTCAAAAAAGTTAAATAAAAGTTCAGAGATTAATTCTATTATTCTGTTCTGTATGGTCAAATAGTTAAGGTAAGTGAACTTAATCGACAAGGGGTAAATAAAGGGAAAAGTTTAGTCGAAAGAACATGCCTCTTAGTACTGGGTCGTTCCTGCTTACAGAGAGAGTGTACATTTAGCAGGTCGTCCTCATCACTTTCTACCAAAGCAGACCTCTCAAGATTCTCTCGATCCATTGACTGAGCGGACTGCAATCGAGTGGAATAATTATCGTGTTAGACTTTGAACATTTCTTCAAATGTCAATCCGGACTTATCATGCATCTCCTTTCCCCATGGATTCATGGAGAAAGTTTCACATTTATGACGAGGATTCACTGATACTATCGCATAGTATTTAAATACCTCTCTTAATGTTAAGCGCTGTTCCAATCATATCATCCGTTGAAATCCACCCAGTTGGGACATCTAACACAGGGTTCAGCGATTGTTCTCCTGCAACTTCCCATGCACTGAGGAATTTATTTCGTAACTGCTCATTTTTTTAATTTTTACAATTAAATATCTTATTTTGACAACTGAAGCTTTATTTTCTCCTTCCAATTCGAAATCTTCACCATCACTGTCAATTAATAGAAGATGATATTCTGAAACCCCTTCCGCCAGAGACAACATTCTTCAAAATCCTCTAATTCAAGGTTAAGTATATGGGCTAAGCATCTAAAATGCAGATCAGTGCAATTATAACTTGGTAGCATCTTGCAGAGTTCCTCCTTGAATTTACTATTTGCGGAGGCGTTATCTACGGTTACTCCTTGCAGCTTGTGCTCAGGATTTTAAGGCTATTCATCAAAACTTCAGCAATATCCCTTCCTGTGTGGTTACCTCTGGATGGAACGAAGTCAACAACAAGAGATTGGGACTTCCACTTCTCGTCAATGAAATGAGTCATGATTCCGTTGTATTATTTGCCAGCTATGGATGTCCAGCCATCGATGGTGAAAGACAGATTGGATTTATTATGTTTCTGCAACTGCAACACCGCCTACTGCATCCTATTAGAATGGTCAAGTACCGTATGTCGTAACTTTGTCCTTTTAGGGAATGTAACGGGGGGATTCAACATCTTGAAAAAGTTTTGAGTACCATCATCATAAAAAAATCGGGATGGGAGGCATTTCTGCCCTGTCTAGTCAACTATTGCATTTCCGAACTCATTATTTCCATCATCATTCTGATATTAAAATAAAAATTCTCTCTTATTTCAATTTTTTTCTATGATAAGATAATTGTGCACTCTAATTGTGCTTTATAGTGAGAGACATTCGTAGTGAAAGACATTTCGTAAAGATTTGAGACGGATTTCGTTAAGACTTGAGAGACATGAAAATTGATTGAAATGTTGTGGATGGTTGAAAATGGTTGTTTTAGATTGAATGAACGCGCTTATCGCTTCAATAAGGTAGGGATCACACACAAAATAGATAAATTGCGACATAGCTGCACCTTTACAGCGAATTGTCAAAACCGTAGTTTTTTTCATCTGCCACCAAACCGTTGTAGCAGTGTTAAAGTCGACAGTCTGCAAACAGATTGTTTGCAAGGAACCCAGCCCCTTTAAGAATGGACTGAATGCAGCTGAAATAAAGTAAAAGCTAGGTGTGTGTGTGGGATAAGTAGGACGAATGGAGTTAGAATGAGTGGCTGATGAATGAATGCCGGTCAGAGGCTCCAGTAGTGGACTCCTTGATTTAATGGAATTTAATGAAAAGGAATGGAATGGTTTAGCAAAATAAAAGCAAATGAAAACAATTGAAGACAAAGGAGAGCCAGTCATAGTTATTTATCTCGTATCATCTTCGACACAATTTAACAATATTATGCTAAATATACTCACTGACCTAGGAAGGTGTATGATGCAGGAAGAGGTATTACATAGTGACTTAAATTGTCATTCATCCCTTCGCCGAGGTGATGTGCGATGCGCAATTCGAAATTGCGGCATCCTTTTCTCTTAGCAGGCAAGCTATAAGCAGGATTACAAGTGTCGCTGGGTGATACTTTACACCATTTACGAGTATAATCCATGATATTTTTGTCGTAGAAGTAAGCACTGAAAATAACTTCTTTAGAAAATAGTATACTTTTGCTGGATAAGTTTTCCAACGTATTTATTGTAGGTAATTAGGAAAAGTAGTGAGCCAATAACATTCTCTTACTTGGCTCCCTAAGTCACGCTCATGTCATCAGAAATGGTAGTATTGGCAAAATATAATTTTTAATAGTTAGCTAATTTATCGCAAAGTTAACATTTATTTCGTATTAGCAGGACGCATTTATTGGGATAATGTTACTGAATACCAATTAACCACACATATGACTATTTCGAGACTTTCGATAGTCTCGTGGAAGTAGTATCGTCTCGTCTAGTCGAAAAGCGATCTCGTCTCGATTTCTCCACTACGATTTCGTCTCGGGTCTTTCTCGAAAACGGAGACGAGACGAGAAAGTCTCGACCATTTTGCGCTTAGACCTTAATCTCTTTGCCATATCTCCTAAACGAAAATATCTAGAGAAACGGTTGACGTCTTATTTTGTTTGCAAAAGATTGTACAGCAACAGTGAGTGATAAACTTGGTAAATAGACTAAATTTTGTCGAAATCGTTTAACTTTTAACAACAAAAATACAGCTTTTTAAAATTTGAATTATTTCTCTAGTTTGACACGTTAGTCTTTTGTCTTACCACAGGAATAAGTTTTGTCGTGGGCAGTTCACAAATAACCGAGATATAAAACTTCAAAGATTGGACTACGCCCTGGTTCGCCACGAGCGAAGGACCCGCTGTCGGCGTCAAAGTGATGTGCCACTGTACTTTGAGAATTTATGTGTTGGTCCGAGTAAATGCTAGTGCAATACTTTATAAACCACTTTAAAGAAAATTTAAATTCAATTTCAGCAATAATTTTAATAATATGATACAACCAAAAATGGAGATACGTTAATGCAATAATCGACACCGCACACTCTAAATTTAGCAGTTTTGTCAACTTCATGAACTTTGTAATTCATCCTAGGAAGAGCTACATAATCTAAAGCATTGACTTTCCACAAAAGTTGTAAGAGTTAATAAAGATACAAGAAATGGCAAGCGCAAATTTTATAACGCATATTTCGTTGTTAATGAACGAAAATGTTTAAACATTATCTAGTCATACAATTTGCTTAGAATAAAAAAATTAATACTCCACGTGTATGCTTTTTGTGCTCCTGTTTATTATTTTCTGAATTCTTAGCACATTACTTCGCTTTTCTCCAGATACTTTGGAATTCGACCTCAACAAAGCTGGTTTCCTATCTGCATTGCCGTATTTGGCGATGACCATCATCCTGCAGGCAGCTGGCTACCTGGCAGATTACTTACGAACGCTGTCTCTGACAGTCAAGAGAGGAAAAATCGTAACATATGTTTTGTCTACCACTGGCGTGCGAAAAATATTCAACTGTGGAGCATTTTTGAGTCAAACAGTGTTCATGCTTTTGGCGGCGCACTCGCCGTCCGCCGGTGGCGCTGTGGCCGGACTCACCCTCGCCGTCGGCCTCGGAGGATTCGCTTGGTCTGGTTTCAGGTGAGCGCTTCAGCCCTCCCTCTGCATGCTAACAGAAGTCGCACTCTAAACAGCCATCGGAAGGGCTAGAGAGGTTAGTTCTACCTCGTGAACTGTCGGAAGCACGACTGCCTTCTTAGGCTGTGGACGCATTATAAAATCACTCAGACGGTGAAAACTGTGCCGAAGGGTGCGACTCATTCGAAAAGTGGTAATGACATCTCGTCTCTGGGTGCGTTACGTACACAATTAAATCTCCTGAAGAAATAGAGGCCAACTACGGGCGCTTTCTCGATCTTGCCTTTAGGCGCTCCAACCGTGACCGTCAAAGGCAAATACTCGATTTCGTATATGCGTTAAAGTCTTTTTCAAATCATTTGAAATTGTGTTTCAAAAATCCTTCTCTCGCGCCGATGACTTTCGATTGTTTTTGAAAACCAGGAAACAAAATGTGCGGATTATTCCAAGAATATCTATTCGCCGAACACACTTTTAAAAGCTATGGAAGTAGACAGCAGCGCCTCTTCTATGAAATTACCACATTTGGACTTTAGTTGTCTCTGTGACTGGCTAATTTGTGTGAAATTAAGGCTCTGAAAGGAGCCGATATGTTTCATCCCCAATTTCCTTGGGGATTTCGATTCACACGGTTTTTCCCGAAAAAATTGTTCTATGTACATAAATAGATAAACTATATTTTATTTTTCCCACTCTCGAATCGAACGCAATGTACTTTCGTGGTCGACTAGCAAGAAAAATAGCGTGGACATTTATCATTTTGTAGTTCGACGGAGGACGGATCGTTTTCTCAAACTGAGTGCCCATCGTATGAATCAAGTGACGTTTTAGTCATTTTCTGGTAGAATCGCTCGAGTCATTGGCACATTGATGTGAATGGAAAAAGACCATCCTTCCGGTGTAGCAAAATACACGCAGATAAATGGATTTATTATCGCGTGGGCTGAGATTGAGAGTCTGCAGAATCCACTTGCACACCTTGCCACGATCAAGATATAAACATTCAACTAGGCTGTAATTAATCGTGAGTTGAATATGTCAAATGGAAAAATGGAAGAACAGAGGCGGTTTGAGGTCGGGCGCAAAAGAAAATGTCGAGAGGGAAAACAGAAATACAAGATGAACAAATTATTGCAGAGGAACCTTTGTAAGGAGAAAGTAGCGAACACGACTGTGCTGTTCCGATGAGCGGTCGCGCAGCTGAGAGGGAAAGACGCCCACGCAGTGATGAAATGATGAAAATAAGCGAATGTAAACATGCCATCACATTTCATCGTCCATTGTAAAGTTGCACGTGATTAAAATTGTAAATATGAAATCGGCCTAGGCACCAATAAAAAGTTCTAAATTTGGGTCTTGCACGTCCCCCTCGGCTGAGAAGTCGGGGGCGCAACTACTCCCCTTGGATCACGATTTCTCGACGTAGTCGAAGAGCGGAATTACAAGGGAGGATAGTAATTGCTGTTTTAATGCAATAAGCACGACGTGCTTTTACCCGTGAAGAGATTGTAGGGACTGATTAATTATAATTTGCGTACAGTGAAACCTACTGTTGAGTTTTTCTGATTTAAGCAAAAACTTGTCAGTTGATCTCTTGTTAATTTCTTTTAATACTTTATCGACAGTACAAAAGCAATATCACCAACTAGTCTATTTACTGAGTAACCATAAAACAAACATCTGCCACATGGCAACCATCGCCAATAACTTCTATATCTAACACCTACCTCGGCGGCCACCTCCCTCAGCAGTCTCGCGTCTCTGAGCGGCCGACTTGATTGGAGAACGGAATGAAATTCCCATACGAGCGATGGAAGTTTTCCCTTTGTTCGCCGGTGACCTTTTTTAGAGGCCAAAGGTCACCCTCTACTTAAGGAAGCGGCCACTCCTCAGCGACAAGATTCCCCGTCGGGATTATTGCCTCCTTTCTCTTAAACATCGGAGAATCAAGAGTCAATTATAGATTGACTGTACTTCCTAAGCTGTCTGAACGGTGGCAGCAAGAGCCGCAGGTTCCCCATGGGAGCGGTCAGAATACCTGTAACTGTCGCGGAGGAGGTCAACGGTGGCGACAACTGCCGGGCGACTATAATCATGTCGCTGCGTGAACGACTTTAGCCTCTCGTCGCGCGAGTTAGAAGACAGCGCAGCGGGTAAATATTCGGAACGTCGAGTATAATGAAGACATAACTCAGGCATTTCGAGAAACTGGTATATTTAACACAATACAGCGAAAGCGCCAGATGACGCATTGCCCGTGTCAATGCGGACCAACGTCTGCTGTGGCGATATCGCCAGAAGAGAGGTATATAATATACATGAACAGGCATCAAATAGTCCTTCACAATTAGACATCCAAGGCGGACGAGCAATTCAGTAAACGCTTGGAAAGGTATCCTTCCGCGCCTTATTACACATGGAACTCCATTTAACTTAAAGAACTCCTTCAGACACGCGCTACGGATGAGAATTTTCTGCCTTTAAATTTCTTTTAAATCGCTGCGGGATCTTTGCGTAAATAAATATACTTACGCTAAACACACCCCTTATTATTTTCTCAGAACTCGCCTTCTATGGACACCATCTAAGGTTCAGTGGAGATATCATTAATAATGATAATCGACAAAAGAAAAAAGTCCAAAATAACAATTTTATTACAACATGTAACTGAAGGGGTTTCAGTTTTCTTTTGCGGTAGCTAAGTATCGTTTTCACTTCCTTTTTCATACGAGCAGTAGTAATAAAAGCATTGGCTCAAAGTCCGTAATTCTGTTGCTGCACTGACCACGTATCGTTCCGATTTGTAAACCTGATTCGAGTTTCATGCAATAAATGTTGCAGCTATCTCCTTATCGCCTCAATTTGGCGACCGCTGTTCTGAAACGACGGTGCGATTTCTTCGGAACGAGGTGTGTGTTGGAAACCCCCGAGGGAAGGAACTCGACGTTTAAGGGAAGTATTGACCTCTTCAAACCCTAGGGCCTTTGAGTGGCCTCACCCGGAATCAACCGTGCATCGGATTCAAGTTTGAGGACAGTGGTCAGACGAACATCCGGATTTCGACCTGAGATGAGAAGCACGCAGTGCCGTCGCTCCCTTCCCTGGTGTGCTTCCTTTCCCTGAGGGACCTCAACGAGCTCAAAACGGTGCGACAAAGCCCTGCGACGTTCCGAGAGAATTCTACATTACCATATATTTTCATTATTTCCCGCAAAGGGAATGCCTTTGGATTTGGCTTCACGCACGATCTTTCGTTTCTTAGCCCTCTGAAAAGAAGAAATAAAAACTTTAGGGCAGTGGGCGAGACGGCATGGAAAGAAAACTTTCTCAAAATTGCGAAGAACCACTATATCCTGTACGATTAATCCTGCCCTAAATATAAGGACCTAAGAAAGAAGGAGGGAATCTGGGAGGAAATAGCAGCACAACTGGGAGAAAAAGGATTACAGTTTAGGGAGTCCTTACCCATTATTGGTATTTTCTGGAGAAAATGTTTACTCGTTCCCTTAATCTGAAGGGTCATAGATTTTCCATCGTGCATCAGGACGGAGCTCACACGCTTCGGTGGCGGTTACTCGCGAATTGGGTAAACCTCTTGTGCGGAAAATGAGGAAAGGTCCTCATCCACAGGTCGGCTTGGTGGCTTCTTAAAGAGAGAGAACTTTCTTGGTGACGTGGCGTTATCGAGCGAGGGCATCTATCCGTTATACATTTCTTTCGATGATCCTCTGACATTCTTTTGGCCCATTGTTGATGCTTATTTGAAGAATTCCGCGATGACCAGGGCGCTCTGATTTGTTCGCTCTGGGACAGTGGCCTGTCGGGAAAATGTCGCCTCTTCCCCCTCGGTTAGTTTCCCTTTGGACTCTGTATCAAGCCACCGGTCGATTTCAGCTTCAGTATGTCAGTGAAATCTGTCTGACTTCAGTCAGATTTCACTGAAACGAGTAAAATAAGAGACGGTAAAATCAAAGTCATCCTGACTCTTGGAGACAGAGGGAAGTGATCTTATAGAGTAGAATAGGAATGCCAGCGGTCACGTCATAGGCATGGTTTTTATGAGTGAAAGGACCCAAAGTAATAAAGCCCTGAAGATAAAGTGTGGCATTTTGTGGGATTTGGAGGAAAACAAGGACTGCAGAATGAAAGTGAAGAGATGGATGAGTGCTGAGCGAATGCAACGGGATCGCGTGAGAGTGGCTGATCGGCGGGCGCGCGAAGAGATTGCCAGGTATACGAGGAGGTGCGTCAAATAGCGAAGAAACTTCTTTTGGTGGATAACTTGCTTGTTTGAATTGCTTGCCGAATGGTTGGCTATACTATTTATGAAGTCGCCATAATGTAGGGTTGCGTAACACTTAAAATGCCCGAATGAACGGCATTAAATTAAGGTTTTGTGTATCAATACATCATAGAACCAAATTAAATATACGAAAATCATTTTCTAGGCTTCAAATAAACCTCAGACTTATTAAGAAAATAGCAGTGCCACTAAAACTGGTGGTCATGTTGAAAACTCGCCGTGACGTCATATGGCAGCATGGCATCTCGTACTCGGTTGGTAACAGGCGTTTACCATGCCTACCTACTCATTCTGAACTCTGATCATTTACCGGCATGTTCCCTGTCAATGTTTGGTTCGTAAGCATAAACAAATAAAACATCTCCTAAGACCATGAGAGTGCATTTGTTTGCCATAATAAAATCTTTTTTGACAAATCGCTACACAAATATTGAGGGTAATGACTCCATCAAAACCCATTACAAGTTCACGAATGCTTTGAATACTACTAAATTATAACCAGAAGTGTCTTTTCCATCATGCAATAAGCGTATTGATAATATTTTTACCAAACTGGAGGTACAAAAAGGCAAATTACTGTGGTATGTCGTCTGCATCGGATTATCTTGTTCTAGTCTTAGAGACACGGTGCGCTCTCCACGAATGAATTAGTTTTATAAGTAGCAGCTCCTGTGGAGAAAAGAGGAAAACTTGGAACATGTAGAAATTACTGATGGAAAAGTTAACAATGACACATCTTTGCATTAATCATTAAAATTTCTTCCATTATAATTGAATAATTGAATGTTTGTCTGGGCAGTCAAGCTTTTGGAGACTTATCTGTTGAGCGTGCGAGTAAAGGGAGAAATTTAAGAATAGTCGTCATCGCTGCGTAACATTAAAATCTATCGTTTCATGTGCGAGTGGTAGCAGAAAAATTTAAAGTCAAGTTCATTGATCTACACCGGGCACTTGAGAAATAGAGGAATTGTGTTCGTTCAGGGGCTCTTTAGAGTTGTACTGGAAGGCATTAATATATGTTGCGGCTTTGCGGACCTGTGCCAAGTGTAATTAAATTCAATGCACCATAGAATAGTGAGGCATGTGTACTCGGCGATAGTATGATTGAGGCCGAAAGGAGGCGAGGAGGAGAAAAATAACGGAAAAAGACCAACCGCATACGTTAAACTACCCGGCGATAGCACATGGAAAGAGGGAAACGCTTTATAATACGTCTTCGGGTTTTATTTTATCCAAATACATCCAGAAGACGTAAAGGCGTTCACGCTGAAGACTTAAAAGAGAGTTTGAATTTCGTGAACCATCGCTCCAATACATCTGAATTCGGGAGCTTAAATATTCGACACATAAAAAGTGGAAAAAAGCCGCCGATTTAGATGCAAGGATACTCGATGAAGGCTTTTTAGCAGTCTTACTAATCATGGAATAACTAACACTAAAACTGGCTAGCATGAGATGAGACCAGGAGATGGCAGCAGAGGGGATATGAGGTAGTCCGCGCGAGATAGTTCCCTAGTCATAGTAGAGACCATATTCGAATTATACGTTTGAATTTCACCAGCTGTAGGACACATCAATTAAATATTGCATTATTAATGGTGCAATTATATAGTTTTATATGACAGTAATTGTAAGTAATTAAATGAAAATATCTAAGTAAGTCTCCAACCTGACTCATTATTTTCGCGCGGCACGTTTGAAACTCCTTCAAAACGGAAGGTTTTTTGTGATACCCAAGAACCTATTGCGGTGACAATATGATTAATTTTCAAAAATAGTTGAGGAAACATACAAACTACACACTGTTAGTTTTTTGGCGACATCTAAGTGTTAGAAATACCTCATTTTGTAAATAATGTATCTCTGGAGTGCATACACGTAACATTTACCATGTACAAGGACTGGTATTTTCTGGCAAATATCTCGGAAAGTAACGAGGTAAGGGGTTGAATTTTTTTGTCATTAGAAGGGTGAGATATGTTTCTTTAAATGAGACCTTAATTGGTGGTTGTCCTAAAGAATTCTTTGCAACACGGCATGGATGCTATTGATTTTGATACACAATCTGTAATTTTAAAGACTATTTCTTCGTCTACACTGTTAGGACGGAATAACTCAGAGAATTTTTCGAGCGTGTACATGTAGAATATAAGCAGTTAATGTAATACTGTTTTAAAAATTGGTTATCAAGTTTTTCCAGCTGTGGGAAGTCTGTTAAAAATGTTTGAAGCTGCACAAATCTTTCTTCCTTTCTCAGTTTAAACCTACTGTCAATATCAGAAAGTTTTTTGAAAATGCTTTCAGTGAAATATATTTTCTTTTTTTCACTCTTTCATGCACATATTTCAAATCAATGCTGATGGCTTACAAAGAGAGGGTACATCTACAATAGAAATGCTATTTATACTCCTTAATGTAAAAACATCAATTGAAGATAGATTAGCTTACAAGTTTGTATCATTGAAAGTAAAGACTATGTAATCTGAAATGGAGGAAAATGGTAAGAGGTAACTTTGTAACCCTCAGCAACCAGACCATGACCTTGGCTGCATATTCTCCTCGGGTCTTTTTCTCAAAGCTAAATTTTGATTAGTGTCACTAATTGCCGAGGTTTTCGAAGCAAATTAAAGCTTTTATCCACGAAAACATTTGTTGCCTCGTTGTATTAACATCAGTTAAGTAACCATATCTTCCGTATTTTGAAAGATAGAGATGTGATTTTTCTGCATTGAATTAAGAAATAAATTTACTAAAAGTTTTATTCTTACACATTTTTTGATACCTCTGAAATTAAGAACGCAATCGTACATTTTTTTTGAGGAATTAAATTTCAACGAATATTCGAGAGCCATTTTGAAAATAATATACCGTTAGCATTGATGATAGCAGAACAAGAACAATACATACCTTATGCACCACCGTGAAAAGGTTCAAAACTCCTCAATGGATACTATTAATTGAAATTGGGTGTTTTCATTGTAATTGCAGAATACTTCTGAAGAAATGTTTACGTTGCCATAGCTCGGTAACTAAGGAGTTGCGACCCCATGTTGCTACAATAAAAACGTCTTCAAATCACCTCCCCTACCTCCTCAAGAGGTTTTGAACATTCCTCTTGAAACACCCAGTATATGCGTGATAACTTTGTATTTGGAACTTGAGCTGGTCGAAAAGTCGACGAAAGTCGTCTTTTTGTGTCGACTAGTCGACTTTCAAAGTCAAAAGTCGAAGTCGAAAGTCGACTTTTGCGGAGCGATTCCAATCCCTAGTCGCACACGGCACTACTCCGGGCTCGGCACCTTGACATAGAAATTCTTTCATAGGAACATTCTGATATGGAAATAACTGAACTTTTATCTTTCGCCCATGAAGATAAAGAGAATGAACACTTGGTGTTCAATTAAATGCCCTAAATCCAAAACAATATTTGTGTGCTCGTACTTCAGGCCACACAACACATACGTCACTTCAATTTTAGAATTAGAAAGACAGATAAATAGCATCCCATCCAGGAATCCCGAAAGAAAATTGACAATGGGTGGAGATTTCAACGGTCCCTCTATAGATTGGAAGACCTACAGTTTCATTCCCGGGGGGAGAGATGAAAGAACATGAGAGTCCCTGATGTACACTTTCTCATCAAACGCACTACTTCAGATTGCAACGACACCTAACAGAGGAGATGGCATTCTTGATTTACTGGCTACAAATATAGCACATCAATTCATTAAGGTGGTCATTGTCGTGGGAATTAGTGACCATAAGGTAGTCAGAGATAAGTTTTCTTTAAATACCCGTAAAAAATGTTAAACGAATAAGAATGTATTAAATTTAAGAAACAGCTGATTTCGAATGGGTTCAAATTTCCTATAAAAATTCCCGTCTTCCAAGAATCAATAACTAAGTTCTGTTGAAGGCTTCCGCGGGGCTTTGATGGAGGTTGATTCCTTTTTCCGGGTTTTCCGCCGCGTTGGTTCATGCTTGGGGACGATATTTCGCCGGCTGTCCTGCTGGCTTCCTCAGGTCCATGTAACAATTCGGTTCTGGAAGCGCCGTGTTATGTAGGGTCGTCCCCAAGCATGAACCAACGCGGCGGAAAACCCGGAAAAAGGAATCAACCTCCATCAATAACTAAGTTAGACACAAAGGGTCTTTGGGAAGCTTTTCTTTCGATCGTGCATTTAGAAATAAAAAATTATACCCCAAGTAAAGTAAAAAAAGAGATCAGCGAACCGAGTTGGTACGACGCGGAAGTGAGAAAATCGTTGAGGCGACAGAGAGTATGCAACGCCAAGATGAAAAAATATCCGTGCAGATTAATCCTCTGATAATCGCGAGTTAATTATTGAAAAATACAAGTTGTCCAAAGCCGCCACAAAGGTCTCGTTAGAGTTTCTGACCTCTTGAAAAAACATGGATGGGAATCGCCTTCCAATCGTCGATTGAAAACTACACTCCATCTTACATGTAAATTCAAAACCAATTTAGGAATTTCCCGACTAAGTTATCAATATCTTCCAAACTCCAACATACTACGGTAGATCAGGTCATGAGAATAAAATAAGGGAAATAGATTTTAGAACGGAAAGGTTTAAAATGTCGTTTTTCTTATGATCGGTAATAGTCCATAATGGGTGCGTTCAGACTTTTACGGAGGTTACTTGACAGGTAGTGTTCAGGTGATTAATTCATACGCCCCCTAATGCATGTGTTTATAAATCTTCTGAGTGGTGTTGACACCATGTTTGTCACGTTCCCTGCATGACTCTTGTGTCACCTTTAAAAAGTTACGTAATACATTAGTTTAGTAGTTTCTGTAGCATTTGTAGCATAAACATAGTGTGGTGCATGTCGGTGAAAGTTGATTTCTTCACTGTAGGTGATAAGTCACCTCTGCCAAACACCCTTGTGGTGGGTTGCAGGGTAATAAGTAGATGTAGATATTTTGGGAGTTAGCTGTTTACTCGAGGGGTCCGCAACCTTCTCAGGGACATCCGCGCACCGAGAACAAGAGTCTCTTAAGGAGAGCACACACATTGGATGGAGCTATTTTCATTGAAACTTTGCCGAGAACAAGTTGAACTTTCAACGTGCAATCATGGTAATCTCTCTGGCAATGTTGATGCAGGCACATTAACAGGTAAAAACGTGATTATATGAATGAGTAGGAAAACTTACACTTTTTACTTGAAAAATGTATGCAAGGTCGTATTTATCTCTCTCCTTCCCGATGACATCCTTCGCGCGATTTCAGAATTTGGAAACATTGCTTTCATCAGGGAACTCGTGCAGCCTGTGGAACTGTAGCTGTTGTGGTGCCTCACGCAATGGAGCGCTAATGTTCCTTTTGCTGCACGAATTTGATCACCTGTACTTGAAGATGGTTGCTCAAAGAAATTCGTAATCCTAGATGAACAATTTTCACCCCGCTGATTCCTTTGGTAAGCCATCACAAAGATGGCTTACCAAAGCCATCTTTGTGATGGCTTACCAAGCCAAATGGCTTACAAAGCCAAGCTTCTTACGGCTAGACAATGAAATAAAAGAGAGAAAATCTCCAAAAGCCGTAAACAATTGGCACCCTTCGTCGACAAACACCAAATTTACTGTGTTGGTATGCTGGGAAACCACAGCAGAGACCAACCACAGCCTCTCAACCAAGAATACCCCCTGTGTTGGTTTACGGGAATGTTACTTCCTCGTCAGGGACCAAACACAGACGCACACACACAACCCAAATAGAATCCTTTGCAAGGGCTAATGGGACCCCGCTAAGGATGTTTGGGTTATAACCTCGGATCCTTCACAGGGCTAATGAGACCCCGCTAAGGATGTCCGGTTATTTACGCAAGCACACAAAATCACTCACTCACACACACAAATGGGCCCAACTTCTGGGAGAATCAGCTCAAAAAGAGCGTGGTCAAATCGACAAAACAGGACGAGGGTGGGGGGTCGAATACGCGTATTTCGGCTACAAAGTAGCCCTCATCAGCGAACCGAAGGTAACGCGTCACTTCAACGCAGGGTTGAAGTGAGGAAGGGTCAAGACATCCTAGTCGTTAATAAAGGTGAACTGAGGAGGAGGGGGGGAGAGAGACAACCAATAGGGAAAGAGAGAGGGGGAAGGGCGAAAGACAAAACGCGAATGAAAACAACCAAAGAAAATGATTGGGGAAGGGGGAGGGGGAATGTGAAGGGGGAGGTGTAAAAGGGAGTGGGGGTTGCAACGGACGTAAAGTAGAACGTTGGAGGGAGGGGGGGTGAGGAAAGGGAAAGGAAGTGATCGGTTAACGGCGTACATTAAGAGACGTAACGAATTATTTAAAGTTCAAAACTGAGTAGAGGGAGGAATGAGGGATGGGTCCAGCGTCGCTGTTTAGGAGTTTGGCTTTATTTTTAAATATGAAGATACTCTCGTAAGCTTCTAATAGGTTATTACTTGTATGCTTTACGAGTTTCAAATTATCTTTTGTAACGTCGTGCCCGGTCATGATTAGATGCTGCGCTACACTAGACTTTTCGGGATTGTGATTTCTGAAGTGAGAGTAGTGTTCTTTGAATCTGGTTTGTAAAGTACGTCGTGTCTGTCCTATGTAGGCTAAATGGCAAGTGTTACAGTTGATTTTATAAATGCCTGATTTTTCTAATGCCGGAATTTTATCTTTATCGTTTCCTAATAGGTTTTTAAGCTTGTTTTGGTTAGAATAGGAGATTTTAGTTTTAACTGATTTGAAGATTTTATCGATTCCTTTCGTTAAACGGGGATAATAGGGCAATTTAATGTACTTTTCGGCTTTATCTTTCTTGTGTGTGGTGGAGTTAGAAATCAAATGTATAAATTTATACTTCTTCACAATGTTTTCGACTGTTGAATCTTGAAAACCATTCCATTTAGCAATATCTTTAATAATATTTAATTCTTTAATGTAGGCCGATCTCTGGAGAGGGACGTTAAAAAGTCTATGAACGAGAGAGCGGAAGACGGCCAGTTTATGGTTGGCATGGTCGAATGAAAGATTGTGGATGTAGTTGGTGGTGTGTGTTGGTTTTCGATAAATATCGAAAGATATCTTGTCTCCAGATCTAGTGAGGCAGAGATCAAGGAAGGGAAGACGGTTTTCTTTCTCTATTTCTACTGTAAATTTGATGGATGGAAACAGGCTGTTTAGATCACTTACAAAATTATCCAGGTTATATTTCGTGGTATCAAAAACTGCAAATATGTCGTCTTCGTAGCGTAAGTATACAGAGGGGAAGTAAGTAAATTTTTCTTTAAAAAGGTTTTCAAAGTGAGACATAAAAACGTTGGCTAGAAAGGGCGAAAGCGAGTTGCCCATGGCAGTTCCGAAATCCTGTTTGAAAAATCTACCTTCTAAAGTAAAATAATTTTGGTTCATGACCAAATTGGTAAGTCTAATGTACTCCTCGATTGTTTTTGAGTCCAAAGAGAGTGACTTCAACCAATCCTCTAGTGCTTGGATAGCAATGTCAACGGGTGCACTAGGAAATAGATTAGTTACATCAAATGAGACCATTATTTCACCCTCGAGGAAAATGTAATCTTTAGTCTTTTCAATGAATTCAAAATTATTTTTAATGGAATGAGGGCTTTTAAAATCGAGGCTTGTAAACTGGGAAACTAACCATTTTGATAGTAAGTATGTGGGCGAATCAATTCCAGATACAATGGGTCTCATTGGGCAGTCGATTTTATGGACTTCAGGTAGGCAATACATTCTCGGTAAAGTGGGATTGGTTACATAGAGTTTGAACTTCACTTTATTATCAATAAGAATAGTGCAGTCTTTAAGGACGGATTTGAACTGTGAAGTGAGCTTATTAATTGGGTTTTTATTTACTTCAGTATTAGGCCCGTTTGACAGTAACAGATTGACTTTATGGAAGAATTCTTCTTTGTCAAGAATGACACATTGATTTCCCTTGTCTGCCTTCATGTAAAAACAATTTTTACTTTTTGTTGTTTGACTATTTCAAAATTTTTGTTACAGTTAGAAGAAAAATTAATTTTGGAATTGAGGAGATTTTTCTTAATTTGTTTTTCACATCCCTTGCGGATAAAGTCCTCGGTGGCGTTATCAAAGAATTTAAGGGAACCTTCAATGTGGGCAACCAAATCTATAACAGGAGGAGATTTTGGTTGTAAATTGAAATTTAGGCCATTGTTTAATAAGGTAAGTTCCTCCTTGGAGAAAGATTCTTTAGAAAGGTTGAGAACATTATCTAAACTATCATTGCAAGGAATGGAAGGATTAGACTTACTCAGGAGTCTTTTCAGTTTGCGGTTTGTACAGCGGGCCTTGTTTTCTCTTTGGATCCTATTTGGTTGCGTGTGTGCGTCTGTGTTTGGTCCCTGGCGAGGAAGTAACATTCCCGTAAACCAACTCAGGGGGGTATTCTTGGTTGAGAGGCTGTGGTTGGTCTCTGCTGTGGTTTTCCCAACATACCAACACAGTAAATTTGGTGTTTGTCGACGAAGGGTGCCAATTGTTTACGGCTTTTGGAGATTTTCTCTCTTTTATTTGATTCCTTTGGTGTTTCACCGAATCCACGTAGGATTCCAAATCTAGCGGTCCTTTGTTTGCAACCAAAACGTAGGGAGCCCCACACTACACATTCCGCTTCTGAATCATTACGACCATTGTGAAAACAAAGAAATTTCTTTTCGAGATCATCTCTGAACTTACATTTTCGTTTCGGCATTTGGGTATAATATTATAGCCATAAGCGACACCATGTAATCCAACACAACGCCAGTGACTAAACAGCAGAATTTAGACGGGCGTTCATTAGTCGTTTCCGTTTCTTACGATCGATGTATTTTTTGGTGTAGAAATCGATATTTCACTCGATCGACGCGTATTTGATAGAGTCAAAGATTAGAGTGTATATGATTGCAATGAGTGGATACTGGAATGTTTCTTACTTCGTCCTTTTAAACGTTTAACTTGAAATGGCAGGAAACCCGGACATTTCGATTTTTTAATAAAACCCGCGCGGACGCTCATTTCATTATCACATAAAAGAGGACGTGTGGTAACCCTGCTTTTGAGACAAATGAGAAACAATTCGTAATTTGTACTTTAAGGTGTTTTCTAAGAACTAGCTACTTCTAATGTAGTATTTCAGATACAAAATATTCTCTCAAAAAGTATTTTCGTTACAAATTACGACATGCGATAGTATAAAAAATACGCATTACAAATACACGTACTTTCGATACTGCACATCTCTGGGCATATTTACCATTGTCACTCAAATTTATCTCTTGCCAGTGAGCAGGGAAAGATGTTTGTGATAAATGGGAGAATAAATATTAGTTAATTTTATGTAGAATTAATTAATAAATACATTAAAGTATGGGTAAATACATCGGAATGCCGAGCCCTGAGCGGGGGATTTTGGTCGAACTGGATTCTGGTCGAACTTGCACTCGAGTCACAACTGTGGCCAGAGCAGTGGATTTAAGTTCAAGGGAGGATAATAGACCCCTGAATGCCACTGCAGAGCATTCGATTCCGACTCATAACTCATGATTTTCGGTCGTATAACGACAGCTGGGTCAGCTGTCGACCACTGCTACCCAACGTTGGGCCAAGATATGGCCGATATAATTTCTGCAGAGGAATGACCGTATTATGAAGTTATGAGCGTTGGTGCACCAACGCTCATATGTACCTACTTTCAAGTACTCGACTAGCTGGTCGATGAGGTCACCAAGCATGACGAATTACAGTCACATTTGGGCCATTTCGTAACTTTGAGGTAAAATTATGCATATGAAAATGAAATGTGGCAAAAAATTAATAGACGCTATTTTTTATTACAGTGTTAATCACTTAGATATAGCACCTCAGCACGCGAGTGTCCTAATGGGGCTGTCCAACACAATTGCTACGTTGCCGGGAATAATCAGTCCTGCATTAACTGGATATATCGTACAAAATAAGGTGAGCAAGATGGAAACATCAAAATGGTAATACCAAATATGGGTATCTATCGATATTCCCAACAGACATAGAATTTCTTTTAATACTTCTGATTTCATGACATTGAAAATTACATTATTAATTAATTTAATTATTATAGAATGCAATTCTTGCCCCTTCGATTCCCCGAAAAGTATCGGGTTTCATTGCCGTCATAATGGCCGGAGACTCGGGAGGAGTCGTGCAATTTTCGCAGCCACGTCCGACGTCCATCGGATGAGTCACTACTCCGCGTTTGAGTCGAGCGTAATGTCAGCTCGACAGTGTGACCCAAGGTTGACGGCATTCTGCACGTGAGATGCAGTTCATTCCAACTGTGACACGCAGCTGGGACCAGATGATCCGCCTATTTGTCTATTCCTCTTTCGCGTCCATGTTCGTTTCAGTTAGAGCCAACAACTCAGTTACGAACACTTGATGACCCCCGGGGCAGCACAGGCACTATATCCTCGATGGTGTTCGATGGCATAATGATGTCGGAGGCAAACGTACTTCACTCGCAAAGCCGCACTGTGCCGAGCTGTATGCGTTGACCTGTAGGGTGATAACAGAAAATCCGGCGTTGCGCACCGCCGCGGTCTGGAACGCCAGAAAACTTCGATCAAAGCGATTACGGATCTTCGGGCGAAGACCTCAAAGTCAGCGTTATCGGGCCATTTTAGTTACCGAAAGTATGAGAATCTTGTATAGCAGATTTGTTTCACTCGATCCCTCCCTTGTTCGAATCTTTCTATCCAATCCGAACGAGAGAAGACGGTCACGCGACTGGATTCGGAAGCAGAAGGCGAGAAAGGAAGTCAAGTCGAGGAAGAATATGCTAATCCAATATTTTTAATAAATGTTGGAATTCAATTTTGTGACTTAAAGTATCTCGATGAGCTTCCACTTGACATGGCACATGTGTAAAACAAAATCGCTAATTTTTGAATAAATCACTTGGCTATTCACTAATCACCTCCAAATATATCAAGTGGTAAACATGATTTTACTCCACAGTTAAGAATTCCAACGCGCACTAAGCTTGCACATGCTACACTGCTAAAGAACACAACACAAATACGACATAGAATCTCTCTGGCACAAAAACAACAACACAACAAAACACTAATGTAAATAAAATGATCTTCGGTGCACTTTATTAATTTGCAAATGCCATCCAAAGAGACCACTGAGATGGATACCTCATAGTATCTGATGTTCACCTGACAATTACATCCACTCGGTAATTTTTGGCGAACATTAAAAATTGCTTAATTTTAACGGAATTTTACTCAAGCACACTGCCAAACCTTGCCATCATCAACGTGTAGGAGTAATGCCGTGATGTGCAAAAATACATCTCCACAGCAGATTGAATATGCGAGGCGACGTTCGAATGAATTGTAAATTTTGTCAAAAATAAAAAATTTTCCCCTGAAATGCCTTCAATGACGATCTCCCAGAGTAGCCATTAGATCTGAATTCTGACGTTAGATACGAAATATTAGGCCACTGACGCATAAAAGCATATTATCATACCACCTAAGTACTGGGCGTTGCTACAGACTGGCTCCCTAGCCTGCAGTGTATAAGTCCAGTTTGCGACGTTCTGCAGCGACCTTTCCAGTGACGTGATCGCTTGGAGTGGTTCACAACACTGCACCGCCGGCTAAGAGATATCAATTCCGATCCACAATTGCCGCGGCCGACGATATGCCTCTCATCGGACGTTCAGTAACGTCGAATTAGGGACGTTATGAGTTAGGTAATCGTCCTACAGATGAAAGAACTGTAGCCGGGAAGAAGGGGTTACTGTAAATCTCCCGCTGGGCTCGGCACGCCCTGTATCTCATGTCCACAACCTCCGTCCTGAATATGAGGCGACAGTACATACGTGACACCGCATACTGGCACGCGAGGAAGAAACCCTCCGGTCCCGGACTTGAGACCAATGGCGAAGCGTAGGAAGGCAAACGTCAGCTCTTTCGATGGTCATGCTCTTCCTTGTTTCATTAGAAACACCCATGCATGGGCTTATCTGTATGCGCCTTGAGCAAGGCCTGCCGCTCGTTTCTTTTGCTTCGAGTTTGAGGACGCATGTCTTCAATGACAATATGATCGTATCATCTTCGCTTTGCTTTCGTCAAATGATTGGTCAAACCATGGGAATAACCAGGGAGATGCCGGGGGAGGGCAGACTCACCCCCCCTTAACGAGACCATTCATTCCAAAAAAGATCCAGACAGGATGATGTCCTGCCCCCCTTATATAAATCTACGGTTAGAGATGGGTGTCCTGCTCCCCTGGTACATAAATCATGGATATGCCCATGTGTCTAAAAGCAGATCGGATTAGTCCACTGCGTCCTAGACTGCCTGGAAGAGAAATTCCTCGGCCATAGTATTCTGGTGCGCTCTCAAGAAACTGAGCATAGAGGTCTATGTTTTGAACACTCAGCATGCTGTACCAAAGAAAACTCTTTGGTATACACACTCTAGGCTCAGCAGGACTCTACATACTTTAATACAATTTTGCGACGGAAGATTTTGAATGAGGACTTCTAAGTATGGTCATCATCTACCTCGTACCACTGTTAGGTTCTGCAACTTTCTTAACATCAAAAGGTATCATATTGGTATTTCATGCATCCATAAAGTGATGTCGGAACCAGGATCAGGTTCATGGCAAGAATCTTAGGGAGATAACTCTAGATTCTTGTGAGTGTGTCTGTACTTGGAAGTGAGTTTTTTCTTCAATGCTGCCACCTTCTGTATTTTGTGACAAGGGACTCTAGCATATTTGTAGCTGCCATCGTCCTGCACTTCCCGAATGATATTGTAACGAGCTCCTCGACGCCCGTCTCTCCCGACTATCTCCGAGCGGGGTCGACGACCTGACACTTCCAACTAATCGAGAGAATAAATATGGGCTCCAGTACAGGTATAAAAGGGGGATATAGGGAAAATCTGCCTGTACTCAGATAGAAGAAGAAGGGAGGGAGGAGGGAAAGGTAAATCCTAATCGTAATTCCCTCAGTGACTTACACTCATAAAAAAGTGCCGAGAGTCACGTCTCATCATCGGGAACTACGATAAGGAAGGGTGGGGTAAAAGGAAGGATGATATGGGAGTAAAAAGAAAAGGATATGGCCTAAAACAAACTAACACGGTACCGTGACCTCCACGGCTCCCTAATAGCAGTCTCTCTGCCCGCAACCGTAACTTCAAAACCAAAAAAAATGCCCTGCTTCTGAAGGGACGACCGAATTTATACTCTCGTTGACACTACCGCTACTCCGCGGCCCTCATGAGAAGCTAACAACTGAACAAAAAAGGGACGCTAAAAACTTGGCGCCAGCATAAAAACGTTACAACATTCCCATTTAAGCGTTGCATGTCTTTCTTGTTCTCCAAGTATCTTCCTCTCATCAATCGATGCACACCAATCTCAAAAAAATAAATAATATCATTTTATAATTCAAAATAATTAATTTGTAGAGTAACGAAACTATGGCAGTTCAGGTAGAAGTTACTCTAAGGTAGTGACACATGACTTTTCTCAAAGAGACATAACAAGAGTGTCATATAAGCTTACATGAATGAAAGGAAAAATGTATAATATGGTGGTGAGGCCTGCAATGGCCTTTAGTGAGGAGACATGGGCAATAGGGCAAGTTGTTAAGTTTGCTTGTATATGTCCTTAAGTGTGGGTTTTGTTACATGGCCACTATAAAATGGCGACATAGCTGTATGTGGTTTTATTACTTTAAATAAATAAATAAATAAATAAATAAAACCACCAGGGCACGGGAAAAGAAACTTGAGGTGAGAGCGATGAAAATGCCGAGGTGGATGAGTGGATTCACGACGCATAATGGAATGAATGTGTTGGAGGGACACTCAAGAGTGATGAAGCCGATGAAGGAAGGCAGTCTGAGGTGGTTTGAGAAAGGAGGAGTGATGAGTGCGTGGGAAAGAAAGTGTAAAGATTGGATGTGTCTGGGATTAAGAGAAGGGAAGGGAGGACCAAGGTTTGGAGGAGAGGAAAGGCAGTGCGAGAGACCAAAGAAGGAGGAAAGGACTGGAGAGGGGAGGGAGCCCAAAACAGATCAGAATGGAGGAAAAGATTAAAGAAAGAATATGCCGACCACACATAAGGAGTGAAGTGAAAGAAGAAGATTCTCATCCATTCTGTCAAGGTGAACAAACTTATGAACCGCATTCCCTTCATTTGAACCTGTGCACCTATTCCACTTCCTTTCATTGCCAAACCACTCATTACCTTATCCAACCCACTTAAACTGTGATACTCAGACTAGGATGGATACGGACTAACACTTTTGGGGGGCTGACTAACTAGAGCGCTGAAAAAAATCATTCAACTTTATTGAAAGAAATGGGACTCTTATGGTTTTAAGAAAATAATGACCAATTTCGATAAATAGAACTGTTTTTTTAATTTGTTTGGAGGCTTTTTCAGACATTCTTGACAGAGTGACTTTTCTCGAAAAAAATGGGCTTTTCTGGTACTGTTCATTCAAACCCCATTCTTTAGCCTTAAATCACAAACAGGTTTCATTATAAATGCATATTTGCTGCAAGAGAATAGTTAGACACTCCACACGAATACCTTATGTTGAACTGGTTGTTGTCTACTTCAGGCATTTCTGGCTCTGTACTCCACGAAGCTCAAGTAAAAAAGTAAGAGTTTGGTGCTTCCCAAAAATAAATAAAATTGAATAAAAATCTGAAGCTTTTTAAGGAAAACTAAATGACTGCTTTTGAGTTAATAATAATAATTTACTTCTAAAGGAAAAAGTAAAGTTTCTCTCTGGCACCCCACGATGCATGAAAGGTCATTGGGGCAATGAAGCAACTAATTTGAACCTAGACATCTGGCTGAAAAGTCGAGAGCTCTTCACTCGGAGACTTTTTAGGCGGCACGTATCTTTAAATCAAGTACTATTTTGTTGCATTCTAGTCATAATTAAAAAATATAGTCTAGGGAATAGGACCTCTGCTCTTAAGGATCTGAGCACCCCTAACCCTCCAGTCCAATCGGGTGTAGGGGTGTCCACGACTCCCCCTCGGAAACTCTTTGAATATTCTAAACAAAATTTTATAACAACGTCATAGGTATATTTCAATTTATTACTTGTATAAATAAACTATGAAAAGATGTTATTGGAGGAGAAATTTACTAAACATTTCCTTAGTTAAATATGCTGCTTAGCAATAACATAATTTGCTTGAAAGTTGACCTATGAGCATTTATATTTTCAAGTATTCTGCTGGTATAGTTAGGTTTTGTTGAAGGTCAGAGAAACTCCTTCAGATTTTGTACACTGTCATGGTCCCATACTATATTTCCTTTTCCGCCTTTGCATATGATATACCCTCCTTCATCCCGTCTACAAAACCTATTCTATTTCTTCCCCTTCTCCACCTGCCCAACATCCCTCCCTCTATCGTAGTCTTGAGCAACCCATCATGACTTCCTCCAGCCACTACTCTGCCGATCCTGGATTCGATTCAGCATTTTCCTTCCCTCGCCCAGCACGCTAACCACTTCCTCATTTGTCTTTCTTTCTGTCCACCACAACTTCTGCATCCTTCAACATGCCCTCATCTCAAATGCCTGCAGCCTATTCTCATCATCCTCTCTGAGGGTCCATGTTTCAGCTTTGCACTCCTTATCAAGGTCTTCACCAGCCTCTTCATCACACCCTTACCCCATGCTCTCCTTCAGCAACTCCCTTATATTACTAAACTCTCCCTTCATCAATTCTCCTTCTTATATCTTTGCTGCTATGCCCATTTTCTTACCAAATTACCCCAGTAATTGAAACGTAATATTTTGGCACGGCGTGCGTCTTGTTCACAAGGAAATAGAGGAATAAGAAGGAAGGGAGGACTGAGGCAGATGGAAGGGAAGGAGGAGAGAGACAGAGGGTAAGGGGAGGAGGGGAAGAGAGAGGAAGGTAGGGGACAGGAAGGCGGGAAGAAAAGAAAATTTAAAAGGAAAAGGTTGGTCTGATTGGAAGTGATGGAGGAGATGAGTGGGATTTGTTTAGTCCTGGGGGCCTATTCTGAAAATTGTTTCTCCGGAGCTAGGAGCTTCGGTTTTCTCCCAAAGTTTTCTCCCGACCCGATTCTGAAAATCGGCGGAGACTACTAAAAGTCGTAACAGGAAGTGGAGAAAAGTGACGTAGATCGAGGGTATGACAATTTTTAAAAGCAAATTCATGGATACTGCGATTCTTCTGACGTCATTCTAAGAACCAATAGAATCTCTTGTTTTATTGTATTTCGAGGGCAAAAGCAGAATTGCGCTCCATTTGAGTTCACTAACGTGAGATAAATATTTTGAGAGAGTCGGGAGATATTATATATTTCAGTGAAATGTAAGTAGGACTAACTTTTTTGATTTGACAATCGTTATTAGTCCATGAGGTTTATATAAATATACCGCTCAATCATGGTATGTATCTAAAGTATATGACCAAATGTGCTGCATTCGAGAATTAATGTTGTACTCTTAAGGGGCTTTTAGGGAGGATGTTTCCGATATGAGACGAGGGAACAGGATGAATAAGGTGCATGTAAAAGTTCTTGTTATCTACCTGGGAGAAAACTTAAATTTTGCTCGGGGCCGCTTCGAAGGAATGCAGGGTAAGGAATTGATGGGAAAGAAGTGTGAAGAGTTGGCCACTCTCTTAAATTCCCATGGCCCTCCAAAGACGGCGGAACTGTAGAAGAGGGTTGGTTTTTTATCAGGACATGTCCATATTGAGAAAATTTAATTATGAATTTTCATTTCAAAAATATTGTGTGCCATTTTCGTATACGTTCTTTAGACTTGGAAAGACCTCAAGACCAAGACACGGGCCAAGAAAGCAAAAATAAGTGCTGAGAGGTCGACGACGGGAAATAGGGAGGTATGTGTTGTGCTATTTGTGTGTAATAATTACATAATCAATACTTTTATTTGACCAAAACCTTGATTGAGGGGTGATTATGACAGACAATTAGCAGAGAAGTGGTAACTTTGGGATAGAATTTACCTACGAAAGCAGTATGAACATCTAATGAACGGCAAGCGAGAGAGTAGATCAAATTATTATGCAATCCTAAATGTAATACCCAATTTGGTATTGCCAAGACTATGTTTAACACTAGCTGCAGCAAAGTAAGCACATTTACCTGACAGGTTCGTGAGAAAATTGCTAACAAACATTTTTGTTTCAAAGAAATACTTACGATTTCAGGGCATATCGTAGAAGGAGAATTAGCCGAGGCGATTAAGGCACTTGCGCCTTATACGCCGGGTTGGAGTGGGATGTCGCGGGCTCGAATCTCGTGAAAGTATTTTTTTTTTCGCTCGAATATACTTTGGAAACCACGAAAGATGCTAGATTCCAAACGCATACGACAGTAACTACGGTTTTTTTTGTTTTAAAACAATTTTCTGGAATTTCTACTGCCCAGAGTGTTGTAGACAATTGTGGAGTATTTATCATTTGCTCGGAAGGAGAGTTGGAGGAGAAAGGAGCGTCATTGGCTGAGTATTTCCGATTTTGAAATACTTTTTGAAATAGGAATGACTCCGATTAGTCGTGGAACTTTCTGGAGGCCAATAACGGAAGAAAAAAATGTTAATGTTTATCTTGAAGCGATCTGATTTTTTTAAATTTCCTAGAAATTGTGCTCCAAGGCAGATATTTTTACTCAACTTTTACTTCAATCGCGAAGATTTTCCTGCCAGAAAAGAGATTAAAACAGGTGCCAAGAGTATGGATAAGAGGCTTGAGAGGAGCTAATATGGGACAACGTATTTAATGAAGCAACTTGGGAGGAAGGGGGGGTTGACTGGGGGGGACTGGGTTGACGTTTGGTCGTCGGATCCGCAGAATTCCCCGGTCGCTCTTCTTCCTAGAATATCGGGCGCACTTGTGCACCTATAGTAGCCATCGATAGATTGTATTCACCACGTCATTCTCACCCTTTCGGCATCGGGAAACCCGGATCCTTCTGTCGATCCCTGGGTCCTTATGGAACTCGGCGCGAAATCGTAAGTATTTGGTTGGGACGAAAATGTTTATTAGCAATTTTCTCACGAACCCGGGAACATGGGGCGGAAAGACATTACCAATTTCCGGCATTTTCACTCCCCTTTAAGTTAACATATGTCTTGTCTTCTTCCTCAATTACTGTTACGCGATGTCTCCTTGTGAGTGCGAACACTTAGCCCTCTTCTTCCCAAAAGCGGCGAGAGGCAGTTGCACAGATAATGTGCGATATCCTTACCAACCCTGAAAATTGCTCTGAAAGCTCCTTCGGGAATTTCGAAGGGATTTTGGTTAGTCTCCTTCGTTGAACAACCTGTTCTTGTATTCGAATCAACTCTTCTTCGTAAAGGAGGAGTTATCTCCGAAGATTTACTCGGCGCCATTTTGACAGAATTGAACAAAACACTAACGATATGCGCCACTGGCCGTACGGGAGAAAGATTTAGCTGGGGAATTCTACTTGGATCTTCGCGAGGCTCCCTTAGGAGACTATTTAAGCGCCGGAAGGCGCTCCGCGACGGTTTCAGAATACGGATTGGAGAAAAGGAGCCTAATAGTCTCCTGGCGCTTGGGGCTAGCTCTTTCTCCGAAATACAGAATACCATTGGGAGCTAAGAGCTAATTTTGTCTCTTTTTAGCAGTTAGCTCCGGAGAAACGATTTTCAGAATAGGCCCCCTGGCAGAGAGAAATCTTGAAAAATCTTTAGAAATTTTCACTAATCATCTCCTTTCCAAACTCTCTGAACACTCTTTTCTTCACTCCCTCAAACCTACGCCCAATCGTTCTTCCTCTGAAATATCTCCCCTAAAAACCCTCACCCGCAACCGTGATATCGTTATCACTCCTTCTGACAAAGGCTCCATGTTAGTTGTACTCCGCTCTGCCGAGTATCTAAACGAAGCTCTTCGGCAGTTGTCTGACACCTCCTCTTATAAGCCCGTCTCCTATGACCCTAACCCTTCTTTTTTGGAAAACATCATCTCCTTCCTTAAAGAAAAGGATCCCAACGAAGGTCTCTCTTTCCAAGATATCTCCCTTCTCACCCCTGCACCCTCAATTTCTACTTTCTTCCCTAAATCCACGAGCCACACAACCCTGGCCGCTCAATAGTTTCTTCTTTTAACTCCACCACTGATCATATCTCCACTTTTGTCGACCACAACAAACAACCCTTGTCCTCTCTACTACATCAAAGATCCTTATCACTTTCTTGAATGCATCCACTCTACCCCACTCCCTTCTGACTGTGACATCTTAATGGTCACTACAGATGTTACCTCTCTCTACACTTCCTTTCCTCACTCTGAAGGACTTTCCGCTATTCGTCTCTTTCTTAATCAGCGCCCTGCTCCTCACTCTCCTTGCTCTGATTTTCTCCTTGACCTTTCGAATTTTCTACTCACCAATAATGCCTTCTCTTTTAACAACTTTTACATCCAAACTAAAGGCTGCGCCATGGGCAGCCATTTCATTCCTTCATATGCCAACCTCTTCTTGGGTGCCTTTGGGCAATCTATCCTTTCTTCTTACTCTCTTAAACCTCTTTATCTGGCTTCGCTACATTGACAGTATTTTCGTTCTGTGGCCATACGGAATTAATTCTCTCAATAATTTCATCTCCTCACTCAACTCCTCCTCCTCTGTCTATTTTACCTTTAATATCTCTGCCTCTTACATCACGTTTCTGGATGTCGACATCTCCCTATATTTTAAATTCAACACTTCCATCCATCTGAAGCCTACAAACAAGCAGCAATATCTCCATTTCAACACCTGCCACCCTTTCCTTACTAAACGATATAACCGTGGCCATCGCATATGTAACAACCCCAACTCCCTTGACCTTTTCCTCTCGAATCTCCACCAATCCCTCCTCCGCAGGGGCTATCCTGAGTGCCTCCTTCAGAAAAAAATCCTACAACAACCCTCTTCTTCCGAATCACTCTCTCATTATAGGTGTCCTTGTGACAAAATCTCCCTCTGTACCACCTATTTCCCTGGAGTTAACTCCCTCCGACGAATTATTAAAAACCTCCACCCATCCTCCCCGACTACCTCACCACTTCCAAAAATTTCCCCCTTTTGCCCCTCTCTCAACTTTAGACTCCCCCCTAATCCCTCCGCTCTCTTTAAAATAACCAAAACTTTTTTTAAACCAATCTTTACCGCCACAAAATCCCCTCCCACCCCGTTCAATCGCCTACGATGTAAAACTCGTGGCATCCTTATCACCCAGCCTCTGCCTGACATATTCCTTGCTTTTCCTCTTCCGTACTTCCGCTCACCTTCCTGCGTTTCTCATAATATTGTTATATCCTCCTCTGCCAATTATGCCAAGGTTTCTACATAGGTCCTACTACGACTGATCTAAATATCCGTATGAATGGCCACCGATCCAGCTGCGACGATCCACCCTCCCTCTGCATTTCCCTCCCAGTCGCCACCCACGTTTCTTCCCACAACTCCCCTTTTAACAATACTTTTTAGGTTGGTATTCTTTCCTCCCTTCTCCATTCCTCCTCTCCCCTCCAACTTAAAGATCTGGAGTCCTCTTGCATTTACTTTTTACAAGCTTTATCTCCTCCAGGACTCAACAAATCTCACTAACCTCCTCCATCAATTTCAATCAGACTAAGCTATTCCTTTAAAATTTTCTTTTCTTCCTGCCTTCCTGCCCACCCCTTTCTTCCTCTCTCTCCCTCTTCTCCTTTCCCCTTCCCCTCTATCCCTCCCCTCCTTCCCTTCAATCTGCCTCAGTTCTCTCTACCTTAATATCCCTCTATTTTCCTTGTGAACAAGACTCTGACAGGTCGAAATATTAAGGAGCTTCGATAGTTCTTCTTGATGCAAAGAAAGGCATCTCTATCGCTATAGCATTGTTTTGTATTATTTTTGTTATAGATGCCTGATAGGGAAGTGTGGGCCTACTTAGTTTTCAATGCCACCTATTGTGACTTCTGTTGTAGAATAGCTCTTCAGCTAGAATTACTAAGAATGTATCTATGAAAAGTTCCTTGATCAGGCTTAATTGTTTTCATTTCTAATGCTGTAAACATAAATGATTGACACCCCCTTTTGAGATGTAGGCCTACCTATCTAAAAATCTTACCTAAATCCAAAAAAATATAAGACATTTGTGCTCATCATGTTAAATATTAGCTACTGGTAGTAGAAAAATAAAAATAATCACATAGGATTTATTTTCTCCCGGCGAATAATTGCTGCAAATTTATCTCGGGTTTCCATCCGGGTAAGATGTCTTTTTCGTTGCTGACGCTTTGGTGGAAGAATTTTCCATCATCATTCGGGCCGTTGATGATGATGATTCAACGGCCATGATGATGATGGAAAATTCTTCCATCAAAGCGTCAGCAACGAAAAAGACATCTTACCCGGATGGAAAACAAAAAAAATCACAGCAAGAAAATTATGGGTTAGTAGACACCATACACTCCCTTAATCAATTTACAGAATACATTTTTTATTAGTTTTTTTTTAAATTTTACTATGGCTAGTATTCATCAGATTTGACATCTTTCAGTTAAAATGTGTGGTATATACCGTAATTTTCCGATTATAATACGCACCCACTATAAGACGCACCCGCTTTATGGCGAGCGCAATGTAAGATATTACTTATCACCATGCATAATACGCAGTCGACTTTTAGAGAACGCCATATTCGCATTGTCCGCCGCGCCGTTTAGCGCTTGAAAGATCACTGCGCAAGCGGTAATGCTGCCTATAGATGGCTTTTCCCCTTGCTCTTACATACTCCTTTGGTTTCTCTATGTGACGATCTATTTGTAATAGTTTCCTCCCCTCCAAAACTTCCACTCGCGTAAATGGAAATATTTGTCAATAAATGATAGAATTGCTACACTGTCGCTAAAAAGTAACTATGTCTGTATGCAATTGGCCTCACTTTTTGTCCGTTCGTGTCGAATTGCGTCCGATCTACTAGCTGAAGATCTATTACTCTGCTATTTGGAGATATTACATTTCTGTGTAGTATTTAAAATAATAACTCTCCCTAAGAATGTTACATGGCCACAGTATATGCTCATGCACGCAAATAAAAAGGCTGCGAATGGATGAAAATTCAACCAAAGATTGGCTGCGAAATGAGTGCAAGGATGCGGGTTGTAGACATCATATGTTAGTTCTAGATGCATTGAAATGCCATCGAATGCCATGCATCAAGAATATATTGTTCGAGAATGGAACAGATCTCGTCATTATTCCTTGGGGGATGAAAAGCCAGTTGCAGGTGATGGATGTCAATTGCAACCGCCTGTTTAAGACACAGATGCGTTAAAAGTGGAATGAGTGGCCTTATTCCGGACCACATTCTTTGACAACTTCAGGGAAGTCGAAGAAACCGGAGTTATCGCTAATTAGTCAGTGGATTAAAAAGTTCTTGGATGCCATCAATTCATCTGTAATTAAGCGAGGTTTTAAATGCTGCCTCACGATCAATGCAATGGATGGGTCCGATGACGATTTGCTTAGGGACGAAGAATGCGTAGTGGACGATGAGGAGGACAAATACAATGTCTTTGGCGACGCAATATAAGCTGCCAGAGAGCGTGATGTCAGTGCTTCAAACGAACTGTTCGAATCAAGCGAGGTTAGTGATTTTGAATTCGAAGGATTCAGTGCTAACAGTGTTTACGACGAGAGGGACTGCGTGTAAATTTTCGTTTTTATAAAATAAATTAAATTGATTCATTGCATTGTTTTTTATTAAAAATTGTAAAATCGAATACCTATAAGTACGTAGAGATTACTTCAAATGTTATCTACGACCCGAATAAAATCTCAATAAGTTTGTAACCATGTATAATACGCACCCTACTTTTTTGACGAATTTTCGCAGAAAAAAATGCGTAGGTACTATATACGGAAAATTACGGTATGTAGCAACTTTTTAGATATTTCAAATGTAAGCCTGTTCCTTAATGGGCAGTGTGTATACAACCAGGTACTAAACATTCTTTCAAGCTGTGCAGAAGACGCAGGGACATTTAGCAATTTATTTGCAAGATTGCTCAAACCAGGATTTAGTTTAGTAAGCTCCCAAAAGGTTGATGGACTTTAATGCCCTTGTTTCTCAGAACACGGAAACCATTGTCTTTGCTAGCACTGACGAATTTTGCTAGGTCTTCCAACCCATCTCCATCAAGTTCATCTAGCACGAACTCTTCCACCTACAACAAGTACAAGTTTTATTACTGCACATTTAATTCTTAAGGTTGGAGATATAAAAACTCAATTTCCAAGAAAAATACACTTTCATTATGGCCTTATATACCTCATCAAGCTGTCCTGTACTCAATCTCTTCCCTCGATAAATAGGGTGCAAAATGTTTGCAGTTAAGCCATATATTGTGACGGCATATTCTCTCCTTTTCTCAACTTTTTTATCAAGTTCTGGATATCCATCAAGTAATTTCAATTGAAACCACTCTACTGCTGCACCAGCAATACTGAATTTTGTCTGTTTAAACTTGTTGATTAGAGTGTAGACAGGGTCAAAGAGCTAGATCCCATCATCAACTTCTATCATGAAGTTGTCATGAAATATCAACTTTAAAACTGTGCGTTCAATTGTTATGCCTTGGCCAACTACTTTCTTCATTGCTGGTAAGTTCTTCTTGAGACAGATGAAGACATCTGTATTGCTACACCAACATGTATCACAAGCCAGTGATATGCAGTGGCCACCAAATGCAAGAAGACGAACTTCTTGATCAGCTGAAGTAAAAGCATTCAACGCAGTATTTACTCTTGATGCCACCTCAGCTGAAACATGTTCTTTGGCCAGAAGATTGGCAGTGTGTGGATTGCATGTGACGTGGCACAGATCTATAATTTTACCTATTTTCATCATGTTAGTAGCATTATCTGAGCATTCTGTATGATGTTGTGTACTTAGGAAAGATGTTTATGAAAGATGGACAGATAGATGAGGAGATAAAGAGACGTGCAAATGCTGGAAGGAAAGTGGTTGGTAGCATGTGGAGCATATCAAGGAATGAGTGCCTGTCTAAGGAAGCGAAAATCGTCATGTACAAAAGTGTACTTCTCCCACTTAGTTGTATGGTAGTGAAACCTGGGTATGTCAGGATAAACGCTGATAACAATAAAGGACTAAACGCTGTGGGTATGAGTTCTCTGAGGAGTGTTTGCGGCAAAAGTAGGAAGGATAGGGTCAGCAATGAGTGTGTAATGAATGAGTGTAAGCTAGATGCTCCAGTAATGGACATATATGAAAGGAGTGTGCTTCATTGGTTTGGCCATGTTGAGAGAATGGATGAGAGTCGAATAACAAAACAGATACATAAGAGTGAAATGAATGGTGCAAGAAGTAGAGGTAGGCCGATAAAGGCGTGGTTGAATGTGGTTGAGGAAATTCTTAGGAGGAGGAATATTAGGAGTCTTAAATACAGGAGGGCATGTATGAAGCAATGTATGGGGGTAAATGAGGGGAAAGAGGATAGGTCAGAATGGAGGAAATAATTGAAGCAGAGTTATGTGTACAAATATGCATTTATGAGTGAAACTTTATGACTGTGCCTACCCCAGAAGGGAATGGTATGATTGGTATGTATGTATGTAATTATTATTTATTTTGCTGTTAATTTAATAATATATTAACTAGAAACTATCAAGTTAAAATTAAATATAATAGGAAGAGATGGTGTGAAACAGGATATTTTTCTGCATCAAAGGGCCACAGGTTAACCCTTGGAGTGCGGCATGATGTGATGTCACGTCATGGGTACCTTGAGTGTTCCAGCTCTCACTTGGGAACTTTCACTACGCCCGCGTTGTGAAAGCTGGAACACTCACAGTACCCATGACGTGATATCACGTCATGCCGCATTCAACATTTACCTGGATTAATCTGTGTTGTGTGTGAGGTCAACGTTTTGGATCACTGTGGGTTCTTCCATCTGATTAAGTCATCACTGATTAAATAAAAATGCTGTAATTGAATAATAAATTATTATTAAACTGCAATAAGTCAGTAATTTAGTTAGAGTAGGTAACATTATTTTTATAAGGTAATGTAATTTTGTTACTATTAAATTAATTTAATTGTTTATGTTAATAAAATTATTACTTCCTACATTTTCTTACACAAACTATTATTTACCAAATAAAGCAATACCCAATCTTCGTAATATTCTATATACTCTACATATTCTACAATATTTTCTATGTGTATTTAGAAAAATAATATTCTATGTGTAATGACCCAAACAACCCTCATATACTACATATTCTACATATGACTGATCTCCTCAATTTTGTTATTTGGTGCATAGTTTTCCAAGTCATGCAAATGAAAAGTACATTAAGTGTTTGAAATGGACGATTCCAGAGGGCAGATGATTACGAGGAGGGAGTGTAGAGGGTGCAATGGCCGAGGGAGGTGGGGTGGGCAGAAGTGGAGGGGGAGGAGGAGGGCAGTTGACACGGAGACCATCGGAATTTGCACTTTAAAGAATATGCTCTGTACAAGGCATGACCGCATCATTAGTGTGCCATGATTATTTGCCTTGGGTAAGCTCTCATACCTCAGAATGGTATGTGTCTGCATAGTAGATGAGTGGTTACTCACGAAATAGGTACTCATCAAAAGAAAGAGTTAATGCCGTGATGGATACTGGAATCTTATGAGAAAAACATAAAGAAAATTGGATGATCAAATAAAAAATTTGTCTTTGATGCGGAAATCATCATTGCTGAAGATGTATTCCCAGTATCTAATAATAAGATTAACTCTATAAAAATATTTCCAAGAGGTTTAGGTGCCTGTTGACATGATAGTGGCTGGTTAGTAATTCAACAATTATTATTAGGGCATTATTCTGAATCTGGAGTCACTATTTCAGGATTGTGCTATTCCATGGCTCAAAATAGCTTGGATCAGTATTCGGATTGGATTGGATATTTGGGGAGGCGACCGATGGATAAGGTTATTTTTGCCATAGGGGACAGGTAAGGGAGGAAGGGTGGATAGAAACCCTGCGTCGGCATTGGCCTGCTCTTAACGAAAGGCGCCAAGGGGACCGAGTACTGTACTTGAAGTGCCCTCCATAAGGCACTCAAGTAGTGATCGGGCTTCCTCTGAAAAACATCCTCCTCTGCAGGGATTTGAACCCTGGCCGCCCATATGGTTAGCAAGTACTCTAGCCAACACACCAACCCAATCCACCCAGTATTCTGAAAGTAGGTGAGAAATGTACTGCCCAGTTCAGAGTCGCTATAATGAATCCTGCCCGTTCTGGTGTGAAACCTATATATTCATTTGAAACAAAAATTTCAGCAACCAATGAGACGCTAGCTTGCAGAGTATTTCTCTCTTTCATGAAATATTATTCATAAGCATTCGGTTGATAAGCATGACCCTTTTGGTTTCTAATTCATTTTTTATTTAAATTTATAGACTGCAGCAGAGTGGAAGGTGGTGTTTTACATCTCAAGTGCCATATATCTTGCTGGTGCAGTATTCTATGGAGTGTTCGCTTCAGGTGAGCTTCAGCCATGGGCTCAAGTGGAAGAAGAGGCCATTCCAAAGAGTGACTCACGGCCCAGAAATAGAGGAGACCTTGAAAATGGTTCATGCTACACCAATGAAGTTATGGATGACAGGCTATGAGATCAAAACAAGCACTCACTCCACCTTTAGAAGTGCACGTTTCTCAAACAGTCAGGTGAGGGCAATGTCTCCACATTTTTGTAATTGACAGAATGGATGAATCAAAAGGTGATTATCAAAAGTAATGAGACATCCCATTTTATTGTCTGTTTTATTGAATATATTTTTAAATACACTGCACAGCCTGACTCTTGGGCATAAATACAGCCTTTTCAATGGCTCTGCCAAAGGTCAAACCATTTTTAAAAAACTCTTTCAGAGTTGCATTCAAAGCCCTTCTCATTTCAACTTAAACCACCGAAGAGTTCCAAAATGTTTCCTTTCATGTTGGACTCGATCATCAGGAACAAAAAGACCTCCAGTAGAGCCAGGTCTTAGGTAGCATGGGACAGCATTTCCATGGTCTTTGTGTCTAGCTACTCTCTCCCTAACAACAGTGTGGGGGCAGGAACATTATCATGATGGAGAATTCAACTGAGGGTTATCTTTGGACAGTCTCACGCAACCCATTTCCTTGACCATTGTAGATAATTTTTGTAAAAAGGAGCATGAATGGTGGTTCCGGCAGGTACAAACTCTTTCTGATGTACTCCCTTCGAGGTGAGGAGACATTGAGCATTGTTTCCACATTTGAATAGCTCATTCTGGCATTTTGTGGGCCAGGAAATTTGAACGAATGCCACTGTCTATTAGATTCAGGGTTTCACAATGCTGAAAGAAATGTTGCAGCCAAGCATAAATTATCAGTCAGGGTATCTCTTGGTCCAATGAAGTATTGTCATGGGAATTTCAAATGGGGAATTCTTTTTGTCTGTTAGTCTAAATTTTCAGAATGAATGAACTATGACAAGTGCCCTGGTTGTCATTCCAGAGGATGACTTTAAAAAATTCATTAATCAAGGACAAATCCACTGAAAATACTGTATCAATGCCCCAAGGTCATGCATACCTACTTAGAAGAGTTTAATGTGTAAGTACTTTTAAATATTTTGAGGAATGCAAACTTCATGGAACCAGTCTCATTCTTTTGGGACACACCATGAATAGCATTAATTAGGGATTAATCTGAATTTAAAGTGAAATTTTTGGATTTTGTCACATGAATGGGAAGGGCAAAAAATGTACAACTTCATGTACTGAGGATAGAATTATAACTGACAGAGGTCTTGGCCTTAGGTAGTATTTTTTACCACTTTTGATTAGTCACACTGAACCTTATTTGACTTATTAAAACCATTATTAGCAGTTATTGTTTGCCTTCCCCTTCAACTGAACAGGTAGGTCTCAATGCATATTTTCCCACCATACTGTGATAGCAGATATCAACCAGTTGCAATTATGTATAACAAAAGCTGAATACAGACTCAACTAGCATACCTGGATAGAATCAAGCTGTCATAACTGATGAAGTCTTCGGAGGTTTTCTACCAGGTCAGGGATGCCCTGTAGACGATGGCAGAGATAGCCATCAAAACATTAGCCAACAAATACTTAGCATGGTGGAAAACCTACAAAGACTTCATGAGTATTACACATTGCAAAAGAACTGAACATACTTCAGTCATATCTGCCTAGGAACTCAGTGACCGACTGCAAGTGTTAGATATAGGTTGCTAAATGAAATCATTTTACTAAACATGACATGTCAGCCAATTGTTTCTCATCAGTACAGGGTGAGAGGTGTGTGATCAGCTCAGTATGTACAACAACAGTGATGTGAACTGAAGCAACCTTATGCAAAGTGGAGCAGAAGACAATACCCCAGCTGCTGCTCAGCATCTCGTGCATTGCTCTGTTCTCAAATCTGCTGCCCCCCCCTTTCACATTCACTACACGAAAATGGAATATGAAATTGAGTGCCTTAATGGATTGGATTTGGGAAGAATGGAGAGAAGCATGATATACTCAGGGACTACTTCATCTCTTGTTGCTCTTCTCTCAAACACCGATTTTGTTGTAGCCAAAAATATTAGCACACATTCCTTGAAAGCAGATGCCAATGACTTGCTGCAAGCGAAATCAGAATGATACAAGAGGTCAAGGAGGTTAGAAATTTGTACGAACCAAATTTTATGATAAATGAACATGCCTTATATGGCAATATACTTCATAAGAATCCATACATTCAAACTTGGACCAAATTTATATTCCTCGTATCATAAGTGATTCTCACTTAGCAAGAGGATTTACTGTGGTCATTTTCCTCTGTGAGTTGCAATTGCATAGAAGCTTACGATAAAATGTGAACTGAAGTCTTTGCTGGTTATCTTTACTTTTCCTATGTAATTGTATGATCCACCTCATCATAATAGTCATTGGCGAAATCCAGTTGTGTGATTTTTAATATGTGTATCTCATAATTTCTGTAAAAGCAAAAAAAAATATTAAAAGTTTTGGTGTTTTATGTGTATGTACCTCACAAACCATGGAATGCATGGTTGACATGATATCAACTGGAGATTTCAAAATGAACTCTTTGCTGTTTTTGCATGATTCATGTACCCACATCATTAGATGCGTGAGCATATTCACCATTGAAGTTGCATTGAGTTAACATGTATAATTGCACAAATGCAGCGCTATTTAAGAACTCCTGTTCTAATTGGAAGCATTTGTTCATGCATCTGTCCAGACAAGTACTTACCCGGGCACATGTGTCATGAAAACACATTTATGTAATTGCTCTCAACAATTAATCAATTGGTAAATATTTTTGTTGCAAAGAAAGTAATTTTCTTTATTCAAAGTTGTACTTTTTATTTATGTGTGATATTTTATTTGAAAGTAAATGGTGGATTTAACTAAAGCAGGAATTTCATTTTGGCCTGATCACTGGAAAACAGAGGTTGAAGGCTGGCCCTTCAAAGCAGACTGATGTTGACTGAGTGTCTAAAGGTAAACTTTGGCTTTCATCTTGGCCACGTTGGACCAGAGCGTTGACCTCTCTCTCTCTCTTACAGGTGTCAAGGTGCTCTCCTCCATGTGGGGCATAGAATTGTTGTCTAATCTTCTTCATCCTCTTTCCTGGTTTGCCAGATTCATTTTACCATCTCATCCTTGGTTGTCCAACACTTCATCTACCCAATAGCTTGTATGTACTTCTAATCCTGCTTTGGATATCTCTCCTTAGGCATTTGAAGTACATGTTCTCTCCTCCTATTTTTGTACTCTATTAAGAAGAGGCTGGTGAAGAGTTTGATATGGAGCGTGGTATTGTATGGGGCAGAAAAGTGGACCCTGAGAAAGGAGGGCGAGAATAGGCTGCAAACATTTGAGATGTAGGTGTGGAGAAGGATGAAGAAGGTTAGGTGGACGGAAAGGAAGACTAACGAGGAAGTGCTGGAGATGGTGGGCGAGGAAAGGAAGCTTCTGAATGAAATTCGTGATAGGCAGGGTAGATGGCTGAAGGATGTAATAAGGGGTGATGGGTTGCTGAAGAGTGTGATAGAGGGAAGGATGTTAGGCAAGCGGAGAAGGGGAAGAAAGAGAATAGGTTTCATGGACGGGATCTTATGCAGAGGCGAAAAAGGATATATTAGAGGGAGATAGGCCCCTGAATGTGTAGGAAGCCGGGAGGAGATTCTCTGATATTCAACAAAACGTACCTTTACTGGTAGAATACACTATCATCATCATCATTAGCCTATCTGTTATGGGCTGCACACCTAGGTCCTCTCTAATGGATGCTTTTATTATTTTCCCTAACCTTGTACACCCTTTCACCACTCTTAGAAAGTTCTTTTCTATGAGCTCTCTGTACTCTCCCTATTTGCCTTATTTCTTTTTGTTTTGTTGACCAACAGTCTGAGCCAATATAACACATAATAGGAGCTGTCATTACTATCTAAAATTTAATCTGGGTTTCTTTCATGCTTTAGCCTTTTAAAGTTCTTTGTGTTGCCCCACAAATCCTCAAGAAATTGTGAATTTTATTTGCAATGTCCTTATCCTCATCATATGTATTATCACATTCCAAATACTGAAAATGGGACACCTGTCCCTGAGTTTGATCTTCTATGACAGTCTCTGTTCTTATCAGGATTTCCCCTTAGAATGCCATACTTTTTGTTTTAGCTGTTGATATTTCCAGGTTATTTATGTCACTCAGTATATGTAATTACTGAACTGCCAAAAGCAATTTATATTAACTGTCTTGTATAATAGCGTGGTCATAAAAAAATAACATTGTGCTTCATCACTCTGATGATCTTTCATCTATAACTGGTGCTGCATTGGTCTCCTTCCATCTCTTAAAAGGTCATCTATGAATAGATTAAACAAATTTGGTGATTCACTACAACTGTGAAACACCTTGGCTAATGACGATTTTCTGCGTTTACTGCATCCCAGTATCAGTAGCCATTCTAGTGCTTCTGTATCAGCTCTCAGTAATTTTTATCGTGTGCTTGTGTTATCAGGGGAAATTGCCTTCTCTTCATGATTGACTGTAACCTATCCCTGTGGACACTATAGAATGCTTTTGCATAATGAACAAACACTAGATGAGTCTCGAGGTTTAATTCTCTTTGTTTCTGTATTATTTGTTTTAATGTGAAATGTCATCAATACAAGATCTTCCTTTTCTGAATCCAGTTGGCTCTTCTAATAAAATGCTATCAGAGATAGCTTGTGGCCTAGTATTGATAATTTTACCATACATTTTCTATGCTATATTACTGTATTTGGATGACTTGTACCCCTGTTACCTCTTATGCATCTTTTGGTAATTCTTCTTCCCCTTTTTTAACAATGAAACAACTCACAGGGAAAAGCACAGGTCGTATAAAGGTAGGATTCTTCTTCTTTTGAGGATTCTTCCTCCATACTTATAAGTTCTGAATCAATTCCACCTGTGCTTCTGGCTTTCCTATTCTTTGTTTTATTAAGAGTATTTCAGTTCTTTCATGTCTATAGGGTTGAAACCATGACACCACTTCTTTCCTCTGTTTCGTTTTATGATGTATCATACCATAAACCTTTACATCGTTTTATCCATTCTTCCTTTGGTATAAAATTCAATGGGGCTATTTCTTTCTCTGCTTTCTTAAGATGCTTCATTAGTTTACATGATATTCCTTGTCTACTGTGGCGCCCTTAGTGCGAACGGCCCCGGTCACCTGTTTGCAATTGGAGAGGCTGCCGACTGGGGGCAGGCTGAGACAATGAGAGCGCCACCAACCGGCATGGCCAGGCGGTAGGCCCCGGGACGCCATAGTGCATTGTGCTGGAAAATGATCTTTGTGCGGACGTAGAGTTATCCATATCCATCACTTAGCCGAGTGCATCATGTGCATCAGAAACCCTAATAAAGCTAACTGTTAATCGATAATTTAGTTTGTGGTCTCATTAAATCACCCCAAATCTACTGTGTAAATCATCTTCTATATCACTCATAAATCTGTCCCATTTTGTCTTATGTATCTGCCTGATTTTGATTGGTTTGTGATGTTGTGATATTTATTCTTCTCTTCCTCCAATTTATTCCTATATATGAAGTCTATTTATTTTTTCTTCAAAAGCTTTGTTTTGAATGGACTGAGCTATCTTGTTGTTCCATATTATTAAACCTCTTTTCCATTTGTCTTTGATTTTAGTTCCTTTAGTTTCCTTAGTTATTGTGCTATAGCATTCTTAATATTTTCTCATTCCTCATTGGTGTTGTGGTCTAGTTTAGCTTGCTTGAACAGCTGTATTATTCTCTATTGATACAATTTCCAAACACTGCCTTCCTTTCTTAAAATGTTAGAAGCCTTTATTTTCTTCTCTTATGTTTCTTCCCTACATATTGCTTTTTCCATTTACCCTTTTCTTGTATTTTTCTTTTTACCAGGAAATTATCTGTACAGGTATTTGCTCCTATATGCACATGTGTAGGTATCTATAATCATTGTAGTTAATAATTGATTTTGAATTATGTAATTAGTGAGGGATAGGTGACCTCTTGCGGACCAGGTGAATTTATTGATGTCTTTTTAAAAAAATGTTTGACACTTTTAACTTAACAAATGTTATGAACTCCCTTAAGATTCATGCCTTTGTGGTTTAGGTGGTCTGCTCCATGTATTCTCATCAGTTTGGGATTGGTTCTTTCCTGATTCTGGTAATCTAAATACATGGGAAAGTTTTAATTAGAAGAATTTAGGGGGAAAACATATACAGAAGAATGCCACTGGTACTTTTTTATAATAATAAAAGTAATAGTTTTCACCTTTAAATTAAATGACTTTAGAGGTCTTACAAACAAAACATATATGTATACCATTCATCCACACTAAAGCAAATGCCCTCCTCCTCCACTTTCAGCATTGAAAATGATCGCTGAATATCAAACTGCAAGTCCTTCCCCTAGGGTTTCGGTGTCACCTTCCTGTGAAATTGATAAAGAGTCAGAGAAACTTCTCTTTTTCATTTTTGTCCAAGCCCAAGCCTCAAGGCCCATCAAACATTAATAAATTGATTGTTCAGAAGCTGTGCCAGTTAACCCACGCTGAAATGCATGTGATAAGGCAAACAGTTTCAAATCACACGATCCATGGTCATCAACAACCTTTTTAAGGAAATTATAAAATATAAATATGATATGTTTGATGTAGAGAGGAAATGGAATAAACCTCAGTTGTGAGAGTCACTCATGGTAACCAAAAACCAATGTAACACGTTAATTTTGCACAACTGGCACAGCGATTATGCTTTCAAGTACTGCACAAGAGGCTTACTGGAGATGGACTACCTGGATTGGCGCTTTCTCTTGTGTGGTGGGGGATGACTCCTATCATCAAACTATGGACAGTTGTCAGCCTCACTTCATCATCAGGTACACACATGAATTAAATGGACAATATAATACATTTTAAATACTTCAAAAGATTCGAAAAAGTAGGCGGTAGTTACCTATAAATCTTTTCACTCTTCTTTTCCTTTTGATAGATCTTACATCTGTGTCTCCAGAAATACTTTTTTCCGACACTTGATCCTTCGGTGGAGAATTCCAGCTATCTCTCCACCTCTTAGATGGTCTCCCTGGCAGACTCTGTTACCCACTGGAATTCCATGTAACACAATCTTAGGAATCCTTGAGTCATCCATTCTTCCCACTGGGTCTCTCCAAAAGTATGTTCCCTTTCTGTCCCGACTTACAATATATCCCGCATTGTAGGTTTTTTCAGATCTCCTCATTCCGTATTCTGTCCCGTAGTGTTTTTCCAGCCAATGTCCGCAGTGTCTTCATTCCAGTGGTTCTGAGAAAGTTGATAGTTCTGGTGGTGTCTGCTCTTGCCTCGATTCCGCAAGTCATGGTGGGTCGGATGCATGTTTTATAAATTCTGACTTTGCTTTCCACCGGCATGTTTTCATTACATCACACAGTATCTCTGAAGCATCAAGATATAACTGCCGCTCTGGTTGTTTGCCCTTTGACTTCACTATATCGATCACTGTAGCCTGATATCGCCACGCCCAGGTATTTAAATGTCGTAAATTGTTCTATCATCATTCTATGCCTCTCATTAATGACTAATTCACACCTACAAGGTTGCCTAGGTATTGTGAGGCATTTGGTTTTTCAATTGATATTGCCTTTATTATACTTCTTAGATGCTGAATGGAATCTGTGCAACATTCGTTGCAGATCGTCTTCAGTCTCTGCTGGCATGATTGAATCTTCAGCGTAAGATGTAATATTTGTGAGTTTTTCAACCATCCTGTATCCTAGAGATGTTACCTCCTCAATACATTTTCCATAATTAAATTAAACAGGGACTCAAGACTGTCTCCTTATCCGATTCCCATTGACTTTTGTATCTGCTTGAAGAGTTCTCCATCTATTCCAATCCTTATTTTCCCATTTGTGTCCAAGTCCTGAATTGTCTTTATAATGGACAATGGTATGTCCATCTCCAACTGTATGCCAATTACATCTTTCTGCAATACCCTATCTAACGCTTTTGTCATATCGATGAAATATGCATTAAATTTGTCCATGGGTCATTCCACGTCAGATTAGGAAAATAAATGTTTTGCAGATCTAGAGACGATCAAAGTTTCGATCATTTTGCACTTGGACCTTTTTTCTTTATGCCATATCTCCTAAACGAAAATAGTTAGAGAAACGGTTGACATCTTATTTTGTTTGAAAAAGAATGTACAGCAAGAGTGTGTTATCATTTTTGTAAATCAACTATATTCTATTGAAATTGTTTAAATATTAAATGTTTAGATTTTAACAACAAAAATACAGCCATTTTTAAATTTGAATTTTTTTCTAGTTTGTCGCGTTAATCTTTTGTCTTACCTCAAAAACAAGTGTGGTCGTAGGCAGTGCATAAACAACGGAGATATTTAACTTCTAAGATTAGACTACGCTCTCGTTCGCCACGAGGGTCGGCGTTTAAATGATGTGCCGCTGTACTTTGAGAATTTATATCTTGGTCCGTGTAAATCATAGTGCAATACTTTACACACCAATTTTAAGATAATTTTATTTTAATTTCATTAATATTTTTATTATACAATATAACAAAAAATGTGGACACGTTACTGCAATAATCGGCACCGCTTTACCTAAACTTAAGAGTCTTGTCAACTTCATGAACTTTGTAACTCAGCCGAGGAAAAACTGCATTGACTTCTCACCAAAGGTGGCGAGAGTTGATAAAGATACAAAATGGCAAGCGAAATTTAACAAAATGCATATTTTGTTGTTAATGAATGAAAATGTTTAAACATTATACAGTCCTACAATTAGCACAGAATCAAAAAATTAATGTCAAGGAATTACTTTAATTAAAACTTAATATATTTGTAATTTTTATATGATCCGAAGGCTTAAGTCCGTTTGCTGGGGCCGCACACAATTTTCCCGAGGCCCCGCGGAAGGGTCGACCCTCATTTAGCTGGACCCTAACTCCAAATCCGAGCCTCGGCGTCGATCCCTCACCGCGGTTGGGTAATAGCGCCTACTGCCCAGCCGAACTATAGTTTATAACTTTTATAAGTTAACAACGAATCCGAATATTATGTTCTTTTTGGTATTGCAATAGTCACGCTGGCGAAAATTGTTTTTTACTGCTGTTGTACGATACATATTAGCCAATTTACGTGCTCTGAAAAACCAAGCCGTATAAAAGTACGTAACCACGTAACTTAGGGAGTATTCCTGCAGTTCTTCGGGAAACGGCATTCAGCGACATATATGAGACATTCAACGTGTCAGTCGCGCGTAGAGTGACATGTGTAAGACGTTGTCCGTGTTTTTGCGCGTACATCAAGAACATGCGGCTGTGACTTCTAAAACTTCTATGTTTGCCATATGAGTTTTGCAATAAATACTAACAGTTGTGCGTTCATATATTATTTAATAGTTAACTTCTTGGTTTTTTATGGAAATTGAGCCACAGATAAGAGACGTTTAACGTCTCTATTGCGTGTAAATCAAGAACAAACGGCTAAGACCTAAATAAGTACCTTCCATTTTTTCCATCAAAGCTGTGCAAAAATATTAACAATTTTCGTAAGTAGAACATTTAATATATATCTTCCTTGTGTGTTGTCGGCATTGAGCGACATCCATGAACATAGTACGTGTTTTTCCGCATACAGCAAGCCATACAGCCTTGCTTTTTCCCAAAGTATCCTCGTTCCAATCACAAAATTTTGCTTTAAGCCGTGAATAGCTGTAGAGGTAGGCATATTGCAAAAACAAGAGTAATTGCAGACAACGGAATTAATGGTAAACACCAATGCAATACCTAGGTTTTAATATGGTTATATTTACACAATATTGCTAGCCACTCCTAGGGTGCATGGCAGACGGTGTTGAATTATACTCCATTCTACATCTACTTATTACCCTGCAAGCCATCACAAGGGTGTTTGGCAGGGTGTAAATTAACACCAACATGAACTACAGTGAAGAAACTTACTTTCACTGACAATCACCAATCTATCGGTATGCTAAAAAATGCTGAATAAACTACCTACTAAAATAATCTATAATGAAACTATGGAAACGTGACATAAGAGTCACGCAGGGAACATGCAAAACATAGTGATAGTACTACTCGGCAAATTTAGATATATGCATTAGGGTGCATATGAACTAATCAGCTACACTACCTGTCAACTAACCTACTTCAAAGTCTCAAAGCAGCCATTATGGTCTCTTATTGACCGCGGGAAATATGACATTTTAAACCTTTCTGTTCTACTATCTATTTCCCTTGATTTATTCTCATGATCTGATCTACCGTATTACGTTGGAGTTCGTAAGATATTGAAAACTACTTCTGAAAATATATCTGTTTTGAATTTACTTAAACGTATGAGTCTAGTTTTCAATAGACGGTCTGAAAGCGATTCCCATCCTAGTTGCTGTAAGAGGTCAGCAACACTAACGAGACTGTCATAACGGCCTTTCACGTATCATACTGATCTTCTCTGCACGCGTTCTAACTCTCTTTTTAAGCCTATCTCAAGTGAATCCCAAACACTGGCAGCATATTCTAAGTGGGGACTAACAAGGGAGAAGTAACTGATTTCTCGAACTTTATCGTCGCACTTTCCAAGTACTCTTTAGACAAATTACAATTTACGATTGGCCTGACCAGTAATTTCCCGTATATGTTTGCTCCACGAGAGATCACTAGTTAGTTTAACTGCGAGGTATTTTACACATTCTACAGTCTCCATTTGGGTGTTTTGTACGTAAACACTGAACTGAGAGGTGTTTTTCCGTTTCAAGAAGTTCACTCCAACACATTTTTTCAACAGATTTTAAGCTATCCGAGACTAGCCACGGAGTTCCACTTTTACTGAGTCACCCGCAATTGTGCGAAATTCCACAGGGCAAAAATCATCTGCCTTAACCGGGATTCAAACCCGGATCCCTCGATTTCCGGCCGAGTGCTTTAGCCAGTTAAGTTACCGTGGCGTCCTCTTGCCCTCTGGATTTTTGTGACCATTACGGGACCAGATGTTCTCGACTGCCGGACATACAATGTTACAATCAGTCGCTACTGAGCGTTGAGCGCCACTGCCCACGGGAAAAGATCGTACTTTGAACACAGAGAGGCGTTCACTCTATTTGACAGATTTTAAGTTATCCGGGACTAGCCACGGAGTTCCAATTTTACAGAGTCACGCGCAATTTTTGCAAATTTAATTCAAGTTGCCACGCGTCGCATCACGCTTGAATTGCCTTGAGGTCCTTCGTTAACGCTTCCTCATCATTATCGTTTCGAATTTTCCTCTACACTACGGTATCGTCTGCAAATAGTCGAAGTTTACTGTCTACTACTTCACCAATATCGTTAAAATACAGAAGGAATAGAAGTAGATCGATGACACTCCCCTCTGGGATACCCGAAGTAACTTTAACTTCATTGGAGATGGTACCGTCTAAAGCCTGAATCACACGATCATTGTTTCCGTCCCTTTTAAGGGATAGCTCCAATGATAGCTTTTCAGGGACCGTGACAATGATAGCTCGAGCTATGATTTTCTGAATCACACGGTCATTTTGGCCGTCCCTTTTTCCATTATTTTTTCCGTCCCATTTCGCATCATTTCTATGTTAACTACTCTCATTCCACTGAAAGCCGAACGTGGCGTTAGAGTCGCTCATTACGGCCGAGCACTCTGATTGGCTAAATGGTGGAGTCAGCGATGCCTCCAGGGACGGAAAAAGGGACGTGCCCAGGGATGGAAAAAGCTATAGGGATCCCTATCGCTGGACCCATCCCTGACTTTGTTCGAGTCACACGATCATTTTCGAGCGATCATTTGACCTATCATTGGAGATATCCCTTAAAAGGGACGGAAAAAATGATCGTGTGATTCAGGCATAATACTACTCTCTGCCTGCGGTCGATTAGGAACTCTCTGATCCAGGAAATTGCATCGTTGTCTAAGCTGTAAGATTTTAGTTTGATTAATGATTTTATGTGGGACACGTTATCAAATGCTTTCTTATAGTCAAGAAAAGTAGTAGAAGAAAATAGACCGGGTATGTTATGACTTCTTTGTTCATCGGTTTATCCAGTATATGAACAATATTAATTAAATCATAAAATAACTAGGTTTCTCGCGGCTCAACATCCAAAGCGCGAGAATAATCTTTAGAATTCGTCGAGAGGTGGACATCGCCACGACGGCATTTTGTGATTTAGCTCTTTCTGGCTCCTTGTTGTTATCTCTAAGTTAGCCCACTGAATTAAACTGATACATGAGTGGTGACGTCGCACGCCGATTACAATTCACAGCCAACGATGATGCGGCAGTTGGACATAAAAGGCGAACATGCAGACACAAAATTCCATGCACAAAATCGCAATACTTCAGAATTTAAGCTCTCACACTCACAAGATAGACTTTGAACTTATTCTTCATAACTTATCATTCTTACTAACAGCCTACCCCGCTTGAAATATCCGGCATGATTTTGTTTTCTGCAATATTTTGCACCTTGTGATATTTTTCTTTAACGAAACTAACACAAAAACAGCAATCGGAAAACCTGCAATAACTTGTCTGTTCTGCTGTCTCTTTCCCTAATTTTACTCAAGTTATCTGATCTAGTGTAGGATATCTGAGTTCGTAACATATCGACAAAGTCGTCAGAAAATGCATTGGTTTGGAATTCACATAAAAGATATAGTAGCATGCTGGATAACTGTTTCTCGGGTGTAGCACCGGGGTAAGAGGGTTCACAGGTCCTGACGTTTGGGAGAACGTGGAAAGCCATCACAATGATGAGGAGAGCTCTTACGACTAGACAATTAAAATAAAACAGAGAAAGTCTCCAAAAGCCGTAAACAATTGGCACCCTTCGTCGACAAACACCAAATTTACCGTGTTGGTATGTTGGGAAACCACAGCAGAGACCAACCACAGCCTCTCAACCAAGAATACCCCCCTGTGATGGTTTGCGGGTATGTTACTTCCTCGCCAGGGACCAAACACAGACGCACACACACAACCCAAATAGGATCCTTTGCAAGGGCTAATGGGATCCCTCTAAGGATGTTTGGGTTATAACCTGGGATCATTCACAGGGCTAATAAGACCCCGCTAAGGATGCCAGGTTATTTACGCAAGCACACAAAATCACTCACTCACACACACAAACTTCTGGGAGAATCAGCTCAAAAAGAGCGTGGTCAAATCTACACAACAGGAACGGACGAGGGTGGGGGTCGAATAGGCGTATTTCGGCTACTAAGTAGTCCTCTTCAGCGAACCGAAGGTAACGCGTCACGTCAACGCAAGGTTGATGTTGAGATTTTCTTTGTTTTATTTTAGTTTGGGAGAACGACTTGATCTCCATCTTCGGGAGTTTGATGCAGTGTTTTAACTAGTGAATGTGAGTGCAAGCAAGTGCAAAGAGTATATACACTGGTCAAAATGAAAATTATGGCGTCAAACCCCTGAAGATGGAGATCAAGTCGTTCTCCGAAACGTCGGGACCTGTGGACCCTCTTACCCGGTGCAACACCCGAGAAACATTTATCCAGCAGATGCGCCGGGAAAACCTTAGATCTTTCATGTAGCATCATTTTTAATGGACGGTCGAAGAGTGATTCCCGTCAATGCGTTTGCAACAGGTCATTCGCAACAAAAAGACAATAAATGCCTCCTATTACTTTGTGTGGGGGTAGAAAGCAACCATGGCCGTCGTGAAATCATCGAAGAGCTCCTCCACCAAACCATGTTTGCTCCTCCCCATCTGCAACACTAAATATGCTTCGAAAGTGGAAACGGACATACGGCCGATTCTTTTCCGAGAATCCCTCTTCAACTTCGATCATTGGGTCTCTATTTGTTGGGTGTGAGTCAGACGATCCTCTGTATGAACAAAATTATTGAGAGAATGGTTCACCGTTTTATGGTCATAGTCCAACTCATTTAATTTTCCATATCCCCTCCATTGGTCGGTGTTGATTGTTGTGCCCTTCTCCACATACCTCTGGATGACTGGTTTCAGCGTCTCTCCATCTCGCTTCTTCACAACACAAAGAAACGTGCCCTTGGCTGAGCGGTCAATACCGCCAACAACCCACCTCGTTCTCCTCAGGCGCCCCCGATTGTATTTTCCTTTACCAAAGGCACTCTCGTCAATTTCTACACCACCTAATTTTTGGCCACTTTGCAGCAACCATGCGGTAATCAGCTCCCTGAAGGAGGAGAGCATGTGTGCCACTGTCTTCAGATTGAGACCCAATTCCCTTTCAATCATAGAGGTTGGATATTGCAGGATCCACCCAACGGCAACTGCCATCGCGACCTCACTCCTGGATTTAAACTTCCCGAAGAAAGTTCCCTTTTTGAAGGAGGCATGCATCCTACAGGTCCCCACCCCGCACCTGTAACGAGCTTCTCCCTCCTCTCCTCTCGAGTTCAGCCCTCTCGAGCCACTGCAGACACAACTCCGTGTTGCGGGTATGATTCCAAACGATAAGAGGATGTGCATTGTTCCCAAGTTAGAAATGTGCTGCATGAATGCTGCCACGCTGCTTAGAAAATCCGTCGTTTTCCCGTCCTTGCAGATCTGCGACTGAGGAACGGTGTTAGTAACCCGTGTTTATATATGAATTATCTTCCCAACATGGAGCAAGTTCCACGAATGTGTGTTCATATTCCTGTATGTTCCACGAAATTAGTACTGCAAAGCATCGACCATTTTAAAATGATGAAAGACACCACTAATCGATAGGCTTAAGGATAATTTTTTGAAATTGTCGAAGTATGGAAATCCTGTACAAAAAAGACCCATAGGGGTCATCAGCCGAGGATGCGAACGAACGAGATGCTTTGTTGGAAATCCGAGGCGAGCGCTGGTCTCCCACCGTGTTCCTTGCCCACTACGCCGAGAGTCCAGCGACGTTTTGGCTGCACCCATCAATGAGAAGGACAATTTTCGTGCCCTGAAGAAGGGTTTTCACTTTCTTATTTTATGGAGGACAGCTATAAACCCTCTTGCGCTGTAGGGGCAGTGGGTTTCTTCAACGGCGGTTAGTAACCAGCTACCGTTTTCAAACGATGAGTCGTGGAACGACCATATACGTTACACCTATATTCTGAAAACATTTTGAATTTGATTTTTGAGCTTTAAATTTCACGTTCAATCGCTTTGCATACATCTACGTCATTACCTGCAAGCCACCCAAAGGGTGTGTGGCAGGGTGTGCTTCCACACCAGGCATGCATGAAAGATACGGTATAACACCGAAAATGTATTGAAACCCGCGTACCAAACATGCAAAGCGCCAATTAAAAATCTAATAACCAAGAAACATTCTATCGTCAATCGTTCCAACATACAAGGGATACAAAGACTACTACTACAGATTCAAAATATCATGCATAAATAAGAACATCAATATTCACATCATGCATGAATAAGAACGAAGAGAATATAAAGAGAATGATCTACGGTCTAGCTATTGTCACTATTCGCACTATTCATGACGACGATCACAGCTGTTATAGTCCCGAATGGTACGCGGAAAAAAATGACATTTTATACCTATCGGTTCTACAATCTATCTCTCTAATTTTATTGGCGCGATCTAATCTGCCGTAGTACGATGGGGTTAATAGTATGTTTTTTAAGTCGTCAGAGAAATGATTTTCCTGAAATTTAGTTAGGAGGTTAAGCCTATAATTTAATATAGGCTGTGATAGCGATTCCCATCCCAATTCTTCGAACAATCCAGACACACTAGTAAACTTATCGTAGCATCGTTTCACAAACCTAGCTCCTCTTCGCTGCACGCGATCTAATTCTGATATCAACCCCGCTTCGTATGGATCCCATAATCTAACAGCATATTCCAGATGAGGCCCAACGATTGAAAAATAACAACGTTCTTTCACTTTCTCATCACATTTTCCGAGTACTCTCTTGATAAAGCCTAGCTTCCTGTATGCTTGACCGCATATTTCCCGAATATGTTTTCCCCAAGATATGTCGTGAGTAATTGTGACCCCTAAGTACTTAACAGACTCGGCGTGAATAATTTCCGTATTATTAATTCTGTAAGCCCTACCTGGCCTATTTTTCAGTTTCCAAAAGCTGACTGCTACGCACTTTTTTATGTTTAGTTCCATTTGCCACTTTTCGCACCAAGCATGAATAGCAAGTAGGTCGATTGTTAACAAGTCGCTATCTTCGGAAATGTTAATATCCCTGTACACAACCGCGTCGTCTGCGAAGAGTCTAAGCTTACTTTTAACGACGTTGCTAATATCACTTATGTATAAGAGAAATAAGAGTGGACCAATGACACTTCCCTGAGGAACACCCAATGTGACACTAATTGTGTTTGACATGATACCGTCTATGGCAACCCTTTGTTCCCGCCCATGTAAGAACTGATTAATCCAACAAATAATGTTTTTATGCTTCTAGGTTTGAGAGTAACTTAACGTGAGGTACCTTATCGAAAGCTTTCTTAAAATCGAGGAATATCGCGTCAACTTGAACATTATTTTCACCTGAGAGCAAGATGTCATGAACGAAGAGGGCCAAATGGGCCTTGATCTCTGACTCACTAGATCTGGAGGCAAGATATCTTTTGATATTTATCGAAAACCAACACACACCACCAACTACATCCACAATCTTTTTTTCGACCATGCCAACCATAAACTGGCCGTCTTCCGCTCTCTCGTTCATAGACTTTTTAACGTCCCTCTCGATAGATCGGCCTTCAATAAAGAATTAAATATTATCAAAGATATTGCTAAACGGAATGGTTTTCAAGATTCAACAGTCGAAAACATTGTGAAGAAGTATAGATTCAAACATTTGATTTCTAAATCCACCACACACAAGAAAGATGAAGCCGTAAAGTACATTAAATTGCCCTATTATCCCCGTTTAACGAAAGGAATCGATAAAATCTTCAAATCAGTTAAAACTAAAATCTCCTATTCCAACCAAAGCAAGCTTAAAAACCTATTAGGAAACGCTAAAGATAAAATTCCGGCATTAGAAAAATCAGGCATTTATAAAATCAACTGTAACACTTGCCATTTAGCCTACATAGGACAGACACGACGTACTTTACAAACCAGATTCAAAGAACACTACTCTCACTTCAGAAATCACAATCCCGAAAAGTCTAGTGTAGCGCAGCATCTAATCATGACCGGGCACGACGTTACAAAAGATAATTTGAAACTCGTAAAGCATACAAGTAATAATCTATTAGACGCTTACGAGAGTATTTTCATATTTAAAAATAAAGCCAAACTCCTAAACAGCGACGCTGGACCCATCCCTCATTCCTCCCTCTACGCAGTTTTGAACTTTAAATAATTCGTTACGTCTCTTAACGGACGCCGTTAACCGATCACTTCCTTTCCCTTTCCTCCCCCCGCCTCCCTCCAACGTTCTACTTTACGTCCGTTGCAACCCCCACTCCCTTTTACACCTCCCCCTTCACTTCCCCCTCCCCCTTCCCCAATCATTTTCTTTGGTTGTTTTCATTCGCGCTTTGTCTTTCGCCCTTCCCCCTCTCTCTTTCCCTATTGGTTGTCTCTCTCCCCCCCTCCTCCTCAGTTCACCTTTATTAACAACTAGGATGTCTTCACCCTTCCTCACTTCAACCCTACGTTGAAGTGACGCGTTACCTTCGGTTCGATGAAGAGGGCTACTTTGTAGCCGAAATACGCGTATTCGACCCCCACCCTCGTCCTGTTTTGTCGATTTGACCACGCTCTTTTTGAGCTGATTCTCCCAGAAGTTGGGCCCATTTGCGTGTGTGAGTGAGTGATTTTGTGTGCGTGCTTGTGTATATACCAGGCATCCTTAGCGGGGTCTCATTAGCCCCGTGAAGGATCCCAGGTCAAAACCCAAACATCCTTAGCGGGGTCTTATTAGCCCCGTGAAGGATCCCAGGTCAAAACCCAAACATCCTTAGCGGGGTTCCATTAGCCCTTGCAAAGGATCGTATTTGGTTGTGTGTGTGCGTCTGTGTTTGGTCCCTGGCGAGGAAGTAACTTTCCCGTAAACCAACAAAGGGGGATATTCTTGGTTGAGAGGCTGTGGTTGGTCTCTGCTGTGGTTTTCCCAGCATACCAAGACAGCAAATTTTGGTGTTTATTGACGAAGGGTGCCAATTGTTTACGGCTTTTGGAGATTTTCTGTTTTTATTTCATTGCCTAGCCGTAAGAAGCTCACCCCATCTTTGTGATGGCTTTCCACATTTCTAAAGTATAGAATATGTCCTTTTAAGCAGACAAGCTTTCTTTAGAATGAGTGGACAGCAAATGTTTGGTGGGACAGGCCTTCGGAGATGATGATAAAATTCAGCGGTTTTACGACCTTCTCCTCCCTGAAGTAAAATGTGAAGGGATTCAAGGTGGTTTCATCATTATTCCAGCGGAATCTCTCCACACTGTCTTGGCGAAAAGAATGAGTAGTTCTCTGAAAAGTCTAAAAATGACCATACCATAATACCCACCCACCCACACATACCTATAATGAAATACATGTACATGGCCAATGATGTTTTTTCTCACTATGAGTGGAGAGATTTTTTTATCATTTATATGGGTTAAAGAAATCAGAAAATTAGTTGTCCTTGTTCCTTGATTACTGAGCTTCCTCAAAATGCAGGGAACATGAAAAACATGGTGTTATCGCTACTCGGCAGATTAAGAAATATGGCTAAGGGGGCATATGAATCAATAAGCTACACTATCTGTCAACTAACCTAATTCAAAATCTTAACTCAGCCGTTATGATTTCTTATCGATCGCGGGAGAAAATACATTTTAAACCTTTTTAATCTACGATCTATTTCCCATATTTTATTCTCATGGTCTGATCCACAGTAGTATGTTGGAGTTCGTAAGATATTGACAACTTCGCCTGAAAATAAATCGGTTTTAAATTTACATAAAAGGTTGAGTTAATTTTCAATCGACGGTCTAAAAGCGATTCCCATCCAAATTGTTGGAAGAGGTCAGTAACACAAACGAGACTATCATATTATGATAAAGATAATGATAAAGGCCTTTCACGCGTCTTGCTGATTTTCTCTGCACGCGTTCTAACTATGTTTGTAAGCCAACCTTTTGAGGATCCCAAACAATGGCAGCGTATTCCAAGGTGGTTTAATCAAGGGAGAATCAGCTGATTTCTCAAACTTGATCGTCGCACTTTCCAAGCACTCTTTTAACAAATCCCAATTTACGATCAGCTTGACCAGTTATTTCCCGAATATGTTTGCTCCACGAGAGATCACTACAGTTGTAGTTAGTTTAACTCCGAGGTATTTTCCAGATTCTACAGTCTCGAATACGGTATTCTGCATTTAATAGGTATATTGAGGGTTTTTTTCTTTACCAGAAGTTTATTAAAGCATATTTTTCGAATTTAATTCCAGCTTCCACGCGTCACATGCTCGCTGTGTCGTTAAATTGCCTTGAGGTTCTTCGTTAACGCTTCCTTACCATTATCGCTGCGGATTTCCATGTAAACTACAGCATCATCAGCAAATAGTCGTAATTTATTGTCTACCACCTTATCTGGATCGTTAATACACAGAAGGAATAGAAGTGGACCTATGACATTCCATTATGGGACACCCAAAGTAACTTTAACGACATTGGACATAGCACCGTCTAATACTACTCTCTGCACACGATCGGCTGGTAATTCTCTAATCGGGGAAATTACATCGTCGCCTAAGCCGCAAGATTTTAGTTTAATTAATAATTTTCTGTGGGACACTTTATCAAATGCTTTTTTAAAGCTAAGAAAAATCGCGTCTACTGGAACGTTGTCTTAACCGAAGACTAGAATTTCGTGGGCAAACAGTGGCAAATATGCTTCGCAGGATCACCCTTTCCATAAATCATTGTTGTGCTTGTATCAGCGAGTTCTGCCTATGTTTCACGACTGGGACGTATCAAGATGTTTCACGACGACAATATGTTCAAGGACCTTGCATGAGATGGATGTTAGCGATATCAGTCTGAGATTCGATGGCTGCTCCATATCACCACTGTTAAATATGGGTGTTACATTGGAAATTTTCCAGTCTTTGGGTATTACGTGTTCCTTGATTAATTTTCTAAATATCATCTGCAAGTAGGGGGCCATATCTAAAGATAGTTCTTTATACACGTGACAAGGAATTTCTTCAGGACCGGGTGACTTATTTGGACTGAACGATTATAACATATCTTCTATTCCGCAAGCATAAATATCAATAGGTGGCATCGTTTGAAGGTAACGATCGTTAAGCGTCACAAATGTATTCTGCGAAGACTTGGTGAACACGCTTTGGAAGGAGGAGTTAGCTTTGTCCGAGCTGTTTCTTAGTGCTTTGCCATTATCGTTGCTCAGCGGATTTACTGTAGATCTTCTGCCTTGAACTTCCCTTACGTATGATCAAAATGCTTTTGGGTTATCCAGTACTCTTTTACAAGTGTTCTTCTCTTGAAATCTATGAAGGCATTCCTGAACTCTTCCTTTCTGGCGTCTTTAGATAACTTATATTTTTCAATAATTAACTCGCGATTATCAGAGGATAAATCTGCACGGATTTATTCATCTTGGCGTGGCACGCTCTCTGTCACCTCAACGATTTTCTCACTTCCGCGTCGTACTATCTCCGTTCACTGCTCTCTTTTTTTTACTTCACTTGGGATATAATTTTTAATTCCTGAATGTACCATTGAAAGAAGAGCTTTCCAAGATTCCTCCGCGTCTAACTTAATCATTGATTCTTGGAAGACGGGAAAGAACGTTTTAGATAAAATTTGAACCCTTCGAAATCAGCTCCTTGAAAAATGTAAAATTTTCTTGTTCGTTAAAGTTTTTATAGACATGTAAGGAAAACTTAGCTCTAACTACCCTATGGACACTAATTCCCTCGACAGTGTCCACCTTTATCACTTGATGTGGTATATTTGAAATCTGGTTGTCGAGTGAAATTTTTGATAGCGAGATATTTCAAAAATCGTATGCAATGTATAGAAAAGACCAATTAGTGAGAGCAGGAGGAGGTGTATTTAAAACTGTAAAAGATGAGATCGTATTTAGAGCCGAAATATTTCCAGAAAATGACGTAGAAAGTCGGTGGTGTACCATCAAGTGCTCGTCGAAAAGAATTTTTATAAGCGCATTTTACAGGCCACCCAATTTAAGTTGAAACACAGTTTTGCAGTTAGAAAGGCAGGTGAATCATTACATCCATCAAAATAACGAATGTAATATAATTATCGGAGGTGCTTTCAACGTTCCCTCTATAGAATGGAAGACGTATAGTTTCAAAAATGTTGGAAAAGATAAGGAGTTGTGCGACACTCTTCTCTATACTTTTACATCGAACTCATTGCATCAATCAGTAACAACGCCCACGAGAGGATAGAATGTTTTAGATCTTTCGGTGAGAAACATACCTGAAAGCGTCCTCGATGATAAAACAGTGCACGGAATTTGTGACCACGAAGCAGTAAGTGCTAAATTTCATATAAATACTGACAAAAGGGTAGCCACCAAAGGAAAAGGGTACTTATACCACTAGGCGGATTTCGATTGCTTAAAACAGGAACTGTCGACCTCTTATGATAAGTTTAGTAATCTAAGCCAAAACCACACTACAAACGACGCATGGAATACTATTCGTAACATCACGTGACTAGCCATTAATGTCATAATACTAAGTAAACTGAAAGAAGTAAATACGGAACCTAGGTGGTATAATGCAGACGTCCGAAAATCTCTCAAGTGACAAAGAAACTTGCACGCGATAATGAAGATCGCCCAACAGGATCTACCAGACGTGGAATTTCAGAAAATTTATCATAAATAAAATAGAGCTAAAATAACAGCAAAAGCGGCATTAATGGAATTCAAGAGTAAAATATTAGGTGGATATTTTGGTGGATTTTTTGGAAGATAACCCTAAGGCATTTTGTTCTTACGTTAGGGAGGTTCAAGGGAATAAATCTGCAGTAACATCACTGAGAAACGGTGAGGGAGAAAGTGTTAGCGATACATTAGAATGAGCAAATATCCTTAAATCATTTTTTTCTAAGTGTCTACACTTCATGCCCTCATAATAATGCCGCTACATTGCCTTGATTAGACAAAAACTCAATACAGTCTATAAATATTTCTTGTCGCGGCCCGAATTTCTAAAGAATTAGCGTCAGAAATAGCACCATAATTGAAAATAGTACATGAAAAATCGCTAGCAGAACATCGTGTCCCGTGCGATTGGAAAATCGCGAACGTTACTCCTATCTTTAAGAGCGGCGATAAGGAAGAGCCAAGTAACTATAGACCTATCCTCCTCACGTCCATCTAATGCAAATTGTTTGAACATATAATCTTCAGCACACTTATGAGGTATTTAGATAGTCAGAAATTGTAAAGTCAAAACCAGCATGGATTCCTGAAAACAAGTTGTTGGCAATTGAAACCGTCGCGAGTACGCATTACGTAAAATTACCATAGTTGTTTTTCTACTCTTTATATAATAATACTTAGGATGATTTTTCTTCATGCATGTTTATTGACATTATTTCAACCTTGATGGATTAAAAAAAGAAACTGAAATAACAGACTAGCTCCGCACTAAAGAGAAGTTTGGTGATGTTGAGAAGAATATTACTTTTTTAGGCCCTTAAATAGGCGATATCGGCAGAAAAAGGCATAAACAGGTAAAATAGGCATTTTTAGGCGGTAACTAATTGCCTTAATTTCGCCATGAATGACCCTATGTGAACTTATAACTTCATAAAATTGGTTTCCTGAGTAAAAGAAAAAATAGGCATTTTAGGCAATGTCCTCATCTTACTTATCACCTATATGAAGAGGAGCGAAGAAAATTACTTCCTCCAACAAGTACCACATTACCAGTGTACTACAAATGCTACAGATACTACTAAGATAATCCATTTTGTTAATATGAGAACGTGACATAAAAGTCATGCAAATCATGGTGTTATCACGACTCGGCAGATTAAGAAACATGAATTGGGTGAAAAGCATGGATGTTGGCCTTTGAGGTCATACTCATTTGCTCTTGACGTACGCACTGAAGACACTGAAACTGTTACCTCCAGTTAATTGCGTCAAAAGTACTCGCTTGATCTACGTGGAAAAACTCTTTTTATGTTTATGTCTATCGCTCAATGCCGATAACAAACAAGGAAGACACAGGTGTGTTCTACGAAGCACGAAGGTGGATAATGTTTCTTGCACAGCTTCGATGGAAAACGTAGAAGGTAGATATACAAGACATATCCGTTTCTCATTGATGGACGCGCAACAGAAACATGAAGCGTCTCATTCATATGTCTCAATTCACATAAAAAACCAAGAAGTGAACTATTATATGTTATATGTACGCACATTTGTTAGTATTTATTGCACAATTCCTATGGCAAATATGGAAGGTACCTGTTAGAAGTCGCAGTCACTTGTTCTTGATGTACGGGCATAAACATAGAAGAACTAGGATGGGAATTACTATCAGAACACAGGTTAAGATTTAGGTTAAACCTTTTAAGTATATTCGAAACAGAGTTGTTCACAGATGACGTTAGATATATATTGAGATCCCCTGTGTATTACGCTAGGTTTGATCATATTAACAAGATTAGAGAGATAGATTGTCGTACCGATAGATATAAAATGTCATTTTTCCCGCGTGCCATAAGTGAGAACAATAGGCAGCGTAACAAAGGGATAGGTAGGTGAAATATAGTTAGAGTAGTCTGTAGTGCATGATACATGTAATAACAACCAATAATCCCTTCCTTATTATGTAGATACTAACCATCTAGCTCCATGTGAACCTATTATCTAGCATTTCTACCCTTAAATATCCTACTTGCATGTCAATAATGCATTCACCCCCTGCCACACACCCTCGTGGTGGCTCGCAGGGTATCACGTAGATGTAGATGTAGAAACACGGTCAATGTCTAACATATGTCTCTGCATGCCGAAAGAAAACAAGGAAGTGTTAATATTTATTGGACTACTACAGTGAAAGACGTGGAAGTTAACTTTTAGAAGTTACAGTCGTTTGCTGTTAATGAACGCGCAATGGTACGTGAAGCGTTTTATATCTGTCGCTGAATTCCGATAACAAATAAGGAAGAAATCTATAAAATGTTACACAACTATAAAATTGATAGTTTGTTGAAAAAATCCGATATAGTAAAACTAGTAAAAATTATCGCCTTTTGTTATTTCACTAAAAACATGTCGGAAATGTCCAGCGAAATTGCCTCCATTATGGATACAAATAGCCTTGAGCACATGCTTGTTGTAAATGCATTGTCTTTTAATTTCCCTGTATCAATACGAAAATGCCCTTCCATATTGAGTGGAAATTTGCATAAGTTCCAATTTTCTCCCTGAAGGAACAATCTTAACCCATTCACTATTTGACGTGAAGAAGTGCATGCTTGTTTTGGTAAGGATATGAAACTTATTTGATTGAACAAGGATTGACATAATTGTCTCTTAAAAGAGAGCGTATTTAACCTTAACTTAAGATGATAGAACATCGAAACTAGTTCTAGAAACAATATAGGGGTGGGGAATATTTGGTGGATTTTCACAAAAAACTCATTTACTTATTTCGTAAATATACCATCAGCAAGTATAACGTAGTTTTTCAAGGTTTATCGATGTGGTGAACCACAATTTTGACCAAGAATAAAAGACTTAAAATGACTGAGTTTACCATCGAAATTTCAATAATCCGTCATAATACTTCCTGTTATAAAGTAGTCGTTCTATACTTTACAAAAGATAAAATAATATCGGTTCATGATTTTACAAGTGTTTTCTCTGAGGAAATAAAAGTTTCAGGCCGATTTAAGCCGAGCTCATTCAATGATGTGCTGAGTAATTTTTATCTCAAATACTTACAACTACCACATCCGAAAAAAGCTTAGGATTGGCCGACTGAAATTAGTAAACAGAATGCCGAAACTCCATTCAAATTATTAAATATGCTAATGCGAAGTATAAACCCCACCTCAGGATACAAAAAGCTGTAAATGGAATTACGATATTATAAGTCGCATCACTGAAACGAGGTGAAAATCATCGTAACGCGTCTCGGTGACGAATAAGGTCGTATTATGATGGCTTATCCCCCTTGCATTGAAATGAATGCCACGAATAGATTCGCACCGAGCGTTCAAGAGAAGAGTCAGCAGTGTCAGCATCGCAGTTCCACGTGGGTCGCTGACGGCTCGACCGATGCGTGAAAATCTGTCTTCGAGAGTCTAGCATGTAAAGTGGTTTTTATCAGCTAAGGGCGTACTTCGTAATGTGGACTGTGTCTTATCGATCCGCATATTTAGCATTCGATTGTAAAACTTCCCGGAAGTAGTTGTTTGTTGCAGGAAGATTCTGTGGTTACCGTGTCCCTAAAAGTATACTCAAGCAGAAAATAACAATTAAAATCAAGGCGATGACGAAAAACCATGATAAAGGTGGTCGTTTTAGCACTTCATCACGTGAGTACGGTTAATTACAGTCTACCATATCGACAATAACTAAACAGAAAGAGCGTCTGAGAAAAATCAAAGTGTCCGACGAATTCAACACTTAGCAGAAAGGAAGAAAACCTATTTCCGAACAGGAGAGATTCCTGTTTTAATGGATTAGGAAGAGGGGGTTTGACGATCTAAGCTCTCAGGGAACTTCGACAGAGTCCCTGTCCGCTACTAAGACTTCAAAGCGAGCAGCAAAGATTGATTCGATCGTTTCGGAGGAAGTGCGAGCATTGAATGTATAATAAGGGACGGCACTGCTGCTCGCGAAGATAGAGAAGCCGCAAAAGAAATATTTTTGGGTACTTAATGAACTCATAGAAGACAAAGGTTACTGCTCACAGCAGGTGTTAAATGTAGACGAGACGAACCTATTATGGATAAAAATGTCCGAGAGGACTTATATCACAAAGGAAGAGAATTTCTTGCCTGGTCATAAGCCCATGAAAGATAGGTTAACGGTTTTGTTAGGAGCTAATGCTTCAGGTGACTTTAAACTGCGGCCTATGTTCGTCTATTACACAGAAAATCCTAGAATCTTCAAGAAATATAAAGTTGACAAGTCTAACCTGAGTGTCTTTTGGCGCTGCAATAGGAAACCTTGGGCGACACGCCCAATATTTAACGAGTGGGTGTTAACGAAGTTCTTCCCCTCACTCAACACATTTACCTCGAGAGAATCCAATTGCCACTTAAAGCGATATTGGCGTTGGACAATGCCCCAGGCCACGATCCAAATGCCGCCGCCCTCGAGGCGGAATTTGGCTTCATTAAAGTGAAATTCCTCCCTCCCAATAACACCTCTCTGCTCCAACCAATGGATCAGAAAGTTACTGCAAATTAAAAAAAAAATGTATTAAAAAAGATTGTTTGCCAAGTACTTCGATGAGACCAGCAGTCATGATTGTATCTCACAGAAATATTTTCGAAAACCTCAGTATTATAGATAGTATTCGGTTAATCGTGGAGTCTCGGAATGTATATTCCACAAGATACCTCAATTCTGCTTGGAAAAACATTTAGCCGAAAGTTATTCACGATTAATCAGGGTTTGATGAAGAGCACGCTATAGACGAAGAATCAATCCATACGGATGACCTGGAGAGTGAGCTGGTAATAGCAGAGCTACAAGAATCGAGGAAAATAGCGGAAGGAAAAAACTGCAAGCTGCACGATAACGACGACGATAACGACGATGGAAATACCGTGTTTTTTGAGGACATTAAAGAATTACTCGTTGCCTGGGGCACGGTTGAAAGGATTGCATAGAAATATCCTGATATAGAAAGGACTGAACTTTTATCGTGTGACTATAAAGATGAAGTGTTTAAACGCTGCAAAACACTTAATCTAGATAGAGATAAATATACGACCTTACATCAATTTTTTAAGTAAATATTGTAATTATTTCACATTTCCTGGCTAATTGATTGTTATTGAAACAGAGGTCATAATTATTGCCCGCTGAAAGTTCAACTTATCCTCGGCAATGCTTCCATTAAAATAGTTTTGTCCTCAGTGTTCTTAATACGTATTACACGTTATCCTACTTGGTAAACGGATGCCTTCAAGAAGGCTGTTGGTCCCTAAAGTAAACAACAAGCCCCTAATAACTCTTCCAGCCCTGATGAGTCAGTCCAGCTGTTCCGAGGAAAGTGTTTTAAGTGATTTTTCACCTCCGATTTTCAGGCTATTGGAATTTGCTATTTAATCTCGAAGGATGTCCTTGACGGGACGAAGATATAAGGGCTGTCGGCTTAGCGTAAGGAGAAGTGAGATCGTCAGAAGCGATACACTAGCTGGAGATGACGACGACGGGCTAGCTAGACACGTCAGCTGTTCCGAAAAGTGCTGCAAGTAAAAAACTCCTGTTTGATGCCATCGAGATTCGTGTTCGGCTTTCTACCTCCACGGGAATACAAAGAGAGCGACATTTAAACTGCTGGCACTGCGTAAGGAGAAAGAATGTCTGTGAACCAGAGGACAGCCGAGCGACGTGGCGATACCCAGTGGGGAAAGTAGGTGCAGAATTAAATTTGAAGTAATTCAAAGTCTGTGCAGCGTTGCATTAATGTAGAATGGACGTGCATAAGACGTGCAAAGGATGTTCTTCGCTGCATCAACTTTGCCCATGTACAACGTGAACAGTCTTAGCACATTCATTGAACACCCATAGGAGACTACGACAATGATAGTTGTTTTAGCACATTGTTTGAATGATATCTGTTGGACTCATGTCCTGAAATGCTAACTGAGTGCGGAGCATGCCTTCTAATCTTCTAATGCATCTTTGCACCTTCATACTGAAGGATCTGGTCAGGGATAGTGCACGATGCACATTCAAAGAACGTCCTTTGCACTACTGCAGGAGAATGTTCTTTGCACTTGGATAGTGCGCCATTTGATACTTCTTTGGACGTTCATGAAGAACATTCTTTGCACCAAAGACGCTGCACTAAAGAATGTTCTTTGCATGTCCTTTGCACCAACTTTTCCCCACTGGGTATGCTTGAATATTATTATTCACGGATAAGTTACTGACAATTCCTTCACCTGTCGTCTATGTTATCAAAGCTATTAGAACCTGTACTAAATTGAGTACGACTGAACACACTACCACTGATGTAATAGAAAAGATCCCGCGGCCGCTAGACTGCTGGTTCACTTAACGATGGAATAAAAATTAACGAATGGTCCCGTGGAACCGATTAATATCGTCAAGCAGGGGTCTACTGTACTACATTTATTATGCGGGATAGCTAGACGGTCTGGGGTAAATTCACGTTTTACGATAACAGTCCTAGCCCATTGTGCGAATGTCCACATGATGGCTCCTCAAACATTTAGATACCTTTCTTGCTAGTGGTAGATATGAAAACAATTAGGTTTTAATTGTCTAAGAAACTTAAGCCATGAACGCTAGACACGATGTGATACGACGGTGAGGGGTGTCATTGTTGCATCAAGTATGCCGTTCGGTATTCGTGTATTAAAATAGAAAGGGAAAAGAAAGAGGAGGTCTTTTTGCTCTGAACTGCATAAATTACACATGCTGTGCTTTTCCATTACTATTTTTATTATTTCTATACAATATCCTATTTGTGCGTTGAGAATTGACCAATGTGAAAGCAGCTTTTGTACGAAATGAATGCTGATATTTACTCGACGTACATAAGTGTCATAAGCCATGAGTCTGGACCTGGCAGGCGTCTCTGCGTGGAAATATTTAATGTACATATTCATAATGCAGACAAACACATATTACTTCTCCAAAGAATATTAATCATACAGCGAGTTTAACCATTTCATTCTGTTCCTCACGTCATACAAATTAAAGTTTTGGCAGCGTCCAGAGGAGTTGTTTTTATTATGGTTGACAATAGCCTCCAGCTAATACTGGCTATAAGTGAATACTCTTTTATTATACTATAAATAAAGAAAATGCTTTTCTTTATCGATTAGACCATCGAATAAGTTTCTTCTCATTTCAGCGATATTATTCCATTCAGTGTTTCACGTGTAGCAGTGCATCATTATTTGATATGAATAAGTAAATAATTTGACTAAATAAGTATTCTTACGATTGTCTCTTAAAATAGGGCATATTTAACCTTTGCTAAAGATTATAGAACATTGAACCTTGGAATGGAAATATATTAGGAAATAGAAATACAGGGTGCACCTGTAGTAAAAATCATTTTCCTATTTCGCAATGATTCCATCAGCAAATTGAATATCAAGGCTTATCAATTCAGAAGGCTACAATTTTTATTATAAATGAAAGTCATAAAATCTTAGTAATTAACATCCAACTTTAAAATGTATGAAAAATTTATTACAGAGAATTAATTGGAGAAGGAGTGATAGTCATAACTGAAACTATAAACATGGCTATAGGAACAAGAATACAGAAACATGATAATGCGACGGTATGCTGCGGAATTTTATTATCAAATACCTCAAACCCACTTTAGAGAAAAGCTTTGGATCGGCTGACTCAAATTAGTGAACAGCATGGCGAAAACTCTTTCCATTTATATAATATCCTGATAAGTAGGATCATGGCCTCCTCTGGGTGCATGAAACTGCAGCAGGAGTTGTCTTGTTTAACAGTTAAGTTTAATTTCTAAACGATATTTCTGTTTTTCGCGCGAGGTATAACTTAAATACGAATTCGTCTGCTGTAGCTTTTTGCCGAACGTGAAACTCATTACTGTAGTAACCTTATAATGGAATATCTCAGTGCAATTATCGAATTTTGATTTCGGAACGTATTACCACTACAATTTCAGTATTTTAAATGAGCGTATTAATTATTCCTTGAAATCCATCGCATTATTCTCGGACAGGACTTATATAATAAACTAACCGCTAATTAAACTATTGAAAGTCATCAGGCTATATTTCCTTTGCCATGATATCGTTAGCTGTCAGTATCATCCTACACGGGAACGACTTGATTGAGTCATCTTGCTCTCCCCAATTATTCTTTGTCTGTCATCGGTGATTTTGAATAGAATATAGGCAGCGTAGATGCCCTGCTGGTCTCTAGTTTTGCCCATAATCGCTAGTATACTTCGAGAAATACTCCACCTGTCTTAACTATTCTAATCTTGCCTGTTTCGAATCGGTAAGGTTTCTTGACTGTCATAATACGGTTGTCCGCAACCCATCTCTAGGTAGTAATGTGGGTACTGACCTTCTGGGTCGCTGTAAATAGCTAAAAGTGACTAGTGTGAGTTTCATTATTCGTGTTTAAACGCTGCTTTGGAGTGATTCCTCTGTGCTAAGGGAAGGTTTGGTTGACTGTAATTATATAATGTCTATTGAAGGAGCAATATGTTTGTGTACTCCGGGAAAATTGTTCGGTAAAACAAATATCTATATATCCTCGAAAACTAATATTGACAGAACTGTAGGTTTGTTACGCGAGGTGAGAATTTTAGTGAATGTAGTGAACAGCCGCTCTCACTTCAGCCGTTGACAGGGAAGAATATGTACTTCCAAAATGAAGAGTATAGTACATTTTTGGATTTAGCGTAGTAATAAAAGCAAGAGACGGTAAGTGTTAATGAAAATTGGTTGTGGAAGTTTTTGAGAGAATGTGGAGTGAACGAGCAGTTACAAATGTCATGCATGCGGCCTAAAAAGATATCATAACTAGTGTGAGTCTAACATGATTAGTCTCATATATAACTTGGCGCAAAAGAAAGATACATTTTATCTCCAAAGCTTTTCAATATTATTAATCAATTCAAGAATAAATGTCAGAGAGATGCGTTTTGGGATAATATTGGTGTAATATAAATAGAGATGAGATAACATCGGATGGACATATAAATGCGCGAGTTTTGTTGAGCGCACATGAGCAGTGTCGCTCTCTGGCATTTTAATGGAGTTACATGATATTTCTTCGCAACTTTTTCCGGAACACGGAAAATGGATGGGTGGAATAATGCGTGAATCATTAAAGTAGTCGATAATGATAAGGATAATGATGAGAATGATTATATAATATATGTAAATGAGGAAATAATTGAACAAGCAGATGGTTTTTTGTGTATTGGCCGATTGTTTGCGGAATATGGAAGGATCGATAATGATAATAAATGAGGTGGGAATATCGGTAGGAAAGTCCTAGGGAAAATTTGTGCTGCATGCGTAGGAATGGATGTTTGCCTAGGAAAGCAAAAACCGCAATTTAAAGAAGTGTTCTAACTGCGATATTACACAGTAGCTGAAAATGACCGGAAGATAGAAGATTGATAGGGTTAGAACTATTTGGTCCATGAATGAAACAGGGTTGGATACTCCAATAATGGGCATTTATAAAGGATGCGTGCTACGTTAGCCCGGCCGAGTTAAGAGAAAGAATTTGATAATAACTCTCCCCACTGATTGCGTGTTACAGGCCAATAAATGATACTTGCAGATCTGTACTACTCAAAAGCAAGTCGAGGATCGAACAATAGAACTTCTTAGACTATTACTAGCTGTTCAATCATATTCATCACACATACACGTAAGCACAGCCTTTACTGACTGTACTATAATGCTGTATTTTCCTCACACAAATCTATGGATTCCTTGAACATTCCTTCCCTTGTTAATGGCGTAGTTTACTACCAGATAAGTTTTCTCACTGTCAACCCTAATGATTAAAGATGGGAATGTATTACCACTTTTTGCTCTTCCTGTAATTATCCGTCTTCCTTCTCCCTAACATATTATTGATCTGAATGATTCAAATATTTTGCGTAAATTAAATGTTCGTATAACTCGTCTAACTTCTTTTGTTACTGATATGATGTCTTTATGCCTAAGATTCACGGGAAATTATCCAATATAACTCAAGCTATTTTAAAGTGGAATTACTACATCTAGAATAAATCATTCGGTGTTGAGGTGGTAGGCGGCTCGCAGGGTAGTATGTAGATGTATTTTGCGTACATTGAATGGTCGTATAACTCCTCTTTCTTCGTTCAATTACTTATATCATGCGTCTTTAAATCCAAGACCCGGAACCAAATGATTTCGTAACAAGGATTGTGAAGACGAAAATCTCATCTGGAGCACCCTCATTAAGAGGAACGTTTTTTAAAGGAATTTTGCAGAAATTCCTTTCTTATAACGCTTAATCATTGCGTAATATGCTTGAATATTGGTAAATTCTTATAAATACCATTCATAAGAGTAAGTGGAAATTATTTGAACTATTAAGAATCATGCTGGCACTCTGTTAATCGCGTCTGCATCTGGTATAAAATTAATACTGGCCCTGGCAGTTTTTTCCGTATCGTAGAGTTTTCAAAAATGAAGATTAACTGTATTAATCAATATTATTATAAAAACTATTGATTGAGGAAGGATGGTGACGCAATCAAATTCAAGTACATCAAAAAGATAGACCACAGAATTACCGAAAAACGCGAACCGACATCCAAGCTAAATGCGATATAAATTTAATAATAGTAAATTTCCGTCGCGAAAAGAACAAACGTGCCGAAGTTGAGCATACATTTGAAAATGCATACAATAATTGGAACAGAGCTGGCTTGCAAAAGATATTAACGATAGCGAAGTTTTTCTGACAGGATATAAAATCTATAGACGTGATCTACCAGATAGGACTGGCGGCGGAGTATTCAAAGCAATAAAATCTTATTTGAATAGAACCGCACACATAAGACGACAATGGAATAGAGAGCGTTTGGTGTACCATTGAGCAACGAATCCAAAGAAATATGCATAAAAGCTCATTTTACAGGTCACCAGATTCCAAAATCGAGGTTTTGTACAAATTAGAAATTCAATTTACATCGTTTACCTCAAAAGATAACAAAGGCGTGATAATTATCGGTGGGGATTTCAACCTCTGGGCTATAACTTGGAATACCAATACCGTTGAACCAGTGCAAGGAAGTGTAAAATAAGCGAGGCCTTACTTCAACACTTTCGCACCACTCTCTCACTCTAGTAGTAGACGAACGTACGAGAGGTAATAAAATATTAGACCTTTCAGCTGTTAGCCATCCTACAATGATTAAATACCCCGATATCCTCGAAGGCATTAATGATCATAAAGTTTCTAAAACTAAACAACAGTAGATTCCACTGTAAATCCCAAACGTAAAGTCTACTTAATTACGTAAAAATCGGAGAGACGTTAGAAGCTTCATTCACGAAATTCGTAGCCACAATGAAGAACGAGAGCACCGAAGTATCATGGAGATATTTTTTGGAAATACTACGTAAAGGAATCGATGAATATATTCCATACAAATTCAAAAGGGAGAGTAAAGAACCTCGTTGGTATAGCCACGAAATAGGGCGGAAGCTCAGAAGACTGGGGCAACTACACAATCTATACAAAAATTCTATTAAGTTAAGTGACAAATCAACGGAGCTAGCGGTGAAAGAAATATACGTTGCTCAACGCTCAAAAACGGAGAAAATAATGCGCGCTACTTTGCGAAACTTGAAGAAAAAAATCCTCTGTGAATTGCTAGATGAAAACCCCAAGTCATTCTGGTCTTAGGGGAGAGAGCTCCAGGGCGAATCATCGACAGTAGAGTCTTTACTGGATATGAACGGCAAAGTGGTCACCAACAGTATCGACAAAGCCTATATATTAAACTACTACTTCGAAAGTGTATTCACTGAGGATGAGACAATGCACAATTTAGACACTCCTGACTTAAACGAAGCGATGGCTGACATAACAAGTCAACGTGATGGAATAGTTAAACAACTGCGTTCGATAAAAAGTAAAAAGTCTCTAGGTCCAGAACGAATACCTGCACGCGTGATCAAGAAGTTAGCGCCACAGATTGTACCATTCATATAAATTATATTTAGAAAATCATTATCAGAAGGCAAGGTGCCCTGAGACTGCAAAATAGCCAACGTCACTCCGATATTCAAAAAAGGAAATAGAAGTGACCCAGGAAATTACGGGCCTATATCGCTAACATCACTTTAATGCAAGATCCTCGAAAACATTGTCGTTAGTAATTTTATGACATTCCTGGATAATCGTAACCTACTACATAGCAGTCAGCACGGCTTCCGCAAGGGCAGGTCCTGCGAAACACAGTTTGCGTACTTCCTTCATGATATCTAAAAATCAAGTGAATCGATTAAGCAAGTCGACGCGATATTCCTTGATTTCAAGGCGTTAGACAAGGTTCTTCACAAAAAACTCGTATATTAATTGTAATCATGCGGAGTTAATAGTAAAATAGTGAACTGGATAAGGGGCTTTCTCAGTAAGTGAAAACAAATAGTAGTTATTGACGGTTTTAGCTCTGATATGGTCCAAGTCACATCCGGCGATCCTCAAGGAAGTGTGATCTGGCCTTTTTTATTCCTTATTTATATTAATGACCTAAGTTCTAGAGTTAGCAGTAAATTAAGAGTATTTATAGACGATACAGTAATCTACCGTGAAATGAGCGAAGACGCGGACTTAGAAGCTCTATCATCGGACCTTAACAACGTTCATTCGTGGAGCCAGAAGTGGGGGTTAGAATTAAATATCAGCAAATGCAACACAGTTCACTTCCTGCGAAAGTCATCACACAAAAGGCCATGCCTATACTATGGGTGGAGTAAACATAAAATTTCAGATACTGTCAAATATCTTGGAATTACCTTAACTTCTGATATATCGTGGGGATTACACATAAAGAACATATGTGGCGCAGCATTAAAGAAACTAGGTTTTGTTAAACGTATAACAGGAAGGTCCTCGGATGAAAAAGTCAAAGAGAGATGCTACTTCGCTCTGGTTAGGACAGACCTCGAATACGCCACAAGCATTTGGGACCCTGGTCGTAAAGATTTAACCAAAAAATTAATAAAATACAAATGAAAGCAGCGCTTTCATTTGTATTTTAAAAAAAAGTTAAAAACTGCTACGAGCGTACATATAGTGTCTCACAACTTTTAGAGGGATTAAGGTGGGAGCCCCCAGAGACTCGGAGGCTACACGCTAGGCTTAGTTTGCTTGATAAATTCAGAACTGATGTTTTTCAGAGCGACATAAAGAATATTATAATGACTCCTCACTACATCTCTAGGTCCGACAGATGCGATAAAATAAGAGAGATACACTGCCGAACATATAGGTACAAAAACTTGTTCTTTCCACTAACAGTAAGCGATCACAATAAAAATTTAGCTCCACTAAATACACTCCTAAAATACATGTCACCATTTCATCTCCTATAAAATTACACCTTCACACGGCTGGTGACCTAACATGCCCTGCACACCCCCATGCGGCGGCTCGCGGTGTATTTTGTAGATGTAGAAGTAAAGGTCCCTCATCCCCTAGTCGGGACGAGATAACTGCTTAAAGTGTTCCATGAGCTAATTCTCCGCGTAGCTCTTTCTAAAAGTATGTTTCTATGTATTAGCCAACAATTGAAGGTAATAAACTAAGAAATAGCTAACAACCTTTTTCTTGCTTCAGGGAATGTTGGATACTGGCGTACATCCGTTATTTCCACCATGAAAACCAAAATTCACTAGTTTCAGCCTTAACTTTATAAAATTTTTCCATGTTCAGGAATTAACAAACTTTGTATGTTTTACTCAGAATATTTATTGTATTATAGGAATATTTATAGGATCTGATGATGTCGACTATTCGACGAAACCGTACGTACAATAAATATTCTGAGTAAAACTTACTAAGTTTGTTAATTCCTGAACATGAATCACCAAATTTGGACAATTCTACCAATTGATACGCTTTTCAAAAAATCGTATGTCTGAGTGTATATACACATTATCCTTAGATTTTAAGAAAATATTCCAAGACCTTCAACAGGACAAACAATTATTTAAAGAGAAGTCCCGTGGAATGAGAGGTCATTATGAAGTAACCCGCGATATTTTGGCGGATTTGGATGAAAGAATGTTTTGGATGAAAGAATAGGAGGAAAAAGTTCTGGTATATTTACAATTGGCGCTTGGCGTCTAACTAGGGTGTATGTTCGTCCCCCATTCGTTACTATTCGCATCCCCGACAGGAATTATGAAACTACCTGCAAATACGAAATTACTATAAAGATTGGATATAATGCTCTACCACTGAACATATACTGCGTTTGGTGTAACAACTGTGCATAGGTTCGCTCCCGTCAAAATAAATCACATGTACGCCGCATCTATAAACCCTAGCCCCGATGAATTCTGGCTTAAACACCCGAATGGTCATCGTCATCCGTTTTTATATATTTTAGCCCTTAGAAGCCTTCAATATATCTTAATCTTACACACAAATCCATAGCACAGCAAATACCTATGTTCTGCGCAGTGTAACCTAGGTAAGACTCGAACCCTTGTCAATATTCTTACGAGGTAGGAAACAAAAGTTGACCTGACAGGATATTATGAGAGAAGTAATTCCGAAACCATTCCAGTGAATTATTATTTTAAAATAAGGATACAAAATCTACGGAAGCCTTGTGCAAGACTTAAATTTGCTATTTATCCAATATACTCACAAATAAATTGCACCGTGCGTGTCATGACTGACGAACGAAGTGCTAAACAAATATAAGAAACATTTGTTATATAGTGCATTAACTCTGACTTTTTCCAACAAAAAATCTCTGCATCTTCTTATAATATTAGATCACATTACTAACAGAAGCCGGTCTGATTCATCGTCATTTCTTTCATTAATTTTTGTCAAATAATCTTATTTTATTCGTATTTTGGTTTATAATAATGTTCTTCGGTCAAGAATATAATGACTTTAATAGTTTAAATGCTATCGAAAGTGTGGAAATGGGCAAGTGAGGAGATCTCCACGTTTATCAAATTAATCTATTAGAGCCTTCATCAATGCCCACTACAATCTCAGTCTGTGTGGCTGCGTCTTGAATCAGAATCATTTAGTTGCTGATGGAGCTGAGCGTTTTCTTCACGTGTGTGTTTAAGCTCGTGGTCGCGCGGCAAAACCATTTTCACCAAATGTAGACTATTTACTCTCCTTGTCAGGGTCACCAATGTGGAGATGGGTAAGTGAGGAGATCTCCACTTTTATCAAATTAATTTATTAGAGTCTTTATCAATGCTCACTACAATCTCAGTCGTCTCACTTATTTACATCAACATCAACAAATCAGCAAGGCCTCCTTGGCAACAATATAAAATATGATGGCACCATTTACGGTCACCAAAAAAGTATGCAGTATTGCTATTTAGATTGTTTTTAACCCAGTTCTTTTAGTGCGGTGTTAGACTAGTAATAAACGAACACTTTTTCTAACGTTGTCATAAGAAGATCACTGCCCGTTATTTTCGTAGGCGTTCTAAATACACCACGGCTGGTGGTTTCCAATCTTAAGGTATGATGAATGCTTGTTCTGATGTCAGGGTAATTGCACTTTTTTAACATGATAAAATAGAGATTTCCACTGTCAATCCAGTGCTTTTTATTCCAAAGCAGTCGTTATATACTTTATAAAAGACTAAATAATACCGGAGTCACACGTTTTACAAGTATTTTCTGAAGGAAATTGAAGTTCCAAGAACATTTAAGCTTGGATGGTGTAAAAAATAAAAAGATAACATGAGGAATGTAATGGTAGCTTTTGAGTGTAAGGGCAAATTGGCTCTCGTGGAATAATCAAAAAAGAGAACCTTTCAAAATAAAATTTGGAAAATTCCGATAAAATGCTCAAATATGCTAAATATTTATTGAAGGAGAGGGTTAATGATTGTGCTAATCTTTTTAAGTGATAAGTCATTCAGGTGATAAGTCATGGGTAAGTGATTCCACATGTCACTTCCTGTGACATGTGGAATCACTTACCTGAGTATCATAAAAAATGTAAAACCATTAATAGATTTAAAAATGAGTATTAAAAAATGATATTTCAATTGTATTAACGAATTTGTTATCTTGTGTAACATTTATATAAATTGTTTTTGTTCTTTTGAATGATTTACTTCGCATTTCTATGTTAATTTTTGTAAAATCAGGGCATTAAGTATTGTTGTTCATTAGTAACCTATAATGGAATTAATTATATGACTCTAAAACAATGCATTCAAAATTTGTGTTCCTAAGGGACGTAATCGTCCCGGAATAATAAAATATTATTCTATTCTATTCTAAAACTCTGCCAGTCAAAGTCAGTCAACTCTAGTCTGACGATTCTTAAATATTCCAGTGAGTCCATTTTCCAGTAGTTTCTAGTTGATTGTTCAGTTTCCTGTAGATTTCAATCAATTTCCATGTCTCTCGGGTCTCTCTTTACGAAATGTCTCCCACTGCGAATGTCCTTCACTACAAAGCACAATTAGAGTTTAAAAGTATCTTATTTTCAAAAAAAGTCAAATAAGAGAGATTTATTTTGATTTCAGAATGATTCTCTCTTATTTGACTTTTTTTGAAAATAAGATACTTTTACGTTCGGCGAAGGCAATAGTTGACTGGACAGCATAGAAATACCTCAATTTCCGATTTTTTAGGATGATATTACTCAAAACTTTTTCAAGGTGTTGAACCCCACCATTACATTCCCTTAAAGGACAAAGTTCCGGCAGATGGTACTTGACCGTTATAATAGGATGCAGAAGGCGGTGTTGCAGTTGCCAAAATAAAATAAATCCAACCTGGAGCAAATAAAAATGACTTCGTTAACTCCATCAGATGTTTATTAACACGACCCAGGTTTCGACACTTCGTGTCACCTTCAGGTGATGATGTTACTCAAAGATCTTACTTACCTGAAGATGAAACGAAGTTTCGAAACCCGGATCGTGTTAAAAACATATAATGGAGTAAATGGAGTCTTTCTTATTTGGTCCATTATGGATAACTTCCACAAAGGAAAGCCTACAACCATTTCCTTTGTGTAAATCCAATCTGTCTTTCACAGGCTGGATTTACACAAAGGCTTTCACGATAGCTGGACATATAGAGCTGGAAAATTGTGCTACGGAATCACGACTCATTTCATGGACGAGAAGTGGGAGTACCAATCTCTTATTATTGATTTAGTTCCATCCAATGATTACCACGCAGAAAGGGATATTGCTGACGTTTTTATGAATAACCTAACAACCTTTGAAATTGAGCAAAACTGCACGGAGATAACAGACACGGAGATAAAAGATAATGCCTCCGCTTCTACGAAATTCATGGAGGAATTCGGCAAGATGCTACCAAGTTTTAATAGCACTTATTAGCATTTTTGGATGCATGGGCCATATACTTAATCTTGCTGTACAAGATCTTTTAAGAAAGTTGTCTCTGGAGTACGGAGTACGGAAAACCACCTTTCTATTAATTGACGACGGTGATGATGAAGATCTTGAATTTGAAGAAGAAAATATAACTTCAATTGACAACAGGTGGTACTGAATAAGTTTACGATAGGGTTGGTATTGAATAAGCAGATAACTTGCGACATAGATACATCTTTACGGCGAATCGCGAAAACCATAATTTTTCATCTGCCACCAATCCATCGCAGTAGAGTAAAATTTGACAGGCTGAAAACAGATTTTTTTTGCAAGGTACCCTGCCCCTTAAAGAGTGGACTGAATGCAGATGAAATGGAGTACCTGCTAGGCGTTTGTGGGAAAAGTAGGATAAACGGAGTTGGAATGAATAAATACCGGTTAGATGCTCCAGTAGTGGACTTTGTGATTGAAAGGAATTCTGGTTAGAGAAATAAAAGCAAATGAAAACAAAGGGAAGACAGTTACAGTTATTCTTTTTTCTCGTATCATCTTCGACACAATTTAACGACATTATGCTCAAAATGCTCACTAACTTGAGAAGAGTTATCATACAGGAAGAGGTACATAGTGATTTGAATTGTCATCCATCCTTTCGCCGAGGTGATGTGGGATGCGCAATTCGAAATTGCGGCATCCTTTTGTCTCAGCAGGCAAGCTATAATTTGCAGGATTGCAGGTACCGCTGGGAGATAGTTTACACCATATTCGAGTATAATCCATGACATTTTTGTCGTAGAAGTAAGCAAGGTATTTATAGTACTATAAATACCTTGGAATGTAATCCAGCTATTTTCTTATTACCTACCTAGGTAATAAGGAAAATTAGTAAGCCAATTACACTCCCTTATTTGGCTTCAGAAGGCACGCTCACGCCATCAGAATAGTGGTATCGCGAAAAAATAATTTTTAATAGTTAGCAAATTTATCGCAAAGTTATCACTGAATTATATTGCATATTTAATACTTTAGGAAAACGTGACTATTACTTCGTGTTAGAAGAAGAACGTAATTTTCGAGAGATGTTAAATAACAATTAATATAAATATAAAATACCAATTATTAATAATGTTAAATACCAATTATACCACTAAATACCAATTAATCACATATGTATCTGTATTTCGAGACTTTCGAGAGTCTCGTGGGAGTGGTATCGATATCGTATCGTCATAAAGCGGTATCGAGTCTCGTCTCGAGTATCGCAGCAACACTACTTAGTATATGATTGAATGAGATCCCAAACATCGCGTAATGGCCGACTGGCTGAATCAATATTGGTCATCTGCAAACCTATCAACATTAACAGCCAACATAATGCTTTCCTTCTAAATGTTATCCATCCGTCCCTCATCCTCCGGTCCTGCCTCATTGCCAATTGTCGCGCCGATAGTCCTCGGGATCGCTTATAAACGAGTGAATCCCCCGCGGCCGCATAGTCGCAGAAGAGAAATTGGCCCACGCTAGAAATCATGGAATGTGTATGCAATAAGCGAAGCTCCATTTCAGCCGAATACGGATATGCTCGCGCTCATCAAATGGACCGAAGGTTTATAGTCTCTCGTGCCATTCGCTTATCATAAATTCCACCCTTTGATCACGTTTGAAGTGAGAAATATAAGATCGCTTTGGCCCTCGGTTAAACGGGAAAAACGGTGGGTTGAGCACATGCATTCGCGATCTTCAAACCTTTAACACTAGAACGACGGGACTTTGGTACTGACAAGAAGGACAGACTTAACCTATTAGGGCTGTTTTGAGAATTTCGAATCTCGCGAGGCATTCATGGTTACGAAACGAAATCACAAAATAGGATGTGTTTTCCTCGACTAATCAAAATGTTATTTTTTATTTAGTAATAATTACAAAAAATGCTTGATTTTTTACTTATTTATGAGTATTATTTTTCAATATTGCCGGAAAAAGCGAACAGTTTTAGTCTCCTTCGCGTGAAATGTCACCTTAAAAGAGTCAATATTATTGATTTGCAACACTAACACTAGGAAACAGGTAACACTAGGAAATAAATTTTTTATTATCCTGGCTTATTCTGTTTTTTTAAAATTTTTGCTTCCTCTAGTAATCACAATTATATGGCTGAAACACATTGCATCGAAAGTAAATATATGTCAGCCAAAATGGCTAGGTTCGTCGTTCTAGTGTTAAGTGGACCGTGTCACAATTTAGTGTCGGGCCACGACGAAACCCCGCAAAGAGATCATCGAATAAATCAAACTTTTCCCGTGATCAGCCGCAGTCAAACCATGACGAACGGCGGCGCTGTGCGGTGCGGTGAAGAGGAGTGAGGGGTGGGGGATAATTCGCATTTCTGGGGCGATCCCGCGGACTTTCGGCAACTGCAGAGGTCCACCCTCCACCACTCACTCGACTCGATCATTCAACGGCACACAATCAATAACGGCACATGCAATTGAAATCCACGAATATTGACGCGCGGCACCGCTAATGGGAGGAACGGCTCAACGGCGCACCGGAAACAAAAGTACATTTCGGAGAACGGGGTAGCGGGGGGGGGGGGGGGGAGGGGTTCTCAAAGGGTGAAAAGGGATGGGGAGGGAGTTGAAATTATCGCGGTCCCCACGCCACCGAAAGTTGAAGTTTGGAAAGGGAACCAAACCAAAGAATTCGAGGGGAATGGATGAACTACAAATGAGGGTTTGGAGTGCTGTATGAAGGGAAAAGGGAAGGGGGATGGTTAAAAGGAATGGCGAGATCGGCCGTGGTAAGTATACATGGCAGCGAGAGATGAAAGGAGTGTAAAGAGGCGAGAATATGTGGCGGACAAGAGGATGCGAAGATGGTCTTTGCGGGAAAGACGAGGAAGGAGGAGAGGATTAGAAATTTCATCATCCATCCGGGAGATGGTCGGAGAGGCGGAGGCAGAGGGAAGTGTCTGGTTATGGACATGTGACATGGGAAGGGAGGAGAGGCAGAAAGAATGTGAATGCTCTTGAATGAATGGATGTGGATGGCGCAGAGCAGAAGACGGACGGAGGAGAATCTGGGAGGATTGTGTTGTGGATGGAAGGGGAAGGAGTGAGAGGGAGGAGAAGAGAGAGAGAGAGAGCGAATTGGTGGAGCGGAGGAAGCGAGGGACGGAAAGGAGAGGAAAGAGGAAATAGGGAACGGCGATCCCTGAAATAGGGGAACAGCTTTAAGGGAAAGAAGAAGAATTAATTAAGATAACAGGCAAAGAGGGAGGAATGCGGGAGCGCAGCTGATGTCTCAACGGCCTAGTGGAGGACGGGGTAGAAATCGAGGGAAACAGCGGAGGAGCTGCCGCCCTCTTCGATTGCGCAATCCCTCCACTCGGCACAAAATGGACGCCGTAGGGTGCCAACTTCTCACGGTGCCATTGGCCTGGCATCGGCGCCCTGTACACGAAGAACAAGAAGTAATTAAGAGCTCAGAGACCGGCGTCAAGTCATCTCATCGAGAATTCAATACCAAAGAGTGTGCTACCATGATTTCGTTTAAGGAATAGGAATGTTGTTCCACTTTACCTTAATCACTTCCTTAAGCAAATGTTTTTTTTTTAATATTTTAATGCACATATTTATTTACACAAACGAGATAATTGTAAACTTAATTTAGTTGCACTCTGTCGTTGACTAGCTGAATAATAATAATAGTACACTTACTCAGGACGCGACCTCATCATATTATTTGAAGGGATTCATTACTAACCATCCCATTCTTTGCACTTAGCATATTACAACAAATAACTTTCACACCATTGGGATATTACACATGGTCTTTTGAATTTAAGTCAAATTTTATACAATTTATATAGACATATCTTTCTACAAGCGTCTCTTAAATACGAAAGTAACATTTCCATGAGTAACTTATCGATATACACACTACCTTAATTCACATACTGTTCTTTGGCCGCGGCTTCAGCCGTAACTAACCTGAGCCCCTTGCTCGACCCCGACTTGACTCTCAGGGCCGACCAGCGGAGTGCTCAGTATTTATACATGCGTTCATATTTGTGGTTTTTTTACCGTCGTATATTTAATTAAATAACTAGGCGCAGTGTAACACACTATTTCTATTCAAGGGATGTGAATTTGTTCACGGGCTGTAGGGAGAGGAAAGAAACGAATGAAATAGCAGATTCCGTGGAAAGCATTGACGGGTGTCTCCGGCTGATAATGCTGTGGATGTCCGGGGTGCAGTCAGCGGTGGTGCCTCGATATGCGGTCCGCCTCATCCGGGCCTCGAACCCCGCCTCTCTGCAGCCAGCGCCGCCCTCAGAACCAGTACAACTCCTTGCCGGCCTCTGGCATGCTGCTGTTGGATGACTCGAGGCCGGAGCCTGCCGAATAGGAAAGGAGTGAATGAGCGGAGGAAGAAGGACTAAGGCGCGTTGGAGGCTAAATAAATCGATGAGATTTTTAGCGAGCAAGGGTCCACCGTTTTAAAGATAGCGACATCAAAAACGAGTAATGATGGGTGTTCTTTACGTATCGTATAGAAGAATGTCGTATAAGTCGCCAGAGGTTGATTGTCTCCGATTTTCGAAGTTATGGCTGAGAAGTGAGTTTTTGTTAGCCAAAGTTCAGGTAAGTTTCCTCACTAACCCAGAGGGATAAAAATGTTTCTTTCAAATCACCTTTTGGAATGATATTTCTAAAACCAAAGAAATAAAACTCGAAATCAATATCTTCAATAGTTAACCCGCAGTTGAGTGATACGTAAACGCGGGTGGAGTGAAAATGAGGCCTGAAACGCTCGCCTCGGCCGTCACTATCACAACGCCTTAAATACGGGACACCAGTTCTTCCTCCGGCTATGGCCGGCGGAAGAGCAACAAAAATGGATAAACGTTAACAAAAATGTCTTCATAACTCAAAAATAAGTGAGTCATGTAAAAGAGTGTCTCGTCATTCGAAAGAGGAAGACGGAATAAATTACTGATTGGTTATTCGGGAATCTACGGCAAGTGGACACCAAATAAAGGTTGAAAATAACGAGACACCGCCAGCGCACAAACAGTGAGTTCACTTAGAAGCTCTGATATGGTTCTAGGGATAAGACCCCGAATCGAGTTTAATGGCAATATTAACATGCAATTAATAATTAACTGGGGGGTAAACGTCGTGAACTATTGATATATTTGTACATTTAAGGGCCACCCTAAGGACATAATCCCTCGAAAAATGACTCCTGGTTTACGGGAATATTTCGACAGGCAGTGCATAATAAACGAATAATGTTTCGGTTTCAATGGAAAGGTTGGATGTTTTCTTTTTACCCGGAATGCGGCGAAAATTTATAAAATCCCATTCGGTGACATCTCGCCCGCGAGGTATCCTGACTTCCCCGCCGTCCCACTCCATCCCCTAGGGGGCATTGCGTTGCGCGAAATGGAATTTCTCCGCCACTTGGCACAGTGGGATGATTTAATGACGGCCATTTCCCAAGCGCAGATACCCCGCCCGGGCCGCTCGCATCGCACCCCGACGCGAGACACCATACAGCGAGCCTAACACAATTAAAAGCACCAATGCATTCTCCTCCCCCTCCTCCTCCATTTCCTCCTTCCCCCGACCCCACCAACCCCCCTCCGATGAAGGCCCGCGTTCGCCCCAATTCAATGCTCTGCCGCGCGACAGGCCCTCGACCGCCACGATTCATCACGACCACGCCCCTACGTTCCTCCTCCCCACACCCACCACTAACTCATCCAAACGGCTCCGATAAGCGACCAATTGACCGCAATTTTCACCGCACTTTTAAAAAAGTGCAGTTAATATTGGCGCCATTACTCAGGTCATTGTTGAAAAAATACGTATATTTTTGCGGCGCAGTATTCGTTGCCGCCATTCATTGCCTTATTTTGGGCGATTAATCTGGAAAATGGACTGGCTTCCCTTTTCCCTTCCCGTTCCCTTTCACCGCACTCGCCAAAATATTTTTTTTTAATTTCACTGAGTTTAATTCGGTTCATTCCAGTTCATCAGAGGGACAGTTGGCCTTATTCATTTCGCCAGTCAGTAATAGGACTGCAACTATTAACAGACGTGCACTGTCCGTCTCGATACGTCAACAACTGATGTTAATATGAAGGGCAATGAGATTTTGTGGATGAGCAACGGCAAATTTTATCCGCCAAGGGTGACAGCATTTACAGAAGAGTTCTCAAGAAATGTGTATACACACTCAATGAAGATATAATATCATGAACTCCTTCTCATGACTAAGAAGTAAATATTTTAAAATATGCATAACCCTGATATTGAGATAAGCAACTATCCCCAAGAAGTCCAACAATAAAAAACGAGAAAACTGAAGAACCCATGATTTAGTCTTGAACGAGTCCAAACTTATTACAAAAACTGCGTCCTCCGTCTCATAGAATTAAAATAAGAAATTGAACTTAATCATAAGTTCGACTTGGTTACAGAACAATCGACGAACCGCTATCCACTCTAAGATGATTCATACCGGAAAGAATGGAGAGGTACTTCACGCATAAATAGCGTTTGCAGAAATATAAAAATCGCCAACAACGTAAATTGGAATTGTTCTCACTTTTGAAAGGAGTGAGAATATAGTGTAGAGACCGACTAGTCAAATGAAACTTTGAAAAGACAACAGCTCGTTAAGTCAATAACAGTTAAACACAACAGCTTCAATTTATGAAAGGATAGAAGAGGGATTACAGATGCCGAAAGGCCATCAGGAAGGATATGCACTGTCACCTTCCATGTTTGCACAGAGGGAGCTCTTAAATGAGTTGAGAGAGAACTAAACACTCCTGAAATCACGCACAGCGACATATAAGCGATAATGATTGACATTTTCGACGGCATTGATATCTAAAATACCTAGACACCGCGTTTTTTTTCAAGTTATCCACCTCAGATCGATGAAAGACGTTAAAACATACATTTAAAAAGAAATAACATGCGGTCAAGCATAAACCAAGATACAAAAATAAAATAAATTGTAAATTTTAATATTTCGGCAGCACATCCGCCTAACATTATCATACCTTGTTCGGATATCGTATCAGCACATATCGATGCTAAAACTGCAGTGGAAAAGGAACATGACCTGAGGTAGTTGGAGCGAAATATCATTTTCTTTAGGAATCAATGAATTTGGTATCATTTTAAAGAGAAATATCTCACCCTTCTAATGACACCAAAAATTCAACCCCTTACCACATTACTTTCGGAGATATTCCCCAAAATATACCAGCCATTTCACATGGAAAATGGAACGTGTATGCCCTCCAGAGAGACATTATTTGCAAAACGAGGAATTTCTAACACTTAGATGTCGTAAAAAACTAACAGTGTGTAGTTTGTATATTTCCTCAACTATTTTTGAAAATTAATCATATTGTTACCGCAGTAGGTTCTTGGGTATCACAAATAACCTTCCGTTTTGAAGGAGTTTCAAACGCACTGCACGAAAAAAACTGAGTCAAGTTAAAGACTCATTTAGATATTTTAATTAAATTACTTACAATTTCTGTCATATAAAACTATATTATTGGACCATTAATAATGCAATATTTAATTGATGTGTCTCACAGTTGGTGAAATTAAAACGTATAAATCGAATATGGTCTCTTTTATGATTAGGGAACTATCTCGCTCGGACTACCTGAAGTGCTCAATCACGGCTACAGGAAACAATGGCTTTGTTTCCTTCCTTCTAGTAACCAAAGTCGCCAGAAGCAATGGCGGAACTTTTTTCTTTTTCTTTTTGGTTCTAAAACATTTCATTCCCTGTGTCACGCTTTAATGACTTAAGTACTCTTACGCAGTAATTGTGGAAGTTCAGGATGTTTACCATGATCAGTGGGAAAACACTCAATTCCACTGCTATTATTTTTTCCGATCGATTTCAACGTTTGTGCGTCATTTCCAGGGCACACAGACACACAAATATAACTTTTTTTAAAATTCGGAGGAAGAAACGTTTCAAATAATGGGACAATCATTTTCACCAAATGCACTGATTTTAAACGGATTGACAGACTGTGAAAATACACCATTGGTTTGAAAAAGTTTAAACACTGACACTTTTCCAAAACCTAAGCACGTCCTCCGCCCCACGCCCTCTCATCAACGCCTCCCAAACTGACATCCACCGTCGCGTCGTCTACATTCTACCCAATCCACCCCCGTCCGATATTCCCACCCCGTCCCACCCACCCCTCTCCTTCCTCTCTATACCCCTTCCTTCAACTCAGGACATATGAACGACGAGCAAAAGTTTTTTCCCCGTACATACCACACACACATACGGTGGTGACGCACAGACGTTGAAAGGAATCGGAAAAATAATTACTGCGGATTTGAGTGTTTTCTTAATATTTAAGGTAGTTTGAGCGAGATATCATTTTACATAGAAATCAACGAATTTGGTCTTCTTTTAAAGAAAAATATCTCACCTCTCCAATGACACCAAAAATTTAACCCCTTACCACATTACTTTCGGAGATATTTGCCAAAATATACCAATCCTCATACACGGGAGTAGTACGTGTATGTTACGTGGTAATGGTACGTGTATGCTCTCCAAAGAGACATTACTTACGAAATGAGGTATTTCTAACACTTAGATGTCGTAAAAAAACTAATAGCGAGTAATTTCTATATTTTCTCAACTATATTTGAAAATTAATCATATTTTCACCGCAGTAGGTTCTTGGGTATCACAATAAACCTTCCGTTTTGAAGGAGTTTCAAACGCACCGCGCGAAAAAAATGAGTCAAGTTGAAAGATTTATTCATATATTTTCATTCCATTGCCTACCATTTCTCTCAATTAAAACTATATTATTGCATTAATAATGCAATATTTAATTTATGTGTTCCACATCTGATGAAATTAAAACCTATAATTCGAATATGGTCATTATTATGACTAGGGTACTATCTCGCTCGGACTACCTTAATGGTTAACTGAGTTAGCATTGGAATAGTATCACCAGGTGTCGTTCATTTCGGGCTCACACGTGCGCTCTCACGCAATCAAAACCGGCTCGCGATTCTTATTGGCGTTTCTCGACAGACGACGGTGAAAGATGCGACGTGGGGAACGCTCGCTCTTCTCGATTTTCGATCGGAACGTTTTTCCGGCGATTGAAAGGGGTTCCAAAGTCCCGAGCACGCGTCGCATTTATGCGCACGCGTCGTGTTCCCTGACCCCTGACACCCTCCTATCCCCTAAACGACGATGAAAGAGACGAGGGGAACGGATTTGGAGAGGACCAGGGGGAGGGAGTAGGGGGGTGGAGAGGCGACGACGCCAAACCCACAATGCACTGCGGGAATTCAATCGAGAGTGCTCGTTTGCGTCGGTGGAGGGCTCGTCGCGAGAGGGGGGGATGATTTAATTTGGAGTGTGTGTGGAAGGGGGGGGGATGGGAGGGTTCGAAGCAGGTGGTGGGGCAGCTCGCCGAGGGTGGAGGGGGATGGGGAGTGAGGGGGCGTCGTCCTCCCCTTGCACGGCGTCGCTCAAAACCCCCCTCTTCCTCGATCCCCCTCCCCGATGGAAACCATTATCCCGACACACGGAGGGGTGGGAAGACACGTTATTGCCCTCTTCTTCTTATTATCACCATCATCACCATCATTGCTTTCCGGCATGCACCCCCTGCAGCCTCTTTCACATATTCGCCCTTCCCCCCCCCCTCTCGTGGACACGTGCATTGTGCAGATGCATATATTGGCTTCGAGAGTGCGAACGAGGGGTGGTCGGCGGGCACTTCAGTACCTCCCACCCCCAAATCCCATGCACTCGTCGTCATATATACCAGAGGTCAAGAAGAATCGTGGACGGCGGTCGAGCGGCCATCATAATTCCCCCCCCCCCACTCCCAGTCGCTCTTGATGCGAGATCGTCTTGAATAGTCGTCAGACAAGACTCAAGTCATATTCTACGAGGACTCGATGCAATCGAACCTCGGGTAAATCCGCGGATGTGACATCACCTTCCCCGTCAATTCTTGAATTCTCAATTTTCGAGGCCGTGACATCACAATTTAGTCACTATCGAACAAACTCTTCGCCGCCAGCAACATTAATTGAAGGACTAGGGAATTGCTACTGATGACTTTTGTATGGAGCGTTCTGCTCTATGGTAGTGAGACCTGGACAATTGGAAAGTGAGAGAAGGAAAAAAATGGAGGCATTTGAAGGGTGGTAACTATAGGAAAATGCTGAAAATACACTGGGTGGCAAGAGTCACGAACGAGGAGGTGTTTAAGAGGACAGGGGAAAGACGGTGTCTACTCAAAATGCTAAATAAGATAAGGAACGCCTGGATTGGCCATATTCTCCGACACGAAAGCTTGGTTAAGACCGTACTAGAAGGTACATTAGAGGGGAAAAAACCAGAGGGGTAGACCTAGACTGGACTGTATGGGACAGTTGATGAAAGAACTAGGTTGCAAATTGTACAGTGAAGTGAAAAGATTGGCCCAAGATCGGATATAGTGGAAGACTGTAGCAGACCAATCCTAGTATTGTAACCAGAGAAGAAGTCACTATCGAGACTCGGAAATTCCGTGCATCGGTGAGATGAGCGGCATCATTGTGCTGAAACAATTCTGAAGGCAAATGAGAGCGAGGTTTAAGGCAGGGGAGGGTGCGATCTCTGCGGAAGAACATCTGCGGCTCTTGCTTTTTGTGACGTTCTGGACAATAATTTTCTTGTTTTTTGTTCCGTACTTGAGAGGTAAAACTTCCGGACGGATTAATTCCGCCACTGACCTTTTCCGCCGGTATGCTAGTGAACTGAAAAGGAGGCATGCAACGAAAACCATTTTGCGTCGCCACGACATTCCATATCTGAATCTCTGAGGGTAGACAAAGGTAGAGGACGGGATTATTTTGAGAAAACTGAAGAGGAGTTTTGGTCGGAAATACCGGACTTTTTCCGTAATTTTCTACGACTCGGCAGTTTTTCAAAAATTTGACGACGAGAGGTGGGCCAGCCACGACTGGCGAAATATATAATGGATCATTTCGGAATGAAACAACGATTTTTCGTCTTTAACATTGACGCCTTCAATAGAGGGCGCGCGCAAAGTCGAGACGAACACCAATCGAAATGAAACACATTAAAGGTTCTTGTTCTGTCCAGCGATTATTGTATTCCTTTCGAGTCTTTGAATATAAAAACAAAACGTTACAAAGGACGCGTCTTTGATGAACCGTTGACGGCCGTATTGCTGAAGACGAGTCTTATATGAATGCATTGGGATTATGACGGTCCATTACGAATCTACTGGGAACGTGAAGTAATCTTCACTGAATCTTTGGAAATTCACGTCATCAAATTTTTGAAAAACTGATGAGTCGTAGGAAATTCGACATATACGACCGTGCTCGAAGAGAACATCCGAGAATTTTTTAAAATGTTTTGGTTGGTGAATTGGTGAATTTTATATTTTTCCATTGAAAAAAATTATAGTCCAAAAATTATAATTTACGAAATTTACAATTTTCGCGGATTATAAAGTGAACCTGTGATGAGAGAGTGAAAACGGAATAGCATTAATAATGTGGGAGAGCTTAAAAACCTGGCCAAGCACCCGAATCGGAGGAATGGCTAAAAATATATTTATTTCTGGTTTATGGAGTAAAATGGATCTATTTTTCGGAATGAAAAAACGTTTGTTTGACTGAATATACTTTATGTATTCCCTGAAAACAATGAGTTCTCTTTCGTGATTAACCATTCTCATCACCAAAACAAAGTCACGAAGCTTTCCACTCTCGGATGCGCGAGGGAAGCTCACATGGAGACGTGACCTACGCATTGTTGGAGCCATGAATATATATTATGGATTGTTATCTCGTCGCCAGTAACTGTTGTCTTGAATTCCGTAAACAAACAACTCTTTGGAAAGTGGTGCCGCCTAGTGATGAAAGACGGGAGTTCAAATATAAATACTGTCGATAGTCGATAAACTCGTCGTACTGGTTTTACCGAGAATATACATGGGTGTTACTTACAATAAATCATAATGCAGTGGATAAAATATGTAGTACTACACGCGGGACGTAATTATACACTTTTTAATACCGTCCGGTCTACAGGTATATTTAATTCCTCTCCAAATTTAATTACACAAATGCACAATTAACTTCTTATTACTTCGTGAATATCATTATACGGAAATTTTAATAATAATGCGAGGTGACTTCATGAGTATTCCCAATGGCCATCATTACAGTGTAGGTAAAAGGGAATGCACTTACCGCCGCCTTGAACAGATTCTTATTTTTCAATCCAAGTCTCCTTTTTTGGGTCCTCGTAGACGCATACCCTGTTTTGCAGCCTGGTGCGAAGCAAGTTCTGTTTAAACAAGGCATTCTAAATTCTTTATTTAAGCCGAACGGGCTTAATGCATTCAAATTAGAATCAGAGTCTGGCAAACGTCGTCGTCGGCACACGATGGACGTTTCATAAACCTCTTACACATTTCCTGTAATAGATATTTCCTCTCTAGCATTTACAAAGTAACTTTTAGATCACAAAAATAGTAAGATATTATTCCAAGCATCAAGTAATTTATATCTCATCGATCGTTATTGAATATTCACTACAGTCTCACGTTAGCAACTACGTCTATTTACAGTAACAACTGAAAAGACTCTAATCGAAGTGGCGCCATGGACAGGGTGAACTAAATGTGGAAATTTAGGCCAAACGTAGCCTAGGCATCAATTCCAAGCAGCTAAATCCATAATATATATTCATGGTCGGAGTAGTGAGCATTGTCGTAGATTCCAGTCACATGATGGAGAGATTTTCATGGGATGCGCGAAAAGCGGACAACCTTTGTGTCGCACTCCTTTCCACGACCCCTCGTCGGGACCCCAGCCGCAACCAAAGTGTCAAGGGGTTGCCGTCCCGTGATGCATTGCGGGAGGAAATGAGACTAGCTGGCGACATCGATTCACACCCCTCCCCCTAGGAGAAGACAACTGACTGTTAATGGCTGCCAGGGAGAGAGAGAGGGAGAGAGAGAGAGAGAGAGAGAGAGAGAGAGAGAGAGAGAGAGAGAGAGAGAGAGAGAGAGAGAGAGAGAGAGAGAGAGAGAGAGAGAGAGAGAGCAGGTGGTGGTAGCAGGTCCTCTTGACTAGTAGTAGGGCCATCCACTTCCTCGTCACATCCACGGCCGTTTCCATGGGTGTCGCCAGTTCGCGCCATGACCACGTAAATATGCACACACGGCGCACCGATGGCTGTTATTGAGACCACTGTCACCAAGGTCGCGACTCAAATGAGGTGGTCATCGATGGTCTCCTGAATGAGGGTGTACTCGTGTCTCACAGCAATTATTGTCACTACGATGATTCGGGCGTTATGTCAAAACATTTACCTTTCTCCTCGGCACTCTGCAGTGGCTAGGGCGCACTAAGTTAACGTGGCGAGACTATCTTCTCCGTTTTCCTAGTTTTTTGACTCATGCTCATTTCCGGATCGTGCAACCGTCGTGCGTTCGTCTAGGTATTCTGATTTTGCAAATTATTGTAATTAAATAATTGTATTTTTGTGAGCGACGTAAGGAAAAAGGTAGGTACGCAAGTGAAACATAATCGATTATTACAAGAAAGGGACACAAAATATGTATCCGTTGCTTGAGTGGAGATCCAAAAGGATTCCGAATGCTGGACAAGACGATATCGCAATTTTCCATTTTTGTTTGCACTGCAGAACGATGACGCGTTTACTGAAGAAATGTTTCGAATAAGAAAATTAAGAAACAAAATAAGAAGATTTCTTGATGACTTCATTTTAAATGCACACTTTTTCGAGCCCCAGGAGCTGACAATTGCACCAGTTTCCTCGAGTAACTGAATATTCACGTCAGCTAATGTGCGAACATTTCAGATAACGCGACGGTCATGCGTCTCGATTGTATTACAATTCAGTTCCCATGGAGAAATCGTTTCGTATGAGTGTATTAAAAAAATCATGACTATATGAGACTGAAAAATACCATCTCTCCATGTTTCAATGACGCACGCATACAATTCTAATTGTAATTTCTACTTCAACTCGCGAAAATAATGGAGCGGAAAGGTACGAGTTTCTAATTTATATCAAATAAAGAGTCCGTTCTTACCATAAGTTACCAGAAAATGAATTACACGACATTATTCTCTTCGATGCTGAAAATAACCTGCCTCTAAAGACATTTTATTCTCGATTGCTATACAAACAGAATGCGTAATATCATTAAACGTAATTGTTTACATATTTAAGGTCCTCGCGTGTGGACAGCAGGAGTATTTGTATCAATTATGATGGATACTTTGACATCTTTGCAATAAAAGTGAGAAATAACTATTTTTTCAGCCATTCCAAAATAATTAAATCACTCAACCGAATTCCAATGAATGAAATGGATTTAATTATTAATAGTTGATATTTTAAAGAACAATTTATCCATTTTATTCCATTTCTGATAGTGAAAGTCGGAAGCTTTGCTTTATTCTTCAAAGGGATGCTTTTAGAAATTGTAGGACGCAGTTGAGTAATTGGTACATCGACCTCATTTCAATTTTAATCCATATTTTCGTCGCACTTTGCTTCGTATTTTTCGCTACTCGATGGTATCGCCCGAAACATCCGCATTATCTCCCTCTCCCTCTAGCACAGTGTAATCCAAACTTTTTCGATCCACCGCCCCCTTTTTTCCACAAAACATTCCACAGCGCCCTCAACCATAAGCTTAGCATAAGCAAAGTACATGAACAAAGCAAGATGTTCATAAAAATAAGATATTAAAAAAAAGATTCGGTTAGGGCCAAGCCTCCAGCTCACCAGCACCCTTGAACCGCCATGAGATGACCAACGGGCGGTAGCGCCCACTTTGGGAACCACTGCTCTAGCTGGTCTAAAATTGCATCAGCAGACAACTCTGAAAGAAGTATTCTCAGAAAGGTAAACCTGATGTCTACGTATGAATACACCGAGTCATTGAAGGGTAATAATCAAAGCACGAACCACGAGCTAAAAAAAAATGGTCACTCAAATGTACATTTCACGCAGTTCATAGAAAATATTGCTTTACTCACCTCACATAACTTTTTTATCGCCGCCATTTTGATTTTTGAATAACAAAAATGGATACAGTAAGCTTCTTTTAAGCAACAGATGCAATTCATTTGCTGGAAATTGAGAGGTCGGTTATTCCGATGATGAGTACACCGAGACAATACTTGACTGATAATAGCAGTTCTCTCGGGAACCTTCAAAGCGGATACTCATATACGGGGACAGGGAGTCCAAAGAGGTTACGAGTCACTCGGGGTCACACCCACGTCACCAGCATCACTGTATCATCTAGAAAAGACATTTGCCTTCGGTCGACGCAGGCTTGAGACTATAATCGAGGACTAAAACAGTGTTGAAATAATCTCCTTTAAAAAATAACGAAGAAAATGAATTACTGAATAATGGTACTTAGCATACATTAACTCAAAATGGAAAAACTTTTCTTAATTTCTTAAATGATTATTTTCCTTATCCGTTTTTATAAGTTGATAATTTCGGTTTTGTCCCAGACATGAGAATAAATATCATTTCAGGTACATTTAGCTACGTGTAAAACAGTTAATGCTTCCAGATTTACGTAAAGCAATACGGCATTTACTTATCGCGATGCTTGTCCACTGTGGTTTACGTTACAGTGATATAACAAAATAATTCTCCGAACACTTGGAATTCGAATTTTTTCGGCTCTAATACATTCAGTTCTGAAGATTGTTTTATTTTTGCTATTTTTGTATAGTTTATGTCGCGAATATCGCACGTGATAATTGTTTCTCCTTCAGCGCTTTGTTTGAGTCATATTTTGTGAGTGGCAATTTCGCGAAGGAGTTCCGTCGGCCGTCAGTGGGAGTTCCCCATCCCCATTCCTCACCCCTCACCTCCCCATATCCTTTCCCCCCCCCCAACCGCCGCGAAACCCCGATTAGGCGGCCATTATTACATTCATATACCCTCTCTCTCTTTGGGCGGAAACAGCGGCGTCTCTGTCTTCCATTCTTCTTCCCCCCCTCCCCACCCTGGCCCCCATCTTACACCCTCCACCCCCTCCCCCTTTTCTTCATCTCCCTCCTCGGCTATATGAGTTCGCTTCCTCGAAAGAGATAATTAGCGCGGGGTTTGCGGAAGGCGGCGGTTTCGTCGGGAGAGGCGCACAAAGAGAATATGAACTCCTCTTTGATATTTGATTGAATCCTTTAAGGAGCCGCACCACTCCATTCCAACGAATGAATCGCAAGCTCATCGGTGCTCTCGGTGCTATTCGACCGCGGAATCGGATCTCGGGGCGCTATTCGCGAAACTTTGGTCTCTACCCTCGCGGTCGATCGATTGCGGCTCAAAGCCGATTAGGTCGACAAGGGGTGCCGACGAGGAAGCGGAACGGAAAATGGGCTCGCATGTTTCCGCGTCGTGCTTCTCTTTCATTTTTAGCCTAAGCACTTGTTAACTTCAATAAAAAAAAACTTTGCCTTGACGGCCATTCAATGAGTAGGTACAAATCAGAAAAAAACCCACTTCCTTGCTTTTGATCCGTAAAAGAAAAACGATTACTTCCTTGACCGTGTATTGACGGCGCTGCCGACATTCTCCAGGCGCGAAAGTCGTAAAATATCCCACGTTAATTCATCTTTTGTTAGTTTAATGCGGGAAAGAATAGGATAGAAATACGAATAAAGCATTAATTAATATCGGAAATATTTGGTCGGAAGGTGGTACGAGGTGGTTGACTAATAATGACTAAAATGTCTGAGGCAGAGGAGCTGTTAATACAACCCTTGAACTCATTTCGATGGATTCGGTTGAGGTTTCGCGTGAATTACCGCACATTTATACCGAAATGCAAACAAATTTTCATTTCTCAGTTCAGCACTTATGAAGCGACCGGTCCAGCTGACTTGTGGACTCCAGCGGACCGATCACGGAGTAAAACGTGTTTCAATGGACTACAAGTCCGAATTCGTTTAAGAACGCGTTTAAGTTCATGTAATAATAGCACTAATTTGCCCTTGGAGCACTAATATACAAGTCTAACAATCTGTCCCTTGTGCAGCAATTTGGAAACTAGATTTAGGTAATAATGCTTTTTAAGGAATCATCCGCAGTTTTGCAAATTACACCTCATAACTTATCTGATGCGCGATTGTGTTTCATCGCCTTTCGGGTGCTTGAGATGATGGGCGAGGAAAGGAAGCTCCTGAATGAAACCCGGGATAGGCAGGGTGCTGGAGGAGGGAATAATAAGGGTCTAAGGGTTGCTCATGACCATGATAGAGGGAAGGATGTTGGTCAAGCGGGGAAGGGGAAGAAAGAGAATAGGTTCCATAGAATGCTCGCGCCGTGCGGCGGTTGCGTTTGCGCAAAAATCACGCCTGGATTACATAGATCATAAAAGATCAATCGCAGTGCGGCAGAAGCGTCCTAATGTAGAACCGGAATGCAAATCCATTGTTTATCGTCGAAAAACCGACTCTGTGCGGGTCGTGTTCGTCGAATGTGGAATAGATTCTTGGGTTGCGTCATCCTCATTCGAACGCATTCCCGCGCACGCACAAAAACGTATGCTGCGCGTCGTAAGCACCGCAAATTTTTATAGATTCCGGTTTACTTTTTAATAGATCCTGAAAAAATTTTTTGCGGAGAGCAACTGATTTATTTTTGACAGATTTCAAGCTATCCGGGACTAGCCAAGAAGTCACCCGCAATGCACAATTGTGCGAAATTCCTATAAGAAAAAAATCATCTGCCTTGACCGGGATTAGAACCCGGATCCCTCGATTTCCGGCCGAGAGCTTTAGCCAGTTATACTACCAAGGCATCCTCTTCCAGCAGTGGAGAACATCTGGTCCGGTAAAGGTCACTAAAATCCACAGAAGGGGAACAGGACGCCTCGGTGGCTTAACTGGCTAACGCACTCGGCCGGGAATCGAGGGATCCGGGTTCGATTTCTGGTCAAGGCGGATGATGATTTATTTTTGTAAATAGTAGGGAAACTATACCTGGAACCCACTGTTACATTTATGACGAGATAATAATAAGAAATGTTCTCAATTTAAAAAAACACGTCTCTCGTGAGCGTATAACCGTAGCATTTTCAATGTAAAATGGCCGGCGAACGTTGGCAAATATTTCAAAAAGTAGTGGGTTAAGGGGCAGGCATTGTGGCATCTTTGAAAACGTGAAATACTTTTCCTGAAAATGAGACCAAAATTTGAATTCTAGGTGAAATGATACTTAGCTCAAACTGCTCGAATCGGAAATAGAGGCGCGCGTTGGTTGATGAGAGTCGAGGTCGCCCGCGTCCACGGCCTCCTTGGTTCCGCTTTAAATCCTTCAACGCCCCAACAATGCCCCACCCACACACCCACCCCCCCTCCCCCAACACAGCGACCCTTCCATTGTGCTCAGAGCGAATTCCAGAGCGGGGGGGCCAAACCATCCTCCTTCCTCACCGCCCCCGCCCCCTTGCCTCCAACGAAACCGCGCCCCCACCCCCACACGAAAAAGCCGCATCTCTCCCTCCTCCCCCAATACAAGACATCGCCCCCCCCGCCCGCCCAAAAGCCATCTGCCGGCAGAAATGCGCACTGGCGTCTGTCGGAGGGTTGGAGAGAGAGAGAAGCCAATATGGCGCGCCGACGACGCACAGTTGTCTGAGAACCCACTACAGCGGACATTTCCAAAGAACCACGGAACTAGAAGCACAGTTACTTCCACTGAGTCACCCGCTAGTGGTCACACTGAGTGCAATTCACTATGGAAAAATCATTCGCCTTATGCGTTACCACGTGTTGGGCTTTACCCCGTGGACTGTGGCGCTTAGCGCTTGCATACGGGTACCTCTGGCATCATATGCACGGTACCTGTGAGGACAACTTGCTCCTAAAAGCCTCTATGAGTATTCACAGTGGAAGAGGATAGCTTAAGTGGTTAGAACACTCGGCGCGCAATCGAGGGATCTGGGTTCGATTCCCAGGCCAAGCGAATGATTTTTCCACTGTGAATGTCACACAATTGCATGATAAAAAATTATTTTTTTTTCTAAAAGTTGAATTTGTCGCACATGTTCTTATAATTAAGATAAATGACCGATTCATTATAAACAAAATGAAATTTCTTTCTTTGATGACCCATGCCCGACTAGTACAGACGAACCTTTGGGGGATCAACGCCACCATTAAAATGCAATGGAGGACATAAATACTTTCTCTTCCATAGATTTCCGGTTCTAATCATTGCAATGATAATGCTGCTTGTTGTAGATGGTGTACAACAGAAGGATGCTTGCTGCGTTAATTACGGAGGCAGCGATTATGATTGGCTAATACCACTATAATTTGCTTGAACAATTTGTAGGCTTGCTTCATGAAGATCACCTTGTTTAAATAAATAAATCAATATAAAGACTGCCTTTATGAGTACGGCGAGTATGAAACCGTGATCACACTATTGTGTGAAAGTCACAGTGGAAAAATCATTCACCTGGACTGGGAATCGAACCCAGATCCCTCGATTTTGCGCCAAGTGCTCTAACCAATGAAGCTGCCCAGGCGTCTTATTCCACTGTGAATCTCATGGAGGCCATAAGGAGCAACTTGTCCTCACAGGTAACGTGCATACGATGCCAAGCATTTGGTTAGAGCACTCAGCGCGAAATCGAGGGATCTGGGTTCGATTCCCAGTCCTGGCGAATGATTTTTCCACCGTGGATTTCACACAGTTGTGTGATCACTGGCGGGTGACTCCGTTGAAGTAACTGCGCGGCTAGTTCCGTGGTACTTGGAAATTAAAACCGTTACCCACGTGAGATATCATCTTCGGCAATTTGGCGATCTTCATCAAGAAAGCCTCAGCTCATTGCTTTATAGATTTTGCGCTCTCTGGTCAATACGGTAAGGTGAAATTATATAAAATCCGAACCAATATTCTTCAAGCTAAATGCGATATAAATCTAGAAATGGTAATTTCCGTCGCGTAAAGAACAAACGTGCCAAAGTTGAGCATATATTTGAAAACATAGAGGCAGTGATTAGAACAGAGAGCTGGCTTGCAGATGATATTAGCGGTAGCGAAATTTTCCGGCAGGATATAAAATCTATAGACGTGGTCACCCAGATAAGACTAGCGGCGGAGTATTCTTAGCAGTTAAATCATATTTGAATAGTACCGAACACAAAGTAGACGACATTGAAATAGAGTGCGTTTGGTGCACTATTAGACAAAAAAACAAAGGAAATGTACAAATATTTTCATTTTTACAGACTAGTGGATTCCAAAATTGACGTTTTGTACAAATTAGAAAATTAATTATCATCATTCACCTCGAGAGTTTTCAAAAGCGTGATAATTATCGGTGGAGATTTCAACATCCCGGCTATAAATAGAAAAAAACAATAGCGTTGAAGTAAGTTCATGAAAGCAAGATATAATCGAGGGCTTAAATTCATAGACTATCACATCACTGTTTTACTCTAGTACTCAACGAAGCAAAGAGATGTAATAAAACATTAGATCTTTTAGCTGTTTGTCATTTTTAGTAGTTAGTCACAATGATTAAACACGTCGATATCCTTGAAAGGACAAGTGATCATCTTACTGGATAATAAGTCTTTACTGGATACGAACGGCAAAGTGGTCATCAACAGCCAATTAATTAAACCACTACTTCGAAAGTGTATTCACTAAGGATGATACTATTCACAATTTAGACATTCCTGACTTTAACGAGCCGATGGCTGACATAACAATTCAACGTGATGGAATAATTATACAACTGCGTTCGATTAAAATTAACAAGCACCCAGATCCAGAAAGATTACCTGCACGCGTGCTCTAGGAGTTAGAAATTATATTTAACAAATCATTATCCGAAGGCAAGGTTTCCCAAGACTGGGAAATAGCCAATGTCATATCGATAATTAAAAAAGAAAATAGTAAAGACCCAGAAATTTACCGGCCTATATCGTTAAAATCACTTTTATGCAAGATCCTTGAACACATTGTCGTTAGCAATAGGATGACATTCCTGGATAAGGGAAACTTCTTACATTAGAGTTAGCACGGCTTCCGTAAGGGCAATTCCTGCGGTACTCAGCTTGCGCCCTTATTACTTCATGGCATCCTAAAATCAGGCGAATCGAAAAACCAAGTTGACGCGATATTCCTTGATTTCAAGAAGGTATTTGTCAAGGTTCCTCACAAAAAACTCATATCTGAATTGTAATCATGCAGAGTTAATAAAAAAGTAGTGAATTGAATAAGGGACTTTCTCAGTGATCGAAAGCAAAAAGTAGTTTTTGATGGTTTGAGCTCTGAAATGGTCGGAATCACACCCGGTGTTCCTCAAGGTAGCGTGATCGGCCCTCTTTAATGCATTATTTATATTAATGACCTAAGTTCTAGAGTTAGCACTAAATCAAGATTATTTGCAGATAATACAGCTATCTACCGTGAAATAAGCGAAGACGCGGACTTAGAAGTTCCGTCATCGCATTTAAAGAATGTGCATTCGTTGTGCCAGGAGTGGGGGTTAGAATTAAATTTTAGCAAATGTACCACAGATCACTTCCTGCGAAAGTCATCACAAAAATGCCATACCTATACTGCGGGTGGAGTAGACATAAAATCTTCAGGTAAAGTTAAATATCTTGGAATTACTTTAACTTCTGATGTATCATGGGGAGCACATACACAAAACATATGCGGCACAGCATTAAAGAAACTAGGTTTTGTCAAATGTAGAATAGGAAGGTCCTCGGATGAACAAGTCAAAGATAGATGCTACTTCGCCCTGGTTACGCCACATCTCGAATCCATGACGATTTAACCAAAACAAATGATAAAATTCAGAGAAAAGCTGCACGCTTCGTTAAAAACTGCTACGAGCTTCTCACATTTTACTGTAAGTGTTGTATTTCGTTTTCCACTCACCGGAAACTGAAAAAATCGTTGGTGATACATTCGTCACCAATCTGCCGGATAGACAAATCTCCGAAGCAGAAAAATGGGCTGAACAAAGGCTGTAACATTTATTCCACTACACCGGATAGTAATGCTGAAGGTCCATTCTGCGCTCCTGCCACAGCCTTCCTCGTAGTGGATTGGAATGAATAAGATTTTATCTTTAACTGTTTATCCAACTCGATTTTTTTGCATCGTACAGCACTGCAAAAATTACCGCCGCTTTTTTTCGAATATTTTCAAGCAAAAATAATGCTTTTATCCCATACATCTCTCAGCATTAGCGGTGCTATAGTTTTTAATGTGTTATATTTGGTTGTTACTATGTCATGGTCCCTTGGTAGTTATATGCTTCAGCAAAAATAAGTTTCGTTTCCGAATGGTGCTTTGAGTTTCAAACTGACCGCGATATTGGTCATACAAGAGTGTGTACAATTATTTATTCATAGGTATTTAAATAAAAAAATATCAAGCATTATTTAAAACTTAAAATTAATTTACAGCCGAAATTCCTTACACCTATATCAAACACCTTTAGTTAGAAATTTAACGGTATGTAGTAGGAGCGTCTGAAGAAATTACAACTTGGCTGTTTCCACACGAGGTTTTATTGTTACCGACCATGGTTTCGTTACAGAGTAACATTATCAAATGAAACGATTACGAAAATTACGAACCCATGGTCGGTAACAATAAAACCTCCTGTGGAAACAGCCAAGTTGTAATTTCTTCAGACGCTCCTACTATGAAGGATTTCCACGAAGTCACGCCCGCTACCATTACTTATAACGGTATGTAGCTCGTATGTTTTCTCAAATTTTCTCTCAAATATATAAGAATCTAAAAAAATCGACCGTTGAGGATTTAAAACAAACCGCTCCAGACTTATATAAATAAATTTATTTAATTATTGAGAATTTTGTTCCTATGAAAAGTAGATTATTGCACCATTAACATTGCAATGTTTATTTAATGCTTCACAGAGTTGCTGAAATAAAAACGTAAAAACGTCACGTATGGTCAAAGTGTATGTCAATCGGAAAGATGTCGCTCAAAGCGACCAGAAACGCGAACAAATGCAACGCGAGCCAACCCCCTTTGCCTCCCCCCCCCCCCCCCCGATACCAACCCTCCCAACTCATCCTTCGCTCATGTCCGCCCATCGCATCGCATGGACGCGGACGACGGCTCACAATCAACAACACACACACTCCCCACATACATGTATGGGTGTACGACCCACCCCCTCCCACCTCCGCCACCCTTTTTAAAGCCAACCCCCGCACCCCCGATCGGCGCCGTGGTGCGGTACTACCGAGGAGGCCCACGAGAGAAGAGAAGGGGAGGGGGGAGAGAGACGCCGTGGGTGTGGAAGGGAAGCGAGCCAATATATTTCGCATCAAACGCGCTCCAGGGGAGACCCTATTCTGCGGTGTCATTCATTCTATCCCTCCCCCTCAGTCGGGGGATAGGGGGGGATAGGGCGGGCGAGTGGCAGGGACTGCAGGCGAGAAGATACGTGGGTGTGTGCAATAGGAAGTGTATGTGTGTATTCATACATGTTTGTGGTGGTGGAGATGTATGTGCCAGGGGGGGAGGAAGTTGGGAAGGGGGTTGGGGGTGCAGCAAGCACGTTTTCCAAAGCGTCGTGTCCCCTTGGATTGTCCATTGCAGCGATGGGAGATCTTTGTCGGGTTGGAGGGGTGGACGGAGTTACCTGTGGGGAGATATGGGAGGGGGCTGTTCGGAGGTCACCATGGGGGAGCCACCGAGTGGGGTCGATCCTCTTGACTCACATCCGAGTCGGAAACAATCTGTTTGGCGCATTATTTCGCTGCTCGCGAGAGAAGGGAGCGAGGGAATGAATGCCTCTTCTCTCACGCATTAGTGGGAAGACGACGTCGCGTGGTGGTGCTGCCCTCTGGCGCGGGAGCGACGGTGCGCTCTCGACGTGCCGTGGTATTCCTCGCACTCTCGTGTTGGCACTCTACCGCACCGCGAGCGGTTCCAAAGCGGTCTCACAGTTTGCTGACGGATCACGTGGTCCGTTGGCGGTTTTGAGCGACACGTTTCCACTCTTGTCACAACGGAGACGACATTCGAATTTTACGTCTTAACCTCAGCAGCTGTGGGAACATGAAGAAAACGCTGTATTATAAATGGAGCGATAATTAACTTTTATGGGACAGAAATTCTCAGTAGTTAAATTAATATTTCTGGGTAAGTCTTTCACTTGACTCATTCTTCCGAAAGGTGCGTTTAAAACTCCTTCGCCACGGAAGTCTTTCTATGTGATTCTGTAAAAGTTATTACAGTGACCATTGTGGTTTATTTTTTAAATAGTTGAGAAAAATCACAAACTACGCCCCGTAAAATTTCATGCGGGATTTAGGCGTTCTATATTTATAATTTCTTAAAGAAGGTCTCGCTTCCGTCCATACACGTTCCATTTCAATGAGGATACACGAAAGTCTTTATCTGGCAGCCATGGGGCCAAATCTCAGCCCCGCGTCAGGAGTTAATGGTAATCAAGTTCAAGATGGACATTTGCAATGATAAAACAACCCATCGGTCGCAGAGGAAGTCTAATACCTCGACCACACACTGACTGCGATCGTATGGGATGCTTCCATTGTCTCGCGTCCGCCGTCCTCCAAGTGCTCTTATCACACCAGTAATTTTGCACTCCGTCATATATTCTAACAAGTTGGCGGAATTTTGCCGTGCTGATTGGAAAACGAAGAAGACGGAATTATTCTTTAGGCATTATCTTAAACACATATATTCAAATGCATTACCTCGGAGAGAGTTCCTTGTATATTTTTATCATGCAATGTTTATTTTGTTGCTATAATTTGTTTTTATATTGGCAAATAGCGTCACAATTTGTACAGAAATTTATTTTTAATTTGCTGTTAGAATTTTTTTATGGGTTTAAAATATCTTTTAACCCATCTCTCTTAATTTTTTCAATTTTTTTGTCGCATTTAATTATCAGAGATTTTTGAGTTTGCCAACGAGGCAGAATAAATGACCCGGGGTATCGGAAGTTTTACAGCCCATGATATATCCGCCACCACTTACCTTGCCCTCAGCCATTAAACAATGCCCATTCCGACTCCCACTCCTTCCCTCCCTTCAGTAGAGAAGGCCATGAGCCCACACCACCTGAAGACGGCTTGATCATCCAAAAGTACCCAGAATATTTTTAATTCTCCTCTCCTAGAATTCCGCGTTTTTCAAGCATATCGGTTTCATATTTATACATGGGCATCGTCGCGGAGATTGTTTTCCTCCTAGTGTATATTAAAACAAGTACAACGCCTGAGTGTTAACTCGGCGAATGTTGTGCACAAAAATAAAAAATAGTATAAGAACCAAAAACACGAGACAAAGGGAAAAAGATACCCATTCGGACAGTACTGCCAAACTTCCAAACATGAGAGTCCCTTCCCTCTCTGTACACTTGAAGCCCTCCCCGTATCTGCTCCTTGCATCGATTCGAGAAGCCGTTACGTGGCGCCACATACGGGTGACGATGGCGTTTCAACCGCACGGGATAAACTACCCTCCCAACCCCCTCCACCTCTCAATCAACGTAATGTATCACTGTTTGTTTAGTTGTTCACTGCCGACGATGGCGGCGTGATCGCTGAAGGCCCTAAGATATCTTATGTTGGAGACCCAGTGATATCTTTTAGTGCATGTGTATTCCAAAACTATTTTAGTTTTGTGCCGGAGAGAATGCATATTTGCATCTAATTTTACAAGAAAATACACTCGGTTAAAAGTGAAGTGAAAAAATAAATGGAGTTTAAAACGAATAATCTAAACTGAAAATAGGTGAACAAGATGCTCACAAAAATATCTGTGGACGTTTCGGCGGTCTCGTTGCCGTTGCGGGCAGTTGTGAGCGAAACAGTGATGCGTCACCTATGCCAGGGAGGGAGGAGGTCGCAAGGGAAATGGGGTGGGTAAGCAGTAGCAGCAATACTTGGCATAAGAAGCAACAAATTCATCGACCGCCAATACGCAACACTGAGAATCACTTCCGAAGGGAATTAGTTTCCCCTTCCAAGTATTACTTCATCGAATGGCCGTAAACAAGAAAAGGGCGGAAACAATTGGGTTCATCTGTCGCGGCGAAAGTGCCCACTCGTCGTACCTTAAGGTAGTCCGAGCGAAATATCAGAAAAATATTAGAAATCAATGAATTTGGTCTCATTTTAAAGAAAAATATCTCACCCATCTAATGACACAAAAAATTCAACCCCTTACCACATTACTTACGGAGATATTTGCCAAAAAATACAACAGCCCTTTTACATGGGAAAAGGTAAGTGTATGCACTCCAAAGAGACATTATTTACAAAATGAGACATTTCTAACACTTAGATGTCGTCAAAAAAAACAGTGTGTAGTTTGTGTGTTTTCTCTACTATATTTGAAAATTAATCGTATTGTCACCGCACTCGGTTTTTGGTTATCACAAAAAACCTTCCGTTTTGAAGGAGTTTCAAACGCACCGCGCGAAAAATATGAGTCAAGCTAAAGAGTTATTTAGATATTTTAATTTGATTACTTGCAATTTCTGTCATATAAAACTATATTATTGCACCATTAATAATGGAATATTTAATTGATGAGTCTTACAGCTGGTAAAATTAAAACGTATGATTCGAATATGGTCTCTATTATAACTAAGGAACTATCTCTTTCGGACTACCTTAAGGATGGAAATGCGTCGTCGAGTCCCGGGATCGATCAACGCGCGCTCCGTCGCGTCGGGAGTCGATTTCAATCTGAAGTCTCGGATTCCTCGGAGCAGCCCAAATGGGGGGGCATCGACTCCTAAGAACAAAGGAAGGTCAGTGCGCGAGAACAACACATCGTTTGCCTCTGGGTCGTCTTCCTCAACTCCTCCATTCGGTGGTGAATCGAATGCAATTCTCTCTCACGGGCGATGCGTCAAATCATTTGATGGGGTCCGGGGCTGGGTGGGTGGGGAGGCGAAGGGAGAGGGAAGGGAGAGGGGGGTGGGGGGAAGGAGGAGGGGGAGGAAGAGAGGATATTCCGGACGGAAAGCGGTACTCACTCGACGACCCGTATTCCCTTTATTATCACCCCCGTCTCTCTCAGGGTGGCGGGGTCGGACAACGGGGGCGGAATGTTATAGGGGGCGCATCCGAGTGGAGGAGAGAGGAAGAATTATGTAGGGGGGGGAGGGGGGTTTTGGAGTTTCATTTTCGGCAACTCCCTCCCTTTCGGGACCGCCTCTCCGTTCATCACCACGCGCCAACCTCCCCTCGCAGCGGCGTGTGCAAGGAGGGGTGGGTTATGCAGGAGGAATGCCAAGGGGGTGGAAAGCGCTCCTCGTCGAGTGAGGTCACGCCTCCCCCACGGTGGTGCCCCTCCCCCCTCCACATCCCACCCACACGGCTCCCCCTTCTGTGTGTCCGAATTCGAATTACGGAGAGAAACTTCCGGCGGACAATGGAAATCATGGCGCCACCGTCGTCGGTGGCTTCAGCCGCAATCTTCATCTACATACTACCACGCGAGCCGCCGCATTCGCGTGTGGCAGAGGGTGGTAGGTCACCAGCCATGCAAAGATGAGAAGTTTTGGAGGTGAAATGGTGACATGTATTATAGGAGTGTATTTAGTGGAGCTCAGTTTTTATTGTGGTCGCTTATTGTGAGCGGAAAGAGCGAGTTTTTGTACGTATCTGTCCGGCAGAGTATCTCTCTTATTTTATCGCATGTCAGACCTAGAGATGTAGTGAGGAGCCATGATAATATTCTCTGCCTCGCTCTGAAACACACCAGTTCTGAATATATCAAGCAGCCTAAGCGTGCAGCATCCGAGTCTGTAGGGGTTCCCACCATAATCTTGAGTCATTGGGCGCACATTTGAATAAAAGTCCAAGTGAGTCGAAAAAACACTCACGTTGGCCACATTTCGCTAAGTGCGTGTGTTCATGATGTTGAAATCACCACACAAGGAGCGTCATTGAGGACACAAGACTTTCACATTAATGTTTTCACCTTCATTAAAGCCATGATTCGAATGGGTTTTACGATGCGGAGTTCGTAATTTGGGCCAAAATCATATATCAGTACGTGTTTTTTTACTTGGAATGATACCTTAATATATGAAAGCCATCATTATAATTATATGAACCGTATAATTTCGCATTCATGGAAAAATCTGTACGTATAGAGTCAAATTCCTTCGGAATGTATGTCGAGTGGCCAATTGTTCAAATAGCATTAAATTGTCGGTAAACCGGATCGGCAACATGAAATTTTGTTACGTCCATCGATAGATATCACTAATAAGGGCACGTTTTCTAAGAGTCACAAAAATAAAGTAGATAATGGGAATCACTCCGCCAACCGTTCGTCGGAGGGCGAGTGAGAGACAAGTATGTCGCAGTCGACGAGGGCTCCGTCCCGTTTTCCATCGCTCCAACATTAGGTACATACATCCGTCGTCGGGACGCCTGACGCAGCTTCCCCGCGTCTTCGTCACCCTTCGGAGGCGCTGCGAGCCGCAAGAATCACCGACACGCTGCTCTCCGCTTTGTTGGTCCTCAGGGGTGTGGCGAGATGGGGTGGGTTGGGGGGGAGGTCGGAGAAGATGGGAGAAGGCCCCAAAGTGGGAGGGGGTGAGATGTGTCACATTTTACGGTCGAACGAGGAAGATCACTCGCGCCATCAAAACACGGGCGAAGACTAAGCGAGAGCGGAGAATGACTGCGGCGGAGGACGTCGACGGCTGTGATGGTGACGCGGTGTGACGAAATGACGAGACGAGAAAGACGAAGAGGGTGAGGTGGGGGGGATGGAGTGCGTAGGGAAAACGGCATATCTCTCTGTGGAGACGCGAGTGATTGCGTGCGCGGCAATCCAGAGGCGACACGCAACACGAGCGAACGACGATTTCCGAATGCTTGTCGCGCGCAAGACTTAGATATTCATTACGTTCTCTACGCTTGCTCACGGGGGCGCCTTGGGCTAATATGCCTCCTGTGACAGATATATACTAAGGATGAGTCGAATCCAAATGTCAATTCTCGATTCCATCGATTCGCAGGATTAGAATCGGTATCGAGAATCGATCGCCTAAAGTCGATTCCGATTCCATCGATTAGAGATAGATAAATATTCAAATCAAATTTCGTTTATCACATGATATTTGTCTCAGTAATTTCAGGTGTAGGCTATCAATTTGTACTGTTTATCCACCTCAATCAGCTGAGGATATATTTGCTATTTGTTAATAACTATACTTTTTGAGCGACTTAATTGTCTTTGTTATTTTATTTCAGCCAATACTTGAAATTTAAATAATAGTCGTACGCTACTGGTATATCAATATCCCACCTGTTATTGGTAATAAGAATCTATGGAATCGGAATCGAGAATCGGGAATCGATTTGGAAGAATCGGAATGGAATTGGCTTCGAAAAAAGTGGAATCGACTCATCCCTACTATGTATGTACGTACCACAGTACATCAAGTCATGAGAATAAAATGAGGGAAATGGAATTCAGGACAATCAAGTTAAAAATGTTCTTCCCGCGATCGATAAGACACCATAATGGCTGCCAATGAGACTTTGAAGTGAACTATAGTCGATAGGCTGGGTAGCTGAGAAGTTGATTTGCTCCCATATAATTGTATCCCAATCTGCAATGTAGCAAGAACACCACGCCTCCAACCTGATCCTTTTACCATTTCGCTCATGCAGTTGCAATAAGTGTCTGTGGTACAGGAAGCACATCTTTGGCGAGCTTTGGTGAAAGTTGCTTGTACACAATAACGATCAAAGATAACACTTTGTATTTTCCACATTTTTTTTTATTTTGCACCTCGACCGCTTTCAACGCTTCCAACGTCATTTTCAAGAGGAGACAGAGTGAGCAATTCGTCTGACTTAAATACCTGTGTTAGAGGAGGGAGTAGGTGGGGTAAGCGTAACGAAGGAAGCAGGAGGTGGGGACTTAAGTTTTAGGAGCAAGGCCAGGGTTTTCGAAAAAGATTTTAGAGGGTTTAGGAACCCGCACAGTAAACAAAGGTGAATGCGTCATCGGCACAACCTCGCTAACAATTCTATCCCCATACATATTTTGAAATGCCCCAATTTCAAAATTTTCCAAGAAATCCAGTTTAGCACCTCTGTCAATGACATGTAAAATATGAAAATTAAAATTAGATGAATGGTCACAATCCGATAAATGCTTAGCAAGCATAGATTTGTTGTCAGAATACAAAAATGATTTTTTATGTTCATCTATTCTTACACTAAACCTTCTTCCAGTCTGCCCAATATAAAAATTGTTACAATCATTTGTATCGCATTTTAACATATAAACTCCACTTTTTTTCTTTTTAATTTTTGCAATCTTTTGAAGTAAAAAACAATTTTCTGGAAGTCACTGGATTGTAAAAACATAATTTTAAATTTTCCTTCGGAAACAATCTGCTGAGTTTATAAGACAAATGGCCTAGAAAAGGTATTTTTACCCACTTATCCTTGGAACACAAAGTGTAAAAAAAATTAAATTGTGGAAAATACAAAGTGTTATCTTAGATCGCTCTAATGAATTTCCCCAAAGTAAACCCGTCAACGATTGATCTAATTCGAAGTGTTAGTGTGGCTAAGAAGACTAGGTTATTTTTGAAATTATCCATCAAATACCGAGTAGCATGTCTGAACATCTTTTTCAATATATTTGATTCTCGCCTTGGTGGCTCTTCATAATCTAGGGCACCCTTGTGGGCGTAACCAGCGAAGGTGCAGATGAGTGCAGAAATCACTGTCGGAAATGCCGCTCCGAATGACAAGATAATAAACTGAGCTGCGCGCGCGAACGCTCGTGGGATGGAACGAGGCCTCCAAGACATAAAATCCGATGATTCGCGCGAAATTGAGTGGAATTTTGAAAGAAAAATTCTTGCAGTTTCCCACAAAATAAATATTTACTGTCGACCTGGGTTTTAATAATGACATACTCTTTGATGATGACTAGAAGATCATGGACATAAAAACCCGGGTTGAGGGTAAATTTTATATTGTGGAAAATTGCCCGATTTTTTCCAAATGCGGCCACAGAAGTTCTCGCAGCAAAAGGCCCAGAAGAGGAACGGGCAATGTTCTCTGGAACAGGGCAACGACGTAGATATACAGATTGTAAGCATAAAGTGTGGCCTAACTTCATGGACAAATTCCTCACACTTTGGAAGAGTGTATATTACAAAAATATGGGCCCGAGAACGCTTTGTTTCCGTAATTATAACTCATTTCCTCCAACTCGAGGAGTGAACGGAGGCATCCGCGCTCTCCGGACCCAAACACGCTATGATTTTATTCGAGAATGCATTTGGAAATTCTTGTGTATGAGATGCAGTGAGTCTTCGTGTCCGCATTGTGGAAGGCTAAGAGACCAGGCGCAGTGCTCTGAGGGACACATGAGCGCATCCGAGATTCAAAGCGGTCGTTCGGTGGATTGCATGCGCTTCAATGCTAAATACTGAGCACTTTAAACATTTCGTGTAAGAAAAAGTCTCATATGGTACGTTCCGTTCCTGTACTTTCGTCTTGATTAACGTACTGCGAAGAGTTGTAGAGATAATGACTTCCAACATGGAATTAATGCGTTTCCAAACCCATATTCATGCGATATATTTTCTCCTTCTACGAGTGAGGAATATACAAGATAGTTGAAGAGTTGACTTGGTGGAATTTCGACATTATATAATTATAATAACTTTGTAATGTTCCACACTCTTTTATTATTAGTAAACAATCCTTGACCGGTTTCAACGTATACACATCATCATCAGAGGCAAAATACAGCGTACAGAGGTGGTGGCTTGATATATATGTATATATACACAGGGTACCACTAGGGAAAGGAAGTAAGGAGGAGGTTGGGAGGGGGGGTGAGGATATTAGTAGAGGGGCGGAGGTTCACAAAGCGAAGACACGGGAAATGTAAAACCAACAGCGTCAAGAGTTAAAAGAGGAGGGGAGAGGCACAGTAAAAAGGAGCGACAATTTGTCCGGAATAAAATCATTTAAATTTTATCTTGTTATCTAAAGATCTTTAAAAATCTTTGTTAGCCCCCGCCTCTCTACTAATATCTTTCCCCCTCCCTCCCAACCTCCTCCTTACCTCCTTCCCCGTGTATATACATATATATAAAACCACCACCTCTGTACGCTGTATTTTGCCTCTGATGATGATGCGTATACATTGAAACCGGCCAGGCTTGTTTACTTCTAATAAAACAGTGCGGAATATTACGAAGTTATTATTATTATATCGAGTGAGGAATACTTCCAGTTTTGCCGCAACTAAAACGTATAGCCACACCCTGCATTCTAGTTCTTTGTTGTTTTCCGTTATTCTGGTTAATGTGTGTAATGCCGAGGAATAACACCTTTTGATTTCATATATTCGAGGAAGCTGACCTTTGACGGATCTGAAAAGAGAGAGAGGAGGGGTGGATGAATAATAAGGAGGTGTTCGGAGAGGGAGGGAGTGGGAGGGGGTGGCTAGGAGGGAGAGCGGTACATTTGATTGAAGTCCCAGCCTCATGTTTCGCAGAATCGCAAAAGAAAAGAGGGACATTGATGAGACTCTCTCCATTTTGAAACTCGTGCTGCCGGAGCGGAGGATGAGGGCACTTTCATATTGCTCCCGTTCTTTCATTAGCAGCCGAATTTCCCCCCTTATATCCCGTCCACCCCTCTTCACCCGCCCCTTCTCCATTCATACAAGAAGAGGTCCATCCTCCCCCGCCTTGGACGCCCAGGTGCGCACAGCAGCATCCCTCTCTCGACCCCCCCCCCACCCCGTGCCCGTCAAAGGCCCTCCCTCCACAACACTACCCCTAAATCCCTCCCCCTCACCGTGCCCCGAGGGCACTTCACGAGGGTGGATTTTAATTTAACCCCCCCCTGCCCCTTGCTCGCCCGCCGAGGGAAATAACGCAGTGCGAGGGACCGAGGGTCGGCACGGCTCCGAATCCGATTAAAGGGTTTTCTGCGTCATTACTTGCCCCCGCGCCCCCCCTCCCCATTGCCGCATGCCCCGGGAATGAGAGGAGCCGCACAGAGCACTTCCCATCGCCCGTACCGCCCACCCCGCTTACGATTCTCTCCCCTCGTTCAAAAACTTCCACTTCTGGGACTAATTGCATTTTTCGCGTGTCCCGCGACACAAATCTCTCTCGCATTGGACGGAGAGGTCGCGTCGGACACGCGGAAGAATTATTCCTCCGGGAGTTCCGGGACGATGATGGAGTGAGTTGGTAGAGCATAAATTTCTCCGGAAACAAAAGTGATTCATTACGTCCGGATGAAGTCGTTTTGAAGAGATCGCGTTACGCTCAAGCGAATATCCAAGCGATACAAATTGTCTGGAGATTCTTTACCTTCAAGAGTGGGGGAGACCTGAATAATATGTTTACGCACTCATTCCACGAGTGATATTACCGGCATTTCAATTAGGAGCATTTAATGTAGGATTAATAGCCGGTACCTTAGTGACTGGCTCTCATTAAAAATGTTTTTACTCCATAAGTATCCATAAAGAAAGGAAATACTTAGTGTAGTTCACTAAACTTTGTGTCTTCCACAGATTTCTTCAAATGAGCCGAAGTGGTACTTCAGTGTACCTGATGATGGCGTAACTGTCGAAACCGGCTGTGCTTGTAATAGAAGAGGGTCATTACGCGTAAGATCAGCAGTGAGTTGACCCTTGTTGTCCGATTCGAACCAACATTTCTGAGTGGATTCTATCTGGCGTAAAATGAAAAAGTGTAGAAGCGTTTTTGGAAAAAAATTAAACTATTTCAATACAATTTAGTTCATTTACAAAACTGATAGCACACTGTTGCTGTAAGTTCTTTTGCAAATAAAATAAGATGTCAACCGTTTCCCTAGCTATTTTCGTTTAGGAGATATTGAAAAAAGAAAAAAGGTCTAAGCGCAAAATGGTCGAAACTTTGATCGTCTCTTGATCTGCCAAAAATTTTTTTTTCCAAAAATGCATCTACACTTTTCCATTTAACGCCAGATGGAACCCACATAAAAATGTTGGTTCGAAGCAGAGACACCAAGGGTCAACTCACTCCTGATCTGACATGGAATGACCCATGATACAAACGGGGCTATTACTAACCGCTCACCGCATGCGGTAGATCAACGCAGGCGGTGTCGCAGCGCTCTGACCGCCGGATGCGATTACGAACGGGCCTCCGGCGGTGTCTCACCACGCCAAGGGGTCGGTGTTTCATGACGGCCTTCATAAATCCGACTGCCTGCATTTTCAACATGGCCTTAGCTTGTTTACGTTCTGGAGCATTAGCTGGCGGTGGTAAATCGTTATATCCGACGTCAAGGAGGTTTTAGCGTTCTTATTATATAACACTTATAATTAAAATATCTGAGTAAACTCACGTAAAGTGAAATATAATCGTTGGACGTTAATGAAAATATCGTAAACAACAACACTGGAATGACGAGACGAATAGCCGGAGCAAGGGTACCTACAGAAATTACCCGAAGTAAGTATTATCAGCCGAGTTGTTTTCATATTTATGGCAAATATATTACATGAATGAGTTTTCCATGTGTGGTAATGCACTTTCTCTTCGCTTACTCAGTTCCGGACAAGATTTGCTGAGCCCACTTAGTCGCTTGGAATTGCCCGTTGATTATCATCTGTGTTACCACTGCTGTGAATGACTTCTTGGATATCAGCAACGCTTATTAATGGAATTATATTGGAATATTAATGTGATAGTCTAATTGCACCTGCGAGTGAATTTGTTTGCTAACTTATCCTTATTTATCCCATGGTGTTTTGATCTTTGGGATTCCCAGTGATGTGTTCGTAATTTTAAGCATATATCTAGTAGAAAATGGGCTCTTTGGACATTTCCTCATAGCCTTATGGTGCTCGTCAGTCTTTTGGAACGAAGTGAATTTCTTTTTTAAGGTCCTATACCCACTTTTTCGAGTGTGTTGTGTTGGCTTCGAGTGTTATTGGTATGGCCAACAGCTGTTATGCTTGACGTGCCGCGAGATGTTTGATGCTTGAAGTTATTTTGTAATTTTTGTGGCCCTCTGATTAGTGTTTTTTGTACATTTATCTGTGTTTTTAATGATACTCGGTTCTTTGGCCTTATGTGTTAGTGGGATGTGACTACCAGTGGTTTTGTGATCCGTTGCTGTAGGCTAGTTTGTTTCAATGCGATCTTGTTCGTGGCTTTGGTGGGCAGTGCTTATCATCTGTGCTCGTTATTCTGACTTTAATACAGTGTTTATTTAAGCCACTTCGAAAATCCAAAATTAATCTAAACAGTTATGATCGATATCAGCAACGATTTCGCTATACAATTGAATATCAGTTAAACGGACTACTGCCCCTAACTGGTCCTTAAATAATCCTTTGGTACGCGAAGTCGGGATTCTGGATGTGTTCACAATTAAACACCTGTCTCGGAGCTAACAGGCTGTTTGTAAATTTCCTTACAATGTAATGGTGCTGGTCAGTCTTTTGTATTTGAAGTAAATTTCAGTTTTAAGGTCCTGCCTACTTGTATGAGTTTACCTGCGTTGCTGTGGTTAAAAGCTGCAACATTTGACATGGTTCGAGGTACACGATGCTTGAACATATTTCGATTTAAATTAACATCGGAATCAGAACTTCGTTTTTTTACGCTTAATTATAATACTTAAGAAACCAGTTCTTGAGATTCCTGTGTTTGTGAATGTGCTAATGATTTTCTGATCCTTTGCTGCGTGATACTTTGTTTCTTATGCGATCCTGTTCATGACTTGGATGGGCAGTGCTTATTACCTGTGCTTGATATTCTGACTTTGAGGCAATATCTTTTTAGCCACATCTAAACGCACAGAATTACCCGAACAGAAATTATTGAAATGGTTTTTAATGAGTGTAGTTACTTCAGTCCACAATGTCATTGACTTTTTCATGTGAATTTATGATGGTGGAAAATTGTGACTGTAGCTCATACCGTCCAAAGTAGTTAAATAAACGTTGTCTTGTATCAATTGTTTTCCATCTGTTTCCTTATTATATATTCCTTATTATTTATCGTAAGAACTAATGGCTTTCTGTTAAAGGTTGCCCTCAAAGAACTGGCAGCAGAACAGTGCATTTTGTGCATAACACCTGATTTTAGCGACAAATATTTTAATAGCTTGATATAGACAGATTCACAGCAAGTTTCCCATTGTTAATCGCGTTAGCTATGTAGATGAGTACGACTGTCTTGTTGCCTAATTCCGTTGGTAGTTAACTAGCAGAGCATTCAAGAATCAGCTGTTTCGTGAATATTCCGTGGAAATGGTAGAGCCATTCTTTGTACATTTCATTCCTGCGTGAATATTAGGTAGAAACCGACAGGGCAATAAAAGATGATCAGTAGGCAATGATAACTGGGAAAGGGATGATTTATCTTCCCGTCTCAACACTCGAGATGGGATCCGGTCCTAAACCTAAAGCCCCGAGTATAGCAAAGATTGAAGCTCCTTAATTAAATTCACAATTACTTGAGTTTACTTCTTAATCATTTTAATTATAATTCCTGGATTCACCATCAACCCTATTGAAAGATACGTTATTTACATTTATTCCCCAATATAGGCAAACTTCGTGTGTCGCATTACGAAATTTTAATAATATTTTGAAGTGAAGCTTTTGCCTCAATTACATTATTTGATCTTCAATTACGCCACCATACCTTATATAATTCCCATTTAATATAAAACTAGATAAATATTGAATAATTTAGAAAACCCATTCCCGCAAAACTTTTAAGATACGAGTATCTCCCAGAATTTGTCTGCTATGGACGCTCGCCATTGGCTAATGTCATCTCCACGAGTGACGAGCGCGGTATTTTTCAAACTTTCGTAACTTCCGCCGCACTGGACCTCACCGACCCCCAAAACCTGTCTCACCGACATGCGTTGACGCACCGACCCCCCCAGTTCATAATCGCAGGGGTCGTTGTTGTAACGTCGGCGGTACGAAAACAGCGACGGTCGCTGCGATACGGACCCCCTGTTCGTAATAGTCCCCAAAGTTTTGTTTACTACAATGTCGACCTTCCACCACGTGAAAATTTCACAGTTTGAACCGAAATACTTAGTATTTTTGTACGCCGTTCTTATTTATAAGACGCGTTTCATCGTTTTACGGCTTCATTAAGGGCAAAATGTTTATTTAATTTTGATCATTGTCGCGACTGGGGGGAGGAGTGGGAGGGGGGGGGAGAAAATAAAATATTTTGGGAAGGAAGGCGTGCGAGACGTTTATTAAAAGGGATGATGAAGCAAGAAAAGTTATTCTCAACGAAGAAATGTTATCAAAGTGGGGAGAAGGGCGGAAGTAATGGTTTCATACAAAGATTATTTGAATGTCTAATTATTTCCATTTGCTCCGGAGCATCCATCTTTACACCTTTAGGCTTTCGAGAGCAAAATCGCTTACATGATTGTTTTCAATAATGTTTGGCAAAATGAGAGGTGTAATCCTCATTTGTTAAACTTTGAGTGTGTTCCATAATGCAGGTTAAACGATGGAACGCGTCGTGCCATAAAAATTGAGTAGGAAAGTGTTAGTTATTCCACTTCCGAATGGACACTGGCGTACAATACTTCTACGATACGACGCCAGACGCTGTCAAGTTTTTAGTTCACATTGAAGAGCACTTCCTTCCACACTTTGAGTCTTCCACAGATTTTCATCTTTCGCTGTTTTTTCGCCATAAGTTGAGCAATTCGGGCATTAATGATTATGTTCACCGTCGGAGACGTCTAATTAACCTCGAGATACATGCTTACAGAATTATCCTGTCATTTAAAAGACGATTTCAAAATGTGTTTAAAATTCCTCACCATCCAGTACGCAGTTCGCTCTCCTCTCTGTTTACCTCGACAGATGATGATCGTGCAAACACTTGAGAAGAACAATAATAAGAGAAAAATCCACAACATTGCGCGCGAAAGGAATGTTAAGATAAGTTTGCCAGGGATTGAAAGCAGATTAAGTTGACGAATACCAAAAAATTCCACCTTCTAGTTCCCCACGTTTGAAGAGGAAGGAGGAGGACACGTAAAGGCTTTGGTCATATCTCCTCGTCCAAGTAATTATTCCATATTTCCAAGTCCAAGTTACGGGAGTCCTGGTAATGGTTATGAGAATGCCTTTAAACGCGACAAGACCACTACAGGCTCTGATATGAGCAGGCTCAGTATAATTTTTCAAGTAAACGACAAAAAACAATCCTTGGACCACGCTTCACTTTCGTGGGTACGTATGTCTTTACGGTAGAAATAACACTGCATATACTTGTCTAAATGATTCAAGAGTTACACTTTGAAATATTCCACAGAATTAAAGTATGGAGTGGACATGGTTTAAAGCACAGAATTCGAAACCAAAGTTAAAGTAAATTTAGGTCGGCATGTGATTTTTACTCGACATGATACCTTGATATTTGGTAACAACCACTTGAGTGACATTTATTATTTCGCTTTTGTGAGAAACTGTTTATACAAATGTGATGGCATTGATTCGAAATGCATGTCAATTGCCGTATGTCTACGTGTTAAAACATCGGTGATGAGCAATTTTTCTCACTTTTATCTCTGCATGTGACTGCCAAGTACACACACGCAAAGTTTCAAGTGAATGAGTGCGTAAGTAAAAAAAAGCACCGACTGGCGATTGCATTTCCGGAGAATGCGGATTTGAAAAATCCACAAGAGAGAAGGTAAAGGGAAATAAGGGAGAAGGGGGTGACTCAGGGATGGCATCTCTCACCGCTCATGTTTCCGTAGGCGAAGTTGCCGTCCGCCGCCGCCGATGGGAGGTCGGCCCCCGGGTGGTGGTGGTGGTGGTGGTGTGGGTGGTGGGAGTGGTGCGGGTGGTGGGCGGGGGCGGAGGAGGCGCCCCCGCCGCCCCCGCAGCCGCCCCCGGCCGCCGCCTGCGCCGCCGCCGCCGCCTGGAGCAGGAACGACTGGGCGTACTGGTGCGGGTGGTGGTGGTGGCCGTGGTGGTGCGGGGGCGGTCCGCCCGCGAACCGCCCCCCGCCGCCCCCTCCGGCCCCCGATGCCCCTATGGCCCCGCCGTGGGCCGCAGAGGGTCCGGCAGAGGAAGGCGCGGCCCCCGACGGTCCCGCCGTGGCCGCGCCTCCGCCCCCGCCGTGCGCCGCCTGAGGATGCAAGTGGTAACCGGCGGCGGCAGCCATCCCTAGGCCTGTTCGTTGGTATGGTATTGGTATTGTGTGCCACGGAGAGAGAGAGAAAGAGAGACAGAGAGAGAAGAGGTGTAACAACACACTTGTGAGAACACTTTCGTCCTCGAAATGAGAACGCTTCGATTGAAAAATCCAAATTTCCTTCTAGTGGAATCAAACTTTGTTAAACTACATGTTAACTATCATAATAAATGATTAGAAACTAGGTTAAAAATAGAAAGACTTTATGAGACTGGAGTGCATGCGCACATGTGATGTACCTAATGCAGGTAGATTAGGCCTCATTCTTGAAAATGGAAAACATGTATATACAACACTGTCTAGAGGGCAGCAAGTACCTAAGAGCAAGATAAGAGCAAGTTCCAATGGTTAAAATATCAGAATAAGGAACCCTAAACAAGGCAGTTTAGTAACGCTTCACAGAGGTTATGACGGATATATATGCCAGTATTCATAGTCTTATTCCTAGGGGCTACCTGGGTATCCCCTTGCCAGGTAACACCCAGGGGTCTCCTACGCTGAGTGATTCATAAACCTTACCTGGGTAACACCCAGCCAGGGGACGCCTGGGTAAGAAATTTGGCAACAATCCCGCGGAAAAATACATATTATCGGTTCCGCTGAATGGTTCTCGATGTTTTCGATGCTCATTTTTCACCGTAACCAAGCACGCGTATAAACAATAATATAGTATACTGTTACACGATGTTGATTAAAAATCATTGAAGGAAAGGATTGAAAGAAGGAAAGGTTGTTGATATTATCGTGTACTGTCATTATTACAGTAGTATCCATTCGACCCACGTGTGGGCAGCAGTACTGCGTTAGGGGAGCTTTGGGTAAGCTTCATGCACGGAGTAGGATAAGGAGTACGATCGGGATAGGGGAAAAGGGGAGGAAAAGAGCCCGGATGGTAAGCAAGGGAAGAGGTTTTCAACTTTCCGATAGAGGCGCTGTAAGTGCATGGAAGTCTCTCTTTCCTGAAGTTAGCGTGGTGGAGAAAGGAGGTGAATTCGGAACTGTGTCGATTTTGACTGCCAAGAGTTTATTTCTTTGATTTAAACATTGAAATGACCAGTACGTGTTTTGTGCCGGGATGTACCAGTGGATACCGGACCACATTAAAATACAACCGGGAACATGGATTGAAGAATGTAAGCCTTTTCAAGGCACCCAAGGTAAGCTTTCTTCCTCTTACATGAGGCAATCATTTTCTTCTTTTCCAAAACAAGTTAACTATATTAACTTGTTTGTTTTTCAGTTTGTTTTTCAAGGGTCTATGGTGATTCTACCGAGCGAAAATTTCGTTTCCGCTGGTCTGGTGCATAGAAACCGGTGATATAATTACTATAGGTACAGCACGGCCCAATGCCTTGCTGGGACCGCCCTTCGCACAGTGGCGTCGCGTTGCGGATTTTTTTGGCATCTGTTCCTTGCTAATCCCCCGTCCCAAAATTTCACTATGGCGATCGCCCTCCTATATCCTACTCCGTGGCTTCATGCCTTACCCAGGAAATCGACGGCCTGGGGGAGGGTTAGGGGACGGCAGTCCCCTGGGGAACGACTGTGAATACCATTTCTGAGCCAAGGGGTTCCCCCACACCTGGGGGACACCCAGGTAATGACTGTGAATACGGTCCATATTTACTTAACAAGTTTCCGTTAGATAGGAATGTTACAACGGAATACAAAAGTGGGATCCACAAAGCCATAGTCCAAACCTATAATGACACACAGTACTGAAGTTTGGCCATCAAAAGAAGAATCTGAGTTTTCTGAAGAAGTAAGAAGAATTTTGGAGAATACCCAATTTGGGTATTTTCCAAAATTTTAATTGTAAGAATATGGTTCTTAATACGTTATTCTTACTCCTACAAACGTACGGAAGGAAAATATTTTTGAAATTTATTCAATATTTACTGAGACATTTAAGATTAAAATAGTCGAAATTACGTGTTTTTTCACGTGACAGCGAAACGAAATCTGATTGGTGTGACGTCATTTTCGCTGAGCGAGAGACAAAAGCAAAAAGAGCACGGGAAGGAAAACAGTAGAAGCGACCGTATTTTAAGAACATATTTTACAGCAAACAGCGAATATGGTGTACAGTGGCTTTACTGAAACCACATCAGACAATTTACCCTACGTGGATATGTTGGTGGGAGTGCTTTTATGAAGGAAAACGACGGATTTAATGCTGCCGAAATTCGTGGAGCAAAAGTCCATAAAATTTAAGTACACAATTAGTCTGTTAAGACCTCATTTTATGTTGCTTATTATTTTTGGTGCATATCACTTCAGGTACTGCCATCCTTCATTTAAGTTGGTTTGTTTCATAATCATGAACACGAGAAACTTTCCCGTATCTTTAGCTGAGAACTCTGTGTTATGTAAATAAACCAAATTTTGTCCGAATTCTTGCCGACGTTTGAAGGTTTTTTCATTTTACACTGTTACGATTAATGTATTGATGTTTCACATTGATTTTTATTATTTTACCTCCGTATTTTAAGTTAAAATCATGGTATAGTCATCCCTCGTTAATTAATCGTATATCTGAAGTTCATCGAATTTGCCAACAATGGCACTAAAACTAAATAAACATTCGCAATAACTTTCGACTTGATTAATTTTAAATTTTAGTATTATGTTGTACACTTTAGAATTTAATCAGAGATTACCTGCAGAGGAGGTTTCTATATGTATTTTCTGCCACTGAACTGCCAACGAATGGATTTTTACCTCCATTCATGGATATTCAAGGCTAATCTGATTTTTTTTATTTAATAGAGCTCCCCGTGAGAGTTATGGCGATAATGCTATAGGGTACCTCCTAGTGAAGGGAGAGGGATCACTGTTCACAGCCATTGCAAAAATATGCCAAGAATACAAAGTGAGCGGTAAAGCATACTTAGTGCAAATGAATATCTAGGCTTCATATTTTCATTTAGTCGGACTACCATTCATGGACACATTCATGAAATTTGTCAAGTCCTCCGGTAACTATATTGAATTCATTTGTATTTAATGTACATAAAAAGATTTATTTAATTATATGTAATCACCATGTTCGTCATAACTTAGTTCTCACATAAAAATGGTCTTTACAACAATAGAGATTTGTTTTCCTGAGGACGGAATCACAGCGTGCCGCTCGAAACTATAGTTTCTTTCTTCCTCCGTCGTTTGGAAGCTGAACACATTTCTTGATCGGTGTTTTTACCAATGTATTTGAACATTGTGGCACAAAACACCATCTGTATTCCTTAGGTCTCATTGCATAGGCAAACCAAATCACAGGAAAATATCCAAGAGGAATTTTACAGCTCCTTATTCCACCGTAAGCATGAGAAAACATTAGGGTCTGCATGGAAACAGCGAAAATGACTTCACAAACCATTCAGTTGTTTTCGGAGCGTGCTCGGGAGCATTCGTAACCTTCAACTTTCTTTAGCTCTTAAAAACTTAAGTAACCCAATTTTGTGAGAAAACTGTTGATCGATTGAATAAGTCGCAGTTACAGAATCAGAGTATTAAAAGATTGAAACAAGTGGAAAATACTCAATTCTTTGGACGGCTGAGATAAGAGTTTTTGGGGGAAGAGTTACTTGAGGGGATAATGTAGGGAAAAATAGAATAAGAGAAATTGTGGAGATTCCGGATGATAGGTATTATCGAGGAAATGAGAGGAAAAAAGCTGGAATAGCATGAGAACGTCCAAAGCAGGAAAAAAAAGAGTCCACCGAATAGAGTGGAGCCCTTCAATTGGGAAAAAAAGGGAAGAGGCGTGTTTCTCTTGGGAGGAAGGAAGAGTGGGGGACGGAAGGGATTGAGATGGACACACGAGAGAGAGAGAGAGAGAGAGGGAGAGAGAGAGAGAGAGTGACATGAACACTGTAAACTCTCTAGTATCCATTGTTAATATCTTTACTCTTGTCGATAAGCACCACCGACCCCTTCAGGTGCAATCGTACATATGGAAGCATATTAAAATCCCGTTTCCGGCGAAAAATTCATTCATACTAAAGGTGAACGGTGAACTCTGTCCCGGGACAAGTGAACGTCGGAACATCAAGTCGGATTGAATCCCGGGCCCGTCGTTAGATTAGAGAGTGAGCGCAGCCTTCAAATCAGGGATTGAGTTCGGCCAAACCAGAGTGGATTGGTCGCTCGTGAATGTCGCAATGATAGAGCAGCAGCCTAATGGGGATATGGACATGACTATAGCCATAGGTACTCACCGGCGGCGTGGTGGGCGTGGTGGTAATATGATGCGGCTGCATAGTGGTGCCATGGGTCGGGCGCGGCGGAGGTGGAGGGCTGTGCCTGCAGGCAAGCCAAGTAGGCGGGGTCCACGAGTGGCGAGGAGGAGGATGGCGTGGCGGATGTGGCGTGGTGCTGGTGGTGCGGGGCGTGGTGGTAGAGGTCGAGGGAGGAGGCGGAGGAAGGCGGCTGGGCAGAAGGCGAGTACCGCGAGTGGGGTGGCGGAGGTAGGATGTGGGGGTGGTGAGGAGGCGGCTGGTAGTGACTGTTCCAGAACGATGGCGGGAAGCTGCGCGTTGCCATGGGAGACGACGTCCCACCACCTGCTCACAAGAAGAGAAACCACATAATTAGTCATCCTCAGAATTAATTAGACTGGAGTACGTTCCACGTCTTCACTTTACTATGGGGCATTGTGGACAGGGGCAGTGGTCCACGTCGCATTCGCCCCAATTATCACCCCCCAATCAGACTCGCAAGGCTTATGCGCTGCCGTTTCCACCCTAAGACATTGGCTCATTATCAATGCAGGAATGTAGGATATTATGAATGCACTGGTTTTTTTATCGTAAACGGGAATCATACAGAATTTATAATGGAAGTTCAAATAATTTTAGGCATCTATCATGATGACCCCACATACACGAAAAATAACCCCAACTGGTGCCTGACGTGACCCCGTGGATATGCGAAGTCTTACGTTAAGGCAGTTTGAGCGAAATATTATTTTACCTAGAAATCAATGAATTTGGTCTCATTTTAAAGAAAAATATCTCACCTATCTAATGAAACAAAAAATTCTACCCCTTACAACATTACTTTCGGAAATATTTGCCAAAAAATACCAGCCCTTATACATGGGAAATGGTACGTGTATGCACTCCAAAGAGACATTATTTACAAAATGAGACATTTCCTACACTTAGATCTCGTAAAAAATCAACAGTGTATAGTTTGAGTATTTTATAAACTATATTTGAAAATTAATCATATTGTCACCGGAGTAAATTTTTATGAATCACAATAAACCTTCCGTTTTGAAGGAGCTTCAATCGCACCGCGTGAAAAAAAGAGTCAAGTTAAAGACTTATTTAGATATTTTCATTGAATTACTTACAATTTCTGTCATATAAAAATATATAATTGCACCACTAATAATGCAATATTTAATTAATGTGTCCTACAGCTGGTGAATTCAAAGCGTATAATTCGAATATGGTCTCTATTATGACAATGGGAACTATCTCGCTCGGACTTCCTTAACTCCTACAATTTCGGGTGTCGAGTCATGAAGTGTTCCAGATTCAGGTCCTCAAGCTCTCAATTCCTATCGTTTTACTGATCTCCGCGCTTTCCCTCCATAGGCTAGACGCATTCGGTGCAATTTCTTTCTTCTTTCTCTCTGAAACGCACTACAGGAGGAGGATGCTGAAGATAAAATTGACGGAAAAGATGAGAAATGATGAAGTGTGTAGAAGAGTAGGAGAGGAAAGGAACATATGGAACACCATACATAAAAAAGAAGAACCGTATGAAAAAGGCACAGCCTGAGACCAAATGAGTTTGTGAAGAACATAACTGAAGGGAAAATTCCCCAGAGGAGGAAGACCAAGGAATAAATACATGGACCAGAAAGAAAGAGGGAATAACATATTTAAATCTACGAGGAATTAAGGGAATAGGGGTTTAGATGGGCAATAATGAGGGGCTGAAGTCAACCAATCTTCTGACTGAACGACTGATTCGTATGACAATTGTAACTTTGTAATTTTCCACACTATTTTATTATTCAATGAGCCTGACCGGTTTCGATATAAACACATTATTTTCACAGGCAGAATGGCAAGTACAGAGATGGTGGATTTATATATAATCAGGGTACCATACGGGGAAGGAAATAAGGAGAGGGGGTTTGGGGAAGGATTTAGGGTTTAGAGGGGGGAAAGGATCCTTGTAGAGGGAGGAGGGGGAGGGGAAAAAGATTAGCAAAGCGAGGACTTGGGAAACATAAAAACCAACCGCGTCAAAAGTTAAAAATGAATCCCAAAATTATATACTTTCGTAACAAAGTTGCTAAATTAGATTTTTCAGAAAACTTTGAAATTGTTTTAGCTTTTAAAAAAATCTAGTCATAGGGTTTTTAATGATATTATCCCGGATAAATTGTCGCCCCTTTTTACCGTTCCTCTCTCCTCCTCTTTTAACTTTTTTTAATGCTTCCCGCGTCCTCGCTTTGCTAATCCCCTCCCCCCTCTACAAGGATCCCCTCCTTCCCTATTTCCTTCCCCGTATGGTGCCCTGTTTATATATAAATCCACCATTTCTGTGCTTGCCATTCTGCCTCTGAAGACAATGTGTTAACATTAAAACCGGTCAGGTACCTTGAAAAATAAAATAGTGTGGAAATTTAGAAAGTTACAACTGTTATACTATGTCTAAATTCCACAAAGTCAAATCGTCGACTATCTTGTATGAACGAGCGATGATTGAATGTGTACTTCGCCAACGTCAAAATATTGCGCGGTTGGGAACTTCAAGCAGCGACGGGTCGGATGGATGCTTTCACAGGTCTTTCGTGCGGCGAACATGATGGATCCCTGGTGTAATGGTTTGCAGCCGATACGATTTTCAATAAATGTTTTTTCATGTCATATTATCGATGAGATTCGACATAGTAGGTGATAATTTACATGGGTACACATTAACATAAACAAGTGAAATATCCAGAAACCTTTCTGTTACGCCTTTTGCTTTAAAGAAACGACAAGGATTATGAATCGGTATTCTATGCTTACATGCACGAAGTTCATGCAAAAAACTTAGTATTAAATAATGCAATGAATTGGAAAGCTAGAATTATATTAACAACTTGATCCCGAGCTATTTCATGGGGGGTTTCCGGCGATCATAACGCGCCAGCTTGTTTTACCCTCGCTGCTCTTCATCTGTCTCCCGGATTTAAAGTTGAATGTTTTTGGGGGAAAATGCTCTCTTGGAGTCTCTTTTAAAGTTATAGTAAATACAAATAAACAATTTCGTGGGTACTAGAGATAAGACGAGTTTATGATTACGGATTCACAAACAAAAGCACGTCGCTGAACGCTGCAGAATTTTCTTTACCAAGCAAATAAAACCATGTTTTGATATTCATTAGCCTCCTAAATCATATATAATAACTTAGTGTGAAAGCGAATCTCTCACATGGGGCCGGTGTTAATTTTTTTGGCGGTTTACTGCAAATAGTCTCGTTAAGGAAAACTTACGCTTCACCTGAATGACTTGTACACATTATTTCTTAGCATGTAACAATATAATTGAACGGAAATAATTTCGTTTCATTAAAAAAATTATGAGACGGTTCGAAATTCCTGAGAAACAGAGGAAAAATCATCCACCTTGACCGGGACTCGAGCCGGGATCCATCGATTCACGGCCGAATGCTTACGGCCAAATAAGTAACCCAGCTTCTCGGGCTCCTTGCAAGACAGTTTCTGAGCTTTAAACGAACCAGACGCTCAAGAATGTCTTTTAAGGCAGTTTGAGCGAAAAATCATTTTACTTAAAAATCAATGAAATTGGTCTCATTTTAAAGAAAAATATCTCACCCACCCAATGACACAAAAAATTCAACCCCTTACCACATTACTTTCCGAGATATTTGCCAGAAAATACAAGCAGTCCTTTTACATGGGAAATGGTACGTGTATCCTCTCCAGTCTATCCACTCCAGAGAGAGACATTATTTACAATGTGAGGAATTTCTAACACTTAGACGTCGTTAAAAAACTAATAGCGTGTAGTTTGTTTATTTTCTCAACTATTTTTGAAAATTAATCATATTGTCACCGCACTAAATTCTTCGGGATCACAGTAAACCTTCCGTTTTGAAGGAGCTTCAAACGCACCGCGTGATAAAAATAAGTCAAATTTCCACAGAGAAAAAATCATCCGCCTTGACCGGGATTCGAACCCGGATCCCTCGATTTCCGGCCGAGTGCTTCCCGGTTCGAATCCCGGTCAAGGCGGATGATTTTTTCTCTGTGGAAATTCGCACATCTGTGCATTGCGGGTGACTCCGTAAAAGTGAAACTCCGTGGCTAGTCCCGGATAGCTTAAAATTTGTAAAATAAGTCAAGTTAAAGACTTAGCTATTTTCATTTAATTACTAAAAATTTCTGTCATATAAAACTATATAATTGTACCATTTAATAATGCAATATTTAATTGATGTGCCTTAAAGCTGGTGAAATTAAAACGCATAATTCGAGTAGGGTCTCTCTTATGACTAGGGAGCTATCTCGCTCGGACTGCCTTAATTGCTAGTACAAATATTTTACGTGCACTTTCGGGTGACTCCATAAAGGAAAATCCGAGGCTCATGGACCAAATAAAGATGAAAGTACAGAGGAAGAGATACCAGATGGAGTGAGGGATCTAGCATCAGATAAGGAAGGGTGGATGAGAGCTGTCAACCGATCTTAGGATTGAACAACCAACAAGGATCTGCTTAAAGGCTCTGTAGCCCTCCCTCCACAAATGCCTCCCTCACTGAACCACGTCTCCCCCCTCCCACAATACATACATTCCAGTTGTCTCAGAATTCCATTCTTGCCTATCTCGTACCCCCCCTCCAATCCCTCCCTCCTTTGTGCGAACCCATTTGAAGTGAAGACGCAAGAGCAGACTTGTGCCTCGCGTTTTGCATTGCATTTTAATTTATACTTTGTGTGACTACATCCGCCGAAAACATGATGAGATCCTCTAGGATAAAGAAAGCGAGGCTTATCGTAATAGTTAGAAATAACAAACTTGACAAGTAGAGAATTTTGGTTACTTGGGTAGTACGTTCGTAGAGGATGGACTTAGAAGCAAAGACTCATCAGGAGGAGGAGAATAAGAGTTAGGCGAGAACCGTACAGTAACAGAGGGGAGCTGTTGACGTGGACCTCGGGTAAGGGAGTGAAGAAGCTGCGGGTGAAGAGCTTGATATGAAGTGTAGCGTTATATGGGGCAGAAACTTGGACCTTCAAAATAGAGGACACGAATGGGTTGCATTTGATATGCGAGTGCGTAGAAGGATGGAAAAGGTACGGTGGACGGAGAGGAAGACGAACTAGGAATGACTTAATATGAAGGGCGAGGAAAGGAAATTCACGAATGAAATCCGGGATGGGCAGAGTAGTCGGTTGGAGAAAATGGGCTGCTGAAGACAACGACAGATCGAAGGATGTTGGGCAAGCAAGGAAGGGGAAGAATAAGAATAGTTTTTATGGAAGAGATGAAGGAGGAGGGCTCGTATGCTGAAACGCAATAGGGAATACTAGAGGTAGATTGGAAGGACCCTGACAGTGTAGAAAATCGGGAGGAGTTTCCTTGACTTTCAACGAAACCTACCTTTAACCGGGGGATGGCTTTTAAAAAAGACTCCGAGGAAAACCGGTAGCAGTATACTAGTTGGAGGCCGTGGAGAGAGAGAGAGAGAGAGAATGAGCGTGGCAGTAGGCGCCCGCAGACGACGGCACCAAAACCCTTTATAGACTCCTCGGCGCCCCCGGAGACAGCGCCGCGCCGTCTGCATCAGATAGCAGATCCACGCGCACGCGACATTCTCAACCGCATTTTCCAGAAATGAGGGATACGGCGTCGTCTACCCTTCGCTTCCAGTCGCCGCACCGCCGCGACGACTCCTTCCAACGGCGAAAAATCTATATTTGCGTACAAATTGCACGACATTAAACTTTTGCGCTCTTGTGATGAAGGCAGATTATTCAATGGTTGACGAACATCATAATATTTAACTTTTGGTAGGCTCGATAATGAACCTTGGCTTCCTGTCCTTCCTCAGTCTATATAAAAACAACAAGAACACTTGATAAACTCGATTGTTTCAGGCTTTACTTGGTGAAAATCCATTCTAAAGAATTCAAAATAGATATGGTACTTTTTCACAGTTTTTATTTCAAGTCGACCGGTTTCGTCGCATAGGCGACAGTGAAAAAGTATCATATCTGCACTAGTATCAACCATTTTCGGGTATACTGCTGCGTGATGAACTTTAAGGGCTCAACGTTTCGTTCATCCTGCTGGGAACGTCGTCAGGAGACTGAAGAAGATGTATCCATTTCCTCTGGTCGAACCGTTGGAAAACTGACCATTGTTGTCACGGATTTAAAAAATTAATAAAAACTACTTGTTTCTAATGCATCTAATCGCTGCGAAAATCTAAAAACAAAAGTATCATATCTCTTTTGAATTCTTACGAACACTTAATACTTAGCGAGAGTGAAGCATTATGGGCGTTTTTAAGTATTCCACTCACCAAGGCGAACTACCCAACAACAACACCAAGGAATGCGCACGGCCATGACTCACGTATCGTCAAGCGAGGTGTTCGCGAGACGCGAGCGATGATATGACACGCGAACTGATCGCTCGCGACGAATTGATCTTCTTCACTTCAACCTTTCAAGTGGGGCAATAGTTGCAGGAGGAGTGGAAAGCTGATTGTCGAGAGGCGGGCAATCAGCATCGACTTGGGCTCGTCAAAAGCCACGTCTTAACGACACGCTTGCGTCGCGACACCGAACACAGGCGTCCCAACGGTGGCGCTCTCGCGGTGTCCGACTCTCGGCTCTGGAGTGTGTCGGGAGGACACTACTCTCGTTGCGAGAGAGAGAGAGAGAGAGACCAGTGTCGTCTCGCAACGAGAGCTCTCGGACACTGCTCTCCCGAGAGCAAGGACGTGGACAGTGTCTGACGCTCATTGGTAATCAACATCTCCTCATGGGTCTCGCCAGCCGGCACTTCGGTGCCGACAAAAGCCTCCTCGTATGTACAATTGGGCTGCAAAAAACGCAAAGCACAACCAAAACTTCTTTCGAATTCATATATACTAATAAGAGGACATCAACCATCCTCTTTAGGCTGTAATACGCACACTTGCGAAGGCCGATACGAAGATGCAGATACAAATTGCAGATTCGATTTGACGAGAGAATGGCCATCACACTTCATTTTTTTGCCTCTGGTACATGACTCTGCTCTTCCATCTTTGTCCTAGCCAATGGCCTCCTTTTTCTTCGAAGGGATTATCTTTTACTAAGGCATGGGCTTTCCGTCGCATCTTGAGCCATTTCCTTCGAATTTCTTCCGCCGATGTTGAAAAATCACTGGCAAGTTTCGTTAAACACTACTTTTTACGGGGTTTTTACGATCTCCATCAGTCACAGTCTTGGTGATTGCGAAGGCTATATACGTAGACTCTGAGGCGTTTGAGATGTGGGGGGGTGTGGATATGGAATGGAGAGAGGGGGTGAGGTGGAAGGCGAGAAGGACAAACGAGGAGGTATCGGAATATGGTCGAAGAGCAGAGGAGAGACTAATGGCGGAGGTTCGGAGGAGGCAGAAGAGATAGATGGAGGATGTATTGAAAGAAGAGAAGGGAATGCTGAAGAGGGTGATAGAGGGGAGAAGAGAGGCTGAGGAAATAGGAATTCTGGTAGAAATAGGAAGAGGGAGACAAAGAGAAGAATATAATAGAGATATAATGGCGGGTCATGGCTAGGAGTGAAAACGGAAGGATAGGTATGCCAGAAATTAGGACATAAGGAGAGTTGCTGTTCAAAAACCCACCAATCAGCTGCTAGAATACAAAATTTGTCGAGTCCCCCGATACTGGAAACCCCTCCGCACTATCGATTAATAAAAAGGGTTTCTCCTTAGTCCACTGCACATTTCTCCCATCATTTCCCTCTTTCCCATGCTTGGTGACGGCGCAGGGTCATGCGAGTTCAATGTGACATCAATGCGACGCACGCTCCGTTGTAATATCGGAGCACTACGGGACCGTTACAGCGAAAATAACACATATTACCGAGAAGTATAAAGGACAGTTTTATTTTTCACGATCATATGATTTAAACAAAGGCCATCATCCCTGACTCGGATTAGGTCACGTGATTCCACTCCCCAAACGGCACTGAACGTGTTGAGTGACAGGCTGCAATTTTTATGCTCGACTGCGCGACTAGGAACTTTGAATCCTCACTGTCGGAAAGCTGCCACCGCGAGTGGTGGCGCTTAGGGCTGCTTCGTCAATCGACATACTAACTTCAGTGAGGAGGATTGATAAAAAAGTTCCATGTAAACATCATCGAACACCGGAGTTGCAAGCTCGTTGGGCAAAGTAAAGGCAATGAAGGTGAATATGCGTCTCAGAAGCCCCGTGCAAGCATCCGCTTCGCACGGGGTGATTGCATGTAGGCAAATGAAGCACTAGTCTCAGCTCAAAGTCGAACCCCGCACGCTCCCCTGACTGCCAAGATAGGAAGGAAAGTTTTCCGTCCATTTGATTTTTAGTGGCGGCGGTAAGAATATTAACCCCAAAAGGGTTTACTTACTGCACCATTACCGCTCCCTTTCCCTTATATCGGTGGCCTTTTTGAACACTCTCCTTGTGAGGAGGAGGAGGAGGAAAGGATTCAATAGTCAATGAACAGGGGAACATTTCATGCGCCTTTAGCGAAGACAGAATGTACTGCGGCAAAAATACAATGGAGGAGGAAAACTACGTTAGGAATGGATGAAATAAAACAGAGAAAATCTCCAAAAGCCGTAAACAATTGGCACCCTTCGTCGACAAATACCAAATTTACTGTGTTGGTATGTTGGGAAACCACAGCAGAGACCAACCACACCCTCTCAACCAAGAATACCCCCCTGTGATGGTTTGCGGGTATGTTACTTCCTCGCCAGGGACCAAACACAGACGCACACACACAACCCAAATAGGATCCTTTGCAAGGGCTAATGGGACCCCGCTAAGGATGTATGGGTTATAACCTGGGATCCTTCACAGGGCTAATGAGACCCCGTTAAGGATGCCTGGTTATTTACGCAAGCACACAAAATCACTCACTCACACACACAAATGGGCCCAACTTCTGGGAGAATCAGCTCAAAAAGAGCGTGGTCAAATCAACACAACAGGACGAGGGTGGGGGGTCGAATACGCGTATTTCGGCTGCAAAGTAGCCCACATCAGCGAACCGAAGGTAACGCGTCACTTCAACGCAGGGTTGAAGTGAGGAAGGGTCAATACATCCGAGTTGTAAATAAAGGTAAACTGAGGAGGAGGGGGGGGGGAAAGAGACATCATCCAATAGGGAAAGAGAGGGGCGAGGGGGGGGGGAAATATTGACTATTTCCACACACTATTGACTATCATGGGAGACTCTCACCTGGTGGACTTCCCAAATAAAACTATTACACATATCACACCAGGAAAGTCTTTCCCTATTGGTTGATGTCTCTTCCCCCCCCTCCTCCTCAGTTTACCTTTATTTACAGCTCGGATGTCTTGACCCATCCTCACTTCAATCTTGCGTTGAAGTGACGCGTTATCTTTTGTTGGTGTTTGTCGACCAAGGGTGCCAATTGTTAACGGCTTTTGGAGATTTTCTGTTTTATTTCATTGTCTAGCCGTAAGAAGCTCAACCCATCTTTGTGATGGCTTTCCTTAGGATTGGATATTTGGGAGGCGACCTGAGGTCATTTGTGCCATAGAGAATAGGTAAGGAAGGGTGGATGGAAACCCGGCGTCGGCATTAGTCTGCTCTCAACGGTAGGTGCTAAGGGGACCACGGTTTAACGTCTCATCCGACAGACGGAGTACTGTACTTGAAGTGCCCTCCACAAGACACTCAAGTAGGGATCGGGTTTCCTCTGAAAAACATTCCTCCTCTGAAAGGGGTTTGAACCACCCTGGCCGCCCGTGTGTTTAGCCAGTACTCTAGACTACGTTAGGATTCAATTAAGTCTTCCTCTTTAGATAATTCTCAATCTGCGTGATACCCCAACAGGCTAATATCTGGCCAACTAGGGGCACTTTCTTCTTTCACAATTCGCAATCTATTTTCGTAATTTCGGTTAGTTATTTTTAATATTTTGCGGAGTACTTACCCCTTCCTCTGAATTCCGTCAATCGAGGCAGGGAAACTACTGACCAAATTAAGATTTACAAGTGCTTCATTTTTTCGTTGGTACTTCGAAAGACGAGTGAAAAAAAGACGGAAGAAGTGCAAATCGTGATTGGTTGAGTACCAAATGTAATAACTTTTCGAGAAAGTAAAACCAATCTTCATTATAAGTACTATGTACATATCCGCTTACACGGTGGAAACAATCTTTAATGCTGTAATAAAAATGATCACAATATCAATGAAAAGGAACTACTTATATTTTAAAATTTCCGTCTAAATGAAAGTATCGTCATGAATTGGGTTCACGGGCAAACATTTGAGATTCAAGCGTTAATCGCACGTAAAAACGCGTTTTTTACTCTGCATGATACATGAAATTGAAATTTTTTATCGGCCATCATATAATGTGAAATGTATTATTTCCCGTCTATGGGAAAATATATACCTACCTTCGTTCATAAAATCGCGTTAGAATCCCATTGGATTTCCAAGAATCCAAATCGAAAACAGGCAATTTTTTCACTTTTATCTCTACATATTACTGATCATGACTAAGTATACAATGTTTCACGCAAGTCTGTACACGAATGAAAATCGCATCCACCCACTGACGGGAACCGGAGCATTCCCTGCGCATCAGTCGCTCGGACAGAGCACCGGGTGAGTGAGTGAGTGGGAGGTCCACTCCTGGCCATATGGGATCGCCTCATCCAGTGAGACATCCAGAACGATTCGGACCAAGAAATTGTACTACAACTCGTGACCATTTCAATTTGTGAATCAATAAAAGAGCAACTGTTTCCAGATCACTGTCGATAGAAGTTTAATAACATTTCCCATTTCCCTACGCTCTGCTGAGGTATGAGCGAATCTACATCCGAGCACCTGAACCATAGCGCGCACCTGAAACATCGCCATCGACACTAAGACACAAAATCTAGACAGCCGGAACTTGATAGAGGAGTGTAGCGGACGATCGGCTGCAGTTCCGTCTGTCGACTGCCACCGTTGGAATGTATTAATTTTATACTTAGATAATAATGGCGCAAAGGAAATGGCTGGCAATCAAGGATAAAGTCGAATTAGCGATGTAAAGAGATTAAATTAATTGTACTTGTATTCGATGGCTGGAAAAAATGTACGACATTATAGGAAACAAACATATGTGTGGATAAAATGCTTCAATTGAGATCAGATTGCTTTTTCATCCGAAAAAACTCGTTAATGGTGGAGTCGAAATTGGGCGGCAGCAGGGGAAAATCTAGTGTTCGCATCCAAATGTGGGCCCTGAGCATCGCGAGTGTCACAAGTGCGGCTGAGAAGCTGGCAGCAAATTGTATCGCTTTCGCAGTGGTGCGTGGTCGCATGCGCGAGAGCGACACATCCTGCGATCGATATTTTCAGAGAGCGGTTCACGGGAATGAGGGAGGGTGGGGGGTGGAGGGTGGCGGGGAGGTGTAGGGGGGGGGGTGGAGGAGGAGTCTAGAGGCTTTCCGTCGGCGTCGACCAGTTGTGGCGTCCACGGGGATGGCGTTTTGTCTTTAAACGCAGACATGCGCTGCAATAGAAGCTCTCGATGATGCGCGAACATCTTCACTTAAGGTAGTCCCTAGGGTAGGGACTCGAACCCGCGACCCTCGGCTTAACAGGCGAGGACATTACCCCGTCACCACCGGACCCAGCTTAAGATATTCATAGGCACCACAATACATCAATTAGAACCAATCTCCAGATATTCTTCAATCTTGTTTTAATTATAAGTAATCAAAAATATAACGTTAGAGCATAAAATCACCGCAGGATTATTATAAACCACTTGAGCATCGCAAAGGTACAAAACAGCCACTACTCCATGGCAACTACCAACAATGACAAATATTTTGCAGGGTATTCCAGATCTTTCCACAACATTGATGTGTTTAAAAAAATTATAACATGATGATGACAGTCATTTCAAACACCATCAAGGCCATGAACAAGACATCCATCATTTCTCACATTTAACTACCATGTTCACAGTAGGTGTGCTAATCATATCGTCGAAAAAAAACATTCTGGTCACTGAACACAAAAATCATTCACAGTGCAGTATACAAATGTCTATTTACCTTACCGCACCGAACTGATCAATGCAAAAGTCAGCTCACAATGCAGGGAACATTGATTTTGGGAGGAGTTCAAATCAAAGTCTCAGGGAAAATGTCATTGCAAGCATGCATCGATCTTATTGATACAAATGCCACCTCACAATGCACAAAAACACTGATTTGGGAAGGAGTCCAAATCAAACTCCCAGGGAAAATATCATAACAAGCATACACCGACCTTATCGATGCAAAAGTCAGCTCACAATGAACCAAAACACTGATTTTTAGGTCTCCCTCTGAGAAGTGCACAGAGCACACAAAATAATTATGAACTCTTTTCGAGCTCCCATCACCGTCCTAGGAGTTCTGTTCGAAGACAAAACTTAGCCCATTCATTAGCCCTAAATAGACACAAAATTACCGTAAGTCAAGGGGAAACTGAGAGCAAACAAGTTCCACTAACTCATAAAAAATTGAAAGAGACAACACACATCTTATATATCACCCACCCAGACGGACTTATCTCTCAGGATCGGAAAGCCGAAGAAATAATTTTCTTTATTCTGACAGAGTCCAACAATGTAATCACACCACCAATGCAGCACAATACTTTTTGTCCGGCATTTCGATGTCTCCTTCCAACGTGGAATGGGATGCAATAGGACACGCAAGTCACCTCCACACGAACCGTCCGATCCTAAATGTGGCTCAATCAGGAATTTGGCGGAATTCGAGAAGGGTGCCACTATTCGTCGAGCTCAATTGTTTACAACATTCACTAGTACATGTAGTGAACTTCAACGCTCTTAAATACCAATTAGAAGGTGAAGAATACACGCAGTTGGACATAACTGAAGCATAACATCGAAACATCATAATATTGCCTTTAATAACAGTATTTTGATCAGTTAATTAAATTTTGAATTCGCGGATGCAAACACCAGCGCTACACGCTACTGGAGTCTCCTACGAATAAGACGTTTCATTTGTTTTCCCTCGAGAAACTCGAACGCGATTTGGCCTTCATTACGCCCCTTTGGGCTTGAGATCATCTCGGCGAATGGCAATTGGACGGATGCTGTGAGCTATTGCTGGGTGCGGTGTCGGCACTGTGGCTGCAACTTTTGAAGTGGATCTAGAAGTTTTTGTTTACGTACTGTTTTTGTGTGAAACTCTGAGAACTTCGTTTTATCATTGATATCCACAGTTGACATTTTTTTAAAAATTGCATCGCACCGATCAAGTTTATCGGCTATTCAATGTTATTTTGACTTAACATGCCTTAAGTCAACATTTAATTTAAATTTTGACTTAACACGTCTTAGAGGCACGTGACTTACGTTTACCAATAGTTCGATAAAATGTCCACAGATTTCCTTTTAAGCATGAAATGATACACTGCTTGTATATACATTGATGCTGACAAATGTCGAGTGCCTTGCCGCGGCGTGAGTGGAGAGCGGCCGCGCAGGCTCTCCTGAAACAACGCACTCTCCAATGTCTCCAATGCCTCTGCATTCGAATTAAAAGCAAAACACTTACATCGTCACATACTCCGATTGAAAAAATCATAAAATATAATTGCTACGTCTTCTTAAGAGCATTATTTTCCTACCTTACTAGAAACAGTTATCATTTGCACCGTATGACTCTCGATGGCAGCCAGTATATCAATAGGAGCAAGGTCGTTCGATATATCGATTCTTCGCCTCTTCAATTGTGCAACATGTCGAATAAATCGACCCTGCAATAGGAGGTGGCTGGTTGGATTTCGACACATGAGTCACCGAGGGCGCAATTTGGCGGAACTTCATTGGAGTCGCAAAGAAAACTTTTATCCCACTTCATTTAGTACATCTTTTAACGAAAATAATCATAAATATTGTCATATGAACGATGGAAGAGTTATAATTAAAAATTTTCGACTCATAAAAGCATTGTCATGACTCGGGAGTAATGCCGCGGAATTCGAAATAAAAGCCGGCCCCGGCGGCGGAGGGGTAATGTCCTCGCCAGATAACCCTAAGGTCGCGGGTTCGAGTCCCGCCTGGGTAGAATATTATCTGCCCAGGACATGGGTGTTTGTGTCTCGTCCATTGTTACTGTTATTCACCCGACGTAAATTGGCCCATTGCGCTGTATTCGGGGTAGTGAAGATAAATAAATAATTAAATAAATAAAATAAAAAAGGCAAAAATCATTTGTAAATACGAATTTTTTACTTGGCATGATAACTTGATGTTTGTAAAAAAAACATTTAAATGAAATACATACATACCAATCACGCCGTTCCCTTCCGGAGTAGGCAGAGTCACAAAGTTTCACTCATAAATACATATTTGTACACCTAACTCTGCTTCAATAATTTACTCCATTCTGACCTATCCTTGCCAACCTCTTTTGCCTCATTTACTCCCATACACTGCTTCATACACGCCCTCCTGTTTTTAAGACTCCTAATATTCCTCCACCTAAGAATTTCCTCAACCACATTCAACCACAACTTTCTCGGCCTACCTCTACCTCTCACACCTTTCATTCTACTCTCATACATCTGTTTCGTTATTCGACTTTCATCCATTCTCTCAACATGGCCAAACCAACGAAGCACACTCCTTTCATACACGTCCATTACTGGAGCATTTAACCCATCTTCATTCATGACCCACTCATTCCAGACCCTATCCATCCTACTTTTGCCGCAAACACTCCTCACATAAATCATAACCACGGCGTTTAGTCCACTCTTATGCCTATCCTGACATACCCATGTTTCACTACTAGAGTGCAAAGTGGGAAGAAGTACACTTTTGTACACGGCAATTTTCGCTTCCTTAGACAAGCACTCATTCCTTGATATGCTCCACATGCTACCTACCACTTTGCTTCCAGCATTCGCACGTCTTTTTATCTCCTCAACTATCCGTCCATCTTTCGCAAACATCTTACCTAAGTACACAAAATCATCCACCTCTTCAATTACTTCACCATTCGCCCTCATCCTACAGTTATTCTCCACCTTCTCCTTATCGAAAACTACTACTTTAATCTTACACTCACCCTGAATTCCATTCTCTCTGTTGATCCACAAAAGTTATCTAGGAGTTTCTATACTCCCTCTTGGCTCTCTGAGATCAAAACAGCATCATCCGCATATAGTAGAACTCGCACGTTTACATTCCCAATCAGAACACCGTCGTTTTAACTGCTTGCGTCTCTAACTCATTTATCCATAAATACATTAAACAGCCATGGTGATATTATGCATTCTTGCTTTACACCCTGTTTTATTGCAAACCAATTACTCCAAAACCCATTAACTATCACACTTGCCTTACTATAATCATACATAGCCATCATAACATTCAATAACTGCCCATTCACTCTATAGTCCTTCAAAACCTTCCACAACTTCTTCCTATTTACCCTGTCATATGCCTTCTCGAAATCAACAAACGCACAATACCCTTTCTTTCGGACGCCCGTACATTTTTCTATCACTTGCTGAAGCGCGAAAATCTGGTCACTACATCCTCTCCCAAGCATAAACCCACACTGCACACCCCATTTTCTGTCAGAAGTAATATTCCTCACTCTTTCGATAAAAATTGTGCTGAACACTTTTATCGGAATTCCCAACAAAGTAATGGCCCGATAATTATTATGTTCGGTCTTTCCTCCCTTCCCTTTGTACAATGGAATGATGATTGCATTCTTCCAATCCACTGGAACAGCAGAAGCCTGTAGGTATAAATTATATAGTTCATGCAGCCGACAAATGAGCAAATTACACCCTCACTTCAATATGTCACTGGATATTCCATCTACGCCTGCATCCTTCCCATTTTTCAAAACTCTCACAGCCGTTATGACCTCCTTCTCACTGATCTCCTTTTCCATCATCACATTCTCGCATACTACTTCGCCAGGCTCATCCTCAGCGCCTACAACGTTATTGTATAATTCTTCAAATACTCCCTTATTTTGCATTCATTCTTTTTCTTTCTGTAATTTTCACATGCCTTAATACGCTCTTCCTCAGATTTGGCAGCAATCATATTTCTGTATGCCTCTTTCTTTTCCCTGACTGCAATTTTCACTTCTTCATTCCACCAAGCATCACCTTTCATTCTTCCTACCACTCCTTTTCCACATTCACTTTCGTCATAGTCTATAATCACTCCTTTTAAACACTCCCACGCATCATTCACATCCTCGTTTCTGATATACTCGACCCATTCTCTCTTTTTCAAGAATTGAGAATCCTCGAGCATGCTGCTACCATACTGCATTCTTACCTCGCTGTTTAGCAACCTCTCCACTTTTACTCTCAACTGCTTACGCGCAACATTCTTCCTTGGCACCCACTTTCTCCCTAGATTCACTCTGAAGAGTACCAAATAGTGGTCTGTTCCACATTCAGCACCCCTCATCACTCTCGTGTTCCACACTTACTCCCTCAATCTCTCATCATACACAACGAAATCAATCATACTTTTACAATCGCCCTTTTGCCAAGTATACATATATTTTATCTATCTTATGTTTAAACCATGTATTTGACACAAACAATCCTTTTTCCAAGCACACACTGACCAAGTTTTCACCATTATCATTCACTCGAGGGTCACCAAATGGCCCAACCACTCTCTCAGATGCATCCCACCTCACACCAACCCACCCATTCATGTCACCTAGTATGTACAATTATTCTCTCACCAGGGTCGCATTCATTCAAAACCTCTCTCAGTTTTCCCAAAACTCATCTTTCACACTGTCACACTCTCTCCATCCACTGGTGCATAGCACGCCACAATCACAACTCTCCTAATACCTATGTACTTTCATTCGAACTCAGAGCAATCTAGGGGATACTAACTCGTACTTCCTTACCAGTAACATAGCTCTCTCATTAAGAATGAGTCCTACATCTTGACTGCTGTGTACATTATCTTCAACTCCTGACCACAATGCGAGACTACCGCCATCTAATGTAACGGCATCCCGCCCCTTCCGCTTAGTTTCACGTACACACCAAACATCCATTCGTCTCACTTTCATTTCATTCAACAACTCATCATGCTCCTTTCCATACACTCCTCTCACATTCCAAGTACCGATAGTCCAGTTCTTATCGCTATGCTTTCTTTAAATGAAATGAAACGTCTAATTTCGCGTTTTTAGGAAAATTAGCGGATATAAAAATCGAGCAATTTCGATATAAATGTCAAAAGCCTTTTGTCCACGTGTTAAAATAGCATTAAACTGCAAATGAGCCATATATGGGAAACATGTGCAGTTTTTTTCTCCGATATCCATTTTCATACGACCTCTGCTGATAATAATATCAACACGTTTGCAGTGTTTCAGGCAAATCTGTGCAAAACCGAAAATCGCTCCAATCACCTGAATTAAGCGGACGTCGCGAGATAGAAGAGAGAGAGAGAGAGAGAGAGAGATAGAGAGGGGGAGAGAGAAAGAGAGAGAGAGAGAGAGAGAGAGAGAGAGAGAGAGAGAGAGAGAGAGAGAGAGAGAGAGAAATGTCTTCGATTGAAACAAGTGAAGGGCGCAACGTCTCGTGCGCAGGGAATGTTAATGGCGGCCATAATCTCCCTTCGCGTGTCTCTCGGAATCTCCGAAGAGCGAAATATTGGATTCGAAAGGGGGAAATGGGGGGAGTAGTGTGTGTGGGGGGGATTGAAGTTGGGGAAGGGGGGGGGGGGGGTTGGGACTATTGCCCTCCCCCACCCACTCAATCCCCTCTAGAAGAGAGGGTAGGGGGGCGGGTAGAATCCTCCCCAACAGACTGACGTCAGTTAAGCACGTGGCGCTCCCTATCTGATCAGATTTAAAGAAAATAAAAGCGTGGCGCCGGGCGTCGATGGTTGGGAGTCGTACACACACTCACACACACAAAAACGAATTAACTTTAATGACAAGTGTTCAATATTTGCCTAGATAGGACAACGCTATTAAACGTCGTCTACATAAAATAGCCTGTGAAGGAGTCTGAAAATGCTACGGTCTGCATCTTTTTTTTCCTCACTCAGCCAAATATGGAAACTCCATTCACGCTTCGAGTTTTTAAGTGGTTTTTTTCCTTGAGTTAGCAAAACTAAAGCAACTCAAAGGGCAGAGAAACTCAGGTAGAGACCTCAACTTCTCAGGCTAGAAGTACTTTAAAATTCCCCGATCTTGGAGTTAAATAATAATAACACACCCAAACGAAGGTAAGTTGCCTTTTTGCGCGTGTGGAGGGGGGAGAAAGTGGCGATTTTGCGTATCGCCTCTAATGCGCGGCATTCTTCCGCTTCGACCGGCATTTATCTAGGCTTGTCCGCAAAAAATGCAGAAAAAAGCAATTGATATGAAAATGTCATGCGTTGCCGAATTTTGCGAAAGTGACCTGACACCATGTTTCCTCGAGTCCCGGGGTGCATTCGTCGAATTAAATAACATTATTGTGAATAAGAATCAATTTAATTGAAAATATATCTCTTAAATGAAATAAAGTTATGCAATCTATCAATTTTCTATCATTCAAATCTTGAGTATTTATTCTGAGTAATCTAAAAGAGCCACTGTCATTTTAGTATGAAAATAGAGATTTCTGTTTCCTAAAATAACTCCTCACACAAAAAATTTGTTTTGAAGGTTTGCCATTCTTGTCGGAAGTCACGCCACCAGAATTTTAAGGACAATTATATCTTTTAATAACGGTAATGTAGCGATAATAGCTTCTGCTATCGAAGTCATTTCCGAGAGCGAAACCAAAATCACGTATTTCAATAGTCAATCTATGTACATTATAGGGGATTTCACAAAATACTCTGTTCGCCGCTCGTAATTTCCAGCCAACATGTTTTCTGCCACAGTTTTTACGATGCCGCTAACATTATAATGTTAGCAACGCTAAACGGTGATGGCTTATTTGATAGGTTAACGGGAATGTTCCCAAGTTATTTTCTTCTCATGGCATTTCAAATTCCTCATTGCTATAACAAGCCGGGTTCACATTCTTTTCGTCGACTTCCGAGCAGAAAATCCAATATTTTCAATTACCGATTTTTCATAAGGCTTCCAAATAAATTGCTCAAAAAACCGGACATAACTCGGTTGTTTAAATCGCTAAGACAAGTATCGGTCTCCCTGTGCTTTTCCGCATTGGGTCAGAGCCATGTCCACTTCACTCAGATTTGAACGTGGCCTCTTCCATTCAAAAAGAAAAGTTATATATTACCCATTATTTAGTTTAAATCCTCACAGCATTGTTCTCACATCCATAAACGCTGCTCCTCAGAAATCGCCAATGTTGAGTGAAAGCACTCAGTATTTCAAATGAGAATTAAAATAACATTGTAATGTCCGATTTTACAGACACGACGCGGTCTTCGACGCATCGCGATGATGTCCTAAAGAGTTGACACAAAGTGTCGAATAGTGTCCTACTTGAGTGTCTTGTGGAGGGCACTTCAAGTGCAGTACTCCGCCTGTCGGATGAGACGTTAAGCCGTAGTCCCTTTGGCGCCTTTCGTTAAGAGCAGACTAATGCCGACGCCGGGTTTCCATCCACCCTTCCTCCCTTATCTATACCCAATGGCGCAAATGACCTTAGCTGTCGGTCGCCTCCCCAAATATCCAATCCAATCCGGGTCATGTCAGTAAAATCTTACGAGTCAACAAAGTTACTTCATTCTTCCGAGATAAATAACTTCCAGTAAGTGGAGCCTAAAACCGTTTGTCTACAACTACAACTCAATCTTACAACTTTGCGCTGAATTCAAGTCTACAGAAACATTATTAACAGTAAATTTACTGCTGTTTACAAGTGTTTACAACCCGATCGTGATAAATACTAAGCAATCAATTTCTCTTACAGAATAAATTCCACTTTCTCAGGCGAGATGTTGTAGAACAGTATTTTCAATGATACACAAAAGATATCGTACTGTCAACCTTTTAATTACCAACTCGTACTACACATGTACAAAGACTACTACTACAGATTCAAAATATCATGCATAAATAGGAACATCAATATTTACATCATGCATAAATAAGAAAGAGGAGAATATAATGAGAAAGATTTACTGCCTGCCTATTGTCAATACTCGAACTATTCATGACGACGATCACAGCTGTTATAGTCCCGAATGGTACGCGGAAAAAATGACATTTTATACCTATCGGTTCTACAATCTAGCTCAATCAAGATTGCAAGACAGTCAAAACACGTGTAGTACGAGTTGGTAATAAAAAGGTAGAGAGTACGATATCTTTTGTCTATTATTTACCTACAGAACCTTCAACCTTCGATCCAAATGGATTTTTCGTATGTGACAGCTATAATTTCAATCGGTTCCGCGCCGTGCTTCAATCCGGGCGGTGCCGATTGAAACAGCGCGGGGTGTCCATCGACACCCATTCATTCCGCCATTCCTGACTCCCTTTAGGACACGATAGGACGAGCGACGCCCATCGCACGCACACTCCACGAGGAGCGACTGCCATAGCTACGGCGGCGTCGAGTGAACCACGACGTCCTCTTCCCACCGCCCGGTTGAGGCGTCGTGGCGTGGCCGCAATTCGTTGAGAAGCCAAGAGGAGTCTTTTGATATCTCAAGAGATAATAAATTTTCTGAGGAGTTATATAGACCAGAAATATTGTTTATTATGAAATAAGTTGTAACAAATTTTTGTTTTACATGAATGTAATTTTTGCTTTATGTATAACTATTTATATGATTTTCTGTGCATTACATTGTCATATTTGGGTGTAAATTGAACGTAAACAAATTCCTAAAGTTGTACGAAGGCGTAAATGTTGTCCTCTATGCAATAATTTGTAAGTATTATTTCTGTTTTACATGAATGTACTATGTTTGCTCGATGTAGTATTATTGTTGCATATCGCATTCCATTTTTCATAATATGGGAAAAAGTGATATATTCCAATTAATGGTTTTTTATGCTTTGTAAAATCGTGATTATTAAATGCCAGCGATGCTATTTGTTTAAGGAAGGCGGTCTCCATACAGGCGACACCTTTGAGTCTGCCTAAAACTCCTACTAGTTGTAAAAAAAAGTATGTATGAAACTGTGGAGTAAAATATACTATATTATTATTATATTAATCTCTGTATTAACTTAGATGTGTTTTTTGTCGCTAGAGGTGGCTGTAATAAAAGACTAGCAACTATTCTCGCCTCGAAAGGCAAGGAAATCAAACGATTCGAACACTCGAAGCGTTCTACATATCGTCGGCCTATTAAACAAACCAAGCATCTCCAAAAAGTACGATTCTATATATTTTCACGCTAATTGTATTTGGTTTATCGTTCCTAAACAATTCGATCAAACCCTCTATAAAAGGAGACGGAAAGAAGAAAGAATGAAAGGTTCCATTTTTTAAGGAAGTCGTGATAAAACCTCTTCTCACGTCGCTACTTACTGGTATTTCTCCTTCTCTTCTAAAAAGTAGGAACTTAAAGAGGCATGTGGATTGTTAATTAGGGCGATAATATCCGTATTTTTACTCACAGGCATTCGAAAACTCCACCAATGCCCGTGAAACCCGTGGCGTGTGGCGCATAAATGCATTGACGACTGAAGTAAGGGAAATTCTCGAAATTGCCGGAGCCAGTGCACCGCCCTCGACAACACGAGAGGGCGGGGATAGTTGCCCGGTGCCAGAACTGGGGGGTGACGAGGAGAACACCCCTCCCTCTTTCCCCTTCTCTCTCCCTCCCCCATCAACCCCCGTCCCCCGTTGCTCCAATCGCACGAAGTGGCCGAGCGCGGCCTGAATGCTTAATGAACGAGGGAACCGATAACAGGAGTCCTCTCACTCTGAAGAAGAAGAAGACATTAGCATATGCGAGTACGAGAGCGGTTAGAAGCGGTGGTTGGCAGCTAACCCCCTCGGCTTTTTCTTATCTGTCTCGCTCTTTCCCCCTCCCTCTCCCTTCTTCTGCCGCCGCCAATCGCCTTTCAACTGTCTTTTAAGTGCCGGATCCGTTGGAGGGAATCATCGACTCCTTAATCTCCCGAAGAAGGGATCGGTTGAGAATCGCTCCGTTCGCAAATTGACGTAATCGTCCCAAACGTTAACTCCGCGCCTTCCAGGTAGATGGCGAAGGCATCACGCCATCACAATGTTACCTGACAACCGAGATAGCATTGACATTGTTGCTTGTCCCACTCTCTCATCGCTTGTCTTTGGATGGAACGGAGGAATGGCCTCACTCGCTGATACGAAGCTGGAATATCCACCACCACGTTCAAGAAACTTGAGGCAAGAAACTGTTTACACATCCTTAAGTTTCTTTGAGTAATCGATTCTATTGCGTTTCACTAAGTTTCTTTTTTGAGATTACGGAGAATCATTAATTCAAATGAATAAAAAAGGAGGACGTGAAGATTGCATCTTGTAGAACAAACAAGTGCACGCTGATTTATAGTGAGTGATCGATGGAAAATATCGTAAAATTGCATAATTAGTGTTTGATCCCGTAAGCGCTGGTGTGGAGTGGGGACGGACCACGCTACGACTTCATGCATCGACCACTCAGCCACGCGATCTCTCCATCGACATGAATGGCACGTCAATTCGCCGTTCCGCATCCTCCCACGCAAACAGCTCGGCCTTCCCCGAACCGGGTATTCCGATATCACTCGTGGACTTCCCATCGAATGATCGCTTCTCAATGCACGCTCACTCGCTCGAAAGACAAAAACACCAAAAGGGAATGATGATAATTGCTCTGCGTAAGTGTGCGAAGCAGGGGATGCACGTGCCATCTCTCCCACTCTGTTCAAGTTCTACTCACGCCAGCGCAGTGATTTGTACATTTTCCCCTTTCATTCTCATGGTCCTCGGGTCGATTACCGGTGGAGGTCGACTGTTTCTCGTGAAAAATCTCTCCACCGTTGATCGTGGCAAGCCTTCACTTGGTCTGCGACCTCAATGCGTTGAAAGGACTTGTACGCTTCAAAGACCCCTAAAAACAGTACTTAAGGGAGTAGATAATATTGCTGATAAACGTAGACCCTGAAAAAGAAGCATGTGAACAGGCTGCAGGCGTTTGAGATGTGGGCGTGGAGAAGGATGGAGAAGGTTAGGTGGACAGAGAGGAAGACTAACGAGGAAGTGCTTGACATGGTGGGCGAGGAAAGGAAACTTCCGAATGAAATCGGGGATAATTAGGGTAGGTGGCTGAAGGATGCAATTGGAAGGATGCGACTGGTCGCTCAAGAATTGTGATGGACGGAAGGGTGATTGGGATCCTCTGTCCGACGCGAATATTTCTTTCAAACAAATTCTCCAAATTGCATTAGCGATAAGCGATATTTTCGTTCCTTTCCTGCACAACGGTTTTTCAGTGTACTTCCCCAACAGAATCTTATAATCGGTCTTTTCTGGAACCTTATCAGAAGTGTACTATCTGCCTTGGACCGCAAAAAGATTTGGCGGAAGAATTTTTGTTGATAAGCAAGCATGATTTTTCTTGATTTGGTGATAATCGTAATTCAATAATCCTGTTTGCTCTCGTATGCCCACGAAGAGGAATTTGACACGTCGATAACGGGTTCGTCAAACTCAGATATCCATTAAATTTCGCATCCACTGAGAGGAGATTTACAAGCGTATCAATCGGTAAAAATGTCGCCTTATCGGGAGAAATCGGTCATTTTTCGCCCGTCATCGGCCCGTTTCTCGCGACTGACAAGTTATCATTTTCCCAATCGTCTGCTACGCTGTCTGTGATTGGACATTGACCGACAACAAGGCCTCACTCCAATCTTTCATCGTAGAGGGTGAGTTAACCTGATTTCTTTCTCCCTCACGGATAGAGTACAGGGATGTCTAAGCACTGTCTTGCCTATCCCTCGCATGGACACCAGATCTCGGCGAAGCGGTAGCTCCGTGTAGGTGGAGCTCGGTTACGGAAAGGTCCCGAGTTCGAGACAAAGAGAGAAAATATCCAGATGGTGTCCCCCCGTTGGGGTTTGCGTTTGAGGACAAATGGAATTATTTATCGCAAGTAATTAATCGTAATAAGCCACGAGTTACAATCGCGAAAGTTCGAGATTTTGGCGTACTTGAACTATTCGTCAAAACCGAGGGGTATGCAACTCTGAGAAATGGTGTACGCTTGTTGAGAAATGGTTGCGAAACGGACAGAAATGGACAGAAATAGATAGAAATGATTAAAAATGGACATAAATGGATAGAAATGGACGGAAATTGTTAGGAATGCACAGATGTGGATAGAAATGAACAGAAATGGTTGGAAATGGATGGAAATGGCTGAAATGGAAATGCGGTGTACTCTTGTTTTTGAAGTTGCGAAACCCCTCTATTCAAAACCTAACACCGTCTCTTCCCGATCGGGTTTTTCTCTCGCGGCGATGCTATCGCTGGATTTTATGACTCGCTTAGACGCACATAAAAACAACATGTAAGACGTTTAAGATATCCATCTGAGCAAGTAAAACTCACTACAATCTCTAGCCGTTCGTTGATGCAACCACGTGACCCCTCAGCATCGTGCTCGGAATCATTCCGAGTGCTTTTCAAACACGCGGCGCGTCGTCACACTAAAAAACACGTCGTCCAACATCCGACAAGTTTCCCCCGGTAAGGTCCTCCGAAACAATAGTTATAGTTGGTGTTGTCGGCCGTTACTTGGTGGAAACAATTCATTATAATATCAATGGATACACTTCATTTTTCCACAATTTTAATTTTTCCGCAAATTACTGGAAGAAAGAAAATGTGAATAATACATGAATATGTAGAGAAAAATCGTTCTCATTGCAAATTGTGCTTAGAAAGAGGGCCGCAGCAGGAATTAAAACGCTTTACCATGAGTAAGGACTAAGAGCCAGGATTGAAACCATAGTTGCCCAATTATATCATATTAATCAAATATCACGGACCCTGGACGGGCCCCAGTATTTGATTCCAATAGAAAAACATTGGAGTCCTTGAAAGGTGTTTCATTTCATGCTTTTCAAAATAAATTTTATTCAAAATATTAAGTACAAACTTGGGGTATCCAGCGGCAGAAAACATTGTGGAATTTAATTCATTCAAGCGAGTTTTTGTTCGTTTCGTATTTGCGTTAAAAATAACCTTTTTCAGGCGAAATTTCTCAAATTTTCTCCAATTTCAACAATGGCATCTTCCATTGGCAAGGTGAGGAATACCTTTGGATGAAAGGTCCGTTGAACATGCAGGTCACCTCAATCGGATTTGTTTACAAATTGCCGCACTGGTTGCTAGCGTCAGCACTGCTGCTGTGACGTCACCGACGCTTTTACAGACAAGCGCGCATGTCAATATATCGAGATACGGATGACAAAATTATGTCGCTTCCTAATTCCGTTTGGTGAGTTACCTTTTTTAAATCCGTTATTTCAATAATTTCAACGTTTATTAAGATGATGAATGCATGAGCTCGTAAAAAAGAAGAGAGGAAAAAGAAGAATTCGAGAATTCCTATTTTTTTTTAACAAACTAGGAATCAAGATACAGGACAAGTTTTCAATACCTGGATGCCTGAAAGAATATTCTAGATTTAATTCTTCCCATCGATTTTGTTGTTATGTTACGGCCGTATTTACTTAAAACTACGTTTTCTCATAAAAAATAAAATTTTCTCCGATTTCAACAATAGAGTATTTTCTTGGCAATCTGAGCAATGGCTACAAACGTGAAGTGTCGCCATGGGCCTTTTATGAGTTAAATTAATGTAAACGATAACAATAAGCAAATTTTAGGGAGATTCAGGTTGGGATGAAAAAATATCCCAGCCCCTCTCCCTTTTTGCCGTAAACGGCTGTCACGAAGTATCTCCGCATCTAAGGAGGTCGCATCTATTCTTATAATTAGGCACCATCGCATAAGCGTAGGAAATTGATAGCGCACCGATATGAGTTGAATATCGCCCACCACGATCAAATTTACACAGAGCTAGAGTTCCAGGATACTATAACTGCTAAACGTTAATTAATTCAGTGCTAGAGCTCAAGACGGATGGTTCCACTTGGCTGTTAAGTCCCAAAATACTCTCTTCTATTTAGCCTCCGAAGAATGCATTAACTAATGACACCATTGTCTTGAAACTTTGACCGAATACATCTTAACCAATAAATAAATTTGAGCGTTGTCTGTTCATCCTATTCTACCGCAAATATGTCAAAGTGATCCCATTAAAAAATGTGTCCTCAAATCATTTTTACCGCTTCCAGGCTCAAATTCTTGCAACCATTGCATTGTAATGAATAATCGCATAAATTAAGTTGCAAATTGTTATTACTTTTAATGTTTTACAACTGATCATCTTCAATTAATTTAACTTAAGCGGCCGAAAGGGAAAGTTCCACTTCGTCAAATAATTACGATTGTAAATGGGAAGCTACATTTTACTTTGCTTATGGCCAGATGCAGGAACGACACTTATGTATTGTATTGTATGAAGTTATGGTTCCCATAAGCCATGGCAACTATTCAATTAGTGTTGCAGAAAAATTCCATAAGTTTATTGGTTTCATAACTTATGGCATGGAGTCATGAGTTCCATAAGTAGCCAAATGGCAGATGCGCAATGAATGGCTTGGGGACTTGATTATTAGATAAAATAGTTGTTTTGAGACCAATGACCAGTTTTTTTTACTCATACTGACTAATTATTATGTGCATTAGCGATTATTCACTGGCTAAACTTTCATAAATGCTATCCGGCGGTTGAAGATTAGGTCAAATGTTCGAAGCTATTAACTATTGGTAGGTTTGTAACTAATAGACGTGTTCCTGCAACCCGAATATTTTTATGTGATCTATAACTTAATGGATCTCATAACTAATGATAGCAAGACTAAATGCTCTTGCAACCGGCCATTAGACAGATATGTACCTACTATAATATTCCTTAATCTTATCCTAGTGTATGCGATTAGTTAGATTAGTTAAAATTAACCACAGCACCTCTTCTCCGATTCCGAAGCTTCATTATGGGAGATTATAGCTCAAATGAATATTCAAATTTCCTCTATTAGTTGAATAACTAAAAAAAAACAACAGAATTTTACACATAGATATCGCTCACAGCGAATGCCATCAGAAGACTGAAATAACATTTGAGGTCATACTCGGCGTTTCACGCAAAGCAATGAGGAATCGTCGTTTCAGTTGCGACGATTATCGAATATCGAATTGCGCGAAAAAAACATACGTGTTGCTTGATTAGAAAAAGCATGAAAATTGACAAATCAGACACATTTGTTGAAACATTTGTAAAACGTGATACGGATTTAATTGTAATGGGATTTGGAGTTTCAAAAATTCGCTCCTCTCTGACGTAATAAAATGGAGCAGCCAATGAAAAACCAGACCGCGTGTCGACCACACTCTTCCTACACTCACTCGGCACTCGATATAGCCATGGTCGTTCGATTCAATACACCCGTAGATCAATCGATGCGGGTCTTTCTCGAGCATTTTCGCCGCATGGCTGCCACTAATGTGCTCATTCGCCATTCACTGTCGTCACTCAAACAAACACACAACTTCCCCTCCCTTCCCTTATATCCCATTACATCTCCCCGAGGGGGGGAATCTCCGAATACAAATACGAAAATCGTCATTTCGAATACAAAATAGCCAAATTGAAAAGAAACGTCGAACAACTCATACCGTGCTTATGGTTGGTGCATTTCGCACATTAAAGTAGTCCGAACGAGATAGTTCCCTAATCATAATAGACGCCATATTCGATTAATACGTTTTAATTTCACCAGCTGTAGGACACATCAATTAAATATTGCATTATTAATGGTGCAATTATATAGTTTTATATCACAAATATTGTAAGAAATTAAATGAAATTATCTAAATAAGTCTTTAACTTGACTCATTTCTTTCGCGTGGTGCGTTTTAAACTCCTTCAATACGGAATGTTTTTTGGGATACCCAAGAACCTACTGTGGTGGCAATATGATTAATTTAAAAAAATAGTTGCGAAAACATACATACTACACGCTGTTATTTTTTAACGACATCTAAGTGTTATAAATACCTCATTTTGTAAATTATGTCTCTCTGGAGTGCATACATGTAAGTACCATTTCCCATGTAAAAGGACTGGTATTTTCTGGCAAATATCTCCGTAAGTAATGTGGTAAGGGGTTAAATTTTTGGTGTTATTAGAAGGGCGAGATATTTTTCTTTAAAATGAGACCAAATTCATTGATTTCTAAGTAAAATGATTTTTCGCTCAAACTGCCTTAACGGCGGACCTGTTTACGTTGCGAAAACCTCCATTGAATATGGAAATGCAATCGACGTTGGACACGAAGAGCAACGTCAGAATGCTTTGTTTGTAAGTGACGACGATAGTGTATTTCCTCACATTCTCCTTAATCCGTTTTGATAGCACGCAGGGTCTGAAGCGAACGTAAAACGACCTGCAACGACCGCCGGAAGGGAGACGCGCTCTCTCAAGAGGGCGAATGGAAAGCACTTTCAACAGTCGAGCGTAAGGAGAGAGGGTGGGTGGGGAAATGGGGTGGTTTGGGGAAATGGAGTGGGAGGAGGCCGGCAGCCATTGTTTTTCCAATCGTAACTCGTTTTTGTTCCGCATGGCTTGGCAGCACGTCCCCTCCTCCCCTCCTCCTTCCCTTCGCCCCTTTTCCCTTTGGAATATGCGGTCTCTTCGCATTCGCCGTTGTCTTCAAAAAGGCAAGAGGTGGAAGGGGAGGATTCGCGAGGAATTGGCGAAGAGGAGATGGAGCGTCGAAACCGCACGTCGACGCTCTTCGCCTTCGATAACGATCTCACTGCGCGGCAAACATGAAAAGGGCAGATAAAAGCGCCTCCACACGGATAATCCGATCGAAAGTCGAGTGCGCAAATCTCACTTATTCGAGTCCTATGATATTGGAATGTTAACTTTGGCGATCGGGGGTGGTGGGGGGTTGTGGGGATGGGATGGGGTGGGGGTGAGGCGAAGGGGATGGAATGGGATGGAGGTGACTTTGAAACGAGACCCACTCTCCACAAGGATAGCGAGATGACGACAAGGGAGGGAGGGAGGGAGGGACGGAGGCGGGCGGGTGATGAAATCCACAGGGGAAAGGGGGGGGGGTTGCATTAACATCCACCCGCTCAACCGCTTTCCAGCCGCTTTCCAACCGCTATCCAACTGCTCCCATTTACTTCATGCTTCGTAAATTGCGGAAATAAAAGAAAATTAAATTTGAAATTGGTCTCCATTATTACAAGAGAGAATATTCACGCTCAAGCCACTTTTAAGGTAGTCCGAGCGAGATAGTTCCCTAGTCATAATAGATACCATATTCGATTTATACGTTTTAATTTCACTAGCTGTAGGACACATCAATTAAATATTGCATTATTAATGGTGCAATAATATAGTTTAATATGACAGACATTGCAAGTAATTAAATGAAAATATCTAAATGAGTCTTTAACTTGACTCATTTTTTTTCGCGCGGTGCGTTTGAAACTCCTTCAAAACGGAAGGTTTTTTGTGATACCCAAGAACCTACTGCGGTGAATATATGATTAATTTTCAAATATAGTTGAGAAAACATACAAACTACACATTGTTAGGTTTTTTACGACATCTAAGTGTTAGAAATACCTCATTTTGTAAATAATGTCTCTCTGGAGAGCATACACGTACCATTTCCCATGTAAAAGGGCTGGTATTTTTTGGAAAATATCTCCGAAAGTAATGTGGCAAAGGGTAAAATTTTTGGTGTCATTGGAAAGGTGAGATATTTTTCTTTAAAATGAGACCAAATTCATTGATTTTTAAGTAATATGATTTTTTGCTCGGTCTACCTTAAGTCGTCCTCGTGTTGGCGTTCCCTTCCATCATAGATGATCCTCCTCACGAGGGCTGGTTTGTCCCCATATTACGCCCGCCTCCATATACGAGCCTCGGCTCCGTGTGGCCAAAATTGAATTCAGAATCATCATCGTCTTCAACAAATGCGATATATACTTCCTCCTCTCTCTCTCAGCCAATAAATCTGCTTGTACTTCGCCACTCGTCTCCTCGGGCGCCGAGTTTCGGAAAATATATCTTTCGCATCTGTTCCAAATGGTGCACGAGTCGGAGCCACGGGAAAGCAACACTCCACACGAATATCAAATAATATCCAATTTACCTTTGTTTCCAGGGTTCGAGCGAATATTTGCCCATATTTCCTCGATTCGTGCAAGAGGGCGGTGGATTCAGGAAGTAGAAGAGGGGGGGTGGGGGCGACAGAAAGTGGAAGGAAAGTGGGCGGTACATCCCGCGCCCTCCCCTTCCCATCCCTCCTTTCCCACCCCCTCCCCATTCCTCCCCAGCCCCCAAACAACCAAAGATACATGCGCATATTTTGTATGCCTGCCGCTTCCGACCCCCAGCTGCCGCGCGCGCGCACCGTTTTGCTGTCTGCGCGCCTGCGCAGCAGGTGACGCGGTCCCCTAATCGTGCTTCCTTCACGGAGGAAGACATAAGATCGCCGGACACGGAATGAATCAGCGAAAATGAAAACGATTCGCCCGCATTATTCGCACCCCCCCCCCTCCGCTAACCGCCTAACCACTCTACCGTCCGCTCGCGCGAGCGTGGCGCGGCGGTCGCCCCGATGGACGATAGATCTCCCCTCATCCCCCTCAATCTCCCATATATAAAGCGACTCGTTTGATTTACTTCGCGCACTTCACTTTGCGCGGACCAAAGAAGAGACGCGTCCATTCATTTTCAGAGACGGATTCGATACTCGCACTCGATAAATAATGCGGCGGAGCATTTATTTTTTTGTTATGAAATGGAATGGGAGGGGAGGTCACTCGCATTCGAATCTGTCCTCATAATTCTTCTTCGGCCGTTCCAAAGTCGTCCCTCTGCGAACACGAATTAATGAGAAGGAATCCCACTTACGTTATTCCGGCCATCTTTTCCCGAAAATGTGAAAACTCAGCCGCGGCGTGGCACCGTTCGGCGCGCTAAGACGTTGGAGGTGCAGCCGCATACCCTCTGTACCAAACCCTAACGTCCAAACGTAAGTACTACATTGAGTGTTTCTCTGGAAAATGGGACGCCAAATCCATTTGGCAGGAGCTGAGGCGCCTTGGCCTCGGAAAGCCCAGACGTTCTCCATTCAAAATGAACTTTCATGAACCATGCGATCCCGAGAGTTATGAGAGGCTGGGAGATTGTCGGAGGAGAATCGTGGAGAGGGGTCTGAGAGCGACATCCTCTCGTCCATACTACGTGCGCTTTCTGCGCGTGCGCAGGACATCGCCATGGCAACGAACGCTTTCACGCGTGTTGGGGCGCCCCGCCACTCGAGTGCCTGAAGGGTGCGGTAGTTAAGAGGAGAGGCACCGCTTCGTTGCCCCAATATATCGCCGCGCTCTCTCGAATCGCTCCATCGATCGATCGAATGAACGGGGATCGCGTGCTCGACCCCCTTACCCCATCCAAATCATCCCACTTCCGGTTGAATACTTCCGGCCATGTCGGAGTCACTTCCCATCCTCACCATGTATACACTTGTAGTGGCATGCGGAATTCTGCAGAACAACGGGCACCACCCATTGCATTACCAGGGAAAGGTTTGTTTGCGTGTGGTAACACATCGATGTTAAGTGGAATGCCATGAATTTACCGGAGGTTTTAAGGTTTGATTACAGATGCGGGGGCCGCGGATAGATTCTCTCCACACATTCATCTCCTCCCTCAACTCCTCTGTCTCTTCTTTTACCTCTAATATTTCTGCTTCTTTTACCTCTAACATCACCTTTCTGGTCATCTCCCAATGTAACTTTAAATTCAACACTTCCGTCCATCTCAAGACCACTACCAAGCAACAATATCTCCATTTTAACAGCTGCCACCCTTCCCATACTAAACGATCCCTCCCCTACTCTCTCTCTCTCCCTCTCTCTCTACCCATGGCCACCGCATCTGTGACAACACCGACTCCCTTGACCATTTCCTCTCTAATCTCCACCAATCCCTCATCCGCGGAGGCTATCCTGAGCGCCTCCTTCAGAAAAAAATCCTACAACAACCCTCTTCTTCCAATAAGCTTCCACCTAATACGTGTCCTCGTGACAAAACCTCCCTCTGTACCACCTATTTCCCTGGAGTCCACTCCCTCCGACGAATTATTAAAAGCCTCCACCCTATCCTCTCCGACAACCTCACCACTTCTAAAATTTTCCCCCTCAGTCCCTCTCTCACCTTTAAACGGCCCCCTAACCTCTCCGTCATCTTTAAAATCACCAAACCTCTTTCCAAATCACTCAAAACTTCCAAATCCCATCCGACCCCGTGCAATCGCCCGCGACGCAAAACTTGTAGCATCCTCATCACCCAGCCTCTGCCTGACAAATGCCACATTGAATGTACGCCACATTGAGTGTGGTGCATGAGGGAGGGGGGTGGGAACATAACTGACCACTCGAGTGACGACGAACAAATATAAATATGCCAAAGAGAGACAGACAAAAACCACAGAAACACAGACTAAAAAACACAAGGAGGCTCAAACTGTTTCGATATAAGATAGGAGCACTCATTCCGCAAGCTTTCGCTAGAGCTTATTGCCAGCTTAATATATATGAAATAAAAAGGAAACTAGGGCGGGGCGTAATGAGGGGGAATAGAAATGCGGTATGCGGTGTGGTTGCATGCTTGAGGACGCTCTATAGTTGGAGCAGAGAGAATCGGACGAGCATATCAGAAACGAGAATGTGAATGATGCGTGGGAGTGTTTAAAAGGAGTGATTGTGGAATGTGCTGAAAGTGTATGTGGAAAAGGAGTGGTAGGAAGAATGAAAGGTGATGATTGGTGGAATGAAGAAGTGATAATTGCAGTCAGAGAAAAGAAAGAGGCGTACAAGGATATGATTGCTGCCAAACCTGAGGAAGAGCGGACTAAGGCATGTGAGATTTACAGAAAGAAAAAGAATGAATGCAAAATCGTTGTGAAAGAGAGCAAAGAAAGAATGGGTGCGGATGAAGCTAACAAAATGCAGAGTGATTTTGAAGGTAATAAAAAGCTGTTTTGGAAGTGGGTAAAAAGGGCTAAGATTGGTGAAGATAGGGAAATGAATGCGGTAAAGAACAAAAGTGGAGAGATAATGTGCTGGAAGGAGTATTTTGAAGAATGGTACAATAATATTGTAGGCGTTGAGGATGAGCCTTATGAGGTGGTATGTGAGAATGTGATGACGGAGAAGGATATCAGTGAGAATGAGGTCACAACGGCTGTGAGAATATTAAAAAATGGGAAGGCTGTAGGCATAGATGGGATATCCGGTGAAATGTTGAAGTGTGGGTGAAAATTACTAATTTTTAGGCTGCGTGAACTATACAATTTATGCTTACAGGTTTCTGTTGTTCCATAGGATTGGAAGAATGCTATCATCGTTCCGTTGTACAAAGGGAAGAGAGGAAAGACCGAATGTAATAATTATTGGGCCATTAGTTTATTGAGTATCCCGGGAAAAGTGTTCAGTAAAATATTAATCAAAAGAGAGGAATATTACTTCCGACAGAATATGGGGTGTGCAGTGTGGGTTTATGCCTGGGAGAGGGTGTAGTGACCAGCTTTTTGCACTTCAGCAAGTGATAGAAAAAATATGTGTGTACGAAAGAAAGTGTACTGTGCGTTTGTCGATTTAGAGAAGGCGTACGACAGAGTAAATAGAAAGAAGTTGTGGAAGGTTTTGAAGGAATAGTGAATGGGCAGTTATTGAATGTTATGATGGCGATGTATGATAATAGTTAGTCAAGTGTGAGAGTTTACGGGGTTCTGAGTGATTGTTTGTTAATTAAAAGGGACGTAAAGCAAGGATGCGTAATACCACCATGGCTGTTTAATGTGTTTATGGATAAATGTGTTAGAGATGCATGTAGTGAAAACGTTGGTGATTGGAAAAACGTGATTGGAAATGTAAACGTGCGAGTTCTTCTGTATGCGGATGATGCTGTATTGATCTCAGACAGTCAACAGGGATTACAAAAGCTCATAGATAAGTTTTTTGGATCAACAGAGAGAATGGAATTGAAGGTAAATGCGTGCAAGACTAAAGTAGTAGTTTTTGATAAGGAGAATGGGGAGAATAACTGTATGATGAGGTGGATGATTTGGTGTACTTAGGTATGCAAAAGATGGAAGAATAGATGAGGAGATAAAGAGACGTGCGAATGCCGGAAGAAAAATGGTAGGTAGCATGTGGAGCATATCAAGGAATGAGTGCTTGTCTAAGGAAGCGAAAATTGCCGTGTACAAAAGTGTACTTCTTCCCACTTTGCACTCTAGTAGTGAAACATGGGTATGTCAGGATAGGCATAAGAGTGGACTAAACGCCGTGGTTATGATTTATGTGAGGAGTGTTTGCGACTAAAGTAGGATGGATAGGGTCTGGAATGAGTGGGTCATGAATAAAGGTGGGTTAAATGCTCCAGTAATGGACGTGTATGAAAGGAGTGTGCTTCGTTGGTTTGGCCTTGTTGAGAGAATGGATGAGAGTCGAATAACGAAACAGATATATGAGAGTAGAATGAATGGTGCGAGAGGTAGAAGTAGGCCGAGAAAGTTGTGGTTGAGAAATTCTTAGTAGGAGGAATATGAGGAGTTTTAAAAACAGGAGGGCGTGTATGAAGCAGTGCATGGGGGTAAATGAGGCAATAGAGGTTTGCAAGGATAGGTCAGTATGGAGGAATTTATTGAAGCAGAGTTAGGTGTACAAATATGTATTAATGAGTGAAACATTTTGACTGTGCCTACCCCGAAAAGGAATGGCGTGATGGGCATGTATGTATGTATGTATGTATGTATAGAAAAAGGAGTGTTACTTGAAACAGTTTGGGCTCTTAGCTCTTCTTCAACTGTAGAGAGAGTGATAGTGATCAGATCAACATATTTAACAACAAATACGAAATTCGAGCACAGTAAAGGATCATGGGAAATATATACAAAAACAACAAACTACTTGATCGTGCGGTGAACTAATTGCAGCCAAAATCTGCCAATAACATCGTGGTAGAAAATTATATTTTGTATCAGTAAGAGGGGCTGTAATGGAAGTCGTGGGCACACCAATTTTAACATTAAAGCATCCCAGACGTTATAGAGACAGATTTATTTCGCATGTCCATCGCATATTCATTTGCTGAAATAGATACCGGAGAGTTACGCGACAGAATAGTAAGATCTGCAGTAATCTTCGTCAACGCCTTATTGTATCAATATTTTAACGAGGAAACGATTAGTATAATTCATTCAGAAAAAGCGAAATATTAATGAGAAAACTGAACATTAAGAGTCGCTTACAGAATGTAATGATGCAATAGTCTCTCCGATCATCAGTGGTCGAGAAAAAGGACGTTAGCGCTCTTTTCGGAGATTCATTACCAGATGAGTAATACCTGAAAAGCAACACCTCTTGTCCAATGAATGGCATAGAAAAATTACAGCTCCGTTGGTCCGTTGATGCAGGCATTAGAATTCACGGGAATACATCTCGTCAATCATGGAAGCGGAGTTTTGAATACCAGCTCCATATTTCACTCAAGATTCAAACGAAAATTAGTAAATTATGATTTCCCAAGATAAAATTTTGGAAGCAGATAGAATATAAATTTACTCACGGTGGATTTAGAGTAAAAACTGGATTGATTTTGGACCACCGTAAGCGAGGACATAGTTCTTCAAATAAAATGGGTTGTCTCCGCACCCTTAAAATTAGCATAAAACAATTGTTCCGGAGTGATTTTGAAGAATCTTTACCCCCTTTCCGACTTAACTCGTGATGCCCGTGGACCAACCTCTTTGAGGAGTGAAGGACGGAATCTTTTGACAGCGCCCGCTTTAACGGCGATGCGTTTCATGATGAAATTAATTTACTTTCTGAGTTGATTTTGATCGTTACTAAGCGATGTTGCCAATGTTTTTAATCATAATTTTGACAATAATCAGAATAAAGTCAACGGCGATTTAACATCATAGACTCTAATGAATTTTACAAAGTGTTTTCAACATGCACCATCCGATTGACTTTCTTCGTCTATTTAAAATGAAAATGCTTTACATACACTTAGATGAATTCATTCTCGCACACATTTGAGCTAACATGAATCACTCCTCAGGGGGCCAATTCTGTAACTCGGAGCTAAGGAGATAACTCGCGAAAAGAGCTTAAATAAGCTCCAAGCTCCCGATCGTATTTTGTAATATGGGGAAAGAGCTAGCCTCTACGTGCTCTACGTTTCCTCTATGCCAGCAGCATAAGTTCCACTTCCGACGCTGGGTTCGAGTAAGCTCCGTCGAGTTAGAGAATGCGAGTATGGGAGCCAAATCTGGGAGAGAGAGCCGAAGCTCCCAGCTCCGGAGCTCCGATTTAGAGAATAAGGCCCCAGAAACTGGTTGATTTACGTCACTTGAAAGTTGATGTAAGTTGAACTTGGGATTTGTCCGCTTTTCAAGGCCGGCCCACTCAACGACCAGTTCCTTTAAATGAAATTTTCCTCCCACAACTTTTCCTCCATTTTGAAATACGCTGATGTCATTCCTGAATTATATTTAAATTCGATACCATTTGAGTGCCACCGAGTGCGGTCTTAAGTCTTCAAAGCCGATAGCTATTCAGAAATGGATCACCGTATGCCGCGATAAACCCGTTCGTTGACATTTTAAAACCTTATTTATCAAGCTTTGGGCTTGCAACTCGCCGAATTCAGATAGTGTCAATCGTGAATTATTTACGACTTCCTCAATTCTTGCAGCCTTTTTGCTCTAAAATTCAATTTCCAGGCGTGGCGTTTCTATGCCAACAGTGCAAAACTGTGGAGACACTACAACTTCGGACCCAGTCTTCCATGAGGCAAGTCCAGAGTTCAAGTTGTTAGGCAAATGCGGATTTCTCCAAGTCATGGATGCTGTTACGTAATTACTTTTGGAGTAAAAAGTCATGTATTGAGGGGGGCGGGGCTTTGAGGGAAATTAAGCGAAATTATATGTACGCTGATGGCCAGCAGCCCTCCATAATTTATACCTAGTCCCTCGCTTACCCCATTTTTTCCATTTGCACCTCTCCTGTTTCACCATTTTGGATCGGCCTATTCATTTGCACCACGGCCTGCCTCGCTGGGGATTTTCCCGTCTTCTAAGCTCATTATGGATTTGCTGCCTCCGAGACTGGCTTATGCAACTCGCTTTCGCCCTCTAATGATCCTCTCCTGATAATTATCCCAACTTCCGAGTTTCTGATTCTATTCGTCCGTTCGATCCTCAGCATCCGACTCCCAACACCGAGTTACGAAAGACGCAATCTTAGAGAAGATTCTAAATCGAAAGTTGAGACAAAGTAATTCAAACTCTATCACGACTTTCTTCTACCACGTAGGTAAAACAACTAAATCTTGGCATACGACTCCACTAGTTGATTCTTGCCTTAACGAGTTACTAGGTAAGGTAAGAGTAACGAGTTACTAGGGTGATCTCATATTAGAGAAATGAGGCAACTCCATTACCTGTTGATTCCGTAAAGCTCCTGAAAGAGATTTTGCTACCTCTTCCTAATGAAAATTTTCAGCGAAAACGCAATTTGGGCAATCTCTGATTATTTGTTCAACTTTAAGCCCTTGCATATTGTTAATGCGTGATAATAATATGCGTCATAATTGTCAGCCCTGGTGGCGGCGGGGTTAAGTCCTCGCTTGCCAATCCGAGGGTAGTATATCCCTAGTATATTTATCAGTAGTATTATCAGTAGATATTAGTTTTTTAGTGAAGTGCTTACGATTTCGCGTATATCATTTTTATTTTTAATAATTCACCGTTAAAAATTCTGATCGAATGAGTAACTTTTTTAACAAAATACTAGATTTGACTTTCAGGGGTCAATACGCGCTTGTGCAGATACTCTATCCAAAATTTCAATCATGCTTCATCGTTGCACGTCAACCATATAAGTCTCTACTTCTTAAATTTGCATACAGACTGAATTTCCCTGATTCTATTATAACACGCCATTGGGCACGCCTCGTGCTAGATCCGTTCGCGGTGATACCGACCAGGAGGGGCCCCGATTCACTAATTCTACGGAACTACCGAGACCGTTACCACGGCACGGAGCCTCCCGAAAGTGATTCGGTAAACAATTCTGAGTTGTTATCGTGGTCTCGCCTCGGCGTCGGAGGTTGATGCGAAGCTACCCGCAGTTTCGCCGAAGTACGTCACGGATTTCATGACACAACTCCACCGGGCTAGTGACTGAATATCACCAATCATTTGTTTTTTGAAGAGCGAAAATTGAGCGGTATGGATGTGAATACCTTTGTAATTGTTATTAATTAATGCCGTTATGTAAGTTTCTTAACTGAAATACATCATTATCAGTATTATAATTGCAACATTAGTATTGCATACCCTTTTAACAGAAGTTTTAAAATGCAAATAGTATATATTTGATTCAATTAAGAATTAAAAATTATTCTTCGATAACTTCATCGCTTAAGTGCCGCTGAAACGAATAATATACCAACGAGTCTCTTCAAAGACTATGAGTTGTTAAACTGAAATGCCTGGAATACTGTTTCAGCAACATTTACGACACCTTATTAAAATTAATTTTTACTTATCGCGTTTATTCTAAAACTATTTTACCCCCGACTCAATGGAATCTATGGATGAATATTATAAAAAAATAAAATGTGTTATTACAATCACTATCAGCCCGTGCCAATGTAAAATTAACGGAAGATCTTCATTTGAATTTGATGTTCTTCATAACAAATGAATTTTCATTTATTACGCCTCATTAAAATATTTTATTAAATGCATCAGAATGACTTACTACACTCACGAGAGTGAACGTAATGTCTATAACTTTTACTTATATGATGCCTATAAAATTTAACAAAATAGTTTACATTAGTAAAACGTAATTTCTGTGAAAAATAACTATAGCATTATTTTCTTGAGAGACTTTCTATGTCTATATCATGAAAATGTTATCACATCATATTCAAATTTGGTCGCGTGTTTACAGAGTACCTACTGTACTGAACTCCAAATATAATGTTAGTCACCAACAGGCCCCCATATGAGTAAATGAGTAACACAACGTTTGAAGAATAAGGTAAAAGCCAGTGAGTCCACATCGTACTCCAGAAAACATGTCATTCAGTATCATTACACAATACTCATACTAGGAACAAAATATTTGTTCCAAAAATTAATCTCGCGTCCTATACTAAGTTTATTCATGGAAATCAATCAGCATTATGTTATTCTAGGCGAGGAATATTTCCATTTCGTTAGTTCATATCCAGATATTCTAATTCAAATCTCTATCCAGTTTAATTAGCCTTATTTAACAGCAGATTTACCATTGCTAAAGATGAAGCATGTATCTTACCAATGTAGGAAGGTATACTTAAAGCATCTAGAAAACGCTGACAGAATATCATAAAAAAATATAATTTTGGATGCAAATTACTCTCATAAGGCTTTGAAATCTGTTGTTTTAATCACATTTTCTATTTCCTGGATAAGACCCTGCAGGGAATTCCATCACCTATATATATATATATATATATATATATATATATATATATATATATATATATATATATATATATATATATATATATATATATATATATATATATATATATCTCCCCAGTAGTCCCTATCACCCACCCTAATCGAAATGTTTGAATTACGCAAATGCCAATATATTTTGCCGGGACTGGAATACATTATCTTTCGCCCCACAGAATCGACGTTTCACTTTCACAAAATCCGTCGCTCCATTTTAAGCTCTTCATAAGTCTATTCGCCTTCATAACCTTGACACATGCTAACGTCTCCTTCCTCTCTGTAAACTATTCATGTTGGATTGGATATTTGGGGAGGCAACCGACGGCTAAGGTCATTTGCGCCATAGAGGATATGCAAGGGAGGAAGGGTGGATGGAAACCCGGCGTCGGAATCAGCCTGCTCTTAACGAAAGGCGCCAAGGGGACCACGGCTTAACGTCTCATCCGACAGATGGAGTACTGTACTTGAAATGCCCTCCACAAGACACTCAAGTAGGGATCGGGTTTCCTCACTATTCATGTTTGAAGGAAGAATTGAGTATCAAATATGAGGCCCATCCACCCATGGCTATTTTTGAAGGTTTTTAGTCGTTCAAATTCAAAGTACATGCATCGCTTTACAATGAAAATGTACATCTTTGTCTACCGCTAACGCCCTTATGTAAACCCGCGACCGTTCGGAGCTCTCTTCCTGAAAATGAATCCTCGGATTACAATGTCTGAAACTATTTGGCAAATGATACACCTTCCGTCAAAGAAGACACTTTCCGTGCAAAGCAATGGATTCCAAAATTAGTTCCTACGCAATTGGCTTCTCCGCGAAGTGTGGGTTGAAAAGGAATTCGGTCAAAAGCTAAATATACTGTAGTTTCCGTTGCGAACGTACGACATTTGTGGTAAATTTCATGTTGATTCCGATGCATACTCGACCGCAAAAGAAATTTACGCTGGAAAGCTTCGATCCCGTACCACCAAAATATTACACTTACAAGGGGTTGACCACTGACCTTGCTCCACCTTTTTGAATGCCTTATTTTTTTATGATGTTTGGAAAGCTAAATGGTGCCACATAACATGCTACCTACAATACATAAAAGTGCTCATTCATGGAGGGGAAATTTCCAAAGAAGTAGCTCTTCCGTTAGGGCAGCTATCGGAAGAGCCCATGGAGGCTAGAAATAAGGAAGTCCGGAAATTTCGAGAGAGATTTACTAGGAAGTACTCCAGAGTGGCCACAGATGAGGATCTATTCAAAAGGCTATTGCAAACCTCAGATCCATTTATTTCCTTTAGGAATCTCTCATAGCAGAGGATAAGTAAGAAAATGCCGGAAGAATTGAAGGGATTATTGGTTTTGGAAGAAATAAGTGAGGAATCAACGGACTCGAGTAGTGATGACGATTCGTTGGAGGGACTATTATACAACATTAGAACAATGTAAAACAAGAGTTCAAAATAAAATGTATTGTGTGTGTAATTGATTTTCGTTAAATGGCTACAATACTGCCAAGAAATAAAATTAAAATTGTAATTAGTGGTCCAGCTGAAATAAAACTAACCGTCGCGCCGCGGACCACAGCAGAGCGAAGCGGAGATAATTATATTACCCCAAATTAAAATGAATGCAATGAGTAATAACTTCTATTAAGCTCTGCTTTCACTACAATTCTGTCAATCCAACGTTACGGCAGGGAAGTGAGTAAAAATAATGTATGTTAAGGATTTTGACGAAGAGGATTTATTTGGCTGTGCCTCAATATTAAACCATTTTCGATCATTTGTTTCCTTCTGGTGCGCATGATTCAAGTTATGTAGAAACTAAAGTTTTGCTAGATGAATCTAAGTCCAATATGATGCATCAATCATGGATATGTAACACTGGGAAGATAAAATATTTGAGTAGAAGTTCTCGTAGAACAACCAAAAGCTCCGCGGTGTCCAAAATGTACCTTTCTGCATGAACCTCCTGGTTGGGTCAAAGACTTGGGACTGCTGGAGCAAAGGGGCAAAGAAACGAAAAAAAATGCCTTCATTGTGTCCCTCTGGAAGATAAAATAATGTTTCGTGGGAAAAATACAGAAGTTTTTAGGCTTTGAGGGCGTGAATGAGAAGTTTACTTTTAAGAGGAGAAACCTTGAACGCGATTTCGCGTACACTTTAATACCTTAATTATTCAATATCATGACGATTTTGTGTGTGTCGAACCTGTGGGAGATTGATAGCAATGCACACATTATAAAAAGACGGGTAGGTGGTAGATAGGCGAAAGGTAGGCACGAATACAGGTATTTCGGCCACGAAGTGGTCCTCTTCAGCGTACTAAAGGAACATCGTCACGACAACGCAACGTTGAAGTCTTGACACCTTTTACGGTCCGTCATGACACCTTTTCCTCTTCTGCTCCCTACGTGCCGCTGCGATCGACCAGTGGCGCAGGGTCGATTTATTCGATATGTTGCACCATCGACTCGAGAGGCGAAGAATCGAGATATCGAACGACCTTGCCAGTGGCGTACCTACGACATCCAGCAACACACACTTCATTCTCGCGGATGAACACCATTTTCCACTTTGCACTTTGAAGGCACGTTTAATTAGAACTCTGCATGTTACACAAAACCATAAAGACACCTTTACCATTTCCTCAGAATGTCACACCTATGGGTAATTCTGCTAAGTAATTTTCATACAATTTATGAATAATTTAAACACGGGTGACGTTGCCTGTCCCTGGGTTACAAACACCCGTGCCATTCAAACAACTGCAGGCCTGACTCCGCCGACAGGATAGTCTGTATCGCATTCACTCGCGGAAAATTGCAACTTTGGAAGATCATGACGTAAACCCGCCACGGAATTCTGAAGAGAATTGACGCGTCCTACGCGTCTCCTCCGATACCGTATTTGCTGATTCATTGTCGACCCATGGCATCGGTCATGACATTGGAGAAATTCTTGAGCCTTACTTACAAACAATATAAATGCATATAAACGTAAACGATGCCTCTCTCAGGCCACTTTCATTTATCGTACAAACGTACAAAATTGTTGCTACTTATCAGAGTTCTTCCAAAAGATAACAAATGAGCGAAACATTAAAATTAATTTCTGTAATGTGTTAATCGACACTGTCAGTGTGAACATAATCACAGCAGTATGACCAACCTCGACGTCCTTCTCCTTTGCATGCATTGGGGGACTGCACTCGCATTAATCTATTTTGAATAGCCAAATATCGCCGGTGATATCAGCAACATCTCATAAATTATGAAAAAAGCATTTCTTCATTTACTTATTGACCAGTTTACCAGATTATGCGTGTATTACGAGATAAATGTCGTTGCCGCGAACATGTACCTGCGGTGTAGTTAATAAGCAAAAGAAATTCCTTAGCAAGCATAAGAGATTGGAAGGGTAAAGACATTATCCAGCGAACACGTTAAACGGTAGATGTTTTATAAAAAATATACCTCAGGTAATTTGGTGATTATAGCCTAAATGTTGTAGCCTAGGCAATACAGAAACATAATATATGTTGACTAATTTGGGATTACAATCATAAATGTCGTGGTCGCCATTCCACAGACGTATATCTTTCTACATGGATGGAGGAGCAATATTTTCGCTCGTAATCATCAACTCAATCAATAGAAATTTTTATTTAAGAAATATACTATCCTGCATTTCCACCGGTGTTTAGCATTTTAGTCACCAACTTAGTCGGGGGATTTTTTTCTAAAACAATACATTTTACCATTGCCGCAGCCACATAATTTACGCTCGTAATCCCCAACTCACTGGAGAGACATTTTATTCTAAGAAATATACTTTCCTACATTTCTACGGGTGTTCAGCATTTTAGTCACCAACTTACTCGAGGGATTATTTTCAGGGATATTTTTATGTAAGAAATATCCACAGACGTGAAAGAAATATGTAAGAAATGTCCTTCATTTCCACCAACTTATTCGGGGGATTTTTTTCTATAAAAGTACATTTCACCATTGCCGCAGCTACATAATTTACGCTCGTAATCACCAACTCCTTCGAGAGATATACTTTCCTACATTTCCAACGGTTTTAGTATTTTAGCCCCCATTTTACTCGAGGGATTATTTTCTAAAAAAATACATTTCAATCTTGCCGCATCTACATAATTTACGCTTGTAGTCACCAAGTCCCTCGAGGGATATATTTTTCTATGAAATATAATTTTTTACATTTACAAAGGTGTTTAGCATTTTAGTCACCAACTTACTCGGGGAATTTTTTCCTCAAAAAAATACATTTCACCATTGCCGCAGCTACATAATTTACGTTTGTAATCACCAACTTACTCAGGGGATATTTTACTAATAAAAACATGAGTTTCTAAGTGCTCGCCCCAACATATTCAATGTTTTGCTTTCATATTCGTAGAAATCACGGAACAGGCTTTCCTCGAGGGATGTTAGAAATGCCATGCGTGCTATTCAAAACTGCCAATTTCGGCCCGCGTACCGCCCCAACACAGCACCTCTACTTTGCTCCACTCGACCGTGACCTTATCGGTTTGGGAAAATAAGGGTGTATTGTTGAGGTGAAATTATTGATTATCCTTTTACCGGAACTTCTTCGAATCTCGAAAAATTGCGTCAAAATTTCTCAAAAAAATCACGAAATCGGTCACATTTGAACGCAAATATCTCACAAACCACACGTGTGCGAGAGGAGAGTGTTTAAATTTTCTAAATGCGCATTCATTGCACTACTTTGTACTTTAGCTTCCATTTTCGTGAAATCTCAAAAATTAATTTTTCGCCGGTGTACTTTTCCCTTAGTTCTAGTACGCATGAAGGTTTAAATGCTCAAACAAAATTGGTGCGTACAAGTTTATACACATAATCAAACTTTCGATTCAGTTCATCACCAAGTATAGTTACGACGAATTGAAGGGTTATTTGGGGTATTCGGCTCGATGGGTTCATCAGCTATCTTAGCTGCAGGTATCAGTGCCTGCGAATTCAATACCCATATTATATTTAGTATATGTGAATAAATTTATGTACTGGTCTACTGTATGTACTTTCTGTACTTTTCCGATACAGTTTTCCTATTCGCCAAAATATTTTACAAACCCAATCCGTTAGCAAGGGAGTGTGATTTTCGATTCGGATCAAGTCAGAGTAAAAAAAAAGCCTTCCCCGGCCACAACGACAGGCGATTCGGCTCACGCCGCAGGATTACAACTTCCGCCCCCGGTTTGCAAGCTCTCGCTTATTACCGAGGACATGGAAGAGGTGGGAGGAAAGGATGGGTAGGGAAGGTTAGCGAAACCACTGCCCCTTCGAGACCGACACCAATGAGGCGGATTGAGGTCAAAAGGACCTCAAGGGCCTCCGCCTCCCCGAAGTGCTCGTTTTAGTTTGGTTCCCCCAAACAACTGAGACGAGTAACCGTCGGCTCCGCTTTCGCTTGAGCCTACCGCACATCTCTGCGTACCGAGAGAGCCTGTTGCCCAAATATTTGGGATAAGGTATCCCTTTGATTCGCTTTTTGTGTTGCCGCCGTGCGGTCTGCCGACTTACGTCATTGGAGTGAGGATCACCGGACCCAATGGAGGGTCAAAACGGACCAATTTTGGTCAAATGTGTGAGTACAACCCACTTCTCAATAGGTCCCGGCAACCCCTGGCCACAACGACAGCAACAAAAGAAATACATCTCCGGGAGACTACCAGAATCGCAGGTATAGTAATATAGGAAAGGGCGTCCCAAGATGGCGACCGGCGCCGTTCGTTTGAACGCGGTCGATCACGTGCGAACGTGTGGCGCTCTTCTGCTTCCGAGAGCAGAAGAAGAGTCGCCATGGGAACGAGTGGAGGAGGGGAAGGGGTGGTCGTCGCCGTGGAATAGCGTGGAATGCCGATCTGGATGGCGGAAATTCTTTGTCGTCGGTCGATGCGCGATATGAGGGGAGGGAGGGTACAGGGGTGGAGCGGAGGTCTTGTGTGGCTTCGCTAAGGGGGTTGGGTGGGAGGGAGAGAGGGACGGGGACTCATTATTCGATGACGATCGACTGGCAGTCAAAAAGAGAGACTAAAAAGATCAGGAAAGAGAGGAAGAGTGGATGTCTATTCTGTCTCATTCCTCCCACCCTCCTCCCACTCCTCCCTCCCCTACTTCCATCCCTCACCTCCTCCCAACCCTCCCCCCTCCAGTATCCATAGCCATACTCCGGTGGTCGGGTCATAGGCTGCACCCGTCCGACGCTCCACTTATCACGATGATCCGTGCACCCGACTGCAAAGGGAACGACTCGGGACCCTCGGCTGACTTTGCACTTTGAACGAAAGGGGGTGGGAGATGGGAGGGACGGGGGTGGGAGATGGGAGGGGGCTGGATAATCCTTTCTTCCTTTTTTCGCTTCCCTTCCCCCCCCCCCCCCATCTCCCTACTGCCCCTTCTGCCACTCCCACGCCCTTAGCATTCGCCGTATATTTATTAACATGGGGAGAATCTTGCTGGGAGATGCTTTGCCTTTTGTCCGACCCGCCTCGCTCCGCCCCCCTCCCTCTCTCCGCTTCTCTCGATCACGTGGTCAATAAAACGCCGCCTCCCGCATCCTTCCCGCCGCCGCCACCGTATGGAATGGGCGCTGGCGATGGGGGGGGGGGGGTTATCGGGTGGGGACGGCGGATGTCTTTGACGAGTGAGGAGTGGACACGGCAAGTGAAACAACGTCTCTCTGATCGACCACGGAGAACAAATGCCGCCGCTAAGGCGCACTCTCTCTCTCTCTCGTCTCTCCCACTCCCTTTGCGCCCGAAACACTTCACCTCTCCTCCGGGTTCCACCGCTCATGGATGGAGCCGAGCGATTGACCCGAGCCATCATGCAGAGACGAGCGAACGAAACCGTATGTACGCGTTTACATCGGTCGAGCAGTAGTTTCAAGAAGTGTCTACTAGCACTAGGGAGGCCAACGGGTCGGTTCCTTATTAATTTTCCCCGATGATTCCCATTGGAGGGCAAGGAAAATGAAAGGGAAAAAGCCGCGGTGAAGGACCGCCGGCACCCGACCGAAAAGTACAGCGGCCGGGCACGCTTGCAAAACCTCGTCTTAATAGACTCAAGGGACGATCAACCAAACCTCTACAAAGAGAGTAACTCTGTACGTCCCCTTTTGAGCTGGAAGCCAGCGGGCCCTTTGGTCACCGGAGAAACAGCGGCGCGTCGATCCAGGCACGACCCCATTCGGAGACATGACAAAGCACAGGGAAAACCCTCCGTTATCGAGCTTTTGCACGGCGACAAGGCGGGGATGACACGCGCTAACCTCATCGGGCTCCAGCCGTGCAAACAGCAGCAATCTATTCCGACTAGGCAGTGGACGTACCTTTGCAAAAGCCGTTTCAGGGGTAGCATTTTTCCGGTAGATTAAGTGAGAACGCCCGTATTCATAGATACCCGCTATCACGCGATAGTGAGGCGACTAAATTAAACGGTCACTAAGAGCGCTTATACATAGTAATTAAAAGACCATAAAAACCACATTTCTTGATCAAGTCAATGAGGTCCTAGAAATTGTCGAATATGATCTTCAGATTATTTTGTGACTTCAAATAAATAAAATACTAATATACTTATGGGGTGGAATTAAATACAGATGGCGCAAAAGAGGAAGAAGTCCGGAGAAGAATAACACACAAGCCAATAAAGCCTACTTTCCAATGTCAAATTTACTTAGATAAAAAAATGCCCATCGCAATAGCAAGCTAAAAAAATACAAGACAATTATAAGACCAATTGCAACTTATGGATGTGAAGCATGGAGTGTGACAGAGAAGACGAAAAGCATAGGTAGTTGATCGATTTGAAAGGAAAGTGCTTAGAAAAATTTTAGGACCCTTTCACGAAAACAATATCTGGAGAATCAGATTCAACCATGAATTGTATGTTTTTTGTAGAGAACCCCCTCTCTAAAAATACATCCGACTACAGCGATTGCAGTGGGCCGGGCATGTGGCTAGAATGGATGACAAAAGAATACCAAAGAGAACATTAGACAGCCGAATGTACGGTAAAAGACCAGTATCTAGGAAGACCACGTAAATGCTGGGAAGATGAAGTACAGGCTGACACACGGAATCTCCTAGGACTACGACTCTGTTGGAGAGCAGCAACAGACAGGAAAGCATGGAGGCGTAAGTTGAAGGAGGTCAGGCCCAAACTTGGGCTGTAGCGCCATTGGAGAGAGAGAGAGAGAGAGAGAGAGAGAGAAATAAATAAAATATTCCTCCATAGCCAAAGGTTTAAAATAGGGCCTGGAGGTAGAACAACATTGTTCCTTCCATCACCAAGATCATGTGCTACCGAACATAAATGCGTCAACATGGTTCATCACCGTTTCTTGTAATCCAGTTTGACCGATTAGGCAAAGATAATAGCCATTTAAATGGCTATGACCCTGACATTTAAATCCGCAACGTCTTTCAAATCTTTTTACGTGATTTTGCAAAAGTAAAAATAAATAATCATTCTTATCCAACTGACTTCACAAACAGTTCATTATAAATTATTGGCTTTAATTCGCGTTATTGAACGCTAATCACTCCGCAACGGCGAACATAACCTTTTCATTTGTTTAAAGAGACCCTACACTGCACACTGTACGTGGCGTACTCCAAAACAGATATCGGGAGAAAAATTGATTAACGCTACACAACAGAAGAACGTCGATAATGGGACCCGTGATTGCTGTTTAGTTTGGGGATTTTCAGCAAAGGCCTCAAACACGCTCATTGTAAAGCCTTTAATTCCAATGTTGATGCAAATCTTACGTTTTAAAATACTTATTTGAAACGAATTCAACAAATTTAGACATTGCTATTGGTCCCGGCAGCTGTTCATCCACAAAATGCCTCCTACATATCGAGGTTTTCAATACATTTGCGCACATCGTTCCATTTCAGGTCGTTCTCGTTCGCTCACTGCGTTTCGAAATTACGCTTCAACTCCTCGAGTGAAGTGAGCTCCCATTATTGTCCCGTAATTAAACTTTTCATCATTTGCTTGCTCATCGCGAAGGCATTTTATGTCCCCATTTTCGCCCAGTTTTCGATCTAATTTTCTACTGTGTTTGCTTTGACTCAGTTGATCTAAGTTCTCCGTTGTTTTTCTCCCATGGCCCAGTGATTGCACTTCCGAGGGATGCTCAATACAATGTTTGCGAATAATATGGAACTACAAACTGAAGTCGCATGCTTCCCGATCACCGAGCCGAATTCACAGCCAAGCGGACGGGCGCCACGACGGACGATCGCCAAAGGTTCTAAGGGGATGGATCGCGGTGGAAGTCGAAGGACACTGGTAAAGTTCTGTATTAGGCATTAGTGGTAATACAGAACTTTAGACATTGGGAGATTACGACTCCATCTCGCGGACGGAATGCACGCGTGAGGGTGAAAGATTTGAAGTGAACAAAACGTGAGGGTCATGCGGAATGAATTATACTTTGCGTGGGTCACGACACAATTTTCAGTCCACTCGCCGACTAACGTTGAGACCAATGAAGGCATTTTCAAGATTTTATTCATCGAAACCGTGCTCGGCAAGTTGAATAAAAAATAGTACCGTGGACCATACCAAGTCCATCAAACGTGAGATGCATACCACATATTGCACCAGAAAATAATATTCACGTTATTAATTAAAAAGGAGGTTCCATCCCTACTCGGAGAGAGTTTTAAAAGCGTATTCTTAAATTGCAACGCTTTGGTTGTTAATTGTGTCAAAAATATCTCGCTTTTGCCGACGGAATGCTTTTGCTAATAAACGCTAAATAAAAGTAAGGTTCAGAATATGCAAAATATTACACGAGTACACTTTAAAGTAACGCTTTTTTTTAAGCCCTGGATGTCGGTCTGGAGGTGGCTCCATTTCTAAGGCAGTCCCTCCTTTTGACTTCTTTTCTCGCAGTGATTAATTCATAACTCAAAACGCGATACGGTGAGATTCATCGATTTCCCAGGAGTTTCGGTCTCTTAAAAAGTTTTCTGTGAAACTGGCACTCGTATGAGATCCGGAAATAGTATTATTATCATCGTCCTATTAATGTTATTCCTCTCGTGTTTCTTCCGTTCACCAAACAGTAAACTTGTTCAATTCGCAAGAATAAAAGCGCGGAAGGTAGCATTTTGTCGTCCATAAGAGAGAAAAGACATGTTTCTCTATGATCGTCCAGAATATGAGTACAATGGCCTTCGTGTCCTTTCGCGAATGAACTGATGTTTAGAGAGGCTCAAAGGTAGTTCGAGCGAAATATCATTTTACTTAGAAATCAATGATTTTGGTCTCATTTTAAAGAAAGCATCTCAACTATCCAATGACACTGAAAATTCAACCCCTTACCACATTACTTACCGAGATGTTTGCCAAAAAATACCAGCCCTTTTACATGGGAAATGGTTAGTATATGCACTCCAGAGACACATTATTTGCAAAATGTCGTATTTATAACACTTAGATATCATATAAAAACTAACAGCGTGTAGTTTGTATATTTTCTCAACTATATTTGAAAATAAATCATGTTCTCACCGCAGTAGATTCTTGGGTATCACAAAAAACCTTCCGTTTTGAAGGAGTTTCAAACGCACCGCGCGACAAAAATGAGTCAAATTAAAGACTTATTTAGATATTTTCATCTATTTACTTACCATTTTTGTCATATAAAACTATATAATTGTACAATTAATAATACATAATTTAACTGATGTGTCCTACAGCTGGTGTAATTAAAACGTATAATTCGAATATGGTCTCTATTATGACTAGGGAACTAACTATCTCGCTCGGACAAGCTTAAAGTCAATCGGTGGCTCGGAAGACTCGGGAAGGGATGACGGCATTGGCGACGAATCATCCAGTTTCGAGCCCCGTCCCCCTCTTTATGCTCTCACACCATCTGCTCCAACCCCGGAATGTTAATGTAAATGTCACCGCATCAGGTGGCGACCGCCCAACCAGAGAGAGGGGAGGCAGAGGTTTGGGGTGGCTTTCGACTGGATGGGGGAGGCGACGGGACACACAGCGGGGGCTTGGCTTCTGGACTCGCTCCGAGGGAGAGAAAGTGTCGTGCCTCGCAATGGGCGACGTTTTACGAGCGAATGAAATCGACGCCTCTCATTAATGCGACAAGAGGAGACAGATTGACTCGAAACACGTCCGCGATACCAATTGGCGCCATTACGGAGGGAGAGCGAGAGATGCCATCCGTACGCAGAGAAAGACGGGTGGTCCACTTTCAGACGAGAGCGTATTCTCTCTTCCGGCCTTCCGTGACACTCCCGAGAATCGATTCAAAATGCACGGAGGGAAATAAAAACCAAACTCCTCTCACCACCCACTCGACTAAGCGACGACTAAGATGCATAGGCACGTATATACAATTGGACTCTCAAATAGAGCCGTTCCCATCACCTCGGTGTGACTACAGTCAATAATGGTTGACGGGGTATCGAACTCAAATTCATATTGTATATACATTTATTGAGTTCCTCAGCTAGTATATGACGGAATGAATTTGAAATGTTCAAAATATCGTAAATTAAATCGAACATTACATTACTGTAATAATCTGAACATGATAATTTGGTCGAAAACGATTTTTTTCGGCGCCGCGAATCGATTTTTCTTCGGGAAAAGGGAAAAATGACGTCACTTGTCATATCCCAGCAAGCCATTGTCTGGTATCAGTCCCCGAATAAACCAAAATCTTGCTTTTTTATACCTCAAAGGGGCAGAAATTATTCAATAGTGTGGAGCATTATGGTTTTGTTAAGGCTGTCCAACTGCCTCCCAAAGATGTTTTTACTATTGGAAAATTCAGTGAAAATATACGATCGAATTGATGCTAAGGAAATCACAAGAACAAAAATGGAGAAGTTTGCTCATTCTAATGGGAAGCATACTTTTTCTGGTTAACTTAATGCAGCTCGGAGTATTTTTCCTTAGAGAATAAAAAAATGCCATAAAAGCAGGTGAGGCCTGAAGTAACATTGAGGTAATGGTATTATTTTCCGGCGAGAATTTCAATGTCGTGACGCTGCCATTCTGCTTTCGTTCATTTCAAAGTGAATTGTGTGACACCGAACTGCGATTTGAATGCACGATTTCACGCTCAACACCCAACGGAGTCACACTCTACTCAGCGTTTAACTCAACCGTCAATCGAAAAAGATGACAAACACGAAAGAGATTAACTTCCTTGGTGCGTCAATTGTTTATGGCCAGTTCTTTAATTGTGTCACCCGAGGATGAAGCATTGCATCTCGTTCATCCCCGCACATCATTTTCAATCACTAGCACAATGACCTCACAAGTTATCAAAAAATATCGCACCTTATATTATAAACAAGAATCTTTCATCACTGTGGTGTGTTTAGCAAATAGCATAATTTTCTCATTCTCAAAACGAACAACACCATGCGAAATTGTAGGTATATTTTGGACGTGAAATTCCCCTCGTCATTTTCGATATTACAAACTGGTACGTTTGAGACTACGTGAGGTTGAAGATCTTGAACTTGAAAAAAATGTCACCTCGATGGGGTCAGTAGGTGCGATAATTTTCGCAAATATCTACACCCCGGTTTTATTAAACTATGAGATTTGAACTAAAAGTCTTTCATTAAAAAAATACTTGCCAACCGTGGACACTCGCGACCGTGAACAATAACTAAAACAGTTTTATTAACAAATAGCCAGTAAATGAGTGCATGATTTCGATTAATAATTGTAATATATATTATTTTTAACGGAGCTCTGTGCTTTCTGAAACAACAAAATATCGAAGTCAATGATGAGACATCTCATTCGGTATTAATTAGTGATGGGTCGTTCATGATCGATTCGTTCAAAATGACTGAATCACTAAGTTAGTCAAATGACTCATTAATCATTTCAGGAAAATGATTCGATCCTTCAATCATTTTGTGCTTCCGTCTGCCGTGTGATCGAAGAAGAGTTTAAGTGGAAAAACATATTCGTTTCTCATGTACGTTATCCGTTTATAGTCCAGTCGATATCCACATTTACCTGGAAAATATTCCGAAGTTAATGGAATTTTTACAGGTTGTCTGGGGGTACTCTAGGATGCCTATCCTAAGTTTTCGACCTCCAGGACACTGTGCTAACTTGGGGGAGGGGGGGCATCTCTGGTTGGTGGCAGTCTGGCAAGTTGACATTTCGGCTTTGCCATGACTGCGGAAAAAATGCGGTACCTCAGGTCTTCGAGGTTGTCAAATTCGATGGTCTCTCCGTACAGTTTCACGAGTAATTTCTCTCCAACGTCAGCGATTTGAGTTGGAGTTGCCCCGGGGTCTTTAAAATCACCAACATCTCTGAAAGGCTAGGGTTGTTGCTATACATCTGCATCGCCTTTATCTTTCCATTACCAAAGGATGCTGAGGTGGTGTCACACCCACTTATCGCATACAGGAAAAGAATATCCTGTGGTTCGTACTTGAACGAGTGGGATGGATACAGCACAGTTGGGCTATTACCCTTTCCACTCTTCTGGAAATAGACGTTCTTTTTGGATTAACCCAAAGCAGTGAGTAGCACCAGAAGATCTATGTCTTCCCCTGTTATGATGACACTATCATACTTGTCAGCAGCTGAGACGACAGTCTCCACAATCATTCTATCGGCGTCTTCTACTGACTGCTTCACTTGGATCTTCCCTTGGCTTCTTTTTCACTTATCAGCATGGTTGTGAAGTTCATCTTGTTAGTATCATTGGGAAGAAATTTCGCCAGCGAAATAGTGCTGATCGAGTTGTCCTGGAAAAGACAAACTTTGTTGAGGAGTGCAGCAAAGAACGCCGATAACGTTCAGCTGCTTTGGTGCTTTGGTAGCTTATCCCAACAGCATAACCATCAAAAACCACTATGGCATTGCTCCCAAAGTGCCTTTGGACGTAATCCACGTAGTTTTGGCAGACTACCTGAAATGCGGCTTCACTTGACTTAGTCCAAACAACCCTATGGCTTTTATTTTGCCTGCTAGTTGCGTATCGTGTCGGCGATAACATCGCACCGCATCCGATTAAACCTTGGTCACATGACAGTAAACGGAGATTACATTTGTAAACAACGATTACGTTGTAGGACGACGACTCATTGTTGCACATGTAAATATTTATTTGTACTTGAAAATACTTTAAATGAGAAAGCACCCATTGGGTAAACTGTAGGATTCACCCCTTATTAGATAGAAATAATCATTGCCAGAATTCTCATACTTGATACGATCTAATTAAGCAACATTAGTGTAATTTATTAATATTTATTTAACCCACGAATGTCTATGGGACTTGAACAGCGATACACGAACGCCATTATTGAAAATTTAGGCGATTTTCACTCTTACCATATTCATTTTAAACTATGAATTACCAAAAAAACAATGACAGTGGAAAATATTTTATAATTCTAAAGAGATGAAGGGGGAGGGGAAGGGCAGGGGGTCAAAGGTGTTCCAAGATGTTGAAATTGATGAGTGATTAACATAATTAGCATGGAAATGATGGTATTAAATAGTTATAGGGCCAAAACCTTCGTTTTTGGGCTATTTTTTTACATTTCGAGAAAATTTGTCTATCATTTATCGGCTGTATCTCAGTTAATATTGGGTCTAAAATTTCAGTTTACCAACCAAATTTAATTCTCTATAACTTTGTAATGCACTATATTGCACAAAATATGCTTATTTTATGAAAAATAAGTGAAAAACTGAAAAAGTCAGAAAATTTTGAGGTTATTGCCCCCCCCCTCCCCTAAGTTAGCACATGGTCCTCGAGGTCGAAAACTTAGGATAGACATCCTAGTGTATCCCCAGACAACCTGTACAAATTCCATTAACTTCGGAATATTTTCTAGCTACCCCCACCCTATTTTTCATTATATCGACTGGACTATTAGTCTAGTCATAAAATTTCAGAGAGACATCTTCATTGGCATAGAGCCATTGACATTTAGTCAGTGAGTTTATGTTTGTATAGTATAGTTTGAAACAAGGCACTCATTTTAAAAACGATGAAATTCACCCCTTGTCACAACATCAGGTGGTAGACTTTATAAGTATTTTAATTACCTGCTCAGTTGCAAGTTCCCGATTGAATGGCATTCAATGCAGCAGATCAGAAAACATTCATGCACATTAATTTTTCTAGTCTGAGCAAGTGATTTAATTTTCATAAACACAGTTTGAAGTTATTCTTCTTGAACTTTAGAGTCTGTGACAGTTTTACCTCATTAAATATTCTCGTGACTATAGTACATACTTGGAAATCTCCAATTTAATGCGGATCAAAAATTTGCGGAATATGGAAATCAACCAGCCTTCCTAAATTTCTAAGTACATTAGTAATTTTTCGCAATCAATGATTCAATTTGTTAGTGGCATCAATTATCATTATTCGAGTGTTTGAGTCTTTCAATCTTGATTCATGCGAGTCTTTCGATTCACGTGAGTCTCGTGATTCATCTAATCAATCTGACTCACGAGTCATAATGAATCAAATGATTGAATCAGTTGATTGAATCTTTTAAGTGACTCGAATCAAAATGGTAGAATCACTAAAATGATCGACTTGGTCCATCTCTAGTATTAATATTCCTTACGTCTTATTAATGACATGTATCCTCAAAGAACCAATATTATTCTCAACTAGTGCATATAACAAATCGAAAGAAGTCGCTTTCTCTCCACAACATTGCAGCTTATAACAATCGAAGCATTGGTCTTATTACAATCGAATATATAAGTTCTACTTGAACTAGTGGTCAATGGTTCTCTCTGTTAAGTGGTACGGATAGGATTCAGGGTTCGAGTCACTCTGAAGAAATTTTTTTACCCAGTTAATAGTAAACTTAGAATTCTTAGCAAACGATACAGACATCTACCGGGAAACAAGCGAAGACGCGGACTCAGAAATTCTATCACCGGACGTTCATTTGCGACGCCAGGATTGGGGACCATAATTAAATCTCGGTAAATGCACCACAGTACACTTCTTGTGAAAGTCGTCACACAAATGTCATATCTACACGGCGGGCGGAGCAATGGTTAAGTCTTCAAATAAAGTCAAATACCTTGTAATTACCTCAACTTCAGACATATCGTGGGGAGCACACATACAAAACACATTCGGCAAAGCATTCAAGTAACTAGTATTTATCAAGGGTGTTTAATAGGAAGGCCCTCGGATGAAAGAGTCAAAGAGAGATGCTGCTTCGCTCTGGTTAGGCCACACCTAGAATACGCCGCGAGCATTTGGGACCCTGGTCATAAAGATTTAGCCAAAGAAATTAATAAAATGCAAAGGATAGCAGCATGTTTCGTTAAAAACTGCAACGAGCGTACATATAGTGTTTCATAACTTTTAGAGGGATTAAGGTGGGAGCCCCTAGAGACTCGGAGGATACACTGCAGGCTTAGATTGCTTGATAAATTCAGAACTGATATTTTTCAGGGCGACAGAGAGAGTATTATCATGACTCCTCACTACATGTTTAGGTCTGACAGACGCGATGAAATAAGACAGATAAGTACTCTGCCCAAGAGATAGGTAAAAAAAACTCGTTCTTTCCGTGAACAATAAGCGACCACAATATAAAATTGAGCTCCACTAAATACACTCCTATAATAATACATGTCACCAATTCATCTCCAAAAGGCTTACACCTTTACACGGATAATGACCTAACACCCCCTGCCACACGCTCAAGCGGCGGCTCGCGTGGTACTCTCGCGCTACTGCTGCAGTGGCGGCACTCGCTACTTCTACGGTGCATCATCCAAACATCTTATTTATATTTTTACTTCATATGGTAGTGTGTGGATGTAGATTCCCGTACAAGAAACAGAACGAAAATAAATGTGCTTTGTCAGGTCTCTTAGTGTCCTTTTTCCATATAAGTGTAAATGGGTACCAGTATGTACACTATTGTTCATTTACTCTAGAATGTTCCTTTGACTGGAGCATCCAGATGATAGCGCCATGAAAACCTTGAACACAGGAAACGGGAGACGTTCCGTTATCAGCGCGGCGTCAACTTCATTGCTTTCCGGAGATCTCTTCGTGATAGACTTCCAAGTGTGAACAGAACCACATTCAACATACGGTGAATCCAAACATCTTTCACATCTTTTTACGCCATTTCGTACGAAATTTGAGTCGTGAAAAATAACTTTTAAGTGGATCGGCCAAATTGTCCATTGCTATTGTATTATTTCAGCGCGATAGTCATGTTACATCTGTGTTCGGTGACTCGTTAGCCATTAGCGGTAAATCAATCAGAGGGTTCCGCCATGACATGCGTATTTACCGTAGGGTTTGATTTCATGATCAGAAAGGATTGTGGCAGAGGGTGCGGAACAGAGATTTTTTACAGCATGAAATTTCATGAGGAAAGACTGCTTGAGAAACCCCAAGAGCGTTATTTACATTAACGGAATGTGTCAGGTTAACATGAAATAACACGAATATTGCAGTTCGTCATTTTCAATTTTTCATTTTCAATTGAAAGAAATAAAGCACAAAAAGTGGCAGCAGTCGCATTGTTTTGGCATTTTAATTAATTACTGGAAAATCTCCAGATCAGAGTGAAATACCATCCCAATGAACTGCACTCTCCCGTCGAGAGCCCAAAAGCCAACATCGCTTTCCACAGTTGCCATCTTTTTATATACAGCGAGTTAAAAAATGTATAGTAGTCTAATCAGAGTTATTGATATGTTAATTATATCACCAAAAATCATCTGACGAATATTAATGATTATTTACACTCGATTGAAAGCGACATCACCTATATCTAGGTTGAACAGTGATGGTAACGTAATACACCTTCATGTTCAAACTCCTGGTACATTGTTAATTGGATATCATGGAAGTTGTGAGTGAGAGAGAAAGCAACAGCGGCGACGAGTGTGCGCGAACGACAGAGTATATTGCATGGCCCACTCAGATACCAGGTATACCAGCTATTTTATCTCACGTCATGTGAGGATTATTGTAATCATAGATTAAGGACAGTTGGCGATGTCACGCATTCCTAAAATTCGCTTTATCTCGAGTCAAACCTTGCGTGGAAGCAAAGAATACATATCTGGGGCTCTCGCACACCTTATCCAGATGAAATGCCTTGCAGAGGATATAAACCACGTCACAATCGCTTCCGATCATAAGCTCAAACACCACGGCTAATGCGCCAGTTGCCTAAATGCCTAAAATGGTTGTGTCTAATTTGAAATTACAGCGAGCTGAAAAGTCGAGGCGGAGCCCGATAGAAAAATACTCCAATCGACTCCTAAGCGTGGACGTGAGTTATTTGAAGACATTCCTTCCTCTGGGGCGTTTACTCCGGAGTATATATATATATATTTGAATCCTGTGTCGCCAGCCCCGTTGTTCCTTGCCCTTCCTCGTCGTCTCTCGGCGACGTCAAGCTATTCCAGCCAAGTTTGCGACCGGCCATATGTGCCAACTAATGATATTTTATCCAACCCTACTCCAGTGAATCAAGCCAGTAGAATAGAGCAGGTGGGTGTACACACATTTTGGAAAATGTAAATACCTACCCAGTGCCTCGGAGGCGGGGACATCCGCAATTGCCTCGGCTGAGACCGGAACCCGGAGATTAGCCAATGGGCACCGCCGCTATCGTGTACACTAGCATAAGCAATAGTGAAGGATTCGGGATCGGGTACCGATCCCGGCGGATAATCTTTATTCATCTACATCTACATACTACCCCGCGAGCCGCCGCTTGGGCGTGTGGCAGGGGGTGGTACGTCACCAGCCGTGTAAAGATGTAAGTTTTTGGGAGGTGAAATGGTGACATGTACTATGGGAGTGTATTTTGAGGAGCTAAGTTTTTATTGTGGTCGCTTATTGTGCGCGAAAAGAACGAGTTTTTGTACCTATCTGCTCGACAGAGTATCTCTCTTATTTTATCGTATCTGACAGACCTAGAAATGTAGTGAGGCGTAATGATAATATTCTCTATGCCGCTGTGAAATATATCAGTTCTGAGTTTATCAAGCAGCCTAAGTCTAGCGTGGAACCTTCGAGTCTTTAGGGGCTCCCACCTTTATCCCTCTAACAGTTGTGAATCTCTAAGGAGAACACTCACGCGAAGCATGTGCTGCACAGTTTCAAAGAGACAAAGATTTATGAGGCATCGGACGAAAAAGTAAAAGAGAGGCGCACATGTTAGGCCACACCTCTAATTAGCCGGGAGCATTTGGGGCCCGGCACAACAAATTTTACTTGAAAAAGAAATATAATACAAAGGAAAGCTGCGCGCTTTGATAAAAACATCAACGAGATGTAAACCTATAATGTTTCACAGCTTTGAGAGGGATTGGGTAGGGAAGCCGCTTGGGACTCGGATGCTGCGGGCCAGGCTAAGATTGATTGAGAAATTCATGAAAGGTGTATTTCAGAGCAATGCAGAGAATATCATTTTCACGCCGAACTACACCTCTAAGTCCGACAGAAGCGTACACAGCCGAGCAAATTGTTGCAAAAATTCGTCCCTTCCACGCACAACAAATGGCGAGAATAAAAACTGAGGGACACTCGAGGCCCCGAAAGTAAACTTGATCGCTTCACCTCTCCAAACCTTATCCCTGACACCTTTACACGACTAATATCCTAACAACCCTTGCCACACGCTCATGCGGCGGCTCACGGGGTGGCATCCACGTGTGGATCCGCGGAATTTCTGTGCGCGCATACCGATTTGTTCTCCGGACACTTCCCCGACGGTCCTCCGACAGCCAATCGCGTTCGAGTCCAGACACCCTCCCCGACCTCCCACTCACTGCGTGCTTACCTGTAAGAGGAAGTGAACACGAATATAAGTTATCGGAGTGCCATGAGGAATGTCTGACATACATACACATACACATATGACGAGAGCGATGGCACGTTCGCTATCAAATCGAACACATCGATCGAACCGACATCTCCTCCGCCGCCCCATCCTCACCCCGAAACACAGGCGAAGGGATTTCTTTTTCAAACATGTTCAGAGCATTTTCCAAGTTTCAATGCATAATTTTTGTTCAAACCGGACCTGGCCTCGAAGGTGAAACTAAAAATTGAAAACTGAAAATGAAGCTTCGATGTTGCGACTTGATCGAGAGGAGTCCATCGGAAGCGGAATTCGCGAAATCCGTGGAGGAGTGCAATAAGGTGGAGCGGGAAATGACACGGCATGCCTCGATTCGGTGGGGTGTCGAGTGGCCTTTTGGGAGCGACTAATAAGAGTCAAGACCCCTCATCGTGTTATAAGTTTCGCCTCAACAACATGGACTGTGGCGCCAAGGGCACGCTCTCGACTGTTTCTTTGCGTCCAATGAACGTTTCTCTACGTCTTGAGCATCTTTTTTCCCTTTAAATCCAAAAGAAATCCATAAGAAGGGAGGAGTACGCCTCGGTAGCACAACTATACTTAGCTCAAGGCACTCGGCGCGCTATCGAAGGAAGTTGGTTCAAATGGTCTCGGTCGAGGCGAATTATTTTTTCTCTGTGAAATTTCGCGCTGTGTCTCCATAATAATAATACTATGGCATTCCTATCCTCAAAATTCATTGTTGTAATTTTTCCTATTCATAGTTCAACGTGAGGCCTATTAAAAGTCGAAACTATGACGATCGCAAATATATGTGCGTCTTTATCACCCTCCTTATATTCTCTCCGCAAAGATAACGCCAGATAGAGACATTGGCATATCGCGGGGCGTCCTTCAAAGTCCACTTATCACTCTTATAATTCCCGTTCACAAATCACCTCGTGATTAGCGAAAATCGCGGTCGCAAAAAAAAAGGCGAGCGTTATTTAGAAGATGATCCGTCTCTAAAATGATCCCTAAGACAGCAAAGGACCGCGAGGAAAGCCTCCGTCGGTGACTCTTATCGTTGAGTACGTATATACCTACATATAGAGTGGCAAAGCGATAGGGAGATTCGGATATAAGTTTTCAAATAATACTTTGGCCGATAGATGGAACAAGTGTATCGAAGTTGAACGACAAGCTATAACAAATGAGATTTGGCACACGGCCACTTCATTTAGTGTCGCATTACTCACATGATGTTCTTATGATGATATCGGTGCTTGGATGTTTACTAATCGCCCCATAGCAACGGAAACAAATCTTATTGAGTCGTCAAGACCAAATTAAACATGTAGATATTTTAATGTGCCATCAATGAGCATCGTCTATAATGAATCGAATTTACGTCAATATAATAAGACACGCGATTACCAAACACGGAGTCAACTGTTTACCGATGAGCCGATCACAGAAATGACAAAACAACTGATACTCGATTAAAAGCACACAACAGCCATGGTAAATCCACCTTTGTTTATGTTGATGCACAATCGCCGAGTACCACTAGCGCCTCCAAGTGGCCTTCTCCGTAAGCCAAAATTCTTCCTTCCCTAAATCGGTGGCACCTGAGAAATTCTTCCCGAAGCTCTCAAACATTTATGTCCAGTTTTTAGCATTGCTTTGCCACTCTATATGCACTTACTCTATGCTCTTACACATTGCGCAGGGAGAGGATGACCGTGAGCAGAGTGATTCTGCAAACGGATTCCCTTGCTTGGAAATCACTCCTGGAGAATAGAATAACGCATTTAGAGAAGATTTTCATTTAAACCACTACGAAAATTATGTGAAACTTGTGTTGTCTTTTATTCGCGCGTCAAAATGTTGCTTCGTGATCATGCCGTAAAAAGCCAGAAGGTTAAAACCCCTTTCCTCCATTGACGAGAATAATGACATCGTCCAAGGACGACTCCAACCATAAAATCCCGTTTTGATTAGATAGGAAATTGTTCTCGTTGTGACAAACGGGAACCGGCTTATTTGACCTTTTTCTTAATAATAAATTGGTGAAAATTAAACTAAACAGTTTTTCGAGCATATCACTTGATCGTTGAAATTAATAAAAGGAGGCGGAGGTGTTAGCTTGCTTATTTACGATGACGTTGACAACGACGACACCGTTTGAGAAAAAATAATGGCGTGAAAATTTACAAAATTAATAATTATTTTTCCTGTATTTATTCGTAATTATGGTACTGGGAATCTTACGAAGGTATTTGAGTCAGGAGAAGTGAAATTTCCGTTGCGAGAGTCACTGTTCTTATTGAAGAGCGGCGCCATCCTCATACTAATTAATATATTCAAGAAAAGAAAATTCCAGGCAGGTAGAAGCAAAATAAAAAAAAGAATGCTAAGTTGATGAGCCTCTCCTATGACCGATATTAATAAATTTGATTTAATACCAGGATGGATTACTTAATTCCGAGATTGACATTTCTTCAACTTCAACTTTTCAGGATAGACGATAAGTGATATAACTACATCTACATCTACGTCATACCCTGCAAGCCACTACAAGGGTGTGTGGCAGGAGGTGCTTCCACACCAGGCATGCATGAATAATACGGTAGAACACCGAGCTTACATTGAAACCAGCGTACCTCACTTGCAAAGCGCCCATTAAAAATATACTAACCAAGAAACATTCCATCGTCAGTCGTTCCAACATGCAAGGAATACAAAGACTACTACTACAGATTCAAAATATCATGCATAAATGAGAATGTGGAGAATAAAAAGGGAGAGATATATAATCTAGGTTATGTCACTATTCGCACTAATCCTGACGACGCTCACAGCTGTTATGGTCCCGAATGGTTCACGGAAAAAATGACTTTATACCAATCGGTTCTACAATCTAGCTCTCTAATTTTATTGGCGCGATCTAATCTGCCCTAGTACGAGAGGGTTAATAGTATGTTTTTTACGTCGTCAGTAAAATGATTTCCCTGAAACTTAGTTAGGAGGTTAAGCCCATAATTTAATCTACGCTGTGATAGCGATTCCCATCCTAATTCTTCTAACAATCCAGACACACTAGCCAACTTATCGTAGCATCGTTTCACAAACCTAGCTCATCTTCGCTGCACGCGATCTAATTCTGATATCAACCCCGCTTCGTATGGATCCCATAATCTAACAGCATATTCCAGATAAGGCCCAACGATTGAAAAATAACAACGTTCTTTCACTTTCTCATCACATTTTCCGAGTACTCTCTTGATAAAACCTAGCTTCCTGTATGCTTGACCGCATATTTCCCGAATATTTTGGGATTCACTCGCCTGCTCTTGAAGGGTACGGACGTGTTCTCGGAGCGCTCCCAAATCCGGTTCCCGCCTGCCTACCTGCTCGCTGTGCACCTGCTGCTCAGTGCCTTGAAGCTGCAACCTTAGTGTAGTGATATATATATTAGCCGTAGTGAATTCTATTTCTCCTAGTTATATATTCCAAGTTATTCACGTATCGTATCGTTTTTCACTTATTCGGTCGTTATATAGTAGGTCTTCTGTTAGTGTTAGTTAAGAGTGAGTTGTGTGTGTGAGTGAATCTCTTCACAGCCGTGATATCCCGGTTCGTGCGCCGAGTGTGTCTGTCGAGAGTGCTTGCTGGTAGTGATAAGTAGAAGCCAAATTATTATCATATCTTCATTTTGTAGTTTGTTATCTCTGTTGTTTTTCCTCACGTATATTTTCATACTATTGTACGTAAATTGTTATTGCATATCGTTAGTTTATGATTCTGGTGTTCGGGTAGTAAAAGAATCTTATTAGAATAGAACTTATTATAACCTAACTCTTACTTAAGTACATATATTTTATTACTGAGTCTATAATATTCTTTTTATCATCGTTATTGAAAACTCTTTGTTTATTTTAGTTGTGAAGTTGTTTTAACTTTAGTAGTTTAGAACTTTTGTTTTGAACTTTTAGTTTTACGTCTAGTCTACTGATACTGAATAGTTAACTACATTTCTTTTCTTGTTGATTGATAGTTTTTTTTTCTAGTCGTTAAATAGTTTACTCTCCATCTCCCTTTTTTATATAGTATATATAGCGTTATTAAAAAACCTTTACCTAAGACCGTTTGTAAAACCATCGACTGATATTCTAATTTATACATATAGCCAGTTAAAGCCTCTTTAATTACTACTTTTGCACTTATTTAATATAATATCATTTAGTTAGGTTGGATCCAAAAACACAGATCTTTCTCGCGTGCTTCGTCAGTGCTTCAACCCCTCATAGCTCACTTGCGTTACATCACCTGTCCTTCCTCCCCTATCTTTAGCGTCCTAAAAGTGAAAGTCAGTTACCTTTTGTGCTAGAGAGTTTGTATTCTTATTTATCTCGTATTTTAGTTAGCTCTTTGCCAGGTGTGAGGTCTGTGTTAAAGTAATTTCGTAGAAGTATTGTTGTTACTTTGTCCATTGTGACCGAGCTTAGGATCGCTCAGTTCGATTGAGTATAGCCATCTTTTTGTAGTTAAGCTTTTTTCCTTGGGAGTTCATTGCGAATAGTGCTAGGATGTCTTCGAATAGGTCACCTGTTGGGATGATCAAAAACGCCGGCGAGTGTGCGGCTCTCCGAGACCGCATCGCCGAGTTGGAGAGAATCCTGCGGGAACTCCAGTCTAAGGTTGAAAGAGTGGTATGCGTCCCGAAGGTGGATGGAAATTTGGGTCGCTCTTCGAAAGTTCGCCGCGCCCTACGGGCTGCACGAGTTCGCTCGATTGCTAACAGTGGCTGGACGATCGAGAGTTTGCCTGAAGGTCCGTCTTCCGATGAAGGGGCAGTACAACTCCGTAAACAGGAGGTCTGGAGGGTCGTGTCTCGGAGGAGTGGAGGTAAGGTCACTCTGAAGCGTGGTTCAGGAGATGCTTTGGCACCTCCCATTCCCGTTTCGAACAGGTACCAGTTGCTTTCGGATGGAAATTCCGAGGTGCCTGACGTGCCTACTCCTACTCCGAGACCGGCACCTAGGAAGAGTCGTCAGAGTGGGAAGGGGGGGATTGTAGTGATAGGTAGTAGTAACGTCCGCCGTGTTATGGTCCCTTTGTGGGAAAGGGCAGGCCATGAGGGTATAAGCCACCGTGTAACGTCATGGTGCATTCCAAGTGGCGGTGTTCCACAGGTGATGCAGGCGGTTGGTGCGGCGGTGCGGGGCACGAAGTGCTCAAGTCTGCAGATTGTGGCCCATGTCGGCGTTAACGACGCCATGGACCGTGGATCCGAGGAGATCCTGCGTTCCTTCAGGGAACTGGACTCCGAAGTGAAGCGGGTAAGTCGCGACGAAGGGGTTGACATGACGCTTGCAATTTGTACTCTTGTCCCGAGGATCGATCGTGGACCCCTGGTTTGGAGCCGAGTGGAGGGCATAAACCAGAGGTTGCGTCGCTTCTGCACGGACATTGGAGCCTCCTTCGTCGACCTTCGGCCGGCAATCCGATCGTGTCGGACCCCTCTGAACCGTTCTGGTGTCCATTACACGGCCGAGGCAGCTAGCTGTGTAGCGAGTAGCATACTCGATCACTGTAGACCTTTTTTAGGATAGAGGGTAGGGCAGAGAGTAGGTCAGCTAATGGGTCGAATCAGGTACCATCGCGATAAAAATTTAATAGAAAAAATATCCAAGAAAGTGTCAAGTCCTACGAGAACAGTAAGAGGCCAGTTTCAAAAAATAGCAGTAATTTACTTTGGAATATACCTAAGAAAGCTAGTTGTAACGAAAATACACTTTACGGGAATACGCTCAGTGATTAATACTTTCCTGTCGTAGTAGTAAACTGCCGTAGCTTAAGAAATAAAGTAGCTGACTTCTACCATCTAATTGAAACTACTAGCGCAGACTTAATTATAGAGACGGAAAATTGGTTGTCTAACGAAATCGCAGATAATGAAGTATTCCCGAAAGATTTCACAATTTATAGAAAAGATAGAGTCGAAAGAACCGGGGAAGGAGTTTTTATTGCAGTGAAGGAGTGTTATATTTGTAGGAGGGAGTCATTTTCCGACGACCAGGTAGAAAGCGTATGGTGCTCCATTCAAAATCCTAAAGCAAAAACAATCTGTGTGTGCGCATATTACAGACCACCAGATACCCATGTAAGCTCAATATTAGGACTAGAAAGTCAACTCAGTAAGTTAACCACTCAAAAAAACGACTGTCATATTATAATCGGTGGGGATTTCAATCTTCCGTCCATAGACTGGTACACGTACAGTTTTATCACTGGGGGAAAGACAAAGACCTTTGTGAGTCACTTTTGTATACATTCACATCTCTCTCACTACATCAATTAGTCACTGCTCCAACTAGAGGGAAAAATACACTTGATCTTTTAGCGACAAATATTCCACACATGGTTGTAAACATAGGTACGGATAAGGGAATAAGCGACCACAAGATAGTTAAAGCTAATTTTTCCGTGAGCATGATCAAGAAAAATAATCCACAAAGAAAAATCTACATGTTTAATAAGACTGACTACGAAGGTATGAAACGAGAGTTGCAAAAGTCATTTACTAATTAAAAAAAAATAAGTATCCACAGTAATACTGAGGTTTTGTGGAATACTTTCCTCAACGTTACACGATCAGTAGTTAGCAAATACATACCAAGTAAATGGAAAAGAGCCAATGCAGAGCCTAGGTGGTATAACGCGGAGGTTAGAAAAACATTAAAGCACCAGAGAACATGTCATGCTAGGTTAAATAGGGCAAAAATTAACAAATCCTCCGAAGAACTATACACAGTCACCGAAAATTACAAAGTATCTAAACTCTTAGCAAAAAAAGCGTGCCGAAGGGCGTTAGCTGATTTCAAAAGTAAATTACTGGGAGAACAATTGAACGATAATCCCAAGGCATTTTGGTCGTATGTTAGGGACACTCAAGGAAATAAATCAACAGTACACACGCTTAAGAATATCAATGGGGAAAAGCTAACCAACAGTCTACAAAAAGCCAATTGGTTAAACTCATTCTTCAAAAGCATTTTCACTACTTATACACCACATCTTTTCGATCCGCAGCCTGTTCGTTCCCAAGCATGTATGCCTGAAATTATTACAAATTGTCGCGGCATAGACCATCAGCTACAATATATCAACCCCAACAAATCCCCTAGTCCAGATCCAATACCTGCTCGCGTTTATAAAACATTGGCATCAGACAAAGCGCCTTACTTTGAATAAATATTTACCAAATCTTTAGTAGATCACGTAGTGTCTAAGGACTGGAGAGTAGCAAATGTCACACCTATATTCAAAAGCGGCGACAGGGAAGACCCTAGTAACTATAGGCCTATTTCTCTCACATCCATTTCCTGTAAGGTATTTGAACACATAATCGTAAGCTCCATTATGAGCCATTTAGATAGGGAGGCATTGTTAATAAATAACCAACACGGATTTCGAAAGGGTAGATCTTGCGAAACCCAATTGGCCCTCTTCGTTCATGACATCTTGCTCTCGGGTGAAAATAATGTCCAAGTTGACGCGATATTCCTCGATTTTAGGAAAGCTTTTGATAAGGTACCTCACGTTAAGTTGCTCTCAAAACTAGAAGTAATAGGAATAGATAAAAACATTATTAGTTGGATTAATCAATTCTTACATGGGCGGGAACAAAGGGTTGTCATAGACGGTATCATGTCAAACACAGTTAGCGTTACATCGGGTGTTCCTCAGGGAAGTGTAATTGGTCCACTTTTATTTCTCTTGTACATTAATGATATTAGTAAGGTCGTTAAAAGTAAGCTTAGACTCTTCGCAGACGATGCGGTTGTGTATAGGGATATTAACAATTCCGAAGATAGCGACTCGTTAACAATCGACCTACTTGCTATTCATGCTTGGTGCGAAAAGTGGCAGATGGAACTAAACATAAAAAAGTGCGTAGCAGTCAGCTTTTGGAAAAAGAAAAATTGGCCAGTTAGGGCTTACAGAATTAAAAATACAGAAATTATTCACGCCGAGTCTGTTAAGTACTTAGGAGTCACAATTAGTCACGACGTATCTTGGGGAAAACATATTAGGGAAATATGCGGTCAAGCATATAGGAAGCTAGGCTTTATCAAGAGAGTACTCGGAAAATGTGATGAGAAAGTGAAAGAACGTTGTTATTTTTCAATCGTTAGGCCTCATCTGGAATATGCTGTTAGTGTATGGGATCCATACGAAACGGGGTTGATATCAGAGTTAGATCGCGTCCAGCGAAGAGGAGCTAGGTTTGTGAAACGATGCTACGATAAGTTGGCTAGTGTGTCTGGACTGTTAGAAGAATTAGGATGGGAATCGCTATCACAGCGTAGATTAAATTATAGGCTTAACCTCCTAAATAAATTTCAGGTAAATCATTTTACTGAGGACGCAAAAAACATACTATTAACCCCTTCGTACTACGGCAGATTAGATCGCGCCAATAAAATTAGAGAGCTAGATTGTAGAACCGATAGATATAAAATGTCATTTTTTCCGCGTACCATTCGGGACCATAACAGCTGTGATCGTCGTCATGAATAGTTCGAGTATTGACAATAGGCAGGCAGTTAATCTTTCTCATTATATTCTCCTCTTTCTTATTTATGCATGATGTAAATAATGATGTTCTTATTTATGCATGATATTTTGAATCTGTAGTAGTAGTCTTTGTATCCCTTGCATGTTAGAACGATTGGAGATAGAATGTTTCTTGGGTATTAGATTTGTAATTGGCGCTTTGCATGTGTGGTACGCGGGCTTTAATGTAATGTCGGTATTCTACCATATCATTCATGCATGCCTGGTGCGAAAGCACCCCCTGCCACACACCCTTTGGGTGGCTTGCAGGGTATGACGTAGATGTAGATGTAGATGTAGAATATGTTTTACCCAAGATATGTCGTGAGTAATTATGACCCCTAAGTACTTACAGAATCGGCGTGAATAATTTCCGTATTATTAATTCTGTAAGCCCTACCTGGCCTATTTTTCTGTTTCCAAAAGCTGACTGCTACGCAATTTTTTATGTTTAGTTCCATCTGCCACTTTTCGCACCAAGCATGAATAGCAAGTAGGTCGATTGTTAACGAGTCGCTATCTTCGGAATTGTTAATATCCCTATACATAACCGCGTCGTCTGCGAAGAGTCTAAGCTTACTTTTAACTACGTTACTAATATCACTTATGTATAAGAGAAATAAGAGTGGACCAATGACACTTCCCTGAGGAACACCCGATGTAACGCTAACTGTGTTTGACATGATACCGTCTATGACAACCCTTTGTTCCCGCCCATGTAAGAATTGATTAATCCAACTAATAATGTTTTTATCTATTCCTATTACTTCTAGTTTTGAGAGCAACTTAACGTGAGGTACCTTATCAAAAGCTTTCCTAAAATCGAGGAATATCGCGTCAACTTGGACATTATTTTCACCCGAGAGCAAGATGTCATGAACGAAGAGGGCCAATTGGGTTTCGCAAGATCTACCCTTTCGAAATCCGTGTTGGTTATTTATTAACAATGCCTCCCTATCTAAATGGCTCATAATGGAGCTTACGATTATGTGTTCAAATACCTTACAGGAAATGGATGTGAGAGAAATAGGCCTATAGTTACTAGGGTCTTCCCTGTCGCCGCTTTTGAATATAGGTGTGACATTTGCTACTCTCCAGTCCTTAGACACTACGTGATCTACTAAAGATTTGGTAAATATTTATTCAAAGTAAGGCGCTTTGTCTGATGCCAATGTTTTATAAACGCGAGCAGGTATTGGATCTGGACTAGGGGATTTGTTGGGGTTGATATATTGTAGCTGATGGTCTATGCCGCGACAATTTGTAATAATTTCAGGCATACATGCTTGGGAACGAACAGGCTGCGGATCGAAAAGATGTGGTGTATAAGTAGTGAAAATGCTTTTGAAGAATGAGTTTAACCAATTGGCTTTTTGTAGACTGTTGGTTAGCTTTTCCCCATTGATATTCTTAAGCGTGTGTACTGTTGATTTATTTCCTTGAGTGTCCCTAACATACGACCAAAATGCCTTGGGATTATCGTTCAATTGTTCTCCCAGTAATTTACTTTTGAAATCAGCTAACGCCCTTCGGCACGCTTTTTTTGCTAAGAGTTTAGATACTTTGTAATTTTCGGTGACTGTGTATAGTTCTTCGGAGGATTTGTTAATTTTTGCCCTATTTAACCTAGCATGACATGTTCTCTGGTGCTTTAATGTTTTTCTAACCTCCGCGTTATACCACCTAGGCTCTGCATTGGCTCTTTTCCATTTACTTGGTATGTATTTGCTAACTACTGATCGTGTAACGTTGAGGAAAGTATTCCACAAAACCTCAGTATTACTGTGGATACTTATTTTTTTTTAATTAGTAAATGACTTTTGCAACTCTCGTTTCATACCTTCGTAGTCAGTCTTATTAAACATGTAGATTTTTCTTTGTGGATTATGTTTCTTGATCATGCTCACGGAAAAATTAGCTTTAACTATCTTGTGGTCGCTTATTCCCTTATCCGTACCTATGTTTACAACCATGTGTGGAATATTTGTCGCTAAAAGATCAAGTGTATTTTTCCCTCTAGTTGGAGCAGTGACTAATTGATGTAGTGAGAGAGATGTGAATGTATACAAAAGTGACTCACAAAGGTCTTTGTCTTTCCCCCAGTGATAAAACTGTACGTGTACCAGTCTATGGACGGAAGATTGAAATCCCCACCGATTATAATATGACAGTCGTTTTTTTGAGTGGTTAACTTACTGAGTTGACTTTCTAGTCCTAATATTGAGCTTACATGGGTATCTGGTGGTCTGTAATATGCGCACACACAGATTGTTTTTGCTTTAGGATTTTGAATGGAGCACCATACGCTTTCTACCTGGTCGTCGGAAAATGACTCCCTCCTACAAATATAACACTCCTTCACTGCAATAAAAACTCCTTCCCCGGTTCTTTCGACTCTATCTTTTCTATAAATTGTGAAATCTTTCGGGAATACTTCATTATCTGCGATTTCGTTAGACAACCAATTTTCCGTCTCTATAATTAAGTCTGCGCTAGTAGTTTCAATTAGATGGTAGAAGTCAGCTACTTTATTTCTTAAGCTACGGCAGTTTACTACTACGACAGGAAAGTATTAATCACTGAGCGTATTCCCGTAAAGTGTATTTTCGTTACAACTAGCTTTCTTAGGTATATTCCAAAGTAAATTACTGCTATTTTTTGAAACTGGCCTCTTACTGTTCTCGTAGGACTTGACACTTTCTTGGATATTTTTTCTATTAAATTTTTATCGCGATGGTACCTGATTCGACCCATTAGCTGACCTACTCTCTGCCCTACCCTCTATCCTAAAAAAGGTCTACAGTGATCGAGTAAACTACTAGTACGAGGGGGAAATACAACAGCCATTATATGTAGACAGTATTTGATGAGTATTAAGTATGCACTACAGTGTTAGCATTTCAGTTCACCTGTCTTCGATGGCATTGGGCACACACACTACTGATCACTCGCAGGCGAGGACAACGGCAGACGAACGAATTGGAGGCGGTCTCCCGCTAACGCACAACTTGGGCTACTGATCGGGAACTGATATTTCCACAGTGACAGACCGTTGTCCCCTCAATATATCATTACATGGATACTCGAGTCAACTCAGTCCATTTAAAAAGTATTTTTGTTCGGCCTTTTTTACGGTGGCTTTTATTTCACGAAAATGAACGGTATGCGTTGAAAACAACTCTGAAAAGTCTAAACTGAACACACTCTAAGGTCTAACCAATAAATCTTTAGCGTCACATTGTTCGTGATGAGTCAGGGCCATTCTTTCCCCTTAGTGACTTCTAGTATAAGCGCACAAATTAAAGCCCTGGCTATCATCAATCTGGGGCAGCTTTTAAAGAGGGATTTAATTTAGGCGTGTCGGAATGCGTTCGGCAAAAATGCGCGGAGGATATACGGTGTGGACTAGCAACCTGGCCTGGCCCTCTTCGTTGTTTTAATTTAATTCGGCGATATCCGCGTCAACAGGCAGCCGATGGGCGGCGGCCTAATGGTGTTTAAACCAGGGATGTAAAACGAAACCGGAACCAAGCGTATATTTTCGCTCATGAACGATACCATAGGCTTCCTTTTTGTCTATAGTTTCGGTTTGGAATGAAACTTTATGTATAGCTTGACTTTGATTTCGTATAGGAACGAAAGTAGAATTTTGAACGATATAAAACTTTCCGGAACTGCTCCTTCTTTTGAATAGTTTCAGTTCAAATGAAGTGGCGGATGGACTTTCGGTTCGCACTCATGGTTCCGGGCCAAATCGCGACTTATCTCAGGGAATCGTCCTCGTTACTCGCACAGCAACAGCGTAAACAGTGGAAAACCATAACGTATACCTAAAAATTTGACTTTAAAACAGCGCAGCAATGGGACTATCGGAATATCATAACAGCGAGCATCTTACTCGCCTCAACAACAGATGACTAGCTAACCTCAGCATCAGGAACGCGTAACTACTTGAAACAATGTAAAATGTAATAATTTCAGAGATGAGAAAGAGTAAAATATCGGTAATTAGAACTTTTTGGAATCATTACAATCGGAGTAAAATGGGATATTTTCAAAAAATTTCTTTTAACTAAAAATTATTAATTTCATTATTAATAACACAAGTTCAAGATATCCGTCAATCATATATCTAGCCTACTTCGTCATTTGTTTATCATTTACTTCAAATGTAAAAACGTGCGCTCTTCGCCCACTTGCGTCAGACAGACTTAGAAAACTTTAGGATTATCCTCCCACACACAGGTGAATACTGTTCGAAAATTATTTTGATTAGAAACTCCTACTTATTATGAGTGAAAAGAGATTGATACCCCGATAATATTTTGCTGTAGCGTCTTAAGTTTGTTAACTTAGGAGTGGCAACTCTTCTCTACCCCTAACCCTCCCCTTTCTTCTCTTCTTCCCCCGGTTACGGGGGTGGGGGAGGAAGATAGGGATTCCCTTCGCACCCCCGCCCGCACCCCTCCACGGTCTGGAATTCCCAGGCATGGATTTGGCGGTCAGTCTTGTTTGGTTGTATAACGAATGCGCGAGGCATCTTCCCCGGCGGATGAGCCGAGTTATAAGTACACTGCCCTTATTGAAACGGTTACGAAGGGTGTACACCGGAAGGGTTATAAAACAGATCGGGAGAAAAATGGTCACGGCGCAGATTCAAATAGTTAGAGGACACAATGGTGACTACTGGTGCATAGGGATGGAGGTCTCTTCCGAAGAAGGGAGGGTGATGGAAAAAACCCTGACCGTTTGTTAATTGTTAATCCGATATGCGGCAGCCCAGGAGGACGGTCGGGTGGGGGGGGGGCAATAGATTCCAAGCCGGGCTCTCTAACATGATTGGGAAAACTAAAATTCCCATCCCCTCCTGTTTCTCTTTGCTTTTACAAATATTCCTTCCGCATGTATATACTTAAGAGGGCGGTAACCTCTGTATTTCCCATAGTGATTCTTTTGGCGCGATCTTGACAGTGGGGAACGAAAAGGTGGGGGATTAGAGGGAGCACAGTGGCTAAAGGTAGGCGTCGTATTTCCACCGGACTCATGCTGAGAAACACGACGTGTTAGCTGTTCAAATATCCGAGAGTTGAATTTTTGCGCTGTTATTAAGATTAATATGCAGGTATACCATAAGGATTCCTCTTGTTTACGTTGTTGCTGTGCGAGTACGTGATGGGATATTCGTCTACGATTCCTTGAGATCAACCCCGAGCGGGCCGTCGCACATCCCCTCCATACCGTTTGGGAGATTATACTATCCGGCACAGGATACAATATAACCCACAATTTCTCCTTAGGCTAAAATTTTTCGCCATTAATTGCATTAAGAATACTGGTTTCTTTCCATATTCTTTCATTGTTACTAAACATGATGAAACACCTTCACTGGTACCCCAAACTATACCCAAAGTGGTATACGTGACGGCAGGTCATTTTGAAAAATCAATGTACGCTTTTAAAATCCCTCGGAACAAAAGTCGGAACCAAAGGGGGGAAGGTGGAAAGGAAACTTTTCCTAGCCCGAACCGAAATCGGAACGATTCCTCTTTCGTTCCAATGGGCATTCGTTCAAAATATTTTCGTTCCGCTTTCGTTCCGGAACCACTTTCGTTCCGAGATTTTCGCTCCTACTTTCGGTTCGGTTCCGTGAATCGAAAATTACTTCAAACCCACACTGAACTGTTCCAGAACCATCGCTTTAGTTTCGTTTAACATCCCTGGTGCTGACGATTGGGCACTTGGTGCACTTGACGGACAGATCCAAAATAACTGCGGAAATGACCTCGCAAAGAACCTTCATAGAGTCTACCGCTGATGGCCACACAATCTATATTTATGTAATACATCTACATAAAACCCTGCGAGCCACTACGAGGGTGTATGGCAGGGGGTGAAGATCACCAAACATGCACTATTGACGTCGAACTAGGAAATTTAATGGAGACATGCTAGAGATCAGGGTCACATGCAGCTAGATGGTTACTATATACATAATATGAAAGGGATTATTGGTTGTTATTACATGAATCATGCACTACAGACTACTCTAACTATATTTCACCTACCTATCCCTGTGCTACTCTGCCTATTGTTCTCTCTTATGGTACGCGGGAAAGATGACATTTTAAATCTATCGGTACGACAATCTATCTCTCTAATCTTGTTACTCTGATCAAACCTAGCATAATACGCAGGGATTCTTAATATATATCTAACGTCATCTGTGAACTACTCTGTTTCGAATTTACATAAAAGGTTTAACCTAAATTTTAACCTGCGTTCTGATAGTAATTCCCATCCTTGTTCTTCTATTACACTCGTAACACTTATACAATTATCATAACGGCCTTTAACATACCTAGCGGATCTCCTTTGCACGCGCTCTAATTCTTTTATCTTACCTTCCTCGTACGGATCCCATATACTAGCGACATATTCTAAATGAGGCCTGACAAGTGTAAAATAGCTTCTTTCTCTTACTCTCTCATCGCATTTGCCTAGAACCCTTTTTACGAATCCTAATCTACGGTTTGCTACACTAGTTATTTCCCTGATGTGTTTCCTACATAACATGTCTTCAGTGATGGTGACGCCTAAGTATTTAATAGATTCTACGTTACATATTTTCTTTTCTTTGATGCAATAATTATTCCGGTGAAAGCCATTCTTTCTCCAAAAGTTCATTACCGCGCATCAATATTAATTCTAGCTGCCAACTATCACACCAAGCATCAATCGCATCTAAATCATTAGCTAAAGACAGACTGTCCTCTTCATTTATAATTTCCTTATACTTTACTGCATCATCAGCAAAAAGACGGAGCTTGCTATTTTTTACTGCTGTATTCAAGTCATTTACGTAGAGAAGAAATAAAATTGGACCTATCACGCTTCCCTGGGGAACACCCGATATAACTTTTACTTCGCCTGAGCTGACACCAACTAATACCACCCTTTGAACGCGTTCATGTAAGAAGTCTCCTATCCAGCCAACTATATTTCTGTCTATCCCGTATGATGCTAACTTCGCGAGTAACTTACAGCGGGGAACCTTGTCAAACGCTTTTCTAAAGTCAAGAAACGCTGCGTCTACCTGTACGTTACCTTCTCCGGAACCGAAAATATCATGAAAAAAAGACCTAATTGAGTTTCGCAAAACCGTCCCTTTCTGAACCCATACTGATTTGTTATCAATAAATCCTGGCTGTCGAGGTGTCCCTTTATTGGTGTAACTATTATATGCTCTATAATTTTACATGATAGTGACGTTAATGATATTGGTCTACAATTGAATGGCTGTTCCCTATCGCCGCTTTAATAAATTGGGGTCACGTTTGCTATCTTCCAGACTTTGGGAACCGCGTGTTTTTCGAGGGATTTATTAAATATCACTTTAAGATACGGAGCCATTTTGAGAGCTAATTCTTTATACACATGAGCTGGAATTTGATCAGGAGCTGAGGACTTGTTCGGGCTAATGTTATTTAGTATGGATGCAATTTCGCTAAAAGATATATCGATTGGGGGCATTGGTTACTGAAATCGGTCTGGTATGGTTTCGTGCAAACTACGCTTAGATTGATTAAAAACGCTCTGAAAATAATAATTCAACAAATTAGCCTTATCTAAACTGGAAGTTACTATTTTGCCTCTATTTTTTTTCAAGGAATTAACCGTAGACTTTTTAGTTCCCTGTACTTCGCTAACATATGACCAAAATGCTTTCTGATTTCCCTCTAGTTGTTCTCCCAGTACTTTTCTCTTGAATTCACGAAACGCTTTTCTAAGGGTTTTTTTTAATGGCTGCTTTACAAATTTCATAATGTTCGATAGTATTTTTTTAGATCGCTGTTAGCCACATTTTTCTTAATTTCGCGTTGCTAACTCGTTGGCGATTGTGAGAGATTAGCAGTGAAAACATCTTTTTAAATATACCACTATGAAAATTACAACAAAAGAGGACGCCAGGGCAGATTATTTTTTAAATAATACTTGGCGTACAATCGAGGGTTCTGGTTTCGTATACCGGTCCTGGCGAATAATTTGTTCACGGTCAATCTCACAGAACTTAATTAACAGCTTATATATACACCAAAGGACGGGTTGCATATGGACAGTAGCGATAGCGACAGCAGAATTGACTCGAGATACTGGTCATTCCAATGGCGCAGGACAACAGTTCGGGCAGGGATAGCTGTATAGATATGAAATTTATATTCATGTCTTATTTTGAGGGACATTCATTGTATAAAAAGCTCCGCAGTTGGAATCCAACGTGAAGAATGAATTAATTAAAATGCTCCTCAATAAATGCCCACAATATACCTGGAAGGATACTAAATCGATTGAAGATAGAAAATCGTCGCATAAGTGAGAACCAAGCGTCGTAGGAAGGCATATCTCTACGAATCATCTCGCTTCGCTATTTCGACCACATCGTTGGGCAAAGCCCCGGCCGAACCATACAAGAATCCCGATTGATGTGCGAGCCACGTTCCATGTGTCTGCGTTATGATTCTGTGCGATTAGAGCCCTTGAGAGAAAGAGAAACTTGGAGAATGGTGACCTATGCCTGGACTAATTTACAATAATTGAAATAATGTCACTCTTTTATGAATATATTTCTTCTAAAAATTCTTTTTCTTTGCAATGTGACTGTCAACAATAATGTCATTTTATAATTATTATTCCTTATAACAGTTATTTTTATATTTATTCAATATGTATGGTTGCACATGGTTTCAAGGTTTTTGTGTTAATATGTTTTTCTGTTCCCATATTTTTGCACTTCATTTCTTTTTTTACATTCAGGAGAAACACATTTTAATAAAATGTTATATTTTTACCGTGATTTGAGTGCTGTAATTTTTAAGTCCAAAAACAATTAACCAAACACATTGAGTCCAACCAAGCATACTAAAATACATGCAGACATGCCGTCCAAAAGACGACAGGATTGCCTCACAGGCGAGTTAATTGCAGACGCACTTTTTGCGTGACCGGGAAATCTGGGCTCTGAGGTTTGATCACCGTTGAGGTATTGAGCACTTGATTAGTAAAATATTTCCGGCCTCCACGAAGGGTATTACGTATATTTCGGCGAGATGTATGTCGCCCTCTGGGTCACGCCCCCTCCTACTCGCTCTCTCCGATTACGCGACAGAGGGTCACTCATTCCCCGCCGGTGACTCGACGGCCGCTGAGATCTCATTTTTCGATCTACTCTTCACGATACGACCGTGTTCTCGGACTGATCTCACTCTCCTCTCCTGAACCAGGACCATTGCTACATCTTGGACCTCCCTCTCCCGTCACCCGACCCCAGCAACCACTAGACCCTGAACATTGGATTTTAAAAATGAAGAACGCCGGGCGAGCTCTCATGCACAGTTCTATCGACTAATATGGTATCCATGGATGACGAACCCAATCCTGAGCCAGTATCAGACTATCTCATACAGCACCAGATGCAGGAGGAATGCAAAAGGAATCCTTAACTCCTGTCAGCACCATCAAGAGAAAGGTGCAACCCTTCTTTAAACCTTCAACCCTTCCTAACCTTGGACGAAGCCATCGAGAAGAGAAAGAAAACATCTGCGGAAACGCTCATCCCGAATGTTCCGACCCGCAACCGGTTAGCCTGTTGGACTCGCTTCAACTTGGTGGAGTTCCACGTTAATTAGAAAAAATAACTTAAACACTCCACCGGTCAGTTCACACATCCATTTATTGCACAATCCGGATTTTGATGCCTGGCATCATCTCCAGGAGGGCTGCAAGCGGTCCTACCAGTTGGTTTTCATGGAAAAATGACTTATTTTTGCCTAAATAATGACCAAATAATGACCAAAAGTGACCAAATACAACCAAAACCTTACTGAAACCGGCCAAACATACTTGAGTATATGTTTCCTAGAGTCCTGCATTCTCTGCCAACTCGCAAACTGGCGGCCAACTGGCCGACTAAGCTATGAAAATCTGTAAAATGCGCGATTCGAACACATATCTTGTTCTCGCGCGTCTTCAATTCGCGCATTGCAAGGGATTTTTAGGGTCCAGTCGGTCCCCAGTTGGGGAGTTAGCAGAGAATGCAGGGCTCTGATGTTTCCTGGTACATATCGTGCCTTTGAAGAGGGAAAAAGGGCACGATATGTACCATGAAACATCAGAGCCCAGCATTCTCTGCCAACTCCCCAACTGGCGACCGACTGGACCCTAAAAATCCCTTGCAAGTAATTGAACGACGTATTAAAAAATGTGTCAAAAAAGACTTTATTCACATGAAAGTAATGCAAAATAAAAAAAAACTCTTACTTTCCAAAAAAATAACTAGCACGTACTTCCATAAAGCATTTTCGAATCCCTGCTGTACACTTTCTCATCAAACGCACTACTTCAGATTGCTACGGCACCCAACAGTGGATATAATATTCTTGAGTTACTGGCTACAAATATACCACATCAATTGATAAAAGTGAACACCGATGAATAAGAATATATTAATAAAAATAATAATAATGTATTAATTAAAAAAACAGCTGATTTCGAATAGTTTCAAACTTCATCTAAAATTCTTATCCTGTGTTAATAATAATGTTAATAATAAGGTTAGACGAGGAGGGTGCTTGGTAAGCTTTTCTTTCCATATTGCATTCAGCAATTAAAAATTATGCCCCAAGCTAAGTAGAAAAGAGCAGCAGACCGAGATATGGTACGATGCGAAAGTGAGAAGATCGTTGAGGCGACAGAGAGTAAGCGTGTAACGCCAAGATGAAAGAATTCCGTGCAGATTTATCCGCTGACGATTGCGAGTTAATAATTGTAAAATATAGTCGCTAAAAAGGAAGCGTTTAGGAATGAATTCACGGTTTTCAAGAGGAAAACACTTGTGGGACAGTTATCACATTACCCATAAGCATTTTGGTCATACGTGAGGGAAGTTCAAGGCAGAAGATCTATAGTTAATCCACTGAGGAACTATAATGGCGAAGTACTGACAAACAGCTCCGTCAAAGGTAACTGATTAAACTCATCCTTCCACAGCGTGTCTCACCAAGTCTTACCAGAATACATTTGTGACGCTTAACGATCGTTACTGGGAAACGATGCCGCCTATTGATATTTGTCCTCGCGGAATAGAAAATTTGCTAAAATCGCTCAGTCCAATTAAGTCACCCGGTCCTGAAGAAGCTCCTTTCCGCGGGTGTAAAAAACTTGCTTCAGAACTAGCACCCTAAAAGCAGATAATACTTAGAAAATCTATCAAGGAACACGTAGTACCCTAAGACTGTAAAATTGCCAATGGTACGTCCATATTTTAAAGTGGTGGTAAGGAACAGCCATCAAATTACAGACCAATATACCTAACATCTCTCTCATGCAAAGTCATTGAACATATAATTGTAAGCTCAATCATGAAACACCTAGATACGCAGCACTTGCTGATAAAAGACTCTTTCATTTGAGTCTTTAACTAGGGTGTAATCAATGGAGCTATCGGTCTCCTGAATTGAATGGTTAGTTTTGGGGCATGACGATCAAGGCAAGTTAGAAATGTTGAGTTGAAACGTTCCAATTTCGAGTCAACGCTGGTGGAGTCAAGTACTTTTTTCCAGTCAGTTTCAAGAAATTCTCTCTGAAAACCATCGATATTAAAATTTTTATTAGATCGAAAAACAAGACTGGATGGAATCATTTCAGGTACGGTAAATTTACATGTCAAGGTGATTTTGTCATGAGCCGAGAGAAAACGAACTGGAGTCTGATCAAAGGAGGAAACCTTTTCTTGCGAGTCAACAATACAAGAGGATCGGGTCGTAGTGGTGGCTAGAGTACTGGCTAACCATACAGACGGCCAGGGTTCAAATCTCTGCAGAAGAGGATGTTTTTCAGAGGAGACCCGATCCCTACTTGAGTGTCTTGTGGAGGGCACTTCAAGTACAGTACTCCGTCTGTCAGATGAGACGTTAAACCATGGTCCCCTTGGCGCCTTTCGTTAAGAGCAGGCTGATTCCGATGCCGGGTTTCTATCCACCCTTCCTCTCTTACCTATCCCCTATGGCGCAAATGACCTTAGCCGTCGGTCGCCTCCCCAAATATCCAATATCCAATCCAAAGCCAACAGTACAAACGTCGAGAAGTGATGTGTGGCGTGTAAAGGAAGCAGATACATATCAACATCTACATCTACGTCATACCCTGCAAGCCACCCAAAGGGTGTGTGGCAGGGGGTGCTTTCGCACCAGGCATGCATGAATGGTATGGTAGAACACCAACATTACATTAAAACCCGCGTACCACACATGCAAAGCGCCAATTAAAAATCTAATAATCAAGAAACATTCTATCGTCAATCGTTCCAACATGCAAGGGATACAAAGACTACTACTACAGATTCAAAATATCATGCATAAATAAGAACATCAATATTTACATCATGCATAAATAAGAGAGAGGAGAATATAATGAGAAAGATTTACTGCCTGCCTATTGTCACAATTCGAACTATTCATGACGACGATCACAGCTGTTATGGTCCCGAATGGTACGCGGAAAAAATGACATTTTATAACTATCGGTTCTACAATCTAGCTCTCTAATTTTATTGGCGCGATCATACTGCCGTAGTACGAGGGGGTTAATCGTATGTTTTTTACGTCGTCAGTAAAATGATTTTCCTGAAATTTATTTAAGAGGTTAAGCCTATAATTTAATCTACGCTGTGATAGCGATTCCCATCCTAATTCTTCTAACAATCCAGACACACTAGCCAACTAATCGTAGCATCGTTTCACAAACCTAGCTCCTCTTCGCTGCACGCGATCTAATTCTGATATCAACCCCGCTTCATATGGATCCCATAATCTAACAGCATATTCCAGATGAGGCCTAACGATTGAAAAATAAAAACGTTCTTTCACTTTCTCACTGCATGATTGATCATTGCAGTATATAAAATCATGTAGAAATGAACTATAATAACTATCGCGGAACATATCAGCATTAAAGTCTCCGAAAGTTACAAATGGCGCCTGCATCGCAGTGACGCAGGGCATGACGTTCGATGGCCAAAAGGTGGAGCAGGCTAGGTATACTCGACGCGCACCTTCGACAGCACCTGGCGGTCTTAAAGGTTCCATTTGACGTGATAGGTGGTAGTTGAATTAAGTAGATATGTGAAAAACGACAGAATTTTGAGGATAGTATTTCACTATTCATAGAAATCACAATTGATACAACTAATCGAATCGACTAAGAAACAGTACAACTTGCATGTATATTGATCCGAAGACGAGCAAAGTATTCGGAGAAGTTCTATGACGATAAGATATTTCGATAAGAAATCTCGTCGACGTTTATCACCTTTCGGCATTACAACAACGTGAGCAGTGCGATATCAACGTGGTACGAAGTCTGAAACAAGCTAAGATCAAGAAAGTAGACTGTAAAGATTAAGACACGTGAACATAAGTTTCAGATAAATGTTTAATCAAAGAAGCTTTCGTATGTGTGTGTGTGTGCTTGTATACGTGGTGTGAAGTCGCTTCCCGCGGTCGTCTCGTGTTTTTGGCAGTTCGTCAGAGATGAGGAAATTAGTGCTTGATGACTGAGAGTAGACAAGAGACGCAAGATTCGATCACAGCAAGCTCTGGGCGAATAACAAAACGTGCTCGCTTAAGCTACGATTACCAAGTCTAGTCAGGGCGCACTATTTGAGTCAAATGACTTTTTCGCGTCGAATTTCATCTCCACGGTACACATTCTGAAAGTGTAGTAATCCTCGTTAATGTAGTAACCTCGCTCTCTCAGAGGTCTTAGCAGGCTGATTTTGACTCCGGGGTAAAGAAACACACGGGTTGGTTATGTACCCCGGAGCTCCGGTGAATCGGACATGAAGTCAATTAGTTATGTTTTCTCAAGTAGTAAAAAAACACATTCACGGGACGCACTAGTGTTGCAATTACAAAGAAATACAAAGTTCCTTTTACGCACCGTGAGTAAGCTTTTGAGGGTCATCAGAAAATAAATCTTATTCCCATTTTTTTCTTTTATGTTTGACCTCAAGCCTACATGCATAAGGGGTACGCGAGGAAAGCCTCTTCAGGGCGAGGGAATATATATATCGATGAAAGAAATCTACGAGCGATTATTTTTCTAATAAGTGCGTTACTTTATTGGAGAAACGGGTTACTGAAGGAGTCCTCAAATCAACAGAGATTGGACACCGCTGGTCCATGGGATGAGACGTGAAAATGTGGTCATCTCGAGAGTCCATTCGTTCTAAGTAAGACCATTCGGAAAATAATCCCCGTGTCCGTACGCGCTAGTGTGTCGTAGACCTGTGCGCCGATGGAAAAACAATCGGCGGCGGACGCCGGCTGAAAATGGGTCGGCGCACTTAATTCAGATATTCAAGGTAGGTAGAGAGAATACGTGGAAGAGCGATCGTAGACAGCGATAGTAGATAAACTAATTTAGATGTGAAGGATCAAGGAGCACTAGATGAGGATAACCTCGGTCCAATGATACTCTACGGTGAAAAAGAGAAAGCATTGAAAGATATGAAGGCAAGAAAAGCTGTAGGAGTGGAGAACATACCCTCGGAGTTGCTCATTAATTTAAGTGAAAATGTTACGCAAGCTAAACTAATTTGTTGGATTTACGAGGAAGGAGTAGGGCCAGAGTGCTTATTCCTATCCCGAAAATTAAAAAAACTTTTGAATGAAATCTGGGATAGGCAGAGTAGATGTCTTGTGGAAGTGTGTTGCACAACATCGTGATGGAGGGAAGAATTTTGGGCAAGCAGGGAAAGGAAAAAAAGGAGAATAGGTTTCTTGGACGGATGGAGAATGGTATATCGTACGCTGAGGCAAAAATGGTAGTACTAGAGGGAGATAGAACCCTAAAAGTGTAGAAAACTAGAAGGAGATTCCCTGGCTGTCACCTAAACCTATCTTTTACCGGTAGAATACTTATATGAAATTACTTTTAAAAGTCACATACAATGCTGAAACATAGCCGCGTGCAGGAATTTCTATTGCTCTAGTCTGTTCCATACCTTCACCCACCTGATGGGTGGGATCGAGCTAGAGGTTCTGAGGGCGACATAAGGTCCAAAACTCTGAGCTCGGAGACGTTCAAAATGAGGGCCCACGCTGGCGCCTGGCCCTTAATGAGAACGTAGCAGATAAAGAGTTTCCGCGGTCTCCACTCGGTACCCTCGAGCCTCAACTTTAGATGAATTAAAGAGGCGCTATACTTTAAAACATGGAGTAGAACAAAGGTATTTTACTGTGTATAATTAACATTTTGATATAGCCTACAAATGTTACAATTCCAATGAGAGAGGATGCTTGAAAATGCTTGAAAGAAGAATGAAATACGATTTTTTTTATTTAAATACACCGGATACTGCCCCAGCGTGCCAACTAGTGGATAAGCTTAAAAAGATATCTCGAAGTCTTTGAAGCTGGTTCCCTCCCTAAACGCACGGATAACCGTCGCTATTGAGGAAAGACTTATAATCAGAGTAGGGTCATTACTCGTAGAATATTATTTTTCTACATACACGTTGAAAATAGTGTAGATAATGTAGATTATGTAGAATATTGCGTATATTATGTAGAATATTATGTTGATTATTTTTTTGTCTGTAAATTAATGTTTTATGTTTAACAAAATGTAGAAAATTACAATAAAAAATAAAGTATTACATTGATTTCATGGTTACAAAATTACATTACCTTGAATAAATAATTTTAGTCTTCCTAAATCATTGTTTTACTGCAGTTTTAATAACTATTATTCTCTGATTTTATTAACTCTATTATTTAATTATAGTATTTACATATAATTAGTTGTGACTCGTCCCGATGGAGGAACCCAGAGTGATTACAAAATGTTGACCTCTCATACGACGAAGGTAAATGTTAACCTGTGGCCCTTTAATGCAGCAAAATAACCTGTTTTACACCTTCTCTTCCTTAAATATTTAATATTTCAATTTCTAGTTTATATATTATTAAATTTAAAGGAAAATTAATAATTATTAGTGATATATTTTAAAGTCCATTTGCATGTTCCAATGAAAAGAAAGCATACTAAAGGTGTTACACCTACAGCTATTCATTATTTAAATTTGCCACCATAAATACAATGGCCAATCAGGAGCAATTTACCCATTAACCAATCACAGTCATTCCAGTTATTCCCTAACCAGTTTCCAAAATGGCAGGTAGGCCACAGCCTGGTCTGTGCAGTGATTGAAGATTCAAATTGATACAAGAAAATAATAAGTGTAGCTTTTTGTACCGTGTGTCAGAAGACATTGAAGAATACTGCTGCTAAACGACTAGAAACACACAGGTAAAATAAATGAAAGTAGTTCATAAATAGTGTTCAAATAACCTCAAGATAAATCAATTAGGCCTAGGGTCTTTTCCACATTATATTAGCCTAAATTATTGTAATGCTATTGAATACTTAAAAACTATGGACATGCCTTGCGTTTTTCCCTATGAATTCTTACAATTTCATTTTAATATTTCTGTTTACTACTTTACTATAAATGTATGCCGGTTTCCATCATCAACTGCTACATCTGCATTGCCCTTGAGCCAATCTAGAGTCACCTCGACCCCCCAAAAGAAGATACGCAGTTACTGATATCAATGAAAAAGAAGCTGTAGATAACCTCACCCTTCCTACTGCTAGTGAAGCTGAAAATGTTACTTTGTCTGAAAGGCCAGATTCATCAGCATCGTCAATTAATTTGCCATCTTTGAATTTTGCTAGTACCAGCAGTGAGAAATTAACTATCAGCAATGATGACACTGATAGTAGTGATAATAACGTTCAACAAGACTTAGGACATTCAACTGTCGACAGGGATCTTGAATACGAGAAGCCCAAAGAAATGGCTTTAACATCGCATATTAATACGGGAAAAATTACCTTTTTTGATCAAATGTCGCAGGCGGAGAATGAAGTTGCCAACCGTGCACTAGGAAAATTTATTTTCGGTTGCAACATACCTTTCAGCATTGTGGAATCAAATCACTTTAAAAACTTTGTTAAGACCTTACGACCTTCATACAGGCCTCCAGTGCGAAAAAATCTTGCAACGACTATTCTTGACAAAGAGTATGAAGAGTGCAGCACATCACTAAATTTTGGTTCACATTCTGTACTCCTGTTTGATGGGTGGAAGAATGAGGCGGCTAATACCAAAAATGTAGCTGCAATGATACACAATCCAGCAGGTGAGGTAGGTTTCCTTAATGCATGGGATATTTCTGGCGAGAGGGAAACTGGAGATGCCCTTAAAGACATAGTTTCACAAGCAATGGTTGATGCAAGAGATATATACAATTCAGAACTTTATGCTGTATGCTCAGACAATGCCGCTAACATGATAAAAATGGGAAAAATAATTGACCTATGGCATGTTACATGCAATTCCCGCACTGCTAATCTTCTGGCCAAAGAACTTGTCTCAGTTGAGGTGGCATCAAGGGTAAATACTGTGTTGAAAGTTTTTACTTCAGCTGATCAATAAATCCGTCTTCTTGCATTTGGTGGCCACTGCATATCACTGGCTTGTGAAACACGTTGGTGTAGCAATAGAGATGCCTTTCTTTGCCTCAAGAATAACCTAGCAGCAATGAAGAAAGTAGTTGGCAAAATAGTAGGGATAAAAATTGGCAAACAGCTCTAAAGTTAATATTTGTTGAAAACTTCATGCAAGAAGTTGATGATGGGATCAAGTTATTTGAGCCAGTATGCATTCTAATAAACAAGTGTTAACAGACGAAGTTCAGTATTGCTGATGCAGCAGAGGAGTGGTTTCAATTGAAATTGCCAGATGGATATCCTGAACTTGAAGAAAAAGTTGAAAAAAGGTGAGACTATGCAGTCACAATATATGGCTTTACTGCAAACTTTTTGCACCTGATATATCGAGGGAAGAGATTTGAGTTCAGAACAGTTTGATGAGGAATGTAAGGTTATAAAATAGTCTATTTTTCGAGGAAATTGTTAGAGGACAATTTTTAATATCTCAAACTCAGCAGAATGAAATTCACAGTAATAAAACTCGTACTTGTCATAGGTGGAAGAGTTCCTGCTCGACCAACTTGTAGGAGATGGGTTGGAAGACCTAGCAAAATTCATCAGTGATAGCGAAGACAGTGTTTTTCGTGTGCTGAAATTACAAGGTCATCAAAAGTCCATCAACCTCCTGGGAGCTTGTTACATGCAAGCATCCAGGTTTAAGCAATCTTGCAAATAAATTACTTAATGTCCCTGCATCTTCTGCACAACTTGAAAGAGTGTTTAGCAATTGGTCATATGTACACTGCCCATTAAGGAACGCGCTTATATTTGAAAGATCTAAAAGGTTGCTACATGTCTACCATACACTTAAACTTAAAGATGTCAATCTGATGAATATTAGCCACTGGAAAAAAAACATTAATAAACAGTAAATTCTTTTAATTGATTAGGGGAGTGTATGTTATCCCTACTTACCAGTATTTTTCATTATTGTTCCACTGCCAGTAGCTGATATTTAACAATACGCTCAAAAACATCTTTTATTCTGTGAATTTAGATGAAATTTTAGATAGGTAGGCCTACACCTCAAAAGGGGGTGTGTCAATCATTTATGTTCATAGAATTAGAAACAAAAACATTTACGCCTACTCCAGGAACTTTATATATGTATGGCCCTAGTGTTTCCAGCTGAATATCTATCAATCCCACATAACTCAAGATAGGCATTAAAAACTAAGTAGGCCGACACTGTCCTATACGACATCTCCAAATTTAATACTATAAAACAATACTAAATGCCAACTTGTCAAAGATTGAGACAACACGACCAAAAATTGTAGTTTTAATGGTTTAAAATTACAACTTGGAGACTAATTTTTTCTCAATGTGGCTTTATTGTATTCTTATTCTTGACATTTTCTAATTGTATTATGTTGTAATCATTCCGTAGAACTCCCAAAAATACATCATAATTGTAGTTTTAAAACAATAGAAATACCTTCCTCTGTCTGAAAGAGAACTAACCAGCAATAAAGAGAGCAGTTAGCCCTGGAACTAAAAGTAAACATACAGCTCTTAAGTTGTTTTTGAAGGTAACTTTCACGAGGCCTTGATAGAGGTGCAGTAATATACTTCCTTCAATGTTTCACTTAGTGGCAGTGGACATAATTTCACTACTATTAAAATACCACTTAATATAATCCTCAATCTAGCCTACTGCATACATAACTAATTGTAAGTACTTGCCATAGAAAATTAAAAAAAAATGACATAAAGTGGCTACAAATGACTCAGGCCTACACCAATAAATCTAGAAAATATTGCTTTGACTCGTGGATAATTTGGCCTTTAGACAATTCAGTCTTGGAATGTTATTGATTTCCTGGCAGGCCTAGCAATGTTAGGCTTGTAATAGGCTAATTAAGTTGAAAATGCACTAAACATAGGTTTTATTATTAAAATGTATTAGTAAATGGTTAAATAATATTTTCCAATAATCGTAATCACTTCTTTAGCAGTATATGTAAAATTAATTTTCTACGCGTACAATATGTAACTATTAGTAATATTCTACATAACATATTCTACGGTAGAATATACACGTAGATGATCGATTATACAATTAAGGGGGAGTGGTGGGTGGGTGGGGGGGGGGGGGGTGAGGGGAGGGAAGGGTAGGGGAATGTAGTGGCGTTTGAGGTCCATGGAGAGAGGGCGGAAACGTCGCATTGTCAAACTATAAGCGGACAACCGAGATATCCACCATATTGCTTCCCCCTGTTTTTCTTCATTTCTTGCCTTTGGACGGCATGGAAGAATAGCCTTGTTAGCTTTTATGAAGCTAGAATATCTACCTTATATGGTAATTTTCATTTTGAGTTAGACAACAAATTAATTATGAGCGTTTGTTGTTCACAAATGATGTTATTTTAAATAATTGAATTTATTTTCCGTTCAACAATATTGAATAAGCGAAGTTTTTCCCTTCTAAATGAAGCAAAATAATTTAAAATAGAGGGGGTAATTCTTAGAGATCGATCGTCCATTGTCGTCTGTCATGGCTGCCGAAGCAAACGAGGTACCCATCCCTAATCAAGATAAGTACCGTATTTATTATATTTTAATTGTTGTCGCAGCGCGCTCTTCCGTATCTAGTATTGTTTAGAATGTGAAATAAGAGATATTTCCTAAATTTTGTGACCATACGACAAAAACTGGCGATTCGATAAAACGTGACTGTAACCTGAGCGTCGCCTATCCCCCCATTCCCTGCCATACGCCTCTTCTCCGGACGTCCGACGCTCGACCGCCGTCGCATCGAGGGGCGTATTGCCCCCGCCTCGTCGCCCCTTTCCCCTTCTTGGGGAACGAGGGGGGCGGTACTCCCGCCTCACCAATCACGTGTCGAGAGTACGTCGCCCACGTTTCGGTCGGGGCGCCCGCAGCGCGGCGCGCGGCCGCCTCGGGAAACTCGTCCCCGCCTCGCACGAGCGAAGAAAGACCTCCCGTCGCCTCATGCATCCCGATTGCCTCGGCATTTCTGCTCTCGCCCCGGACGGACTCACGGCCCCACCCCCCGCCCTCGCCCCCTCTCGCCCGCCCCTCCTCCACACACCACGACTGGACGAACCCAACCTGGACCGAATTCGAAATAAGCGAGTCGAATGTTGTTTCCACGCTCACTCTCAGTCCGGAACTTGCCCCCTCCCCCCCCCCCCCCCCCCCCCAGGGTCCCGATCGATTGTCCCATTTGATTTCACACATCTCGATCCACCGTTTTCACTCATTCACGATCGACATCGGCTCAACGTTCGACGATTTCCACGATAAACGCCAGTCTTCGATTTTCTCCGACAACCTCTACAATACAAACTATTGAGAGCGCCTTAAAATTAACTTATGGAATAACATTTGTTTCATTCTCTTCCTACACTTGTTTTCAATTATATGTGATTTGCATTCACTTACAGTGTGTGTGCACGAATTTTAGAAAAAAAATGCAGGATTGGTGCGAAGGCTTCCGCGGTGCTGTGATGATAAGGGCAGCATTCGTCTGGGGTTTTTCACCGCGTTGTTGTTTTCAAAGACGACAGTTTCGCCTGCATTCCAGCACGCGTCATCGACCTGAAGACGCCTGCTGGAATGCGGACGAAACTGCTGTCTTTAAAAACAACAACGCGGTGAAAATTCCCAGAAGAATGCTGCCCTTATCAAAATGCAGGATACTGCTGACTTTTTAAAAATATTCATTTGTATTTATAGAACGACACACGACGAGCTCTTACTACACGCTATTCTTCAAAGCTTTCAGCAAGGAAATCCCAAGAGTTTTTTATTTATTTATTTAAAGAAACAAAACCACATACAGTTATGGTGCCATTTTATAGTGTCAATGTAACAATACACAAATGTAAGGACATATACAAGCAAACTTAACAACAGGTTACGAGTAGAAATTTAGGAAATATAAAAAAAAGGAAAAATAGGGGAATAACTACTTAAGTAGGTGAAAGATAAGAAAGAGAAAGGCTTCTAAAGGATTGAGACGAAAGTGCAAAAGGATCGATGTGTGAGAAGGGAGGGAATTCAATGAAGAGGCGGATGAAAAAGTGAACGTTTTAGTGATCAAAAGTCTGGGAATGGGAAGCACATGTGGATGGAGTAATGGATGAGAACGGGTGGGGCGGGATGGAACTTTGAAATTGATTAAGGAATGATGACGATCACAGCTGTTATGGTCCCGAATGGTACGCGGAAAAAATGACAATTTATACCTATCGGTTCTACAATCTAGCTCTCTAATTTTATTGGCGCGATCTAATCTGCCGTAGTACGAAGGGGTTAATAGTATGTTTTTTACGTCGTCAGTAAAATGATTTTCCTGAAATTTATTTAAGAGGTTAAGCCTATAATTTAATCTACGCTGTGATAGCGATTCCCATCCTAATTCTTCTAACAGTCCAGACACACTAGCCAACTTATCGTAGCATCGTTTCACAAACCTAACTCCTCTTCACTGTACGCGATCTAACTCTGATATCAACCCCGTTTCGTATGGATCCCATAATCTAACAGTATATTCCAGATGAGGCCTAACGATTGAAAAATAACAACGTTCTTTCACTTTCTCATCACATTTTCCGAGTACTCTCTTGATAAAGCCTAGCTTCCTATATGCTTGACCGCATATTTCCCTAATATGTTTTCCCCAAGATAGGTCGTGGGTAATTGTGACCCCTAAGTACTTAACATACTCGGCGTGAATAATTTCCGTATTTTTAATTCTGTAAGCCCTACCTGGCCTATTTTTCTTTTTCCAAAAGCTGACTGCTACGCACTTTTTTATGTTTAGTTCCATCTGCCACTTTTCGCACCAAGCATGAATAGCAAGTAGGTCGATTGTTAACGAGTCGCTATCTTCGGAATTGTTAATATCCCTATACACAACCGCGTCGTCTGCGAAGAGTCTAAGCTTACTTTTAACGACGTTGCTAATATCATTTATGTACAAGAGAAATAAAAGTGGACCAATTACACTTCCCTGAGGAACACCCAATGTGACACTAATTGTGTTTGACATGGTACCATATATGACAACCCTTTGTTCCCGCCCATGTAAGAACTGATTAATCCAACAAATAATGTTTTTATCTATACCATATGCTTCTAGTTTTGAGAGTAACTTAACGTGAGGCACATTATCGAAAGCTTTCTTAAAATCGAGGAATATCGCGTCAACTTGAACATTATTTTCACCCGAGAGCAAGATGTCATGAACGAAGAGGGCCAATTGGGTTTCGCAAGATCTACCCTTTCGAAATCCGTGTTGGTTATTTATTAACAATTCCTCCCTATCTAAATGGCTCATAATGGAGCTTACGATCATGTGTTCAAATACCTTACAGGAAATGGATGTGAGAGAAATAGGCCTATAGTTACTAGGGTCTTCCCTGTCGCCGCTTTTGAATATAGGTGTGACATTTGCTACTCTCCAGTCCTTAGACACTACGTGATCTACTAAAGATTTGGTAAATATTTATTCAAAGTAAGGCGCTTTGTCTGATGCCAATGTTTTATAAACGCGAGCAGGTATTGGATCTGGACTAGGGGATTTGTTGGGGTTGATATATTGTAGCTGATGGTCTATGCCGCGACAATTTGTAATAATTTCAGGCATACATGCTTGGGAACGAACAGGCTGCGGATCGAAAAGATGTGGTGTATAAGTAGTGAAAATGCTTTTGAAGAATGAGTTTGACCAATTGGCTTTTTGTAGACTGTTGGTTAGCTTTTCCCCATTGATATTCTTAAGCGTGTGTACTGTTGATTTATTTCCTTGAGTGTCCCTAACATACGACCAAAATGCCTTGGGATTATCGTTCAATTGTTCTCCCAGTAATTTACTTTTGAAATCAGCTAACGCCCTTCGGCACGCTTTTTTTGCTAAGAGTTTAGATACTTTGTAATTTTCGGTGACTGTGTATAGTTCTTCGGAGGATTTGTTAATTTTTGCCCTATTTAACCTAGCATGACATGTTCTCTGGTGCTTTAATGTTTTTCTAACCTCCGCGTTATACCACCTAGGCTCTGCATTGGCTCTTTTCCATTTACTTGGTATGTATTTGCTAACTACTGATCGTGTAACGTTGAGGAAAGTATTCCACAAAACCTCAGTATTACTGTGGATACTTATTTTTTTTAAATTAGTAAATGACTTTTGCAACTCTCGTTTCATACCTTCGTAGTCAGTCTTATTAAACATGTAGATTTTTCTTTGTGGATTATGTTTCTTGATCATGCTCACGGAAAAATTAGCTTTAACTATCTTGTGGTCGCTTATTCCCTTATCCGTACCTATGTTTACAACCATGTGTGGAATATTTGTCGCTAAAAGATCAAGTGTATTTTTCCCTCTAGTTGGAGCAGTGACTAATTGATGTAGTGAGAGAGATGTGAATGTATACAAAAGTGACTCACAAAGGTCTTTGTCTTTCCCCCAGTGATAAAACTGTACGTGTACCAGTCTATGGACGGAAGATTGAAATCCCCACCGATTATAATATGACAGTCGTTTTTTTGAGTGGTTAACTTACTGAGTTGACTTTCTAGTCCTAATATTGAGCTTACATGGGTATCTGGTGGTCTGTAATATGCGCACACACAGATTGTTTTTGCTTTAGGATTTTGAATGGAGCACCATACGCTTTCTACCTGGTCGTCGGAAAATGACTCCCTCCTACAAATATAACACTCCTTCACTGCAATAAAAACTCCTTCCCCGGTTCTTTCGACTCTATCTTTTCTATAAATTGTGAAATCTTTCGGGAATACTTCATTATCTGCGATTTCGTTAGACAACCAATTTTCCGTCTCTATAATTAAGTCTGCGCTAGTAGTTTCAATTAGATGGTAGAAGTCAGCTACTTTATTTCTTAAGCTACGGCAGTTTACTACTACGACAGAAAAGTATTAATCACTGAGCGTATTCCCGTAAAGTGTATTTTCGTTACAACTAGCTTTCTTAGGTATATTCCAAAGTAAATTACTGCTATTTTTTGAAACTGGCCTCTTACTGTTCTCGTAGGACTTGACACTTTCTTGGATATTTTTTCTATTAAATTTTTATCGCGATGGTACCTGATTCGACCCACTAGCTGACCTACTCTCTGCCCTACCCTCTATCCTAAAAAAGGTCTACAGTGAACGAGTATGCTCACTACACACTAGCTGCCTCGGCCGTGTAATGGACACCAGAACGGTTCAGAGGGGTCCGACATGATCGGATTGCCGGCCGAAGGTCGACTAAGGAGGCTCCAATGTCCGTGCAGAAGCGACGCAGCCTCTGGCTTATGCCCTCCACTCGGCTCCAAACCAGGGGTCCACGATCGATCCTCGGGACAAGAGTACAAATTGCAAGCGTCATGTCAACCCCTTCGTCGCGACTTACCCGCTTCACTTCGGAGTCCAGTTCCCTGAAGGAACGCAGGATCTCCTCGGATCCACGGTCCATGGCGTCGTTAACGCCGACATGGGCCACAATCTGCAGACTTGAGCACTTCGTGCCCCGCACCGCCGCACCAACCGCCTGCGTCACCTGCGGAACACCGCCACTAGGAATGCACCATGACGTTACACGGTGGCTTATACCCTGATGGCCTGCCCTTTCCCGCAAAGGGACCATCACACGGCGGACGTTACAACTACCTAGCACTACAATTCCCCCCTTCCCACTCTGACGACTCTTCCTAGGTGCCGGTCTTGGAGGGGGAGTAGGCACGTCAGGCACCTCGGAATTTCCATCCGAAAGCAACTGGTACCTGTTCGAAACGGGAATGGGAGGTGCCAAAGCATCTCCTGAACCACGCTTCAGAGTGACCTTACCTCCACTCCTCCGAGACACGACCCTCCAGACCTCCGGTTTACCGAGTTGTACTGCCTCTTCATCGGAAGAAGGACCTTAGGCAAACTCTCGATCGTCCAGCCGCTGTTAGCAATCGAGCGAACTCGTGCGGCCCGTAGGGCACGGCGAACTTTCGAAGAGCGACCCAAATTTCCATCCACCTTCGGGACACATACCACTCTTTCGACCTTAGACTGGAGTTCCCGCAGGATTCTCTCCAACTCGGCGATGCGGTCTCGGAGAGCCGCACACTCGCCGGCGTTTTTGATCATCCCAACAGGTGACCTATTCGAAGACATCCTAGCACTACTCGCAATGAACACCCAAGGAAAAAAGCTTAACTACAAAAAGATGGCTATACTCAAAAGAACTGAGCGATCCTAAACTCAGTAACAATGAACAAAGTAACAATAATACTTCTACGAAATAACTTTAACACAGACCTCACACCTGGCAAAGAGATAACTAAAATACGAGATAAATAAGAACACAAACTCTCTAGCACAACGAAATAAAATAAAACCAAAACAAATGTCTACTTATCACTACACAGTACAACGAACTACGGCAACGGGAAAGCAGGTGCACAGCGCAGGTAGGGGTCTGCCTCGCTGAGGGGATTAACCGGTTCCAGGGAGAGGTCAGGCAGGCACGTCCGCTCGCTCCGAGAGTCAGCAGAAGAATGAAATATACACCAGAAGGTGACCCGTACATCGTCTCCTTCCCTCCGGGCCTTACCACCTAGTGGGACCACTATACGACGGACATTATGACTATAATTCCCTCCTTTCCCTCTCGACTCCCACTCGGTGACCCACCTCCCAGCTCTATTTCCGATATCTCAGCCTCCGCCAGAGCATCGAACCTTTTGCTCACAGGGATCCGAACTTCCCCGAACCTGGACACGTTTGGAGGGTGTTGGGCCCTCCCCATTCCCCCGCGACCTTCCAGGACTTGCCACCAACCGCTCCACCAGGGCATCTACATCTACGTAATACCCTTCGAGTCACCACGAGGGTGTGTGGCAGGGGGTGAAGATCACCAAACATGCACTGCGGGGCACGGAGCTCGTCCACGCACGGAGCTCGTCCACCGTCCTCTCAAGCCCAGCGATCCGAGCCCCTAAGGACACGCAATCGGGTGAGCCCCTGAGGAGGTTAAGAGCAGACCTGAAGACGATAAGGCGAGAATAAAAATTAATGCAGTTAAAGACTTATATAGATACAAGTACTTAATGACAACTTCTGTCAAAAAACTTCATTTTTACGCTATTTACATTACATTATGCGCTATTACATATGACGATATTTCTTTCATACTTCTTAAGAGCTACGGAAATAAAAATGAAACTTTGAATACGGTGTCTATTAGTAAGACGGGAGAATCTTGCTCCAACTGTCCACGCTGTCTGAGGCAATGAAGAGGCAGCATCGTTCACTAGAGCCAACAGTACCTTTTGAGGCATTCGTTTGCGAAATATCTGAGATGAAAGCCTCGTTGCATCGAACAGGCGCGTGCTAATCTATTTTCCAAGTCTCGTCGATTTTTCCACTTCCGCGAAGCCCTGCGTGGAAGACAGCGGCGTCCCGGCCGACGGTCCGTCGTCCAGCGTGCGACCTTGACGACGCTGTTACAACTGCAAAAACTGGATTCCTCCATCCTTCAAGTACGTCCTAGTTTTCCTCTTCTTCTCGCCCCACCGTCCCCCCCCCCCCACTCTCCCTCTCGCCCCACGCGAAAGAACATATTTCGCTTCTCATTTCACGTATGTCACACACGAGCATTTCACCTGGTTCCGTCACTGTTTATCCGGTCTAAGGGTGCCGTTCCAGGATTCTTAGATTCACCAGTCGACGCTCTTCCCTCCAGCTACTTGTTACCGTCAGCGTTTCCTTCTAATTCTGGAGACAATAAGGCATTGTCCCCGAAATGCGCTAACAGCTAATTATTTCACGAATTGTGCCCAGGATTTCATTTTCCTCGGTTCACCCGTTGACTCAAAATGGCAGTTCTTGAAAACAATCTTCACCAAAGAAAACAACATTCGGGAAAAAATTTATTTAGTTTCCTTCGTCAAAATATTTCTTTAGTTTGCGGTGCAACATAAGAAATTGTCACATCGTTTCCTATACGCTCGATTTGCGCTGCTTCTTATTCAGTTACTCTGCACAACACAGAGACAAACTTAATCATAGATTTAAAAAAATAACAGAAATCAATGACAATTATTGAGTGAAGACAATTGGCCGAGACACTCAAATTCAAATCGCCGCGAAGAAGGGCTTCCCACATGGAATTCTGTTCGTAGCCCGTCGCGATCGCTCCGTACAGGGTGTGGACTGTTCAAGATGATTTCGATCACGTTACTCCCGAGCCACGTGGTACAGTGGCGGAAAAAATTAACGCAAAATTTTTCGCGCGCCAGAATGCGGCATTTTTGGGAACTTCTAGGAGCTGTACACACTCCAAAGACTGGCAACACTGAGGAGAACATCGTCTACCGCAAATATTTGAAATCCGTAATGGAGCTCACATTTGTCGGACCCTAGAACTTAGTCATCAATCGCCTTATTTTTGAGCTTTCGTCTCATATCATTCGCACATTCAGTCACGGTGCATCGCTGTGTTTGCTTCAGCATGGTTATTACGTTGAATAATATCATTTATACTGAAAGACTGATTATAAAAAATATTCACTATCCCACCCAATTCCCAAGGGATATATATTGTAGTCGACTTTCCGAGGACCTTTATGAATGACGCGTACTGCGTCTGTTTCACCGAAATGATATAAATCGAGATTTATCAGCACCAAATGTCGATACAAAAAAGATTTAATTGAAATAAGTATAGTCTATGTGATGTAATTTGTCACGATTTTCCATTTGTAGATTGACTAAGTTCCTTTAACGGATATTTATTAAATTCAAAACGGATATTTATTAATGAATCGTTCTTGACCCAATATAAATATCGTCTTTAGTTCGTCAGAATGGGATTAAACTATGAAAACATACGTAAAATATAATTTCACGAAATAAAAATAAATGTGCTCGCATCGATACTGAATAATATAGGCATATTTTCCCGATATTTCTTTCATCTTATCACAGGAAGCTTGGTGACGAGCTGTCCAATGTTACGCTTTGTCTTGTAAATGCAGAATATACGAATAAACATTCAGAAAAGTTTGCCCAAATTAGGTGTAGTGATGGATAACATATGTATGATTGCATAATATCTTATATGCTTAGCTATAAATTCACCGCACATATGAAATTAACAAAAAGCCTTTTAAAAGACTTCGGTTTGGAGTAGAGTATCATTAATGAAATACATTAATAGGTAACGTTAATGTTGTAGCTATCAGATGTATTTGGCTAGCTAAAGAGTGGTCCGTGTTCGATTTTTAATGAATGCAAATGAGCTTTTATATAAATTTTCTCATATTGCTAATATGAATGAATGTAATGTGTAGCAGCAATGACTGGCTGATAGAATGTAATTTTTTAAATACAAAAGAGATAAAATTTGCCGAATAAAAGTAATTTTAATTGACCAGAAATTGAATGAAAAACTCAAAAATGTCTCGACCAGGGGTGGGATCACGGTTTGCTTCTTCTTATGGTCATAATTGTCATCCAAATGGCAAGCCGCATTGGTAGGGCAATGCACAAGGTCCTGGGAGCGCACTCCACTGCTATGTAGTACTCAATCTTTCTTGATGATGATCACGTTTTCGAAATCATGAGCGTACTCCAACAATGTTAATATGAAGAACCATAATTGCGATTCAGGTTTGCAACCCAGTAACAACTACTGAGCTTTCTTATGTCAAGGCGAATTTATGATGATGTTTCGTATCCTTTCGGTGAATTTATTTGCGTCCGTATGCGTTACTGTGAACTACGTTACCTTTAAAATGAGTGGTGGTATTGTCTACGAACGTTAAAAATAACTATAGGATAGGAAAAAGCATACTACTCTCCCGGGAATACAAACAGAAAGAAGTAGTTCTCAGATTTCACCTCATCAGCCCAGACCATTCCAATCAAATGCCATTAGTTCCCATTATGCATGGGTTTGGAGGCCAGCCACCTTTAGTCTGAGTTAAAGCAACGAGCAATTTTGGAGGACTCTTGAGGATCCCTAGAGGTTTCCCCGTGTCGATACAAAGCTCCACCAATACTAATCCATTCAATATCGGAATGTATGAAGGGCGCATTATATTGATTTGGGAAATAGTATGCCTTTAATGAGAGCTTACTTTCCCCTTGTATTGCGGGAAATACCTTTTCTGCCATAGATAATGTTTCGGACGCCAGGCGTTTAACTTACAGGAAAGAAGTGGTATTTGACTTCTCTTACGCCATTAAAAGTATTCGACGGGGACTTCCAATTTTTTCGAAGCGCGACGAGCCTTTTCTTTCTGGTGCAGCAAGTATTTGAAACCTGTGCGTTATTCACAACAACAAACCACCCCGACCATCACCACCCGGAACTTGGCCAAGGTTTACTGATGACTACTTCATTGAGACGAGCGTCGATAGACGAACAAGCAGAGCGGACAGCGCAAGCCGATATATTTTTCAAAGTTTTAGCGGCCTCTCCCAAAATTCTTGGAGGAAAAAAATATCTTATTAGCATTTAAGTATGCCTCATTTTTCTCCCAGGCGGAGGAATCGGATAGTAGGTTTGTAAAAGGCAAAAACATCTGTCGAAAAATTACCCGAAGAGGTGTTGCGCCGTCAACTTTCACCCACTGAACTTTTATTTGGTGTTTAAAAGTAAAACTCCATGACACAGAGACTTGGTTAGGAAATCGAGAATGGTGGGGGATGGATCGATTATAAGGCTAATAAACATCCACATTCTTTACGTAAATATCAGCATATTTCTCAATGATCAATTGCTGTGATCATGTGCGCACATTACTCAAATTGAGAGAATTACGCATACATTTTAACCTTTTCCACTCGTTCTAAATAGAGCAGTATAGTGTCCCTTTTCAACATCCGTTAAAATAAATTACCACTAAAAGATGAAATTTATGATCCTGTAAAAACTCTGTTAATATCTTCATGTGGGGGCACTCACAACTTTTACTTCCATTGAAGCAATAATATTACGACACATTAGAAGAGGAATAGATTCTTTAGGAACGTAGCAATCGTATAATCTTTGATGGTGCACATTCCTAATTTGCACTCCATTGACTACTCTGCGGATTTATGAGGAGTATACAAATGACCATCGGGAAAATATCTAATCACTGCTTATTTGCCACATGAAAAAGATGATTTTTAGTATTTTATCACTTTCATTGGGGAAGATACTCGATGCATTTTTGTCGTAGTATTACTTACTCATGGGTAAAAAAATGCTCCTCATAAAATTTAACTCCGTCATTTTAGCAAATATTTTTCAATGCGAATATGTCAAAAGGTATTTAAGTGATTCATTAATCTACGTTATCCTTTAAGTATTATTCTCCATCTTATAAGTTGAACTGTTGTACTACACGCTTAATGCATTGCTCTTAGCAAACCTATAAAACAATGCTGGAAAAGCTACAAATACCGTTTTAAAGATATTTTGAAGAAAATTCCACCCTTCTTTGGTCTCTCACTCACATAAGTAATCGGTATTTACAAGTTCGGCAGATAGAACCAAACTCTAATTCCTAATAAAAATAATTGCCCTCTTTACTAAATCATTCCAAAGTAATTTAAAGGTGAATGTAGCACCAGGTAAGTTCACTAAATCGAGTAACTGACACAATCAGAGATCCGGTCTATTCCCTCCTTCATGAATAGCTTTTCATTGAGTGGTGAATTGCCGAATGAGTGGATATGAGCATCGTACGACAGACAGGACGTAGAAATCAAGTGGGGCCGAGTACCCGAGAATGGGAAGTAAATATCTCATTCGACGACCAAGGAGACCGCTGTGATTCTTTTGCAAAGTCCGAATATATGTAAAACTTACACACTCATGGTTGAGGTCAATGTCCATTCCCTGGGCCTTCCGCGGATTCCTGCGAAGTTTTGGTTGCAATAAACTTCATCGATCAAGAGGAATCCGCGTCCAGTGGTTCTTACTACAAAACGAAAAAAGGGAATTCTAATGTTTCCTTTAAAAACTGGACCAAATAGAATGTTCTGGATATTTGAAAGTAGTTTTCATACATAAAATAATATTACGTTGGGAGGAATTTAGAAATTTAAGTGTTTGAGACGACCTGTATGCACGAGGGCGGAAACTTACGTAGGGTTTTAAGTTATTGGGAATACTTTTAAAGAAAAATTTTCCCCACATGGAAACCATTCTATTCAACCAGATTTCCCATTCTTTAACTTGAAATTCACAGGATATTACGCCAAAATGTTATTTGTAATGCATCATATTTATCGGAAGTAGTTTGAGGCCTATTAAAACGATGTTCATCCACAGCTCTTCCCTGCACGCGGAAATACGTTTTATAGTAAGTGAATTTGATCTGGAGAATAAAAAATTTTTATGTTCCAACAAATCATGCTTTCATCGTATTGCTTCTTAAGTTTCAATCAAGAAAATCTTTTTACACGGTCCAAAGCTCTAAAAAAATATGGTAATAATCTCTACATAATCAACTACGAATTTGGAACCTCGACTGAGTGCGGGTTGAAGCAAGGTCATCACGTTTATAGCTCCTAGACGATCTCGCGAACGTAAACTTTATTAGTATGACTATTTACATGACGCGTAAAATCGATATCTAATCATAGAGAGTTTGAATCTTCCCGGTTTCCATATCTTGTCTCATTGTTGTCAAGTTGTCGAAGGAAAAGCGATTTCAATTAGTTCCCGTGTACGCCGCATTCAGACGCCAAAGAGTTTTGCGTTAATTTTTTCCGCCACTGTACAATAGCGCTCGATTCGAGATTTTGGTATGCTTCGCCCACTCGGACGGATAACTTAAGCGAGAGATATGATATTTGTGGCATCTGTAATCGTGGCATTCAAATCTCTCGGCAAATATTCCCGCGAGGGAAAAATCCAAGCGTTGTTATTCCTTGGGTTTGCGACGCGGAATTCGAATGTTAAGGTAGTGAGGATGAAATTTCCTACACTTAGATGTGGTAAAAAAATCAGCAATGCGTACTTTGTGTTTCCTCGACTATTTTTGAAAATTAATCATATTGTCACCGCGGTACATTTTCCTGAATCACAATAAACCTTCCGTTTTGATGGAGTTACAAACGTACTTATTGTGAAATTAATTAGTCAAGTCTCAGACTTATTGAGATATTTTCATTTGATTACTTACAATTTCTGTCATGTACAACTATATTACTGCACCATTAATAATACAATATTTAATTCGTGTGTCTCATAGCTAGTGAAATTAAAACGTAGATATCGAATATGGTCTCTATTATGATTAGGGAACCATCTCGCTCGCACTACCTTAAATGAAAATCTTATATGAATACGTGTTTATTACTCGGTATGATTCCTTGTAATAAGTTAACTGCCATTATAACAATATGAAGCGTATTACCTCGCTTTTATAGGAAAATCTGTGCGCAGGGAATCTAATTATACCGTCGTCAACAGCCACACGTCCGCGTATTAAAATATCATTAAATTACCAGAAATTCAGTCAGTTAGCATGCAATTATTTTCGCTTTCATCCAAGCACATAAAAAATACGAAGTACACACAAAAAAAGTTTCGCGCAAATCTGCGCTCCATGTCCGCCAAAAGGCAAATGCATACGCGTTGTCCAAAATCTCGAACGAGTCCTCGTTGTAAGCTCATCACGCGTGCGTCATGTGCGTAGCAGTCAGCTTTTGGAAAAAGAAAAATAGGCCAGATAGGGCTTACAGAATTAATAATACGGAAATTATTCACGCCGAGTCTGTTAAGTACTTAGGGGTCACAATTACTCACGACATATCTTGGGGAAAACATATTCGGGAAATATGCGGTCAAGCATATAGGAAGCTAGGCTTTATCAAGAGAGTACTCGGAAAATGTGATGAGAAAGTGAAAGAACGTTATTCTTCAATCTTTAGGCCTCATCTGGAATATGCTGTTAGTATATGGGATCCATATGAAGCGGGGTTGATATCGGAATTTGATCGCGTGCAGCGAAGAGGAGCTAGGTTTGTGAAACGATGCTACGATAAGTTTAGTAGTGTGTCCGGATTGTTAGAAGAATTGGGATGGGAGTAGCTATCACAGCGTAGATTAAATTATAGGCTTAACCTCTTAATGAAATTTCTGGAAAAACATTTCTCTGACGACTTAAAAAACATACTAATCACCCCCTCGTACTACGACAGATTAGATCGCGCCAATAAAATTAGAGAGATAGATTGTCGAACCGATAGGTATAAATTGTCATTTTTTTCAGCGTACCATTCGGGACCATAACAGCTGTGATCGTCGTCATGAATAGTGCGAATAGTGACATTAGCTAGATTGTAGATCTCTTTCTTTATAAATTATCTACGCTATTATTTATGCATGACGTAAACATTGATGTTCTTATTTATGCATGATATTTTGAATCTGTAGTAGTAGTCTTTATATCCCTTGCATGTTGGAACGATTGACGATGGAATGTTTCTTGGGTATTTGATTTTTAATTGGTGCCTTGCATGTGTGGTACGCTGGTTTCAATGTAGTTTCTGTGTTTTGCCGTGTAATACATGCATGCCTGGTGCTTCCGCACCTGGCATGCATGTATTACACGGCAGGTGCAAGACACCCTTCGGGTGGCTAGCAGGGTAGGACGTAGATGTAGATAGATAACTCCTTAGTTATATGATAGGGACTTGGAAAGGGAATCATCTGAGCTTGAGAAAGTTTGAGACGGCGGGTGGGGCATCTTCCCTCCCTCTTGGATTCGACGCAACCCCTCCCCTCCCCTCATCTCCATCGCGTGATGATTACTCCTCGATTGGTGACTCCCCCGCCCCACCGCCCCCCGCCCCGCACATTATCGATTCCCTCGGCCTCCGCCGCCAAAGGGGGCGGGGGGTTGGACTCGTGTTGGCGGAGGGGGCGGGTGAGGGCGTGGTCCCAAATGCAGGGTGGGCACAGATGGCTTCGCTTGTTTATTTAAATGGCCGTCCTTCCAGCAACACTTCCCTCTGGAGCGAGGGTTAATCCTAACGGTTAGATCTTGCACTCGTCCGATGAGAGACTTGCCTCCCTATATGGTCCTGGCCGCTAGCGTCAAGAGGCTGCATTCATTTCCCCGTTTCTATGCCTCGATTAAAACATCCGAGTAGACTCAATTCAACGGAAATAGTTTCAAATCGTCGTCGAGATAACTACGAGTCAATAGCGAAGCAAGAACACGGCTCTAAAATCGAGAGTATTGGCCAGAACACGTGACCGCCGCTTTTTAAAATAGTGACTGAAATACCTCAACTCGGTGGAGTTGACATTAAGTTAAAGGAAATAAATTACTTTATAAAACGAAGCAAAGAATTATGCTGTTAGTTAACCCCAAGAGGTTCTGCAACAGCTGGTATTCGAAAGTTTTCAAAGAAACTCTAAGGTGGACGATATTAGAAAAATTTGTTCAACCAGCATCCGCTGTGTCAACATCTATATCTTCTTATTACCAAGCAAACCACCAAAAAAAAGGAGTTTGGCAGGGGGTGACACATCACCAACATGAACTAAATTGAAGAAATTTACTTCGTTAGAGTTCCATATACTAGCGGCGTACTCCAAGTGAGGACTAACGAGAGAATAATAACATCGCCCCTTTACTTTCTCGTCACACATTACGAGGAAAGAAATTTTTTACCTCTCATTTTGGCATTCGGTTATCTCATTCATTTCGCCAGATTAGTTCCCGATACATGTTGTGGAATGAAAATAATTCGCTTCATTTCATTCTAAAGCTAGCCTGATCTACATATTTCTGTATTCTCAGGCTAGCTTACTTAGAATTAATATTTACCAAATCTTTAGTAGATCACGTAGTGTCTAAGGACTGGAGAGTAGCAAATGTCACACCTATATTCAAAAGCGGCGACAGGGAAGACCCTAGTAACTATAGGCCTATTTCTCTCACATCCATTTCCTGTAAGGTATTTGAACACACATTCGTAAGCTCCATTATGAGCCACTTAGATAGGGAGGAATTGTTAATAAATAACCAACACGGATTTCGAAAGGGTAGATCTTGCGAAACCCAATTGGCCCTCTTCGTTCATGACATCTTGCTCTCGGGTAAAAATAATGTTCAAATTGACGCGATATTCCTCGATTTTAAGAAAGCTTTCGATAATGTTCCTCACGTTAAGTTGCTCTCAAAACTAGAAGCATATGGAATAGATAAAAACATTATAAGTTGGATTAATCAATTCTTACATGGGCGGGAACAAAGGGTTGTCATAGACGGTATCATGTCAAACACAGCGTTACATCGGGTGTTCCTCAGGGAAGTGTAATTGGTCCACTTTCATTTCTCTTGTACATAAATGATATTAGCAACGTCGTTAAAAGTAAACTTAGACTCTTCGCAGACGACGCGGTTGTGTATAGGGATATTAACAATTCCGAAGATAGCGACTCGTTAACAATCGACCTACTCGCTATTCATGCTTGGCGCGAAAAGTGGCAGATGGAACTAAACATAAAAAAGTGCGTAGCAGTCAGCTTTTGGAAAAAGAAAAATAGGCCAGGTAGGGCTTACAGAATTAAAAATACGGAAATTATTCACGCCGAGTCTGTTAAGTACTTAGGGGTCACAATTACTCACGACCTATCTTGGGGTAAACATATTAGGGAAATATGCGGTCAAGCATATAGGAATCTAGGCTTTATCAAGAGAGTACTCGGAAAATGTGATGAGAAAGTAAAAGAACGTTGTTATTTTTCAATCGTTAGGCCTCATCCGGAATATGCTGTTAGATTATGGGATCCATACGAAACGGGGTTGATATCAGAGTTAGATCGCGTACAGCGAAGAGGAGCTAGGTTTGTGAAACGATGCTACGATAAGTTGGCTAGTGTGTCTGGACTGTTAGAAGAATTAGGATGGGAATCGCTATCACAGCGTAGATTAAATTATAGGCTTAACCTCTTAAATAAATTTCAGGAAAATCATTTTACTGACGACGTAAAAAACATACTATTAACCCCTTCGTACTACGGCAGATTAGATCGCGCCAATAAAATTAGAGAGCTAGATTGTAGAACCGATAGGTATAAAATGTCATTTTTTCCGCGTACCATTCGGGACCATAACAGCTGTGATCGTCGTCATGAATAGTTCGAATTATGTCAATAGGCAGACAGTAAATCTTTCTCTTTATATTCTCTTCGTTCTTATTTATGCATGATGTCAATATTGATGTTCTTATTTATGCATGATATTTTGAATCTGTAGTAGTAGTCTTTGTATCCCTTGCATGTTGGAACGATTGAAGATAGAATGTTTCTTGGGTATTAGATTTTTAATTGGTGCTTTGCATGTGTGGTACGCGGGTTTTAATATAATGTCGGTGTTCTACCATATCATTCATGCATACCTGGTGCGAAAGCACCCCCTGCCACACACCTTTTGGGTGGCTTGCAGGGTATGACGTAGATGTAGATGTAGCTTTGTTCAGCCTCAAGAGTTTCCGGTGACTTCCACGCAAAGAACTCCATCAAGTAGCTGTGTTACCCACTGAGCCGCATGATGGGGGATTATAACATAGCACGAGGAATTCATCCTCATTAATTCACAATGCAAATAATTCTATACAGGTTCTAACACACACGCGACGCACTTGAGAGGTAGATGAATTTGAGATAAGGAATACACATTTCATTTTAATATCCGAGTATACGAGTATACTATTCGCTTCGGCTATACAACTGTTTTCAAAGTCCTCAGCACAGTGAGCAGAGCTACGGCGATTCCCATACATTTCACTTCATGTGTCACATAATATTTAATCCCACTTTCACAGGTATGGCGCCATTGTGACTTCTATCGAAAGAGGTCAACGGCACTGCATTTCCTCGGATTAAGTTTCAGCCCCCGTTTAAGGTAGTTCGAGCGAAAAAACATTTCACTTATAAATCAATGAATTTGGTCTCATTTTAAAGAAAATATCTCACCTATCCAATGACACCAAAAATTCTACCCCTTACCAAATTAGTTTTGGAGATATTTGCCTAAATATACCAGCGTAAATATACCAGCCCTTTTACATGGGAAACGGTACGTGTATGCACTCCAAAGGGACATTATTTACAAAATGAGGTATTTCTGACACTTAGATGTTGTAAAAAAACTAACAGCGTGTAGTTTGTATGTTTTCTCGACTATTTTTTAAAATTAATCATATTGTCACCGCATTAAATTCTTCGGGATCAGAAAATAAACCTTCCGTATTGAAGGAATTTCAAACGCACCGCGCGAAATAAATGAGTCAAGTTAAAGACTTATTTAGATATTTTCATTTAATTTCTTTCAATTTCTGTCATGTAAAGCTATATGTATGATTGCACCATTAATTATGCAATATTTAATTGATGTTTTCTACAGCTGGTGAAATTAAAACGTACAATTAGAATATGGTCTCTATTATGACTAGCTTAAGACACCACTATTTGACATTGTTATGATACCATCATATCCTTAGATCATCAGTTAAACTGCTTCTGAAGCACTGTAGTTTACCGCATTGTCTAGTAAACAATATAATATTGCCGTTGACACCAGAAGTAGTATCATAAATTTTTATTTTGGGGTAGGAAGGGAACGATCCTTCCTTCCTTGCGCCTCGCTAGTAGTCATGGCGGGACTAAGATGCCGTCCATTTCTACTCGTTGCGATCAGTTCAGAAAACATGCACACTATTCACCTTTTATGCACGCGTAACAAACATGATGACAATATTCGTATTAATTCGTCGTTTAAGGAACCTTGTCAAAGGACATTCCAGAAATCCTTTCGTTCCCTAGAGTTTCAATGGGAGTGTCCGGTTGCCATCGTTACCGATCAGTTCCGTTCACGGTGGCGGAGAGCGGGGGAGTGGCGCCCCCTTTTTTGGGAGACGTCGTCCTTCCTGCCTGACCCCCCCCTCCCGCCTCCCCTCTAAACATTAAAAAGACCACCCCGGGCGAGCGGCATTCGAAGAGAAGTCGGCGCGAGGAAAAGTCTCGGACTTTATGGTTTACCCCTTCACGCTTTATCGCTCCGTGGTTACCTTTCCTCTCACTCCATCTCTCTCCAGAGAGTGCTTCTCGCGTTTCTTTTTTTTTATACTCGTCCGAGATCGATGTTTGGGTATGGAGGGAAGAGACTCGTCCGGGCGGTCCGTGTCTCGAGGCGGGGGATGAAGGGGGATGGGTCGGTATGCGCTCGCTGCCACCTTTCACCTCCGTTTCCTCGTCAGCCCAACGTCAGACCTCTCTAACAAGGCACACAGCAGAGGGACGCCGCGCCGTTTGCTTGCCACCTCAACTCATCATATTGTCGGGGGACGAGGGGAGAGGGGGGGGGTGAAGGGAGGGAGGGTGGAGACGACACCTCCCTCTCATTCTCTCTCTCTCTCTCTCACCACCAGAGGGGGACACTTTTTCGTCCCCGGGGAGAGCGCACAGTTGGAGACGTCCAGTTTCTACTTCATTCTCGCGAGTGAATCATTCTCGAAAGGGTGGTGTCATATTTATTTGATTTATTTATTTATTTGACAAAAGGATCACATACAGCATAAAGCCATTTTAAAGTGAACATATAACAAACAAATAAGGACAACAACGTAAAAACATAACAAGGAGAAGGTAACAAATAGAAATGCAACGCGGGGAGATAGTAAAAATTATTTTTTTTGGGAATGGCAAATGGCTAGGTTGGCGAGGACGGTGGAAGACAGGGTGAAGAGGTCAATGTTCACAGGAAAGGAGTTAACAAGAGAAGAGAGGCGAAAAATGATGTATAATTTGGTAAGTGATAATCTGGGAGTAGGGATATTGAGTAATGAGTGAGTTCTGGAGTGTCGGGAGGGTATTCTGAAATTTATCGAGGAATCAATGTCGGGGCAGTCAATGGTTGAGTTCAGTGTGCTATGGATAAGTTTAAGATCGGTTTTCAGGAAGATATGATCAAGTTTATTAACGGAGAGTGAGGACAAGACATCATCAGAGGGTAGGTTGTGGAGATTTGGCACTCTTATTTTTTACATATGGTGGTGCCAAAAACTTTTGATAGTTTACCGAGTGACATTAAGGAAGTAAAGAGTAAATATATTTTTTGTAAAAAGGTCAGAGATTGGCTATTATTTCATGATGATATACAAGTTTTATTATGATTTCATGGTTGTGTATTGCATAAAAAATTGTAATGTAATTTGTTTTACCACTGTTAAATTTCTAACATTCTTGAAAACATTGTAAGCAGCTAATTTTTATTCTTTGTATGCTCTCGTTTATTGGTTTATTCTTCATTTTTATTGCTCATGCCTTGTCAAAAATGCTATTGCTATATTTTTAATGATATAATTTGAACGCATAAATAAGTGCTGATAGGTTCTACCCTGGTGTAAACCACTGAATCTACCTAAAGCCCCACATTTGTATTGCTAAACTTTTTTCTGTATTGTTTTTTAAGTGGCGCAATAAATTTATCTACCTATCTATATCGACTAATCGGCACCTCGCACCGACGTGCACTGTCGACTTCCACATCGTCATTCTCATCGAATCCATCGAAGCGGAATTTTCATTCAAGATTTAGCCAAACGAGCGCCCAAACACATTTTGACGACCGTTGCACGAGCAAAAGGACGGCAAAATGTTCGCTCGAGGTCTGTCGATTGACGGAGAGCCGCGGCCTTCGTCATTAGGAAACCGATGTGCCCTAAACCCGCCATTACCAACGATAGCTTATTGCCACACAGTAAATAAAAAATTCTATCATTCCATCTTTGACGTCTCCGCTGAAAATCAATACGATTCCACCAATTGCGATGCATTATGTCCGATAATAATTTCCTTTCCTGACGCGTCGGCACTCGGAACCCACTCCCGATGATGATGTCATTTATTTTTTTGAAGGCAGTTCGAGCGATAATCGCGAGTCATTGAGTGCATATTTTAGAGACTTAAGTAAGTAAGTCGAAACAAATTCTTGGACCTCACATTAGTATAGATAATCAGTTTATACTGCGGAAATAGACACGCATAAAAATCATAAAAATGATGCAAGTACTACTACTTTTTAAAATGTTCGTTCTATTGAAAGCACTTTTATCCCTTGGGTTTTCCACGCAAAATTCGAAATTTTGGCAAAGTTCAAATGTAAATACGTGTTTTTTTTCGGATTGGATATTAGGGGAGGCGACCGACAGCTAAGGTCATTTACGCCGTAGGGGACAGGTAAGGAAGGAAGGGTGGATAGAAACCTGGCGTCGGCATTAGCCTGCTCTTAACGAAAGACTCCAAGGGGACCACGGTTTAGCGTCTCATCCGACGGAGAAAGTGCTCTACTTGAAGTGCCCTCCACAAGACACTCAAGTAGGGATCGGGTTTCCTCTGAAAAACATCCCCCTCTGATGGGATTTGAACCCGGGCCGCCCGTGTGGTAGGCGAGTACTCTATCCACCACCACACCAACCCGATCCCCATTTATTTCGGAATGATGCTTTGGTGTTCATTAGGAATTGTTATAATCATATGGAATGCATTATTTCGCTTTCATAGGAAAACATTTACGATTGGAATCGAATTACTTCGAAATATGCTGTAACATTCACTTCACTTGTCAAATAATATTTCTAAATAAAACACAACTCTCATTTTGCTTCACAGATCATTCCACTTACTACACTTACAAAGAAAATCTTTGTGGGTCACTCTCACTCAGAACGTCTTTCGTCGCGTCGTATCGTGGCGGTCACTCCTCTTCCCCGGTCTCTCCCTCTCTTTCTCTCTTCGTTATTCATTTGTCTTTGTTCCCGCATCCCTGGCTATCCATTGTTGGGCCAAGGCTCACACCTTCAATTCACTAACAAACACCGAATAAATTACTTTACTAATAAATAACCGCAAAATCATCTTATAGAATAGGTGTTTCACCCTTTCACCAGCCATTTCACCCATATATTCCTTTCTATCCCACATCAAAAATCAAAGTTCATCTTCTTCCCTGCATTTCCGGCTGCTATTTCCTGGGAAGAGCGCTCACTATAAATTCACGGAGTCTAGTTCGTTAACGGAATATTTTCTCCTGAATTTTATTTTTTAGTTCATGTAATATCTTCCATTTTTCTCCAATTTTCACAACTGAGTACTTCATGTTTCAGCAAATCAGTTTCGACCTGCTGTGTTTGTGATATGATAGTCATCGGAGTCGTTTCAGAAAATCTTGTTCTCGTAGCATATTAATTTACAACGTCAAATTTCAACGATCACCCCACAACAGTGAAAATTACCTGATGTCTTTTATTTAGCGTCTTCACAACGCTGTTTATCATCACCAAAATCTTCGCTCTCTCTCCAACGGTCCACGTCGGGCCTCATTTAATTAATTCCCTACGTTCGTCTCCACTCGCGGTCGAAGGAATTCAACCGAGCACGATGAAGCAATTACTCAATTGTACAATTGTCATTCTAAACATTTCGAGGAGAGTCGAGAAGTCGAGAGAAGGCGAGAGATCATCTTGGTCGAGATAAGGCGACGGAAAAATCCGCCCCGGTCGGAGGAACAGGTGACTTTTCGAAATCTCCCGAAGATTGTGGTCCGTACGGTGGCATTCGTGCGATTGAGCGGCCAAGACAGAGAGAGAGAGGGAGTCTTTCTTTTCTCTCGGGTGGGAGGCGTAATAGATTGGGAGCCTCGGAACCGTACGGCTCGGATGGAATGACAAAAGGGAACGAGGAGGTAGGTGGAGGGAGGACGTCCTCCTCTTGTGGGGAGGGAATTTTTCCCACGGGTGATGAGAGAGAGGAAGAAGGGTCCTCCTGCTGGCCGGCCTCAGAGAAGAGGAAACACGGGACGAGAAGCCGAAACTATCTCTCTCTCTCTTCTCCTCCTCCCTCTTGCTCCTCCCGCTTATCTTGCCTCCCGAATCTCCCCATCGCCCACCACAGGCGACCATTATCCCATGGTAACCGGCCGACCATCACTCACTGCGACCGAAAGCGAAGAAGGAGGAGGAAAGGGGAAAAGGCCAAAGAGGACGACGACGCCTCTATACCGCCGCCGCCTCCACCGCCAAAGACGGAGCGATAGTCCTCCCTCTCTCCCTTCTGCGTAATTACAGAGGGAGACGGATGCGCGACCATTGGGAGGTGGGGAGGAGGCGAACACGACGATTCCCTCCCTGACCTCTTCACCTCGGACATGCCAACACTCCCGAACAGTCATGACTTACCTCCTTGCGCCGACCGGGCCATTCCCTTTCGCCCCCGCCGATGCACAGACGCCCTCCCGACAATAACGGTGGAGTGACGACGTGAAAGACAAGTCCTCGATGACCTTCTAATTCAAATGGATTGAATTCGATGCTAGGTGTCAAGCATTATTAAGAAAGTACATGGCGTCATTAAACACTTTTTTTGTTTAGCCGATCGATAACAACGTCATGGCGCCATTCTCAAGGTATTTAGATCTATGACTTCAACGCGTAAAATCGATCGAGTGAATAAAAAAGTGTGTGCAACGGTACGCGTGTAAGTGTGTAAAGTATTTATGAAACAATGCTTTACACAGTTACACGTTCACAAGTTCATGTCTCACTCCATCAATAAATGAATGTTGATATCCATTTAAAAATGAAAGACAATGGTAACTTTCCACACAGAATTTTAAATAATTACGTACCATGGTTTCAGCACCTTGTGCCATTATCAAGGCACTCTTATCACTATCTCGATAATGGCACTAGGTGCTGAAACCATGGTACGTAATTATTTAAAATTCTGTGTGGAAAGTTACCATTGTCTTTCATTTTGAAATGGATATCACTATCAATTACTTCCACAAGGTTGAGCCTGATACGCTATTATATACAATAAATGAATGATCGGTGGTCACAGTCTCACGCAGCGCAGAAGTTTTACTCTTTGAACTTTTGGAGCAGTCAGTAACTTCTCAAAGAGAAGAAGAGCTCTCGATGAGCTCTCTTGAGTCTCCACCGATTAGCCCTCCGTGTTGCACTGCGAACAAATGAGTCGATACGTCCGCCGTCCGTGAACACCGCACTTCGATCGCTTAGTCCATTAGTCGATTCGCGTTTACTTGGGAGGGCCGGGAGCAGGAGAGGGTGGATCCGGGGGGTTGAGGTGGGGGTGCCTGGGACGGGGGTCATCGAAACGTCGTGGTTCGTCGGCGGTTGATGCGAACAGCCTCAGCAGGTGAAAAGCGAGGCTTGCATTTCCTTTTTCAATGAAATAATCAATTTTAATTTTGCGAATACCAAATACCTGTTTTCGTGGAGTGAGCCTTGACCACTGGAATGTGTAGTCGAGGTGGACTACTTTCAACCCCGGCCAAATCCCTCGCTGACCTCGCCCCCTCTCATCCCGCTTCAGTTCGGAAAGCTTCCTTTCGAACCGACTTCGGAAGTTCGGTTCGCTAAGCGCAGTTTCCGCGCTCATCAGTCCATCGTCCGTCTCACGGCTTCCACGTCACAACCTAACGAATGTATCGTCCCGCCACCTATCGCGCACAGAGCATACTTATACCGTATTTTACTATTCTAAACAATAAGATGCAGGGCTGCTTTTTTGTTCCGTATATGGCGACGATACAGTGGGCCACTTATAACTAGATTTTTCAGGCCTAGATGATAAATTTCAAATGGCTACTTCTTCGGTTGAACAAGTATGTTAGCGACTTAATTATGTAATACGGATATTTGATAATTAACGTAATCTACCGATTAAGGTATATACGTTTAAAAGGAGAGAGTTAAAATTCCATATAATATATAATTAAATTAAGCTGGGTCTTACCTATCAAGACTATTTCTTTCATCATACCAGCATAAGTTCAACCTATCTTCATTCAACTCTTCATTCCAACTCAAGTTATCTGCCATTGGTTTCCTTCAGAAGTTTCCTCTTCTCAGTAAGCATACCCAGTGCCATCTCATTCGTCATCCCTTAGGCTGTCCACTCATCCTCCATTTATACTCAAATTTTTCATTCTCAGTAATCGGAAACAAAAAGTAGTTCTTGATGGTTTTAGCTCTGATATGGTCGAAGTCACACCCCGTGTTCCACAGGGAATTGCGATCGGCCCCCTTTCATGCATTGTTTATATCAATGACCTAAGTTCTAGAGTTAGCAGTAATTTAAGATTATTTGCAGACGATACAGTTATCTACCGTGAAATGAGCGAAGACGTGGACTTTGAAGCTCTGTCATCGGACCTTAACAACGTTCAATCGTGGTGCGAGGAGTGGGTGTTAAAATTAAATATCAGCCAATGCACCACAGTTCACTTCCTGCGAAAGTCATCACAAAAATGCCATACCTATACTGTGGGTGGAGTAAGCATTAAATCTTCAGAGACAGTAAAATATCTTAGAATTACCTTAACTTCAGATATATCGAGGGGAACACATATACAAATATATGTGACACAGCATTAATGAAACTAAGATTTGTTAAACGTATAATAAGGAGGAGCTCTGATGAAAAAGTGAAGGAGAGATGCTACTTCGCTCTGGTTGGGCCACACTTCGAATACGCCGCGAGCATTTGGGAACATGGTCATAAAGATTTAGCCAAAACAATCAATAAAATACAAAGGAAAGCAGCGCGCTTCTTAAAAAACTGCTACGAGCGTACACATAGTGTTACACAACTGTTAGAGGGATTAAGGTGGGAGCCCCTAGATACTCGGAGGCTACACGCTAGGCTTAGGCTGCTTGAGAAATTCAGAACTGATATTTTTCAGAGCGACGTAGAGAATATTATCATGGCTCCTCACTACATCTCTAGGTCTGACAGATGCGATAAAATAAGAGAGATGCACTGCCGAACAGATAGGTACAAGTTCTCGATATTTCCGCGAACAATAAGCGACCACAATAAAAATTGAGCTCCACTATATACACTCCTATAATACATGTCACCATTTCATCTCCACAAAACTTACACCTTTACACGGCTGGTGACCTAACACCCCCTTCCACACGCTCATGTGGCGGCTCGGAGGGTATTATGCAGATGTAGATTCACCTGCCCATTACCGCCGTCAAGCTGCTCTTTAACGTTTTCACGTCATCCATCCTGGTTACCTGCCCCATTGATTTATACCTTCACCCATTTGGTATCGTTTGCCCCCTCCCCGCCAAATGAACATCGCACTCGAGCAAGCTATTCACAGTCCCACCTCCGCCACACAGATTCTCCATTTCCTCACTTTGCCCTCTTCACCCGATTGGTCACTCGCCCAAGTTTATCTAATTTTACACCTCAACCTGCCTCAATCCCCAATCCGAGGATGCAGGCATGCACGCACGCACGCACGAGTGAGTGCCGACTGCACACACACAGCGCCGCTTTCGTTCGAAAGTCGAGTGCCTCGCACTAACTAAGTTAAGGCGCACTTCTGCTAGAATGAGAACCGGCATTTAACCGATTAGCATTTTGAAACACTACGTGCCGTCAGTACCGATGAAACGTTATCGGTTTACCGGCGTTTTTGACGCCTTATTTTAATTTGTTGCAATTAATTAACATAAATCTTACTTCATTTACTCTATGAGCGACACAGGTCCATTCCGTTCCCATTCAATCATGCCCGCAAAATGGGGCTGCTGATTGTATACATACTTTTTTATAAAATAGTACCTAGGCAAAAAACATCTGCAAGATAAGTATTTTGGCCTAATGGGAAAGAGAATTATTAATGACAGAAGAAGGAAGAAATCCATTTAAGCGAGCAGCGCATTCTACCGGGTGAGGGGTCAACTTATGCCAAAAACTAGAGTTTCCGTATTGGCGAGCACGTCATACCGTTGAGACCCACTATTAGGTATAAACATAGCACCGAAGATGGGGTGACGACCTCATAAGGAGAAAGGTAGTCGATGGACACGTGTTATCTGAAGATGATGAAGATGAACTAGATGAGGGGAGTCACGAATGAAGAAGTCACGTGCAGATGGGAGATAAGACACATTTTACTTCCGCTTCGCGAGGTCTTGAAAGAACTAAACGGAAGGAGAAGAAATGTAAAGAATCGCCGAAGACGATTCGGAGAAAGATCAAGGGAACGAATATTCGCATATTCGGACTGCTCATGACGATGATGTAATTATATAGTATTTCCCTCTCGATTAAATATATCCTAATAATTAATTTGCTAACTTTTAGAACTAATAAGCTGATATTACTTTTTGCAATGTAGAACAATTACTAATTTTTACTAAACTGACATGGCACCGTCCTCATGGACTGACATACAGAAAAAAGCCGGCCGAAGAAGTTGAGCGTTTTTTCCGTCCAAGAAGGACCTGACTCAACCGGCAATCTTGCACTCGACGCGCTAAACAAATAATAATAATAATAATTTATTTAACACATACAGGTAACCCCAATTACATGTGTTATAATAAAAATACAATAAAATAAATAAATGCGTACATCAATCAATCAGGAAAAAGACAAACAACTGTTTAGGCTCTATTAAAAAATACGAACATTTTCCTTTTTAGGGACACCAAAGGGTCAGAAATAGAATCAGCATCTTTATAACTATTCAAAAATTCATTAGCCGTGCGCATCATCCTAGTTAGCGGATCATATTTACAGACATCCACCCGACCCGAAAGTGGCATCTGAAGGGTGGAGTGTGCTTAGTCCTCCTTGGAGGAGCATTCAGGGTGATTAAGCCAAGTAGATGGCTGGAATCCACATCACCCAATTTTACGCAGGAAGATTGCATCTGAAACCCTCCTTCTGACTCCAAGTGGAGTGAGCGTAAAAAATTTACATAAATTGGGGTATTCGGATGCTGTATAGACAGGACCATTATCCAGAGAACACAGCCATTTCACAAATCGCATCTGTATTTTTTTCAAGTGTCCTCTCTAACGTGACATGGTGTGGATTCCAGATCATACTACCGTATTCTAAAACAGGTCGCCGGAAATAATTCAGATAAAATTAAATTCAGATAAAATTAAAAGATACACAGGTAAAATTCCGTCGCAATGCCTCAAAACAATTGTTTCTTCCCCTCTCCGGTACAGTGAAATGCTACCACGGGTAGATTCCTTTGATTTTATTTTTTTCCCCGCGCCCAGCCACTCGAGGGCAGTTAATCGAGCGACCAACCCAACCCAAGGCATTCATCGGGCGACAAATCACTTCGCAACACGCCCCCCCCCCCCCCCAACGCCCATATTAACTCGTTGCACCAGGAGACCATTGTATCCTCCCAATGCAGGGGACGGGGGGGAGGGGGGGGCACCTTGTACCCCGTTTGTTAGTCGAAAGGGATAGTGACGATGATATAACGAGGGGTGATGGGGAACGGTCGTTATTCATTTCTTTCGCTCTCGTGCCTTTGCAAGAAAAGTTCCCAAGCCCCGTCGCCACCGCTCCTCTCCACTCCACGCCACGCCATTAATCGTTCCCGATTTAAGGGTTCGGCGACGCGTTGCGGCGGGTGTGCACATATACATACATACTAGTTCCCGTGGAGGCCCACAGAGGCGCGGGAGTGGCGGAGTGGAGCAGAGAAACTTAATCAACTCTTTCAGACCCGACTTCCAAATGTGGAGGGGGGGGGGTGAAATACAGTGAAAATTCCCCAAACGCGGCTTCCCGCAACGCGAATTCTAATTTACGCTGTTTCTAAATCGGCACCAAGCTTCGCAGAACGCGGTATGAAGCTTCTGTATTACGCGGTTTCCGTTGAAGGACATTTTTCCATTTTTTCTGGTATGATCGAGGCCTTGATGAGGCCTAAATCTCGCTCTTGAGGATAAATGACCGATATTAGCAATTGATTTTCTTTCACCATGCATATTTCAGTTTTATACTTTACGCAAGAATTGAGCCTCAACCTCCAGCACGGCAATAAATTATTTTAATGTTTTACTTATCCCAATGAAATTTTCTTTTCACTGCAGAAATTAAGGAACTTCATTGCAACCAATCAGTATTTTGGAGCGATATTTACCATTTTAATCAGTGTATAGTATTTTATCGCAACCACTGGTGTAATGCTGATGTTTCGCGGAACAATGAATACAGGATTCGTTGTACCTATCTGGCAGGTTATACGTACAAGGTGCATTTCCGCGCTATGATCTACCTTCGTCACGACGTAAAGAAAATTGCAGAGGAGGCATTCAAAGGCGTCTATCATCGGTCGAGGCAAGGTGGACGGTCAACCTCTGACTGGATACATCCTCTTTTTTGCTTACTTTGTATGCGGGAAATACACTGTATGCACAATCTTTCCTAAGATTCCCCCGTTCTCCTTTCTCTCACTACTATTTCAAGAAGAGATCCCGTTCTTCCACCCTCTTCCCTACAGGAAGAGATTGATTGACAAGATCTATAGTGGAAGGTCAAGCTTAGGAGATAAGCTTGTTTTGATGTGATGTTGTTCGGGGAAACATAAAGTAAGCACAATCCTCCCTATGGTATACCTAGTCGTTTTCCTCTGTCTCTTGTCCCAAGACGAGATGGAAAATGCTGAGGAGAATCACTTATTGGTCTGCGGCAGTGACTCATAGTGGATCGTTCATGGCTAGCGTTTTTCTTTTGAGTGACAAAGTGTGTGCTTTTCCCCTCGTTCATTACTCGAAATGAATCCAAAAAGACCTGGCGGAAGTGCTACTGATAATGCTACGAAGAAATGTAGGAAGGCGTTACTTTTGCAGGATAAACTGACAATATTGAATTAACTTCAAGACGAAAGTTCAGCCGCATCATTAGCATGACAGTACGGTGTCACAGAATCGACTATAAGGACTATAAAGAAGGCAAAAGAAAAAATTCGTTCCAGTGTTAGTTCCGGTGCGTCTGTTAGTACCTCCTATGTCAGCTGGGGAAACAAACGGGTGGAGAAAATGGAAAAAACATTTGAACATTTGGATAGAAGACCAGGCGCAAAAACATGGTCCTTTGGATGGGCTTATCATTAGAAGCACTTCAGATTTATAACCATTTGAAAGCGCGATATGGAGATGAAGAATAAGACGGATTCTCTTTTAAAGCCAGCCGAGGGTGGTTTGATAAATTTATTAAAAGCCTTCAGCTCCATAATGTAAAGATTATTGAAGAAGTCGCATCTGCTGACCATGAAGCAGCCTCAAAATTTCCAGCATTGTTTGGGGAACTCCTCGGAAGATGTGATTATCGGCCTGAGCAAGTCTTTACTGCGGACGATACTAGTATACTTTGGAAAAAATGCTTAAGCGAACATTGATTGCCGAAGACAAGCAGTCGCCACCTGGCTTTAAAGCAGCTAAGGACAGAGTTACTCCTCTCTTTTGCACCAATGCGGCTGGAGAGTGTAAAAGTAAACCAATGTTGGTGTATAGAGCAGAAAATCCAAGGGCACTGAAGGGCAAGACCAAGACATCATTGCCTATGTTTCGGAGGAGCAACAGTAAAGCCTGGGTCACGACAAGACTGTTTAAGGATTGGTTTGAGCATTCCTTCGTTCGCGATGTGAAGCTTTACTTACAGGAAAAAAAACCTGGCATTTAAAGTGCTCCTGCTGTTCGGTAACGCGCCAGGCCACCAAAAATCCCTTGCTGAGCGTCACACAGAAATCGAGGTGGAGTTCTTGCCACCAAACACTACTTCTCTTTTGCAGCCCTTGGATCAGGGTGTCATTGCAGCATTTAACTTGTACTACACGCGCAGAAGTTTAGCCAACATTCTTTACATGTTGGGGGTGAATCCGTCCTTTCAGTGAGCGACTGCTGGAAAAAATTGATGTTTTAAAGGCCATTGAAATTATAAAAGAATCGTGGGATGAGGTGAGAAGTGAAACGGTGAACCATTGCTGGAAATAAGTTTGGCCTGATATTATTCGCGACTCCCAAGATGTTCCTGATAACGCTAAGGAGTTATGGGCAATCATTAATATTGCCAGGCAAATCGGGGGGGGGGGGGGGGGGAGGGGACTTCAAGATTTGGAAGAAAAAGCGATAGAAGAATTACTGGAGTCTCATGAAGAGGAGCTGGCAGTTGATGACTTGGATGTAATGGCGCAGTCGTCGTGTGAAGATAAAAATTAAGATGGTGATTCGTAAAATTCGGAGCCTGAAAAGCCCAAGCTAACAGTTACGCTTCTGGAGAATTTTTTGCAGCAGGCATAAAATTTGAAGCGCGAATCCTTGGAGTGAAAAAAGTCTGGCGTTCACGAGGTGTCTCGATGCAGTTGTCATGGCTTATGTAGAACTCCTCAGGGAGTTGAAAACGCTGATCCAGCAACTGATCACGAAATTTTTCCGGCCAGCTTTCACCCCCAGTCAAGATCCAAGCTCGTTGAAATCCTCAGACCAGGAGTAGACCAAATAATTAAGGCGAGTTTCGTATTTTTAGTTTCATTAGAAGTCGATAGATTATAAATAAAATAAGGGTCGAATAAATATCACTGAAAAATACTTGCATGTACCTACCATTTCAGTGAGTGCTAGTGCAAGTCTACGGCCGGTACCTACCAACCTGTGTACGGGTGGAAACAGCGAAGGATCCGATTGTTGGATATCTGTATCATCAGTGAAAATTAACACTATTTCTATGGAATTCTTACTTTAGTTATTGTAATATTAATTTTGTACTTCTAGGATGAGAATAAATCTACACTGAATTTTTATTATTAATGTTCAAAACCCCAAAAATGTATTATTTAATATACGTATAAGCAAATTCTTAAAGTTTTGATTCTGTTTCATAGTTAAATGTTTTATGTACCAGAATACACCACTGTAATTGTTTAAAGGATGCAATTTATTGTTTCTTAGATTAATAAAGCTAAAATACACGTAAAAGTTATGGAAAAAAGGCACTGAATGAGCATTTTTTTCCACCTTGGAACGGAACCCCCTTATTTCCATAAGGTCAATGCTTCCCCCAACGCAGATTCGCGGAACGGAAGCCCGCGTTCGAGGAAGTTTCACTGTATATACATACATTCACTCCCTTCGCGAAGGGTGATGAGGGGGGGGGGGGGGACGAGGAGTGTCGCCACGGAGCGTCGTTGACAACGCTTTCATTGCCAAACGGTCCCACCTTATGACGCCTTTCCTCTCTGGGTCATTACACGTTGGTTCGAACAATGAGTCACGCTGACCTCGCCAATTTCCCTAAATATATCCATGATAAGCATATATAAATACACACGAACATAAATATGCACGTTCGCATACCAGTCAATTATTTGAATTTAATGCTTACACTTCATTTTGAATTGATGAGCAGAATCAGACAAGGGATTTCTTTTGATAACTCATTCCAACTCCTCCTCTGAGGTCGAAGTTTTTCATCGCTTTGTTTTTCTTTGTTGCCAATATTTTGATTTCTATCGATAGTCCTTTCGCCCTATATTATTCAGTTCTATTGGACAGCTCCTCCCAACCCTCGTCATTACTAATTTAAATTACAATTTGAAACATCCCACAAGGGCTGTTCACCCAGGCCGTTTCAATCGGAGTAATTCCCATCCCAGAGATTTCCAACACTGCTCTCACGCAATGTCCCACAAAATGGCCTTTCATTTCTCTCTCATTTCGTCGCTTAGGCACATCACATCTTCACATGTGCATTGCGAAATCAACAGAATATTCTCTTACGAGTCGCCCTGAAACTCTTAGTGAGCTGGATTTTTTGCCAGCTCCCTTGGACTTTCCAGTCTCAAGCGACTCCCAACTTATTCCCTCTACTTTACACATATCTACTCTATTCGCTCGTCGATGTTCCTTTTTTTATCGAGGCGAGCGGCTTCTTTTGCACTTATGTTTTGTACTTCGTGTTCATTTCACGGATTAAATCTTTCTGTCCCAAATGCTCTCGGCGTACTCTCGGGATACTCCTCCCACGAGAAAGAGGGTGGGGGCGCAGGCGTAATCTCAAAACACCCTCGATGGTCGTTCGACTGGGGTTTCGCCCCTTAACACGCTCCTTCATCCCCCCCCGCCCAAGCTCCTTCCACCCCTCCCCCCCTAGAGGGGGGAGGGAGGTTTCGGGGATGCCCGCAAGGACGTTAAAAGGGAGGAGGGGAAGGAGGGATTCCTGCCTTAAACGAACCCCTCTTTTTTTCCGCAGAGGGAGAAGAAGAAGAGGGGGGAAAGAGACAGGGAGGTCCGGAATAAGGTTGTCTACATCTACTTAATACCCCGTGAGCCGCCGAATGGGCTTGTGGCAGGGGGTGGTAGGTCACCAGCTGTGTAAAGATGTAAAAGTTTTGGAGGTGAAGTGGTGACATGTCCTATGAGAGTGTGTTTGGAGGAGCTCAGTTTCTATTGTGGTCGCTTATTGTGCACGGAAAGAACGAGTTTTTGTACCTATCTGTTCGGCAGAGTATCTCTCTTAGTTTATCGCTTCTGTCAGACCTAGAGATTTAGTGAGGAGAATTGATAATATTCTGTCGCTCTGAAAAATATCAGTTCTGAATGTCTCAAGCAGCCTAAGCCTAGCGTGTAACCTCCGATTCTCTAGGGGCTCCAACCTTAATCCCTCGAACAGTTGTGTAACACTATATGTTCGCTCGTATTACAGTTTTTAACGAAGCGTGCTGCTTTCCTTTGTGTTGTGTTAATTGTTTTGGTTAAATCTTTATGACCATGTTCCCAAATGTTCGCGGCGTATTCGAGGTGTGGCCTAACCAGAGCGAAGTAACATCTCTCTTTTACTTTTTCATCCGAGGACATTCCTATTATACGCTTAACAAAACATAGTTTCTTAATGCTGTGCCGCATATGTTTTGTATGTTCGTTCCCCACGATATATATCCTGTACAGGTTGAATGAAACATTCATAAGTTGGCACTACCTATTAGTAATATTTGGATGAGCAAGGGTTGGTACTGATTTGATGCACGTGACAACCGTGTCGGTACTGATATAAATATGGCCTTACCAATATACTAAGAAGGCCATCATTCAATATGCTGGAGCAATATCGAAGAGTTTACAAAGGCGAACTATTAACATGTCCATGACTACCTCCAAATAAACTTTTCATGCTGATTTCACATCCAGTACGGACCACGGAATCATGAAAAACCAGCAGTCCCTCATAGAACACATTATAATGTGAGAGCATACGTGGTGTCAACATGGCGTATTAAAAAAAATGTATTCTACCGGTAAAGGCAGATTTTGTTGAATGTCAGAGCATCTCCTTCCGGATTTCTACCCATTCATGGGCTTATCTCCCTCTAGTGTATCCGTTTTCGCCTCAGCATACGATCTGCCCTTCTTCATCCCGTCCATGAAACCTATTCTCTTTCTTCCCCTTCCCCGCTTGCCCTACATCCTTCCCTCTATCACACTCTTCAGCAACCCATCACCCTTTTTAATTCCCTTCAGCTATCTACAGTGCCTATTCCGGATTTCATTCAAAAGTTTCCTTTCCTTGCCCACCATCTCCTGCACTTCATCGTTAGTCTTCATTTCCGTTCACCTAACCTTCTCCATCCTTCTCCACACCCACATCTCAAATGCCTGCAGCCTATTCTAGTCCTCCTTTCTGAGGATCCACGTTTCTGCTCCATACAACTCTACGATGCATATCAACCTCTTCACCAGCCTCTTCTTTATATTCTTACCCAGTGTCCTCTGAGGTATGGCAGTGGGTGATAGGAATATGAATGCGTCACAATCCTCTTCCTTCGTTTATACCAAAAAACTATTGCTCAACCGTTTATCCTTTAACCCTTTATCGTGAGTCCATCAGGTGTCGTATGGATTTCACCCGATTTTGTGAGACTATTTTGCGCCTGCCTCGTGAAATACGGGAGAGATGGGTGCTCGTGGAGCGAAACGGAGCTTTGAATAAATCAAGAGAAAAACTCAACAGGTCATTAGCACCTCCATTTTTTCCAATTTTTTAACTAAAAGTAAAAGTCAGTACATATATAAATATTATAAATATATAAACATTCATGGAAATTCAATTCTTTTTTTGCATATAATATTCCCCTGAACAGTAACTGCCGCGACTGCAGTCGGTTCAACAATTATGTAGACTCGAGTTTGGACACGTGAGCTGTGAACCATGATACCTGTATGAATGCGAGTCTCGCCAAATTTTTGCTTGCTTTATTTTACGTTTAACTGTAGTTGGTAAATATTTTAACACTACACTCTCGATTTTTTCTTTCGGTGAGAACAAAAAAAGTGCCGGTTTTTTGCCGTTTTCGAATGGAGCGCTCCCTTTGACATTTAATAGTGAAGAAACTTGAAGTTAAATCGTAATGAACCTGTAATGCTGTGTAGGACAAACATATTTGAATGTATTTTTTAACGTACCGTTCTTTCTAATGTGCTAAAAAATAGTTATTAACAAGTTTATGAAACAACTTTTTCTTGGTTATGAAAAGTAGTAGAAGCAAGATCTTGGTCTTCATTTGAAGCTATTTACAGCAAAATTTTACTAACAATTACCATAGTAAACTCACATTGTGATATCAGTTTATAACGAGTTAATAAACAACTGAGTGTTTTAGCGGGCTCAAGCCAGTGGTAAGGCGGACGTATTCTCGAGAGGGGTGGTGAAAGTTTGACCATTGTTGTCACTTGCGGGTTGCGGGCCTTCCATGTCTTGGAATCTCTTTGGGCACAGTGAAGAAAATTAGTGCATCGAGAAAAGACCCTTATGAGTGAAAGGTGATGGAAAATGGACAGTAGTTTCCTTGGATCCCAACAAGAAAGGCGCCCAAAACGGCAAATCTACGCTCCGATATGAGGATCGCTCTGCTCTCCCGACATACGTATCCTTCGTCTCTTTTTCCGGCCTTCCCTTGAGGCCCTATCTCGTCACATAATCGCTTTCAAACGAGCTGTACAGAAGGAATAAACAAACGTTGGATCGCAGCACAGGAGAGTGGAGCGACTGATCCAGCTTGAATGACCAGTGGCGAAATGCCGTTGAAGACACTCGGGATGCATTTCGGGATGCACTTCAGCGACAATGATTTTAAGGGAGAGAGAACATATTGACATGATTTATTTTCACGTCCTCTATCTAAAAAAATAATATTTTATTTTTTCTTTCGATATATATGTCCAATCATTAATGAATTTCTGTATTCCTTTTATGGTAACGTTTCGCATAATTGCCACACTTCCTCATGGCTACAATAGGATTAATTTTGCATGTAATACAGCACTTTGTGCAAGTTTAAAAGAAGGTTACAAGCAATTCTGTGAAAAAAGGGGTACATTCTTATGTTTACAACTTTTGATACATAAATTAATTAAAATATTACAGGATAACATGGATAAGTGACAACTGGATTATCGAGGGAACTTAATACAGTTAAACCCGGTTAAACGAAAATCTAAGGATTCTGGATTTTTCCTCACTTACAGGGGTTTCTTACTTGGCCGATCTCAATTTTAGAGGTACAGGAGTAGATTCTCTCACTCATAGAGGTTTGGGGATGGATCAACCTCACTCATGGCGATGAGTTCACCATTATAACCGGTGATAGCCAACCAGTTCAAGGAGAACCTGGAGGAATGAGCGCTGAAGGCCAATCACCTGAAACCGAAGCTATTCCTCTGCTACGCGAATGACACGTTCGTGATTTGGCCGCATGGAAAGGAAATAAGGAAAGAGGACTTTTACTATGGAAGCGGAGACGAATAGGCATCCGCCATATTTGGATTTACTTTTCACCAGGAAAGAAGATGGCACACTAGGCCACTCGGTCTACAGAACGAAGACCCACAGAAACAGGTACTTAAACGCCGCGAATGGTTTGGGTGGTGGTCTCAGAAGAAATATCTCGAGCTCTAAAAAAGTACAATATTATTACGAGATTCGAACACGTGCAGAAGACGGTCAGCATTCTATGCAAGGCCAACGACCGCCAACCCGAAGACTCCAACGAAGGCATCTACTTCCTGCCTAGCAACTGCGGCTCCATGTACATCTGACAAACGTGCAGAGTACTATTGTGCCGTATGAGGAAGCCTCTAAGAGCTACGAAAGAGAGGCAGGCCCTGCTTTCTGCCTTTGCTGAGCATGCCTGGTAGGGACCGCAGCACAATATTGCGCTCTCAGAGGCGACTATTCTCTGTAAAGAAGACAAATACTTCCCCCGTCTCATTCGAGAAGCGGGGGAAATTACAAAAAGCCCCAACAACAACAATAGAGACGACGGGTACCCACTCTCCGCTGCCTGGTAATCACTTTTTAGGGAAGACTTTCAGTGGACCAATCAGGGAAGAGGATAAATACGCGAAACGTCGGTATCTGAGGAATAAAGTCATTCATTAATGACTGGACCTATATCTCCGGAGAAAAAAATACTAAATTCTTATTGTGGATGAGGAATGCGCCAAAAGATGATCAAGAGATACATTCATACTTTTAAGAAATCAGTCGGTCGATATATTGAAAATCTCCACTCAACCCATGCCGATTAATTGCAAAGTTCCGATAAATTGATTACATTCCAACAATCGTGCATTCCACTTGAAATTCCTGTTATTTTATGTCTCGCAATCCGTTGAGAAAATTCTACCAACACACCCACTCCTGTGTACTTCAATCGAAAGCCTTAAAACCTTTGCAATCATAGCTCACGAACGAACTACTTCTCCCCCAAACCACCCCCTCCCGCCCCCCCACACCCTTACGCCCTTTTAGGTTTCTGAACAGTTTCGCGTGGTCGGCACGCGTGGAAATTTCTCACGATAACGGATCGACAGTTAAAATCGAACGGAAGAGTGCGAAGAGGAGGAGAGGAACACAAAACGGGGAGGAATGAGGTGCACAAAGGGGAAGAGAGCACAGGAACAGGGGAACTCGAGCGGAGGAGAGGCGTGGGGGTTGGTTGGGGGTGGTTGGTGGAAGGAGGTGGCATAGGAGGAGGGGGGATTGGTCCGTGGCAGGACCGTTTCCCTCTCCGTCCGTCCCATATATCCAAGCGACGAGTGTTCACGCCGACGAGTGTTCGGAGTCGCTGCAACAAGACGACGATAAATCCTCCCTTCCCTTCCCTTCCCTTCCCTTCGTCTCCTCATGGCGACGAGACACTCGAGACGAAGAGCTCTCCCTCTCGGAGGGCGCTGCTGAGGAAAAGGAAGAGCTCTCTTTGGTCGAGAGATCCACTGACTATAGTGCACGCTAAACCCTCGCTTTTCGTCGGAGATGCGAGCTGAAGAAGTGCGACGTAAAACGGAACTGAATATGTATTCGCGACCACTTCGATTCCATCATTTTCAGAGGTTTTAATTTCTAAGCTCGGTTTTGCCTTCCATCGAAAGCAAACAAATTTAATTGGCTATTTAAGCAAGGATAAATGTGTCTATTTTTGCAAAAAAAAATGCTAAAATATACACACATAAAACATAAACGTTCATTAGGATCGATCCTAAAAAAAATTTTCGATAGCCCTCGTTGACAAAGGATGTGACATCGAATCAGACGCAAAGCGAATCGAAACGGCGACGTTAATCGAAGACATTTCCCTTCCGTCACCGGCCTTTTGACGACTCCGTCCGCTTTGCGGGGAGTGTCGGATAAGACGAGGGTGGTGGAAAGATGCCTTCACTTCAGCCTCATTCCAAAACGATTCCCTCTCTCGAGAGAAAGAAGTCGCAAGGGTGTGATGAGGGTGTTACACAGAGGGGGGTTGGGACGTGGTAATTACGCGCTCACCTACCGACGTGCCTCTGGTTTGCATTCGCCTATTTAGGTCAACGAGGGAAAATATACCAACTGGCATAGTTTTGCTCGTACGAGCATGGATGCTATAGTTTACCGACAACTTTCAAATAAAAAAAAACGTTATATACAATTTTATCGTTCGTATCGTAAGGCGACCGCAACGTCCGAAGAAATTACCTTTGAAATTATTGATTGAATTTGTGCCATTTGCTTTAGAAATTTCTCTTAATTTCATTTCCTTTCTTAAAAATATGACTTATTTAGGGATTCTTCTTCATTTCACGTTGTACACCTGGAATACACGGCGGCGTGTGTTGTCGCCATTTCATAATTTAGTGCGTCACGGCGACGGGCGTGCGAGGGAAGCCACACGCGTGCCCAATGCCGAGTTTTTTAAGCATGTATATTATCCGCTGGAGATTTATGTCATATAAATTGTGGAGAATCAAAAGAGTGTTTCACACGATTACGTCCCCTAGAGGGACGCGTTTCGTCTTGCACCGGGTTTTTAATGACTCCTCGCCCCCCCCCCTGTTAGCAACGAAACCCTTGTACTCGACTTCCTTCACGGCGACTACCGATTGCTAACGCAACGACCTTTCAGGCATGAGTTGCGGTAACTCGAATTTTCTCTATCGATATGGTCAGAATATGGCGGCACCAGAAATTTAAACTCAAACTTTATCACACATTTGAAATTCGCCACCGACAGATAGAGGTTCAATAATTTAGGCCAGGGACTGGTATATTTTCATGCGTAGTTTTGTTATTTGACCAATCCGAACGAAATTTATTTTTCATTTTTTTGCGAATTGCGATTGCCAAATGCGATTAAGTAATATTAAATATTTTTCCACACTCACAAGCTGAAATTAAGGCTCGCCTGTCGTGTTCCCACTCCATAGCGCAGCCGCGGCCGGCTGCTCACGGATGGGGTGGGAGAAATACATTTACAAAACCTCCCTAATTCCCCCCTTCGTGTTCAGCTGTGGATGGCTATGTTGACAGTTTCCCCCGTTATCGTTTTCATGGTGCATTTTATGGCGAATGCAAATGAAGCGCCAATTTTCACTTTTGAAATCGACATTGGTCCGATTTAAAGGTGACAATGGAAAATCTAAATCGGGAACTCGGCGGAGCAGAATGGAAGCCACGAAGCAAAGTTAAGGGAGCATAGACACGGCCACGGTAATAAGGGCATGAGAACAGAAGTCCAATCAACATGGCCGCGTAAGCAAACAAGGCAGGTCGAAAAACTTCTTTCGGCTGTGCATATGCGTTCGTTCATTGAGAAATATATGCATGCACTCCAATGTCAACGTTGCAATTGAGTTTTGCAATAACTAACAGACGATATTTTCTTTCTTTCGTATTTCGCCACATGAGGAATAACTCGCGCTTCCCATTTACGTCCGCATCCGCGTACAGTCCGCCAACTACAGCGTTCTATTCATCATTGCTGGTCCCGTTCACTGATTAAATTATCCTTCCCTCTCTAATTTGCTTCTGGTTGGCGATTTTGCGAACTGAACTAAGTTCCCAGGGTTGAAGAAATTTTCCTGATGCAGTTATCAGTGTTGGGTACATATTGTTGTTATGCCTGTGATATGTGGAGAATGCCACCATGGTTTCCAGTTAGTTGGTTGGTTATTTTTCGGGTCCATGACTTTTCACCGACGTCATATGTTGACTTCCGAATGTCGTACACGTCACGTCACTATTTCTACACTACGTCCAGATTTTTGTCCGAAATACAGCTTTGCAAAGTTGATGATTTACCTGGGAGAGCATTGGAGGCTGAATAAAACACAGTTAGTGATCAATTCTTGCCTTTGATTGAATTCCCTCTCTTCTTAAAGTGTAATTCAATGTCTGGCATTCAAATGAATCACCCTCATTCATTGTTTTACAAAGAGTTGTATTGGAGTGAGTGAAACGCAGCAACACGCGGAGCACATCAATGAAATGGTAAGCAAGAGCACCTATTTAATATAAGTTACCCTTGAATGTGTGAATATAAGCTCGCGATTATGTTGTGTGTAATTAATGTCATGTTTCAACTTTTCAATGAAGTGGTTTCCGATAGTTTCATGCTAACTTCCGTGGTTATTTTTCTTTACTTAGTTTGACCATGAATACCCTCAACACTTCTCTAACTTCGATGCTACCGCGAAGTGCGGGAATATTTCACTACGTCCATTAAACTAATTCGGATGATTTTTATTCTCTACTAGCAAACGTACCCGTTGAAATTCAACGTGGGATGAAACATGGCATTGCTCAAGTACGATGGGATGAAAGAAAGACAGGGTATCATAAAATAAATTTACGATGAAGAAAACAGTATTCGTATTTTCAAAAAAATAGCCATCAAGCGCGCATGGGTCACACAATATACAGATATTTATGTACTTAAACCTTGCTTGAATTGTTGTAATCGAACAGGCCTAGTGGTTAGAGTTGATTAATGATGGTACCAAGGTTGTATGTTCGAGTCGCTCATGAGGTATATTTTTTTTCTTGGCAAATCGGCTCTAATTTTAGTTTTATTTTTTAATTCAGCAGATGAAAACCACATTACATTATGTTTACCGAGTTTCGACATTCTTTTGCAGTAACATATGGAAACTGAACTACAGGCTATTTTCATTCCAGAGGCTTTCCGCATTATTATAACATCGTGGCATTCTCCTGTTTTACATGGGTCCAACTTAAATTAGTCCACTTGAAATGAATTTTGCCAATTTTAGGAAAATATCCCTGAAAATATCGTAATCTGTAACATATCAATATACGGCCTGGATTTCCACTGTAATACCTATCTCTAGATATAGAACCTAGCCGCCATTGTTTAGGTTCCATTTCCCTTCTACAGCTAATGCTAATTCCACGGTTACCAAGGAAATATCCTATTGTTGACAGAAGTAAAATTCATGATTTTGACATTAAAAACGCGATTTCTAGGAAAATTTTATTCGTATAAGAAAATTGAATGAAAAAATAAGAAACTGCAATTATTTGTCCATCTAATGTCGAAAACAATAGCTTTATATCTTTAGTAGAACTTATTAAAATACGCATAAATAGAAACCTCTGCACTTGAACCAAAATGTTTAAACTTGAGTTTTTCAAACACATAATACACCAGACGGCCCAATACTCAGCCCTTGGGGCCCAGGGGCCTTCCTTAGAGTCTTAAATTTCCTTAAAAATCTTTACTGATCCGATGTGTCAAAATTTCACTAAAATCGGTTCACTCGTTCAAAACTTATGAGGCTTTTAAGAAAGCATTCTTTTGTAACCTTGAGCCCGCTGGGGCCCCAGCGTGACTTACGACCCCATGACTGTTGTACATTCAGTGTAGGTATATTTAACGTGTTTCTAATACAGGCAAGAATTATCTTCGAGGGCCATTTTTTGGCAATTTGGCCACTTGAGAGCCTTACTACACTCCTATAATTCATGTCACCATTTCATCCCCAAAAAACTTACACCTTTACACGGCTGGTGACCTAACACATGCCGATGCGGCGACTCGCAGGGTATTATGTAGATGTACCCTAGTGCCACGTTTAAGCGCACCAGCAAACATGTAAGGCGGTAGCTGAGTAGTAAGTTATTGCTGGAAGATGTAACTTTTTCCAATCTGTACCATTTGTCACGATCGTCAAAGAAGCTGCTTGCTCATGCATTGGAATCCTGCGAAATAAAGCACTGATATTACTTGCATTAAAATTTCCTCTCTGTGTGTTCACCACATGGGTATTGCAGATTTGACTCAAATGCGTGAAGTTTGTTTATTGTGGATGTTAATGCTATATCCAAAGATGTGGTTTTTACTGGTAAAAGCTTTGATTGATGATATTTGATAATAAAACTGTGTAAAATCATAAACAATGCATTGTGAAAATGGCCATTGATGCTTGGAGAATCATGAATATACGTTATGTAGATGGTTTCATCCATTAAATAAAATAACTTCCCCATAATTCCCTCGTTATTCCGGAAATTTTTATTACATTGTTTCTCCAAGTAATAGCTCGCAACGGCATTACGTTATGTTTATGAACGTATGATTTGTTTAGAAAACCGTTGGCTGCATATTACATGCACCAGAACATTTATGCTATTTCTCAGCGCATTATGGCATCATTCAATCGACTATGTTCAAGGGGTGGTGGTTGGGGCATCCGATACTATGTAAGAGGCCGATCGCGCGGCCTGTCCACTGCATAGCGAATTGAATTAACCTATGAAGAGCGCTACTAAGAAATCCCACCCGCTGATTGACGTTTAGCGTGCGGTGAGGGCTATGTCGGATCTTCTTGGCATAGGGCCCTAAATCCCTGGCCCCACCCGCACTTTCCTTACTTCATTTTTTGCCAATTCTAAACGGCTCTTCTAATTACTAATTATTTGATTGTCTTTCTAGCAATAGCGTGTACTTAGATGACGCTGGATCTGATTGCTACCAATTCACCGTTAGGGTCGGCAAGAGTTTCGCTGAATTAAAGGAGCCGGGCAAGAATGTCTAAGGAAGGCAATGAACGATCAACCATCGGAGGGGATCTAAACGGAGGGTAGCGCAGGTCAAGAGAGTTTGCCTCCACGTCGAACAGGAAAAATCGTGGTCAAACGACGCCGATATCGCTTCGAGGAGACAGCGAGCCAAGGTCGAGGTTGATATCTCTCTTCTCGACAAAGCTGTTCCAGACTGACCGATCTGGATGAATCTCACACCACGCGGAGTGAATTCTCAACAGTCTCAGGCGTTCCGACTCACAGGCAGCGGGCAGCCTTCTCATTATTTACATTAATATCACATGCGTTGGATGCGGCAGAGGGTACTGGATGATGACTTCAGTTGTGAAGATGAAGTGGATGATCTCGATGCGTAAATCTCGGGTAAGAGAATCGGATGCTGTCCAGGTCGAGAGACAAGAAAGACCCCTACAGTCAAGTTAAAAAGCGGATTAGCGAACAGATAGCTTGGATTTCCACCGCAGGCTTAAGATGCGATAAGAGATTATTGGCCACTGACAACAAGTCAGAAAAAAAAGTTTATCTAGTGTAATATGATTCATGATCTTCTATTTTGATATAACTAAGGCACATCTGAGACTGCAAACATTTAGAAACGAAATATTACCACAAAAATTTCGTCGTATGTAATATGACGAGTTTACTAAAAAAATCTTTTTTTAATTTAAATTTTACTTTGCATACAAAAGGAATTTAGACATACAGCGGCAGTTCATTTTCATTTATCAGGGAAGAGATCGGAATATGGAGTCAACAACACAAACGAGGATAAGTAAAGGCGAGGAGAATAAATTGCAACAACCTCGCTCATTTCAAAAATAAAAAGTGATCCAAATGTAACGTCCAATCCGATTAACGAGTATTGCATTCAAAGTGTCCCCAATATGGCCCCAAGAACACCGTAGCAGCAATGTGTGTCTTAATTGAGCAAAAACAGAAAATATCCCATTTCCGATCGTCCTTTTTTTACACTCGCATTTGAAGAAAGGAATTTGCGAGTCGAATCTCACGCGACACGACCTTAAAACTAACCTCCTCCTCCACTTCCCCATTTGAGAAGAAAAAAATATAATAATATCCCACCACTTTCAGCATCTTTCCTAACATATTTTTAAAACCTCGGTGCACCCAAATCCGGGCCAGAAATCGCTATGAGCCCGCCACTTCCTTGTCGGGCTAACTTCCAGCCCGGCTGGTTGGCCAACGATGATGACAGAGGAATTTCAGCGTAGTTTGAGTAAGGTTCACATATTCTGGAATTGAATGTTTTTGGTCTCATGGTTAAGAAAAATGTCTCACCTTCCCAAACATGCCAAAGTGTCAGCCACTTACCCCACTACTTTCCGGGATGCATGCTAAATAAGCGGCCCTTTTCCATAGGATTTGGCACGCCTACACACCCCAATGGCGACTATTTTGAAAAAAGAGGACTTAATAACGCATAGAATTCGACAAACAAACATGCTGTGCTTATGTTCGACTTTCTTACCAGGAGGTGGAGGGATAATCGTGAGTCACTCACCGTGCAATAGTGTAACTTTTGAAGTAAATCGAAAATAATTCCATAATTTTTTCCACTTCAATCTATAAGCATTAGTGATGAGCACAGATGGGGACTAACATTTCACGAGAAACTGTTTGTTGACGAAAATCGCTCCAACCACCTAAAGACGTCCCCGCTTTCGTCACAATGGTGTCTCATCGTTTTCGTTGGTAGGCCCAGGGAAAGATGGTGAGGGGGAAGAGGGAAAGGGGGAAGGGAGGGAGATGATACAAAATAAGGAGAAGGAAGAGATGCCCCGTTCTCACTTCCATCGTTCGTGCGACGGTGGCGCCGGAAATCGTAGTATGAATGCACGTTCGGACTGTGGTAATCCACAGTCCCAACAGAGCACTGTCACTTAACAGTCTTGGGAAAATGCTGCGGTCGCGATCGGAAACCTGACAAAATGAGTTAAGATTATGAAAAAATTAATCATTGCGGATATGCAGATGGAATTCCTTAAATCAATAGGTAATGAGGTGTGTCATTTGCTTGAAAAACACATTCAGAAAGCCTCAAAACGCCGCACGAATATTGCCCGCCCGAATTTCGTTCGCATGCTCTTCACTTCACTCGTCGCGATGACCACGGTACAGCCCCATATTTTCCGAGCCTCGAAAGGGACGAAATTTCGACGTCACAACCACGAAAATTTCTAATGAGGCTATTCAAAAGTTGAAATTTGAGCGGGACTGGGACGTTATATTCACGGATTATCCGCGGTTTTACCGCAGAGAGTTCCAACCGAATAAGGCCCCTGGGGGGTTGTGTTTGAATCGCTCGAGTTAATCTCGACCACTTAACTAAGGAGTCACGTGGTACAACAACGAATGGGTTCGAGATTTAGGTGTGTTCTAAACACTCGTAAAAATCTCACGAAGCCTTCTCAACCGACCTTTTCTCGCGGTGTAGTTGTTAATGAATTATTATATCCCTATTAGAGACACAATAAAGGACATATCAGACGCCTAATACATCAATCTGAGTGAATGAAACTCACCACAATCTCTAACCGTTCGTTTTTCTGCCACGTGACTCCATAGTCACGCGATCGAGATAATCTTGAGTGGTTCAAACGCAACCCACCAGGTGGGGGCAACACAGAGTCTACGGGTAGTAGCGTACATTCGTTCAGGGTTGCCGATACGTAGGATGGTGGTGTGAACGAGGCTGGAGAAGGAGAGATGCACTTCCGGAGGGAATAGAATATTCGGCCAACAGAAGGGAAGCGAGCACTGCTCTCCGCCGCCAGCAAGTCTGTCCCAATCGGCTGCGACGGGAGAAAGGCAGGCCTTCTGTCTCCAGCGTGGAATGGAACACGGGGGCCGCTCGGTTCTCGACCAAGAGCCGAGAGAGAGAGAGAAATTTGCTCATCACACCTCGCTGCATAGCCTTCGGGTGTTCTCACATATTACGGCAGATTTTCGGACGTCGCCATTTTTAACCCTCTGCTAAATGTATGTAACAATCACTTCATAGCGTATCGCGACACATTTAGCTATCAGTTCGTGCTAGCAGCAGTCTGCTATCGATGCTCGAAATACGTTAGCCTATCCATCGTGCTGTCCGAGGTGACTATGCGAATTTCGAGTGCACTATCCAATATCCGTACATTAATATCTACATAATACCCTGCGAGCCGCCTCTTGGGCGTGTGGCAGAGGATGGTAGGACACGCGGGACGGGACCATCGCCACTCACCCTCCGGCAGAAGGAGAGGTCCCCGTCTCGGAAGCACCCCTGGAGCCTTCCCATCCCCCCCTCCCGCTCTCGACTGACATCCTGGAGAAAGTGGCTCCTCCTGGTGGTGGTGTCGCAAACCGAAAAACAGAACGAAAGCCAATCCTCACATCCTCCACTCCTCCCTCTTTGCGCCCTTACCCCACCCCACCCCCACTCCAAACGCAGCCTTTTTTACTCTTCTCCCTGCAGTTTCACGGAAAAACGACGAGCTGTTTACGGAATAACTTCTACATCTACATACTACCCCGCGAGCCGCCGCTTGGGCGTGTGGCAGGGGATGGTAGGTCACCAGCCGTGTAAAGATGTGAAGTTTTGGAGGTGAAATGGTGACATGTCCTATGAGAGTGTATTTGGAGGAGCTCAGTTTATATTGTGGTCGCTTATTGTTCGCGGAAAGAACGAGTTTTTGTACCTATCTGTTCGGCAGTGTACCTCTCTTAGTTTATCGCTTCTGTCAGACCTAGAGATGTAGTGAGGAGTCATGATAATATTCTCCATGTCCCTCTGAAAAATATCAGTTCTGAAATTCTCAAGCAACCTAAGCCTAGCGTGTAGCCTCCGAGTCTCTAGGGGCTCCCACCTTAATCCCTCTAAAAATTATGAGACACTATATGTACGCTGGTATTGCAGTTTTGAACGAAGCGCCCTGCTTTCCTTTGTATTTTATTAATTTTTTTGGTTAAATCTATTTCACCAGGGTCCCAAATGCTCGCAGCGTATTCGAGATGTGGCCTAACTGGAGCGAAGTGGAATCCTTGAGGCATTGCGCCCGGCAAAGTGGGAGCGCATCATGAGAGTGGTCTGTTTCGGAGGCGAGGGCAGAGCTACCCCTACCACGACCTTGAAGAGCGTACTGGAGCGCTACCCCTACCACGACCTTGAAGAGCGTACTGGAGCGGAGAGATGATGCGAATGATGAACGGTGTGCGAGGGGAGGCGGAGGAGTGATGTGAAATGGAGTGAACGAGCGAATGAAAGAGTCGCGGAATGTGAAACGAAGGAGAGCCAAATATAGGAGAAGGCGACCTCCTGCCAATGTGTAAGTATACGAATATCCATGGAGGTCTCTATTGGCTAGACAGAGCGAAGGGCCATTAGGGAGGGGATTACCAAGGGGACAGCTCCTTCTTGCCGTGCCGTGCCGATAACAATGAAATGATACTTCACTCCTCCTACTTGGCGGCAATTTGATCGAGATATCATTTCACATTTAATTCAATGAATATAGTTTCATGTTTAAGAAAAATATCTCACCATTCCAGAGCCACGTAATGACCCTTACACCGAACTACAATTGAGACATCTGCCTTAAAACACTCGCCACATTCTATCGGACGCGTTAGCACGCTCTTGTACTCCAAAGATTTAATTTAGGAGTTTCTAAGGAATGGTACTCGTCAGAAATTTAGCGGTGTGTTGTTTGGATACATTCTCAACTATATATCTTCAAAAGTAGCACTCGCTGCATTAGGTAATACATAAATCGCTCGCAGTAATACATTATTCATCGCACAAAACTTCGGTTGTTGAAAGTATTTTCAGTGTGTTGCTGGAGAAGAACGGAGTATTTCTGCGACATTAATGTTTTATAAGCTATTAGTATACGTTTGTGCTGATTTGCATTTCCGAAAATTTCTTCATTCTCCACATCTAAAGACCTCTGCTGACGGATGTAGCCGTCATTGAAGTTTGATTCAATGTCTATAAGCAGGATTTATGATATAAACCAGTGCATATCATAAACATAACCTAATGGCGTCTTAGTGCTTTGCGTCGCATAATTAGTATGTCAGTCCAATTTTATTTCCAATAATTTTACGTTAAAAACTTGGAAATGGATCCAATAGTCGCGAAAACCGCGTCTCTTGCCAAACGAGGGACAGCAACTGGATTCGATATGATCTCTTTTCCTTCCTCACTTCCGCCCTTGTTTTCCAAAGAAATGGAAGCGCCGTATATCTTTCGGAAAGACGAGCGATATATATTCACAGCGGCCCGGAAGCGGAAGGGGGTCCCGGGACGCACTTCATCACTTGATGGGAAAATAACGACACAAAAATGAGCATAGAGAGAGAGAGGAAAATAAATGACACGACTGCTTTCGTCTTTCATTTTTCCTCGTAGCACGGATACTTTACCGTTTGGCGTTGTTTAATTATTATCTCGCATCTTGCATTTGCAGGAAAAGCAATGACAGACCATCGGTGGCCTTCTAGGGCTGTCATTCCGTAGAATGTGATGTCGGAATCGAGATTACGTCATGTATCGGTCAAAATGAAACTAGTTTTCGGAATTTATCCAATTTGAAAACCATGACATGAATAAGACGCGTGCTTTGACGGGAAGACAAGAGGAGCAGCTGTAATGCTTAGCAGTCGACGCGTTTCCAATATTTCGAATTTCCACCAACGATCCAAATATTCACAGTTTTTGGCACAAAATGAAGACTTCGGAGTGCTTTTAAAAAATAAGTTGACTCGCCGCTTCTTCATCAGAATATTGAAATTGAAATATGCAACGCGAGGGCATAAATTTAGCGACTCTTAAATGTGACACAAGAGGAATTTCTTCGTGGCTCGCCATTACTTTTTCTCGAGTATTAATTCCTTTTAAAGGAAATAGCAAAACACAGCAAATATTGATTATCAAGATGGCATTTTTACAAATCTGTACAGTTGTTGATTTGGTGAAAATCAAATTAATTTAGTAAAATGAATATTTCTAGAGTTATACTTTAAAATTTTATTCCTTATTAAAAGCATTCTTATGACTGGGGTCTTACGTTACAGAATTAGAAATTTAAGCGAAAATCAATCCGGATGGTCTTCCTTTTTTTCACTCGTCTTCATGCTTAAATTTTTGTTAACAACCATCGTAATCCAAAACTTATATATGACGCAAAGGACGCAGGTGAGGGTGGCTGATGGTGAATCGGGGTGGGCAACTCTACTTCGCGGGGTAAGGCAACGGTGTCAGTTGTCGCCATTGCTTTTCAACATTTATGCTGAGGAAATGGTAAGACAGGCATAGGAAGAACTTGAGATCGGAGTCAAAGTGGGAGGGCATCTGACTGAGTCCGTTTGATTCGCCGACGATCAGTCGTTGGTTAGTGGATCTTCGAATACATAAACACAATAAACCCTCGCTTAAGGCAGTCCGAGCGAGATAGTTCCCTAGTCATAATAGAGACCATATTCGAATTTTACGTTTTAATTTCACCAGCTGTAAACTCATCAATTAAATATTGCATTACTACAATATTAAATATTGCAATAGACTACAAGCTTTCGTAGATGCATTAGATATGCAGTGCGGGATAGTCATAATAAAGATAAATCATAAGAAAACAAAAGAAATGAGATCCTCTAGGACAAAGAAAGCGAGGCTTGTGATTAAAGTTGGAGGACGCAAACTAGAGCAAGTAGAGCAGTTTAATTACTTAGGTAGCACGCTGGAGGGAAACGGGCATAGTAGCAAAGACATACGGAAGAGAATGGCGCTAGCTAAGGAGGCGTTTAGTAATAGAAGAGAGCTGATGACGGGGACACTGGGTACGGACGTGAAGAAGAGGCTGGTGAAGAGCTTGATATGGAGCGTAGCGTTGTATGGTGCAGAAACGTGGACCCTCAGAAAGGAGGACGAGAATTGACTGCAGGCATTTGAGATGTGGGTGTGGAGGTGTGTGTGTGGACGGAAAAGAAGACTAACGAAGAAGTACTTGAAATGGTGGGCGAGGAAAGGAAACTTTTGAATGAAATACGGTATAGACAGGGTAGATGGCTGAAGGATGTAAGAAAGGGTGATGGGTTGCTGAAGAGTGTGATATAGGGAAGGATGTTGGGCAAGCGGGGAAGGGGAAGAAAGAGACTAGGTTTCATGGACGGGATGACGAAGGATAGGTCGTATGGAGAGGCGAAAAAGGATATATTAGAGGGAGATAGGACCCGGAATGTGTAAAAGGCCGGGAGCGTATTCTCTGACAGTCAACAAAACCTACCTTAACCGGTAGAATACATTTAAATAATAATAAACCATTGTAATAATGTGAAACTTGTAATATCCCGTTCAGGAGAAAATATAAACATACGTAGGTAATCGAATATATTTCAGAATACATATATGACAAGAACCATTTGGCGACGAGTATGATCAGATGGCACTCCTCTGCAGAAAAATCAAATCGGAAGCATTTAAATTTTTTACCACTTTTACCAGCATGTGTATACGAACGAAATTCGCTCGCAATGCACAGACAAGAGTGTTTTTAGATGAAATGCGTGTTCGGGGCGGGAGGAAGCGGGGCGGGGGCATTGGTAAAGAAGGCACACGCGAAGAAGAGGAGTGGCATGGAGTGAGATGAGGGTGATGAGGGGAGGGGGAGTGAGCATTGAGAGTCGTTGTGTCTCACTGAAAAAGAGTCGCTGAATGTTCGCAGCGCACGACGCGACGTCTCTTTTCACGCGTCTCACGAGGAGACACGAGGGAGACGAGTCGACGCCGACCGCCGCCCCCCCTGGCCGAGGGGCGAGAAAGGGGGCGGGAGAGGGGGGAGAAGGTGGGGCGGGGGTGCTCTCCCCCCCGCCCCTTCGGCAGCAGATGACGCGGGGGTTCCCTCGAGGAGGCCAGAGACTCCCTCTGCGCTCCTAGCGCGTACCCTCCACGGGCGAGGGTTGGAAGGGGGAGGGAAGGGGGAGGGAGGGATGGAAAGGGGAGGGAGGGAGGAGGAGGAAACGACGCCGCGCGCGCGGCCTCCACAAGCGACGAAATAAACCCTCGCTTAAGGCAGTCCGAGCGAGATAGTTCCCTAGTCATAATAGAGACCATATTCGAATTTTACGTTTTAATTTCACCAGCTGTAAACTCATCAATTAAATATTGCATTACTAATGGTGCAATAATATAGTTTTACATGACAGAAATTGTAAGTAATTAAATGAATGTATCTAAATAAGTCTTTAACTCGACTCATTTTTTTCGCGCGGTGCGTTTGAAACTCCATCAAAACGGAAGGTTTTTTTGTGATACCCAATAACCTACCGCGGGGACAATATGATTAATTTCCTAAAATAGTTGAGAAAACATACAAACCACACGCTATTAGTTTTTTAACGACATCTAAGAGTTAGAAATACCTCATTTTTAATGTAAGGTCTCTCTGGAGTGCATGCACGTTCCATTTCCCATGTAAAAAGGCTGGTATCTTCCGGCAAATATCTCGGAAAGTAATGTAGTTAGGGGTAAAATTTTTGGTGTCATTGGAGAGGTAAGATATTTCTCTTTAACACGAGGCCAAAATCATTGATTTCTAAGTAAAATGATTTTTCGCTCGAACTACCTTAACGTATATGGAGGCTCTGGAAAGCTCGGAAAATCGACGTAGACTTGAATAATACATTAAATCAGTTTAATGGCATATGATTGGAAATTTTCTCTTGTCGGCCCCGGTGTCGGTGTGGTAAAGTCCTTGCCCGCTAACCCGAGGGTCGCGGGTTCGAATCCCGCCTGGGAAGATTATTCACTGCCCAGGACTTGGATGTTCGTGTTTTTTTAACGAGTTAATTGTAAGAGAGGACTCTTCAGTCCTAAATTTGCTCGAAAGATAAGTTATTATTATTATTATTGAAATGTTTGATTGACTCAACCCGGTGCATTTGACTCCAATCAATACCAATTTACATTGTGTTAAACTAATGTTTGGATACGCAACATGGTGGCAGAATCCATCTCACAAGGATTTAATTGGTCGGGCAAGAGGAAGCCAGGAGCACACTTAATCATTTAGTTTATATTAACCAGCAGCTTGATTTTACATCAGAAGCAGTGACACGAATGACAGTGCATGAACAACGGCACTGATTTCTTATCTCCGAGACGGAAGAAAAAACTCTTATCAGTGTATAACTGTTGAGTGCGACCGGTGTCAATACTTACGTCGCTGTCAAGTCGCTATTTCCCGTGAGCCGCCGCTGAGGCGAGTGGCAGAGGGTGGTGGGATATCATCCGTCGAGGGGGGAATAATGTAATGGAGGAGAATTGCGTGTCCACGATGTAGCTTTTGTTTATGACGCGCAGTTTTTGCTGCAGTCCCTAATTGAGAGCGGAAGGAAGAAATGCTTAGACCTCTTAAGTTTTCCCGAGTGTCACTCGTAATTTCCAGAGGCATCCGTTTCAAGTGCAAAGGCGTGGGGTCAATATATGACCCCCCTCGCGTCCTAATGAAACTCGCCCGGACAGAATTTTTTGAGTAACCTCTACGGGTGCCTTACGAGTCTCTGACAGCTCGGCATTAAATCGCCAAAGGCATCGGTTGAGTAGCGCTCTCCGTGCTCCGCTCGCAGCAAGTGGTGAAGAGTCGAGCGGCATTCTTTAGTATTTTACAGATTTGCACTTAAATCCTCCCGCATAAAATACTCGCGAGATGAGGTCTAACGAGAGCAAAGCGACATCTCTCTTCGGCTTTCCACCAGAGAGCCTCCCGACAATTTGCTCGACTACTCATAGTTTCTCATGGGCAGCGCCGCCAATGCTTCGTTTGTTTCTCCTCTTCTCAGGTGTGAAGTCAAAAGTGACTCGCAGGTATTTCACTTCGTCCAACTCCTTCATACTAACTCCGCCCACTTGCTTAAACGTGGAGCGGGAGTTACTTCTTCTACAAAAGAAACTTCTGCTTAATTAAGACAACGTGGGTTAAGGTCGAGGAGGTCCGGTGAGAGGGCTTCCAAGTCGGTATTTGAGGAAATTTCCCAGTGATCGACAGCAGCGCCTAAAAAAATCTATTTATGCTGCTCACTCCGGATTTAATGTCGTATACAAATAAGTACAATAACATTGTGCCGATCACACTTCCTCGCGGAAGCCCGAATGTCATTTTCATCATGTTTGAACAACAACCGTAGATTAATAATTTTTTTGTGTTCAGTTAATAAATGACGCATTCAATACATAACTTTTGCGTACACCCCACATGATTGGAATTTTAGATTTTAAGGGTGAAATCTTGTCAAATGCTTTCTTGAAATCCAAGAATAAAGTATCGACGAGTTTTCCGCTTCACCTGATCATAAGAATAGGATCATTGGAGGAAGAGTTTGAGCTTTGGCTTCGCTACATCAACTCTCGCGATAGACCAGCTGACAGCCACGGGAGAAGTTTGGATTATTCACGGAAGTCACGTCGCCAACGATCATGCACCCCAGAATCCTAGATGAGAGCGGGATTAGCGATATTGGCCGGTACTTTTCTGCTTCTAGTTCAATTCCTTCTTATAATATATTAGAACGACATTAGCTATTTCCTCTTCATATGACACTTTACTTCCGGAAAGAAACTTTGCGAATAAGAATTCTAGAAATGGTGCCATTTGAAGAGACCTAATCCTAGAACACAGGTGCGCTTCATACATTTGATCGCAATATATTGATTTCATAGTTCACTCCCATTTAGCCGAGCAATTACATCACCAATCGGTTCCTTTTATGGCAGCTTGATGCTTATACAATGACAAATACTAAATGTAAGTCTAAGAAGTGGTATTTCCGCAAACCAGAATATAAAATTATTCGCAATGTTTCACTCATCCTCGCATAAAACACAATGTAGTTTAGCGTTCAATTTACCAAATACATTGCAGGAAGAGAGGATTGTGCTGCTCGTGTCAAACAGGGGACAAGTTTTCGCTCAATTTCACGAGTATGCCTCAAGCAAAAATGGAGGAAAAAAATATTGACCTCGAATAAAGTACTCGAATTAGTTCCATAGTCTGAGGCTCAACTATGTGCAAGTTGAATTTCACAAATGAAAAAGTAACTTGATGATCTTCCACAGATTTATTTTCTTGGTACAACATTTTTCGACACAGCAGTGTCATCATCAGGTACCTGTACTTGAATTAGTAGAACATTAAGATTATTTGCAGACGATACAGGAATCTACCGTGAAATGAGCGAAGACGTGGACTTTGAAGCTCTGTCATCGGACCTTAACAACGTTCAATCGTGGTGCGAGGAGTGGGTGTTAAAATTAAATATCAGCCAATGCACCACAGTTCACTTCCTGCGAAAGTCATCACAAAAATGCCATACCTATACTGTGGGTGGAGTAAGCATTAAATCTTCAGAGACAGTAAAATATCTTAGAATTACCTTAACTTCAGATATATCGAGGGGAACACATATACAAATATATGTGACACAGCATTAATGAAACTAAGATTTGTTAAACGTATAATAAGGAGGAGCTCTGATGAAAAAGTGAAGGAGAGATGCTACTTCGCTCTGGTTGGGCCACACTTCGAATACGCCGCGAGCATTTGGGAACATGGTCATAAAGATTTAGCCAAAACAATTAATAAAATACAAAGGAAAGCAGCGCGCTTCTTAAAAAACTGCTACGAGCGTACATATAGTGTTACACAACTGTTAGAGGGATTAAGGTGGGAGCCCCTAGATACTCGGAGGCTACACGCTAGGCTTAGGCTGCTTGAGACATTCAAAACTGATATTTTTCAGCACGACACAGAGAATATTATCATGGCTCCTCACTACATCTCTAGGTCTGACAGAAGCGATAAACTAAGAGAGATACTCTGCCGAACAGATAAGTACAAGAACTCGTTCTTTCTGCGAACAATAGGCGACCACAATATAAACTGAGCTCATCAAAATACACTCTCATAGGACATGTCACCATTTCACCTCCAAAACTTTACATCTTTACACGGCTGGTGATCTACCATCCCCTGCCACACGCCCAAGCGGCGGCTCGCGGGGTAGTATGTAGATGTAGAAGTTATTCCGTAAACAGCTCGTCGTTTTTCCGTGAAACTGCAGGGAGAAGAGTAAAAAAGGCTGCGTTTGGAGTGGGGGTGGGGTGGGGTAAGGGCGCAAAGAGGGAGGAGTGGAGGATGTGAGGATTGGCTTTCGTTCTGTTTTTCGGTTTGCGACACCACCACCAGGAGGAGCCTCTTTCTCCAGGATGTCAGTCGAGAGCGGGAGGGGGGGATGGGAAGGCTCCAGGGGTGCTTCCGAGACGTGGACCTCTCCTTCTGCCGGAGGGTGAGTGGCGATGGTCCCGCGCCGCAGCCGTTTCACGGCGGGGAAAAAATATGGCCAACAGATGCGATGGGATTCCAAGTAGGGGTGGGGGTTGAGGTTGTGGATGGGGGTGGTGGATGGGGGGAGGGGCAAGTGGTGGGGTAAAAATAAAATACCAAGGGTCGCGCAACCATGAGAAGGGGGTGGGTGCTTCCACCCCTTCGCTGCGGCAGGGACGAGGAGGACAGTTCGGCGGAAAGAGAAAACAATAGAGCGGGCGGACAAAACAAACCATCAACCATCCCTTCCATAACCATCACCAATTGTCCTTATTAGCATATAGTTTTTATTTTAATTTCCGAATCTAATTATTCTTTTGTGTCCTGGTGGGTCAGTACACCGCATATATATCCAAGTCGTGGGCAATGAACGGTACGACGGCTCTCCGCTTAATCCTTTCCAAAGAGATCCCATCTCCAGTAGAAGAGCGAAGGACAGTGTAATGTTTTACTGCCTGCCATTTTTGCTTGAAGCATACTCGCGAAAATGAACGAAAACAGACATTTTGAGCGCCGTAACCGTGAGCAGGAAAAGTTATTCGGGGCTGCAAAATGCTGCAAAGCCTGGCGGCATTTCATCCAAACTTCCAGCTCCGAGTCGATGGATATCCTTGAGCGTCCGAGGCCACTAAGGGCAACGGTAGCCATATAAGTTGGCCCATCGCTAAGCGGGTATGGCAGATGAGAAGAAGAATGAGACGGAAATTGGATGAGAGGATGTTTCCTGTGCTTGTGAAAGCAAACCAAAGGGGCAACCGTCACATATGATGACGGCGAGTCAGCATTCTGGTCTGGGGTTGAAGATAGGAGGCATGGCAGTTAAGATGTGCGCTACATTCGATGTGAGAAGATAAGGAAATACGAATTTGTACCCACTAGATTGCCATACGCAAGCAGGTACATGGGGAGCTGTGACTGTGGGAAGAGTGAAAGATCACTAGTGGGGAAAACTGAGCGAGGTGTGGAATGAACGGCACCCTGGCGACAGACTGATTGTATAAGGCGACATGAATGAATGAAGGCTGGTGCCAGACGGAATGCATCTGAGAGAGTGGCTGGGGTTTTGGATGACCACCGATGGATAAAATGATGAAAAGTTGAAGTGTGCTCGGAAAAAAAGATTCTATGTTTTGAATAAATGTTTAAACATAAGTATATCAATACGTACTCTTCGCAAAGGGTCGATTATAGTATCATAATTGCTTTAATTGTGTATCATAGTGAACTACACGGATGGTGGGTTTACACCCACCATAGTGGGTGGACGGGAACTACACGGACAGAACCCTACACGGATGGTGGGCATGGATGGTGGCAGTAAGAAGTAAAAACTCCGCGTAAGGCAAAATAATTCTTTAATATCAAACCAACAAGGATGAATAAAAATAGACAGGCAACGGCGCTCGGGAGGAAAACCCGGTGAAGGGTATGAAAGGAAAGACTTCGGGTAGGGGAGAATTGAAAAAGGAAAGCCGGGAGGGAAAGGAACCCAAGCTTACGTGATCTGGTCCGAAGCGACGTCGAGGAGAATCTCCAAGTGGTCAGCCATCCACCGGCATGGCGAGAACCCCAATGCTCCCAGAGTTCCTCTGCCTCCAGGTCAATTTAGAGTTCTCCCGATGCATTTTAACGCGGGGAGTAACAGGACTCCCCCCGTTTGACAACCAGCCGCGGTTAAACGTGCCATTGGACAAACGCGTGAGAGATGCTTCTAGGGATAGCGTCGGCGAAATGATTTGAGATATTAATGTAAGCTTTCTCTTACACGCAGGCAAATCCGTTGCAAATCCGTTGTCTGAGACGCCTCTGTCATCACCTTCGGCACACTTCTGGATACCTACTATTAAGGGATCACGAGACATGATTTGAGAATAAATGTGTCAAAGGCCAAAGTGGTGGTTTTCGTTAGGAAGAGTGGTAAAAATGATAAAAAGTAAGGGTAAGTGACATATATTAATTGAAGAATTAATTCTGTGTATCTCGGCCGAATGTTGGAGAAAGATGGAAGGAGAGACGAAGAGGTTTTAAGGCATGCGTACGTCGGTAGGAAAGTCGGATGTGGAGAATGAAACATCATACGTTGATTGAGGCCTCCAAATAATGGAGACCTCTATTACCCTTATGGAAACCAACCCTTACCGGGCAGGCTTACTTGAGAGATAATAATAGGTGAGGTGAGTTCACGATAATAGTTGTCGGCCCCATGCTACTGGAGAGTTTCAATGAAGGTGAGGGCAGGAGTCCCCCGTGGATGTTGTTGAATTTGAACGAAATTGGTTTGCTACTCTGCTCGATCCATCGCTTACCTTACAGACGAGCTCTAACCGAAGTATAAATAACCGAAGGTTCAATCCATGTCTTTCACCACCACCTTATCAAAGTGCCTCACAGTATACAGCTCAAAAAGGATTCCATTGACAAACTCCACTGCTTCTTTTCTCACAACATTATCTTCATAAGTATCTGAGAAAGAGACAAATTTAGTATTTCAAAGGGAAACAACCATGGACGTTTAAATGTTGTGGATTCCTGAGTGGATTCACCCTTCCATATTTACAGGTCTCATTATGTCCTGAAATCTTGTATTGAAGGGATCGAGATGTCTCAACGCTCGGATCCAAGTGAGTGAATTCACGCTCTTCGAATCTTATTGCTTCCGCTACACGGATCAGAGAACTTCTTCGCTTCGAATCGAGTCGAAGCCGTCTCGAGGTTGACGGAGCCTCCGACAGAGGGGGACGAGATCGTGACCCACGTGGAGAGATGTCGGCACATCCGTCTGCTTTGTCGCTGTCCTGCCGTCGTTAATTTGCCTGCGTGATAGATGTCTTGATCTCCTCGACGTCCGAAGCTTCTTAAGGTTGCTATCGCATGAATCTCCGGGAGATGTCCTTGGAAACAAGATGAAGAGAAACCGGATGTGTCTAACTATCCGAATGCCAGGTATAAAAATAGCCAGCTTTATTCCCAAGTACGTATTTCGTAGATTGCGAAATCATTTCAGACGCGTAGCTGAAATATATAATAAATTTTCCGCCTTAACTTGGTGGTACAACATTGATGGATTGATGGTGAACAACATGGATTATTTGGAAAATCTGGAAATAGTGTTACATTCGAAAAGTCAAAAGTTGTGTGTGCTCAATGAAATGTTCCCTTCCCACTCTCCTTTCCTGACCTTACCTGTTCCCTCCCCCCCCCACACCTTATATGGACCAGCCTTCCACTCTCCACCAATATAGCTGCTTTCCCATCCTGTACTTCCCCTCCCCTACTTCGCCTCCCCTGACAATGTATATAAGTGGCTCGTGCAGTATTATTGTCACCTCGATAATGACTCAGCTTGAGTCGAAACCTCGGTCGGTGTAATAAATACCTCGTGGAATATTACAAAGTGAATTCATGTAAAATCTTCGCGTAACTGAAATGTCTATTCGCACGCATCGAGGCGCTCTTTAAACCAAACTCCATTCTACCAGCATTTGCTTTCACCCGCACGCAGAGGCTTATGCGTCTTATTTTATATGTAGTTCAATTTTCGATATTGCTCTTAAGTATTCTATCGGTTGAGGTAGGTTTTGTTGAATGTCAGAGAATCCGCTACCGGCCTTTTACACATTCAGGGGCCTATCTCCCTCTAATACATCCTTTTTCGCCTCAGTATATGATCTGCCCTTCTTCATCCCGTCCATTAAACCTATTCTCTTTCTTCCCCTTCCCCGCTTGCCCAACATCCTTCCATCTATCACACTCTTCAGCAACCCATCACCCTTTATTACCTCCTTCAGCCATCTACCCTCTCCCTCCCGGATTTCATTCAAAAGATTCCATTCCTCGCCAACCATCTCCAGCACATCCTCGTTTATCGTCCTCTTCGTCCATCTAACCTTCTCCATCCTTCTCTACATCCACATCTCAAATGCCTGCAGCCTATTCTCGTCCTCCTTTCTCAGGGTCCACGTTTCTGCCCCATATAATACCACGCTCCATATCAAGTTCTTCACCAGCCTCTTCTTCACATCCTTACCAAATATCTCCGTCATCAGCTTCCTTCTATTACTAAACGCCACCTTAGCTAGAGCCATTCTCCTCCTTATGTCTTTGCTACTATGTCCGTTTCATCTATCGAACTACCTGAGATCGTGAAATTATCAATCGTCGCTGAGATGAAATTTAATAACGATTTCGACACTTGAGGAAATGCTCTTTAGTGTGTCCGTACGTCTCTTTTGCCGCTCCTCATCCCACACAATTCTCCTCGACGACCACCTCCGTCAACATCGCCGTTGCCCGTTCCCCGCCACGCCACTCAAAACCGACCAGTGAATGACGAAGTGACGCCACGTTCCACACACTCTCTCCCTCTCTCTCTCTCTCTCTCTCCCTCCCTCTCTCTCTCTCCACATTCAGATCGTTCAATCCCTCCGCGAACACAACGACGTGCCCCACGACCAGCGAAACTTAACATATATATTAAATAAAGTACCTAACGATGCTCTGACCGTAATAACTGCAACATTCCCAATTAAGTAAGAAGTGAAAGAAAGGGTTTCGAATAGAATTCCAATAACGCACGGATAAGTAACGACTGGAGACATAAAATAAGAAAACGAAGTTTTAAGGTAAGGAAACTTGGGGAGTTTATGCAAAGAATCGATAGGTGATTGAAGTTGGAGATTGAAATGAGCATAAATCTGACGGAATTAATGACAGGAAACGGAAATTTCAAGGATCGTTTAAAGAGAATCTGAGGGCATCCAGACGATGGATGCTAGTTGTGATGTAAGGACCGGATAGCGCTAAACTGAACGTCCAAAATACGAAAATGAGAGGACGGAGTTGAAAAGAAAAAAAAGAAACAGGTCAAAGCAATGATGCAGAGGATTCCGGAATGAATGAAGGAAAGAGGAAAGCGGCAGAACACTTCGCATCACTCGCAACGACCGAGGTCGCCGACAGATAGCGTTGGAGTCGGCAGAAAAAAGGGAAACAGAATAGAATTGGACTGCACGAGAGGAGGAGGAGGAGGAGATGAAGACAAAGAAGAGAAAGAAGAATTGGAGCAGAAGAAGACTATGGACATCAAGAAAAAGGGATAAAAATATTTTCGAACATGATGAAACTGAGGATAACAAGATCGCAAGAAAGCAACGGAAGAGAAAAAGAAAGCTTTAAAAAACTCATAATCAGTGCAAAGAGCTTAAGAGCTGAAATGGTACTCGGAGCCGTGCCATGAAAATTGTTTCGTGTTACGGGTTTGATCGTAATCGATGAAAGAATCGAACTCTATGATCAATAGTGAAAGAAATGTGCACGATACTTATTACTTATTTCCCTTCCGAGTCGTGGATACGACTATCAATTACAGGCAAGCAGGCAAATCGAGCGATATATCGGCCATGGAACTGGATTCCATCAAATACAATCACTGCATTGATTCGTGGACTCTAATTTGATTAACACTGCTCTCGCAGGAGTGGTTTACTGCAGCTTGCTTAGTATGTTATGAATACACCTGGGACATTTCCGTTCAAGAATTTGAAGAAGATGGTGTACATTGGAGAGCATTAGACCACTTAAGCGAAGAACACGAACGACGTTGAACTCTGTGCGAAATGTTTTGTCGCCTTGCCGGTTGGCAGTACTCTAAGGTGAGCAATACTCACGGCCGAATGAGACAGTTTCACTGACTTAGCTGGGTGGAATCTTTCCATCGTAGAACGCGAGGAAAGTAAAAAAATACGTGGAATAGCAAATTCTTTTCCTCTCGTTCTAATCACGGCCAATTATTTCGTCTGGAGTTGTCGAAAGTTGGTGAAATCGTACGCTTTTGATCACAGAGTAAGTAGAACTCAACAATGCCTATATTTAACGCCTTCGCTGAAATCTACAAAGTCGACAACAATGGATCGACGCCCTTTTGGTTGATGGCGCAAATCAAATCCATTTGGAAAGGGGGCAGTCAGTGGATGGTCTGTTCGGCGATTGGGAGGCAGGCGACCGATTGGGTTAAAGCGAAACGATTAGCACACACTAAGCAAATGGAAACAGCGCAATTACAGTTGCAGGGCCCAAAATGATGTGACTCATCTACTTAGGTCGCGAGGGAGTTCTTCAGCATCGATTTTATCCTTCCGTCGATACAGGTCTTTACAACGTAAACAAGTCCGCCATTGCTGTGCCATTTTGACGTATTCCTCATAAGCACAGCATTGGATTTCCAACATTATTGTTGATTTGTCAGTGTATTTGTGTTCAAAATGATGACTGGCGCCGTATAATCGCAGCTACGGATATACATATCGAATCGAATGGCCCTGCTGAAATCAGCATCGTTCACGAGTCGCGTGGAACAAAAGAAGAATCGGTTGCACAATCCAAAGACAAAGAGCACTTTGAAAAGTGACGTCGGTCAGCATCTCCCTCCCTCTCCCACCGGGCGTAAGTGCGAGTCTTGGCCCTTATTATTCTTGAAGGGGGTCAGAAGAGGCCTTTGGCCTTTCTTTCTTTCTTTCTCTGTTCGCCGCGTGGGGTCGCAGGCGAGAGAGGGACTCGATGAAAGGCAGAGCGTGCTTTGGTGAAGGGATTCGATCTGATGAGCACGCGTGCAGTGGAATGATCAAGCGACGCCGACATTTCGACAGTGCTCTAGTCACTAATGGAGACCGCAGAGGGTGTCTGTGTCGGGTGGATTTCTGACCGGCAGTTTGAGCGACATTTAAAAGAAATGAATACACTAGGTCTCATTTAAAATTAATATACATATTTCTCTCTTCCAAACATTCCAGAACATCAGCCCGTTACTGCACTTCTATTCGAGGTATTTGCCACCAAAATACCACGGGATTACAATTAACACGGGATATTGTTAGCGTAAAGCCCCCCATTGAGACTTTATTCAAATAATGAGGAATTTTCAACACCTTGATCCCGCATTAAATTTAACAGCGTGATGTCCATAGTTCAGTGAACCTATTCAAAAAATAAACTATTTACTTGCTGCAATCACTTTTTCAAGGTCACAACATAACTTTCCGTTGGGAAGGAGTTTCAAACGTACCCCGTTAAAACAACTAAGTCAAGTTTAAGACCTATATCGATAAATTTATTTAATCACGGAGAATTTCAGTCATATTATAGTATATTATTGTGCCATAATTATTATAATATCAACTTCATGCTTCTTAGAGTGACAGAAGAAATTCGTAAAATTCTGATATGGTGGCCATAATGACACTGTGGGGAAAAAAATCTCTCTCAGACTATCTTTAGCTTCAACATGTTGAAAATGGCGAGTCGGGGAACCCCGAGCACTTTTCACTTCCTTCCCCTATCCACGGTCCACACTCCTTCCGTCGTCCTATTCCTTATCTCTTTTTCTCCTTCTTTCGTTGTTGGTGTCCTAACGACCCTACAACATGTCTCGTCGCGACTCGTAGGCTGTTCTATACCTAGCCAAGGGAAATTTGATCCCAATGACGCGTTACAGAATCAACGTCACATATTTGAAATTATTTATTGACGACATTCTCCGCACATATGACGCCGCGGATCTTAGATCGTTCAATCGTCTATGAAAGAGGCGCGTTACTATTAGAACATGCCGTGCACTTCACGAAACCGGGACGCAGTCATGAACGACACCGAATACGATACGAAATGCATCAGAGGGGAGGAGGTCGCTCGCCAAAGACTCGCTGGGAAGCGGAAAATATAGGGAAAAAACGCGCCAACCATTTCTTACAATTAGAGGAATTCAAAACGGTGCATGGGCGTACCCAAGGGAAGACCTCCCACCTCCTCCACCCCCAACCCAACCATCCCATCAATCAAGTAAATATGTACCTGAAAGTACTTGACAAAAAGTAGAAATAAAATGTACGCCGGGAATGTTAACTTTGTTCATAATTGGTTTTGGAATCCCTTAAATATGGCGACACATTCCACCGCTGTTGGGCTTTATTTAGTTCTCATTTTCAGTAGCTCAACCTTAAATTGAATCAAATTTGCAATGCGTTTTCCAGAGCAAGATGAGTGTCTTGCACCCCCTCTCTCAAACATAAATCCTGCTGCTGCGCCGATGACCACAGCGTATGATTTCGGCACTCACCGTTGGACGCCAATCATTCAACAAATCGTGAATAGTGCGGACAGTGTTGGAGTCAATGGGATGAGATCCCCGTCCCTCGACATCCGTCAGCAGACAGCGGTTACATTTGCGATTTGAAGCAATGTTGCGATCTATTCCGGTGTACCGCAGGTTTTCCGATTCATATCTAAAGCCATAAATCAACCCTCGTCAGCCCTTGGAAAGGGTCTCAGTCAGTAGATTCCCACATCGAGTCAACTCCCTCTCTCTCTCTCTGACACGTCCCCTCTCCGAGCACAGCATCTCATCGACAACGGCAGAACGGATTCGAAAGAAGACGATGGACCGGAAAGAGTGACAGACGGTTATGCGGGCTACGAAGCACGGACTTGATGACGGAGCAATACACCAGACGAGGGGGTTATATTCTTTCAATATTGAAGAATAAACCTTAATTGGGTAAAGAAGTAAGGCTTAAAATATTACAGATGATCAACAGGAACATTTATATGGAAGTAAAGGTATAAAATATTTCCGACTATTATTCCTGCAGGGCCCAGTCCAGGGATATTTCATTTTTTATCTTCCAATTGGCCTTATTCCTACACCTTTTTTTCCTTTTGTCCACAAAACCTATTCTCTTTCCTCTCTTTTCCCCAACATTCTTCCACCTATTAAATTCTTAAATAAGCATTCGTCCCTCCATCCGCCCAACGTGCCTCATCCCTTTCTCATCCATAGCCATGTTTCCTTTCCTCACCCGCCACACCAAGCACTTCCTCGTTTGTTTTCCTCTCCGTTTATCCCACCTTCTCCACACCCACTCCTCCAACGCACGCTGTCCATTGTCGTCATCCTTTCTCAGGGTCCACATTTCTGATCCACGCAACTCCACACTCCATATGAAGCTTTTCAACAGCCCCTTCCTTATATCTTTACCTAAGGCTTAAGTCACGAGCTCCCTTCTATTACTGAACGAAGAGCCAAAGTATCATCCGGCTGACAATAAGAGTAATATTCCCGAGGGAATCAACGCGTAATCACCCTCCTCATCTAACATGATCAATATTATGAAGGATGTGAAGTAATTAAAGGGTTGATCCAAGATTACGGCAATTACATGAGTAGATCGTTGTCGGGCGAAAACATAATCCAGCCGAACACGGAAAGAAACCACGGACCATTGGCTGATTGCGCCGATTGGCGTATCACCGCTTCAAGTCCAGCATATCTGGATTTACGGAAATGTTTGCAACACGTGACTGTATCTGAAATACTGCTAAAGTAGCCTAGTATTATAATAGGTGGTGGTGCAATTGCCTGCGAATTGATCCGCCAAGCCAACGCTTCAGAGTTCGCTTCTCGAGACAAGGGGATTTCTTTTGCATGTCAACGTTTCATTCAAGGCCATATTCGGCCGAAAGGCCAGAATAAATGATTAATGAGACGACACGGCGCAGGACGAATAAAATCCACAGAACTTACCGCCATCGGCGGAAAATTCATTCGAAATCTGCGAGATCAACATTTTGGTCACACAGGGGCCATGATGCGAGAGGGAAGTTGCTTCGATGGGACTCAATATCCATTACCACTATTGTCAAAAAAGAAAAAAAAAAGAATGTGTTTTTGTGTACGGAGGATGCAATTTCACATGGCGTGTATTTAAAAATTCGAATGTGAGAAATTCCTCAAAACTCCAACAGCAAGAGATATTAATGTTTTCACAAAAAATAGGCAGATAAAATTAGTGACAATTGTTTTTAATTTCACGGCTGTCGACTGGTCCAATAAAATCATCGGAAGTAAAATTATTGTACAGTTTTCCATAGTCAGTATTGTGTAAATGTACAATGACACTGCGTTCTTTTTAATAATACGCGAAAAAATTCAATTTTAGCCAATTGTTTTCTATTGCAGCTCACCCTCTTGACAGTTGCTTAATAAATATCATTAATTGTAACGCAGTGAAATTTCCGAAGATGATACAGAATTACCAGAACCGTTTTCATGTTTCAAGCGAGCGGTTTAGTAAGATTTAACTCTGAAATATTTATCCTAAAATTACTTAAACCATAGATTGAGCTTTTTTCTTAGGGAATCACTTGAGTTATGTTACGGGACAAATACAAGTATCTAACATACGATACGTCAGACGATGGTTGAAGGAATGATTAATGTAATGCTCCCAAAATTAGAATGTGTAAAGGTTAATATTCAGAAAAAAGAAAAGAACTGTGACACACTCCGTGGGATAAATGATCTTCATAGATGTTTACTAGGAATGCCTAATTTTCACGCTAAATAGGCAAATAAACATTTCACGTGATAATTCTCATCCATGGAATGTATCATTCGAAAACATTAACAGTTTTGGTAGTGCGGCAGGTTGCGAACGCCATTCTCCGGGACGACTCGAGAAGAAATACCACAATAAAGCAAAGTTTTCTCGAGTACAACTCTTCCGGAAAAAAATAAAAGACAATTAATAGCTCTCTCTTACAGTGCAATACAGAGAAGTCAAACGTAAGACAAGGCTTGAACGCTAGATCCATTCTACAGATAGAAGACTATATTTATATATAGCCTAAGCCTATAAAGCCTAAGGACTGGAGAATAGCAAATGTAACACCTATATTCAAAAGCGGCGACAGGGAAGACCCTAGTAACTATAGGCCTATTTCTCTCACATCCATTTCCTGTAAGGTATATGAACACACATTCGTAAGCTCCATTATGAGTCATTTAGATAGGGAGGAATTATTAATAAATAACCAACACGGATTTCGAAAGGGTAGATCTTGCGAAACCCAATTGGCTCTCTTCGTTCATGACATCTTGCTCTCGGGTGAAAATAATGTTCAAGTTGACGCGATATTCCTCGATTTTAAGAAAGCTTTCGATAAGGTACCTCACGTTAAGTTACTCTCAAAACTAGAAGCATATGGAATAGATAAAAACATTATAAGTTGGATTAATCAATTCTTACATGGGCGGGAACAAAGGGTTGTCATAGACGGTATCATGTCAAACACAGTTAGCGTTACATCAGGTGTTCCTCAGGGAAGTGTCAATTGTCCACTTTTATTTCTCTTAAAAAGAAAAATAGGCCAGGTAGGGCTTACAGAATTAATAATACGGAAATTATTCACGCCGAGTCTGTTAAGTACTTAGGGGTCACAATTACTCACGACATATCTTGGGGAAAACATATTCGGGAAATATGCGGTCAAGCATACAGGAAGCTAGGCTTTATCAAGAGAGTACTCGGAAAATGTGATGAGAAAGTGAAAGAACTTTGTTATTTTTCAATCGTTAGGCCTCATCTGGAATATGCTGCCAGCGTATGGGAACCATACGAAACAGGGTTGATATCAGAGTAAGATCGCGTACAGCAAAGAAGAGCTAGGTTTGTGAAACGATGCTACGATAAGTTGTCTAGTGTGTCTGGACTGTTAGAAGAATTAGGATGGGAATCGCTATCACAGCGTAGATTAAGTTATAGGCTTAAACTTCTAACTAAATTTCAAGAAAATCATTTATCTGACGACGTAAAAAACATACTATTAACCCCCTATTAGTACGGCAGATTAGATCGCGCCAATAAAATTAGAGAGCTAGATTGTAGAACCGATAGGTATAAAATGTCATTTTTTCCGCGTACCATACGGGACCATAACAGCTGTGATCGTCGTCATGAATAGTTCGAATTGTGACAATAGGCAGACAGTAAATCTTTTTCTTTATATTCTCCTCTCTCTTATTTATGCATGATGTAAATATTGATGTTCTTATTTATGCATGATATTTTGAATCTGTAGTAGTAGTCTTTGTATCCCTTGCATGTTGGAACGATTGACAATAGAATGTTTCTTGATTATTAGATTTTTAATTTGCGCTTTGCATGCGTGGTACGCGGGTTTCAATGTAATGTCGGTGTTCTACCGTATCATTCATGCATGCCTGGTGTGGAAGCACCCCCTGCCACACACCCTTTGGGTGGCTTGCAGGGTATGACGTAGATGTAGATGTAGATGTATATTCGGATGTTACTTACTCCAGGGGCCACTCAAATCCAAGCTGACATTTGGTCTCGCCTACAAGTTGCCTCCAGACTTTTTTGTTTTCCGCCATCTCAATGTCACCACCCAGTTTTCTCACATCGTTGGCCACATGGTCATCCCATCTTATTCTTGGCCTTCCTTCCTGGTGGGCGCCTTTCTTCTGGGTGTCCCCTACACACTCTTCGTATGGCTGTATCCTCTTCTCTTTTCAATCTTTTCCTTCTCTTTCTAACCACGGCCACCCAATCCGGTCTTCTGTATCTGAGTTTTATGTTTTTCTTTATTCTCCATGTTCATGCTTCAAGAGTTAGTCCATATATTCTCCTTAGTATCTTGTTTTCAAAAGTAAACAACTTTTTCTGTGTGCACTTTGTCAGTGTTCACACTTCTGACCCATACATGAGAACAGGTTGGATAATCGCTAGGTATATCCTAATTTTGGTATTTCTTGACAAAGAAGCCTGCTCTTCCGCAGTTTTGACAAACTTCAGTAACCCCTTTTGGCTGCATTTAATCTTACTTGTATTTCCTGGTCCATATTATTTTGACTGGTGATAGTAACTCCCAGATACTTGAATTCTTCAGATACAACAAATTTTTGACCTCTGACTTCCAGCGTTGAGTTGTTTGGTTCTGCCTCTCTTGCTATTTTCATATATTTAGTTTTTCCTTCGTTTACCTGTAAATCAACTTTTCCTGCTCCTTCTAAGAAGAAGTTAAGTTTTCGGAAGTACTCGGAAGTTAAGGTTTTACAAAAAAAGAATTGTGGATCGCAGGCAAGATTCGTAGCATCCATGGACTAACAGCAATGTCTAAATACACTATCCACTATATTTCATCTCTCCGACCTCTTTTTTCTTTATTTCAATTCCTAAGAATAACTTACGAGGCTCGTTATGGTCGCGTGGGATTGCCCTGGATGCATTAACGACATGACACTAAACGAGGAAAGTATGCGCGAGTAGTAATGAAGCAATGTCATCCTTACGCTCCATGTCATTGCACCCGCTAAGGGATGCGGCAGCGCAAGTATGCAGGTGGATGTTCGCCACTTGGATTGGATCGGCCCGCAAGGGGGAGAAGGAATGGGGGGTGAAGACTACCCCTCATCGCTGTTTTTCTCTCTCCCCCTCTAATAACTCAAGAGAGACAGTGATGCATTAAAAAAATCCCTTCGTTCCCATTTTTATATTCTGGTCGTGACTCTTCATTCCCTTCCTCGTTTCCTGGAAACCAGCTGCCCCCCCCCCTTCCTCCCCCCCTTCTACCCCCCTTCTACCCCGCCCTCCCCTGTCATTCCATCGTGCTCCTCTTGACATATTCCCCCGTCCGCCGCTTCGCTCGCCTCGAATTACTACGAGAGGAGACGGAGGGAGAGGCGACCGGGAGGTGTAATTATCGAATTGTGGGACGCGCGCGGATCCGATTCCCGGAACACGACACGCCGCCATCGCTTCTGCCATTCCAATGCGCATTCCGAGCGCCGTCTTTCTTCGTAACTTCAGTGAAAAAACCTCGCGCGCAAAAAAGAGGGCGACTCCGAACTCGAGCAGTCGCGGCGAGCGGTCCAGCAGTCGATAGATATTGCAATAATAGGGCATTCATCTGTTCATAAAATTATTAAGAACATAATCGAGCTCTATTTTCAAGCATAATCAGTTGTAAGTGGCATAGAGTACACGTAGTAATTGTAATGGCGCGTCTTCAGGCGAAAAGTAGAAGTGACGATTCCACGAGAGAGACGAAGGGATAAGGACGAGATGAAAAAATGAGGGTGTGGCCAGGCTGTATTAGTGCTGGCAATGGACAGGAAAAAACAGAACTCGGCTGTCATTCAGTCTCAGGATTGAAAGGAGGATGAATAGTTTTAGCAAATATTTTAAAAAATTGAAATGAATGCTCAAAACATGAGAAGAGAATTACGCATTACTACGAAGTTCCAAAATATTATAATATTTTGGTGGTAATAGAATGACAGTGATGATGTCTACACTGTTTCATTGATTGCCAAAGAATATGAACGATTCGAAAACGTTTGGACGAACTGGTAAAATAAAGATGTATTGTTTGGGAAAAAAATACTACGTATTACCACAGCCAAACATTTTCGGGCTTTTCTGCTCCGTAGGAAAAAATAAAAAAGTTACTCTACCCATCAGAAATGCCCGAAAAATGATTGATAGAGGTCGTTCATATAGTTGAAAAATCTGTAAGCAAAGTTTCTCGGTATTTACAAGACTTGTTAGAAACAGCAGCCTCACTGAAGAGATGCCATAAAATCGTGAATATTGATTAGTTGAGCGTCTAAAATGATAAACTCCAAAGGAGCCCATTGTGGCTCACTTGTACTCGAAGGCAAAATTTATACTTAAATGTGAAATGTCAACTTAAATGTGATGAAAAATTTAATTTAATACATTCCAATGTTAAACAATCAATGACGCATAAAAATTTCGTTTCCGATTGCACAAATAAGTGGTCAACTAAGTACTGTCATTAGATTTGAATTCACGAATTTGTTTCTCGTCATTCTCTGAAAACGACGTTACAAATCTTCCACAGCTGGTCTCCATTAAGTCTGACATGTGCCTTATATAAATCTTCTCTTTTATGAAAGTATGATCCTTTACGAACGTTTGATGTAGACTGTTTTTTGCCGGACGTTCAACATACTTTGCTAGGGCCAAACAATTACGGTAGAAACGATCAGAGGCATAAAATCAAGGACATAGATGGCAGAACCAATAGATTTGAACTGTCATTTTTTCCCACGCATAATAAGGGGCCATAATAGCTGCGATAGATCAGTTCTGGGAAACTTTGACCCTCATTGGTAGGTAAACTTGTGTTAAATGTCTGAATAATATTATTATTAGCAACTAACCCCACATGAAATATCCGGCAAGCTATAGCTGTTACATGACTTAGTACCTTGTATTACTATTCACCAGTCGCATTAATAATACTAACCAGCAGTTGTATCTTTAATCGTATACTTTTTGGTATCATGTTCTTGTACGTATCACTCTCCCTGGTATCTGCTCTGACCGCGCACTGTTATCCTGACTGCTTTTGGCTGCTTCGCCTGGCATCCGTGCAATCGAGCGCGGTTCTGATTTCAGCTGGTATGAGTGTTGCATGCCTGGTGTAGAATCACCCCGTTCCATACACCCTAGTTGTAACTTGCACGGTATTTCGTAGATGTAAATCTAAAAATGCACAATCTTATTCCTTTCGGACATCCAAACATTTCTCTAGCACAAGTTCGACTCGCAGGCCGCTTGCCAGAATAGAAACGCAATGAACGCCTCTCTTTTCGCAATTGTTATCTTCATTACTCTTCAATTATTAATTAACCGAAATTCTCCAGGGATACCCCAATAACTAAGTGCTCTGAAATATTTATATTCAATTTGTCCGACCTTCCTTTGAACAATGGAACTATTATCGTATTCTTACTATCCGCCTGCATAGCAGAAGCATTTAAACATAATTATTATGATTTCACAAGTATATATATATATATATATATATATATATATATATATATATATATATATATATATATATATATATATATATAAAAATGCACTTAGGATCACTTAGGTGACGAATATATAAAAGTTTGCCAGAGGAAGGCAGACGACAAACACAGAAAACAAAAAAATGATGAACACACAAAGTTTCTTGATATTTCGGTGCCACTAGCACCTTGGTCGCAAGAGCGAAGACTGAGAAGGAAGGGAGGACTGAGGTGGTAGGAAGGGAGGACTGAGGCGGAAGGAAGGGAGGGAGGGGAGGGACAGGGGAAGGGGAGGAGGGGGAGGGAGAGGAAAGGTGGGGGCGGGAGGCGGGAAGTGGAAGAAATTCGAAAGGAAGAAGTAGTATGGGCAGAGGTGATAGAAGAAGTTAGTGGGATTTATTAAGTCCTGGCGGAGAGAAAGCCTGGAATAAGTAAATGCAAGAGGACTCAAGATCTTTGATTTGGAGTGGGGAGGAGGAAGGGGGAAGGGAGGCGAGAATGCCAACCTTAAAAATATTATTAAAGGTGGAGTTGTGGGAAGAAACATGGGTGGCAACAGGGAGGGAAACAGAAATAGAAGGTGGTTCATTACAACTGGAGCGGTGGCCATTCATGCGGATGTTAAGGGGAGTGGTCGTCAAGCCGATGTAAAAACTAGGGCATAATTGGCAAAGAAGGATATAGACAACATTATGGGAAACGCAGGAGAGTGAGGGGACGGAAGGAAGATGAGCGGAAAGGAATTTATCAGGCAGAGGCTGGGTGAGAAGGATGCCACAAGTTTTGCAACGTGGGCGATTGCACGGCGTCGGAAGGGACTTAGTAGGTCGGGAGATTGATTTGGAAAGAGGTTTAGTGATTTTAAAGAGGGTGGAGAGGTTGGGAGGGCGTCTGAAGGTGAGAGAAGGACAGCGGGGGAAAATTTTGGAAGTGGTTAGGTTGTCAGAGAGGATGGGGTAAAGGTTTTTGATTAAGCGACGGATGGAGTCTTCGCTCTTGCGACCAAGGTGCTAGTCAGTTACCATCTATTTGATAAACCTAATCACCATTTACTTTATTCTTACATCTTTTGCTAATCCTCCTAATTTTTACTCACTCACCAGGAAATCAAACCTCTCCAGAGGTGAAGTTCTGTATACGAATTTCTATTGCCAAGAACACCATTGTCCTTACAAGAAAACGAAGGCTTCCGCGGTGCTCTACGTTGATCTCCTTCATTTTTCGGGATCTACCGCGTATTATTGTTTTAATTGACAACAGTTTCGTTGACACTACTGTCAGCCAGCAATGAAGACGCTGACAGTAGTATCAGCGAAACTGTTGTCACTTAAAACAATAATACGCGGTAGATCCCAAAAAATGTAGAAGGTCCTTACAATCAATAGACACTTGAGTTGGCTACGTTATATCTAAAAAAAAACATAATTATATTGCACCTAAGTACATTTCATGTGAATGATATATTTTTATTCCGAGATGTGCAAAAGCACTTTTTCAAACGTTAGTGTACATATTGTTGACGCTTTGGTTAAAAGAAAGACCGGTTTTTTACTCTGTTAAAACGGTGGAACCATATTGAACGTTCATAGCTTAAAAACCGCACAGGAGACGTGCAGTTTCTTTGAACCAAGTAAGGATGCATTCATTCCTATTCCACCGATGGGAGCAAGATGTATACCAAATGAATTACCATATTTTGTAGGGTACATGCTAGGAAAAAATGATCTCTTGCTTGTCAAGTACATAGTTAAATCACAGGAAAATCCATGCTGAATATTAGAGAAAGATTTATTTCCTGATGTGCGAGTAGAAATGGAGAGAATAAGTAATATATAAATGGGTGATGAGGGGTACCAAATACAGATCAGACTCCAATTGGGTGAACTTAAGGGCACAATAATGGCTCAAACTGCCAAAAAGTGATAAAAAACGATAAATAAAAGCTGTCCAAATGCCATGGTGTTCAGACTTTAGTGGGTTCAGGATTTATTCGTGAAAAAAATCAAACATAGGCGGGACAAAAGATACAAACATTTCTTTCTTTGGTGAAGAAAAGCAAGCATTTACCGTGCATTGGACTCTTCTTTGCTCCAAATTTCCACCTCAATCTATAAATCATTCGACTGTAGCGTATCCTTAAGCATGCTTTATTCATTTCCAAAGAAGAGCTTTCGCGCGCCATAAAATATTCATTCTCAATACTTGTAGATAAGTCTGTAGTGGAGACAGGCGAGTGACATTTGTAGTCCTTCCTTGTCAATTGAAAAAAGAGAGCACGCGGCAACTACGGCTAAAAGACAATAACTTTTTATAAATACGCAACAATGTCCACATTAGACATTCTTCTGCCGCATCAAACTGGTGCTCATTCGTTTGTGACCACCACCTTCCGACCCGTCGCGTCAATAATCTTGGAAACTTATGCAATGTACAGGTGATGTATTTTATTGACAGATGGTATTGTCTTTTATTATATAACAGTCCTTTCAATCCTCAAAATTCTCTCGGGTCAACGTCCGGGAGAGACGGTCCATGATGGGCAACGTGTCAAAACTCGCCTCGAGCACCGTCTTCAGGGTAGACGCGAGTGAATTCACGCAAAGAACTAAAGCAAAAAGCTTCCAATTCCATAATCAGCAGTCATTTATTGAGTATGTGCCAAGTTTCAAGACTTTAACTTTAAACAAGGGATTGTGGACTTTCATCCGGCTTTTTTTATTTCCATCCACTGTGTCTCACTATTGGTTCGGTATCGACGAGGGCTAACTTCAAACCCTCTTCGGATCGTTCTGAAAATAACACAAATACTCATCCGTTTCGCAGTTCATTGCATTGTCGCGACCGTCAACACTGGAGACCGTCTCCGTCAGTGCTCATCCGGATTTTGTGCCATTAAGGGGGTGTCAATTGAAAACTTTTTTCCGCACTCAATTACATGTGTAAACAGACAAGAGAAACAACAAGTTCGGACCCCACTGCAGGCTTCCATCCCCACAGGGAAATGTAATCATTTCACTAGACTGGATTATTTACAGGTACTAAGGCCGCTTTACATGGTACATTTTATTGTACTAACGAATGTAAAAATTCCTTCATGAAGGAAATTGTACCGTGTAAAGCGGCAAATTGTACGATTGTCTGAATAACGTAACGGGAAATAGAACCTGCCCTAATTCCATTCAGTTTCTTGTACATTCTATGATACATTCATTTGTACAATGAAATGTACCATGTAAAGCGGCCTTAAGAGCGGTCTTGGCCGTGCATTCGTCCGAAGACGGCGCAAAATCCGTAAAAACACCGCCCGGCAACCGGAATCAACAAAAACAATGAACAAAACAATGAAGACACCGATAAATAAATAAGCAGATAGAAAGCGCTCGAGGCATAAGTGGGTTGAGTATGGCACTCACCCTTGTCGTTGGCGAGGTGTTCAGAGCCGGTGGGGCTGTGTCCTTGTTGCTGTTGCCTCCGGGGGCTGCTTCCGGGTGCAGGGGGGCCTCCTGGGGGCGAGGCGGATGCGGCGGCAAGGCTGAGGGCTCGGCTGAAGTGTTCGTCGACCACGGAGGACACGTCCCCGGAGTAGTGCGTGAAGACGACGCAATTGGCCGACACGTACTGCGCCGCGGCCGCCGCCGCTCCGCCGCTCCCACCACCGCGCCCCGGCGAAGAGGAGGCCGACGACGAAGAGGCCTTGGGTGCGGCGTGGTGCCGCTCCCCCGCATCCTCCTCCCCCTCGTCATCCAAGTCGTCCTCCTCCTTGGGCGGGTGCAGTCGCGGCGGCGAGTACGGCGCCCGAGACGTGCGCCCGTACTTCACCTGTCACGGATGCGGAGAACGGTTTCAATACACAAGACGTGAAAAATCGGGTGCGGCAAGAGAAGGTGTGTCTGCACGACACATGCATATCAAATCGCCAAAATACAACTTCAAGCTTCAACAAAATGGCTTAAAAAAACTTTCTTTCACCGATGGAATGCGTTGGCCATTGAAAACCAAAATTACGGCACAAAAGCGACATCTATTCCACGAATGAGTCAATTTCAATGAACACTCGTTTACAGCCACAGACGCCATTTACAGCGCCACTTCCAATGAATCACCACATTGTGACGTCAATTTTCGCAGTAATTTGCGAATGACTGAAAGCAGTAGGCTATTAGATACAGTCATTTATTATTGTAATAAGATATTCGATTCATAAAAAGTTTTTTCATGTAAATGGCATTTATGAAAGATTGAAGTGAACTTTTTTTCCTCGCGTCTCTCTCATTGAAAATCTTTTGCAATTTCCGGTTCAATTTTGCGAGGTGAAAGGCAGAAGACGCAGAGAGGTAAACGCTATGCTGTACACATTAAATGGAGGACACATTTTTGATTTGGAATGGCCAGGTAATGAAAATAATGATATGAATGTCCTTCCACGGTGGAATCGTCTTAAGACCACACAAGGAGTGAAAATTTATCAGGGATATCATAAAATTAAATACAAAATACAATTAAATTTTAAATAATGATTGTCATAGTTCTTATCATGAGAATGAGTGAAAAAAGGTAATTTTTCACGGTTAACTAATTTTTTCGGAATTTTTAGATTGCTTTGCAAAATTTGGACGAAAGAAAATAGAAGTTTCATCTTTCATACAGATTTCGTCAAAGTCTTGTTGTCGTAGGTGCAATTTATCACATTTTAAGAGAGAATAAATGTTGCTCGGCACGAATCCTCCTCTTAATTTCATTGAGAAACGAAATTCTTATTAGCCATTGAAATAAAGACACTTTCTCAGAGTTACATTTCAATTTTTCCCCGACTTACAGGGTATGGGAAGGTTGCCTAATTTGGACCGTTTTTGTTTATTTTCTTAAATATTTCCATAACTAATCATTCAACATAAAACATCTATGCTGCATAATATTCTTCATGTTACCCTCTAACATTAATTAGTATTAAATTTGCAATACATTATTCTTGAGATGAATTAAGTGGAAAAAACCGAAGTGATGCAAATGATCCAAATTGGGAAACCGGCTGCTTCATTTGGACTCACGGTTGCCTAGACTGCCTAGACCGGTGGAGAAAAACTACGTGAAGTATTAAATTATATCTAAAGAAATTAAAATATTAACAGATAAGTTTCGTGGTTGTTGTTTGTGTACACAGTGTTTGCTGTTATAGCGTTCTCAACTAGAGTTCTTTCAAGTAGGTCGAAAAACTTGTCATTGTTCTCCCCGTAGCGATTGAACCCTTGGCCATCGAGCCATTGAAGCCCCTTCTGGCTGACGGAGAGAAAGTTGTGGATTTTGATTCATAAACACACAGAACCACTCTTTCCCGGCAATTTTCTCTCTGTTAAAGCTGTGGGGTAATCCAAGTTTTTATGCGATCTCGAAGGCTAGCTTACGGATGTCTTTAATTGAATACCCTATGAAACCTCTCCTCAAACAGGAGACTGTGTTCGGCGAGAACATTTTCCATCTCTGAAGTATAGGTTGCTTCCCTTCCAAAGGATTTAACTACATTTGAAAACGTATTTTTACTGTCAGTGTGTCTCTTTACTGTAGCTTTAGGGACTCCGTACACACGGACGCATTCGTTGAGTGCATAGTCACCGTTTTGGTATGCTGACACAGCCATCTGCTAATGTTTTTCGTCCCATTTCCAGAACATGCCCCTTTTTCTTTCGTAGAAACCTTTACAGACGTTAACCCAAATATATTAAATATTTATCATAGAAGTAAAATTATTATTATTATAAAAAATCAATTATAATTTTCCTATTAAATCATTCAATAGTCTCCTAAAGTGGACCGGTCAACTTCGGGAACACGTGGTGGGCCAACTTCGGCAACAGGTTCCCGTCAAATAAATAATGGCACTAGACGAACACAGGAGGTTGAACACTAGTTTTGCAGTACGTCGTTAGCAGCAAACAAACCTCAGGTTAAAAGTGTTCCATAGAAAGAGTGATAGCTTACTTTTACTTGAGACAGCAGCTTACGTACTGAGGGCAAAACATTATAACCCGAACAATGAAATCACACTATTGGCCATCCACCCTGGCAAATTGGATCCAACTCACTGACCGCCGAGTCACGTGTCCTCAATGGTATCACCACCTAGTACACCCAACTTAAATGCATCAAATACTTGTAGGGAAGGAGGTACCACCGCGGTCCAATTTCGGCAACCTTCCCCTACATCTACATGTACATAGTATCCCCATAGCCGCCACTTGGGCGTGTGGCAGGGCGTGGCAGGTCACTTGCCGTGTAAAGATGTAAGTTTTTGGGAGGTGAAGTGGTGACATGTATTATAGGAGTGTATTTAGTGGAGCTCAATGTTTATTGTGGTCACTTATTGTTCGCGGAAAGAACGAATTGTTGTACCTATCTGCTTGGCAGTGTACCTCTCTTATTTTATCGCATCTGTCGGACCTAAAGATGTAGCGAGGAGTCATGACAACATTCTCTATGTCGCTCTGAAAAATATCAGTTCTGAATTTTTCAAGCAACGTAAGCCTAGTGTGCAGCCTCCGAGTCTCTAGGGGCTCCCACCTTAATCCATCTAAATGTAGTTACACTCTATACGTACGCTCGTAGCAATTTCCAACGAAAAGTGATGCTTTCCTTTATATGTTATTAATTTTTTTTTGTTAAATCTTTATGTCCAGAGTCTCAAATTGGGGGGGTTGGGAGGTTTCCGATGAAAGAATGTGCTAATACTTGCCAGGGACCAGTAGAATTCGCTTGATTACATTGAGGAGATGAATGGTAAGAACTTTCCAACGCATGGAAACAAGAAAGAAAAGGATTAGGCACTGAATAACGAGATACTTAAAGGTGCAGTTAGTCATCAATGAATGCAAGCTTTTTATTGTATCCAGTTTCAATTCATTTCTCTCTTATGTGAGATAAACTGCGGTAAATGAAAATATGTGAATAATAATATTACTTACACTTATCATTTCTTTACTTCACAGCGAATCACGGAACACAATAGAAATATTTAACTTTTAAGACGGAGGTGCCTTATTTTGCTTTTGTATAAAGGAAGGAATACAATTGCATGCTTTTAAGTGCCATTTTTTCAGCGGTGCTGCCGCCAGCTGCTCATTCTTGCGCCCCATCAGAGCAGTTCGTGCTGAGAAATAGGTCTGTTAACATTCTAAGAAAGTGGTTAACTGGCTAGAATTTAGTTAACTCATAAAGATAAACCCTACATAACTTAATAAATATCATACGGCATACTATATTGTATAACTATTTCTGTTGTAGTTGAAAATCGACACTCTCATTTGCATTCTTAACGAATGCGGCTTATATAGGTTTGTGAAAATAAATCGTCTTTCTTCACCACGGCTATGTTGACCACTTAAATTATATTATTTTAAGGAGGTTGAAAATATAATTAAGAAAAAAAGAAGAACTTTATCAGTTTAAAGATAGTTGTTTCTCAAAGAATGCCACACTAGTTGTTCCAGAATGACACACTAAGTGATTACTGTTGCTGGTACCAACGTGGTAGTAAGGTATTAACTCCTGTTCACAATTAATGAAGCTCAAACGATTTCGTACTGTCTACTAATTTTTATTTCACCTATTGCTACATGCGTTTCGACCCAACGTGTAGCAAGAGTTGACATAAAAATTAGTAGACAGTACGAAATCGTTTGAGCTTCATTACTCATTATGCTGTTCTACAATATATCGCCTGAGAAAGTGGAGTTTATTCCTATTCACAATGTCAGAGGGCAAGATTATAAATTATGTGAGCGATACTGCATAGTCAGGGTGATGCTCCACTCGTGGACTCATGCCTCATCAAATGAATGGTATTGACGACATTGTCAGAAGAAAAATCAGTCGTGAGCTTCTCTTTTTATATTTCTCCCCTTCATCGTTGGATGCGTTAGTTCAAATAACTACTTCACATTGGTTACAATGCTGGAGCTAGGAAAATCGGCGCATTGCTAATTCGCAAAAAAATGAGCACGCGGAACACACCAAGCAAATAAAGAAAGAGTTTAAAGAATGGATGGGTTTTATGGTCGATTGTCAAAAGCAAGGGTTTGGAAATACAAATGATGCCAATTTTACTCGTAGGTTTTATCAACAGACTGAGAAATCGGCTGAAATAACCGTAAGAATGTAAAAAATCCGTGCTTTTTTTCTCAAATGAAGTTGTGAATGCAAATGATTTTCCAGAATACGACTTGAATACAGCAGCGATTTTTGTAAACTTTTATCCCTGGTATCCAATTCCAGTAACAGTATATAAAATCTTCATTCATGGTGCTGACATAAGAAATGCCATGCCCCTTCCAATGATCTGCTTTCCCGAGGAATCGCAAGTATCCAGGAATAAGGATTGCAAAATGTACAGTGCTTCACACCCGGAAAAAGAAGAGGGAGCTGACAAACGAAGACCTCCACTTCTTCAGCCTTCAGATCCGCTTCTGTTTAAACTAAAACTTCCTCATTAGAATAACAACACCATCTCTCGAGACATATTGGAACTTGTGCTTCCTCCGTTCATGGAAACGATTATGGATTTTAATTCAAAGGACGAAGAGGTCAGGGAGTAAACTAAGCTTTCAGTTACGCAGTGATCAATTGAAGCAATACGTCTATACTATGGCTTCTATATTTGTAAAAATATACAGGGCCAGGAGAAAACCAGTTCTTACCAAACAGTGCTTTATCCTTGATATAAAGATTTGTATGTTTACAACTAATAGCAAGGAAAAAGTAAAATTAAGGTGCAAGTAAATAAATTCACGACAAATCGAATCAAATAAAACGACCAATAGCCTCTGACACTCAGTAGTACGTACTATGCTGCAAGGAAACTACCGCAAATTAAATTTATTTTATTGAACCCTTATAAGTCGTGTTGGTTAAGAATGCAAATGGGAGCGCGTGGATTTTCAATTACACCAAGTGAACTAGATGGCTTCCGCGGAGTAGTTCAGGTGTCATTGAAGGCCTTTTCGTGCACTCTTCCGCATGTTTCCATTGTCGTAGACGACAGGTTTGACAGCATTGCAGCTGGTCGTCTTCGGGTCAGAAGTAACTTCTGACCTGAAGACGCTTCTGACCTGAAGAAGCTACAATGCTGTCGAAACTGTCGTCTACGACAAAGGAAACATGCGGAAGAGTGCACGAAAAGGCCTTCAATGCCAACTACACCAAGTCTTTAACAGTAATATTTATACAATGTAATATAACGAATTATATGAATTATTTCAAGTAGGGTTTGTAATTATGAGTCAACTTATTTCTGGTCAGTTAAACGGTTTGAGAATGTTAACAGACCGCTATTTCTCCGCACGAACTGCTTAGATGGAGCGTAAGAATGACCAACTTGCGGCAGTCCCGCTGCCCGCGCTTCGGGATAAAAGTGTCGATAGCTTAAAAAATGGCACTTACAAGCACAAAATTCTTATTCCTTCCTGTATACAAAGACTTTCACTAGTGTTAGCTTATTGTCTTATCACAATAATCCAATACATTTTTAAACGCCTAATTGATGCTGGTCAAGTGCGTGGCGTAGCACAATATAAGAATATCTTACCGTTGTCACTTAAAAACGACAAGAAAAAACTATTTCACAGATTATAAATGTAAAATAGGTTTCAAAACGAGTGAATCGTGTAATATTGTGGTGGAAAAATGCCCTTTGTCGAGTTATATTTGGCTTTTCCTTTTCGAGCGCGAGAAAATGATTTACAAGCGGTGGCGCTGAACTCCCAGATGTGTACTAGTCGAACATGTGTCATAAAAGGATGAAATTTAATTTGGTCTGTTATGAACTGATCATTTATTTTCATTATAAGAAAATCTATGACACAAATTCAACTGTTAGCAAAAATCGATTTTTTTTACCGACCACTGTAAGGCGGCGGAGCAGACAGGTCCAGACAGGCAGCAACAAGCCGGCAAGCAAACCTTGTCCTCCCCCGAGGCTGACCATCCAGCCCCGACCACGGCAAGAAGCTACCACTCACTACCAGCCACGGCTGCGCCGCAACGCATGGACGTACGACAGGGTTAACAACTAAAAGATTCGCTAGATAGCGTAGAATATTTAACTTTTCCACACTTGCATGTCACGGTAGTAGTAGTAGATTGTTCGAGAGAACTTTGAAGTGAAAGATGAAATAATTACGATCAAGAGAAAGAAAGAGTGTACAATGTTTGTGTTATAATTCACTAACTTTCTTTCTCTCTCTCCCTCCTCCTCTTCCTTCCTCCTCTTCCTTTCTCCTCTTCCCGTTCTCTCATCCTTGCTTATTTTCACTTTTACCTCGCCATCGAAAAATTTCGAGGGGGTTTCAACCCCCAACACCCCCCCCCCCCTGGCTACCCGCTCGCGGCGTATTCGAGGTGTGGCCAAAACAGAGCGAAGTAGCATCTCTCTTTTACTTTTTCATCAGAGGTCCTCCTCATTATACGCTTAACAAATCTTAGTTTCTTTAATGCTGTGCCGCATATGTTTTGTATGTGTGTCCCGCTCGATATATCAGAAGTTAAGGCAATTCCAAGATATTTTACTGTATTTGAAGATTTTATGTTTACTCCACCCACGGTGTAGGTATGGCTTTCGAGTGATGACTTTTGCAGGAAGTGAACTGTGGTGCATTTAATAATATTATTTCTTAACCCAACTCTTGGCACCACGAATGAACGTTAAAAAGCTCAGATGACAGAACTTCAAAGTCCGCTTCTTCGCTTATTTTACGGTAGATAACTGTATCATCTACAAATAATCTTCCATTACTGCTAACTCTAGAACTTAGGTCATTAATATAAATAATGAATAAAAAAGGTCAGATCACACTTCCTTGAGGAACACCGGATGTGACTTCGACCATATCAGAACTCAAACCATCAATAACTACTTTTTGTTTTCACTTACTGAGAAAGTCCCTTATCCAATTCACTATTTTACTATTAACTCCGCTTGATTGCAATTTATACATGAGTTTTTTTGTGAGGAACCTTGTCGAATACCTTCTTGAGATCAAGGAATATCGCGTCGACTTGCTTTTTCGATTCACCTTATTTTAACATATCATGAAGGAAGAGCGCAAGCTGTGTTTCGCAGGACCTGCCCTTGCGGAAGCCGTGCTGACTGCTATGTAAGAAGTTGCGATTATACAGGAATGTCATAATATTGCTAACGACAATTTGTTCGAGGATCTTGCATAAAAGTGATGTTAGCGATATAGGCTGGTAATTTCCTAGGTCACTTTTATTTCCTTTCTTAGGATATCGGAGTGACGATGGCTATTTTCCAGTCTTGAGGCACCTTGCCTTCGGATAATGATTTGCTAAATTTAATTTTTAATTATAGTGCAATCTGAGGCGCTAACTCCTTGAGCACGCGTGCAGGTATTCCTCCTGGATCTGGGGACTTGTTACTTTTAATCGAACGCAGTTGTTTAACTATTCCATCACGTTGAATTGTTATGTCAGCCATCGGCTCGTAAAAGTCAGGAATGTCTAAATTGTGAATTGTACCATCCTTAGTGAATACACTTTCGAAGTAGTGGTTTAATAAATTGGCTTTGTTGATACTGTTGGTGACCACTTTGCCGTTTGTGTCCAATAAAGAGTCTACTGTCGAACATTCGCCCTGGAGCTCTCTCGCGTTAGACTAAAATGACTTGGGGTTTTCGTCTAATAATTAACCAATGATTTTTTTCTTCAAGTTTCGCAGAGTAATGCGCATTACTTTCTTCTTTCTTTTAGCGTTGTGCAACGTATACTTCTCTCGCCGCAAGCTCTAATGTTTTATCACTTAATCGAATTTTTATATAGATTCATCGAGTCCATGCGTAGTATTTCCAAAAAATATCTCCATAATACTTCAGTGCTCTCCTTCTTCATTGTGGCTACTAATTTCGTGAATGAAGCTTCTAACGTCTCTCCAAATTTTACGTAATAGCATTTTACATTGTCATGAAATGTTCCCCATGAACACTGAGTACTTACATACATAAGGAACATTACATGACATTCCAAACCACTTTCTCGATTAGAAATGCCGAACCAGTTTCTATTTCAATGAGAGTACTCACTCGAGATGGTGTGCGGCACGGGATCCAAACTCAAAGCTATTCTCCGGGATCCAAAACAATCGCTTCCGTGCCGCTCAGTAATTTTACTTCCTTACCTTTCCCTCCTTGGCCATTGAAACCTCAGAAGGTTTTTGGCCTCACCAACAATGCCCCTCCATTCTGTTCCATCTATATACCGACCTATATTAATTTTGTAGCGTGTCAGTCATTCTGTTTCCGTTTTGTTTCTTTCTCTGTCAATTTTTGACCTATAAGAGCGAGGTTTGGTGCGTTGAATGTGGAATTTCTGTCTTCATGATTTGGAAGTAGTTTTGTATTTTTATAGCTTAGGCGGGTGGCAAGGGGTGTTAGGTCACCATCCGTGCAAAGGTGTAAGTTATATGTTTGGGTCGTGGTTGCAACAACCAGATGCTGGGAACCACAGTGACGAGGGAGAAAGGCCAAAAGGGAGAGTGGAAGAGTGTAAAGGTCGAAACAAAAGAAACCCATAGCGCTCTCCTATTCGGATGGCTTTCAAAACAACAAAGGAGAACAGTGAATGAAAAAAAAATTCACCAAGGAGCTATTTTTAGACTAGGACACTTACCCCCTGCGGATACACACCCCTGCTCACAGAGTGAGCAGGCTAGCCGCCTGATAGTCTTCTGCTTTATACAAGAACGTTGAGAGTTGACTTGGTGGAACATAATAATAACAGTGACCGGTGTGAGTATGGATTAAAAGGTTTCTCGTCGTCACTCTTTTGTCTGTTCGTCCACCAAAAGACGACGACGGGGCGCCACTTCGACTCGACCCCAGCTAGATGGCGACGTGCGGGAGCTGCCCGAGCGGTGCCCTGCTTCCGATCGATGTCGCGCCCCGGGCAGCGGTCGGCCCTCGCTCGCCCCGGGCGATTCCTCGACCCAGTCCCCATGGGTGTGGCGGACGAGAGGGCCGGTGCGACCACACTCGTCGACGCCACGCCCACCCGGAAACGGCCCTTCGAAGAGAACCCCGAGAATGCACTTCAAGGTAGACCGAGCGAAAAATCATTTTACTAAGAAATCACTGCATTTGGTCTCATTTTAAAGAAAAACATCCCACATATCCAATGACACCAAAAATTCTACCCCTTACAGCATTACTTTTGGAGATATTTGCCAAAAGATACCAGCCCTTTCACATGGGAAATGGCTCGTGTATGCACACCAGAGAGACATTATTTACAAAATGAGGTATTTATAACACTAAGATGTCGTAAAAAACTATCAGTGTGTAGTTTGTATGTTTTCTCAACTATATTTGAAAATTAATCATATTGTCACCGCAGTAAATTCTTCGGGATCACAATAAACCTTACGTTTTGAAGGAGTTTCAAACGTACCGCGCGAAAAAAATGAGTCAAGTTAAAGACTTATTGAGATATTTTCATTTGATTACTTACAATTTCTGTCATATAAAACTATATTATTGCACCATTAATAATGCGATATGTAATCAATGAGTCCTACAGTTGGTGAAATTAAAACGTATAATTCGAATATGGTCTCTATTATGACTAGGAAACTATCTCACACGGACTACCTTAAATGAATCACATGGAATGTTGTCGCATTTCAGGCATTCGTCTCAAATTTTTTGATCATAGCTTACACAGTTAGGATTGGAAACGAGCGACCTATGCTATTGCCACAGACGAGGATTTCTAAGAAATGTGACGCAATATTAATATTGATGTGTTTTGTCTCACTCCCAAAGGGATGGCCATATTACCTTCTTGAGGATTGTTTCCCTTGGAAACTGAGGGTTTGAAGGAATCAGCATATCTACAGAATTCCAATGTCGTCTAGCGTTTGCATTTCGTCGACAAATGGCATTTGAGTTTTCGATTTAACGCAGTAGAATCGCGACATCGATATGTTTCAAACTGTCAAATGATGAGTTTCTCGAAGGACTCTTTCGCCCAATTAGAGCTATGACTGATGAAAAATGCCACGGGTCAACAATGGTGGCCTCAGTTAACTTCCGAAATGCATCCTCAAAAAAGCGGAGACTTGAGTGACCGAAACCTCATTTTTATTTAAATGGAAACATCTCGGAGAGACACTTACCGTGACCGGATTTCTGACAACAAATATAAGTATCAAAATATGTACCAGAACTTAGGATAAAATTACGTATAAGTAGCTTATTTATGGCTGAACCCTCACTTTATCTAAAAGATAGCGTTTGAACACCATTATCAAACTTCACTCAATATATTTTATTCTGAAAATGACTCACCGCTCCCGACACCGTAGATGGATTCAAAACATCCAATGAGGAAAGTAAGGCCCAATAATCTTATTCGGAGTTCTTCGAGGCCCATCGCCAGCATGTTCCGATCACTAGACAAGGTCCGTCGCCATCAGGTTGTTACACCCGCGTCCCCTCGAGGCCAGAGGGAAACGAACACCCGAGAAACTAGAGGCGCAATCCCCATCCTAACTCCCGACCAAAAGACACAGGATGCGAGGCTGGTCGTCACTCGTCGTATTTACTCTACAATAGCCGAGGAAAAGACGAAAATTATTATAGAGAATATGACGAAAGGGATTCGCGCGATGAAATTATGGGAAGAAGGTTTTGGACAACAATTTGCAAATACATGAAGAAGACCCCGCCACCGGTAGGTCGAGGAATATTATCTTTGTTTTGATGTTGAGGAATATTATCGTTATAGTATAATTCGTTGACACGGCTAACGCCACGGATGAACCAGTTCCAAATTCAAGGGGATGGTTCTCCAAAACCTTGGAAAAATCTCCACGGGCCTACACGGCAAAGCTTGTGTCTCCTTGAGATTTACGGTCACTGCAAATGACATTCTCTCCTTCACTCGCCGAGCGCGGTGAATTTGCCGGCTAAATAAGTACTTGACTTGAAGTACGGAAAGTCTTATCAACACTACCAACCAAGAACAAGCTTTCGTGCAATTAGACGAGCTTTCGTCACATCCCAATGATTAATGTACCAAGGAAACCCAGGTTGTCTAAAACCGATAACGGAGGAAATCAGGGAGACATGCGATTTGTGATGGAGGCAAAAAGTGGATAATTGAAAGGAAATAAAATGGAAAAGACTAATCAAACAAGTATTGAAAACCAAACATAAATCCCACCATAAACATTTTGCTTCAATTTATATCTCAGTTGTGTTGTTGCAAAGTGTTATTTGTTCAATTAATGCTGTATTGTTACCGTCACGATGGATAAAACGAAAATTTTAAGGCATCGAATCCTTTTTGACTTACTGATATCGCAAGTTTTTGGCTATACTTTAACGAGTGGAGAATGTTAATATTTACGATCTGTTGGTAACTGGCATATTTCAATTTAATATAATTTTAATGCTTTTTTTAGCCACCAGCGATCGTCCAATGTTTTTTTATAACACTGGTTTACGAAAAGAAAATGTTTTCTACCACACCAAGGAAAATACCCGATTCAAATAGGGAATATTTACGCTGTGTTAAAATGTGTTTTTTTTAAGAAGTTAAAGGAAAGAATAGTGCTATGGGACTTAAAAGAGCTGAGAAGGCTGTGATTAAGTGCGGAAAAGACGAGGAGGAAGTTAGGATAAGGAAGGGAGTAACACAAGGGCGCTCAGTGTCACCAAAACTCTTCGAAGAGGGCGAACGGACGAACTCCTCGAAAGAATTTAAGGTCATCACAGAGACTTCTAGAAAGACTAATAGTGCAATGCTCCGATTCGCTGATTACATTGTGGTTCTGGCAGAAAGTGAACAAGAGCTGACTTACATCCTTGGAGGAATACAACGTTTTCTCAACAGCCAATTTAATCTTCGAATGAAATGGCAAAAGACTGAAGTCCTAGTTGCCACCAGAGGAGGAGATTAGGATGCAAGGAATATGTCGGACGGTGAATTGTTGAAACATGTGAAATAGTTTGAACTCTTAGGAAACAAAATAACTTCTGACGGACGGAGAAATAAAGAAATACGATGAGGCATATTTTGAGAAAAGATTGTTTTAATAATAAGAAAAAACTGTTCGCATCCAACTCCGTCGATATTTTTTCTGAAGAAAAAGCCAGTCAAGACCTTTGTGTGGAGTGTATCGCTGTATAATAACGAGACATGGACTGTGGGAGAAACGGAGAAGAAACATCCATTAACTTTCGAGATGTGGCGCTAAAGAGGAACTCGCAAGATAAGCTGGACTGAGCGAATAACGAACCGTAAGCGGTACTGAGACAAGGGAGGAAAGAACGGAGCAGAGGTGAGCAGTGAAGGGAAGAGGGGATGTACTGCGACCCGAGGGATTGGTGAAGGGGATTCTACAAGGGATAAATGAGGAGAGCAAAAGGTTTCAAGAGGAAGACGGAGACACTGGAGTATTGGAAGCAGACAATGGAGGACATGAGCTGTGGACGGTTTTCTGAAATGAAGAGGATGGCAGAAAGGAGAGAGAAGTGGAGGGCGGTCGCAAACCAATGCTGAAGAACTGACAACTTAAAGAAGAAGACGAAAGTTTACATAAAAACCTCTTCGGGTTCTAGGACTATTGTTTTGGAACTCCAAACCCGTTTTGCGAACGTGGAAAGACACTTCGGACAGCGAATGCAGCGGGCTCATGCGTAAAGGGCGCTGAAGCTACTTGGACGGCGGCAAGGAGCCAAGAGAAGAGTAATGGTGGAAGGCGATGAAAAAGCTGCGTTTTTGAAGAGTTTTTTTTAAGTCAAACGAACTGTGATAATCATCTCTGAAGTAGTTCAAGGTAGATTTCGAGAAGAACTAGTTTGAATGAAATCTCTAGGAAGTAGACAAAATTATTTGGAAACATTCCGAGGGTAAAAAATCCACTGAAGAGTAAGAAGGAAGGAGAACAGAGAGTGAAGAATTACTGAGAAATGCAAATAATGGACAACGACCGTTACTTAGGAATGGGCGTTCGACGGAAGTGTCACCATTGAATGGTGACCGGCGTGACCTCTCCAATATTCCATCAACGCGAATCCCGTCGCATCGCATCTTGAACGAGTTTTCTTTTCTCAGGTCAAGTCTATTCTCTAACTTTGAACCTCCGTCACGTGACTCGATCGTACACTCAAGCCGTGCAAGGGATCGTTACTCCGCCAAGGCCATCTTGAACACAAGATCCAATCAATAAGGCAATCAGGTACGGCCGGGTAATTAATTCTAAAGCGGTGGCGGTCTAGCCATTCATACCTACTGGCATCACGAAATCATTCGGTCACTGGCTTGTACCAGCAGTAGCAGCGAGAATTGTTAAAGGCTGTTACGAAACATTAGGCACAGTGGCCGAATTGTTAAAATGGACTTAAGGTGGGAATCTCTGACTGATCGAAAGGGAAAAATATTGGTTAGCTAATTTGCGCAAAGGAATTGGCGGGCTTTCCTTTGTTTATCGGTTAAGGAAGAGTAAAATAACTCCATGCCCTCCACTCTGTAAGAAGCTTTTTTAATCGGAAAACGACACTGTGTGTCGACACGCGGGTCGTGATAATAAATTTTCTCCAGTGGAGTAAACAAAGTAATTCTATTCTCCTATAATTTCCCCGGGTTCGAAAGAGATTTTTTTTGTAGGACGTTCAACAACCTTTTCCAGAGCCAACCGATTACTGAGATGAAATAAAATCACTTTGTATAATCCACACAAACTTTAATTGGTACAACCCCGACAGGTTTTAACACTTCCGTGTCATTCTCAAGGGGGATGATAGAATTTGTTTTTTGGCGAGCACGTATTTATATTATGTCGGAAGAGGGGGTAGGGGGGAGGGAAAGAATGGGGTTGAGGAAGGTATGACTCAAGATGAAGGTTTAAGGTTGAAGCCGCTAGCCTCCAACCCGATGCTTCAATCTTTAAGTTACTTCAACCTCAACCTTCATCTTAAGTCATACCTTCCTCAACCCCATTCTTTCCCTCCCCCCTACCCCCTCTTCCGACATAATATAAATACGTGCTCGCCAAAAAACAAATTCTATCATCCCACTTGAGAATGACACGGAAGTGTTAAAACCTGTCGGGGTTGTACCAATTAAAGTTTGTGTGGATTATATAAAGTGATTTTATTTCATCTCAATATGTCAAAATTCCACAAAGTAAGCTCGGAAACCATTGGAAAAAAACAAGAAAGACCAAGCTAATACGGTAGAAACGTTCAAAGGCATAAGGTTAGGGTATTAGACTTCATAACAGATTAATTTAAATTGTCATTTTCCCCACGTACAAAGGTAACGGTGGCTACTGATGTATCTGTGTAACTAACACCCTCACTAGGTAGAGTTACAACTTGAACTTGTGTTCACACATCAATTTATTTATTATCATTTTTCAATGAAAATAGTCAAATAAGGCAGTCTTGCCAACTTAAGGGGCAATAGTAAAGTACACAAAATGACGTTTACTCATAAAAACAAGGAAATAACGAAAAACATACCCTAGATAAATGGAGGTGCCGATTATTGTTTTAACTGTCTCGATTTGCGGTGTAATAAGGGAACTGCACAACCAGTTGATTAAAAATGCCGTTTGTCCACGAACAACAACGGACCGTTAGAGTTGTGATAAAAGATCGATTCTACGAAAGCCCAACCGTCACTTACGACATTCATTCATTCGCCTTTCATTCATTCGGGAGCGATTTGGGAATTTGTTTCGAGGATTGAGGGAATTGAATATGGCGACACGACGACATCGAACTGCAGCCCGATTATCGGAATATTCACCAGATTGCTGTCATTTCGTTCGCTTGCCTTAGGGCAGCACGGACGAGTGATGAACTAGGTAGCGGAAATAATAAGCAAGAATATCTATCTGCAGTCGAAGATTTACATTAAGTAAATCTTGAAACATATATTAGTAGCTCAGAGTTATTGTTTATTTCTCGGTAAGAACGAAATATAATTGAATAAAAAACATAAGAAGAACTCATTTGAAAAATTGAGATGATAACACTTGACTTTGTTTTTCCACATATCTTTCTTTGCTACGACCCGGGTTTCGACGTTCAACGTTATCCTCAGGTCCGTGAAATGAAACCATTTCTTCTTCTTCAGTTCCTTCTTCACGTCAAACTTCAGGTCCATGAAATGAAGCATTACCTGAAGATGACGTCGAACGTCGAAACTCGGATCGTAGCGAATAAAGTAATGTGGAAAAAATGTCAAGTGTTATCATTACAATGTTAACAGATTCCACAAAGTTACGCCTCTGATATATACTACCAATCATTAGAATAAATAAATGCAGGTTGATTTCAAATGGTTTATCGCGGGGGCAAAATATCGTCAAGTTGCGCGATTAGATCGTCAGCTGCGAGGTGAATCAGAGGGAGGGTAAGTGGGCTGGGGGGGGGGGGGGGGGTGTGTGTGTGTGTGTGGTCGGATGGCTGTCGTCACGGCGGCGTCACGAGCGAATCTTCATCTCCACCTCGACGGCATCGAGTCCACTTGGACAGAGACCACCGATCGGCGCCGAGAGCGCGGGAGGATCGCGTCCCCCGCTAGCAGACATGCATGGAGGCGACCCGCTGTCTGTCTGTCTCCCTCCCCACACTCCACACACGCAACCCCTTCAACCCCCATCCCTCCCTCCCCCCCCTCTGCCCCCGGCGCCAATCCTCCCCCCACCCTCCAATCGGAGACGCCGAGCACGGGTTCCATGTAGAAGAAGACGGATCGAGCGATGAACGGCTCGAGCAATCGCAATCAAAAAACAGCCGATGTGTTCAGGGGTTTCAGATATGGATGAGTTGAATCCGAATGTCGGTTCTCGATTCCACCTCTTCTCAGGATTAGAATCGGTATCGAGAATCGATCGTCTAAAGTCGATTCCGATTCCATCGATTCCAGATAGATAAATATCCAAATCAAATTTCATTTATCATATCATATTTGTCTCACACATGTTGGGTGTAGGCTATCAATCAGTACTTTTTATGTACTACCTCAATAAGCTGAGGATATAGTTGCTATTTGTTAATAAATATATTTGCTATTTTATTTCAGCCAATAATTGAATTAAAATAATAGTCGTACGCTACTGGAATATCAATATCCCACCTATTATTAGGAATAAGAATCGATAAAACGGAATCGAAAATCGGGAATCAATTTGAAAGAATCGGAGTCGAAATCGGAATCGAAAAAATGTGGAATCGACTCATTCCTAGTTCAGAGGTTTCAGAGGATTACGAACTATCAAGTAATGATGCCCGAAGATGGGGCTGCCCATAGGGGGATGGGGGCTGCGCTGCGTGTGACTCCAGGACGTCGAATCTTTGGAAAGCGAGAGCGATGGTCAAGTGACGCTTCCGAGGGCAGATTCTGAAGGAGTCAACCGGGAAACGAATGGATAGGTGACATCGAAAAATCTCCACGGAATCTCAGCACACTCAGAAAGACCAGACGCCCAGACGCATAGACGAACCTTTGAGAGTCGACGATTTGTATGGAAGGGAGAAAAAAACCATTCGACAGAGACTGAGGGACAAATATATATAGACAAATTGGTAAAATCAGTAAAATCTTTGGAATTAACGGGGCCACGCGTCACCTCTTTCGAGTACGAAGCCCGCGCGACGCTCGCCGATTTCCCCGCGCGACGCCGCCCTCGATCGCCGGCATCGGATTCGGAGCGACGCCCGAGGATCGTCCTCGCCCGACGCGAATGTTCGCTTGCAACCCGAGTCGATCGTAGACTTTCACTTGGAATCGATTCCGCCACCTTAAAAGGAGAGCCTCGTGATTATTGTCATGACTACGAGGGATATGTGGTATCGTATCGCGAGGGTCAATAATGCACCCACAATGGCTGTCGAATGAAATTTATCGATGACATTTAATTATTGTAACAAAGATCTCAAAGGGTCAAATCAATAACAATGATTCGTAATTAATGAAAAAAATTTGCATTATTTGCGGTTTGTCTATTTACTCTGAAATGCTTATTTAATTTTATGTCAATGGATAAATCCAAGAATCAAACGCTTTTCACTCTTCAACTCGTTTAATTTATAAATCACATTCAAACATAAGTGAACATTCCCACTTAAGGAATAAAAATGCAATCGATATCATATCGGAACGTCTTTGCAACATTTATTTACTGTGCTCATTCTGTTATCTATGATATTTCGGAAAATGTTTCTTTTTGGTGAAAAACTTCGGCGGTAACCTTCTCTATCCGTTTCATTAATAAATAGGGAACACCATGCTTGACAACGGAAAACCAAAAAGGGAACCAATATCGGAAGTACATTAAGTTATATTCATTCTACAGTGGCGTTCTCGTAAACTGCTCAAACTTGCACATTTTTAAGTGTGACCGTCGAAACAATTACTTATCTTCTATAAATTTTAATAATAAATCTTCTATAATGTAATAAAAAATAAAATAAAATACGTTCATTGCCACTATTTTTTTTTAATCTGCGACCGCATGCTAACCATTAACACTATTTTTTTGCCGCTCGTAGAATTGAACCACAAACTTGCATATATACTAAAGCAGTTATGAAAGCTTCCGCGGAGTGGTCTTGTATCATGAAGGACCCAATCCCAGAGAGCTCTGAAGGAAGAGTCTACGAAGTTAAATGTGTATGCGGCAAGTCGTATATATGCCAAAACTCCCGAGCGCTGAAGTGCCGCATCTCCGAGCACCAGAGGGCCATCGAGAGTGTACAGCTGAACCGGTCTACCATCGCGGAGCCCACTTGGAGCGGACCAACACACAACATGAATTTGGAGGAGGCGAAGATTATTGCAAAAGAGACCCATTACTTCCCTCGACTGATATTAGGGAGGCTATCGAATTTTCAAAAACGCCCAATAATGTCAATTGGGAAGATGGCTACACGCCATCCACCAGTTGGAAGCGTGTCTTCCACAACAATGCGGAAAAAACGACAAAAAAGGCGGGATAAAAATCGCACTTGACCCTCCGCCGTGCTATTTAAAATGGCCAAAAATGCATCGCCAGCACTTCGACCTGAAGAAGCGAGCTGGAACGCTCGCGAAACTGTAGTCAACAAAAATGACACAACGCGGAAGCGAACCCGAAAGCCTACGTGATATATGATAAAGCAATACAATCATTTGGCCTCACAGCAGCTATACTGTATCAAACTATAATTAACTCCACAAAATCGCACCAAATACTCGTAAACGTAGGTATCAATTCAAAAGTAAAAAGAGCTTGATTGAAGGTATTCCCTGTAGCGTCAATTAAAAAACACTCAAAAAGAAAATATTTCACATAAGTCAATAGGTAATAACTGTCATTTTTCACACTTTCAGACCTATCTCTAATTTTATAAACGATAAATGAACATGCAAACGTCGGAGCAGTTAATGTGATTTGTTAATATGAATCGAGATGAGACACGATTTAATCTGTGCACTAATTTGTCCCTTCAAGAATCATTTACGAGCATTGAAGAAAACGAAACTGATTCCACACATCCATTAGGGAGAGACAAACACACAATCAGATGCTATAAACTGATGAACCACTGAAAAAATAACTTTTTCACGACATGGACCAAAACTAGGTTCGGTAAGTAAAACAAAAGCGAGGCGAAATATGAATTTACAGCAGAACGTTAAAAGACCAACGCTCTGATGTAAATAGACTTACAGATATAATTATTACACATGCAAAATGCTGATACTACAATAAGAAAACTACTGTATTTCCGTATTTCAATAATAGACTCATTCCTTTTTCAACGACAGCTCATGAGTGATGTGCTCGGGTTAATTACTCTGAAGCACCTCACTTGATGCGATTGTCACGGTTACTAATATGCACTTGTAAATTGTTTACCAGGCTATCTCCACGACGCACCAAGTAAACAAGCGCAGTATGCAATTAGAGTGGTTATTTAATTTCACAAATGAACGGCACTATGGCCCGAAGAATTGTAAAAATGAAATTTTCATTCTGAAAAACAGCCATCACACACACAAGGATTCATGCAATTTGTAATGCTGTGCAGAGTAGCGATCATTAAATGAGATGAAAAAGTTATGGTAAACACTTTCCGACTCTCGAAACCACAGAAATCACATCATCAACTCTTTCACTTTCGCTGAATGAAACTCCAATGAAGCACAACTGTGTGTAACCACTCCACGACGTCGCAGAACAATTAATTAAAATGTTGAGTCTGACCCAGCAGCAATACTACACGCCGCCGCATATGACAGACGCCAGAGAATTCCATCAGAATCTTTCGTAGTTCCTCCTAAAATCTCCGCAATGGCTTCAGTTTATCATACGAGGTGGATTACTTGTGACAGACTGCCATATTTAGTAGCGCCTCTAAACAAGGCGGGTGACTTATAAACAACCAGCTACAAAAAGAGCCACACACATTGCACAACTATGATCAAAAGCCAACAAAGATTGCCATTATCTTACTTGGTTTGCTATTTAGTGCGTTACTATTCCTATGGTAGCTTACTGAGGAATCTATTAATACGGCCATATATGTTCGTTCGCAGCAGTTTTTAACGAAGCGCAGCTTTCCTCTGCATATTATTAATTTTGGGGCAAAATCTTCCTGTCTAGGGACCCTAATGCTTGCGGCGTGGCCTAACCAGAGGGAAGTAGCACCTCTCTTTTACCTACTTTTTCATCCAAGGACCTTCTTAAAATACGCTTGATAAAAGCCCCTCAGCCGCTTATTTAGTGTGTGTGTGTGTGTGTGTGTGTGTGTGAGTGTTCGCTACGATATGTCATGAGTTAAAGTAATCGCATGGTATTTGATTATTTCTGAAGACTTAACGATTACTCCGCTCAAGGAGAAGAAGAATGCATCTACAAGAGATACAAAAGAGGCATATTTCAAACCTCCAAAATATATACATTCATATTTCTGCACACGTTTATACACCCGATCACCTGTGATGCATTCGAAGCGAACGCGACCAGGTTCTTGTCCACACCCCCTGTAGTGTCCTTCGTTTCATCGCATCCACATTGGTCAGGAGCGCCCAATAAGAACGCAACAGCCGGCCCATGTCACTATCACAGTCGCCTAGTTATTTACATACATGTATCTTAAGTGAACTGCATGCATGTATGTAAATATACTAGCCGACTATAAATAAAAGCATGTATACCATTCTTCCAGGATAACAGAACATGAAACACCGAGCGAAATGACTACGCTACAGGATACCACACCAACTCCCAGAAGACTGCAGTATCGACAGGAATACGACACGATCCTCCGAAAGCCGACAAGATCTCTCCGACTCCATCATCGCGACACCTGCACACCACTCAAGGATAGAGGACATCAAGACGACCAATCAACAACATAATACCTACTCTAATACAAACCTATACGGCGGTCTGCATGAGGTTTTGCACAACTAAGCTCAAAAGTTTTTCTCACGACTCACGGGCGAATGCAAGGCCATACGCCATTTCCGGAACAAATGTCAAATTCTCAAACCACTTTTGTAAATATCTGAAAACTATTACTTGTATTTTTTTATTTTTGTTTTATGAATATGAAACAGCACCGTCTAAAAATTGTGTCTGTAAAAATTTAAATCTCACCCTGAAGAGGAGAAATCCTAAATCAGGGCTCCATTAATCTAATGTTATGGGAAATTAACATTCTTTGAGTTGACCCATGTCAAGCCTATTCTCGTTATCAGATATCTTCTCATTGCTCATAACGACTCGCCAGTAATAGTGACGATCTCTCATCGAGCAACCGGCATTCGCGAGACTTCGATCGGCGCACGCGACCTTCCTCGCCATTCAAATGTTTTCGTCGACAGCCAGCGAGAGGAGCCCTGTAATGGACGGCGGACGGCATCAACCCAGAGCACGATTATTAAGTGAACACGTTTCTATGGGGAAACATAATCGCTAGGCATTCAAGGAAGTTTGAGCGAAATATCATTTCAACGAGAATTCAATATAATTAATGTCCATTTAAATAAAAAACCTCTTCTTTCCTAAAGACACCAAATTGTCAGCCATTTACCGGACTCCTTTGTTAAAAAAAATGCCAAAAAAATAGAAGCAGTTTTTCTCGGATTATGATATGCCAATACACTCAAGAGATACTGTATTTTTAAAAATGAAGAGCTGATAATACGTATAAAATCGTAATAAATTTAACAGTGAGTAGTTTATACATTTTCTCAGCTATTTAAAAAAATAATTAAATCTCTCAACGTTGCAATATTTACACGATGCTACTTACAGAAACTGAAATAACAAAATAAAATCACAAAATTGTGGCTGAAATGACTTTGGAAAAATCTCATTCAAACTACGTAACGCGATCATATTGAGATGAAATAAGAACACTTTGTATGATCCGCATAAAGTTTTAATGGTATATACACCCGACCGGTTTCCAAACTTTCGTGTCATTCTCCAGGGACAATACTAATAAAATATATACTCCCTTGAGAATGACACGAAGGTGTTGAAACCGGTCGGGTGCATATACCATTAAAGTTTTGTGCGGATTATACAAAGTGTTCTTATTTCATCTCAATATGGACTCTAAATTCCACAAAGCTAGCTCTCAAACCATTGAAGATATACGCACGAGAGCTTTAGTCACGTGCAAATACCAAACATCTGTCACGTTTCAAACAATACTCTCGTCTACAAGTGACTTCTTTCCCGACTGCCGGGGGGGCATCGGTCGAGGGCAAACGATATTCTGCACTTTTCGAATGCAGGGCTTCCGCCGGCAGCACAGCGGCAAAGCGACCACGCAACAATCATCGATAGACTGACGCAAGCGAATGGATTCGCGGAGCGGCCATGGATTGCGTCAAAGAGACAAAAGCGGGCATGGAAGTCGAAGAATCGGGAGGTCAACGACGGCATATCGGCATGCGATCCACCGTGTATGTGTAATCCACCCCCTCTATCTCTCTTCCTCCCCATTCGCCTCCCCCCCCCTCCAACTACTAATAGACTGGTCAGCCTTCTGGCGCACTCTCCCCAACCCACCCCATACCACCCCTTGGCGGGCGATCGCCAAAGAGGTCTCCTCTCTTGTCGGCCGACGGAATGCAGATGCGGAAGGCCCGACGACATATAAAAGAGTCTAATCGCACCCTTTACTTTCATTTCGATCTTTTCCACGAGATGTCGCCTCACATAGCATTAAAGTAGTCCGAGCGAGATAGTTCCCTAGTCATAATAGAGACCATATTCGAATTATACGTTTTAATTTCACCAGCTGCGAGACACATCAATTAAATATTGCATCATTAATGGTGCAAAAATATAGTTTTATATGAAATAAATCGTAAGTAATCAAATGAAAATATCTAAATAAGTCTTAGACTCATTTTTTCACGCGGTACGTTTGAAACTCCATCAAAACGGAAAGTTTATTGTGATCCCGAAGAATTTACTACGGTTACGATATTATTAATTTTCCAAAATAATTGATAAAACACACAAACTACAAACTGTTAGTTTTTTTTCGCGACCTCTAAGTGTTAGAAATTCCTCATTTTGTAAATGATGTCTCTCAGGAGTGCATAAACGTACCATTTCCCACATAAAAAGGGCTGATATATTATTTTGGCAAATAACTCCGAAAGTTATGTGGTAAGGGGTTGAATTTTTTGTGTCATTAGAAGGGCGAGATATGTTTGTTTAAAATGAGACAAACTTCATTGATTTCTTAGTAAAATGATATTTCGCTCAAACTACCTTAAATGAATTCGGTCTCAATGTATAGTGAAAAATATCTCCACTTTTCAAAGGTCCCAAAATATTAGCCCCACCTGCCGCGATATTTTCTGACATATATAGCAACAATAAGACTTTTTCAATATGCAATATGGCACGCTTATACACTCCAGAATGCCTTGATTTAAAAAAATACGAAATTTATGACGCCCTGATTTCGTATGAACTTTAACAGAGAAGAATTTGTTTGGTCTCTCAATTAGTTAAAAAAATAAATCAATCACTCACCGCAGTAGGTATAGCAAAAGGCCAAGATGACCCTAAAAAAACATCTGTTTTGGATGCATTTTTCCCGCACGGCAACGAAAAGTGAGTCAAGTTTAAGATCAATGCATGAATATTTAGTTAATTACGGATAATTTCAGTCCTGTTAAACAATATTATGGCGCCATTTATCTTCTTCTCACAGCTCCTGTGAGAAGAGGAAATAAAATTTGAATGCGGTCTCCATCGTGACTCCAAAAGAGATGGGAGGAGGAGATCTGATCAGTCTGTCGCTCCTTGAGTCCATTCAATGCGAAACGAACCACCAGGTGCGCTGACTGTTTCAGTTAAGATAGGAAAGAGTGCGTCAAAGGCGTTACCCAATCCACATTAAGGTAGTCCGTGCGAGATAGTTTCCTGGTCGTAATAGACACCATATTCGAATTATACGTTTTAATTTCACCAGCTGTAGGGCACACGAATTAAAAATTGCACTGTGAATGGAGCAATAATATTGTTTTACATAACAGATATTGTAAGTAATCAAATGAAAATATCTAAATCAGTCTTCAACATGACTTTTTTCACGCGGTTCGTTTGAAACTCCTTCAAAGCGGAAGGTTTATTATGATTCCTAAGAACCTACTGAGGTGACAATATGATTAATTTTCCAATATAGTTGAGAAAACGTACAAAGTGCACACTGTTAGTTTTTTTTACGACACCTAAGTGTTAGAAATTCCTAATTTTGTAAATAATGTCTCTCTGGAGTGCATGCACGTACCTTTCCCATGTAAAAGGGGGCTGGTATTATTTGGCAAATATCTCGGAAGGTAATGAGGTAAGGGGTTGAATTTTTGGTGTCATTGGGTAGGTAAGATATTTTTTTTAATGAGTCCAATTTCATTGATTTCTAAGTAAAATGATTTTTCGCTCAAACTACCCTAAGTTTCAACCTTTGGACCGACTAAACGATTAAACGGCGGTCGCAGAGAAAAGGATGACTGAATCGGCGCCGCGCCATTCGCACTAATTCATCACGGAATCCGCTAAGAGAAGAGTATCGATCTCTGTAAGGGATAATTTAATTGACTGAAGAATTAGTACGTAATCAGTTTGTTTTATGAACTCTAATAATGTTCATGAATGATCGAATGAGCCTCACTTAGCCTAAAAGGGGGTGCAATATTACGTGTAACCGTTATCACGAAATATATCAAGATGACAGCTACCATCACACACCCGTTTGATTTGTATTTTTTTGACATTTGCATGTTCACACAGCCTCTTGTTGTTCGTCCCACTTCGCTAGTGAGACCCAGGTTCGTACAGAATGTAGAACATGGCATTTCTTACGGGTAGTGCACATGCATGGCCTCGGCCTTGTATGCGCACGCTACAGTCACTTGGGAGGAGAAGGATGCGATAAGTTGCGCCCAGTTAGTAACGGGAAGAGAGACTTCGAAAGGATTTTCGGGTGCTTAGATCGTTACATACAGTGGGGGGAGTGCAGAATCAAGTACTGACAATCGGAGCGGGCTTTACCAGTGCCTCAAGGTTGGCTCTTGAACTACACGATGGATTTTGGATGGACACTTGGACTTAGAGAAATTAAGCGGTGTCCCACGGTAATTTTTTTCGTAAATTTATCCATGAATTCCATATCCATGAATACCGTTTCGTGAACTGCTGGACCTTATGTCACGCGAGCAGAAAAAATTCACGAATTGGGCGCTGATCGGCTGACGGTCGAGAAGAGAACTTTTTGTGCTGCCATCTATATTGTATTCTCTGTGCGAAAAAAAAACAAGCAGAGAAGATAGTTTTGCGGGACCTTCTAGGCATGATCTGGAATAGCGCACACCTATTGTTGTAATTAACCGAGATTTACGTAGCCATACGTATGAACCAAAGGAATTGCAAGAACAAGCATGCTTGCTCACGATGGAACACGTCAGAATCCCTATGTAGCAGTTATTGCTGCTCTGACCCCTGAACTGGATCTTAATGAACTGTTCACCAAAACGAACAGTATGACACCCCTCAATATTGAACCCCTTGTCACACGAGCAGGAAAAATTCATAATAATTTATGCTATTTAAATAGTTGCTGCTCTCCTCTGCTGAAGTATCCTCGTGGATGTCGATAAGCTACAGACAACCTAAGCTACCCTATGTAGCGGTTCCCCAGCCTAGATTCTCCGAAACTATCTTCACCGTAGAAAAAGTCCGAAACTAGAGATAGAAATAACGATCTGATAATACTATTCATCACTGTGTAAGAAATTATTACAATTACAGAATTTTTTTATAACTGTTGTGACTCAAAAAAATTTGTTCACCAAAAAGTTCTCCAATGGAGAATCGTAACCACGATCCTTCACACGCAAGGCAAGCGCACTCCTCACCAGACTACCGCTCATTAAGAAAGATTTCGGAAAACATGGCGTGAGGTTCTCAACTCATGATATGACCTACTGGTACTTTCCTCAGATTCTAGTTATTTTTACGAGTATTATTCTTTATATTACACCTAATGGTCGTATTTATACGCGAAAACTATTATAGTTTACTTGGATCTGGTCGAGCATCATATTTTTGGAGGTAGTTCGTACAGATATCGTAAATTATAAAGAAATCAGGTGTAACCGTCTCGCTCTGAAAGTCTGAGTGAAGTAACGAATGTACTGAGCGAACAATTGACGCTTGGTAAATATCAATCACGGTGCCAATTTTATATATTAAGGCATAAATCATCAATCCATGTCAAAGTAACCTCAAATATAGTTTTTTAGAAAATACGAAGTGAGGGATTTCCCTCTCGTCGATAAAAAATATTTTATCGTTAATGTTGACCATGATATATCTCGCATAGTCTACAAATCTCTTTCTTAATTTAAAGTAAAACGGCAAAAATATGCCAAGAAGCTTAATTCCAACGTTAAACAATTACCTACGTGGTTCGATTCCCGGTCCAATCGGATTTGCTCGGTTCATGCCGATCTGCGTTACCACCGTGTGATCTGTGTTATATAGTCTACTTGTTACAATTTCTTAAATGATAATAATAATGATAAAATTTTTTCTACTTGGAATCGGCCATCTTTACACCACACCACCACTGTGTTCGTCAACTTTGTGTTCCAATCCACTTTCTTTCTGCGTCCTACTATATCTCGCGAGTGCGTCCGTCTCCCATTGTTTTCGAGTAATAAATGAAGACCTGGGGTGGGAGGGGAAGATATTTGATCTGTTGCGACCACAGGAGCGCTTAGAAATCGAAACTGACTGTTTTCCGGGCATTCAACTTTCCCACCTCACTCGTAAGAATTGCGAATCAGCACTTGAAAGGTAATCATAAAAAAATCAGCGCTCTGGATATTGCCGCATCTGACACCGAGCTGAGGCGGTTCGGGCCACAGTCGCTTCCATAGGACATCAAGTCAATACACGAGCACATGCTGTCTCGTGACTAAGAGAATTTTAGGACGGACTCTTCAACACTTCTCTCTCATCCTTTCGAACCGACCGAGAGAATCGCTCGTTCCGATCGCTATTTTGTAATCCAAGCGGCCGAATGCAGAAAAGCCGGCACAGGATCACTCTGAGAAACGGGCCCCAAGAATTGATGATAACAACATATTATACTTCACATTTATTTTATTGAGGAACCAACGCAACCATGCTCAACCGAGAGGAATGTGTCCTACCCAGGTGGGAATCGAACCCTCGACCAATTAGCGTGTGGAGGCAAGGACTGAACCCCGACACCACCAGTGCCGGCGTATCGTTGGGAATGGTGGTGAAGTGAAGTAATGGAAGAGAGTGAGGGATAATGGGATTGCGCGCGCAAGTGGAATCGGAGTCTCTTAGCATTGAGTTGAATGGTATTTTTACTGAGCCATTTCAGGGAAACTCGTCGCGGTATAACAGCGGATTTTCCTGGTCGCCTGTCACTCGCGTCAACGAAGGAAGAAGGACACCGCCCGCTCTGGCGATATCCGTCGATGGTTCCACAGCGGCCGACCGAGTGATTCGGTAGTGCGTTCTCAAGGCGGGTGGATGATGATCGTCGGGTCGTTTTGAATGCATGCGGCCCGCGGGCACCGAGGCCGTTGATTGCCCCCGCGCCTCGACAGAGCGAGGTAGCGATTGAGCGAGGTAGCGATTGAGCGAGGTAGCGATTAAGCGAGGCACGCGAAACGATTCGGCTTCGGTCGGCACATTCCTCTACGCCCCCTCCCTCCCTTTACCGCCTTTCCTCCCCCAACCCCCTCTGACATCATCTCCCACCCCCCCATTTCCTTCCCCTCCGTGCAAATCGGACCCCACGGCGAGTCCTTCCACCTTGAATGCCTGCCGCGTCCATCACTGCCGAATTGGCGACGTGCGAGAGACGTCGAGAGTGCCACAAGGTAGTGTGATCGGACCTCCTCTCTTCATGATGCGCTCTCCTAGGCCTGCCCTCTTGCACAGGAGAATGGGGCCGATGCGAATGATGTTAATAAAAAAAACTGAAGATGCATGGCCTGATCTAAGGAAATATCTCCAAATTTATCAATCGGATCTAAAATATTACGCAGTTTAAAGGCACTTCGCAATACTTCTCGATATAACAGTCAGATGGTATCGTAGATCATATAAAGTGATAGAAACATGTTCTAAAGGGACGATGTGGACGTTTCCTTGATGGTCATCTGAATCTAAATTAGCACTAATAGGATAGCACTGGCCAACATATCTGTGGGCGCCACGCTTCTTCGTACCGGACTCGAGCGGATGCTTTGATGGACTACCTATTGACACGCCCCGTCAATAATGTCGAGTTCCTTTCACCATGCCGATAGCATAGCCATATACTATCGATAGCTAGCCACCATTTCCATTGGGCATCAATGTTAGAAGAATTTGATGGGAATCGCTATCACAACGTAGATTAAATTATAGGCTTCAACTCTTAACTAAATTTCAGGAAAAACATTTCTCTGACGACGTAAAAAACATACTATTAACTCCCTCGTACTACGGCAGATTAGATCGCGCCAATAAAATTAGAGATATAGATTATAGAACCGATAAGTATAAAATATCATTTTTTCCGCGTACCATTCGGGACCATAACAGATGTGAGCGTCGTCAGGAGTAGTGCAAATAGTGACATAAGCTAGATTATAGATCTCTCCCTTTATATTCTCTACGTTCTCATTTATGCATGATATTTTGAATCTGTAGTAGTAGTCTTTGTATCCCTTGCATGTTGGAACGACTGACGATGGAATGTTTCTTGGTTATTTGAGTTTTAATTGGCGCTATGCATGTGTGGTACGCTGTTTTCAATGTAGTTTCGGTGTTCTGCCGTATAATTCATGCATGCTTGGTGTGGAAGCACCCCCTGCCACACACCCTATGAGTGGCTTGCAGGGTATAACGTACATGTAGATGAAGATCGTTCGGAAAATTCGATCTTTTTTATTTTTGCCACGAATAAGGGCATTAGATCCCACAATGCGATGGCACAAGGGAAATATTTAAAACAACCTGTGCGGAAGTCATCGTACTCGCACTTAAATAAAAATAAATGAACGTTGTAACGGCCCCTGTTGGCGGAGGGGTAAAGTCCGCGACTGCTATTCCTAGGGTCGCGGGTTCAAGTCCCGCCTGGGTGGATTTTTAATTCCACAGAGCATGATATACGTCAAATTCTGTTGGTCCGGTCCCTGGAAGACCTGATGACAGGCTTTGCAGCCTATTGGGATTCCAGGGATAATCGGCCCCACAGAATCGTCCAGAAGGCAAAAAAAAACAAGAAAAGAAGGGTTTCGAACGTTATCATTTTATCAACTAGGAGCCCATGGACAAACTTGTAAAAGTGGTGGAAAACACATGGTAACTTATCAATCTAAAAAAATCAACTTTGACAAAGCCAGGACAAATTTCGCATCAATAAATCAGTCATTTGCATTTTCAGCTCGCCTCTTCGGGACAAGCGGGGAGCAAGAATTATGCACGGAGTCTCAAGAGATTCGTCCGCATTTCGGAAAGAGGACGATGGGGCGAGTCACAGTTCCGAAGCCCAAAGCCAGAAAGGGTTTTCCCGCGTGTATATGCTTGTTCGTCTCACGCCCGAGTATACATCCGCGTGTGTTTTTAACGAATTGCTGTTCAGCGATCCAAATCGGAGCGTTTACCGTTCCCTCTCGACCACCATCACCAAGAGGTCAGCCATTTTGAAGGCCGTGTCGCGCGCGCGCGTGATTCACTCTTCGATTTTCAACTGTCGAAGCGTCCGTAAAGTGTGCACATTCGAATTATTTCTCCTTATTGTTTCTGCTGACACGCGACGCTATGCGCATCGGAGAGAAGCAAACCGCCGCCATGGGTCCGCCGTTCTCCGTATAACTTTTACTCTTCTACCCTGCAGCGAGGCGTCGCGTGGGCATGAGCAGGGGATGTTAGGATACCAAAGGCGTAAGGGATGAGGTGTTTGGAGGTGACATTGTGAACTCCGGAGTAAACGCCCCAGCGGAAGGAATGCTTTGAAGAAATTCACGTCAACGCAACGGGGCCGATCGGAGTATCTTTCATCGGGTACTGCCTTGACTTTTCAGCTCGCTTTATTTTCAATATAGGAACAGATATTTTTGGTTTTCGAATGTCAGATGTGATGACCGTGGTTGGTTGGTTGGTGGTTGAACGCTCGATCCGTATGTTAGGAGCGTTGGTGGTGTATTTCAAATCCTCTAAGAGCGATTTTTACACAGCATTACAGTAATTTCACGAGGAAAGGGTGAGTGAGGTCCCCAAAGATCCATTATTTACATGTAGTATGGTGTGCTGGGGAAGTGTAAGAAAGAGAATGAGGTTTGAATTCGGGCTGAACGAGGGTGAGACGTATACTGGCATGAAGAAAGAATCGTTGATTGTAAAAATGGCCATGCACACGTGAATTTACAGATGATTTTCACGAGCGCCCATTTTAACCTAACTTAATCGCTAGATAAAATAATCAAAGTTTGGTACTAGCAACATTATTACAGCTTTTCTCATTTTCAGTTAATAACACATTTCATTGTACAGGTTTTGTAAATATTGATAGACGCCAACGACATCGGCGAGAAAGTATGAACCACTTTCATTATAATGGAAGCAGCATTAGAATATTTAAATCTCTCGAAAGAGAATTGGAATACAATGGATAAACTTATGGAAAAGTGACACGTTGAGGCATTTTTTCGGTATGTGGGTGCTCAGAATAATTACAAATGTTTTGCAAGATGTGGTTCATAGTTCCAGCGTACCAAAGCTGAAAACTGTTCGACGAGGACACTTACGGACGATGACCACCGCGAGAGGGGACGACTGGACCCAACTTAGGTCCACCAACTTTGTAATCTCCAATCAAATCGTCGTCGGCACGGACATGCGCCGTCGATCGCGAGGATAAAGGGATGGGACACGCCCCCCCCCCTCACTCCCAATCCTAATTCGCCCGTCCGTTCGCGTCAACGCGACAATGAACTCCTCATCTCAACGCCCCTTCTTCACTCGAGCAGCTCTTGTCACTCTCCGAATGCGTGCTTTTTTGCATTCACGCGCCCCATCCTCGCCAATTTTCCACTCGGCTGCGCGCTGCTGCCGTTTCGAGGGGTTGACGAGGGGTTTGGGAGTGGCGGGGAGGGGCGGGAGTGGGTGAAAACTCCACAGAGGGATGACACGGCGAGAGACATATTACATAGGCCATGCGTCTATACAAATACTGCTCGCTTTACAATGTACGAGAAAACCCCCCACGGCAGTATGACACTTTAGTGCTAAACGCTGGTTTCATTATCAGAGTTGCTTACGTAATAGCCCATGGTCATAATATTAGCTCAGTGATAATAGCTTCGTTTTCATAATAATTCCGAAAATGTTCGTCGCCATTGAAATCCTACGTGATTTCTAAGTCAACTGAGAGATTTTACGAGAATTGAACTTGGCCAAACGCATTTCTCATACACTAAGTATCCACTCTCTGAAGAATACGCTCGGTAGTTGTCGAGGAATGTCGAGGCGTGCGCTAACAGATTTGCTTCAAGCATCGAAGCAGAGAGTCGTAACATAAAAGGGCGTGGACGTGTGCAGATGAGTTCTCTGTCGTGGAACACAGATCCCCCCCCCTCCCCCTTTAAGAATCGTCATACGCGCGTTCCCCGATGTTCAGTCACTAACAAATACAAGTTTAAAAGTCAAGCTATACTTGGAATAAATGGACACGTTCACCAGATTCTTGCTCTGCACATTCCTCCCAATTTTATAGTTCCCTACAATAGACCCGACGAAAAATATCAAGGAATGGTGGGCGTACGCAGAGGAGGAAAGGAAAGACAATCGGTCGAATAATTACGGGATGAAGGACTCACGACGAACTGAAGGGTGCAGTAACGCTAGCTGACAATGATCGACATATATAAGACGTAATTAACGGAGTGCCTCCTTTAACTTAGGCCAACGTCAGCCGCTGCATCACTTTTATTTCCATTGACCATTGAATGAATGAATGCATAGCATCGAGCTTCAGTTTTCCCGAGGAGGCTCAGAAATCACATTCCACTGAATGGCTCGGTTTGAAAAAGAAAGGGTTCACCCGCCCCATGACGGATTCACGAATTGATGTTCATTACTTCCAACAGATGAAAAGTAAAAATTAATGCAACTTATTTCCAGTGCATACTTTCAAAGTCGGCGTCAACGATAATTCCACTCTTTCGCATTCCTCCCCACTGACATCACAGAAATGAGGTTCACATCCGCCCAACTTATGTCCCGTTTGATTTGAATCAAGATTTCAATCAAGACTGTTTCCCAGGTTTTCTGATGTACCGGTAAGCAATTATACGTTTTCCAAAGAAATGATTTAACATCTTAAGAATGTATATATCAACGAATCCGCACATAAAGACACCTTTCTCATCTTGTGAAGCGGCTTCGCACATTTCGGACGGACCATTCCGATTCTAAAATAATTTCACTGTGCTAAGTTTCGGGCTCGTTCTCTCTCCTATCGCCTTCGACTCTTTGACTTCGGCTCTCGCGGAGGAAATTGGCGGTTGAATGAGTGTTTGAAGTGGAGAAGGATATGGGGAGAGGAGAGGACGGGCATCTGTGTATTCGGGGTTAGGATAGCGGGGAGTTGGCCACCGCTCCGACATTAACCTCCTCCTCCTCCCGCATTCTGATCATCAATATTATTATAAATTACGATGATGAGGGGTGGGGAGGTGTGAACGTCGACGTTAAAATTCCATCATAGAAATCCAGACAAGCAGAGACAAGGAGAGATGTAGGCAAGAAAGTGACAGGATGTTCCATTAATGGGAAAGTATCGCATACACCGAGGAGACGCTTTTTGCAGGACTTGAAAAACTTATTTAACATGACAGATTAAATAAATGATTTGACTCAATAAGAATGCGAACCCGGAACTCCCAATTGCCGGCCAAGCGTGTCAGCCAGTGACACCACCATAATTAAAGGTTCATTTCGTGGGGGAGAGGTTAATGCGAATTAGGTGTTCCCGTCCAAAGTCCACATTTGGCACAGGAGACGGGGTGGTGCTCACTTAGCCACAGTAGCGAAGGATATATCGATAATTTTCGATTTTAAACTAATAGCTACGACGACTTTCCAGTCGTTGCACAGAACAAATGACGCGCTACGCAATCACGCGCACGGGTGCAAAAATATACTACAAGAGGGTGAAATTTTCCATGAAAAAATCGAGCCACATGCTTTTTCTCGGTGTACTATATCTCCTTAATTCTCATCTATGCACCAGTGCGCGTAACTGCTTAGCACGTCATTTGTTCAGCTCGGTGAATAGAAAAAAAAGAGGGGAGCAAGGGAAAAGACCTCCTGCCAATGACCTCGATTACATTCCGCATGCAATGACTCCTCGATTTGCATCGGAGATGCGTGCTGAAGAAGGGCGGCGTTAGTCGAAACGAAGGAAAATTCAAACATTCGTGACCACTTTAATTACAATATTAAGCAAGGCATTAATTTATATGTTCGTTATTTGTCTAACTCCAAAAACGAATAAATTACAATGGCAATTTTGGATAGAATAAATACGTCTAAATTATAAAAAAAGGAAAAGCAAACCTATACACATGTGTTCCATTTTGTTAAGCATAAAATTTTCAGATACAGTAAAATATCTTGGAATTACCTTAACATTTGATATATCGTGGGGATTAAACATACAGAAGATATGTGGCGCAGCATTAAAGAAACTAGGTTTTGTTAAACGTATAATAGGAAGGTCCTCGGATGAAAAAGTCAAAGAGAGATGCTACTTCGCTCTGCTCAGACCACACCTCGAATGCGCCGCGAGCATTTGGGACCCTGGTCAAATAGATTTAACCAAAAAAATTAATAAAAAACAAAGGAAAGCAGCGCACTTCGTTCAAAACTGCTACGAGCGTACACATAGTGTCTCACAGCTTGTAGATGGATTAAGGTGGGAGCCCCTAGAGACTCGGAGGCAGCACGCTAGGCTTAGGTTGCTTGGGAATTTCAGAACTCATATTTTTCAGAGTGACTTAGAGAATATTATCATGACTCCTCACTACATCTCTAGGTCTGACAGATGCGATTAAATGAGAGAGATACACTGCCGAACAGATAGGTATAAAAACTCGTTCTTTCCGCGCACAATAAGCGATCACAAAAAAATAGAGCTCCACTAAATCCACTTCTAAAATAGATCTCACCCTTTCATCTCCAAAAAACTTACATCTTTACAAGGCTGGTGACCTAACACCCCCTGCCATACGCCCATGCGGCGGCTCGCAAGGTATTATGTAGACGTTGTAACAAGTATTTTCTTTGTTGTTTTTCTACTTTGTATTATGCCCCACGTTATGGGAGCCAAAAATGTAAAAGGTATTATTACAAATTAATACGCGAAATGCCACACGTTGTGGATAAACATGTAACACGAAAAACTATTGATTCTTTTACCTGGAGAGAAACCACGATTGCGGTATCTTCTCGTACCTTATATTTTAATTACTTTGCCCCAGCTTGCTCGTCGGAAAAGAAAATACATGAAACATTGCAGGTTTACAGATACGGTTGCAATTTACTTGACAAAATGAAATATTTAATTTACAGACAATTTAAATAATCAAAATAATTCCTTATACCCTTAGGTCATGACCAACTGTATATTCTAATTTAGACACAAATTAGGTAGATGAATAATTATTCCTTCTTTTAAGTATATTGTCTAATTATTTGCCACACTTCATCACTTAAACTTTTCACAAAATCCAATTACTTGATACAAAGGGATACCAGTCACAAACTTAATTCTTGGCCAATTAAAACCTCTTGCCTTATGGCTTCTTGTATCTTATATGAAAATAAAAGTTTATAGTTACGACCCAATTATTCGACGACACAGGTTGGTTTGTCCCTCTGTGGTCTGGAAAATCCTCTCAGCCTGCGTAGTGTTCGTCCTTGGCGGCCCCTCATCTTTTTGGGTCTCGTCCTGTTGTAAAATCTCCCGTTCCTCTCCTTAATTCCAGCTCCTTTTGTCAATTCTCCTTTTCTACGTGGGCTATGTCTCGCACGATGCCACACTATGGAACTTCCCTCTACCAAAAACTTGCGTGCTCTCTCTTTGCACGTCCGTTTCCTGCGAGGGTTTGATCTACACTCATATTTGCGTGCTGTCTTTGCACGACCGTTCACTCCGACGGTTTCCTCTACAATCCCCTTTTGTTGCCGACGCTTCCACTCCTTAGGTCAATTGTTTATTCTCAAAATTCACAATATGGTGGGTCCCTTATTGTTATTATAAACCATGAGGTGGTATAAGAAAAAAATGGCGAGGCCAGCGTTATGTTACAACGTAGATGTAAATGTTAGTGTTATACCGTGAAAAAATTTCCGACGACTATCATGGAAGTAGTATCGAATAGGTTGTCGATCGAAACGACGTAATCCGAGATTTATTGTACAAATAAGTAACACAATGCATCGCTATTTATTCCGTCAGCACGTTCGTCGAAAGAGAGTTTAAATAAAAAAAAAGAAGAAAAAGTGTCGTAAGGGAGGGGGGGGGGGTGGGGTGGCCTCTTCATTAGGCGCCTTCGCCCCCCGAGGTTGGTTCCCGCGACGAAGGGGTAGGATTTAGGGGTGGGGTGGATTGTGTGGAGTTGTGGGGGGGCGTGCCCTCGTCACGTGACGTCCCCGCCGCGGGGAACGGAGGGAGGCCAGGCGGTTCGCCTTCGGTTGCGGCCCCCCCCCCCTGGGGGGCGAAGGAGGGAAGGGAAGGGGATCTCCTCTCCCTCTTCCCTCCCACCCCAGATCTCAGATGATGAACCCTGTGTGCAGTGGAGGAGAACGGGGGGTGGTCGCTGGGTTAGGGAGGGGATAGAGAGGGAGATAGGGCGGTGGTTGGAGGTTTCCCTCTACTCTCCATCTTCTCATCCCCCATATTCTCCATCTTATTATTACCAGGAGGAGGAGGAGGTTGGTTTTCCTTTGGGGAGCAATCTTGCGAGGCTGTTGCGCTAGAAGTAATGACATCATCATTATCATCATCTTTATATATATATATAATTCTTCTGTACGTGTGTATGTCACTGAACTCCTCCTAAATGACTGGACCGATTTTGATGAAATTTTTTGTGTTTGAGTGGGTCCCTGGATGGTTTAGATTCACAAATGGACCCGGTAGGTGGCGCTGCGATCGGGTTCTAGGAAATTTTTTTAACGACATTTTTGTGGCGAACGTAAATGGTGCCATGATCTTCTATATTGTTACCAAGGAGGCCTTGCTGATTTGTTGATGTTTATGTAACTAAGTCAGAGGACTGAGATTGTAGTGGACATTGATGAAGGCTCTAATAAATTGATGTGATAAACGTGGAGATCTCCTCACTTACCCATCTCCACATTGGTGACCCCGACAAGGAGAATAAATAGTCAACATTTGGTGAAAATGGTTTTGCCGTGCGATGACGAGCTTCAACGCTTACGTGAAAAAAACGCCCAGCTCCATCTGCAACTAAATGATTCTGATTCAAGACGCAGCCACACAGACACCGAGCAGAACCCGCCTGCGGTTCGTCGCGTCGCCGTGAAACTACCACCATTTTGTTCCGAGAAACCGAGTCTTTGGTTTTCACAGGCGGAATCTCAGTTCGTGCTGTCGGAGATCACAAGCGAGGTAACGAAGTTCCATTACGTTGCCTCACATTTAGATTCTCGCGTGGCCTGTGAGGTTAAGGACATTATCACGAATCCTCCGTCTCAGAATCCTTATTCGACTCTACGATCGAAGCTTATAGAGCGTCTGCCAGCCTCTGAGGAGTAGCGCGTTCGCCTGTTACTGTCGGACGAGGACCTCCGCGATCGCAAGCCTTCCCAATTCTTGCGGCATCTTCGCTCCCTCGCCGGAACGACCGCTCTTCCGGATAACCTCTTCCGGCAACTGTGGCTGAGGCGATTGCCCCCGCACGTCCAAGGAACCCTCACTGCCCAGGCGGAGTTACCCCTCGACAAGCTGTCGGTGCTCGCTGACAAGATCATCGATGAGTCAGCTCCTCATATGGCCGTCCATGCCATTTCTCCCAACAGCATATCGACGGATGATAAGCTGTACCTAGCCATCGAGGGTTTGTCAAGACAAGTCGCGGAGCTGTCGGTTTCACAAGGTCATCGTTCCCGGTCGCGCTATCGTCGGTGGTCATAATCGAGAAGCCCGTCGCCCTCTCGAGGTGGTAGATGGTGTCGGTACCATAACCCCAAAATTTCACCCCCCATCCTCTCCCCCAATATTATTATTAATAGGAAAAAAAAATCATTAGTTTATGAATAATTGACCGTTAAAACCTTCTGAGAAGCTCACGAATAATTGACCATCTGAGAATAATTTATAGTTATGTTGTGTACCATAGGTGGCGCTGATGTCGAATTCTGTGTTACTTGACGTACACATCAATACATGCGCAAGTCGTCGCACTTACGTCGTAGCTTGGTTGGCGTTGTTTTGACGAAACGAAAAGATTGAAATGTTTAACTCAATGTCAACTGTCACTCAGTATGCAGTTTATCGAAAAATCGAATATCGAAAAAACGTTTGCTGAACACGCTAATAGGTGGCAAGCCAACGTTTGGGCAGGACAACGTCTGTCGGGTCCGCTAGTTATTTATATAATTCTTCTGTACGTGTGTATGTCAATTAACTCCTCCTAAACGGCTGGACCGATTTCGATGAAATTTTTTATGTGTGTTTGAGTGGGCCCATGGATGGTTTAGATTCACAATTGGACCCGGTAGGTGGCGCTGCGATCGGGTTCTAGGAAATTTTTTAACGAAATTTTTTTTTTACATTTTCTTATACATTTCGCATATCAGAATATATAAACCCAAAATTTCACCCCTCCACTACCCCCTAATATTTTTTAAAATGAAAAAATCGTAAGTTCATGAATGATTGACCATCTGAGAATAATTTACAGTTATGTTTATGTACCATAGGTGGCGCTGATGTCGAATTCTATGGCATTTGACGTACGCATCAATACATGCGCAAGTCGTCGCAATTGCGTCTTCAACTTGGCGTTATTTGACATTTCAATTTAAGTTCGCTGTGTTTTGATATTCCATGTATCACAATTGCGTGCATAATGAGCGTATTATTCATCGACAAAACATATTGAAATAACGTTTTAAATTATAATTGAAGTGTACTCAAACACATACATTGTGCAAATGGACTCAATGTCAAATGCCACTCAGTACATAGTTTATCGAAAATTCGAATATTGAAAAAAACGTTTGCTGAACCCGCTAATAATAGCATGCGAGCCAACGTTTGGGCGTCTGTCGGGTCCGCCAGTTTATATCTAAATAATATATAAAAAATGAAAGTGCGAATGTGCGGTCACTTATTATAACTACCAAACCACTTCACTGAATGACGTAAAACTTTGCAACATGCTTCCTTAAGTAACTCGGAAGGTTTATGGCTACCTTTTGTTTGCCTAATGGTCTCCGGTTCGACTCCAGACGAGTAAAAGCGATTCCATAAGAAATTCATGTAAAGTTCGTTTTTCTGGCATTGCAGACCTTTTTTCTTTTGCATATTTCAATTAGAAATAATGGTTATAAAAATTTGCAAAAAATACCCTTGGAAAGAAAATTAATAAACATTCTTATTCTTGCAATTGCTTTTTATTTTCCAACCGCTTTAATTTAAATTTTGAAATAATAATCAGAGAATTGCTGTAAATTTAGAGTTATCGGTAAGCAGTCCCCTTGACCACCGATAGCACTGTTGAAGCCAAACCCCATATGGATATAATAATATGGCGAATGTAGGCCCTAAACGTATTAATTGAAACGGAAGAATTCACATACTTCATAAAATAAACATTGTTCGCGATATATATTGATATATTTCGATTGATATCGATAGTATAAAATAAGTTGGATGTTTTTCACACCCGTTGAATGTCAACGGAAGCGCACCTTCCGCTATTAATGCATTAATCGATAATATTGAGAGGGGAAGGGGAAGAAGAGTCGACCCGAGTGCGCTCAGAGCGATGGACAAGATTGAGGTCGTCGGAGCGATTTTTGTGAGAAATATTAAAAAATGAGGAGAAAATGGCGTCGTAGCGATTTAGTTTCTCGGTTATTTGAGGCTACTTTAACAAGCAACTTGTGTTGGTGTGCGTGGAATTCCTATGTTCTGTGCATCTTGTGTTTTTCATTATTCTTGTGGACAAAGGAAGAACTTTTCTCAGTTTTTTGTTTTGATTTTGTTTATGAAGTTACCATTTTTGTGCTGTAATCGAAGAGGCGGTTGGTATAAGTTAAAATACAAAATCTTGTTCTTGAGGCACAATCTGTGTTAATCCATCCTCAAGACTACCTAAATAAGTCAAATGATACATATTTCGCAATAATGCGATTCTACTTGTACTGAGTTTCACATAAACGCAAAATCACTCGCTTTATATTATTAAAATTTATTGCTAACAAATATCAAGGGTTCACGGGTGATGATGAACATTTTCATGAGATTTTCGCTGAAATTTCAAATTTTTCCTGTTAACTCAATACTTAGTAATTAAGATATAATATGTAAGAAAGCAAGTCTAGCATCGTTAATATATTTCTATATGCATGGATGTTTCCACCATACTAACGGTTGTACTTAAGTGAAGAGGGGCCCAGGGATTTTTTTTTTCGACTCGCTTGAAAATTTATTAAAAATGCACTCCATGACTCACGAGTACTGCTCCAAGCAGCTTAATTTGCGCTCTCAACTGCACCTCCACCACTCTCAATGCTATCTTTCCCCCCCGCATCCTTACTTCCCTTCACCCCCCAATTACACACCCCACCCAACCTCTCTTACTCCATTCCTCCCACCGATAGAGAGCATGGAGCTGAGAGAGAAATGTTTATTTCTTTAAAGAGGGAATCTGCGTAACTCCCGGTGTCCATTATGGAATTGTCAACGGTAAGAGATATGTTACACTACACAGAAAAATACGATACAGACGGATTGGACACATACTGAGACGCAATGGGTTTGAGAAGAATTTAATCGAACAAAGGAGAAAGAGGAGGGCCAAGGGCCATTAAAACACACACCGAACGAAGAGGAGAGAACAGAAGTGAGAACGAATGTCAGGGAGTGGGGGAGTAGCGTTGCGTGGGGAAGGATAAAGAATGGGCTGCGGTCAACCCATCTTAGGATTGAAGGACAATCAATGATGGACGAGTCCATATCGTGTCCTACACCGCCATCGCACTAAATGTAAGTAGTAGCCGACGACGCTTCTTTAGGGATTCCATGACGATATCGCGCGATACATTTCGGTTTGAATCGAGAATGCATCGCGTGACAGTGACGTCAATCTTCCAGTATGTATGGAACATGAGACGCAGCCATTTCGCGCGGTAAGTTGTGCACCCAGCAACCCCAGGCTTATGACGTCAACCATGGGAAGGCTGTCGACAATGCCGAGGAAATCTGCGAAAAAGATGAATCGCTGCAATGTGAGAAAAGTTCCTTCTCCGATCTAATCGTCATTTTGAAATGTTACACTGCTGTTGGGAGGAGACAAAATAATTTGTAATATTCCACTGCGATTTATTCTTCCCCGACCTGTTACAACGCTAGTGCGTCGTTTTCACGGGTGCATTCTCCAAGTTTTTGGGAGTGCGCGCCACATATATACCAAATTCTCGGGGGGGGGGGGGGTGGTGTGGGAGGGGTAGGGGTTAAGTAAAAAAGGGGGAAGTTTGGGGAGGGGAAGTGAGGGTATATTGGATCAAGCAACGTCCCTCGTTCACTCATTCATTCGACGGCTCGCGTGAAAAGAGGTTTCGGGAGGGAAATAAGTTCGGAGGCAAGTCGTGGAGGGAGAGGAAGGACGCATTTGACGTCGCGATATCAATCGAAGGTGTTATTATTTTTGTGCCCCAAGGTAGTTGATCCGATTAATAGTTTACGTACTGCAACGCTCCAGAACTCTGCCTCGGTTCTCCTTTCCTTTCTCGTGGGAAGGATGCGTGATGCGAATCGGAAAGCCTCCAATAAAAAATTCCCGCCAAGCGATCCTCCTCTAGTCACCTCTCATGTCGAAAGGGGTAATCCCCCACGTAGACCATTCACTTACCAGAAAGGGCTCAGAAAAGGGTACTCGAGACCACCACGAACAGCGCTTTTATTCCATAATCAAATAATAGAGCATTGAAATGAAATTTTCACTCCACAAAACAATAATCCCTACATCAAACCTTTCGAGAACTTTCGCCTCCCTCCTCACCAAAATACACGAAACAAGTCAGTTTTAAAAATGACATCACCTCCGACATTGAATGAACAAGTAATTACACTGACACCCGCGCCCCTTCGACATTCAAAATGATAACCCTCACAATCGTCTATTCCGACAGAAAAAATTAATAAACGTTTTATCACGTCAACTTCTCCAAACATTAAGATGCGCCAATCAATGATCTCCATTTATATTTCTTCCAATAGTTTCGTTAATGAGGACGGACCGAGGATTATCTTGTCTCACCAGGACAAGAAATAAACAACTTCATGTCCACAGAGAATTGAACATTCGATGAAGGGAGGTGAGAGGGGGTGGGGGGGGATAGCAAAGCCGACCAAACGAATGGGTTTGACGTTACACATGCGATCGAATTCAGCCAAAGGGCAAAGTAATGGTGAGATGGGCACGTGGCAATAGGAATTCTCGCTACTTTTTTTCTTCCCGGGCAGAGATGACCTAAGGGATCCCAACATTCGGAGCAAGCATAAGGCAGGCAACGGCGGCGATTATTATCCGCGGCTCATGGCGACCCGTCGTTCTCCTTCGGTACACAACACTTTTATCATTATACGTGTTACGTATAATGATAACGTATAAGTACGTGTTATCATTATAATGTTAAGATAATCACTTGTTATAATACATGCTATTTACTCGATATTGTACCTTGATATATCACACTGGTGAATGGCCTCAAGATTTTGTAAGAACAGTGATGGTACCGATTCCTAAGAAACCTGGTACACGGAAATGTACAGAACATAGAACGATAAGCCTAATTGCACATGCAGCCAAAATAATGTTAAGAGTTTTGAACAGGAGATTAATAAGAATAATGGAAGAAAATGTAGGGGAGGAACAATTTGGTTTCCGGAAAGGGAAAGGAACAAGGGACGCCATTGGCCTGTTAAGAATAACTGGAGAAAGGTATATAGAGAGAGGAAAAGGAATGACACTTTGTTTCATTGATCTGGAAAAGGCTTTTGATCGGGTTGAATGGAATAAAATGTTCGAAATTCTAGAGAAGATAAATAGAATAAAGAGAAGGGGTTGGTATGGAAGGAGAGAAAACTCATTAGAGAATTATATATGAGGCAAAAAGCTGCATTAACAATAAATGAGGATATGACAGAATGGGTGGGTCTTGGTGGAGGGGTAAGGCAGGGATGCTGTCTGTCGCCAACCTTGTTCAATATATATGTTGAGGACATGATCCATAAATCTTTTGATGGGAGAGAGGAAGGAGTCAGCATTGGAGGTAGGAAGATAAGAAGTATAAGATTCGCAGATGACATGGTAATATTAGCAGATGATATGCAATCACTTCAAAGGTTGATAAAGGTTTTGGAAGAAGGGATGAAGGAATATGGGATGAAGATAAACCTAGGAAAGACAAAGGTGATGCCAGTAAACTGTGAAAATTATACGAGTGTGAAAATAAATGAAGGTGTAATAGAAAAAGTGAAAAGCTACCGGTACCTAGGAACGATGGTGACAGACGACTGGAGAAGTATTGCAGAAATAAAAGCAAGGATAGCAATGGCAGAAGAGGCCTTCAGCCAGAAGAAAAACTTGCTATGCAATAAAAGTATGGATCTGGAGCTGAGAAAGAGACTAGCTAAATGTTATTCATGGAGCGTTTTCATGTATGGATGTGAAGCGTGGACATTAGGTAAGAGGGAAAGGAATAGAGTAGAAGCTTATGACATCTGGGTGTGGAAAAGGATGGGAAAAGTAAGATGGGTATATAAGATGAGAAATGAAGAGGTTTTGAGCAAAGTAAAAGAAGGAAGATCGCTCCTAAAGGAAATTAGGAAAAGGAAAGGAAACTGGTTGGGCCATGTGATGAGAGGGAAAAGTATTATAACTGTGGCACTTGAAGGTTCAACTGAAGGAAAGAAAAAGAGAGGAAGGAGAAGAATTAAGTTGGAGGATCAGGTGAAGAACATCAGCTGTGATGAAACGAAGAAGGAAGCTCGGGACAGAAGCGGATGGAGACGACAGTGGTGTACGGGACCTGTCAGAAGACAGAACACCAGATGATGATGATTTGTTAACAATCATACTAATAAAAATAAACGAATTATTTCGAGTTTATGGAAAAATCTGTGCGTATAGTCTCAGAATATTTGGATATTTATGTCAAAAAGTATAACGCTTAGAGTTAAAATAGCTTTAAATGGCGAAGAAATCGGTATCTGGAAAGTATTTTCACTCTTATCCTAACATATTATTTATAAGGTGACTAATGCAAAGTTTCGCGCAATGATGTACAGTGGGGATCCACGGCTCTGCCGCACGTGTGCGCTCAATTTTTTAAAAAACTTATTGTCCACCGCGCGCCTATTTTGTTCTCTAGGTGGGGACTGGTTTTATTTTTTTTTGTATTTTTTTGTGTTGTCATTTCATTTGTCATGTGCATTGGTTTTTAATACCACCTTTGGATTTATGTGTGCATTGTTTACCATGTAGATGACCCAGCATGAGTGCGTTTACATGAAGTGCTGCGAGAGCGATAGGTAGGTATGTCTCTCCCGCGTCTGAGGACACGGACGACGAGAGTCAGCTGTTAAAATTAGCCAACGACTCCCCGTGTGTCCATATGGGTGGAGACCGCTAGGCATATAACCGCAGACACGAGCGTGAAAGAAATAATATCAGTAAAGGATTGAACTAATGTATTTGTTTTTAATAAGGAGAATGGGTAGAATAACTGTATGATGAGGGCGAATGGTGAAGTAATATAACAAGTGGATGACTTTGTGTACTTAGGCAAGGTGCTTGCGAAAGATGGACGGATAGATGAGGGGATGAAGAGACGTGTAAATGCTGGATGAAAAGTGGTAGGTAGCATGTGGAGCATATCAAGGAATGAGTGCCTGTCTAAGGAAGCGAAACTCGCCGTGTACAAAAGTGTACTTCTTCCCACTTTGCACTATGGTAGTGAAACATGAGTATGTCAGGATAGACATAAGAGTGGACTAAACGCCGTGGGTATGAGTTATCTAAGGAGTAATTGCGGAAAAAGTAGGATGGATAGAGTCAGGAATGAGTGGGTCATGAATGAATGTGGGCTAGATACTTCAGTAATGTACGTATATGAAAGGAGGGTGCTTCGTTGGTTTGGCCATGTTGAGAGAATGGATGAGAGTCGAATAACGAAACAGATGTATATGAGAGTAGAATGAATGGTGCGAGAGGTAGAGGTAGGCCGAGAAAGTTGTGGTTGAGTGTGGTTGAGGAAATTCTTAGGAGGGGGAATATTAGGAGTTTTAAAAACAGGAGGGCGTGTATGAAGCAGTGTATGGGGGTAAATGAAGCAGAAGAGGTTTGCAAGGATATGTCAGTACAGAGGAAATTTTTGAGGCAGAGTTAGGTGTACAAATATGTATTTATGAGTGAAACTTAGTGACTCCGCCAACCTCTCAAGGGAACGGCGTGATTGGTATGTATGTAAGGATTGGAGGACTAGATAACCAGAGGTTGAATTGAGGGCGTGAGAAAGAGAGGCTCCAAGGTAGTGGGGCACGTGCATAGCGTGCCACACATGAGAGAGAGAGAGAGAGAGTTGGGAGAGAAAAGAAGCTGAGGATCTTCACTTCCAACGGATCGGAGATACTTTTGTGTCTTCGAACACTTTTGTTAATATTATAATGTTTGCAAATTCCACATAGTTACGTCTGAAACTGCAAATTATATAAAATGATTTTCGCAAAATTTTCGGATCCCGCGCGATAAATCCAAGTAATATTTAAGGCATTAAGTACGACATAAGTTTAAAAATATTATCCCTGGATAATTTATGTGACTACACACATAGCTATTTCCACCGCATAAACATATGCACACAGACGAAATGTGGCCCGAGATCGTTTTCGACTGATTTGAAGAGTTACTGCGGTGTACACACTCAACGACTCACGAGTTCCGCCTCCGACGAACCCCCAAAAGACGACTGAAGCGGTTATTGCGAGTCATTGAGAGTACAATTTGAAGAGTTTTAATGGAAAAATAATTCATGGCCCACATCAAATTCAAGTGCTTAGGTACTCTTTCAGCAAATTACCTCGTTACTACATGATTTTACCAATATATAAAACAGCTTGAATATTTTATGGGTGTTCATTGCTTAGAGTAATGATAAAATCTTTGGTTCACAGCCAATACTTATAGAATTAACTTACATTTTATTTTTCAAGGTAAAACAAGTCTTTCTTTAATAGGTAGTCACTTTCACGTCCTCTAGCGGCAAAACAATCTCCCGTTTAGATCCCAAATCACAGTTACCGAACCACCCAATGTGATTCGATCTAAATGTCGCCTGCATGCAAGGTGGAATGCAGCACAGGGATCCTCCTTTTGCTTACACATCCAAGCAGAGCACACGACATACTTTCAAGGGTCTCCCGATGGAAGTAACTCCCACGCGTTGAGCTTTCTTGACGACGAGGTAACTGTGATCATAATTTGAGACTCCGGCCGTAAAAGTCGAGCATATTGTCGCGCAGGCCTGGCAGCCATATATGGTCGTGGGGGTCCGCATTCCGTCTCAGTCCTCGATTGTTTCACGCAAATGCAGACACGCGTCAATGTATGACCGTACGGCGAATGACTCGGGCGAGTGGACCGTCGACAACGCGACTAATTCGGCAGACGTGTCACATCTCTCACGCACGCGTCGGGGCAGCCACACGATGAAATGCGGTTGGCGGCCGCGTCACCACCGCATTCAGCCAGCGGTGGCATTCTCGCGACTGGCACACGTGCGAAATTGCTGCAGCGAAGGAATGCTCGCGCCGTCTTCACTGTGGGAGAGATTGATGACCAGGCCTTCGCGTGTGTCGAAGGGAGGGTTGGCGGTGTTGGAAATAGTTCACTGCCCCCGTAAACATCCCTTTGTGGCTGGGGGCCTCAATTCGGAGGCTGGGGCCGTCAATTCTCTCACGGCGACCGATCGAGTGGCGAGGATTTTCGGTGGAGGGTGTTGGGGGATGATTCCTTTTTCATCTAATGCAAGGATTAAATGTTACATTCTTTCACACAGCCAATATTGAAAATATTTAATCTTGATTTTACTCTGCAAATTAAAGAAAGGAAAAAAAGAAGCCTCTGCTATGATTTCAGGGTCTTTCTTCGGGGTTATGGGGCCGATGATTCCCCGATGTGTTTTCTAAGTAGCCTATATCTCCTTCCAGTCAAAACTTCATGATCATTCAAAATTTCAGGTCAGGTTCAGTAGTTGAGGAAGAGTAACGAACATAAAGACACACTCCTTTTAATTAATAAATAAATTATATCCATATAAACACGCACGAGCAGGGTTTCAGGACAACAAGACAGACAGGCGTTTCAGGAGGAAAGTTCGAAACTGACGAAGGAGGTGGTGGAGGTGATCTTAAGCATTTTTGTCCAATTGGGTGGCAACTCCATGGTTACCGGTTCATGGAAACGCAAACAATATGTCAGAAGCTTTCAATAGTCACAGTGAAGCATGATATATGCATCGTCCTTATATCTACCACCAATGGTAACAGAATCTTATTTCCAAGATGGCTTTTGGAAAATACATAAAAAATGTAAGATAGCATTTTTAATGTATGAGACATCATAAAACATATCTGTCAAGCTAACTCAAATGTGTGTTAACGTCTGCGGTGGAAATTATAAGTAACTGATTAGATCCGAGTCATTACAAATTTGTAATGAATAATCTCTCTTCATTATTACGATGTTACAATAAACAATGCATGATGCCACAATAATCAGCAAGTGAATCTAGAATTGGGTGAAACCACTCATTCATATCGTGAATCCCCGCTGAAGGCCTTTGAAATCGTTGTGACTGTTAACCTTGGTACTTACTGCAGTTAGACATTGACTTCCATATCCTCCTCTCGGATCTTTTTCTCTATCTACTGCGAGATGCAAATTGGTGTCTCCAATGGCCTAAGATTTAGGGAACATTCAGAGGCTCTATCCCACATTTGTTGCCTGGTGACGTTGGTATAATTTAAATTACTTATCATTCATGTTAACAAGGACAGAGGAAAGACTTTTGCTGCAAGGAATTAACAAAAAAATGTACAAAAGTGCGATGATTACAAACTTTACGATACCTCTGAAATTAAAAATGCTTTTAGTTTTTCAATGTACTAATTATTTATTCTAGTATATTTCGTTTTCCCCTCCACACCAGAGCTAAAAAGTACAGAAAAATCGTGTATTTTGCTTTTCCGATGCCCTCTCTTCTCCGGAAATCAATGGAGCCCATTATGTAATCCGTTCCTCTTCCTCTACCTCCCCCTCTTTCCCCTCCTTCTCCTTCCCCTCCTCCTCCCCCCTCCTTCTTCTCCTCCCCGGTCCTTTGGCAGTCGGAGCTACTTCTTCCGACTGATCAGGTACCTGATGATGGCTTGACAGCTGAAACGCGTTGTACCTTATAAATTAAACCTGCGGAAAAAGTGCTATAGATTTTAGTGTTACATTATGACATCCTTTCACTACGTCTCGCCGGACACAGTTGCATTAATCTCAAACTTTTACAAGCATATTTACATATTTGGAGACTCAGACGCCGGAAATCACATGAAAATTAGAATTTAAAAAATCTCTGGATGCTTCCGCGGTCAAGCCGCCATCGTGAGGAGAAAGAGACATAAATTTGTGAGATGACTGCTTGTGGGAGGGGAAGGAGGGAGGCAAGGAGGGGAAGAAGGGAAGGGAAGGGTAATGGAAAGACCAGCTCCTGAAATAATCTTGCCTTGAACGCGGATTTCTTCTTCCGTTTCAACCGTTGAGTAGGTTGGTAGCAGACCTCCATTCATCTCTCTTCTCGGCTTTACGTTTAAGTTCAAAGCATGTTCTGCAATTCATATCCTTCATAATTTGGCTCATGAAGTCTAGTCGGGACCTTCCTCTGCAGTTTTTTCCCCTCAACGTTTCCTTCAATTATCCTTTTCGCTTGATTATCGTGCCATAGTGGATGTCCAGGGAATGTCAGTAGTGTGCGAATTTCCACAGAGGAAAAATCATCCGCCTTGACCGGGATTCGAACCCGGATCCCTCGATTTCCGGCCGAGTGCTTTAGCCAGTGAAGCTACCGAGGCGTCCTCTTCCCCTTCTGTGGATTTTTGTAATAAAAGGTCACAAAATATCCACAGGGGAAGAGTAAGCCTCGGTAGTATAACTGGCTAAAGCACTCGGCCGGAAATCGAGGGATCCGGGTTCGAATCCCGGTCAAGGCGGATGATTTTTTTTCTCATAGGAAATTCGCACATTTGTACATTGCGGGTGACTCCGTAAAAGTGGAACTCCGTGGCTAGTCCCGGATGGCTTGAAATATGTCCATAGTAAATGTCCATAGGGATGTGCTTAGGAAATGTAATGCAATCTACATAATACCCCGCGAGCCGCCGCATGGGCGTGTGGCAGGGGGTGTTAGGTCACCAGCCGTGTAATGGTGTAACTTTTTTGGAGATGAAATGGTGACATGAATTATAGGAGTGTATTTAGTGAGCTTAATTTTTATTGTGAACGCTTATTGTTCGCGGAAAGAACGAGTTCTTGCACCTATCTGTTCGGCAGTGTATCTCTCTTATTTTATCGCATCTGTCAGACCTAGAGATGTAATAGGGAGTCATGATAATACTCTCTGTGTCGCTCTGAAAAATATCAGTTTTGAATTTATCAAGCAAACTAAGCCTAGCGTGTAGCCTCCGAGTCTCTAGGGGCTCCCACCTTAATCCCTCTAAAAGTTGTGACACACTATATGTTCGATTGTAGCAGTTTTTAACGAAGCGTGCAGCTTTCCTTAGTATTTTGTTAATTTTTTTGGTTAAATCTTTATGACCAGGGTCCCAAATGCTCGCGGCGTATTCGAGGTGTGGCCTAACCAGAGCGAAGTAGCATCTCTCCTTGACTCTTTCATTCGAGGACCTTCCTATTATACGCTTAACAAATCCTAGTTTCTTTAATGCTGCGCCGCATATGTTCTGTATGTGAAATCCCCACGATATATCAGATATTAAGGTAATTCCGAGATATTTTTCTGCATCTGAAGATTTTATGTTTACTCCACCCACAGTATAGGTACAGCGCACCTACAGTATAGGTAATGCACACTATGTCCGCCCTTTCTCCATCCCATATTGGGCAACACATTCACTCTCTCACTGCAAACGACTCCGCCATCATGACGATCGCCGGAATTTCCCCTCTGTTGATGCCTTTGATTGAATTCGCGAATATCATTTTCATTTCATTTCAAAAGCCATTTTCAAGATACAATTTAAATCTCAGGGGAGTGGTAAAAATTGCATTCGTATCGACCGTAAACGATACATCGCACTCATCACCGGGCGTTCGATCCTAGGATTGGTTGACTGCGGCCCTCTATCCTTCCATGTCTAATCCTATTTCCATGAATATATTTTATGGATTTTAATGTTTGGAATTGTTGCCTAGGCTGCGTGTTGCCTAAATTTCCACTTTTAGTTCACCCAGTCCTTGGCGCCACTTCGAAAAAAAAGTCTTTTCAGTTGTTATTGTAAATAGACGTAGTTAATTGTTGCTAACGTGAGACTGTGGTGAATATTCAATAACGTCTAGGAGATATGAATTACTTGATGTTTTGAATAATGTCTTGCTATTTTGTGATCTGAAAGTTACTTCGTAAATGCTAGAGAGGAAATATCTATTAAAGGAAATGTGAAAGAGGTTTATGAAAGGTCTATCGTGTGTCGACAACGATGTTTGCCAGACTCTGATTCTAATTTGAATGCATTAAGCCCGTTCGACATTAATAAAGAATTTAGAATGCCTTGTTTAAACAGAACTTGCTTCGCACCAGGCTGCAAAACAGGGTATGCGTCCAAGAGGACCAAAGATAGGAGACTTGGATTGAAAAATAAGAATCTGTTCAAGGCGGCGGTAAGTGCATTCCTTTTTACCTACACTGCAATGGTGGCCATTGGGAATACCCATGAAGATACCACATGTCCCTGGATCATATTAGGGCTATTGGGTTGATATACACGAAGTGCTAAGAGGTTAATTGTGCATTTGTGTAATTAAATTTGGAGAGGAATTAAATATACACTACTACATATTTTATCCACTGCATTATGATTAATTGTAAGTAAAACCAGCAAGACGAGTTTATTTACAACCTATCGACTGTATTTACAATTGAACTTCCGTCTTTCATCACTAGGCGGCACTACTTTCCAAAAAGTTGTCTGTCTACGGAATTCTAAACAACAGTTTTTGGCGACGATATAGCAATCCATAATGTATATTCATAGCTATTTCCCTTACTCCCTGGTAGTTTTCCTTCTGAACCTTCCTCTTCATTTGGCCTTTCCTCTTTATTATTATATATTTACAATTGTATTTATCCTTGGCCTTCTTCCGAGGACTTTTCCCCCTGCTTTTCCTTCGATTACATTCCTAACGAACCCATTGGGGGCATTGCCCCATCTGGCTCTTCTTTTCTGTTTGCAGTGTTCTATTCGGGTATTTTCCTCTTCCACGTCTCTTCCGCACAAATCGCACTATAGCACCCAAATTACATCTAGGGTGAGCACACCTTCGCCTTCCGAAAAAGGAGGTTTTTCGAACAGACGACCCTTGGCACGATAAGAATCGGATGATGGTCTGGGCTAGCATATTTCAGCTCCCTCACTTACTATTTACCAGGCATGTCTCTTAAGATTTTAATGATATCTTTCAACGATATAATTTGGTTGCAAACTAAGTATTACAAAACATTTCTCACGGCCAGGAATTAATAGGAAGATTATGGCTATTCCTTACCCAGATATTTTTGTCAGGATTGAAGTCACGTTAAAGTGTGCGTAAAGCCTTCACAAAATCTATTTTAATCTAATCAATGACGGTTATTCTCCAAGTTTAGAAACTACAAGTTAACGCCAAGGTAAATTTTAAGTGAGAATTCTTTGAATTGCCGTGGACAGTTTTATTCAAGGCTCTTCACCACTTGCTTTCCCACGAGACTATCCAGATTCTCGTGGCGGTGGTCTAGTCAAGAAATATCGCGACGAAGTCCTCCCGGCTTTGGAGCACTCTCCAATTTTCAGTACCCGCGGTCTTTCCCTCTTCCTTTCCCCGGCGAAGAAAGACCAATGCTTCTCGTGGTATTCTTTTCCTCTCTGAACGCGGATTTTTTTCTCGTCGTCATCACTTTCTTCTCCGCCCGCTCCACCGAGACATCCCTCCCTCCCCCTTCCACATCCCCACTCCCACCCTCCGACTCTCCCTCCCTCCCACCCCTTACTTCATCCCTCCCTCCCCCCTCCCTCTCATCCCTTACCCGTCACTCCAGTAAAGGAACGCGACGCATTTTTATGTCCACCGAAGCAGAATGCGTAGGATATGCCACTGTTTAAAAGTCTGTGATATAACGAGAGACATCTCAGTACACGGCACAGGACAGTTGGTTTGTAATAAGGATGAGTCGAATCCGAATGTCGATTCTCGATTCCACCGATTCTCAGGATTAGAATTGGTATCGAGAATCGATCGTCTAAAGTCGATTCCGATTCCATCGATTCCAGATAGATAAATATCCAAATCAAATTTCATTTATCATATCATATTTGTCTCACACATGTTGGGTGTAGGCTATCAATCAGTACTTTTTATGTACTACCTCAATAAGCTGAGGATATAGTTGCTATTTGTTAATAAATATACTTTTTGAGCGACTCAATTGTCTTTGTTATTTTATTTCAGCCAATACTTGAATTTAAATAATAGTCGTACGCTACTAGGAAATCAATACCCCACCTGTTATTAGGAATAAGAATCGATGGAATCGGAATTGAGAATCGGGAATCGATTTGAAAGAATCGGAATCAGAATCGAAAAAAAGTGGAATCGACTCATCCCTAGTTTGTAATAAGTGATAGCAATGACCACGATCGGATGGCTATGGCAGCTAGAGCACCGGCTTCTTATTTCGAAGGCTCGGGTTTAAAATACCGACAGTGGCAGAAATGTCTTCGTGAAATCTCCATTTCTACTTCGGTGCCTTGTGAAGGGCACGTTGTAGGTACTCAGTACGTCCGATGGGACGTTTAACTGTCGTCACCTCGTCGCCTTACGTTTATAGCGTGGGCTAATGCCGATTCCAGGGCACCTCTCCAACCTTCCTCCTGTTCTAGCATATCGGGATTGGAATCGTCCTGAAAAAAATCAACTTCCCAATTCGGCTTGGGGAGCCCCGAATTGGAAAATTGGCGAAAACTAAGTCGACTTCCGTCAACGTTTTCCGATTTTAGCTCAAGTTCCGAAATATGATATAACACGTTTCTATATTGAAAAAAGAAACCAAATACTGTAGAATTTTACGATATTTATATTAAGCTGATAATTTTTCGATTGTATTGCGTCTAAAATAGAGAAGGCCAACGTAAACAGCACACAAATTGTACGTGGATATAAATAGATGGATTCGGTTTTGTAACGCTCTAAGGCGCTATCCTATGACCAACCGCCATTACTCTTTATGCATCCACCCTACGGTAAGTGCTTTTCTCTAATTGCTTTTTCTATGCCTTCTCTCCAACTCCTTCTGGGCCTTCCTCTTTTTTTCTATCTTGTGGATTCCACATCAAAATTTGCTTAGGTAACCTCTCGTTCATCATACGTTATACCACTCAGTGGTATGTTTAAATAAAAATCTCAATATTGTAGTTAAAATTTGCCTAAATGGAATTATCCTACAATGAGAAATGAACGCGATCAGAATAGATACTTCTTGCCTTAGACGAACTTATTTGCTGACTTGTCATTTCTTAACGTTCTAGCGATAAAAGTTTCGGGTTAGCAATTGAAAAAAATCTAACATAGTAATGGATCAAGGAATGAGGAAGACTGTGTAGAAATTCGCTATTTTCAAAAGTTTTCATCAAGTTTACGCCGGCTACAATAAAATCTGAAATTTCCGCACTTCAACTCCGCGTCGGAAGGCATCCTTATCGCGCATTAATAGCCTGTAACGGAGGCTGGGGCCAGTTGAGACAGGATTAATTTTCTCAAAGTGTAGTAGAGACTTCACTCTTTAATTTGGAGTAAAAATCTTTGGGTAGATACGGCTAAAACAAAATTTTTCTTAACTTTCTGCAAAAAATACGCGAAATACAGTGTCTTTTTAATATTAATTGAATGTGTGATCGTACAACGCTTCATGAGCAAAAAATACATATAATAGTTCTCACGAAAAAGAGGCAGATGGAATTTGTTACTCTCTTTCGGAACAAAGATCTCAGCTGACATTAAAAAATCACTTAAAGCGGAAATGGGTTAAGAATATTGTAGTTTGGAATTACACCATTATGAACTGCCATTTCCTCATTCAACATAAGTGAAAAAAATGATTTTGAGCCAGGGTCATTTTTCGATTTCAGTCCACTGTGCGATGGCACTTTCGGAGCAGCGACGGCGCTCGAGTCGGTTACACTTCAGAGGGACGATATTTATTTGCGTAAATTACATGAATGGATATCTTAGGCAGCCTCGCACGGGGGGGAATGGGGGGGGGGCACCGTTGAGAGAAGGAAGTTCGCCGCGAATAATCTCTTGACAGGGGTCCGACCTTGGATTGGCTGTGCCCTGACAGTGCCTTCCCGGGATTGGTTGCACAAGGGGCGCCACCTGCCTTCTTCGCGGTGAATGCTTGAGGGAGACGCTTCTACCATCGAGTCCCATCAATTCAACACTATTTCCCTCGATATAAGGAAATGGTTAACACGCTTCTAATGAACCAACATACGCGTAAGAATCGGAGAAAAATATCACCTGGGCATATATTTATTGAGGTAATTGAAAAACAATCGATGTCATTTTTCACTAGATGCATTACGTCAATCGCATCAAAGTAGACATTTGAATCCGTGACTTCAGACTCACAAATTCCTCTATTAATTTCCAAACGCGTAGTTTGCATATTCCCTCAACATTTTCAGCAGTAAATTAATTTCTCAGAGAAATATCTTTAATAGAGTCGAAAAACACCATTCCGGCTAAAAAGTAATTTTCAGCATACTTCACAAAACAGACAAAAAAGCTTCACATACGTACGTTTATTGGATGGTGGAGAAGTTTAGTCACAATACAAGTTTTCGTATCATTAATATTACATCATTCACTTCATTCTGCTGACGAATGCCTACATTTCAAAACGAAAGAAAAAACGATCTCGCTTCTCTTGCCTTGCCCTCGACGCGCAGGCATGGCCGTCGCACGTGGTCGCGTGATACACAGCAGCGAGGCGGGCGCGCAGCAAGGACATCAGGAAGTCGACTCGGCCACTCGACTTATGCGTTGCATTACCCGGACGCCTTTAACGCTAATCTTTCACAGAGGGAAGAATGGGATCGCTTCCTGCAAGAGATTTTTCCACACCCGCCTCGAGCAAGAGAGACGCCATTGGCCAAGGGACGTCGCCAAGGGCGATTGATCGACGCCGCCAACCCGTTCCCTCTTCCACGGAGGAGATATATATATATATATATAATCTCTGTTTCTCTGTGTGACTGAAGAAGGGATAACACCCGAAACGTCTCTAAGTAAGACTCTCTCTTTACTTTCGTCTTTTTACCCCCTGTAAGTTTCCTCTTTAATTGTGTATATATATATATATATATATATATATATATATATATATATATATATATATATATATATATATATATATATATATATATATAACCCACTTGGATATCGCACGCAAATAGTTTATAAATTTGATGAATGATTCAGTTTTTTTCCTTAAGGTAGTCCGAGCGAGATAGCTCCCTAGTCATAATAGAGACCATATTCGAATTGTACGTTTTAATTTCACAAGCTGTAAGACACAAATTGAATTTCACAATATTAATGGTGCAAAAATATAGTTTTATATGACAGATATTGTAAGTAATTAAATGAAAATATCTAAATCAGTCTTCAACATGACTCTTTTTTTCACGCGGTTCGTTTGAAACTCCTTCAAAACGGAAGGTTTATTATGATTCCTAAGAACCTACTGGGGTGACAATATGATTAATTTTCCAATATAGTTGAGAAAACGTACAAAGTTCACACTGTTAGTTTTTTTACGACACCTAAGTGTTAGAAATTCCTAATTTTGTAAATAATGTCTCTCTGGAGTTCATACACGTACCATTTCCCATGTAAAAGGGCTGGTATTTATAGGCAAACATCTCGGAAAGTAATGTGGTATGGGGTTATATTTTTGGTGTCATTGGATAGGTGAGATATTTTTCTTTAAAATGAAACCAAATTCATCGAATTCAAAGTAAAATGATTTATCGCTCGGATTATCTGAATTATTTACACTTCACATTTTTCGAGATAAATTACGGCTAGTTGGTCGGTTGGTTACTTGGGGGAGGGGATCGACATCCGACTGTTCATTTACGCCCACGAGGACACGTGGAGTGGATGGTCGGGAAGGGTCATTCGATTCGATATATCCGGAGTTATCCTCTATCGCGATACGGGTCTTCTTAACCATTTCTGCCACTCGACCGCCATTAATGTACTCAAAGTAATCACTGACACTATGGCATCCAGCCCAAGGAAATCTCCAAGTATGTTCGTCTGTCGTTATCTCGAGTACAAATATTCTGCCTAATCCACAAAAACGTTCGAATAACCCATGCCATGCTTATAGACCCTGCTAAAAAAATCTGTATAATTTCCTTAAAATACTTCTACAGAATTTTTTAAATAATTCTGTAGATATTCCTTAAAGAAGTGAAACGCCATTTTACGGAATTCCCGACGAGTTTCTGCAGAATACCTTAGGATGTTCTGCAGAATTCCTTTGGACGTTCTGTGGAATTCCCTTCGACTCTCCATATAGGTCCTTAGAAAAGGAACTGGGTCAACGGAAACCTCACATATTTCCGTAGAGTTGCTGAAGTTCTACAGAACAGCTTGTATGGAGTTATTTTGCTCTGAAGAAAATAACTCTACAGAACATACGTTCTGTGGAGTCAGGCTCTCATGTTCCGTACAGATCCTTAGAAAAGGAACTAGTTCTGAAGAAAAAGAGTCAATTTCTGTAGAATTCCTTAAGTTCTACAGAACAGATTCTAAGGAATTTTTGAGCAGGGGATATTACAGCACAATAGTTGAACAAATTAATTGGAAATTTCTTGGAGTTGGAAAGACCTGTATTGAAGGAAAAATACAATCGATATTGACCGACCATAGGGAAGGATTATTGGGAATAATCGCAGGAAGATTTTTGAAAAACCACGTGTCTTAACGAAAGGTGCCGAGGGGATCGCGGTTAAACGTTCCGTACGACGGATTGAAAGCTATACTTGGGGTGTTGTCCACAATGCATCCAAGTAGGAATCTGGATTTCTCTGATAGCTTACCACAACACCGCCTGACGGACGGTCGCGAAGGAAAGGCTGTACTCTATCCAGCACATTAATCATGACGCGACGATAAATATCTTTATTCATTTATTCTCATATAACCACGAAAACAGAACATTGAAGGCCTTTTAAATCGGGCGATTAACACCAACAACGGACGAAACAACAACATCCAGTCCTGAGTGATGAAAAACCACTCAGGAGGGACTCGAACCCGCGACCCTCGGATTGGCACGCGAGGACTTTACCTGGTCGCCACCTGGGCCGCTAGTACTAGCGACACTCCCGTCCTGAGCTATGCGCACCACCACTAACCCCTGCAATATGGCCAACTGCACGTTTTGACAACTGAAATATCACCCTTCACTATCGTTCCGTCTCGATCACTCCCCCAGTCCACGATCTGTCGTCAACTTCAAGCGCCATCTGTTTTTTTCTTTCGAACTGATCTTCAGGCGGCTTTCAACACGGCAGTTACTTCCATAGCGGGTGACCACGCAACAAGAAGTTGCATGCAAGAGACACTTCGATGTGCAAGTAAAGACTTCCAAGGCAGTTCAGCCTTAATTTTGTAAAACTTTTCCATGCTCAGAAATTAACAAAACAATGTGAGTTTCACTTAGAGTATTTATTGTACGACCGGTTTCGTTGAATAGTCGACATCATCTGGTATATTATACAGGGTTCTCCGTCATAAATGTATATTCAATGTTGTTGGGTGGGAGGAAGGGGAAAGGTTTCGGAGAGTAAGGCGAGAAGGGGGGAGGGTACAGGGTACGGGGGTTGGGATGTGTTCAGTGTGTGACGGAGGGGAGGGGGGGAGAAAGGGATGAGTGAGGAGGGGTGGAGAGGGGAGGGGTGGAGAGGGGAGGGTTGGAGGAGCAGTAAGGAAGCAGAGTTGGAAAAGTTTTACCAAGTTAAGGCTGAAACTGTTGAACTGCCACGGAAGTCTTTGCTTGCACATCGAAGTCAGCTGCTTCTTCCAACGGATAATCTGCGGGTTGAGGCATGACCACCTAGACTACAGTACCACCTAGTACTCTCGGTGGTCATGGTTGAGGGGAGGAAAGGCTAAGGGATTCTTGGGCGGGACAGCGGTTATCCGAGGGGAATTAATGATGGGAAAGCACTGAGAAATTTTTAAGGGGGTTGGAAGTACAATGTTTTGTAAAAATTGACTCCAGGAGTGGGGAATGCCAGGTAAATGTGTTGTCACTCAGTAACTGTCCATTAGCAATATTCTTCCAGATCTCCCGTTGCTCCAAAACGTCAAGTCTTCGACCCTCGGTTACCAGGTGAAGGACTTCAGGACTGAAGCCACTGGTGTGATTTTCGTTCCAAAGGTGTTTTGCAAAGTGTAAGTTTTGCGTGTTTCCCGTGACGTAGGACCTCTTGTGTTCCTCTGCTCTCACCTTAAATGACATCCCTGCTTGTCCCACATATATCGCACTGATATCATTGAACTTTAGAATGCATATGCCACATTTGTTAATCACATCAACTTGTCTTTACTTCTATTTAACAGGTGTTTTTTTAGGTTTGTCTTATTATAGAAAGCGACTTTATATTTACTTTTCTGGAAGACATTGGCTAATTTTTCAGAGGTTCCCCTCAAATAATTTCATTCGCACCACTTTATATCTTCATTTCCATCATCTCTACCTACTTTCTAATCATGTCGATGTGCACTTCGTAGCTGATTTTCCTTTAGAATGCTGTCGACGATTGTGGGATCGTAACCCTGGTTTTTCTCAATGTGTTTTATGGATTTTAGTTAATTGGTTAAAATTTGTTGGAGACAGTGGGATATCCAAGAGTCTGGTCACCATCGAATGAAAAGTTCCAAACTTTTGGGACATATGGTGACGGGAGTTACTATGGATCACTTGGCTCGTGGATGAAGATTTCATGAAAATGGCGAAATCGTAGCCTTTGGCTCCAGAAGAGATAGTGATATCGATACAATGTGCCATTTACACCTTTCTCCACTGTAAAATTTATGTTTTGGCAGAGGGAATTTAATGACTTTTAATTTATAATAATTTTAATAAAAATAATTTATGACTAAGTAGTCCAAGTGCCGTTCTGAGCCAGTCCAAACGGCGAAAATATTACATTATAACAAGACAGAAACTATGTTGAGAATCTAAATGGTAAAATACTTGACCTAGTGTTAACAAACATGTATTGTATAAATGTTAATCGTGCTCCACTAGCCTCCCAAATTTTTAATGAGGATATTCATCACCCAGAAATAGAGTTTACCATGTGCCCCGTATACCATGTACTCCCGTGCGAAAAAGATCAAGTTAGATTTCACTAGTACTTCCTACAATTTCAAGAGAGGGGATTACTTGAAATTGTATGGAAATTTAAATACTAATGAATAGGACTCAATAACTACAACTGAAGATGTGAATATAGGCGAAGAGATGTTTTACGACAATTTACATAACGCCATGGAAAATGCTATTCCTAAATGTAAATTATCGAGGTACAAGTATCCATCTTGGAACAACTATGCAGTGATTTAAAAAATCAGGGAAAAACATCGGCATAGAAAGTTGTTCAAAAGAAATGTTTCAGTCTATCATCAATCCATGTACATCAAGTTCAGATCAGATGTAAAACACTTGATTGATGAAGCGTTTAACAATTATTTAGAAAATGTGCAACAAAATCTCGATGGAGGTAACGCCAGTGTCCTCTGGGAATTCGTTGAAGTGAAGAGATGCCGAGGACAAACTGTTGACAACATGGAGTTTAATGGGTGCAAAAGTGACAATCCATCAGATATGGTAAATATGTATGTTTAAAGACTTTTTTCTTTCAGTTCACGTCCCCTCTGAAAACATTCATTACGATAGTGATGTTAAAAATATTAACACACCCAAAAACACCGCACTAGATTTAATTTCGCTAGATGAAGTTCTGGATGCCATCAAAACCATCGATACAAAAATCTATTGGGCCCGATAATACACATTTATTTTTATTTATATATATATATTTACATTGTAAAAGGTTGTAAGCATATATATGCTAAATTCCTATGCTATTTATTCAATTTGTCTTTAAAATGTGGTGTATTTCCCATGAAATGGAAAATTGCTAAAGTTTGTCTAATTTTCAAGAGAGGAGATAAATGTAAAGTAGAAAATCACCGCCCTGTCAGTATATTATCCGTATTTTCCAAAATCTTCGAGTCAATTATCTACAAGCATATGTCTTTTCGATCAAAAAATGAAATTAGTGAAGTGCAATATGGCTTTAGATCGAAGAGGAGCACTATTTGCAAGCTAGTAACATTAAACGAGTATGTGATAGACAATATGAAAAATTATGCACAGACTGATGTACTCTACGTAGATTTTAAGAAAGCCTTCGACACATAGAACCATTCTATTTGATTCGAAAAACTTCATTGTTATGATATCTCTTGTCCTTTACGCTCTCCCTGGTTACGCTCATACTTATCTTACAGAAATCAACACGAAGCTTTTAATAGGCGCACATCGGAAGAAGACTTAGTGACGTCAGGAGTATCACGAGGTTTAAATCGAGGCCCGTTATTGTATTTAATTTTTGTTAATGATTTGCCAACAGTCATACAAAATTTACAGTGTCTTTTATATGCAGATGATGTGAAGGTTTTTAGAAAGGTGATAACACTCAATGACTGCTTCAGACTTCAAGAAGATATGAATAATCTGATAAAGGTGTCAACTGATAACAATTTATACCTCAATCGGGAAAAATGCTATCTTGTAACATATTCTTGAAAGGAAAAAAATATAAATTTTAAATACAGAGCGGAGGGCTACATGATTTAAAAAATTCATGAAATTAAAGATTTAGGCATAACATTCGACTCATCGATGAATTTTATACCATATTATATTAAATATAACTTCATCTCAAAACATTTTTGGTTTCGTCCAAAGGGTGTCAAAATATTTCACATCGACAACAGCACTGAAAACTCTATTTCTCTTTGATTAGATTGGGCAATTAGAACACGCCGCAATTATTTGGAATCCCTATTCAATCAAATATGTACAATATATAGAAAATGTACAGAAGAGATTAATACGTTTTGTGTACTACTCTCTTAATTACATTTATCCAGTGTCCGAAAATTATATAAGTTGCAATGATTTATGGGATATGTATGGATATAATAGTTTAAAGACAAGAAGAACGAAAAAGGATTTCTGATATTATCGACCTAATCAATTTTGGGGAAAATGCTAACCTAGAGAGTAAAATTAATTTTTTAGTACCAAAAATTAATGTAAGGCCAGAAAGGTCATTTTATATATACAATGTTAAAACAAACTATTGCAAAAACTCAGCATTATGCAGATTGTGCCAAACCTTCAATAAGTATTGCCATGAACTTGAATTGTTTCAAAAGAAAAGCCAATTCTGTTCTCAGCTAACCGAAATTTTATTATAAACTCATGTCAAATTGATTTATGTAATATGTTTATGAAAATTTGTGCCCAGTATTTTTTTGTTGGGCGAACTTGAAACATAATAAATAAATAAATATGTCACCCGAATACGATTAAGATTGGTGAAAGGGTGCTTAATAATATTTAAGGAAAATGAATTCCTAAAATAAAACGTAAACATCAACAGCGGACGTAAGCATTAACGATGTGAAATAAAACACTCATAATGCATTGAAATAAAAGAATTGTTTCAAAAAATCATCCTGAACTTAAACGAATGGATAGTATCACAGCATTTCCCAATCAGTGAAGACGATAAAACTTCTCATTAACATTTTGAAAGACGGAGCAACCGCATGGTGCGGACTTTCCTTGTAACACTCACGCGTATCCTTTTGGACTACAAATTTTCAGCTGAAATCAATATATTTAGAGACGAATTCCGGGTTTCGTGCGGATATTTAAGACAAGAGATGTCAATGCGATAGAAATCCTCCAAAAATGTTGCCAAGAAAAAAACTGTCTGGACCAAATCCCCAATTCACGAGTAAACGAGGCTTAATATGGTAAATTAATGCTTGTGCCAAAAAGTATGGAAAAAGTATAGCACTCATAGATAGTGTGACTAAATACTACGACTGTTGTCGAAATCTCTTCCGTTTATCGAAAAAATTTAGACGTCGCAAAATGCCACAGTAAGGCCACGACCGACCAAGCGAATGTAAATGAAATACCAGACTACGGTTTGGATTCTACATCTATATCTACTTATTACCCTGCTAGCCACCAAAAAGGTGTTTGACAGGGGGTGACTTATCACCAACATGAACTAAATTGAACTACATTTTGCAAGATATTGAAAAATTCGTCGAAAAATAAATAGGTTTTGAGTTTACTTAAAAGATTGATTCTTCATTTCACTCGACGGTCTGAAAGCGATTCCCATCCAAGTTGCTACAAATTATCAGTAGCACTAACGAGGCTATCATAACGGCCTTTCACGTATCTTGCTTATCTTCTCTGCACGTGTTCTAACTCTTGATTTTAAGCCTACCTCATGTGGATCCCAAACACTGGCAGCGTATTCTAAGTGGGGATCAACAAGGGAGAAGTAGCTGATTTCTCTAACATTACCGTCGCACTTTCCAAGTACTCTTTTAACAAATCCCCATTCACGATTAGCCTGGCCAGTTTTTTCCCGAATATTTTTGCTCCACGAGATTAGTTAGTTTTACAGCTCCGAGGTATTTTACAGATTCTAATGTCTCTAATTGGGTATTTTGTATACAGTAACTGTACTAAGGGGAGGTTCTTATATTCCAGAAGTTCATAACAACGTATTTTTTTTCAAGTTATTTCTAGTTGCCACGCTTGAATTGCCATTAGGTCCTTCTTTAAAGCTTCCTTATCGTTATCGTTAAGGATTTCCCTGTACACTACGACATCGTCTGCAAATAGTCGGTGTTTACTGTCTACTACTTCACCAATATCGTTAACAAACAAAAGGAATAGAAGTAGGCCTATGACACTCCCCTGTGGGACACCCGAAGTAATTTTAACCTCATTGGAGATGGCATTAAAGATGATTCTTCGAATGGTGAAAACACGTCCCAATCTTATGTCGGCAATCAAAACATTGATCGCTCCGGCCGTGGTCTGATTGAGTGCCTATCTTATGATAAATTCAACACACAATCCATCAACTCCCGAGTTTAACGCGGGAACGTTTCGGGGAGAGTGTAGCGGTAAAGGCCTGGAAATGCCTAACTCAGTACCTGAGGTTCACTAGAGTGGTCCCTATTTGTAGGTATTTTTTCACGAAAATCTTCTAGACATCCCTTAAATTGTGTTTCGGTTAGAAAATAAAAGAAAGGCTAGGAATCAAGAAGGCTACACGTGAATTTGTGCGGCAAGTGAACCTGCACCATGTACTTTGGTCTTTTTTTTAAGACAAAACTTCAGGCGAGACGCTCCAGCTTCGATAACAGGGACAATACTATCAAGCCAAAGGAGGAAGGTCAATGACTCCATAAAATCTCTAGCACGGTATTTTTCTAAAAAGGAACCATTTTTCGAACCTTTTTGCATGGAGTGTTAGAGCTCAAAAGGATTTTATCTTCATGACCAACGCTACTCAGCACAAATCAGTAGCTATTTGCATTCAGGCTTTGTTGCTGAGTAATGCGCAACCAAAGTACCAATGACTGCTTTGATTCGTGACGAAATTGAAACTTAAATAATATATCTCCGGTTCAAACTCACCTGAGTACTCATTTAATTCCTTTCGTTTATTTATCTTCTCCACCCCGAAAACAGCCGAGCAGGCCGGGTGATTCAACGAGTAACAGCATACGCACAAAAATATCCACTAGGAAAATACACTTTCGCGGGACACGAACCCACGACTCTCAAATGAGCAGGCGTGTACTTTACCCCATCGTGTCGCCACCGAGGCCGTCGAAGTCCAAAAATTATCCCAATTTGGACGGATGTGCAGAAGCATGAAAAACGTCTCAAGTTTTGGATAATTATGCTGAAAATGTGGCACTGATAAAGAGCATGAATTGAGTAATCTTTAATGAGTATCCAAATAATTTTAAGTTCAATTTCTTAGGCAAATACTCTTCAGCCAAACGTGATGCGAGGCAGCGGGCAAAGTAGAGTCAAGCGAGGAGGCGAAAGGTGCTGGCGATTCGCTCGCTCCACGCCCTTTTGGAAACTGCTCGGTCCGAGACTGTTAACACTCGAGATGAAACATGCCAAATGTATGATGAGGTGTAGATAATTACAGAAACGTAACAGTCGCAAATGGCCGCCAAACAGCCAAAAATGGCGAATTTTCAAAACTTTAGGTGGGTCGTGCAGCGCACGTCTTTCCCTTAACCTCTTTGCAAAAACATTTTCCACGCAATATTTTCTAGCCCAACGGTACAAAATAAAAGTTAGGTAGAAATTTGAATTTCGGAATATTGGGACCATCCAAGTTGTGCAACAATAGTGAGCGACCTTCTTTTTCATGATGTGATTATAAGTATAGCTACGCCCCATATACCTATATGCATACCATCAGAATTGAAACAGGAAGCACCGCTCAAACACATAACAGATATATCAGTGTGTTAAACACTTGGAAGACGTGTCGCGGAAAAAGCAATGAGGATTTTCTGAGCATGATACGGTGCTGTTACTGCATATATTGGTTAACAAAAAGTGAGGGTTGAAACAATACACTGTGATCTGCCTCAGAGACCCAACTATTTACTCATGGAAGAATGGGGTTGATGAGGAGCCGAGTGATATACTTTGAGTCACAGAAACGTTTTCACGCCTAAGACATTGCAATCGTGAGAACTGTACCCAGCTACCAAGATCTCCGAGTTGCATCCGCTTCATTTCCACTTGTTACTATTATGAACTACGGGCGGGTACCGCAACGACTGCATGTCTACGCGGTGAAGTGAGCGGAGTCGCCGACCGGTGAAACGTTGAACGGACAAAAATAGGAAAATCGGGAGAGAAAGAAAGAGCGGTAGTGAGGCGGAAAAAAGCCACGAGTTGAAGATGTGTCTGAATGTGCCGAACAGGCGGTACTTCCACGTCGAACTATCGGCTATGAGACTATACAGCGAAAGACTCCGAACGTCGAATGAGATGTGAATCCAGAGACCGCAGTTACTGATGCGACCATCTGCCAGACGTCGTTTATGGGTTGGTTTAATGTACATGGGTATATTAAATTGAAGCTTGAACTGATAAATCCTTCATTCTTGCCCAAAAACCCATGGACACTATTCATTGGACAAGTGGCGGATCCAGAGAGCGTTCTGTAAGGGAAAGTGAATTTGTAATTTATCTACGAGTTGTTTTCCACGAGTACAGTATGTCTTACCTTACTCATAATTACGCCTACATATTTTATCATTCAATTCGAAGATTTACTTATCATAAAGAATAATGGGGTTGTGATTCCTCCTCCGCTCATTCTACCCACGACCTGACAACGGTCGTGGGAACTCCAACATGGAAAGTAAGTAGCATTCAACGAATTATTTGTTTGCGTTCACCTCTGATCTGTTTATTCTCCGACACCCGTCACCCTGTTGTCCTCGCGCCAATTACCAGGATCACTACTCTCACACAAACCACTTCGCCTCCATCCCTATTCCATTGAGCTGCAAGCGGGAATAGAATTGCTGTGGGACACATTACTTTCACATCAGTCCTCGGAAAGTGCGGAAAATTTCAATCTTCCGATCCGAGTTTCACGGCCACCGATTCAACGGCGGCCAAAGTGTAAGAGAATCAAAGTAGAGAAGTCACTTCGGTCTAAGGAACGGTTAACATTCCGTTTTATGATGTTATGAAAAAGTTACCAAAATTGAATGCCCATCGAAATTGTGCTCCACTGTTCAAATCGAAGAAGTGTTTCCTTTTAATCTTGGAAGACATTTTACCTGAGCAAGGATTGCTTTGCACGTTAGGGGAAAAACAAGGTAACGAACTTTCTCATGACGAGGCAATCACAATAATGGGTATTAGAAATAATATGATGCTTGCTATCGGAGAAATATACCCCGTGAAGGCTTCAGAAGTGTAAAAGTGTGGGTGGTGGGGGGGGGGGAGAGGAGTCGTGGGGGGTGGCGGAAAAATTACCTGGTGAAAACACATACTTAGCAAAGCATGAAGCACATGCCAACTCGAATGAGAGGCATCGCACCGATATGGATGGGCCTACAAAGTTAGGCGACTAATAGATCTCTGAAATACGTATTAACTAGTTGACGCGTCACAATGTGCGTAATTGTCATTAATTCCACCTTAAAATTGCAAATTCTTGGAGGAATGCTGAATAGGATTTTGTGAAATAAGTGGTTTTAGTACAACCTAAAGTTATTGAATGGTATGGTTATCGGAGAAAATCTCTTTCACACGTCTTCCAGAATCCATCCGCACTCAATTATGGGCTCAGTAGAGGAGTAATGTGGAGAATTTACAATGGCTTCTAGGAGCCTAAAGGGCAGATTTTATTGTAATGGCAATGATACAGCGAATAAGACCAGAATATGGTTGATTAGTGCAGCCTAGATCCCAATGCCGTGAATATTACTCTTTTACTAAAACTTTATTGGAAGAAAGAGGTTGTTTGGGCGGATTCATAACCAGAATAAAGCGGAGATTACAGAAATAGAATGAATTAAAAAAGGTCACCTTGGTCAATCGATGACTCTTTTGTGATCCAAGAAATTAATCAATTTGGAATGGAAGACACACATATCCACTCGTATGTGGTAGGCATGTAAAGTGGGACATACGATAAAATCGCCTCCTTAATAAGTAACATACAATAGTTTCTCCGTCCAAGAACACCCATATTCCAAAGCACTTCTTTTGGGCTTATAGGACTTATACCGTACCTTAAAATACAGTGCTCTTCTGCTAATCATACCGGCTAAAGTAAACAAAACATTGTCAGTAAAACATTATTCTTTTAGTTATTAAACATTATTCATCAGTCTTTTGATGCTACAGTGCCATTATCATAGAACAGCATAATTATGAAGCATTAAATTGAACCCCGTTGGCAATTCGCCAAATACAGGACTTGAATACGAGGGAAGTGAATCGATCGGGTGTGATACGAATTATTAGTTCGTAGATATATTAACGATAAAAATTAACCTTAAATAGAATGAAGTTTTCAGAAGTTCAGCATCTGAATTTCGAGAAATATTTCTAGGATTCTTCGAGATGTAGACAGAGCCGCTATGGCTGATAAGCGATTCATAACTTTCTCTTTTCCATTGAGTCCTGACTCACTCCGCTGATTTCAAATGATATGCATCAATACAGGGTAGTCACACGCAGATATACTTATTTCTGAAAATAATGAGCCGATGGTTGCCATATTTATTCGACGTAATAAAATAACTAAAATGTAACAACTTCCCTGTTCCGGAAGCGGTACCTGCACGCGTGATCACGGAGTTAGAGCCATTGATTGCACCACTCCTCGAAATCATATTTGACTAGTCATAATTCAAACGAATGGTACTCCTACTGGAATGGAAAATAGCCAACGTCAAACGAATATTTAAACAAGGAAGCAAGCAAACCCAGGATTTTACCAGTCTATATCGTTAACATCGCTCGTACGCAATATTGTTGAAAACATTGTTGTTAGCACTATAATGACCTTCCAGGACAATCAAAACTTTACGCATAGCAGCCAAAACGGCTTCCGGAAAGGTAGATCTTGTGAAACACAACTTGCGTTCTTCCTTAACGACTTCCTAATATCAGCCGAATCAAAAAAGCAAGTTGAAGCGATATTCTTTGAAAGAAAGCATTCGATAAGACTCTGCCCAAAAAACTCATACTCAAATTACAATCATGAGGAGTTAATAAAAGGTAGTGAATTAGGTAAGGGACTTTCTCAGAGATCGAAAACAAGAAGTAGTTACTGATGGTATTAACTATGATATGGCTGGAGTCACACCCGGTGTTCCACAAGGAAGCGCGATCAGTCCTCTTTTGTTCATTATTTATATAATGACCAAAGTTATCTCGTTCAGCAGTGAACTAAGATTATTTGCTGACGGTGTGGTCATCTACCGGGGAATTAGCGAAGACGCGGACTCAGAATTTCTATCATTAAACTTAAACAACGTTCATTTGTTCATCCAGGAGAGGTGGCTGGCAATAAATATTAGTAAATACAACTCGGTACATTATTTTCGGAAGTCATCACATCAACGCCATATCTAGACTGAGTGGACTTCGAAGACCATGGAATGAAATGAGCTTCAGACATATAGTGGAGAACACAGGACATATGCAGCACAGCCTTAAAGAAACTAGGGTTTATTAGTTGAATAACAGGAAGGTCCTCCGATGAAAAAGTAAAAGAAAGATGCTACTTCGCCATGGTTAGGCCACACCTCGAATACGCTGCGGACATTTGGGACACTGGACAGGAAGGTTTCAAAAAAAATTTAAATACAAATAAAAGCTGCGCGCTTCGGTCAAAAACAGAAACGAGGGAACACATAGTGCTTCACAGCGTTTACAGAAGTTAGATAGAGAGCCTTTAGGCACTCGGAGGCTGCAAGCTAGGTTTAGTTTGCTTGAAATATTCAGAACACTTGTGTTACAGAGCGACATGGAGAGAGCTCGGACACACTTTATATTTTGACGCCACCCGACACCTCAGATGAGATAAAATGAGAATGATACACTGCCAAACCGATAGGTACTGAAATTCGATATTTCCACGCACAACAAGAGACTATAATAAAACCGGAGCTCTGTTCAAAACACTCCCATAATATACTTCACCATTTCACCTCCCAAAACCTTATCCCTTACGCCTTTACACGGCTGGTGTCCTAACACCTCCTGCCACTTACCTATGCGGCGGCTCGCAGGATAGTACATAGATGTAGATGATATAAGTTCATTGTCAAGGATGCCGCTAAAATTCAACGCAAAAATCGAACACTTAAAAATTATGAACTCCCAAGTAGGAAAAAAAAACGGTTGCAAAATCTTCAAAAAAAGGTTAACTTAGGTATTTGCTTACTCTGTTAAAAAATGAGCCATATCAAAAGTGAATCTGCTCTGCGAGAAACGTACTTTAAGTTTTTTTTAATTTGGCGCTTAGAAAAATATAAACAAATAAACTTATATTTTTTAATAATAAATTCGCGATCATCAGCGGATCAATCTGCATTGGTTTTTTTCATCCTGCCGTGGCATGCTTGCTCTCTGTCGCCTCATCGATCTTCTCTCACTTCCACGTCCTCGGTTCGCTGCTCTCTTCTACTTTCCTACTTTACTTGGGATATCATTTTTAATTTCTAAATGCACAATCGAAATAAAAGCTTCCCAAACACCCTTTGAGTCTAACTTAACTATTGATTATTGGAAGACGGGAAATGGACTTTTTGGATGAAATTTGAACCCTTCGAAGTCAGCGACTCTAAAAATGTAAAATGTTCTTATTAATTTAAATTTTTAATGGGCATTTAAGGAAAACTTAGCTCTAACAACCCTACGGTACCTATTTCCCCCGACAGTATCCACCTTAATGACTTGATGTAGTATATTTGTAGCCAGTAAATGAAGAATGTTATCTCCTCTGTTATGCGCCGTAGTAATCTGAAGTAGTGCGTTTAATGAGAAAGTGGGGACATATATAATCGGCTGAGCAAAAATAAAAGATGGGGATCATAAGAATAGAAGCGAGCAATTTTCGGCTAGCATGAGATAGGAATTCAATTTGTCATTTCATGCAATTAATGATTTCATTGGCTCTTGGTTGATATTTCGACGACGTCCGTGATCAAGGAGTCGCTTCCTTTTTGCACGGGATGACTTGGTATTCGATTATCTTAGAGAGACATTTAAATAAACATTATTTCCTTTCTCTTTACCACAAACATAACGGATGTCGCCTCACTGAGATTTGGGTAAGCTGGGGTTTTTCCAATGACGCTGACTGATACGAATTATACCTACAAGAAATACTTTAAAATTATTCACACCGAAGCCTCCTTTGTAATGACTAGTAGTGGTGAAAAAGATACAAGGGTGCAGGAGTTTTTTCTTCATATACCTAATGGCGTATAACATTAAGATATATATATGTATTAGGTACACGTTAACTAATTCACGCGTTTTAGGAGCACTATAGGATATTTTGAAGAGCAGAAAGAAAAGAAAAAAAGCAGTAGGGAGATATAATATACTGTAATTATGTAGTTACGCACCCATTTATTCCAGAATATGAACCTATTCTCCCCATACTTCATATAGGTAATGAAATATTGTCGAATCAGTCACTGATATGCCGAGATCCTTGAATATTGTCGGATGAACAGCTGTGAGGATATGTATCAAATCCAATACAACTGTGCTGTAAATCACAATGCCCAGGCCAGTAAATTAAGTCATACGATTAAGTGACTGATATACTCCCGGATGTACGATTCAATCATACGGTTAAGTGACAGAGATACTTCCGCAAACTCCTCTGGCAAAATACAAATTAAAACGCAAACGCACGAGCTGGGGTTGGAACCGATGGAATCGTCAACGGGACGAAACTAAGTAACACATTAAGGAACGCGATTGTTTATACACGCCTCTAAGAGCGAATGAGACCGCCTTTGCGCCCTAACGCTCATCAACTGTCAACCTTAATAGATGCTGCTATGTCAACCCGCGCTAACAACAACAGACGTGAGCGCTTCCTTCTTCTAGAATTAGAGAAGACTTGATGAAACAAAGTGCCCGGAACAGGACTGGTGTTGACTTGCTGTAGTCAATTCCGCTAACTTGTCCGTACAATGAAGTTTATCACCCAATCTCTTCCTTTTTTTGTTTGTTTGAAAGCCCCAGAAGAACTGTAGGGGTTAGCCTAGTCCCCCCCCCCCATTCCCCACGTGGATCCATCCCTGCTTGGGTTGGCATTTGACAGATACGATTCAAATCCCCATCCGAGTGGCGTTATTTCGCCCGATCGCAAGTCGCCTGTAGTCTCGTGCCCTTGAGAGGCTGCTCGGGTAATGGCTTCGCGAGTGCCTTCTCGAGCTGTCCGCTTTGGACCGATGGTGCGTCGGATACGGATTCCCCCAGCCTCCTCCCCCTCCTTGCTAAATAAGAGAGGACGACGCCAGACTGAAATTGCTTTGGATGACCTTGAGTAATCGTGCCATTTACGCGTTGCATGGGAATGTATTCCCAGATGGTAATATTAAAAACCAGTTTTTGAAGAATACTGTGATACTGCAGGTGTCTATTGACATTCGCCTAACTCTGAGAGTACTCGGCAATGGTATGGCTCGAAGAGGGACATGTTAGAAGTTAAGAGAAAAAGCAAAGATAAGAGGCGACCCACGCACTGAACAGGCATGATAGGAAAGCGGTTGTAACGTAGGTGCTGGGTACTCTCGGGCTGGGAAAATCTTGAAGAAAGGTGAAAATCTTGAAGAAAGGTGAAAAAAGAATAGGCTATGTGGAATATTCAAAATAGTGAAGGCAGAGAAATCTTAGAGGGAGGGGGGGGACAGCGCGATAAAATATAATAATCAACGCTCTTGGGAGAGAAAGGCGATGCTCACAAAACGAACAAGAGTATACAAAAGTCAAATACTAAGAAACATTCACTTCTCAACGGAAAAATCATAAAAACTGCAACGGACCAATGAAATCAGTTTGTCAATCAATCAAACAATTTGATCCCTTTTCTACGAGTTCGAATATATCCCAGAAAAAATGCATTGTCATACAAATTCTGTTCGATGCTGATACTAACTTGCTGCAAAGTTATTTTGATATTAATGTAACGGATTCTGACGTAATGAACGGAACTTTATGTGATGCTATTAAGACATTTGAAGTGGTGCCATAATACGCTGCCTACTTGCACATGACGAGCTGATAAATATAATTAAATAAAACTTGGGACGGTCATTTCAAAGCTTCCGATTGGTTGATAGAAGACGCGCAACCCGTGACCCTAGTCGACGGGTCCCATAAAACCTCATACAGTTACTTTTAAAGGCTACGGACGTCACTCCACAATTGTTTTAGTATTTCATCGGAATGTCAATAATGACAATCGGTACTTCGTCAATAATGATCGAAAAAGTAAATATTAGATATGAAGTAAATTGAGCGAGATATGCTGGTATCTGGATAAAGTATATCTATTATAAAGGCCAATCGACTATCGTAGAATCATTGATTAGAACAAGTTATGTGGTTCACAGTCTCGCGCACGGGTGCAAAGATATACACCATGGGACTCAGGTTCGATAATGGACACCAAGAGGGACTTTGGTATACAACCAAAGATGGTGACCAGATAAATTACTTGACATCAAATGATTATTGTCACGCCGGATTTCATCCCGTTGGTGCATATTGACTTTTGAATGCTACCTTAACACACACTTTCGAGCGTGCGGAAAATCACATGGGGAAATTCCTTCAGCAGCCCAGTTCGCCTCAGTTGAGGTGATTTTTGACGCCAGAAACCTCAAGCAGACATGTGATGGAAAGCAGCGTAGATGTAGCTTATCCAAAGGATAGAACCGAAATGAAAACTTTTTATCTCTTGCCCTTCGAGGAAATCAAATTCAAATTACGAATAGTAATAGCGGGGAAAGATTATGGCGTCGCGGAAAATGCTGTCTGTTCGGAAAATGAAATGTAAACGCCGGAAATGTAAAAATAATCGAATTTGCTTCAGGATGACTGAACAACAAACCATGGTTACTGCCGGCTTTTCCGAGTCAGTATTTCCAGCACCTTAAGAAATCAAAAAAATGCAACGCCGGCGAGCCTGTCGTCTCAGCATCATACCTAATGGGCGAACGCGGGCGACAACCCAGAGGAGACCTTCGACGCGTAACCCGTAACGGAATGAGATCGAAGTTTCTTTTACGCTAGACCGCAAAGTCATTTAACCTGTTGACATATCTGAAGTCATGGTGATTCCCAGGTGTTTTACTTCCACGTTCAGAATTTCATGCACCCCTACCCCCAGTAGGACATAGAAAAGACTTTCAAGAGAATACTATTGGAAGGAGTACGCTGTAGAGTATTCAAAAAGATTTTGTCGGAGCCTTTAAATCAAAGCATATGGAGTTTTAATATCCGATGCAGATGAAGAAAATGACCAGAAAAGACAATAAGCCTGGAGACTGGAATTTCGAAACCTGAAGCTGGAAAATGATACTGAAGATTAAATAGACGGACGAACTAAGAATCGAAAAGATTATAAGATGAAAGCACCGAATGAGAAACTGCACAGAAAAAAGAACGAAATGGATTGAGCACAACCTCAGGCACAATAAGTTTTCGAAGAATGAAATAGAATGAAAAACAGATGGAATGTGCCTCAGGGGAAGGGTCCACGAGTAAAAACAAAGGGCAAACAAAGAGGAAGATAGGACTTGATCGAAAGTGCCACAGAGAGCAAGGGAACTAGCACTAGATAGGGAAAGGTGGAGAGCTGAAGCCAATCATCCTTCGGATTGAACGTCCAATGATGAAGATCCGGTGAGAGAGAGTCTGTTGGTTTAGAATTCCATTCCGCGGTTAGATGACAGCATCATCAGGTAGCAATAAGCCAAATAGACTTTATCCACCAATCGTTAGGCCGCGTCCACACCTGTAACAATCACGTGGGCCGAATGCGTTCGCCGGAAACCTTTTCCGGGCAAATTGAAAACTACTTTCGCACAAATGCACTTAACCGCGCGGCGTGTCTCATCTGAAGAGAGGAGCACAGGGCAGAGGGACCAACAATCGTGCAGCGGAAGCGTTCACATCGAGAACCCGAATGAGGCTCAGATCCATCGTTGATCGTCGATAAACCGACTGTACGTATCGTGGGGGTCGAAACAGGAATGAAGCCTCGCCTGCTTTGTCACGTCCACATTGAAACGAATTCCCGATGCCGTGCGTCGCATTCGCCGCAATTTATTGCCGTCGAGGTCGTGGCTTATGGAGTGAAAATGAGACGTGAACGTACCTTGGATTCGACGTCATCTTCGACGGGTGGAGGCGGACGAGGGATCGCCGTTGCGGAGGTCGATGGCGCCGCGGCGGTGGCCGATGGCGAAGGTGCCGAAGAGGACGTGGACGAGGCGGAGGAGGACGACGAGGCGACGGCCGAGGCTGCCGAGGCGGCAGTCGAGGCTGCCGAGGCGGCCGCGGCGGCGATCCGGTCGTACGGCAAGTAAGGAGCGTACGGCTGGTACATCATCACTTGGGCGCAGCTCATCATGGTTCCCGTTTAAATGGGGCCCATACGACGCCCTTTATAACTGGCGGGTGGACACCAGTCCGGCACCAAACTGCGAGCACTTAGGGGGTCCCGCGATGGTGGTGATGGTGCCGTTTGCGGGGATTACGGGAGTTGAAGTCTCCGCGCGCGGGGTGCCGGATGATAGCTACGCCCCGCACCCGTAGGGATCTCCAGGAGAAAGGTTGTGGTAGAGGAATCAATCAATCGATGGCAGTCACACTCGTCGATCGAGTCCGTGAGGCTTCACTCCCGTCCTGGCGGGGTCACTCGGCACCAAAATTGTGGAATGGGGGGAAGCACCCAAAGAGGATGTTGATGAATAACAAGCACCACCACCGGGGACTCTCAACCAGAGGGTTTTCTTGCCGTCGTCGGACGGGAGATCGTCATTCGATGTTCGCCGCGGGTGAGTGAGTCCCCGGCGGAGTATTCCCTTCGCTCTGCTGCTTTGGTGATCCGCTCTCTCGTCCGTCCGTGCTGCTCCAGCGGCGCCGTCGGGAAACTCCTCGCTCGTCCGTCGCCTGTTGTGCTCGGGGGGAAGGCCCGCGTCGATGTGTGACAGTCTCGAGGCTCCGCTGCCGTCCCGCGAGACGGCGGGGAGTGTTTGGAGGTCGTTGGAAGGGGGAACGGGGTGTTGGGGTCAAAAGGGAGGAAATGATGCAGGCCAAGTGAGGATGATGAGGGAGGACCCGTTGGGGGTGCTTCGCTTCAACCCTCCTGCAGATCTCTCTCGGTCGGTGGTGCGCGACCTTTCCTTTCCCAACTCCCCCGTCTTTTCCTCTCCGAACACCACGAGCACAACCGACAGCCGCTCTAGCAGCCTGACGGACGTGACTCTAACCGGCCCCTCTTCGCCCCCCCCTTCCCCGAACCCCCTCGCCTTCTATTTCCGGCGTTACCCCCGCCCGTAGTCATGGCAACCCGGCCCGTCCAATCCGATGCCCCGCCAGGGCCTTCGTCTGGGGCGTCTGCCGGCCAATCAAACGAGCCCATTCCCCCCTTCCTTCCCTCCCTCCTCCTCCTCCACCCCCTCCCCCTCCACCTCCTCGCCACATACCCCACCCCTTCACCGCTGCAACCCGACCTCCTCCGCATATACTTGCACAATCAACCCTCGCGACCCCTCCCATTCCCTATTCGCTGCCATATGCCAACCCCTCCCCCCACTATCATCCGTACTCCTTTCTTGCTCACTGCTCTCCCCATGCAGTGCCACAGCACAAACCTATTCCAGCAATTATTGCATTTTACTACAACCAATGCTTTCAGTTCGCCTTCGGTGTCTGGAGCTCTAATCGTGAACAAGCGCTCGTTTCAAGTAATGCGAATTAGTTAAAGGGCCGCAATTCACTCTAATACATCTGTTTTTTTTTCGGCGGTAGTAACCATTGATGTAGCAATATGTACATTATTATAGAAGTTTATTTCAAAATTGTCGTCTTAATTAAAGCATTGTTATGACAAGGTTACACGGCGCTGAATTTGAAATTAAAGCGAAAATAATAGGTAAATACGCTTTTTTTACTCGGCATGATAGGCCTTAATATTTTTTTGCGATCGTTACAATACCATGAAGACGTATGTTTCACGTTTAGGAGAAAATCTCTACACAGGTAATCGAATCATTTCGAAATATATCGAAATGATTAGATATGTCAATTTCGAAATGATGTCGAAAGTCAAAAGGCTACGAGTTAAAATGGCATTACATTATCCAGATGCCAAGGCTGTAAAATGCAACTTTTTCACTGTTATCTACACATGTTATGAATGATTACATGCGTCTTTGAAGTTTCGCGAAAATCGGAACGTGAACAACGAGAACCGCTCCATCCACGCTCAAGGGATTCAAAATCGCCTCTCGACCGTCCTTGCCTCTCAAACCTAGAACCGATAGGCATTAAATGTCATTTTGCCCGCGTACCATTCGGGACCATAACAGTTGTGATCGTCGTCATGAACAGTGAGATTAGCTAGACTGTAGATATTTCTCTTTATATTCCCTGCGTTCTTATTCGTGCATGATGTAAATATTGATGTTCTTATTCGTGCATGATGTAAATATTGATGTTCTTACTTATGCATGATATTTTGAACACACACCCTTTGGGTGGCTTGCAGGGTATGACGTAGATGCAGATGAAATGCGCACGCTCTCGTTTGTTTGTTTCACTGGCTCCGTTGAGAACGACTTCCTTTGACGCTCCAAAGTGAGACGGAACATCGTGACTGCCATAGATTTCTAGACCGGACGAGTGATATGCTCATTTCTGCCCGATGTTTCTGTCCGAGCTGTCGAGCCATGAGACACTGGCGGAACAGTGCTTACGTTCTCTATTTCATTGTGATCCAACACCGTGATAAATGTAAAGAATTTTGCCCAAGTAATTTTTTGGTCAATGACGCCACCTCTCGACTATCGATCGATTGCATTTACATCCGTTCCTTCCTTTGAATTGGCGATAGTGTGCAGCCATTTATCAATAACACAGAAAAATATTCATTTCTGTATTTTTTAATATTTTAAATACATAATTCTCACCGCTATCAATTTTTAAGATGTAATTTACTACTTATGTCTCCTTAAACATCTTATAATTACTATCAACTGTAAAATAGTGCTAATTTTTATATTTACCTTTTCTGTTTGAATGTTATTTCTCTCTCGGGAATTGATCAAATATATATTTCGATCAAACTGTCGTTAGTTTTCATTTGGAATTCCAGTGGTATTGATCACCCTCTTGTGATAGGTATATTTAATAGAACTCTAAGGTGCGCCGGCTAAGAGTTGGGTAACCTGCTATGGGAAGCACACAATAGGCTGCCAATAGCCTCCGTTGAAAGTTTTTTTTTTGCGTCTATATAACGACTGTACAATAGTTAAAAAATATACTTTTAAATCATAGTTTTATCCGACCACGTAATTAAGTATACCTATACCTTAAAAAAGCCGTATCAGTTGCCTTTGTGCAAAACGAAACGAGAGCAACAATCGAGGGTGAAGATTTTTAAATTAATTGTTAAATTAGCATTTGTTTCCAGCAAAAGGAAACCATTGGCGTGCCATATCCGTGGAAAGTATGCATTTCGGCTCCCATAAATGTCGTAATATCCGAATAACTCGTTCATATGATTCGTTCGTTCCTCTTTTAGTGTTGATTCTATCATTAAATCACCTTTTCTATTCACCGTCACTCCTTAAACCCGGCGGCCCACACTTCCGGACGTGGCTGGTGCGAGCATGGAGTATATAGAGTACTCTACTCTAGAAGTAAGAGTACTCAATACTCCTTGGCCACCGCTTTGAAGATGCCATCGGGCGGACGTCGACAGCGACGGTAGGCCCAATGCGCATTAACTTCGCCGCACCAGCGCCACTAGTCACTATAGTCGGACAAGTTCCTTATACCCTGGTCACAGTCTAAACTATCAGTCTGCCTACTCTCATATAAGCTATGGGAAACTCTTAGGTGCGTCAGCTGTCTAGCAAGCCTAAAACATGGTGTATGGTGAGTTGAGCGGGAATTTTGAAACTCGGACTCCCCCAGATTTCTGTTATATATTTTTCCTACCTACCTTAAGCTGATTTCTGTGATGATAGCATCATCAGGAAATATTTCCTGTGATTCAATATGGAGCATTCCATAGAATGGGTAAAAATAATAACACAGAAACTAATGTAGGTATATCTTGGAGCTTTTATTTCATTAAAAAGTATTTCAGAACAATACATGCGGATGTAGTACATGATAGTTCATTCCTTCTAGAAAATAATATGCAAACAGGACATAATCAGTAAAACATAGGCAAGACTTCAGAACATGTAGAACTAAAGAGAGTACAAAAGAGAATAGAAAAAAATAATGATTGGAATATTTGTAAACAATGCCCTGATAATAGCAGTCACAACACAATCATTACAAGGCAAATTCATGGTGATTTGAGAGGCCATACACTGGCATTAACTTCATCTTACACTTACCACTACTAACAACCACAGATAATAGCAGCCAAAACCGTCCTTACTAAATAAATACGTACATGGAGAAAGGTCAGACATTGCCTTTAACTGTACCTAACATATACCACTAATTACCATGGCTAATAGAATGTAGAATAAAATCTAGCAAAGGAAACACACAATCTAAGCTCACTACGAACTAAGTGAGTACATGGAGATTCGAAAGATCATGCATTGGCATTTACTGTACCTTACATATACTACAAATAGCTACAGGTAATGGCAATGACATGACTAATGACCATGGAAATGTACAGAACATACGGAACATTTTCATGGCACTGCTGGTTGAAATACTAAATGAGATGAATGAGAAACTACCCCCAACATATGATTAATGCATCATGAGCTAAATTGTATTCCCTCATTGCAACAAGCAGATTAATCACAGTATCATCTAAAGTTTGAGGAAAATCAGCAAACAGAAATAGCAGTGCTAGGCATATGAATGTTCAGCAGAAAGAGACACATTATCATGGTCATAAAGATATTATGTTATGCAAAAATACATGAAACCCCGAGCAGGGGAAACTCCATCACCACTTATGTAAAAGGCAGAACTTGCCAAATTAGTGCAGAATACCAGCACGATGATGAAGCAATTAAATGCTCTGCAATAACACACATTACCACAGAGGTCATATTATTACAATTACATTTTACATGAAACCCAAAAAGAGGCCATTCCACCACCACTAAGTTAAAGGCAGAACTATGCAAGTTAGGGAAGGATGATGAAGCTATTGAATGCTTTGCAGTAACAGTGACTTAACTACTATGGTCATATAGCTTGAATGACACCCAAATAGGGGCAATTCCACCACCACTATGTAAGTAAAAGGCAGAACTATGCATATTATAAAAGAGTACGTGAAGGATTATAACTAGCATAACCTAGTGGACACATAATGACCCCAGGGAGGTATGGCTCTGGAGTAACAAAACATTAATTGTAATGAGGTATTTCATGCTCATTTGTGACAAAAGACACAAGGCAGTCAGGCTAAAAACTAGATAAAACTTTATGGGAGAAACTAAGGTAGAGAAGTACAGTGCTATAACGGGAAGGCAACAGATAAATTTAAAGACTTATGAAATACAACTAAAAGTGCACCTCCTCATTCTATGGTGGTTCATTAATAGAGCAGCACAACGAGAAATGTTATGTGCATAGCACACTTCCTTGTAGTCGGAAATGAAATATTTCATAAGTCTTTAAATTTACAGCAATGAAAATGTATGCTATTTAGGGTGATAAAAATTCCTAATCATACCTACACTTAACACTAAGTATATCTAATCTTAAGTTAATAAACTAATTCAACCTCAGAGTCCTATTCCTAAACGTAAGACTATAGTGTATCCTAATCCTAAAATAATATCCTAAAACCTTTTTTAAAGGTGCTACACTACACAGTGGGGACCTTAATGTTGAAATTGCCATTTCAAATGACTTTGATATAATACCAATTTTTCCCCCTTCCCCCCTTCATTTTCCTTCATGACACTTTCGAAAATGGTCTCACAATCGAGAAGGTATTCCAAGAAACCTGTAGAAGGAACTGCAAGGCTCCCAAATGAAGAGAATTTATCAAAAGCTTTGAAATGTATAAACTTTTGATTCTCATTTATGAGCCCTTCACCAGATACCTCCAGCTATTTACATTGTGGGCATTGGTGCCACAACAAGAGTTTCCGTAGCACCACTCCTGCTACATACAGAAATGCTTGCCGCTCACCTATGTCCCACTGCATTAATTCAGCCACTTTGTCAGCATCATCAGGTCCAACAAAACTAGCATTTGAGGGACTGAAAGATGAAGACTGCTGACCCAGACCTACAATGTCCTTAAAAAATAGCATGCAATGGTCTGGGTCTAATTCAGTTACCTGAGGGATTGGTGATAATCATTGACCTATAACTTAACTGTTTGTATGCTTGTTGGAATTGGTATGCTGTGGGATTCTTGAAGCAACCACCTCTTTGGCGAATTTGGCCAAAATATTCTCTAGGCAGTCTTGATTTATTCTTCGCAGACAGAGTTGATCAACACCACAACAGTTGTGAAGATGATTCCAGAGCATGACGGTTGCATTAATGGTAATCTTCCAACCCTTAATAAACTTACTTCGAATACTTACCTCCTTCTGCCCCAAATCAAACACTCTCAAGCTCTCAAACAGAGAAAGAGAGTCTTTCAGTACATTAAGGTGGTTGGTTCCCTTTGCCATGGGTCTTCTTAACACCTTTGTAGAAGGCTTAACAGTGCTATTGAAACAGTCGAATAATTGGTCCATTCACCCAACGAATTCGGCTGTCCCAATAGCACTGCTATCATTCCCTTCACTTGCAACCTCAAGCATGGCTGCCACAGTGTTGGAAAAGACCCTACAGCAGAATGCAACCTTCATTCTCTGGAAATTGTTGGGGTACACAGAAGCAGGGGTAAGTTTAGGGGCTTGCCTAAACTTGCGCTTTACATCCCGCTCATACACCATGATAATATCTCTCCAACTGGCTTTGAAACCATCAAACTCAAAATTATATCTGAGAAGATTGTTTCGAGTAGCTTTCATAAGGTGACAATAATCAAACAAGAAAAATACCTTCAGTCCCTCAACGTGGTAATAAGGATTCTCACATGTGACAGCAAGCCTGTTTTAAAGTTGGATGAAGTTGCTGCCTTGGTCGCAAACTGAGGCAACAACAGAATAACCAGCTTTGGTCATTTCTATTATTCCCTCAGTTAGTAGACTGAAGACAGCATTAACATCGCAAGCTCCAGAACCAAATATGAAACCAATGGGCTGTTTCCAATGCTTGCATAACCCTCTGGCCATCAGGACCAAAGCACATGAAGCACTGGTGCTCCCAAAAACACCATTGCCACCATCAACTAAACCAACAACTCTATCGTTACATCTGTCATAAAATAAGTTCATCTTTATACTGATTTCATCAAAATTTAAAATATATTTTATCCTTATCATCTAACCTACTTGCTACAGCTTGCAGTCCTTTCAATATTGGATATGAAAGGCCTGCTGTAAGCTTGAAGCCACTCAGCCACCTACTCAGGCTAGATACAGCAGGTAACATGAATATTTGGCTAAGGGCCTTGTAAGATTTCCGGCTGTGGAATGCTAAAGATAAAGCAGTTACTTTATCCAAGGCAGTCCACCTCCGGCCACTTTTACTCCTACTGCAAAGATTCATGTGGCTGCAGATCAATGAGAAAGCTGCTGGTGACAAAGCTTTCTTGATTTTTCCCAACACATCCACAGATGTTGAGTTACTACGCAAACCTTGATACTTCTTGCGAAGTTTACATACCATAACTTGGGATCGCCTTAAACTACTTCTAAGAGCTACTCGCCTGGGTGTCAGTTCATCTGCCCTATACCTCAACTTTGCATTGCCTGAAAATGAACATATCATATCCATTGGGCCATGTAAGCCGAGAACGATATATTGTCAAAATTACACTATGAGAAATAATTATGTAATCACAGAAATCACTCTGAAGCACATTTACCTCATTTTGGGGTTGAAGACACAAAACCATGGCTACCTTCTTCAAAAATGGAAGTGGTGTCACATAAAGCTGAGGATCCCTCAGCCACTTCCTCCAGATCTCTCTCTTCCATCGATCTCTTTGCTGGGAAAGAGATAAATAAAACATTGAGATTAGTTATCGTGACGCCCATTTTCCCTAACAACGAAGATAATGTAAACTGACATCATCAGTAGAAATATGTATTGAGGCACACAGCCGCCTACAATATATTCAAATGGTCATGCGATACACTTACTCTAGCACATTGACACAAGCAAAATGCAAATACAAGAAGTGCAACAAAGGATAGAGTCGATTACATACCAGTTGGTTCACCATCAGGCTTCACCAGTGCCTCAGAGCCCACTTCTGGAAAAGTAAAGGATAATCATGGCTTTCAAAAGAGTCAAGTACTGGTACTTTGAATAAATGAAGCACAAAACGTCCAAATGTCACACCATTTCTTATTTTGAATCAGTTGCACAAATGGATACTTTCTTGATCCAACTATATAATTAAAAAATTCTGAAACATCAGCTGGTATTTACTATAATGCCTAAGTAAACCAGAGAAGGAAATGATACTTATTACAGACAAGGTTAATATACATAAAAGGAAGTTAATATAGCTAAAGCCGTATCACATTAATTCAATAGCACCATTCTCCGAAAAATGTTGGCGAACAGCACGGTAATAAGAGCGCGTATGTAGGCGCTATACTTTGCTTCATAGCTGAATTCATCCCTCAGAGTATTGATAAGGCCATCAAGGCTCTGGTAATTAACCTTTCGGTACATAAAATTACAGTAATTTTCAACACACTTTGTAAAAAGCCATACCTGGGACAGGGTGGACAGCAGTGGGACGGAACAGGTTGTACGTCCGATCTGAAAGTAAACCCATCGGTAATAAATCGGTTCAGAACTAGAAATGAGAAAACATAGAACTCTCAAGAAAGTAACTATCAAAATGTTGTGAGTGAAAAAAATGAGATCTCACCTTCAAAAATCGTAGGCTTTGCGTTCCACACAAGCCTCCCAGAAACAAAAAACTGAGAGGCGTCAAAGTGTTTCCCGCAAAGCCGGTAACACTTGTCCCACTTCTCTGGATCTAATTCCAGCAGGTCCATTCTTCCTGCTCTCTCCAGCCACAACCGACCTTGCTCCACTTTCTTGGGGATACGATACAAACTTGTCCCCACAGAATGGGTGGAATTTCTGCACCCCACAGCACAGCAGGGATATCCTCCACGACATTTAGACGGCATTTTTTATGCAAACGCAATAAAATTCACCAAGCCGGTAAAAAAAACTCGACAAATAACGCCGCTGCTACGCCAATCGCTAGGATCTCAGGAACTTCGCGCGGTTTTGCTCACTGGTGTTTACATCGTGGTTCGTAGAGTCACGAGTCAAAATAAATGCAATATTAATTGAAACTAAAGGTTACAAATTTTCCATTTGTTTATTAGCTTAAAAAACTATTCTTATTTAATTAAAAGAAAAAATATCACATATGTAACCAAAAATCGTCTTAAATAATGCTCATTTGACTCTGAAGACATGGTGTTCACTGGTTTCCTGAATTCCTCCTAAGTGAGATGACTGTTTGTTTAGACTGTGCCCTGGTCATTACACGATCCCATAATGCACTCTGATTTCTTCATTTTGGATCGGGCTCGATGTTCCGTAGCACTGTTACTCTTCATCGAGTAACCAAAAGTGTTTAGCCTTAATCAATGTCACAAATTCTCTTTTAAACATGAAATTGAATTTGATCTTGAAATTATAAAGGGACTAGGTAAGCTCTAAGAGGTATGTTTTGTGTTCATTAAAGATAAAATATTCTTCATGACGAAACAAGAACTATATCTCACCTCGTATTTTTAGGATAACATTCGTCAGCGTATTTTGGCGCACAGTAATTATGCTTGCACGCTGATTAATCACTAATATGGTGCTTAATTATAATTAAGCGTCCATGGTTGGCAAAATAAGAACTTAAGGGATAAATTTTACTCAAAAATTTACCAGGCAAGAAGGGGACACCGTCCTTTAGTATTTAAGGTAATTTACGAATTTTGAGCTAGTTTTTCTCCCAAAATATGAAGCCAAAATGGAAATATACAAATACTAATTGTTGTTGTGTGCAAATGGCACCATCGGAAGGAATATATAGACACTTTTCCACCAAAAATGGGCAAAAACAGACTTGGAAGCCCACTGGAGCCATATTTTGAAATTCTCTATGTAATTTCTGCTATTAACTTTATGTTCACCGTGGCGTAGTGGACGTTCATTGGCACGGTCACCGGGTCGATTCTAAAGCGTGGCGTTTATTTTTCGCTGCTTAAATTCTTCATCTTACCAGTTTTCTTTTCAGTTTTTTTTTCTGATTTCTACATACGGCTCCTAAAAATTAATATTTTAGATGCATAAATCAATTGTAAGAGTTTAAGCATGCTTAGATTAGTTAGTCAATGCTTGAATTATTCCATCGAATGCAATAATTGCAACTTTACTGCAGTCAAACGGGAGGGCCCAGACCGACAGTTTAAAAAAATTTGGAAGCATCTTAGTTTTGCCTATTATCGGCAAACGATGTATTCCATTACCTCATTTATAAATGGAAATAATTGTAGATCAAGTTGCCTATGCCCAAGTTTGAATTATGAAGTCGTAAGCATTGTTTACCATTTTCCTGGGGTCGAACGGGAGGCGTCAGACCACAAGTCCAAACGAATTATAAAGTTGCTAAGTAGTTTCTGTAAACTTAAAAAGTTTCTTAGGACAGCCTTCATTATTCAGGTAATTATACGTGGATCTTTTTCCCTATGACTTTTCCCTACGTTCGAATTATGGAGTCGGAACCATTGTTTACCACTAACCTGGAGTCGAACGGGAGGCGTCAGACCAAAAGTCTAAATCAATCCTAAAGCCGCTTAGTATTGTCTGTCAGCTCAAACATTTTCATGGAAATATCTTTATTATTCTGGGAAATATACGTGGATCTTTGTCCCTATGACCACGTTTGAATTATGCTGTCGGAATCATTGTTTACCACTTTTCTGGAGTCGAACGAAAAATTTTAGGCCAAAAATCCAAATAAATTCTAAAGCCGCTTAGTATTGTTTATCAAGTTAAAAAGTTTCATGGCAAAGGCTAAATTATTCAGGGAGATATTCATGAATCTTTGTGCCTATGACCAGTGTTCAATTACGGAGTCGGAAGCAATGTTTAAGACTTTCTTGGAGTCGAACGGAAGGTCTCAGACCGGAAATCCAAACGGGTTCTAAAGCCTCTTAGTATTGTTTATCAACTCAAAAAGGTTGATAGCATAAGATAAATAATTCAAGGAAATATTCGTGGATCTTTGTATCGATAACACCCATTCATCTGCATGCAAAATTTGAACCCCGCCAAAAATTCGATCCAAGATGGTGGATTACATTAGACAAGTGCGTGTCATGACCTGGGTATAAGGACCTTGTAGTCGGATGGCAAACGGATAATTAACCGTGGTTTGAAACGCAGCTCAAGCCTCCTTAGATCTCTCACGCTGACAACACATTACGAATCTTAAGTTTTAAATAAAGAACGTCACAGCGCGAGAAACTTACCGGATTACTTAAAGAATATCACACAAAAGAATTATCTGGTAACAGGGTCCTGCATACCATACAACCAGGATATTGATAAAATGAAGGATAAATAAGAAAAATAACTCGAACATAATATTCGTTTACCATAAAAATATTTATTTACAGGTAGGTACGCTAGAAATGCACAAATCATAACAAACAGAAAAGGTCACAGTCATTTCACTACAAGGCGATTCCCGACCATAATTAATTAGATACCACATGAAAACGTAATTTGACAAACCATCTCACCAAAATCGTGCGTAAGTGATGCTCCCTGGAAATTACACCCGAAATAATTTTGTTTGAACAGCGTGCATGAATAAGAGGATATGGCATTCCTGGAGCAGATACCAAGTCGAAAACAATTGACTGCCGAAGTCCGTGAACAAACAATAGGTGTTTATTGACATTTTTGTCACAAAGAATCTCACTAAAAGATTTTTCGGTGGCGAGTACAAAGCCGAGCTCAACGAGATTATTCGACGACATGCCAACATCACTATGATAATCCCAGTTTCAAGATTAGACTTATTCGAACGCAGAGAAAATAGCTTCAAGTCCATGCATACGCGAGTAAAATTCTCTCCCCGGCGTAGAGAGACTATCTCGATCAAACCATCTCCCTGGGCACCAAAGATTCTTCATGTAGAACGACAAGTTGATGTGTGAAATCGAAGTAAGAAATAGGTGAGTTATTGTACTCATCCGCTCGCAAATACACTGCCGTGTAAGCCATTTAAATTTAAGAAACAATAAAATCATGGAAATTTTACACTTCTTCCGTCACGTCATCGCAGCAAGGTAAGCTCTGGGTTATACTCCATTCACGGCATCTTCTTCGCTTTGGAGCAAGCGATATTCAAACTTAATTTCGACTCCACCGTCAGGAACATTCATTCGTCGGGACATAGAATACTGCTGATTTATCTGACCTGGATACAATACAATTGGCTGTTGAACACAACACCGGAGAATTTCATTCACGAAATACTCAACGTACTCCGAACACCACCAATGGTGAAATTACTCCCAATTATAGGAAGTCATCTTACCTGATATTTCGAGAAGTAAACGAGGAAATCCCCCCGTCGAAACGTCCTTTGATGTTTCACGACAGTAAAAAAAAGAAGTTTGTCAAGAGTCGACAAATCTGTGACGATGTAAAACGAAATCTCTCGAATAAGAACAAACAACATCTCACAACCAAAGTCAATATGGCCGTCCTCAGCCTTGCACAGGATTGGACACTGATCAAATATAAAAAACACTCCATTAACATGAACAACGTTATTAATCGGCATAAAATGAATGTGCGCGTTGAAAAAGTATACGCTATCTATCCTGTTCGTTGAAATTGTAAATGTAAACACATATAAAGATACACGTACTCGAGATTTAGGCTACAGCAGTGCCTCTATCTCTCGGGTCGGAAACCAAGACCGCTATCGAAAGGTATATCTATACGAGATATTGCACTTTTGTTGCCCCCCCCCCCCCTTGGTGCTATCGGGCGGGCGACAGCCCCGAAAGTTCAATGCGTAGAAGTTTTGCAGGAGCGCCTCTCGTGAGCTAGTTATGAAACGACCAATTATGTGCGCGTGGTTTGAAACGCAGCACCAACATCCGAGAAAATCCACTTTCATTTGATTGCCCCGACTTCATACTTCAAATCACATTTCTCACGGTGAAAACCACAGCAGGAATCTAAAGTTTTAAAGAAAGATGGCGCATTTTAAGGTACTACCCTGATATCCTGATTCATAACATGCAGAGGATTCATCCGGTATCAGGACCTCGCTATCATTTCAACCGGATCGTTGATGATTCAAGGAAAAATAAAAACTCACACACACAATATTCCATAATCGTATTTAATATTTATTTACAAATACGGAGGCAATCCAGAAATCACTGCAAAATCAGAAAATCACTTCCAGTCACCTCATTAATAGGCGATTCCCGACCATAATGAGGTGCTTCAGGAAAACGTAATTTGACCAACTATTTTACCAAAATCGTGCCTAAATGATGCAGATTGGCAATTACATTTGGAAACTACTTGATGGAACAGCGTATATGATATTATTTCCATTTAAGAATAATAAAAGTTAGGATCAGCATCGAATAGAATTGGGATATATTCGATCTCGTAGGAAATGGATCGAATTGTTTGATTGATTGACAAACTGATTTCATTGGTCCGTTGTAGTTTTTTATAATTTTTCGGTGAGAAATAAATATTTCTTTGTATTTGTCTTTTGTATACTCTTTTTTGTTTTGTGAGGATCGTCTTTATTTCCCAAGAGCATTGATTATTGTATTTTATCGCGTTCCCCCCCCCCCTAAGATTTTTCTGCCTTCACTATTTTGAATATCTATTACTTGTGGGCTATTGTTATCCTGCTAATTTCGCTCTTAATTACTCCTCATCACTCTTCCTTGATCGGCCCGGGGCGTCGCCAGCTTCCGACCCAAGGAATAGCAGCTTGAAATACATTTACAGCTTGCAGTAACAAATGCAGACAAATAAAGGAGACTCTTTTTTATTAACAAGGAAGTAATTTATATGCAATTAATATAAATTATGTTTCGCCATAGTTCTATTTTCACAAGTCCTCTATTATCGTTTTTCCTTTTATATTTTCCCATCATTCATATGCCTCGAGGGGGCAACTGCCCTCCGCCGCCCCGGGCGACCTCTCCGTTTGCTCTAACACTTCCTCACGACCTTCCCCCGAGCATTCTTCCCAATCTCCTGCGTCTTCCTCTCCGTCCATTCTCGTTCAAATTAAACATTTGACTTTGAGTTCCTCTCCATAAATGCTTGTTGCGTGTATGCGTCCACGTCGTCAGGGATAAAAGCTAGACTTTCGTTCTATTCTACAGATTCACTACGTGCCTACAACGATGCGTTTCGGTTTGTCACAACATGATCATCAAATAATGCATATCGTTGAAGAATTTCGCTTTGAAGTCATGTCAGAGACGGTTATTCCGCACTCAAACAATCACATACCACAGGCAACAAAAGGTAATACAAGTGTAGGAGAGGTCTCGGCCCGGCATCCTCCCAATGACTGTGAGAAACCCGTAAAACCACCCTCAAGCCAGCAAACTTATCGGAAGTACTATTTGCAGCAAACTACATCGAATAAATAAATACCACACAGGAAAGAATAACAATGGTAGACTTTGTATTGGAAACAGTTCTTGTTGTCTCTTGATGATGCTTGAATATACTCTTCATGAATAGATTTATGAGTCGATGGGATTAGCATACACTTTGTGGGGTCACACTTTGGGGGGGGGGGGAAAGGGAGGAGCATAGGGAGGGAACTTCTTTTTCTTCCTCGCCTTCTTCGGACGTGGGGTTACTGTGAACTGCGCCGGAGCAAGAAACGTGAAGGTACCCATGCATATATCTATGGATATTATATTATGGTTAATCTGCGTTAGGGTATGGAAGGGTGACGGGGAGAGGGGTGTGTATGGGGGTGGTTGGATTGGGGGCGGGGGAGGGAGGGGGGGATAGGAGGGTGTTGGTGAGATTAGAGGCCGAATGCGAGATGTGTCTTCTTCGATTGGAAAACCGTCAGACATGGGAGAGGCGGGAGAGGGAGGTTGAAGTAAACGGAGACAACAGAGGGCTGTCCGACACGTATAGCAGAACCCTCTCCGAACGCCATAGTAGCAGTGATAAATGTGGTGAATTTGACCATGGGCCAATGTGGGCATTAAAAAAAATGTGTACAATTAGCCGGCCATGATTGTAAAATCTTAGTTTTCTGTGTTTTCAGGAGTGCCTTTGCTGCTAAAACTATTTAGTTTACCATAGTTTTCAGGATAGTCATTTGACAACATTACCTTTGGTAATTTTTGGTAGGTAGGGAAGTTTAATATAGCGCACCAGTTCAACATTAGTGAGTGTTGTGGAATTCTGTAAGTCTCTCTTAAAATTGTGTTTTTTTTAACAATATTGTCGATTACAGATTCTTTAAAGCCGTTTGATTTTGCAATGCGCTTAATGTTATTAAGCTCTTTAGAGTAATTATTCTTGCCAAGTGGGATGTTAACCAAGCGATTGACAAGTGCATGAAAAGAAGCGAGCTTACTGCTGTTGTGAACAAATGAATCAGAATGAATGTAATTATTGGTATATGTGGGCTTGCGGTAGATGTCAAATTCGAGTTTTTTTTACCGTTTCTAGTCAGCAGGAGATCTACAAAAGTGAGTTGGTGGTAATTTTCCGTTTCGTACGTGAATTTAATGGAGGGAAATAAACTATTGAGATCACAAACGAATTGCCGTACTTTTCAAAAAATCAAAGATACAAAAAAGTACGATTTTTACCGTTTTTTTACGGTTTTTACCTGGAAAAATTTTCTGGTAAGAGATGCTTCAGATGCCCCTCACTGCAAAACAACACGGAGAAGAGTGTGTACTGTAGCGAAAAAATTACCCGCAAGACTTATTAACATATAATTTATGGTTGTACTTAAAAAAACTAGTAATAAAACCTTTCTTCAGGGTAGGGTAATTAGTGCGAAAGATACATATCCAAGTAAAGAAGGGCAAATGGATGGAAATATTCAGGTAAATTAAATAATATTTTATTAAAAGCATTTCTGGAAAATTTAAAAGTATAAATCATATAAAAGACATTAAAAACCTTAGAAAAATATTATAGAGGAATTCATGTATATTTTATTGAAATTAAATGCGCCAAGTAAGAACAAAATATAAACGTATAGGAAATAAAATTAGACAGAGACATGGAGTAAAAAATTATAAATAATGTTAAAATGGTTAAGTATGACATAAATTTTGGCAATAATAGGTGTTTATTAGTATCAAAGGAATGAATATTTCGAAGTGACTTTGCAGCTATTACAAATAAAAAATTATGCAGCAATAGAACAACCAGCATTTTGAGGCCAATCGCATACTTTGAGTGATGGATTGAACTCTAGACCTGATGGACATGGCATCACAAATGGCCTGCCGTAATCACAGACGCAATACGACGAGCAATCATAAGGGTTAGGAAGGAGAGTAGCATTTACACCATTAGTCGCAGGGCATGAAACATCTAAGCACAAATCAGGAGACGAAGTGGGAAAAACAGATGAAGAACAGCCTGCATCCGTAGGCCAATCACAGACATGAAGTTTTGGATTGAATTCAAGTCCAGCGGGGCAAGGCATACAGATGGCATTTCCCCAGTCACATGCGCAGTATGAAAAGCAGTCATCAGGATTTGGAATAAGGATGGCATTGCCAGAGTTTTCGGCCGGACAATGGGGCTTGACTTTATCGCAACCGTTAACTGAGCCTTGAGTTGGTTGAATTCTAGTCGGTGGGTATTCTGGCGTATATGTCACTAAACCTCCACTACAACCTGCACTGGAAGGCCAGTCACAGATTTGAAGTTTAGAGTTGAATTCCAGACCAGAAGGACATGGCATCCATATTGCGTTACCCCAGTCACATACGCAATATGATCCACAGTCCTCAGGGTTAGGCAGAAGAATGGCATTCCCAGTATTTTCTGATGGGCATTTTGGTTTAACCTTATCACAACCATTTATTGGACTTCTGGTCGGCTGGGTATTAGTTGGTTGTGGTGGAGGAGGGTTTGTTACGGGGATTCCGCTACAGCCTGCGTTGGAAGGCCAATCGCAGACGTGGAGGGTGGGGTTGAATTCCAGTCCGGCAGGGCACGACATCCAGATGGCGTTACCCCAGTCGCAGACGCAGTAAGAGCCGCAGTCATCTGGGTTGGGGAGGAGGATGGCATCTCCGGAGTTTTCGGCTGGGCATTGACTCTGGACCTTCTGGCATCCCTTAGGAGGGGGAACGTTTGTCGGTGGATTTCCAGTAGTCTTTGGCGGAGGAGGGTTTGTTACCGGAGCTACGCTGCAGCCTGCGTTGGAAGGCCAGTCGCAGACGTGGAGTGTGGGGTTGAATTCCAGTCCGGCAGGGCACGGCATCCAGATGGCGTTACCCCAGTCGCAGACGCAGTATGAACCGCAGTCATCTGGGTTGGGGAGGAGGATGGCATCTCCGGAGTTTTCGGCTGGGCATTGAGACTGGACCTTCTGGCATCCCTTAGGAGGGGGAACGTTTGTCGGTGGATTTCCGGTAGTCTTTGGCGGAGGAGGGTTTGTTACGGGGGCTCCGCTGCAGCCTGCGTTGGAAGGCCAGTCGCAGACGCGGAGTGTGGGGTTGAATTCCAGTCCGGCAGGGCATGGCATCAAGATGGCGTTACCCCAGTCGCAGACGCAGTATGAGCCGCAGTCATCTGGGTTGGGGAGGAGGATGGCATCTCCGGAGTTTTCGGCTGGGCATTGAGACTGGACCTTCTGGCATCCCTTAGGAGGGGGAACGTTTGTCGGTGGATTTCTAGTAGTCTTTGGAGGAGGAGGGTTTGTTACGGGGGCTCCGCTGCAGCCTGCGTTGGAAGGCCAGTCGCAGACGTGGAGTGTGGGGTTGAATTCCAGTCCGGCAGGGCACGGCATCCAGATGGCGTTACCCCAGTCGCAGACGCAGTAAGAGCCGCAGTCATCTGGGTTGGGGAGGAGGATGGCATCTCCGGAGTTTTCGGCTGGGCATTGAGACTGGACCTTCTGGCATCCTTTAGGAGGGGGAACGTTTGTCGGTGGATTTCCGGTAGTCTTTGGCGGAGGAGGGTTTGTTACGGGGGCTCCGCTGCAGCCTGCGTTGGAAGGCCAGTCGCAGACGCGGAGTGTGGGGTTGAATTCCAGTCCGGAAGGGCACGGCATCCAGATGGCGTTACCCCAGTCGCAGACGCAGTAAGAGCCGCAGTCATCTGGGTTGGGGAGGAGGATGGCATCTCCGGAGTTTTCGGCTGGGCATTGAGACTGGACCTTCTGGCATCCCTTAGGAGGGGGAACGTTTGTCGGTGGATTTCCAGTAGTCTTTGGAGGAGGAGGGTTTGTTACGGGGGTTCCGCTGCAGCCTGCGTCGGAAGGCCAGTCGCAGACGTGGAGTGTGGGGTTGAATTCCAGTCCGGCAGGGCACGGCATCCAGATGGCGTTACCCCAGTCGCAGACGCAGTAAGAGCCGCAGTCATCCGGGTTGGGGAGGAGGATGGCATCTCCGGAGTTTTCGGCTGGGCATTGAGACTGGACCTTCTGGCATCCCTTAGGAGGGGGAACGTTTGTCGGTGGATTTCCGGTAGTCTTTGGCGGAGGAGGGTTTGTTACGGGGGCTCCGCTGCAGCCTGCGTTGGAAGGCCAGTCGCAGACGTGGAGTGTGGGGTTGAATTCCAGTCCGGCAGGGCACGGCATCCAGATGGCGTTACCCCAGTCGCAGACGCAGTATGAGCCGCAGTCATCTGGGTTGGGGAGGAGGATGGCATCTCCGGAGTTTTCGGCTGGGCATTGAGACTGGACCTTCTGGCATCCCTTAGGAGGGGGAACGTTTGTCGGTGGATTTCCGGTAGTCTTTGGAGGAGGAGGGTTTGTTACGGGGGTTCCGCTGCAGCCTGCGTCGGAAGGCCAGTCGCAGACGTGGAGTGTGGGGTTGAATTCCAGTCCGGCAGGGCACGGCATCCAGATGGCGTTACCCCAGTCGCAGACGCAGTAAGAGCCGCAGTCATCTGGGTTGGGGAGGAGGATGGCATCTCCGGAGTTTTCGGCTGGGCATTGACTCTGGACCTTCTGGCATCCCTTAGGAGGGGGAACGTTTGTCGGTGGATTTCCAGTAGTCTTTGGCGGAGGAGGGTTTGTTACCGGAGCTACGCTGCAGCCTGCGTTGGAAGGCCAGTCGCAGACGTGGAGTGTGGGGTTGAATTCCAGTCCGGCAGGGCACGGCATCCAGATGGCGTTACCCCAGTCGCAGACGCAGTATGAACCGCAGTCATCTGGGTTGGGGAGGAGGATGGCATCTCCGGAGTTTTCGGCTGGGCATTGAGACTGGACCTTCTGGCATCCCTTAGGAGGGGGAACGTTTGTCGGTGGATTTCCGGTAGTCTTTGGCGGAGGAGGGTTTGTTACGGGGGCTCCGCTGCAGCCTGCGTTGGAAGGCCAGTCGCAGACGCGGAGTGTGGGGTTGAATTCCAGTCCGGCAGGGCAAGGCATCCAGATGGCGTTACCCCAGTCGCAGACGCAGTATGAGCCGCAGTCATCTGGGTTGGGGAGGAGGATGGCATCTCCGGAGTTTTCGGCTGGGCATTGAGACTGGACCTTCTGGCATCCCTTAGGAGGGGGAACGTTTGTCGGTGGATTTCCAGTAGTCTTTGGAGGAGGAGGGTTTGTTACGGGGGTTCCGCTGCAGCCTGCGTCGGAAGGCCAGTCGCAGACGTGGAGTGTGGGGTTGAATTCCAGTCCGGCAGGGCAAGGCATCCAGATGGCGTTACCCCAGTCGCAGACGCAGTATGAGCCGCAGTCATCTGGGTTGGGGAGGAGGATGGCATCTCCGGAGTTTTCGGCTGGGCATTGAGACTGGACCTTCTGGCATCCCTTAGGAGGGGGAACGTTTGTCGGTGGATTTCCGGTAGTCTTTGGCGGAGGAGGGTTTGTTACGGGGGCTCCGCTGCAGCCTGCGTTGGAAGGCCAGTCGCAGACGCGGAGTGTGGGGTTGAATTCCAGTCCGGCAGGGCAAGGCATCCAGATGGCGTTACCCCAGTCGCAGACGCAGTAAGAGCCGCAGTCATCTGGGTTGGGGAGGAGGATGGCATCTCCGGAGTTTTCGGCTGGGCATTGAGACTGGACCTTCTGGCATCCCTTAGGAGGGGGAACGTTTGTCGGTGGATTTCCAGTAGTCTTTGGAGGAGGAGGGTTTGTTACGGGGGTTCCGCTGCAGCCTGCGTCGGAAGGCCAGTCGCAGACGTGGAGTGTGGGGTTGAATTCCAGTCCGGCAGGGCATGGCATCCAGATGGCATTACCCCAGTCGCAGACGCAGTATGAGCCGCAGTCATCTGGGTTGGGGAGGAGGATGGCATCTCCGGAGTTTTCGGCTGGGCATTGAGACTGGACCTTCTGGCATCCCTTAGGAGGGGGAACGTTTGTCGGTGGATTTCCGGTAGTCTTTGGAGGAGGAGGGTTTGTTACGGGGGCTCCGCTGCAGCCTGCGTTGGAAGGCCAGTCGCAGACGTGGAGTGTGGGGTTGAATTCCAGTCCGGCAGGGCACGGCATCCAGATGGCGTTACCCCAGTCGCAGACGCAGTATGAGCCGCAGTCATCTGGGTTGGGGAGGAGGATGGCATCTCCGGAGTTTTCGGCTGGGCATTGAGACTGGACCTTCTGGCATCCCTTAGGAGGGGGAACGATTGTCGGTGGATTTCCGGTAGTCTTTGGCGGAGGAGGGTTTGTTACGGGGGCTCCGCTGCAGCCTGCGTTGGAAGGCCAGTCGCAGACGTGGAGTGTGGGGTTGAATTCCAGTCCGGCAGGGCACGGCATCCAGATGGCGTTACCCCAGTCGCAGACGCAGTATGAGCCGCAGTCATCTGGGTTGGGGAGGAGGACGGCATCTCCGGAGTTTTCGGCTGGGCATTGAGACTGGACCTTCTGGCATCCCTTAGGAGGGGGAACGTTTGTCGGTGGATTTCCGGTAGTCTTTGGAGGAGGAGGGTTTGTTACGGGGGCCCCGCTGCAGCCTGCGTTGGAAGGCCAGTCGCAGACGTGGAGTGTGGGGTTGAATTCCAGTCCGGCAGGGCACGGCATCCAGATGGCGTTACCCCAGTCGCAGACGCAGTATGAGCCGCAGTCATCTGGGTTGGGGAGGAGGATGGCATCTCCGGAGTTTTCGGCTGGGCATTGAGACTGGACCTTCTGGCATCCCTTAGGAGGGGGAACGTTTGTCGGTGGATTTCCGGTAGTCTTTGGCGGAGGAGGGTTTGTTACGGGGGCTCCGCTGCAGCCTGCGTTGGAAGGCCAGTCGCAGACGTGGAGTGTGGGGTTGAATTCCAGTCCGGCAGGGCACGGCATCCAGATGGCGTTACCCCAGTCGCAGACGCAGTATGAGCCGCAGTCATCTGGGTTGGGGAGGAGGATGGCATCTCCGGAGTTTTCGGCTGGGCATTGAGACTGGACCTTCTGGCATCCCTTAGGAGGGGGAACGTTTGTCGGTGGATTTCCGGTAGTCTTTGGCGGAGGAGGGTTTGTTACGGGGGCTCCGCTGCAGCCTGCGTTGGAAGGCCAGTCGCAGACGTGGAGTGTGGGGTTGAATTCCAGTCCAGCAGGGCAGGGCATCCAGATGGCGCTACCCCAGTCGCAAACGCAGTAAGAGCCGCAGTCATCTGGGTTTGGTAATAATGTGGCGTTCACCCCATTGTTTGTAGGGCATTGTGACTGTACTTTTTCACATGATCCTTTTGGAATTTCTGTTGTTCTCTCTGTTGGTATATTTGTTGTGCTGCATCCGGAGTTTTCAGGCCAGTCGCATTTTTTTTCCTTGTCATTGAACAGCAGTCCGTCCGGGCATTTCATGTAGATCGCTCCATCGCACGTGCATATGCAGAATGAATCGCAGTCATTTGGGTTCGGGATGATAGATGAACTTCCTTCGTATGTCGGGCAGGATACGTTCTCGCAAAGTTGTTGGAAGGGTGTTTCCTTTATCTTATTGTTTTCAATTGTTTTAGCCGATACGTTCAGACAAAGGGAAATGACTAGTAAAGCTCGTACACATTTTTTTTCCATTCCTGAAAAAAATATATTTTTTTAAGTTTAAAATTTTAATGGATATTTTACAGCCATGCTAATTATATTTTATGTTTGCGATTATTATGTACTTTAAAAATCTTTTTTTTATTACCCTTATACTCTTTGGGGACTCCAGTATGAATTTTTTGATAAATTGATGTAGTGAACACTTAATAAGTTAACATGGATATTTTCTATTTAATTTTTTATTTAAGTCTATGGCTTATATATTCTTAGTGGTTTACCGACTCCAAAAGGTGTTATTACTTTGTCATCTTTGTCTTTTTTCGTGACCTTTTTTTATATGTCTCGCTAACCCTTTTATGTGGAGTCACTGGTTTTACTGACAGTGTTTAATCTTTACGTAGTGGATCAGGGAGAAGTATTACTTTACATTTACCAAATGAGCCATGAAATGTCTATTATATTAATTTCCATCGCTTTTCTGCGATTGGTGTACACTGAATAGTCCACAAGCCTTTTTCCCTCAGTTCTTAATCCTGGGAACGTTCAAGGACGCACGTCACTCTGATATGCATTGATTTTCTCGCGATGATAAAGTTTAACAATAGCGATTACTAATGCAGAGCAATTGATTTCGTCATTGATTCTGTGCTACTCTGCTACCAGTCATTTTAGGTTCTTACAGGTTTTCTTTTCAATTTTCTGTCTCCTTAACTGACCACGTACTATCTTCACTGTTTGAATCTGCGCGTAAGATTTCTAGCCGGCACAATTAATCATTTTATCGCGGGTAACGATTTGTTTTTGAGCGCGAATATATCTTTGTTAGCTTTCGGAAGAAAGGTTTTGATGCCACACGTAGAGCAATAACTATGGCAATTCTTCTACCTAACTTCCATAAGTATGAAACACAAATTTGAGATTTTATTTCTTCGTATTGTTTTATCGATTTGCTACCAGTTTATTCGAGGGAAAATATTTATTTCCTCTTACATTTCAATAATGGAGAAATGAGAAAGGAGAAAAGAAGGTATTTGAAGGTACAGTTTTCTGATGTGTTAAAATAGTTCGTATTCAGTGACTCTCGTGTGTTGCAGTGTGTTTTTCAGAAATGAAGGGTAAAGTCAACATGGACGCAATTTTATACGTGGACGCCACCCTAGAAAAATGGCTGCCGCGAGAATACAAGGAAGAGATCTTAAAAATTGTCTTATTAAACAGCCAATAAATATGGGTATACGCGAGCAAAACATGGAGTTTTACAAAAACGGTCGTGTGTACATCACAGTATCATTTTAAATGGATTGCGCTCAATAGTTTGGTTCCTTGAAAATAATAGTATGTAAGCACAACACTATAATTGAAAATATCGTATATTTGCCACCTAAAGTTCAACGAAAATTTTAGATATCATTTTAAAACGGACACTATTCATTCTGACTCCATCAAAAAATAGCCAAAAATGATTTTCTTGGATGACGTATTGTACGATGTGGATTATATAAAACTTTCGTGCGTGCCCTGATGACTTCCTCGAGGCCAGGGAAACAGCAGACCCTGAGCTATACATGTCTGAAGCAATTGTAAAATTTTATCGGTAAATGATCAGATATAGGCCTGAGGTACTCCATGCATTCTATGCTTGTTGAGCAATAAATGAAGGAATAGGGTGACGCAAATTTCACCCGAATCGACTGTCCATTCATTCTCCTTGGGCATCCTCCTTCTTCCCTCGGTAGGGGTGGATAGGATGGGATGGGATTGCGAATCCAAAGGGGTGGCCGGTCGCAAATGACATTTTGTTCCAATCGACGGACGAAATATTTAAGGTGATTGGATCGGTAATCATGAGTCATTTTGTGCAAATATCAATAACTTTTAAATAAAGTTAAAGATAATTGGACCACATTTACTAAAGTGTATATCTCGGTGGAAATCTCCATGAAGCGTAACATAAACAATATAAGTCTTATACTTAAAATCTTAGCCTTCGTGGAAGCACTTTCATGACTTGATTGCACAATGCGGAGATCGACATTTAAGCACATGATGTATGTTAATGTCAGTTTAAATTAACTATGAATGATACTTGACAAATGTTAGCCACCATTATAATAATATGAAACGTTAGCTCGTAGGCTTCCGCGGATGCAGTGTTGACTGTTACTTTTTACGGGATTCATTCCGCGATGTATGTTTTTTTAAACAACAATATTTCGCTGGTCCTCCTGCCAGCTTCATCAGGTTAACTGAACTGCTAACTAGTTAACTGAAGCTGAAGCTGGCAGGAGGACCAGCGAAATATTGTTGTTTAAAAAAACATACATCGCGGAATGAATCCCGTAAAAAGTAACAGTCAATATGAAACGTATTTTTTCGAGTTTATGGGAAAATCTGTTCGTATATAACCGAACTTTATCAAAATACATATATGGAGCACCTAAGCGTTTCGTGTTAAAATAGCATTAAAATTCCGATAAACCAAATGATTAACATGCAATTTATTCTATTTTTACCTTTCTCACACATCATTAAATACACGTAATCAACGTGTCACGCTAATATGCACACAAATGAAAATTGCTCTCAGCACCTTGAGTCGACTTAATCATGTGTTGTCATTGCAGCTGATGTATATACCAACCGCAGCGTAAGAACGTTGCATTTATATTTGCGAAGGATACGTGTCCATTTGAAAGCAGTGTAAAGCTATAGTCGGTCGCATTATGAAATTCAACTCTTTGCTGTTGTTGATTAACGAAGGTCTCTGTTTATCCGAGGGAAGAAGAAATTAGCCACGATCAAGCAATGTTAATGTGAGGGAGCAGAGTGGAGCTATTCAGAAGCGGTTGATTTGGTATTCGCTGAGATAAATGCTCCGCGATCTCCATCTTCTCTCGTTGCTAAGCGTCCTGACTCTCGAAGGCTGATTTGTTTCCATGGGGAAATCAGTTTTGGCCAGCGACCGAGTCACGCAATCCGATCTTGAAGGACTTCTCTTACATGGAACTCGGGCGCATTAAAGGATATTGTTCTTATTTTAGCATATATATCTAAATATATTTGATGAGAGTTCGAGACGGAAGACTGCCGAGTCAACCCCGACGTGAGCGATATATTTGCTTCGGAGGACTTTCGTCGTCCCTCACATTAAGGTGGTAGCACCGCATCACAGATTCCGTGGTTCGGTGTTCAGTGCTTGGCTCGAGTGCCGTGATCATTGCATTGGCGTCATCTACCGCTCCTTTGTATCGACTAGTGAATAAGGGGAATGCTGGAACGGCACGCATTGAAGTTGAACGGAAATGTCCAACTTTTGATATGTTCAACGATACTTCGCGAGATGTGGTGATTGGACCATTGGATGGACACCATGGCGAACATTTGTCAATAAAACTCTGTAATGTTCACTAAGTAATTTTATATTACTAAGCGTTTCCACACTAAAGAGACATTATCATGGCTTGGCCGCGAACATTAGTTTTAAAATTAACGACTTTAAAAATCTGACATTTTAAACTAATTGTCTTAATGAAGCTTTCATTTCTCTCCAACCGACATTACACCTGATGACATCGGCTTTGTGTCGAAACGCGTTGCACAATAAAATTTTTCAATGGATATTACCAAGTTACATGTCATAATTTCACCAAACTTCAGAAGTGCTGACACCAGTGAGTGAACGGCTTTACATAGGCCCGTTGTCAGCTCCTGATTGGCTGGCGACTTTTCCCGGGGACCACAACCAGACGCGGCCGAAATACCAGCGACCTGCAGTCTACGCCACAATCCTACACGGCAGGGACCACGGACGGAAATGCCCGTCTGTTAAAAAAGTGTGACGCGGTAACTCGCTTTCACTGCTTCAGAAAGACGGGTGACACACACACTGCCAGAACCCAAAGACAGTTTCTCTCCTCACTCATACGAGGGAGTCTACAAGATTGACTGCAACTGTGGAATGGCGTACATCGGGAAGAGCTGTGAGGTGCCAACTGCAGCAACACGGACTCGGATTAAGGTAATCCGAGCGAAAGATCATTTTACAATTCTACCTCTTACCACATTACTGTCCGAGATATTTGCCAAAAAATACAACAGCCCTATTACATGGGAAACGGTACGTGCATACACTCCAGAGAGACCTTCTATTAAAAGTGAGGCATTTCCTACACCTAGATGTCGTAGAAAAACTAGCAGTGTGTAGTTTGTATGTTTTCTCAACTATTTTTTAAAATTAATCATATTGTCACCGCAGTAGAATCTGGGGTATCACAAAAAACCTTCCGTTTTGAAGGAGTTTCAAACGCACCGCGCGAAAATAATGAGTCAAGATAAAAACTTATTTAGATTTTTTCATATACGTAATTACTTAATATTTCTGTGATAAAAAACTATATAATTGCACCATTAATAATGCAATATTTAATTCATGTGTCCTACAGCTGGTGTAATTAAAACGCATGATTCGAATATGATCTTTATTATGACTAGGGAACTATCTCGCTCGGACTACCTTAAGAAGCAAGCAATCGACCGCCTTCCCGCTGCGACAGGACACGTCCATTCCGAGACTCTCGATAATTCCGAAGAATCAATCATTCGAGAGGCTATCGAGATTTCAAAACACCCGAAGAATTTCAGCCGGGAGGACGGGTATCACCTTCACAGCCGTCCACTCACTTCGGCATCAGCACTTCGATCTGAAGACACTTGCTGTAATACAGGCGGAACTACTGCCGAAAAAAAACAACATCGCGTTGAAACACGGTAAAAATGCAGCCATTATCATCAGAGCACCGAGGAAGCCTTGGCAGGAGTTTCTCCACGAAGCTTTACAGCCATATCACAGTGCTATGAAAACGGCTTTATGTTTTAGGCAATCGCCTCAAAATGAGCAGGAGTACGTGGCTGATATTATTTTTTTAGAAAGAGATCATTACAGCAAGGAAAAGTGCACTTCATTTTGTATGTATTGATATATGGCTTAAATAAACTTATGCCGATATAAAAGTCGGACTTAATCGACTGAGAAAGTGTCCATGGTAGATTTTATGTTACACGTATCTACTATGCCACACAATGAAGTGAGTGAGGCAACAGCGATCGCGAAAACTAGGAAGATAAGTTAGGCGGCCGAGCGGTTATTAACGACTATTATTTCTCGTATCTCGGGCGCTCTCATCCCTTCAATTCGACCGACATACATGCCTAAATTGTCTGAAATCATGGGAAAGAACTAGTTTAAGTCCTGGTTTTCATTGCTATACGTTCTATTCGGGCCGATTATTTTCCCATTGCAGTCGTTCTTGTGATTCATCCTTCACATCTTATTGTATTACGTAGATGCAATGGCTTTAAAATATATAGTTTGTTAATGGAAGCGTAATATGCTAATGATTAGAGAAATCAATTGAAATTTCTCTCCACCGAAAGAGTCAAGTTTCAACTCAACGAAGAGTTTGTGGCATTCTTCTGATTTTAATCGAAACAACGCTAACCAAAAGTATGTCGAAAGCTTTCCCAATAAAATTAGATTTATGAATACAATTGAATGAAATGGACATTTTAGAGCCGTGGCACGATATTTCACTACGCGGTCACAAGTATGCGTGATATCTCAAGTATAGCTAGATATCTCATGCGTAGCATATGTATGTGAGTGCATTTCAGTAAATTACTTAACAAAAAATATATATAACCGTCAATTCAACGGTTTATCTATGAAGGGAGGGCAGCAAACAAAGGAAAACCGCCAAACGTCACACCTGATGTAAAGAAAGTACATGGAGACAATGGAAGTGCCGCATGAGAGAAAGGTGGAGTTAATTATTAGTAAGTGGCAGGGCGGTCTTCAGATGAAAAAGAAGTTGAAAGGAGAGACTATGTTACTCTATAAAGGCCTCATTGCGAATACGCCGCGAGCGTTTGGGACTTTGTGCAGAAAGATTCATTCGGTGAAATAAGAAAAAAAAATACTATTCTGCACGATTTGTTTTAAATCTGCAACCCGCGAACGCATGATGAGACCTAGCTGATTGAAGGAATAGGTCGGTTGCAATCAGAGATTGGAGATGCTACACGCCGATTGGCTGAGACTGCTTGAACAATTTAGATCAGGGGAGTTCCTATTATTCAAGGAGGATATTATTTTAATACCATATCTGTGTAAATGATAGGCATTGAGAATAGATTTAAGAAATGCAGTGCTGACTAAATGTATAAACAATCCGCCTTCCCAAACACCATTAGGGACTGAAACTAAGACAGCGTTTCATTCCAATGTATAATCTGTACACTCCATCAAAATGTCACAGAATAAGAGGAAAACTTTCCTGTTCCACATAAAAAAGTTTTTATTTAACTACCAACTTATCGTTACTGCGCAACATCGTCGGGTGACATCGACGTGTGTGAGGTACGATCTTCCGATCTGAATATTCTGCGGAGCCACTAATCCTGGGTCATAAAATGAAAAACTATTTATGTAGAGTTGCAAATTTTCCCATACTATTCTCCCATGGGAGATTCCTGATATAGTTAAGCCCGAAACCGTCTCCTCCTTCATGTCACTGTCACTTTCTTCCTTCTACAAATAATTATTTTTTTCCCTTTCTATCGTCTTTCAATGAGACGACCTCGGGACATGGCGCAGTGCAGGGCACATACGTACCTCCCATAGTCGGCAGGAACGAACAGATTGGATGGATTCCACTCTGTCACACACTCCTCGGGGACACTCCAGATGTCTCCGCAGTCGATATGCTTCTCTCGATCTCTCTCTCTCTCTCCTCGAGACAAATTGTCCTGTGTGTGTGTGCGTTAACTCCTCCTTTGACTATGGCCCTCTTCGGGTGCGACAATCGCCTTTTATACGCTATTCCGCGCGCGCTTATCTCCGGCTGTAGATTACATTTCCACACCTCCAGGTGATGATCGGTGTGCGAGTGACGTTTGTCGTCGAAGGGGTGGAAAGGTGGAAGGGGGAGGGGGCGGAAGGGGGTGCAAATGGGAAATCCGCCCTCTTGAGAGAAAGAGTGTTTGGTGGACGAGGTGCGAGAATTCGATCGCGACTCCAGATAATCGCATCCATCCTCGTCACTCTCGTCATCGCGATTGGTGGACGCGATCGGAGCGGCGGCGGCGAAAAAGGAGGAAACTTCTGCTTTTCTTAAGCGGAGCGCAGTGCCCGCACCCCCCCTCTCCCCCCCTTCCCCCCTTCCACTCCCTCCGTCGCCAACTCCAAAAGACAAACGGAGTCCGCCACTGTCGACGAAGCCGAGCAACCAGTCCTTCCCGATGCGTGCGCCCGAACGATTCACTTTACAAATGTTTATTGCCAGACTCAATATACTAAGCGGATATACTCAGTCGCAAAGGGTATTGAGGGTCCAGGGTGGCCTAAGGGTAGGCGCGCCCGCCTCTCACTCCGTGGGTTGGTGGTTCGAGATTCTAAGTGGCGGAAAATATCTTCTCAGACTTTGGCAACCGACTTTCACATGGCACCCAAGCTGACCCCCACTACTGAGAGGTATATAGCAGCCTCAGCAGAAGGCGCTGATGGCGCAGGTCGTGAAGATCAGTCCAGTATCAACAGCCACAGCTTTTAGCGAGAGTGAAGTTCACGAAATCGGCCGCAGTACTATTGCGATGTGGAAGGCACCACCGTATTCACAATCCTTAGAAGATTCTGCCTTCCATTCAAAACTGTACATGGCATTATAGCATTCCTCCTAGTGAAATATTTCGGAGGAAAAATAGTCCCCGAATCGGAACTCCGGATGGAGTCTGTTTGGGAGGGGTACGACATCAGTCAGAAAGGAAAGGAGCTTCCAGGGAATTTGATTTAATAAATTATGCAGGGCTGCAGTCAACCAGTATTGGGATTCTACGACCAATGCATGGAAGTAAGATTTTTATGGTAGCAAAAACGGCTATTCGCTGTCGTTTTGAGCCAAATCCACGTTCAGAACTATGGCCTATAGTGTCCAACGCCGTCCGCCATACTTTTCCGCAGCCCTCCGGCTAAGATATTCCTTTGCCAGGGTGTGAAGTTTGCACTTGTTCGCCGGCGAACTTCGCTTTCGCGACTGTAGATCGTGCTGGAAGCATCGCTTGGGCCCCACGACGTCGTGAATTGTCTTCGGCAGCTGACTGTGTGAACTGCGCTGCGAGCTGACGCTGTACGAGACGGTGGAAGCAAAAGAATCCTCAATGGACCGTCCTCATCGTCCCCTCTTTTCATCTTCGGGACCCCACCTCCTCAGACTCCCGCCACGAGAGAGCGGCCTCGCCCCAGGCGGCACCCGCCGGGTGCCGTGAGCCCGCATCACCGCGCCCGGCTCATGTCCCCGTGACCTCGCTATCCGCCGTGGCTTTCGACCGTTAAGTGTGCCTGGAGGACGCTCCCTCGGGGTGTGCCGTCAAGTGACGTCCTTCGGCACGGACACGTGTCGCTGGAGGAGAGTGTCGACGGCATCGAGTGGGTGACGGACGGCATTGGGTGGGCAGTGGTGTGCGTCGCGTCCACGCTCGGTGAAATTTGAGTCGAATGCAGTCACCGCGAAGATTTCTGGCGCAAAATTATTTTCGTGCAAATGTTCATGTGGCATGTGACCTGTGCTCAAACCACGTAGATTAGATGAACAGGCAAGCAATCGTTCGGCAGAAGCGTCAAAATCGAGAACATTTATGATCGTGAAAAAACAGACTCCGTCCGGATCGTCTGCGTTGAATGTGGTATTAATTCTTGCTTACGTCGTCACGTCCACACGCAAACATTTATGCTATGCATCACATTTGGCGCAAATTTTTATGGGTATGCATAGGTGTTTGAGGCAAATGCAGCCGCAAAGATGGTGAATTGGGAACGGATCATTTAAGGGAGAGAGTTGGAGTGAAATGTATGCGAGCCCTGGGGACCGATTTTATAACTTAACGTTCGAGCGTAAAAGAGTCATACCCGCTGAATTGTGGGTAATATTTCGAAAACAATTGCCGGTGCCTATTTTGTAACTCACGTTCAAACGTATTTTGCCTCACGTTCGAACCCTTGGCTTAGACAACAAAATGCCTGTCGAAGCGGACATTCTCGATCGAAAAAGGGTTTGTTTTGGTTTCTTAATTGATTGATATTTGAAGAGCGATCGTCGTTTGGAATAATTTTGGACTATAAGTATATGAAATATAAGACACCGATCTTGACTTCAATTACAATTGGTGGCCTATATTCCTAATCTAATCTATTTGAAAAGTATTTCAATAACGCGTATTGTTTTCATTAATTACAGTATCCAATTGTCGCACACTATCCTATTGTAGCGCTTTCTTTTCACTTTTTATTGCAGTTGGAAGTTCTAAATCTCATTTCTGCAAGGACATGGGTGTCATAATTGGTGAGGATAATGAAAAGAAGGTTTATCGTGTGTTTAAGCGGCAGTGTTTATTGTGGCATACCAGTGCTTACAGATGTTACTTATGCGCTGTGATGGATTGCGTGTGTGCTCGTGGTGATGTATTAACATATTTAAGATACTGAGAGCTATGCTTCATATCATGATTTTGTGTGTTGTGACAGGTCTTGTGCTTTTAGACTTACAAATGCGTAACAAATGTCGGAGATGACTGATAGCAGCGACTATTACGTTCATCCATCAAATGTCTTACTTGAGATTTGCATTCCATGTCAATTGAAATGATGTTGGTGACTTAGAATTGATTTTAAGTTGTAATAGTGGTTTTTTTTACGTCCTTGATAAATGATAAATATTGGAGTGTTTCTTCATCTTAATTCAGGAGCCTCCAGCCTCGTTTTTGGTTCCTCCATCTCTCTCTCTGTCCTCTGCTCTCCTCTTCAATTCTCTGTAACTCCCTCCATCCTTCAGGTCATCAAGCATCTTTCTTTTCTTTCTTCCTCTTTTGCAGTTTCCATCCACCATTCCTTCCAGTACAACTCGTAACAAACATTTCCTTCTCAGTACATGTCCCATCCAGCTCTTCTTCCTATCTTCAATGGTCTTTAAGAGCTCTCTTCCTTCTTTTATTCTCTCCAATTTCATTCCTAACCCTATCAGACCACTTGATTTTGAGCACTTTCCTCCAAATCCACATTTCTAAACCCTTTATCATTTTTCTATCCATTTATGTCATAGTCCATGTCTCCCCACCATCCAAAAACACACTCCAAACAAAACATTTTACGATTCTCTTCTTCAGTTCCAGCTCCATTTTACTAGTTAGTACGTATGGCCTTTTTCTTCCTAAATGCCTTCTTAGCCATACCAATTCTTGTTCTTATCTCCAATTTCACTCTTCCAATCCTCCGTTACTTAAGTTCCCAGGCACTTGATCGATTTACGTGCTCCAGATGTACTCCATTCACATAAATATATATTTGGATTCTATTTCCATTGAAATGAGGTTGGTGGCTTAGGATTGCTTTTGAGTAGTAAGTGTGTTTTTTTGACGTCCTTGATAAAGGATAAATATTGAAGTATTTTAAAATCTCAATTCAGTAACTTGTTACACCAAGAGAAACATTTGAATTACTTAACACTATTGTGCATGAAATGGGATTTTGCCAAAATAATGAACCCATCTACGTTTAAGGTAAGTGATAACTAATTAATTAGCCGTAGGCATTTGAATGCTTGGCCATGATAAGGCTTATTCTTTTGATTGAAGGTAACTTGTGTGATCGTTTTCGTCCAAGTGAAAGGATGATGATTATTTTGTCAACTTATCTGTGTTGTTTCCTTCTGGTTTGAAATGTTGTTTTATACAATCATATCCTTAAGTGGCTGAGACGAATTTTGAATGGTTTTCAAGTGACTTTCAGTGATAGAGATTATTAAACATGTTCTGTGATAGATTACTCGAAGGTCTATGGTGATATTTCTGCAACAAGTGTGCGGTAATAGGCAGATTGGACTTATGTGATGTGTAACGTTAGTCAGTGTGTTTGAAGTGTTGTTATATATCAGCAGATATCGTGGAAGACAGCGATTACTGCCTGCAAAAAGTACTTGGTGATGGAATGGAAAATTCTTGGCAGAAAGTTTGTGAAATAATTAAATTTATTTTCTTTGGAAGTCAGGTGATTTTCACCTAAGTGAAAGCTCGATAATGTCTGTATGCGATGTATGATGTTTCATTATTTAGCATTGATTAAATTGTACCTCCTCAATCCAGTGTTTTTTTGGATTTATTTACCTTATTAACATTAATTGAATAAAACTCAATTTAATGTTGGAGTGTGAGCTTGTTGTAATTGTGGCAATTATGATGAAAAAGATGCTCTAAAAATCTAGCGGAAGTATTGATACATGCTGCAGGAAATTGGCTTGTGAAAGTGATCTTCCAAGCTCTTTTCAATTTCACTTAATGATACGCTGGTCATCCGTGAATATAGTATTGAAGGTGGATTAGTACAAGAATGTTTTGGGGTAAGGGATTTTAGGAACATAGTTGTTGAATATCGATGAATGTCCTAATCAATTACTGTCGGATATTACATTTCATATTATGTCCAAGATAATTTAAATGGACTCTATCAAACGTAAGATTTGGACATTGACATTTTAAGAGAACCGTCGAGCTTTCGCTGTATTTGGACAATGAAAAATATCGGGAAGGATGTGGGGATATCGCATCTTTATGAGTAACACCTTTGCTCTTTTCAATAAGTAAAGTTCATTGGTATGTCATTAGTACTCTGAAATAGAGAATTCTTTATTAAGAAGAATGTTATGGATCTTGTTATGATCAGAAAACTTTATTTATGAAAAATGCTGGTTTTGGAGTGGAATACGATGTGATAAAAACGGAAAGAGAACATAATGCTCTTCGAATAAATAATCTTCATTGACTGTTACTGGGGAGAACTTGTTAAATTATGTTCGCCGGTATCATAAATTAAGTTCATTATTATTCATTAAAGAAGATTAAGGTACAGCAACACTCTGATGTGTCATATTTTTCTGCGTTTAACTTTTGCAAAAAGATTATAGTTTTAATAAAACATTGCTGACAGGCAATTGAAGCCGGCGAAATAGATTTTATCGTAAAGCTGGAGTCGCTAAAGACTTCGATTGACAAAGGTATTAGGACTGAAATTATCAAATGAAGGCATTGAGGGCAATTTGTAACTCAGGAGAAAGTATGAATCGACTTCGCATGCATTGAAAATTTTAAAATTCTTCTTAATGGCTATTCAAAAAGTGCGATCATTCAAAAGTAGGCTCATTGCGCGTGCATTTAAGAGAAACAAGTGAGAAATATGCTGTACATCTGGCAACAGAGTGACGATCGACGGTCTGCTGTACGATCGCCTATATAAAATAGCTCCAAAGACTTCACTCGAATGAAGTGAGCTCGATCGAAGGTGAGCGGATCCCAAACGATCGAGCGTAAGCCAAGGTATGAAATCGTCCCCCTGCCCTCTGGGCCTGCTCTCTTTCGGTGGTATTTTCTTAGGGATGAGGAGGGCAGGGTGAGAGAGAGAGAGCGAAGGGAGGCTTGGAGAGAATGCCTTGGTTTGGAATGTCGAGAAAATGGAAGACCGTCGAATAAGGAAACAGACATATGACAGAAGAGTGAATGGTTGGAGAGCAAGGGAGAGAGAGAGAGAGGGAGACCGCGAAAATCATGGATTTGTGAGGAGAGGAGGAATGGTAAAAAAGTGTGTCAAGAGCGTGGGAAACGATGAAAGTGTGCTAGAAGAAGAGCATTGCGGTTGATGTCATAAAAAGCGAGGGAGAAAAGTTTTCTGGCGAAAACGGCATTTACTAAACTATTTGCCTTAGACTACCCCTTCGAGTGGGAATCTCATGGTGGGTATTTTTCAGTCCCACAATGTGCGCATATCGTTATGTCGCGTCGACTAGCTCTCGGGAAATCGTAAGGAATACGCAATAAAATCGTAGATCATATCGAACTTCTGTTTAGTTGACGAGCAAAATAGAAGTTAAATCACTGTTGTACTTTCATGCAATGTAGACACAACCTTTCTGATTGTAGTTCTCCAAACATTAGGCCAATCGATGACGCGGCATGGATTGACGTTTTCGGGACACAGTTTGCTCATAAATCGTTGAACTTGGCCCCATAAAGCAAATTGATCGTTTTGAAAAACATTATCCATAGTACTATCAGAAACGGCGATTATACGTTCTTAACTTTGCGTGATGTGCCAGCTGGAGTAAAATGTTTGAGGGTCGTGGTGAATATTTTACCTCGCGAATAAGAAGAATGATATCATTTTAGCATAGAAGTAAATCATTCCCAGTTTTTGACAAATTTGCGTTCATATGGATCCCATTTCTTTGCCCTTGCAACTCGTCATCCTTGACTCTCTTAAGCTCTTCCGAAATAGCTCTCCCTGTCAAAATCATGCTGTGGAAGCGATTTATCCCATTTGGAAACATTTAGGAAGCATGTGGCGTCTGCACTACATTTTGGATGACTTATTAATGTCGCTTCAGTCTACATCTAAATGCTCTCCTGCGAGCCGCCGCATGGGCGTGTGGCAAGGGGTGTTTGGACACCAGCCATTTTGAGGAGGTTATTGGGAGGTGAAATGATGAATTGTGTGTGTGTGTGTTTGGTAGTGTTTAGAGTGGAGCACCGGTTTCATGTAATGGTCACTGAATGTGCGTGGGAAGAAAGAATTGTTTTACCTTAATGTTCGGTGCGGTCTCTCTCATTTATTCATCAAATCTGTCGGACCCGGAGATGTAATGCACTGTCAAAATAATATCCTCCGCGCGACATTGAAACACACCTATTCTGGATTTCTCAAGCATTCAAAGCCTGGCATGTGTAGATGGAAACTTATCTCTGGGAATCTTTCGCATTCGTCCTTCACACATTCCACTCCTTCCTCTCCCCCTTTAATTCAATCCTTGAAACCCTCCACAGAGCAGTTCTTTTGAATATTTTTAGTTCTCATTTTGTCCACAAAGGCCTTCCCAGTGACATTTATCAGGGTTTTCTTATCTGCTCTTTCCAGAAGTCCTTTAATTTTATCTGTCTCCGCTCCTGTTGTTGCCTTATTGGTCATGTAAGTCTGTGAGTGTTGCTTTGTATCTTTGAGATTACTGAGGTTCATTGAAAACAAAAGAGTCAAAAAACATTGTTACGCCATGTCATCGACACTCAGATTTTGAATCGATTAATGGCTGTTGATGAACGAATTTTGCAGCGTGTAGTTGTATGTAATAAGTGAAGTTTAGTCATTGCATTTAAATCTCAGGTTTCTCAAGGAATGACAATGACGAAAGCATCTATCATGCACATGAATTTCGGCTCTATCGCGAAATACAGATGAGTGATCTCAAATCATTAACCTAATCGCCGCGGCTATAGTTATACCCAAAAAAGGGTGCGGAAATAAGAAAAAATACGTAGATTTGAAGAATTAATAAGAGGTTAGAAAAAATTAATTCACGGCAAAGCTCACCCACACCGTTTGAGTACCTAACTCATACCATGAATTAAAAATAATATTGTGACTAAAACATTTTGACATTTATTCCAAAAGAAACGAGCCAAAGAAATCTGCAACGAAAGCCGAGCATGCCACGCACTGAGCGAATACTTCCTTTCGAGGAGTGAGCGACATTTTCTAAGTACGTCGAATTACCTTTTGAATGCTTGTCTCATACTTAAGTTATTTTTTTAAAATATTTAATGTTTCAATAACAATTACACCTCTACGATATCCACAAAAGGAAGCACTGAACTGCCCACAGGCAGTATCAACGTTCCGGTGTTTCCAACTTTCCGCGGTAGATGGTGTCATTCCTTCCTTGAGTCGCGATATTCGTACGCTACGCATATCAGTCGAGAGTTTTTGAACGGCATAAAGCTTCGATATAATGCCATATAGGTGGCGTATTGTGCTTTTCTGTGAAAGATCATGTATACCTATAACAAACATGATATTGCTTAATGTATGATAATGGAAATAATGGAGGCTACACGCTAGGCTTAGGTTGCTTGATAAATTCAGAACTGATATTTTTCAGAGCGACACAAAGAATCATGACGCCTCACTACATCTCTAGGTCTGACAGATGCGATAAAATAAGAGAGATACACTGCCGAAAAGATAGGTACAAAAACTCGTTCTTTCCGCGAACAATAAGCGACCACAATAAGAATTGAGCTCCACTTAATACTCTCCTAAAATTCATGTCACCATTTCATCTCCAAAAGAAAATACACCTTTACACGACTGGTGACCTAACACCCCCTGCCACACGCCCAAGCGGCGGCTCGTGGGTATTATGTAGATGTACATGTAGAATGTGCCTAAAGCAGAAAACTCATCTCAACTCAAATAGGGGCAGAAAACTCAAGTGAAACAAAATCCAAGTAACACAAAAACAAAGAAAACTTTGACTTCCCATAATTTTTTACTGAAAAACTGAAACATTCGGAAATTCATGGTTTAAAAAGTAGAGGCATAAATAAACGGGGCGACGTGTGAAGTAATAAAACCAAAATTGAAATCACTCTTTCCGTTGAATTTGAAATTTTTAACTAAGTGACTAACAATCATTGACATTCATTTAACTTACAAGGTTTTTTCGGTAATAGTAGGCCTTTCCCGCGGACAATAACCTTGACGTGGTAGAAGGGCTTTCGCGTTCCTATGACCTCAAGAGCTGGACTGGAGGAAGCAATTAATATTGCTCCCGTTAGGGCCACCCATGCGAGATACAGGGTTTGTCCGTAAAATAATGAGACTGGGTCTGGTAAAAAGAATTTATTGAATCGATCGGTACACAATTCTTCAAAATAGCCTCCTTGGGCGTTGATACACCACTGTCACCGCGATTCCCACGCTGCAAAGTCTCCCTGAATGTCGTAGAAGTATTTAGTTAATAGGGTGCGTCGACAACATGGTCATTTTGCACCACTACACGTCATGTTTGTAAAAGAAATATATATGTTACATACATTGGTATTAAAATAAAATTGTTAATATGTACTCTTAGTCAAAATTAAAATAAATTTTACATACTTATAATACTGTTAAAAAGACCAGTTTCATTTAAAAATGATAAAACGCGGTTGAGAACAACTGAGTCATCGCCTAGGATCGACTTTATGTCTCCCGCTAACTGCAGCCTGCTACGCAAGCATCGGTATTTGTCACACTCCGTCAGGATATGCCGCACGCTGAGAGGGCAGTCGCAGTCATCACAGCGAGGTGGTCGCCTCTGTGCAGGCGCTCAAGGACTCTTTGTATAAAACGGCGTTGATGGTGCGTCCAGGATTTACAAATTCTTTGTGGACCAACCACGCTTGTCAAAAAAGACAATGAACATTGTCCTTACCTTGGACTTCGGCCACATTCTCGTCCAAACCACTCGTTGAAGGTCGTCCAGAACCCTCTATGCCTTCAAAGGTCTCCCGTCCGTCCTTGAACTCACTGAACCACCGGAAAACCTGGGTCCTTGACAGGGCGGCGTCTTTGTTAGCCTCCTTAACCTAGGCAAGAGTCTCGGAAGCGGTTTTCCAAAGGGAAAGCAAAATTTAATCGAATAGCGCTCCTACAGCGAACGGTCCATTTTTGACGTTTTCTGCCGTGACAAAAACTCAAAAACAACGTTTACGCCACGTGTGATTCTAACTGCGTCAGAGCTTGGACGCGACTGCCTCCAAAGGTGTTGCTTAGCGTAGACCCCTATCACAAATTCCCCGCCGGGAAACGTGATGCTGTCGCCTGGAGCAACGCGTGGCAGCCAGCGTCATTACTTTACGTACAAACCCTGTAGGTCGAAGAGTAGGAGCGAAGGACGAAAGGTAGTCCCGTGATAGTGTCACGTGAAATACACCGTTAAGAAGTAGGGGTGGGAGTCCCTATCAACTATTTTACTACCCTGGCAAATGAATGTCACTCAAAGATAAATGAATCCTGGCAACTGGCGACACCAGCCCCAGCCCCATCGATGGGGCTGGTGTCGGGCCCGGCATCGGGGGATGCAAGACCAACCGAGGTCGTCATCTCACAAAATCCTCGCACAACAGAGTCATCGCAGGATACAAGAACCAAGGATGATAAGAATACAAGGAAGAAGAGGAGAAAAGTACCGACAAAACTAGAGACTTGAAACGTTAGGACAATGATGAGGGCAGGAAGCTGGAAAATATTAAACGGGAAATGGATAGAGGGAACGTAGATACCATGGGGCTGTGCGGGATGAGATGGAAGGACAGCGGGGAATACTTGAGTGACCGTTGCAGGGTAATCTATAGTGGTGGGGTTGAGAGTCAACATGGGATAGCTATAGTATTGAAAGCAGCATTGAGAAGGAGGGTAGAAAATATTGAACAGGAGAGCGACAGGATACTAGTGGTAGAAATAAAAGCACGCCCTATAAATTTCGTATTGGTCCAGATGTACATGCCCACAAGTGATCATAAGGGAGAAGATATGGATGGGGTGTATGAACAGATAGAGTAGATAATCAGAGAAGCCCCGGGCAAGAAAATCTAATAGATCTAACAGTAATGGGTGACTGGACCGAAGTAGTGGGGGAAGGGAGAGATGTGTATGAAGTGGGAGGGTATGGATTAAGAACGAGAAATGATAGCGGAGAGAAGGCAGTTGAATTTTGTTGGAAAAATAAATTAGTAGTTGCAAACACTTAGTTGAAACACCATCGTAGAAGGAGATACCCATGGAAAATGCCGGGAGACACTTGGAGATATCAAATTGATTACATCATGGTTAGGAAAAGATTTAAGAAAAGTGTGAATAACTAGTGGAGCTATCCGGTTCTATAATAGTGTGAATAACTAGTGAAGCCGATTCGGATCATAATTTAGTTATAATGAAATGTGAGGTTAGATTTTTTAAAAACTTAATAAAATCAGGAGGATGAAGAGGTGAAACTTAGAAGCGTTGAAAATAGAAAAATGTAGAGAATACCAAGAGATAGTGGAAGAGAACATAGGCGAAGCCATGGAAATAGGAACAATCGAGGAAAAATGGGAGAATATCAAAACAGGCATTGTAAGAGCGGCCGAGAAAACAATCGTAGCAGCGGAAACAAGAAGGCAAAAGAAGGAGAGGGTAAGGGAAGAAATGATTAAGAAAATGGAGGAGAGAAGGCTTTGGAAGAACGTCAACACAGTCATAGGTAATGCGGAACGCAAGTAGTTTAATAATTCAACTGCGGTGACAAAGCAATTGGGTGAAGGAAAATTGGTGGAGAAGGCAATGCGAGGAAATGGAGAAACTGCAAAAAAGAAGGGGAAGTGGGTGCGTTATACGCTAGGGTAAAATTGCTATCGGGAGGCAACAGAGGTCAAACGGTATCAAAGATTAAGGATAGAAGAGGTAAGGTATTAAACGAACAGGAAGATATTCAAGATCGGTGGAAAGAATACGTGGAGGAGTTAAATGACAGCGATAGTAGACTAGCTAATTTATATAAAGAAGATGAAGGAACACCGGGTGAAGATAACCTCGGGCCAATGATAAAAGACAGTGAAATGGAGAGAGCATTGAATGAAATGAAGGAAAGAACAGTTGTAGGCGTAGATAACATACCTTCGGAGCTGCTAAAACATTTAGGAAAAAAGGTAGGCAAGATTTTTTTGAACTTATACGTACGAACACTTATAGACAGAAACAAAGAGTATAACCAAGACATCTTCGCATGCTTTATTGATTTTGAAAAAAAAAAAACTTTTGACAGGGTAAATTGGAATACACTGACGGAGATTCTCGGGAAAATGGGAATAGATTGGCGAGACAGGAGACTAATCCTAAACTTATTTATGACGCAAAGAGGTGAGGGTGGGTGACGGTGAATCGGGATGGGCAACTATAGGTCAAGGGGTTAGGCAAGGGTGTCCGTTGTCGCCATTGCTTTTCAACGTTTATGCTGAGGAAATGGTAAGACAGGCACGGGAAGAACTTGAGGTTGGAGTCAAAGTGGAAGGGCATCTGACTGAGTCCGTTAGATTCGCGGACGATCAGGCGTGGGTTAGTGGATTTTCGAAGGGATTGCAAGCATTGGTAGATGCTTTAGATTGGCAGTGAGGAGTATTCGGAATGAATATTAACCATAAGAAAACAAAAGTAATGAGATGTTTTAGGACGAAAAAAGCGAGGCTGGTGATTAAAGCTGGAGGGCAGAAAACTCGATCAAGCAGAGCATTCTAATTACTTAGGTAGTACGCTAGAAGAAAACGGGCATAGTAGCAAAGACATACGGAAAAGAATAGCGCTAGCTAAGGAGGCGTTTAGTAATAGAAGAGAGTTGACCACGGGTACAATGGGTAAGGATGTGAAGAATAGACTGGTGAAGAGTTTGATATGGATTGTACAATTGCATGGGGCAGAAATGTGGACCCTGAGAAAGGAGGATGAGAATAGGCTGCAGGCATTTGAGATGTGGGTGTGGAGAAGGATGGAGAAGGTTAGGTGGACGGAGAGGAAGACAAACGAGGAAGTTCTTCAGATGGTGGGCAAGGAAAGGAAACTTCTTCATTAAATCCCGGAGTATGTGGCTGGTGGAAGTAATGAAGGGTGATGGGTTTCTGAAGAGTGTGATAGAGGGAAGGATGTTGGGCAAGCGGGGAAGGGGAAGAAAGAGAATAGGTTTCACGGACGGGATGAAGAAGGGTAGATTATATTCTGAGGCGAAAAAGGATGTAGTAGAGATAGGCCCTGGGAAGTGCAGAAAACCGAGAGGAGATTCTCTGACATTTAGCTAAACCTACCTTAACCGGTAAAATACTTTTAAAAAAGATTTCGGGGTTATAAGGTGCGTCGACATTTGCACCGGGTTTTTTTAGGATTTCTATTTCATCTAATATTTGAACGTAGAATTCAGCACATGATAAATTATTAAAATATGTCTTTTGAATGATTGAAGCGTGTATTGTCTGAATATATGTCTGCGTTTTTCATCTGTCCAGATCGTATTTATTAATAAGAAAACGCGTTCAACAGCTGCATTTGTTTTCGATACTACTCAACAAAAATTAACTATCATATGCCTGGAATTTATAACCTGAAAAATTACTAATACTGCAGTCAGAAGCCTTCATTTCAACAGTACCTTTTTTATTTTCGCTTTTGTGCGGTTGATCACGTCTGACCAATCACTAGGTGAAGGTCAAAATTTACCACTACATAAGGTGCATTTTACATTTTCATCTTTATTTCATCTCACAGTAAATGAAGGGAAACTCTTCTAATGCTATAATTAATATTGAACTTTTGTTCGGCTATATACTCAGGGTTAGAATACAGTAAGAATTGCACTCTTTGAAGTACAATTCAAATATGAGAGTGTATACGTGCTATAATAAAGGCATTAGAAAGAAGAACATGGCTATTATTGCAATAATATATTAACACCTAGTTATATTATTAAAGATACTAATGATTACATTATTTTCATACTAGAAAGGGATAAAATCCATTTATAAATATTTTCAAGATACTTAGGAAAGAGTGGGACTTTTGAAATCAACTCGGAAAATGTGTATAAAAAAGGGGACTGCCCGGGAAAAACAGCACGAATGGGAACCACATTTTAACCCTTTGAGCAGTACGGACATTCATTTACGTCCTCGTACCTCCTGGTCATCCAGAGTACATGCACGCCTTTTGAATTTACGCTGGAGCAGTAAAGGCGAACGTCCAAGCCTCCCATTCAGCGGATATGCATCGTTGACATGTTTTGTTCCGTCTCTCCTCTCCGTGAGTCCAATCATCAGTATAAAAATTCCTTAGAAGATGTTCTGTAGAATGTTAGGAATTCTACAGAAATTGACTCTTTTTCTTCAGAACTAGTTTCTTTTCTAAGGATCTGTACGGAAGATGAGAGCCTGACTCTATAGAACGTATGTTCTGTAAAGTTATTTTCTTCAGAGCAAAATAACTCCATACAAGCTGTTCTGTAGAACTTCAGCAACTCTACGAAAATATGTGAGGTTTTATTTGACCCAGTTACTTTTCTAAGGACCTATATGGAGAGTCGTAGGGAATTTCACAGAACGTCCAAAGGTATTCTGCAGAACATCTTAAGGTATTCTGCAGAACGTCGTTGGGAATCCCGTAAAATGGCGTTTCAATACTTTGAGGAATATCTAAAGAATTTTTTAAAGAAATTCTGTAGAATTATTTTAAGGAAACTATCCAGAATATTTTAGCAGGGAAGTGTCTCTGAAGAGTCCGGCCACCTATTCCATTATTCTACAAGCTACGTTCAGCCTTGAGTACGTGCATACCACATGTAGTTGCAGAGGTTACATTGATGGAAGTTATTGCATTCAAAGCTGATTTTAGTCGTGTTCTAAGTTACATTTTATTTGTTCCCTAATACCACAATATTTATGATTTTGGGAGGTAAAATCGCTGCACAGGGTGCGGCAGCATAATTTGCTTATTTGGTGAGGAGAAGAATCTCCTGGGTGCGAATAGGAAGAGAAAAAGAAGATGGTTGCAAAGTATATATAAAAGCGTATCAGGCTCAACTTTGTGGAAGTAATTGATAGTGATATCCATTTCAACATGAAAGGCAGTGGTAACTTTCCACTCAGAATTTTTAATGATTACAGACCATGGTTTCAGCACCTAGTGCCATTATCAAGGTACCTTGATAATGGAACTAGGTGCTGAAACCATGGTCTGTAATCATTAAAAATTCTGAGTGGAAAGTTACCATTGCCTTTCATTTTGAAATGGATATCAATAGGGGCCTTTCATTTTGAAATGGATATCAATAGGGTTGCAAAAGTTTGAGGGTTGAAGATGATGAGGGGAGGGGAGGGTTGCAAAAGGCCGTCTTTGCAACTTTGCAACCCAATGAGATTATCAACACCTTCTAAACACCAAAACTCGCTTCCTGGCGCCTAATTCAAGTCAGTAGTTTATGCTGCCGCATCCTGTATTTATTTTGTTTTGCTCGTGCAATGTATGATCTTTATGTTTTCATTGATTGCTAATAAAACAATTTGAGTTCAAGGTAGTAAAATTGTAACCAGAGGTAATTTCATTTCTTTACAAAAAAACTCGCTCCCGGGGTCAGGGCAAACGAAAAAAAAACTCACTACTCATAGGGTCAAAGCCACTTACCGGGATGATTTGACAAAGAAAGTAGTCATTAACACAACGCTGACTGTTCCTTTTTTCGGGATTCATTCCGCGATGTATGTTTTAAGAAAACAACAATATTTCGCTGGCCTTCTCTATGAGTCTAGACTCATATATAAAGATGAGCGAGACTAAGAAGTCAGTTCAGTTAACCTGATGAATCTGGCAGGAGGACCAGCGAAATTTTGTTGTTTTCTTAAAACATACATCGCGGAATGAATCCCGAAAAAAGGAACAGTCAACACTGCATCCGCGGAAGCCTACGAGCTAATTAACACAACGTTGTTTGTTTGCGAAGATCACTTCGATGTAAGTATTATTTTCTGAGTAGGTATCCACGGATACAACTGTTTGTGAAATGACACTTGGGGCACATTGTCCAAATCTGTCCCACCAAGGAACCCTCTGCCACTTACCATACCAAATGCATTATGCAATCTAAAAGCTGTGACTCGCCCATACCGTGACTCACGCCGCAAGGGAACCTCACCCTGCACAACTGGTGCCCCTACCAATACTTCCTTCACTGCAGAGTAGAGCAGAGCTTGATATGATCAGTGCATGCCTGGAAGTGCTTATATGTTTGCTCTTGGGCATTTATAATCATTCCTTCTTCAATATTTTTTGCATAAAATCTGAAGAAACCTTAGGATTTTCCATGTTAGTGCCTGAAGAAAGGTTTTCAGCAGGAAGCATCATATTTTTTTCCAATATCTGCCATCATTCATCTCTTCCAGTGACATGCAGTGGAATTAGGTGCTGGTTCCTCACTTCTCCGGTGAATCATGCTCGCATCCTGCTAAATAAGAAAAATATTCATTACACGCTATAAAATAAGAAAACCTTTGTAGATACCGTCCTATCCTTGGCTATGAGGTGCAGTGCATTATTCATAAATTGTCACATGAATCGGACCAAAATTATTGCAATTTCACACTTCTATTGTTCTTAGAAATTTCGGGGAGAAAAACTTACGACTCTTATACGAGTCATTTCTAGCACAAATATATGTTAATGGAGAATAATTACATCATGATTTGAAATGAAAAAGGGCCCATCGTTTGATTAAAACTTCGTTAAATAATAATGCTTGAAACTTTTAATGAAATATGAACTGGAATGATATCTCTTTCTTTCAAGTGACATTTTGGTTTTTTTTCGTATTATTGGTTATTGGAAGCTTCGTATGTCATTAAATATGATGGCTAGTTAAGCGTTAACGCTCTACGAACTAGTCGCTATTTTCGTAAGCGGGTGAAAAGTTCAGCGATCCTTATGCCCGTATTCACAGTCGTATTCCTAGTGGTTACCTGGGTATCCCCTAGCCAGGTAACACCTGGGGGTCCCCTACGCTGAGCGATTCATAAACCTTGCCTGGGTATCGCCAGCCAGGGGACGCCTGGGTAAGAGATTTGGCAACAATCCCGCGGAATAATACATGTGAACGGTTCCGCTGAATGGTTCTCGATGTTTTTGATGCTCATTTTTCACCGTAACCAACCACGCTATAAACAATAATATAGTATACTGTTACACGATGTTGATGGAAAATGACTGAAGGAATATGAGAGAATGTTTATAATATTACTTAAATATTTATATAATACGAATGGTGAGGAATATGATGGTGGTTCAATAAGTACCCGCGTTTGTAAATAGAAGGCGTTACTATGGAAAGTTGTTGATATTATCGTGTACAGCCATTATTACAGTAGTATCAATTTGTCCCACGCGTGGGCAGCAGTACTGCGTTAGGGGAGATTTGGGTAAGCTTCATGCCTTACCCAGGAAATGGTTAGGGGACGGAAGTCCCCTGGGTAACGACTATAAATGCCATTTCTAAGACAAAGGGGTTCCCCCACACAGGGCCGTCGCGTGGTTCGAAGGCGCCCAAGGCAAGACTTTGGTCGGCGCCCCCCCCCCCCCCCCCACCAGAGAGGTGAAAGCGATCGGGCGCTTTCGCCGATACTCGGTTTGGACGGTTTGGACCCTTGCCGGGAGGAGCGGGAATTCGAGCCGCGAGGAGTGGGGGCGCGAGCCCGAGCCGGGTCAGCTGTAGAAGTCGTGCGGAGCGGACTGTCGCTTGGAGGCCGACCTCACAAGCTTGTGCAAAGAGTTACCTATGTACAGAACGTTAGCGTACTCAGCCATGTATCCGCTGTGTAACACAGAGACAGAAACTAATACAGTCATTATAAATAAAGTTAGAAAAACGCAAAAAAAAACATTTTTACCCACGGCGGCGCCCCCCCGGATCGCGGCGCCCAAGGCGACCGCCTCGGTCGCCCCACCCACGCGACGGCCCTGCCCCCACACACAACAGGGGGACACCCATGTAACGACCATGAATTAGTCTGGTCTTGTCTGATCGGTATCGCATACCTGAAGATGCAGCAGAATCATTGCAAACGGCACATTGTGCAAATTCTCACCCCCCTCCACTTCGATGGCTAATTCCACGCGTTAGGATTTGTTCCTTACCATGTGTTCAGGTATAACACTTTGGCTTTAACAGTGCAAACACTTTAATAATGTCGTATCAGCTGAACACGTGGCTGCTTCACCACAGTTCTCTCTTCGAGAACGATGGAATGCATTTACCACTTTGTAATTTTTTGTCTTCTAAATTCTCGTACATATTACGTAATTTAACCGTTCACTCAATACATAAGGCAAGCGATAAGTAAGTGACGACGAATATAGTTTATTAAACAAATTAATGGTGAAATAGGACCTACTTAAACAATATTTTAGTACTTGTTCTGAACTTTTTATTTTTGAACCTCTTAACTTCTGCAACGACGTAATTCTCATTTCTGCAGAAGAATGAAGACACCGCAAAGGAATCCAACTTCGGACTATTCCTTGACTGTGTCACTACAGAGCCAGAGTGAGTCATATAGAGGTTTTATTGAGTATCACTTGTTTGCCCGGGTCAAATATTTTAGTTGAAATTTAATCTACTTCCTAATTACGTGGATCTCTGAAATTTCATCCATAGACTCAATTGCGGTGACAATCAAATGATAATATATATTGAATAATTGCGCTAAGTAATTAATTACGCGTTTACTAAAATGTTTTCTTCAGAACGATTTGTTTGTCTGCGTCAAATCTTGTAACTTAAAGCAACGTTCCGATAACTTACGGCCCTATACCTTCGCCAATAGACCCACTTCCGGTGACAATACATTGATCGATTAATTTTCATACTAATTCATAAACTACATGCTTACATTCGAGGGTTGAACCGTCAAACACGACGCCGCCCTCTTCTCCGAGAAAGAGTCGCTCTCTCCAATTGTTTCTCTCGTTCACGGACTGATCCGTTCCCAGATCCGCTCAATGAGAGGCGTGGCGGAATCAACACTTGCGAAAACAAATAAACAATATACAATCATTGGGGTTCGATTCACTACAAAAATCACCGGTGTAATTTCTTTATTTAAAATATCATTACAAGTCATATAAAGCTAAAAAGTGATTAATAATATATTAAAAACTGACTTTTTAAGGAAAAGGCTTTATTGTTTAATTTAATGCTCTCAAAAGTAAAAATATTTTTTTCAGCAAACATCCGATTCTACGTGAACTTAAAAAAAAAAACCATTGCGAGCAAGATTTGAACACCACTAATCTGCTGATGATACGGAAAACAGATATCAGGAAGTATGCAGATTTGAAATAAATAATCTTTGTAGCTTCCAAGCCCGCATCTTCAAACTCTCCCTTTTGGTGAACTTCACCTCCTGTGGCCTCCTGTGGCCTCCTGTGGAAGGAGATTAGTTTTAGTTCTAGAGGCGAACTCTCCTTCAAATAGGAGGTGAAGGTGAGCTCCTAACTGATGGTTACGATGGACCATGCTTCTAATGTGTAAACAATTAGGAGGCCCAGATCGTCAGCGGCTCCTCCTAATCTCTCCTCCAACAAGTTGACCTCCTCTTAGGAGGACGCCATTTCCATCGAGAGATCGACCTTCATGGCGGTCTCCTGCGCCTCCAATTAGGAGGAGTGATGTTTGTCGTTCACGGACTGATCCACTCAATGCGCTCAGTGCATCAAACAAAGACGCAACGTTATTAACATAACAGCCAAGAACTTACATTATGGAGCGAATACCCTGAAATGAGAAACTTTAGCCATTATACTTTCTAGTTAAAAATATTAACATAAATGAAGATTAGTACCAAACCCGTTACTTTGTCGACCAACGGAAAGTACTCGGTGAGTTTGCAAGATTAATTCAATGGAAACGGGAACATGAACTACGTAATTATTTTATTTGTTTATTAGTCAAGCATATTGGCAATGGATTATACGTGAGTGCATTGGCATTGGAATTAGAGTTTTTTTATAATTTACTACAGGTTAATCAACTATAGTTATTAATGCATCAGAAGACTATTTCGACGGTGAATTGTTTTCCTTTGTCGCGACGAGTCAAAAATCGTGGGACATACAGGTGTTTTACGTGATCGCTCACAAATCAAACCGAATGCTGTCATCGCGATGTCTTGCATTTGAGCAATTTATACAGACAATGGTGCTTTATATAGCCTATGCATTTTTAACAAATCCACTCAGTTGCTTACTCTCCGATCATTCTTTCTAGAGTTCTATGTTTCTGCGCTGAATCAAGGCTGTTCTCAGTTCTTCATTGGCGTCCTTTGATTTCCTTTCGTCTGAATTTCCTTCCCTTGGTTTTCGAAGTTTCTGCGGACAGAAAATCGGTTAATTTACCTAGCATTGTGTTTTTGCCAAATTGTTTTGGAGAGCCGTTCTTGTTTTGAAGTTTACGAACATCTTCATACGGGTAACTCTACATGAATATCATAATTTTTGCAAGTAAAATTTAATTTTCCCGATATGTTTCCCTTGTTTTTGAAGTTACTCAATTTAAAGAACTTTACTTCACATGAAATAGTGGGATTAATAAAGAGCATGCCTTGATGCGAACTGAAGCGGGCACATGAGATTGCAAATTATGATAACCCGCAGGTAATTAAATCCCTACTCAATCATTACACTTTCTAGTGAATAGTAACTTCGAAGTATGTTCTGGCTCGATTAATTAATATCGGTACGAGTTTCCGGAACAGTTACTGACAGTTGTTCCAGTTATAAGCGCTTGAATAGTGAAATATAACCGTTTTCCCACCGCCTTTTGCTCCATTCCACCAATTTCTATTTACATTTGCTTTGGATGTTGTTTCAATAATTGTAATTTTAACTTTGCAATACTCTATTTGGTTCGAAGTAAAAATATGAATTACATCAGGAAGTATAACTCGGCCTTTGTCGATCCAATTACAATTCGCAAGGAATAATTTCAATAGAAAAGGAAATAAGAAGGGAATGATGGAATATATGTATATGCACTGAGATGTTTATGGAGACAATTCATGATTTCATACCACCGATACCGTACTTTTCGACGTCCAATGGATATTGTCGTCTGATGTTAGTCAGCGCTGGTAATCTGTAAACAATAAAACCATGTATTTAACACATGAAGATAATCTTACAGATATCACTTCATCCAAATTTAAATGCATAGGACAATGCATTTTCCCAGAATAAACTTTGGGTACTATGATAAGCTAACAGAAAACATCTATTACTAGTGATCAATGATATTAGTGTTGTCGTCATCGCGTTTCGGTTCGCACTTTCGCGGCACAATCGATAGGACGTAATTAATTATCTACTTCGAACGTATCTGAATCACTCACATTTTCACCAATGAATCATATACATACGTAATGTTTGATGCAAAGCACTTATCACGTTTAAATTGTGAAAATAAAGCAAGATGTCAACATCTTGTGGGTAGCATTATCGTTTGAATAACATTCTTATACAGCATAAATGCCTCATTACATTCATGTCATTATTAATTATTCTCGATAATTATCCTACCTGAGAGCTGCTGGGAGCGGATAAACCACAGGGCTACCCATGTCTTCATGATTGATGGTTTATGTATCATACGTGCATTACTGTTCGCTAACAACAATATTACCATTAGTATATAAGTAATTTTCTCCTGCATAACCTGGTTCTAGTCCTAAAAAAACGTATCTGAAGATGATTCCACCACATTCTGTCATCTCCAAAGTATCGCAAAGTTATTGAATCATGGAAATTGTTGCAAATATATTCCAATAAATCATCGAGAGATTCGTCATCGGCACTTCCAGTCTGCAGCCATTTATAAACAATTAGAAGCATGGCCCATGGTACCCTTTAATTTGGAGCTCTCCTTCACCTCCCAATAGGAGGAGAGCTCGCCTCTCTCCTCCTTTAGTGGACAGTACTTATAACAGGAGGAGAACCGTAAGCAGAGAAAGAAGGTAAAGTTCACCTCCACGGAGGATCTGACGATACGGGCCTCTTAAGGAGGTTCCACCGAGAAACGAAGTAAATGTCATTTTCATGAAAGTTTCAAAATAAGCCCCTCTTATTACACTCTATCGATTGCCGTTGGAAAAAATTAGGCTTTCCACGCTATATTTCTCGGAAATCGCATTTAAAAATGAGAGAATTTCTATAGGATCTTATGGCAATGCTTGCCTATGAGTAGAAGAAATGCAGATTACTATTCGAATATAAATGTCGTTTTGACAAAAAACTGATATAAGGTGCGCCACAGTGTAAGAATCATGATAGTATTAAAAAAATATACCCTTACCACGTTGGTTTAAATGATATTAACATATCTTTGCAACAAAAATAGCAGAAATCACGTAGTTACTAACATGTGGCGCTGCAGGTTGTTCCACATCGGCAACGCTGTGCTGCTGTGCCGTGACGAAACGAGTGATTTTTGACCAGACGGAAATTTACAATGAACTTTGTGGAGCTGGATTTTTTGTGCATTGACGCTAAATTTAATACATTGACAAAAAAGTAGTAGAAATTGTCGTTGTTCCGGTAATGTTGTCCGGGTTCCCTCGGCATGGCAGGAAATTGATAGCTTCCAAGGAAACGAAAGTTATCAGAAGATATGTTATAATACTCACGGGTATTTATATAAATGAATACATAAATACAGTAATGTATTATACAAATATATATGTATAATATTAACGATTTCCTGGAAAGCAGTCACTAACAAACTCAAACACACGCCAACACGAGAGCAGGAAAACAAGTGAACGCAGTAATTGAGCAATGTTGCACTTACAACCGTTGCCAAGTCGTCCTAACACATGATTTTTACCCATTATATTTAAATAAGGAGTTACATTTCCATGTAAATATTTTGAAACTTATTTTTAAATTATAGAAAACATTTCAGATCACGAAATAGCGGTGATGAGCTCAAATTTATTGTCACAGCAATTAAACGTGGCAACGAGTTGCCAGCCAGAAACCGAGATCAAAATAAGCTACTGATGAGTTTTAAAAATTGTTTCCCACTTTTAAGTGCTTCGATACAACTTATTCACAAAGTTTTTAAGTACTTGTTTGAATACTATAGGTGACTACGTAAGGTAATGTTTTTTTAACCGACTTCTTAAAACACTTAAGAAGATGGATTTTTCACCGGCTTTTGACGCACCGAGCGGCAGAGGAACCTCCTTAAGATTCACCGACCACTAATTATATATTTCGTCAATGAATACCGGCCGACGATTATTCATCAATCATTGGTTATTTTGATCATATTGATTGGCTATTTGTTGATTATTTATAGACGGTAAACAATCTCTAATTCATGAATCTGTGATTCATGAATATTTAATTATTTAGCCTAATCCGTATTTGGTGGATTAGAGATGGAATTTTGGTTACATTTTGGCTAGTATAAGAAATTGAAGCGACAACAAATTTTATGGGTGGCTTTATTTTTATTCAAGTCGAGAATATATTTTTGCCAATTGTTAATCGAAAAGCATAATAAAAAACTAATTAGCAATGTTGTTTCGATAAAAATGAATTATCTATGCTTTCATGGCATCATGTAATCTGATTTTCACGGTTGATGAAGGCGTTACTGGGGAAAAATAAAAAAACAGTAATCTCGTATTTTGGCGGGCGTTGATGATGTTTGGCCAGTTTAACATTAGGGATTGTCCGCTCATTGGTATGATCTCTTCTCTTGAATAGCTCCACAAAAAGAGACCTATTTGACTCCCGAGCATCGTGAGATGAAGGCATTCCGATCGTGTCAACTATTTTACAGCCAGAAGATTAGTCACGAGTGTCACAGTTCTGGATGCTGTTGGATGCGAAACGGAACTAGCATCCCCTAAAAGAATACGCAAAATACAAAAAAAAGCCGAAGAGTAGCACAGTGAATGACTGAAATCATTACTGATGCATAAAATACATACAATTTTTAATCTCTACCGTCGGAAGCAAGCGGAAATTTGAAATAATTACCATTAAGTTGTAGCTATGCATGAGTAGCGAAGGAGTAAATAATTAATTACGATGGCGACAGATGTTAAATTTAGCATGCAAATTCTGTACAAATTCATGTACATGTACATGGATAAAATCCTCGGTGACATTTTTTCAAAAATTTTCAATATGATTTTCCACAGTTCCGCATAGTGACAGTAGCGTAAAATCTCAAAGCAATGAGCCACAGTAGCACAGGAGGAACTGTCAGACCTCGCGGAAATTGTCGCTGAATGAGTGCGTACCCATTCTAGGAAGAAAATACTATTTATTATGGTGGTTTAGAGAATTGATATCTTCTATGAACTCTTCGCCAGAGTAATAATTCAGTGGATTCATCGGATCCCTACTTATACACGTATTCCGCAGCCTTTCGTCGTTTCCGCTGGTGCGTACAGCGTCGTCGTCAACCACCTTTTATTTAATTATTTAATATGTTTATTGTTCACCCAACATGATAGACGGAATAATAGGGTAAACTCATACACAGTTAAATATTTGAAAATAGTACAATAGTCTAGGCTGGCTGAATATTACATAGGATCTTAAATAATAATAGTGTTGATAACAAAAAGTGATCATTTTTCCTTGGGAGCTATTTTACAATTTGGATAACATTGATAGAATATCCTTGCGAAACTTATCTTTTGACAAGTATATTTCAGCTCTTCACAATATATGCATTGTAAGGAGCACATATTCTATTTAATGGTGCATTCTTACAATAATTAATTGTTTATTTTTCTTTTATAAAAAGTCCTTTTTGCATCCCTTTCTTTGTCGGGACTATGAAATTTAATTTACCAACTACTTCAACACTTTTACCTTTGTTATTAATATCATGCAGGAAATTAAATCATTCATAAATCTTCATTCACTCTTTGCTTGACGTTTAAACTCTTCCAACATAGTTTTGTAGTCTACATAACTTTCTAACATAGGATAGACCTTGAAGCGTACATTATACAATTGCCTCAAAAATCTTTTTTTTTGGACTCTCTCGAGCATTACATCAGATTTCTTCAAGTGCGTGTTCCAAATCAGAGAGCAATGTTCCAATTTGCTTCTTGCATATGATAAGTACAAAATCTTTAGCACTTTCTCATCAGTAAAATATTTGGAAACACGATACAGAAAACCTATTAATTTATATGCAGACATACTATTACATAAAATATGATTTTTAAAAGTCACATATGTGTCAACATTTACTCCAAGATCTTTTGCTTCTGTTTTTCTTTGTATTTCATGCTATTTCATCGTACAATTATACTTAAAGCACAATCCTCCTTCTTGAATAAGTTACGACAGAACTTATGACAACATTGAAAAAAAAAGTCTCTCTGATTACAAAATTATATTATTTACATCCATATGCACTTTGGAACAGTCTCAATTCTTTTTACGTTTTCATATATCTTGATATCGTCCGCGCTTCTTATTGCACAGGAAATGTGGTAGATTATTAATAAATACAAGAAAGAGGAGCGAACCAAGATTTGAGCTTAGTGGCACCCCAGGTAAGGCAGTGTACACCTCGGATCTTGAGTGTCTGTATACCACGCACTGTTTTAGTTCTCTTAGAAATGGACACGATAATTTGTAAAGAGAACCTGAGATCTCCACGGCTTGAAGCTTCTCTATTAATATTGTGTGATTTACGGTATCAAGAGCCAAAATCGAAATTAATAGTATCAAATTGATATCCTATGTCCATTTCAGTTATCACATAATCTGTGAATACCGATAAATTTGTAATCACGGATCTATTAGCCATGAATCCGTGTTGAACATCGATCACGCGGCTTTTTTACTGAAATTTGACATTAACTCAAATAATTTGGAAAAAAATTGACAAAAGAGTCACTGGGCGATGATCTTCAATATCACCACGTGCTCCTTTTTGAAACACAGGACAAACTTTGGCAATTTCCCCTTTTTGCTGGAAAGATACCATTTTTCAAAGATACATTGAATATATGACATAAAGTTGGTGCTAAGATATCACTACTCCTTTTTACAATATCTGAAGGAATATCATCTGGACCAACAGACCTTTTTGTTTTGGTACTTTTAATTGCATCTTTTACTTCAATATTATTAAGAAATATGTTACTACTACAACCACTTTCAAAAGCTTCCTCCGGAACTTTCTCCATTGCAATAGTGCTCCTCTCATTTACGTAGACTGACATGAAATGACCTCGAAAAGCATTAGCAATTTTACACGGTGACTTTTCCTCATGTCCATCAAATTTCATAATTTCTGGGGCCCCCTTAACGGAATTATTGTCTTTAGCAAATTTCCATAAGCTTAGGCAATTTACTGGGCATATATCATGTTTAATATTTTCTAAGTATAAATGGAAATAATCAATTGCACTCTCCTTACCCTCCAACCTAAGCTCTTTTATATTTCGTCTCATGACAAATCGACCCATTTCTTTTGAACAATCTCCGGTGTCTGCCTTTCTTCTTGATCCTCTTTATTGATTTATAGTTATACAAGGACAAGTATTTATGTTTTGATGATATACACTTAGGAATTCCTACATCCATTGTTTCGTACAGATATATGTAGAATATTTCCAAACCCTTGTCAATGCATTGAATTGACCTGATTGAATTCCAATTCTTACAGCTTAGTTCGAGATTAATTATAAGCAATCACCTCTTTTTAAGTTGTATGAAATGTTTGAAACAATTGAAAGTTTTCTTTCAGTTTTACATGAATATTGAAATTAAATTGCATGGTGGTGAGGATCTTTTTTTAAGAGTAACATATACCTCTGTCTGCGCTGAACAGTGATAACAACATTTGATAGAACCAAATCTAGTATTTTACCATATTGATTATCGATGGTATTTTTTTGTTTTAGCCCCATTATATTTAAAAATATTCCAAGTTCTGCGCAGAACACTTCATTTACTTGGACTTATGACATAAACTTGGGAAACAGTTAAAACATCCAAAATAATTATTTCCTTATTCATTATACTACTGAGAATCACTTTTTTGTAGAAATCGGATTAACTATCAACACCGGAATCCGGGGAAATATACGATACAGAAATACAACCACTTATTTCCATTATCAAAACTCTTTAGCCAAATATTTTCATCAATAGTTTCCAAATCATGAAGCCTCACAGATGAGTACTCATCCTTTACCAACGCATTAACGCCACCATTAGTCTTCTTCTCAGTCAGTGTTTTGTTTCCTGAATAATTTTTGCTGAACCTTTACTCAAAATTATGCATCACTAACTCTGTTACACAACCAGGTTTCACATGAACATATTATTTGGAGATCACTCTCAATCAAGGATACATTGAATTTATTTAATTTTCTACTCATTCCTCTTACATTTTGATAATAAAAGATTAACCCATTATTTGCCGTGGACGGCCAATACATAAGTTCACTATAATGAGTTGAACAGGAATCTGTCTCTCAAGTAAGTGTTTCAATATTGCTTTCATTACGCAGAAAAAAGTTTTTCACCGCCATCACTTTTCCGAGCATAGAGCCTACCCCCTCATACCCACACATATTTTAACTTCCCATCGTGTTTAAGGGCTCTAGCTAGATTAAATAGCCTCCAATAAGCTTGTGTTAAGGACTGGTTAACGTAAATTGGTTTGTCACCGCTAACGGCAATATCCAAATGAAGGGCAGATAGAGTGACGTTTCTTTTCACTCTCTTGGCTCGTATGAAATCTTCGGCCAAACTCAACGGAGGAAATTTATCCACGCCTGGGGGGTTATTTTGTAATTCCACCTCCGTGAGATTGACGTCATAATCGTGGAATATACGCCATTTTTCGTAGTTCAGCTCCAAAAATCCAGAGCGGCGAGACCATCTTCGGATCTCCTCGCGGTGATTTTTCGGGTCTTTTCCAAGAGTCAGCGGCTCTTTCACTTGACTCACCGACTCTTTCCGGTAACCCACTAGTTTCTTCGACTCTTGATCCGTATCTTGTGACTCTAGATCCGTGTGTTTATCTCACCTTTTCGTTAGTTCCATTACAACAAAAATTGAGCTCGTGAGCTGTCGCCACTATAGCTCAACTTTGCTCGAGGAGAAAATCGCGGAAGCGCGGGAATTTGATTCATATAAACATGCGAACGGCTGTAATACGCACGTGAAATTCTTCAAGTGCCCGGATGTATTTGCCACTGGGAGGCATTTTTTTGTTTGAAAAGGTCATATTATTTATGTTTCTGTATGCCTATGTATTCTTAGAGCATGGGAAAATGCGTTTGGATATTAATATCATCATTTTAGTTGTGAGCATAAGGACTATACGTGCTTGTAAACCATTTCCCTTGGTAATTCACCGGGCACTGTGTAAAGGGTCTGTTTCCATTAAAGCTATTGGATGATTGCTGATATTTCGTTTTGTTCCTTCAGTGCGTGATAGTTCGCCGCGTTATGAAAAAATAGTCCAAAAGAAGAAAATTCTTTTAGTTCAGGATTTGATACTACAAATTTTGCATCTTTAAAAACACTACCATTGTGTTCAAAATGATATAGGCCCAGTAATGAACCACAGGAGAACATTATTTTGCAAGTAACGAAATCCTTAGGGTCGTTTGCGAAGCTACCTGAGATCTGTCAACGTCTTTTGTACGTTAGAGGATTACGCAATACTTTGTTAACACAATTTTTTCATTCCAAAGGCCAACGCCGAAAGCTAGCAGTATTTGAGGGTGGATATGCTTGTGCGTCACTTTCAGTCATTTCGCTGTTGGGAAATGTCTCCTCACGGCCACAGCCGCACATGACCTTACTATTTATTTCATACAGTGTTAGCCGTTACATACAGTGTTAGTTTACGTTCATCGTGGTTGCCTTCACTTATTAAAGACTGCTGTGATTTTCGAAGTATATATTCACGTTACCTTTTATGCTTTAGTCTTTGGGTTGCTGTTGTTGTCTCTTAGGGGGTTAATATTTAAAAAAAATTATAATTCACGTGAAGACGTAGAAACTGGTATTGAAAAAAATTAAGTTATAATCGCTAAAATTTACATTTTTCTAATGATTATCAGTCCTATTAAGTGAAGCCTCTGAAACTTTCCTCTTGACCGACTTTAACTTCTGCCTTTGGGTGAGGCTGTCGCGTTCAAAATATAAATACTATGTTCCTCGGCGAAATAGTTGACACTATTTCGCACGGAATTTGTTGGGTATTAGTTTATTCAAGTCTTCGTCATAAAGTAGAAGTCAGTCACAGAGAAAACCACCGACCAAAAGTTTAGACAGAAGTATTATTATAGCCCTCCTCACACGATTTGAGAATAAGTCTCGAACAAAGGACGTTGAACAGGGAATCTTAAATGTTTAATGTCTTTAACACAATTAAAACAATCGTCTTAAACTGACCATTAGAGACGGATATTTAATGAAAATTGTTCAGGAATACTTGAAGCAACTTGAAAGGTCTTACACTCTGATTCAAGAGAAAAGCCGATTTTAATCCCTCCGTGCGTCATACAAATAGTAATAGGAAACAGTAGGTATTCCCAAACGGATAATTAGTCCAAATGCTTAAAATGAACCTCAGCCTCATTCCATAACTTCTGATGAGCCGCCCAAAAACTGAGAGACTTAAAATTCAGAGAGAGAGAGAGAGATGCACACGACTAATTTGGCAACATGGCATAATCGCTCCATTGTTGAAATTCACTTTTCTCAGTTACGATCAGGTGACATTGATGCACCAAGAAAAATCTTCAGTTTAATGGCATTAATCGCAGAAAGTTACTGTTATTGTATCACGTTATTCAAAGAATTTGTAGATGAAAAGCCTGAATGACGCCTTACCTTCCTCGGGATAAAGTTAATTGAATACATTTGTTATTTTTAAAACCAAAGCGGTTAAGACTGGCGATCTCCTCAGCTCAAAAAATAATTTAAATTAAGTGCACTCGACGGTCAACCGTCCTTTAAGATTTGCGACAAAAAAAGTACTGGCGAGAGTACTGGGATAAATTAAGACATTTTTTTCACCATCAGCAATTCCCTCTTTTGAAAGTCAAAAAATGACTGAAGCGGAAATGATGATCAATGATCAATGAGGTCAAGGAATAAAAATGAGTATGACACATCATTAGAATTGATGTCGTAACGGAGCAAAATGAAAAAACCTAAACATGGACATGAATTCGGACAAATGTTGGTTTATTTACATAACACGATGTTCTCTGCTACAGTCACAGGAAAGTTTCACGTGTTAATAATTATGAAGCAAATCTAACTAAATTGTGGATAACAGTGCCCGAAGTGATATGCGCCAAAAATAATAAAAAACATATAATGAGGTCTTTACAAGCAAATGGTGTACTTACATTTTACGGACTTTTGCTCCACGAATTTTGACAGCATTAAATCGGTCGTCCTTCCTCATAAAATGCCTACGATAATCACTAAGCGAGTGCTCGGAACGGAATCGCTATTGAGGTTTCAGTTGGTTTCATTGCCCGTTTAAATAATTAGTCACATGCCCCGCGGTACATGCGACATGCCCGTGGCTTCGCGGACATGATTCTGGGTTTATTTGAGGAATGGACGAAGTTTCGTTGAGAGCAAAACGGTCTCCGCTTCACAAGGATACCTATGTCGGGCGCCGAACAAGCAATGTCTCTTAATTATCTTAGAACTTCACATGATAGTGCAGTTTCCCAGCCACGTATGCGAGCAAGTGTTCCGAGGGATGTGAGATAGTTCTTCAACTTTTTATACTAAGGTTACTATGCGAGATTTATACAAGATAAAAGTATCGTTTTTTTTCAAGTCCGAATTAAATATAGTCATGTCCAATTGATATACCATAAATACAATTGACGATATTTTCCTAATATATGAATTTTAGTGTTATTTGACTTCCTGTTTTCTTTTAATTGGCACCGTGCAGTTACATTTTTGAATGCGACATTAAAAATAGGAGTAAAGCCTGAGGTTTCGTGTTTTGAAGTGAATTAAGTTCGAGTTTTACATTATATTATTTATTTGTGGTATGTGTTCCTGCGAAGAACGCAAGGATATATCATGCATGGATGAAAGTTTAATTTTTCTCAAAGTTCCACGCAACTTTTACTTTGTTGCGATGTGTTTTCTTTTTAATGTGTTTCATTTTTTATATATTAATAAAATGGTGTATTAAAATGGCTCAGGGTGACTTATCTTTAATTATTGCGTAAATTATTACTTTTGAGTTGAGCGAAAGCATATTGAAATCTTTTCGGGGTGTGTGTGTGTGTATAAAGTTGGCTGGAAACCTCTGTGTAAATGTAGAGCGTGGATTTTGACACTAATTATTCAGACTGAGGGCCATCTTCACGCGTGGGTTCATTGGAAATGCACGCGAGGAAAAATTGCACGTGCATCAACCATCATCAATGAGTCGTCATCGTATGAGAATAGAGGTGTCAGTGGAGGGGAGTCACACTCAAGTAGTGAGTCATGACCGTTGGCGTCAAATCTATCCACATTTATTGCTCTTTCTACGCGAAAACATAGACTTATGAAGTTTTAGGCGTCGTGAACATGGTTAGGCTGACGCGCGGCTGGTCTGCGGCCATCACAGGCAAGTCTGCACGTGGAAGTTGAAGACCGTCCCTCCGGCGCGTGGCATTTGGTGCCGCTTCAGTCGCACTGGCACTGTTCGTCACAGGCGCAGAGGGGAGATCCTGCAGGGTCGTTAGGGCAAGGCGCGTCTTCGCAGCTCCTGTGAGGACGGATGTGATCTCGCAACAAATGTTTAGACATATTTTCTCTCAATCAATGTCAAAAGAAACTAATGATGCTACATAAGTTGAAAGAGATATCTCGAAATTGGTACAAATCGAATCAACGATTTACTGAGTAACGAAAGAATTAAATGTACATTATTCCCTTGGGAATGGTTTTCATAGAATGCTTTTCTGAAGACTAAAAGAATTTAAATAGTTATTTTCTCATTTATTGACAAACACTTTCTGATTTGATGGATAGACTCTCACTCTCTCTCTCCCTCTCTCTCTCTCTCTCTCTCCAACTTGATGATTGTTAGTTCTTAATTAAAAATGATCGAAGTGTGCCGACTCGTTTTCAATGCATCGACGCAAATTTCGCCGGGTTCTCCGTCAAATTTCGTGGAAACGTTCCTCTCCTCACTCATGTGCATGAATGAGTAGGTGAATCGTTTCACTTCCCAAAGAACTTCGACACGCCAAAAGAATACCCATCGATAGATCCATAACTGAGAGACAAGAATTAGATTCGACATCGATACCGAGGTGTACTTCGATACTGAAGGTTTCGATTCCACAGTGTGAGTACTCATTCGAGTAAATTGTCGAAAGAAAAGTATCGAATACAAAGGTTCTTGGGATCGAAATGAATGAATCGGTTAATTGTATATTATGGGCACTTTTTCAGTGTCCCTATCTGTGTCAGTGTGCGACCCTTTCCCTTTGTGGTGTGCGGAGGGCGGGTGATCTGATATGGGGACGAGTGCGTTCCCGCATCCGGGACGCAAGTCTTGGTGAAGTTGTCGTTTACATCTCGAGGAACGGACACTACTTTTCCAGCGAGTGCTTGACGCCCCGGATGCAGCACTATACTACTTCCGCACCTGTCTACGGGGTTGGGGAATCTCTGCTCGTCGCCTGGACCCAAGTCATCCGGACATGGCGAATTTTCGTATTTGCACGGGCATTTACGCAGAAAAGCTAATGTAAATGGCTCTAAAGAAGGCAAGAGGGGTAAATGTTGGAAGAGTAAAAATAAAAACTATTAAATATGCTGACTATCAAGCGATTGTGGCAGAGACAGAAAAACATGGAAAGCATATATACGGTTGGAGAAATGTATGGAATGAAAGTAAATGTTAATAAAACAAAGGTTATAAGGATCGGGAGGGAAGAAGGCGATGACAATATCATAATGAAAGGTCAGAGACTAGAACAAGTAGAATATTTCAGATACCTTGGTAGCCTGATAATTATAGACGGAAACTCTACTCAGAAAATCAAGAGTAGAATATCCATGGGAAAGAAAGCCTTTGAAAAAACAAAAGCTCTATTAACTGTCAACTGACCAAGTTTTGGAAATGATTGACGAGAAAAGATCAATCATGAATGCAATAAGAAGAAAGAAGGCAAACTGGTTGGGGCATGTCATGAGGCATGACTGCCTTGACAGATTTGAGGGAGAACAGGAGTTACCAAGAGGTGAAAATGAGGGCGCAAAATGGAGACGGTTGGAGGAGTTCAGCTGGAACCTGTCTTAAGACATATGTACATTGATGATGATTTGTCGGGGTTAGGTCCGCAGGGAATCACATGCGAACTGTGAGGTATGAAGGACCGATGATGCAAGGGCATTCTTTAGGAGTGGGTAGGTGGTAGACGTCGGGATGATAAATGCAGTACTTGCATGGACTCATGGGGTTTTTGACCGGGTAACCCGAGAAACTCCAACAAGGAATGTTGCTGCAATCTTCCGGACGGAATTCTCGTATGCACATGTCCTCTCCTTTCCGCGTGGTCGGCTTGAATATTCCGCCGTGTGAAAACGGAGCGTGCTCTGCAAACTCCTGACCTCCCAAACAGTAACATGCGGCGCACTCGTCGACCGAGCAACGTGGGAATACAAGTCCATAGGGGTTATCTCGGCATCTGTAGCAAAAAGATGAAGTGTGATTTCAAATTCGATCCAGGAAAGGAAATCGGACGAGACGCCAGTCAGTGTCCTGGTCAGTGGAAGCACCATCGCTGTTTGCCATCGAGGAGCATTCGTACAATCAAATGTGAATTTTCATCTGATTATATCCTCCGGAGACCTTCCGTTCATTGTAATGGACGTGCAGGTTTTTCGTGACTACAATTAAGATTCAGCTATAGCCGTATAAGATCCCAGTGGCAATTATAATTAAAAACACATTGCTGGTACCAAGGATGTTCGTTCAAAAACACAATTTCAAAAATCTCACAGCATGAGATGCGTTTGGAGGGAAATCATGTCTAGTAAGTAGCAAGAGAATACCATTAAATAATTCTCGTATCCCAGGGAAATGTCACTCCACGCAGAATACCCTAATTTTTGCAAAAACGAAGAAGTATGTCCTACTACTACGTTAGTAAACGAGCGTTATTCCAGATCGTGTTTTGCAAAAGTTGTTTCGCCGCTCATGTCACCACAAACTGTTTCATTTTGTGGTGACATGAGCGGCGAAACAATTCGCGCGTCGAGGAAGGAAGTTGTTTAAGGGTCAAGTATCACGCTAGATGAGTGAGCCGTTTCTCGATTTTTTTCTCGTTTGAATGTTTTCCCCCACCAAATGAGTAAAAATAACGACTATTATTTGCTTCTTTGAAGAAAATGAATGCCGTGAATAGCTTTTTAAACTGTGAAAGTGTTCAACAGGGATGATTATCGATTGATGGGACCAAGCTTGGAAACTGCAAAACGAGAGATAGTTCACCCCTTCAGGAGGATAGCAACATTTTGATAAGATCAGCGGGATTGCAGCTCCTACCAGTTTCAGGGGGAGAGGTAAATTCCAGGCGAACACAATCATGTGAAGACGACGGGATTCGAACCTTCGACCTCGACCGATAGCTGTGCTTTACTCAAACGCCACCGATAAGAATCACAATGTCAAGAATGTTCCACAAATAAGATGAAATCCTTTAAACAAAGCAAGGAAAGATCGGATCCTAATGTTTAATTTTTGAATAATTAATTGTGGAACATAGAATGGGTGAATTGTAAATAGGTATCGATGCGCTGTAGACGAAAACGTCTCGTTAGGAGAATCTCTCTGCCACCCCTGCCACCGGCCCTGGTCTACATCTACGAGGTACCGTGCAAGCCACCACTACGGTTCTTGGCACGGGATTATTCCACACCAGACGTGCAGCACTCTTCCCAGTCCAAATCAGAACCTCGTACGTTCGCCCTGATGCCGGGCGCAGGCCAAAAGCAGTCAGGTTAACTGTTCGCATTCGGACTAGAAACAAGGGAAGAGTCATCCGTCGACGAACCTTCCAGCATGCAGCACACTCGTTATGATAAATCTACATGTTTGAAACCATTAATATTATAGATAAATTATACTATAAGATACTAAATCATGTCGGACATTTCAAGCGGAGTAAGTTGTTAATAATGATGGTATGTTATTAAACTTGAGTGCAGAGTCTGCTTTATCTTTTGAGGATCAGAGTTTTATTATACTGTTTTATCGCAACTATTATGGTTCCTCACTATGCGCGGAAAAAACGACATTTTAAATCTATCGATTCCACAGTATACTTTCTTTATCTTATGCCTTTGATCGTTTCTACGATAAAGGTTTGGCTCTGGCAAAATGTGTTTCACGTCCGTAAAAGAAAACAGCCGACCACCGTTCGTCATCGACGCCACTCAAAATCCTTGGCTGACACTGTACTTCGCTGTCTTGCCGTGTCTTGCTGTGTCTTGCTGTAGTGAACGGGGAAATGAGCGTGGATTACTCGCAAAATGAATGCAGTACCATCGATATAAAGCTTTGCAAGCCACATCAAGGATGTGCGGCAGGGGGTGAGTCATCTCCAACATACACTATATAATACCAGTCACTTTCACCAGCGTGTACTGCACTTAATTAATGCTACCAATGCTACATAAACTATTTGCATTAATTTAGTGCATTATGATTAGTGCATTTACGTAAACTGGATAAAAGACACAAGCAGAAATCAAGCAAAACATGATCTTAGTACTACTTTGCAGATTAAGAAACAAGCGTTGGGGAGCCAATCAACTGATCAGCAACACCTAATCATCTAAGTCTTCTAATCTACTTCAAATTCTCATCTACCCCATTTATCGGAAATGACCTGCCCTCGAACTGCGTGGAGCGATTTTGATTTATGTGTAGAGTTGCGTGGAACTTTGATAACATTTTCTTCCTGAACTCTAAAAGTGATTTGAGCGAAAAAAATGGATTATTCCGATGTTTTGCGACTCAGTGCTTTTCAGTCCTCATATGACCTATGAGATGTATTTCATAATAGTTTGGTTGCATATGCACAGATATGTGAAATATTATTAAAGTGAATATATAATGTTAATATTAAAGTGAAATAAATAAATTCTTATGACTAGAATTGTTGTCGCGCCGGTTCCAATGTTCGAAAACAACATTTCCATATAATTTCTTCGACACTTCGAATGTTGCGCTGACAAATTCACTTTTATACGTCTCACAAAATTACATTTAGTCATTTACAATAATGGAATACGGAAAAATCATTTTAAATGTGATTACTTTATCACTTTCATTAGCGTCAGTACGGTGAGTTTCAACGTACAAACAAATGCAGTTCAGTAAAATTTGGCGCAAATTTTTCCCAGTTAAGATTATTTAAACGTGCACTCAGGGTTACCGCTCCGGCCACCCTACTAATAGAGGTTAATATGTTTATGATGTAGAACGTTGTTAATGAAATCGCTTAATTGACCACTCATTATAATTATTCACTCATTATTTGTGACTGGCTCCTCCTGAGAAACGCTATTTCGGTCTCTATAGTGTTTGGCGTGAGTTTCCGAAGGCGTTGGGCAATTGCGTTCTTTGGTTCGGTGTGTGCTTACCTTATTTCGGAGCAGTTGGTGCGTTGTAAGGTGAGGCTTCGACTGCACAAGCCGCCAAGAGGAAAGCGATGCCTAGCGAGAATTTCTGCCATGTGAACCCAGCAATTAACGATTTGGTCAACTGCCCTCAGACCGCAGCGTTGGAACATGGCCCATTGAAGTCTCAAGATGACGCGGCTGGCAACATGAAAGTGTAAATCTCAAGCCGGTGAAGTTCCCATAGGGTTTGCAGCTGGGTAAGGAAGGCCATTGCTGCCAACGTTTCGGCTGGAAACCCAAGACAACTTCACCAGCCATGGTCACCGGGAAGACACCAAATCCTTCATCGTGAACTTTCTCAAGTCGAGATAATATTCTAATCCAACAATTCCAAAAATGTCGCCAAAAGAATCGGATGACTTGACCTCAAAAGAAGCCTTCCATCAAATGATTCCGCTGATTCGTGTTTTGAATTTTGCTGCCATGGTGAATCTCTTTGGATTGCATTTCTCCGTATTTACTTAATGTATGACATGAGCATGTTCAGTTTCATTGACTATCGATTGTTACCTGTTCCCATTTCTCCCGTAAATCTTTCCAGTCTGCCCAAATTTTCCGACTCCGACCACATTGGTCGCATGTAGTTATGCCTGCTTCTCTTCGACCCGCATTCACAAAACAAATGCTTTCGTCGAAGCGGACCTCTTCCTCATGCAGCACATGAAGCGATCTCTTTATCACGACCCCAGAAAACGCGTGATCTGCGCTGCCTTGAGATGTCGCCTTGATACGATAGATCACCACCACCTTGCAATGTCCTCCTTCCCTTGGCTACAGGAATATTGCCCAAAGGATCTCTCTGCAACTTCTGATTACGAAATTACTATGTTTCGTCTGTTGTCATTCGAGCTGAAGAAAATTATAATCCAAATGACGTGCAGCGCTCACCTTTCATTGTCGAAAGGGGAAGCGGCCACTCCCTTGCCGTAAAAGGTTACCTTCCCTCATCTGAACTCCGCTCGAAAGTGAGCGAGGAAACTTGAGGGAGTCTCTTTTATACCGTCACAAAGCAGTGTTGATCGTGTTTTTTTATTTCTCGAGATAGAGGGGTTCACCGACAATTCTTGAATATAGAAGGCGTGCAGATACGCGGGACGCTGAATAAATTTTTTTTCGGAAGAGATTCCATCTCCGAAATCATAGCGATCTTATCTTAATGGTTGTATTATTGGAACATTTTTTCAAATTTTCAGTGGATTCTGGCAATTACTCCTGAATATCATGAGATCCCTGCGGATTAAATCATTCAGAATTAATGCAAGCTTCATAAATAATCCCTCTGACATATGGGCTTTTAGAGACACCGACTTAAACCGAAGTATTATTGAACCATGAAAATAAACATACGCATCAGTGTTATTTATCTCATCACACTGTATGTTACGTGAAGGCGTTATTATCGTACTTTTGGAACCCAGCCTACGGATCCAAAGCCCCTTATTCCTCTTCATCGAGTTTGATCGAATAGCCGTACAAAATATTCTTTCTAGAAATCCTTAGAAATTCGCCTACAAACCTCCGAACGTGAGCCAAGAAATATCTCGAATATGGGACAAACACAAGTTTGTGATTCAGGGTTCAATCCCGGAAATTTTGCGTAAAAAATTACCTTTACTGTGGTATGAAAGATCTAAGGTTCTGAAAGATCTTAGGTTTTCCTAGCGTATCTGCTGGATGTTTCTCGGATGTGTTCCACCGGGGAAGAGGGTTCCTACGTTCCGGAGATCGACTTGATCTCCATCTTCAGGGGTTCTGAACTGTGGTATATTTGGATTGCTCTGTATCCACTTCAAGTGCAGTTAAAGCGCTTCTCTGTACTTATTTTGAGTTTTTGTGGGTAATTTTATCAGACAACAGACAATTTTTAATATCTGCCCTGAGTTTGTGATTGTACGAAAATTTGTACAATCGCAGTTAAGTTTGAGAAATCTCAGCAGAAATAAAGGTCGCTCTCATGAGTCGTTTATCAGAAAAATGTACCGACTAGAGGAGCAGAAAATCTTTCTCGAGGAGACGTTGATTTTAGTGCTGAATCAGTTGTTATGGGAAATGCGGGAGACCCCCTCCCCCGCCCCCATTCGTGGCCTGGTAAGTGCCTGTTGTCATCGACAGCCGTTCCCGGGCCTCGCGAGCGCGGATTTCATTTATTATTATTATTTATTCATTTATTTTATTTATCTTGGAAATTGTCCACGTACAACATTCTTGTCAATTTACAGCGGCTCAATATTACAACACATGAAAAGATTGACAAATTCGTTCAAACATAAATAAGATCAATAGCGGGGATCGGGTTGGTGTGGTGGCTAGAGTACTGGCTAACCACACGGACGTCCAGGGTTCAAATCCCTTTCAGAAGAAACCTGATCCCTACTTGAGTGTCTTGTGGAGGGCACTTCAAGTACAGTACTCCGTCTGTCGGATGAGACGTTAAACCGTGGTCCCCTTGGCGCCTTTCGTTAAGAGCAGGCTGATTCCGACGCCTGGTTTCAATCCGCCCTTCCTCCCTTTACCTATCCCCTATGGCGCAAATGACCTTAGCCGTCGGCCGCCTCCCCAAATATCCAATCCAATCCAAGATCAATAGCAATATTGAAAAAATATTGTTGTGTCCCATTTGGGAAACACACGGAGGGAAAACGTAACTCAGGCAGACCGTCATGTCGCTCAGGGACCAAGGAAGATCAATAAGTACTCACAAGCCTTAAATACTGCATTTGTCGTAGACGCCCTCTTACATTAATTGTGGCTAAACGGCTACTGCTCAAAACTGGTCGTGGCGTTGGCCTCGGTGTCCTTTGGGGATCGTCTAGACCTGTCCTCGGCGCCGACGGCTTCTGAGGTCCGGCAATGGCGTCTCGGAGAGAGTGACGACGGCTAACTGCTGACTACTGACTGCGAACTCGTACTGAAGTCCTACTGAACTCGGCTACTCATGAACTCATTACTCATGCTCTGTGGCTTTAGCCGAAGTTTATATAGTGTGGCCCATAGCTTGGCTGCGCCCGATACGCACACCAGCCTACAATTGTCTTTCACGCAGAAAAGCTTGTCATCACAAAAATTTATAACGTCTTTGCGAATTTTGCTTTGGTCTAATTACTAATTGAGTTACCGCGGGGGAGAGAGTCCTCATATTTTTGGCAGGAGACAATCACTTTGACCCGTCTCCGCGAAAAGTGTCGGACTCTCCCTTGCTCTCTTATTGGGTATTGCAATGCAGACAACTTTTTGTGGACAAATTTATGGGCCTTCTTTAAATCTATCCCAAATGTTATAGGTGGGGGTTAGAAAAAGACGCAATGCTCGCCATCTGACTTGTTTGCACGTTACACGGATATTGCGGTTCACTGTGGAGTTGACTCTTGCGATGGAAATATCCTAGGTAACTCCTTGGAGGAGAGAAACAAAAACGGGACAAAATTGTCAGGAAGTGAGTGAATAAAGGAGGAGAGGCAGGAGAGAAGGGAGCGTTTGATAATCTGGGAATTGGCGCATTTTGGACTGAAGAAAATGAGTGCGAGTTGGCCTACACAAGACTCAAACTCTGAGGCTTAATCAGTTCAGGACAGTCAGCAATCAAGTTGAGAATGCTGTAGATGAGTCAGTTTTAAGCCTTAATTTTGGGAGGTCAGGAACGAAGAGAGTAGACATAATGGTATCGGCTGGTGTATTGTGAATATGGGAGACTATATTTAACTATCTTGCTGAAGAAAGAAGTAAAACTATCAAAAGTCAAATATTAAATGAAAAGGTGTTGGACCAAATGGAAGAACAATACATAATGAGTCGGAGGACAATAGTGGAAAAATATGAGCGTGATGCTTGTGGATCTGCAATTTCATCTCCCAAGGATAAACATAGCTTTACTTTTGACAATCAGGATATCGTCAGAGTGAATTTGTTTATGATCCATCGAAACACCGAGGTCTTTCGTTAGAGATCTGATTTCACATTCAAACATTCGAGGTTTCTTTCAGCTAGAGTCCTCATCACTCACATAGCGTCCCACGTTCCCGTTCCTCTTCTGAATCCAAACTGGTCGTCGCCCAGGTATTCCTTTGCGCTGCTCTATTGAATTATATTTATAGATTACTTCGAGCGCATTGGACAGTGTTCTACGGTCTTCGCAAGTATTTCCCTTGCTCTTCTTTTGCATTGGAAAAAACTTTGTCCTCAGGGATTCCTCCGTTCACACTCCATCCTCATAAATCCAACTAATTAGCTCAAAAAGTTTCCCTCTTCCGTTTTATCCTGTATTCTTAAGAAACCCAGCATTCACGTCTATCTATTCGTACCTCCATATACCTTTTCATGTCTCGTAGTGCTCTTTCAATTTCACTTTCAGAGATACCTAGTCCCATGCCATCTCTGTTGATGCCACCTCTTCCCTTTTCTATATCCAACCCCTTAAAGGGCCTTCTTCCCTTTTATCACAGAGCTGCTCTTCGACGCATTCCTTCCTCCGCTCCTGGACCCCTCTTGTTTCGACGACGAACGCTTTTCCTGTCTCTTCTGACATCATCGCAATTTCCCATTCATAAAATTCGTATTCCTGTTCAGTGTGTTTGCCAATCCCTCTTTTTGCCAATAATGCAAGGAGTCATGATGTGGCATTCCAACAATGCCTCGCTTGACTTCTTTGTTTCTCTTCTTAGAATCTCGTTCGATTCCTGGTGTTTTCATTTGCCTAAATTTGAGCTTATGACCTTTCATTTCCATTACTTCTGCGTCCATATTACCCCACCTCCTTCGTGTATCACGGATTTCTAATCGTAGTTGCACTCACTTTGTTCTACCGCCCCTTATGCCGCATACACACACTTCCTCCTTTCAGTCTTTCCCACTCATCTCCCACTTGTCTCAGTCCAGGATCCGCATTCATGATTTTCATCTGTCTGCTCTCAATAATTACACCTCATTGCTCCAGTCAGAGCCCCTGTGTTTCACTTTCGTACCCTACACGCTGTCTTTTTGAGTTTAATGAGGAATTGCAAGAATGATAAGTTGCGATATGCATTAACCCCTGCTTAGGTTTATAAAACCATTTTTCAATCTGGATCTATTCATTTAATGATCCACCTGGAACCTGTCTGTGTCCTCCGAGTGTTTTGTGTCAAGAGTGACGTCTGAACAATGCATTTCTACTCGCTACGTCATTTCTTCGGCGCAAATCCAAAGTGTTCTTGCCGTGGTCAATTCTATTTACCAGTCCATTATCACCCGCATATTTCACCCTTCACCCAATATCGCGTTCCGATCCACCATCACTACCAACAATACTTACTTTTTACATTAAACGCTTGTATTAACTTACGATTCGTTAATATGGACGGTAAAAATTACCATCGTCGCTAGCAAGTAACTTTAGTTTCTATTAATGTACATAATGACCCCGAGGAAGATGGCAGACTACGCCTTCGAAACGTCGGTGCCAATAACCACCATCACCCGGTTGGAAAGCCGAGAGCTATGTATTCTACATTATGTCCGTTTATTTTGGAATGGTTAAATGCATACACTTAGTGAAGAATATTTGAAAATATAATTTAAAAGGCTTAATATTATGTAAGTTTAAATTTGATTTATTTTTTATTGATTATTTTTCGAGATAATTCTTGATTTTCATATTCATGCTAAATAACTTACGCGGCTTACATACCACTACACAGCGCGAACGCCGGGTTGAGAATGGGACATTTGGGCACGGAACACGTGCCGCCGGGAAGTGGCGGAATCTGCGGGGTGTAGGGGGCCTTCCTTGGGCGCAAAAATGCAACAGAAACTGGTGAAGACAATTTGGCGCCGGGAAGTGACGGAATCAACAGGATGCAGGGAGCCTTCCTTGGGGGAAAGAAAGCTACAGAAACTGGGGAAGATGCCGTACCTGAGTGAATGGCCCCCGCAAAACAAAAGAAGGCAGGGGCGGGAGAGGGTCTGTCCCTCTCTCTCTCTCTTCTCTCCCTCCTTCTCATATATATATATATGCACGAAGAGTGAAAAGGGAGACAGAGACAGCGTCGGTCGGAACAGCGACACTCATTGCTGAAGAAGTGACCACAGTTTGATCGATGCCAACTCATGTTTAAAAAACTAAAGAAGTAAACAACAAGGAATCACTGGCAGCTGGAAAGATAACGTTTAAATTAAGGATGAGTCGAATCCAAATGTCGATTCTCGATTCCACCGATTCTCAGGATTATAATCGGTATCGAGAATCGATCGCCTAAAGTCAATTCCATCGATTACAGATAGATAAATATTAAAATCAAATTTTATTTATCACATCATATTAGTCTCAGTAATTTTGGGTGTAGGCTATCAATTTGTACTTTTTGTGTACTACCTCAATAAGCTGACAATATATTTGCCATTTGTTAATAAATATACTTTTTAAGTGACTTAATTGTTATTTTATTTCAGCCAATACTTGAATTTAAATAATAGTCGTACGCTACTGGTATATCAATAACCCACCTGTTATTGGGAATAAGAATCTATAGAATCGAGAATCGGGAATCGATTTTAAAGAATTGGAATCGAAAAAAAGTGGAATCGACTCATCCCTAGTTCATATATTTGCGCAAATACCAATGGACAAAGGGAATGTAATATCGAAGAATAAAAGAGCCGAGATAATCCAAGACTTTCAGGCAATTAGCAATACGGCTCATGCATAAAAAATTCTGATCGGAATCATCTTCAAGAAAATGGAGGAGAAGATATAATAATTCCTCGATTGAGGCAGGTTCAGTTTCAGGCGCGTGACAGCAGAGCACATCATTTGGCTCATCAGGGCTATGTTCAGAGAAATTTTGGAAAGAGATGAATTCATCGGACAAACTTTGTGGTTTATCGGCGAATAAAAACAAAAATGGAAGGAGCATGAAGTGGGAGGAATCGCAGAGGAACACGAGATATGGAATACATAAAGTGAATTATTGAAGAACATCACATTAAATGATTGTGTTGAGTGGAAGCGGATAGCGAGTGGAGCGGAGTATTGCGGCGACTTCTGCTGCAAACCAATCACCGCATTGATTTCCACTGTCGATGCTGATGTTTTTGCTCTGCACTTCGATGATTGCACCCATAGGAGATATTCCTAGTTTTAATTTTCAACGTTTTCGGTATTTTTTTGGAATTAGAAGGTGCTCTGACATCAAATGGCAGCTCAGCATGATGAATGCTCGTGGTAAATGGTCAGGTGAGATGACGAACAATTGTAGCCATGAGGCAATGAAGTCGATTCCTGAATGACATCTCGAGATAAGATGAAGGAAGAAGGACTATGTGTATGTATGAAGGACTCGCACTTCACCTGATTGCGTTCATTATCTCTCTCATTTAGGAAACCAATCAATGTACACGAGAAAATAAATAGCTCTACAAATTGATTTCTCCCAAAATCTGAGACGAGAACAGAAATGAATAAAGCATTGTCCTCCGTATCTTTTGAGTGGCGCGATAATGTCAAGTGAAATTTAATTAAGACACGTCCTAATCTTGCTGGATTTGATGCAGATGGCAATCGCCAAACGGCGATTTTCCTCGCAGCGCTGTAGTGATTGTTTTCATGGCCTCGGCATCCGGCCGATTATCGTGAAATACGTGACTGCAACCGTCAAATGGAGGAAAGATCCAATGTTTCTCGCGTAGTCAGCCGTACTTGTTTATCTACAGGCCAGTATACCAATTACCTGTGTATGTGTGTGTTTATATGATAGTAAAAGGTGCCTGCACATAGAAATCGAAGTTAGTAACTACGGAATTCTGAGCTGTAATGATAGGTCCACAAGTGATAAATGATCAACTCTAATTTAATTGGATACGTGTACAGTAAATAAATGTGTCCGCCATTTATTCATCAAAATAAAAAAATAAAGATACTGTTTGCTGTGAAGGTACAGTCACTTCATAAAATATCGCGACCCACTACGCTAGCAGTTCGTATAGGTCGGCTGTCGAAGCTCAAAGTACGTTGGCCATCCTGGGTCGTCTTCGGTGACTATGAGAGTAGTCGGGTACACTACGATATATATTCTAAGTCAAGTGGGACTAAACTCCGACATTGCTATCGACTTCGTCCGCGTTGGAAAGCTGACTTTGAAATGAATAAACTGCGGGAAGGAAGGGTATTCGCAACCCAGAGGCATCGTAATCATACTCGGCAGATCTCTTACGAAGACGAAAATGGAAAGAGCTCCTCTTCGCGAAACCAGCCCAACCCAGCGCGCTCTGATGGGTGGGCTTGGTGAGAGGCGGGCGCCGAGTCAAGAGTCAATAGATATCATAATTTTCCATCAGGCGGGCAACTTAAAATATCAGCCTATAATGCACAAAAGGCTCACCAGTTTGCATAGCCTAGTCGATAGCAGTGCCCATTCTCCTTCGTGCATAGGTTGGAGCTCGTATTTACGTGCATTTGGCTCTTCTTCGTTTTACCTTCCCCCGATTTCACTCGCATAATCACTCAACTCCATTCAATATTGCCTTTTCACCACATTCCCCTTCTTACTTCTCTAGCCGAATACATCCTCATGGCCACTCTAGGAGCAAGTCTGTCCTCTCCTCTGAACGAGAGCTCTCCCATAATGCAGTCCCACTTAACCTGGCGCTTTGTCTCATGGACAATGAAAAGTGTACCTGCAAATTCTCATAGCTACCAGAGACGGCCCAGGATAGCCAACGTAATTTGAGCTTCGACAGCCGACCTTTACGATCCGCTAGTCTAGCGTGTCACGATACTTTTTGAAGTGACTGTACTTAAACTGTTATGTCCTCTCAATTTGAAGCAAATACACTCTCATATTCTACACCTATAATTGCCACTTCCATAGTTCTAGTCATGACTAAATTGTTGCATTCAAACTGTAGAGACGTCATACAATCATATGAATGGAGGCTTCATTAATGTTAAATTTTGATTTCGTAGCCATAATTTAGTTCAACTCTGATCGTTTTAGGTGTATTTTACGAATTTCGAAATTCATAAAATATTCCACCCTGGGCCCAATCATTGCCACACTATTCCAGTTCGTGAGCAAATAGTCTCTTCGTGGCCTCATAATCGGTCCGTTTTTTCAGTTTGAGTATATTTTTAAGGGAAATATCAGTTTACTGTTGTTCATGCTCCTCCTATGCTGTTAAAACAAATAGAATGTTTACAAAACACGTGCCCTCTCGGAAAACGCGAAACTCTCGCACTTGTTTCCGCCTGATATAAATCTTGGCAATATTTTACTAAAGAAGTCATACGCGATTCGTATTTTACAGCAATGAATTCGGAACATAAATTCATCATTAGTGGAATCATCAACCCAAGGAGAATGTTTCTTGGCTATTGATGTATGGAGAACCTGTCGCTCATTCTCGCTGTATAAACGGACAATTTCCTATGAAACAGACGAAAAACTATTTCATGTGCCGAAGAAAAAGCCGCACCCGATATGTCTTGAAACAATCATGATGTGAAAGTGCAAAAGTTCGAGAAATATTTTATCGTTAGAAAATAAAAGTTCTAATTGTTATTCCTACCATTGGAGATCGCAATCACTTTTGTGTAGTTAGAGGAAATAAAAAAATAACAGCCCAACCTGAGGAAATACCTTTTACACCTTTTTCATTCTTTGATGATTTCCAGTAATCGCATTATAAATGAACGAAAAAAAAGAATAATACTCGAAGTTCTCAATCATTTAAAAGGATAGAAGGAAAAACGTGCATAAACACCTATTGAACATTACTTTATTCATTAATCTAAAATATTATGTTAATACTTTTCCTCGTACATCGACGAAGTGCGCATAAATTCTTCTTTCTTTACGGCCTTGGAAATATTCTTTCCGAATTATTCCCTCGACGTTTTGGGCATTTTCTTTGCTCTTTGTGCAAATATAGATCCAGCCTATGACAGCTTAAATGCATTGGAAGTTTCAAATAAAAATCAATATTACAAAAATGTGTTTGAAGAGAACTTAAATGCCACGACAACGGTTATTCACGGAACACTTAACTCTCAGGAATGAGTTTTGAATCAAATTTTGGACGAATTGCGCGGTTACTGGATCCGGTATTTGCTGAAGGCACTCGAAATTGGCGATCAAAGGAAATCACCCTGGGATTTCGACCTTGAAACTCTGGGTCCACGAGGGATATATTTTATGCTTTAGTTACTATAAATACATGTTCGGAATTTTTCATCTCCAATGCGAATACCATTCAGCAGTATCGAACGTAATAGATCACTTCTGGGTAGTTAAGCAAATTGAACGAATGCCAACCGAACAAAATTCCATTCTTTTTAATTTTATTTCTTTTCTTCATGACATTAAAGGATAGCATAATTACAAATGAAATCTTAAGGAAATGTTGGGAATAATATTAGTTAAGAATTAAAATTTTATATTGAAGCCACAAACCTATGACAGATTTTATACGTTCACTGACGCAGAAGAAAAAGCTGCAGCCGCACTTATCCGATTGAAACGGTCTTAAAGTAAGAACGCTTGTGATTTGAGGAACATAAATTATCAATCTCTGATATGATAGATTCTAACGCTCATGTGAAAGTTCAAATTATTACGTTCTTGATATTAAAGAAGGAGCTTATTGATAAGGAATTCAATAGTCATAACACAGAGTTGGTCTTCAATAAAATAATTGGAAGACATTGAACTTCTTTGGAAAAATTGGGAAAATGTATTGAATTATTTCTCAAAACGTCTCTTTTTACATTTTTATTACCTTTTTGGGTTTGTAAAACATCGAATGAAAAACGGCACGTCATGCCAAAAAAAATCTCGTATCCGTTTGTTTCATTTATATTTTTGCCTGTGCTTAAAAAAATTGCCAATAAGTAATTCACAAGGCATCCAAAATAACCTCTTCAAGGATTCATTCCAACTTAGTCTCCTTTCCGTTGATTTGGATGCATACTACTTCATGGTCATTTCTAGTAAATTATCGTAAGCTTCTGTGAAATGAGTATTTAATTTATTTTTCTTAATGTTTCATTTTAGTTCTAAGGATGCCCGCCGTAATTAGGCACAGATACGTTGCTGGTTAGTCCTTAAAAGTTTTATTTTCGTAGTGAGGTTTCAATTTGTTTCAATTCATCCGTAGCATGCATGTAAAAAGGGCATAAATTGTACTCACTTAAATGTATATAACATACAGTATCACAAAACATTGTAAATCATTAAGGGCGGACGCGGTATGTCAATAAAAGCAAACATAACAAACGTCGCCAAAGCTTTATTCCCTTCAATGTATTATTGGCCGAAGGATTATCTCACTTCACCACAATACCTCCATTTTGGTTTCAATGATTGATCATTCCTTTCGAAATTCGTTTAAAAGTAATTCGCACGCTGAGGATTGATGAAGTTATTCGTCGCACAGCGGGGAACATCTAAATGAGTTGATTGAGGATTTACTGTTTATGATTAGCTTAATTGACTCATAATTCCGCATTACTTTCATCAACGATGCACAGAGAAACGGCAACAACGGCGGACACCTCCCTTTAGCGGTCGCCTCTCTCTAAGCAGCCGATGTTTTCGGGAACGGAATCACTTCCTCATACAACCAGCGTAAATTTCCCGTCACTTCAGCGGTCGTGAGGCCAAGGGCCCTATTACTACTGGCTATCAGCAGATACTTCCGAGGCCTGCGGGGAGGAAGCTTAATATCGGAGAATTCTGTTTCCTTTTCGCAAACATATCAGAGGATTCAGCATGAAGCAGTTCAAGGAGCCCTTTCCCATTTTTAGTAATTCTCTGGAGAAATGTTTTCTCGTTCTCTTAATCTGCCGAGTCATAAACGTCTCTTTAATTGGGCAGAGGATTGAGGCTGTCAGTCATGAGTTGGGTAATCCTGTACGGGCGCAGTCAGAGAGAAAAGTCCTCATCCACGGGTCAGCTTCATTGCTTCTTTCAGCACTTAAGGAGACCAGAGGACAATGGCAGTGGAGGCCGTCAGCGAAACGTCGGTTAACCAATACCTGATCTGGTGGAAAGCCAAAGTAGACTTCGTGATATTCGTGCTTGTTTGTCTGTAAAGGTCTTGTTTGTCATAATTTTCCAATTTTATCCCAGGAGCAAGAAACGTACACGGCGCAATGACCATACTGAATGCTCTCACTGAATGAGTATATTATGCTTTCCCCGATTGAAATTTCCATATGATTTTGCTGATAATTATATACGTCGTAAAATGTCATCATTCAGAAACTTTAATGGCATTTCGCTTAAGAAATTTGTAGAAGACCCATGAATGCACGGAAGCAAAGTTTGAAGTTTTGCTATAACATTATTGATGAAAACGTAATTCATTATTCACGGAGTGAGCGTAACGTGAAAAACAAAAGAGATCTCCCCCGCCCTTTAGGAAGCCCTTTTGAAGATCGCGACGCAAAGAAAGATTGGATTCAGCAAATTTGTAACACCGCCACAGGAGGGGCCGAGAGCGGAGACTCGCAGCAAATGGATGATTCCATTGCTTCGCCCGATTTCAGTGACATCGTATTGTATTGAAACCGTGAGAGAGCACCGGTCTCATTCTGCTCGAGTGATTCTTTCTCCCTTCGCTACGTTTCCTCATTTGTGCGACGAAAAGGGTAATTGCCTGGCCACACCCCCTAAGCACATCTCTGGAAATGCATTACTTGGCAAAAAAGAAAGCCGATTATATGGGCACTAATATTTCCTTACTAATATAAATGACTGCAACAAAAATAGAATGAGACACCAACGAAGGTATTACTCTTTCCACCATTTCGCTATTTCAAGTCTTTTTCCTAGCCTTCTTCACAATTACTCTCCCCACGTCCCCTGCCACACGCTCTTGTGGCGGCTGGCTAGGCAGGATTTTTTGGCCTATAGATCGCCACGACTACTCTCAAGTATTCGCTTGAAACTTACGTCGTATTCACCGGGATTAAAATATTCTGATGAAGCGTTGTTACGTCATGTCTGTCTAATAGCCTTTGTTTTGATGGTCATTTCTGCTACATCGGGCGTGTTTAAATTTTCTATCTTTCAATTAAAAGACACATTAAGGAAAGTGTTTTCCTTGCAACCTCCGGCCTTCAAATTTAATTGGAGGAATTAATGCCTCCGGCGACTACCGAAAAAATTTGGTGATGCTAAAAAAAACCGCGACCTCATCGCAGAATTAGAGGAAATGAGTGGAAAAATTATGCCAAGACACTTTACTTGTTTTTTAAATATGATAGCAACTAACTATTAATTGGGAGACTTGGACTTTGCCTTGACTAAATGAATACATTTAGATTTCATTCTGTACTATCTTTGTGAAAATGTACAATGTAATAATATGAGGTAGATATTTTTGGGTACTCCGTTTACAGATTACTTTCGTAGCTCCGAACACGCAACCTCATTTTAAAATTGCATTTAGGAAAGACTCTCATCGTTAGGGTTTCCAGGTTTTTTTAATGTTGCTGGGAGTCATCTTCAACGTTCTCTCCGATGATGCTTGAGGGAATTGATCGTCAATTATCCTCTCCAGTATTATGAAAGCAAAGTGTACTCAATCTCGTCGGAAATAGTAGATAAGTAGAAGTAAAGCTAGATTTATGAATTTTAAAATTTAGTTTGAATCCACAACCAACAGGCAGTTTCCTATTATAATTATCCACCAGATGGCACCGCGGCTCGATTGATGAGCATCATACATCAGTCGTGAAGACGACGTGTGAGTCTACCGTCGAAACATCGTCGGCCGCCATGGAAGACGACCGTATCCAGTGAACGAGTGTGTGTGAGTCTGTGTGTGCTTTTAATTCATCAATCCCTTCGTCACGTTAAGGGAGTTCAACCGCCTATCACTCGGAGTCCAAACAAAGTATTAATTTCCAACTTTTTTGGAGTGTTTTAAAAGACGCTGCTTCCGCTGAAGGAATGCATTGGATTTTGAAATCATAACTCCCAAAATTATGTCACAAATATTTCATAGATTCCGCAAATACATTTTTAATTAACACAATTTTTTAAACTATGAACACGACAACTATTTCCAGGGAATGAATAGAATGATGTAAATGTCCTTTGTCGGTGGAACCACCGCAGACACGCGTGCTCTGATGCGCAGGTTGCGCACCTCAATTGTAAATATGTGAGTCGTTTGTGCTCAACAGCCACTCACTCACTCACTCACTCACTCACTCAATCACTCAATCACTCGTGAGCATGAAGGTGTGATCATATAAGTATACCCTGGAGGCACGTGCAAAAGTTCGAGAAATATTTTATCGTTAGAAAATAAAATTCCTAATATTTATTCCTACAATTGGAGATCGCAATCACTTTTGTGTAGTTGGAGGAAATAAATAAATAACTACCCAACCTGAGGAAATGCCTTTTACACCTCTTTCATTCTTTGATGATCTCTATTGATCGCATTATAAATGAACGAAAAAAATGAATAATACTAGAAGTTCACAATCATTTAAAAGGATAGAAGGAAAAAACGTTCATAAATACCTGTTGAGCATTACTTTATTCATTTATGGTGAACCTGTCGCAAATTATAGCTGTATAAACGGACAGTTTCCTAAGAAACAGGCGCGAAATAATGTCATGTGCCGAAGAAAATTAAAAATATTATTCCCCCTTGACATAGGGTGTCCGAATGAAAGAATATCTTGATGCGATGCGTGGGTGTCCGACACCTCCCCCTCTTGCCTTTACAGCGTCGATTGGATTCCACTCGTGAGCCAGTCGAGTGCTTCTGCATTGCTTTCGTGGAAGGCAGAAAAAAAATCACTTCAAAAAATGAACTCGGGGCCGCCCTCCGGCTACATTTGAGATTCGTATCAATCACTGCTCGCAGATGTGGGCGGAGAAGGAAGGCGACGTAGAGGGAGCGACATTTTTATCTCGTGGCTTGAACTGTATAAAAGACGGGGGATCGTCCGAGGAAGGCCACAGACCCACGGGCTTAATACAGAGCATCCGACGCCTTTCCTCAGCTGCAGCCGTTTCAACAAATCCCAACAGTGAGTTTCAGTCCGATTTACATTTGTATGCGATTCTCTTGCGAAAAAGAGTTCAGCTAACAGATACACGTAAGTTGTCATTTTTGAGATCCATATTTTTACCTGACAGAAGAGCGATCGTTCTTTGGAATATTTTGCCAGATAATTTTTTCATCGTGTTTTACACTTGTTCATCATTGTGTCACTTAGGTTATTGGTACATCAATGGTAAATTGTTTAACATGCGTACTATGAACAGATGTGTTCTCAGAACCAGTTGCCGTTTTTCTTGGCAGAACTTCTGTACTCAAGATTTTAACTTCTCTTGGTCATTAGTTATTTTATGGACTTAGAATGTCGAATAGCCTGATAATGTTTTCAGTGTTTGGCCGTGAGAGAGAGAGAGATAGAAAAGGATAGAGAGAAGACTACTCTAACAATGATGTAACTCTAACAAAATTTTGTTCAAGGACTCTTATTTTTGCCCCGTACCAGGCACAACAGGTTAATCGTACCAACTTTTCTGCCACTCCTCTGAAAACAAAATTGCATTACTGTCTTGCAAAGAATGATTGGCGTTTCAAGTTATATCGATTACAATAAGACAACTATTTCAATTCTAGGTTGTGCAGAGGCAAGAGCTAATATTCTATCAATGGTCAGAATGGGTGTCGATATGTCATTACACCTCTTATTTCTTCAAGGGCGGGAAATTTCTTTTTCCTTATTCAGAATCCTCAGAGAGGGTTGCCTGAATCGCCAAGTATTCGTAATTTTTCATGTAGAACTATATTGAAGGACGCTACCGCTACTCGTATGGTCTGGTCGCCTAACTTTCGGGATGGAGGATCGCCCTGCGGTGATCCAGACGAATCTCTTCTTAAAACGATATTCGATCCTTAATTCTCATAGACCCGGAATTCCTCGCCAGGCATCATTCTCCACGACATCGGAGATTCCTTTTTTTCAATTGCACCACGGCACCACTCTCCGATTAACACAAAGGGTCGACTGAATTCTCTCATATTCCTCTATTTTCAAAGCGTTTTATGGGGTTGTATACCTATCGCGACCGGAATCGCTTCTGCAGACGAATATGCGCTTTTGTTTTCCGACTCTGCAAATGGTATTTAAAGTAAATCTGGTTTCGCTGAACTCTAGAATAAGGATTAATTTTAATGGTCATTATTGTAACAACATGATTCTGCATGGAGATAAAAGATTCAGAGGTGAGTGTAAAGATTTTTTGAAATTCGACGTCGAACGAGTCGTGGCGATCGCCTGATTTTCGACAAAATCGTTTTGCTTTTTGTTATATCCATAATTACGTCGATAGCAGAAGAAACGTAATTTTGTCGAAAATCTGGTGATCGCCGCGACTCGTTCGACGTCGAATTTCGAAAAATCTTTACACTCACCTCTGAATTCGGTGATCTTTTATCTCCATGCAGAATCGTCAGTATGTTGCAAACAGTTCACTATGACGTCAAAGCGAACATTTTCGTGAATCCATGCAGCGTGTTTTCCACTGTACCATCGGTGGCGCTGTCGTCCGTGGTCTGAAAACGAAACCTAGGCATTTCTGCGCGTATCTCAACCTCCGCATTCTCGCCGGTTCCTCGTCTCAATCGCTCTCCGCCCTTCTTCTTTTCAGACATGCGTTCCCTCCTCTTCTTGATGGCCCTCTGCGTCATGGCCGCTTGCGTCAGCGCCAAGGCCAAGGACATAGACGGCTGCAGTCTGGTGAAGTGCCCTCCGTCCATCAAGGGCGTGCACAACATCATCCCTAACCCGCACGGCATGTGTTCCTTCTGTTGCTGCGTCTCCGGAGAACCCAAGGTGGCACACTGCCCCTTCGGCAAGGCCTACGATCACGGATCAAGGGACTGCGTCCAGTCCGCTAGCTGCTAGACGCGCGCTCGCTCCTTTCGTCGATGGGGCGATGTCCTACCGAGGGATAGAAGATCAGCCGCGGGGAGATGGACACCAGAAGACAACGTCCGACGGCCGATAGATCAACGCCCTTCGCCAGCGATTACAAACAAACCCTCGTTGACACAAACGCACTTTCATTGATGTAACATCCGTCAATCGTCCCAATAAAACTTTTTGTTCTCCTAAATTTTGACAACCGATTCATTTCATTGAAAATAAAGTGGTGTAATACAATTAAATGATTGAAACTGAAGCAAATAAATTTATTTGCAAAGAGATAAACTGTATTCAACACCGATTTCCTCGCCTTTCAATTCCAAAACTTACTGATTAACACCTCATACATTTTGCCAGAGTTTAACAGATTTTGGGACTATTTTTTGATCAGTTTATATAATTAATAATATAGCTGAATTATACACCTCATTATATTCCTTGCTTTATTTTACTAAAAACTGACATAATTTCGGCACTACGTACCACTATCAAGGTACGAAGTGCCGAAACCATAGTCGGTGTTGATTTGAGAATAAAGAGTGAAAATCTCGAGGCTTATCCTTTAATAATGTTTTATATTAAAGTTTTCAACAACGCAACTTATGAGACTTTCGCAGAAATTTAGATATGATTTTATATTAGATTTAGAACATAAGTAGATATTCACATATTCAATAGAAAATGTGTTTGTGTGGGGAAAGCTCCACAAGGAAGACTAAAGGACTAATTCGTGGGGCACGTAAAACGGGATATGAAACGGGAGATTTCTATGGACGCGGATGAATCAGCGTGGGAAAATGTCGACAGGAGGTCTGCATTCTATTAATCTTGATGTTGAATAACAGAATGATCCGGATTCATGACAAAAGGATTGCTAGTCCAAGTTTTTGCCGAAATCTGAGAAATATTTGTCACTCCACAAGATCCATCCAGGGGAGAGAGACGTGAAACGTTACCGGAAGTCGTGTCTGCGTCCCAGACTTCCCATTCCATCTTCTAGCCAGATTTCCTAGCTATGGGAACCTGGTTTTCTAATCAATTCAATTAAAATTTGACTTGGACTCCCTTAATTTTTCCCTCATTTATTTCGAACTAGTGTTACACTTTTATTTGCGATTCGTAGAGCGTTTTTGCTTTCTGGCTGATCATTTCTTCTCATTTTCTTTATTCTGTTCTCCTTGCTTCTCTTCTTCCAAATCTTCTTTTCTTCCATTTATTTATTGCTTTCCTCTTGTACATTCTTCCTATACAATGATCGACCGTTCTTCGCCCTCTACTTTCTACGCCAGTTTAGTGCCCCCAGCAAATTCTAATTAATCAGCGGATACATCAGTTGATTCTTTTTCCCTAAGCATCGCTTTGAGTGGGGCTCCCAATTCTTCCGACCATCCCTAACAATCCCGACCATTCTTTTTAACTCTGAAGATCCCTATGACAATTTAGAGAGAAGCAGGGTGTACTCCCTGAAGTGTGATTCTCCCGGATACAATTGTTTTTACGTCGTTCAAACTGGCCGCAAATTTAAAACAAGACTTTCCGAACATTATAAAAGTTTTTTAAACCATGACAACAGCTCTGTGTTTGTTTGATCACGGTCACATTTCTAATTTTAATCCCAATATTTTATATTTTTGTGACAAAGGTGCCAAATTGAAATTGAATTTGGCACCTGTGCCAATTTGAAATTGTTTTAGCCTTTAAAAAATATAGTCATAGGGTTTAAAATGATTTTATTCCGGACAAATTGTCGCCCTTTTTACTGTGCCTCTCCCCTCCTCTTTTAACTCTTGACGCTGTTGGTTTTACATTTCCCGTGTCCTCGCTTTGTTAACCCCCGCCCCTCTACTAATATCTTTCCCCCCCCCCTCCCAACCTCCTCCATACTTCCTTCCCCGTGTGGTACACTGTACATATATACATATATATCAAGCCACCACCTCTGTACGCTGTATTTTGCCCTTGGTGATGATGTGTTTACATTGAAACCGGTTAGGCTTGTTTACTAGCAATAAAAAAGTGTGGCATATTATAAAGTTATTATTATTATATCATCTCTAATAAGGTTTTTCATAGTAATTCCAAAAATGTTGAATTCCTCGTAGACTCTGTGTTGGATTGTACTGATCCCATTATCACTCATAGAATATGTTTGGGTTACTTTCCTATTATTTTTTTTTCGATAGGACAAGTTATCCCTGGGGCCAGTAGTAGTTTAAATCAGTTTTTGACTCGAGGCTAATTTTAATTGTTTTCGTTCAGTCAAGTTTGGTTAGAAAAATTGAGTCCCGTGGCCTCTATATTCTTCCATTTATTCTCGCTCTTTTACGGGCATACTAGCTCATATTTGCCCTTGTTCTTTATTCATGGGATTCTTCATATTCAGTTCTTCTTCTATGAATCTTGCTTCTGCTTTTCGGAGGTCCGATTTTGCCTTTCGTTATAATATTTCATATGTTATTGCCATATGGCCCCGCGCCCTACCGACAGTGCCGGGTGGCTTACGGCACGATGAATCCCAGTGATCGAGAGAGCAGACAGTAGAGTGACGCTTCATTTATTTTACTCACAACTCTACTTTGTTGAAGATTGGTACTTCACATTTATATATCAGGAAATGCACTCCAACTGCCTTGTATTTAATTTTTAAATACTGACAGCCTGAAAATCAGATACTGAGTATTTGGTTTGGCAACATCTTCATAAATTTTGAGAAGCAATATATGGAGTGTGGAGGATGATAAAACTTTTGGTCAAGGACTGTCACATGGTTCAATCAAGACATTCAAAAACTCTTACAATATTTTACCACATATTTCAATGGTTTGGTCTATCTGTAATTTTGCTTACAAGCAAACGCACACAGTTTCTCTTTCGGAAATGTTCACCTTAACTCTTGTACCCCATGTTTCGACTATTTTCGTTCATATTTTTTCGGGAAATTTGCTGGAAGTCTTGGTGCTCAATCGTCAGAATTGAACAGTTATGAGACGACCTTCAAGGAGTGTTTCCATTCGTGGGCCATTCATTAAAGCATTCCATAATAAAGGCTTTTGCGAGGACCTTGGAGAACTCACTCGATAATTACCCTCAAAACTTCGATCCTTCAACTTCGGCAACTTTTTACGGATTGAAGTAATATTTTATGAGTCCAATGATATTTTCTGAAGCCTTCTTAATTCCTTTCAGTTCGCTAATTTAAACGGACCACAGCAGAGAATTAAATGCTGCTTTAAGATCTATGAAAGGGGTCAAAACGTATTTTGGTTTGGCTTAACTTCTGCGATTACTCTTTCAATTGCGTCCACCGTTGACAGGCCTCTTCATAATCAATATTGATTCGGGTGAAATAACAGCTCATTGGGCGGAGATTTCCCTAGTTTATCTTTGTTTACCAGCTCGAATACCTTCCAAAGTTCTTAGAGAAGAGTTTAGGGGTCTATCAGATCCAGGCTCCGCTGGATTCTTTCCTTCACTTTCAGGATCGTCAGCAACAATCCGATTTGCTTCGCTTTGGAAAAATGTTTTATGCGGATACAATCGTGAAATATTCTGAATGAATGCGTGGTATTGGTTCAGAATGACGAACTAAAGGGCCTTTTATTTCATCTTCACCGAGGAATTTTTAAAGTTTTATCTGTACTCTACTGTAGTAATTTTTTCCATGATATTTTTTGCTTTTTTTATTTCTTATCTATATTTCTCTCAAATGGATTCATTGTCTTCGGTGATGCTACAGCTTTGGTAAATTTTTCTAAGTTTTTGGATTTTCTACTTGAAAGTCTATAATTTAATATTGCACCCAGGGAAATTGTTTTTCCTTGGTCTTGGAATGGGGATCGCAGATTTTCTAGAACTCTCTCGAGGATTTTTGTGAAAGACTTTACTCTTTCTTATATTTTTACTACGGTTGGATAACGCTCTAGTATTTCATCATAAATTTCTCGGAAGATTATCCCTTCAAACTTCTTCCGATTTGCAATCCCCACCCTGATTTCTCTTCCTTGTTCCTCTTTCAATATCTAAAAGGATGAATGAATTGTGGGCGTTAAGTTTATGGTCATTCATAGAAAGGTGGCCATTTGATTCCCGATTGTATTTGTCATTTAGAAAATTTTTAGTTACATATAGTCAAGTCTTCAATGAATGCCCTATTTTTTCCCCATTAAGAGTGATAAGCTGCGCCCTCGGCGATTACAGGATCCGGCACGATTCAGAGCTGATGGCTGTGTGTGTGTGTGTGTATGTATACATACATATATATACTCACATAAATAATTATACAGAAAGGTAGAAAGAAAGTGGATAGGAACACACACACACAAGACTCCGTTGCGTTCGGACGTGCTTCGGGTTGCTCCGAGTTTTTGTGAGTTTTCTGTGTTTTGGTGCGCCGTTTCTGGTGGTTCGAGCAGATTCATCTGGACTAATCCTGCATCTCATCGAACTGTTACCGGTGATTAGAGCGCTAATATTTTCTTTATAAACTTTCAGTGGTGATTTATTTATTCTACTTTAGGCTTCGTCGAATAGGCGTCGGACTCACAGGGTGTTGAGTCCGCCGGCCGGGTTTCTACCCGGTCGGATTCGGCGGAAACTTTGAATTACTCGGATCTAGTCAATGCTTCAGGAGATTTTTCTATGCCTCAGTCTTCATTTTCCCAAGATTTGTTTAATAGTAATAGTTCTGCTAGTGATTTGCCGATGGTTTCATCGCAACAAGTTGCAACCAATGTCATATCCCCATCAGACACCACCTCTCCGTACGCCGCATCAAGTAATCTGAATCTAGTTTCATATAGTGAGAATGTCACCCCAACTACGATTCTTAGACGAGAAAATGGAGTTCTACAAGCAACTACAATCTTTAAAGAAACCAGATCTTCTCTACAGGAAAGCGATTTTCCTCCCATCAGTTCCGATTCGCCATTTATTCTTCCTCTCGAGCCTCCCATTACCAGCATAAGTGACGCAAGGAGTTTACTGCCAAATCATTCATTTAGGGATTTTATCTCTACTCCTCGTGAAAAACCTAACCTTGAACAGCCGCTTTCGGAGGTTAACGGGGCGCGCTTTCAGATAAGCTCTCCTCCCTCCAGATCTCAATCAACGGAAACGCATATTTCTCCTTCTACCAACCTTACTGCTGGATTGTCTCAATTGAACTCCGCAGCTTCGTTCCCTCCGCTACAGTCGAGTACATTTGCAGATCCTTGCCCCACTCCTAATTCCCTTGCTCATGCTCATGCTTTTGACCCTCACTTCCCTCCTCCTCCTCCTATACAGCATAACCAGCCTAACATAACACACACTCAACGCCACCCTCCCGCTCCATCCCAACCTTCCTCTACCGGACAACCCATCCTTCAGGCCCCCCCTCCACCAAATTCCTCAGAGAGAAATGATTCAACGTCCGCTTCTCAAATGAACAACCGTTTTCGACCACAAAAACAGCGCACATACGCTCAAAGTCTTCAAAGAAATTCTACGCAAGATTTCGTAGACAATAGGAAAGCTAATGTTTTTAATTTTCCAAGAAGAAGAATCAATGTGCCCTCTAACTGCCCAAGTAAGAAAACGGCAATAATTCTACAATCACTGCCGGACACCTCAATCCATGACTATGTAATTAAAGTAGGCGATAACCTAGGGGGAGGAGATAGCATAACGCACGCTACTAGACTTGCACATCAAAGAGTCTGCATCTATTTGAAAAATGAAGATCTAGTAACTCTTTTCATGGATAAATTCGGTGGAATAAGCATGAGAGGAACGTGGATTCCAGCCAGGCGCATGGTAACGAAAGCAGAGAGATTAATACTCCATAATGTTCCCCCAGAAGTTCCCAAAGACGAACTTGTGGAAATTCTAAGTCAAGCGGGAAGAATAGTATCTCCAATGTATCCAATAACGCTTGGAATTAGAAAAGAAGGTTACACTCACGTAAATTCTTGGCGCCGAGCAGTACATATTGTTCTACGTGAGGGAGTAACACTCCCTGAATCATTTATAATAGACATTGGAGACTCGCCTCATCGTATCTTCTTAGAAGTGGATGAAGGAAAGTGCTACCAGTGTGGAAGAGAAGGACATTCTGCCCGTGATTGTGCACAGTCCGAAGCCGTAGACAGAACAGAGGATCATCAGACCAACCAGCCTGAACGCAACCATCTACAAGGCGCCTGTGCCTTTGCTCAAAGTGCACCATTAACTTCAAAAGATCAACCAACCTCGCAGACACAACAGACCCAGAATCAAACTGCAACATACGTATCCACCTCTCCAAACCTCTCCATCCCCTCTCAGTCCGTCACCTCTATTCCTTCTTCCACACCTTCCTCGCTCTCGAGTGTTCTTGTCACACCCAATCTTGACCAGCCTGCAAGCACCCCTGGAGGCAATACGACGTCCCCTGTACATAATGACCTTTGCTCCAACAGTCCAAAAGCATCACCTCCAACCCTAGCTTCTTTAGCAGAAAGGGCTGTCAAGATGCTACAACTCTCCTCCGATACTGTCTTGCAAGGCAATCAGCGAGAGAATTCACAGCAATCACAGGCCACCGGAAAAAGGAAGAAAATGGAAAGTGCAACAGAGCGGGATGAAACCCATTGTAATATAACTACATCACCTCAGAGGAAGAAAGGCTCCAAGGAAAAGATTGTCGGAGAGGAAGGATGGCGATCAGTTGCCAATTATTATATCGATAATCCCGCCTTTTCTTCTATCCCTTTCGCTACCTTGAAGAAATTTTTAACTGAAGTAAAGGGGCATAATGACCCAAAAGGAATTGCAGCAACCTTTTTTGAAGGCACTACAGATATAATCTCCACGTTAACAATTTTATTAGAAAGAAGAGTGGTAAGAGAAGCAGCCCTTAAAATGCGCCTTCAGAGGCTTATCAAAAGCCTCTCCACGTGAAGTATTGATACCATAAGAATGGGCAGGCTGAGGCTGATGACTCTAAATGTTAGATCTGTTCGAAGCCCTCACAAATGGGCTAGCCTAACCGCATATGTCAAAAATCATGACCCTGATATCTTTTTCATTCAGGAAGCCAATACAACCGAGGAAGTTCTTCCCACACTTCGGTCATATGACTTCTTTTTCAATGGCCCACAGGACAGATTCAACGGAACAGCAATAGGAATAAGGAAATCTTTAAACGCCACTCTTAGTTCTACCAATGTCATCTATCCCGGTTTCATTCAATGCCTTACCATTCAACTTTCCTCTTCCTCCTCTCATCAAGATGACCTTCATTACCTGGCTCTCATCGCTTTCTATGGGCCCTTAGACCAAGCAACAGCCGTAACAGCCACCAAATCTTTGGAAGATTACCTTGAGCTGATCATGGACTCCTCAAAAGGGGCGCAAACTTGTGTCGTCGTTGGTGGTGATTTTAATGTTACCTTAAATCCATCGAAAGATAGATGGAATCAGATAGAAAGGTTCCCCCGCTTTGCAAATGCACTTCGAAATATCAGTGAGGGTTTTGATCTAGTAGACACATGGGAATTCCAAAATCCGTCAGGTTTAGGTTATACGTTCATCACGAATGAAGCTCATCAAACAGGTTCCCGTCTAGATAGATTTTATATCTCTGGTAAATTTACAACGAAAGTACGCAGCGTCAGCATCCACCCCAGTTTTTCTGACCATAAAGCCGTTTTCCTTGACCTGAATATTACTGATCAGTTGACCAGACAACCGTACTGGAGATTTGACAACTCTTTACTCCACGATAGAGATTTCATCTTGTACACCAGAGAACTGCTCACAGCCTTCGAATGTACCGAGAGCTCTGTGCAACAGGACCCAATCACTACATGGGAAATGATGAAAGATGAGCTTCAACGTCATTGCGCTCGTTATAAAAAGATTAAAAACTTTGCGAATAGACAACAGTCTTCATTGGATATTTGCGCCAAAGAGGCCGAGGCGATCGTAACGAGGATGGGATGGGAAAAGCTTTTAGTTGATGACGCCCACGCAACACAGCAACTTGCACAATGGGCTCGCAGGTGCACGCCGAAGCCTCTTACCCAGCTTAAAGTTGGAGGAAAGACAGTACAAGACATTTCAGAATTATCTGATATTATCTTCCGGCATTTCAGGAGCATTTATGAGGAAACCATCGACCATCCCCCAATCGACCGTGATCTATTGCCCCAGCTAAGGAAACTGGACGAGAATGAAGCTCTCAATCTTGACTCTCCGCTCAGTGAAAAAGAGTTCACTGAAGCTCTCAAGAACCAAAATCGTGGCAAGGCTTCTGGAATTGACGGCCTCACTGCTGAATTCTATCTAGAATTCTGGAACGAGCTTAAGAGACCCTTCACAAAAATGGCTCAGGAGAGTTTCAGCAGAGGAAGTCTACCACGTACGACGTCAACATCTGTTATTGCCCTTCTACCTAAAACCCAGAACCCTGACACAATCGAAAACTGGAGACCCATATCTCTCTCCAACGTAGACTACAAGATTATCGCAAAATCGCTTTCTAGTAGATTATCTACGGTTATTTCGACACTGGTTTCGCAAGAGCAGAGCTACTGCATTCCCGGCCGCACGATTTTTGATAATATTATGCTCATTCGGGACCTCATCAAGGAGAAGAATTTACATAGTGCATCAATGGCTATTATGTCCCTAGATCAATCGAAAGCCTTTGATTTCATACATAGAGAGTACCTTCTTATCGTTCTTAAAGAAATGGGTATCAGCGATACATTTATCAACTACTTAATTACCTTATATAACGGCGCTAGGGGCCTAATAAGGGTATGTAAGTGCTCACCACGCCAATCTTCTTCAAGCGAGGAATCAGACAAGGATGTCCTCTCTCAGGGCAATTGTTTGCTTTAGCATCGGAACCCTTACTTGCCCTCGTAAGGAATAAAATTTCAGGGGTCCTAGTGTCTGATATGCCCGCGATGCCGCTCACAGCGTCCGCTTATGCAGACGACATAAATATTTTCATTGATAGAGAGGAAGATTTCCCTAGAATACTAGCTGCCTTCAACACCTACGCCGAACTCTCTGGAGCGAAATTAAATCCACAGAAAAGTGTTGGTCTCTGGGTGGGCCAGTGGCGAGGGAGAAAAGATAAGCCCTTGGGCTTTAGTTGGACCGATAAAAGTTTGAAAGTGCTTGGCGTATTGCTTCATAATAGGGATGACGAAGAAAATACGTTGAACAACGAAGAACTTGTAAAGAAGCTAGACGACACCATTGTGAAATGGAAACCGAGGATAGGAAGCATGTCATACCGAGGGCGAGTGCTAACTATCAATCAATTTATTGCGCCTAAGATGTGGCACATTTTACAGGTTTACACTCCACCCAGACATATTTTGAGGAGGATGCAAGCGCAGCTTGTGAATCTCGTGTGGAATGGAGGAAAACACTGGGTGAGCTCTAAGGTTTTGTCCGCGCCAATTGAATCAGGAGGGTTGGGTTTAGTTGACCTAGAGAGTAAAATTCTCTCCTTTAGATTCCGCGTAGCTCAAAGGTTTATGAGCTCTGATAGCCATCCGTGGAAAGACTTAGCCAAAGCACGCCTCGGTGAAAGCATAAGCCGACAAACACATCAAGTTTTATTCACGCGAAGGGGAGGTAACACTATGGGCTTAGACGCATTCTACACTTCGGTGATTCAGGCATGGCATCTGTTTGACCCTCGGCCACTTCCAAATTATGACTTAGGAGATGGATCGCAAACGACAAACGTAGGTTTCCACGCAGACTTAAAATCAATCAGGAGGTCGATTGTACTACCGATCAGTAAACGTTTAATCTACCCCGAATGTCTTTTAAGGCGTAAGGGAACCAGCTGGCCTCTAGCTGGAAAGTACAGCGAGGAAAAAATTCAGTGGCCTTCCTTCAGAGAGAAGATGACTTTTGGTAAGGATGCAGATGTCGCCTGGCGTCTAGCCCACGGAGCCTTAGCAGATGCTGTCTTCCTTGAGAAAACAAAAGTAAGGGACAATGCCCATTGTCCATGGTGCCCCGGAGTGATAGGGGACATGTGGCATCTTATTTTTGACTGCCCCCAAACAGTACCGACATGGAAACTGGTAGTGAATGCAGTGAAAAAGATTACTGGTAGAAACTCAATTCTAAGATTTGAACTCTACACCGGATTGACCCCAGTAACCCCAACTCCTTTCAGCTGCTTGCCAGCTCGAATAGCCAAGACTGCTACTTCGCTGTCGAATCACATAATTTCATGTGCGAAAAGTGCCATTTACTCCGAGTTCACTCTGTATTTTAAAGGAGCCAGAAGGACTGTCAACTACGCCGACGCATTCCAAGAGAAGATGACAAGAAGGTTAGAGAGGGAGAGAATGTACCATGCCACAAATAACTCCATGGAGGACTTCGCTAGGAAGTGGGGATATAAGAACTTCCTTTTGAAAAATGAAAAAGGAGAATTTAACTTCCAATGTGGAATTTTGAAACAAAAAGATGAAAAAATTTGAAAGCTTTGGAAATGCAGCAGCGGTTGAGTGGCGATACGCGGAGGGAATGGCCCCAAGGTTGCGGTAACCAGCCCCTTCGGCGGGGTTCCCCTGTGCGTGCCGCTCAAAATGCTGCTGCACCACTGCTTGAAAATTAGAGAAAACTATGAACCATGAATAAATGAGGTGAAGCCGAGAGAATTACCAAATCCTAGCCTCAAATAATAATAATAATAATAATAATAATAAAGAATACAGAAATATACTCCTCTGGCTGAAGAAATAAAAGAAATATGGAACCAAAAAACAGTTAAAATTGTACCAATAATAATATCCGCGACTGGTGTAATACCAAAAAGCTTGCACAAAAGCTTGGAAATAATAGGAATAGAAAATCATTTGTACATGAAAATTCAAAAAACCGCAATAATTAACACGTGCTCCATAGTACGAAGATTTTTAAATGAACATTAAAATAGTACTTGAGCCTAATCCCTTTGGTGCCTTGCACCCGGGATAGGTGAATGTTTCCCAGCCCTTAAAAAGGCTGAGAAGTGAAGAATTCAAATAATAATAATAATAATAATAACAACACACACACACACACACACACACACACACACACACACACACATATATATATATATATATATATATATATATATATATATATATATATATATATATATATATATATATATATATATATATATATATATAAATGCACTTAGGATCACTTAAGTGACGAATATATAAAAGTTTGCCAGAGGAAGGCAGACGACAAACACAGAAAACAAAAAAATGATGAACACACAAAGTTTCTTGATATTTCGGTGCCACTAGCACCTTGGTCGCAAGAGCGAAGACACTTCTGAGTCTTCGCTCTTGCGACCAAGGTGCTAGTGGCACCGAAATATCAAGAAACTTTGTAAGTGTGTTCATCATTTTTTTGTTTTCTGTGTTTGTCGTCTGCCTTCCTCTGGCAAACTTTTATATATTCGTCACTTAAGTGATCCTAAGTGCATTTATATATATATATATATATATATATATATATATATATATATATATATATGTGTGTGTGTGTGTGTGTGTGTGTGTGTGTGTTGTTATTATTATTATTATTGAATTCTTCACTTCTCAGCCTTTTTAAGGGCTGGGAAACATTCACCTATCCCGGGTGCAAGGCACCAAAGGGATTAGGCTCAAGTACTATTTTAATGTTCATTTAAAAATCTTTTTTGTTTTCTGTGTTTGTCGTCTGCCTTCCTCTGGCAAACTTTTATATATATATATATATATATATATATATATATATATATATATATATATATATATATATATATATATATATATATATATATATAAAATAAGACGGGAATTGGCGATAGGTGTTTCCTATGAAGAAATTGACTCAATGATGATGGCGCGTGACTCACAAGGGAGATTTAATCGAGATGTGTAAATCGTGTCTCACAGAGAGAGTATTGACGCAATAACGAGTGTACACAACCATGACGGTCTCATGACGAAATATTGTATTGTGAGACTGCGCTATATTTGGAAGTACTTTAGATATAATAATTAAATTATTTAGTAGCAAAAATCAAGCTGGCTATTTTCATCTCACAATTTTCTGACTAATCCCTTCTAGAAGTACTATTATGCTGTGAAATACTTTGGTATGTACTTTATTCAATATCTATAGAGATATGAAGCTTAAATTCAAGTATAGTGAATAATTTTTGAATTTAATAAAATATTATTATTATTGATTTGTATGCTAATGAGGTTAGCAGATTTTTTTGCTGTCTTTGTCTTTAAAACTGTTCAATTATTTCATTTGCATTATTCACTCCCCACTGTAGTTGATATTCCAGTTTTTTTTCTACTTTGTAATTTATTGGTGCTGCTTTAAACTGTGATTGAACCGGCGCTAACTCACTCATAGTGCTTACCATAGAACAATATATGCACAAAAATAAAATAAATATGCATAGATACAAGGATACTCATATTACGTCTGCCTGTTTGTGAGGCGCGATCACCTTTTTCAGAGGCGTGGGTATTGCACTTGTTCCACTGCCTCCCTTATCCTGAAGAGTGGTCACGCCACAGAGAAATTCAAGGCAATGGACATTTATATATGTTTTTATGCACTGCCACATTTAATGCTCGTACTTATACATTCGCACTTGTGAAAATGTTCAGAAATTCAGTTAAAACACACTGGATTTTGGAAAAGTGTTTGTTTTATCTGTGGACCTTCAGAAATGAGGACGTGAATAGGTTGCTGTCACTTGAGATGTGGATGTGGAGAAGGATGGAGAAGGTGAGGTGGCCGGAGAGGAAGACTAACGAGGAAGTGCTTGATATGGTGGGCGAGGAAAGGAAACTTTTGAATGAAACCCGGAATCGGCAGAGTAGGTGGCTGGAGGTTGTAATAACGGGATACGGGTAGCTCAAGAGCGTGACTGAGTCAAGGATGTTGGACAAGCGGGGAAGGGGAAGAAAGAGTTTTATGGACGGGATGAAGAAGAGTAGATCGTATCAAAAAAGGAAATGATAGAGCGGGATAGGTCCTCGAAAGGTTATGAAATCGGGAGGAGTTTCTCTGACTTTCAACTAAACCTAACTTGTATAGGCAGAGTACTAATAAAAAAATTGTTTTCCTGCATTTGACTCAATATTTGATACCCATATTAGCCATAGTTATGTGGAGTTGACATTGGATGAGAATAAAAACATTTATACGTTACAGGAGTTATACTTTATTGCCGAAAAAATGTCACAGTGAAGGCAGAGTGGATTTTCTGTGAGTTAGGATCCGTCTTCGCTTGTAAACCGTGAATGTGCTCACTGCTATACTTCGTCCGCGGAATCACAAGCACGTCTGCTTCTTGTCGGAGAACATCTTGCCGTACTTGCACGGTGTCTTGACTGCGATGCCGGTGGACTGGCACTTGCAGTAGGAACCGGTGTCCGAGGGACAAGGGAAAAGGCGGGCTTTCTTGAAGTCGGACGGACATTGGACGTGGCCGCACGAATCACTCAGTCGCTCCTCTCCCGGCAGCAACTTGGAATGATGGCACGGCTCCGAGGTCTTCACGCAGTCCCCGTCGATGTATTTCTCTCCAAAGGGACACATTCTGACGACGGGGCCGCTGTTGTTGTAGGGCAGGCAACAGCAGAATGTGCAATCCGAGGGGTCTTGGTCGTTAGGGTAACGATGCTCTTGGTCGTCTGCCGGGCACTCGATGCCGCAACAATCCTCGCGCCCATCGCAACAGTCTGGGTCCTTGATATCACAAGCGTGGGTTTCGGGGTTGAATCGATAACCCCATGGGCATTTTTCCACGTAGATCCCTCCGTCCTTTGAGCAGAGGCAGTAACTGCACTTGTCTGGGTTCTTGATCGGATAGTCGATTCCATGGTAGCATATCGGACAATCGTTCAGACAGCAGTCGTCGCAGCAACTGTGGCAGCAGTCAGACGAGACGCACTCGTCCAGTTCTGGGTCATATTCTCCATCATTTTCGCATCTGTTTATGTGAGGTACGCCATTTACACAGTGGCAATAAGAGCATTTATCGCTTGGGATGGCGTAGTTAAATGTCCCATCAGGCGACGCTTCAGTTATGCAATCCGGGCACGTTGTACAGTTTTGGCTATAAACGGTGTGGCCATTGACCATGCTGGCCAAAGCCAGCACCAAGACGGCGGAGAATCCAAGAACTATGGAATGAAGAGAGAGATTTTGTAAAAATATACAATTCCATTTCATTACTGGACTGAGTACGTTGTAGCAAATGTCAATATCAATGGAATCAAATATCAATAGAAATATCCAATCGGTATAGGTGATTACTCGTTCTTAGGAGAGGCATTTTTGCAATCCTTAAGGTCATCGTGATAGGTGCAAATAGCACTAGCAAATTATGACAGCACACCCTAGCATTAATTCTCCGGATCATCGAGGTTAAAAGGGTGCCTATTGAAATAATATCTCGCCTTGTACATTCCACACTAATTTGCCATTTGTGACTATGGTTTCGACATATGATGTGATTATCTTGTTTTGCCTTTTTATCTATTAGTAGGTTTAACCTTGACAATGATTAAATATATAGAAACCATGGTCGGAAAAAAATAAATTAGCGTGGAATGTAAAAAGCGAGATTGAATTTTACGCGTTTCATTTCCACGAAGTTTAAGCTGAAACTTTAACCTGCATAGATGCCTCGTTTTTAGGAAGCCAAATATCGATAAATAGCAGTCATAAATCGCTTTTAGGACCAATAAAATATGACCTCCATAGGGATGAGAATGAGATTTTTCAAACTAGTGTGCCAGATGGTGAAGGGGCGATGTCGGAAAAACGAGTTTCCAGAGCAACAGCTCACCGAAGGCGTATGGCGTCTATCTTCGTTATAACAATCATACAAATTCTAACAAATAATAATTTTGATAAATGGCCGAATCCAAAGGTAAAAATGCATCTATTGACGCTTGACATGATGGTTATTGTATGACCACCCCAGTACCGATTGCTTCAACGTTTAAAATATTCTATTTTAGTGAAAATTATTTTTCGAAAATTGATGCGCATCAACTTAACGCCAGAACTTTAATTCCGCTGATCTATTTCTAAGCGCTGTTTAGTGATGGCAGGGTTTTTCCGTATACAATCATGCGACCGTGAAGGTGAAAACTCCAGGAGGCTAAAAAACGAAAGCAATTTCATACTTTGCTGCCGAAATTCAGTCATAAGGTTTTGAGAAAATACGCGCCTAAAACTGAAAGTTTCCGAAAAGAATTTATTCGGCGTTGAAGATGGCCAAACAATATTTGACTGGAATTGTTGCTATTCTTGGATTTAGGAAATCGAGAGCTGTGCATATTTCTTGATTGCGTGTTTCCGAGGTGGGAAAATGGACCCAGCCCCCTTCTTTATATTCGGAACGAATTTTCCATCCCGCGTTCGTCGAAGTCTCAAAATAGAAATCACTCAAATTCATTCGCGAAATTTCCAATGAAATCACTGAAGATATGTAATTGGTCAAGGCTACGACGTCACACCAATGACATTTTTATGAAAAAAAACGTTACCGCGTCATTTAACATTGACTCGAGTCCTTTCTGAATAAGACTAATGCAGCGGAATACTTGAAGGCAAACCGCTAAAGCTCCGACAACTTGTAGATACGAGCCGATCTGAATCTGCCGATCCGAAGGCAGGGAGAGAGCAAAGCGAAGGCGCGGAGAGAGGGTGAACTCGAAGACTCGACACTTTTGCATTTGCGCTCGCTTAATTTCCAATGAGGACTTTTGACACATCTTCACTCACACTTTTCAATCGATTGCACGGCATAGTACAACGATGAAAATTTCAACGTTAACCGTTAATCACCAATTTGTTGAGTCAATGCCTAATACTCCAGAGTAATACCTTTACCGAGGTCTCGAATTTTTAATTTTTGTTAAATATGGATTCGTTTTATCCTCTCACTCCATTCTATATGAATAAACATTCACAGCCTTTAATTTTAATTTCAAATTTCCGCGCTCATCAGGTATCTACATTGACTTATTATCTGGCATGCTGTATAAACATAATAATTTAATCTCCAAAGTAAAGAATAAAAACTCTAAGAGTATAATCACCGTTTTGCTTCACTCTGTATATTCGGAGCGAAATTCTCATCGTAGGCTCGTCGAAGCCTCTAAATAGAAATCACTCGAATGCATTCGCGAAATTTCCAATGAAATCACTGAATAAACTTTACGCCCTCAAGCGTCACTTCGTGGAAGTATTTTATACTTAAATCCATATTTAAAAAAATCCTTGTACTTTTCCACAAATATTTGTGGGATAGTACAAGGATTGTCTTAATATGAAATCGCTGAAATATGTAATTGTTCAAGGCTACGACGTCACACCAATGACATCACAGTAATCACAGTAAATCGACCGCGGTTTCAACAGCTTGCGTCACCTTCAAGGTCATCCATCTTGGTTTTGACACAAGCTGTTGGAACCGAGGTCGGTTTACTGTAATTAAATAATGTCGATTATACTCCAAAGTTTTTTTTAATTCTTTGCTTACGGAGTCCACAAAGATCCACGGTTCAGCATTAGCTGGCAATAATAGGGTAATAATAGGCTGGCTAAGAGTGCAAAATGTTCACACGTGCGTCCGAGTGCCACTTACCCTTCATATTTCCAATAGTCGGCTGGTTCCGTTGTTTGCAGTGACCGCATCAAACGTGGCTGAATGCAGTCCTCACCAGAGCTTATATATGGAGGCAGGAGGGGCAGCAAGCGAAGGTCCCCTCCGCTCCTCGCGGGGGCGAAGGGGGCAACGGCCCCTCCACTATCTGCGATAGCCCTCCCTCTCATCCGAGAGACCAATAATCAAATGATTGAGATCCATTCCGTGATTACACTCTTCCGGGCCAGGCGGAAGATTTTCATTTTTATCTCACAGAAGTTCGATTTCCGAGAGGCTGCGAAAAAAGTTCCAACCGGTAGCGTATTCATATTGAGATGAAATAAGAACACTTTGTATAATCCACACAGAACTTTAATGGTATGAGCCAGACCGGTTTCAACACCTTCGTGTCATTCTCAAAGGGGACAATACTCAAGGTATAGTCTCTTGAGTACTATACAATTTCCCCTTGAGAATGACACAAAAGTGTTGAAACCGGTCGGGCTCATACCATTAAAGTTCTGTGTGGATTATACAAAGTGTTCTTATTTCATCTCAATATGGACTCAAAATTCCTGAAAGTGAACTCGCATACCATTGAAGATCTACGGTAGCGTATTTCTTGAATTTCCGTGGATGACTTACTGAGCTACCTACATTCTAAATGTTATGCTCTTCCATCTCGCAACCTTTAGCTGTGGTCATTTAATTCCTTATTTTGAAGATCCTTTTGACATTTTCCTTGGAGTGCATCAACTTTCCATTATTTTAAAAATTATCAGAGTTTTCAATATGCCCGATAGCGCTAACCGCACCACAATAACACAACGGCCGTCAAATTATGACTCGGACCCCGCGCACTAAATAGGCAAAGAGCACTTCAATCACGGTTGAGAGAAAATTTTAACGCAGTCTATATTTCCTGACTATAGGTTATAACCAAACAAGTAGAAATGATGTGTGGGGTTTTTGCAATGTCGGCTGATCGGTGCCAGAGCCATATTTGAGGGCCTTCTACATCTTCATTCTACCCCGCGAGCCGAGGTTTGGGCGAGTGGCAGAGGATGGTTGGTCACCAGCCGTGTAAAGATACAAAAGTTTTGGAGGTGGAATGGTGACATGTACTATGAGAGTGTATTTGGAGGAGCTCAGTTTTTATTGTGGTCGCTTATTGTGCGCGGAAAGAACGAGTTTTTGCGCCTATCTGTTCGGCTAAGTATCTATCTTATTTTATCGCATCTGTCAGACCTAGACATGTAGTGAGGAGTCATGATAATATTCTCTGTGTTGCTCTGAAACACACCAGTTCTGAATATCTCAAGCAGCCTTAGCCTAGCGTGCAGCCTCCGAGGCTCCAGGGGCTCCCACCTTAATCCCTCTAACAGTTATGTAACACTATATGATCGTTCGTAGCAGTTTTTAACGAAGCGTGCTGCTGTTCTTTGTATTTTGTTAATTTTTTGGTTAAATCTTTATGACCAGGGTCCCAAATGCTCGCGGCGTATTCGAAGTGTGGCCTAACCAGAGCAAAGTAGCATCTCTCTTTTACTTTTTCATCCGAGGACCTTCCTATTATTCGCTTAACAAAACCTAGTTTCTTTAATGCTGTGCCGCATATGTTTTGTATGTGTGTTCCCCACGATACATCTGAAGTTAAGGTAATTCCAAGATAAAATACATCTGTGTTATGGCGTCATCGAGTCCATATTTTCACTCATTTTACTCCCTCAACATACCACTATCGAATGCCTCACGACCAATTGTGATGCCTGTTATGATCTCAGTGCTGTTATAAAATGGTATTCGAACAATTTCGCTTCATCGCCGCTTGACGCATGAGTACCGTAATATAAGATGTAAAACAAATTGATTCACTTAGTAACGCCCCTCAATGATGACCTCGACTTCTGTTTTGCTGGAGAAGAATAGAAAAGGATATGAGGAACACGTGCGCTTTGTTAAAAAATGTTGCGGGCGATCACAGAGCAGCTGGAAGATTTAGTTGGCCTCGTGCCGTAAGAGACTCCAAGGTTACACGTAATGATAAGATTACATAAAAATTTCAGATCTTCCGTGCTACAGTTTTATCCCGCCCTTATGGAAATTATAAAACAAGAGAGATACATTGACCAGCCCAGTGCATACAAAATTTCCGCTTTTCACATGCGCAAAGAAAAACAGAGCGACGCATTTCGCTTACCACCATTCCAATGCTAATTCATTTTTCTCTATTTCCGTAATCGAATAACACCGACGATATTTAAATTCTGGTTTTAAGTTGAATTCTCCAACTACAAGGAGAATCATTCTTTAATATCAAACCTCGAGGTTTATTTCTAATTTTTAGAGAAAAATAAGAAATAATTGATGTACTTTCCTTGATGTTGGTGTAATATTCTTCACGTGAGACGGCACTGTGCTTGAATGATCATGGTTTTCTTGTTCTTTCCATTTTTCTTTCCGGGATTCGGCCGCCTCGTTGTTTTTCCGACAACGTTTCTCCTCCTGTTCTGGAGGTGCCTTCAGATTGAAGATGCAGCGCTTCTCTCAGGTTCGGTTTATATAGTAGGGTCAGTCGCTTCTGATTGGCTGCCATTTTTTGGGCCAAAACCAATTTTTAGTGCCATTTTTCATTATTCTCCCTCCGGTTTGTGCTAGCGCTCTCTTTCACGTATTCGCTAGGTTAGGTGGTAGCCATCTTCCCTGTTCATGTTGCTTCACCATTTTCAATTTTCCTCCTGTTCTCTACCTGGCCGCTCGATATGCTTTGAAGAAACCGAAGTCCTGTGCGGGGAAAATCAATATTTCCGACGATTAATCAGGGAAGCGATCGAAATTACAAAATTCCCAAACTACATGAACAGGGAAGATGACTACCACCTAGCGACTACATGGAAGAGAGTGCTAGCACAAAACGGAGAAAGGAAAATGAAAAATGGCGCCAAAAGTGGTTTTGGCTCAGAAAATAGCAGCCAATTAGAAACTACTGATTCTACTATATAAAGCTAACCTGAGAGAAGCGCTGCATCTTCGACCTGAAGACGCCTCCAGGATAGGAGGAGAAACGTTGTCGAAAAAACAAAGAGGCGACTGAATCCCGAAAAAGAAATGGAAAGAATACCTGCTGGCCGCGGAAACATGAAACAGAACTTCATGGTTTTCTTGTGCGCAACCGCCAGCATTAATTCTTGTTTTCGATGCAAAGTAGTCAGAGGTTCTTGCAACGCTGCAAGACACATACTGATGGTTACGGAATTCCAACCTTGATGATGGGTTCAGTTTGGACAAATTATCTTCTTAAATTGACATCCATCGGTATTGAAGTAATATATGTCCCTCATATTTGTTTATTGAAACCATTTGATACGTTTGTTCATTTAAATCACAAAGAAAGATTAGGAGAGTCGTAGCCATTTTAAAGGATTGGTATATTGTCCGAATTTGTAAATGAAGTAACGTCCGGAACCAGCGCCCTTAAGCATCACTGCTGAAGTTGTAACAATTAAGGAGTCAGAACACCTCGCTTAAAACTTGTTCATAGACCATCGGCATTAATGGAAGGATTACTAGGAAGGATTAAAAAAAAGACTATTCGATGATGAAAAGATAGAGCTGCGCTGCAAGATACATTGACATATTGACACACGGGATCCGTAATCCTTCGTATCGGCTACATGGCTCAGCCGAATTATGACCACGGATAGAAGTGACCCGTCCCGTTGGCCCCATCAGGGCCCCTACTGACCAATGACCATCACACTGTGACGTCAAGGAATGTGTAGGGTTATTCATCTGAGGCAGTTTCTCTTTGGCTATTCTGAGGTCAGCCATATAATATAATGGACACATACAAAGAGAAATCCACCGAATGCATATTTAAGAAAAGAGGAAATCCAACTGCTTCCATCTTGAAGAGATGGGAAATCGACCACCAATATCCAGGTCACAACAATACCTTTCAAATGTGATCTATCTCCCACGATATCGATCACGTTTCGAAACAAATACTTTGAAAAAAAAATCAATTAAAATTATTATACGATTGGTTATTTCAATGGTTTTCAATTTTACGGCATGCATTTGAAATTTCATAACACTTCTCTTGCCATGCAATGTCTTTGAATTTAATTTAGAGAAACACAGCATATTTATTGTTATATATTTCACTTAAATAAATATAGAAATTCACTCAATTAGCTTAAAGATCACTTCAAATGTTTTGAATAAAACAATTGAGAACAAAACAGTTTAAAAGTCTTAAAAATAACCATTTCATTCCATCGTCATTTCGTTTTTTTATTTTTATTATTTCAATTTTTTAAACTAAACACTTGAAATTTCCTGACTTGTTAATAAATTTGAATTCTTGGAATGTTATACATGATTAATGCATAGTATTAGCTGTGGCCGCACCTTCCAGATCTTCGATTTCTTCCATTCCTGCACTGCCTCTTCACCTCCGTACTCATTTTCTTCTTCAGGCCCTCTGAGCTGCCATTCTTCCACCTCTGCATCCTTTGTTCAGAAAAATCTCCTTAAAATACTCTGCCCATCTCTTCAATACCATTTTCTCTTCTACGATTACTTCCCCACTCTTATCCTCACATCCTTCCACTTTTGATTCAAACCCTTTTCTCATTCTGTCGACTACTCTACAAAATTTACTTCTTTCACTTTTTGATGCAATTCTTCCATTACCCGCATCTTGTTTTTCTAAATTGCTCTCTTCATTTGTTTACATACTCTATGCGCCTTCTTCCTTAATTGTTTGTACTTCTCAGTATTGCTCCGGGTTTCCCTCTGCAACACTTTTTTCTCTAGCTCGGTTTTTCTCTTTTATAGCTTGTCTAAATTCATCATCAAACCACTCCTGGTTTCTCGCGGTCTTCTCTTCCCCAAACGTTTCTAGCACCACCTCTTTTATCAAATCTTCGGTCTCTACCCACTCTTTTTCGTGACTTCTTTGTCTTTCAGTTTCATTTTCTCTCATTTTATTCTGCATCCTAAATTTGTATTCCACCAATATGTCTTTGTTTTTCATAATAATCGTATTCTACTTCTTTTTTCTCATTCTGTTCTCTCTTTGTACCTCAGACACTTCCTTTTATAACTGCTTTTACCAGATAGTGGTCACTATCACGATTCGGCCCCCGACAAAATCTTAAGTCAATGGCTGACGATGCATGGCGTGCCTTGATCAGTACATGATCAATCTGATTTATAATTACAATAGGTGCTTTCCATGTACCCAGGTGAATTCTTTTACGATAAAAATATGTGCTTTTCACTATCATGTTATTTCTTAATGCGAGCTCGAAGAGGAAACTCCCGTTCTCGTTTGCTTCTTCATGTAGAGCATGCCTACCTGCAACCGCTCTATGGAATCCTTCCTCTCCCACCTGAGCGTTGAAATCTCCTATTATCGTTAACATGTCATACTTCTGCACCTTCCCACATGCTTGTTCAAAATCATCATAATAACACCTCCATTTCTCCCTCCCTCTCCCCTTTTTCTTCTTTTGGTGCATGGGCCGCAATAACTGTAAATAATATTCTACACCTTTCCTTCAGTCTTATTCTACATATCCTTTGCCTCTTCATACATTTCAACAAGTCTTAGTAAAATTCGAACCTTCCGTGTTGCGTTACTCCTTGTCGATTGATTAAGTCGTCTTCTATAATCTCCATCCATTGCGCGAGGCTTTTGTTGTGGTTCCGTAACGTTTTATTTTGTTTTACGTGGTGGGGTTGTCAGCCCCGCGCACAACCTCCAACCTGGAGGACCAGGATATCTCTCTTTGCCTGGCATATCACCTTTGACCTGTCTGCCTTGTGTGGCCCTGCCAGGAGCTTAAGCTCCCGCCGATATAGATCGCAGGATGTCTTAGGCACGCAAGCTCCCTCATCATTACAACGTGGAGATACCAGCGATGGGGTATTTGGTCGCATATGGCGACATTTTTTTGCATAAACGCAAGGTATTAAGTATTTTTCTTTTCAATATGCTGGCAAACATATTTATTGCGAAGATATAATTGCTTGACTTTTCTAGCTATTAAAATCAATCAGTCTTTTATTCACATATTTTTATCTCAATAACATTCAACATTCAATAACATCTAGCATTCATTAATAAGAAAAACACAAATATACGGCCAATATCCTTAAACGATGTTAGATTATTGTAGTCTACGTGCACGCTGGATTAATGTTCGCATGTAAATGCTATTGCCGCTCATATTCTGTTACATGCATTATACACATCACCTTTTTTACTGCCGATAAATTTATATATTCTATCATATTTACCAAAACGGGCTTCGGAATGCAATTCTTTTCCAATGCTCTTTGAAATTTATTTTATTGCTCCGTTTCCTGACCTACGTACGTCTATTCATTATTTCTTTAGAAACGGAGATCATCGTCATCGAACACGACATTGCAAGGACATCGTTATCGTTGCATTTGCCATTGCGTTGAACGTGTATTCGTTGTGATTCGAAGTATTATTCATTTCCTTAGGCGCTCTCATTTATAGCACATACTTCACACAGCCTATTGAATATAAAGAAAGGAATATTTTCAGGTATGTTCATTCACCTGTATGTACACAATCGGTCCGTATATTTCGTTGAGATATTTCGTTATTAGGAGAGAGTAATTCATCACAGTAAAGTCACTGCTGTCTCTTTTTAATTTTGCTAATTTAAGTATCATATTTGAAGCTTTTGCTTATTTAGAAGTCTGTCTTTCCTCGAACCGAGTACATCATATAACACGTTGATCTCCAACCATCTCACCTCACATCCTACTCTCATTTTTATTCTCTCTGTGTAATTCATGGTGCATGTACGAGTAAGGTGTGACTGATATGATAACTGGGGTGCAGATATTTCATAGTACGGTAGTGTTTGCATTCATTTATTTAGTTTACCTACCAAAACGTGATTATATTTTTCGATCACGAGCATAATTATTCTTGTATCCTCGGTGGCATTTACATTGGAGGAGAAATTACACGAGCGCTTATGTACACCTAAAAAAGGATCATATATCTGTTATGGACCCAGTCTCTGCTTATGATAACAAAACATGAAATATCCATGTAAACCAAGCTCGCGTGTGAAACATTCATTTAAGCGTTTAAGCACTTCATCGAAGCGCACGGCCTTCAACTTGCTATTCCGGATCGCTGTGTCCTGCAACTTCAATCGTTGATTTTTGAATCAGAGATTCGTCAATCTCTGATAAATATGTATTTATAGTCATCAAATAATCATTTATTATTGTTCTAGTGTTCATAGTCAATCAAACTGTAATTATTTGACCAAATAATCATCGATTCTTGAATTAAGCTCTCGGCCGTAATGATTAGTTTTTTTATTGTTATACGTCGGTAGTTATGTGGTTTTTTACGACATATTCGTGTCTTTACGATCAAACTGTACAATTTTATACGGTGATAAAGGCATAGAATACACAATATGACCGTCTATTACCTTGAATTGATTACGATTTTCGTGCAATGGAATTTCGTTCGGATATATTGGTGTATGTGATTGCCGATGACGATGTACCAGTGTATCACTAAAGGCGGCGAAAAATACACATTAGGGATAAAACAAATCCACTGAATTATTTCTCACAAGGGGAGACTACGCACCCTGACTCGCCGATTTGATACCCGTATTTTCTATGTCGAGCACGAGGTTAAAGGCGACGCTAATTCGCCTTGTACTTCGTGACACGTGTCCTAGTTTTATTGTAATTAATCAATTTACAATCGGCAAATCCGCCCTTAGCATGAAAACGCTGGGAAAATTTACTCTCGCTTGGTTGGTCCAAAGCCTCACATCGCTCGTCTCAATCTCCCTAAATTAAGATTATTTGCAGACAATACAGTAATCTACCGTGAAATAAGCGAAGACGCGGACTTTGAAGTTCAGTCATCTGACCTTAACAACGTTCATTCGTGGTGCTAGGAGTGGAGGTTAGAACTAAATATTAGTAAATACACCGCAGTTCACTTCCTGCGAAAGTCATCACAAAAATGCCATACCTATATTGGGGGTGGAGTAAACATAAAATCTTCAAATACAGTAAAATATCTTGGAATTACCTAAATTTCAGATGTATCGCGGGGAACACACATACAAAACATATGCGGCACAGCATTAAAGAAACTAGGTTTTGTTAAGCGAATAATAGGAAGGTCCTCGGATGAAAAAGTAAAAGAGAGATGCTACTTTGCTCTGGTTAGGCCACACCTCGAATACGCCGCGAGCATTTGGGACCCTGGTCATAAAGATTTAACCAAAAAATTAACAAAATACAAAGAACAGCAGCACGCTTCGTTAAAAACTGCTACGAACGATCATATAGTGTTACATAACTGTTAGAGGGATTAAGGTGGGAGCCCCTGGAGCCTCGGAGGCTGCACGCTAGGCTAAGGCTGCTTGAGATATTCAGAACTGGTGTGTTTCAGAGCAACACAGAGAATATTATCATGACTCCTCACTACATGTCTAGGTCTGACAGATGCGATAAAATAAGATAGATACTTAGCCGAACAGATAGGCGCAAAAACTCGTTCTTTCCGCGCACAATAAGCGACCACAATAAAAACTGAGCTCCTCCAAATACACTCTCATAGTACATGTCACCATTCCACCTCCAAAACTTTTGCATCTTTACACGGCTGGTGACCAACCACCCCCTGCCACAGGCCCATGCGGCGGCTGGCGGGGTAGTATGTAGATGTAGATGTAGTGGTATGGATACTTTGCTAACCACTTCAAGGTTCCTCTCTTTTTCAAGGTATGTGTACTCTTATCAGGACAAGCTATTCTTTAAATGGTTCATTTGAAATAACGTTTATGGCGTTATTTATTATATTAAATTGCTTCAAATAGAAATACGTCAATATTTTTGTCCAATCCTTAATATCACGCCAATTCGCTTTTTCGAATATTCTATTCTTTGTGAATGTCCATATAACTGTACTCGCCTATTTCCTCTTCAACCTTATGGTTTCGGCTCTCTTTTAGGGGTTGATGGTGTTAATGAATGAAAAAAAATGCCTCGATTGGTAATCACACGTTTACAAATGTATGAAATACTGATGGGGATGAAAAATATGTCATTACATAAGAAGACAAATTACTTGTAAAATTGTCTCGCCGAAAGTTGCTTTTGAATGTGAATAATGAAGTTTAAAATGATTGAATAGATTACGTTAAGAGGTCATTTCTTAATGGATATGCGTCGTGGTGGGAACAAAGCTCACGGTACAACGATAGATTTTTGAAGTGTTATAGCAAATGGCTAAATGTAAATCCTTTTTTTTTCAGCACATTTGCTGAAAATTTTTCCAGGTTACCACACAATAAACTAAAAAAAATTTCCAAATTAGGTATGCGACGCATTGACGGAGAGTGGTAGCATGAAATGCTATACTTGTGGGGCAAAAATTCCAAGTATAAATAAACTTAAGGAATTGGACCAAAGATCAGTCAATAAAGATATTTACAATTTTTGCATATCTACACTGCATTGTCATAGAGGAATTTGGAGGGTCTGTTGCATGTATCATATTGGATGGATTTTAAGCTCTGGCAGGTTGGTAAAAACGGTGAACGAAAACTTACTTTCTCATGTGTGAAACTCTCCCTCAGCGCCTTCCATTTGGCGCGTGGAGAACACAGACAAATGCTTAAAGACAGGAAGTTTCACCTGCAAGAAACATTTAAAGAAAAGATGGGGCTAAATTATATGTACCTAGACCCGAATATGGTATGACAAATGACGGAAATACTGTCAGGCGATGCTTTGATAATCACACACTAACTTCAGAAATAACAGGTGTGAAGGAAAAATAATTTTTGAATTCTTTATTAACACCTTCTGTTGCGACATCGAAATTTATTTGCTTTTTGCCACATTTGATTTCTTCTAACAAATTTCTATTTTCATTACAGGAATCGACATAAACTTGATTAAGAGATTCTTTATAATATTAAAGGCGATATCGAGTGGCCTGCCGCTTAAAGAGTTCGAGTTTAGGCGGTACTGCTGGGATACTCCCGAATTATATGTGCAATTGTACCCGTGGCATCATATGTTCTTCCTAAGTTATCCACAGGCATGCCAAAGGAAGTAAAAGATCTACTACTATCAGGTGAAGGAGAAAAAGACTTGATTTATTTAGGGAGAGGTGATAGTGAATATTCAGATAGTGAATAGTAGAAATACAAGCAAAAAATGAATTTCGTAGGGCATATTTGTTACATTTTAAGAAAAGGTCAATTTACGTTATAATGATATAAAAAGGGGACAGCAAATGATTTCCCTCCACAGAATTTCTCCCTGGAACTGAATGAAAAATGGTACTAAATAACACCAAATACATAAAATAATTAAGCATCTGGATTGTAACCCTTAGACTACCCGAAAACGTTCCGCGGTGCCATAAAACGACCCTTCGCCGTACGCCCAATGCAGTACCTAGGGGGCGGGGGAGTTGCAGCCGTGGGACACCAGCCGTGAGTTGGTGGCCTCGGAGATACAATAATCCTGTGCAATGCATGCTGTCTCCGTTAAAAGTCTACGCATTCGACAGTAGGCGATGTCAAGTTGGTAAGAAGAGAAACGCCCGCGGTGCACCCGAATAAAGCAGTCTTTAAGTGCCCCCTAGACCTCTACCTCATGTGATAAAATGCGTAATTTTTTCCGCGATTTCTCAAAATATAAAATATGAAGGCTCTTTTCAATATTTGTATCTGGAAAATCTCTATAGGGGAGTGGGATGCGGTTATACAATCCATTCCACACATTTGTCGCGCCACCATACTCTTGCAGGCGGGTTGGACCAGACTCGACCGCACGATCGAAAAACTAATGTGAAATTCGGCGTCACAAACGGTCGCAGCACGAATCTTTGGATTCGCACTGTGGATTCTTTGTAGTGTTTCCTCATATAAGTTACTCGGTGATGCTAGGCGATGCAATTAACTATTTCTCTAAATATATTTTTTTTAATGACCAAATATGAGGTTCCGCCATTTTGTTTAATATCTTTGGTAAATAATTACAAAAATGCAAGTAGACTACATAAAAACAAAGATAAAAAAACTATTCCATCAAATTACATCACTTTTATTCCAATTCTTTTCCCATAAAGGTTTAGCAAGGGCTTTCTTTTGAAGATTTCGTGAGAAAATTGAGTGTAGATCATTTTTGCGAAATTTGTTCAACTTTGACCTCATGCAAATTGTTAATTGTTGAGTACTAAGAAAAATGCCTTGCATCAGATCTTGTAAAAATATTTGTGCAAAGTTTCAGCTTCCTGGCTAGAAAAAAATCACTTTGAATTTTGGCCAGCTTTTTTCGATTTCAGCCCACTGTGCGGCATGCGCCTTGTTCGCAAGAACGTAGGAGAAGAAGGAGAAAGGGAGGACTGAGGCGGATGGAAGGGAAGGAGGAGAGAGACAGAGGGTAAGGGGAGGAGGGGGAGAGAGGAAGGTAAGAGGCACGAAGGCGGGAAGAAAAGAATATTTAAAAGGAAAAGGTTGGTCTGAGTGGAAGTGATAGAAGAAGTTAGTAAGATTTATTGAGTCCTGGCGGAGAGAAAGCTTGGAAAAAGTAAATACAGGAGGATTCAAGATCTTTAAGTGGGAGAGAGAAGGAGGAAGGGGAAAGGGAGGCGAGAATACCAACCTAAAAAATATTATTGAAAGCCGAGTTGTGGGAAGAAACTTGGGTGGCGACTGGGAGAGAAAGGGAGAGAAAGGGCGGATCATTGCAGCTAGAGCGGTGGCCAATCATACGAATATTAAGCGCAGTCGTAGTAAAATCTATTTAGAAGCTGGAGCATAGTTGACAAAGGAGGATATAGGCAACGCTATGAGAGATGCAAGAAAGTGAGGGGAAGGACGGAAGATGAAAAGCAAGGAATTTATCAGGCAGATGCTGGGTGATGAGGATACCACAGGTTTTGAATCGTGGGCAATTGCACGGGGTCGAAGGGGATTTAGTGGTGCTGAAGATTGACTTGAAAAGAGGTTGAGTGACTTTAAAGAGAGCGGAGAGATTGGGGGTGTCTAAAGGTAAGAGATGGACAGTGGGGGAAAATTTTGGAAGTAGTGAGGTTGTCGGAGAAGATAACGAACCGAGAGAGGGAATGAGTTTACTTAAGCGTAGAATAAGGTGAAGAATAGGGATTTTCCTAATCTTGGGATTTTATGAACTATGGGATGATGGGATGGGGCAGGTTTGGGAAGAGAAAAATTTATGTTTTTTCCGCCAACAGCAGAAAGGTACTAATGACTCATTACAGGGCTTAAGTTGATAAAAACCTGAAAAATATAATTCCTTGAGAGTCCCCAGTGTCTCTCCTGGCAATCTTTTTAGATTATTTTCATCTAAATCATGAGAAGTGACGGTCTAGTGTCGGTAGAATGTGGAAAGAAAATCGACACCACCCAGACGGTGTCATTACAACAAACAGGAGGTGTGAAAAATAGAGATTAGATTTCCGTGATATTACCGCTACTAACACGAATTTTTGATCCAATGTTTGTGTAGGGAATGGCGCAAATCCGATTTCATATGCAATTTAATCCACATCGAAAATGATCTTAAACTCCAATGGCCATTAGTCTAAAGAAATACTCGAATTAAGATTCTGCTAGCGGAGGGATTGTGGTGGAGTGGGAGTGAACACAGCTGTTGTTCTGTACGAGTCTCGGATACACCCCATCTCATGGGAATAAAGTAAAAATGGAACATATGGAGCTCAAGGAAGAGCTCCTTGCAGAGGGACTCCGGTTAAAGTAACAAATATCTCTAAAAATGAAACAATCCTCCAGAAGTCCCACTGACATTCAACATAGTTCTTTCTGCCAGTGAGTGATGGTGGAAACAAGGTGGATTTATATGCTAAGGTCGGGAAAAATGGCTAAGGTTTTACTAAAGACGCAATATTTAACAATTTCCTATTTAACATTCAACAATGTCATCGGAATATTAATGAAATTTCTCTAGGTCCCGGTGCTTCCATCTCCTTACAAAGCTGACTGTCGACAATATTTGTGCAGATTCGAATATCTTGCCATCTACTGGAGCATTAGAGAAGATATTTCCCCTCTCGTTTGGGCTGTGCTCCATGTCCCGACCACACTGAAGTCCAAGTTATCCTCATTAGATAAGCACGTCACTTCTGTCAAGCCAAAGTGGTCTCTTGTATTTACCTTCCTCAGCACTGCATGAACTTAAGCTGTTTATTTATTATGGCAATCATTGCCCTTTATATCCCTTCGTATCAAGCTCCCACTATGAGGTCTTAAAATGAATCAAGAATCTCTTCTCATAACCTGATAACCGAATCATCCTCAAGGTCCTCGGGACACTAGATTGGCTCTTAGATAGACATATTGAGATTTTGCTTCATCTCTGAGGATGTGGATGCGGTTGAGATTCCAGTGAAATGTGTCGCAGGTGAATGGTAAAAACTTTTAAGATGTAACAGTTGACCAAGAGGTACAAAAGATCACCCTAATCTCAGGAGAGCACATCGGCCGGTTTCCGGCGCGAAAGGAAGGAACGGTTAAAAATCACACGAAAGTTTATTTGGGTTTTTCTATGTTCCTCGACGGAACTATGAGTATTGCCTAGGAAAAGAGTCGCGCATTCGGTAACACGGAGAGTGCACCTAACATCGATATTGGCTTCAATACTTGACCCTTTAGTAAAAGGAGTAATTTAAATGACCGTAATACGGATAGACAACTGAGCTCAAAAGCGTGAACGGAGCACATGAGAGCATCCAAGAGTCATAGGCTGCTATTCTGAATCGAGCGACTCTATTTCTGGCTAACGCTATTCCTCGCTCCAGAATAGCGTCAGAAGCGATTCTGAATACGATGCAGATATTCAAGGCATCGGGTCTATAACGCTATTATTAACCCCACCCCTTTGGGTATGAAAACCTTCTGGTACAGTAATTGGAAATTCAGGCAGCCAATGACGAGCGATGTTTGCGTTTTTCACAAACATCTGAGACCTTCGCCAAGGATGCCGTGAGTCTGGTGCATGAAAGAATGTTTTCAATAAATAATCCAACTAAATTCATTCAATGCTGTCTTCGGATACTATTATTATACTTTATTTTGTTCTGCATTCATCAGCTGATAGATAACTCTCTGATAATTTTAGATTTTGTGAACGAGATTTCAGTTTAGAAGAGTCTGGCGATGTTTGTTATGAACATATAACAGCTACCCGTGCCGAAAAACAATTTTAATTTCTATAATGATAGTTCACCTCAACATCGATAAAAAGCATATTGTTTTCATGTATCTGTTGGGTTTTTTATTTTATTGCCACCACTTATACGATGGAGCAGACGACGTTTGGATGCATACGAAGTGGGAATAATGATATATTTGTGTATCAAGGACAGTGGTACAGTGGACAGTGGTGGTGGACAAGGATGGTAAATTTCAATTATTTTATCACGGATATTTGAAATGTATTATTGTAAATAGCCCGTGGGCTTAATAAGATGGTTATACATCGCAATTAGCCTCTTGAAAATCTTGAGGGACCGTTGGGAAATGTGAGGTTGGGAGTGAATGTGACTATGGTAAGCAACATTTTGAGCCGTCTTGTTTAAATAATACAACGGAAATGTTAGATACAATTCTTTGCGGAGAGAGTGAATACTCATCCTTTGCGTGTAGAACACGTTCTCCTATTTTACCTAAACTTGTTATCCCCGGCTGAGAGATGGGAAAAGTTATACAATGCAAGAATAAAGCAATGAGACTCGGTCGAAAAAAATACCAGTCTACAATGAGAGGTATGGGAAAAGGCAATGTCAAGGAAGGTTTCCATTTTCATGCTTAAACTCAACTTGGTTCAGTTTCAAAGAAGTTTGCTCACTTTTCCTTCCCGTCCAGCTTGGCACATTTGCCTACTTTTTATGAGAAGAATTTTTTATGTTTACTGGAATATACGTATTGACAAGTCAATCCTGCTAATATGTTTATGTTTATAGGAACACTTTTCAATGCATATTTTGCAGAATCCTCGTTAGATAACCTGTGATAAATAATTAGGTGTCCGTTTCACTCGAGAATAGCTTGACGCTATTAGAATAACGTGGTGATCAGATCGTCGCCTAAAACAGCGTCGCTCCCAGGCGTCAGTCTGCGTTCGGAATCGCAAAAAGCGTCGTTGACGCTATTCTTCGAACCGAAAGCGTCACGAAAGCTATTTCTGGCTAATAGCATTAACGCTATCTCATTCAGAATAGCACCCATAGTGCATACGCCTTTGAAAAGAAAGCAATTATGTCGGCGATATTTGTTCGTTTGCCGTAACCTTCACCTGTAAATCACAATATACTATAAAACATATGCACGGGCATTTATCTCAAATTTTTGTTTATTCATATTTATAAAATTTGCATCAGAAGATAGTATTAGAGGAAATATAAATAATGTCATGACTAATTTCACCACAGATTTTTGTCAGCTATCTGAGTTGTGGTGTACGAACGCAATGTTATTATATTCTCAGCCTAGCTTCTTTTTCTCTTCTAAAGATTATCCCTGCTGTTGCAGCCACGACTTCCAACAATCTCTTTTTTCAGCCTTCCTCTTCATTTCATTGTACGATGTGCATCCCATTTCCATCGCCAATACTTTTAGGTACGTAGTTCACGGTCGTCCTCTCTGTCTTTTGCCGTGAATTTTCCCTTCCATAATATTTTGTATGAAGTTGTCGTGCCTGAGTAAGTGTCCGATGAGCTTTGCTTTTCTTGTTATAATCGTTTCCAATATTTCTCTTTCTGCATGAACTTCATTTAGTACTTGCTCATTAGTTTTCCTGTCGGTCCACTTAGTTTTTATAATCCTCCTTCAAAACCACATTTCCGCAGCTTCAAGTTTGGTCATTTCACTCTTCCTTAGTGTCCATGTCTCGCATCCCTATGATAGCACACTCCATACAAAGCTTTTCAGGAATTCCTTCCTAGTCTCAATACTAATGCTGTTATTTACTAGGAGACTTTTCTTTAATTGGAAGGCTTTCTTGGCCAACATTATTCTTCTTTTGACCTCAGAGGAGCAGTTGTTATGATTCTCTAATATGCTACCCAAGTAGCAGAACTGTCACTTCCTTCAGTTTCACTCCGTCTATACGTATATTCGTTATCTTTTCACTTCTCTTTCTTTCTACCACCATGATTTTCCTTTTCTTAGTGTTTATTTTAAGTTTCACTTTTAATAAAATATTATTTAGAATTTTAAGCAATCGACTTAATTCCTTCTCTGAGTGAGCTACTAGAGCTATGTCGTCTGCAAATCGAATACAATGAATTTGTTTGCCATTTATTTTAATTCCTCTTGTCCTCGGCCTACTAGCCTAAATTCCTCAGCCTAGCATAAAGAGGAATTTTCTACTAACGTTTTAGTTTTTAATATGCTGTAACTTTTTTCGCAAAAATCATTGCTAACTTTCAAGCTCATGCGTCAAAACATATACCGCACACCTTCTACGATAATTTAAAATGGACAAGTTGTGTTTGTCGTTGCAATGCAATATCTTCCTTCATGAAATACTCATTTTTGTAAATTATCGCCAATGGAAATTAATTCAAAGTTGGGAACATTTAGGAAAGTGTCATTTGCTTCCATTGTAACAATTTGGTCATAGGTGGTTGATTGCTAACGTGGTTGTTCGTCTTTTGAATATGAGTCAAACAGATGAAGGCAAAAACTGCAACCGCATATGAAAACATGGAGGATATGTTGTTTCCAATAACGTTGGCCAATCTGAGATTGAAGTTGTATGAAATATAACTAAGGCCTTAGGTCCCCCGGAAGAGCAGGTTAGGCTCAATTTACATTAAATATAAAATATGAGAAATATTCTATAAAACGACTGCTGTAATACTTGAATGCTGTCCGAGAAAATGAACAAACAAACTTTGCGGCAGTTTTTAGACCGTTTTATAAAGTTTCTAACCGATTTCGCGCTCCTACTTGGTACTATGGATTAAACATGGATCCACTACTGCACGCCATAAACGAAATACATTTGTGATGGGAAGTTTCCTTCCTTTCTGGGACTCGTTCCTTTCGTTCACTTTCATTAAATGGAAAGAGTTTAATGATTCATTCCTTTACTCAAGTTGCCTCTTGTATCTATATGTAAAATGCACTCTTTTCCTTCAACATATTGATATTGCACCATTTTCCCTGTAATTTAATACAATGTATCCCTGGAGGCCACTATGTACTCGTGATAGCTTTTGCTATCAAGTATTACTTTGACTAATGTAACATTCTTCCGAAACATTTTCCAATACCTCCAGAGTCTCAGTCAGTTCTTCCTCGTCCTTTGCAACCACCGCAAGGTCGTCAGCAAATCTCAACATATCGATTTTTCGGCCATGTACTTTGACTCCATTCGTATGTTGCAGTCTATCCCTAACTTCATCCACTCCCCTCTGCATATAAGCGTTAAACAGCATGGGTGACAGTGAGCATCCCTGCCTAACCTGCCTAACTCCTTGCCTAATATTCACCTCTTCTGTCTGGTCTCCACTCCTAATCACTGCCGTCTCATTATTGTACAAACTCCATATCATGCTTCTGTCCTTGTAATTTACTCCTGCCTCCTTTACAACCTTAAATAGGAGTGGCCACTTCACTCTGTCAAACGCCTTTTCAATGTCGACAAAGGCGACGTAAGCATCTTTTACCTTTCGAAGTCGTTTCTCCAGAATCAGCCGAAGGAACAATATGGCTTCCCTTGTACCTCTTCCTCTTCTGAACCCCCACTGGTCCTCCGAAAATATGTCCTCCACCTTAGATTCCACTCTTCGCCTTACCACTGATGAAAGAATCTTCGATGCGTGAGAGGCCAGATTTAGCGTCCGGTACTGCTCGCATTTTTGGCCGGGGCTTTCTTTGGGAGAGGTATGATAATGCATTTCCTGAAATCATCTGGAATGTTACCACTATCGTCTATGTAGCATACTGTTTTGTGCAGAGCATCTTTTACGCCTTTACCTCCGGCTTTGATGAGCTCAGCAGGGATTTTATTCCCGGCGCCTTCTTATCTTTTAGCCTTGACAAGGTAAGGTCGAATTCATCCCTCAATATCGCATCGCCTACTTGAACCGGTTCAACTTCACATTCGGGCTCTAGCTTTACATCTATGATATCGCTTTCTCTATACAAATCACCAACGTACTCTTTCCACCTTGCTTCTATTCTTTCTTGTTCAAATAATAATGATCAATCCTACGCCTGTAGCGAACTACATACTTGTCTCTTCTCTCCGAAAAACTTCTTAACTGAATTGTATGCCGCTCCGAAATTACCATCCACTAGTTGTTTGTTGACCTCCATACACCTTTCTTGCAAAAACTGTCCTGCCCTTGCCTCTCTATTAATCCTGTTCCTCAAGCCTCTATATCTGTTGCCCTGCTACAGTGTTGTTATTTTTCATTTCCCGCCTCTCCGCTATCATCTTCATTACTTCATCCGTGACCTACTCCTTCTTTTCTTTCTGGGCGGTTCCTCCAATGATTTCACCGGCGGCATCTTCAAGATTATTTTTTATTATCCTCCATGCTTTTTCATCGTTTGTCATGATAATGCATTCATTGGTCTTTTCTCTATAATCATTTGCCACTTTGCTTGCCTTCAGTCTCGCAATATCCCACCTTTTTGAATGTTTCTTTGCAAGTCTCTTAAACTTTAAATTGAACTTGCTGAAGACCATATGATGGTTACTGTCTATATCTGGACTTGCGTAACTTCGACAGTCCTTTACCTGGCTTTTGTATCTGTCCTTAACTAGTTTGTAGTCTATCTGGTATCGTCTCAGATCTCCAGGAGCCATCCAGGTACCTTCTTCGTGGATGATGTTCGAACCACGTATTCATCACCACCAGCTGATTAAGAGTACAAAGTTCAGCCAGTAGATCTCCCCTCTCATTCTTCTCACCAAGCCCAAAAGGCCCCACCGAAGATCCGTCTCTTCCCTCGCCAATCACTGCGTTCCAGTCCCCAAGGACCATTAGATTGTCACTGACCTTCACCTCCCTTATTAATCAATTATTGAGGTCATCACAAGTTCTCTCCACTTCTTCATCGTCCTGATAAGAAGTAGGCATAAACACCTGTACTACCAAAGTATCCACCGGTTTCGTCTCCAGACCAGAATCGCGCTTCCACTGTGCTGCACGTAGCCTTCAACTCTCAATCCCAGTTCTTTGCTTAATACGACTCCTACGCCACCGATCCCGGGTCTATCTTCAATGGTGCCTGTGTGTATCACTCGATAACCCCCACTTCAGAAGTCACCGTTATCTGGCCATCTCATTTCAGAAATGCCCAGCACCTGTATATTCATATTTATCATTTCATGTTTCAGATTCTCAAGTTTACCGCATTGGAGCAGCGATCGCACTTTCCATGTTGCCACGCGTACATTTTGTTTATCGATTTTCCTTATTGTTTTTATACTAGAGGGGCCAACTCGAGCAATCCCCTCCCGGAGATCCGAATGAGGGACTAACATATTACCTCCGAATCGTTTTAATAGAGCATGCTTCATTGTACTGCTGGCACTTGGAATGCCATGCAGACTTTTAATGTGGTAGTTTCCCCTTGCTTTCCGCATTCTATGACGTTGATCACGTGAGATTCATCGGCCTTTTTGGTGGATTTCTCCCTCCAAGGACAAGAGGGTGCCCTGACTTCTTCCACCCTCCCTCTTCCGCCCTCCGAAAAGGCCGTTGGCACTTCGTGGGGGAGAGGACTCCTTATCCCAGGAGTCACTCGGTCGTCAGAGCCTCTTCTGTGGAAGCAGGGTGCACCACGCGCAGGAGAGGTTGTATTTGAAGGAAAAAGAGGCTATTGGAGACGCATTCACATCCTTACACCTCATGCGGTATGGAAGGGTTTATTACAGAATAACTCTTGCCGGAGAATAGTATGGCATCCGGGTACACCTTAGAGATTCTTCCCCGAGTTGAGATTTACCGGGGATTAATACTATTCTAGAGGTCCAGAATGCAGCAGGCAGTGGTCTGAGAGAAGATTTTAATTCTAAAGATTCCCACAGGAATAGTTCATTGGGCGTCTGGGTGCAGCTGCATATTTGGTTAGAGATGGGTGGTCCACTGAGTAAAATCCTTTTGGAGTACATTTAAAAGCCAAAACGACTTGGTGGAAGTTTGCTAAAATTATGACGCCCAGTTTATGAGCCCAGCTGACCGACCCTTTGCAAGGTCATGCGGCCTTTCGATCTCCACTCCACCCCTGACGCAACCCTCTGGTTCGTTACCACATAAGACGACCGCAATAATCCACAACATTCAAAGGACAGTATGGCGTACACACCAAGTGCTAATACCCAGAGTAGTAGACGACGGTCATAATAACTTGTCTTATTTCATCCTCGTTTTCCTGGTTTTGCTCTTTTCTTCCTTGATAGTTGGTTGAGTCCGCTCGCTCCTTTGATTTCGTTTTTTTTGCTCCCTTAGTTCCCCAAATTCTTTCCCGTCCCTCGAATCCTTTCGCTCGTTTCGGCCCATTGATTCATCTCGGTTCTTTCATACCTTTGGAACGATAAGATTATCACAGCCGGATTCGGCCCATTCCTTTCGTTCCGAACGGACATATCACTACCGCACAGCACATATCCCCGTTTCGAAACGTTTTTTTTTTTTGGTGCTCAATCAGGAAAATCCCGTTTTTCCTCATGAAACCAAAAGTTACCCTGAAGAGAACGTTTTCATTTACTTCTAAGTGCACCAAAAGTTAAAGGTTTTCAGCGGTCTCTCAAAAAAAGAGTTTTCATTCGGTTTTAATTCTGCAAACAAAATTATTTTCAGTACTATTCCTCGCAAGCGGGACACAAAACGATTTCGAACGGTTAAAAAACGTATCGCAGGTCTCATACATCTAGCGAATGGTCTCTTGCCCTCCGGAGGTCTTGAAAAAGTCATCATATTGTGTTGCTGTGTTCCTCTTGTGTTGGTTGTTAAGATTACAGACGTGTGCTGCGCAGAGATTTTTGTGAGATCTGTGGGAAGAAGTTTTAATTCTAAACTACTGTTTAAGTGGTAAATAAGGTGGTCATTTTATAGCGATTCCACCTCAACTATAGTTAGGTTGTCGAAGTTAATGGTTGGATACTCTGAGTGATTTTTTAAGTTTTCGATACGTGCCCGGTGATTAATCTGCATTGATTGTATGTGCATATGGTGGTGTGATGTTGCCATATTCATTTTAATTCTGTTTTTTATATTCAAATATTAATATTATTGACATTCTGATATCATATTTCCCCTGACCTGAACCTCTATGAGAAATGCAAAGTATTCTGTCTCGCTGACTCTCTGGCAGAAGAAATCGATATCGTCTTATTTCTTCCTAAGCACCTTCTTTCACCCAATGCTTTTATCGCTGCCCCCATAACAAGAACTGTTTTATGTGCGTTTTTTGCGCTTTCTGGAGACGTTTTCAACCGGTTCATTTACTGTGGTAAACCAAACTTTGTGACTTCCAAACTAAACCAAAGTTTGTGTCTTGGTTTACTACAATTTCGACCTTCCACCGAGTGAAGCGTTTAAATTTCGAATCTGCTCATTCAAGTTTTGAAATGGTGATAAAATTTTGCAAATTTCCGCCACTTTTGGTTAACTTCACTATTCTAAAATTTTTCGTTGATAGTTCAAAACACGTTATCGGAGCATTTTTTTCCGTTTTCTGCCTGTTCAGAAACGTATGTATCCGTTTTTAAAATGTTTTTAGCCGTGGTGAAAATGAATATTTCGGTTATAAAGATAAATTTGAAAAGAGGTTTGGTGACTCTAAATAGGGCGGAAAGGTTAGGCCTAGACAAATGAAAAATGTCTAAAGATGAGAAAAGGACAGCGTGGGAAAATTTTGGAAGTAGTGAGGTTGTCGGAGAGGATGGGGTAGAGGTTTTTAATAATACAGCGGATGGAATGAACTCCAGGGAAATAGGTAGTACAGAGGGAGATTTGGTCACGAGGACACTTATTAAGAGAGAGAGATTTAGAAGAAGAGGGTCGTTGTAGGATTTTTTTCTGAAGGAGACGCTCAGGGTAGCCTCTGCGAAGGAGGGATTGGTGGAGATTAGAGAGAAAAAGGTCAAAGGATTCGGGGTTGTTGCATATTCGGTGACCACGGATAGAGAGGGAAAAGGGGAGGGATCGTTTAGTATGAGAGGGGTGGCAGCTGTTGAAATGGAGATATTGTTGCTTGTTGGTGGGCTTGATATGGACAGAAGTGTGGAATTTATGGTTACTGAGGGAGATGTCTACATCCAGAAAGGTAATTTTAGAGGCAGAGATGTTAGAAGTGAAGGAGACAGAGGAGGAGGAGTTTAAGGAGGAGATGAAAGAATTGAGGGAATCGAGGCCATGTGGCCACAGCACGAACATGTTGAAAGAACAGATGAAAAGATTTCTTTTTGAAGAAAATATCGTGAGAGTGCTTTACAAGAATTTTTTGAAAAATTAGCCATTTGAAATTCGTGAATTATATACACGGATTCAGTTTGCATGGCCAATAGCAATTTTTATAAAGTATTTTTTTAAATTTATTCAAACAACTCTTGAATTCATTGCCGGAATTTTTTTACGCAAGAGCAAATCCGACGATTAATTTCACCATATTCAATGGAGAGGAACAGATAAGGATCGTGTATTTTAAATCAAATCAGTTGGTCCTTTTCTTTTGAAACATCAGGACGGCCGTTAAGAGATAGGAAGGTAAAAAAATGGACAGACGGTAAAATGCGTAGGTAGTGCATACTTGTGCAAATAACATGTCGGTTATCTGGAGATCAAATGATAATAAATGTTAATGAGCTCTGCTTTGAATTAACTGACTTGATTTTTGTCCTTGAATTGGACAAAGTTTGAGTACAGAAAATTGAATGCACTGTGGAAAAGACTTATTATCTTTTAATTTGGTCGTTATCACTACAAAATCTCCTCTAAAAAAACCACTTGGGGCTTATCTCATGGAAGAGTCCAATCAGTCTCTCTGATTAAGGTTCGTAGACTCTTCATTTGGAACAACCGGTTAAATGTTATGACAGCAAAAGACTGAGATAAGCTTCTATGGTACTTTAAGCATCTTAAAAACTGTCTTCTCTCATCATTACTCGGACGAATAAAAGTGCGCGTATTCCTTTAACAGGAAAATCTTCTCCAAATAAAGAGGATTTAGGAGCAGATTCTTTGTTGGACCCGATAGCGATATGAGTGGAAATCCAATGGTTATACTAATGGACATAAATAACTGAGAATAAAGTATGGGATGTCCACTTGAACTGTTATCATTGGAAACAAGGGAAAATAACTTTAAACTCGGTCAATGATAGGAAACTGATGGAAAATGAAATAGTTTTCTAGTCACGGGGAGTAAGGGGAGGAAGTTATTGATTTTAAACTGAGATGCCCTGAAACATAACATGATTGGAAAATTATCCCAGTCGTACAGAACCATGCTAGATTCCATTTTGTTACGGGAATGACAATCAATTACATTTATTTTAAACAAGATTGTTGATGCAAACGTTCACAATAGTTTAACTCCTGAATTATATTTCAAAACTCCACACTTAATGGAAATTTTTCCGTAATAAATTCAGTAATACCACACACATTGAGTTGGGAATAAAATAATATCAATTAATTAATGCTTACTTAATTAATAAACAACGCGCAGAAAGAGAAATGGAAAGATCAGGGCCACAGTATACAATCCTTAATAAAATATTTCCATTGGCATACATGTCAGATTTTTCGCTTCCTTATTTTGTGTTCATATAATTCATGTCGAAAACAATTTCCAAGAAATCTGTATATATGTTGGTAGTGTTCCGCAGATCGGTATATGCTGCACATAACTAGTTTCCTAATTGATCATTCTGGAAAAATTTGGACAGTAAAAAGCAGTGAAAATGTCAATATATCGTGTTGAATGGGTTAAACTCAATAAAAGATGCAAATTGTGAACGTTGCAATTTTAACTTCTCTCCTGTCTTACTTCTTTTTTTCTAATCATGGAAATTTTTTTACTAAAATAGGTTACTGGAATTACATGTTTTTCATGCTGATAGTGTGTGGTTTAATAAAAGAAGTCGATTGGTAACGTTTCAATTTTTAACTCCCTTGCTTAAAATTCTGGACATTTTTTTATTCATTAAAAGGTCAGGAATATTATTTTTTGTCGTCAACGAGTAGCTTAAAATATGACGCAATTTAAGGATCGTGTCAGTCTTCTAGCAAATTTATTTAGCATTCCGGAAGGTTTTGGCTAAAAAAAGTACTCGGTAAAATTAAGCCCTTAAATTGAAGTATAAAACTCGTTATAGGAGGCCCATTACAGGACGCCCATACCTTAGCTTTTTAGCTTCGGTGTTCTGCGTAGGAATGAAATAAAATGTACAAATATTAAAATATTGACGAAAAGTCTCGGAAATGTTTTTAGTTTTACATACGTCGTGTTAAGCTTATTGGGAGGCGCCAAATGGTAAATGTTTCTGCGAACTTTCTTGTTTAAGGTTAAGCGACAAAGTTGTGAGAAAACCTAAAAGGTTTCGGTGAAGAATTGATGGTCAAAATAATGACGCAAATTGGCGTCGTCTGTGAATGTAACCGAATTTCCGAATGTGGAAAATTCACAGAAAAAAATCAAAGACATTTATTTGTATTAATTATAAACTGAGAATAGAGAGCGTAATTGACACATTTTTAAAGCAGGTCTCATCTGCACACCTGGCTGATTTTCTAAATTTTTAACGCAAACTTTTGAGGAAACTAAACAATGTTAGGTGAAGAATGGAGTGCGAAACTAAATTACTTCAGGGGAGCAGTTCAGGGGAGCTGAATCCCATTGCGATATTAAGGCCTCTTTCGATGAAATGATTCGATCACCAAGGCCAATATAAGTTACACAAATTTTAGACAATTTTGACAGTATAAATGATCCACCACACTTAAAATGCTCATTTCGGTCAATATGCATGCAACATGCCAAATTAAAAAGAGAGAAATCCAATACCAATTCTCGTCCATGGAGGATTAGCATCTCGGCCACCGTACATGTCTGAAATATCCCACAATTTTTTTTACAGTCAAACGTACCACAAGGCTCTTAATTCCAGCCAGAAAGCTGGATACCACGGTTACCATCAATTTCGGAACTTTCAAACAGTTGTTCCTCAGCCACAAGTTAGAACACTGAATCTTACACCTATTATCCATATTATTAGTTAGCGAGCACCACGGCCGCCATAAGTTTTGAATATGTCGGACGGATTTTTTTCATTAAATATGTTACACAATGCGAAATCAGCCATTGAGCTCAATTTAAAAAGAATCCGTGTCTTCAGAGAAGCGACAACGAGGCTGCCGAAATCTCATAAATATCCGACGGCTTTTTTTGTCAAATATCACCCAGTGGACAATAATGAAGCTTGAGAGCTATAGCACATAACAATTCACGTCTTTCAATAAAGTGAACCAAGGTCACCGAATATATTAGTTAACATTTTTCAGCCAAATTATATATAAGTAATGTAAGTGTTAAACGATCAATATAAGGAACAAAATCTCAATCCAATTCAAGTTGTAATAAGAAATCAAATTTGAGTTTTCACTTATTCATTAGATATAACACAACCGATTTTGGCGATTTCCCCTTTTTTCATCGAATTATGTGCATCGGATGTTGGCATCAGAGCCGAAATCAGTTGTTTTCTATCCAATCAATCGATGGAAAAAAAACAAGATGTATTCTAATCTAAAATGTAAAAATACTCCACAGAGTGAGAACATCATGCAATTTTTATATTTTTAATCAAAGTTTCCTCACGGGGTATAATCGTGCTACTAAGCTGAATTATTTGAAAATCGATGTCTTGCGTTGAAGGATAACGAGAATACCAAAAATATCCGAATTTAACGGCTACTTTTGCAAGTTAAAATATTCCAAAAAGCTTCATAACTTATCTAGACACCTCAATCCTACACCCATCTACGTCTTTTAAAGAGCTACTCCACGGCCACGATACATTTCCAAGTTTTTAGATTACCTTTTATTAAGCAAAATGTTCCACAGTGCTAAATGACTAAGCTTTAGGAGCTGAGTCCAATGCCAATCTTCCCGATGAGCTGTACCATCATAAATTTAGGGAATTTTCCACGGCTCATTTTGTAGTGAAAGCGTCTCACAACGCGCTAGATAATCAAGCTTAGGAGCCGAGTTTTCTTTTCAGTTTATATGTTCCACACAGGTTAAAAGTCAACCTAGAGAGATAAACACTATCACCAAATCATGACTTTTGATAAGATGCAACTAAGCCATCGAAATAACAGAAAACATTCAGACAATTGACCGCATGCATAGAAAACAGCATACATTTCGGAAATTTCCGATAAATTAATTTTCGGACAGTATGTGTGAATTCCTTTCGGGTTGTACATCGGATCAAACGCTTTCATGTTTGCCAACGTTAAGGCAAGCTCACCATCACCAGGGCTATAAAAAAGACACCAAATTGGCCGGCCAATATATCCCGGGTGGGCCGGTTAATATATCCCGCCGAGTGGTCAGGTAACCGCTGGTTGGTTGATTGATGCCAGCCTTCTCAACTGGCTTTCCCGAACGTGTTAAGTGGCTCCAAGAAAGAGCTTCCAATTTTCGCTTGAATGTTATCCGGAACCCAATCGAAATTCATACTGTTGGTCTATTTGATGAGGCGATCCCAGATACCTTGGGAGAGGCAAAGCAAGTGAGCAAAACCTCATTTTATTCAATGGTCCTCGTGAATTTAGAATCAATTGATATGGGACGTGGTGCGACAGTGTGTTTCACTGAGACAATATTTAAAATAAATTTCTGACGCACAGGTTTCAACAGAGATGCAGAAGTATGAAATTGTACGCTAGGGTAAAATGAAATCCCGGTATAAAAGAAAGGGGTAAAAATATGGACTCGGTTGGATTACGTTCAGGGATAGCAGCCCCTACACACAGTATAAACGCAATCATCCTATCCTATAATATTAAATGACCAATCTTTGTTTGTATGTTTACATGTCTGCTTTTTCCCCCCTCCAAAATAGCTCAAAAGATTTTTTTAAAGTTTCATATTCAAAGGTTTTTTGATGCGCGGAATCCAATGCGCTAGGTCTCATCCTTGTAAAAATAATGCAAATTTCAAATTATATAGATACCTTGCAAAGGCAGTATCATTAGTCTTTTTCTTTTCAAAAGCTGTCGGACGAAAATGTAAATCATGTTTACAGGGTGTCATTCACCTTTTCTTCCGACCTGTCCGAGTTTCGTCTCGAGCGGTTTCAATAGAGCGACGGGAGACCGACCAGCTGAAAGTTCGAATGGATCAAAATCAATGATAAGTCACGTTTGACAAAAGTAACATTTCAAAAATCGATTGGCAAATTTATTTGATAATATATTCATCATATTCGTACTCCGCATTTAATACGGAGAACAATGAATTTCGAGCGGTAAAAATGGTTGCAATCCTGAGTGGTTAGAATTCGCAGAAGCAGCTCGACTAACGTTTGATGATGGATCAGCTTTGGAACAATTAGCACAAGGTCATTATATTTCATAAAAATATAAAAGTATAAAAGTAAGGTATATATAAGCACTCTGACATTACCGACACTACCGGCATACAGTCGTTTTTTATTATAAACAATTTCAACGAATAAAATAAGAAAAAAGGCTTCAGCAGGCTCTCCGTAAAATCTAAGGATTATGTACGGAAAGTTTGAAAGCGTTTGGTATAAGGGAAACTTCTTCGAAAATTTTGTAGAAGTTCTTCTTAGAAACCGCCAATCTGATCTGAAAATGTTTCCGCGTAATCCGTAATTTATAATGAATGTCCTGACAGAGGAGCCCTTTTTTTGGAAAGTGAAATGATTTTTTTTTCACATTTCACGTATTTTTTAACGAAAAGTACATTTACAACTACTTCTCGATTTGACCGCTAGGTTGCACTGGATTTGAATCGAGCAAGCTCAATGTGATTTGCATACATCCACTATTTCCGCTTAGATAGAAGATAGATACTTGCAGACGGTGAGAGGATAGTGGTTTACGACAAAAGTCGAAGCCTGGCCTTTTTGTGATGCAACGCTTTTAACTCCTTTTCGATAGAATATCTGATCCCAGAATCCCCTCAAATATAAAAGTTGGAGTTTTCGTGCGGGGTCTAGATTTCATCTTCTGCGTCGAGATGTTAGCGTTTGAATGCATGTATTTGAAAGAAATACCTAGGTGCTTCAAAGATACAAAAACTATGTTACTAATTATTGCACATTGTTTATTGTACAGCTTTTTTCAATGAGACCAACACAGTTTTTTATCGACAAAACGTATCCTAATATAATCACATCTATATTATATATATCGCAATTTTTTTCATTTTATCGTTTTTTTCAAACCTGATTTGATTATGACTGTGATTATCATTTTTATAAAATTGTTTCTTTGATTTTGCTTTATTTTCTAAAAGACGCGTCGTACAAGAGAGAGAGAGAGAGAGAGGAGGAGAAGGCAGAAACTGACAGACAAATTAAATACTTCATTATAATCATCCGTAATCTCTGAATTTTGTAACTTATTCATTAGATTGATTATTTGCTGTTCATTCATATTGACTTAAATTCTAAAAAAATCTATCGAGCGGTCAGCATGGTACTGTGTGTTATTGGAGGACACTTACTGTTTTTCCTAATTAATATGCCGATGCAAGGCCCCTAAACATTATCCAATCGACTCAAAAATTTGATTATTTATCTTTTAACTCGATCTGAACCAAAAATCGATTAAGCCTGTTAAAATGTCGATAAGTCTAGATTTCGTAATTACCCTAAGCGGATTTGCAAAACTTCTTTAAGTCGCCCCCGCGTCACGCTCAAGAATGCCAAGGCCATGATAACGTGGTGACACAGCAACGGCTTGTGTGTAACAGTTTTTCTTTTTTATCCATGCATATTTTCTCCTTGTCAACCGTAAACGATTCCTGTTGCTTTTCTATTTAATATTTTGGTAACAATGTGCATTACACAAATAAGCCGCTGTCTTGGCTTTATAGTTTGGGAAAGTTTTAATGTTTTTAACACAAAAAACACTTAGATGAAGGGCGATATGCTCCAAGAAACATGGCTCTCGATTAATACATATACAAAAGAAACTGCTCTTTTTTCGACCAACATTGGTGTGTAATGTACAGTGGTGGAAAAAATTAAATCAAAACTCATTGGCGTCTGAATGCGGCGTACACGGGAACTAATTGAAATCGCTTTTCCTTCGACAACTTGACAACAATGAGACAGTATATGGAAACCGGGAATATTCAAACTCTCTATGAATGGATATCGATTTTACGCGTCATGTAAATAGTCATACTAATAAGGTTTACGTTCGTGAGATCGTCTAGGAGTTATAAACGCGATGAGATTGCTTCGACCCGCACCCAGTTGAGGTTCCGAAGTCGTAGTTGATTATGTAGAGATGTTTACCATATTTTTTTTTAGAGCTTTGGACCGTTTAAAAAGATTTTCTTGATTGAAACTTAAGAAACAATACGATGAAAGCATTATTTGTTGGGACATAAAAATTTTTTATTCTCCAGATCAAATTCACTCACAATAAAACGTATTTCCGCGTGCATGGAATAGCTGAGGATGAACATCGTTTTAATAGGCCTCAAACTACTTCCGATAAATATGATGCATTACAATTAACATTTTGGCGTAATATCCTGTGAATTTCAAGTTAAAGTATGGGAAATCTGGTTGAATAGAATGGGCATATTCGGGCTTTGTAAAAGAATCAGAGCGGTCTCCTTGGTCGTCGAATGAGATGTTTACTTCCCATTCTCGGGTACTCGGCCCCACTTGATTTCTACGTCCTGTCTGTCGTATGATGCTCATATCCACTCATTCGCCAATTCACCACTCAATGAAAAGCTATTCATGAAGGAGGGAAATGACCGGATCTCTGATTGTGTCAGTTACTCGATTTAGTGAACTTACCTGATGCTACATTCACCTTTAAATGACTTTGAAATGATTTAGTAAAGAGGGCACTTATTTTTATTAGGAATTAGAGTTTGGTTCTATCTGCCGAACTTGTAAATACCGATTACTTATCTGAGTGAGAGACCAAGCAAGGGTGGAATTTTTTTCAAAATATCTTTAAAACGGTATTGAAGCTTTCCCAGCATTGTTTTCTAGGTTTGCTATGAGCAATACATTAACCGTGCAGTTCAACAGTTCAACTTATAGGATGGAGGATAATACTTAAAGGATAAGGTAAATTAATGAATCACTTAAATATCTTTTGACATATTCGCAGTGAAAAATGTTTGGCTAAAATTACGCAGTTAAATTTTATGAGGAGCATTTTTATACCAATGCATAAGTAAAACTCCGACAAAAATGCTTCAACCATCTCCTAGAATGTTGACATTTGTGAACTCGTAAGTATTCCTAGTTGCGGGCGAAAAATGAATATTGATATACATTTGATTAAACATAGTTCTTATTATAGCGGACATGAATTTATTGAATTTCGTTTGATAGTAGTAAGAAATAGGTTTTTTTACTTTTAAACACCAAATAAAAGATCAGTGGGTGAAAGTTGAAGGCGCAACACCTCTTCGGGTAATTTTTCGACTAATGTTTTTGCCTTTTACAAACCTACTATCCGATTCCTCCGCCTGGGAGAAAAATGAGGCATACTTAAAGGCTAATAAGATCCTTTTATCCTCATAGAATTTTGGGAGAGGCCACTAAAACTTTGAACAATATGTCGGCTTGCTCTGTCCGCTCTGCTTGTTTGTCTATCGATGCTCGTCTCAATGAAGTAGTCATCAGTAAACCTTGGCCAAGTTCCGGGTGGTGATGGTCGGGGTGGTTTGTTGTTGTGAATAACACACAGGTTTCAAATACTTGCTGCACCAGAAAGAAAAGGCTCGTCGCGCTTCAAGAAAATCGGAAGCCCTCGTCGAATACTTTTAAGGGCGTAAGAGAAGTCAAATACCACTTCTTTCCTGTGAGTTAAACGCCTGGCGTCCGAAACATTATCTATGGCAGAAAAGGTATCGCCCGCAACACAAAGGGAAAGTAAGCTCTTACTAAAGGCATACTATTTCCCAAATCAATATAATGCGCCCTTCATACATTCCGAAGTTGAATGGATTAGTATTGGTGGAGCTTTGTATCGACACGGGGAAACCTCTAAGGATCCTCAAGAGTCCCCCAAGATTGCTCGTTGCTTTAAATCAGACTTAAGGTAGCTGGCCTCCAAACCCATGCATGATGGAAACTAATGGCGTTTGATTGGAATGGTCTGGGCTGATAACGTGAAATTCTAGAACTACTTCTTTCTGTTTGTATTCCCGAGAGAGTAGCATGCTTTTTCCTATCCTATAGTTATTTTAAACGTTCGTAAACAATACCACCACTCATTTTAAAAGTAACTTAGTTCACAGTAACGCATGCGGACGCAAAAAAATTCACCGAAAGGATACGAAACATCATCTTAAAGTCGCCTTGACATAAGAAAGCTCAGTAGTTGTTACTGGGTTGCAAAACTGAATCACAATCATGGTTCTTCATAATAACTTTGTTCGAGTACGCTCATGATTTCGAAAACGTGATCGTCATCAAGAAAGATCGGGTGCTACATATCAGTGGAGTGCGCTCCCAGGACCTTGTGCATTGCCCTAACAATGCGGCTTGCCTTTTGGATGACAATAATGACCATAAGAAGAAAAGAACCGTGATCCCACCCCTAGTCGAGACATTTTTGAGTTTTTCATTCAATTTCTGGTCAAGTCAAATTATTTTTATTCGGCAAATTTTATCTCTTTTGTATTTAAAAAATTTCATATTATCAGCCAGTCATTGCAGCTACAAATTACATTAATTCATATCGCCAATATGAGGAAATTTATATAAAAACTCATTTGCATTAATTAAAAATCGAACACGGACCACTCTTTAGCTATCCAAATACATCTGACAGCTACAAAATTAACGTTACCTATTAATTTATTTCATTAATGATATTCTACTCCAAACTGAAATCTTTTAAAAGGCTCTTTGTTAATGTCATATGTGCGGCGAATTTATAGCTAAGCATATAAGATATTAAGCAAACATCCATATGTTATCCATAACTACACCTAGTTTGGGTAAACTTATCTGAATGTTTATTCGTATATCCTGCATTTACTAGATAAAGCGTAACAGTGGACAGCTCGTGACCAAGCTTTCTGTGATAAGATGAAAGAAATATCGGGAAAATATGCCTAGATTATTCGGTATCGATACGAGCACATTTATTTTTATTTCGTGAAATTATATACATTTACGTATGTTTTCATAGTTTAATCCCATTCTGACGAACTAAAGACGGATTTATATTGGGTCAAGAACGATTCATTAATAAATATCCGTTTTGAATTTAATAAATATCCGTTAAAGGAACTTCGTCAATCTACAAATGGAAAAATCATGAAAAATTATATCACTTAGACTACACTTATTTCAATTAAATCTTTTTTGTATCGATATTTGGTGCGGATAAATCTCGATTTATATCATTTCGGTGAAACAGACGCAGTACGCGTCATTCAAAAAGATCCTCGGAAAGTCGACCACAATAACCACCCTTGGTGATAGAAGATGAAGATTTTAGCATATAGTATACTGAATTGGGTGGGATAGTGAATATTTTCTATAATCAGTCTTTCTGTATAAATGATATCATTCGACGTAAGAACCATGCTGAAACAAACACAGCGATGCACTGCGACTGAATGTGCGAATAATATGAGACGAAAGCTCAAAAATGAGGCGATTGATGACTAAGTTCTAGGCTCCGACCGAAATGTGAGCTCCAATTGCGGATTTCAAATATTTGCGGCAGACGATGTCTCCCTCAGTGTTGCCAGTCTTTGGAGTGTGTACTGCTCCTAGAAGTTCCCAAAAATGCCGCATTCTGGCGCGCGAAAAATTTTGCGTTAATTTCTTCCGCCGCTGTACTTGGCCTTGAAGCGGTCGTGAGGCTAACCTCGTGCGCGAGAACTCGCGTGCGGGTCTTTTTCTCACACTCAGATTTATAGCAATCATCTGCCACACATTTCAGTCAGCAGTCCATTAAATCAAAAATTTTCACAGCGTAAATGTACAGTGGCGGAAAAAATTAACGCAAAACTCATTGGCGTCTGAATGCGGCGTACACGGAAACTAATTGAAATCGCTTTTCCTTCGACAACTTGACAACAATGAGACAGCATATGGAAACCGGGAATATTCAAACTCTCTATGAATGGATATCAATTTTACGCGTCATGTAAATAGTCATACTAATAAGGTTTACGTTCGCGACATTGTCTAGGAGTTATAAACGTGATGAGCTTGTTTCGACCCGCACTCAGTCGAGGTTCCCAAGTCGTAGTTGATTATGTAGAGATGCTTACCATATTATTTTTAGAGCTTTGGACCGTTAAAAAAAATTTTCTTAATTGAAACTTAAGAAATATTACGATGAAAGCATTATTCGTTGGGACATAACTTTTTTTTATTCTCCAGATCAAATTCACTTACAATAAAACGTATTTCCGCGTGCAGGGAATAGCTGTGGATGAACATCGTTTTAATAGGCCTTAAACTACTTCCGAGAAATATGATGCATTACAATTAACATATCCTGAGAATTTCAAGTTAAGTATAGGAAATCTGGTTGGATAGAATGGTTTCCATGTGGAGAAAATTTTTCTCTAAAAGTATTTCCAATACCTTAAAACCCTACGTAAGTTTCCGCCCTTGTTCATACAGGTCGTCTCAAACACTTAAATTTCTAAATTCCTCCTAACGTAATATTATTTACTTTCTGAAAACTACTTTTAAAAATCCAGAACATTTTATTTGATCCAGTTTTTACAGGAAACATAAGAATTCCCTTTTTTCGTTTTGTAGTAAGAACCACTGGACGCGGATTCCTCTTGATCGATGAAGTACCCTAGAGGGAGAGCGTTCGTCTGCGACCAAGAATGCCTGGGGTTCAAATCCAGGCGTGGCCTCTTTTAGTGCCTTTATAATTAACCTTCGCGATGTGACTTTATTGCAGCCAAAACTTCGCAGGAATCCGCGGAAGGCCCAGGGAATGGACATTCACCTCATCCATGAGTGTGTGAGTTTTACACATATTCGGGCTTTGCGAAAGAATCAGAGCGGTCTCCTTGGTCGTCGAATGAGATGTTTACTTCCCATTCTCGGGTACTCGGCCCCACTTGATTTCTACGTCCTGTCTGTCGTATGATGCTCATATCCACTTATTCGCCAATTCACCACTCAATGAAAAGCTATTCATGAAGGAGGGAATAGACCGGTTCTCTGTTTGTGTCAGTTACTCGATTTAGTGAACTTACCTGATGCTACATTCACCTTTAAATTACTTTGAAATGATTTAGTAAAGAGGGCAATTATTTTTATTAGGAATTCGAGTTTGGTTCTATCTGCCAAACTTGTAAATACCGATTACTTATCTGAGTGAGAGACCAAACAAGTGTGGAATTTTCTTCAAAATATCTTTAAAACGGTATTTGAAGCTTTCCCAGTATTGTTTTCTAGGTTTGCTATAAGCAATACATTAACCGTGTAGTTCAACAGTCCAACTTATAGGATGGAGGATAATACTTAAAGAATTAGGTAAATTAATGAATCACTTAAATACCTTGTGACATTCACAGTGAAAAATGTTTGGTTAAAATTATGCAGTTAAATTTTATGAGGAGCATTTTTATACCCATGCGTAAGTAATACTCCGACAAAAATGCATCGCGTATCTTCCCCTGTGAAAGTGATAAAATGCTAAAAATCATCTTTTTCATGTAGCGACTAAGCAGTGATTAGATATTTTCCCTACGGTCATTTGTATACTCTTCATAAATCCGCAGAGTAGTCAATGGAGTGCAAATTAGGAATGTACACCATCAAATATTATACGATTGCTACGTTCCTAAAGAGTCTATTCCTCTTCTAATGTGTCGTAATATTATTGCTTCAATGGAAGTTAAAGTTGTGAGTGCTCCCACATGAAGATATTAACAGACTTTGTACAGGTTCATAAATTTCATCTTTTAGTGGAAATGTATTTTAACGGATGTTGAAAAGGGACACTATAATGCTTTATTTAGAACGAGTGGAAAAGGTTAAAATGTATGCGTAATTCTCTCAATTTGAGTTATGTGTGCGCATGATCACAGGAATTGATCATCGAGAAATATGCTGGTATTTACATAAAGAATGTGGATGTTAATTAGCCATATAATCAATCCATACCCCTCCATTCTCGATTTCCTGACTAAGTCTCTGTGACATGGAGTTGTCCGCATTTTGGTATCATCTTACTGGGTTCATTTTCCATTCTTCCTCCACGATTTTCCTCATTGCTTCATAATTTGGGGTTGTTTCGTTTGAGGGGGTCGAAAAACGTTTGTTTCTCGCATTTTTCTCATACTGAACTCTGCGCTCCGAGCAGCCCGCTCCATCTATGTTACATGATTTGTTTTGAACCATCTCCTAGATTTTTGACATTTGTGAACTCGTAAGTATTCCTAGTTGCGGGCGAAAAATGAATATTGATATACATTTGATTAAGCATAGTTCTTATTATAGCGGACATGAATTTAATGAATTTCGTTTGATAGTAGTAAGAAATAGGCTTTTTTTACTTTTAAACACCAAATAAAAGATCAGTGGGTGAAAGTTGAAGGCGCAACACCTCTTCGGGTAATTTTTCGACTAATGTTTTTGCCTTTTACAAACCTACTATCCGATTCCTCCGCCTGGGAGAAAAATGAGGCATACTTAAAGGCTAATAAGATCCTTTTATCCTCATAGAATTTTGGGAGAGGCCACTAAAACTTTGAACAATATGTCGGCTTGCTCTGTCCGCTCTGCTTGTTTGTCTATCGATGCTCGTCTCAATGAAGTAGTCATCAGTAAACCTTGGCCAAGTTCCGGGTGGTGATGGTCGGGGTGGTTTGTTGTTGTGAATAACACACAGGTTTCAAATACTTGCTGCACCAGAAAGAAAAGGCTCGTCGCGCTTCAAGAAAATCGGAAGCCCTCGTCGAATACTTTTAAGGGCGTAAGAGAAGTCAAATACCACTTCTTTCCTGTGAGTTAAACGCCTGGCGTCCGAAACATTATCTATGGCAGAAAAGGTATCGCCCGCAACACAAAGGGAAAGTAAGCTCTTACTAAAGGCATACTATTTCCCAAATCAATATAATGCGCCCTTCATACATTCCGAAGTTGAATGGATTAGTATTGGTGGAGCTTTGTATCGACACGGGGAAACCTCTAAGGATCCTCAAGAGTCCCCCAAGATTGCTCGTTGCTTTAAATCAGACTTAAGGTAGCTGGCCTCCAAACCCATGCATGATGGAAACTAATGGCGTTTGATTGGAATGGTCTGGGCTGATAACGTGAAATTCTAGAACTACTTCTTTCTGTTTGTATTCCCGAGAGAGTAGCATGCTTTTTCCTATCCTATAGTTATTTTAAACGTTCGTAAACAATACCACCACTCATTTTAAAAGTAACTTAGTTCACAGTAACGCATGCGGACGCAAAAAAATTCACCGAAAGGATACGAAACATCATCTTAAAGTCGCCTTGACATAAGAAAGCTCAGTAGTTGTTACTGGGTTGCAAAACTGAATCACAATCATGGTTCTTCATAATAACTTTGTTCGAGTACGCTCATGATTTCGAAAACGTGATCGTCATCAAGAAAGATCGGGTGCTACATATCAGTGGAGTGCGCTCCCAGGACCTTGTGCATTGCCCTAACAATGCGGCTTGCCTTTTGGATGACAATAATGACCATAAGAAGAAAAGAACCGTGATCCCACCCCTAGTCGAGACATTTTTGAGTTTTTCATTCAATTTCTGGTCAAGTCAAATTATTTTTATTCGGCAAATTTTATCTCTTTTGTATTTAAAAAATTTCATATTATCAGCCAGTCATTGCAGCTACAAATTACATTAATTCATATCGCCAATATGAGGAAATTTATATAAAAACTCATTTGCATTAATTAAAAATCGAACACGGACCACTCTTTAGCTATCCAAATACATCTGACAGCTACAAAATTAACGTTACCTATTAATTTATTTCATTAATGATATTCTACTCCAAACTGAAATCTTTTAAAAGGCTCTTTGTTAATGTCATATGTGCGGCGAATTTATAGCTAAGCATATAAGATATTAAGCAAACATCCATATGTTATCCATAACTACACCTAGTTTGGGTAAACTTATCTGAATGTTTATTCGTATATCCTGCATTTACTAGATAAAGCGTAACAGTGGACAGCTCGTGACCAAGCTTTCTGTGATAAGATGAAAGAAATATCGGGAAAATATGCCTAGATTATTCGGTATCGATACGAGCACATTTATTTTTATTTCGTGAAATTATATACATTTACGTATGTTTTCATAGTTTAATCCCATTCTGACGAACTAAAGACGGATTTATATTGGGTCAAGAACGATTCATTAATAAATATCCGTTTTGAATTTAATAAATATCCGTTAAAGGAACTTCGTCAATCTACAAATGGAAAAATCATGAAAAATTATATCACTTAGACTACACTTATTTCAATTAAATCTTTTTTGTATCGATATTTGGTGCGGATAAATCTCGATTTATATCATTTCGGTGAAACAGACGCAGTACGCGTCATTCAAAAAGATCCTCGGAAAGTCGACCACAATAACCACCCTTGGTGATAGAAGATGAAGATTTTAGCATATAGTATACTGAATTGGGTGGGATAGTGAATATTTTCTATAATCAGTCTTTCTGTATAAATGATATCATTCGACGTAAGAACCATGCTGAAACAAACACAGCGATGCACTGCGACTGAATGTGCGAATAATATGAGACGAAAGCTCAAAAATGAGGCGATTGATGACTAAGTTCTAGGCTCCGACCGAAATGTGAGCTCCAATTGCGGATTTCAAATATTTGCGGCAGACGATGTCTCCCTCAGTGTTGCCAGTCTTTGGAGTGTGTACTGCTCCTAGAAGTTCCCAAAAATGCCGCATTCTGGCGCGCGAAAAATTTTGCGTTAATTTCTTCCGCCGCTGTACTTGGCCTTGAAGCGGTCGTGAGGCTAACCTCGTGCGCGAGAACTCGCGTGCGGGTCTTTTTCTCACACTCAGATTTATAGCAATCATCTGCCACACATTTCAGTCAGCAGTCCATTAAATCAAAAATTTTCACAGCGTAAATGTACAGTGGCGGAAAAAATTAACGCAAAACTCATTGGCGTCTGAATGCGGCGTACACGGAAACTAATTGAAATCGCTTTTCCTTCGACAACTTGACAACAATGAGACAGCATATGGAAACCGGGAATATTCAAACTCTCTATGAATGGATATCAATTTTACGCGTCATGTAAATAGTCATACTAATAAGGTTTACGTTCGCGACATTGTCTAGGAGTTATAAACGTGATGAGCTTGTTTCGACCCGCACTCAGTCGAGGTTCCCAAGTCGTAGTTGATTATGTAGAGATGCTTACCATATTATTTTTAGAGCTTTGGACCGTTAAAAAAAATTTTCTTAATTGAAACTTAAGAAATATTACGATGAAAGCATTATTCGTTGGGACATAACTTTTTTTTATTCTCCAGATCAAATTCACTTACAATAAAACGTATTTCCGCGTGCAGGGAATAGCTGTGGATGAACATCGTTTTAATAGGCCTTAAACTACTTCCGAGAAATATGATGCATTACAATTAACATATCCTGAGAATTTCAAGTTAAGTATAGGAAATCTGGTTGGATAGAATGGTTTCCATGTGGAGAAAATTTTTCTCTAAAAGTATTTCCAATACCTTAAAACCCTACGTAAGTTTCCGCCCTTGTTCATACAGGTCGTCTCAAACACTTAAATTTCTAAATTCCTCCTAACGTAATATTATTTACTTTCTGAAAACTACTTTTAAAAATCCAGAACATTTTATTTGATCCAGTTTTTACAGGAAACATAAGAATTCCCTTTTTTCGTTTTGTAGTAAGAACCACTGGACGCGGATTCCTCTTGATCGATGAAGTACCCTAGAGGGAGAGCGTTCGTCTGCGACCAAGAATGCCTGGGGTTCAAATCCAGGCGTGGCCTCTTTTAGTGCCTTTATAATTAACCTTCGCGATGTGACTTTATTGCAGCCAAAACTTCGCAGGAATCCGCGGAAGGCCCAGGGAATGGACATTCACCTCATCCATGAGTGTGTGAGTTTTACACATATTCGGGCTTTGCGAAAGAATCAGAGCGGTCTCCTTGGTCGTCGAATGAGATGTTTACTTCCCATTCTCGGGTACTCGGCCCCACTTGATTTCTACGTCCTGTCTGTCGTATGATGCTCATATCCACTTATTCGCCAATTCACCACTCAATGAAAAGCTATTCATGAAGGAGGGAATAGACCGGTTCTCTGTTTGTGTCAGTTACTCGATTTAGTGAACTTACCTGATGCTACATTCACCTTTAAATTACTTTGAAATGATTTAGTAAAGAGGGCAATTATTTTTATTAGGAATTCGAGTTTGGTTCTATCTGCCAAACTTGTAAATACCGATTACTTATCTGAGTGAGAGACCAAACAAGTGTGGAATTTTCTTCAAAATATCTTTAAAACGGTATTTGAAGCTTTCCCAGTATTGTTTTCTAGGTTTGCTATAAGCAATACATTAACCGTGTAGTTCAACAGTCCAACTTATAGGATGGAGGATAATACTTAAAGAATTAGGTAAATTAATGAATCACTTAAATACCTTGTGACATTCACAGTGAAAAATGTTTGGTTAAAATTATGCAGTTAAATTTTATGAGGAGCATTTTTATACCCATGCGTAAGTAATACTCCGACAAAAATGCATCGCGTATCTTCCCCTGTGAAAGTGATAAAATGCTAAAAATCATCTTTTTCATGTAGCGACTAAGCAGTGATTAGATATTTTCCCTACGGTCATTTGTATACTCTTCATAAATCCGCAGAGTAGTCAATGGAGTGCAAATTAGGAATGTACACCATCAAATATTATACGATTGCTACGTTCCTAAAGAGTCTATTCCTCTTCTAATGTGTCGTAATATTATTGCTTCAATGGAAGTTAAAGTTGTGAGTGCTCCCACATGAAGATATTAACAGACTTTGTACAGGTTCATAAATTTCATCTTTTAGTGGAAATGTATTTTAACGGATGTTGAAAAGGGACACTATAATGCTTTATTTAGAACGAGTGGAAAAGGTTAAAATGTATGCGTAATTCTCTCAATTTGAGTTATGTGTGCGCATGATCACAGGAATTGATCATCGAGAAATATGCTGGTATTTACATAAAGAATGTGGATGTTAATTAGCCATATAATCAATCCATACCCCTCCATTCTCGATTTCCTGACTAAGTCTCTGTGACATGGAGTTGTCCGCATTTTGGTATCATCTTACTGGGTTCATTTTCCATTCTTCCTCCACGATTTTCCTCATTGCTTCATAATTTGGGGTTGTTTCGTTTGAGGGGGTCGAAAAACGTTTGTTTCTCGCATTTTTCTCATACTGAACTCTGCGCTCCGAGCAGCCCGCTCCATCTATGTTACATGATTTGTTTTGAACCATCTCCTAGATTTTTGACATTTGTGAACTCGTAAGTATTCCTAGTTGCGGGCGAAAAATGAATATTGATATACATTTGATTAAGCATAGTTCTTATTATAGCGGACATGAATTTAATGAATTTCGTTTGATAGTAGTAAGAAATAGGCTTTTTTTACTTTTAAACACCAAATAAAAGATCAGTGGGTGAAAGTTGAAGGCGCAACACCTCTTCGGGTAATTTTTCGACTAATGTTTTTGCCTTTTACAAACCTACTATCCGATTCCTCCGCCTGGGAGAAAAATGAGGCATACTTAAAGGCTAATAAGATCCTTTTATCCTCATAGAATTTTGGGAGAGGCCACTAAAACTTTGAACAATATGTCGGCTTGCTCTGTCCGCTCTGCTTGTTTGTCTATCGATGCTCGTCTCAATGAAGTAGTCATCAGTAAACCTTGGCCAAGTTCCGGGTGGTGATGGTCGGGGTGGTTTGTTGTTGTGAATAACACACAGGTTTCAAATACTTGCTGCACCAGAAAGAAAAGGCTCGTCGCGCTTCAAGAAAATCGGAAGCCCTCGTCGAATACTTTTAAGGGCGTAAGAGAAGTCAAATACCACTTCTTTCCTGTGAGTTAAACGCCTGGCGTCCGAAACATTATCTATGGCAGAAAAGGTATCGCCCGCAACACAAAGGGAAAGTAAGCTCTTACTAAAGGCATACTATTTCCCAAATCAATATAATGCGCCCTTCATACATTCCGAAGTTGAATGGATTAGTATTGGTGGAGCTTTGTATCGACACGGGGAAACCTCTAAGGATCCTCAAGAGTCCCCCAAGATTGCTCGTTGCTTTAAATCAGACTTAAGGTAGCTGGCCTCCAAACCCATGCATGATGGAAACTAATGGCGTTTGATTGGAATGGTCTGGGCTGATAACGTGAAATTCTAGAACTACTTCTTTCTGTTTGTATTCCCGAGAGAGTAGCATGCTTTTTCCTATCCTATAGTTATTTTAAACGTTCGTAAACAATACCACCACTCATTTTAAAAGTAACTTAGTTCACAGTAACGCATGCGGACGCAAAAAAATTCACCGAAAGGATACGAAACATCATCTTAAAGTCGCCTTGACATAAGAAAGCTCAGTAGTTGTTACTGGGTTGCAAAACTGAATCACAATCATGGTTCTTCATAATAACTTTGTTCGAGTACGCTCATGATTTCGAAAACGTGATCGTCATCAAGAAAGATCGGGTGCTACATATCAGTGGAGTGCGCTCCCAGGACCTTGTGCATTGCCCTAACAATGCGGCTTGCCTTTTGGATGACAATAATGACCATAAGAAGAAAAGAACCGTGATCCCACCCCTAGTCGAGACATTTTTGAGTTTTTCATTCAATTTCTGGTCAAGTCAAATTATTTTTATTCGGCAAATTTTATCTCTTTTGTATTTAAAAAATTTCATATTATCAGCCAGTCATTGCAGCTACAAATTACATTAATTCATATCGCCAATATGAGGAAATTTATATAAAAACTCATTTGCATTAATTAAAAATCGAACACGGACCACTCTTTAGCTATCCAAATACATCTGACAGCTACAAAATTAACGTTACCTATTAATTTATTTCATTAATGATATTCTACTCCAAACTGAAATCTTTTAAAAGGCTCTTTGTTAATGTCATATGTGCGGCGAATTTATAGCTAAGCATATAAGATATTAAGCAAACATCCATATGTTATCCATAACTACACCTAATTTGGGTAAACTTTTCTGAATTTTTATTCGTATATCCTGCATTTACTAGATAAAGCTTAACAGTGGACAGCTCGTCATCAAGCTTCCTGTGTTAAGATGAAAGAAATATCGGGAAAATATGCCTAGATTATTCGGTATCGATGCGAGCACATTTATTTTGATTTTGTGAAATTATATACATTTACGTATGTTTTCATAGTTTAATCCCATTCTGACGAGCTAAGGACGGATTTATATTGGGACAAGAACGATTCATTAATAAATATCCGTTTTGAATTTAATAAATATCCGTTAAAGGAACTTCGTCAGTCTTTAAATGGAAAGTTGTGAAAAATTACATCACGTAGGCTATACTTATTTCACTTAAATCTTTTTTGTATCGACATTTGGTGCGGATAAATCTCGATTTATATCATTTCGGTGAAACAGATGCAGTACGCGTCATTCAAAAAGACCCACGGAAAGTCGACCGCAATAAATATCCCTTGGTGGTAGAAGATGAAGATTTTAGCATATAGTATACAGAATTGGGTGGGATAGTGAATATTTTTTATAATCAGTCTTTCTGTATAAATGATATCATTCGACGTAAGAACCATGCTGAAACAAATACAGCGATACACCGCGACTGAATGTGCGAATAATGTGAGACGAAAGCTCAAAAATGAGGCGACTGATGACTAAGTTCTAGGCTCCGACAAATGTAAGCTGCAAGGCGGATTTCAAATATTTGCGGTAGACGATGTTTTCCTCAGTGTTGCCAGTCTTTGGAGTGTGTACTGCTCCTAGAAGTTTCCAAAAATTCCGCATTCTGGCGCGCGAAAAATTTTGCGTTAATTTCTTCCGCCACTGTACAAATGGATATGCGTAATTATCACTTCACATATTAGTTCACGAATTGATGATAAAATTTTCTCGGGAACAAACTGATGAAAACAGCATACCTGATTTATGAAAGTTCTCATTCAACCAACTTTTCCCCCGGCTCATTATAGTTGATGTCTTTGGCCTTTGGTAATGTTAACGTCTAATGCCTAACTTGTCTCACTTCTCGACGAAATAATTGTAACATTGACCGCTCGCTACGAAAGTAAGACGCAACTGAGTGATACAAATGAAGTAATGTCTGTGGTCGCGTGGGGAGAAAAATTGTCGAAATTTGCAGCCGATGGCATTAGTAAAAGCATTACATGGCCACGGATTCTTCTTTGAAGTTTTGTGGGATTGTAGGTCATTCAGAAGAGATAAAAACTCACCCAGCAGGAAAGGAAACACATTCCAGTATATGATGACAAAATGAGCATAGCTTTTTATTTGGCGGGAGAGAAGATATGATTGTGCAATCAATGATCAACGGGGAGATAGTGTTTCATAGTGTTGGTCAGTTTCGGTTTGTCCAACGCTCCAAAACAAAGTCCTTAAATCAACTTACATTAATTCATTTTTTTTAAACCGTTGCAAATGCCGCTGAGGTTTATTCAACAATGGATGTCATACAACATGTGATTGGATGGCACTATAGTATGCACGTGTGCATTCACTTCCTCTCTTGGCAGCCGGCGACCATAGGGTCTTCGCAATGAAGATCCACGGGGTTGAATTCCAGGCCGGTGGGGCAGGGCATCTTGGTGCACTGCCAGTAGCTCGACGGGTCGCTGGGGTCCGGGAAGACCGCCGTCTCTTCTCGTGGTGCGGCAGGGTGCGGCGCCCGGCTGCGGTGCGGGAGAGCGGGGACGCAGTGACCCGAACTTTCGTCGAACACCATCCCTTTGGGGCACTTGAATCTGGCGCAGGTGTAGAAGTAGCCGCAATCTCCAGGATATGGGCGGTTGGCGTACTGGTCTCTGGTGCTGACAGGGCGGCGATCGTGCAGCCGGCCCTGCGCCAGCGACACCACCACCATCAGCATAGCCAGGGACAGGAACGCCGCGGATCCTACGGGAGTCAGATAAAGTCAGGAGCGAAACAGAGTCACCCTTAGGGAGAAAACCTAAGTCCTCGGGTTGAAGGTAGGTCGAGCAAAAAATCATTTTACCATGAAATCAATGATTTTGGTCTCATTTTAAAGAAAAATCAATCGCCCTTCCATTGACTCCAAAAATTCAACCCCTTACCACATTTATTTCCGCTATATTTGCCAGAAAATACCAGCCCTTTTATATGGGAAATGGTACTTGTATGAACTCCAGAGAGACCTTAGTTAACAAATAAGGCATTTTCTACGCCTAGATCTCATCAAAAAATTGACAGTGAGTAGATTGAGAGTTTATGTGTTTTCTCAACTACATTTGGAAATTAATCATATTGTCATCGCAGTAAATTCTTCGGAATCACAATAAACCTTCCGTGTTGATGGAGTTTCAAACGTACCGCGTGAAAAACTGAGTCAAGTTAAAGACTTATTTAGATATTTTCATTTGATTACTTACAATTTCTGTCATGTACAACTATATTATTGCACCATTAATAATGAAATGTTTAATTCGCGTGTCTCATAGCTGATGAAATTAAAACGTAGGTATAATTCGAATATGGTCTCTATTATGATTGGGGAACTATCTCGCTGGCACTACCTTAAGTCGGAGATGCGCGCCAGAAAGAAGTGCGACGGAAGTCGACAACTTACAGTTGTGTCGATGGAGCAGTCGGTCGTTCTCACAATGACCCGAGCGCTCCATCACACGACCGACCGAATATGACCTTGATTCCTACGCGTTGCTTCTGGTTTACAGTAAACCCTCGATTCACGCCTCTGATGAAGAAGTGCGGCGAGAATTCAAACGACGTAAAACAGAACCAGATATTTACGACCACTCTGATTCCATTTTTTACCGATGGCCCTAATCTCTAAGAGTGTTTTTTGCTTTCATTAAAAAAAACAAATGAATATCACTGGCTATGCAAGATAAGGCAAATATGTCTAAATTATCGAAAAACTCAATAAAATGCTAATATGTCCCATTTCATTGACACTGAGCCAGAAAAATTTTTCCGGCGGCCCTTGGTCCGACGACAATTGAAACGGCGCGCATCGCCGCCAGGGAAGATCAAATCGTATATTTTATATGCGCACATGCAATCAATATAAAAATCCATTTGTAAGTGGCCTTTTTTACTCTCCATATGATCGGGGGAACATTGTCTCCACAAGAACACGGATATTAGGGACCTTCCGTGCATAATACTCTCTTCCCATCGCTCCCCCCTCCTCCCACACTATGAGGAGACAAGGTGAATGAGATGGAGATTCTAGAATCCTTTATCAATGCGTCAGTCAGCCTTTGAATCGCTCAAAATGATGGCCACTGAAATATTCATTGCATCTTCAAGACATCAGATGTGGAAGAGATATTTTCATTCACTTGTGAGGCTTCATCCACCAAGGATGAAAAAAAAGACGATGGAATTCGGTGCAGAGGAAGGAAATCAAAATTTGGGAAATAAATGATTTCCATTCAATAATAAAGACCGTCCCAAACGTAACTTCACATCCCTCTGATGTGGACATGTGGAATGGAGGATTCCGAGATTTTGAATCGGAAGCTCAAAATATTTTAGATTATTAGTTGCCTGAAAAAAAAAGTGTCGGTCGATACTACTGAGAAAGTAACATTTTCTGAGTCAGAAACGGTCATAGTTTATGATACAGATAATAAACATTTATTGAAAAAAATAAACATCGCATATATAAAAAACTTAACCGCCTTTGCTTCCATTATATTTGAAGTATTGGCAGTGAATGGTAGATTATGGTTAAAACAAAGAATATTTTGGTAAACTTTCCATTCAAACAAGTCAAAAAAATCGTATACGTGACACGGGAAGGAAGTTAGACTTTGAAACGCGCGCTTGAGCCACGGCCCTAGTTGCACTCTCGGGAGACACTATGGACCGGGTCGCCTACTTCCTGGATTCCCTCTCTCTGCCTCGCGACATAAAGTATCTGCTCTCTTTATTTCGAAATGAATACTTTTTCCGCCATGAAAGGCAGACGAATCTAAAGAATACTCACGATGCATTTGGACGACGTGGATTCTTCGATGGAAAGAAATTAGTTGAGCTGTGAGCGGCGTTGGGCTCTTACTGTAACCGCTGACTGTTTCTGAGCTCTTCTCGCAAACGTGGATCTACTCCTCGAAAATCACGCCTTCGACTCGCACGACTCTTTTTATGATGAACGCCCTAGTTGGATTTTTGTATTATCTCGGCGATTAAGCTTAATCTCGTGCCTTTCGGGAAATCTGTGGAGCAATCTACGATTCAGTCGGCCTCCATTTGGAGCTTTCATTTGCCGGCAGATTATTTGATGAGCTCCCCACTGGCCATGATGTCATGACGAACCTTGGCATCGGTTGTAAAGTTGAGCGGTGCATTCGTGCAGCTGATCACAGATTGCATACGGGGCGAGGTATTCCCTTCCCCATCCCCTTCACATCCCGTCGCAGTATTCACCTGTCTGTTCCCTTCGTCGCATTGATTCACAGTCACTTCATAAAATATCGCGACATACACTACGCTAGCGGTTCGTGTAGGACGGTTGTCGAAGCTTGAAATACTTTTGACCACCTTTGGCCGTCTCTCGTAAACAATGAGAATTTTCGTGTACACAATGCAATAAGTATTGAAAGTCATGAGGGACGTAATCTCGACCGTGCTCTCGACTTCGTTTAGTTTGGATCGCTGACATTGAAATGAATTCATTGAGGAAGGCATTGAGGATATTCGCAACTCAATGTCCTCGTAATCTCACTCGGCAGCCATCTCCTTCTTAAATGGGCACGAGATCGCCCTCTCATGCTCTTGGCATCTCACTCTTCGCTTAACATTCCACTGCATTCACTCTCTTTTGGTGCCTCGCTCGCCGTACTACTCCCTTCAATATTCATTTTCCGCCGCGCATTCCCTTTCACTGCAATGCAATTATTACCGCAATGCAATCCCTCAAAATCTGTCTCTTCGCCCAATTACTCGATCAATCCACGAATGCGGTACCACTTAACCTAGCGAAATGCTTCATGGATATGAAATAGGGTACCCACACATTCTCATAGTCATCAGAGACTGCCCAGGATAACCAACGTATTGCGAGCTTCGATAGCGGAGGTGTGTGGAACGCTAATGCAGGCTGTCATGATAATTAATGAAATGACTGTACCTGCCCTCGAGGTTTGACCGTAGACGTTCACATCCCATATCCATCTTTAGGTAGCCTCGTGCGGGCTAATTTATGCAATAGCCCAAGCATTTCTTGAATAGAGAGCTTCAAAGGAGTGGTTATTACTTCAGTTTGGCGTTCTTCGATGGGCGAGGTTATTTTTGCCATCTCGCTCTCTACGTGCCACTTGCAGGTGTCAGTCACAGGGGTCAAACGGGAGGGCAAATCTCGTTTCACCCGGATTCTGTCCAATTTTTCCCTCAATTCAATCCTTCTCTTTCACTTGCAAACATGAAAGCGGTGCTTCCATATTCCGATTGGCAGTTGCCTTAGGATGCCTGAAGGAGACGAAACATTTCTTGTCCATTTCATCCCATTCACGTCCCTTCGTATTGGCTCCAAGAGCTCTTGGTCACCAACTTCCGGAGATATCCATTTTGAATGACTTTCAGTATTTTTCCATACTTTGAGTGAAAATGTGATGAGTGAAATCATTCAAAATGGATGCCTCACACGTCCACGAAATCAAGACTGATTCCATCAAAGTTCCGAGGAGACAATCGAAATGACAGTCTCCTCTTTAAATGTTGATTCCTATCAAAGATAACTGAAAATTTTATGGTGAATAGGCAAATCAGGACACCGCAGTGCGGATATTGTCAGTCCACGCTCACTGGACAAGTATGCAACGGATAGACTGATGATGATGGGTTCTGTCTGTGGACAAACCGACTCAAATCTTGATCTTAAACTTTCATATCAGTATTTTTGAAGGAAGCATTCACCTCATATCATTTATGAACTCTCTCCCCGTGCGGCTATTATATCGCTCGCGATGGCGCGTGAATATCTTGTTCGCATAAACCCCCCTCGAAATTCGCCTTAAAGGAAGATGGCTAGGTGGTGTAACTGGCTAACACACCTGACTGGCAACTGGGAGATCCGAGTTCGGATCCCGGCCAAGTTAAATGATTTTTTCATGGCGAATTTCAACCCTGGTGTATATGCACCCGTGCGAGTGACTTTGTAGCACATTATTTCTTAAATGCAATGATTGGAAATTGGAATTATTTCACTCACTATACCACAAAATAAATTCTTTGACATAAATCATAAAATCGTTTAGTAGAACTGAGCCAATTGTTATTGTGTGCAGTGTAGGTACCCATCTTCAGTTTAAAAATGCAATTCTTTGAAACGTTATCATCAATCGACAATAATGCTTATTTCGATAGAATTTCCTCGACTCATTCCGCATGATTGATATAACTCCTTGTGTACATTCACTGAGCCCATTCTTCCATTCTCTTCGACAATTCACTTCATCAAATAAAATAGTGATTTCGTGCTGCCGTCCAATAGATTTATTTTGCCAATGGTTCAGCTTACCCCGAAAGTGTCTCCATTAACCGCGTTTCTATTCTCTGCCTAGGGCGACACTAATTTCGGAATCATGGATGTTTTGAAAATGAAAACAAAGCAAGCATTAAAATCAACTTCGAATGAAAGACGAGAGTTAGAAGATTTACTGATTTGAATCCATCAAATATCCTTTCAACCCCGCATTGCTGTTAATTATCTCTATAAAATTCTAAATCAGTAATAAAAATGACTTAGTAACTTTTTACAGTTACATGAATATATGTTAAAAGTTACTAAGTCATTTTCATTATTGATTTCATAATGGATTTTCACAAAGTTAAGCCCGAAATCATCGAATTTATGCAATAACATTCTATTTTAAGAGCACACCGGCATTCGGTGGATAATTTACTTAGACAGAACATATTCCTGAGTTTGATGAAGTTTGTATCAGTGATTCAGCTCTTAACTTCAAGGAGTTCAATTAGATAAGAAATTTATTGCACAAGTAAGAGTGAGTCTTTAGACGCAGATAGGAATCGTCCCTCAAGATGAAGTCGCAGAGCAGCAATTGCCTGAAGCATTCATCGATATCTCATTCCGTCGACATAAAGCATCGATAAATGTTGCGGAAAACTTACCCTCGCTATCGTCATATCATAACATATTTCATAACATATGCTCTTCTCAGTGAATCATTGTCAGAGTAAAAAGTATTTACATCAAAGCACAAAGAAAAGTTACGATTAAGCGCTGAAGAACTCAAAGGAAAACGTTATTCATTAAATTGGACTCCGCCATTTCCCCGATATTAGGCTATTTTATTCGACAATCCTTAACTCTATGACAAATGCGATGTTGTGTTATTGTCTGACAATAGATATTCAGAAATATTTTGCTCTTTTTACTAGTCATACACAACACCAAAAAATATTTTACCAATACTAATCCCGATCGAGTAAATGGTGAGTATATTTGGAGGGTGGGGATACCCGTCGAGAATGCTTCGACTCATCTTAGACGTGACGGACGAGATTTTTAGAGCACCACCAGCACCACTACGTTTAAACCGATGTGCATCGATATAATGGTGCATTATACTGTTAAATTACATCAGTTTTATGCAATTGAAGGTAAAATTGGCCTTACAAGTCCAGCATTTTCGTAAACCGGAATGAGATATTTTCATTACTGCGCATATGTGACCACAATTTTGTCACCAGTTATCAATCATAAAGGCAAAGTGTTGAGCTATCTGTGTATATCCGCGAGCATAAGTATTTCGAACTTTTATCCCAGTTTATTATATTTTAATTCACAAATTCAAGGTAACTCAAATAATGGCACATGGTGTGTATTAAAAATATTTTCTAATCTATCTTGGATGGCGTTACGTTTACATCAGCGGCATACCTCGCTACATCTCTCGAGTCCATTGACACATTCACCTTTCGTAAAATTACGAAAAATCTAAACTCATCAATTCAGGAATCGTTTCTGCTAGATATGGCGAACAATAATCACGAGCAATGGAGTGAATGTGAATCCGTTGCAGTCCAAAACGGTACCATCGGCCATCGGACGTGTTCACTGAAATAAGTTCAAGACTTTACATTGTCTTCTATATAAATTTATTTTGTAGCATGTCAGTCATTTTGTCAATTTTTGCGCTAGAAGAGTGAGGTTTGGTGCGTTGAATGTGGAATCTCTGCCTTCATGATTTGGCTGTAGTTTTTGATTTTTATAGCTTGGGCGTGTGGCAGGGGGTGTTACGTCACCAGCCGTGCAAAGGTGTAAGATATTTGGAAATGAAACAATTGCAGAGATTTCTCTTTTTGCATATTTTAATTAGTTCTACTAAAGATAAAAGGTTATAGTTATCGTCATTAGATGGATAAAAGATTGCAGTTTCTTATTTATCCATTCAATTTTCTTATACATTTCCCTATAAATCGCGTTTTTAATGTCAAACTCAAGAGTTTTACTTCTGTCAACAATAGGATATTTCCTTGGTAACCGTGGAATTAGCACTGGATTTAGAAGGGGACCTTTACAATGGTGGCTGGGTTTAATATCTAGAAATATGCATTACAGTGGAAATCTAGGCCATATACTGAAATGTTGCTAATAACTATATTTTCAGGGATTTTTTTGCCTAAAATTGGCAAAATTCATTTCAAGTGGACTAATTTAAGTTGGACCCATGTAAAACAGGAGAATTCCACGATGTTATATTAATGCGGAAAGCATCTGAAATGCAAATGGCCTGCAGTTTAGTTTCCATATGTTACTGCAAAAGAATGTCGAAACTCGGTACACATAATGTTATGCGGTTTTAATCTGCGGAATTAAAAAATAAAACTAAAAATATAGCCGAGTAAAACAGGAGAATGCCACGATGTTATACATTAATTTGCAGCGTTTCAGTCATTTTGAATCCGTTTGGTTTCTTTCTCCGTCAATTTTTGAGCTAAAAGGGTGAGGTTTGGTGCGTTGAATGTCCGTCTTCATGATTTGGTATTAGTTTTGGATTTTTATTAGGCGTGTGGCAGGGGATGTTAGGTCACCAGCCGTGAAAAGGTTGAAGATATTTGGAGATGAAATGGAGACATGAATTAAAAGGAGTGTATTTAGTTAGTTTAAATAAGATCTAAAAGAGCGGCTGCTTGGGTGTGTGGCCCCCTGTGTTAGGTTACCAGCAGTGCAAAGGTGTAAGTTATTTGGAGATTAAATCGATCATTTTTGGGTCGTGGTTGCAACAACCAGATGCTGGGAAACACAGAGACAAAGGAGAAAGGCCAAAAGTGTGGAAGATCGTGAAGGTCGAAACAAAAGAAACCACAGTGCTCTCCTAGTCAAATGTCTTCAAAATCAACAAAGGAGAACAGCTGATAGCTCTGGGTAGCACAGGCTAGCTAGTCAAGGTTTTAAATTCTGAGTGTGCTTTCTTTTTAAGAATTTAATTGCTCATTATTTTCAAATGTAATTCCAGCTGCAAAGCATCGCACCACCTTTGGATTGGCTCGGGGTTTATCGTGAGCGCTTCCTTGTCGTTATGGCTACGGATCTTTCTGCATACTAATGCATCGTCTGATAATAATCGACGCCTATTGTCAGCTACTTCAACGATATCGCTAACATACAAAAAAACTGGTGTTCAATTCGAGAAAACTATACGAATGAGGAAAGTCTCCGATTTGAGTGTTTTTGAAATAAATGGAGTAGAAGAAGGATATAAGTTATTGCTATTCGTGCGGAGCTAACACTTTCTTTTCTTGAAGATTACCAAAAGTATCTTCAAGCTCAACATTACTCATATTTAGATTTCATTTTCTCCACAGGGGGAGCGATTAAAATATGTGGCTTAAAGAATATAAATATATTTACAAGTATTCCAAATTAAAAAAAACATTTTGGACTCAATTTTCTCCGTAGGGGAGCGACTGAACAATTATCGTGGACAGGCTAGATTGATATGCAGAAGTAGAGCTCACATTAAAAACATTGAGCCTGAGGCTTTACTCGCACGAGATGTCGAGCAGTTGTTGAGTACCAGAAATTTGAAGTGAAATTGAGTTACGGGCAAACCAATTCTTTCAGTTTCCCCAGAGGAACCCAATTATTGAACAATCAGAACGATAGTGGCAGAACGACATTTGACAATTGCTCCTCCATCGGAGAAAGTCAAGTCCAGAAATGTGTGATTTAGAACGCCAAGATGACTCACCACTACTACTATATTTCTCCTTTGAGTAAAATTTTTAACTCTAACCTTTTATAGATCGAATTAAATATTGTTTTATTCCCTTATTGACATATTTTTTATAGTTCCCCATGACAGAAAATGAAGCCTAAATATTATTGATTTTGTTCGTGGAGGTATTATTGTTAGCTTTCATAAAAGAAAGGGTCAGATCCACACATATAGCAATAACAAAAATTTCTTCCACTTAATGCATTTAAGTACCAAAACAATCAAATATGAGGCTATCCTACTTCATGTAGTTTCCTCGTGACGAAGACCGGTATTTTGGAAGGAAATAAGTTTGCTCTTGAACTCCAACAATGAAGAAGTATAACAGGAAAAAAAGAAGAACCAAAGGAAATGTTTTCCATTAGATTTAAATTGCAGTAGTATGATTTAAGTATCTCGAATTTGTCATTGTTAGTCATTTTTAGATATGAGACGGAGAGAGTAAGCATTAACAATATCAAAACGCTGAATCTTGGGAAAATCACTGCCGCAAGTAAACGAATGGGGAGAGAGTTTTTTAAAATAGCCGCATTTAACTGTAAATACATGTGGGTGTAGTTGTGCCAAATATGATTTTTTCAAATAGGTCATGCGGCCTATTAAAACTTTTATTGGATCATATGACATAGGACAATTCTCAACGGGTCAACCTAAAGCACTTGCTGTGACATGCACGTTGCCATTAAATCAAGAATATTATCGCATCTGTCACGGCCCGTGACTACTTCACGTGAGTAATTGGTTGAGAACGTGTACAGCAAGGACTCACGGTTGAATTTGTGTCCGCTTCAAGTAATGAAACTGCAGCTTCTTCAACTGTAAAGAGGGAATTGATTTGACCACGTATTATTAAATTTGTTTCTGGATTTCTGGATCTCTTTATTTTTGTTTCCAGCTTTGAAATTGAATCGACGTCAGCGTTATGCGGCTCGTTCATTTCACACAATAATTGTTTTTGTTTGAAACCCATTAAAGTTAAGCATTAAATAAGTGAATAAATAATTCCTTTTCTCATAACTATGACCTCAAATACTATTTAATTAGTACTTTTAGAGAAAAAAGCTGAGTTGTGAATACAAAAATGTTATTTGCTGCAATGATATAAGTACTGTGTTCAGAGGCAACTGATATCCACACGGTAATTAAACATTTCTTTGATGCCGCACATATTGCTAAAAACGCCGCTTTCATTAATTCACAAAATTTGATGGCGTATTTTTTCCTTTATTGGAAGATTTTGAATGAGTTACAGCTTCATCTAATGAAGTAACATGAGTGGAAATTGTAAGGGAGTACATCAAATGGCATCGATGGTGTCGAATTTCGCCCTTCACCCAGTTGTAAATCTGAGGATAGGTATTCTTTTGGACTTTTGGAATTCTTTGGGAGGTGAAACGATTTGGTTTGCCTCCAAAGAGTGAGGTAAGGTGACGTTTTCACCGAGCTTGACAAAAAACTTCCAACTACAAGTTTCATTTTCAAAGGTAGAAAACTTCGAACCTTATTATTACGTAATTACAAACAAAGACTTGGAGGGAAAGTTAGCCAATCAACACAGAGAACGTTTTTCATTATCAAGGAGTAAACCACTTGTGCCATTTTTGAATTCTCCAGATAACCACTATGTAAACTCTTTGCAAGGCAATAATATCGAATCAATTAGAGAATTACAAGTAATTATTCGTTAATTCGATTATCACTACGATGAAAATCTTTACCTACTTATACTAAACATTCTACTACAATTAGATCGATCAATTTATTTTTAATGTCTGAGTGAACACATTATCAATTATGTCGTTAAGATACCACATACATAACTGAGAATCTATGCGGACGAATGGTGGGACTTTACCCGTTTTCTTTCCTCCGTGTCTCGTAATGCAATTCTTTCATTTCGAGTGTCCCTGTCTTACCTCTTTTACTGAATCTGTCTTCCCACTGACCTCTTCAACGGGCGATCTCCATCCATGCAAAACTATCAATCCTGTTCAATTACTTTTTCTCTGTTTCGTGCTTATCCTTAAAAATTCCTTGAAAGTAACATCGTCGAAATTTTTCCTATTGAATTAAAAAGTAGACATTAAACATATCTCAGGAACCATATTAGCTCCAATTGAGAGAAATCCTACAATTTCCAGGGAAATATGCTCTCGTTGAAAACGGAGAACCTGGCTTTATGGAATAAACGTTATCCGAAATTTCTTGTTGAGTGTGTGCTCAGATAAATCAGCCTGCGTTGACATGTACGATCCACTGAATAGAGTGAGCTACCTGTTAGCTGTACGCAAGAGAAGCACGCAGAGCGACTTATTTTCTCTCCGAATCTGAGCATGACCAACACGAAACGATTCATGCGCTATATAGGTGATTTTTTCTGAATGTTTTTCTTTAACAGTTACTTTTATTCGCAATTTATCTCTTATTAATTAATATAGTTCCTTAAGCTTTCGCTTCAATTTTCCCGTGGAGTTATTTCTTGAAGGAACTACTAACACATGGTGCAAAGAAAACGACACTCGTGATGAATTCAATCCTTCTCGCAGAAATCCTGGAGGAATTCAATGGCGAAGATTTGGTAAAGAATCTCTTTCCACGAAACGTCCTGATAGATGAATCTGTGGAAATCATCAAACGGCTCCAATAACAGAGGTTTCCGGAAGATATATAAAAAAAAATTAGTTTTGTCCCCGTAACTCCTTCTTCATGTTGAGAGGGAGGTATGAACGGATAAAAGGAGTAGCAATTGTTTTGTCCCTCTCTGCGGTGGTGTCGAACTAACTCCTCGAGAAACTCGAAAAGCGGAAGTCCCGACGATCCGCGAAAAGTAACCGAAACTATACGATTGAGATATGTCACTTAAGTCTCATCTGGCCATGTGGAGCGGAACCAATTCGAGGTTTCCTCCAACGATCAGTACCGCGCAACGAAACGCACGACGGCGGTGAAGAGAAAGAGAACCAAGTCCCATTTTCTCGGTCGCGTCAGTGAAATGGAAAAACAGCGGGAAACTTAGGTCCGCTGTACACAGAGAGGCGACACGCACCGACGCCGGTCTACACCGCTTTGTCTTTTTCAATTGGCCTTGAAATGTTTACAGAGTGCGATCTGTCACACTCGATTGTTGCAGATGTAGAATTTGCGTCCATCTCATCATTATACTAACCAGCTTACAAAATTGTCAGCCAGCGAAACAATGGGAATTCCTATTTTTTCCATCAGCAAAATTCCTATCCGTCTCAGAAGAATTTTATCTCCACGCGGTGTCGGCGTTAGGTTGACGACTCTTGTCCACAAATGGGAATGCATATCCAAGTGAAAAAATGTTAAAAATGCTCGGTAATTATGTCGATTAAAACTGTTTTTGCTAAACCATTCTCCTGCTAAATTTTACCAAATCGTTATCTAATTAACTGCAAAGCGGTTTTAAAAGACCTCGATGTGGAATGATATTAAAGTTAGTAATCATCAGGCCATGCGTTTCAATTTTCCTTCAAACTTTGGACAGCAATTTTTCAAGCATTGCATCTATGCACGAATGCATAAGTGATATTGTACGAAATTTGGCTCGAATGAAGATGGCTAGGAGGTGTCTAACTTGCTAACTCTCCTGAGCGGCAATTGGGAGATCCTAGTGCGAATCCCGCTTAAGTCAAATAATTATTACGCGAAGAATTTCATCGTCTCAGCGCACGGTAGCCATGTTCATAGAATATTCAAATATAACAATACATCAAATGCATAGTGATACAAACAAACTAATAGCAGTTATAGGCATTTTTCTTCTTCGCGTTGGATGTCTTGGTGAGAAATGTAATTATTAAGCATCAGCATTCTTCATTCGACTAGACATTATTGCTCTTTTGATGTATAGAAACTTGCAACTCCTTGATATACATAGCAACACTGGACTTATTTAAAACAGTGATTTTTCTAAAATCGTAGTGTAAGCACTTACTTGAGCTATAGACTATATTGAAAATGCCTCAGGGTCCGAATAAGTAAGGAGTGAAATATAGGAAACCCCTGAAACGGACCTCCGATACTTCAATCTCATATTAAAGGCATTGCAATCGGCACAAAGTCTTTTGTTGTCTTTCTTAAGTTACCAGTAATCAATATATTAGGTTGAAATTTTCACAATCGAATGGCGTAAATAATGAAGTGTGTCATTCTTGAAATCGATGTTTCAATGCGCTTCGCTTTGTTAATTACTCGTATAAAATTATGACTGACTTTGCATACTCCTAGAGTCACAGTCACTCTATAGGTACCCATTGAACCTTTTTTCAGTCGTAGAGCTTAAGAGGAATTGCCGCGGGAGACGCAGCACCGGGAAGGACTTATGCACGCGATTCTTGCACGAAATGAGTCAGTCCGGTCAGTCATCACTCTCCAGTTGTGCAGCGGTCAGTGCAATTAGTTCTAGTCGGGTCCGCAAATCGCGCGCGGGTTACAAAAGTACCTACTCAAAGAATAAAGTTACCTTTTTTTTCAACTAGTTGAAAATCCAACAGGGATTTTGTCATAAATTTAAGAATTGTAATAATGTTGTGTCGGTGGATTTACTAACATAAAATGAAACATTTTTTTAGGTGACCTATTTCAAATGGACACAAAGAAGAAGCAAATAAAAACAGAAGACGAAAACCGTGAATTAAAAGTTGTATTGACCGAGATTTTCGCGTTAATTCAAAACTTAAATGGCCTTCCGACCTGTCTTATTTGTCAGGAAAAGTTGGCGCATAACAAGAAATGAAAATTTGGAGAGACACTTTAAAACTACACACGCATCATTTGGTACTTAATATCCTGTCGGTGATGCAAGGAAGAAAGCAGTTGAGGAACTTTAGGAAGAGTCGAGAATAATCGAGTTCTGCATTTAATTACTGGATGCAATATTCCAACAATTTAATTATTGCAAGTTTTTTAGTCAGCCAAAAGATTGCTAAGAGAGGAAAACCACATAAGGACGGCGAATATATAAAAATTTGTTCTACAAATGAATCTGAAGTGTGATTTCGGGATTTTAAGAACAAATAAAATATTCTAAAAACATCTAGCATCAGGCTACCCACTGTCCGCTAAAACAGTGAAAGATAGACCCGTCTTCAAATATAGCCAACCAATAAGTCGAAGATCTTCAATTGATTTTAGATTTAATAATAGCATTTGACGACTCTTATGATAGAGCATAACAGCGAAAGTTTCACTTTTTGTACGATTCATTTCATCTACACGTCCTAATGGAGACCTTCAAGGATTATTGCCCCTCAAAGGTCAAACACGTTGAGATGATATAACAAATGCTGTATTGCAAATTGAATAACATCACATCCAGCCCAATAAAATTGTGTCAATTTCAACAGACATTTGAACTGTAATTGCTGGATTTCAAATGACAAAGAATTGTGGAGCTCGAAATATGAACGACTTTGTGTTGATATAGAAATATTGGAAAAAAAGTGAGCTTAGTTCACACAATTAGTGGTCTGATTTGAAAGACCTGGAGAAGGAAAATACGTTGATTTTTAACACCAGGAATAGTAAGAGGAATGTCAGGGGTAACTTTGACAAATTTCTCCATGGTGGAAAAATGAACAAACATTACGAATTTCACTTGTAAGTTGTTTATGACGCCTGAAGATGACATAAACTGTCGAAACCCGGGTCGTGAATAAAAAACTCTCAAGAGTAAATTGGGAAATCGTTTCATTCATGAGAACCTGGAACCGTCCCTAAAATTAAAAAATACATCATACGAACCTGACTTTCCCAAACTTACCAAGGAGATGCAAGGCCACTGTTCACATTTGTGTTTGTCGGACATTGTCATGATTTTATTTAATGAATACTGTACAATTTAATTTTATCAATATATAATGTCGTTATATCAATCAATCAATCAATCAATCCATATATAATTGACTAACGGTAAATAAAAACAAGACTAAAGTGAAAAAGTACAGAAGAAGAGATAAGAGTTACCATGGGAGGGGAGAGACTGGGACACGTGACAAGATATTAAGTATCTAGGGACGGAGATTACACAGGACTGGAAATGAGACAAGGAGATTAAAGGTAGAATTGCAATGGCCAGAGACGCTTTTATCAAAAATAAAAAGGTGGTGGTAGCAAAATGGGTATTGGTCTTAGGAAAAGGTTGGCAAAGTGTTATGTTTGGAGCGTCTTACTGTATGGTTGTGAGACACGGACGGCTTTGAAAAAGGATATAAAACGGATTGAGGCATTGGAGATGTGGATATGGAGAAGAATGTCGAATGTTAGTCGGGCAAACAGAGTAGGAAATAATGAGGTATGACCAGAGTGAGGGAAGATAGAGGACGGATAAAGACAGTTAAAACATGGAAGCAAAACTGGCTGGGACATATATGTATGAAGAAGAGATTGTTTGATGAAGGAGGTATGAGACGAGAAGGTGGAAGGAAAGGGAAAAACGGGGAAGAAGAAGAAAGAAAATGACGGATGATTTAGAAGAGGAGACAGGCTACGCGGGGATGAAGAGGAAGTCACATGACAGAGTTATCTGGAGGAGAGGCTACTGAGGACCTGCTGCTAAACAGCAGTCTACCAATGATGATGATAATGTCGTTATTAAGTGAGATATAAAGTTTTATTCAACGTACCTGTAGTTTAGCTAAGACTTAAAACTTTAAGTAATGTGAATTAAGGTCATTTTTAAAAGTGCTGTGGAGTGAAATAAAATGTAAAGTCGAGGATTGAGAATGGTATTTTGAGATGGTTTGGACATGTAGAGAGGATGAACGAAAGGAGATGGACGAAACAAGTATACAAGATGACAGATTTTAAGCTATCCAGGACTAGCCAAGGAGTTCCACTTTTACGGAGTCACCCGAAATGCACAATTGTGCGAAATTCCACAGAGAAAAAATCATCTGCCTTGACCGGGATTCGAACCCGGATCCCGGTGAAGGCGGATGATTTTTTTCTCTGTGGAATTTCATATACATGACGAGTGTGGATGGGATGAAAGTTGGAAGGGATCGACCTCAGCGAACATACCTCAAACAGATTGAGGACGTCATTAGCAAAGGCCAACTTAGGAGTACCCTAATTGAATTAACAACAGTGTACCAATCTGTATAGTTTAAGTTTAAATAATTTGGCTCTAAAAAGCTAATTCAATCGTTGTACGGTCGATACTTAGGCTCTGTTGACTAATTAGTTTGCCGAACACTGCATTACTCCATTGAGTATTTCTGTCTCGAAATGTGTGGAAGTCCTTCATTGATGAGGTGCTGACATCTTTCATACTCACTCGCCACTAACGCCATGGTTTATTCGATAGATACATGATTTGAAAGATAAGATTCTACCGTGCAATTCAGTCCGAGGCCACCAGAGCGGCTCCACCGTTGCACAGCCAAGGCTGCATCCAAATGGTACACAGTGGTTTAAAAATTCGGTTTTGCGGTCAAAAGTTGATTTTCCTTCTTTGTTCAAATTACTAAAAAAATCTAATCAAAATGAAGATAACTGATCATTTCACAATGCGCGTGGCTTTTATTCCCTATATCACAGTTATTTTCAATACACACATCTGTATTCGGGGGAAATTAATTGTGATTCATTTTTTGAAGTTATTGTTGCGTTTTTGTAACAGCATTTTTTGAGTTTCAATAACATCCTTACTTCATCTTTATTCAATTCATAATTATTGAGTTTTTATCTTTCATTTGGTTATGTTGCCAATGGTTGATTGGGTTGATTGACTTTCAATCATCCACTGACGACAAATCTGTTATGATTTGTAAAAACGGCTTAACAAAAAAACCACCCTCTACCACCGTGTTAAGATGTAGTTGGATGGAAAGAAAATTGTCTCTATTATGTAAAAATGTGTCTACATAAATGCAAAAAAAATATGTAAAAATCTTTTGTCTTTCACTGTCTTTTCGCAAAAAGCACCCAGATATGTTACTTTGCCACACAGCTTCAGGAGCGCCATTTTACGGGCAAGCGGCTAGTCTGCTCATAAAGAGAGTTTGGTAGGTCACTGTTCCACCAAACTATCCCTCGCGAATGGCTGCTTCCATCACTTACTCACCATATTATGAATGATTGAAATGCCGTTTTACTTGCTTTGTACTATCAAAATGGTCACCAGTTTTTACGGAATTGAAAGACGAAAGCAAATTTCGGAATTCACATCGAATTTATTAAGTGATTACTCGATGGTTAACCCAAATATGGCAAAGAGCTGGAGAACTTTGTAATTAATTTCACATAATGATTATTAGTGCCATCATGCGGACATCGTGTTGTACCAAGTATTTGGTTTTTGTACTGTGCTATGACCAACACCGCGTGCAGTATTGTTACGTGTGAGTTACTGAACTGCGGGAAATGAACATTACTGACGGAGTCATTCAAAGAGACATTAGTTCTAATGCATGACAAATCGGAATTCCTCCTTAACATGGAAGAATAAGGGCGCTATGAATGATTGATCCATATGTGCATTAAGAACACACTTTAAGGACGGCAAGAGAATTTGTATCACTCCATCCATGTTATTTTATACCGCCAGACTTGCACAACTTACTGCTGTTTGGAGTCAAGATAATAATTGCTGCGCCTTTTACTGTTAGGCTGTTTTCTGGGGAAAGAATGGACAAAAGCTTCGACCTGAATATGCCCGTTTGAGAACCGTCCACACTGTTGTCTGCTGAAACAACGACCGTATAAACAACAGCTTGCCATCAGCATGACCCCCATTCTAACAAATAAATATCCGGTCTCCTTGAAATCCTCCCAATAATTTCCTCATCCCCGAGCACCATCGTTTTCCAGTTCCTCCATAGTTCAATCTCTTTTTAACCCTTTGATGAGTCATTCAAGTTCTCCACGTCTCCTCGCTGGAAGTAAATATCTCGGGAAAATTTTCCCATAATCACTGAAGATAAGGCTTCGCATTATATGAAAAATTTCTTCTATGTCGGAAGAAATTTTTACAGATTAAGTTTAAATAACACGATGTATTATCTGAACAAACAAGAAGTAATAGAATCAAATAATGCAAAAGATAAACAAATACTAAACTTCGCTAAATGTCCTTTTACTAATGAACTCATCCAGAACTCTTTCGAAAGAGGGATTGCTCCGCATAAGTAAGTTTTTAAGTAAGAGAGAGAACTGAAAACGAGAGTCTTGGCTTGAGAATTTGAAGGAAAGACAGTTTCCGAAAATGGAAGCCGTGCGAGCGGACGAGAGGAACGCTCAATGGAACGAGCTCGGCAGGAGAGTGAAATACAATAGGGAATTCGAAGGAGGCAGAGTAGGTGGTTGGACTGAGAAACCAGAGGATACCAAACATACTGAGTGAGGTTCGCAATAGAGGGGAGGGCGTCGGGTAAGTGGAAAGAGAATCGGCTTCATGGGTCGGACGTAAAGAGCATATGCCAACCGAGCTGAAGAATGAGTAGGCCATGGAAACGTGAATTCATCAATAGGTACCTACACTGATCTGTGAGAGATTAGTGAAAGTTCCTATTCCTACCCCTATCCAGACTTAATCGATAGATCAGAATCCATCATGATAATAATAGCATTTGTTTAGTAGTTTTATTGATCTAACGTGGATTGCAGCGACGTATGAGTATGAAACAGTCATTGCGGAAAAAAGAGAGTTTGAGGTATTTTAGAAGTGATTTTGGAAAAGAACCGAAAAGTGAAATGGGTGTCAAGGAATACGAATGAGGAGGTTATTTTTTTGGGGGGAGAGCGAAATCAGTCGATTGCGGAGATTGAGGCAGAAGAAGAAGAAGATACGGTGCGATAATGATGTTTAGGGCGTTTGGAGTGGAACAAGCGATGGTTGGGGAGGAAGAGAAAATTGGGACTTGGAAGACGGCAATAAAGAGAGGCAGAAGGCATGACCATCTTAAAAGAGATCTCTTGACGAGTGATGTGCTGACCAGTTTAAAGTAGTCATAGGGGATGGGGAAGCCACGACAGGGACAATCCATTACTGAGGAATCAGCTGGAAGAATGCACAAAACGGTAATCGTATTAATTGAACTCAACCATTATTTATTCATTACGGTGATCTCGTGGGTTTTTTCCTCTCATGTCAAAGGGGAATGTCCGACCAAAAGCGCTTCAACCAAAGGACACAACGGTATTCAAAGGCGAATGAGACCAAAAGTTGTGTGGGCTAATTCAAGCCCATCACGCGGATCCTGATTAGAAGAATATTGCTAAAGCGAGGCCCTGTTTTTACATTAATTTTCATAAGTCTTTGTTATTGTTTTGTTGTGAATTACTGAATGAATTTTTATCAGCCAATATGGCAAATAGACGCTTACTTTTCTTGATTTGACAAAATGGTAACTTGGATGATAGGCTCTTTTAAAGGGGACTGCATACCAGTGGCATACCTTACCACGGCAGAAAACGCTTCCAAAAATGTCTCTGCGTATTAATTTTACAACTCTACTATGCAATTTATAGCAAATCTGTTCGCGCAGATCTCTGAAATAAGGATTGATATTATTAATAAGTGCTGTAACTTTTCGCTTGTTTCTTTCCAATACAAATTTTTTCAACAATGGAAGAAACATGAATATGTCGAAAATCAGAGGTTTGCAATGACGCGTAGGACTTATATTTTACACTGTGCCATCACTGTTGTCATCTTGTTCGGGCCGGGACACGGAGGGGAAGGCAAACATCTCAGCCGAGTCGCGGTGTAAGCCAGAAGTAAAAGGGCGTTCTCGCCCGAGGTGTACGTATAACCCCGTTAGGACGAGGTGTCGAGTCTCGCATCGAAACAGAAGTAGGATATGAAGAGCCATTGATGACATTCTGTGGAAACCCCGTGGGAATTTTATTCGAGGATTCGCTAGAACGGACCCGCATCACAGTTAGTCACAAAAAAGGGTATTGGTGAGATAGGCGCCTTGGGAGCTGACTAGGAGATGGGACGAGGGCTGAGAATGGGTTGAGGTAACCAGCAAACTCAAACTACTCCCATCAGTCCGGTGAATACTTGTCAAAATCGTGAGACAAAGCAAAAGCCATTGAGGTATCTGTGACGTGGAGGCCTTTCCGAAACAATGCTCATGTCTAGCTTACTCGAGTAATTGTTTGCCGTCAAAACCACGTGATTTAGGGTTCAACAGCCGGCTCATTCCGGGAGGAAATGAAAAACGTCATGCTCCCAAAGACATCGAAATACATGAACCTAATGAAGAATTCACTAAAAGAAAGACACTGTTGGGAGAAGGAAGCTCAATAAAGATGTAAAGATAAGATGAGTTAAGGCGTTTGTGGGGTTCCTTCTTCTGCCATGCCTCCCTTACCTTGACGAGGGGAGAGATGGTAGCCGATTAGGGTTTTCGGGGAAGATGGGATATTTCACAGTGGGAAAGGTGGTCGACGGAGGCGGGTGCTATTCGGGCAGAGGAGGGGAGGGTGGGTTTGCCATGGCAAGGGTGGGGGGGGGGAGTGGGCTAATGAGGGGCGACGAGGCCAAGGGCGGATGACAGACAGCGCGGAGAATGGCTGGCTGTGGGAAGACAACAAAATAGTCATTCTGCTCTTTTAGAAGGCATCAATCACTAAGCAAAGACAAGTTCAAACTGAATGTGATTCAGCAAAAGACAAGAGAGTGACGACCGTATTTATCCATAGATAGAGGTACAAAGCTATGTTTACTGTTTAGTAATCTGATGGTTATATTGAAAATTTACAACTATCACCTATGCGTCGAGAAAATTCCTCTTCAATGATTCTTACATAATGTTTATGGAGTCCGTATTTCAGTACATACTGGGGAAAATAACTCCGTAGTACAGCGGCTCCCAAACTTTTCTGTCCTGGGACCTACCTCCAACCTGGAATATTTGTCGCGACCCAATATTACCCGGCGCCGGCGGGACAAAAGACAACAGACCCGTACAACATAGCGAAGTCTCTTCGCTTTCACAGAAATAGTCTCGACTGACTATATAGTCTATGTTCACTTTATTATTTTTAACGCTTCTTATTATTAGTTTAGCGTTAGAACATATTTGAAGAGAATTTTTGGGTAATTATTTAAGATTTTATTTTTACTTTAAAAGGCACCTTCCCTGCGCGACCCACCAAAATTGCTCCCGCGACCCACCAGTGGGTCGCGACCCATAGTTTGGGAACCGCTGCCGTAGTATGAAGGCTTAGAATATATTTTGATCTAAATTATTCGAGAAGTTCTCTAACTCTTATGAACTGTGTTTAAGTACCACATTCGAAAATGATTCGTTTTCGTCTCAACCCGTAAATTCACGAGGATCGCTGAAATAATAAGTAACACTCAAGCGTCCAAAATATCTCTACTCACTAGTGTTTAGAAGGCGTCTCCCAGTAATTGCTCGAGACTAACCTAATTCTCCCCTCGCCACTTCCCCCTCGTCCTAATTCCTGGAAGTACTAGTCAATTGAAATTGCAAGATGATTATACATCTACATCTACATCTACGTCATACCCTGCAAGCCACCCAAAGGGTGTGTGGCAGGGGGTGCTTTCGCACCAGGCATGCATGAATGATATGGTAGAACACCGACATTACACTAAAACCCGCGTACCACACATGCAAAGCGCCAATTACAAATCTAATACCCAAGAAACATTCTATCTCCAATCGTTCTAACATGCAAGGGATACAAAGACCACTACTACAGATTCAAAATATCATGCATAAATAAGAACATCATTATTTACATCATGCATAAATAAGAAAGAGGAGAATATAATGAGAAAGATTAACTGCCTGCCTATTGTCAATACTCGAACTATTCATGACGAGACGATTATACAAGATAGTTGAAGCGTTAACTTGGTGGAATTTCGACATGAAATAATAATGACTTTGTAATATTCCATCATCATCATTCCGTCATCGGCTAATGTGGCATTGGACGCGGCTAAGGAGACCTGGATCCGTCAAGAACTCAAATGCTCACGTGCACACGCACAATCACGTGATTGGCTCTCTTGTGTCGCTCCTCCTATATCGCCTTCAGGATTGGTCTCCACGCGTTACTCAGGTGGAGACCACTGTCACGGGTCATTTATCTTTTTTCCAGTTTAATTCCAATGGCTTCCTTAACAATCCGGTCCCAATAGCTTCTTTCGCGGCGAAAGACTTTAGTTGAATCCAAGTCCACCCTGTGGCCGTTGACGAGGCTATGCTCAGCAACAGCTGACTTTTCAGGTTGCCTCAGCCGGATGCAGCGCTCTTGTTCTTTTTATCTCGTCCCCACTGTCCTTCCGGTTTCACCCACATACGCCTCTCAGCACTCGCACTGTATCCTGTAGACTCCCGGAGTCTTCATTCCCAGTTCGTCATTCACCTTCACTACGTTGTCGATCAATTTGCTGTGCGGCCGGTGAATGGTCTCTATTTTGGGCCTCCTGAGTATCCTTGATACTTTTCCTGATCTCATCCTTGACATTTTTCCTGATCTCAGGAACCTCCTTTGATAACTCCTTTGACCCGGATGGAAACCCGAGAAATCTACCTCCAAGATCACTCATGTTATCAAGACTATTATGTAATGTTCAACCAGCCTTGACTGTTGTTATTGTGTTATGTATTGAACTGTGCAATAGTTTACCCTGTTATTATGTTTTCATGTTGGGTGAACTATAAACTTATTAAATAAATATTAAAAAATGTCCCACCAAAACCCTGCACTAGTTGAAATATATTATAAAATAATAAACGAGATACCGACACAGGAATAGACAGATGGGCTTTCATACCCTCCGAGAGCACAACCTGGCCGTCCTCGCGTAATATGTGTGCGCACTTGCCATGTTGCGCGAGGGTGGCCCATATATATTGCGCAGGGGTGGGGGAGAGGGTGGGGTGGGAGTCAATTCGTTGGATACGCTCGATGGAGCCGTGCTGCTGCAGCATCACTGGCCACGAATCAACTTCCCCGCAAACCACAGCAACGAAATTTTTCTGGTTTAATTTTTTCCGACTTCAGCTTGTTTCGTGACTTTGACGAGGGAGGCCATTTTCATTCCAGCCTTTGGAGATATTTCTTTAACTTGTTATTTTGAGCTGTGGATGGTAAATTGCAAGAGTCCAAGTAACTTATTAGTGGAAAATATTGGGAAGTATGAGGAGCAATAGCGCACATGGAGTGACAAGAGCTGTTACTTACATGAGAGGAAACCCGGTGCATTTAAATCCATCCACGGAGTGGGCGCGCGGCCGACGTCGACAGGAAATCGACGGCCTTGTGATTTCAGTGGGAGACTTTGATGAATCAGGCTTGGATTAGTTTCAATTTCCACTCAAGTCCATTAAACCATTCACCTCGCTTCATCGCCTGGAGTTGATATTCACTCAGGAATATCCTTGGGCGCATCTCCTTTCGTATGAGTGTTGTCATTCGCCAAAATGCTTGGAACGGTTTACTAGGAGAATGTGAGAGACAGTTCTTTGGGTGAATCGACACAACTTGAGGAAGGTCGGGGAGGAACATCGGATGCACGCTTCCATTTGTAGTGTTTATCAGATGAAAAATCATCTCGTTGACCTCTCGACTGAATTGTAGCGTCCCTCATGATATTTCTCAAAATGTAAGGTGAGAAGGCCATTTCCATGCTTTTTCCACTGCAGATTGAAGGCTCCGTTGAGTTTCTCTCACAGTAATTGAAAGATAAGAGTGCGCAGTCCTAAAAATTCATTGCCCACTCATTCGACTTTCAGTCGCCTTTTCGCGTGTCTCCATCTTGGCGGAATTCAAACCGTGTACCCCGAAAGACTTACGGTACATGCTAGCTTGAGTGAAAAATCATTTTACTTAGAAATCAATGAATTTGGTCTCATTTTAAATAAAAATACCTCACCTTTCCAATGACACCAAAAATTCTACCCCTTACCACATTACTCTTGAAGATATTAGTAAAAAAAATACCAGCCATTTTACATGGGAAATGGTACATGTTTGCACTCCAGAGAGACATTATTTACAAAATGAGGAATTTCTAACACTTAGATGTCTAAAAAAACTAGCGGTGTGTAGTTTGTATATTATCTCAACCATATTTGAAAATTAATCGTATTTTCACCATAGTAGGTTCTTGGGTATCACAAAAAAACCCGTTTGAAGGAGTTTCAAACGCACCGCGCGAAAAAAATGAGTCAAGTTGAAGACTTGTTTAGATATTTTCATTTAATTACTTACAATTTCTGTCATATTAAACTATATAATTGCATCATTAATAATGCAATATTTAATTCATGTGTCCTACAGCTGGTGAAGATAAAACGTATAATTCGAATATGGTCTCTATTATGACTAGGGAACTATCTTGCTCGGACTACCTAAAATTTTATGAGACACCATATTGCATCGAAAGTGAATTTTCCAATCTTCTTCATTTATATCAAAGATTGTGTTGTTAGAACTGAAATCATCCAAATTTCTCTTATTTTAAAAGCTGTTATTTCCTTGGTAATACGAGCAATTGAAAAAATAACAAAACTTTGTTAACTCCTATTGAGATCTATTAACACGAGCCTATTATTACAAATGTGAGGTTCGAAACGCGGCACTTTTGTTAACGAAGTTATTTTATTATTCCGTAATCGATAACTTCTAGAAAGTAAAGCTTGCAACCAATTCCTCAGTGACGAGCATTTGCCTTGGAGTCAGTATTCACGCCCCTTCAGCTTTTAAAGACTAAGTTAAAAAATACTTATAGCCTAGTAGAATGAATTTCGCTTTACAAATGATCACAGTTACCTCTCCACGCGTGGCAAAGTACGAGAAGGGACCAGCCGCATGTGCCCTCTGACATTAAAAAAGTTGAAATTATTGTCATTTTACATGAATTTAAACGCCTCATGCGAATGATACTGACGATTGATGGGTAGGTTGATAAGTATTCTTAAATATCATGATACAAGCGATATTTAAGATAGCTATCAATTTTTGTAAAATTTTAGGAAAAAATTTCCATCGCAAATTTAAATTCATTGCTACGACAGCTTAGGGAAGAGTGAGATAGTTTCCATCTCAATTTCTCCAGATGGATGCGTAAATACGGGATAGTTAATGCTATATTCGCTGCTTCAGCTTCATTCATATATAAAACTACAACCAACATTCGATTTTGGCCAGAGGTGTCTTCCATACTCAGGACTTGGTACCAGTGAGTTACGTGAGAATTAAAAGAAATATCTCTAGGATTTATCTTTCCAGTTTAAAGTAGTTTGAGCGAAATATCATTTTATCAAGAATTCTATAAATTTGATTTCGCTTAAAGAAATATATCACACGCTTCCACAGATGACAAATATCACCCACCTCTCCTCACCGATCTTCCGGAGGATATCTTCTCCAATGGGATATGGAACACGCATGCACTCCAGAGAGACTTCATTTAAAAAAATGAGAACTTCACCACTCCTACATCTCTGCAGAAATTGAAAAATTCGTGGTTCATGTTCATTTCAATTATCTTTTAAAATGATTCATACGCTTACCACTCTAATTTTTTTCGGAATCACAAAAAACCTTCCTTTCAATATTACAATATACACTTTATGCTACAGACAGCTACTGAAATTATAGCGTAAAATTCCTTAGGTGTTCTTCACGTTACGTCAGTGGGAAACATGTCGCTCGAACTGCCCTCAAGCGGTACGAAAAACAATATGTCTTATCTCTCTCTCTCCGCCCTCTATTTCATCTCTCGCAACTTGAAATCACATGATGTTCAATTGGGTTATGAGAGAAATTATAGAAAAAATTTTTGAAATTCAATCCATCATAAATGTCATTCTCATGAAAAATCTGTATTGATGAAACGAAATCTCGCAGTACGTTTACATAAATGTAAAAGATATATATTACAGTCTAATTTTTTGGATTCATCACGGCGTGCATTAAAGTCAAAATGTGGTAGTTGCGTAGAAATGGCGCTGAAGTCGGCATCTACGGCCGTAAAAAGTGCTCATCATAATTACATTTGTGGAATAGTCGAAATTTTTGGAGCCTTAATTTTGGGTTTCCATCGGTAACGCATTCCATCAGCGAAAGCCGGATAAATAAAAAAAAACCATCGGGAAAAAGTTGTTATGTAGAGTTTGTTCTGACCCGGGGAGTCGCCACCTTAAGGTAGTCCGAGAGAGATAGTTCCCTAGTCATAATAGAGACCATATTCGAATTATACGTTTTAATTACTCCAGCTGTAGGACCCATCAATTAAATATTGCATTATTAATAGTGCAATAGTATAGTTTTATACTACAGAAATTGTAAGTAATTAAATGAAAATATCTAAAGAAGTCTTTAACTTGATTCATTTTTTTCGCGCGGTGCATTTGAAACTCCTTCAAAACAGAAGGTTTTTTGTGATACTCAAGAACCTATTGCGGAGACAACATGATTAATTTTCAAATATAGTTGAGAAAACATACAAACTACACACTGTTAGTTTTTTTTACAACATCTAAGTGTTAGAAACACCTCATTTTGCAAATAATGTCTCTCTGAAGTGCATGCACGTACTATTTCCCACGTCAAAGGGCTGATGTTTTTTGGAAAATATCTCCAAAAGTAATAGGGTAAGAGGTAGAATTTTTTGTGTCATTGGTGAGATATTTATCTTTAAAATGTAACCAAATTCATTGATTTCTGAGTAAAATGATTTTTCGCTCGATCTACCTCAACGAGCTGTGCACATCCTTCCCGATTCACGTTTGCCTCTGCACCCGCCTTCTTCTCCTCATCTTGGCCTCGCCTCCCGCTCGTCACGGCGCGGGCGATCCCGCACCCGCAGTGGAAGGGGTGGGAGGGCGCCGCGTGAGAAGGGAGCGGCGTCTTCGTTTCATCTGATCGTCCTTTCCGTTTCTCCTTTCCCGATTGAAGCGCCGTCTGGCGACGAGAGGACGAAGCGAGAGTGGAAAGAGAGAGAAAAGAGAGAGGGAGAGAATTGACTCCTCCCTCTCTCTCCCTCTCTCTCTCTCTGCTGGACCCGATCGCTCCTCCGAAGGCTCTTCGGGGATAAGAAAGGTCAATAGTCAGATCTTATCTCCAGGGGAAACCGTGTCGGTCGCCAAACCCGTCGAGGGAGCGATACCTGAGAGAGGGTGGGGTGGAATGACTCCACTCCTCCACCACCCCTCCCAACCATCCCCCAACCCCCATGAGACTCCCATCCCACCCACCCACCCTTCTTCTCTTTGACTCGCACCGCGGAGCTTAACGATTATGTACGTGCGTTTATATGGGTAATTTGTTTGGGGAATTCCTTCCTCCTTTTAATGCGTCGCTCTGGAGTGTTTTTATCTTTGCCTCTCTGTGGCCGTCGCCGTGGGAAAGCGCTATGGACCAAATCTCTCTCTCTCTCTCTTCCGCTCTCCTCATTCCCCCTCCTCTCACGCATCGGAAAGCATTCCACGCGGACTGGATGACTGGACACGGACGAACGCGGCGTTTGCCCATTGCCATGGCCGAAGAGCGGAGTCGAAGACCGATTCCAGCGCGCTTTTCGTTTATCCAAAGGAATGAGAAACAGTGTTCCCCTGACTTTTTCACTATCTTTGTTACACTAACCAATAACCAACGCCCTCCAATTTTGAGCTGAAAAATTAGTTGTACCAAGTGACAAAATCATACATTTTATAAAAATTTAGTAAAACTGGTCATCATTACAATTATGTTTACTTTAAATCCAAAAGATAAAAAGCTTAGATATCCTAGGACATATGTGTATGGTCACCGTTTGGTCGGGCCTCCGCCCTCTCCAGTGCCCCATTTCCGCGCCTTTGATTAAAAAAAAACACGCGCGCACACGCGCACACGCGCCACGCACACACGCGCACACGCGCACACATGCACACACACAGATATATATATCCAACCGACAAAAAACACGTGTAGTGCACAAATATTGTAAAAAATGTCACAGGCGTGACTGGCAGACACACAGAGAAAACACAAAAAAGAAAAACTCACAGATATGTTTACATATTTCGGCGGACACAACCGCCTTCGTCAGAAATTAGTAGGTACTAATAGGTAGGTAGGTACGTAAAGTACCTACTAATTTCTGACGAAGGCGGTTGTGTCCGCCGAAATATGTAAACATATCTGCGAGTTTTTCATTTTTGTGTTTTTTTCTGTGTGTCTGCCAGTCACGCCTGTGACATTTTTTACAACATATATATATGGGTCATTCCACCACAATTCGACCAGGTGATTGCCCTTGAGGGAACCGATTTCGACCAAATTTGGCAAATCGTCTTCATTTGATTACAAAATGAAAACCCCAAAGCCATTTTGTAATCCATTCAACGGTTTACGAAATATTGCAATGTTGTAAAACAAGAATTTTACAAAAGCGTCGTCGCATTTGACGGCATATCTCCGGAAATAAGGGAGATAAAAATGCATGCAATGACTTATTTTAAAGGTATTAAATTGAGAAATATAATTAATGGATTATTACATAAAATTTAAACAATTAAATAATGTTTATAACAAATTCAAATGTTCAAATTGATTTTTGACGATGTAGCTATGCCTTCGATTTTCCTCATTTTTTTATATGTTGTAGATACAACCCTCCTCTACAAGTTAAAAAAATTTGGTAGGGGTAATATTTCATTTAAGAAAGAAAAAAAATTTTGAGTGAAGGCGTAACGCTGGTCTCCCGCCGCGGCGGCGTCCGGCTCTCGCGCCTAACGTTCAGTAGTCGGTTCTCATGATCTCATCAGTGCGCTTCCTTTTCCATCTTCTTTTCACCAATTTTAACTGTATACCGACCTTTCGATTCCCTTTACCCATGTCATTCGCTATTTGCTTCCCACTGGAGTGACCGTCGCTTTAGAATCCAGGATTAGCGACAACATGCTTAAGGCGAAATACGATTGCGTCGAAAACGACTTTACTCCTTGTAGATAGAGGAAATATCTTAGCAAAAAACAAATTTCACATTCTAATTAAGTTAACTGATAGCTATGTTTCCCAGAGCGTACATTTTTAAATTTTTTAAATTAAGACCTCAAAATTGTGAAATTTGGCTTTATTTTTTGCTTTTTACAAAAACTGGTCTCTGGCAGACATAAACAATATATTCAATATTAGATTAAAATTAATAAATTGGAAATACTTTGAGTATTAAATAAGTTATTAGGAAAGTAAGAACTAACTGAAAACGCGCCGATCAAGAGCGGCTCTAGCGGCGAAATAGGCAAGCAGGTGAAGGCGCTCGCTGAGATTCGAGGGGAGGCAATGAGGGGAAGGCCCCGAGGGGATGGGAAGGGTATGAAGTTGGAGGACTTGGTAGGATTGAGCTAGAGCGGCGTGCAAGAAAGGTTTCACACTGTGGAGGTGGAACTGAAGACTGGCATCATCCGGCGTTTGACGGCACCACCTTTGACTCGGCGCCTGCTGGCATTCCTACTCTCCTGTTTTGAGTTTGCATCCTCTTGTCTTTCTCTTACGGACTGCTAGACAACTGACTTCACGGCCTCTCTCTGAACGTATCCCATATAGTACCATCGGCCGTTAATACGGCGGTATTGGCCACAAACGGGAGTACTACCTCATCCTAGACGCGACCACCTTACCACCTCCATCGAGGCGCAACAACCCGGCCATATGGCATAATCTTCGGACGCCCAGGCTGATTGTTTCTCTTATCCAAGCCATACTTACGTACTTTGGTATTGCTTTGCTGAGCTGCCTTGTAGATATGCACTACCTTGTGGACTTTCTATCAGTATTGCATTGGCGAGTCCCAAGTACAAAGTCGGAAAATCGATCATTTTGGTTGTTAAAAAATTACTATTCCTATAGGTTACTGGTTGTTCTTGCTTGAAGTTAGCGCTAACTTTAATGTATGTTGACGCAGTTCCAAAATGTTAGATAATTCAATAATAACTAACGTGTATGTTTTGTTCTGCTAGCTCTGTTGGAGATGGAGACTGAAGTGTGATGAAAAAAGTACCCGAACTAGTGTCGTATGATAGGCACGTTAAAAAAATGAATACGCGAATCACGCAGTGAAGCTCTACTTCAAAGCATTGTTCAAGATTGCGGAGGCGAGGCCCATTGTCAAAAGCATTCTAACAAAAGTAAAAATGAGAGTGAAGCAGCTCGCGGCGATATTATGTATAATCGTACAGAAGAGAATACCGTTGAGTCCCTGGTCGAGGCTTTAAAAAAATGGTCCCAAGCACGTATTTGGATGTCACGCTTCATGCCGAGACTACTTCTGTCAATCTGTCGACAGGAAGTTGAAGGTTATTACCAAGGATGAAATGGCATGCCTCGAAATAATTGATGTGGCTATGAAGCCACTTATTCGAAAATCTGGAAGGTTGATATCACACAAAACCAGTAACAGTGCAGAAAAATTAGTCTTAGGCCGAATTTTATGTTTTAAGCCAAATTTTTCGGCAGAAAACAAGTGGATAGGGGCAATAGAGAATCATATCAACACAGGAATTTCGGCTCTGGTCTTGATTTCCAACTGGGACCTGTGTGGAGATATTCAACTTGGGAAACGCTCACAGGCAGAAGTCCCCACAAGCCTGTCAAATTTACTTGTCACGGACAAGACCTAAAACAACGAAAGAAGAGGACAAAAACAAGTGATGGGGCTGGTTACGGTGTAATGTGTCAAAAATTAGACTTGGATGGCGAAGAATATGATAAAGAAGTAGAAGAATTCATGGACAAATTAAAAGTGACAACAGCTTCTAGAGATCAACTGGAAAAGGACACTAAGGGCCTAATAGAAAAGAAAAGATGGTGGGGGGAATGAATTAATCGATTGACTTCATCCACTTTGGAATAATCTGTAAAAAGCGGATGCGGCTTCTGTACGACCGTAAGTTTCAGAATGAAGCAACGCAATAGGGGCAACTTCACGAAAACAAAGCGATAAGGCAGTACGAGGAAATCTCCGGGCGTAAGGTGACTCCTTCAGGGCTGCTCAATGACCTCAAGCAATGTTTCTTTACCGCTTCTTTGGATGGCAACGCTGTTGATGCGGGCATTATTGAGGTAAAATGCCCTAATTCTGCAGAACAGTTGGCGTTGGAAGAAGCAGCGAACAAAATTTAGTTTTTTTGTCTTGACGAAAGTCTGCAATTAAAACAAACCGCAAATATTACTACCAAATTGATGGCCAGCTACATGTTACCGGCGCCCCATTCTGCGACTTTGTGGTATGGACTAAGGATGATTGCAGAATTAACAGGATTTTAGGGGATGGTGACTTTTGGTCAAAAAAATGGAGCCTAAGTTAAGTCTTTTTGTAAAGAAATTCTTCTGCCGGAAATAATAGATCCTAGAGTGAGTAGATCAATGGATATACGTGAGCCGGAGTTTCCTTCAAAATTATTCATTTCTTTCCGTTTTTGTATGTAAAAAAAGTTACGGAAAATAACCTACTTTCAGCTGTAGAAATCGTTAGTCAATCAGTATAATTGATTAATTTAATCAGTATTAACGAAGATTGATTCCTAACACAAGTTTGCTGCAGCACCCCACACTCATTTCTCAGGTCTGCCTTCCTCTGAAAGAATATATCATCTGCCTAATAATTTCTCTAATGTATTCCATTACTTCCCGACTTCCTCCTTTCTTTCCACTGTGCGACCACTTCATTTTTGAATAGATATTTGCGCCATAGTTTGAGCTGAATAACATTGCCTTTTCAGATACGAGCAGTTTTTATTAACCACGGTATGCGTACTTGGTAGCTATTTGTGCAACATTGAGATCAATCTATTATATCTACGCAGGGTATGTACTTTCTACAATAAATGATAATTTAAGGCTTTTCTTTAATTAACTTTTGCAGAAATAATCGTGTGAAGTTAGATAATAAATAAGAGTGCTGCTAGAATAGTTTCCATTCCACGGTTTGAAGTTGGAGCACATTGGAACTTATCTGCAAACTTGAGCGCTGATGAATGGAACAATGTGTACTGACGAATTGTTTGATAGCCTATCGATACAATTAAGGCCGAGTGTTGTGATCGAATCCTTTTAATAAACCCACGTTTTTAAAAGTGCTTGCTATTTACCACTGACAATGAGAAATTTAAAATGCCCATCACAGTTTGGCGCCTTAAAAGAATATAAACACAAAAACAATGATCGCCGGAGCCACTGACGAAGTTCTTTTGCCGGAAAGACATCTCTTGTGACGCTGTTAAATTTGGATTAAAGGCCATTAACAATGCATCTGAGCCGTGTTAAGCTTAACCTTAAATATCCATGACATTCCATGTGATTTTAAGAAAGTACATAATATTCCCGTCCTCAAGGGTGGGAATAAATCACTTGTTGAGAACTAGCGATCTATCAACAAACATCTGTATCCTGTTAATTTCTGAAAAAAATTGATGCTAATTATTTGCGTGGGACGATAATAATTGGCTGTTTAAAACCCAACATGCTTTACTCAACTACGAAACTCAGCAATTTGGGATCTGTCAGAAAATATACAATTGGTTATATAGGGTTCAAGAAGTAGATGCGGTTGTGCTAGTCCAAGACCTTTAGCAACGTTCCTTACGATAAACTAAAAGAAAAGATTGGGAAACTAAAAAAAGGATCATATTAGGGAGAGAGACCTTATTCCTCAGGTTGTTTTCAACTGAGGGAAACTTAAAAAGTATTAACAAACAAAATTTGTTTGTTAATACTTGTTAATCTTAGTAAGTTCATCTTGGAAACGAACTCTCTGCCGAATTCTATGTCGACGACTGCATTTTCTACGGGAAAGACGATAGCGATAGTGAAGTTAATTGAATAACAACCAAAAGATAAATAAATGGGTAGTGAAGAAGGAAATAGAATTAATTAGGTATTGCAAAAAGCAAATTATTCAGCTTCTGAAACGGTAGGGTACGTGCAATAAGGGAAGAATAATAGCAAAGAGAAATGGATAATTTTTGTTTCATGGGGATATAACCAAGATGACTTTCCAAGCAGCCTAATATTCCAAGGAAAATATCCCTTTGGAAGCGACTGAAAGGTGAGGTGTGTAAGATAACACGCAAATTGCAACTTGATACTCGGTTCTCGAAGAAAAATGCGCCAGCTCCAAGACCGAAGGTCGCAGCTGCAGTGGTGTCGGGTTCCGATGTGGAATGAGAGAGGAAGACTTGGAAGGGGAGGGAGGGACTCTCAAGTTCCACAGTCCGACGTAGTTCCCAATACATGCTTAGGAGGTCGCGCTCACGGCCTGCGTCCGTCGTCCCATCTTGCGAGGGAGATTCACACTAACTCGCCGTCGTATTTAGCCTTAACAGCGGGGGCGACCATGGGCCCACCAGGGGCCGTGCTCGGAGAACAATAGACATACCTCGCCCCGTCTTAGACCTCCAATGCTACTTTCCTCTCTTCCCCTATCTCATTCTCCTCGCATACCCTTTATTTTGTTCTGAGAAACATCTTTACAACCATTGCGCCCAGTAGCCGTCGCCCACCCTCACCCATTCACATATTAACCCCTGATAAAAAAAACAACAGTAAATGCGAAGAGCTACCCATGACATTTTTTTCCCTCACTAACTATCGCATTTGCAAGCAATTCGTCAGTTGTCGTCTATCCTCCTTCAGTGACGTTTCAAAACTCTCCTTGTTCTCATTTTTACAGAGCGCGTGTTTCAGTGCGAGTAAACATTTTTTGGTCTGCAGTGGTTGATTATGATATGTTCAGTTGGTGATGCTTTAAACCAGAAATGTTCGAGTGTAACAGTATTGAGGAATTTTTGCAGCTATTCTACTCGTGAAATTGAGTTGATCGATTTAAGAAGTGGTATGGATGCTGTACTCAGTGCGTGCAACCGTCATTGTAAGTATTATTTACTCTTCTACGAGGGTCGTCAAGAGCGGTGCTGCAATCCCTTGAATTTGCATAGAAACATTCGCTCAATTAATTTGTGCACAATTACAAGTGAGTTCCACAATTTCTATCATGACACAGTGCCTGTTGTAACAGAGGGTAGAAGCTCTGTGTTCAATGTAAAGTGGGTGTGAAAAAATTCAACAAGCCAGAATATGTTGCCGAAAAGAACAGTCTAGCTTACTTTCAACATGAGCCAGAAAGTCAGTCAGAGCTCGCCACAAATGACGATTACCAGAGTAGGGTTTATGGTGCAGAAGGACCTTCAACCAGTGCTATATTCGCTATTAAATCTCAAGTTTCTCAGTCAGAGTCATCAGTTAGTTCTATGAAAGATAGCGGGACTGATGAAACCAATGGATGTCAGTACATTCCAGGAAAAGAAATTCGCTTGGGAAAACTGAACAAGACGTTAAAATCCCTGGATCAAACACCTGTAACAACAAAAAAAATTGTAGAGGACAAGCAAATATCTGGCGAAGAAATTAAAAGTGGCAACCGCTGCTTTGAGATTATCTCTTCAAAAGGTTACTGGTGGGGAGGTGAATATTATAGAAGATATTCCTGAACAAGAAGATCACTTCCACCAAGATGGCAAGGAAATGATTATGAAGCTGAAGGATAAGTTCCTAAACGCTACGAAAATGAGTGAAAAATTTTTAATCCTATCTGTCCTACCTAAATCTTTGAGTGTTTCAAAGATAAAGCAGGAGTTTCAAATATCGACGTATTTGGTCAAAAAGATGAAAATATACGTATCTGAGTAAGGAATTCTGTGCTCTGCGAACGCGAGACGAAACAAATACCTCTCAAATGACACTAAACTGAAACTGATTGAGTTCTACCGTGAACCAGATGTTAGTAGAGAAATGGCGGGCAAAAAAGAGTGCAAGAGTGTAAAGGAGGGAAATGTGCGCGTAGTAAAGCAGAGAAGGTTAATTCTTTGCAATTTGAGGGAAGCCTATGAAGCCTTTTAAAAGAGAAACCCTAATTTAAAGATTAGTTTCTCCAAATTTGCAGATTTGAAGCCTCCTGAGTGCGTGTTGGCTGGTGAACCTGGCACTCACACCATATGTGTCTGCATGATCCACCAATATTACAAGTTACAATACCTCGGGGCTGGATTAGAGCAAATAAAGTCGGATAACGGAGAAAAAATTAACTAAACTTATCGGGATTGCCTGGAATTCTCACTCTCGCCCTCCGTTAGAAATGTGCGTCATGAGTGAGTACCCAGAAACACTGCCACGAGAAGAGGGCGAAAACGGTGATGATGTCGTCAGAAAATGTGAGAGAAAAAACTGAATGACAGAAATTATTTCAGAGTCCATCAGGGGAAAAAGTACGGATGAGGTTCGTTTCAAGCAATGGACTCAGGAAAATCATTTTGCGTTAACCACACAGGTCAAGGACGTAAATATTTTTTGTGAGGCTTTCGCTGAGAATACCACCAAAGTAAGAAGGCATGACTACATCGCTTGCATGCAAACTATATTTTATTTAAAATGTCAGTGACAATCTGAAATTGCGTAAAGTTGTCGTCGTGGCCGATTTGTATGAGACTTTTTCTTTTCTTCACCAAGATGCTGGACAAGGGGTCCATTGGTGTAACGATCAGACTACAGTACATCCATTTGAGTGTTACAGCAGAAATACCTGCGATAAAGTCGCACCTTTCAGTTTGGTTATTATTTCAGACTGTATGGAACATAACGTGAGTGCATTCTATACATTTAAAGGGGAACTGATAACTTTCCTTCGAAGAAGAGTACATTATCTAAGTTGAATTTTACTATTCCGACGGTGCCGTGGCTCAATATAAGAACCGCTACAACATGATGAATCTGCCCCCGCTGTTAAGCATGTTGTAGCTAATCCTGGATTCTAAAGCGACGGTCACTCCAGTGGGAAGCAAATAGCGAATGACATGGGTAAAGGGAATCGAAAGGTCGGTATACAGTTAAAATTGGTGAAAAGAAGATGGAAAAGGAAGCGCACTGATGAGATCATGAGAACCGACTACTGAACGTTAGGCGCGAGAGCCGGACGCCGCCGCGGCGGGAGACCAGCGTTACGCCTTCACTCAAAATTTTTTTTCTTTCTTAAATGAAATATTACCCCTACCAAATTTTTTTAACTTGTAGAGGAGGGTTGTATCTACAACATATAAAAAAATGAGGAAAATCGAAGGCATAGCTACATCGTCAAAAATCAATTTGAACATTTGAATTTGTTATAAACATTATTTAATTGTTTAAATTTTATGTAATAATCCATTAATTATATTTCTCAATTTAATACCTTTAAAATAAGTCATTGCATGCATTTTTATCTCCCTTATTTCCGGAGATATGCCGTCAAATGCGACGACGCTTTTGTAAAATTCTTGTTTTACAACATTGCAATATTTCGTAAACCGTTGAATGGATTACAAAATGGCTTTGGGGTTTTCATTTTGTAATCAAATGAAGACGATTTGCCAAATTTGGTCGAAATCGGTTACCTCAAGGGTCAATTTTGCCAATTTTCTGGTCGAATTGTGTCGGAATGACCCATATATATATATGGGTTGAGGTTGAGTTGTGACCCTCTCCGCTGTAGAAGGGTTCTCATCCGAAAGCTTCCGAGAGCAGTGGACACCGGCGTCGCCATGGATCGTCTATCTGTGAGTGTCCACTGATATACCTTTCTATCCCACCCCAACCTCAACGCCTTGTTGCTGGCAAATATTTCTAAGATTATTTCCTTTTCTTTATTATATCGCTCTCCCATCGAAGTCCTAATATTTTTATTTCGTCTCCTTTCTCTCAGCCGTAGGTATCCTGTATTTTTTCTCCTTTCATGTGAACTACTTTGGATTTTTTCTATCTACTATCAAGCCTACCGATGCGAATATTGGGTAGTTTTTATTTATTTTGCCCAATTCTTTTGCATCTTTTATGAAGATGGTGTTATCGTCCGCATATGCTACCGTTGTATATTTTTTCCCACATCGTTTTACTCCTATTTCTTTATTTTTTTATGTCTAGAATGATTGGCATCACTACAATTGTGAACAGAATCATGGATAAAGGGCATCCCTGCCTAACGGAATTTTTTATAGGGAAGGTTTCCGAGTGTTTTTTTCCTAGTTTTATACGGGAATTGATTTTTTTGTACGCTGTTTTTATGTGTGTCATTTTTGTCGGGAAGTTCATTTTTTTGGGGATCATAATTATCCATTCTATTTTAATATAGCCAAAGGCTTTTTCTAAGTCTATAGCTAACAGTGCTACTGCTTTTTCTTCTTTCTTCGGTAATTCACTCAATATAATATCTCTGATTAAAATATTAGCGTCGATTGCATTTTTTACCCTGCTCCTCCATTTTGATTTTCGTGTATTATGTCGTTGGCTAGTTATTCCATTGTTTCTCATAACATGTGCATATATTTTTAAATCTGTGTTAAATAGAGATATTGGTCTAAAATCTTCTAATTTCTTTGCACTTTGGGTTTTGGGAAGGAGTGTTATGTTAACCGTTTTCATATTTTCAGTAAGCTCGCTTTTTTTTGTGATACTGTTGATGACAATTACAAGGGCTGTTTTTAAGTGTCCCCAACGGGAGAAATAAAATTCATACGGGAGGCCGTCGCTCCCCGGGGCTTTCCCTTTCTTTAGCTTATGTTTTATTCTTTCTAATTCCTCCTCTGTTATTTCGGCTTGGAATTCTGACCTTGCCTTCTTGCTTACTTGGGTGCGGGGGGAAAAAGGGAAAAGGGACAACCTCCTCCCTCCACTTCCCATATCGCCCGTAGCGACTACCGCAGTGTTCTTTTGTTTCCGCTAACAGCTGTTCGTGTTTTTTCCGATGTTTTCTTCGCGTTAGTGAGCCTATCCACTCCCCCCACCCTCCTGCGTTCTCTATCCGTTCGCCTTATTGTGGAAGGCGTCAAAAGGTCCCATGTATCTGGGTCATCTCCTTTTTTGCCATTGTCAAGGCGAAAGTTTTCTTAATTCTAGTTTTAAGATTTCCTGCTTTAGTTCTTTAATTTTTTCTTTAAAATTTACTGGCATGTTTTGTGTTTCTATGATTTCTGTCAACGCGTTTCTTTTATGCTATTCCTATGGCTTGATTTTCGTATTTGTAGTGTTTCCGTGTATGTTGTTATATATTCCTAATTATATTTGATCTGAAGATATTTTCCCACCAGTATATTGGATCTGTATCTATTCTTTTGTTGTTTAGTTGTTTCAGTATTTCGTTTTCAATTTCTTGTACAATACGTGGGTTTTGTAAAATATTGGTGTCTAAACGCAAGTTTTCTTTACGGGTGTCTGTATTTGGTTGGTAATCACTCATCCAAATAAATTCAACAATGTCATGTCAACATTGTGGACATAAAGGTCATGGTTAATGATACTTATTTGTAAACCAATAGTCTACCGCACATATCCCAGCATCCATTTCCTCGGAAAAAAATATTTAAAAATTAATTCCAATGGGCAATGGACACATTTTCGTAGCCTCACTCAAAAAATATGCTACTATTTCATACATAAAGCACTCATAACGCACGTGTACCTAATGATGGAAGAAAATCAAATCCAAAACGTAGGTAAGAGAAAACTAACGCTTCAAATTTGACTTAAACCCTCGAAAAAGTAATCATTGATATTGTTGTAGCAAAAGAAATACACCAGGAGTCGAAACTGTTATTTTTAACTTAGAGTCACTTTTTCGGAAATATTCCTATCGATCGTTTCTCTACGTCTCGTACGTCAAAAAAAAACACGAAGACCCGAATTTCAAAGATTCAGTTGAGTCCAGTCAGTCATGATTTCCAGTTTACAGTGTGAATTCTCGTGTCGTTTTCAATCCCATATCATCATCATCATCACCACCACAGCCAAAAGGGGTTCTGCCGTGCATCAAAGACACTCGTCGACTGTCGTTGTCTCCATCCGTCTGTCAATTGTTCCGCGCAAGCACCTTTGGTCTCTTCTCGTACCAATCTCTTCACGCATCCTCTCTCCTTTTAACCTCTTCTCTCAATTTCTCGACCTCCTCCTTCTCTTCTCCTCTCCTTCGATCGTGAGCTTCAATCGTTCTCCCATTCCCTCTTCTTGCTCACCCGATCCACTTCTATTTTCTATTCAGAATGGTATCTAATTGAGCAAATTTTTTTGGAATGTTTTATTACCCGTATAGGATACTATATCCCAACAACATTCCACCATCTTACAGGTGCTTTGATGACGTCTCATCCATCAGAATTCAGTCTCCATCTTAAAAGCGGTCCAGCTGCTCTCCAAAGCGCTTCCCTCATGATAATAAGGGATGCTTAACATTCCCAACGGATTCGTTGCGGGGAATTGAGGCCGCCGATTAGAAGTAACTTATTGATGGGAAAGATCGTAAAATTCAAAATTAGTGCGTTAGCACGTAAGCTCAAATGTAAATCCTGGGGAGCAAAGATGTCGGACCGCGTTACGGCTTCAAACCATGACAACACGGCAGGCGCCCGCTCACTCTCCCTCATTGGTCAAGGGCCTTTTCTTTCCCCATCATTTCGAATCATACTGCCGGTCATCAGGTGCATTTGTCCGTGACCACCGAGAATAGTCTTCTAGTTTTTTCTAAAATTTCATCACATCGAGAGAAAAACAAAATTCGTCTGAAAAAATAAGAATTTTTATGTTTGCTCTTGTTTTGGTGTTTGTATCAACTTTGTACGGCCAGTGCTTCCAATTGAAACGAGCAGAAGAAATATACGAAATGAGCCCAAATTTGCGGACGGGCAAACAGATATACTTTGAATTTTATATTAAGATGTACTTACATGTTACTTACGCAATAACGTATACGAGAATGTTTCATACTATTAGCTTGTATTAAATTTGTTCCATTGTCTTGTCTAATTTCCTTGCGCTTCATCGAATTTAAGTTCATTCACGAAAGCCATGTGTTGTGCGACGTAGCGAAACGAACGAATTGGCTTGTGTCGGAGAATTACGCGGAGCGACTGTAGATTTGAGGCAGGGGCGATCCCAGGAATTTATTTCGGGGGGGGAAGACTACCATCAATTGGCAATTTTCAGTCATCCTGAAAAACTATAAAACTGTTACATCATTATATCTATGTAATAATTAGCATAATAATAACTATTATACTTTTCAGATTAGGGATCAGAGTGTTTAATGTTGTGTTTGATAAATACGTCTAGTTGTTAAAATCGTTTTGAAAAACCCAAAATTTTCGGGGGGGATGTATCCCCTAATCCCCCTCCCCTGGTATCGCCCCTGATTTGAGGAGTTCATAATTTTCAAACTAAAAATAATCAAATACAGTTTATGTAAATACTTAAACTCAGGTATTATAAGAAAGGGTACACTATCACATTACGCATTTTTAAAGGAACTATGAGAACTGTTTCACGCTTAAAATGCAAGAATGTATATCTTGAAAGTGTATGTCGAGAACGTTCCTTTATCAGTGAGGTGTAGGAGGCGGCGGGATTGATTTCCACTAGTTCGTCTTTCCAACCTTTCCTCTCCCACCCCCCCCCCCCCACTCCCGCCCACTGGCAGCCTCGTGTATGTCCGCTCAGCTACCTGGCTGAACGTGGTTCCGATGAGTTTTATTTTGCACCAGAGTTCGGCCCAACACAAAACTAGAGCGTGGGTTAGGCACAGTGGAGAGTCACAGAGTGCGCAGGAGTAAATTGGTGCGAACTCAAAAAAAAAACGTAGCCGAGTGGATGGGTATATTTCCATTAAAATTGAAATTAGCTCGATTTCTTGGGACTAGAGAAGCTTTATGTCTACTATGCGTTCGATCCTCGGGATAACATGTTTCGGTCAGGTTGATTAAAACTGAGGAAAAATAAGACGGCATATACAAACATAATTTGTGTTGAAGCTTAAAATGTAAAATTAGGACGGTAGCATTCGTTTATTTTTTGCGCAAATGAGAAATAATCCTTCGTAAGTCTTTAAACCTTAATAAGTCGAGAGGGCAACTGGCATGTCAGCGGTTGCGCACGGTCCATATAACCGTATTGACGAAAATTTGAAAAATAATTATGTTAAAAATATTTTGTGAAATTTAACAATACATCCACATATTTTATCATTAATAATACATTATGACTTTTTTATTTCATAGTTTATATACATATAACTAGAACATATGTATTTGCTTGACGGTAAAGTTGAGGTAGAATTTTGTTGTAATTTACGCGATAACAAATATGTAGTTGAAAAATAAAAGATGAAAGTGTAAGTCTTCCATAATGTGAAACGCATTAATTCGATGTCCCCACGGTAATTATTTTTGTACATTTATCCGTGAATTCGTTATTCATGAATAGAGTTTTGTGAACTGTTGGACTCCATGCCGGACGAGCAGGAAAAATTCATGAATTGGGCGCTGATCGGCTGACGACCGAGAAGAGAACTTTTTGTGCTGCCATCATGACAGCAGACCTGGTGTCTCCAAATTTAAATTTAGATGTTTTTTCCAGAAACTTCCTCAAAGTTGGCTGATTGGGAGATAGAAGTTTGGAGGGCTTAACGCTTTACTGCATTATTCACCGTAGTAACTTCGACATCAGGAAATGTGGTGGCAGTTGGTGCTCCAGGAAAAGAAAGCTCTGAGGCTTACTTCATCTATCGTTAAACGGGAACTTATTGAATCACTTTGTACTTCACTTTGAATGGGAGGCGACAATTCAGATATTCGAACCGTCAATGTTGAAATTTCAAGTGCACCAACTTTCGGTGATAAAGCCTCCGCTAGGGATCGATGTTGTTTAATGAAACGTTTTAATAAATTCGACGTAGATTCCACCGCGGGAAATTCTTGCGTGGCAGTGGACACACACGGCATATTGATCATTTATAGGATCAATGTGAAAATGATTCCACACTATAGACATTTCAACGCTCAATACAACTCAACCACACCAATGTGGTGCACATACAATATGCGTTATGTATCTCAAACCACGCCAATTCAACTGTGTTTTGCTTTCACGAGTACGTGGCGCGAAAATTCAAATGATCGTTGGAAGCACGGTCGTACATAAATTCGTGGTTTAAAGTACCTATTAGCGGAATCGGAATCGATTTTTCTCTTTTGTAAATACTCTTTCCCGATTCCGATTCTTGGTCTAGAATCGAAGAATCGCGGAATCGAATAATCAGGTCGACCCATATCACTACTGAAAACTTAACGGATTCCACCACCAGTTTATTCCTCCGGAGAATTAGAAAATTAATTAATTAATATCTCTCACTATTTGTGAGAGGTAAAAAAAATAAATACGAAAATTTATGATCTCAAATACATAGTACAACATACAAATACAATGATAGTATACCAAGGTAAGAAAACAAAATCGCATTGGTTCTGAGTACCATGCATCCCAGCATTGAGCTAGACAGTAGATACAGAAAAAGAATTACCAGAATCTGTTTACCAGTTTCTACGATTCCACAAAGTATGGAGTAGATATACTGGACCAAATGGCAAGGAAACCACGCGCACTAGATCTTGCCGATAGCTTGTGTTACATAATTTTCTAGATTTACCTGCCATTAACGTATGGGTGATATATAAAGAGGTCACTTCAAAAAACATCAGTCGCCATAAATTCATATTGACGCTAGCTGAAGAATTACGCGGTGAGTGCATCCAGTCACAGCCAGGGCCAGCATCTTCCATTTCAGGCACATAAATTATAAATAGACGTCAGTGTCAGGTACAAGCATGTAAAGGGAATAAAACAGTGGTAAAATGTTCAAAATGTCAAGAATATACTTGCGAAAAATGCACAGCTAGAAGCGAAAAACTTATTTTATGTATAATGTGTCATGGAAAAGAAGGTCTGGGACGGTAGAACTGATAACAATATAAACATTGTTTAATGCTATTTCTTTCTTTATATATCACAACTCCATGATTGTAAATAGCATACTTATACTTACTCTGAAAAATGTTAATACACTAATCTACCACCATCTTTAATTATATCTTGCACAATTGGTGATAAATCTGTGTATTCCAAAGTTTGTGTTAACGTTGAAAAACAAAATTGATTATAAATCTTATTCATTACTTTAAAATAATGTAAATTTCAGTTAAAGATAAAATTATCCCACTTCAAAATAGAATATATGCGTGAAATTATTCATACACACCATGAAAACGAGAGAAAACTCCTTCCGGGCAAAATGACCGCTGCACTGACATTTTAGGCATTGGGGAGAATACGGCGCCTCTTGTGTTAATCGTACAAAATTAAGGAAATTTGGTCTTTCTCGTTTTGGTGCTTGTAGACCTTCTCGATGGACATGGCGGTGAGATCCGCGAATCGGCGTCCATCTCAGTTGTCGTCTTCAGTCGTCGCCATGCCCACGCCCCGGATAACAACTGAAAATAAAGAAGGATGTGTAGTGTCTACCTGGGGCAGGCAGGCGGGCCTGCACACAGAGACATATCGCCTATAATAGGCGCGGCGATCCAGCTTCTTTTTCTCCAACCACTCGAAGAGGTACGCAAGGGACGTAGGCATGTGCAGCCAGGCCCTCCTGTCATGTCGAGAAGACGGACACTTCGGCGCGGGATAGAGGAGGGTAGGTGGTAATGAGATGGGACTAGGACATCTTTTGGGAGATGTTCTCGGGAAGGGAAGTAATGATGAAGGAGATGAAACAACAGGTGCCAAGGGTATGGAATACAGGCTGGTGAAGAGCTAGTATGGAACGACGTAATCAAATTCCAATTCGGCCGATTCCTTTCACCTGTGAGTCAATTTCCGAATAGCGCGTAGAATTCTGCTTAAACCACTACTGTTTAAAACACCCGCCCTAAAGTGTCAAATGAGAATGCAGGAAATAGGTTAAACACGTCAAAAATAAATAGATACAATTGCACACGTGCGATATAAGGCACCTTCCGCCGTTTTAGAAGGGCGCATCAGTGAGCCGCAAACTAACGCCATCCAGTTGATGCCAAAGCAGCGGTGGGGTCGCTAGCGCCTTAACGCCCGCGGCCACGGTGACTTATGTCAATGAGTGCGTTTTATAGAGCATTAGAGAGGGATACAATGTTAAAATGGAAATTATTCACGCACCCGGGACTTAGGAGCAGAAAGCCGTGACAGTTCTCCAGCATTTGACTACACTTTCTAATAAAAATTGTTTCGTCTGCATCCTTATCATCCATCACGCGATATCCCCTTATTAGTAAAATATTTTGGCAATTTTTGGGCAAAGATTAGAAATATCACATGGCATTCAATCGGTTAAAAAATCAAATTTAACGCACTTGAAGATATGAGGGCATTTTGGTTACCCTGAAAATAATTATTCCCAAAGTGCTCAACCTTTTAAATTAAGTATACTTTTTCTTCCTCTTACTTTAGTTTCTTTTTTTAAACTTTCCTCTCCGATAAGTAATTATTCATTGACCCAATTAATCATCTACCGTGTTTGGAGAAAAGTTTCCGCTCACATTTATTTTACAAAAAACACGCTTGACTTTATCAAAGATTTTTGGCAGACTTTGGGTGAACTGAGAATTTATTTATTTCCTAAATTATTTCGCAGCACCGAGGGTATGTTATCTACTACTCCTACAACTTTTCTTGCCATCATTTCTTTCAAGGCTTTCTCTATTTCACTGTTGAGTATTATTGGCTCGTGGTTATCTTCATCTAGGCTTCCCTCATCCTCTATATCTAAATTATTTGGTATACTATCGCCGTCATTTAGCTCCTCCACGTATTCTCGCCATCTTTCTTGAATATCATCCTGCTCGATTAATAGTCTACATCTCTTGTCCTTAATATTTGGTACCATTGCTCTCTTTTACCTCCCGAGAGCAATTTTACTCTTTAAAATGAAAACACTTACAATTAGTTCTTTTCCACCAATATATTAAAAAACACAATTCGACCGGTTTCGGCCTTTTCAGGCCATTATCAAGATTACAAAGTAAAATACCATGAGACAGCACAGTTTATATAAAGAGACCTCAAGGAGAGGGGGGGAGTGGTTGAAAGAAGGGGGAGGGGATGAGAGGTGAGTTTCGAGGAGGTGATTGGGCGAAACTGCAGGGGAAGGAACGAGCAGGTGGTGATGCCAGGCTCATGGACTACGGGGGTGGAGGTGGTGGGGGTAGGTACTGGACAAGAGAACAAGGGTGAGGCGGTTGAAGGGATTATGTCATTGAGTAGCTTATCACCATGCACATTGTAATACGACAAAATTTCAAAATTTTCCAGGAAGTCCAACTTCTCCCCCCTACTAGCTAAGAACTAAGTGTTTTCATTTTAAAGACGACAAAATTCCACAGTGTAAACTCGCCAACCATTGATTTAATTCAACTTTACTCTATCGTATAACGCACCCACTTCCCCTTCTTTTTTCATTTTCTCCATTTCCTCGCTATGCCTTTTCCTCCAATTTCGCTTCATCCGATTGGTTATTCGCCGCAGTTAATTATTTAACTCCTTGTATTTCTCCTTGCCTAAGTGTGCGTTGACATTTTTCCCATTCCTTCTCTCCTCCATTTTCCTAATCATTTCTTCCCTTGCCTGCTGCTTCTTTCTCCTCCTCGTTTCCGCTGCTCCTATGGTTTATGGTATGGCCGCTCATACAATGCCTGTTTTAATATCCTCGATTGCTCCTATTTCCTTGGCTTCGTTCCCTTCAACTATCTCTTGCTATTCCCTCCTTTTTTCCCCCTTTCAGCACTTCCAAGTTCCACCTCTTCATCCTCCTACTTCTATTAAGCATTTTGAATCGAATGGAAACGAAATCAATATTTATGCGAATTGCGTGTCTTTCCAAGTCCTCATTTTCGTTCTCTTTGCCTCTGTTGAGAAGTTCTTTGAAATGCTAAATCCATCTCTCTAGCACTCTTTATTCCTCGGTGATATTATTCTCAGCTTTATCTTAATATCGTATGAGTCTAGAGATATAGCCAGTTTTCATTTTATTCACAGCTGTATAGCATTTTCTGACTTCATTGTATTCGTGCAGTTTTTCAATATTCTCAATATTTCTTTATAACATAAGTTTCTGTGTTTTTTCATTATTTCGCCTGCTTCTTTCAATTGAAACGTAAAATGGGCATTTTTTCTCAAATTTCTTTCAATGTGACTCTCAAGAAATGAAATGGGTGAAAGGGGGAGAAATGAGAATACCGATGAAGACACGGAGAAGTAGGGAGGGCGAGAGAGTGGAGGAAAAAACCAGACGGGGTTTACCACACGAAGCCGTAACACGGTGAAACGCGTCGTTATTATGTAATAAACAAATATGCAGAAAGTTACCGAGAGTCGCTACGGATTCTGGCATTAATTATGTATTCACACACACACGAACATAAAAGATCCAAATGTGCGGCGTCTTTTCTCTTGGCCTAAGTACCTATCCCCATGCACCCCTTACTTTCTCTCCCTCCCTCCCTCCCCCTCGGTGTGGAATAGAGAAGACATTAAATGCTGTGCACCTCTGACTTCTTCATCCGCGTTCCCCTGCCGACCACCTCGAAACAAATGAAGTCTGCTACGCGGGACTAATATTAACGTGAGCTCCCTAAGACGACGTCAAGGCTCCCCCTCCACCCACTCCCATTCCACCCTCCAACCCTCAAACGCCGCCCTTTCTACCCCTTACGGAAGCAACCCATGGCGGGGGAAAAACACCCCCTCTCTCAAGACCCAAACGAATTAAGACAGAGAGGAAGGGATGAAGCCGCCTTTCTCCCTTTCCCCTCCCCCACCCCCGCAACTGAGAGGAAACCCACCCCCCCACCCCACTTCCTGCGCGAGGGGTGACACGTGACACCGCTTCCCCATCTCTCTCACGTCTCACGCGCGCGGGGGCTCATGGGATGGATATCGGAGAGCGGCTTTAATGGCACTTTGAACGAGATTATTCACCCTTGTCGAGAGCATGTTGGAACCCAAATGTCTATTTCAGCCGCTGCAAAGTAAGTACGAAAAAGGCAAACGTGTTCATAACAAGGGCGCAAAAATATTGCGTTACACGACCCTGAAATTCCCAGAAATTATCTAAAAATGTATACATCAGTCTTTTATTCGACTCATTTTTCTTACAGGGCGGGGAAAAGGCATTCACATCGAAAGGCCTATCGACGTTTCCGTACATATTTTCTGCGTGAGTAATTGAGTTATTTTAACAAATTTTTGTACAAAACATACAAACTGCTCACTGTCAAATTTCTAACGAGATCTAGTGGTTGCCTGACATTTCTCTCTTTTTTTAGATAAAGTTTCTGTGGAGTGCAGGCCTCATCCACATTACTTCCCAAGTGGCATTTGGACGGCATTTGTTGGCAAAAACCTTTAAAAGTATTCTCTTACCTTTGGAACGGTGATATATATATTTCTTCGAAACGAGAGAAAATTCAATGAATGCTCGTTGGAATGCTAATTTCGCCCGAATTACCATTCCGCGTGCTCTGCGTAGTTAAAGCAATCAAGGTGTCCAGCAGCTGGGCATTTGAAAATTCCCTGAGATTTCCTGGTTTTCCAGACAAAATTTTTATTTTTCCAGAGGATATATTGATTTTTTTCTCGTTAATTATAATAAATTGTTTGGTACGTTTTTTGGGTGATTAAACGTAACGATTATTAAATAAACTTGCATATTTGGAGGAAAATGGACACAATACTTTAAAATAGTTTGAGAGAAAATCACATCACCACTTACATTTAAACATTGTCATGCTCAGGTGCTCAAGGAACAAGTTATATTACATCCAGACTTTGCTATGAATAGCACTGATATAAAATGATTAACAACTTAAAAAACTGAAAGAATTGACTTTTTCCCTTATTTTTCTAAATGCAACAACGCAAGGGAAATTTAACTTCGCAACTTGCCGATAAAGGCACGTTCTTTACGCCACTGATTTACACACTATGACCAATAACAAAACAATGTGCCTATCTATAAAACATTGCACCTACTTTCGGTGATTCCAGGAGTGCAAAACGCGACAACGCAAGGGAAATTTGTCGTATCAACTTGCCGAAAAAGGCACATGGCTTCCGTTGCGGTTTTATATATTGACATCACAGTAAATTCCAGAGTCAATTCGATATTTCCCTGAGATTTCCCTGATTTTTCCAGTGAAAGTAAAATTCCTTGAGATTTCTCGGTGTTCACGGTTTTCCATAGTGCTGGAAACCCTGGCGATGCACGTGTTGCTTCTCATTTGACGGCTCCATCTTTGGAATCATCATCAGAGGAGAAACACTGAAGTCTGGTGTATTTTTATTGCGAAGAAATTTGATAAAACATGCCCATACATACGCTCCAACTCATTCGAAATATTAAATAGCAGATTTTGGTCAATGCACACATTGGGTGGTTATTTCATTTATATAATCTTCATGATAAGGCTGGGAAAGATTAAAATAAATGTGTTAATTCCACTTTTAAGATTACATTAGCACGACTCGAATTTCGACACTGTGGCTCAGTTTTGAAACCCCGGCCCTGTTATCAACATATTCAACGTGGATTTTTAATAGTTATTATAATCTTCACGCGATGGATAACAACAAAAAAGTCGAGATCAAGATAGTTTTGCTTTAGGATAAGGCATTGTTGCGGTATTTTTCTCCTATCAGCTTTGAAAAAGTTCAAGCATAATTTCAAATTGCAGCTAGGGTGAGAAAGATGTACTTATCGTAGGATTATTATAAATACTTCTTTTAAGAGTGAAATTTTCGGTGATTAACTAATTATTCAAATTTTTGACTTCAGCATCAACCAATTGTGTAATCATGCACCACGCGTTCAGAGCCAATTCGAAATAATGTTTGATTCAACATTTTACAAAAAAACTCATGAAAAAAACGCGATTTATTGCTGCAAAATTCCCTCTTAAAACATTTATGAGAATAAAGCTAGCACTCAATGCGAAATGTCCGCCGCGTGTGTCTTTGAATTGCCAATTCTTTTAAATGTAATTACTCCAGGGGGAGTTCATTCATAATCCACACCCCTAAGAACACTTATCCATTTTCGACTAAACATTTTGGAAATTGCAGCACTAAGTGACTATTAGGGACTTCATTTAAAAAAATAGGATATGATCCATTAAGCGGTTGAATAATCGCCCAGAATATCTGCAGGAAGGCTCTTCACTCTTTGAAAAAGAAAGGCGAAAATAATTGAGGTCAGTTACCGGGTGGTTTCTCTTCTGGTAGATATGTCATGCCGCGAAGAAAACACAGAAAGTCAGAGAACAAATATATTATATAGACCGTACCTTCAGCAGTAACGCGTTTATAAGAACTACCGATTGAAATGGGCGAATCAGAGCGCCCTTCAATCCGTGCACATCCTTAAGAATGCTACGCGAGGGGGGTGTGGTCCAATGCTGCTCACTCAGGTTACATTCCTTCATACTACATCCATCTAACACATGATTGTCGTATATTACTCAATTTAAAAAAAAACTACATGGCAATTTTGAGCATTCTTTAATTCACATCTATAAAACGTTTCGTCATATTCCATGTCATGTAATTTTTAATACATTAGAATGCCCTAATAATACCGTAGTTCAATTGAGAGACCACCCTCGCTGCAAGAAGAGGGCGACAAACTTCAACTCATGCAGTATCAACTTATTCAATTACCGAGTGTCGTACTGTAAGAATAATTGTAAGAGCCACATTTGTGACGTGTTTGTCTTTCATAACAATGTGCGGTAATCGAATATAAATAATACAATGCAAAAGAGCAAGAGAAAAAGGTGAAAATATGTATTTATAATCTCTCGCAATAATCACTCATGCTGCAATTTTTCTATAAGCTCCGCTAACTATTTCTATGAATGTTTATTGCGGAGAAGAGTGTTCCTCTTCTCCGCAAAAAGTCTGTAAATATTTATTATGGAGTAAAAATTGCAAATGAATGGCTTCCATTTAACCATTTAAAAATTATTAAATCTATGCATTTATGATAAAGATAATATACTAATAAATAGACAATTAACTTAAGGAAATTCAAAAGAAACCTCAAAAAATATATAGATTAAAGACTTTGAAAGTATGTGTGTGTAGCTATTATCGTGGATTTTATATTAAGATCATTATTGCGATTTTAATCTTTTTCATATTACCACCGCTATATCAATAATGTTTTACTTTTAATAACCACGTTTAATTCCATTTTACGAATTTTGTGAGGATTTTTCCCGATTCAACTGACCGATACTGATTGAAAAGTGAAATTTCGTCGACAACTCTTGCAGATAGCATTCACAGACTTTAAGTGTTTCAAAGGGTAGCGACAAAAAATTTTACCTTTTCCCACCGTCCTATCATCTCGTCGGAGAGATAAAGTTGATGCGCGTGTAACAAGTCTCCTGAACAATAAAACAGCCACTACTTTGCAGTACTGAGAATGAACTCTGCTACCAGACACGAATTTAGACACGAAACAGAATGCAGAGAGAGTGGAAGGAAGTGATGTGGCCAAAATACAATGTCTACGCAGTACTTGAATGATGAAAGCCATTTTCGATCATTTCAAAATTTTTTCGCACGACTGACACTTTAATTTTATTCGCGCAGTTAAGTAAGTGCAAAAAAAAGTGCCTTAGGTTAATTTTTGACCTTCGCAGAGACGTCACCGTATTATAAACAACTAAGGTGGCTCAATGTTAAATCCCGTAGAGAGTACTTGCTAGGATCTTCAGTTTGAAAATAAATCACCTAAGTACATGTATGATTTGTTCCTCAGTTGTCCCTCAGTTTCTACATTGTCCACTAGGTCTGATCCCAATCTATTGTATTTCCCAGGTTTATCGCTCTACTGTTTATAATTATTCATTTATTGTAACAGCTTGCCACGTATGGAACAACATGCCTACTCAAATTAAAAACTGCACATCTGTTAAAATAATTAAAATGAAATACCATGATTACTTACTTTCCCGGGAATAATATAATTTACTTTCTTTTTTGTCAAATTTGTTTTAATGTTATTATGGTTTCTTTATAATTGTATAATTTTGTTATTTGTGAAGTATGGAACACATAAGTTTTTGTACTGTGATAGATATCACCAATAATTTTGTAATAATTATTTTGCCTGTAAACTGTATTCATTATTATTTTTTGTTCTAACGGATTTATTTCCTGAAAAATGAATGTTTATCTTTCTTTCTTTCTTTCTCAAAAAATGAAAAAATGTAACATACACAAAATAATAAAAGATTAATTATAGATATAGCTTAGTTCGCAATTGATTAAAGTGACGAATGATTCAATGCTTGAAATACCTCAAACGCGACATGACATACAGTTGCTCATCTGTTTATTTGTGTTTTGTTTTTGAGAGTCGCGGTTTTTCAGCGGTGAAATTCGGTTCACACCCGCCTCTAAAGTATTCGACTGTTTTTTCCTCGCGAGCCGCTGTAAATGAATCGCGCGATGCGCATATGCGTTCGTATGGCACGCACCGATGAGTGCATTACAACGACTCCGGAGTAGGGGTGAGTAAGATGAGAATGTGTTGGGTGGGGGTGGAGAAGCTGAGTGTCGAGGGGAAGTGCATTCTGCGCCGTCTGGCATCGCCGTGAGTGCAGGGAGGAGTGCAGAAAAACGTGCCGCGCCTGCGCTGACTGCTCCTCCCAGTGCACTTTTATAAAAGGGAGCGAGAGTGGTGGGTGGCAGGGGTCCCGAGGTGGCGAGGGGGCAAGAGGGGTTTGTCTGTCTGTCTGTCTGGGCGCAGCCGCCGCCATGTGTCCTCCCGTAACAGAGTGTTCCTCTCTCTCTCACCAGACGGCGTTCGTCCGTCGGTCGACCTTCAGAGCCACCCTGCATCGTGACACCGTGGCACGTCCGGATCGATGACACAAAGTCGTTCACACGATGATTAAGCCAGTCCGAGCGAGCGAGAGATGGTTCCCATTGTCATAAATAGAGAGACCACATTCGAATTATACGATTTAATTTCACCAGCTGTAGGACACATCAATTAAATATTGCACTATTAATGGTGCAATAATATAATTTTATATGAGAGAAAGGGTAAGTAATTAAATGAAAATATCAAAATAAGTCTTTAACTTGCCTCATTCGTTTCGCGCGGTGCGTTTGCAATTCCTTCAAAACGGAAAGTTTTTTATGACACCCAAGAACCTACTGCAGTGGCAATATGATTAATTTTCAAAAATAGTGTGACACATGTGGTAGTGCATTTGTCGGTCAAACTGGGAGAAATTACTTAAATGGGGTGTATGAACACAAGAGGTGTTTGGTGAACAGCGATCCTAAGTCTTATTTCGCCAAACATTTAATGGAAGAATCCCACCACTCCACAATTAATGTGAAAATCCTCCGTTTCCTGGATAAAGGACACCGTTTAGATGTGTCGGAACAGTGGGAAATATGTAGTCAAAAGGAAACTAAAGAAAATGAACCTATTAAATGAGAACGAATTTGTTTGTCATTCTCCTATTTTTGACACCATTTAAACATAACTTCACCTACTCCAACAAACCCCCCCCCCCTTTCCATTTTCTCCCACCTGTCTTTCTATCCTTTCCCAGTGTGACGCAGATCTGGTGTTTGACGCAATCTGTTTTTTGGATGAACAAAGGATCATATCCCATTCATGATTTTAGCCTTCCCCTCCTATCCTACCCCCCCTTACCACAACCATCCCCAACCCCCTTCCCCCCCCACTACTGCGTTTGGGCAATGTAACTCCCAACATACATATATGCTCATGTCTGTTTATGTTAAGATTAGTTCAATGGTATCAGGCTCAACTATGTGGAAGTTGATATTCACAAATGAAAAAACGACTTCGTTTTCTTCCACTGATTTATTTCTTTGGTACAACATGTTTCGACACATAGAGGTCATTTTCAAGTACCTTTTTAGGTACTTGAAAATGACCTCTATGTGTCGAAGCATGTTGTACCAAAGAAATAAATCAGTGGAAGAAAACGAAGTCGTTTTTTCATTTGTGTTAAGATTAGTCTTACCTGATGATGACTGCAAGACAGTTGAAACACGTGTTGTAAGAGTTTGAAATAAATTTGGTAGACAGTACGATATCGTTTGAGTATCATTGTTAAATATGCTGTTCTACAATATCTCGCCGGAGAAAGTGGAGTTTATTCAGAACTGATATTTTTCAGAGCGACACAGAGAATATTATCATGACGCCTCACTACAATTCTAGGTCTGACAGATGCGATAAAATACGAGAGATACTCTACCGAACAGATAGGTACAAAAACTCGTTCTTTCCGCGCACAATATGCGACCACAATACAAACTGAGCTCCACTAAATACACTCCCATGGGACATGACACCATTTCACCTCCAAAACTATTACATCTTTACACGGCTGGTGACCTACCACCCCATGCCACACGCCCATGCTGCGGCTCGCAGGGTAGTATGTAGATGTTGATGTAGATGTAGGCAGACTACAGCTCCACCACCGGTATTCTCTCGAAATGCTCGACTCGCCTGTTAGCTTGTGATTGGTTGCTTGATCCAAGAATTGAAAGAAAAACCAGTTTCGTACTTATCTCTCCTTTTATTACTGATATTCGAATGCGATTCCGCAATCAAATACGATCAAACCCTTCACACGATACGATTCTAATCAGTGCTCGGAGCGGACTTCAGTATGAATATCAGTCCCTGACTGAAACATTGCGTGGAGCGGTCTTCACGCGCTGGCGTTTGTTGGCGATTCGTTGCGATTATACCAATCGATATAAAAAGGGAGCTTTCCATCCGCTAAATTATGCGCAAATCACTTGGCAACGAGACAGCGCATTCGCCTTCCATCCGTCAATATTGACCCTTCTTTGCACCAGACATGCGAACTTCAAAATAAGTGTGAGAGCCAAGTTGATGCGCGCTAAACAACGAAAGAATATCGAATACGACATCCGAGATTGTCACCAAGTTTATTGGATTCATGTAAAGGTGTCACACATGCATTAAGTAAAGTTTGTAATTACGCTTTGAAAAAAATTAAACTTCTAAGTGTTTCTAATGTTTATTTGGAAGGAATTCAAAAGCTTCAAACATATAATTCGGTCGTGACTACTGTTCACCTATTGGAATGCTACCTGGCAGATGGTTAAAAAATATTCGCACGTTGTTCCATTCGAAGTGGGCAAATGTGTCCCGATGTGAAATGGAAAGAATGGAACCTGAAACGGAGAGCTCCCCACGTGAAAGCGTGAAAAGGCTTTGCAATGACTTAAGCAAGACGGCACACACTTCTCTCAAAACTGCATCGATCGGACAGACTGTTCATAGCACACCTGATGGACTGCCATTCGCTCTCCTGCCTTCGTCCTCGATAGGGTGGCCCCACTGGCTCGAGTGGACAACACCTGGATAGTTAATAGCAAGAGAAGTTCAATTGAATGTATTGGCGAGGATTTAGATCGGAGGCCAAGATTATAGGATTAGTCAAACTGTTGTGGAGAACGCAGTCTCCAAAAATAAAAAGCATTAATTATACAATTTGATCGCCATTGGATAGAGCCATCTAGACCTGGTTTAATTTTGATCAAGTCGCATTATATACTACCTTAACCAATTATGTAAATGATGCAACCTATTCCATATATGATCGCCTTAAGTTAAGCCACCGCTGGTCTGCCAAACGACGCCATCATATCTATCTGTAAAATATATCAGAGTGACAAATTGGGTCACCCATTGCCAACGCAACCCAAAGCCGTCGCTGACCCTACCATGCCTAATATTTGCCCGAATGAAAAGTCAAAAGGAACGCCATTGGCCGAAATGGCGGGTGGTGGTCACGTGATGTCGACGTCATTCCACATCTTCTTCTCCATATCCACAGCTGAGGACAGACGTGTATACATTGTGGTCAAAACCCAAAAAGCTAGACAAAATATGATAATAACGTTTGATTGGTTTGAAATTTAGTATTTCGTTTTTTTTCAGCCCGCTAATAACGAATCTGACAACAAAACGAAAATAAGTAGGAAACAACCAAATGGTGGATTCAATAAAGTGTCCAAGTGAAAAGAACAAGTGAGTAATATGAAAAACATTTCATTATTGGGGCATAAAATGGCCTCGCACAATGAATTACACTTTATACAAAAATTAAACTAATGCGGACTTCATTATGGTGGACGAAATCAAGTATATTTTACCATATAAAAGAAATTGTTTGCAATCTAGATGAATACATTACAGATAAGAAAATGAAATGGAACAAACTTGTACCAGTCAGAAAGCGAGAGAGATCAGCCAGTACACAAATGTGTGGGACGTTCACCCCTTTGAGGATTCCCTTTGCCGGCGGTGAGACCCTTTAAAAGGATATGCAGTCGCCAAACCCTTAAAGCATCGCCCAATCATCAGCTCCCAACAACCTAGACACGCCTGCGTGGCCACCTCCATTCCCCCATAATTCAATCGCAACTTCCTGTTGAGGAGGGAGGGATGGGGAAAGGCGGTTGCCAGGGGCGACGCGGAATGTTGAGCTTCGCGCAGCTGCGGCTCCGGCTCCCGGTAATTTGGCTCGAGCTTTGTCCACACTTTGATACAAAGTCGAGCGATTTCTGCATAAAGACAGTCTAGATACAATCGAGCGATCGTCTTAAGACAACCGAGGGACAAATTCGTGTGTTTTTGGAACAAAATCACAGAACACTGGTCTTTAGTCCGCATACGAACACACACACAATTCCTACCGAAAGGGTCTGAATCAAGAGGTAGCAGAAGCACCGACTTAGATGACGAAAGAAGCAGTGAATCAGGAAGCATAGAAGACACTGTAAGTACTTTAAAATATTTTTAATTTAACTTGTATGAATGGATATAGACCAGAAAACAATGTTATTAAAATGCAGTGGACAAATATTTAATAATAATAACAACTTTTGAACAGAACATATTATCTTAGTATAAATGTGTGATTGTTTTAAAATTTGTCAGCTATTTGGGCTAACATTTAGTCAAAATCATATTGCCATGAAACCTCTCCTTCAGGAGAAAGGAAACAATCTCTGAATGGATTCCGAATATCATATAAGTTTGTTGTTTACTTTCAGTGTAAATTTTGGAGATCGATCAAAATGGTATTGTCATTCAGTTTCTCCCCCCATGATCCCTCAATCAAGTTTCCGTCTGGATCATATGAACCAAAAACACCAGCTGGAGTATAGTTACCTCTTGATACACTCTTTCTGCGCAAATAATTGTGCAAATAAATGCAAGCTAAAACAATTAACTCTGTTTTATTTGGAGCCAGAGCTATTTGTTTCAGTAATACTCTAAATTTTGATGACATAATGCCAAAAACATTTTCAAATATCCTTCGAGCTCTACTCAGTCTGTAGTTGTAGATCGTTTCTGGTGTCGATGATCCTAGCTTGTGATCTGGATATGGCTTCATCGTGTAAGTAGATAATGCGAATGCATCAACTGCCACATAGACATATGGGACTGGATATGTTCTTCCCGGTAACGCTTCACAACCTGGCACTTTAAGGGAATGATCTTCTAGTTTTCGGTAGAGTGAGGTGAATTTGAATAATCCACCATCCGAAATTCGTCCTTACAGTGCTTGATTATTTATTTCATTAATAGCGCGTTTATCTCAAATTTGACAATCATGGGGGATTAATCCTTTGCCGCACAATTTTTCTCACGTCTACCTCCTCCGCATTCGCTACGAACGCCATGTTCATACGGCGCAGGTTGTTCATCTCATGAGAGAAAAAGCCGTTTATCATTAACCACTTACATCTTTTTGTGCAGGAAAAGAAACGCCACGTGGACACTGCCCTACGACCATTCAAGCTACGAGCAAGAAGAGACGGTCGCAGGAGTCATTGAGGACCATACCCCGCTGTGCGCTGGACCCCAAACTTCTCCTGTGGGCGGATATTAAAGCCCATCATACATTTGACGTAAGCCGTAATACTTAAGCCTGGTACTTAAGACGCAAGGATTTCCTTAAGGCAGTAAATCGTCAATGCTGAAGTAAGCCGTAAAAGATCGACATGATTATCGAAGACAAATGAGTGTCCAAATAGAATCTGCGTTCACGGAAATTTCATATTCAATGCATGTGAGTGTTTCGAAAATAGTGTCTCAAATTTTCTTTTGATGTTTACAAACATCCGATAATAAGCCTCAACAGCCTCATCAGTGCTCCCGCGAGAGCAGCAACTGACACCGGAAGTAGTAATTCAGCACTCTGATTAACGATGGCGCGCTATGATGCCTGCCGTAAGGCGTAACCCGTGAAGATTGGACTGGTAGATCTTCCCGACGGCAGCGCACTGAGGCTCAAGTCCTCAAGGCTCACTTACTTACAGCTTAACTAACATATACGCTTGGCGGAATGGACTCTACTGTCTCTCGGCGAGATCCCCATCCATGGAATGCGGGGGCCATCGACGCATTCTTAGCTCGGGCTATTCTCCGCTTGATATCCGTTGTATATACTTCTTCCGTCCCACGTGACGGTACTTCCGAGATATGAGTGAAGGGAATCCACTTGCTCTAATTTCCCTCCCCTTAAGGGTGACTTCTGCATTCATCTTCTCTCTTCCGTACACTTGGATTTTAGCCTTCGTCTTACTTGTTTTAATATTGTTTTCTTGGAGAACTCGGTCCATGACGCTTAGTGACTTTCGAGGATCCTCGCGATTTCCAACTATGACTGCGATATCATCTGCGAAGCGGAGCATGTTTATTTCTTCTCCGTTTATCCGTCTCTCCGTCAGGTGGTGCGTTCGTACTCCGATCATTCTCCGTCAGGTAGTGTGGCTGATTAATTGTTGTGCTCCCCAATTCATATTCATCGTTCTCACTCTCCCGCACGCACCGTTACCGCATTTCGCGCGTCGGTTTACGACCACCTGCAGTCTGCAGTCTGCCTGCAGTCTGGGATACATCTACATAATACCCCGCGAGCCGCCGCATGGGCGCGTGGCAAGGGGTGTTTGGACAATAGCCTTGTAGAGGTGTAAGTTTTTTGGAGATGAAATGGTGACATGTATTATAGGAGTGTATTTAGTGGAGCTCAATCTATATTGTGGTCGATTATTGTTCGCGGAAAGAACGAGTTTTTGCACCTATCTGTTTGGCAGTGTATCTCTCTTATTTTATCGCATCCATCAGACCTAGAGATGTAGTGAGGAGTCATGATAATATTCTCTACGTCGCTCTGAAAAATATCAGTTCTGAATTTATCAAGCAACCTAAGCCTAGCATGAAGCCTCCGAGTCTCTAGGGGCTCCCACCTTAATCCCTCTAGAAGTTGTGAGACACTTTATGTACGCTCGCTTCATTTTCAATCTTCTCAAACACGGGAGCCACAATATTTGAGAGAACTTTCCTCCTTTAGTCCTTAACCCGCAAACGTGGTCACCAGACCTGACCCGGGTTTCCCCTCTGTCTCTCAGTTTAAGGCAACCACGTTTCGGCAGTCAATCACTGTTGCGGAACCTAAATTGTAAAAATGGATTACCAAAGCATATCGAGGACAGTTGGTCACAGGTTAATTTTGAGGAAAGGCTTTTCAGCCATTAAGTAAGTGAGTCCAAATTGTGACTAAATTAGAGTGTATATTGCCACAACACAGTGTAATAGTATTATTAATATTATTCTTGTTTGCTATTCAACATTTTGTCGTTGGTATTTCACTTTATTTGCCTTTTTGATTCCGATTATTGAAGTGAATATGTCCCCAATTATTTAGTTATTCAATTTACGTGAAGTGAATATATATTTCATTCATTTGAAGTCCATAATATTTCAGTTCCAAAGGAGTGCCACTCCTAGACCATGGATCGTGATACGCTGCGTTAGTGGGTGTCGCGGACATGTCGGCTATCGATGCGTTGGCAATCCTGGACCGTCTTTGATGACTATGAGAATTTGTGGGTACCCTATTTCATATCCATGAAGCATTTCGCCAGGTTAAGTGGGACCGCATTCGTGGATTGATCGAGTAATTGGGCGAAGAGACAGATTTTGAGGGATTGCATTGCGGTAATAATTGCATTGCAGTGAAAGGGAATGCGCGGCGGAAAATGAATATTGAAGGGAGTAGTACGGCGAGCGAGGCACCAAAAGAGAGTGAATGCAGTGGAATGTTAAGCGAAGAGTGAGATGCCAAGAGCATGAGAGGGCGATCTCGTGCCCATTTAAGAAGGAGATGGCTGCCGAGTGAGATTACGAGGACATTGAGTTGCGAATATCCTCAATGCCTTCCTCAATGAATTCATTTCAATGTCAGCGATCCAAACTAAACGAAGTCGAGAGCACGGTCGATATTATGTCCCTCATGACTTTCAATACTTATTGCATTGTGTACACGAAAATTCTCATTGTTTACGAGAGACGGCCAAAGGTGGTCAAAAGTATTTCAAGCTTCGACAACCGCCCTACACGAACCGCTAGCGTAGTGTATGTCGCGATACTTTATGAAGTGACTGTGAATCAATGCGACGAAGGGAACAGACAGGTGAATACTGCGACGGGATTTGAAGGGGATGGGGAAGGGAATACCTCGCCCTGTATGCAATCTGTGATCAGCTGCGCGAATGCACCGCTCAACTTTACAACCGACGCCAAGACGGCCAAAGGTGGTTAAAAGTATTTCATCCTTCGACATCCGTCCTACACGAACCGCTAGCGTTGTGTCGAGATAGTTTATGAAGCGACTGTTCATTTTTGACGGTCTTCACTCAATTCTCTACACGATGGTAAGTTATGGCATTAAACGATTTTATGGAACTAAAAACTTTTTTTTAACCTAAAAAGTTCCATAAAACCAAGTTTTATAAAACAACTTATTATTGAGCAAGCTCAATTTGATGAAATAAATTGATTTTAGGCAATGTTTTGTAGGAACCTTTACCGAGAGCAACCGTGACATGAGCTCTAAAAGGGCAGTAAAATAAGACCCTTAATGCAAGTAGGTACACGTGTCCAGGGCCGTCATCCCTCGTGTTATAGATATCCGGCTCGTTGAGTGAGGGGCGGGGGTCGTTAGCGGGGGCCGTAATTCACTCCTCGGGGCGACTGCGAGAGGCAAGTGGGGGCGGGGAGCAAAAGAAGGAACGGTGGTGCCCACGTGTCCCCATTCCGCCCCCGGGGGAGAAGTCACGAACGTGAGTAGTGGTGACCGCGCGCGACGACGACTCCCATTAGACAGTCCTCAGACCGGTAACTAACTGCCCCCGTTTCCTCCCCTTGTCGCGTCGGAAGGAAAGCGCGTCGGGTAGTCCGAACGAAAAATCATTTTACTTAGAAATCAATGAATTGGGTCTCATTTTAAAGAAATACTCACCTATCCAATGACACCAAAAATTCAACCCCTTACCACATTACTTTCGGAGATATTTGCCAGAAAATTCCAAATGGGAAATGGTTCGTGTATGTACTCCAGAGGGATATTATTTACAAAATGAGGTATTTATAAAACTAAGATGTCGTCAAAAAACTAACAGCGTGCAGTTTGTATGTTTCTTTAACTATATTTGAAAATTATTCATATTGTCACCGCAATAGGTTCTTGGTTATCACCAAAAAACCTTCCGTTTTGAAGGAGTTTCAAACGCACCGCGCGAAAAAAATGAGTCAAGTTATAGACTTAATTGGATATTTTCATTTAATTAATCACGATTTCTGTCGTATAAAACTATACTATTGCACCAATAATATTGCAATATTTAATTGATGTGTCCTAGAGCTGGTGAAATTTAAACATATAGTTCGAATATGGTGTCTATTGTGACTAGGGAACTATCTCGCTCCGACTACCTTAATCCCAGAGTTCATTCGTAGGGTCGATTATGCATGCCGGCGTCCACTTTACCAATCACTTGAGTGATGAAAGCCAGCCTCGCGAGTGGCTCGAGAGACGAAGAGAGACGATTCGAGGAATTGACGATAGCAGTTCCCGCGATCCTTAACGATGTGCAGTAAACGTTTCATAACGATTGATGTGCTTGGAGCCATTGTTCGTTAATTTACAGTTTTGCGTCAAACATTACTTACGTGTACTCAATGGTAATATTTATGGATGAAAGCGAAAACATTTGTACGTTGTCGGTTAGGTGTTTTTGGTAATTTAATGCTGTTTTAAAACGTAGCCTTAGTTAAGACACTTGACGAATATTTCAAAATTCATCGATTTCATATGAGCAGATATTCTTATGAAAGTGAAATAATGCGTTTCGTGTAGTTATGATGGTCGTCAATAAATATCAAGGTATCATATGCCGAGTACAATAACACGTGTTTAAGATGATTTGCTAATAAATTGCGTGTGCTGCGCCGCGAAAAGGTACTTCGAGATTATGTTAGCCTCTGTGAAAGATGTTTTCCTAGTCTTTACAGAGATCTCATCGGAATAATTTTTTAGTATCTGTGAGAGGCATTGAATAAATATTGCTATATTAATGACACTAGAGAATACTTTAATATGGCTGAAATACTCATCAATTGAATAAACATCTCTATGAAAGAGTTTAACTTGTCTCGTTTGTTTTTGCAGTGCGGTGATAATGCCTTCAAAATCAAGGACATCTTGTGCGATCCTATGAAATTTTCTGAGGTGAGAAATTGATTTGCTTTTTAATAGAGTAAAGAATGATTATAAGTTACTTGAATCCGTGTCGGAAAATAACTCCTACAATGAGTATTTATTTCCAACTATTGTTCTTCAGAAAATTTACTAGAGTAACAAGTAAGAGTGAAAGATGGGGGTGAGGGATGTGTGATCCCAGGGTGGAATTAAGGGCTGAATAAGCTCTTTTGCCCACCAAGATCGTCATGCGTGGTGAAGAGCCACATCCTCCACGAGGTGCCCCTGGTTTTCGCAGAACATGACGGATCTAGACCTGGCTGGTCGATAAACTGCTCCCCTCACCAAGGTTGCTCCTCGCGCCGACGGTGACCGCATCTGCGGGGCGGAGGGTAAGAAGTCGTTAGCGGGGAAACTCCGGATACAGGGCGACCTCCGGTTTTATTTAGCCTTACCCATGCATGCGGGGCTCTGTGTGGGTGGACCGTTTATTTCCCTAGCTGCTCGTGGGATTTTTCATGGATAAATCTAAACAAAACTCTCTGGGGGTTGCTGAAAAGCAACCTCAATCCAAGGACGTCAGTCCAATCACCTCCTCCTTGGAGGACGCTCTGTTGGCGAGCCCCATTGGGGCTTCCAACGGCAGCTCCTCTCTTTCCCTTTCCTTAGCTTGCCCCTCCACATCCGTGGAGCAGGGCGAGCCCCTTTCCGACTCTTCTGAGTCAACTTTAAAGGCAGCACCAGGGTCCCCCAGGTCAGACTCTGGAGCTTCCACCACTACTTTGGGGAGCATCTCCAACAAGATGGAGCAGCTCTCCACATGGAAAGAAGGGAGCGGCGCAGCCAAGAGGAGAAAGAGGAACGAGAAACGGCGCGCCAAAAGAGCTCTAGCCTCTGGTGGCTTGCCACAGGGGGCAGGCTCAACCACCGAAGGCGTGAAAGCCATCGGATCTCCAATGAAAAGAAAGGGCTCCGCCGAGAAATCTGGAGGTGGATCCCAAAAAAGGGGAAGGACAGCTGGTGACACCCCAACAAACTTGGCGCAGGAGGCCAAGAAACCAAGGACCTCCACCTACGCACAGGTGACCAAGAACATGAAAAAGATGGCAATCGTGCCGGTTTCATACCCGGAGGAGATGATGACTGAGGAATGGCACAGGATTGCAATTGTGAGGCTGGAAGAGATGTGGGATAAGATTCCTGCTGAGGAAGAGATCCCTCTCTTTGAAGCCAACAGGCTCACCAATGGGGCGGTAGAATTCGCCTGCGGCAACGACTACTCAGCCAACTGGCTGGTCGAGGCCGTAGGAAAAATGGGACCGTTTGGCGACACCATTGTGAAGGTGGTTGATGCCGACAGCCTCATCAGGAGAAGAAGAATGATGGTGTGGGTCCCTGGTTTTAGCAAACCGGACACTAAGACTCTCATCGAGAGAATGAAGAGGTCCAACCCAGGACTCCAAACTTCTCTCTGGAGAACCTATGAGAGGAAGGAGGTGGAGCATGGGACGAGGTTCGTCCTTGGAGTAGACGAGCCCTCCGCCACCTTCATCTCAAGCCCGGACTTCCGAGCAAACGTCGGCATGCAGAGGGCCGAAATTACGTTCCTCGGTAAGGCAGACGGTCAAGAGGAGACCCCAACGACCTCAACAAAAGAGGTCGAAACGAAGGAAGCAGACCAAGATGGCGGGCATCCGCTGCCTTCAGGTCAACCTCCAACATTGTAAGGCTGCCTCGGGGGTCCTGCAAAGGATCCTCTCTGAAGGTAAGATTAAGATTGCTCTGATTCAAGAACCCTGGGCTTTCCAGGGCAGAATCAGGGGATTAAGTATGACCAAGGGTAAAGTATTCTTTTGTACCTCAGTCGAAAGACCTAAAGCATGTATCTTTGTAAACGGGTTGAATGCTATATATCTGCCCGAATTCACCACCAGGGACCAAGCGGCAGCTGTGCTGAGTCTTGGGGCTGGCGAAGAAGAGAGGAGGTTGGTGATCTGCTCCTCATACCTACCGTACGATGCACCAGGACCACCACCCTCAGAGGAACTGGAGCGTTTGGTAAGATTCTGCCAGTCAAAAAAATGGGACCTCCTTGTCGGGTGTGATGCTAACTCGCACCATACGGTGTGGGGAAGCAAGGACACCAATGACAGGGGAGAGGCCCTACTTGAGTATCTCATGTCCACAGACCTGCATATACTCAACAAAGGATCACGACCCACCTTCTCCAACAGAGTTAGGGAAGAAGTGATAGACATTACTCTTTGCACCAATCAGATGGTGAATGGCGTTACTGAGTGGATAGTGTCGAATGAAGTCTCTCTTTCTGACCATCGGCACATATACTTCACTCTTCTAGAAGCCACTAATAGGCCGACAACATACCGAAACCCCAGATCGACGGACTGGGGCAAGTATAGGCACACACTCCAGAAGTTACTGTCCGAAGCCCCAGGACACAAATTCAGAAACGTGAATGACATAGATGCTGCTGTGGAGTCTCTCCAGCACAGCATCATTACATCCTATGAATCCAGCTGCCCCATCAAAACCAGGAAGGAAAGTTGCAAGCTACCCTGGTGGGGAGCGGAACTAGAGAACATCCGGAAAGAGACAAGGAAGCTCTTCAACAAAGCGAAGAGAACATCTACACCCAGGGACTGGGAGAACTATAGAATGGCCCAGAGGAAATATAGGGCGACAATTAAGCGCTCGAAAAGAGAATCTTGGAAAAGGTTCTGCGAGACTGTGGAAGACGTTCCACAACTCGCAAGATTCAACAAGATCATTTCAAAGGACCCGGAAGCAGGGGTGGGGTCTCTTCTGCTTCCCTCTGGTGAATTTACGTCATCAGACAAGGAAGCACTAAAGCTAATGCTGGAGACACACTTTCCAGGCTCCTTGGAGGTCGAGATGCGTCAAAGGAGGCCTCTCAATCGTCCTGCTAGGACGGAGTGGAGACTGGCCTCCAGCATCATCACATATAACATTACACGATGGGTAATAACTAGCTTCAGTCCATACAAATCAGCTGGCGAAGACGGAGTCTTCCCGGCACTTCTGCAAGAGGGACAGGATCTGGTACTGCTACCACTGGTCAGAATCTTCCGATCATGCCTCGCATATGGGTATGTACCCAAGAAGTGGAGGACCACTAAAGTCGTCTTTATTCCTAAACCAGGAAAGACTGACTACACCAAAGCTGACTCCTTTCGTGGTATCAGCCTCATCTCCTTTATGCTGAAAACACTGGAGAAAATAATATACAGGCATATCAGGGAGGGACCTCTGAAGGACAATCCCCTGCACCCGTACCAACATGCCTACCAAAAAGGCAAATCAGTAGAGACAGCACTCCACCACCTTATCACCAGGATAGAAGGAGTGCTAGAACATGGGATGTTTGGTCTGGGCACCTTCCTCGATGTGGAAGGAGCCTTCAACAACACATCATTTGAACAGATCTGCATTGCAGCCAGGAGACATGGAGTCAATGCACACATTGTCAACTGGATCAGACTAATGTTAGAAGAAAGAACAGTCAAGGCTGTTCTGAGAGGGAGCACGATGGAGGTGGCCGTGACTCGAGGATGTCCGCAAGGGGGAGTTCTATCCCCACTGCTGTGGAACATGGTGGTCGACGGACTTATCACGAGGCTAAACAAAACGGGTGCCTATACACAAGGGTATGCGGATGATGTAGTGATTCTCATCACAGGCAAGTACCTCAGCACCGTCTCTGGACTTATGCAGAAAGCCTTGGATAGAACGATGAGCTGGTGCCATCAAACAGGGCTGACGGTAAATCCAGGGAAAACAAAACTTGTTCTCTTTACCAACAAGAAGAAAAGAGAAGGGCTCACACTTCCTTCGATACAAGGAAGGATATTGCAACCTTCAACTACAGTAAAATATCTGGGAGTCCTTCTGGACTCCAAACTCAACTGGGGAGAACACCTTGAGGCAAAAGCCAAGAAAGCGTGTGCCTCCCTATGGACCTGTAGGAGGGCACTAGGTAAAACATGGGGACTCCAACCAAAAGCGATCAACTGGATCTACACTGCAGTGGTGAAGCCAAGCTTTCTACACTGCTCAATAGTCTGGTGGGGGAAAACAAGACAGAGCTCCGCAAGGAAGAAGCTCAACCACCTGCAACGAATGGCCTGCATGGGAATTACGGGGGCAATGAAAACCACCCCCACACTGGCTATGGAGACCCTACTGTGCCTTGCTCCACTTAACGTGGAAGTAGAGAAACAGGCTAGGGCTGCAGCATACCGTCTTAAAAGACAGGGTCAGTGGAACGACAGGGGAAACCTGTCCGGACACAGGAAAATATGGCAGGAGCTCAGAGAATCGAGCCCCATTGTTGAAATGGGATCGGATACGATGATAACTTTCTTCTACAATACACCTCCACTCTTTAAAATCCACACTCCAAAAAGGGAGTGGTGGACAAAAGGGAGAGACAAGGATCCCCACAATGGAGCCCAGGTGTGGTTCACCGATGGCTCCAAAAAGGAAGGTAGAGCAGGGGCTGGGATCTACTGCCAGCGCCCAGCTAAGAGGATCACCATCTCACTTGGAAAACACACAACAGTCTTTCAAGCGGAGGTGTTTGCCTTACTAATGTGCGCACACATTATCAAGGAGTCAGGTCTCAAGGGCAGACCAATTCACATATGCACTGATAGCCAAGCGGCCTTAAAGGCCCTAGCATCACAAATGTGCAACTCTAAACTCCTTCATGAATGCCGTGAAGTGCTCAACTCGCTACATATTCTTGGCAAAGTCGAACTCTTCTGGGTCCCCGGACATGAGGGTATCACCGGAAATGAAATTGCGGATCAACTCGCAAAAGAAGGCTCAAACCACATACCGATGGGACCAGAGCCTCACATTCCAATCGCACCTTCAGCAGGAATCATGGAGATCAAGAAGTGGGGCCTTGCCCGCCACTCTGAGATCTGGCGAAACACACAAGGGCTCAGACAAGCCAAGCTTTTTATTGGAGGACCCAAACAGGGACTGGCAAGAAGACTTCTATTGCTGAACAGAGGTCAACTACGTACGATAGTGGGTCTCCTAACTGGACACTATCATGTTATGAGGCACCTTCATCTTTTGAAGCTAGCAGACTCTGCCAGATGTAGATGGTGCCAAGAAGAGGACGAAACAACATCACACGTTCTCTGTAACTGTCCCGCCTTGATGAGGACTAGAATAAGACATCTAGGATCCCCGTTTCCTGATCCGGCTGAAATCAGGGTTACCCCCATAGAGGATATGCTGGCCTTCAGTAAGGCCATTGGACTCTACGGGTAACCAAGACATGGTGGTCAGCACAAAGGACCAATAGGTCTAGGTGCCCCAGGTCCTCCTCGGAGGAACTCCACCAACAATCTAATCTAATCTAAGAGTGAAAGATAAGAACGCTTATATTCATCACTCGTACTCGTCTAAAAATATCCCCCAGAAAATGTATGTTTAAAATTAACGTCCTAACATTATTTCAGTCCAGAATTGGCAAAATGTAAACAGTGTCAGGATGCAAACCTATTTATTGCTTACAAATGGTGATTTAAAAGGCGCTGTCAAAACCTAAACTCGCCTTTGTGCACGAGTATCCCTCTTGTATTCAGGACCAAAAATGTGTAATGCATTACCATACAATATTAAAAGCATTAGACGGGAGAATGAATTTTGAAGCGAGCAGAAATAAGGAAATCATCGTATGAAAATATTGATAACAAAATACAAAGTAAAGCAGCAAGGTTCGTTAAAAACTGCTGCGAACGAACATATAGTGATACACAACTGTTAGAGGGATTAAGGTGGGAGCCCCTAGAGACTCGGAGGTTAGGCTTTGGTTTAGGTTAGGCAGGCTAGGCTTTGGCTGCTTGATAAATTCAGAACTGGTGTGTTTCAGAGCGACACAGAAAATATTATCATGACGCTTCACTACATTTCTAGGTCTGACAGACGCGACAAAATAAGAGAGATACACTGCCGAAAAGATAGGTACAAAAACTCGTTCTCTCCTCGCACAATAAGCGACCACAATAAAAATAGAGCTCCACTAATTACACTCCTTTAATACATGTCACCATTTCACCTCCCAATAACTTCCATCTTTACACGGCTGGTGACCTACCACCCCATGCCACACGCCCAAGCGGCGGCTCGCGGGGTCGTATGTAGAGGTAGATAACTTTCGTAAAAATGTTAATGCATAGCAATTAATCTGTATATACGCTATCTTATACTTAGTGCAGTTTATTTGATTATGATGCTGAATAACATTGCAATGTAAGGTTGACGAGAAAAAAAAGATGATTCCAATCAGAGGCATTGAGTGCATCACGAAAAGATGCAATCCGAAGGGAAACGCCCTTTTGGAGAGGAGAGCGGCGAGGGATTGAAGATCGGATTGGCGAGGAAGGGAAGGCGATCGGGATTAGGATTGGGGTGGTAGAGAGAGGAAGGGGGTGTCGATGGACGATGGCGGGAGGATCCATCCGTTAAAGAGGGGTTGAAAATGGGGAGCGGTCGAATGAGAGGCCTCATGCGGCGGGGGAGGGGGGTGGAAGGGATCTACATGATACCCAACGAGCTGCTGCATGGGCGCGTGGCAGGGGGTGGTAGGTCACCAGCCGTGAAAAGGTTATTGGATATGGAATGGTGACATGTCCTATGGGAGTGTATTTGGAGGAGATCAGATTCTATTGTGGTCGCTTGTTGTTCGCGGAAAGAACGAGTTCTTGTACCTATCTGTTTGGCAGAGTATCTCTCTTATTTTATCGCATCTGTTAGACCTAGAAATTCAGTGAGGCGTCGTGATAATATTCTCTGTGTCGCTCTGAAAAACACCGGTTCTGAATATCTCAAGCAGGCTAAGCCCAGCGTGTAGCCTCCGAGTCCCTAGGGGCTCCCACATTAATCCCTGTAACAGTTGTGTAACATTATATGTTCGTTCGTAGCAGTTTTTTACGAAGCGTGCTGCTTTTCTTTGTATTTTATTAATTTTTTTGTTAAATCTATTTGACCAGGGTCCCATATGCTCGCGGCGTTTTCTAGGTGTGGCCTATTACCAGAGCGAAGTAGCATCTCTCTTTGACTTTTTCATCCGAGGACCTTCCTATTATACGCTTAACAAAACCTAGTTTCTTTAATGCTGCACCAAATATGTTTTGTATGTGTAATCCCCACGATATAACTGAAGTTAATGTAATTTTAAGATATTTCACTGTATTGGGTGAATGTACTGTATTGTATGGGGGCAAGGAAAGGAGAGGAAAGGAGAGGAAAGGGAGTGTAACAGTAACGATGTTGTTTTATTTACTCATGGTTCAACACCTCTCGGAGCTACACGACAAATCCATAACAAAGATACACTTTTCTATTATATAAAAATTAATGTTTGTTTCTTCGTCTTCTATGCGTTCCAATACCAGTTCCATCAGACTACGATGAAACATTGGTAAGTTGTGCGCGTGCCCGCGAAGGTTTCTGAATTATTAAAGCCATTGTACAATAGGTGGAGCGCGAATTGTTTCAACAAATGAGTGTTGTCACGCAAGCTTCTCAAACAAGCTAGGAACGACAAGCAAGCAGCGAAACAGATCGTTCACGAGTTGCTCGAGTAGGTGTATCAGAATCGTACCAGTGAGACATAATTTTTGTGTAAAAAGATAGGTAATGTATTTGTTCTTAGAATAATATATGGTGCAATGGTTTCTTTGTTTCCTTTTTTTAATCCTTAAGCTCAAAAATCTTAAACTTTTGCGCTACTTCAACGATAGAATATTTTATTTACTTGAAAACCGCAACGTAGGCGTTTTAATGAAAACTCATGCAATCGTTTGTGCGCTACGAATTCCTGCGCCGGTCCGAGGAATTCAATGATATAGGTCTCAAATTTGCTTAAGGACCGATTTCATTTATTTTCTACGTGTAAATGTGTTTGATTTGTATATATGTGGGTGCCTACTTAGAAATGAAAATAGATACCAATTACAATAATGGCACAAACCAAAGATTGATCCATATGATTATGGTATGTGGGGATTTGATGGTTTCCTGGTAAAGTCACCTGCCGTCACAAAAATGGCAAATGGAGGTATCAGACACACAAGCAAATGACATGAACAAGTCCGAGAAAAATATCAGTGCAGATTTATAAGCAAATAGTGATACACTTTTGAATTAAAAACATTATGAGACCTGTCAAATTTGATAAAAACTCGTTAAGGAGTTCCAGATTGCATTCGAGCCGACTGTCAATGACAGGAGACATTTGGTTGAGCGGGGCAATGTTGGTCGGAGGAGACCAATGGCGATAAGTGGACATGTTGCGAGATGATAAGAGGGGTTATGTGTTGGCGATTGGCGGACTGTTTTATGTTTATGGGCCTATTAGACTCTCTCTCACTGGAAATAGGTTTGAAAGGGAGATGAAATGCGAGAATATTGTAGGACACAGTGAGAGAGAGGAATGGCGGCGAGCAGGTGTCGGACAGGGAAGCGGAATATGTCCGAGAGATGTTGAGTGTTTGAGAATGGACTGACCGAAGCCGTACTTGTAATATGTCAGAAAACTCAATAAATATGACGCTAGCACTTAAAATGAGGTTCCATAAGGAAATCAATACTATCAATCAAGGGTATATTGAATTATTAAAATACTGCTTGCCACACCATTGGGGTGTTTTGGTACTTACGAATATAATTTGAATGGAGTGATAAAGAGAAAAACTCATGTTCAACGACAGTGTGTGAAATGCATGTATTATGCTTCATTTCTACAAGCATTTAACTGAGATGAATGATTTATATAAAAATGTTAATTTCGAAGCTGACCGACTGAAAGAAATTACATTTCTTGTAAATATAAAAGAGAAATTATTCAAAGTTTAATCATGGCTAGGTTGTAGGGCATAAAATTTGTTTTCACGCGGAGAATTCGCTCCATATTTTGAAGAAAACCCTCGCTTGTTGACATCCCTTGAGCACGCTTTGAGCAGCAAGTGTAGGGCCTCCGAGATGACAATTTTAAACCTGTCTTTCCTGCGGTATGATTCATTGATTTTTTGTCACTTTCTAACCCACTGTAGTACACCAGAGTTCGAGAGATGTTGCAAATCAAAATGGAAAATAAATCTATTAGGAGCTTAGAAGGAGGATTAAGGCTAAAATTTAGTGTGGTGGTCTGCAAATGACTCCGATATTCCTGGCCTGCCTTAGATGTTCCTCCAAACGAGACCAAAATGCTGATCGCGATACTTTGCCGTAGGTTCGTAGAAAGGTAGTGCAGCTGGTCAGTTACATTGCTCCCCCTAACGCTAGTTTCCTAATCTGCAAAGTAGTTTGACCATTTATATACCATCACGTTTTGCATGATCCCTGCATGACTCTTGTATCTCATTTCTGTATGCAATATTCATTAATACAAACAGTCTCCGTGGTATTGGTGGCATACCTATAGTGAAGTGCACGTTGATGATAACTGAACCCCTGCAAAACACCCTCGAGTTTGGAGTTGCTGGGTGTGCATTACATCTACATACTACTCCGCGAGCCGCCGCTTGGGCGTGTGGCAGGGGTTGGTAGGCCACCAGCCGTGTAAAGATGTAAAATGTTTGGAGTTGAAATGGTGACATGTATTATGGGAGTGTATTTGGAGGAGATCAGATTCTATTGTGGTCGCTTAATGTGCGCAAAAAGAACGAGTTTTCATACCTATCTGTTCGGCAGAGTGTCTCTCTTATTTTTTCGCTTCTGTCAGACCTAGAGATGTAGTGAGGAGTCATGATAATATTCTCTGTGTCGCTCTGAAACACACCAGTTCTGAATATCTCAAGCAGCCTAAGCCTAGCCTGCAACCTCCGAGTCTCTAGGGGCTCCCACCTTAATCCCTCTAACAGTTGTGTAACACTATATGTTCGTTCGTAGCAGTTTTTAACGAAGCGTGCTGCTTTTCTTTGTATTTTGTTTATATTTTTGGTTAAATATTTATGACCAGGGTGCCAAATGCTCGCGGCGTATTCGAGGTGTGGCCTAACCAAAGCGAAGTAGCATTTCTCTTTTACTTTTTCATCCGAGGACCTTCCTATTATTCGCTTAACAAATGTTTACTCCATCCACAGTGTAGGTATGGCATGGCTTAACAAAACCTAGTTTCTTTAATGCTGTGCCGCATATTTTTTGTATGTGTGTTCCTCACGATATATCTGAAGTTAATGTAATTCTAAGATACTTTACTGAATTTGAAATAGTACTCGGGACATGAGATGAGAAACCAGTGACCACCAAACCGATTCGATGCCCGGGAGATTATTCGCGCGCTGTTGCATCTCGGGAGTTCTTAAGGATATTGTAGGGTTTGGGTAGGTTTGCCTCCCCCCATTTGGTGCGTGGCAGTGGGTGAGTCCCTCGCCTCTGCATCCCACGACGTGCAGCTGCACCTTCGCCCCCTTTCCCGCTCCCCACCCTCCCGCTCCCCCACTCTCCCTCGGGAGTCGCCCTCCGCAGACGCAGCGCTCAACTCGCCAGATGGCGTCCTATTAGGTAACCGAAAAGCGTCTTAATCTCTCTCTCTCTCTCTCTCTCTCCTTCCTCTCGCATGCCTTCTCCTGCCTCGAGACACCTTTCGCGCACTCAAGGATTCCTCCCGCAAGATGTCTCCCCTTCCCCCCCCCCTCTGTTCCCCTCCTTGTCACCCCCATGTCCTCCCACCACCACCGCCCAGTCCTCTCTGAAGAACGGCGGAAGACGCCACATTTGCGTAAACCAAGGGGATGAAATCTGCCACGGAAAACATTATTTGACTGAACCGGGACTCGAGCCCGGATCTCCAGATCGCCATTCCTGTGCGTTAGCCAGCTGCCTTGGTGGTGTAACAGATTTACCAGCAATTTGGAGATCCGGGTTCGTTTCCCAGTTCATTCAGAGGGTTATTTTCATGGAAATTTAATCCCCTTGAGGTATATCTTCGCACCCGTGCGCATGGCTTCGCTCACTATCCTCTTCAGTATTCTTCAGGATGATCGGTGGTTTTTTGGACAGTATTCATTCTAACGTCCTTATTTCTGGCACTTCGTTCCGCTTCCCCTCCTATACAAGATTAGGTCCCACTTAAAATCCTCATATCATCTCCCTCTTCTTATTTCGTCCAGAATTTGTGAGGACGCGGACTCAGAAGGTCTTTTATTGGACATAGCTTTCACTCGTGTTGCCAGGAGTGGGGGTTAGAATAAAATATTAGTAAATACACCACAGTACATTTCTTGTGAAGGTAATCACACAAATTCCATATCTACACGGTGGATGGATAATGGTAAAGTCTACAGAAAATTTAACTGTCTTGGAATCAACTTAAATTGAGACATATCGTGTTGAGCACGCATACAAAACATATGTGGCACAGCATTTACAAAAACGGATTTATTAAGCGTAAATTAGGATGGCCCTCGGATGAGGAAGCAAAAGAGAGGTGCTACTTTACTCTGGTTAGGCCACACCTCGAGCATTTGGGACCCTGGACAGAAAGAGTGAACAAAAAATCAATAAAAGACGAAGGAATGCTGCGGCTTCGTTAAAAAAACTACGAGCGAGCGTGACTCACAGCTTTTGGGAGCATTAGGTTGGCTGCCGCTAGGGATCTGGAGGCTACACGATTGGCTTAGTTCGCGTGAGATATTGAGAACTATTGTGCTTCAGAGAATTGCAGAGAATATTATTTTGACACCACACAACATCTTTAGGACTGACAGAAGCGATAAATAAGAAAGAAACATTTCCGAACAGAAGGGTATAAAAATTTGTTCGTATAATAAGCGACGCAATACACTCCCACAATTCACGGCACCACTTCACCTCTCAAAACCATATATCTCATATTTTTACACGCTTGGTGTCCTAACAGCACATGCCACACGTCTATGTAATGGCTCACACGGTAGTTTGTAGATGTAGATATATCCATACGCAATTATTATATAGCCATTATTTGCCAAATGATAACGTCAGTTTGATATGGATGTTTTGGGATCAATAATGGGCATAACAAAATCATTAGCTTTTTATTGGGAAAATATATCGTCCTTTACAATATGTATCGCAGCATAACGGAAAAAACCACATTTCTCACACTCCAAAATTGCAAATTTGGCACTCCTGAGGCACGAGTATCCGGGGTCGTTTGACTCAAAATTTCGTCTGCGTTTTTTCACTAGAAATATTTAACCTTCAAGACCTAAAATTTTCTGAAGTTCGAAATATTGGACCATCGTAGCGTACAACAGAAATAAATGGGAAATAATCTGTAATGAGGAATGACTCGTATGAAATCTCTGGTTCGATTATCTGGTGAAGAGTTTCAACTCAATCAAAAGTGGACAGATCTTTAAACAATACGACACAGGCAAAGTTATGCGACGTGTCCTCACCTAACTTAAGGAAAACTGAATCGTTTTCTCCAAATGCAGAAACTCTGCAAGGGAATGGGAGTGGTCACATCACCTCAAACACCGCTGTCCTCTACGGTTCAATTCACTCATCCGTGAGGTGACTGTAATCTTACGCAGTAAATCTGTAATTTCAACATTTGGAGCAGGCGTAGCGGGTACATGCAGCAAAAACCCACCTCAATAGAATCCAAACCACCGAAAATAAAATAAAATCCGCAAAATAGCAAATGCCCCCAGTTCATCCGAAACGCAGATCTAAGAAAGGACTATAACATTACACCAATCATGCAAACCGTTTAAGCCGATCTGATAAAATTCAAAGATAGCTTCCAGCATACAGAAAATAAATTAATCAGAAATATCTGGGACTACGATGAAAACTATCCATTCCACCACAAACCCCCAAAAACTGCCCTTCTCCCTTCCCACATACCCATCCCATAAATCCTAAAAACCTCTCTTCTCCTGCATTGCAATAATTCAAATAGTGAACCAAAGCTTCCGAAACTAAGAAAACTCGAAACCAGCTGAAGACAGCTCAACAAAGCTGGGGGCGGAAACAGAAAAACAATAGTGAAAATCGCTACCTACCTGCCAGGGATAGCGGGATCTAAAAAAAGGCACACGAGACCATTCAGCAGACAATCTAGCGTGTGATATAATAGTGACCATTCAAAATATATGTTAGCCATCCTCAGGAAAAACCACTCGGATGTATGAACATATATATTTTGTCCAAGGCCAGAGATTCTTCTCTGAGTCTTGCGTCTCGCGTCATTCAAACGACAAATTGAATCATTTCCTCAATATTGTTTTCAGCGAATTCCATGGGTATTAGAGGGAGGTATTAAGGGCTTTAGTAATCTCAACAATGAAGGTTATTACGATAATATTCCGTTATCGTCAGCATTACTCGTGGCGCCCTGCTCGATCTGTCGTCGGGAAAAGTACTTCCGCGAGGATTTACTCGATATCACTGGTCATAAATATCTCCACTTATATAGACGATGATGGAACCACAAGATTCTAATGAGTAAGATGTCCTAATGCTGTGGCAATATATTTGTGGGAGTGTTGCTAACCCTTCCGACATTCTCCAAGAATTGCAACTTAAATGTCCTCCTGAGTCCTTGTTCTTAATCCCTCGGTCGTCATCAACGGTACTAAAATTTATAACACGAGACGGCCGCGTCGACCATTCTCCTGAAGACGTTTTCCTGATATTGGCTCCCCACACCACTTCTGTCGCAAAAAGTTAACTCCCGCTTTTCTTCGGTTTCATTTATATTTCACTCTCTTCAAGATCACGGAGGGAATTGGTCTCCGCCTTTCTACAGCTAAGCTCGTTCTTCAAATAGCAGTCCAATTAATTTAGTGCAAAAAATACCTTCTATTTCTTCGTTAAACTTTGTTTGTCTACATTAAGATGAAAAATGTTATACTTATTTTTTTCCGTAGTTTATGTTGGATATTATATATCTATTTATTTATCATTAATGTGGGTTGTGTGCTCCAGAAATGGACGCATAAATGAGGGTGATCTTCGTTTATTCGGCCATTTCGAGGTACTAGATGAGGCTCGAATGATGATACCAATGCATGAGAGTTGAGTGAAAGAGGTGAGAATAAGGAGTTGAACGAGAACGTTATCGGTGAATGATAAATGTATGAGGCAAATTGAAACAAAAGATTTTTGCAAGGATAAGGCAGGGTGGAAGATCTCATTTCAGTGAAGACAGCGTCACGGATTTGTCATCAAGCTTGGCACATATCACTGTTCCCACTGCGAAAGGGAACGGCTAATGGATGATCAGTGTGTACTGAAATCCATAAATGTTTGTAAAATATTTTTTTCTCAGCGGTGATGTGTAGTTAATGTATTTGAAGCAATACCCACAAGTACCATCACCAATAAGATGAGGGTGTTTCTTGAGTATTGATATGGAGAGCGAGGAAAGGAAACTTTTGAATGGATTCCGGGATGGGGAGGGTAGATGGCTGGAAGATGTAATAAAGGGTGATGGGTTGCTGAATAGTGCGATAGAGGGAAGGATGTTGGGCAAGCGGGGAAGGGGAAGGAGAATAGGTTTCATGGACGGGATGAAGAAGGGCAGATCTTATGCAGAGGCGAAAAAGGATACATTAGAGGGAGATAAGCCCCTGAATGTGTAAAAGACTGGGAGCGGATTCTCTGACATTCAACAAAACCTACCTTATAGTGGTAGAATACTTTTAAAAAATAGATACGTTAAGTACGTATATACATATAAAATGTATATGTTATGAGGAGGGTTGATGGAGCGAAGGATCCTTGAGAGGTGGAGAGACGATGAGGTCGGCTATAGAGCAGAAAGACAATACACCCAAAAAAAGTTAAAACTTGAAAACATCGCCATATATTAAAGGAAAAGCGTAGATAGGCATTAAAATGATCGGGGGATTTTTCCCTATTGAAGTCATGGAATTTTCCATGGCAACATATTTTGAAAGCTCCGACGATTTCAAATTTTTCTCAAACATTTGCTTAAAACCTCCATTACATATAAAATATGAGGTAAAAGGATCAAAATTAGAACTGTATGTCGACTCTCCGGTGTTTAGCAAAAACAGACTTAGAGGCAGGATGCAAAAAACCTCTTGAATTTCAGACATTTTTGTCTTAGATTTCCGGTCATTTTGGCCGGTGTAGAAACAATTGCATCCGGGAGAATCCGAGCGATTACGCCGTTCATTTCCAAACAGTCATAAGCGTCTTTTGAACTAAAAATGTTTTTTCCATTGGTAATTTGACTATACAATACAGGTACTAAAGTTATCTTGGGCAATTTTCTACTTAGGTTGAATTTCTAATGATTAATAAAATGCATCTTGGGCAATCTCTCTCGGGTTTGCCCGTGGAAGTCGGGGAAAGGTGAGTGGGATTGAATTAAACTAATTTTTTGCTTAAATGTCGAAACAACAGATTGTCCATCAGTTCGTCCTAATAATCACTGCGTGAGGTGATTCGTGACGCAAATCCACACTCCCTACTCAACTCTCACGTGATCTCCAAAAGACGCATTACTTAGCCTTCTCTTTCCTTATTTTCGTTCGGTCATCAGACTGCGCCACGGTGTACATACATTGGCACTTAAGATAAATTGCCACTAATACGGAATTATATCCGTTTCATTTCAATCCACGGTATCAGAAACTCCATAAAATTAGCTCAACTATTGACACTTATTAAACTCCCTTCTAATGGGAAGCCAGTGTCCTTCGATGTGCCTGGACTCCGTTTATCTTTTGAGTCCCGGCGGACGAAGCATTAACCCTTTCCGTCGTTCTTTTGTCCATGGCCGAGCCGAACGACAAATGCTTTCAAATCCTTGAGCAAAAAGCATTATTATAGTAATGTTTCCTTCTACACTACGACACATGACTTATCATCTCCTAATTTGGCTGAAAATTTCATTGGCAATTTAGGGAAAAAACTAATCACTCACATCAATTCCCTGTTGAAATATGTCTTATATAATTTTTTAGAAGTAGATGATATCACTTGCGTCTGTACAGGGACTGAAAAACAACTGGATCTATTTTTGATACATTCCTCCATCCTTCAACTTTCTTTTTCGAACTGGACGGTATGAGATTTAAAATTTGTAGTTCAGACGATCTGCACTTCGAAGAATAAACATCTCCGCTGAATTTTCCGTGAAGCTGTTCAGCACGGGCATCTTTATCCTCGGCGATTCTTTACCTCTGCCACCGACACAAGCCAACTCCCTTTCATTCTACTCCGCTTCGATTTTCCTCTAAGCGACCGTGACTTCAGCGAGAAACTTTAGCTCATCAAACGTATCACCTCACGTTATTGGGAATAATTATAGATATGCTGTTGTCTCGACATTTATCGGTACTAACAGTATAGTTGGCTGACTATCGAATCACCGATTAACCAGAAGAGCCTTTAAGTGGACACTTCTTTATTTGGATTGCGACAGTTTCATCACTTCTTTAGTGCGATCATATTGAAAACAAAGGCGACGAAATGAATAGAACTGATTTTAGGGTAATTAATTTTTTATGCGAGCCACGTTAAAGCCGTAGGGAGCGCGTTATCTTTTCTAAGAGCGTTCGATTTTACTCGAATGCGTACGTTTAAGCGAATAAAATGATTGTGGAAGAATGGCTTAGTTATGGAAAGAGAAAAGTCTCGCTTTGATATCATTAGAAAGTCAACCAATATTGAAATTTCAACTCAAATTATGAATTTGATTTTTTTGTTTTCTATCCAGAACTTCAATTACTTTTTTGCTCTTGAGATTGGAAAGAATACGGAAGAAAGAACTGCGCTGTAAAAAATGAAGGGTGATGCCGGCGCTCGATGAACGAAAAGGACAAACGAGGAAGTGGCAGCAGAAGAAGAAAGTTTTCTAGAGAACTGTCGAAATACAATTCCCATTTCGATTTAGACTGAACAAAAGAGAGCACTTAATCGTGTCCGGCACTGAAGCCGTATTTTAGAGGCATACGGTCACGAGGGCCAGAGTTTAACCAAGCTTTCATTCAGGAGAGAGATTGACTCAAATATTAGATGAATTTTAATTCATTGTTTCAAAATCCTGTGATAGGTAGCAGGACTTGCGATGCCCAGCGAAAGGTACCTAAAGTACATATCATTGTTCTGCCTTGCACGAGTCTCAATTTAAAATGACATCAGCACCATAATTAAATGTATAACGTTTCTGGTGTTAATGCAATTAACACCAGAAACACGTCACCAAATTTTGAACTTAAATTCAAATCCTCGGAGCCTGTGTTCACTCGATGCTAACACATGTGCTCGCACATGTGTTAGCTCCTGTTAACACATGCCATTTCCTGCTACCTATCACTGGATTTTGAAACAATGAATTAAAATTCATCTAATATTTGAGTCAATCTCTCTCCTGAATGAAAGCTTGGTTAAACTCTGGCCCTCGTGACCGTATGCCTCTAAAATACGGCTTCAGTGCCGGACACGGTTAAGTGCTCTCTTTTGTTCAGTCTAAATCGTGTGCCATTTTCAGAACCTTGCAATCAAAATAAACCGCGCCATATTGTTTCGGCATATTAGCTTTTCTATTTTAAAAAAATAAACAAGCTGGATCAAATCAGTGATGCAAGTTTCAAAGAGCTAATTCACTCCATTACGGTTCCTCACAATGTCTCCGAAGATCACTTTTTGAAATGGAGGCGGAAAACATTTTACAGAATTGTATCACGCGTAGCATGTTTCGAAAAAATCACTTTGTAATCTTCCTCTCTCATGTTTTTCACATTCGAAATTTGTAAATTGCACTTGACACAGTCGTTCTGTTCTTCGGGTGCAAAGCTGCGTCGTGGATAGAGTGATGACTGCCGGAGAATGATGGAATCCAATGAGATCCATATTCATTCAGAAGAGGATCGCCGTTGGTCGTCTTCTAACAGCCACTCACATTAAGTGAACAAAATGAGCATCGCCACGGTGTCCTTTCTATCTTGATTATAAACGTGAGAGAAAATGGTCATCGCCAAAATATTTTCAAAGTATTCTTGTATTATACGAGGGGTGTTTTTTTTAAGTAAGTAGCGTTTTGAAATAAAAACAAAACAAGGATACTTCTCTTAACATTTTTATTTTTACATGAAAATCCGTCCCTTTATCTACTTTTCTACACAATTTCCACTAATATTTAGGCTCTAATTGCATCGTATAAACAGCTTTTGAATCCCATTCTCTTAGTAGTCTACCGCCTAATTTGACAACCACTGCAACACGGTCGTTTTGACCTCATCATCGTTGTCGTGGTGTCGCGCTGACCACCCAGTTACATCATTAAATATAAAAACAGGGGTTAGTCATTGGGCACTAGATCGGGACAGTACGGAGGGTTATCAAGTTGTTCCCAGCCAAATGATCCGATGATGAGATCTTGAGTTTGATCAGCCATGTGTGAACAGGCATTGTCATGGAGCAAAACGATACCCTTACTCAGCGTGCCACGTCTTTTGTTTTGGATTCTCTAAAAGCTCCAACCCATTTCCGTACCAATCCTTCGCTCATTATGTTCTTTTCATAATCTTCGCTGATCTGAAGATAAATTTCAGCCGCTTTCACGCCTTGAGCACTAAAAAAACGAATCACAGCGCGAATTTCACAGTCGACGGGATTCTCAATCGGTGGAGGCATTTCAAATGCTCACAAACAAACGTAAACACGGTCGATGGTTTCCTAAATGGCGTCTGTGCCTTCCTAACAGATGTAGGTACATAGCGCTTATGTGCTACATACTGACAGCAGCACTGAAGTGGCCGAATTTAAAAACCGTACTTACTTTAAGAACATGCCTCGTATATCGGTGATAATTGAGCATAAACTCAGGCAATTTTAATTTATTATACAGACTTAAGATACCATTCAGAAAAAACGGCTTAGATTTCTATCGATTGAAAAATAGCAATTAAATGATGGTCATTTGCGTTTTATTAGAATCCTTAGGCCTATTACATACAGTAATGGCCGAGCAAGTTGACATTTTTATATCGGCATGATAAGTGAATAAGAAGAGATAGGGAAACAAGATGCCACCAGGGGAAACATCCACAAGCCACAAGCACTTGAAAAGAAAACCTTCATTCAGGATTGGATTGAATATATTTGGGGAGGCGACCGACGGCTAAGGTCATTTGCGCCATAGGGGATAGGTAAGGGAGGAAGGGTGGATGGAAACCCGGCGTCGGAATTAGCCTGCTCTTAACGAAAGGCGCCGAGGGGACCACGGTTTAACGTCTCATCCGACTGACGGAGTACTGTACTTAAAGTGCCCTCCACAAGACACTCAAGTAGGGATCGGGTCTCCTCTGAAAAACATCCGCCTCTGCAAGGATTTGAACCCTGGCCGCCCGAGTGGTAGGCGAGTGAGTACTCTAGCCGCCACCACACCAGCCCGATCCCCCGCCTTCATTTAGTGTTGCTTAGTGGACTGAGGATGTCATAAATGCACTTTGCACACTTGGACAAATACTTCATAAAACATGAGTCCGTATTGTTAGAAATCTCCTTCTCATACCCAAACATGATTCACTGAATGCGTCAGTTTTGTAGCTTTACGCATTCTAATAATTATATACACAAATGATAATATTAAATGTGCGTTTATGCGAAAAGCAAGAATTAATCAATCGATAGCATTCCCTTATTATTTAAAGACGCATGACATCACAAGTTATGGTTTCTTTCTGATGAATTGGACATTCCTAAGATTACACCGCAATTCAAATACGTCGCTGAAATTTAATGGGAAATTTCACTTCGCTTTGCACTCATGTTCTGGGCAATGCAAATACAAATACGTTGCATTTCACTATAAACCTCTGCAAAGATCTGCCGAATGTATGAAAACGTGAAGAGTAGAAGTGTGTGATTCGGATGCGATGATTCGGCCTAATTTTCTTTCTTCCATCTGTTATCTGACAGTTGTCGTGGTACTGCGAGTGAGGTAAGATAATCTCCTCCATGTCTGACGTAAGACGATCTGCACCTGTCTGAAAGGCAGTCCATCAGTCAGGTGCAAACCTAAGTTCACAAGATAAGGACACTCATTAGGTTACGATAACTTGTTTTAGACCATTTTTTGCGATAATACATGGAAAACAAATTATCCAGTAGAGATCCGATCGCCGAGTTGTTTAATGGGAAAACGAAGAAGACAAAAGCATTATATGGCTGCTAGAGTTGGAACCACTTTGTAAAATGACGAGGATTCTCCTGATTTGAGCATGACATGGATAGACGGTTTTTCCCGATTGTGCAATGCGCAATACCAAAATACTTAATATTTTCTGCATGCCATCCTATAAATTTCCTTCGCCCAGCATGAGAATTTTAAGTAGAGTTAGAATGGACGATAGGCGTTAGAGGTTCATTCTTTCTTCACTAATCTTATCGAAACAGGATAATTCTGACGGAAGAAGGGCTTTATTCTATCAGCCACCACTTTATTGTATCAGCCATCGTGTCTATTTCTTTGACGCTTGATTTTTCGTTCCCATATAATCACCGCTTTTCGCTACGTAAGGTACATTATCACAAGTTTATTGACGGATGGAAAAACATTACCTTCGATTTACATGATTATGCAAATGGAACCATGTAAATGTAAAAACTTGGGGGTGATTGATTTTAAATAATATGTGAACTCATTAACAGAAGAACTAAAATCGTCTATTAAATAACGGAAACTTTTAACCTTTCTCATTGTGTAAAACAAAGGGAAATAAAATCTGTTAAATCTCTCTAACTAAATTTAGACTATATACATGTAATGGCTAAGTAGTTTTATTAAAATGTTTTAGGAGAATTTATTCTCAATTTCGGTTTGCAAGATCGATGCTTTTTATAAACTTCTATAACTAATGTTAATCCTTCGTAAGTGGCTTTTTTCTTTTTCTCATGTTTATTTTTTAGAAAGAGTAAACATTTATTATCTACCTTACTTGGTCTTGAATTTATAGTTTTATACACTTATACAAAAAGTAGTGTTCAACAATATTCCATTTCATTCAGCGAACATTTCTGTTAATCATTGATGTGTAATTTTCGATTAATGGCAAATTGAACGATTCTATATTTTAGTGAATTCATCGCGGGATTTTGGCTGACTCAAGGCGCTATGGATGCTGCCAACGTTTCAATGGCCAGCGATATCATCTTGTCCAGGCAGTAAATGGTTCACTTTCATCGAAATGCGGAAAAATACCACATGTTTCAGGGCCCATTTATAGGCTCAGACGCTAATTAACAAAGTTAATGACGCAAATTTTTTATGTTAAAATATCTGGATTCGACATTTAAATGAAGGTTATGCCCGTCCCATCTTCCTAAATGAAGGTTATTCCACCAATGGGGCATCGTGTCCACAGAAGCACCCTCGATATTCTTGACTTACCAAACTCGCAAAAATACATTTGATTTGACATACTGCATTGAGCTAGCGAATGTAGATCTTCAAAATCTACGTAACATACTCATTAGTTCAGATTTCATTTGATACAAAGTTAAGTAAATCAATTTTACACAATTCATTAAAATGGAATATTTATTATGCAGATGAGTTGATTTTATAATAAAATGTTTTCTGCAACCAGTGATTCAGACATCTCAACAAGGTAATATAGTACCTACTCTTAAATAGATTATAAAATATCATTAACTCACTGAAAGTTATTTTTAATTCATCGCTCTTATAAAGATAACAGATACGTAAGCACTTGAGAACATAGTTCATTATAACGTTCAATAAACTTACAAAAGGAAATAAATATCGAAATTAAATGGTTCACCATTGTCAAAGAATTAAAGATTTTATCAAGTTAATATTCCGTTTCTTGTTATTCCGTGAATTATGGCTCCGAAAGGAAAATATTTAGCCATGAGGAAATCAATCATGAGAAAAATATCAAACCGTCTCACGTTGAGGTTTGAAACTGCAGCCGAACAGCTATATTCGTATCGATCGTAAACTATAGCAAATTGAGTTCCTTCAAACTATATTTTCCCACAGTTAGATAAAAAAACTTCAGAGAAGTGGTTATTACACGAGACATTGTGTAATTCTAATTAAATGGAGTACATTAAGACCATATAGCGGGAGGACATCTTGGCGGACTTAAGTATTTGTGTACAGTTCTACCCTTTTAATCTGGAGGCGATTCCACCATTACGAGTTGCAACGTCGATTCTTAAGGCTTTCTTTGCTTCATTCAAAAACAGTGAATTCGAAGTACATTCACTACTCTGACAAAAAGACTCCACTGACGTCATGTTGCAGAAAATACTCCTCAATAAAAAATAAATTAGTTCGTTATTCAGTTCGTAGTGTGAATAATGAACCAATCTTTTTAGAATCTAAAAGGATTGCTGGACTTTTTCAACTGCCATTTTTACAGTCAGTTCTATCCGATGGAACCTAAGACGAGTCGTTTTTAGAACAAATGAAAATAATCATCATTTATTTCGCTATGATCAGTATGCATAAGAAGGTAATTTTTTCATCTCCTCAAACGTAAAAGATTTATATCGCTCCACTTTATCTCCACCACAGAAAAATACTGGGATATTCATATTCCTCACAAGAGTAATGTTTTATAATCTTTCCCATTTGAAATAAAATTATCACGTGCGGAGTGAGATGATGAGATGGGAGCAGGAAGGGTCGTCATGGCCCTTAATGCGAACAAGAAATTGCGGTCCTCCGCCCTTTGAAATAGAATGTAAATTTTACAGTGTTACATATTCATTTCAATATGTTGTTATTGATAATGACCAAAAAATATCTGCTTTATTATAATGAATGTACTTTCTGAGCTATTACAAAGTTAAAATGAAACATAATATCATCAATATTTCCAGTACTCTTGATATCGTCATAAATGACAATACACCAGGCGATATTTTGACAGTGTTGGACGCAAGTAGTTTATTGTAAATTTTTATCGAGAAAATTATATTTCTTTAAATTTAACTTAAATTTCAATGTTTGACACCCTGAATTTAATGCAAATTTGGGCAATTTCCGTAAATATAAAAAGGACAAAAGTAGCAGATTTATAATCAAAGCAACTCGTTTCAAAATAAACTTTTAAACAGGCATGCGAATGTCCCAATTTCAAATACCTTCACGATATTATTCAATCATAATTCCTTTTCTCACTGTATGCTTTCCTCAAAGTGCTTTCTGGAGATTAACTAAAAAATTTGAATATTGAGAATAATACTATCGTTTTATACCATCTGCATATTTTCTCCAGACTAATCATGCCTCTCTCCAAAGCATTGAAACACGTACACTCTCGTTAATCTTCCTCCTAGCCTCTGGTAAATGATTTTTTAAAAATAGCTTAAGACGAAGATAAATCTTTTGGACTTTTGGACAGACTTTCATCGATAAAACGACTTATTTCCTATTAGATGAGAGTGCTTACGTATGTGTATTGTTTATTATGACACGGCTGTCGACTTGGAATCACAAAGAGCAGTTAATTGCCTTAAGAGCATTCCTTATCACCAATCGCATCGTCCAATAGCGATCCGTTGCGATAATCGGCCATCAATCTTTCATCTTCGATAATCTTAACTACATTGGAATCGATTCTTCTCCTATTTCCTCACCCTTGCGCAATCATCCGTGTTTTCATTAATCTTGAATTCCTTATCTCGTTAAGGGTCGCCCAAATATTTTTTCATGCTTTGAAGCATTTTCCTCCTTCTCCGTGAGTGTCGAAATTCTCGGCATTCACTGTTCAAGAGACCGCTTAAAAATGGGTTGCTCGGGTGATATAAATTCATCCGCATTTCTTAAGCACCACCAATGATTCGGAAAGGAAAGGCATACGTGACTCAGCATCCACTCCCAGGGGATTCCCCTGCGGTAGAATTCCTTGACACCCGTTCCTCAAACGAAAGATCCCACGTTCCAGAATCCAATTTGAAAGACCTTAGTGGTTGGCATCGAATTGCTGCGCTAATATTTCCCCAAATGTTACGAATGATTCTGTCCTTTGCTGGACGATATTCGTAAATTCGCAATGCAATTGGGTCTACGAGACCGATACACGATCTGCGCCAAGTCGTTGATAACATCTGGGAAGAAGGACACGACCCTTTGGTTGTATCTTTTATTTACGCTGCTATCTCCACATGTTGTCAAGTTCAAGTTGTTTTCTGTATTTTTGATCTGAGAGACTCAATAGATAACGTAATTTATACTTACCTGTGTGTGACTTAATATTTATTATATTATACGGCAAAGTCTTAATACCTTTGTTCTCCACGGCTTCATTATATTCGGCTGCCATGCCACCACCAGATGGTCTGCATACAGTATATCTGATGATGGCGTGGCACAGCCGATATACCGAAAGGGAGTAGAACGTAATAGATCAGAGGAAAACACGAAGTTGTCTTCTCATTTCAATTGTGGCAAGATTCAGCAAATATAAATCTTCATCCTATGATTGATAACAACATTGTGAGACTCTCAGAGCATTCAAAGTTGCTAATATACTAGAATATTCTCGATCGACTTCCAATTCATATTTGACTTTTTGAGTTTACTTTTCCATCTTTGATTTTTTTGCACTAAATCTTTAAAATAATGGACTTATGAAGAGTTTGACATGAAAGCAAATTGGTCAGCAGAAAAACTGCCGCACCCATTCTTACTTCGAAGGCGAAAGAATCCAAATATTACTCTGTTCACTCCCTTGCTTGCTTTTTGCCTTTTCAATGCAACCCTTCCTTTGATGTGCTTGTAACTCACAATTCTCCCGAACCCTTTAATATTCATTTTATAATTAGGTCGTAATCTTAGGTAGCAGGTTTTAACTCGTGGAAATGCATTTTTACATTGAGGGAAACAGGTTTATCATACGGTGATTCAAATGGAAATTCAAAGCGTTAGTTTTACATCTTTATTGTGTCATTTTGTGCATACAGGCCGTCTACTCAGCTACATATCCGGTGAAATGAGATTAAGAGCGGGCTAAAGCTGCAATCTGGTTCCTTTCCACCCTTCCCCATTCCCAAGCCTAGTCCTACCCTAAAGCCTGTTTCCATCGTCAACTTCTGCGTCAAAATCCATTCAAGATTCATTGATCAAAGTTACTCGAATGGTCATGACGTCATTGAAAACTAACCTGTCCTCAAGGGGATGCCATAACTCCCGTCCTCACCCCTCAACCAACGAACTCGACCTCACTCACTCAAGCATCATATCAGTATTTTGTAAATTTTTTTATCTTGCATCAAGAGCGGTACTGAGTTTTAAAACTCAATCGCAGTTCGCGGTAGCAAAGAAACGTCACACGAAAGAATGCGCGCAGAATGGTTAACTGATAGCGCTTCTCCGAGTCGTGGGAAAAGAATTCTCAACGATATTTGCCACTTGTCAAGCCTATCAAGCTCTTAGCCGTAATGGAGGTAACCTGTCGTCGAAATTCAATTTCTTCGAAACGCCTTTCGCAATTCTAATGTTCAATAGGAACAATGGACGGAGCAAGAGTCGATTTGGAGGGGCGCTCGCTTATCTCTGGTGCGTCATTTCCCTTCGAGTCACCCTTCGCCGGTTTGCAGATAAAGCGGTCCACTTCGGCAGTCGTCCGTCTCATCCCCGATGAACTGCTCTCGGAGAGGGCTTTCGCTCGATTGAAACGGAGATAATGTCGCGACTTTGGCCTTATTAGGGACAATTAGGAGATAACCCATCTCCGTTTATCAATTCACAAGTGCCAGGAGATAAAAAAAGACTTTCCGGCTTGGCAAAGTGCGCAGTTTTCATATCCTTCGTCGTTTCTCTGATGCGTTCGCCAACGGCGGAACTGTGAGGAGTAAAAGAGCGTGATTTATGCCAATCAAAAGCTTTCATCGAAAAAAATGCCGCGAAATGATTGATTTGGTATCAGATATAAAAACAAGCAAAAAGATTTTAAGTTAGAACCCAAGCGTAGCTACAACGGCAACACCCAAGCATATCAAAGGAAAATGTATATCTTTTTCGAAAGTAAGATTTAAGAGGTAAGAAAGAAAGAAAGCATTATTTATCCTACGTCTTCTCAGAATATTGATAAAATCGTCAAATTTGGCTTAGTAGGGAATATGAAAGTCATTGCGAGCAATCAACGGACATTCAAAGGCAAATGGAATCGCCAAAATGGCGGGTGTTTATCCCCCCCCTCCCCCTGGCAATCATAAAAGAGTTTTAAAGACATTTTAAAAAATCGAAAAACTTATTTTTTATTGTGCTCGTTCGGAGAAAATATCCATTAAACTTTTGAATTTTCATACATTAAACGCATAACCTAGTGTATTTCTGAAAATCACAAAATTTATGATTAGGTTCCAAAAACTCTTTCCATGCAAGAAGTGAGTGATGTTCATTGGAGACAATTATTCATAAATGAGTCAAACTTGTTTATAAAACGCAACCAAAAAACGTGATTTATAGAAAAAGACGCTGAAATATTGTGTCTTTAAATATGTTAAGATGTTTATTACATATTGTATGAGTACATTACTCCATTGGAGAGCAGGAAATCTTAGGCTGCATAAGAAGTAACAATAGTAATAACGTGTATATAGAACATCCTTTCCGAAATACGGTTGAAGTTACATAAAGAGAACACTCACTATGTTATGAGTCAAAGAAATGAAATATTTATAACGTTCGAACCATCTTTCACATCGATCAAATAGTTAAACATATCTCCTCTACAGGAAGGTTTGAAATGAAAGCCGAAGAAGCCAAGAGGAGGAGGTCATTGAGAGGAACCCTCGAAGAGCTCGATCAGGTAGCATATTTGTTCTCTTAGGGACGACTTCATGAAAAAAATGCCTTAACTTTGCTTTCAGTTTACTTACATTAAAATGAAATAAGCATCATAATGCGTACTCTGCAGTGAAAAATAAATAAATATGAAGACCACCACTTACCCATTAATATAGTTCACGGTTGTGGAATTTCCTCGGGCTTCCGACGGGCTCGGATTCTTCATGTGCGCCGCTATGACATTTTCATGGGAGACTGTCGCCATAAAGACCGTTACAACTGGGTGTCGAATTTTCTGGATTTAAATAATAATATAGGTCAGATAAATTGCGATTGGCGGATCCTTATTTCTTTTTCTCGCCATTTCGAGAATGGGATCCCAAGTTTTGCTTTCATGAAATCCTTGGACCCTGTTGAATTTTTTGGTTAACAGGCGTATTTCTATGATCAGTTACGTGTTCCTGTCCTAGTACTCGTTAGAGTGGCAAAGTATTTTAGTCAGGTTCCATTGGATGCCAAGGTCGAGATCGATAGAATATCCTGCGAATGGCGACTTCTCGATTTCATGCAGCCAGAAGTTTCGTTGGTGCTTCATTAGTCTAGTGTCGATGGTTCTACAGTAGGATGGGTAGGTACGCGTACCTACGAGGAAGAGGAAAAAAATTTTTCTCATCTGTGTCACCTACCCTATGGGATTTTAAGGGCGTAAATGCCAAAACTCAAAATGCGTGGGGCACGGCTTCTACTGGTCGCATTGAACTGATATTTTGTAAAAATAGTTTTCTAGTCATTTGTCATCGAACTGGGGGGCGGCGTGAGCAATTTGAAAACATTGCCTATTTTTGGACCAACCTATTCTATAGTCTCACCAATGAAGAACACTCCACATTTTCAAGGTATTCGGTAGACTCGGGGTATATCCAGGCCAGTGGGGTCCTTGCTAAAAAGATCGTGGACGGCTGGAGGATAGCCCATGAATATTACGTGTTTGCAGCGTCCTGGATGGTTTCCCTGATGGTACAGAAACGTGTGGTAAGAAAGTGGTCATACGTCCTCCCCTGTTTACTCGGCCTTTTTTTTACTGACGGTCCTTTTCGGGGCCATGGAAGCTTTCACGATGTCTGTATTCGTTTGGTAAGAATATTTTCTGTGCGCGTCTCAACTCTCCTGGTAGACTACTCTGTTCGTCCGAAATGGCCCGATGGCTCGATGAATGAGAGAATAAAGAACCGCATACATTCGAGATGGGAGACTCGAGTAGTTGGCTCTTCCCTTTGAGGCAGAGCTCGGAGTGCGTAGATTTCCTGTAAACCATTACTTCAATACTCTCGTCTTCCTCCTGGTAAAGATAGTGGCCAGTGGAGACTACAAGGGTGCCTAAGATTACTGATAACTCCAAGGGCATAACGTCAAATTTCCTCACTTTGATGAGAATACATGAGCATCCTAATGAAATACATGAGTGAAACACATTCTGGTTGTTACGAGCTCATAAATTGATGATATTTACCCTCTTGTATAAAGGTCGGATCAAACCGTAGTGGATTATATATATCTAAACCAAAATATCCCAATATGGGGTATCCTTAAACTTAGGGGCAAATGAAAAAATAAAAATGTTTGCAATTTTGTTTGCAAATTGTGAAGGCTGTATTCTTAGGTTATCCTCTGAGTACGTGCGTTGTTAACTACTGTACATTAATATATCGAGGGAGGATAAATGTCCTTTCCTCTCCCTTTTCTCCATGAAGCGTATTTTCATATGATGGCTGCACCTATGTTCCAGAAAATGCTACAACATGACCATTCCATGAGGCAAAATAACAAATGTGTCATCCTAATGTCTAGAAAAGTACTTGGAAGCTACGGAGCTGTGTTGAGAGCGCAATATTCAAATTCCGCCACAAACAAGTTCGCGATGGCCGATTATGAGGGGGATTTCCAGGACATTCCTTCCACCTATCACTAGAATCCTCCGCTAAACGAAAAGCATGTGGAGCTGAGGACGTCGTGAGAAAGGTTCACTTTTTCTGGGTCTGGGTATTTCTTCTTTCCACAGCGGGAGGATGTCCAAGAGCAGCCCCTTCTGCTGAAAACCGATAGAAATCCAAATCTGATGCGCCGGCTGGAGCGAAATTCTTTGCAGAGTTTTCACAATCTCTCCGGGATTAGTGAAATGGTGGACAGCGAGTTCCGTTTAATTCCTGTTAAGTGTCAAGCGAATTCGGAGAGCGGATTGCAAGGGAGCATTTGGGCGCAATGTGTCATAATGACCATTGATCTTATTGTGATTTACACCTCAGGGATAATGTGCCTTTGAGCAGTTACATCTACATAATACCCTACGAGCCGCCACATGAGCGTGTGGTAGGGGGTGTTAGGTTACCAGCCGTGTAAAGGTGTACGTTTTTTTGGAGATGAAATGGTTACATGTATTATAGGAGTGTATTTAGTGGAGCTCAATTTGTATTGTGGTCGCTTATTTTTCGCGGAAAGAACGATTTTTGTACCTATCTGTTCGGCAGTGTCTCTCTCTCTTATTACATCGCGCCTGTCAGACCTAGAGATGTAGTGAGGAGTCACGATAATATTCTCTATGTCGCTCTGAAAAATATCTGCTCTGAATTTATCAAGCAACCCAAGCCTCCGAGCCTCTAGGGGCTCCCACTTTAATCCCTCTAAAAGTTGTGAGCCACTATATGTCGTAGCAGTTTTTAACGAAGCGCGCTGTTTTCCTTTATATTTTATTAATTTTTTGGTTAAATCAATTCGACCAGGGTCCCAAATGCTCGCGGCGTATTCGAGGTATGACCTAACCAGAACGAATCTCTCTTTGACTTTTTCATTTGAAGGCCTTCCTATTACACGTTTAACAAAACATTGTTTCTTTATTGCTGCACCACAGATGTTTTGTATGTGTAATCCCCACGATATATCAGATGTTAAGGTAATTGCAAGATATTTTTCTGTATATGAAGATTTTATGTTTACTCTACCCACAGTGTAGGTGCGGCATTTTTGGGATGACTTTCGCAGGAAGTGAACTGTAGTGCATTTGCTGATATTTAATCCTAATCCACACTCCTGGCACCACGAATGAACGTTGTTGAGGTCCGATGACAGAGCTTCAAAGTCCGCATCTTCGTTCACTTCACGGTAGATGACTATATCGTCTATAAATAATCTTAATTTACTGATAACTCTAGAGCTTAGGTCATTAATAAAAATAATGACTAAAAGAGGGCCGATAACACTTCCCTGAGGAACACCGGATGTGACTTCCGCCACATCAGAGCTAAAACCATCAATAACAGCTTTTTGTTTTCGATCACTGAGAAGTTACTAATCCAATTCACTATTTTTCAATAACTCTGCATGATTGTAATTAATATAAGACACCAGGGTTGAAATTCGCCTTGAAAAAAATCATTTGACTTGACCGGGATTCGAACCCGGATCTCCCAATTGCCGATCAGGTGTGTTGTGTTAGATGCAATAATTGGAAATTTATATGATTTTTTTGTGAGAAACTTTGTCGAATGCATTCTTTAAATCAAGGAATATCGCGTCGACTTGCTTTATTGATTTACCTGGTTTTAGAATGTCAATTTAGAGCGCAATGTTAAGTTTCACAGGGCCTACCCTTACGGAAGCCGTGCTGACATTTACCTAAGAAGTTAGGATTATCTAGGAATATCGTAATATTACTGATGATAATAAGTTCGAGGATCTTGCATAAAAGTAATATTAACGATATACGCCGGTAATTTCCTGGGTCATTTCTTTCCTTTTTTCAATCTCGATGTGACGTTGGCTATTTTACCACGTTTTTATTAAGTCGCTTCCTTGTTTGTTTGTCCTTCCGGGCAAAATCTTGCAACTCAAATTTGACCCACTTCCCGATTAGCTATCGACTTAATATTTTCAGTACAGATCAGATCCAGATGGCGATACATTCTTACGCTATATCCAGCTCTTCAGAGGCAATTTGAGCCGCTATTTTCGACAATTTACACTTGTATTAATCGCTCAGCTGTTTAATTTGACAGCCATTTCCTCGCGTGGCGAGGTGGCCCAGGGAAAGGATGTGTGAATGATCCTACCCTGAATGTGTGTGAAACTCACACGCCTTTGGCTTAGTCTGAGGTGAGCTCTACCCTCACCAACCCCAAACCAACCTTCGGGTTGAAGCACTGAGTGAGTGAGTGAACCATCTTACCACGTTTTTATTAAGTCGCTTTCTTGTTTGTTTGTCCTTCCGACTCGCCACCCGACAAAAAGATCGCGAGCGGAAGGCGTCTGCTGCTCGAAATCGAAATGAAAGCGATCAAATTTCTCACCTTGCTAAAGATCGAAAGTGAAAGTTCTTAGCTCGAATGAATGAATCTCCGGATGCCTATGTTTCTCGCCTTGCCTCTCAGCGAGAATACGCTGCAATAATCCTTTGTACAAGGACTTGACCATCGACAACTTTGCGCGCATGGACGGAGCGGATATCGTCCGCTACATTCCTCCTCCGCAAATACCGGAGCAGCCGCAACGAGAAGAAGCTGCAGAAATAAGGAAAGTGATAATAATATAGTGCATATAGGACATCAGGACAAGGTAGGTTGGCAAGATGAAGAGTTGAATTTCTAATTAGGGGTTGTATACAAGCTCTATACAAGCTCAATATGAAGCGTAACGCAGCCTGAGACCCCCCTCTCTCCCCTCTCTCTGTTCGTATGCTGTCACATTTTTTTATTTTGATTTACTTCACATAAAACCATGTTTTTATTTAAACTAAAAAGAAGAAAATAAACCACCCTGCCTTGGCCTAAGGTCGCACGATTAAATTTTACAGATAACATGTTCAAAACCAAAAACGTGGTGCGCATCAATTTCAATATCTTGAATCAAATTCTTTCTCTGAAAATATTCATTACAATACTACAACTAAAATCTCAAATATATGATGATTAATTTATATCTCTCCACTGTCAAATGTAAAGCGTCATAACATTTGCTTCAGAGCTGAAGCATAAATCTAATACTTATGACATTTCATATACCTTTACGACAATACGATTTTAATAGAGACCGGAGATGAACACGAGAGAAAAAACAGACAACTCGATTCCTTAAAGCTACTTCTGGGGAAGTCACTTAATCGTCAAAGCAGCTCAGGGCTCCATAATAAATAGATATTGAAATTAGTTTTAGAGAATTTTAGTTTTAATAAAAACGTGGTTTTTTAGATTAATTTTTTAATCTATTGTATTATATATTCAAGTCTTGGGGCACCTTGCCTTGTTGCTTAACTAAATAGAATTTTATCTAGATTGTGTAGCTGCCTTTGTCTCCTTAGCTCCCGCCTTATTTCTTGGTTATACCAACGTGGTTCTTTACTCTCCCGTTTGAATTTTTATGGAATATATTCGTCGATTCCTTTACGTAGTATTTCAAAAAAATATCTCCATGACACTTCGCTGCTCACGTTCTTCATCGTGGCTACGGATTTCATGAATGAGGCTTCTAACGTGATGTGAGAATGAACGCTTTCGCGGTGCTCTGCGTTGATCTCCTTCATTTTTCGGGATCAACCGCGTATTTTTGTTGTATAGTGGCGACAGTTTCGCTGACAGTAGTGTCAGCGAAACTGTTTTCACTCACAACAAAAATACGCGGTCGATCCCGAAAAATGAAGGAGACCAAGCTTCTAACGTCTCTCCGAATTTTACGTAATCGCATTTTTCAAATAAGTAGACTTTACGTTTGGGTTTTACAGTGAAATCTACTGTTGTTTTCAAAGTTTTAGAAACTTTATGATCATTAATGCCTTCGAGGAGGTATTTAATCATTGTAGGATGGCTAACAGCTGAAAGGTCTAATATTTTATTACCTCTCGTAGGTTCGTCTACTACTAGAGTAAGAGAGTGGTGTCAAAGTGTTGAAGTAAGGCCTCGCTTAATTTACGCTTCCTTGCACTTGGTTCAACGCTATTGGTTTACCAAGTTATAGCCGGGAGGTTGAATTCCCCACCGATAATTATCACGCCTTTGTTATCTTTCAAGTAAAATGATGTTAATTCAGTTCTTCATTTATACAAAACGTCGATTTTGGAATCTGGTGGCCTGTAAAATGAGCATATACGCATATTTCTTTGGTTTTGTTGCTCAATAGTACACCAAACGCTCTCTATTCCAATGTCGTCTATGAAGTGTGCAGTACTATTAAAATATGATTTAATTGCTATGAGTACTCCGCCGCAATTCCTATCTGGTCGATCACGTCTATAGATTTTAAATCCTGTCGGAAAAACTTAGCTATCGCTAATATCCTCTGCAAGCCAGCTCTCTGTTCCAATTACTATATCTGCGTTTTCATATATATATATATATATATATATATATATATATATATATATATATATATATATATATATTTGCTAAACTTTGGCACGTTTGTTCTTTACACTATACTGTTATCGGGTCTATACTTTTGAATCCCACTGATTGACTTACTCTCTAGCCTTAAAAAATACCTACAACTGCCCAAACATCTTCTTCCAACCAAAAACAATTTTTTTACCCCCACCAACTCAATTAGCAAAATGTGACACCTCTAAAAAACTAATGAATACTACGTGAGCACTGAAGTTGTGTAACGCGAATGCAATGCTGTCAATAGAGTAACATATGAATTCCCAACAAACACAAGTCGATCGGTTGATGACCATTGGGTCACATATATCTCTCTAGTTCATTTGGGCAGTCAATGCATTACACGTGATATTAAATTATAACGTGAAATATATGAATATCAATAAATTTGCATGTTTTGAAAAGTATAGTTAGCGAATAAATATTATCAGAAACACCAAGTATTGCAACAAAAGCAGCCGAGGATATCACCAAGTAATTCCCACTAGAATACATCAGTTTAAGATTTCAAATGCCAGAAAATCTTCCACCGTCGCATTTAATATTCAGATCAGCTTGGCAATGCCACGATACAGCATTTAAACAGTGAATTAGACGACACATGCTTTCAAATGGATCATCTTAAAAATGGAAAATAGACCATAAAAATGGCACTTGTTAATATTTTCCGAAGTAGTCGCCTGTGAAAGTATCACATCGACATGCAACACTCATATCTCATTCCAAACTCTACTTCGGCGTGCATGCGCTTCATTGCAGTTTCATGCGCATTCAAGGATGAGGTCACGAGGGTATGAATTCTGATTATTTGTATTCCACGTACGCATTATCTCAGCTCCAAAATTGATTTATAGAAATCCTAAGGTGAGGGACAAAATGAGACGGATAAAATATCCCACTGATAAAATAGAAAATCCATTAAATTCTTGGAAAGATGAAAACTCTCTCCATCTGCCTTAAAACGCCGACCTATTCGGTGAAGATCACTATGCGTGTGGAAATATAAACTAAGCAATACACTTCCCTACAAGAAAATATCTCATCTTTCCAAAGATATCAAAATATCTGCCACTTACCCCACTATTCTTAGAGCTGTTTGCCGACAAATGCAATCCACTGATACTTAGGAAATGGCGTGCATATGCATCCCAGAGTGACTTTGTATGCGTCACAAATGAGGAATTTCTGACACGTACATCTCGTTGGAAATTGGACTGTGAGTGTCTTGTATGTTTTCTAAATTCTTTTTTAAAATTTATCAATTAATCTTTGGAGAAATGTTTACAGAATCAAAAAACATCCTGAAGCAATGATTTTTTTCCCGTACGGTACGGAATAATGAGTCAAACGAAAGACTTACATTTGCATACATATTTTGTCAATTACTGGGCATTACAATCACATAATACAATTTTTTGCGTCATCAGGGTAAAAGTATTTACTTACTTCTCCTAATAGCTCATGAAACAAAAGAATTAATGAATTCGAATATTTCCTCCCTTATATGAATAGGAAAAAATTTCGTTCAAAATATGTTAAGAGAAATGTGGTCCAAGAATTTTTTTCGACTCGCTTAATAAAAATCATAAAATGTGCGCTCAATGTCCCTCTCGATCACCTTTTCGGCCTTTCAATCGGAGTGGGGTGACGCCTCCGGCGCCGGGTTTCCCTCCCCCCACCTATTTCTCGAGGAGAAACCCTGCCTCAAATATCGCAACCACCTCCCGCGACCGGGGCTGCCAGTTGCCAACGAAAGCAAAGCCCAATGTGAGCGAACTTCACCTTCAGAGTGACCTTAGCCATTCAAGAGTGCCATTCAGACGAATGCGCTTCTTTCGACATCCCTCCCTCCCTCCCCTCCCCTCTTGTGCTGCATAACAGCGGCGCGAGGAATAGATTCCCAAGTGTCTCGACAAGAACATGGAATGTTTTCCATTTAACTCTCAAGTGTCATCTGTGACGTTGGGCTGCGACAAGACCACGCGGAGACGTTCTATTAACCCGTGTTCGACGCTGAAGCAAGCAAGTCGCACTTCTTTTCCCTTTAACACATTTCAAACGCACGATAAACTAGACATTGATTGTTAACACACGTTTCTAGGGCAGCCCTATCGAAGGGATGGGAAAATTCTTCAATCCTCAAATGGGTTAAAGGCGCTGCAACTACCTTTCGAGTGTCATCGGACATTAGAATTTATCCTGAAGAATTTTAATGCTATCTGTAATAGTATTGTCGGTGTCTGTAAGTGCTTAACACTTGTTTTTCTCGTTATTCTGCGTCTTTTGAGTGATGTTAACCTATTTATCTTTGCTTCACTCGATCTTGTTACACTAGTTCTGAAGTGATGATGCATCAAATTTTCTAGTCGTCGATAACATCAATTGCGAGGCAGATATCAAGTGAGACGTGATGTTTCTTATCGCTTTGCTTCTAGGCGGCGCTTCTTCGCGCAAAAAATAACAATCTTTCCTCTCGTGATCACTTCTCAATATCCCTCGGACAGAGCCATCCTGCTGCTACGCCCGCGTGGCGAAGTCCGCTTATTCCGCATTGTCCAGATCTCGTGTTGATTGGTGCGATTCGTGTCGCTCCGTATTATGCACTGCAGCAGCGCGATGCGCACTTGACGTTTCACAACAGCGAGCGCAGCCAGCGCTCCAACCATTCCGCTGAAAAGATTGTGTAGGATGAGGCGGTGACGTCATGAAGGAATACGGAGACGTCATGATCGAATGAATCTTGTCCTTGAAGAAATATAATTTTAAACGTGTCCTTGAAATCACCTCAAAATCTTCTATGGTAATCGCATTGTGAAGAAGTAAATCAATCGTGATTTATTCCATAATTTTACGATACTAGAGAACTTAGTACAGCGGCGGAAAAAAGTATCACAAAACTCATTAGTGCCTGAATGCGGCGTACGCGGGAAATAATCGGAACGGCTTTTACTTCGATAACTCGACAACACTAACATAGCCAATGGAAACCGGGAAAATACAAAGTTTGTATGGATGGATATCGATTTTACGTGTCAAGTGAATTGGATTACTAACAGGGTTCACGTTCGCGAGATCGCCTTGAGATAAGAAACGTGGTGAATTGGCTCCGCTCTGCAGCCCAGCGAATGAATATCAACCTCAACCATGAGTGCGTGAGTTTCACACATATTCAGACTTTGTAAAGGAATCAGAGTGGTCTCCTTGATCGTCGAATGAGTTAGTTCACTTCCCATTCTCTGGTACACGACCCTACTGATTTCTATGTCGGGCCATCTGATGTTCATATCCACTCTCTTGCCAATTTATCAATTAACGAGTAAATGGGTGCTTGCAATTTGCAAGCAGGGGAGGAAGTGTTATATGATGATACTCTTTAATTAAGGAAAAAAAGTGAAAGCTCTCAAGTCTGCGTGCTACATGCAAGCAAAGAAAAGTATAATTCTCGAAAATGAAATACGCGCCTCATGAGGTATGGATACCAGACAGTTCTAGTACAAACTTATATTGTATGTCATCCGGTTATTAAAGACTTGTCAAAATACTATAATCAGTATACTGAAACGATCAAGGAACCACTGGAAGATCATCATAACCTCATTTGACGGCATATAAGACGCTCTTATACGTTAGATATTTCATTTCAACACAGCGTACTTTATATGACCTCACATGAAGAATTTGAATATATTAATTCGATCGGAATCGAGATTTTTAATATACTAATTTTCGTATTCAATTTTTCTCTTACAATCTTCTACATGGACTGCATGTTATTTTAATGAAAACTACAATATCATGAAGCTTGGTTGGTTGACATTGGCCATCAAAGCTACGGTAGAGGTTAGGAAAAAGTTGAAGATATTAAACGCAGTAGTTAGCAGCGCAAAAAATGGTATAAAGAAGACTAAATGACATGCACTTAGTGTACCTAACTCATATATGTAAAGCTATTGATTGCAATAACTCGAAGCCTAATCGATTTTTTTAACTTTTACACAATATCGACGCATAAATCTAACCCTACCCTAAAACTGGCCCGCCAAGCGGAGTTCCAAACCTCGAATCGACACTCGGCCCGGCGACAATGGAGAAATATATCCATAGAAACCAACGTGAAAAAATTTCTAAAATCCCAAAAAAAGTTTAAAATATCAGTTTAACGGTAGGTAGGAAAGAATCGAGATCTAGAATAAAATCCTTCAAACATAAAGCCTCATATCTGTGAAAGAATCAAACTTGTATCTCAATTACTTCATATTTTAATGAACGAAAGAAAAAAGGTCTACACTAAAATTTTTCGTTTTTCCCATTTAATCCCATGTAAAGCTATCGATTGCAATAAATCGAAGCCTAATCGACATTTTTAACTTTCTCAATTTTTTCCCAACTCGACACATGATTCCAACTCTACCCTGAAAATTTCACCCATCTAGCTCGTTTAGAAATGCGCTAACAGTTTTGATGAGTCAATCAGTCAGTCAGTCATTCAGACAGTTTTGTAGCTTTATATATATTAACTCGCTTCGCTCGGTAGGGGGCTCCGCCCCCTACACCCCCGGTACGGCTTCGCCGTAGATTTGGGGTATTAAAGAAATCCGGGAAAAAATGGTTTACTTTCAAGGGTTACAGTCGTCGAAATCCATATTCAGGATTTGACGTTGGTGTGACGTTTGACAATCCGCCATTTTGAAAAACGTCGGCGTCATGGTTATTAAAGTTTGCATACGGACTGCGAAAACGCAATTTTCGAGTTGGACCACATGTAACTTCGAAACTACGGGGCGTAGAAAGCACCATTACCAATGGAAGGGCAAGTGTGATTTCTAGCTTTATATCATGGGGGGGGGGGGTTCTATGGGTTATTTTCGTTATGTTTAGCGAAACAGGACTACCCATCTTCCTTCGACTACGAAGCAGGCCAGGGGAACCGCTTAAAGAAAACTAAAAATAAAAATTGAGGGTGAGAAATATATCCGATCGACCGTTCATTCGCTAGTGCGGGAAAATCTCCGGAAAGTTTCGATTTCTAAGTCTTCTATACAAGCAAGCAATAAAGATAACGACACAGAGTCAACAACCTAATTAAGATCACTCATTCCTTAGCCAAACTTGTGAAAAGCAGTCGTTTCAGGCAGTAAACTCAGGAGCCAGAATGAAAAATTCACGAAAAACAGGGAAATACGCAATTTTAATTTTTTAATAGGGAAAGGGAATACTCTCAAAGCAAGTGACAATTATGAAAACAAATTTTAAAAAAAAGATTTTGGTGACAAAAACAATGGAAAAAGAAAGAAAAACATTCCATTCAATAGCATCAAACCTTAACCCTCGCATACCGCTCGTTTGTTTTTGTTTTGATAAAATTTCCTCAAAATGTCAAAATCCCTCGGTAGTTCTTCCAGGTATAGTAAACGTTCTTCACCGGTGACTCTAGGATTTCTTACACTCTTGTACAGCCTGTCTCCACACATTAAAATAGAATTAATGGAATTTGTTGTGAATGCTCCACCAACAAACTTCCATGCTAGGGCACAAGCCGAGTTTGCAACACATTGAACATTATTACTCCACCTAAACAGCTGCTCGTTATCCTGGTTGAAAGACCCCGACGCTATGCAAACAAAGCCCTTGTCCGGTGAAAGCATTGCTGAAGATAATTATTAAAAAATGTAAAAAAATGGAAGTAACCTACCAATAATAATATTACTACTTAATATGTACTAAATAACTAACTACTAATTTGATAAATGTACCCTGTCAATTTTTACGAGTACCTCATAAAAATTGACAGGGTATAGTTTGTACGGCCGGAAATTATGCTCTGCCGAGTAGGAGTGGGGAAAAAATGCGTAGTAAAATATCTACCAGTGATCTCCCTATCTTCCTGGGTAAGAATGTCACCCAAAGTCGTTGCAAATGCAGAACGTATGAATTTTAAAATGGCAATATTTTTTGTGTTTGAGCCGGAAATAACGCCTCGAACAACCACTCAATCTCTTCTCAGGATACACTGGAATATAATATTAGATGTGATAATGGCAGAACCAAGCACTTGAAAGGAATTAATATAAAGTTTTTTTACCAACTAAAGGGAAATCGTGTTGCCTTAAGGTATCTTTCGTTTCAAGACTAAATGTATATAAATGATAGGGCAACATTGAGTGCAAAAAATAGTGAATGTAGATAAAAGTTTTGGCATAAGACCAGTATATAATTGACAGAAACACTATTATGATGCCAACATTATCAACTCATTTATTTTAAGCGATCCGGTTTCTCATTAGGAAGACAATATGTTGCAGTGTATTCAATGTGAAACTGATTTAATTGATTTGTGAAGTGAATATTAATTTTCTTTTTGAGCCAAGAGGCCTTTTTTTAATCCTCAATTAATGATTATTTTTAGAATATGCAGTGGCTATTAAAATATTTCGAAGCCCCCAGTCTAGTCACAGACACTGGGTCTGCATGAATGTGACAATAACAACTGAATGAGTGGAGGAAAGAGAAGTCATGAAAACCATAAGAAGACGGAACAACCTAACCGGCCTAAAAATGAAACAAAATAAGCTGTTGTGGATCATTATCTAAGGATGGCAAGAACGGAAAGGAAGGCACATTCACAATTGCAAGATATTTACAATAAATTAAATTATCGGTATAAAAATCGCACTGTGTATTGCGGATCCTGCACGATTATTTCCTCATTTATTTGTGTTAAATAGTGTTTTTATTGGAATTTGTCGCTCAACCTTTACATAAGACAAAATATTCCCGGTTATTAAGTGAAATGTAAAGAATCCACTGCAATTAATCTTCATGTGACATGCAAATGAAATATAGGGAGTTTAAGCAACGAAAACATTGATTTCCCTGTGAGAATAATTAATCTAAACCCCATAGGTAACCCAACTCAAACACAAGGTGATCTTGGAAGTCCCTCAAGAAATCACCGCGTTAAGATGAGGACTAACCTTAGTAGTTATCTCAGAGAAAAGCAGAGCTCCTCAACAAACCAAATATAGTTAGCATGTAATGATGACAGTTAAGTGACGTCGGTCATGAGCATGTGCTGTAATTGTTTGGCCCGCGAGGAGAGGGGAAGGTGGAGGGGGGTGTCGATGGGTTAACTGTTGTATCGACAGCCGGGAGTTGTCGCGTAATTAATCAATGGCATATAACGTTTAAATTTAGTTGAAATGAATTCGTACGTTAATAACTCGTTATGGAAAAGGCCAGGAACGACACATTGTAGCAAACGCAGCTGAGATTCATGACGTGATGGATGTTTTTATTCCGACTAAGTCGATTTCTTTAATGTTGACGTCAATACTGGGTCTGTGAATACGATGGAAACCAAGTGTCGCTGTGTTTATTGTTGAATTGAAGTAAAGAGTCGAAGTGAAAATTAGCGACTGGTTCCTATAAAAAATTTTCGTTTAAAGGTACGTTTGAGAGGCGGAAAAAATTACCGTTGTTCATAATCGGATCCGTTGAACTAAATAAATGCACTGTAGAAGAAATGAGTGGAAAATAAAGTAACACATGGTCATTGTTATGAAATAACTTACAATGTAAGGAAGCGTAGAATAACACGATCGAGACATTATTTTAAGACAAATAATTAACTATTTTATAAGGCACACAAGTACTAAATGAGGCAGTGCAATTGCGAAAGATTAGATGAAACGCGTCAAAGACAACTGCGAACTCCCGATATTAATTATTTGTTTTAACGTACCTATTACTAATCTAATCCCCTTGTGTATAATACTTTTACACTAAGCACTTTGATACGTGGAAAACTAAAATTAATGAGTACCCTACGTTGACGTAAGTACATATTGAAATTTGCGTGTACACACTTAATATTGCATTACATCAGTCAATTTATTACGCGAGCTGCATTTTCGAATCGGGTAAATGGGAAGTGAACGCCTGAAAAACTGCAAGACATGCTGTAAAATGAAAAGGACTCTTCAACCGAAAGGCGGGAAAAGAGAGGCCTAATCATCACATGCATCTTAACAAATCATCTTTTTTATAGAGTGAATGGAGTCAACATATACAGATTAACACTCAAAATTAAAATCGACACTGAAGAACACATATTGTAAGCTCCTACCATTAAATATTCCTCGCGCTACGGTGGAAAATCGACTTGTAGAAAATACGAATCTTTTAAAAAAATTGAATAAACCTTTAGAACAAACAACGTTCAATCCAGTTATTAAAGGGGAGAGCAATGTATCTTATGATCCGAATCCTTATATTAGTGGGCGGTGCAAAATGTGACATGCAAAAGAAATAGGAGATATAAATGGTTTACCTGAGGATGAGTCTTGGACCCCCTGGATGTCCCTACTCACACACAAGATTATCTTATAGCACTATAGCACTGATAGCAGAAATGCCGAGAATGAAGTGGCGTTGGTCATCAGCACGTGCTGTAATTGTTTGGCCCGCGAGGAGAGGGAAAGGTGGAGGTCGATGGGTTAATTGTTGCAGCGGTAGTTACCGCTTAATTAATCAACGGCATACAATGTTTGAGACTATGTATTTCAATCGAGACACTTTTTTAATTGTTGGCACGATTCAAGGGCGCGTACGCGTAAATTTGTTGGATAAGAATTCAACATTTATTTAGAATGAATACGTACGTAAATAATTCCAAATGAACGAGGCCACTTATGGATGGTGTCGTTTTATTAGGAAATTGGAATGCACGGTCAAATGGAATGTTTATTTATTTTTAACTCGGTTACAATGGGAATCATAAACAGAACACTAACTACACATTTTAGTGAGGCTTTTATATAAAAAATTAAAATTTTCGTTACTTATCCGCAATGTGCATGTAAAGGCGCATAAAACTCTTAACGTTGAAGGCCATGTAGCCACTAGTAAAGACATGACGGGCATTTCGCAGGGATTAAATATGGTATCATTTTCATAACGTCCCATTTTGGGGATTGTTCGTGAAATTAATATGAAAGATAGAGAAAAGATAATGATGTCATCATATTTACATTTTAGTAGCAACAAGAAGAATTTCTAACGTCAGCAAACTATTTAACCATTCAGAAGCAACACACGAAATACCAGAAGCTTGCGCGCCAACCGAACATAAAAATCCGCCATTTTAAATCTTGTTGGCGGTTTATAGGAAAAAAGGCGTCAATTTCACTAATAACCCATAATTGTCATGTTTAGTAGCATATGCATGCCAAATATCAAGGTCAAATATGCGCTTATAGCAAATAAAAGGGCATTTCACAGCGATAAAAAGAGTTTTCATTTTCAAAGTGTCTGACTTTGGGGGATTGCTGTGAGATAATCTTACATAATAAAAGTAAATTGATGGTACCTTCATTTAGCGCAATTTATTGTCTATAATTAAAATTTAAAACATTGGGAAAATGTTAAAACATTCATAGGCTACACACCGTAATCCAGAAGCCAGCGTTACAAATGAGCGAAAAATACGCAATTTGTAAATTTTTTCGGCCATTTGTAGATATAAAGTTGATAATTTCATTAAGAAACCTTCATAATCATGTAATGCTGCTTATGCATGCCAACTTTCAAGGCTATATGTGCAATAGTAGACACGTGACGGGCATTTTACCGCGATAAACTGTGTTATCATTTTCATAAAGTCAGATTTTTGGGGATTGTTGTGAAATATACTTGAGAGATACGAAAAACCTAAAGGTATTTAATCATACGTCATTTAAATAGCTACAACAATAATTCATAATATTAGTAAAATGTCTTACCCTTCAGAGGCAACACAATGAATTCCAGAGACCTACGCCGCCACTGAGCGAAAAATCCGCTATTTATTTATTTTTTCGCCATTTTGTTCATAGAAAGACGGCGTTTTCGCTAAATGACCATAAGGACCATGTAACGTACCATACGTCTATCAAATTTCACGGTAATATCCCCGCTATTGGAGACGTGACGGCTCCAAACATGTTTGAAAATTTCAAAAATACGACAAATTCCGACTTTGGCGCCTTCTAACTCCGTAACTAACGAACGTAGAAACAAACAGTTTGCGTCATTGTTTAGAAAGCTTAGTTGCCTGCAAAAAACCCGCTCACAATTTTGAGATCAGATCGACCGTTTAGACGCTAGAGCACAAAAACCGGAAAAACCGGGAAATTTTTAACTAATTTTCGTGTTCAGAGACCTCTGGTGAGAAAACTACGAGGCGTAGAAAAACGACATATGGCACGTTTTGTAGATAAATTGATTTGGCTGGATTAATATTCCATCAGATTTGAGATCCGAACTATAGTTCAATAGATATTAAGTGAGAACCAAAGGTCTAATTTTCGAAAACGTCGAAAAACCGCCATTTTTATATTTTTTCGGCGGGTTCCGGTTGGAAATTCCCGGTTTTCGGAATTTTCCCTCCGATGAATTTTTCCATAGAAGGTTCGTGCCAAATTTCATGTTCCTACCCGATCTAGAAGTGGTCGGGAATTTATATACGTGAGTGAGTGAGTCAGTCACACGTCCCATTGTATATATAACGGAGGACTCGCTTCGCTCGGTAAGGGGCTCCGCCCCCTACACCCCTGGACGGCTTCGCCGTTATGTTTGGGTATGAAAAAATTTCCTGAAAAATCGATTTACTTTTAAGGGTTATAGTCTTCGAATTCCATATTGAAGAGTTTTACGTTGGTGTTACGTTTGAGCATCCGCCATTTTGAAAAACGCAGGCGTTGAAGTTATTAAATTTTGCGTACGGACTGTGAAAACGCAATTTTCGAATTGGACCACATGTAACTTCGAAACTACGGGGCGTAGAAAGCACCATTATCAATCGAAGAGCAATGTTATTTCTAGCTTGATATCATGGGGGATGGGTTATTTTCGTTATGTTTTGCGAAACAAAACTACCAGTCTTCCTTTGACTACGCAGCAGGCCAGGGGAACTGCGTAAAGAAAACTAAAAGGATAAATTGAGCGTGAGAATTATATTCGATCGACCGTTCAGTCGCTAGTGCGGGACAACCTCCGGAAAGTTTCGATTTGTAAGTCTTCTATCGAAGCAAGCAATAAAGATAACGACACAGAGTCAACAACCTAATTAAGATCACTCATTCCTTAGCCAAAATTGTGAAAAGCAGTCGTTTCAGGCAGTAAACTCAGGAGCCAGAATGAAAAATTCACGAAAAACAGGGAAATACGCAATTTTATTTTTTTTTGGGGGGGGAGGTAATATTCTCAAAGCAAGTGACAATTATGAAAACAAATTTAAAAAAATATATTGGTGGCAAAAACAATGGAAAAAGAAAAAAACATTCCATGCAATAGCATCGAACCTTGCCCCTCGCATACCGCTCGGGTAGTGGCGAGGGCAGTCTATTGGGTTTAAATGGCTTTCATCTGATTTTTTCAAAATTCTTAGTTTAAGCAATAGCTGCGAGTTAACTGTTAGGGTTTAAAAGATGAGAAAGGTATTGTTCTTGAGGCAATTTTATTAGTAATAAAATGAAACTGTCAAAGAAGAACAGTTAATTACCGTTTAAAAGAAATAGACGGGAAAACACAGACCTGCACCGTCGGTTAGTTTCGAATAGTACGCGTTATTAATTTTTTTTGAGGCTTTTATATAAAAAATCCAAATTTTGGCTTCCTATCCGCAATTTGCTTGTTAAAGGCGCATACAACTGAAATCGTTGAAGGCCATATATGCACTAGTAAAGACATGACAGGCATTTCGCAGGGATTAAATAAGGTATCATTTTCATAAAGTCCCATTTTGGGGGATTGTTGTGAAATAAATATGAGAAACAAAGAATAGTTAATGAAATCATCATAGTAAGCATTTTAATAGCAACAAAAGAAATATCTAACTTCAGTAAAATATTTAACCGTTCAGGAGCAACACAGTAAATACCAGAAGCTTGCGCGTCTATATATATAAAAACGAATGTATGTCTGTGTGTCCTGTATGCATTACTACACCGTTGATCCGATCGCCATGAAACTTTAAGAAGTTGTTGAGTACACTTCCGCGAAGGTTTCGAAGGTTTTAAGTATAAATTTTTTTTAAATTTCGCCCCCCAAGGCCCTCTCAATCTTTTGAATAGTTTTTGCGCAACAACGCCCGACGGGTAAGCTAATAATCCTTACCTCAGTTTTAATCCTATCGTGCTGAAATTTTGCCGAGTAATAGTTCAAGGCAGGAGGAAAGTTATCGGCTACTTTAAAATGATTTCAGGGTCCATAAAAGTCCCATGGCCCTTAGGTGGGCCCTTTAGGCGGGAGTCTCAGGGCCCTTAGGTGGTTCGCGGTACGTATCGGGTTTTGTGCAGTGGTTTCATTTTTTACTTTTTAAAATTATTTCCGCTCAAGATAGAGAGTTGGTATTTTTTTAATTAAATGTCTGAAAGAATGAAGTTTTTAATTATTTCAATTAATTATCCTTTTCACTTCGTAATTGACGGAAAATTGCGTTTTTAGTTGCAGAAACACATATTTTTCAGTGAAATCAACAATACCATATTCGCTTGACAACCAGATTTCGCTTGGAATTCATATTGCTTAGTTGAGCTGATTAGGAATTCTAAGCATTGGAATATGTGCATCGGTTAATTATTTAACTAAAGATAGAGTTGAAATTCATTTTATCGCATATCCGAAAGCATGATACTACTAAAATTAGTGGTATCATGCCCGAAAGAATGAAGTTTCTCTCTTTTTCAATCGATTTTCTTATAAGCATTTTCCTTGTCAACCAAATAAATAAACAAAAATAAAATCTTAATTAACGAATCGCCAAGAAACTTTAAGAAGTTGTTGAGTACACTCTTGCGATTGTTTCGAAGGTTGAATGTATAAAAATCTTTTAAAGGCCCTCTTAATCTTTCGAATAATTTTCGTGCAACAACGCCCGACGGGTAAGCTAATAATCCTAACCTAATTTTTCAAATACTATTAAATTTAAAAATACGATCTTTATTTTAACCAATGAGAGAGGTTCTTATTTTAACCAATAGAAATTGAGAAACCATTGAATTGTAGTGCGCTCGCCCCTGAAGGTTTCTGAATTATTAAATCCATTTTACATTAGGTGGAGCACCAGTCGTTTCAAAATATTAGTGGCACGCGAGCCTCGCAAAAAAGCGAGGAGCGGCAATCAAGCAAGCGAAGCAGATCGTTTACGAGTTGCTCAATCACGTGCATCATAATCATATTAGTGAGACATCATTGGTTTTAAAAGGTACGTCATTTATTTTTGCGTAAAATATATTTTGGTGCAGTGGTCTCTTTGTCTGATTATTTTAAATTCCTGCATTCGATTTTCGTATATCCTTCGCTTTTTCCTAAAATTGTACATTTTAGCTCGAAAATCTTTAATGTTTGTACTGCTTCAGCAAAATAATATTTTATTAACTTGGAAGCCCCAGCATAGGCATGGAATGGAAACTCATGGCATCATTTGTACGTTACAAATTTCTGTGTAGGTACGAGGAATTCATTGGACTGAGTCTAAAAGTCGTTTAGGGACCAATTTTGATTCCGGAAAAGATTTGTGGGTCAAACCATGAAAAGTATAAAAATCAGTGGGGAATTCAGGATGGAGTATTTTATTTTTCAAATTTAGAATATGATCATATGTACTGAAATCAATGAGGTTTTGAAGTAAATTATGGGCTATAAAAGTAGGCAATTGGAGGAATTTTTTACATGTCAATGTGTGTACTTTTTTCATGTTCAGGAATCAGCATACTTTGTAAGTTTTACTCAGAATATTCATTGCACAACCGGTTCAGTTTACAAATTTAAGGCTAAAACTATTGAATTTGTTGAGTGTGTACTTTTTATGTGTGTGCCTGCTAAGAAAGAAAAAGAGGCAATGCAACGCATGCCGGGCACAGTTAGTAATTAATAAATGAAACGCTATTCATGAATGAGGGAATAGACTAGATCTCTGAATGTGTTAATTACTCGATTTAGTGAACTTACCTGAGGCTACTTTCACTTTTAAATTCCTATGAAATGATTTTTTTAAGAGAAAAATTATTTTATACATGAGGATTTAGATTTAGGCTCCATCTGGTGAATTTGTAAATACCGATTAACTGTCTGAGAGAGTGATCCAAAGAAGTGTGGAAATTTTTTGAAAATATATTCAACAGGGCTTTTGAAGTTTTGCCAAAATTATTCTGTAAATTGCCTATGAGTAATACATAAGCAGTGTAAGTTAACAGTTCAACTTAGAGAGCGGAAGACAATAATTAGAGAACAAGGAAAATTATTGGCAAAAAAGTAAATTATTACGATTTTCCATTCATTCTTTTTCTTTCTGTAAATCTCACACGCCTTCCTCAGATTTGGCAGCAATCTTATTCTTATGTGCCTCTTTCTTTTCCCTGACTGCAATTTTCACTTCTTCATTCCACCAAGCATCACCTTTCATTCTTCCTACCACTTCTTTTCCACATACACTTTCAACACATTCTACAATCACTCTTTTCAAACACTCCGACTCATCATTCACATCCTCGTTTCTGATATGCTCGTCCCATTCTCTCTGCTTCAACGATAGAGTATCCTCAAGCATGAATCCATACCGCATTCTTACCTCACTGTCTAGCAACCTCTCCACTTTTACTCTCAACTGCTTACGCGCAACATTCTTCCTTGGCACCCACTTTCTGCCCAGATTCACTTTGGAGAGTCCAAATAGTGGTATGTTCCACATTAAGCACCCCTCATCACTCTCGTGTCCCTCACTAACTCCCTCAATCTCTCATCATACACAACGACATCAACCATGCCTTTATAATTGCCCCGTTGCCAAGTATACACGTGTATTCTCTTATGTTTAAACCATGTATTCGACACAAACAATCATTTTTCCAAGCACACACTCAATAAGTTATCACCATTATCATTCACTCGAGTGTCACCAAATGGTCCAACCACTCTGTCAGATGCATCCCGCCTCACACCAACCCAGCCATTCATGTCGCCTAATACAATTATTCTCTCACCAGGATCACAATCATTCAAAACCTTTCCTACTTTTTCTCAAAACTCATCTTCCACAGTGTCACTCTCTACATACACAATCACAACTCTCCTAATACCTACTTTCATGAGAATCCAGAGCAATCTAGGGGATATTAGCTCGCACTTCCTTACTAGTAACTTAGCTCTCTCATTAAGAATAAGTCCTACACCTCGACTGCCGTGTACATTATCGTCAACTCCTGACCACAGACCATTGCCATGTACAGTAACAACATCCCGCCCCTTGCGCTTAGTTTCACATACACGCAAAACATCGATTCGCCTCACTTTCATTTCATTCAACAACTCATGCTCCTTTCCATATGCTCCTCTCACGTTCCAAGTATCGATAGTCCAGTTCGTATTGCTATGTCCGTATCTTGATGGGCCAACCTTATTCAGCTTCCGCCGCCCATCGTGGCTTCGGCCGTCCGAGGCTACTCTGTGAATCTTAGGAGTACAGTTGTAATAGAGTATGCAAGGTACCAGCCTTCGCAGTATCCGCACCACGTGCAGCTTTCCCTGCTAACGGTTGCGGCGCACGACTGGTCAGTTTTGGTACATTTTCGCCACTATTCAATAAGAGAAACCAAAGCATAGTAATACCCTAGGCCCGCTTTCACTATTCTACTCAAGCTGGGATATCCTTTGGTGCGTTGTACGTTGTGAAAGGATTACCTTGAGAGCCAGCATACCGTTGTGCAAAATTTTGATTGCGGGTGACTCCGTTAAAGTTTAATCCGTGGCTAGTCCCTAGTGGTGATTAGAAATCAGTCAGCATACCGTTGCCCACGACCCACCGCTACGAGGTATATGCGGTATACTGACGCACCGGGTCACTCCTCAGAAATCCGCTTGTTAGTCAATGGAGTATAAATTGGAAATGTGCACCATCAAAGGTTATACGATTGCTGCGACCCTAAAGAATCTATTCCTCTTCAAATAAGTCGTAATATTTTTACTTCTATGAAGTTTAAAGTTGTATGTGCCCTCCATGAAGATATTAACAGACTTTTGACAAGGTCATAAATTTCATCTCATTGTGCTGAGGGATTTCCATGGATTTTGGAAAGGGACAATATAAAGCTTTATTTAGAGCGAGTGGAAAAGCTTAAAATGTTTGCATAATTCTCTCAACCTGAGTCATGTGTGCACATGACCACAGTAATTGATCATCGAGAATTAAGCTGGTATTTATATAAAGGATGAGGATGCTTATTAGCCTAATAATCAATCAATCCCCCTCCATTCTCGATTTCTTGACCAAATCTCTGAGATATGGAGTTGCCCACATTTTGGCATCATCTTACTGGGTCCACTTTCCCATTCTTCCTATATTTTCTAAATTTGGGGTCATTTTGCGTGGGAGAGCTAAAAAACATTTGTTTCTCGCATTTCCCTCGTAATGAACGCCCAAATACTTCGTATGGATTTGAGGTCTGAGCTTCGTGCAGCCCGCTCCATCTGTGTTACATGGTTTGTTTTGAAACATCTAGAATTTTGACGTTAGTGAACTTGCAAATATTCATATACTTCTATTTCCTTTCTTAAGTATCAGTGTGACGTTGGCTATTATCCAGTATTGGGGCACCTTGCCTTCGGAAAATGATTTTCTAAATATAATTTCTAAGAATAGTGCAATCCATGGCGCTTGAGCACACTCCTTGAGCACACTCCTTGAGTACACGTGAAGGTATTCCTTCTGGTCATTGGGGACTCGTTACTTTCAATCGAACGCAGTTGTTCAGTTATTCTATTACGATATGGTACTTTGTTCACAGTTTTTATTTCAGGTCGACCGGTTTCGTCACATAGGCGACATCATCAGGTACAAAATTTTAAAATGCTGTTTAAAATTTTAATCGAGTTTATATTTACTTAATACCCTGATAAAATATCTCATAGCACATGTTGCTTAAATCAAATATAATGACTGATTTATGAACCATTTTCCCAGCGTCCCCTTTTTGTGACATAATGGCACATAAATATACACAACAATTTCTGAAACATATGCATAGTAAAGGTAAAACAATCATATTGACAGATGGTAATGTTTTTGTTTCATTAAAATCCCTCCATTACATCACCATTTGCGTATATGTCAAGATTTCCGGAGGAATATGAAAACAGGCGTTTCCTGGGAAATTAGGCCAAGTTTAAGCCTCCGTATCTAAGTAACGGCTAAGGCCTAAGGTAAATGGCTTACCATTTCATAATCATCAATTGTTTATGAGTATATGAGCCAAGTTTCAGGTACTGTCTTAAAAAATTTATATTGGAATTTTGTCCAGCATTTTTCGATTTCCGACCACTCTTCCTCTGTGGAAGATAACGTTACGTGTAAGCACTAATAGGGGCCATATCGCAGGGTCAAGGTTTGAATCGCTGTCAAAGCGAATGATTTTTCCTTTAAAGTAATAATGAGTATTACCTAAATCTTTACAATTGGAGTATGGCCATCACAGCACACAAGAATGTTTTGCAATTATAGTACGCTTGGATAGATAGATTATCATAAATGACAATAAAATGACAATTTGACAGCATTTTCCCTCGTTGCGTGCCCATGTCGGCCATATGGATATACCGCAAATGTCACCAAGGGAAAAGTGACTCACCTCGACCGAGATTTGAACTCGAATCCTTCGATGTTACGCCAAGTTCTTTGGAGTAATCAGACGAATAAAGGGTGCCTTATTTCTTGGTGGGATATCCACTGGAGAAGAGGACTTCGCTCAACTGGCTCAGGGACTCGATGCCGAGCGACAGGGTTCTAGTTTCTGTCAAGACGAGTAATTTTTCCTCCGAGGGATTTCTGATTTGGAAATAGAGTGTTTATGAAAAGAACGATCAAATCGCAAAGAAAACTGTTGGCAATGAAATCACATCTACATCTACATAATATTCCACATACGCCAAGTGATCAAACGAATGACCAGTAGACTGATCATTCGTTTGATCACTTGGCGTGAATAACCGCCTGAAGACATGCTGCACCTTATGATGCACTTCGAAGAAGTCTTGAGGGCGCGTGGCGAACGAGGTGCGGCTGACTCGGCAGTCACTCGAGGAATACATCACTGGAATTCATGGGAGTGAATAAACCCTTCACCTGGAATGGAAATTATTCCAAAAGAATTTACGAATCGTGGATGTGACTGCTGTATGATACTCTCTCAAAGTGGAAAAGTATGTTTTCATAAAATGATATCGGTGTCAGCGTTATTCGCCTAACAAAAAGTTTCCATGCAATGTCCGCAAAAGTGTGATTTTTATGTTCCTGACTCACTCGGACGCCATCTAACGAACTTTTCCAGCAAGCTTTGATAGAGCACCGTAATTAACTGCACCAGTATTTCTTGCGTCGCCCGCTTGCCTCTTGCGATTGATGGCGCTGCTTCCCAAAGCGATAAACTCGACTCACGAGAGCGCGGGACTCACTATACAAATAACATACCTTATAATCGGATGGTCAATCTGTCACCTTTCTCTCGACATTGCCAACTGTAAAAATTCTATTCCTCGTTTAGCGAGAAAAATTAGTTGATAAAATGAAGACCCATATGTTCCCGGTTTTCTCGAATCACCCTTCGTTAAAATTCTGGTCACAAGGAACAAACGTTGAAAATATTCATTCCTCAATAGAAAAAATTGTGACTGAAAAAGTCTGCCTAAGGAACCCAAAATTGGCTCTTTCCGAGGAATGACAATATTTTTCATGAAAGATGAATAATATATCTTGGAGGATTGACTCTGACTTATTTTGACAATTATTTTACGCACTCATTTTCGTAACGTGAGAAGTTGTCATTGGTTGTTTTAACGTTGAATTTTGTTCATAATTAGTTTGCAAGTTTCGTAAAGGGTCCAATTTACAGTGACTTTATGTTACTGTGTAAAGCGTAAAATTCTTAAATACTAGATAAGGTTCAGGAAATGAGGATAAGTAGAAAATGAATTTAGTTTATGCGCATTTCAATATGAATTAGGACCAAGTTCCGTGTTGTCAATGTACACAAATGCTCATTTCAGGATTATTAAGCATAATCTCACCTGAGTACGAAGCGATTCAGACCAGTGATGTGCATTACACTTCTCTTCAGAAAATAGTTCACAGGAGTCAAGTTCACATACCTCAGCGTTTCTCAAAATCGCATGATTCTCAGGAGCTCCATCCGCGGCAGTAGAGAAAATAATAAAAAATCCAAAAAATCAAATTTTGGCCTCCATTTAGAAAATTTTCTATTGTTTTGTTTAAGATCCATGAGGTTATGAGCATCCATATTTCCGTCTATGTATCGTGTGCAATATCCCCCACAGGGCAACGATATAATTTAGCACTATGATATTCCTTTGGACTCGACGAGAAACTTAAGCTTCGCGAATTACTCACTCATTGAGTGAAAAGGTTTGGGAACCGCCGACTTGAGCCAACTATTTACTGTCACGTCGGTTGCCTAGCGCCAAGGATACAAAGCTGCCCCCTTTCATGAAAATCCCTGTTTTCTTGTGGAATAAAGCATTGCTTTCGTGAGAATCCCTTCCCTCATTGCGGACCTGGACCATATCATTTGCGGAGGAATCATGATTCCACAAACTTGGAATAGTGGCAGTTTCTTACTTCAGCGTTTTTTATTTAGGACAGGGATATATGATGTTAGGTAGGAGGGGGAAATATTCCCCCTGCCCGAGAGATCAAGGCAACAATGACAGAGGCAGTGTTTAAGAGTAAACTTCATTGCACTAATAAGCATTTTTAAATAAACTGAACTGCTTCAGGCGTGACTTGGTGGAACTGCATTTTGATGAAAATAAATAAACTTTGTATAGTCATCACAAAAAATTTTAAATCACCGACCCGGGTGTCATTATACACCGTAGACACCATCAAGGACCTTGATGTGTAGTTTTGTGTGGACTATACATAGTGTACTTATTTTCATCAAGCATTTTTAAGTTTGCAAATAAAAACATTGCCTCTGTCCAACTCGCCTGAGCCGTGTCTTTCGGTAAGGAGTCGCTTCTTGTGTATCTGGTTGTGGAGAGGAAGACACCCGAACGAGCGGCGTTCGGCGGAGAGTAAGTCTATCACGGCCGTGGATATGTCGTCCGTTCCCCAGTTCCACTTTCCACGACCCAACATTAGCAAAGCGGCTTCCCTCACCCCCTTCAGATTCTGCCGCTTGGTTTCAAACAGCCTCCCCTGATCCCTTGTTCAATCGTGGGCACACTCCTTCTATAGTTGGCGCAGGTTAACGCGGCATTTGTTAATTTGTCAAGTGCGCAGTTAATGGCACTGGCTTGATCTTTGGTATAAGAGTTAAGATACGAGTAGAGGTATAAAAGAGGTAGAAAATGCGATTTAGAATAGATTGATCACCTAGTTTGCTCTCAGTTGCATGAAAGACGATATTCGAAGAGTTGTGACTGTGGCACGTCAACGCATGTCAGAGGATAAGGGAGAGTGTGAGAGAGTGAAAGGCGAATGATGAGAAAAACTGAGAGAGGTACTGAATACATGTGACTGACAGATTGTATTGGGTGACGTGAATGGCTGAGTTGACGAGACGGGATGCATCAGAGGCTGTGGTTGGGCCATTTGATGGGCCATACCAGTGAAAGTAATGGTGAGAGTAATTGGAAAAAGGATTCCCAATGCACAGTTTAAACGTAAAAAAACTCAAACGTATTCGTGGAACAGGGATAAGATAGGGTAAGATTATGATTGATATCACTATGAGTATAATGAGAAATTGATGGCATAATTAATATTAAACATGGGTGAAGAAGGGCGCTTCATGTGTGGACCAGACCGCTATTTGGTGGACTCACCAGTGGAGACGGGTGGAAAAAAGGGGTTCAAGGGAAGAGAATCGCTCAAAAGATAAAGAGAGTAACAGTGAAGAGGTAATCAGACAGCGAGGTGAGATTGCATAATGGACGCGTGCTTGAGGAATTGCCGTATTCGAAACAGACCTATTGGGGATGTGGAGGAGGAGAGGTGCGTGGGTGAGTTGCGAAGGAAAAACTGTAGAATTTACAGAGAGAGGACAAAGTGACGAGGGATGGGAGGAAAAATGAAAGGCGATGCGTGGTGGAATAAAGATGTACAAATTGCAAAGTATGGAAAGAAAAAGACGCGTGGATGAAAATAATTGCAGCCGTATCTGAGGAAGAGCGAAGGAAAGAATGAGATGAATGTAAAGAGAAAAGGAATGAATGCAAAATCGTTGTGAATGATAACAAGAAAAGATGCAGGCTTTGGGAATGAGCCCTACGAATTAGCATGCAATTATGCCAGTATGGACGAGGAAATGAGTAAGAGCGAATTAGTAACTGCAGGAAGGGTATTGAAAATGTAAATACTGCAAGACTAGATGGACTCTCCACTCAAATGCTTAAGCGTAGTTGCAAAATACTCATTAGTCGCTTGTATGAACTGTGTAAATTACACTTATAGACTTTGATTATTCCAACATGATTAGAAGAATGCGGTGATAGTTTTAGAGTACTAAATGAAGAATGAGAAGCCGGAATGTAAAAAAATTATACAGCGATCAGTTATTTGATTATTCAGCGAAAAGTGTTCAAGAAAAATAAAAATGGGAAGAGTAAGGCAGAAAGCTGTCGAGGATGAGATGGATTGGGAGTACTCTACAGTTTGTTTCAAATAGTGTAATTCAGTCGTTTCAACAAGTGCTTGAGAAATGTATTGACAGCTGAAGAGAAGTATAGTGTACGTGTGCGGATTAAATATAGGCAAATAAATGGCAATCAGCTGAGGTTGGTTCCAAAGAACTGTATACTGAATGATGCGTTAGTGAATGTAAATTCGACACTATGAATATTGTAAGTAACCAATCTATACGTAACGGATGTAACATTTATACTTAATAAAAAGTAACTTTTCTTTCAGATACTTTTACAACCCGTCTAAGGACAGAAATGGAATGTAGGCAATTTTCTGCTCAGTAAGCAGAACAGGTTTAGGTTCCTTTTTATTTGAATTTATAAAAGTACAGTAAATAATTCTGACGCGCAGGAGCCGCTACACAATTCTGAGCATGTAATTTCGGTAAGTGAGCGATAAACAACAATTCTGTTCCTCAAATATATTTTATCAAACTAATAAAAACCGTTTCTGCGACGCGTGAAATTAATCTAATTTGTAGACAATAATTTGCATTTGATATTACAAAAAAGTTATTCTGAGAAATTGATTCAGTTGCGAAACGGACGTGAAACTGATTTTTAAAACGAATGTTACACAATTTTCATCCTCTATATAAAACACTGTAAATAGTGTTTTACAATCTGCAATCATCTATTTTATATTTTATTGATGCACTAAACATAATGCCTCTTCAATCAATCCACATATTAAGCACACCTTTGTTAAAAAATTACACTGAAAAATACTTTTCCTGCGTTTTCACTACTTTTCTTCATATATCCATATTGAAATTATGCTCAGTACTTCTCCACAATTATTTTATTCGGACGACGCGTTTTACAGCTTGCTGCATCGTGGTTGATACACTATTATCGGTATACCGTGATTCCTAGCTGTTTATTTGAATCAGTTATTTTCAAATTGACGTCAATGCGGCCGAATCAGGACTCGATATCCGTAAAATGGTATACTCGATTGTTTTTAATACTGTGGATCTAGATTTACTGAAATACCATTACCAACTTCTTTAAATTAACAGTAATTATAGAGTGATTTGTGCATTACCGCGATAGACTTCATTTAAAACCTCTCTCATAACTCGTGTTATGACGAATAACACAATAAAGGCACTACTTTGGATAATCCCATATCATTTAATTCAATTTAAATTGCACGAAAATACAAATTATTATTTACCGAGGACGTTGCTACTCCCAAAGTTCCTCCTATCAGTCTTTCAGCATCTTTGAATTTGATCAAATCAGTCGCGCTAATTAGGTCATTTATAGTTTTGCGAGTGTTAAATTGTGCCAACTGAAGTCAAAAATTCAAGAACAGCTAACCCTAAGTTTAACGGGTAGGTAGTATCTAACAATAAAGCGAGTGCAAATAAGTGGCCGATGCATAAAATCATCAGAAATGTCTCCCCGTCATCATTATCCTCTCCCTCCCCTCCTTATTCTCCCTTATACGTACTCACTTCACTTCCCACACCCCACCCACCCACCCCCAGTCCGAATCCTCTCCTTAATTAATCGCCAGGGTGCACACACAAAGGGCCGATGTTTATCTCGTCCGGGTGGTTCCTCGAACTAGCCGTATTTCAGCCCCATATTTAAAGAACGCTTTCTTATACCTAGTGTGCACGTCATTCTTTTTCGCATCGGCTGCTGATTCACGCCGTCCCTTAACCCGAACACTCGTAACCCACAATCATTCAAATTCAAACTTCATCACTACCTTAAACACACAGAAATCTAATTCTAATTCGCTTTGTCGATGTATATCACTGTCACATATTCTATATCAAAATTGTCAAAACAAAAATTTGTGTTGTGTTTATAATGTCTTTGTAATATCTAAGTGTGTTTAAATACCTTTATCATTTTGTAAATTTAAATTTGCATAATATTTGTAATTATTATTCACTTTATTGGTTTTTATTGACTGACTTTTATCATTACCTAGTTTATTAATTTTTTTAGACTGTTATTTTTCATTAGACTTTTATTATTAGACTTATTATTGATTGACACAATAAATACTATGTTGAATCACATCATTGAAGTTTTGTTGTTAAATATTTATGTGAAATACTTGGTTATATTTCTTTCTATCTCGATGTATTGTATTTTCATGTATGAAATGTGCTCACCACATATTGTATTATTGGTGATCTTAAGGGTATTTTGCCCTGAGTAAATTAACTGTATTATTAATATTATTATTACCTTACCGGACCGGATAATGTTATTCACTTTTCAGGGAGCGATTACTGTAAACCTATTCGGGATCATATCGGTCGGTGAATAATGTCGAAAACTTTTTAAAAAATGTTTATCCTGAATATCATCCCCGATTGAAAGTGAATGTGTCGTATTGATGGTTCTCACTTGTGTGTACGCAATGTGTTAATCAAATCAGTTTCCGCGGAGAAAAGCAGCCCTGGTGATCCGACCGTAGAAAATTGACCAAGGACGAGGGTTTCAAGGAACTCACTTGCCAATGATTCTCGCGATTTTCCTTCAATTTTACGATTCCTCTCCAATGAGAGGGAAATTATTCACCACGCCACGAAACTATACACTCTTACACTTGCTAAAATCAAGAGATGTACACAGATAAACAATAATAAAGATATATACAAAACATTAATCCTTAGCGCGGCTTCGAATGGTACAGAAACACTGATATTGACGCATAGATCATCAAATATGCCAAACGTATTTGAAATAAGGGTACTAAAAGATTACACAGAAAACATATGGCTCTGTGGAAGATAATACCGTGGAGGAGAAGATACAATGATGAGCAGTACGCGGGTAATCTATAGATGCAAATAGGTGTTGTCATTCGGTGATGGAAGCCTTTCCAACTTCCTAAAAACCAAAAGACTACGTTGGGCAGGGCCTGAACAAAGGATGGATGATAATATGACCTTCGTACCCAAAATTCATATCATAATTTCAATATTTAACGACATTGAAGTTAAAAATTACCTTTGAAATTTATATTACGAAGATGATTGATGTCTCTTGTTTTGAAGTGTGATGGGGGAAGATTCCGCAGGGATATATTTTTATAGGACAACCGTCGTAAGGATAAAACGAGTAGACGTTCAAAAAAACTTTTAAAAATTTACTAACATGCTCTATAACTTCGATTGGATTTGTAGTACGTTACGTTGCGAGGTGCGTCAAGCAATCATAAAGACATATTATAATAAGGATTTGCATCCATTAGGCTCTTAAACAGTGCATAGCAGATCAACAACGTTTCGAATAAAAAATCCCAAGTTTCAGAATTCCACAAAGGATTGTTGTTGAATTTTTTAGTAAGTCTTTTGATTTGAACTCAATCAGCTACAGTTTTCCGCATCTCGTTAGTCGATGGAAACTGTCTTAGGCGTAATATTGCTCTGGACGGGATGTGTCCAGTCCACGGATTGTAACTGCGAGTGGTCGATCGAAGCATCCGACATCCAGTGCGAGAAATTTCTCTCCACCGTAGTTCACTTTTCTCGCTATTGCAATCAAAGAAAAGCGAATGTCGCCAACTTGCCATTGCAGAAATGGTACTACACTTGCGACGGATGGTTTATCCTTTCCGCAGGAAGTCAACTTTAAAAAAGTCGAAGAACTGGGTTATGTTATTAAGCAAAGACCAATTTTGCTGCCGTTCTTTTTACCCATCATTCTTGAGAGTTTACGGTTCGAATTAAAATCTGCTGCGCCAATCACTAGATTCAACCTACCGCAAAAAGATAAGAAAATTCCGGTCGGTAAATACTGCCACCTGGCGTTGGCGTCAACAAACCGCTAGCGGAGTGCCGATTTGCTTCCTTTGAAGAAGATAAGAGAAGGGTGGAGGGCGGAGTGGCGCGAAAGATGAGGCGCTGGAATCACTGGGGAAGAATACAGAAAAAAATACACAGCAATGCTCAGTCGGACATTTTTATTGAAAGAATGACTCTAGTTTTGGAAGTAATTCTACGTGTAAGTAATACACACTTGAAAATTCACTTCTTCAGTAGCTCTCCTACTCAAAGCATTCAGTCGAGGGTAAAATTCCGTTATTCGTCGTTCTATAGTCAGGGCACCGATACTTGCTCGGGAGTGGAGAACACTAACGGATGCGTTAGAAGGAGACCACGGAATGAGGATTATCAGTCCGGAAATCGAACCGAAGGCTTTCTCTGGCCGGCGAATGTGTGGACAGCGTAAAGGAATTTTAATACGAGATCCAACAAGCCTCGAATGGTTTTCCTTTCCGAAGGAGGCACCAAATACCTATTCGCTATGGCTCATGAATTGGTCCAGTATTGTGCTTTCGTAATTAACAAGTGCTCTTGTAATTATTTATTTTCGCTAAGCCTTTAACTAAGAATTTTGCATGGCTTCATCCAGTACGTAAGTGAAATTACCTATTGGTACCTATTGGTTACCTATTCTGGTATGTCCATTGTCTAGTATGACAGACCCACCGTCGTTTTAGTTTCGTCGTCCTCGGGGACGTTAATTTGTATATGTCTCTCGAGTTCTTTAATTGTGCTTATATCAACATCTGGCGGTCTCTAGAATGCCCAGACGTAGATGCTAGTTCCTCTCATTGATGGACCATCGTCTACTTTCCACTAGAATTTTTAAAGATTAACCTTCGCTCTTGTAACAATATTTTATAGCAATGAAAACTCTTCCGGTCCTAACAATTCTCTTCTTTCCTATGGTAAGCGAATGATTTTTGGAAAGTTTCACAATCTGCCATACCCTTAAGTAAGTTAATTTCAATGACTACAACTATACCTGAATCATTGCTTTCCACGGAATTGTAGAATAGAACTATTTTCTTTGATCAATAGCGGTTATCTACCATTGCAGATACTGCTGCCGCGAGACTCGAGACTTTCTCGTCCCGTCTCGAATCTCGTCTCGTTTTCGAGACGAGACCGATTATTGACGAGACGAGACAATACCACATCCATGAGACTCTCAAAAGTCTCGAAATACAGATATGTATATGTAATTGTTAGTATTTGGTGTCACATAATCCATGAAATAATGTCCTTCAGCTAATACGAAAAATGTCACGTTTTCCTGAAGTGTTGAATTTGCAACATAATTCAATGATAACTTTGCGATAAATTAGCGAACTATTAAAATTATTTTTTGCCGATACTGCTCTTTCTGATGGCTTTACCGTGATTTCTGGAGCCAAGTAAAGAAGTGTTATTGGCATGCTACATTTCCTTATTACTTACTATAAATATCTTGGAAAACTAATCCAGCAAAAAGTGCAAATTTTTTTAAACAGTTATTTTCAGCGCTCACTTCTACGGCAAAAATATCAAGGATTATTCTCGCATATGGTGTAAAGTATCGCTCAGAGGCACTTTAAATCCTGCTTATAGCTTTCCTGCTACTTAAAAAGGATGACACAATTCCGGATTGCTACTCACACATCACCTCGGCGAAAGATGGATGTCAGTCGAAATCACTATGTAATACCTCTTCCTGCATGATATATCTTCCTAGGTTAGGTGAGGGTATTTAGCATAATGTCGTTAAATTTTATCGAGGATGTTACGAGAAAAAAATTTCTATATTTCGCTTTCCTTCGTCTTTAATTGTTTTTATTTGCTTATATATTGCTAACTATAATTCGATTCAATAAAAAAGTCCACTACTGGAGCATCTAACCGGTATTTATTCATCGGCTACTCATCCTAACTCCATTCACCCCACTTTTCCCCCAGACACCTAGCTGGTACTCCATTTCAACTGCATTCAGTCCATTCTTAAAGAGGCAGGATACTTCGCAAAAAAATCCGTTTGCAGACTGTCGACTTTTACACTGCTACGGTGGATCGGTGGCAGATACAAAAACTACATTTTTCACGATTCGCTGTAAAGATGCAGCTATGTCCTAAATTATCTTTTTTGTGTGTTATTCATACCTTATTGAAGCAATATACGTGTTTATTGAGTCTAAATCAACCATTTTCAACCACCCTATAGATTTAAAACAATGTCCATGTCTTTCTAATCTCACTTTACGAAATGTCTCTCACTACAAAGCACAGCGAGAGTGAAACATCATCTCACTATCGAAAAAAGTGAAATAGAGAAAAAATTCATTTTAGTTTCAGAATGATGATGGAAATAATGAATTTGGAAATGCAACAATTGATTGGACAGCGCAGAAATGCCTCCATTTCCGATTTTTTGATGATGATAATGATGACACTCAAAAATGTTTCAAGATATAGAATTCCACCGTTACACTTACTAAAAGGAAAAAGTTGCGGCAGATGGCTCTTGACAGTTAGAAAAGAATAGAAGGCGGTGTTGCAGCTGCTGAAGCAAAATAAAGCCAACTTGTTTTCCACCATCGATGACTGCACATCCATAGCTGAAAAATCGTACTACGGAATCACGACTTATTGCATAGACGAGAATTGGGAGGATCAATCTCTTGTTATTGACTTAGTTCATTCCAATGGTAATCACAGAGGAAGGGATATTGCTGAAGCATTATGAATACCCTAAAATCCTTAGTACTTTCGCACAAGCTACAAGGAGTTGCCGTAGAGAACGCCTCCGAAAATACTAAATCCATGGAGAAACTCGGCAAGATGGCTACAAGTTTTAATAGCACTGATCAGAATCTTAGATGCGTGGGCCATATACTTAACCTTGCAGAAGATTTTTTAAAAAATATTGTCTCTGAAGGATAGGGTTTCAGAAGATCAGCTTCTATTAATTGACCGTTATGATGAAGATTTCGAATTTAAAGAAGAAAATATAACTTCAATCTGTCATAATAAGATATTTATTTTAAAATATTTAAAAAAAGTGAGCAGTTGCGAAATAAACTCCGCATCCCTTGCGAAGCTGCAGGGAAACAATCACTAACCCCTGTAATAGATGTCCCAACTATGAGGAATTGAACGGACTACATGACTGAAACAGCGCTTATCATAAAGGGAGGTATTTTAACCCTATGCGATAGTATCAGAGAACTGAAACGCCTCAAAATCAGTGGAATGGGAATAGCCACAGCTTGAAAATGCGCATAAAGTATAGAATAACTGTAGAGTTCTGATGATTAAATAAGGAGAAAATAACGTTACCCTTCCACTCGTTACCGTTACATTTAACTTGTTGTTGGATAACTTAGAACAAATGTTGGAAATAGTGGACAACAAGCCTGGGAGAAATGAAAGTGGTGAAAAATTGTTGCTCGCCCTTCATGCTGCTCGGAAAGAGATGTTAAAGCAATCCCGCCGGACGAACTGGATTTATTGCGCGGTATTAATATTAGATCCCCGTCATAAATGTGAAACTCTCCATGATGCCATGGGGGAAAAAGATAAAGGAAAAGTCCCAATTGAAATTTTAAGTAATGTCCAAAGTCTATCGCAATAAGTATTCCACTCGAATGCAGTCCGCTCAGTCAAGATCGATCGAGAGAATCTTGAGAGGTCTGCTTTGGTAGAAAGTGATGAGGACGACCTGCTAAATGTATAGTCTCTGTATTAGCAGGCACGACTCACTGATACTGAGAGGAATGTTTTTTCGACTAAACTTTTCCCTTTATTTACTAATCGTCTTTTAAGTTTACTTGCCTTAACTGTTTTGATTATACCGATCAGAAAAATTTAATTAATGACCGCATTTTTATTTAATTTTTTTGGCATTTCAATATTTTTCATAATGGTCAACGGTTTTAGTAGTTTTACCCCTTTCTCATTCACCCCAGTATGAAGAATTGAGGAAAGAACTTAAGTACTATCATCAAAAGTCAAGATTCCCTAGTAAAGTAAATATCTTGACTTGGTGGAAGGCAAATGAGCCAACCTATCCAGTGCTGACGAAAATGGCGAGTGACTTCCTTAGCATTCCCGCTACATACATACATACAGCGGGAAGATTGTTCCGACGGGCCGCATTGACAATGAGAAAGCATAGAAACTCCTTGGGCCACGAATCTGCCAGAAGTTTACTCTGTGTGAACTCGTAGGTGACGTGTAATTTGGCAAGTCAAATTGAAAAACGTATCTTGAATTAACTGTTCAAAACCTGAAAACTATTCAAACTACTATTTGAAGCAAAAATGTTCATTCTTTCTTTAACCATTTACCTTATTTTTATAGATACATTTTTGCTATCTGTGGATTTCTATGTACTAACGTTGTAAACACATAGCCACTTTCACCAATTTTATATTTCACTTTGCCAGTTTATTCATTAAGTATCAACAAAATCATTGATTGTACATTAAGTTTGATGTATTTGGTGTCCAATAATTAAATTCCATATAAAAGTCATTATCATTTTGAGTGCACCGATTCAGTGATTACGGACGTAAAGGAAACTGGGCTTCTATAGTACTTTATTTTAGAGGAAACGAGACGAGACGAGAGTATCGCACGAGAATCGAGACGATGCCTGAGTTCAGCAAACGAGACTGAGATGAGACAGGCTCAAGTCTCGTCTCGTCTCGTGGCAACACTAATTGTAGATTATTAGTTTAAGGCGTAACTTTATGAAATTTTTTCACCTGATGAAGATGACGCTGAGCACCGAAACCAGGGAACAAATAAAAAATGAATGAAACAAACCAGGGTCATTCCAAGTGAAATCATGTGGATAAACAATGGTATAAGTTATCACCATTGCGGAGACTACTTCTACTTGGATTGACTTCTTAGAATGACTAATTATGTACTAATCATTTTACTCGAGAATAATGTCAATTGATTAAAAACTCTTCTTTGAAGTGGACCATTTCATTTACGATTCTGACCTTGGACTCTCATCTGAGTCTCTTCCCTGAAGTTCCAAATAATAACTGTTTTCTGTGATGCCTATTGTAACGTCCCACTAATTGACCAACTCTACAGCCTACCAACCTAGCTATACGCCAATTCATCAAATTCTTACAGGTGTTTACTTGGTGACAAATTCCAGGCACCTAACCAATTTATTATTTGTTATATTGATAAAATACTCCAATACTTGAAGTCAAAATACATTCACTCAGTAGAGATGTCTCAGGAGTCCACTTATACGACTCGATTGTTGGGAAACCAATTCATCTGAGTGTCTGGTTACGGAATTTTATTTCCTAATAGTTAAAGCGAGCCATCAGGGAAATAAGTATTTTGTTAACTATTCAATTTAAAAGCTACAATCATTGATCATTTCGACTTACGCTGTCACGGTCCAAGAATGAGGAGGATCGATCCGTTTCGAGCCATCGCTGCCAATCGAAGTTCCGCTTCGGGAAACAGAGGCGAGGATTTAGGCGGTCGGAACAATTTTCGTCCCTTGGCATAAATGAACTTATCATCCATCTGTATTTGTATCGATAACAGTGAAAAAAGCGAGTCGCCGATTTGGTTAAATGGAAATTTATGCTTTTTTAACATATGTAGTCTTGATAGAATTCAATACCTAGAAATATCTAGATTCTGTATCAACAGAATTTCTCCTAAACGCTAAACAATTCGTTAAGTGCAACTATAAAGGTGTCTAAGAAATATTAAAGTGTCACTTTGAGTAAAATACATGTTTTCCCTTGAATTTCGCTTAAATTTTGAACTCTACGCCGTCAATTCAAGTCACAGCAATTTTTCAATTATATGGTGAACATTTAAAAATATATATGGAAATGTATCATTTATATCACTACATGCCTTTCCATCGTAAAAAAAAAACTTAAAATAATTGCGTTCCAACATTTTTTTCATCTTGAAAAGTTATAAAATTGCGCAGGTAATGACTCACGGTTACCAACTTAAAGTGGTTCAATTGAAAAAGACACAAATGTGGACTCCTTCATATTCTGGGAACTTAGAGAAATACATGTTCTCTTTGTAGTATGAACCAATAAAGGCTATCAATTCCGCGCTATTTTATCTTGCAAATTATTCTTGAAATTTCATGGGAGTGCTCAATGGGAGAAACAGAGGACAAATAGAATATATTCCTATCTAAACTGAGCGCCATTTTAATGGAAAGATGTATTATGATGCCAAAATTTCCGGTTCATTGTTTGAAGTAAAAAAGAATGCTTCTTGCTGTCTGAATTTTTAGAGTCATTGCGTAATTAGTGCGAGTGGTGAAGTCAATGTTGTAATTGCAAGGAAATGGCGTTGCAGTCGGCGTCATTGTCCATAAAAATGTTTCATTAAAAATATAATCGAAGAGTAAATGGCATTTTTTGCATTGAATTTGGTATTCAATGGCTGACGCTATTGCTTCGGTGCAATGAGGGACTTTTTAAAACCGTCCGAAAACTTTTTGGGATATGCAGTGTCTGTCCTGACTCACAGGGTCGCGGTGGAAGCTTCTAAAGACGAGGGAGGATTTGAGGATCGATGGAAAGGAAAAAGTGAAGACGCTCAGGGCGAAGGATGAACGTCGAGGAACGCGAGGGTGGGGGTGTTGGGGAGGGACTGGGGGTGGGAGGCTGGGGGAGGGATGGATTGTGGAGAGGAGGTCGCTTCCGAACGAGACGTGTGTGTCAAAGTTCCCTCGTCTCGCAATCGCTTTGAAACACGTCTTCCTCTTCCTCGGTGACCGATTGAAAAAGAATCCGACTCGGCGCTCCTTCGAGAGAAACTACGCCTTCACTTTATGAGGAAGTCTTTCCGGCACGACCGTAAACCCTGGATGGGGAATCGTTTGATTTTATGTCCCGTTCCCATTCGTGGAGCAGTGGACACCAAAATGCATTAAATCTCCTCCTCTGCTCTCCTACTCTGGCCATTTCCTCGAGCGATAAATTTTGCCGATCGCTGTATCCGTTCTCTGGAATGCAGGCATAGATGGTGCTTGACGTTTGACAAAAGGTTATCAACGGGCCTATGGCAAGTCCTCCGACCCTTGATTTATCCGTCTACGCGCACAGAAATATTTAAATAATTTGCTTCGAGTTAAAGTTAGGACACTAAAGATTATCCGATAACAGCGAAGTCGCGATTTTTTCCACCATTTATGTAGCTTCTTCAGTAATGCCTCACGTTTATCTTTTCAATTGAGTATCTACGAACATCTGCTTACAGCACTTGTATCTAGCTAACGTTCATCCTATACGTACAGATACTTTTATGATTGAGTTTAAATTGATAAGTAATCATGAAATGTGCCTCAGCGCAGCTTCTATAGTTGCTACTCAGAAGTGCGCGTGGCAGATGTTCCCTATTAAGGATTCCTGGCCGCTTTGAAGTTGTTACCCACAATTCTCTTTGGAAATATTTGCCATTTGAAGTTAAATGTGCCGAATGTTAAAGAAGCGAATCTGTGCTACCCGGCACGTGGACATGATCGAGCGTACAACATGAATCCTCGAAAATCGCAATATGTACTGAGAAAACAAAAAGTAATCATTCAGGACCACTATTAATATGAGTCTGTGAAGATTACTTTTGTGTTGCTAATTTTTGTATTCCATTTCATGAAGTTCGTTTCGAACGAACTGAAGTGGATTTGGCCTTTTCTTTAACTAAAATGAAATCATTTTCACTCCGACATGTTAGACTACTACTATTTGCAAGATGCACAAATGCGATGAGTGTTGGAGCCGACAATCGAATGAGAGAAGCAATTGCGGTACTGCGAGGTCAGGAGATTCATCGCCATTCAGAAAGTCCGAGCGAAATATCTTTTTACTTATAAATCAATAAATTTGGTCTCATTTTAAAGAAAAATATCTGACCCTTCTAATGGCACCAAAAATTTAACCCCTTACCATATAATTTTCTGAGATATTTGCCAAAATATACCAGCCCTTTTACATGGGAAACGGTACGTGTATGCACTCCATAGAGACATTATTTACGAAATGAGGTATTTCTAACGCTTAGATGTCGTAAAAAACTAGCAGCGAGTAGTTTGTATGTTTTATCAACTATATTTGAAAATTAATCATATTGTCACTGCAGGAGGTTCTTGGGTATCACAAAAAACCTTCTGTTTTGAAGGAGTTTCAAACGCACCGCGCGAAAAAAATGAATCAAGTTTAAAATTTATTTAGATATTTTCATTTGATTAATTACAATTTCTGTCATGTTAAACTATATTATTGCACCATTAATAATGCAATATTGAACTGATGTGTCTCACAGCTGGTGAAATTAAAACGTATAATTCGAATATGGTCTCTATTATGACTAGGGAACTATCTCGCTCGGACTACCTTAAGAGTCATCATTATGTGAAGAAAGTTGGTCTGCCGCACCTCCTTCTCTCCCGCTTGCTCTCCTCCGCATCCCGCCCACCCGCTCCCACTCCCGCTCCCTCCCACTCCCGCTCCCTCTCAGCCGAACCGCTTCATTCCATCGTCATCACTCACTTTGACGCCGTTCATAATTCGCCCTGAGTATTCCATTCTTTGTCCTTCCTCTCTAATTAACCCCATTCATGCCCGCCAAATGCAGAAAGAGTCGAGATTGGCTTCACCGATGGTAGAGGGAGGGAGGGGGGATATTGGGGGGTTTAAAGGGAAATGGAAGGGGGGGGGGGGAGGGCAAGTAACCGACGAAAACCATGCGAGAGAAAGAAGAGTATTATTTTCGCCAAACCCGAGCGGAAATTTTTTTTCTGCCCTGTTATGAAGGGAGAAAGTGCCACTTTTGCTCCCTGTTGTAGGTACCTATTCATGAAATACAGCGTTATCCTAGCAATGACCTCTAAAAGTCTTATTCTACTGAAAATTTGAAACAGATAAATTAACACGTAGCATTAGAATCATTAACAAACTAGATCTTAACATAAATTCATCGGAAGGTTCTAGAAATGGCTATGTAGTATGGCTAATTCCAAGATTTCAATATGGATGCTCGAAATGTTTTAGTATTCCGTGCCTGAAAATCAGTTGGTCTATACAATGGGCAATAAATATTTTTAAAGACGTAAATGGTAATAATTTTCTAGACAAATTATTAACGTTCATTGAAAAAATAAGTCCCGTATTTATCGAATACATGACCGAATTTTACTCCCGTCATATGTGATATATTGACACAGTGAATGATGATGCTCTGTAGTTATAAACGAAGAATAGTTTTATGAACTTCTCATACGTGTGTGACAATTTCATCTTCCTCTCCCCCCCTTTCCTCATCAAGGAGGTCAAAATGAAATGCAGGACGCATAGTCGCTCACAGGCGAAGGTGAGGCATGAACTTCGGAGCACAGGAATGATTTTGTACGGAGTAGGAGTGGTCACGGAATATCGCGTTTCCTAGGAGTATTCTAAACTGACTCATTTGGCCGAAGTCGAGCGAGACCACGAGAAAGGGAGTCGTCGGACACACGGCACATCGACCGCCAAGGCAGAGACTCGGCTTCAAGGATGAAGTGACCTGTCTTCCCCTCCTCGTCCCTCAAAACGCTGCGCGCCGCCTCCATCTTGTGCCACCTGCTGCCCTCTTCCCTCTCTCCTTGGCGACGCGTATTTATTCCTCTCCGTTCTCCTAATTGGCTCTCTTTCCCTCTTTATCTCTCTCTCTCTCTCTCCCCTTTGATATCCCCCGACAAACCGAAGCGCAGGCATCCGACCATCCGACCGACTGACTGCCCCAACCCCCCCCCCCCCCCCCCCCCTCGTCTTCATCCGCCCCCCGCCCCGCCCCAACCACCACGATATCCACGCGAGCGTCCTTCTCAGGGACGCCGTAACGTAAGCGGGGACCCCTGCGAGGTCAACTCCTCGCCCTCCAGTTGGGCGGGCAGTCGAACGCCAGTGTCCTAACCCTCCTTCCACGTCCCCAGCAGCAAGTGGGGAGACGGAAAAAGTCGATTACTTTTATCATGAATATATATTATGGTTTTAGATGTTTGGAATTGTTGCCAAGGCTAAATTGTGCTTAAATTTCCACTTTTAGTTCACACAGTCCTTGGCGCCACTTCGATTAGTCTTTTCAGTTGTTATTGTAAATAGACGTAGTTAATTGTTGCTAACGTGAGACTGAGGTGAATATTCAGTAACTATCGAGGAGATATGAATTACTTGAAGCTTTGAATAATATCTTACTATTTTTGTGATCTAAAAGATACTTTGTAAATGCTAGAGAGGAAATATCTATTAAAGAAAATATGTAAGAGCTTTATGAAACGCCCATCGTGTGCCGGCGACGATGTTTGCCACACTCTGATTCTAATTTGAATGCATTAAACCCGTTCGGCTTAAATAAAGAATTAAGAATGCCTTATTTAAACAGAACTTGCTTCGTACCAGGCTGTAAAACAGGGTATGCGTCTACGAGGACGCAAAATAGGAGACGTGGATTGAAAAATAAGAATCTGTTCAAGGCGGCGGTAAGTGGATTCCTTTTACCTAAACTGCAATGATGGACATTGGGAATACTCATGAAGTCACCTATTAAAATTTCCGTATAATGATATTCACGAAGTAATAGGAGGTTAATTGTGTATTTGTGTAATTACATTTGGAGAGGAATTAAATATATCTGTAGACCGGACGATATTAAAAAAGTGTATAATTACGTCACGCGTGTAGTACTACATTTTTTATCCACTGAATTATGATTAATTACAAGTAAAGCCCATGTATATTCATGATAAAACCATTACGACGTATTTATTTACAACCTATCGACTGTATTTACATTTGAACTTCCGTATTTCATCATTAGGCGCCACCACTTTTCAAAACGTTTGCGGAGAAAGTTTTGTTTACGGAGTTCTAGACAACAGTTTTTGGTGACGAGATAATATATATGTATGACTATTACTCTCATCGATACACGTCTTTCGAATCCAAATCTTCTCGTTCTCGACACTTTTCTTCCGATGTTTCACTCGGAAGATTTCTCATACCGGGGTATCGAATGCAGCAAGACGCCGAATGACCGTGGCAATGGAAGAGGAAGCCAAAGCAGATATCCAAATGTCACAGGAAATCCACTCCAGTTCACAATTATTTTATCAGTTGAGGCCTTGGTTTCAGTTTTATGCTGTTCCCGTCTTCCGCGCATCTCGCATTGAACCAAATGTTTTTTTTCCATCATTTCCTTTGATGGGCGATCCCTCCATTCCATTTACTTCTCCGAAATGTTTCACCAACGAAAATCAACACCCGCTAAGTGGTGAACTTAATTCTCAGGCGTAAAATTCACCCCGTTAATTCCTACCTACTTATTGTAATTCCATTTCAGTAGACCTACGCCAAGTATTACAATCAATAAGTTGGTTAGATAATCGACCTAGAAAGCGTCTATCAATCATTAACCTAATTAACGTATTTTTTTATTCTTCAAATATATTTTATGGAAACTATTTTCCAGGTAATAATGTAGGTTTAATGTGATAGTGACTGTTATTTGTCGACACGACACTCACTTATATCGTCACCTTTGTTTCACTACAGATGAGGCATCGATAAGTTTTATTCAATGCTCATTGTAGAGTTTATTGTCGATATTATATTTGCAATGTCACGATGAAGCTTTTTTATCGGCGTAAACTGGCTCTTCGGCCCAAAGTTCATTTAATGGATCTCTTTCCCATCCTTTCGATTACTATTTCTCTCGGTCTTTTCCTTTTCGATCGAGATTTTACTCGCTGACTCGCGGTTCAGGATATCCAGTCTTTGTTGTTGAGGACCCCAATGTCTTGACATTCTCTCCTCCATCATGATGTCATCCTTCTTCCTTCTTTCTCATTCCCAATCGGCATATCCGCATCGTAAACACGTAAGCCTCACTTTCTGCCACAGTATTGTAAATATCAGTAAAAAGGTTTGAACAGGCTTTAGAATTTTCACTTACGCCTAAATAGCTTTCATTACTCTAAAAATCAATTGAATATTTTTCGAATATCCTGTACACGCATTTAGTAATTATTTTTTTACAAAATTTATGCTTACTGATAAGATTTTCAGGAGCCCTAATTAGTCTATTTTATACAACTTGGTCAACAGGTTGCTTCTCTCACCACTAAACAGTTATCAGGAAGTTCAGTTCCGTAAAGAGAGATCAGTCAGACAATTACAACAATCCAATGAAAGTTGCCGAGTAAAAAAAAAGGCAAAACGAAACCCAAATAAAGACACAGGCTTCCAATTACGTGAAGTCTATGAAAGTTGGTTTAACTTAAAATCACCATTAAACGAAGTAAACCAAAAATAGGATAAATATTTTAGTATATGCCAGCACTATTCACGGATGCAATTTGTTTTAATCAACAAAATTTCGGTAGGTTTAATGAAAATTAATACCTACAAAACTTCCGAGGAGCAACGACCACTAATCGCGCGAAAACAAAATACCAAAGAAAATTCGAATTTTAAAATGAGCCTTAATTTATGACTATGAAGAACATGCCACTGTAAAAGACATGCCAACCGCAATAGCATTTTATCAAGGATTTTGATTTGAAAATAACGTATTATTTTCATCGAATTAACATGAAACAAATGTGTGATGCCCAAACGCTCTTAAAGTTGCCCAGGAATAATAACACTAATCATGCAGAAGAGAGGATTAATTTCAAAATTAAGAACGGCTTACGCGAATTATCATATTTCATACTATTATCAATAAAATACGAAAAGTAAAAAATAATCAAGGGGACGTGCACTAATTAAGACTAATAGAGTGCTTCCATAGAAATTACTAGAAGATAACCAAATATTATAACATTCTCAGTGCAGTAAAAAAATTATCTTCGGCCCTGCCGAAGCTTAAATACCCTACACCACTTTCAATACAGTTTTTCAATCCATTATTATTGTCAACCCACTTGAGAACTGCGCCGTCTGTAGACTATTAATAGAGGCTTATGACCCACATTTCAGCTCGTTATCTCCATTGTTACGGCAGAGTTCGTGCCAAGACACGGACAGACAGACGGACATAGCTATATGGACTCGTAAGGCGATGATGATCATTTCTATTTATAGTATTCCATGCCTGTCACGCCTCCTTCAGTGCGTTACATTTCTGCGGTGACCAAATTATACCCTATACCCACGTAGTAGTGTAGGGTATAATAATTACTTTCAAAGAATTAATATAATCATTAAATAAGTTGATCGGGACCAAGAGCATAAATCTTCACCAACAGCATAATCGAGGAGAACAAATGCCTGCACGCATCCGTAGAATACATGAAAACACCACGAATATATATTACTTGCACCAATTATTCACTGTACATTTTCGGCGATGAGCCATGAAGCTCATCGCAATATAAGCTCACTTAAACAAAAAGATTAAGCTCTATCACTACACAGTTCAGACAATGTCTTTAAAGCTATGAAAACGTATGCATAAAGAATACAAAGCGTTTGAATACTAACTTCAACTTTCAGCAACCTCAGTCGATCCAAACAATGCGTTACAGTACAGTTTGCGAGCATAAATTATAATCAACTCAATTTTCAATGGCATTTTTTGACATATTGACCGATCGAAGGGCCAAAATTTATTTTTAAACACGGTTCGTTCTTTCTGTACCGATCACGGCAAATATTGCACAAAATACTTAAAATATCATATGTACTGGATTCATTTGATGTACAATACAAGTATTAATTTTTATCGTAGCCCTGATGAAGCATAAATAAAGATACGAAACGTTGGCGAAAGAGTAAAAGTTTATACATGAATTATGACCTACAATCTCCAGGAAAAGAACTTCATATTTTAAAAAAGAGGTCACGAGGAAGAATCATCTAACTATTGGCTCCACTCGTCAAAAGATAGAACAGAAAATATTTCCTGTGTTGGTTTGACGGTAGCGTCAGTGAGTAACCACCGCCTCTCAACTAGAATACCCTTGTGAAGGTTTTCGGGAACGTTAATTCCTCGCCAGTGACCATTCACAGACACACACACTCAACCCAATTGGGATCCTTCACAGGGCTTTAGAGACCCCGTTAAGGAAGCCTGAGTTATGCTCATGTTATGACATTACTATGATATTATCAGTATTGTCTCACGCTATAAATAGCCAACTAAGGACGAAGTCTTGCATAGAACTACATTTTCATTCTGAGGTGTGTCACAACGTTCATGTACACATTAGTAAGTAGTTGACCTTTTTTACGAGTACTAAAATCGTAATTACTTGAAGTACAGTAGATTTTTTCATTTATGCCCGTTTTTTGTCGATTTTTTAAGTCCGTCCGGATGTGTGGACTAGTGGGGTCCGGATGAGCGAGGCACTACATTAACGCTCGGGTATACTTGAGTGACATGGGGGAAGCATTCATGAGGAGCAATTAGCACTAAGCAGTCGATAAAGGCAAGAGTACCATGGAGCCATTCAACTGATAAGCTGCATTACCAATCGACAGGCCTTGGGGTATCGCACGGGGGAGAAAACCCCATATCGTCTCCATTTCACACTCTACGGCGACAGTCGCAGGAACACAGGATGAGGGACACACCCCCTCTTCCATTTCTTCGAATTCATTATTACTCTCCTTCCATTACTTCACTTTGTCCGTCACTAACAATGTCTCCGTCTGCCTTCAAGCCTCTCTTCACCTTATCACTGAGGACAGAAGGCGTAACATTGTGGAAATTCTAATATACATTTTAAATAATAAACCAATGGTAACTTCCACACAAGAACCGACCCAGGTTTATTTAAGCCGACCCAGGTTTCGACATCCCATGTGTCATTATCAAGGTCACCTTTGCTCTCCACCAGACCTTGATTATGACGCATGGGGTGTCGAAACCTGGGTCGGCTTAAATAAATCTTGTGTGGAAGTTACAATTGCTTTATTCTTTAAAATGAATGTTCCTTCACCTTGATAAAGCTCTTTTCTACAACCGGCTCACCATTTCCATTCGCATCAGACCGATCAGAGATGTGCGCCGCTTGACGGCGAACAGTTGTCCGGAAGAAGGCGGACGAAAGTCATTATTTTGACTTTTGCACCGTTTTTGTTTCAGCGTTGTCTGTTACCACTTTTGAGTCTCACATTTTCCAATTTTTAAAATTAATTTTAAGTTTTGAATCTCATATAAAACGAAGAGGTCGTATTTCTAAGCATATTTAACGATTTCCAGGAATTTTGACAAATCCCAATTTTTTCGGGCATATTTGGATTCATTCCTCCGCGATATCTACTTAAGTAATCAATTTTTGCGAAAAAATAGCAGCAGAAATGAAGTAAGCATGCCAAATAACCACAAAGTTATGTATTTCAATGCAATGCACAAATAATTCAAACATGCCCCACTTTTTCGCGATCCGGACCGGAAGCAATTGCGGCGAAGCCTTTTCTGCGACCCGCCGAACGCTTTGAGAGGAGAGACTGTGCAGTCGGGAATATCACGCCATCCTCTTCATGTAAACTACAAAATATTTATTCATTCCAACGAATTAAAAATTTTAAGCTCTGCAGCTGAAATTTCACTGTCAATTGATAGAAAATTTGGGAGTTGGTAAAGAAAATAAAAAGTATTATACTGTTACAAAACGTTGCCGGAAAATAAAACGAAACCAACGAAAAAATATTTTCATACATCGGGATCGAACTTGAGACCCTGGAGTGGGTAATGAACCACGCTAAGTCAAGTCAAGCACCAGATTTCTCTTTAATCGCCATTATCTCGTAAACTATTGACCGTCTCCGCCCAGAAGAGGGTATATTTGTAACCGGAGAGTGTAGGAGAATCTAACTCCTAAGTTTTTTTTTTTAATGGGCCACCCGTGAACTGTGGCCTCTCTTTGAGAGTCTGCGAATGTTTTGGTCAATAACAGAAAGGATATTGATGTTAAATGTACGGTCACTTAATAAATTTATAAATTTTCTAAATCATTCATACTCGTAATAGCGATATAAGGTTCTTTCTCTGCTTTCCGCATTAGAATTTTACCATCCATTATCCACATATATTTCCGGTGCATTTCCATTTAAATCTGCTTAGCTGCATGGAAAACTTTCCGCCTACCTAGACATAACACTCCATTTATGTAAAGCGGACTGTCTGAGACACTGAGTCCAAGGTGACTCGTGGAAAAGTCTCTCTTGACTCTTCTTCTAGCTAGGAAACCATCCTTTGTCCTTCTCCGCAGAAATTTCACGTGCTATACGACAGAGTTCTTCGTATTGAATTGAAAACAGTGATCAACATCAAGGACATCCACTTTTACATGCAACTTAACTACAATTTATCACACAATAGCTGGTGGGTATCTCGCAATTTTAATAGCGTTTGTGAAGGCACGATGTCGTCAAATTGACTAGCACTATAACTTGCTTTTTCAACATAAGATTCTCACTATAAATATTTAAAATTTTTCTGAAGCTTACATCCAATCTGTTGGCTTGGGTTGTAATGGTTGCACTAAAATTGTCCAATTTATCGAATGTTGATTGAGTCAAGAAGATTCTTTTCGCTAGCCTTCAATTATGATTTGATTTCATTCAGTGAACGATTGAAATCAATGGGTGACTATTGATTAGATTCACTTGCGACATTGTTTTCGCATTATATAAAGTGGACCTTTGAATCAGTTGGCACTCGCCACGGTGGCCCACTTACTGTGATCCCGTCAATGTCTTCTCTGCCTAGAGGCACTTCCATGGAATCTGTTTTTGCAATCAGCATATCCCAAAGCAGGAAATTACTTTAGGGGTTTCAAACAAACTTTGCTCACACTCATCGTTACAGCGCAACGGAACTCAGGGAATCGATGGATTCGAGGCATTGTATAAACTTTATTGAACGCCTCAAAATGAATTAAAGCCAACTACACATTCAGAATTTCGCATCACGTTACATTTTTGTTAATATTGGTCACGATTCCACCGCAAAGTCCTATCAATTCTCCCTTTTGAGGATTTCCCAACTGGTTGAAAGAATCCTGGCTGTCCTCCGAAATTGCCTGCCTCCCCCTCCAACCGCCCGCCTTGGTTCACCCCTTTGGTTCCCACCCACCCTCGCCTCCTCGCATTAACCCCCTCGGCTTCGACGACCGTTTGGACGCAGGCATAAATAAATGTCTAGCTCATGAGTTTTAGAGAATGGCAAATAGGTAGATACGCACGACGGAACAGGAGAAACGATGAGAAATCGAAAGGAGAATCTGATTATTCTCCTTTCGATGGGAATGTGGTTGCATCGGAAGGACAGCCAAGGGTCCAGCCGAAGGAAAGGTATGGCTCGGGAAAATTCAATGATAGGAAAAAGAGAGATATGATGATGAGTCCTTCATACAAAATGATCCGGTCACCGCAAATAACTACATTGTTTTGCAACGACCTACGAGGAAGAAGATATGTGTGAAAAATGCCAGCACATAGAAGGAAATTCCAAATAGACTACATATTGCTGAAAGAGCCCATTAAAAAGAATCAAGTAGAGGGGGCGGAATAGCACTCTGGTGCAGATCTCGACAGAGAGTCTATTTTTTGTCCAAAAATGAAATGTATTTTCATTTAAAATACGTAAGAGGTCAAGGACCAGGAAGAAGTTGAAAAATGTGCGTCAGATTCAGTTCTCCGTAACACGTGCGCTCGTGATAACGTTATCTTTGAATTGCAATCGTGACAGCGGAAACGCGACTGCGTTCGTTCAAACTTTTTATCAGGTTTTCCATGTGGCTGGAGCGCAAATTGTGAGCCATTGAGTGAGACACATTTTAATAACTTTTCTAGAGAGCCGAAATAAACGCTTTCATAGACCGCACTTTTTATAAGTACATACAACTATTTTTACGCTGGAACTATCTACATATTTTGTATAATACATTACGCAAGAATTTTAAATATTTTTTCCCAGTTAATGTATTGTTATGACTTGGATTTGCGGTGCGGAACGTGAAATTTAAACAGAAGTCGAATGTAAATACGTGTTTTTTTTCGGCGTATTGTACGTCGGCTTGATATCTTCATATTTATTAGGAGCCATTCCAATAATATTTATTGCATATTTTCGTGTTTAGAAGTAAATGTGTACATAATTAATCGAAGAATTTCGATATATATGTCGCGTGGCTTGAGGCTAAGTGTTAAAATAGCATTGAATTGCTAAGGAACCGAATTGGTAAAATGCATTTTTTTTCACTTTTATCTCTACATATTACTAAGAAGTAGATGTATACAAAGGTTCACGCAGATATGTACGTAAACAAAAATTGCTCCGACCACCTAAGAGTAATTATTATCTATTGATCAAGTATTTCGGACATTGTTGTTATGCTTCGCCCATCTTGAGCGGATTGAATTCAGAAGAATGCTGACGGTTGTGCGAGAGGAGGAAGAGGGGGAGGAAGAACCGACCGCTCTCATCCCACCCCAGAATCGTGCAGAGGATGGAACAGAGATTCCTCGATGAAAACCAATTCGGCTTCAGGAAGAGAATGGGGAAGGAGAGAAGCCCCGAGACTCAAGATGAAGGCGATGATGCACGAGGGCCAGCACCATTTTTATTTGCTCCGTCGACCTAGAGAAAGTTGCTTTCTAACTATGTATAGGGAAAGGGTGGACTTCGTGGACTGGAAACGGCATGCTGATGGCATGGAAGAGCATACGAATGTCAATTAATGGTCGGAGAGAGTAATTTGTAGGCTAAACGTGGTGATTGAATATAATAGTGATTAAATGTGGCGGTGGTGGTGCTGAGTAAGCAAGCAAACGTGAGGGAGGTGTGTGTGAGGACATTGCCGCAGTGCGGCACCTCCCTTCGATATTCACACTAAAAAAGCAAAGAAGGGAATAAAGGAAACGTCAAAAACAGGAATAAAAGGACATAAACAAGGATATTCCGATTCCCACTTACTCTTGTGTTCCTGAACATGACGCTCCTGGGTCAGGTGCACGGGAGGAACACCAGGAATGCCCCAGCCTCCTTCGTGATGCCCAGCCATCGCTCATCCAGGATGGCCGGGTCCTTCCTCGCATCGTTCGTGAGGGCCTACAACTCCCTGCCAGAATCCTTAAAGGGAAACCTAACGCGGACCAAACTCTGCAAACACCTTCTGCAGAGGTATGATGCAGAAAGAAGAGATTTCTTTTTACCATGATCCTACTAATTTATTTATTATTCCACTAGAGCATTTTTTATGCATAGATATATATTTATATAATTAGTCGTTTAATTTATAATTGTTATCTCGCCTCGATTTGTATCAGTTTTATACATATCTCGTTTCCATGCTCGTTACTATGTATTTTAACTGATCTATATTGTTTTTGTTGATTTTAACCTATTCTCTGTTATTCAATTGATTGCTTTTAAACCTTATACCTCAGAGAATATCTATTTTATATGAAATTGTTACATATTTATTACATCGTTTTATCACTGTTGCTATTTATTCGTTTTTTATTGTTGTTTTTAGGATCTATTACATGTTATTATCGGAACGTTTTCTGATAAACTCGAGCGGAGTATAAACGGTGGGAACCGGGCTATCGGAGGAGATAGCTGTTCCTGGGCATACGGCCTACGATGTAACCCTTGAAGACCTGCTGTTATTGCTATGATCTGTTATTTTTTATTTTTGACTATAAACCAATGATAAATTGAAAAAACTCTGTAAAGAGCCCAGGGGCGGGGTAGAGGGAGCCACCTAGCCTCATCCGTCCCAGGTAAAATAAACACTAGTCCAGTCAAGTCCCTCTCGACTCCCGACCCGCTTTGCCGCGAGATCCGCTTCCGCTCGTGCAACGAGTGACGACTATTGACCGAATGATATCGGCGAAAGAGCGAATCACTCGTTGCGAGCTGCACAAGAGCGACCGGGAGACTCTTCGCTTCCGACCCGATTCGAGGGAACTTTATAGAGTTTCCAATAATGAAGTCCACAACAAATCTTTTCCATTTAATTTTCAACCCGTTTGATTTTCTGCGTTGTATATAATTTTCCGCAGATTCTCTCCCTCTGTGATCGGTAAAGCGAGTTTGCCATGCCTATGTTGTGGGTTCACAACAACATCTATAAGGAAAAAGATGACATTTTAGGATGAATGCCATGCGTAGCTGATAACTCGCCATGAATTTGGCACAACATTTACTGGGGTAAAATTTCTGCTAAAGTTTCTGAGTTAATTTCAGTTCATTCCAAAGGCGATTTCTTCGCTAACAATTTCTGAATTTCATTTCCTCTTCTAAGGAATGGAATTCTTGTATCCATAGGTATGTATAAATTCAAGCGCTGAACGCATCAAAATTTTTTAACAATGTGAATGAGGGACTGATGTCGTTTCCAGTATGCATATTTGCGTTGTATTATCGAATCGTATGACACTCCACTTCGAGAATTATAGACACGTTAATTAGAAATTTTTCTTTCTTTTACATTCGGCTACTTACTATGCTCCTCTTAATAATCCGAGTGTCTTTTCAGCTGCTAAATCCGTTGAGATCTCTTCGTCCAAAGGCCTTACGTTGATGGTGTTCCTCAAATTCGCTTTGGCAGCACCTGTACAACTGCGTAAAGTGAATTTTTTAACCCATTCCAAGTAAGAGACGGATCAATTCTTCACGAGCGCAGTCGACTTGCATCAATGGCACTCCTCCTTCAACAGGGAGTGCCCACCATCCATCTCACGCGCCACACACTCATTCCTTCCCTCCCAATCTTCTTTCCCTTTGCTTCAATAAAACCCCATAATGTCTCGCCTCGAGTGGAGGGTGGATACTCCTCATTACTAAGAAGTCACCACTTCTCTCCCTGTGTCTTATTTGTGGACACATTGATAGTACAGTTTTGGCACAGAAAAATTTTGCAGTAATAATGTATTTGATTTTTATGTCAAAAATACTCTTTTCATTTACTTTACAAGTACTCCAGTAGACCAATGCATGCTAAGACTACCTAAAAATGATGTAATGTAGAAATGAAAACATAATTTTGCAATTAAATACAGACTTAATTTAAAATAAGACCAGTTTCGGTATTTTTTATAATTCCGTTCAGATAACAATTTTTGTACTCGTCAGACGTTTAAAATACTACGTATGATATAGAACAGACACTATCCGGGACTCTTCAATAGGGAGAGACAATTCCCTGTCAGAGACATTCGGGAGGAATGTGTGCTCGGACGCCGCCGCAGCGGGAGGCGAGAGGAGGGATCGAGAGCGGAACACCCTTCGCTCGCCTCGGAAAGGACATGCAGGAAAATCAACATCGTTGAGCTTCGCTGATGATAGTTCGTTGAGCTTCATCAGGCCTCATCTGGAATATGCTGCCAATGTATGGGATCCTTATGAGGCGGGGTTGATATCGAAATTAGATCGGGTACAGCGAAGAGGAGCTAGGTTTGTAAAAAGATGCAACGATATGTTTACTAGTGTGTCTGGATTGTTAGAATAATTGGGATGGGAATCGCTTTCACAGCGTAGATTAAATTATAGGCTTAACCTCTTAGCTAAATTCCAGAAAAAGCACTTCTCTGACGACGTATAAAACATACTATTAACCCCCTAGTACTACGGCAGATTAGACCGCGCCAAAAAAATTAGAGAGATAGATTGTAGAACCGATAGATATAAAATGTCATTTTTTCCGCGTACTATTTGGGACCATAACAGCTGTGATCGTCGTCATGATTAGTGACATTAGATAGATTGTAGATCTTTCTCTTTATGTTCTCTACGTTCTTATTTCTGCATGACGCAAATATTGACGTTCTTATTTGCATGGTATTTTGAATCTGCAGTAGTAGTCTTTGCATCACATGCATGTTGACGATGAAATGTTTCTTGGTTAGTAGATTTTAATGGGCGCGGTGCATGTGTGGTACACTGGTTTCAATGTAGTTTAGGTGTTCAACCGTATAATTCATGCATGCCTGATGTGGAAGCACCTCCTGCCACACACCTTTTGGGTGGATTGCAAGGTATGACTTTGATGTAGATGTGGATGATATAGCAATTCTAGCGGAGATGAAAGATCCGGTGCGAATGCTGAGCTGTATGGTCAAAACAATGGAGAAATACAACTAAAAGACAAGCGTTATGAGAACCAAGGTTTTGGATTGAGGATGGAATCGAGAATAACCGTCACACTTAGGCAGCAAGAGTTGCACAAGCGGAAGAGTTTTTGTTTCGGGGCAGTAGGATCACCAGCGACGGAAGAAGCAAAGAAAGACATTGCGAACAGAATAGTCCAAATCGGAGGTAGTCTGCTGGCCGCTAGTGGTACAGGCATGGAAGCACGGAATCACTTTGCTAAAAGTAATATTTGGAGCATGCTTTCATGTGGCAGTGAAGCATAAACAATATATAAGCAGGGAAAATAAGAGTGAAAGAAATAGAGATTTTGGGTAATTGAAGAATTGAAGAGATGAAGTGAAAGGAGTGAATCCCTAACGAAGAAGATCTATGAAGAGCTGGAAGGTAGAGAAGTATAACGAGAACTCTGATAAGGAGGGACAAACTTATAGGACATATTGTGCGTCTTAATAAATTTTTGAAATGGCAACGCAAGGACAAAGATTTGGGAAATCTCAAAAGGAGAAAGATGGAATGGACTAAAAAAGAAGTAATGGAATGTGCTCTCACGGCAAATCATGAAGGACTTCAAAGCGAAGAATTTCGTAGGAGAGGAGCGTTATGGCTGATAGGAGAGTGGAGATCATCAGAGTAATGACAGAAAATCTGTTTCACATCGCCGCGGTCTGGAGCGTCAGGAAACTTCGTCCCTAGCGATCACGAATCTCCAGGCAAAGCCCGCTGATCCAAAGGTGGCCGCTTGACTGGACTTCGGAAGCAGGAGACGACAAAAAAGGAATGCAAGCTGAGGAAGAGCATAATAATGCAATGTATTGAATAAATGGTAGTAATAAACTGAAGTGACGGAGGATTGGAAGAGTGAAATGGAGATAAAAACGAGAATTGGCATGACTAAGGACGCATTTAGGAAGAAAAAGGCTATACTAACTAGTAAAATGGAGCTGGAACAGAAGAAGAGAATCGTCAAGTGTTTTGTTTGGAGTGTGTTTTTGTATGGTGGGGAAACATGGACGATGACAGAAATGGATAGAAAAAGGATAGAGAGAGTTTAAAAATTGTGGATTTGGAGGAAAGTGCTCAAAATCAAGTGGTCTGATAGGGTTAGGAATGAAGAAGTGTTGGAGAGAATAAAAGAAGGAAGAGAGCTCTTAAAGATCATTGAAGATAGGAAAAAGAGCTGGATGAGACATGTACTGAGAAGGAAATGTTTGTTACGAGATGTACTGGAAGGACTGGTGGATGGAAACTGCAAAAGAGGAAGAAAGAAAAGAAAGATGCTTGATGACCTGAAGGATGGAGGGAGTTACAGAGAATTGAAGAGGAGAGCAGAGGACAGAGAGAGAGATGGAGGCACCAAGGACCTGCGAAAACAGACAATTAATGATGATGAATGAACTATATGACTAAAATATTTTCGATGACATTTGATATGGAAAAACGGCTATTCATGAAACTATTATACATTAGAATATATGGAGATAAACAGCTGGCAAATGAATGTTTCGAAATTTTTCTTAATGGAATCAATCAATTAACCTTTGACTGGGCATAATATGGTATCATAATCATTTCCATTCCACTTGATTTTAAACGTAAAACACGATTGTGATGATTTTTATTGATGCGTGAATGCTGTCTTGGAGATCTTTGGAGGTCTATTGATGTAGGCTGAAGTGTAAATGTGAGCTCAAGGCTGTTGAGAGGTTGGCTGGAAGATAGGGTTGGAAATATTGTACGAAGTGCATCATATTTTAAGGCTAAACGATCTCAACTATCTGAAAAACTTTTCCCTAGAATAACAACACCAGCTTTCACAAATATCATCCCTCGAGGCTATAAAATCATCAAAGGTATGACGTGTCCCAAAATTGTACTTTTTCTTACCAACGAATAATAGCAGTTTTGAGCTATTTCAAATACTTATCGCTGTGCTAATGGTATTATTTTATCGTAAAGCCAAAAAATTGGCATGTAGATCTATGCCGTAAGGAAAATGTGGAATTATGAAAGTAAGATCGAAGTGTCCTGGTATTGTTAAATTTTACAGTGAATCGTGTCCATAAGAGTTAACAGCGAAAATTGAAGTGAATATACATTCATAACGGTGAACCCGATTGGTCGCCTACAATACTTTACCAATTTCAACTTCTCAAATTCAACTCCAACCCTTGATTTAAGTTGAAAATTGCAGCAATACTTTATAAACCTCTAGTCTGCGAAGGATTTTAGCACTTCAAAGCTTCCACAGAGTTTATCCACATCGTCCCATCAGAAAATACAAAGTACTATTTCATGAAAGCCATACAAAAGAGTCGTCAAAACACCGCGGAAGCGAATAGCAACCACACTCCACTCCTCTGCCACGGGATTTGTACGAATGCATTCACTTGCTTTCGTACAGCTTTCACTTGGCAATGGTAATATCTATAATAGAATCGTTTTTGAGTGAATAAATTACTTCTATACACAATTCGTACATTATTAGTTTATAAAGCGGTAAACATGCTTTTACACCACAGTAAGAGATTCCAAAACGTACTAAACCTGTACGCAGATCGAGGACACAACGTAAGTACCACAAAGAATATTCTCTCTAGAGCAAAGCCGATAACACAACAAAACAAGACTATAAATATAATTATCTCTGGAGTATTTTAGTTAGCCATCCAAAGACATCATTGAGGTGTAAAACTATGCTAAACTTCAAGCTAAATTTTAACCTGGCAATTACATCCTCAAATTTTTGACAAACATTAAAAATCGCTTATTTTTTACGAAATTTGACGCACGCACTTTACAAAATCCGGTCATTATTGACGTACGAGAATAACCCGACGAACAAACACTTCACTGCAGATTGAATGCTTGAGGTCACATCACGGTTTAAATTTGTCCAAAAAGAAAATTTTTCCCAGAAATGCCTTGAATGGCAGTCTCTCAGAATGGCAATGGTAGCAATTGCATCCGACTGCGATCGTTAGAAGGCATAACATAGGTATTAGAAGAAGTTAGAATTAATAGATATTATAAGACACTGGCGAAAATAAGCATACATAGACCTATTCCAGCTAATGCCTAGGCGTTATGGAAGACCGACTCTCTCTGCTGTGATGTGCAGCGTCTCGTTTCTGGTATTCTGCAGCGACCTTCTACAGTTCCGTGATTGCTTCGAGCGGTTGGCATGGTTGGTTGACACGGCTGGCGTTATTCACTGACGGTGAAGAGATAACATCCGTGTTGAATGTCGGTAATCTTAACCTTTGATGTTGGCTACTTGGATACAGTTGTTGATTGTTTGTTTGTAAAATATAAATAAGTAAGAAAGTTACTCTGAGTTAATAAAGAAGTTCCTCTGTGTTAAAAAGAAATTTATAAGAAGTTGATCCCAAAAGAAGATCTTTCTACATAGTTTTTTCATCAGGGTTATGGGCCCAGGCATCACTCAGCATTGAAGAAGGAAAAAGAAATTAAAGAAAAAAAAAACAAGATGCTGTCAAAAGAAAAGGTTAATCTTCAACCCTTTGCAGGGAAGAATTTCAACAGTTGGGAGTTTAGAATAAGAATTATTTTAAAAGGAAATGGTGTAGAAGCTGCAATGAATGTCAAAGAATTCAGTGAAAAGAAGGAAAATCAGACCAAAGAAAATAATGCTCAAGCCCTGTTGATAGGGGCCATAGCAGATAGCCATCTTGAGTACTTGAAGCATAAGAAGACTGCCTTTCTGATGTTTGAGAATTAATCCAGCACATATAAAAGCAAGAGTACGAGGAGTAAGCTCTTCTTACGAAGAAGGTTATTGGACATAAAGTATGATGAAAGGAAATCATTGCTGGAACATTTCACAAAGATCAGTGGAATATATACTGGGTTGCAAGAGGCTGATTCTGAATTAGCAGAGGAAGAAAAAGTGAAATATATCATACTATGCATGTATAAAACATATGATAACATCATAACAGCTTTAGAGACATGTAGCACACTAACTGTTAGTTTTGTTAAGGAGAAACTATTAGGAGAGGAAGAGAAAAGAAAGAAATTGAATCACGAAGACCAAGGACAAGGAGCATCAGCATCCAGTGCGGCATTTACTTGTTTCTCATGTGGAAAACCTGGGCATAAGATATATCAGTGCTACAATCAAGGAAGAGGTTATAATAACAACTCTACACGAGGACGAGGCCAGGAATTTAGACTAGAACACAGATTTGATGGACAGGCGCATGGATATGGACAATGCCGTGGATATGGTCAAGGAGGACGTGGATATGATATTGCACCGACCCATGGATATGGACTAAATCGAGGATATGGTCAAGGAGGACGCGGATATGAAATTAGACCGACCCGAGGATATGGACAAAGCTGAGGATATGGTCAAGAAAGAGGATGTGAACGAGGACATGGAAGCAGAAGAGGCGGAGGTTTCAGAAGAGACCAAAGTCATGGAGAAGAAGAGGTTTCATTCTACAATAATGTAGTTTTTGAGTGTAATTTGAACAGAGACAGTGTAGAAAATAGTGAAGGAAGTTAATATAACACAAACAAAATAGAGTGGTTCATAGATTCAGGGTGTTCCGAACATTCAGTAAACACTAATTTAACTATGGATGGAAATTTCAAACTTGAAGATAACAATATGATTGTTGACATGTCATATGAAAGACATTGTAGGTCAGTAATAGGTTCATTGATGTATGCAACAGTAGGAAATAGACCAGATTTAGCAACATCTGTTTATTACTTGAGTCGCTTTCAAAATAAGCCCAGTTTAAGACTATGGCAGGCACTTAAAAGGGTTTTGAGATACGTAAAGGGAACAGTAGACTTAACACTTCTTTATATTAAAGATCACATAAATAGTACTCCTTTGATAGGATTTGCAGATGCAGATTGGGCACGGGATAGTGATAGGAAATCCACATCAGGATATTTGTTTAAAATCTATAACAATACTGTGGTTTGGAAATCAAAGAAGCAGGCAACTGTCGCTTTAAGTTCAACTGAAGCTAAGTTTGTGTCTCTGTGCGATGCGACAGCTGAGGCTTGTTGGATAATCAAACTGTTAAAGGATTTAGATATTATTGTTCAAAATTTAACAATATATGAAGACAATCAGAGTACCATAAAAGCTATAAAGAATCCTGATCAAAAACGATTAAAACATATGGAGGTTATGTAACTTTGTTAAACAGAAAGTGGAGGAAGGATTAATAATTTTGGAATATGTTTCAACTTTAAACCAATGAGCTGATGGGTTGTCAAAACCATTGTGTAAGAAATTATTTAAGAAATATGTTTCTAGTTTGGGTTTGCCAAATGTTAGTCTTGAGGGAGAGTGTTGAATATTGACAATCTTAACATTTGATGTTGGCTACTTGGATACGGTTGTTGATTGTTTGTTTGTAAAATATAAATAAGTTAGAAAGTTACTCGGAGTTAATAAAGAAGTTACTCTGTGTTAAAAAGAAATTTATTAGAAAGAAGATCTTTCTACATAGTTTGTTCATCAATCCGATCCAATATCGTGCCGAACGATGATGGACGATATGCCTTTCGTCGGACGTTCGGTGTCGTCCAAATAGGGACGTCATGAGTTTGGTAATCGCCCAACTCAAGTTAAACAACTTCCGTAGTGAAGAACGCTGTTGATGAAATAAGTCGGTTGCGGAGGTGTTTCTCGTGAACGGCGTGATTTGATGTATTAACTTAATTACTGAGAAATCTATGGTGTCCTTCATTTGTTTCCGCGCACTAATCGGTTCACAAAAATTAGCGCACTTGCCTTTACATTTGTATAAACAGACTCTAATGCGCACTTCAAAACAGATTGGCAGGAAAGTTCCTGTGCGCTAAGGAACAAAAGAACGTCGATTATAACAACCGTATTTGTTGTGGAGTTTGTTGGTTTTCAGCAAAGGCATCAATCATGTACATTGTAGAGAAATTAATTACTCTTAGACGAAAAAGCTCCGGTTGTAAATACTTATTTTAAACAATTTCAGCTTATACTTAACAAAGTATTTTGCCGTGACAATCATTCACCCACAAAATTTAGGATGCAAAACATGTCGCCATTACATACCATTAATTTGAAGTCGTTCGTGTGAAAAAAAGTCAGTTGATGTTTCCCGGTGCGCGCCATTTTCAACACATCAAATGAAATGCACCCTGGGTTATTAAAAAAAAAAGAATGACGATGTCCTTAAAACAAATGAAGAAAATGAAGTCCGGTCCACATTTGACTGACAGTACAGGGTCTTACAGAGACTCATTTAAAATGTAAATCTCCAAGCAGCGCCAGATAGCAGCGGTAAAATTAACTCACCGCTATTTTCGTGTATTAACCGTCCTTCAAGGAGTCTTATGGCAAGCAAATTTCATTTTCAGAAAAAAAACTAACTTCAATCATGAAATCTGTTGGAAATGGTCGACTACGCGACGTGTAGGCGAGGACATGGAATCTTAGTTTGGCAACAGCGATCTCAATGAGGCTCATATTGTGGACAGAATGTGAAGCTTAATGTAGTCCGAGCGAAATATCATTTTACTTAGGAATCGATGAATTTCGTCTCATTGTAAAGAAAAATATCTCACCCTTCCATTGACACAAAAAATTCTACCCCTTACCATATTACTTTCGGAGATATTTGCCAAAAAAACATCAGTCCTTTTACATGGGAAATGGTACGTGCATGCACTCCAGAGAGACATTATTTACAAAATGAGGTATTTCTAACATTTAGATGTCGTAAAAAAACTAACAGCGTGTGGTTGGTATGTTTTCTCAACTATTTATGAAAATTAATCATATTGTCACCACAGTAGGTTCTTGGGTATCACAATAAACCTTCCGTTTTGATGAAGTTTCAAACGCACCGCACGAAAAAAATGATTCAAGTTAAAGACTTATTTAGATATTTTCATTTAATTACTAACAATTTCTGACACGTAAAACTATAATATTGCACCATTAATAATGCAATATTTTATTCATGTGTCCTACAGCTGGCGAAATTAAAAAAGTATAGCTCGAATATGGTCTCTATTATGACTAGGGAACTATCTCGCTCGGACTACCTTAACTACAGCTCCGAGTGTTCTTAATAAACGAGGTAGTATGTGTGTGTGTGTGAGTGCGTGTGTGTCATGGGAGGTGATGGAGGGGTGGAGGAGGAGGAGAAGGAGAGGGTAGATGGCAGATATGGATAAGGTTCAAAGGGGGCCAAATAGTCTCTCGAATCGAGATATCCGCCCTCGCCGCCGAGAGCCGCAGACCTTTCGAGCGGAGACAAATGAAGGCGCGCAGCCGGGAGTAATAGGCGCCTCAGCGCGGCGAGGCGGAGCAAGTTGAACAGAGGCTCCAAAGTACCCATTCTCTCTCTCTGTGCCGTTGATTCCACCACTCGACTCGAGAGGGAGTCGGGAGAGGATAAGCGAGGGACACATCATTGCGAGTCAATTAGGAAGATTTCGGTGTTTTCAGTGAACCGAATATTCGTCCTCCCTCCTCGCCCCCCCCTTCCCCCTCGAACCCACCCCTCCTCCCCCCCCCTTCGACGGTGGTAGCTTCTAACGGAGTGTCTGGGGGTTGAGTGCGTGGTGGGAGCCTCCTAAGCGGAGACCCCCTTCCCCACCGCCGCCGCCGCCGCGAATCCAGCCCTTAGGGGATCTCTCTACAGGAGTCCTCTTCATTACGCGCAAACTTGTAATAACGTCGTCTTCCGCCCCCACCCACCCTCGCAACACCGAAACTCCTCGAGAAAGAGAGGATCGTCGTCGCCATGTTATGCACCCCATCCCTCCCTCCTCCTCTCTTCACTCATTCTCTTCTCTCCTCGCACCCAACCATTGAAATATCTTGGGATGGTTCTCTCGAGGGATAGGTCGTAAATATAAGAAAAACATTCGATATAATCTTCTTTAAATATTTAAATATAACTTTGTATTGTATACTATTGTGTATTTACAATTTTATTGAAAGACTTCTATTGTAACTCAGTTTTAGTTTTGTATACTGTGGTGATACATTATGACGTTCAGTTGTTTTCAAACAGAAGCATGTGGATATTTGTGAAGCCGTATACTTTACATAACAGGTCACATGGACATCAGTGCAATGAACAGAAATGACAGAATGGTGCTTGATGGTGTTTATCGTGTCAAATAATCATGGGTTATCAGGAAAATGATACCAAAATTGCGGTGTGATGTGAATTTGAATGATTTGAATGTGATTCTAAGGTAATTTAAGTGTTGAATTGTTTTGATATACCATTTTTTTTATTTTTATATATTGAGTTGTGCTGAAGTGTGTCGGAGTTGGCCTTTAGTTTACATGTATTTATAGCCCTGAAGATGGAATAATTAATATTCCGAAACGTTGGTGAAAATTGGCAGTCTTTATAATATTTACGACCTTACCTCGAGAGAACCATGCCATGTTAATGCCATGGTCGATATGGTGAATAATGATATTGAAATATCGCGACAGCACGCGAAGGGAATCGCCCTCAACCCCTCCTCCTCCTCCTGTCTGCCTTTTCCACCCCCCCTCCCACCCACTCTCTCCATCCCCCCCTCTCCCCCTTCAGGCACTCGGCCGATATTTCCGCCGCTTCCGCCGTTCCTCGTGTCTTTCTGAAGAAGATGTCGCTCCACGAGCGATCGTCCTGTGTCCTATACTCTGCCTTTGTAATCATTGGGGTGGAGATTCCGTAATCGACCTCACATTCGAAATATCCGCCATATTATCTGAGGTGATTCTGAGGCTATTCTGAGGTAAAGGGTCTCACATTTGGCCAGAATAGGTCCTAATAGACCATCCATTAGTGCGGTAGGGCCCCAATCCGATGACGAACTCCGACAGACCGCACAACGTCCACCATGAAAGGGAGTCGGCGGACACCCTATCCCGAGAATTTGGCCAATGGGCTTCGCCGGTTCTCAACAGATGTGCGGTAAGTCTCGGCGCAAGCGAGACTAGCGGGGACTCGTCTAACGTTGTTGGGGGAACCCAACAGCTACGAGGACTAGTGGGAGGCGGGGGCTCTTTGTCGTCCTTTTGACGGCAATCCGCCTCATGGTGTCGGCCTCCTAGGGGCTGCGTTTTTGCTAACCCTTTCCCACTCCCACTACCCTTTTCCCACTGCTTACTTATTCCGTCAGGCGATAAGCGTCGAGCTTCTAGACTTTTAGGCTTTAGTAGGCTTTTAACCCTAGCGAGGTAACTCGTAACGGATATCCGCCATATTGCTTCCCCCTGTTCATTCCTTGCTGGCCTTTGGGCAGCACGGACGAGCGGCCACATATCCGGATACTAAACAAGAATATATATTCATTATGTTGATATTTTAGGGTTAGCATATCTTGAAATGTTTATTAGTTTTTTTGAGTTATTGATTCTAGTCAACTACGCTACTTTTATTGCAGGAAATACGGAAGATTGTGAATTTTTTATAAACAAAAGACTTAAAAGAAGAGGTACTTTCCGCAAGGTATATGCGTGGTGATTTGAAGTGAGTTATGCAAGGAAAACATCGTAAAATAACAAAAATTATGCGTCAGCCTTTAAGCGTTGAGGTGAACCGGGGGAAAGAAAGATGGCGACCCAGGTCACAGCTTTGACTGATACCTTCCCAGCATTGACCAACGGATCGAGCGACTTTCCATCTACGTCAATGGTCGTAAAAGTCTTCAGACTGTCTCACTGACCGTGCGTCATTTATTACTCCTAATTTTGAACACGTTGGTATTGGCCTCATTGAAGAAATTTGGCACAATAATAGGAAAAATAGTAAGCCTTGTCAACTGTGAGCGAAATATTAGAAATGAACAATTTTGTACCCACAATAGCGGTCCAATCCAAAATACAAATCTTTGCCTTACGGAATTTAAATGCAACCAAATTGGAGACGCGAAAACGTCAGAAATGTTTTGCAATTACTGTTTCGCTGTGGGTTTTTGTGCGAGAGGATGTCCATGGAACCGATTCCGTTTCCAAAATTCCAACAGTGACCCCTGGAATACCACAGTCAAGGTCACGGAGGAGACGAAAACGAATGGGGTCACTAAACCTGTCGAATCATTGGTTAAAAAGATGGACCCCACTTATCATCCATCGACCTTGTATGCAGAACATCTTTATTTATCGCCTCATTGCGGAAGAATGGATTTTCCAATTATCTTGAAATGTTGCCAATAGGCAGATGAAATAGGCGGAGGAAATAATTTGGGAGACATCATAAAATGGGAATCCAGGGCCGGAAATCAGATTCCCTTCGTGAATGTCTCTAAACAAGAATATTAAATACTTATTTGATTGGCCTCCGGCTACCTGGGTGATGAAGTGTCTTGCGCATGCGCCCGAAAAAACCAATGGTAAGTGGTCTGTTTTCCCACCAAACATAGATTGGCATTACAAATTATGCAGTCCATAACCATTCACTTTTCAAGTGAGACCATGTGCTATTAAGGCTTCAAACTGGAGTACGGCTTCTGATGTAAGTGTTATGAGATAAAAGTGCGCAAAAGTCCAATGTTGAGGATATGTAACTCTGAGGAAGAAATCTCCAGCGGCGCCGTCCACAAGAAGAAGAAAACCACCGAATTCCCGTGAGTTTGATCCGGCCATCTACGCATCGTGAGCCCGTCGCGCTGACCATTCGACCATCGGGCGATGAAGGGAGATTCTCTCGCATAGTAATTGACATTTTAGATGTTGCAGAATGCAAATTAGTTAATTATTTAAAAAAACTAGGGCACGTTAGACAAACGCCAAGACAAATTTGAGTTGTATTTAACCTCGTACACGGTATAATTAATGCGGCATTCAAATTGGCGAGTCAACGTACGTAACCTTCCCTTGTGAAACACGAAAATAAGCGGCACAGAACACCGCTCGGCTCATCTTGAAAACGGCGAAATCCAGTCGAGATCCCGAACACCCGCCGCGCTCGCTTCGTCCACCTCTTCTCAACTTCCTTGGAATTGTCTTCTCTCCCTCACTCGACCAGGATTCGCTTCCTCCTCCTCTTCGTCGTCTCTCCTGCCCTTCGCTCCGCTCCCCCTCCCGTCCCACCGCCGTCCCCCCCCCTTCATCCACCACCACCACCCTCAGACTCACCACAGACCACTCGCGTCCATCCATCCATCATCACTCCTAATTCAATGACTTAAGGCAGTCCGAGTGAAATATCATTTTACCTAAAAAATCAATGAATTTGGTCTCATTTTTAAGAAAAATATATCACCCTTCCATTGACACCAAAAAGTCAACCACTTACCACATTACTTTCCGAGATATTTGCCAAAAAATACCAACCCTTTTACATGGGAAATGGGACGTGTATGCACTCCAGAGAGACCTTATTTAACAAATAGGGCATTCACTACACTTAGATCTCGTCAAAAAATCAACATAGTGTAGTTTGTATGTTTTCTCAACTATTTTTGAAAGTTAATCATATTGCCACCACAGTAGGTTCTTGGGTATCACAATAAACCTTCCGCTTTGATTGAGTTTCAAACGCACCGCACGAAAAAAATGAGTCAAGTTAAAGACTTAATGAGATATTTTCATTTGATTACTTACAATTTCTGACACGTAAATCTATATTATTGCACCATTAATAATGCAATATTTTATTTATGTGTCCTACAGCTGGCGAAATTAAAAAGTATATCTCGAATATGGTCTCTATTATGACTAGGGAAATACCTCGCTCGCACTAAATTAAACGAACGACCATTGACTGCGACTATGCCCACCGTTGGAATAATCAAAAGAAGGTTACCATCATGAAAGAAATCATTGGACTGGACCAGCGACAATGGCAAGCGGAGATATTTTGGGTGACAGGCATCGTTTACGGACGTTCATCGCCCAATAACATTCCACACGCATGACTACATTATTTTACACATAAAAATATTATACTTTAAACATTTAAAAGTAAAATTTGCCAAAAAATCGTTAAAATTTTGTCTTATTGTGCTTTATAATATTCCCAAAATCTGGTAACCCTGGCGCTTGCTTGGACTTATTTTGCGCGGAACACCAACCTTCGGTTGAAGATTTATCGATTGAAGTTCAGCAACAAGCTGGTCACAAATGTAAAGCATCATTTGTTTTGGATTTTTAATAAATAAAGATATCATAATTATCTCTCTTTTTTTAGAGATACAAGTATCTTAAAATAATGGATATTTCTGAATATGACGTGGCACCCAATTTAAACTCCACAATTTAACTTACACCAACACCAGCTGCTTTTTTACCCACACATTCGTAATTCTGAGGAGATAAAGGCGACGAAAAAGGAGTTTTGGGGTTTGAGTTGTCCCCTTGATTTGATCCCCTCGCCAGGATAATATGAGTCAGGTCCCCTTTCATATAATTTTACGTATTTTAAAATTTTTGTGGGGTTTCCTAAGAGTTGCAAACAAATAAATTGTTTAGAATAAAGAAAAGAAATCCATTTCCCCCTTCCTCTAACTGTGTCACAAGTGTGGGAAAATGTAGGATCCCTTCTTCAAAGTCCTCACTAGATGCCTCATCAGACGGAGTGAAATCACTGCAATGCTGTATGCAACCTTATTTTTTGGAATCAGCTTAATTAAGACTATAAGTCGTAAAAAACTTTGCTGTCGTATAAATATTTTTCCTGAAAAGAAGTTAGATTCATCGATAGGCGCAAAATATATATATTTGGCCTCCCAGACTTTCCGAAGTCGCTGGACTTTCTCGTCTTGTTTCCGAGGAGACCTTGGGGACGGAGGAAGAGGCTAAAAATCCGAGACGAGACGACTATTTGGCGACACAAGTCGCGACCTCCTCCACGAGACCATTGAAATCTTCGTGAATACGTAATGAAGTGGCACGCACAAACCCTCCTTGGTTTAATAAATGAACTACTCCACGATAAATAACCCTATACAGTGACTTCCTGGATATTTCGTTGAGGCCGTATTAACCAAACGTGAATACAATTCCTTACCAGAAAATAAAAAATATTTCTATTCTTAGAGAGTGACTCTATGAGCTGAGAGAGTTTATACGTGAGGCATAAGTTCCCAAATTATCTACTAATAGTAATATAAGCTATTCACTGCTTATTTTGTGTCAGATTTTTACTTTTAAAGATGGTGCAGTAATTTTTAAAAGCCATACCTATGTATACTAGGCCTCTGCGCCCACTACATTCGGGTATGGTACATTGGTAGATGAGACAAAAACCGCTTGTATAAAAGCGCCTGCTACAGTGATTATTCCAGGAAAAAGTATGTTTGTCATGTAGTTTGACGTTGTTATAAGTGTGAGTTAAATGGATGATTGTAATTTTTAACATTCGGTGGCCCTTGACATAAAATTGCATAAAATTAGTCGAGTGAAAAAACACTTGTTGAGTCTATAACGACTCAAATCCATGGACTCTTTAACCCTCGGTTTTGTTGACTGCATTGAAAACGCAAGCTGCACTGGACATTGGTTTTTCCGTAGATAAGTGGGAAGCCTAGACTTGGGCGTAAGCAATAGAATTCGTGGAGTGGTATCGACTTTGCCGATACAAGCTCCAGGAAAGATCTTCGCCAGAAGACGCCAACTCTTGAGTTGTTGATTCCAAAGTCTGATGCCCTCAACAGAGGACGTATTTAACAATGAGATATCGAAGTAAAATGATTGGCGCGATAAACAAGGTTGAAGCATATGATGCACATCCTCAAGTTTGTTGATGCATTTAGTAACTCAACCGGAAATATAGTCAGTTCCTATCATTCTTGTTCCTTAATTGCTTGCACATGTAATTGAATAGTCAACACGAAACTGATGTGTACGCACGGATGAAAAAAGGTAACGTAATTTACAAAATATGATTTGGAGCACTGAATATTTAAAAAATAGTACCTAAGATAAAAATAATGAGTCGCTCGAAAGGCGCCTGCTAGTTATGACGGAAATCCGGCTCGCTTCAAAGTGCTTCCAACACGGTGCCATCATTTCAGCTCTCTCATGCGCTACTGATTTGCCCTTTCTTTACTAAAATTCAAATGATACTAATTCTGCACGAAAGAAAGACATGTATTTAGTTTTTTTCCAATTCTGATCATGACTCCCCCCCATTTCAACCTCGAAGCACATTCTACGCGCGTCACCGATTGGCTTGTTCGTATCTTTGTACGTGCCAATTCTTTGCATGCTTACCCGGGGCAGTTGATCGCTTGGCTATATTTATAAGACTTAGGCATGCAAAATTACCTTATAGAGGCTCGATTGCGTCAAAAACCTATTCATGATTGTGATCTTTCATGGAGATAGCTATAGTTATTAAAAATCCTTCCAGCTTTGAGGTATTATCTAACCGTGAAGTATTGCCTGTAATGCTGTGAATGTTAACTTGCATAGCAGGTGTGGTAGCTGATCTAATTATTCTAAATTCAGTCTTTTTTATTCAAAATTCTAAGACCCTGTTACTGTAAATACTGCGGTGTGATCAATAGAATTGCGAATTTTCAACTGTGATTAAGTTTATTTCCTGGATGTGGCCCAGGGGGTAAGTGTGTTCGACTCATAATCTGAGGGCTGTAGGTTGGCGACCTGGGGATAAATATTTTCCTGATTTAGAAAAAAATATTTGCAATTATTGAAATATTTTAATGAGATATGTAATAATAAAATAATATGAATGGAAAAAGCCTGGAACAAGGCGAGGATCGTCTTTTACACCCTACATGATACCAAACCTGCCGGTTGCTAGGAATCAGTGTACGCCGGGAGCACAGAAGGCGCAGATCAGGAAGATCGGCCCGTGGCCAACTGTCATCACAACTCGGGTGGAAGAAAAATTCATGGAATCGACGGGCGATTACAGCGATTTGAAAAGCAACGGGAAACCACCGCAATAGTCTTTCATTCACAATTCATATGACGTGATGGCATTTGATATCCAGAGGAAAAAAGCTCTCCAGTCAGATCTAAGGGTGGAGACTAATGGGAGGGACACATCAGTCAGAAAGGAGAAATGAAATGAAGGACAGGGACATGGAACGTGAGATCTGGAAGGGGTGAGCGGGAAGCTGGAGAATGCGAATTTGCAGAGAAAGGGAGCAGAAATCTGGGATTCGGTGAAATCAAGTGAACAGACGGGGGCAGACGACCTCTGGAGTGACAGTAATACAAACAGCAATTCAGGAGATATCGGTGGCTCGCAGGCGTTAGCATGTTAAGAAAGAATGGGAAAAAAGAGCGAAATCCTTCTGCCAGTACAAGAAGAGGAGGATCCTGATGCTACAGCTGAGGAAAGTGTCCTCGGGTACCGTGAAGTCATGCCTCCCCCACTAAGACAAGCAGCCATGGAACCCTTTGGTGTGTTAAGGTACGGAATAAATTAGATTAAAAGTCATCAGAGCATTAATAACCCATAAATTTTCATAAGATTCATAATTTTGTCACCATTTGTATTTCTGCTGTACGACGCATTGGAAAATTAGGAGGAAATTGTGGAGGATTTTCGAAGAACTTAAAGCATCTCATGGCAAGTCTTTCTTCCGGGTGATATTAAGACTTGCTTCCTTGTGGTGCGATATGGGCGGCTGTCATAGGCAGCCTTTGCAAACAGAAATAATATTCCGACAAGTACTTTGAGTCAAGTGTCGTCAATCCTCTCCCCCCACCCCCATTCACCCTCTCCAAAAATAATTCCACACAACCCTTGGGAAGGACGTGCGAAGCGGACCGTTTTCAATGACTCCAGGGGGATCCATTTGGAAGTCTATGGGAGTTTTTTTCCTGTTTCTCTTGTCCTCGTGCATTTCACTTCTACGTCGTCTCAGAAGAGGAGAATGGTCCCATTTTCGAGATGTAGGTGAGCATCTGATGATTCTTTCCAGATTTCTGCGATGAACCACTGCGATCACTGCGCACCATTTTCAAGCCTTCAAAGGATTGATATCCCATCCTTTCACCCTTTCTTCTTCTGAATAGAAATATCACATTGCGATCGTTAAATATAATTATTTTTTGGAGCTACATCTACAAATGAGTTATTATAAAACCAGAGGTTGCATCAAGGAATCATATGGACGTCTCCTTTAATGCGCTCTTATGTTTTCACAATATAGATTGCGTGTCTTTGTAATGTTTGTAGCTGACATTTTAAAATTAGTTTAACACATTACAATGATTTCAATTTTAATATACATTCTTTCATTTCATGTGCTGCGCCAATCTGTCCACGGAAAGTTATATTTAATGGAGTAATATGCGCCTATTGAAGTACACAAATATAACTGGAGGCTGAACAACTAGATTTATTTGATGAGAAATCATTTGCCTAACAGACATTCTTACCAAAATATTGTAACAAAAAATGATGATAAAACTGTAAAATAACATCTAGAACAATTAACTGATTACCCCTTTGGGAACAAACCTGATTGAAGGGACTTAGGTTAGCGCTGTGATGAAACATGAGGAACGATGGCTGAGTACTGCTAATAATTGTCCTTAGTCATGGTTCAGTTCTTGTGAAATAACTTTCCGTTTTCCTGGAAGTACTTTGGAGTTTTGTTTTTATATTGAGATTCTTTTTAAAATCTAATATTGCTATCACACGCAAAGACCTGTATGTAACTATGCATGTAAAAGATCTAAAGTTAGGCCGGAAGGCGAAAAAGCTTTTTTTAATGGAAATATTTAGTCTCGTAATGCAAATGACATAGCAAATCCTAATTATCCAAAGACATTTGTGGAAAAAAAAGAATGTAACTAAAAAAATAGAAAATTTTATGCCCAAAGGCTTGCTGAGAAAATGTGGCATTGATATGTGGATCGGGAGAGGTATGGAACTACAGACATGATGGAAATACTTTGGTATGGAAAGGCATTTCTTGAAATTTCCGACGTACATACAATGAGGTCCTTTGAGGCGCATCCCGACCTCTATAACATTGTATTGTACGTAGTGATCAACAAATTACCGGATGACGATCTCTTAAAGTTCACCATTTGGAAGGAGCGACGGGAGTCTTAAAGGGACTTCATATGAATTGTAAATGTTCAGGCTTGAGATAAATTTCCTCTGGCAGTTTAATTAAACAGTTAAAAAATAAATAATGTACTCTTTCCATCGGCATTTCCTTTTTAACGGAAGCCATCATTCGGTTTTTCACTCAGCTGACATTGTGCTACCAGGGGAAAAATATTACCTTATGAAGACGTTTCCTAGTCCTTGAATTGCGGTCAGAGACCTGACACACCTGCCTTGCCATCGACCACACACTCATCCAAATAAGGACATTTAGATGTCCCCCATAATGTTATCCTAATGTATCTCTAACGCTTTCGACATAAATACTATAGTGTTCCGTTTAGAGAGGTCCTCAGTCTATGCTGTGTAATGGCTCACGAAGTATGAGATGGTAAAAAAGAGGCATTTAAAATGCACACCATTTAAGCTCAGCGCAAGCTTCTGCTTAATCTTAGATGTAATGCCATTGCTGAAGAAAATTGTTGGAACCCCACGTCATATCCGGCGTAACAAATAGATTCGGTTCCCAAAAATACAAAATTTATCTCAATCTCACCGGCTTCCATCGAAGCGGGAAAACTAACTCAGATCAAGAAATTACGCTTGCTCACTCCTTTTACTTGCGCGGCATTTTAATCTGGCGATTTATCTCAGACGTCATCTAATTTATGTATCCACTCCACTTTCTGCGTTCCATAAATAAGTGTGATATGTGAATAAATTACATGTTATAGGCTGGTATCCTAAGGACAAGAACGTTGATGATGTAACATTCGTGAGAAACGTGTGAGGAGGTTTGAAATAGCCACGTACATGAGTAGGTACAATTAGCCAAGTACTGAGGACGCCAACAACAAACGGACTAAATAACAAGCGATGGAAAGTGATCACAGTGTAGGTGAAGCCAAGACACGTGCACCGGACACTAATTCATAATGGACCACCATTGGGACAGGTCATAATATCTCGTTTAATCAGCAATTTTCATCGCTTCAATGGTAGATTAAAAGAACCTTGCGCCGACGCAGCATTTTCGATCGAGCCGAAGGACGAGTGCGGGAGTAGGAACATCAGCTCAATTCGCGTAATGCAGCCGTGACATTTCCGCGCGCGACACCGTGTCATCTTCGCCCATATCGACTTTTGAAGTTCGCCGCTCTGCCGCGTGCAGTGCGTGCTTGCGTCGTCAAATGCGCACTCCACAAACAATGGAAGAGCGGAAACAGACACCGCGATAGGGGAGGGGAAGCCACGAGGAGGGCTTGCCTTTCGCCCACTCCTCCCGGCGAACAATAAAGACTCCCCGAGTCCATACGTTACGCGTCCACGTCGTCAGTTCTCTTTTGTCTGTTCGTTCTTCTTCTCCTGACGAGGGGGAGGGAGGGCAAGAATGTATCCATGGGGGAGGGAAGGGGGCAGGGGAAGGGGAAAGAGTTGAACCGGAAGAGGGGGAGGAGGAGGCCTTAATGGTGTCGCGAGAGAGGTGGGAGGGGCGCCGCCAAGAAGGAAGGCTGCTCTTCTGCCCCCATCCCCTCTCTATCTCTCTATCCCTATCTCACTCCCTCTTTCGGAGGGAAGAATAGCGATCTCCTTCTTTCTTTCTTCTCTCTGTTGAGAGCGGAGGCTGAGGAATTCCCGTGAGCAGCAGAAGCGGTTGAAACAAAAGAAGAAAAGGATTTCAGGGGCTCTGGGGTGGGGGTTGAGAGGAAGGGGGGAGCTGAGCCAACTTCTTCCAAGAATCCCCGTTCCCCCACATCACTCCTCCCCCCATTCCCTTCCCTTCAGGAGAAGCGAAGAAGAAGGGAAATGAAGAGCCCTTTTCGGCGAGGCAGACGTTCATCTCTGAAATGGCAAGAGAGGGAGAGGGGGCGTCCCCTGGAGTGGCAAAAGGGAGTTACTAACCGCCGCTCTCCGGGAATGAAGAGCCGTTATTGTAACGCGATAGTGGTTTGTGAGCCGAGCAACACACGAGGGGAGACTACGTATGTACCTTGACCAGCTAATTTGAATGCCGTATTTTTTTGTCTTGATGCAAATGGCGTGGCATGGGGAAATATTCACTAATGACGATGGGTTACCTACTTTACAACTAAAAATTATTCCTCCTGAATGCACGCCATTTTACCTACCCTGTGACGCATATTTTCTTCGTCAAGTAGGGCAATTCACTGCTGGGGAACAAAGCCGCTCTAATCTCATCCGCCATTATTGCTATTTCGCTCTGGTTAGGCCACACCTCGAATACGCCGCGAGCATTAGGGACCCTGGTCATAAAGATTTAACCAAAAAAATTAGCAAAATACAAAGAAAACCAGCACGCTTCGTAAAAAACTGCTACGAAGGAACATATAGTATTACACAACTGTTACAGGGATTAAGGTGGGAGCCCCTAGAGACTCGGAGGCTGCACGCTAGGCTGAGGCTGCTTGAGATATTCAGAACTGATATTTTTCAGAGCGACATAGAGAATATTATCATGACTCCTCACTACATTTCTAGGTCTGACAGATGCGATAAAATAAGAAAGATACACTGCCGAACAGATAGGTACAAAAACTCATTCTTTCCGTGACCAATAAGCGACCACAATAAAAACTGAGCTCCACTAAATACACTCCTATAATACACGTCACCAATTCATCTTCAAAGAACTTACACCTTTACACGGCTGGTGACCTACCACCCCCTGCCACACGCTCATGCGGCGGCTCGCGGGGTAGTATGTAGATGTAGATGTAGATTACCGTGAGATCAGCTCCAAGGAGGACGAGATTAAGATTCATCTTTCCCCGATACATCATCAGTTCACATCACCTCTTTTCACGAACATGTTACTTTATGCTTGGTACGCTTCAAAACAGGCGGAAACTGGAAGATTCTTCCAAAATGTTCGCCAAATTTGCTTTCCAGATAACGTTACTATGATTAAATGTGCGTGCGGCTGGAAATCTGTGGTTCGATGCTCGATGGTGTAACAATTACGTTTGTTTTTACATTTTTATTACAATCATCACACCAAAAGCTACTCCCCGCTTTCATTCAGAGCTGGCGATAATTGAATAAATTTTTCTCTTTGCAAATTAAATTGGTATATTTTTTGTAAGTGTATTGGCGCTGACGTTTTTAGATGGAATGAACTATGGTCCGCACTCTCCAGCTGCTGTTCCCTTACCCTCAACTGTTTTCTCTCTCCATTTTTGTATTCCACGATTTTTCAGAGATATTGGGATATTTTCGCATTCGTGCATTGGCAAATCAAATTCCGAGCGTCATTTTCCGCTACCTTTATCTTCTCGGAGAAGCGGAAATTTAGGAAAAAGAAGCAGCTGGTGCTGGTTTAGGTTAAATTATGGAATTTAAACGGGGATTGGCGTGATAAATTAAGCGGTCCATCGCCATCCCTTTAAAAGTGAGGCAATCTGCAATTGAGGCTACCAAACAGGAGTGCGGTCTTCAAGGCAAGAGTTATGAGGGCAAGTACGATGAAATCCTATGATGAGGTTATGTCACTCGGGGGAAAAAATCCCACGAGGTGCCGTCCATATCTCGACTTAGGAAAACAAATTGGTTGTCAAGAGGCTTAATTCTGTTATCTTCGTATTAAGAAGTCCACTGACTAGACCATCTATCTAGTCTCCGTCTTTCTCGAGCGTTTCCCCTGCGTTCTTATACTAATGGCAGATATTTCCGAATCCAATTTATCTATCATAACCAAGCCAGGGTATGAAGAAATTCGAACATGGCGGGTGAATTTTTTTTGAAGAAATTTCCATGAGAAAAAATCGGCCTGGACCGAGAATTTTTCTCATGGCAATTTCTTCAAAATAATTCACCCGCCATGTTCGAATTTCAAGCCAGGGTATGTTTGGGAATGACCAAAGACGGCTAAAGCCTTGTATTTCACCTCGTGCACGCCGTGCCAAAAATACGTTCTCGGCTCATCAATGTAAGTCATCGATTTACGTCGTATCGATTTATTTCGATTTCGCACTTAAGCGAAGTGTGGCACTGGAATTTTTTTCGACCTACTTGAAAAGTTATTGAAATGTGCCCCCTATGGCTCACGATTGGCGCTCCAACCACATTCAGGCGACGTACGACCTTACAAAAGATCATTCAAGAAATAATTGACAAATAAATTTCAACGATAACCAGGAAGGGAGCTTGTTTATACGGTGAATTTTATGTCGTGAATTTTCAGCGCCGAAAAGGAATCGCAGTGACACGCCATGCGTAAGTTCGTGCCAATCCACGCAAAATAACCGACCAACTCAACTGTTTCTCTAATAGTTCATGCGTATCTACCATCAAAGGTAGGAGTGGTTTGGCGTCTTCGGGTCGAAGTGTTGATGCCGGAGAATGGACGGCTTTGTATAGGCCTATAGTGTAGGAGTGGTTTGTTTCAGCCCGACCCTCAGTTTAGCCCGACGGTGCGTTATGGCGGGTAAAGGGTTTATAGCGACTTATGATTACCGTGTCAGCCACAATCATGTTGCAGAAAATTGGAAGAAGACGACTTTCTGTCTGGAAGATTGTCTGGAGAAGACCAAGGATAGTTGAGGAGAACGTGGGTAGAGGGACGCTCACAGCCTAGTTCAAGTAGAAATTCAGTAAGAAGACCGGGAGTCCTTTTAAGGATGACGGAGCAGCAATTTAATCCTTGAATCTCATCAGGCATGATTATGAAAGGTCAGAGACGACGAGCAGGGATTCACGAAAGCACATTAACCCAAACTATTCTACAATCATATAAAATAATCCATTGGAATATGAAAGGGGATTATTTTTAGGTTTGATACATGTCCATTCCAAATATCCAAAAATGAGGGAGAGAGAAGCTGAGTGCAGGAGACCCACACTGAGAGGAGCGAGATTTGCTTCCTTCACTAACCTCGGAAGTATCATCACTTGGAACGCAAGAAGTAGAGCAGACATTAACCGAAGAATAACCCCCCAATCAAAGAAAGCGACAATGGCGAAAAGACTGCTGCTGTGTCCAAAGGAGATAGGATAACAACAAACGAGGCAACATTAAGTAAAAAAATTCAATAAGTGGAGGGCGACACTTGAAGGATCGAAAGCATGGACCATTGGAAAAATAGACCAGAAAAGATTAGGAACTTTCGAAAACGGATGTAGGTGGAGGATGCTGAAGATCAATTTGACGGACAAAATAAGAAATTAAGAAGTATGCAGAAGAGTGGAAGAGGAAAGGATCATATTTATTATTGATATGAAAAGTATTATGAATTAATTTCTCTATGCTGAGTGAATTACGATTGTAACTATACCAGCACTAATACATTGTTATCCAAATATAAAGCAACACATTCAAATCATTTTGAATGTAAGAACGAGTCGGTAACCCCAAAACGGAGTTCCTTCTAAGGGGTACGTAGGTAGGTATATTCCAGAAATTATGTCACTCATGATTGTATCTGTTATGTGTGGAATAAACTCATATTATTATTGTATTAAAAACTCTTTAAATAAAATAACAACCATATGACACACCGTGAAGCAACGAAACGATCGGCGTGATAGTTTCAAATAATTGTCAGACATAAGAACGAGTGATCTTCCGAAGTGGGGAGCGGATATTGCGAATGAGCAAGGAGGAAAAAAGAAAAAAGAGGCCACGTGGGTGACGAAGAATCAATGGGGTGGGGGAGGGCAGTCGAAAGTCGCAGGATATGGCAAAGTTGCCCGTCGCAGTGTACTGTTTTCAACATTTATCCCAAGGAAATTGCAATTGGAGCAATGGGAAGAACTACATGTGTGTTTTCAATCCATTCAATGGGATTTTTAAGCAATGAAAAATGACAGCCAATAGACTTACAACGAAGGATTTCGTTTAATGCTTGGGAATCACCATCGATTCGAGTGTGAACTACTGAGGACAAGTTGCGAAGACCGCGCTGAGTAGACCCATGGCTAATCTAGGAGAGCCACGAGCGGGCAAACGTCGACTCCTACTGGCGGTGTCTACTCAGTCCTTTCATCCTCCTGCTAGGCGCTGAACAATCTGAAGTGATGCGCTCGACTTAAGCATCCATGGAAATAAAATGGACATAGCCCAACGCGAGGATGGAGCGCTGTGGATACCAAGCTCGTACCGCACGGTTACAGAACCAGCGGTTTTGAATATAGCAGGCATAATTCCCATCGACCTGCTTGCCGTTGAGAGAAAAGCGTGTACGAAAGACAGCATACGCAATCGAGAACTTGCAAGGTTTTTTTTACAGCTGTTTCAACTCTTGCATCATATAGATAACCAAAACTGTTTCCTACATATCCTTTCCTTTCATCTGAGCGACCCGTATTTATTGCACTACAGTGAATTGAAAAGATGTCGTTTCAAACGCAGCTTTTTGCGCGCCATTTTGGAAGTTATACGCGTGACGTAACACATGCCGTCTACCGTACGAGACATACGAGATACCGGCGAATAGTTCGGCGAGTACCACCGTTCACTTACCGTTCATTTATCTTTAGCCTCGTGATATTTCGTTGAAATATTGCGTCTGAGTATCAGAAAGTATATATGTATTTTGGTGTGCAATACTTTAACAATTTAGTAGTGTTTAGTTTGTGCCAACTCAGATAATCTGCCTATGAAGTCGACGCTCTAGTGATGATGGAGTACTTATAATGAGATGCGACATGTAGACATAGTCGGAAATACAAACTGTTAAATCACTTCGTTAATTATTTACTGTGATTTTCCCGATAAATTAATATACTAATTGTTTGAAATTTCTACTGCAGTATTTCGACATTATTAGAAATGTGACCTTTTCGAATAGTTCGATTGTAAAATTTTATTGCAGTTCCATGAGGGAGTATGACATCGATAGTGCAATAGGACGCGTTCGATAGCAAATATTGAAAAATGTATGCACAGTGAAGTGCGAAATATTGCCGGAACATAAAGTAACGGCAAAAAATTGTGAGTCTAGCCTTATGATCAGCGAAGAGTCTCACGAGGAGACATCGCGAGACCTACGGTGAGGTGACGTGACGCCAATGATTTAATTTTTTTGCGACTGGGGATAGATGTAGAAAAATGGTCGCTGCTTTTTCTCCCATAGGCCCGGGTTCGCGAGAAAATTGTTGGTAACTCGAGAATTTCGATCATCTTCAATTCGTCGCATTAAGACATGTTCACACGATGCATGTCCTTGCAAGTATATACGTTGATAGATAGATGCACAAATTATCCGTATCACAACAGGAGCTTATTTACGTCCACGAGTTCATGCATTGGCGCAATTTTGGGTGTAAATACGATGCAATTTTAATGGATTTAATGGATAAGATTACGCATCTGCTCATGCGTAATTAACAACAGTTTTACGCTCGTACTATAATTATTTGCCGTGGTGGTGTGGGTTAAGGCATTGGGGGCACAGGACTCCAGTGTAGTACAGGATCATGGCCCTACGGCATCATTTATTTTTCGGTTTAATATGTTTCAGAAATAAAGTAAAATTCCCAATCCCGAACATGTACAACCGTAACTGAATCGTTTTTAACTTTCTAACTATTACTTGGATCTTCAACTAACCCTTCAAAGAGAGTATACCCAGTAGCAAATTTTGGGGATTCTATAGTTCGCCTGGATTTACACTTCATAGGCGGAAGGTGTGTCATTGGCCGCACATTTTGAAATCCGAGGGTACATTTTAGGGAAGAGAGGGAGAGCACCGATCGGTCGTGAGTCTATTTGAAGTGTTAACAAGAGACAAAGATGTAACTTTGTATCGTAAAGCGAAGTATTCACTTGAATTACCTAGCAATTATACTCGAATGCTGATATTTGTTAATGAACCTTTCGCTCACCGTGAAGAATTTTATGTGAGAGAATTGATAACAGGTGCCCAGGGTATGTAAAAGCAGAGGTTTGTGAATAGGTTCATTTTAAACGGCGTATCTTATGTAAGCAAGGCGTGGATCGTTGGTTCGTGGAGTGTTTTCCTTGCACAATCAACCAACGCGGTTGAAAACCCGGAAGATCTAAATGTTAGACAACGTACAAAAATGGTCGTAAATTATGTTACCCGCACGAAGTTTGCATGCAGATGAAAAGCATCTGGTGATAACTTTATTAAATGCGCTTATTGTGGAGTCAATTTTTGCTTTACATGTCTATGCGATATCATTTGAAATCATGCCGCATAACGCCGTGAATGAAAGGTGAAATTCCGAGAGTTACTATACACAAAATAAGGAAAAGAAAATACTGTGTTATCATGCCGTACATATGTAATGAACTGGAATGAATTAACTTTCTCTCTTCCGAGATCCCCGTTGCGGTTCCTCAAAATGTTACAAAAATAAATACAATGCTAGGTAAAATAGTGGAAAGAAATCCTATAGTTGCAATTTTATCGCGAACCCAGGTGTATGGGAGAGAAAATCTTACACTTTTCCTACGTTCCTCTCGTGTTTCAGAAAAAAATGTGTCGTTAGCAGCCTAAACACAGGTTTCGTGATGTTGCCCTGTAAGTATAGGTACTTAAGGATGAGCTCTCTATAAATTATATGCACAAATTCATTCAGAAAACCAGTCTCTACAGTGTAAGAAGTTCTGACAACGCCGATGACATGCGACTTTAAATTAATGTATATGGTTAAACTTCGCTTCGGCTCCGTTACTTTGGAAGCGGAATTTCCATCGTTGGTAGCAGCGTAGATGTATGCGAGCTTGAATCCATTGAATACTCCACCGTTCTAGGCGTAGCGCTCCTGCCCTTAGTCACCGGTGACGCCGCCCGGAGTCCCCGAGACAACGCCGGGCCTGCCACCGCTGCGGCCTCCGAACGACAGGTGTGACGTCAGACATGCCCGATCTGACCACGCCCTCCTTTTCGTCCGTTTTCCGCGCCGTTGGAATTTCGAGAACTTTGAGAATTTATATCTCGGGAACTAAGCATTACTTAGGCCTCGGGTTTTTTGCGTTGGGCAAGATTCATCATCCTCTATTACCTCTATTTTTTTCGAAAAATCGGCAAGTTCTCCATTGCATATGCAAATGGTCGGAAAAAGGAGAAAGAGGATGAACGCGATAAGACTAAAAGAGCGGCGGCGGAGGGAGAGACGGAAGAGCCACGAGGGAGATGGACTGCAAAGAAGATTGGATAATTGACTTAGCCGTCAGCACGGCGAACTACTTCATTGCCCAGTTTCTAACTTTGCCACGGCCACTTGTGCGCTTATGCCCTTCAATGATATGAATGATATGAAGTGCGACAGAGAGAATGCCTCCTTTTTGTGGCTTTTGTGAAATGATGGAGCGATGATTCACAAACTGGAGTTCTGCGGAGGGCCATTCTTCGCGCACGCAATTTTTGGTACTCCGCAAAACAAGAACTTGAAGAAACAATTGGACCAATTACCCCAGACGACGAAGAGGGAAAGATGCTGAAGAAATAAAAGATAAACGGAATGCTGTGTCTAACTTTATGGACACAAGGTAATACGGACGAATGAATACGAAAACCTATTTGATGAGATCAGGATCTTCAACTTCGATCACATATTGGGTTGGCTTTTAGGAATGAAATAGGGGAATGATGTGAATCAGAGGCGAAGAGTCACGCCTATCGTCGATACTAAGTTACAGAGAGGGTCACTTTCTCTGTAGCAGGGAATTGAACCTTCCAAAGCAACGCATGCTGAAAGATAGTCGGAACAGAAACGCGAATTATCGATGAAAGGAGTGCGAGGATAGGCAGCCTGTCGCGATACTAATGTGGGCCCGGACTGTCCCTCCCTCATCCGCCGGTGTTCTGGGAAGGAAGAGAAAGAAGGCACAGGGGTTTTAGTGGGCGGTTTTAGGAGTATGTCGACCGATTCCCCTGTTGGAAACTGATGATTGTAGCCCGAGCCCCACACTGCACGGAGATGCCGATCTCCTCACTTAGTCCAGAAACGAATTTCATCAACTCCTCGGAAAAAAACATTGATTTCCGTATTTTATTCTTAATTAATTCTGAGTATTTTAATTGATAACAAAATCTCGACAACCAAGGATGACCGCTAATACCCCAGAGCGAGGAACGATTCCGTAGAAATAGAGACGACGAAGAAAACATTATTCGGAGAAAAGGTGGAAACAGCCTTTCAACTGCATGGAAACGGTTCTCACGAACAAACATAAAAAAATCGGATTGCGTCCGACCGAGAGAGACATATATAAGTCGGACAAAAACTCCATCCACGCTGCAAACCTGAAAAGTCCATCTGGAATGTTGGTGAAACTGCCATCCGAGTGAAGAGATGAACTCGGAGGGAAAACATGGAGACGCTCATAATCGAGGTATCATTCCGACTCTAATTAAATGGCATTGATCTCATTTTAAAGAAAAAACTCTCATCTCGCCAAATATACCAAAATATCTTCCGCTCGAGACAGTAGCCATGAAGTGCCATCCATTTTACTTTGGAAATGATTCGGGTGTGGACGACACTCTCCAGATATGATCCAAATTAAAAAAGTGATGAATTCCTAATGTTTAGCTCTCGTCAGCACTTAAACGGTGAGTTCCTTGAATTTCTATCTCAACTATTTCTAAAGTAAATCACTCAAGTCACTTCACAAAATTTTACAAAATCGCATAAAACCTTCCAATGTGACGTGATTTTTCCGTTTGGAGTGAAAATAAGGAGCCAAATAAAAGAGATTATGCATGAAAATTTAGACAATCGCAGGGAATTTCTGCCATATGTGTCAATATTTTTGCGCCATTAATGTAAAAAATTAATCAATCTTCCTTAAAGCTGCCGAAATAATTAATTATATTCCAATATGGAATTCGAATTCTCTGTTGTGACTCGGGAAATGTCTCGATCAAACTACCTTAAACCACAGAGTATACAGAGAGGACATATGGCGTTTCAACCTGTAATCCCGAAATGCGCTTCCGGCCATGTTGTAAGCGCGTTTACTTCGAAAGAAGGGAGCACGTCAATGTGGTGAAAAGTGAGAGCTTCACAGAGTATTTCTCTTTCTTGGTAATTTACTCCATCTCCCTAAGAGTTTGGCCTTAGTTTGTTTCCCTGGAAACACAAAATGTCTGAAAAGGAGAGAAAAGGCTACTCTGTGCTTAAACCATACAGGCAACTTATGGAGAGCATCTTGGTGACACAGCTAGAAAGCTCCCCCAGCTAGCTCCCCCTAGTTAACTTCCGATCAAGTTTACTTAATTCCTTGGCAGAAAGAGTGAAATACTCACTTCACACATTCGTAGCCGTTCTACGATGAAAGAGACATGATGCGACCATCATCTCGTGAAACATACGAAAAGCGCCATCCGTGTGCATAATTTGATTGGGTGGTTGAAGTCTATTAATTCATGAAATCGCTTTCCATTCATATGCGACAATTTAGAAGGCAATATTATTTTTTTATCTTATACTGACGAATAAAATAATTCATATATATCATTATATGGCGAATAATGATTATGCTTCGATTGCTAGGAGCTGCTAAAGTGAACGACATATGTGCCACCATATTAATCTATAGTCAACGTCATAATGCAGAAAAAGGCATTACAATACTTTTTGACTACATGAAAAAAACACTAAAAAATATATTAATGTATTACTCTCCGAACAAACTACCTATGGTCTTCAACTGTTGACTGATGAAATACATTCGTAGTAACTAACATAATTCAGTTGAAAATAAATTACATTTACTCTAATGGTTTATTACCCCCCTTCTTTGATGAATGCAGTAAAATCTCTCCGATGCTCAATGTTATAAGCAATTATGACTCTTAACCAGGGAATTTTTCCTCTGAGAAAAACTTGCTGGTGAATAAAGTAAACAAGGACGGAATATCTACAATGAATGGAATTATTTACAAAACTATTGGCAACCAAATATTTTATCAGTATATTTACATTTAAAAAGTCTTTAAATATAGCGAATTCGTCAATCTTTCCGCAATAAATAAATAAATATCACAAAAATGTACGTAGTAATGATAAAATATTATCCATTTGAAAGTTTCTTCACTTCTATATTCCATACACGCCCATATTTTCACACCCCGGATTCTAACTTTATACATTGTAAGCATAACAAGTCTGCTTTTTCATTTACTCGGTTTCTTCACTGTGTATCTAGACAATATGGCCTCTGCAGTCACGTGAATTTCACGTCATATCCGCACAATTTCCTCTAGGTACCGAGGAAAGATTGTCCGATTTGCCAATTTCGAAAACGGCCTTAATCCTTCGGTAATTTTAGCTTCTACCTGACCTCCATCTCTCATTCGCATTGTGGAGACTGGCTTCCTGTATAGTTGGTAGATTATTCCTCTGTCGTCGTAATCCAATCCGAGTTCTTCCAGCAGTCTGAACATCTTGTTCCACTCTATACTGTCGAAGGCTTTCTCCAGGTCCACGAATGTGACTAACAATGTCTTGATCACATGTATTGTTATCTCTACCATTACTCTCAGGCAGAGTATAGCCTCCCTGGATTCACTGGTCTTTCTAAATCCAAACTGGTTTTCCGAGAGGTTGTCTTCGATTTTCCTTTCCATTCTTCGGCCTATTATTCGAGTGAGGATTTTTTATGCATGTGACACTAGACTCAAGTTTCGGTGCTCCTCACAACTCTCAGTCCTTGTCTTCTACGGTTTACGCTCCACTGAAAGCCCTCTGTAAGTGTTTCACTTTGGTTGCTATTTTTGATTGTCTCGTACAGGTTATCCTTGGCTTTACTTTCGAGCGCTTTGATGATTTCTCCGTTGATGTTTTCTGCTCCAGATGCTTTGTTTTTCCTGAGGTCTTCTACTGCTCTATCGAAATCACTCCTCAGTATTAGTGGGCCCCGACCTTCCTCAATAACCTCGCTCTCGTCTTTCATTAGGTTTTCTTCCAGCAGAGTCGAACCTGGGTAGAGTTCTTCGATTTATTGCTTCTATCTATTACCAATGTCTTCATCCCCTATCAACCTGCTTGATCACTGTGTCCGTCGGCTCTCATTCCAGCTTCACCATCAGAATCCTTTCGCTGTACTATATCCAGAATAACTCCACTCTTGTTCTCTTTTTACCTCTTTTGTCTATTGAACTTGTTGTCTCTCAGCGGAGAAAACAATGTTGAGCTCAATATGGAAGGCATGCTCTCCTTGTGAAAGCCACTCTTTCATTAAGACCCGACAGATTTTTAAGGACTAATATCAAAGAGAAAGCCGTCCGAGGAAGGTCGTGGGGAAAAACACTGACCAATTGAACTTTAATATGGAACGAAGGTACGTTTAAGTCACTAGAGGGAAGAACGGAATCTAAGAGTTCAGTATCTTTTATTTCACTGGCTCATGGCTGTTGGCTTCGTTAGTTTTTATCACCCATCCTCCCCCGTGTATGACATCCTAAGATTCCATGAACCATTGGTCTCACAGTCTTCGTGAACTTTCGTGGTTTTTTGTTAGCTTGCCCGTCGATAAACATTCCATAAGTCTTTTTTTTACGTAATTCCACTGTTAAACGTTGAAATTGAGTTAAAGGTGATGACGGATTTATGGACACCATGGGGAAGACTGTCGAAGGAGGGAATATACAGTGGTCGCACAAATTTAGGACATCAAGCGGAGAATAGCCCAAGCTAAGAAGGCGTTCAAGGCAAAATGGATTGAACGACCAATGATGTGTGAGCGGTGACATTCGTTCGGCCAGATTTTTACAATTAAATCCAAATATTCACGTTTCAAAGGCTTAAATACTTTTTCAGCATTCTCGAGTATATGTCGGTCGATTTCACACTTCGGATAACAAACATTTTATCTCTGAAGGTCGCTCTTCGAGCGCAGACGTTTCGAGAGGATCTGACATTTTGAAATGAACAAATAAGTCAATTTAGTTTTATTTTTGCCAAATAGGCAATTGAATTTTTTCCCGTGGTTACCTAAATTGCCCTCAGAAATGTTCACCCAATGATGCGCAGTCTTCATCCCGCTATTGCAGTTTGCCTCGTTAATTGTTGAACGGCCATCGCTGGTACGAGCCATCGGCAATGATGGATGAATAGTGCCCGGCGCTGATCCGAGAGGCAAGTAGGGGTGAAAAAGTAGAGAGGATGAAGAGGAGGGCAGGAGAGGGAGGCAATGATAGAGATATTGAAGGAGGGGAATACGACTACTTAGGTGAACTTTTGTTCTTTCGGCAATCCAAGAAAAAACATGAAAGTCCTCCGAAACGCAAGACGAGTGGTTAGAATCGCCAATCGCAATGACTTTACCCAGGATGCTATCTTTAAGTGTGATTGTGAGAAGAGCTGAAACCGGGCGATAGGTGGCTAGGAATCGAATCGCCTTTCTTTTCTGGCAGCGTTTAGACAACTCCACGCTAAACAAACTTCCTCCCCAGTTTCACTGTAGTTCGAGAGTTCCTCAGTCTGTATCTCAAACATGTCGTCCTATGCATAGTGGCGGTATTTTTGCTAGTCCTCGCTTAAAATGTTTCGTTGGACGAAAATTTCAAAAGTGATAAAAAATCACGGCCTCAAGAGTAACATCAAAACCTTACGTAAGATGATCTTGAATTCTTCAGCCCCTCCCACGAGAGACATTTGACGAAGGACTCACTCACTACTCGCCTCCCACTCACAACGCGTTATATTTCCGTTGAGCGGCTTTGCGGACGAGAAATTCAATTTAAAATCTGTTCATTTCCGATTATAAAATAATGATTACAATGGTGGAAAGAAAAAATAACTGTAACAAATAAAGAAATAAGAACAGTATGGGCGGTCCCCGTATTAGGCCTTGGTCTCTTCAATGCGCGGTTGAGTCTTTTATTTGACTCTTTGATTTATTTTAGGTGTTCACTCCGCGGGAAGGTTTGCAGCCAGCATTTTCCCTAAAGGACGGAGGGAAACCCGGCAAAAACCGCCGTCAGGACACCATAACAAAATGAGTGGTTAAATGAATAAATGAGTTAAAAGTGATAAAATATGAAGAATTTGACAAGAATAAAAATATGTTGGAAAAATATAAATCTCTTATTAACTTCTTTGGCTCATGGTTTGCACTAGGATTCACTGTTTATTTTACTAGTTAATAAATAAATTAAGGGAGATCAACCACTGGAGGCTGACACTCGGGAGCAGATACTCTTGAGCGTAGAACCACCATTGCCTCGAAGAAGGCGTCCCTGCTCTCCACACATTCAAGAAGTCCCCTTTAAATGCCGTCCGACCCCCTCCACCCCAGCCCACCCCCCGCCCCCATCCAATGCCTCCACCCCCTCCGACACACTCGCCCGCCACCCCTCTCTAAACATCCCCGTATTCCAATTTTCATCATCCATGAGCGGCGCCATTCTCCAACCCCCGCTGCATTCCAACCCCTCGACGCTTTGCAAATTCCTTCCAGCCCCCTTCCTCCCCCCCCCCGCCCCCCACCCTACGCCCCTCCCTTCCCCACTCCCACTTCATTCTACCCTCCCCTTCATTCTCCACCCCTCCGTCACACACAAACACAATGGCGAGCCATCCAAGCGCGCCTGCGCTCTCGGCGAGCGAGGTAAGCGTGCTGTTGTGTCACTGCGTCGCGTCATCGTGGAAGATGCGTCACTCGGAGCGAAATGTATTCAAACGACTGCGGAAATGGCCCCGCCGTATCTTTAGTGGTATCGCCCCATTTTGTGGCCACTCAATAGTGTGAAATTCAAAGTGGAATAAAACATTCGCTTGGACTTGGATTCGAACCCATGCCTCTCGATTTCGCGCCGAGTGCTATGACCATTTGCGCTAACAAGGCGAATGATCTTGCCACTGGGCATTTCATACAATCATCTACATCTACGTCATACCCTGCAAGCCACCTAAAGGGTGTGTGGCAGGAGGTGCTTCCGCACCAGGCATGCATGTATTACACGGCAGAACACCGAACTACATTGAAACCAGCGTACCACACATGCAACGCGCCCATTAAAAATCCACTAACCAAGAAACATTATATCGTCAATCGTTTAAACATGCAAGGGGTACAAGAACTACTACTACAGATTCAAAATATCATGCATAAATAAGAACATCAATATTTACATCATGCATATATAATAACGTAAAAAATATAAAGAGAAAGATCTACAGTCTAGCTAATCTCACTATTCGCACTATTCATGACGACGATCACAGCTGTTATGGTCCCGAATGGTACGTGGAAAAAAGGACATTTTATACCTATCGGTTATACAATCTAGCTCTCTAATTTTATTGGCGCGATCTAATCTGCCGTAGTACGAAGGGGTTAATAGTATGTTTTTTACGTCGTCAGAGAAATGTTTTTCCAGATATTTAATTAAGAGGTTAAGCCTATAATTTAATCTACACTGTGATAGCGATTCCCATCCCAATTCATCTAACAATCTAGACAAACTAGCAAACTTATCGTAGCATCGTTTTACAAACCTAGCTCCTCTTCGCTGCACGCGATCTAATTCCGATATCAACCCCGCTTCGTATGGATCCCATACGCTGGCAGCATATTCCAGATGAGGCCCAACGATTGAAAAATAACAACGTTATTTCACTTTCTCATCACATTTTCCGAGTACTCTCTTTAAAAAGCCTAGCTTAGGTATTAGATTTGTAATTGGCGCTTTGCATGTGTGGTACGCGGGTTTTAATGTAATGTCGGTGTTCTACCATATAATTCATGCATGCCTGGTGCGAAAGCACCCCCTGCCACACACCCTTTGGGTGGCTTTCAGGGTATGACGTAGATGTAGATGTAGCTTCCTGAATGCTTGACCGCATATTTCCCGAATATGCGGTCAAGCATACAGCGACCTCTAGCGGGTGACTCCGTTAAAGATTCTGGGCGGCCGCGGTGTCCGCGGTCTTTTGAATTTGTCCAAGTAAACACTTCAGTGTTTACAGTTGGGATATAACTAGAGGGCAGTAGTGCTTAGGGATTGCACGCGGGTACTCCATGGAAATTAATTAGGTCATCTCGCACCTTGAGTTAAGATCACGTGAGTTTGAGGGTGAAAGAGGACGCCTGGGTTGCTTACTAGTTGAGAACACTCGGAACGAATTCGAATGGGTGGTAAGTATCCCAGTCCAAGCGAGGGATGTTTCCGCTGCGAATTTGACGCGAATGTTGACTGAGTGGATTCTGGTCACCTGGTCAAGTAATCTAATGAAACCACTGTATAAGGGCTCGAGGAAATTGCGAAGTGACTTATCATTTCCCCTTGTATTCAATGAACTTGGTCACATTTATTCGTACAAATATCTCACATCTCAAAAGATACGAAAATAACTGCCACTCACCGCACACTTCATGTATTTTCCAACAAAAGCCATCTATTTCACATACGCGCATTGGTGCAGTTGCGATTCAAAAGAGACTTCATTGAGATAGAAAGGCATTTCTAACCCCTACGTCTCATTTAACTGTGAGTTCCTTGTATTTTTTCTCAACTACTTGTAAAATAAATCAATATGTCACCGCAGAAATGTTTACGAAATCGCAAAAGACTTCAGCTGTCAATGCTTTTTCTCCGTACTGCGTGAAAAATGAGTTGCATAAAAGACATATGCATATAAGTTTTAGTTATTAGCCGGAACCAATTCCGGTCATTTTTAACAATATATTTGTGCCATTGGCAGAAAACTATTTACATCATTCTTCTTGCAGCTGGTAAAACAAAAGATAAAATTCTAATATGGTCTCCATTATGGCTCTAAGAGGTCTCGCTCTAACTGCCTTGAAGCCGGTTTGACCCGCGGAACTTAATCGCTCAATCTGAGGTATCTACGAACTTGAATTTCAAATTGCGTCGTGAAATGCCGAGGATTAAACGAGAGTGTCCTCGAATGCACGATCTCGAGATGGCAAAAAGAGTCCCTTTTTCTTATCCAGTAACTATTGCACGCAATATTGAGGTCAACATGCAGTTTTTAAATGTGCAATTTCTTGCCCTGTGTCAAACAGACTCCATAATTGTAACGGTGAAGTTATTGTAAAAAGTCATTTTACTGTGCACTACTAATTCACTGTCATCGAGGGGAACAGAGGCAATCTTTGCTATCTCTGCCAAATATTGATCCGTCGTGAATGCAAATATCGAGTTTATATTTATTTTTCTCTGCATCTAAAATGAATGAAAAAGTTTGGGAATCAAATCATTTTCCACGGAAATAAGTCACTTCATCTTCTGCTTAAACGATCGATGAATTTTCTGTTCGAATGAAATTCGCTTTGGGGGAGTTTTGGAGACTGCTCCTGGACTGGAGGCATCAATCTGAGGGCGTGCGTGAACTCTATGATATCTGTGCTCGGCTCAATGAATGTAGAAGCGGACGAATGAATGAACTGAGGTGAATGGAAACAATCGAATGCTAATCTCATCCCAGGAATGCAACAGGAGGCCTCAAGTGTTCCCTTCAAGGCCCCGCCCCCTTTCCACACTCCTTGATGGTGCCGTCAGAGAGAGCATGAGGCGCATAGTCGCCATTTCGAACAGAAATACATCACCAAATACAAAAGAACGTCGAATAACCTATCCTACACTTTTGGAAAATAAACCAAAATAAGGACTTAACGGAGAAATTGTTGATGATGCAGATAATTGTATCGAAGGAAAAATATAATCGATATTGAACGACCTTGGAGGCGCGCGAGATGGAAGTAGCTCTTTTTCCATGGGTGACGCGCCGAAAATGGGGCGTAAATGATCTAGTTCAAAATGAGTGATCCTCAAATTAGGAGAAAGTTTGTGAGAAAAGAAAGAAGTGAAGGAAAATTGGAAAGCGAAGCGAGGTGGAGGGAAGAAGAGGTAATAGCAGTGAGTGAAAAGAAAAGAGGCCGGTAAGAGATTGATTGCATCCATATCTGAGTGGGAGTGCAAGAAGGCATGGGATGGACGTAGGAAGAAGAAATTCAGGACATGAAAACGATGACAAAGAAAGCAAAGAGAAGAGGGTGACAAAATGGAGAGTGAATTTGAGGGCAAAAAAAAACTTGATTTGGGAATGGGTGAAAATGGCAATGCGAGGTGAGGTCACGGGACGGATAAAACGCAATGAAGAGAAGAAATGGCGAGATGATGTGGTGTTTTGAGCGCCGTCAGGGACTCTCGGAGTGTGTTGGACACAAATGGCGCAGGCAATGAAACTGAGCCTCGCGAATTCGCATTCGAGAGTGTCAGTATGAAATAGGAAATGAGTGAGAATGAGGTGTGGGAATGATATTCATAAGAAGTGATTGTGGGAAAAGTGTAAGATGGAGAGGGTTAGGAATGAATGGGTGATGAATGATGGATGCTCCTGCAACGCGAATACTATAAAGGCGATCGCTCCGTATCCACGATTCCCTGGACAAACACTCATTTCTAGATACGCTCCACACACTTACTCCCGATGTCCTTCCCTGTCGCACGCCATCATGCATACTCTCATCATCGTCCATCCCTCCGCTCCAATTAACTCTGCCCCACGCGAAGCTCTCTTCAATTTCGCGCAATATTGTCTTGCCCCTTCAGCCCTTCGTTCCCGCCGCCCCTGGTTACAGGTGAACACGATCACATTTCCATGGAATGAAGGGGTCGAGGGGCAGCCGCATCTCTTATTTTTAGACCCGCGTCAGTCGCCAAATCAAATCCCCATTCAGCACCCCCACTCGGCTTCCTGCAAATGAAGGAGGAGAACTCCCAAGTGGTTGGGCGCTAATTGGCTGACATTTTCATTAATTTTCGAGCCGAAAAACAACCTTGAATCACCCTTAAGGTAGTTTGAGCTGAATATAATTTACCTAGAAATCGATGTATTTGGTCTCATTTAAAAGAAAAATGTATTGCCCTTCCATTGACACCAAATAGTTAACCCCTTACCACATTTCTTTCCGAGATATTTGCCAAAATATACCAGCCCCTTTACTTGGGGATTGGTACAAGCATGCACTCCAGAGAGACCTTATTTAACAACTGAGGCATTCCATACACTTGGATCTCGTCAAAAAATCAACAGTGTGTAGTTTTTGCGTTTCCTCAACTATTTTTGAAAATTAACCATGTTGTCACCGCAGTCAATTCTTCGGGATCACAATTAACCTTCTGTTTTGATAGAGTTTCAAACGCACCGCGTGAAAAAATAGAGTCAAGTTAAAGAAAATTAGATTTTCATTTGATTCCTTACAATTTCTGTGATTTAAAACAATATTATTGGACCATTAATTATGCAATATTTCATTAATGAGTCTCAAATCTGGTGAAATTAAAGCGTACGTATCGAATATAGTCTCCATTACGATTAGGAAACTATTTCGCTCGCAATATCTTAATTTGAGTACGTCCGTTTGTACGGAGGAAACCACGAGACGAGGGGTTATACAAATGATTCTGGTATTGTATTTTTGAAACTTCATCTTCATTTAAGAATTTTCATTCCTTTTTACGGAGATAATGAGTAAATGCATATTTTTATTCGAAGAGATCTTTGTTGATATTTTTATAGCCATTATAATAATATAAAACGTATTATTCAGTGAAGAGGGGAAATTTGTTAACATGTATTCGAATTATTTCAAAAGAAATATCGAGTGCCACGTGTCGAGATGTTATTAACATCCAAGAAATGTAATCAGTAACATGACATGTTTTCACATTCATAGTACGTACATGCACATATATTGCAAATTAATACGCGTACGCAAAGTTTCACGCAAATCTGTGCGAAAACAAAAATCCCGGGGATCGGGATGGTGTACTCGGGCTAGAGTACTCGCCTAACACACGGGCGGCCAGGGTTCAAATCCCTTTCAGAGGTGAATGTTTTTCAGAGGAAACCCAATCCCGACTTGAGTGCCTTGTGGAGGGCACTTCAAGTGCAGTACTCCGTCTGTCGGATGAGACGTTAAACCGTGGTCCCCTAAGCGCCTTTCGTTAAGAGCAGGCTGATTCCGACGCCGGGTTTCCATCCACCCTTCCTCTCTTACCTATCCCCTATGACCTTAACGATGACCTTAGCCGTCGGTCGCCTCCCCAAATATCCAATCCAACAAAAATCACTCCGACCGTCTTAAAGCGCAGAACTCAGACCGTCAGATTGGACGTTAAACTGTGAACCTTAATGCACCGTCAAAAGAATACTCATTCCAATGCCCTCTCTTCAACTGTTCCCTCGGCTACCACCAAGAATCAATATAATTCAGACATTCCCATTCCACTCAAACATCTCTATGTCGCTGCAATTGACGTCAGCAAATGCATCCGAATTCCCTCGCGACTGCATCACAATAGTGACTCTCCAAATTCATTCGTCTCATTCATTTTACAATCGCAACTGGTCGATCCTTAGTTCACACTTGACATCGAGAAGAAAAAATGGATGCCTGGACGACGGTTGCTAAGCGAATGAGATCTACTTCTACAGACTACCATGCGAGCCGCCGCATGGGCGTGTGGCAGGTGGCATTATGACACCAGCCGTGTAAATATGTAAGGAATAAGAAGAAGGGAAGTGAACTGGTGACTTGAATTATGAAAGTGTATTTAGTGGAGGTCATTTTTCATCATGGTCGCTCATTGTGCGCGGAGAGAACGAGTTTTTGTACCTATCTGTTCGTCAATGTATTTCTCCTATTTTATCTCTTATCTTTTGTCAGAACTAGAGACGTAGTGAGGAGTCATGCTAATATTCTCTGTGTCGCTCTGAAAAATATCAGTTCTGAATTTCTCAAGCAACCTTAACCTAGCGTGTAGCGATAGAGTCGCTAGGGGCTCCCACCTTAATCCCTATAAAAGCTGCGATACACTATGTGTTCGCTCATAGCAGCTATTAACGAAGCGTGCTGCTTTTCTTTGTATATCATTATTTTTTTGGGGCTAATTATTTATGACCAGGGTCCCAAATGCTCGCGGCGCATTCGAGGTGTGGCCTATCATATGTGACCTTCCTATTATACGCTTAACAAATCCTAGTTTCTTTTAAGCTGTGCCGCATCTGTTTTGCATGTGAATTCCCCACGATATATCAGAAGTTAAGGTAATTCCATGATATTTAACAGTATTTTAAGATTTTGTGTTTACTACACCCACAGTGGATACATTGTGATACAAAGTGGATACATTGTATCTGTGTGGTGACTTTCGCAGGAAGTAATCTGTGGTGCATTTACTAAGATTTTAATCTAGCCCCCTTTCCTGGGACCACGATTGAACGTCGTTAAAGTCCAATGAAAGAACTTCTACGTCCGTGTCGTCTCTCATTTCGCGGTAGATAATTGTATCGTCTGCCAATAATGTTAATTTACTGCTAACTCGAGAACTTAGGCCATTTAGGTAAGTAATGAATAAAAGAGGGCCAATCACGATTCCATGAGGAACACCTGATGTGACCCTAACTATATCAGAGGAAAAACCATCAATAACTACTTTTTGTTTTCAATTACTGAGAAATTTCCTCATCCAATTTACTATTTTTTTATTAACTTCGCATGATTTCAACATATATTTGAATTTTTTGTGGGGAAACCTTGTCGAAATAATTTTGAAATCAAAGAATATCACGTCAACATGCATTTTTGATTCACCTGGTTTTAGAATGTCGTGAAGGAAGAGCGCAGTCTAAGTTTCACAGGACCTACCCTTACGGAAGCCTTGCTGACTGTTGCGTAAGAAGTTAGGATTATCCAGGAATATCATAATATTACTGACGACATTGTGTTCGAGGATTTTGCATAAAAGTAATATTAACGATATACGCCGGTAATTTTCTGGGTCACTTTTTTTCCTTTTTTAAATATCGGTGTGACATTGGCTTTTTTCCAGTCTTAGGGCATCCTGCCTTCGGATAATGATTTGCTAAATGTAACTTCTGATAATGGTGCAATCTGTAGAGCTAACTCCTTTAGACAGGTATTCCTTCTGGACCTGGGGACTTGTTACTTTTAATCGAACCCAGTTGTTTTGTTAATCCATCACGTTGAATTGTTATGTCAGCCATCGGCTCGTTAAAGTCAGGGATGACTTAATTGTGTACAATGCCGTCAAGAGTGTATACACTTTTCGAAGGACTAGTTTATAAAGTTGGCTTTGTCGATGCTGTTGGTGACTACTTTGCCGTTAGTGTCCAACTCTACTGTCGAAGATTCGCCCTGGAGCTCTCTCGCGTAAGACCAGGATGACATCTAGTAAATTCACTGAGGATTTTTTTCTTGAGGTTTCGTAGAGAAGAGCGCAGTATTTCCTTCGTTTTTGTGCGTTGAGCAACGTTAATTTCTCTCGCCACAAGTTCCATTACTTTTATTACCTGACTTAATAGAATTTTTATATAGATTGTGTTATTGCGGTTGCCTCTAGATCTCCCGCCTTACGTTTTGGTTGCACAAAAATGATGTTTTTCACTCTCCCGTTTGAATCGCGTGTTAGTTTGAACTCTTCTGGTAGTTTGGTACTCTTACGAAACGACATTTATTAAATCTCGATGACGACCATCCGCCAGCGTAATTGTAGTATGTTGTCCAATAAATGGGCTGCGAGGAAAGGACGCACAATGGATGGAATGAGGAGGAATGGCCCGAAGCTGTGTGCCGGTAGTGCAAATCGATGTATGACGGACCTCTGCTCGTGCCACCCTTTTATCTCCTCCTAGCACACGAGTGAAATACGAAAAACTAAGGGTGAAACTCAAACACTTCCTCCATGAATGCCACTAATCTAGCCTCAATAATAGCTTGAACCACAAAAAAATACTACGAAATTATTTAGGTCGTTTAAGTTGTGTAAATGTTCATCAGCTTATTAAAAGTTAACATCTTTATAGTTAAAAGGGGAAAAATTAAGTCAGTACTCAAAAAATTATGAAAACTAATTCTTTTCCTCTGCAATTTTTTTTTACTATCTTAGGTTTATATTTGAAATATATTTTCGGATATGATTTGTAAATAATGGCAAGGTAATAGTACGTCGAACTGCTATAAAATAATTATCAACAGGAATCTTTACTATTTATGACGATACTTCTTTCAAGTTTGTGAGTAATTATTTACGGAATCAAACCTAGGATATTCTTTTCCATAATTATTAATATAATAAAAGCAAAAGCATTTTTCTATGCTAGAAGAAAATCTTCCGGAAATTTTACATCACTAAGCAGAGAATAGATTTGCATGGTTTCAGTTGAATGAATAAGGGAAGGCGGCAGTCGCGATTGTTATTATGGCTCTCGTTACAGAGTGAGGCTAGCATTCTCGGCGCAACCAACAGATGAATGGAAACATTAGCAGAAAGAAAGATTGTCAGCGTGGAACAGGTGAGTAACTTCTTTTGTGACCGAGGTAGAGAAAATTGAATTTGTATTTTTCAACGTTCTCGTTCCTATGTAAGGAAATTATGAAGAGGTCAGCATAGTATGCAAATATTTGGACGAAATGATAATTGCTGGAGTGACAGACGTGTGCAATGTTTCCAGTTGATTAAAAACACCCTCTCTCGCTATTAGTGTGAGTTCTATCGATAGGCGGAGCGAGTGCGGTGTGGTGGGAAGCGAGATGGCATGGGGTTGAGACAGTAGCATCGGTGGCAAAGCAGTCTCCTAAAAGAAATTTCTTTAATTGCCTCGATTAAACACCGTAATTTGATCAGGTACCACTGAGAAACACTGACAGGAGAGAAATAGGAGAAAATGGTTTTTCTTCACCCATCTCGGAAGTACCATCACGTTGGACGGAAGAAGTACACGGGACATCGAGCGGAGAATAGCCCAGGCCAAGAAGGCGTCCATGGGAAAAAGACAACTGCTGTGCTCAAAGATTATAGGACTACAAACCAGGATACAGTATGTGAAAACATTCATGTGGAGCGTAGCACTCTATGGGTCGGAAGGATGGACCATTGGAAAATCTTGCCAGAAGATTCTAGAAGTCTTCGAAACCTGGTGCTGTAGGAGGATGCTGAAGATAATATGGACGAACAAAATGAGAAATGACGAAGTGTACGGAAGAGTAGAAGAGGAAAGGACCATTTAATGGAACACCATACGGAAAAGAAGAGCCAGCTGGATTGGACACACTCTGAGACACAATGGGTTTGTGAAGAACGTGATTGAAGATAAAATAGAGGGAAAAGTCCCATCAGAGGAAGACCCAGGAATAGGTTCATGGACCAAATAAAGAGAAAAGTACATAGGAAGAGATACAAAGAGGTAAGAGAACTAGCACTAGATTGGGAAGGGTGGAGGGTTACAGTCAACTTATCTTGGGATTGAACGACCAATGATTATAACCAATGGAAAACATCAGAAGGTGATATACACTGGGTTAAATTGAAGATAATCGGAATCGTCAATAAATACAGAGGAAATTGTGTTCCTATGCATGCATTTGGGTCATCCAACAGCAGAAACCTTGGAATTCCGTGATAGTTGTTGAGCAATTCCACACTGACCGATCGGTCACCAAATGAATGCATTGGAATTCAACTTCCGATGCAATGTTCGCATTACGAATGCGATCATTGCTGCCGGATCCTATATCTTCCAAGGGAGAGAACTGTAAACTCACCATTGGAATGAAGAGACTCGAATGGGGAGATTTTTAGGGGAAGCTCTCCTGTACTGTTAGCGGAGGTTGCTGGTGTGTATGGCAAATATGCCTAAGGCGAGATTTTGCCTGCCAAGACGTCCTGGTCATACTCTACGATTCTTTCTATAAGTGCTCCCATCTCCGCGATCTCATCTCAAGTTGAACTTCCCTTCCGGAACCCAAACTGGTCATTTCCCAAGTGGTTATTGGCCTTAATTTTCCACCTTTTATTAATTATTCGAAGTAAAATTGGCTGCGGGTGAAATCAAACTGATCGCTCTATGGTTCTCGCATTTGATGCATTCTTCTTTTTTAGGATAGGAATCAAGACTTTTCACGAAGTCCTATAGTCCTATGGCCATACTCCTTCCTCGTAGATCCTGCATATGTTTGAAAAAAGCTTGCCTATCTTTATTTCCTAAACTCTTTAGCAGCTCCGAAGGTATATTGTCCATTCCCACAGCTTTTCTTGCTTTCATCTCTTTCAATGCTTTCTCTATTTTACTGTCGAGTATCATTGGCCCGAGGTTATCTTCATGTAGTGTTCTAACATCATCTACTTTTCTCAAAAAAGTACCCTTTTTTACGCGTTAAATCCAGTTGTCCAACTTTGAGTGCTTGGGAAACCCGTAATTTTCGTTCCAATAACTTGCAATTTTTGACCTAAGAAAGCCAGCTCTATCCTATATTGTTTTCAGAAAACAAATTGTTTACACCTATAAAATTGAATAAGTTACTGTAGACAAAGAAAACCTCTGCTAACTTCGAAACTAATGGCTCAATTGAAAATTGATTGAGACTGTTGTGTGCCCTATAATGAACGTAATGTACTGTTTGATCAGATTAACAAGATTAGAGAGATAGATTGTCGTACCGATAGATTTAAAATGTCATTTTTCCTGCGTACCATAAGAGAGAACAATAGGCAGCGTAGCAAAGGGATAGGTAGGTGAAACATAGTGAGAGTAGTCTGTAGTGCATGATGCATGTAATAACAGCCAATAATCCCTTTCTTATTATGTAGATACTAACCATCTAGCTGCATGTGACCCTATTAACTAGCATGCCTCCATTTAATATCCTAGTTGCATGTCAATAGTGCATGTTTGGTGATCTTCACCCCCTGCCACACACCCTCGTGGTGGCTTGCAGGGTATTACGTAGACGTAGACGCAATAGGGGTACTTGGATTGTGTAGAGTCAGTATCATTGGCATAGCCAATGTTGTCTGTTATTTATCGGCATGTTTCGCATGGCGTACCGGTAGCTCTGCTGTGGTGGAATTGGGTGTGGTGGGGAAATAAGCCGCGTGGTTGCCACTCACTCGTCAGTAGCGCGGTTCATTGAAATGTCCATTCACGTACGGTTTAAGTGCGTGTCTGTACTAAGCTTGTGTCCCTTATTGAATCTAACTTTGGAAGAGAAAAACGCGGGCAATCGGGAACATTTTCTAACAAGTCATCCACATGTTCTTCAAGTGAAAACTATGCACTGTTCTCCGAATTCCACCTATTGTGAAGTTGTCAATGAAGGCCTTTGGCCTTTGGCCAGCACGCGAAGCATCTTCTTTGCAGTAGAATTGTCATCACTAAAGTTCTCCTTGTCAGAACTCTTTTGCTTGGCGGCGATTCTTTGTACAGATATCAAGCTGATTCCAAGGCAGTCAGACACAGTTTGGTACGCGGGATAACTATTATTTGAACTTTTTTCTGCTTCACATTGGAAGAAATAATGGCACTCACAATCATTTGGACTTCCGTCTCCGAGAATCCCGTTCTTGGACGCATGACGCACCGATGGAATGTACAGTGTTAAGAGCAAGATAATGTCTATTAGAAGCGAACATTTTGAATTAAGCAGTGCATGAATCACAAGCTGCCAGGGTATTGTGAGTTACAAGGCACACTGTGGCAACTACGCGTGGCTCAGAGAAACTTCCTCTTTTCAGATCCTTTGTTACGGTCTCCTTCACTAGGCAGAGAGTCAGCGATATCCAGCGCTCAAAATAAAAATAAATAACAAACGAAATTAGCTATAATAGTGATTTTAACTCTACATGATCAAAGTATCCGTATTACTTACATTATAGAATACACAACAGTCTCAATCAATTTTAAATTGAGCCATTAGTTTCAAGATTTACAGAGGTTTGCATTGTCTACAATAACTTCAATTTTATAGATATAAACAATTTGTTTTCTGCAAACAGTATGGAATAGATTTGGGTTTCTTATATCAAAATTTCAAGTTATTAAAACGAAAATTACGGGTATCCCAAGCGCATACAGTTGGACAACTGGATTTTACGCGCGAAAACGGGTACTTTTTCGAGAAAAAATTAAGTACAGGAAATACTAACGGGCATAGAATTTTTTAAAGTACATCATCCAACGTAGAAATAAACAAGCTCTCTTATGAATTTTATTGAATTTAAGTCAGTTTCCTCGTCTGGTTGTTAAAGCATCTCAAACTCAGGTATCTTGCTTTTTTTACAGACAGTATATATAAATTAGCTGGTCTACTGTCGCTGTCATATAACTCCTCCTCGTATTCTTTCCACCGATCTTGAATATCTTCCTACTCAATTAATATTCTACCTCCATTGTACTTAATCTTTTGTATTGTTTGCCCTCTCTTACCTACCGATAGCAATTTTACTCTAGGGTATAACGCACCCACTTCCCCTTCTTTTTGTAGTTTCTCCATTTCCTCGCATTGCCTTTTCCACCAATTTACCTCCGCCCGATTGGGAATTCGCCGTAGTTGGTAATTAAACTCCTTGTATTTCGCCTATGCCGGTGTTGACGAGTTTCCATTTCCTTCTCTCCTCCATTTTTCTAATCATCTCTTCCGTAACCCACTTCTTCCTCACCCTCCTCATTTGCGCTGCACCCATTTGATCAGACCTAGCTGCGCTGCACCTAGTTGATCAGACAACACAGTATAGGTTTAGCGGGACGGAAGAAAGCACTGAAAAAGGAAAAACATATAAATCATAACAACACCCATGAATTTCCAAACTGTAACTCTCCCAATGATTTAGAAAACAGAAACCCTACAAATACAATAACCAGACATATTCAAATAGAGGAATTTTCAGTAGTGGTAGTTAATTGTCGTAGTTTAAGAAGCAAGATACCTGAATTCCATCACCTTATAGAGAGTACTAATTCTGACATAATTACAGGAACGGAAAGTTGGTTAACAAGCGATATTGCCGATAGTGAAATTTTTCCAGTAAATTTTAGGGTATACAGGAGAGATCGAGAGGGTCGACCGGGAGGGGGAGTATTTATCGCAGTTGAGAACACATTAGTCAGCAAAATAGAAGTGATTCCCGATAGTATAATAGAAAGTGTATAGTGTCCCATTCAATGTGCTAATTCGAAAGTAATATACGTTTGTGCCTATTATAGACCACCCCATTCCCATGTACACTCAGTAATAGAACTCGAGAAACAGATCAGGTCCATTAATTCCCATAGTAACGAACGACAGATAATTGTAGGTGGATATTTCAATACACCATCGATAGATTGGAAAACATGCAGTCATAAGTCTGGGGGCAGGGACAAAGAAACCTGCGAGTCACTGCTTAACCTGTTCGCATCATACGCACTACATCAAATAGTAAATTTGCCTAATAGGGGGGAGAATGTTCTCGATTTACTTGCCACAAACATCCCTGAAAAAGTTATTAAAGTTGAAAATGTCGATGGAATAAGCAACCACAAGGTAATACACGTAAAATTTTCCCTCAATACTGAAAAAAAGTGTAAATTAAAAAGGAAGATTTACCTTTTTAGTAAAGGAGATTTTTACAGATTTAGGCGCGACTTAAAGACTTCTTTTGAAAAATTCGAGAACATCAGCAAAAATAGTGATACAGACAATACATGGAAAGAGTTTCTCCAAATTACGCGGTCACTTGTCATCAGATATATACCTCATAAGTATAAGAGTGAGAATAGGGAACCAAGGTGGTACAACGCGGAGGTTAGAAAATGTTTAAAATGCCAACGAGTTAGCCAAGCGAAACTAAGAAAAATGTAGCTATTAGCGATCTAAGCTATTAAATACTTAGGCGTCACCATCACTGAAGACATGTCATGGGGAAACACATCAAGGAAATAAGTGTAGCAAACCGTAGATTAGGATTTGTAAAAAGGGTTCTAGGCAAATTCGATGAGAGAGTACGAGAAAGAAGCTATTTTACACTTGTCAGGCCTCATTTAGAATATGCCGCTAGTGTATGGGATCCGTACGAGGAAGGTTTGATAAAAGAATTAGAGCGCGTGCAAAGGAGATCCGCTAGATTTGTTAAAGGCCGTTATGATAAATGTGTAAGTGTTACGAGTTTAATAGAAGAACTAGGGTGGGAATTACTATCAGAACGCAGGTTAAAATTTAGGTTAAACCTTTTAAGTAAATTCGAAACCGATTTGTTCACAGATGACATTAGATATATATTAAGAATCCCTGCGTATTATTCTAGGTTTGATCAGATTAACAAGATTAGAGAGATAGATTGTCGTACCGATAGATTTAAAATGTCATTTTTCCTGCATACCATAAGAGAGAACAATAGGCAGCGTAGCAAAGGGATAGGTAGGTGAAACATAGTGAGAGTAGTCTGTAGTGCATGATGCATGTAATAACAGCCAATAATCCCTTTCTTATTATGTAGATACTAACCATCTAGTTGCATGTGACCCTATTAACTAGCATGCCTCCATTTAATATCCTAGTTGCATGTCAATAGTGCATGTGTGGTGATCTTCACCCCCTGCCACACACTCTCGTGGTGGCCGCAGGGTATTACATAGATGTAGATGTATTGTTTTCTCAGCTCCTCTTGCAATGCCTGTTTTAATATTCTCCCACTACTCCTCAACTGTACCTATTTCCTTGGCTTCGCACGTGTACCTTTCCACTATATCTTGGTATTTCCTCCTTTTCCCTTCTCAACGCTTCCAAGTTCCACCTCTTCATCCTCCTACTTTTGTAAAGCTTTTTGAAATATTGGTATTTTCAGGTGTAACTTGGTGGAATTTGATAACATTATAATGATAACACGTAACTTTGTGAAGCCACGTATCTTTATTCGGAACAACCCGGGTTTCGAGGTACAGCGTCATCTTCAGGTAAAGACTCTACAACATCCCTCAAAATATACACACAACTCAGGGTGAGGGCGGGGATGCGGGAGGGATGGAGGTATATTTGGGTGAGGGTAAGGTGTGAAGGAGGAGAGGGTAGATGAGGGGAAGGGAATCCCATTGGACGAAGGAGGAAAGGGTAGATGAGGGGTAGGGATGCACTCACTCGAACATTGAAGGTGGGGGAAATTGAGCTCTACAATGACTCTCCAGGAACACTCAAAGGTCATACGAGTGGGTGGCATTAAGGGGAGGAAGGTAAAAGAGAGGAATGTTGGAGTTTTTATGGGGTGGGGGAGCGGGAGGTTTAGAAGGGGGGAGCGGGAGGTTTAGAAGGGGGGAGCGGGAGGGGCACAAAAAGTCATTGCCAATGTTTTCTTTCCGGTGCACACTGTATAAAATTTACAATTGTTCTAAATCGTCCAGTCCGTAGCCCTTATTTTTCACATGCAAAATTTCAAATTTAAAGTCACTCGTGCGATTCTGTTCTAGCAAATGTTTCGCAAATATGCGACTTAGTCTTCTTGTTTTTAACACAGGCTTGGTGATCTTTGACTCTTTCGATAAATTTCCGGCCTGTCTGGCCCACGCACGCTGCGTCACACTCGCACGTAAATTTATAAACTCCACTTTTGCCTTATTAGAAATAATGTTTTGTCGATGAATAACGGTTACTATCACCACTTTTTTATTTAAATTGAGCTACCGGGTTTCAGTGAATGATCACCATCATCAGGCATTAATTGAGATCTGTTTATCCTATTGTTTCCGTAGTTACGTAACGGAAGGGGAGAAGAAGTTTAGAATGGAGGCCAGAATAAGGGAAAAGGAAGGGTAAAGGTATTCGTTAATGAGGGTGTTGTCTTGGTTATTCAACATTTTTAAAATTTCCAACTGCTCTCTTGAATCTAATTCGGTTGCGGTCGTTGCAAAATTTAAGTATATTCATTGTTAAATCACTCCTGTGGTTGCTACATATTAAGTGCTTAGTAAAATTACTTTTATCCTCTTTGATGTTTCTGTAAGCACTTATATGTTCTTTTCTCCTCACACAGAAGCTTCTTCCTGTCTGCCCCACGTAGACACCATTGCAATCGCTGCATTTCAATGAGTATACTCCACATCGGTATAATTGCTCTATCAAGTCCTTGCATTTTACTAGCAGCTTTCGGAGAGTGGCATTAGGTCTATAAGCCATGCGGAATTCGTCTCTAGGTAGAAGGTGAGCCATTTTCCGAGATACTGCACCCAGGAATGTCTTCGTGCACCACTGCTTCTTTCTACTCTCGTTCGCGGAAACCATTTGGTCGATAGCCAATCTTCTCTGTTTTTTAAAAACTAATTTGTCTATTAAATTTTGTGAATACCCGTTAGCCGAAGCAATTTGTTTGATGGTGCTGATTTCCTTCCTGAAGTCTTCTCTTGATAGTGGAATGTTGAACAGGCGATGAATCATGGAATGAAAAGCCATCAGTTTGTGTGAGTAATGATGTCTTGAAATTGCTGGGATGACACGGTCGATATAACAGAGTTTCCGAAAAATGGAGAAGGAATGCCGATCTTTATCGAGTTTAATTGTAAGATCCAGGTAATTTAAGGTGTGGTTAGAGTCCCTTTCACAGGTGAATGAAATTGTAGGATGAATATAATTTTGAAAACTCTTGAAAATATCCAGCTGCGGATCAGTTCCATTCCAAAGCACAATAATATCGTCAACGTATCTGTACCAGTATACCACAGAATTTAGTAGGTTGTGTCCTGAACTAAAAATTTTTTCTTCCAAATTATCAACAAAAATATCTGCCAGCAGTGGGGAAAGAGGTAAACCCATAGCAAGGCTACTACCCTGTTTATTAAATTTATCGTTGAACTTGAAATAATGTTGGGCCACACACATTTTGAGAAGGGTGGATAATTCGTCCTTCGTTAATTAAAGGAATAGTTAATAGGATACACAGATCTCAATTAATGCCTGATGATGGTGGTTATTCACTGAAACCCAGGTCACTTAATTTAAATAAAAAAGTGGTATTAATAACAGTTATTCATCGACAAAACATTATAATGGAATACCACAAAGTTAAAGATGAGCTAGTGAATCTTATTAGAAATACTATCTGTTGCGTTGGAAAGCAGGTTTTTTAGGTTCAGTGTATTGTAGTAGGCAACTTTAAACTTGTCTTCCGGTAGTTTCTTGGAGTTCTTTGTGAAACGTTATCAAGGTAAAGGATCCTATGCCAATTGGCAGTAGAGTCCTTGCATGGTTGGGAATTGTAGATGTCTTTTATGGCAAGCTTTTTTGGCTAGTATAATTTAAACGATTTCACTGTGTTTTGAAATTTTTGTATGCTCTGTAATTATTGTGTTGGGCAAACATCACACTGTATAAATAAATATAAATTGCCGGTAACTCGCTATAACTAAATAATGTGCTTAAAGGAAACGTACTAATATTATAATGCAATCTCTTCTGCGTAGGTGTTCATTTGTTTTGTCATTGAAAACTAAATATGATTTCTCAAATGTTTTCATTGATTTGCCTCAACTGTAAAGAAAAACCTTCGTTGCAATATTTTGCCTCCTGGTTGGATGGACAAAGTCCCCTGGATAACAACTTTCACAGTCGACGTAAGTTTAACCTCTCTATCTTTTAATAGGAGATTTCAACCACTATTTGACCTAAACTCCTCATGTTTCTCAACTAAAAGCGTCAAAGCGTAACAAACGCGCACACAAAAATTTCACCATTATTCTCGGACATACCAACGTGGAGGTGACTTGTTATCAGCGCAGCCTTCAGGTGAGCGATGCATTCCCGTATGAGTGGTCGAAGTTATAGTGAATATACATTAAAGGATACTTGTCGAAGGATCACTATTTATGGTAGCACCAATATATTTTATTTTGAGGTTAAAATTATTCGAGGCCCCTCAAACGGTCGTCCCTAAGCGATAAGGAAATTAATTAATCATACACGGCGTCAACGTATTTCCAGTATTCATTCCAGTTATCGACGTATTCATGCGTGACCGGGGACGCTTCTTTCAATCAGATGCGATCGTCATTTGCGCAGCGACGACGGCGCGAATGAGTGAGCAAAATCGCTCTCTCGGATATTTAAATAACGGCTGCCATTACCCATCGCCATTCGGAAGTCTTGCCCACAATGCCTTCCGCATTGCATGAGAACGCCGCTGTATCGCATACTCTTCTCGTGGTTACAGAACCACGTCTCAGGAGGCAAGAAGGAAAAAAAGGATGGAATGGAATAGTAAACCTTAAGAATTCAGGCGAGGAAATATGCAATGATACCTTGGTACGAAAGGAGATCGTGTGAGCAGTTTTATATATGCAAGGAAGTGTTTAAAGGCTACCTTGTTTAAGTTCTACGTACGTTTCATTTAAAGGTGGTTCTATTTTTTAAAAACTACTTTAATTACTCTTTCAAATCGTCTATAGACAAAAATTTATACACAGTTCTACTAGTCTAATAAATTTAACAAGCTTATGTCTTACGACACTATCAGCAGAACTGATCTTAACTGGTGTTACCAACCAACTCACACTTTTTAAACTAATTTGCATTTTTTTATATTTACCATTAGCTCAATTTTCTAAACACTAAATGGTGTTACTAATAAAAGTGCTAGCATTGCTTCATATTCATGAGGCCACGAGACTGAGTCGGTGTCGCAAGAGGTGAATGATCGTGGCCTTTTTATGTGACGTGAGTAACCTCAGATCAAACTTCAATGCTTTGAGCTTTTATCAAACAAGTTTTCGGATGATTATTGTGGTGAGCTTGCCGAGGCACATTACTAGACATTTTCAAGTTTGATGTCGAGTGCCGTTGGCCCTTCATCCGAATACGGAGAAGTGGACGGAGTTTCGCCATATGTAGGCGGATGGGCAAAAATCACGGAAAAGATGGACGACAATGTGTCGGCGGTGCAGTCGGCCGTTGAGGAGGACCTGTTGGGAGAACAGGCGCGGCAGACAAGAGCGGAACAGCATTTGCACCTTGGGCGCAGGAGGGGGGGTGAGGGGGAAGTCTACGTTGGGACTGCCCAATAGCTCACCGGTATCTAATTCTTTCGGCAGGATGCGTCGCATGGCCGAGAGCATTACTGGAAATCAGTCATAGTTTTCACTCAATGTAAATCAGTACCTCACTGGCCTGAAAACGTTCTCTTGCACTATTCACACTAAGAAAATTCATGGATTTTCACATTAAATATGAATTTTTCCACTTCATAAAAATGTCGATCTTAACAGGACTCAAAAAATGTTACATATACTCAATATAAGCCGCTGTGCTGGTGAGAAACAAAATTTATCGGGTCAATGGTCTGGACGTCAAGGGGTTAGGGACAATGAGGCAGTGACGGAAATTCAATATAGAAATGCCTTGCAGTGTTTAAATTTTTCCTACCTGTGTCGAGGTTATTCTCATTGGAGGAGGACAAGGATTCTTGTTTCGTCATTTGTAATGTAATCCCGAAGTGGAGCGCAGAAATAGAAATATATTTATGTTGATCTGATGGAAAACTGCTGTTTGTGTTCTTCTTTATGTTGAAATTCCACCACATCACACCTTGTCTTTCCATAGTCCAGCTTGCGTGAGCTGTGAATAATATGTCGGAGTAAAATAATGCCTTTCACGTCAAACTTAATGCGATCTGAATTTATCAGCTACATCAACTGTATCTTTTAATATCTATTCTCTGTTACCTATCGTCCCAGTTTAACTTCTCTCACCAAGCCGTATGAAGTGTCGAATCATTATCCAACGATCACAACCATCCACCTCAGGAGATATACGTAGAACAATCTATCGGTCGTCTCAGGGAAGAAGGCCCACCAAGACATCGCTCCGAGTGAACAGGGAAATGGACTCCTTTTGCTCCCGGCGGAAGAGCACCGCCGTAGCTACAATTAATTACAACTCCTCCTCCGCTCGAGAAAAGGCCAAACTACCCCATTCCTCCTTTGTTCCTCACTCCCCTCCCCCATTCTCATTCTCAAGAAACTGGTCCGCGACATCGGAGGAGAGGAGGCGGCATTGTTCACAAAAGGCCGAGAGAGATCACTATTGGTTGAGACAGCCTCTCGTTAGTCGACTCGTCTTGCACACGCGGTAAGAGATATCGGGAGGGAGGAGGAGGAGGAGAAGGTGGGTAGTTAGGTGAGAGGAGGGGGGGGAGCAATTTGAGTGCGTGTGTTTATGCCCCTTTCTTCCCAATCCCTTGAAGAACTCGAGTAGAGGTCGGGGAGGGGGGGGGGAGAGGGGAAGATGGGGGTGAAGGGGCGGGGTCGTTGCTGTTGCGTTGAACAGGAGAGCATAGCGGAGAACAGGAGAAAGAATATACACGCACACAAGCACATGTCGAGATATTTTGAGCGAGATATTTCTCATTGTTATACTGGAGACCATATTAGAATGTAACGTTTCACGTTCAGGGGCTGTGGGAAGCACGAAGTACATAGTGCGATATTATGCTTTTATAGATTGAAATTCTCAACAATTAAGGCAGTTAGAGAGAAATATCATTTTACTTAGAAATCAATGAATTTGGTCTCATTTTAAAGAAAAACATCTCACCTATCCAATGACGCCAAATATTCAACCCCTTACCACATTCCTTTCGGGTATATTTGCCAAAAAATACCAGCCCTTTTACATGGGAAATGGTTCGTGTATGCACTCCAGAGAGACATAATTTACAAAATGAGGCATTTATAACACTTGGCTGTCTTAAAAAAACTAACAGCGTGTAGTATGTATGTTTTCTCAACTATTTTTGAAAATAAATCATATTGTCACCGCAGTAGGTTCTAGGGGATCGCAAAAAAAACCTTCCGATTTGAAGGAGTTTCAAACGCACCGCGCGAAAAAAAATGAGTCAAGTAAAAGACTTATTTAGATATTTTCGTTTAATTACTTACAATTTCTGTCATATAAAACTATATTATTGCACCATTAATAATGCAATATTTAATCCATGTGTCCTACAGCTGGCGAAATTAAAACGTATAATTCGAATATGGTCTCTATTGTGACTAGGGAACTATCTCGCTCGGACTACCTTAACAAAGATATCCTGACAAGTGTTAAACTTGACTCATTTCTTTCATACGGTACGTGAAGAGCTGCTTCCAAACGAAAGGATTTTTTTTAGTGATTCTGGAAACGAAAGGGGTGGGGTACGTGATTTATCTTTCAAAATAGTTGAGAAACCATACAAATTACACACTCTTAAATTTCGTACGAGATCCAGGCGTCATAAATTCCTCATTTATATATATAAAGGCCTCTCGCCCGATGCTTACACTTCGCTCATGCAAACAAACAATTAGGTTTGCGTGTCACATCATCCACTCTCAATCGGTCGCACTCGAATACATTAACGTACTGTCGCGATGGGTCTCCATGACCTGGGATAGTCAGAATTGTTTTCAAGGAGTTTTACTGAATAAATTACCCGTATACAACAATTATTAATATGAAAATACTACAGCAGGACTAATTATATATTTCAAGTCAAAATTATACCGAAAATTATCTTAAGTATATGGTAAATGGGTCACCTGAAACTCAGTATAATATCTGTCTTACATTAAGGTATTGTGTTTAACTTCCCCACTAACGAAAAATTACACAAAAACGGCAGCAATCTTTACTATTATAATTATTATAACAATTTCAATATATTTACCCGTCGTTCATTAACCCTCATTTCTCTAAGGGTATATGTGGCCCACCTTTTTGGTGTCCCACCAGGTGATGACGCCTTAATTTTTCCAGTCAAGATAGACAGCATCATTTCTCATTTCAAAAAACTTTCATTTTCTCTCTAAAATGTAAAATATCTGTTTCTGAGATGCATTGGAAGTTGGTTGCGGTTGAGTGGATGGCCAACATTTCTTTTCCTAACTCTTTGTGCGCAATAGTTTTGTGCGTCTCCCATGTGGTCGTGTGGTCGGCGAGTTAGTAGAAATTATTCCTCGAGGAATAAGTCGAAAATTTAGTAACTCTCCAGCTCCAAGTCCATCGTCCTTCAATTGAATGAAAACACAGCTGATAATTCGATTTAATTCCTAGACTTTAGTCTGATTATCTAATGCAAGTGCCCATGGAATGTTTTTTCTCCAGACACAGCACAACAATCCCCGAGCCGAGATGTAATGTCGAAATACAGATTACGGAAAGTGAAGGAATGCAAAACCACAGTCGTCTTTGAAAGATGCTCTTCTACTTGTTTCATTGTGCGCGCGCACCTCACGAGGATAAACAAGTGGTGTATGAATATTTATTCTGTGAGACTGTTGAACGCGATGATGGGTTGAATAGTCCCACGTATGTATTGCCGTCACTATCGTTACTGATATCAATCTTAAGGCTTCTTTGTTCCATTTAAATTCATTCAAGTCCATTCCAATACTGTCAAAGATAAGTTGGTGTACGTAGTTCTAATCAATAGTATTTTTATTGAATATCAGCATTTCTCAATCCTTCGGTCTCCCAGGTCTGACGCGTGGAATTAAGACGGCTGTACAGAATACTACGAGCACATCACACGGAAAAATGGCATCGAACGGATATATATTCACGGTAACGGTCATTTGTCGCTTGGAATCGGTAGGCAGTACGATTTGGAGTCCGACTCTTTTCCTAGGTGTGCCACAACATTCACTCTTTGGAATCTGATCTCACGTCCAGCCGCTGACGTCTCATTCAAGTTCGTGTCGTATCGCGTCGTGGCGTTCCTCTGTTATGAATTCTCAAGACCCTCTACTTACAAGCTCCTTCCTTCTCGATTATGCGTCCCACGGCTTCAAATTTAACGCCCAAACAAATTCCCGCGTCAATGACATGTTTTATACATGCCCTGTCCCCCCGCGATCATAAAAAGAATATCCTCCCGTATCTTTCAGCATCTCCCGATCATTCAAACTATTTTACTTCTTATCTCTCACTCGACCCAGCACATCTCTCATATTTTCTCACACATTTTTTTCCGCCGTAAATTTCCTCCCGCATGCACAGATTAGTTTCCTACACGTATTATCAAAGCTACCGCGTCCAAACTGTTTCCATTGAGTCGCGGACGTTTTATGCGCATTTAATGGCTGCGCGGGCAGACCCGTGAGAGAAAAACATTCAACCCCCTCCCCCTCCCACCCTCCCTTCGTCTTTTTTATCGCCTTCCCTCCCTTCCACCCCCTCTCCGTCCGACTCGTATCGTAAATCCTCAACTGTGGCGCGTAAACGGCTCTCTCTCTCTCTCTCTCTCTCTCTCTCTCGTAGTTTCTTTTCCGTTTCCCATCCCTCTTCCCCCTCTCTCTTCCCCACCCCACCTCCTCTCCCTGCCGTCTTTACATATGCGACCAGCTCAGGGCGACGGCTGTAATTCAACTCTCGCGACGGTCCACAGCCCCCCCTTACATCACCCCTTACTCGCTCGCTTCCACTCGACTCGAGACCCCACCAGGCGGCAGCAGCGGCTGCGGTGAGATACGAGAACACCCATCCTCCTCCTTCGAGACACACGCGCGCTCCCCAATTTAAAATACGTGCCACATCCGCTTTGCAGAACGCCTCTGTTGACCGAGTGACTGCCAATTCACTTCCGGAGACAAGCGAAAAAATAATATTCGAATAAAAGGCTATTACGTTTCTAGAGCTAATTTTTGGAAGTTATGGCATTTCCTACTGTGTCGTATGGCTCATAATATTGGACAGAAAAAAAAGAATTAAGGCAAATAATCTTCAGAAATGAAACTTCTTAGGGCTGCGAAAGGGTATAACAATGTCGGGCAAATCAAGGAACAAGAAACAAGGAATACATAAGATGAACTAGGTTTTCACTGAATATCTAGTTCAGGGAACTAATTTAACACTGTTCAGCCAATAACAGATAACAGAGTACAAAAAAGGATAGAAAAAACACGCACGACGAATGCCTAAGGAAAGGTTTCCTAACCAGAATTTGAAGTGTGAGCCATTGGGTGAAATAAGTGTTGGAAGACCAAAGATGAGATGGTCAAGTGAAACCGGAACAGACATATGGCTCATCCAGGAAGGACGACGAAGAAGAAGATGGAAGGCTACTACGACAGCCAAGACTTAATCTGGATCGTATCATTATTGGTCATTTAATTTTAGGATATGTTAAAGCGACCCTCCATACTTCCCCAACCAGCGCAATTTCCCTTTACTATATCCTGGTGGTTATTGCATACTTTCCTCTTCATTTGGTCTTCTCTGTTGAACGTGTTTTTATCCCTTGGCTTTCTTCTTGGGTCTTTCCCCCTATTTCCTCTTCGACTCTATTATTCCTCGTCCTATTGCACCTCAGCTTGCATGTCCGCTCCATCTTTCCTGTATTGCACTCCATCGGGACCTTACCTCTTCTACTACGCTATTTACTACTTCATTTATTATTCTATCCGTCCGGTTAATCTGCTTTGCATAGCTCGCTAAATTAATTGAACAGCAACTTGCGTGCCATGGAAATGGCAGTTATGGATTTGACGCAGATGGGAGCATAAAAACATGAACATTCAAAGTGTATACGTCAATTCCGCGGAGGGAAAATCCTTACCCTTATTATATACTCAAACTGGGATCCCTGAATATCGCACCGTGAGCTTCTGCCAATCAAGTTACCGAGGCACCCTCGTAAATTGTGGCTTTTTGTGGCGGGTTTTCCTGATGACTCTAACCTAGGTTAAATCTCACACGAAACTTTAAGGCAGAACATTTTTTGCCGGACACTGGACGTATTTTGCTAAAGCCAAACTGTTACGGGATGAACGATCACAGACATAAGATTGAGAAAATAGACTGCATAACCGGTATATTTAAAATGACATTTTTCCACTACAAAGAAGGGGCCATAAATCAGTTCTATGTATCTCCGGCCCACTCTAGGTAGAGTATACTTTGTACTTGTGCTTAATAACCTACAAATCATTATTAACGCCTCACCTCGCTTGAAATTTCGGACGTAGTTAAGCATGCTTTAGTATCTTGTAGTATAATTATTTATTTACATTAATAATCTTAATAACCTTATCTTAACGGGTGTACTACAAGTTAGTACTTTCGTACTCGTATCACAGCTGTGCTTAGTTCTCCTTACTGCTTTTTGGTCTGCTCATAGCGGCCAAGGGAATGTGCGAGGTTCTGATGTGGAATGGGTTGAGTGCTGCACGCCTGGTGCGGAATCATCCCGTGCAGCATACACCCTAATGTTGGCTGGCTCGGTATTTCGTAGATGTAAAAAAGTAAAACCGTGCCTAGTGCCAGTATTCTCAAAATTGGTCCAAAGTATATGGTAAACTCACAACTATCATTTAACATCACAACAAACATTACTATCTCGATCTGTTTACACCAAGAAAATCCTCTCGAACAATTAGATCACATAACACCGACCAAAGGTAGAGTGGTGTTATAGTTAGATCGGGTGTGCCACAGGGAAGTGCAATAGGCCCATTTCTATTCCTTTTCTAAATACCTATATAGGTGAAGTAGTTAACAGAAAACTTCGACTACATGTACACAACGGAATAGTGTGCAGAGTAATCCGTAGCCAAAATGATAAGAAAGCTCAAACTATGGACATTGAGGCGATTGAAAAGTGGTGCGATGCGTGGGGGTTAAAATTAACTCCCCTCAATACAATCACTTTTACATACAGTTTAACCAATTATAGACGGTAAAATCTGTCATAGCCACGTAGTTAAACCAAGTAATGACCTCTCGTACGGCAAATTTCTTCGGGAAATCACTGGTCAAGCTGATAAAAAAATTGGGATTTCTTAAACGAGTAATTGGAAAGCGCGTCGCTACAGTTGGAGGTGCAAGATACTTCTCCCTTCGAATACGCTGCCAGTAATACAGAATTATTATGGGAGTGTATTTAGTGGAGGTCATTTTTCATCATGGTCGCTCATTGTGCGCGGAGAGAACGAGTTTTTGTACCTATCTGTTCGTCAATGTATTTCTCCTATTTTATCTCTTATCTTTTGTCAGAACTAGAGACGTAGTGAGGAGTCATGCTAATATTCTCTGTGTCGCTCTGAAAAATATCAGTTCTGAATTTCTCAAGCAACCTTAACCTAGCGTGTAGCGACAGAGTCGCTAGGGGCTCCCACCTTAATCCCTATAAAAGCTGCGATACACTATGTGTTCGCTCATAGCAGCTATTAACGAAGCGTGCTGCTTTTCTTTGTATATCATTATTTTTTTGGGGCTAATTATTTATGACCAGGGTCCCAAATGCTCGCGGCGCATTCGAGGTGTGGCCTATCATATGTGACCTTCCTATTATACGCTTAACAAATCCTAGTTTCTTTTAAGCTGTGCCGCATCTGTTTTGCATGTGAATTCCCCACGATATATCAGAAGTTAAGGTAATTCCATGATATTTAACAGTATTTTAAGATTTTGTGTTTACTACACCCACAGTGGATACATTGTGATACAAAGTGGATACATTGTATCTGTGTGGTGACTTTCGCAGGAAGTAATCTGTGGTGCATTTACTAAGATTTTAATCTAGCCCCCTTTCCTGGGACCACGATTGAACGTCGTTAAAGTCCAATGAAAGAACTTCTACGTCCGTGTCGTCTCTCATTTCGCGGTAGATAATTGTATCGTCTGCCAATAATGTTAATTTACTGCTAACTCGAGAACTTAGGCCATTTAGGTAAGTAATGAATAAAAGAGGGCCAATCACGATTCCATGAGGAACACCTGATGTGACCCTAACTATATCAGAGGAAAAACCATCAATAACTACTTTTTGTTTTCAATTACTGAGAAATTTCCTCATCCAATTTACTATTTTTTTATTAACTTCGCATGATTTCAACATATATTTGAATTTTTTGTGGGGAAACCTTGTCGAAATAATTTTGAAATCAAAGAATATCACGTCAACATGCATTTTTGATTCACCTGGTTTTAGAATGTCGTGAAGGAAGAGCGCAGTCTAAGTTTCACAGGACCTACCCTTACGGAAGCCTTGCTGACTGTTGCGTAAGAAGTTAGGATTATCCAGGAATATCATAATATTACTGACGACATTGTGTTCGAGGATTTTGCATAAAAGTAATATTAACGATATACGCCGGTAATTTTCTGGGTCACTTTTTTTCCTTTTTTAAATATCGGTGTGACATTGGCTTTTTTCCAGTCTTAGGGCATCCTGCCTTCGGATAATGATTTGCTAAATGTAACTTCTGATAATGGTGCAATCTGTAGAGCTAACTCCTTTAGACAGGTATTCCTTCTGGACCTGGGGACTTGTTACTTTTAATCGAACCCAGTTGTTTTGTTAATCCATCACGTTGAATTGTTATGTCAGCCATCGGCTCGTTAAAGTCAGGGATGACTTAATTGTGTACAATGCCGTCAAGAGTGTATACACTTTTCGAAGGACTAGTTTATAAAATTGGCTTTGTCGATGCTGTTGGTGACTACTTTGCCGTTAGTGTCCAACTCTACTGTCGAAGATTCGCCCTGGAGCTCTCTCGCGTAAGACCAGGATGACATCTAGTAAATTCACTGAGGATTTTTTTCTTGAGGTTTCGTAGAGAAGAGCGCAGTATTTCCTTCGTTTTTGTGCGTTGAGCAACGTTAATTTCTCTCGCCACAAGTTCCATTGTTTTTTTATCTGACTTAAAAAACGGGTATAGTAGTATAGACATACGGAAGAGAATAGCGCTAGCTAAGGAGGCGTTTAGTAATAGAAGAGAGCTGATGACGGGGACACTGGGTAAGGATGTAAAGAATGGGCTGGTGAAGAGTTTGATATGGAGCGTAGCGTAGTATGGGGCAGAAACGTGGACCCTGAGAAAGGAGGACGAGAATAGGCTGCAGGCATTTGAGATGTGGGTGTGGAGAAGAATGGAGAAGGTTAGATGGACGGAAAGGAAGACTAACGAGGAAGTGCTGGAGACGGTGGGCGAGGAAAGGAAACCTTTGAATGGATTCCGGGATGGGGAGGGTAGATGGCTGGAAGATGTAATAAAGGGTGATGGGTTGCTGAAGAGTGCGATAGAGGGAAGGATGTTGGGCAAGCGGGGAAGGGGAAGAAAGAGAATAGGTTTCATGGACGGGTTGAAGATGGGTAGATCTTATGCAGAGGCGAAAATGGATATATTAGAGTGAGATAGGCCCCTGAATGTGTAAAAGACTGGGAGCGGATTCTCTGGCATTCAACAAAACCTACCTTTACCGGTAGAATACATAATAATAATAAATATAATTTTTATATTGGTTGTAAGTTGCCATTGTCTCCAGAGCTCTCGCTTTAATCTGTGGTGATACCACTTAGGTTCTTTACTCTCGCGTTTGAATTTAGGTGGTATATATTCATCGATTCCTTTACGTATTATCTCCAAAAAATCTCCATGATACCTCGGTCCTCTCGTTTTAATTTTGGCGACGTAGTTCGTGAATAAAGCTTCTAACGTCTCCACAAATTTTATGAAATCACATTTTTCAAATGAATAGACTTTACGTTTAGGTTTTATAGTTGACTTTACTGTTGTTTTCAAGGTCGTAAAAATTACTTTATGATCACTAACTCCCTCGAAGGTATCGACATGTTTTATCATTTTAGGTTTGAATAAAAGCTAAAAGCTCTAATATTTTATGAGTAAGAGAGTGGTGTGAAAGCGTATTATATAAGGCCTCACTTATATCACTCTTCTCTGAACTTATTTCTACACCATTGGTTATCCAATTTGTATCCGTGTGGTTGAAATCTCCTCCGATAATAACTACCCTTTTGTTATTTCTCGAGGGAAATAATAATAATTGAGATGCTAATTGTCTTTTTTGGACTCCGGTGGTCTATACAATGAACCAATATGAAAATTTCTCTTGTATTTTTGTTTGATAGTACATCAAACACACTGTATTTCACTGTTGTCTAACATATGTGCGGTACTATTCAATTATGATTTACTGGCCAGTTGACCGAGGATCTTCCCAACGGCTTAATTGTACTTAATTTTCCCTTTTTTACGGCTCCAGAGGAGGCATCCCTGGTCCCCCAGGGGCATATAACTGGCATATTAAGGCTTGAATGTCAGTTTTCATCGCAATTGACAACTTTTTACCCAAATTGTCGCATTAACCGAAATAAAATTAATGAAAATTACTGGTCTTTTCAGAAATTCTCACCGAAGAGATAATTCAGTTTGGAAAAAAAATTCTACCCGTAATGTGAATGTGAGTTGGCCACTTTAACCGGGTATTACATTTCGTTCCGAGAAAAAAAAGGCAATACTACCCACCCCTGTATTGTTACGGCATTAACTTTCACCTCGGAGCCTCTGGCGTTTCAATGCGCCGTCCAAGCTTCTTTTGTTGTCGCCAGTGATCTCATCGCAACATCCATTTCTTTTAGCTTCACAGTTTTTACAGTATTTGAAAACATTTCCACTTCAAAATGACCCCCAAGAACTTGTTATAAGTTCTTTCATACAAGCCGAGGGAACTGTTTCAATTTAGTACGTTTGGAAAAATTAATTGTTCGGGTTTTCATAGTCCTCTCGTGACTATTTGTCTATCGGCAGGCATCAATTGGTTTTGGCTTAAAATATATACTCACAATGGGGTGTTTTTCTCAATTAAAAATACATAATTTCACTTATTTATGAATGAAAACCATGAATACATGCGAAATAGAACATGATACTTCTCGATACGTACACAGTCAATAAACTTCAAAGACTACGATCTCTTTCAAATACCGTCCTCTAATTGCCAACGCCTGTCGATTGTCTTGACCTCAGCACTCGGGTAAACCCGTTCACACTCTCAGCGAAGCCGTCCGCGACAACACAACGGTGTCACTTCCCTGAGGACGGCTGCAGAGTAAGCAGCCGAAACGTCGGTCATGGACCTTCCTACCCGGATGGATTCCCGAGAATCCTTTCTACGCAACGGTGTCGGTTCTCGTGGCTGCGGAGCGGCTAAGTATTCGTGACCAAGAAGTTGGAACGCAATGATGTGAACAAAATGGCTGACGGAGGCCAAGTGAAATCAATGTCTGGGAATATTTCTCTGGCGAATTCATTTATAGCCGCCCCTTTCTTCTCCAAAAATAAGCGATACATCATCTTCACTTAAAAATGACCTCTTAAACTCAAATTACACATTTGACTGGTCAGTTACAAATAAGCAATCTCCAGCTACCTTCAGATATCCTTGGGGAATTTTCTTTATTTGAATCATTATTCTCATCCTAAAAATCAGTACATGTCCTATACCTCACTGCAAGAATCGATAAATGCATCACGTTGCGACGCACGCGCCATTTGGGACTCTGAAGTGTCTCTTCAATGAGGAAAATTTACCCGCCATTTTGGCGCGGAGGGCGTCAGCAACTCGAGGCGATGTTGCCCGGAAAATCCACGGAGGGAGCCACCACCCTCGAATGCGCTGACTTCGTCAAATTGCATCAGTGACCATGCATTAGATTATTGAATTAGTCATCGATTAGGCAAAAAACACCAAGTTATTAAATATATGAAATAATAAATAATATTTAAATACCACTTATATGACTAAAAATAGACTTGGGTGTGTATATATGTATATACGTTCCAGCATAACTCTGGAACTCCTGAACTAATTTCAAATGACCTCGGTTTGCATATGACTCACTATCGGAAAAAGATACTTCAAAAGTAAGATCTCTATTGGCACGAGTGACATATGAATACATTTAAAGACATTGGAGTCATTGCAGATGTTTCTTTTTGTTGCTCTTTTGAATTATTTTCAATCGAAATAAATGGCTGAAATGTGCACTATCGGAAGGCATGCAGAATCAAATAGTTAATTATTCCAACTTATTTTGCCTTACGCTTTGTTTCTGCTAAAACAATTACACCTTGAAGTCCAAGATTATCAATTTTTCCGAGTTCAACATTAGCATATTTCCACCGGAAACCTAAGTAATTGGTAAAGGAAGGTAAATTTCGTCTGGGCGTTTAAGGCGAGTATAAAATTGAAAGCTGCTGAAATGAAAACATGTAAATGAAATATGGTGTGTACAATATGCCCGGGGAACAATCTCGCTCGAACTCCAATAAGGAACTTCCAAAGAGACACGTCATGGTGAGCCAGAAATGTGAAGGAAATTGAAAAGATCTCCCATTAATGAAGACGATAGGAATAAAATCTATCGAAAAGCATTCCGATCAGATTGTAGAAAACGCACATTTTCTAGACGATTCGAGTCGGACGCGGAAAGCTAGGATTCGAGGTGGCGCGACTGACTATATATTGTACGTATAAAGCTACAGTGGAAAAACGTTATTTCTTCCATCTTATTATGCATAGGAAATTTCTTATATTTGCGGCCGACGCTAAGAATCGTAATGGATAATTCATGGGCGAGAAGAGTGGCGGGCTTGAAAGCGAGGTTTGAAAATACGACTCGTTTGCGACGAAGAGCTCTATTTTTACCCGGGAAACGATCAGTGTACGAAACCCTACGGAATATTAACCCTCCATTCCCACTGGACCCACAGCGCTCGTTATGTGCGCACCGAGATCCTACTCTGTTTACGAGGACGAGGGGAGGACGAAGGGGAGAGGGGTCAGTGGAGGGGAGGGGTGGGCCAGCCACTTCGATTCCCACGCGAGATGAAGGCAGCGGCTGTCCTTTGAAGTCCCTCCGCCGCCCCCTCCCGACCAACCCTATCTCGTCCGGGGGCATCGGTTCGCCCCTCTCCAGTGGGGCGGCGACGGTCCAGGAGGGGGGCGCGGCCTCCTTCCCGTCCTCCCCCTGCCTACTCCCCCTACTTCCTCCCACCCCCTCGCCCTTCCCAACTCCACCTCCCCCACCCACCCTCCGCCAATAAAAACCTTCACAGAGCCCTCCCTCTCCACCCACCCCTCGCTTCATTTCAACCCCCCCCCCACCCTCTTCCAACCCCATCCTCCCTCCCCCATCATCTCTCACCCCCTCCCCTCCCCCCCTCTCGAGTGTCCGTCTCACATCCCTCATAGAGAGAGAGAGAGAGAGAGAGAGACAGAGAGCCTTCCCCGCGGATCCAGTCTCGCAATCAGCATCGCCGCGATTCACTATTATCGACGCATGAAATATATAATTGAACAGCGAGTGGAATTCACTCGAAGAGAGTTAAACAAAATAAAGAATAAATCTCCAATGGCCGTAATAATTGGCACCACTCGTCAAAAAGAAAGAAAGAAAAGTTTACTGTGTTGGTTTAACGAAAACGTCAGTGACCAACCCCAGCCTCTCAACCAGAATACCCTCCTGTGATGGTTTACGGGAAAGTGACTTCCTCGCCAGTGACCAACACAGACAAACACCCCCCAAAAAAGGATCCTTCGCAAGGGCTAATGGGACCCCGCTAAGGATGCTTGGGGTTTTTTGGGGGGTGTGTGTGCGTCTGTGTTGGTCACTGGCGAGGAGGTCACTTTCCCGTAAACCATCACAGGAGGGTATTCTGGTTGAGAGGCTGGGGTTGGTCACTGACGTTTTAGTTAAACCAACACAGTAAACTTTTCTTTCTTTCTTTTTGACAAGTGGTGCCAATTATTACGGCCATTGGAGATTTATTCTTTATTTTGTATTTATATTGTAAGAGGCCGTGGAGCTCAAGTTTCCTCAATTCGAAGAGAGTTAGTCAAGAAGCGAGCCATAGACAATAAATTAAAATTAAACAACTGTCCAAATTGTCAGTGGAAGCAAAGAACTAGGAATACAACCAACTAGGAAACCAAAGGCGGGAAGATCTCATAGGCGAGTGTAGCGGCGAGAGGCATCTTCTTCTTTCTTCTTAGGTATTCAACAATCCTTGCATTGGTCTGCGAGAGCAGTCCTCACAGTCGGCTCTCTTTTCGGCTCTTCTCTTCAGTTCCTGGTGGCTGGTGCAGTTCAAATCCTCCAATAACTGCTTCATATAATCAAGTCGAGGTCTTCCTCTACATCATTATCCTTCAGTCATTCCTTCTAGTATCGTCTTCATCATGCTCTCTTGCCTCAGAATGTGCCCTTACAAGTCCCGTCCTCCTGATCCTTATACTTCTCCATATGTCACTCTTATCTCCTATTTTATGATAAACTTCTTCATTTTTTATTTTATTTTTCCAACTGATCTTGAGCATCCTCCTGTAGCACCAGTTTTCAAAGGACTCAAGTCTCTTTACTCTTCTTTCCCTATTTTCCAGGTTTCATACCCATATAGTGCAACACTCCTCACGTACGCTTTTAATAATCTTTTCCTCGTACACAACTGGATACTGTTTGTAGTAAAGAGGCGTTTTTTCTTGTTAAAAGCTATCTTTGCTTGTCTTATTCTACTCCTTATCTCCCTTTTACTTCTACCATCTTTAGTTATTATGCTTCCCAGATAAGTTAATTCATCGACCTCTTCCAGTGTTTCCCCAGTCATTACTATGGTAACATTAGCGTTTCTTTGCCTTTCATCTTTGTCTCATACCATAATTTTAGTTTTATTAGGGAGGCATCTACATCCACTTACATGCTACCCAGCGAGCCGCAACACAGGCGTGTGGAAGGGGGTGTTAGTACAACATCCGTGTATAGGTATTAAGGCTAAGGTTATAGAGTGGTGAAATGGTGAAGTGTATTTTGGGAGTGTTTGGAATGGAGCTAAGCTTTTACAATGCTCACTTCTCGTACGTGGAAAGAAAGAATTTAAATATATTTCCGTTTGGCAATCTACTAAAAACTTATTTATCACTTACGGACGAAGAGATGTAGTGCAGCGTCAAAATTATATTCTTAGTGTCGCTTTAATCCTGAACCTGTTCTGAATTTCCCTTGCAATCTAATGCTAGCGAGTGTAAGGCAAAGCCAAAGAGAGAGCAGCTGACCCATAAATGAAGAATATAAACGAAAGAGCTTGATAAAGAGGAGAGATAACATGTACGCAGGGAAAGTTAATTTATTTCATTTATGGTTATGGAATCCTCGGAATATGCGAACAAATTCCACACGGCAAGGCTTCATTCGGTTTTAACATTGATTTAATCGGAATGCATATCGAATCGAAATTTACAATGCGTTTTAGTGCAACAATGAGTGGTCTTGCATGATTCTTGGGCCGCGCCAATGGACCGAGGCCGAGAGACTTGAGACTCCAAGTCACTAGAACTTTCAGCCTTAGGCTGAACGTGTACGTCTGTCTGCATTTCCCACGATTAGAATTCTGCGAGGAAATTGTAGCAAGCATCTTCGAGATGACACTTGTGGCGACCATGTCCCGTAGTCCGCTCGTTCTATCAACTCGTGATTTGATGAACGTAATGACAAAAGAGAGAGAGATTTGAGGCGAACGATTTTCCAAGTTACGGGAACTGTCGAAAGATAAAGACGACTGAAGAAGGATATCGAAAGAAAAATACTTGGTCAATCAGTCCGTCGAAACTTCCGGAGACGATACTGCAAAATGGTGATTACGAATTCAGTTTACCTCACTTTGACCCAATTGATGACCCAACAATGACCCAATGTTCCGCAGTCTAAACGTTTGTCAAAAAATTCTGACGGGTGCGAGTATAGTGTGCCTGGTTGATCTTGAAGGGAACTATTCCGCTCATCTTATTGCTTGAGGAGTGAAAATTGATGGTCTTCGGTCTAAATCGTATCAATAACGAGAATAAAATGCCATGACTCTGTGATTTATTTTCTTCGGCCATCTTCACTTTGCATCATCGTCGCGAGTCTTTCTTCAATTCGTTGAAGAGGGCTCCGCTTTGATGACGAGATACTCGCGTTTGCATCGCAACTTTAGTCCTCGACCCCTCCTTTTCACGACATCGGCCTTGGCTGGCAATTTCTATCTCTGGTCTCCTAAAGGTGTCATAAGCCGAAGTTGGATTCGGTCCATCTCTTCGTGGAAGTTAACTCTCAGGAGCGCTCTGAGTACGTGAGTGTTTGCGTCTGACATGACACAAGCATCCTTTCTGAATATATTTTTCCAAAAAAATTCCGGTATCTTTTCCGAAGTCCCTAACGGCTCCGGCAAAAGAACCACTGAAGTGAGCTTCTTGTCATCGAGGTCATGTCACGTAGGCGTGTGTCTGGCGCGGAAGAACTTACAAACGCCCGGAACCCGTAAACGCCTCCGAGTGCGTCAATGTGAATACCTCCTTCCTCTACGGGTTGTTGACTCTGCCCCCTTATATGATCCAGACGTGAGGGGCTTACAATAGATAGGGTGCAGCATGAGTGTCGTCTGTGATTTGCCGTGGCTAGCAAAATGGGAAGCTGATGGACAATTTACAGCAATAGCGTCAATATATTCTGTATGCCATTACATGCGCAGTAACTTGTCTATTCCTTATGTAAATTGCCTTTAGAAAAAATACTGACACAAAGCCGATGGATTCAAAGGTGAGAGAAAACGGCAAAGAATAGCGAATAAAGAGCAATGACGTCACTGGTCATACCGGCCGAAGGACCGAGCCTCCGAGACAAGTCGTGTCGGCGCGCAGACGACAGAGGCCTTAGACCACCAAGCAAGAGTCTCCTACAGATCAAAATGATAGTCATTTATATCGATGCTCAGTAATACATCGAAAATCTCTCCTACTCAAATATTTCTCGATTCCAAAGGAGAGCGAGAGAATGGTTGTCCACACGTACGCATCGCGATGCGTATGTCTCGTCGTTGATCCTTTCTGTTGTGTCGGACAATGCAGTGGCTGACAGGGTGGAAACAAGATATTCCCTCCACGAGTACACACAGCCCTCTGCGTAACTCTTAATCGCCGGTGCAACATTTTAACATGTCTCACAACATTGGTGGCATATGTACGCGCGCGTGGCCCAGGCACTCGGGGGTCACTGACACACGACGTACGGACAACAACACAAAAAGGGACAAAATGCGGGAAAGGAGGTTGGAAGGTGGTTGGAAGGACAGGAGTGGAAGGGAAAAGAGCGTTCACCGATCTGCTATACTCCAACGTCGACTTCGAACTCCTGGTCCGTCGAACTCAAGACACGTGAATGCACTGCCGCTGGTTTATTTACCCTTCAACTTCCCCCTTTTGCCACCATGGCTGCAGCGCCAGGATAGACTGTGGGAGTGGGTTGGAGGGAATTTCGAACACCCGTCAGTGGGTCAAAACATGAAGAAAAAGAAAGGTGCCTACGCGCCAGCATCTCGCCCCCGTAAATTTCACAAGACATTAACCCGAGAGCTATAAAGTAAACATCAAAGTTCCCAATCAAGGGCTTATTTTGGTGGGGAAGTGAAATTATATTCCTTAGAAATCATAAATAGTTTACCATCTGGGTTGAGTTGCTGTATGATAATCTCAGCTAGCCCTAAAGTAATCAAAATAAAAATGGTTCTACAACTTCGCTCTCAGAGGCCCACCAAAGAGATTTACTAGAGGATGGGGTGGGTTGGGCCATGGATCATGGGATTGTGAGAAAAATTAGAATCAGGAAAAAGGTTAGATGAATACTGACTAAATTGCATGGTGATGTGCAGTCATCACTAGTCGGCACTACAATAATTCAAATAAGAATAAACTTAGACAACAGCAAAACAAAAAATCTTCCAAATGATAGTGAAAAAAATTAATTTGAATTTGGCAACGGTACCAACTTCACCACCGGCCTCGTTAGGTTTCCTAACGAACCCTTCAGTTCTACCACTCTAAGAGCCCCAGTTGGATCGGGAAACACCTTAATTGCCCGTCCCATTCTCCAACAGGAAGGAGGAAGGTTAGAATCCCAGATCAGAAGTAAATCCCCGAGTCTCGCATTTACTACTACATCTACCGCTTTGCCCGCTGCTGCACAGTGTGTAAAAATACTCTTGAGACCATCGACGCCAAATGTGGCAATACATTTCTTCAAATTATTTCCATCGGGTACTGAGGCTAACCGGAGAAACTGAATCTTCGGAAACATTTTCTGGCAAACCCATTACCGGTCGTCCCACAAGAAAGTGACTTGGAGTTTAACAGTCCACTTCTCCCGGATCCAAAGACTTTGGGGTTAGAGGTCGAAGGTTTAATATGGTTTCAATTTTACAAAACAGATTGTAAGTTCTTCAAGATTTGATGCATGACCATTGAGAAACATGCGCAAATGTACTTGACTGACTTTATTCCAGCTTCCAACAAGCCCCCAGAATGTGTTGCAGAAGGCGAGTTAAACTTACATACAATTGCAGCAGAGGGAGAAATGGTTGACGGAGCTTATACGTGGGTGGTATATCTAATCAATCCGTACAAATCCCTCAAAAAACGATCCACTCCGACAACATGAGTCCCACAGTCCGAATGAATCGCACGTGGGATTCCTCCTCGCGATACGAAACGTTAGAACGCCGCGTTGAAGGCAGGAGTAGACAAGGACGCTACTAATTCCAAGTGTACAGCTTTAGTCAAAAACATATAAATAATCATAAAAATGCATTTTCAACCGAGGAATTTCTCCTGCTGCCTAATTTATATAGTAATGGTCCTCCATAATCCTCTCCTACGCAAGTAAATGGTGGCTGTGGCACCACTCTTGAGTGAGGAAGCTCAGACATAATCGGCTGCAAGGTCGCACCCCTATATCGCGTGCATACAACACACTTTAAAAATTCCTACCGAATGAGAGATCCAGCCGATAGTATCCAAAATTGTCTCGCGACCAAAGCCTCCACTGCACAAGGGCTACCATGGAGGTTTATCAAATAGTAGTGACGCTCAATCAACCGTGAAAGGTGACTACCCTTCGATAGAAAAACAAGGTTTTCGTTGGATGAGGACAGGGAAGAGTAGGAAAGTCTATCGCCCAATCTCACTATCCCATTGGGAATCCAACAAAGGACTAAGTCACCCCGTACTGGATTGAACGCGACAATTCTTTCTTTGAATTGGTTTAATCAACGCTTTAAAATAATACTCCTGATCAAGTTTCACAAGAATAAGTAGGACTGAAGTCCATTCCGTTCCAGATATGACAAAATCACGAGAGCGTGACTTACCCTTGATTGCTGCTGCAAATCTCAGAATGTATGCCATTATTCTAACCAATTTACAGTAAGAGGAAAACCTTTGCATCCAGTCCTGTAAATACTCTTGCTCTAGAGTAAGACCCAATGTGGCATTCACTGGCTTTAATTCTGGTAATAAGGGCAAGTCTAAATCAGAATAGCTTTCTTTGGGCTATTGATCATCAGACAATTTAAGAAATTCTGGACCATTCCGATACAATTTCATCCTAACGAGTTGTCTTGGCAACAAACCGCGAGAGATTCAATCCACGGGATTCAGCTCAGAAGGTATGCGTCTCCATAAATTGGAAAGAATCCTTTCCGTGATCTCAGAGATGCGATCAGCAACAAAGACCTTCAACAAGTGAGGTGGCGTCGCCAACCAAGACAAAACTATCCGAGAATCGGTCCATACTAATACCTGTTCAATCTGAATTCTGTCCTTTTATGCATTGATGATGCGAGAAAAAAATCGCGAAAGCAACAGTGAGGCCGATAATTCGAGTTTCGGGACAGTGATCGTCTTCAGAGGAGCAACCTTTGATTTAGCTGCCAGGAAATAAATTTTGATTTCTCCCGATGAAGAGATGGTGCACAAATAAGCAACCAACTAGCTTCCAAAGCGTCCGAAAATCTGAGAGGTTGGTGTTTTGTTGACCTAGAAGCACAAACATATCGCACAATGTGAATTTGGGATAGAGTATCACTTTGAGAGGAGAATTTATTCCAAAGCTCAGATACGGTGGACGGTAACGAATCGTCCCAACTCGACCTGAGATGCCACAGCGACTGCATCAAACACTTCAGCCTATTGATGACTGGGGAAAGGCCTCCGATCGGATCAAAGATACTCGCAATATTGGACAGAATTGCGCGCTTCGTGTTGACGGATTGGTCCAACATAACATGGTATGAAAATACATCATTGGAAGTATCCCAAAAAAGGCCCTAGACCTTGACATAAGAGTGCTCCGACACATCAAAGTTAAAGACAGAGTCTCTCCTTGCGACGGGGCACCGAGATAGAAAGGACGAATAAATGCTCGCCCAATTCTGTAAGGGGAAGTCTCCGCGAGATAATAAACCAAGTACATGACTTTTCTTGAAATTCTTTTGCCTCTGAAAGAGAGAAGGCTATCGACACGATGTCGTCAATATATGTGTGTCTCAGAACCACTTCAGAGGCAAGAGGGAAATCTTTCCCTTCATCTTTAACCAATCGATGAAGGACGCAGATAGCTAGAAAAGGAGAAGATACTATACCGTACGTGACAGTGTTAAGTGCGAATGATTTTAATTCTTCAGTAAAATTTTCCCGCCATAGAATATTTTGAAAGCAACGGTGACTGTCCGAGAACAAAATTTGTCTATGCATTTTGACGATATTAGTATTAAATGCCACGGCATGGAGGCTAAACCCTAATAAAATGTCTAAAATGTCTCTTTGAAGCTTGGAATCAGTCAACAATACATCATTTAGAGACGTATAAGGAGTTCCCTTGGACGATGCATCGAAAATAACTAGAATTTTATATCCTGAAGGGCAATCCTTTCTTACAGCGCGGTGTGGAATAAAACAAGCTCCAGGACGATTTGCGGACATATGCCCGAGATTGAAATAATCTCTTAATAATTCATGATACTGACTCCTAAGAAGAGGTTTTCGCAATAAATGCTATTCCAAGTTGAGCCAACGGTGGACTGCATGCCTCTAAGATTCAGCCGCGTTCGTGAAACATAGAATGCAGGGAGACTATGTATCGACCCGTGACATCTCGAAAAACACTTTCAATAAAAAGCCTTTCACATTGGTCATCCTCAGGGTTTGGATAATGCTTAATTATGGGTTCCTCCAACTCCCAAAATGATTTTAATTGGTTTTCCAAGGAGGGTTCTTTACCGACTGATCACGCAGAAATTAGAGGTGCCGCTGACGTAGCTAAAGGAATAGACCGCATTAGGATCCAACCAAAGATGGAATCAAGCGCCCTATCTCCCCAATTTCAAAACTCCTTTTTCTCCGAATTCAGAATTTGCGGAAATACATCCATCCCTAATAAGAAATCGACCGGGGGCGGCTCATGAAAGTTCGGATCAGCAAGACGAAAGTGTGAAACACTTGCCATTATCGATGACGGCAGAGGGACCGTGGGAAGATTAGCCATAATCTGAAAAAGCACGACCGCATGAGCTCTCAATTTTGGACAACGGGTGACCCTTGGTGAAATAAAACACTGAGCACTCCCTAGTGGGCCCTTCAAAGGTGTATGTGAAAAGCCCAGAAGCGTCCAATTATAGGGTAAAATGTTTAACTCGAGTCGCTTCGCGGCATCCGCGGAAATCTGGGAACCAGAGTCCACCGTTAAACGGATTGACTGACGCTTGCGGTCTTCGCCCAGAATACTAACGACGGCCGTGCCCAGTAAAATGGCCCGCGACGAACTTGCGGCCGCTAACGAAGAAAGTACTGACTGAAGGTTATCACGAGGTGGGCGAGGCAACGGAGGCGTCTGACCTGAAGATTATCCGCCGCCAACCGTAAGCGAAGGTTGGTTATCGCCCCGCCCGCGGTGCCTTTTGCCTTGAACTGAGTGTCAGCTGGGGAATGCAACGACGAGTGATGATACCTTTGACAATGACAACATTTTAAATTATTCCTAGAGCGACGAGAGGCCCAGTGACCTCGTGCGAGGCAATTCCGACAAAATTTCTTGGAGAGCACGAACTCCTAGCTTTGCGCAGCCGGCATCCATAAATATCTAGGGCACTGCATGAGCCGATGTGTGCCAGAACACAGGGGGCAAGTCAAATTCGAGACTGGAATACAATCGCTCCCCGAACTGTCCCTCTTAGTGGTTCAGGCGATTGCACTCTTTCAATGATAAATAAATATATATAGAGGTTCGAGATGTCGCGCGACTTACTGAACTCACATTGGCTCCTTGACATATCTGTAACACCTTATCATATCCCTTAACAAAGAAAACGAGCTGAGATAACGAAGGAAATGGCTCTCCTTTCTGAGTTTCCTCAAATTTGGCCAAAGTTCATACATCCACCACGCGAGCCGCAAGAAGATACATAAGAAAATCACCCAAATCGGGAATGTTTAACGTTAACAACGCGGCATGACATTCCGCGAACGTTGCCACAAAACTGCTCAAATTGGATAATGATCCTTGAGTGAAAGGGGGGAAATCCAGCATTTTCTGAAAATAGTTAAACCCTAATAATTTGGGGTTGTCAAAACGTTCGGACAGTTCCCGTCAAGCGGTGTGGTAATGAGCCTCACCAAAAGGAAAAGATTTAATTACAACATGAGCAGTTTTCAAGTGTAGTTTTCAAGTACGAAATTTTTTCCGTGAGAGAAATATCCTCACGATGATGAATAACGGCCTTAAACAGGTCCCGGAAAGCTTCCCAACCAGAAAAATCGCCACTTAACTGCGAAACTTGAATAACGGGCAGCCGACATTTTTGTAACATCGTTGGCGTCGCAGCACTGCGAGAATTACGAATGTCGCCCACAGAAGCCGTCAACGGCGTAATAAATTCTCGAACAGATAGGACATGATAAAACTGACATTCTACCTCCTCTCCGACTCCTATATCCAAGAAAAGAGCGTCCTACCGACCGAAAATATGACAGAATTCAACAACTTTCATTTGCGCCATTTGAAAACTTATAAAAACGTACGCCAGTGTAGCACAAGGGACAGAAAATATTCTTAACTGAGAATGGTTAAGAACCTCATTTCCCGCGGCCTCCAAGTCATTGGACTACGAAAATGCAGAACTAATTGTCGTTCGTGTTATAAATGTCACTTTCGAACCGAAGGAGTTTTAATCAGCTCGCAAATTGCTCGCGAGTAATCTCGTCCGGTCTCTTTAGACTCGCCCTTGTCGGTGATCGCAAAAATAGAAGGAGGGCAACTTAATAATTCGGACCCAAAATGACTACAATTAGAATAAGCACCAGACTATCAATCGTAATCTGGAAAACCCCGGGTTTTGGCACCGAATAATGTACGCGCGCGTGGCCTCGGCACACGAGGGCCACTGACACACGACGTACGGACAACAACACAAAAAGGAACAACATGCGGAAAAGGAGGTAAATGTGGTTGTTGGGGTGAATAAAACGGAAGAGAGAAGGGCGCTCACCGATCTGCTGTACTCCAACGTCGACTTCGAACTCCTGGTCCGTCGAACTCCAGACACGTGAATGCACTGCCGCTGGTTTATTTACCCTTCAACTCCCCATTTTGCCACCATGACTGCAGCGCCAGGATAGACTGTGGGAGGGGGTTGGAGAGAATTTCGAACACCCGTCAGTGGGCCAAAACAAAAAGGAGAAGAAAGGTGCCTGCGCGCCAAACAATATACTTTTCCTATTTTACACATGAGTTGTAATGAATGAATGTAATGCAACGAGAGGAGTGGCAACCTTTCCGATGAGGCTGGCTACTCCAGAAAACTTCACTAGGCTCGCTTAAACAACATGCCAAAGATTTATCGAGTCGGTAAGAAAATCAGTGGTTTACCAATAATGAAAGCAGCCAAGTACTTTATTGCTAAGTTCAAGGTGCTCTTTAACTTACGAAATTCTAACAATTAGTCCCAAGAGTCAATCATAGATAGGCCAAAACTTTCCATTTCCAGGACGCCTTTTCCTTTTTTTCCATTCCACGCACAATTAAGACTCCATCCGGATTAAATCCGTTTGCTGGGGCCGCACAAAATGTTACCTGCTCTCGAGGACCCGTGAAAGGGTCGACCCTCGCTGATTTGGACACCAACTCACCTTCTGACCAGCCACACTATAGTTTATAACTTTTGAAAGTTAACAATTGAATCCAATTCAAAATATCGAGTATAGTTTACCAGTGTTAGTTAATCAAAAAATCATCCTTTTCCAGCGTTTCGGAATTTAGTGAATCTCATCATCAGGGCTACATAAGGAGAATAAGGAGAATAAGAACCTTTGGCAAGAGGTCAATAGAAGAATACTGCGTTAACAATTAATCCAAACATTATTTTCTTATTTGTATTGCAATAGTTACGCCGACGAAAATGATTTTTTTAACCGCTGTTGTACGATAAATATAAACCATTTTACGTGCTCTATAAAACCAATCCGCACAAACGTACGTAACCACGTAACTTAATGAGTATTCCAATAGTCCTTGGGGGAAAATATGAACAGTTATACGTGGATATATTTACGTGGAAATTATTAAGTTAATTACACGTGTATTTTGCACATCAACAGCAAACAGCTATGTCTTCTAAAACAGTCTTCCATGTCTTCTGGGAAATAACAAAAGGCTATAACTTTTACTAGTTTTACTAGATCTAGGATTTTTTCAAGATTCTATCAATTTTATAGCTATGTAAAATTTTATAGATCTCTTCCTTGTTTTTAATGGAATCCAGCGACAGATAAAAGACATTTCACGTGTCAACTGCGCGTTCATCAAGAGCAAACGACTCTAACATCTTTCAATGTAGTAGTCCCAAAAATATTAACACTTCCTTGTTTTTTATCGGCATGCAGAGACATATGTAAGACATTGACCGTGTTTTTGCGCGTACATCAAGAACAAGCGACTGCGACTTCTAAAATGTACCTTCCATACTTGCCATTGGAGTTGTGCAAAAAATACTAACAAATGTGCGTGCATATAACATATAATAGTCCACTTCTTGGTTGTTTATTTGATTTGAGCCATATAAATGAGACGCTTCACGTGTCGGTTGCGCGTCCATCAATGGCAAACGGATATGTCTTCTATAACTACCTTCCGTGTTTTCCATCGAAGCAGTGCTAGAAATATTATCAACTTTCGTGCTTAGAACACTTAATATGTATCTTCCTTCTTTGTTATCGGCATTGAGTGATAGACATAAACATAGTACGAGTTTTGCCACATATATCAAAATGGTGCTTAACGCATTTAACAGGAGGTTGAGAACCAACAGTTTCAGTGTCTTCAGTGCGAACGTCAAGAGTAAATGACTATGCCCTCAAAAGCCAAATTCCATGCTTTCCGCCCAATGCATGCTTCTTAATCTGCCGAGTGGTGATAACACCATGATTTGCATGTTCCCTGCATGACTCTTGTATCATATTCTCATAGTAATATTATGGATTATTTTAGTAGTTTCTGTAGCATTTGTAGTACACTGATAATGTGGTGCTTGTTGGTGGAAGAAATTCTCTTCACTGTAGTTCAAGCTGATGATAAGTCACCTCCTATCAAATACCCTTATGGTGGCTTGCAGAGTAATAAGTAGATGTAGACGTGTTTTCACTCGCACATAAAAAACAAACGACCATAACTTTTAAAAGGTAGTTTCCATGTTTTAAGTTGGAGTTGTGAAATAAATAATAATAATTTTACGAGGATGTAATGGTAAAACTTTGAATACTACGTTTTCTACCATTGTTGAGAGACAGATTATAGTTAATGTACGTGTTAGTCAATGTAAAGTAGGCTGACGAACGATATTTCAGAGAGTAAAGTCTTCCCAAAATCGTTCACCATTTATAGAAAAGATAGAATTAACCGAGCCTTCGGCGGAGTACTTGTGGCTGTAAAAATTACAATCGTCAGCCCAGCGGAATTTGTTCAAGAGGCCAGCCTTATATCTGTATAGTTTTCATTTTAATGGCCTAAATTCAAAACAATATTTGTGTGCTCGTATTACAGACCACCAAATACTGACCTCAATTCAATTTTAGAACTACAAATGCAGATAAATAGAATCAAATCCAGGAATCCCGAAAAAAATTCAATAATACGTGGAGATTTCTACGTTCTCTCTATAGATTAGAGGACCTACAGTTTATTACCCGGGGAGGAGATATAAATTCATAGGTGAGTCCCTGCTGTACACTTTCTCATACAACGCACAACTTCAGATTGCTATGGCACTTAACGGAGGAGATGGTATTCTTGATTTACTGGTTACAAATCTACATCTATGGAATACCGTGCTAGCCACCACTACTAGTAGGGCACGGGGTGATTCCACACCAGGCATGCGGCACTCATCCCAGTTTAATTCAGAACCGCGCACGTTCCCCCGGATGCCAGGCGCAGGCCAAAGGCAATCAGGACAACGGTACGCAGTCAGACCAGAAACTAGGAGAGTGATACGAAGAAGAACATGATACCATGAAGTACACTACTCAAGATACAACTACTAGTTAGTATAATCTATACGACAGATAAATAACACTGCAAGGTACTAAAACATGCAAAGAGTGTATCATGCCGGAGATTGCATGCGAGTTTAGTAGGTAACAATCATGTTAAGATATTTAGCACTATTGAAAAACCTATTTAACCTAGTCAGTATCCTAGAACTGATCTATTGCAATTATTATGGTCCCATATTGTATGTGGAAAAAATGACATTTGGAATCTATCGGTTCTGCAGTCTATTTCCTTAATCTTATTCCTGTGATCGGAACGATAATAATACCATAATAGTTGTGTTCTAGCAAAATATTTTGAACGTCCGGCAAAAAATAGTCTACATAAAACTTTCGTAAAAGATTTAACCTATATTTTTCCCTTCGATATGGTAGAGGTCCCCACCCTTATTCCCTCTACAATGTTTTAACACTACCATAGTATGTTTGTCATAACAATTATAAACAATTCTACCTGCCCTTCGCTCTATTCAATCTATATCTGAAGCTAGTCCTACTTCGTAAGATTCCCATATACCAGTGGCGCACTCCAAGTGAGGACTAACGAGAGAAAAATAACATCGCTCCTTAACTTTCTTGTCACACTTTCCTAATTTCCATTCTTTTAATAAATCCTAATTTACGACTTGCCTTTCCACAAGTTTCTCGTATATGCTTCCCCCATGACAAGTCCTGAGTAAGGGTCACTCCTAAGTACTTAACTGACTCTGCATTTATTAGTTCGGCTCGATTAATTGTGTACGTCTCGTTGGTTAAGCTACTCTTCCTCCGAAAATTCATAACAACGCACTTATTAAAATTTAATTATAACTGCCAAGAGTCGCACAATCCGCTTAAAGCTTCTAGGTCTTTCTTCAACGCAATTCTCTTAGACTCTGTGTTAATACCCATGTAAAATTCTCTGTAGTCCGCGAAAAGGCGAATTTTACTCATAACGACATTAATATACAAAATTAATAATAAGAAACCAATGACACTTCTCTGGGGTACACCGGATGTGACTTAAACTTAATCTGAGCTGACGCCATTTATAACTACCCTCTGTTAGCGGTTTCTTAAGAAATCTTCATTAGAGCATATTATATCGCGATGTATTTCATAGGCTGAAGTTCTGTTGAAGGCTTCCGCGGGGCTTTGATGGAGGTGGATTCCTTTTTCCGGGTTTTCCCAATTTACACCAATTGACAATAAAACCAAATGAGAGATAAAAATTCAATCAATGCGCAAACTCATTTTATATGATGGAATAAAATCAAAACAAAAGCTTCAAAAATTGAATAACATTTGATTTCCCTCGAATTCAGGTGCGTGAATTGGAAAAAAAATCATCCGGAATCTTCCTCTAATTCTAAGAGAAGAGAAGAAAACATTTTATCACAACTGACGTTGCTGACTTTAGATGATGCTAAGGTGAGCAACAATTAAGTTTATGATATCCTAGCACCTGCGATCCACTTCTTTGGGGGGATATAGGTATCCCAGACGAATAATAATTAGGCTTGAATGAGGAGAAAACGGGATAAGTTTAGAGATAAATCAACAGAAAGAATACATTTTTTTCCATTTTACCCCAACTCTGTACTGACATTCCACGGGGGTGGTAAAATATAACATTCCCGGACCAGTTGACGATGCAAAACATGCCCTGATGACGATGGACGACTCGTTCATCGAAACGTCGGCCGATATGGAGAGTTTGACCACCCAAGAGTGGGAAGCCCGAATAACCTTCAACGACTTCATACGCCGAGAAAGCCTTAGATCTTTCTTCCTTCAAAGTAGTTATGGTTGTAAATTAGCCCCTTGATGATGCAGTATTTAAGATAGCCCTTTACATTTTGGCCGGTTGTAATAAAATGCTCTAAGATTTTCCAATTATTCACTATTTTCCTCTCGTATACGAATAGACGTCAACACGCCGCGCCGCCGCCGCCGATCAAACGCTCGGCGTTCGCGCCGCCGGCTTTATTTTCCCCCCACGCCGCCGCCGACCAAAATAAAGACGGCGCCCATCTTTAGTTCGGAGGCTCAATCCATATTTCCTTCCGCGCTGCGTATTTCACCCGCCTCCGATTGCCATATCAGGGCGCCTACCTCCACTGAACATCCAGCTCTGCCATTGGAAGCGCTCTCGAATCCTTTCCTCGACCGATAGCCAATCGAATGTGACGACGTCGGGCGGTGAGCATAATGAAGAGCGATGATTAATCATTTCGGGTTGCGATCATTTATCGGCGAATGGCCGAATCAAAAACCTCGATACTCCTCCTTGAAGCTTTTTTCCCATCGCTTACTTAGAACCTCACGCGCGAGAGGTAACCATCAGCACTTGCTTTTCCTAGTAACCAGGCAAAGTGCGGTTCATTTGGAATGTCACGTCACATACCACTCACTCTCTCCGGAGACAGGCGTCACTCTCGCCGCTGGGGAGATAAGTTGCTCAGGCGTTGATGTCTCTCCCACGAGAGATCGATTCTAGTGGAGCGTTCATCAATGCGTGCGATATATCGACGATCGAGATAAATACACCTCATCGTCGATCCAGACCGTTTTAACACTCCCACGAGCCCCTCCTAACCGAGCACCGACAATTACTCCGTTCATCGTCGTACAAGAAGGGTTCTGTGTCGTACAATGCTCCGTATGGACAAGAAACAAGCTGTCACAATGCGGATGTAAGGCGAAGACAAATTGAAGCCAAAATTAGCAAAGGAGTAGTACAAGGATACAACCTCTGACCAGAACTGTTCGAATAGTACTTGGAGGGGCTAACTAGAGGAGCCCAAAAATGTCTAACGGTCTCTAGTTACAGATCTTTACTTGTAGATCTTAATGATTTTATTGCAAAATTTCTTCCCTGCATGAAAAAATTCGCTATTGTAATCAACATCTCAACATTATAATTACAAGTGACCTAAATAGTAACCTTTGAGATGACTTATAAGCCAGAACTGACCTCTTGGATGTTATTTCCTCTTTTAACATTAATGTTACCTATTCAAAACCACCAGGATTTACACGGTATACTCAAATCCTTATTGACTTAGTGCTAAAAAATGAATGTAGTCCTTGCAATACTTAATCTAGAGTATTATACAGTAATCTCTGGTGAATAACCGTTTTCCCAGGCTATACACGCTCAATGATGTCATTTTTCTATTCGTATTCAGCCTATTCGAGTGGTACGTTTAGTAGCCGGTGAATCAAAGTATGGAATGCTACCATTTTTTGTGAGTGGTCGTGTCTAGAATCGGCTGGAATGATAGAATCGGTATATGTTGGTTTTCTAAAAATGGCAAATTTATGTTAATTATTCACCAGAGAAGCATTCAAAAAGAGATTATAGAAAAATTAATAAGAAAAAGAAGAAGAAAAACTGTAAATCTTTTCTGAACACCTCAGTGCTTTTAAGAACAAACGTGACGGAAAGACCAACTTTGCCAAACATCTTTTAACTCGTTAACCACAGCAGTGATTTTAAAGGAAATGTTCTGCATTTAATAGATAAATGGCGTGAGATAAATGCTTCAGAACTGATCGACATTTTGAAAAGATTTGGTGACCCGGATGCTAATCTTGCCAATGGATGTTTGCTTCCTCACAATTCTCCCATCCTATCAGCCATTGTATAACAAACGCCCCACCTCCCAACTTTGTCCTCTCCCACTTATGCGTCCCCCTTCCTTCTACTGGTAACATCTTAGGGAATGAGATACCTTTATTAATCACCTGAAGATAATGATGCTTATCCATCGATGCCCGGGTCGTGGTGAAGTGCGAATTATTCTGTGGCCTGTTAAAGTTACGAAGATATTAAATTCATTTTCAACACGTGAAACTTTCGTGACAGTCATTCCAAGATACCTCTAACACTAACTCCACGCATCATGACGAACATTAGAATACGACAATTGATAGAGGACAGACGACAGGAATGAAAAGGGTGAAAATATTTGCATGACAAATGATGGACGATAGTAAGTACAAGACTTATAATGCTCAAAAGAGACATTTGTACATGACTTCAACCCATAACGGAGAACAATAGTCAATAAGAATCGCATTTGCCCAATTTCTTTGAGCAAACACTACCTAAAACAATGCATAATTAAAAATTAAGGGAGTAGTTTTTCCTAAAGTATCAATTTGCCTTCATATGTACATTTCCTCTGCCTTCGCCACTTCTTTCGTCTCTTTGATCCATTGGAGGTGAATGGGACGGCAGAATCTTGTTGACGATGGCCTAGGTTTCTTCTAAATAATTGCACCTAAACTGTGTAGAAATGTCTTCATATACCACGTAATGTTACGGGTGATAATTAAGTGTTTTTACAAGAGATCATGGAAAACATCAATTATTCTTTGGCATTTTTACCTGTTTCGTCGTTTACTAAACGAAGTGGCACCAGGGAGCTGATGAACAAGAATTCATCCGACTTCGGTTCTCGATGCCGTCTTTGCTTGTACTGAGAATGGCTTGGGCTTTAGTCAAAGCCATTATTAAAAATTTATGTACAATTTATATTATGCGCGGTTTTTGAATCTCTGGAAATGCATTCCAAGATACGCGATGCTGTATGATCAAGTAGACTTTGAAGCTTAACTTCACAAGAGTCATCTAAAATAGTAACTTCACCTGCGTAAGTAGCATTTTTCGCCATCCATATTCTTTCGTAATCAGGATATAATTAATGGCCATGACTTTCCGCTACTTTTCGAGGACCTATATACTGGCTCTTCGTGAGTTGCATGGAAATAATTAGCGATAGAGCCTCTTCCTCTGACATGGCTGTTGGCATAAGGTCAGTTTTCTTCCACTTCGAAAGTACTCTTCTCGACCTTGTTGGTGTGGTCGTGGTATTTTCTTTGAGGAGCTTTGAGGCTGCCTCTTCTCATAATCTCATAGAGACCGCGAATGAAAGCGTTGCCGCACAATGAGACGATCTCAGACTTTCTGTTTTCCTTCTCTTTGATCTTTCGCTGCTAGTGCGAAAACATATCTCCGGACTCTCATAAGTGCCTAACAAGGGTTGTAATGCAAACATAAATTTCATTTTTTTAAATTATTCAAAGTACAAGGTTATTTCGTAATAACCTTCAGTCGTACGGATATACTCACAGGACGGCGTTGAAGAACCTGAAAAATTTTGCAGAAAATGTTCGGGAAAAGTAGCATTTAATAGCATTTACATTTAATAGCATAAAGTAGCATTTAATAGCATAAAAGTATCATTTAATAGCATAAAATAGCATTTAACTTCAGCCATTCGCTTCACAAATCTATCTTTATAACGTGAGCTTTGTTCCCACCGCGACGCATATCTATTAAGAAAGAACCTCTTAACGTAATCACTTAAATCCTTTAAAAACTTCATTATTCATATTCAAATGCAACCTTCCGGTGAGACAATTTAACAAGTAATTAGTCTTCATACGAAATGACGCATTTTTCACTCCCATTAGTATTTCATACATTTGTAAACATCTAATTACCAATCGAGGCATTTTTTTTCATTCATTAACACCATCAACCCCTAAAAGAGAGCCGAAACCATAAGGTTGAAGAGGAAATAGGCGAGTACAGTTATATGGACATTCACAAAGAATAGAATATTCGAAAAAGCGAATTGGCGTGATATTAAGGATTGGACAAAAATATTGACGTATTTCTATTTGAAGCAATTTAATATAATAAATAACGCCATAAACGTTATTACAAATGAACCATTCAAAGATTAGACACTATTTTGTCCTGATAGAGTACACATACCTTGAAAAGGAGACGAACCTTGAAGTGGTCATAGCAAAGTATTCACACCATTAGGAGTTGTAGGGGGAATTTCGAGAGATCCAATACTGACACCAACGCGAGTGAAATCCGATCTGAAGTTTTAAAAAGATACCTCTTCACACCACTGCAAAAATAGAACTGAATGCTCTTGTGCATTACTTTGGAGACTAGAAAACGTTCTCCCAAAAATATACGCAAATAACCGCGTAAAGGGCTCCTCGGTGCCATAAAACGACCCTCCGCCATACGTCCAACCGCAGTACCTAGGGGGCGGGGGTGTTGCAGCCGTGGGATACCAGCCGTGGGTTGGTGGCCTCGAAGAGACAATAATCCTGTGCAATGCATGCTGTCTCCGTTAAAAGTGTACTTATTTGTCAGAAGACGATATCAAGTTGGTAAGAAGAGAAACTCCCGCGGTGCACCCGAAAAAAGCAGTCTCTCAGTACCTCCAAGACCTCTACCCCATGTGATAAAATACGTAATTTTTTCCGCGATTTCTCCAAAATATAATACATGGAGATTCTTTTCAATGTTTGTATCTCAAAAATCTCCATAGTGGAGTGGATACGGCCACAATCCATTCCACACACTTGCCGCGCCACCATGCTCCCCGTTGCAGGCGGGTTGGACCAGACTCGACCGCGCGATCGAAAAACTGATGTGAAATTCGGCGTCACAAACGGTCGAGACATAACTAATCGGATTCGCTCTGTGGAAGCTTTGTAGAGTTTCCCCATACACGTTACTTTGTGATGCTTGGCGATGCAATTAACAATTTCTCTACATATATTTAAAAAGTGACCAAAAATGAGGTTCCGCCATTTTGTTTAATATCTTTGGTAAATAATTACAAAAATGCAATTAAACTACATTAAAACAAAGATAAAAACTATTCCATTAAATTACATCACTTTTTATTCCAATTCTTCTCTCATTAAGGTTTAGCAAGGGCTTTCTTTTGAAGATTTCCTGAGAAAATTGAGTGTAGACCATTTTTGCGAAATTTATGCAACTTTGACCTCATGCAAATTGTTAATTGTTGAGTACTAAGGAAAATGCCTTGCGTCATTGCATGCACAGATATTTTGAAAATATTGATGCAAAGTTTCAGCTTCCTGGCTTGAAAAAATCACTTATTAATTTTGGCCAGCTTTTTTCGGTTTCAGCCCACTGTGCGCTGGTAAGAGTTACCTTTTATTAACTAACTTTCACGTAAACTATGTAACACTATTCCAGCTGAAAAGACCATGGTATCTTTTTATAACCCTCTGACTTTAGGCAAATTACTTTTTAATTCCAAAGACAAGTACGATAGCTCAGAGAGAAGTGGAATGTATGCATTGATGTGTGAGGACTGTGCTTGTAAATACATCCGACAGACTGGAAGAGAATTTAAAACCGGAATAAAGGAGCATAGAAGAGATTTTTTTAACAATGACGAAACCATTGGAATGGTGAAAAATTTAAGAGAAGAAAAACACTGGTGAAATTTCAACCCAAGAATTTTACCTTATATTCACAAAGGGCGGAAGCTTGATTTTATGGAGCATTTATTATTATCATATAATAAACTATAGATAGCCCTGATACCTTATGTAATGACCAAATGTTCCTCTCTCCCTCTCCCCTCCTCCGAATCCACCTCCCTCTCTCGACGGCGTCACAGATAAGCCCTCTGACCTTGCCCCCCTTTTAAACTTCAAATGCAAACCCCACTCCTATAAATATATATTGACCGTTAGCAATTCGCTCCCCCCCCCTTTCTCCCTCCAATCTCCTTCCCCCTCCATTCTTTTTATGTGTTTGTTATATTTAAGGGGAGCGCGACCTAAAAGATTTACCTGAGGATGACACGCGATGTCGAAACCATCGTCGAGTTGTATTAAATAGTGTGGAATAAAACCAAGTACCCTTTTTATTATGAAGACTTCAGTAGATGACCATCATCTTTCTCGCTCCTCTTTCGAGGGTCGGCAACTCATAGAAGTTCCATTTTATGCATGCGAAGGTATACGGTGGTGTAGAAACCGCGAGCATGTGTAGCATGAACCTAGTTCTTGCCAGACAGCTAATAACTCCAGATTTTTCATAGTCTGTTTGTACCTCGCGGTGACTTTTTCGTACATTGCCACAACCTCCAACATTCAGCGTTGTGGGACGCCGAGGTATTCATACATGTCATTGTCCTCGAGGTGACGAATGACATCAACGAGTTGCATGTCTTCAATGTTCTCTGAAAATCTTCCTCTCGCCAGTTGGATGGATGCACACATGCCCAATCTGAATTCCATCCCTATAGCGTCTTAGTACTCCAGCAAGGTGTCCACGTCTTTCGCCTTGCTAGCATGAAGCTTCAGGTCATCCATGTAAAATAAATGGCTGACCTTGTGCTTATTTTTACCTGGCACACCTCACGTGTATTCTCAACCCGTCGCAGCCTTAGGGAGAGATGCAGGAGGAAAATACAGAACGGTAAGAAGCCATCGCCTTGAGAAACAGGAGCAATATGTTCCCAACTTGGTTGATCCGACCGCTTGCCTGAAGTCAAGATGAAGCGCTTTTTTCTGAGTGTTAACAGGCGTTGGATGAACGACACAACCTCTAAGAGGACCTTCATGAACTTCAGCCAGTCTATAATGAGCTCACGCGAATTGGCGTCGAATGCCTTCTTGTAGTCCTCCAAGGCCATTGATAGGTGTCGCTTACGCTGGATGGCATCCTGACATATGCACCTGTCAATGTGCACGTTGTCCTTGCACCCTGTTGTTCCACGCTTTGAGCCCATCTGCTCGTACACATTCTCCCACACCGGCTGGACACGGCGGAGTTAATGGTCCCTCATGATGGTGGTGAACGCTTTATATTAAGTGCTGATGCAGGTTATAGGGCGGTAGCTCTGAGGATCGGACAAGTCTCCTTTCGCAGGCATTAGAACCGTGCGTCTCTTGGTCAGTCAAATTAGAATTCGTTCTCTACCTTAGAGAAAGAATTTGAAGATTTTGGCGAGGTGTTGGTGAGTGGAAGAGAACTTCCTCCACCAGAAGTTACTCACAGGGTCCATTCCTGGAGGCAAGGAGTTCTTCTGGTCAGAGAAGGCCTTCATCACGTCGCTCTGTGACTGAAAGAGGTCCATCCGCATTATGTCTGTGGCGATCGCATTACGCTTCAAAGAGGCATATTTTGGTCAGAGTATTTCCGTTGAATGGTTTCTACGTTTCGTGGATGTTCTTCCAGAAACGTTCAATCGCTTGGACGGGTGGCGGAGACGATCGAAAGAGACGTCTGAAGGAGATGGCTAGAATTATCCCTCTTGACCTCCCACTCCTCCCAAAGGTGTTCTTTCATGAACCGAGGTGAGGGCACGCACTCTATCCACCGAATGCTGCTTTATTGTAAGCACCACGCTTGTATTCAGTTTGTTGTGTTGGAATCGAAGGCCAAGCGCTATGCGCAGAACTTTTGGTGTGAAAGTTTGCCCAGACGTGATGTATTCCATCAATCACACACTGAATCCTCGACGCCTGCCGTCAAGATAGCGTGCTCTTGTCCTACAACTGTTCCAGCCTTATTTCACTTATTCGCCTCCCCCCAAACCCAAGAGGTGGTCTTTATTGTTATTATCATTTATCAAAATTCAACTTTCTTTGAAATACAACGATATACCAAATTCTAAATACATATTGCAAAGCAAGTTGACCAGTATAATTGTATCACATTTTTAGTAATCAGAGAAAATAGTCCAATCTCTCAGTGTTGCATTTAAGATTTTCGATGTGTCATTTCAACCAGAAAATCAGTAACTCAAGATATTTTTTTCTAAATGGTGTGCGCGCCACGATATCGGCTATATTATTGGCAGCGATTGTGATTATCAAATTATAATTATGAAACAGGTCACTGCATTATGTGACGACCAAAACTGGCCCCGAACCTGGGCGCACGGCCCTCTCGCGTGCAATGCCCCAATTACCCGGATTCCGTCACAGTACGAATCCCAGTGGTTTCGCCTGTCTAACCCTCCTTCCCCTCTCTTGACCCCCTCCCCTTCACCCCCTTCCTCCCCTCCTCTTCGCCACCCTCCCCCACTTTTCACTCGAACAGGCAAAAGAAAGAGGCAACTAAGACAAACACACGGATTCACTCTCGGCAGATTTTATCTGATGCGGTCCACGGCCTTCTGGAGATCATTTTTACTACGCCGTCTGGCGGCTCCGAGATCAATTATGCGGCGGTGTTTTCGCTGAGAAGGGCCCCCACTAAAAAGGTAAGTAAATATTTCGAAGCTCTCTCTTTCTCCCTTCTTTGAACTTCGCCGACGGGTATATATATATACGCGTGCTTTTTCTTCGCCGACGGATTCGAGCATCCCCTCGCGGCCAATCTAAGAACCTACGGCCATTACTGGTATCCTCCGGGAGAACAACTCGCCGACGCCATGGTGACGGAAATGTTATTTTTATTGCCTCGAGTAGAACCCTCTTGTGTCGATTCCAGTATCGCAAGACTATTGTCACGACATCTGTCTTTCAGCGCTAAAAATTGGTGCCTTGCAGCGGTGCTTTGGAGTAGCTCTTCAGTCGCTCGAAAGTCATAGAATGCAATGGTAGCCCTCGTTCGACCAACGAGCAATAATATACCTTCAAAATGCGGCGAAAGCATTCGGATAAGAAGGCAGAGGACAGAGTGAAATCACTTCCCCTCCTCAAATAAAAAGGCGATGCCCTCGAGTCTGAGAGTATATATTGCAAAACATAAAAAAAGAACCTTACGCACGTAAAAAAGCGTACATTCCCCATAGAACAAAACTTGATTGCGTCGCGAGGATCCTGAATAGAAAAATTTTATCCAATATATAATTAGAATTCAAAGGAAAGCTGCGAGCTTCGTTAAAAACGGCAAACATCGAGATTTTCACATATTTCATAGAGATTAGGTCGGGAGCCGCAAGAGACTAGGAGGCTTCACACAATGCATAGTTTGCTTGAGAAATTCAGAACGTGTGTGTTTCAGAGTGATATAGAGGATATTATTATCATTCCACACTGCGTCTCTAGGTCCAACGGAAGAGATAAAAACAAGAGAGAAGCCGATACAAATATTCGTCCTGCACTTGCTCAATAAGTGACCGCGACAAAGAGTGAGCTCCACTCTAAACACACTCAACACTTCAATAATACTCGACGTCATCTTACCTCCCGATTGACTTCACCTTTACACTGCTGATGTCCTGACACCCCCTGCCACACGCCCATGCGGCAGTTCGCTCGAGAATTTTGCAGATACCGATCTTCATTGTCTAACATAAGATCGCCGAACATAATCTGGTGACTTTTTTCAGTCCTCTCGATGGAAATGGCAAAAAATAATAAAATCTGTCAGAAAGTAGACAGGCAGTAAAAATTAAAATGCTTTTCAATAGGTTACGAGAGAAAATTCCAAGACTCTGGTCCAATGTTAAAACTGATGGATTGTTGGGAGTTGAAAGCAAAATTTTCTGATAGAATAAGTGGCAATAATTAATATTTGCATCGTTTTCTACGGTGCAAAAGCTTACACGAGGAGAGTCAAATTATAGTGTGCGAAACCAAAAACTTAGTGATAGAGTAAAAAAATTATATTTAATACTTTCATTTCGACCACACCTACTATCAATTTTTTTCTAGAGAACAAGACCAGGACCTGCTCCTCGCGAAACACGCGCCGGGAGAGAATAAATGTGATGAAGTGGACGTTAAACATTGATCGCTGAGGAACAGTATTCCGATCTGACGAGTATTTCTTCCACAATTCCAATACCGACATGAAAACTCATTCGCACTAATTCGGGCATAGCCATACTAACCTTTACTGAGTACATACTGAGTGAATTTTATTTTTATAGATTTGAACATTGAATTAGATATGACTGACATAACAATTCAACGCGATGGAATAATTAAACAACTGCGTTCGATTAAAAGTAACAAGTCCCCAATGACCAGAAGGAATACCTTCACTCGTGCTCAAGGAGTTAGCGCCAAAGATTGCACATTCTTAGAAATGATATTAAGCAAATCATGTAAATACTACGTAAGGGAATAGATGAATGTATTCAATACGAATTCAATCGGAGAGTAAAGAAACTCGTTGGTATAACCACGAAAGAAGGCGAGAGCTCAGGAGACAAAGGCTATTACACAACCTATAAAAAAATTCTACTAAGTCAGGTAATAGAACAATGAAACTTGCGGCGAGAGAAATTTAAGTTGTTCAACACTCAAAAACGAGGAAAATAATGCACACTACGAAACTTCAAAAAACCCTTGGTGATTTAACAGATGGAAACCACAGTAAATCTGGTCTCACGAGAGAGCTCCAGTGCGAATCGTCAACAGTGGAGTTTTTATTGGATAAAATCGGGGAAGATGTCACCAAAAATATCGACAAAGATAACTTATTAAACCAGCATCTCGAATTATATTCACTAAAGATGACACAATGCACAATTTAGACATTCCTGACTTTAACGAGCCGATAGCTGACATAAAAATTCAACGTGATGGAATAACTAAACGACCGCGTTTGATCAAAAGTAACAAGACACCAGGACCAGAAGGAATACCTGTTCGCGTGCTCAAGGAGTTAGCACCACAGATTCCACTATTCTTAGAAATTATATTTGACAAATCATTATCCGGAGGCGAGATGCCCCAAGACTGGAAAATAGCCAACGTCACTCCGATACTCAAACAAAGGAAATAAAAGTGACCCAGGAAATTATAGGCCTATAGCGTTAAAATCACTTTTATGCAAGATCCTCGAGCACATTGTCGTTGGTAATATTATGGCATTCCTGGATAATCGAAACTTCTAACATAGCAGTCAGCACGGCTTCCGTAAGGGCAGGTCCTGCGAAACACAACTTGCGCTCATCTTTAATGATACTCTAAAATCAGGTGAATCGAATAATCAAATCGACGCGATATTCCTTGATTTCAAGAAGACCTTCGACAAGGTTCCTTACAAAAAAACTCATATAAATTGCAATCATGCGGAGTTAACAGAAAAATAGCGAATTGGATAAGAGACTCCCTTAGTGATCGAAAATGAGAAATTCAGAACAGATTATGATTAAGGTGTGTTCCAGACCGAACAGATAATATTATCATGGCTCCTTACTACATCTCAAGGTGTGACAAAAGATAAGAGATAAAATGGGAGAGATACATTAACGAACAGATAGGTACAAAAATTCGTTCTTCCCGCGCACAATGAGAGACCGCAGTAAAAAATGAGCTCCCCTAAATACACTCCCATTATACACGTCACCATTTCATCTCCCGCAAACCTTATCCCTTACATCTTTAAACGGCTGGTGTCCTAGCACCCCCTGCAACACACCCATTTGACGTTTCGAAGGGTAGAATGTAGATGTAGATGAAATACGTATAGACAGGATATTGGGGCGGTGCCGAGAGATAATTTCTAAACTTTTCCAAAATCCAAGTCTTTTTTTCGGTAGTCTACGGAGAACTCATTCCCCAATCGAATGTCTATGTTCCATTGCATCAGTGACCCAATGCGTCGTTCTTCAAACAGGACGCCCCTTTCTTCTCCACCCCTTTCCAGGAGGGTCTGGTTCCCTATCTCATCCCCCTCTCTCAACACTCATCTCGCAAGTGTACTCCACCCATTGACTCCTACATGCGGCTGGATTGCATGTTGGAATTGAATTTTCAAATCGCTTTTTAGTTCTCTTTAATTTTATTGGGGACCTTTGCCTGTCCTGTACACGGGCATGTCCCTCGATTATTAAAGTATATATATGCCGGAGTAGAAATAATTATTATATTAAAGGTAACCATTATAATTTTATTGTTGTAATCTTCTTGGTTAGACTATTTAGATGGTTATTCTGATTATCTCCTTTACATTCATTGATCATAGGTTTTCGGTGCAAATGGGAGGGTGAGGATTTCTCGATAAAGCCTGGGAGACAATGTATCTGCTCTCCATCTGCTCACCCTCTCTCCCTTCAAAGTCGGTCTCGTTCTACTCTCTCCACCGAATTCCGTTCTCCGCCATATTCTGGAACGTTCCAAAACGCGCCTTGGAATATCGCCAACGCCTATGCAACGGCATAGTTTATTGATGCAAGGGTCGGATCATTCTTTTCCATCACGGGAAAGGATTTCCGGTAGTACAAGAATTCACTTTAGACATTATATTGGGTCCTACCCAGGTAATTACCTTCACATTGCTTCTATTTGCTACGTGATCATGTTCCTAGGGTTGTATGGGAATGTGCCGTTTAAGAGGCGCAATGATTTAGCTCGTTGGACAATGCAGAGTTCCATTGGCACGCTATTTCAAAGCATTCTACTAACAACAACAGCTAAAACTATTTTCATTTTGACAGATTTGATTGCTTATATGCGTAAACTCATAAAAAAAGAATCAGTAATTTTCAAACATAAGATTTCATTCACCTCGTATCTCTCCGGGAGTGACCTAAGGTCACAAGTGAAGTATCCAAAATAACAAAAGACCGTAATGTTTCTCCACTAGGTTTGGTTTTTCAAAGGTCTCATCGTGGAACATGCGTTCGCAAATGTGTCACACAAGATAAAATGCATCATTTAATATACATTTCGGTTTCTTTGATGAAATATTGATTATCTATCCCGTGACATCGAACTTCATCACTATGCAATGGTTAAATCTGCAATATTTCTTGGTTAATTTTGCTGAAAAATAACTTCGCCTCCACTTCGCAGACAATATCACAGTCATTGCAGAAAATCGTGATGATCTTCAAAGATCCAAAGTGCCTAAACGCAACGGACCCAGTTCCCAAAGGGTATTAAAAGCATATTAAAATAAGTGAGGCGAGTGCAGAACTGTCAGAGTATGCGGCAGAGAAAAGCTGATTGTAGAAATCACAGTAAGATGCGGATGTTAGAGCAAGCGAATTCCTCCTCATATCGCGGAAGCACTATCACGTGGGACCGACGAAGCACAACGGATAACAAGCAAAGAATAGCCCAAGCTAAGAAAGCGTTCGTGAAGAATAGGGGACTACTGTGCTTATAGAAGGTCGGATAACGAACGAGGTAACAGTAGGTATGTGAAAACAGTTCGTGAGGAGGTTGGCACTCGGAAATTTCCAGTCTTCGAAGTGCCATCAGGATTTTTTGCACTACTGATGTCGAGCCTTCACTATTACAATATTCGAACTCCCTTTGAATATTTTGTGAAAACTTTCAAACTGATAAATGACACTCATTATATGTCGCACGACATTCATGGAACTTTACACCTTATTAATGATGTGCAAAATGATGGAAATCTGAACAGTTTCAGTGCTTTTAAATTTGAGAACTTCCTGCACATGTTAAAAAAGAGTATCAGAAAAAGTGATAAACCCCTGCAGCAGTTAAATAGAAGGTAGACAGAAAGTAGTGGAATCCAGCGTGTAGGCTTCATCAGGTCAGCTGAAAGCAGAAAGACAGAGGACTCAAGAGCATTCCAGGGGGCCCATTATTGATCCTGCGGTTGGCAGGCAGTCCACAAAGGCACTTAAAAATGGGGTGTATACACCAAATGTGCTGAAAAAGGGCGATCAAATATTTGGCTTAAAAGATTGTGAAATCATTAAAGTGGAGAATCTGGCCTACAGTGCCGATCGATTGCCATATGTGATCAGAAAAGAGTTTTTGGAAAAGTGTGATGAATTTTCAAACCCATGCCCTTCAACCACTCCGGGCGTGTATTAAAAAAAAAAACTTCCGGCATGAAATCATGGACACTAAGCGAAGCATCGTTTCCTGTGTTGCCTCTGGCAACACTTATTCATTGGCCTCTTAAACAATCAAGGAAAATCTGTCTCTTAGGGTCTTACTTGTAATAATTGGTTCAAAACAGTTTTAAAAGCGGACCTGTGATGAAGTATAGCCAGATGAGGATCTGTACCTTCATGACTCTTTAACAAAATATTTATTGATATTTTGGTAAAGCTTTCTACTTTTCAATGTGATCTTCAAGTGGTAGTAAAGTGTTATGTTTCCCATTCTCTCATAAAAGATTAAAACTTCTGAATTAAAAGGAGGGCTGTTGTTACTGACCAATTAGGCAAGAATAGCGGGCAAATAATGACTTAGCTGAGAATTTGCCAATGAGGCTTTGTATGCAAGTAATGACAAATCTAACTCAGAATATGAATGCTAAATCATGCTCATTTATACAACATATGCATTTAGTTGTTGATTTTGTATTTTTGTGTATAGTAGAAGAAATAAATCAATGTAAAAAGTCTTAACTGTTCAAATTAATGTAGAACTGTTATCAAAAGATAGAGTGGAGAGTTAATTTTTAGTGAAATGTAATTTATGGAACTTGATTTTTGACTTCGTGATTTAATGAAGGGAGATGTTTGTTGTGGGTGAGTTTGTGGAAACTAGAGAGGCTGAGGTTGTGCCACTGTCATGGCTTGCGTGTGCCAGGACATCACCTAAAGATACCAGTGATTGTTGGTGGCCTCCTTACAAGTCCCAAGAGAGAGTTAACAGGAGTATCGCTCAGAAGGTGGAAGACAGTGGATGAAGAGACCCGGACAAAATATAAATTTCGAGTTTTTGGAAAATATGGTAAGAATATATTTACTGTGTATTATAATGTGATTAACTGATTGAACTTCGCCAATGAATATTTTTACTAACCAAGTTCAAATATTAAGTTAGTGTAACCCTCCATTTTAACCTATAATAGCCTTTCTAAATAAACAGTAGGTATTTCGTAGGTAAAAATGGCTATGAAACTCGTGTCTAGATATATTTAAGTAGTAGTTATTATATTATTAGGCTTGATTTTGATGATTTTAGGCTTGATTAAGGCTTTCTGCTTTATGAGTGAGCAGGAGATTTGCAGATACGAGGTGCAAATTAAACCTCATTCTTGAGAGGCAAGGAGAATTAAGTTTGGCAATAAGCCTGAGAGAGGCGAAGAATGACTCTGGCGAAGAAGAGAAGGAGGATTCTATCGCTGGAATAGATTCCCTTTAGATGAAGGTGGTGTGAGAGATCTAGAGGAGGTATTGGAGGAGTGCCAGAGAATCTCTGGTAAGGAATAATTTATTGGTTTAATGCTAATTTATGGTAACAGGGCATAGGGAATGTAACTACTTCCTCAGCTTACTACCTGGGTTATCTGGGGATGGGAACTTGGAATTTTGTCTGGGCCGCATGGCATAAGATTTTAATATAAAATTTTTCAATAGTTATAATGTTATATCTGGATTATTTAGAAAAGTATTTTTAGTGACACACTATAAGTATTGTGGTGGGGCAGACTGATTCAGGGGTAGAAACAAAATAAGGAAATGCTTAGGCATCAAGGACTGGATAGTACCACATAAAGTGTCTACGGCATTAAGAGCTGAATCAGGGTCCATGAAAGGATGTAAATATATAATATGGGGCGCCAAATACTTCCAAGATCTATCTACAATGTAGGGAACGACGGTGAAATTTCATTTAAAATGTACTGTAATCTGTTGCATAAGCTGGATATAGAGGACTTTTATATACTATTTGCTGTTTTGTATTAGGTACTTCCCTAATTTTTCATCTCTTATGTGCAAATTGTCTTCATTCCCATATTTTTTTAGCAAAAAAGATTAGGAAAACATGGAGAAGCTGGAGTTCAGGGAGCCACTTTAACTCTACTGAGACTTATATTCCAGGATGAAGCTGCCATTCATTATTCTTGGGTGGGAAGGAAGAAGAAGAAAGTATTTTCCTCCTTAAAAATATCTACAATAATTATGGGTAAGTTTGAGCATTTATTATTTTTATATTAGTTTCACGTGTGAGAGAAATGGTAGTATTATTTATAAATATATGATTTTTCTCATATACGATAATTCCAATCGGCTATGGAGATAAAATTCAGTCAGACTCTTTTGCGATTATTTATCTTCCGCATTCTTCACGAAATTTAGGATGCGATTTGCATTGAATATCCACATTCGTAGCAAACCTTATCCGTCGACCGTTACTGTAAGAGAATTAGTACTTAAAAAAGCGAAATAAATTACGACAACCATTATACACGCCGATTGAATGAAGAGCGAAATTGCATTCGTTCTGACTCGGTGAGAGACAAGGGCACGAGAGAAGGAAATTGTTAATTCGTATCCGTCTTTCAATTAAGTTCAGCTGCGATTTCTGGGATTCTGGGCCGGTGGGTAGAGCGCCCTAGTCTTCCCTCCTCCACTACGACGCACAGCTGGTCGTTGATCGCCACGGACAATGGAGCTCGACCCAGACTCCTTCCCTTCCGCTTCCGGTCAAATGGACGACTGGAATTCGAAGTACTAGTGATGCCTACCAGTAAGCACCGCATGGACGTTCACCGGTGGTGGACTCATACCCTTTGTCTTCTTTAATTTGCTGAAATTCGTGGCGACGAATCTTCTCTCTCGAACCAGAAGACAGCGACCGAAATGGAAATCACGCCGGAGACTTGCACCCTGGAACCACGTTCTGCTACAAAATTTTGTTCGAATGATACTGCACTCACTTCCTTTTGAGGTCTGGATATCGGTTCCGACATAATTTGCCATTTTGAGATTACAAAGTAATTTATTTGCTTTAAGATGAGAACGATTCTGAATGACAGAGACTGACTGACTGAACTCAAGCGACTGCCAGGTCCCAGGTCTTGCCCGGGTTTACTTCTCCCGAGTGAAATCCAGGAGGCATAACGCTAGTCGTCTTCTCCGATGCCGCAGCAGCGCCTCACACGACTCCTTCCGAAAAACAATTGAATCGCCTCTGGCGTGAATATCAATATTGTTACGGATTTCTCTATACACTAGAGCATCCTCTGCAAAAAGTCGGAGTTAATCGTCTACCACTTCACCAATATCGTTAATATACAGGAGGAATAAAAGTGGGCCTGTGACACTTCCCTGTGGGGCACTCGAAGTGACATTAACCGCATTGGACTTGGCGCCGCCTAATACTACACTCTGTACGCGATCGCTTAAGAAATCTCTGACCCAGAAAATTACATTGTCATCTAAGCCGTAAGATTTTAGTTTAATTATTAAATTTCTGTGAGACACTTCATCAAATGCTTTTTTAAAGTCAAGAAAAATCGCATCTAATGGAGACTGAAATATCGGGGACAAACAGTACTAATTGAGTTTCGCAAGATCTTCCCTTCTTGAATCCGTACTGTGTTTTTATTAGTAAGTTCTGCATATCGAGGCGTTTCATAGCTGAGTTTACAATTATATATTCAAGGACTTTTCCTGAGAGAGATATTAGGGATATCAGTCTGTAATTCGATGGCTGTTCCTTATCACCACTTGTAAATATGGGCGTTACATTGGAAAATTTCCAGTCTTTGGGTACTGTGTGTTCCTTGATGGATTTACTGAATGTTATCTGCAAGTATAGAGCTATTTCTAACACTAGTTCTCTATACACGCGGGAAGGAATGTCTTCATGGTCTGATGACTTTTTTGTGCTAAGCAATTTTAGCAAATTTTCTATTCCGTGAGCACACATACCCATTGGCGGCATCGTATGCCGGTAACGATCGTTAAGCGTCACGGGTATATTCTGCGAAAACTCAGTGAACATGCTTTGGAAGTGGGAGTTCAATAAATTAGTTTTGCTCGAACAGTTTGTTAATACTTCGCCATTTTAGTTTCTCTGTGGATTAACTCTGTAGATCTTCTGCCTTGAACTTCCCTTACGCATTACCAAAATGCTTTTGAGTTATCACGTTCTACAGGTGTTTTCCTCTTGAAAACCATGAATTCATTCCTAAACGCTTCCTCTGTAGTGACTTTGGACAACTTATATTTTCCAACAATTAACTCGCCATCTTCAATGGATAAATCTGCACGGATTTTTTTCACCTTGGCGTGGCATGCTCTCTGTCATCTCAACGATTTTCTCACTTCCGCGTCGTACCGACGCGATTCACTGCTCTCTTTTTTATCTTTACCTGGGATATAATTTTTAATTCCTGAATGTACAATCAAAAGAAAAGCTTTCCAAGCACCCTCCGTGTCTAACTCAATGCTTTATTCGTGGAAGACGGGAGCGGAGTTTTTTTTATAACACTTGAACCCATCAAAATTAGATTTTTTAAGCATGTTAAATTTTCTTATCCTTTTAAAATTTTATCGATATTTTAGGAAAACTTAGCTTTAACTACCAAATGTTCACTAATTCCCTCAATATTATCTCTCATTATGTGGTAAATTTGTCGCCAGTAAATCAAGAATGTCATCTCCTCTGTTAGGGGTCGTAGTAATCTGAAGTAGCGCGTTTGATGAGAAAGTGTAGGTACAGTAGGGACTCACAATGTCTTTATCTATCCCCCGGGTATGAAACTGTAGTTCTTCCAATCTTAAGAGGGAACATTGAAATCTCCACCTATTATGAAATTTCTTTCGGGATTCTTGGATGTGATGCTATTTATCTGTGATTCTAGATCAAAAATGGAATTGACATCAGTGTTGGGTGGCCTGTAATATGAGCACACAAGCATTGTATTTTAAATTTACATTCAGGGCATTTAATTGAACACCATACAAATTCAAGGCTGGTCTCTACAACTATTTCCGCTTGGCTGACCATTGTATTTTTACAGCTACAAATACTCCGCCGCCAGCTCGTTTAATTCTGTTATGAATGATGAACGATTTTGGGAAGACTTCACTGTCTGAAATATCGTCTGTCAGCCAACTCTCTGTGCCAATAATGACGTTCCACTCTGTGCTATGGGCTAAATGGTGGTATTCTGGAGTCTTATTTCTTAAACGACAGCAATCAACTACTGCTACGACTATTGCTTGACAATTCTCATAATTGCGTTTCGGCATTATTTCCAGTTTTCTGTCATCAATTAAGCCACCCCTGGGCCCTATACTCGGAATGCTCTTTATAATAAGCCTTGCTGGAAAGGTTGAATTTTTGACCTCGCTAAATGACTGACACAAAACAACTGACTTTTTAAATACTCAATCTGTCTGCCCAATAACTGACCAGCCCTCTTGCCTACCGTCCACGCTTAACTCGACAACTTTGCTCAAATATCCTGCGCGCAAACTCGTGAGTTGCCTCGTTGGTAAAGTGGACATGCATCGTGGGCATGGAGCACGTTATACATTTGTTTACTTAGCTACTTTATTTGGTAGGTAAGCAGCATTAAAACAGATCGTTGAGTTTGCGTAAACATTATTACATGCTATGGAAGTTTAAGAATTCTCTAGATACATGATCATGCCACCGCCTTTTGTTTGTATGCTGCCTCTTATATAAGGGGCTAAGACTTTGACGGTGAACTATATAATGCATAAGAGACTAAGAGGCTGCCCTGTTTAAATAACATCACTCGTATATTTTCAAAATACGATTTAGTATTACGGTCCCATGCTTGAAATATTGCGCTGTGATGTACGTGCCTCACTGCAGTGAGAAGCGAATTTCTAAAATGAAAAACAAGCGACTTGTTTGATAAAAACACTCTCAAATGAAGATAAACTAGAAAAAAACTAAATCTTAAATGAGATAGAAGTAAAGGGAAGCTTTGAAAATGCGAGAGTAAATGAAAACACGAGCTCTTCAATGTACAACGTAAATAGTTAAATGTGATGTGATGTCAACACCCGCATCTGTAAAGCTTTCCTTAAATCTGACCAATTTAAGCTTTCAGTTTTCCTGGATTTTTTTTCTTTTTGAGGGGTATATTAAATGGTTTATTGTTATAGAAGGCTAAACTGTTCGTCAAAACGAAAATAGTGCTTCAAATCGAAGTTGAGATGACAGGGGTGGTCTGGCTAGGTCGGCATGTAAATACAGTCGACAGATTGTAAATAAACACCTCTTACCGGTTTTACTTACCAGTAATCATAATTCAGTGAATAAAAATGTAGTACCATACGCGGGATGTAATGACACACTTTCCCACGTTATCAACAATGAACAACGGCCATTTACGATTCAACTGTAAAGAATTTGTTCTAAGTAGCGCAAAGGATTGGGTGAACTAAATGTGGAAATGAAGGCAACATGTAGCCTAGGTAACAATTCCAAACATTTAAATCCATTATGTATATTCATGTCCTGAATTAAGAAACCCGTCATCAGAAAATATCTTAATTGATGAACGGATATCTTGTACCAATACAGCCAAGAATAACCTGATCACAAGATATATTGAGACAAAGTAATGTCTCCACGACTTATACATCTTCTTAATTAATTTCACAGAATTAATTATGTTATACTAACTGCCTCTTTAAATATACGCACAAAAATATATGCTAATACTTTGGGAGCCTTCCTTTTTGGGACATATTTCCCGAAAACTCAACGTCAATTTCATATAATTTGAGTGACAGCTGCCATAAAAAAACAAATGCAGCATTCTGAACCTCTTTTGTGAGGGAAAGTGCCCAATTAACGTTAGAGCATGTAAAAATTAGAGAACGCATGGATTATCCTAAAAATAGATAGATAGTGGGGCCGGAGCAAGCCGGTACATATGCAACGTCAGGCTCGGCAACAGATAGGTACTGCTGCTTATGCGCTTGGGCCTAAAGAGTCATCATCACATGTTGTCTGCTTCCCTGCGTTTCTCTCTTCGTCTGTGCATCTCCTTCATCACCATCTTCCATCTTCCCTGTATGTGACTCAACCTGTGTCATCCTGGAGAATTATAATTAGTAATCCCTCATACTGTTACAAATTAGCATCAAAAAGGTTTTTAACTAAGACATTTTGTTGTTAGGTATTCAATTTCCCGGAAAATTGCGGAAAAATGGTTAATTATTTCACAAATATGTACTCACGAAGCGTGCAGAGAATATATGACCCATATTTTTTCAAAGGGATATCTTTAATGTTTTATTGTGTAGTTTTTATGGTTATTTCTTTTAAGTTTATAAGCATATAACTGGCACATGAAAATTATTAACACTATTTATTAATAAGGTATTTTCCATTTGAAGTTGAGATAGGCACGTACTCCGGCATCATAATAAATGAAACTATTATCTTGGTGGCGAATTGAAATTTCTTAAAATAGATACCATTGTGTATTCTTGTATAAATTAATCATTACAAGAATTATTAGCATAAGAGGACTTAGCGATACTGAGGGCCGTTGATTTTGAGGGATTTACTTCATGGTATTAGGGATGGAAATATGGCACAGGGGTGTTTGGTAAATCGTCGCGCTTTCCTCGTGTTTTCGTCGCATTTACTCATGGAGGGAGGGTTCTTGAGAGTGTAATATAAAGTTGGTTTCAATTATGTTTAATTGTGTCCTTAAAACATGCAAATAAATATATTGAAGATTTTAATCGTCCTCTGGTAAAATGTAACTGGTTAGAATGTAGAATCGTTTGGTACTAAAAGAATATGTTCGCCAAATATTATTCGATTTTGAGTATTTGTCATTTGCCAGCTCATTTCTCAGCTGGGAAAACATACAACTAAGGTCACATCTACACCCTCTCTCTACTGTCAAAAAAATACGGCTTCTCAACTAAAATACTACCATCTATCCTAGTAAAATACTACTGCTCTCTGAGGAATTAACTCGCTTCGTCAGAGTGGCGTCTATCAATTAGCCCACTCTTATTTGCTGTGGCATACACGTGGGGCAGACCGCAAGAAACTTCAAAGACCAACATCAAAGAACACTGAGAGCAAAAACTCCACCTCATTCGCTCCGAGACAAGTGTCTCCTAGGAAAAGAAAAGAAAGCTGATCACAGCGATGACTTCACCGTGAGGATTTCACTCGGAGAACGGTCGGGTGCGACTTTTACTTCTCCGAGCATACTACGGTAGATCAGATCATGAAAATAAAATAAGAAAAACAGTCTGCATAGAGGATAGGTTAAAAATGTCGTTTTTCCCGCGATCGATGAGATAAAATGATGACTGCCAATGACACTTGGAAGTATAGGTGAATCGACTGGTAGGGTAGCAGATAAGTTGATTTGCTCCCTTAAGGTTCGTTTCTTAATCTGCAACGAGGATATAACATCGCATTTCGTATGATTCCTGCATGACCCTTGTACATCGTTTACTTTGTTACTGAATACATCAATGTAAATAGTTTCTAATATGTAATTAGTAAATATGTAAAAATGTAAATAGTAAATAATATATAGCAATGGTGACATACCTATAGTCGTGAATGTTGGCGAAAGTTACTAGAACATTATTGTGCATGTTGGTTATTACTCACCCGCTGCCATATACCCTGGAGGTGGCTTACAGGGTACAATGAAGATGTAGGCAAAAAACTCCCGTAAACCGGGTCCTTTCGAAAATAACAATCGCAATGCGATTTTTCGGTCCGCTGCGCTTAGAGAAACAAGCACCAAAATATGGCTCCTAACGCTGAAAACAGATCATTTCTCAAAAGTAATTATTTATCACGGTCATAACTTTTCATTAATAAAGCGAAACGATTGATTCATCTCTGCATTTCATTGAAAAATTAGATTTAACTACAAAGCACTGCCATATTTCCACTCACATCACTCATTGAAATACTGAAAGCTAGGACTATTATTAGAGACCTTTTCAGCAAAATCTCTTATCTTAGCAAAAACTGATGGCAAGCCTGCAATCAAATGATTTCCACGCTCATGATCAGATGGTAACTACCGCACAAAGTAGCGTCTTATGTATTGTCCTACCAAAGTGAGAGTCCAATCTTGGTATAATACGTCGGGTGGAAATGGGCATTCTATCACCAGATCCTCAGTTGCAGCGATCGTGGATTTTGTAAATGGCCTGGACGCAGCCGTGTCTCATTCAGGCGATTATCCTAGTAATATGTAGGTACTCACTCTTCAAAACCTCCTCGTCCGCAGAATCTTCGACAGGAACGCCGATTGAATCCATCGCTTAGTTGAATACTGGTGTGAATATGGAGGTCATTCCTCGGGGGATCCTGTACCTAACCCCTTATAGGACGCGTTCCCAGGTGGCGGATCGGGGAATGCCCTAATTGGTCTTCGGAAGAAACCAGCGGGTAGGTGAGAAATAAAATACCACCCGCAGACCAAACAGGAAGGACAGACGGGGAAGCACTGATAGCTGTGGCGAAAGCAACTCTTCAACCCTCATCAGGCTAACTTCCTGCTACTCAAAAAACCTCAATTTGCTAAAAAAAAACAATACTAAGCCTCGAACCTGCGGATTGGCTGAACAGAGACGACGTGAGCTATGAAAAAGGACTATGAATTTTGGTACCTGGAATGTACAAGGTGTATCTAGGAAACTAATAGAAGTAACAAATGAGCTAAGATAAATGAAATTAGATATCGCTGTAATCACAGAAACTAAGAAAAAGGGACAAGGCTCAGAAAATGTACGTTACTATGGTCACTTTTATAGTGGGGCCCCTAAGGAAAAAAGGGCCCAACAGGGAATATTCATCCTGATTCGAAAGAGTCTCAGGAAAAATGTAAATTCATGGGAGCCAATCAATGAAAGATTGATAAAAATGAATCCTTGTATGCTTGGCTATAGAATCACTATACTGGGCGCATATGGAATAAATGAAAGAACGCTGGCAATTGAAAAACAGGAGTTTTTTGAACATCTACATGATGAAGTAATAAAAATTGGAAACTTATATAATAGGAGATCTGAATAGTAGAGTCGGGATTAAGTCAAATGATACAAAGGCTGGGAAATGCGGTGAAGAAACCTTGAATGGAAATGGATGAAGACTATTAACAATGTGTGAACAAAATAACTTAAGAATATCCTATGGTTTTTCCGAGAATAAGAATATACACAAATATACATAGACCCAATCTACTAGAGATCTCTAATCAACTGTTGACTAACTCATTATAAACAAAATATGATTATGAACTAAGATAAGAGTACAAGACGTCAGAATATACCGAGGTGCTACATGTGATAGTGACCACCGCCTGTTAAATGCTAATATGATGTTTCCTGGAAGAGCAAGGATAAGAGAGAGCCAAGATAACCCTGAAGTAGACATAAGACAAAGAAGATAGAAATTGGACAGCCTAGTACAACAAAGCGTTAGACAGCTTTTGCAAAATCGTCTGGACGAGAGACTGCCAAAAAACGTTAGTGAATACAGAGGGTTTATACAGGCATATATCTCAATGTGTACATGAAGCTGCGTATGAGTTATTACTAAGAAAAGATGGAAAGAAAGTCATATTGAAGGGATCTTGAAATAGAAAAAGAAATATAAGAAAAAGAATTAAACATAACAGATATCTGACCACGTAATCAGACAATGACAAGGTTGCATACAAAGAAGCATTGGCAAAAGTGCGACGAAAATTAACCCAGAAAAAGAACGCTTGTTGGGAAAAGAACTTCGACCTTTTTAAATGCCTACATCGGAGGAACCAGAAGTACAGAAAGCTGGAAGTTATTAAGATCATTGAAGCAGGATAAAAAGAAAGATTTAATTACATCTATCAGTGAAGAAAAATTGGAAACATACTTTTAAAAGTTATTGAAAGAGGATAGAGATAATTATAAAAATGAAATCCATTTACCAACCATAGAAAATGTTGCATCACCCATAGTAATGCAATGCAGTGAAGTTAAACAGACTTGTAAATCCCATTAAAAATCCGTAATCGAAGCAGTTTCCGAGTCCCCAAAATGCTTCGTTTCGGCTCTCCACTCTTGTCGTTGAAATCGCTAATGTCGGCGGAGTCCCGAGCGCAATCTGTCTTCCTCCGCGCGAAGGAGGAGTAGGTGATCGCCTCTCCCTCCCTCCATCCCTTCCCCTCTCTCCTGGAGTCATCACGTCCATCAGGGTGAGGGGTGATGGAAACCCTAAACTCCTCGACTTCCCCTCCCCTCCCCTCGCCCACGGGTCAACGTCGCGATTTGGTTTATGGCCCCCTAAGAGGGCTCCTGATGCTGCTGAGACTACTTCGGCTCTACCTCTTGAGGAAAGAAAAATATTCGTGGCATCGTGGCACCGAAGCGATGGGGGTTTATGTGGCGTGCCGTGGGAAAGCGGTCCTCTCGGACGAGGCGGAGATGAAAACGTAAGAGTGTGGGAGACGGATGTCCTTGGAATGGTCTCTCGTGGCCTAACCTTTCCAATCTTCCGGCCGTCGGAGCTGGGAATCGGGCTGTAAGCGACTGTAACTGGGGCCACCGGAAGTTGCCGAGATTTCCACGACGCCGCACAGTGGGCTAAAATGGAAAAAAGCTGGCCAAAACCTCTAAAACTTTTTTTTTTAGTTCGGAAGTTGAAACTTCGCAGTAACATTCTCATATAGTTTGTGCGTGACATGGCGTATTTATTTTTTTCTTGTGCTCGCACGTTAACAATATGTATGGGGTCAAAATTGAACAAATTTCGCAAAAAACGCCCTCGTTCGATTTTCTCTGTGAATTACCAAAATTAACCTCTTTCTGTACTTTAATGGATTAACTTATGGGCAAAATTTTTATATCATTTTATAACACGGTTCTTTTTTTCATTTAATGGTTTTATTGAAGATTTAATTATATTATTTTCCATAGAACGACAACAAAATTGCGGAGCCTGTTTTCAGTTAGATTTTTACATATTTGTTGAGAAAAAGTAGTTGGTGCCGACTGGTTACGCTAAGTAACTAGTACCACGTCATTCTAAAAAGCTTCCAGATTGTGAATCTAAAGAAAAACCTTCCGCATACTTGCGACCCCGAATATTACATCGTTTTTTCGAGCGCGCGGTCGAGTCCAGTTCCGCCCGCCAGCGACGGGGAGTACGATGATGCGGCAAGTGTGTGGATACGATATGGACACTTTCACTCTCCTATAGTGATCATCGATGTACATAGAGATTGCAAAGGGCCACCATAAAGATTTTTTAAATAAACCATGCTACAAATGATACTCATAATCATATCGCGGGGCACCGCAAGAGATATCATGAAAGACTTCTTTCTTTGAGTGCACTCCTGAAACAATCAAGGGGTTTTCACAGATATCCTGCACTTCGTCTTCGGAAGGATATGCGCATGTGCCGACATTTACGATTCCAATGACAAGAGTGTAGAGCCGAAACGAAGCATTTGGGGAAAGCTCGTAGGAAACTGCTTCCGAGCGAACAGTGAGCGGCACTCATCAGATGTAAAGCGCTCGTGTTGTGAGTTGGCGGAGAGAGACTCAGAGGTTATTCGCTAACGCTTGGATTTGAAGAAGAATTTACATAGGTTTGACTATGACTGCGCTTAGTATCCGTATGAATGGCCACTGCTCTACCCCCGGTATTTCTCCAGGGCGAGCAGCTCTTCCATTTTTTAGGGATTTACAAGTCGCGAGAGAGCGTTCCACTGCCCACTCTGTGTTTCATCAGAATCGTTTTCCTCTTCGTGGGAAAATACTCGCCTTCCAGGAGATTAGTCTTCTGTTGGTGGTGGACCATCGCGGGATCGTTTAAAAACGCTCAAAATAAAACTTGGACAAAACAAATAAATCAAAACTACGACCGTATTTTGCTTTCATCGTATGGGAAGTATGGATGAAGAGAATACTGATAAATCACAGTCATAAATGAAGTTATTTCACTAAAGTATCCACTGTGTGTGATGTGGAAAACAAATCGCGTGCATAGCACGAGAAATAAGCGGGACATCAGGATCCGTGTTTATTAATATCCTATTCCGTTTGCCTTCGGCTCGGATGTCAATGTCACGCGTGTCGCCCTCCTACAACCCTCTCCCTCATCCCTCTCTCAATGCTCTACGCAATCAACCATTTATTTATTTCCTCCACCGACTTTCGTTGAGGGAGGATGATCCATGGAGTCATCGCCGTCGCGTCCTCACGTGACCACGGTGATCTCGAATACAATGCTGAGTCGCACTTGAAAGAAAATCTGTCGAAAAAAACAAGTTGGTTTTGTTCGGCGATTGATTGTGCTGTTGATTTCAGTAAATCGTATATTTATATCTTCCCTTCGATACGTAACGTTCCTCAACGAATTAATGAGCGACGACGGGCGGCAGTTGCACACACGCTCTTTCGTAATGCTGCACATCTTCCGATGTCTATGGAACCATCGAACACCTAAAAAGAGAGTGAAAAAGCTCACAAAATACGTCATTAATTATTTATTGTTACGGCACAGTTAAAATAAGTATATATTACAAACTTGCCAAGGTGGAGTCACCTATTTTTCTGATTTACACACCTTTTAATTAATTCATTCACTCATTCCATTTATAAATGTATTTGAGTTTATATATATTTTTAGCTTTCACTTTATTCAGACCACGGAGACTTTTACTTTTTGTCACACACACACACACATTTCAAGGCATAGAGGAACATCAAATTTTTATTTTTGGCAATAATAATGAGAATACAAGGTTCACAACGTCTCGGCACGAGGGAAATTTTATGGCACTCGCAGCAAACACTTCTTTCAATCTTTGAATTCATAGAGCGAGGGAATGAGGCGATGAAGTCTTTTTTGCGTTCCACTCCATTGCACCGTTCGTAAGGGACAGGGGAAGGAGATCATTTGTGACTGGAATCGACGACGAAAGGCAGGGCCTCTACCGAGGCGGAGCAGAAGCGTCGAAGCGGTCCAACCACTCGGTGCACACCAGGGAATAAGTCGAGGTCACTCCGAGAGATGTAGGTGGGTTCGCGTCGGGCCACCAATTGGAACTGCACTCGCAACGTCGTCAGCGTCGCCTTGACAGCCTTTTGGGAATCATCGCGAGATTGCTAAGTCGAAAACAGATCGGAGACTATTGGGCCACGACAAGGTAGAGGGCGGGAGGTCATAGCATTGATAATACTTCGGTCCCACGCCAAGTGGCAACGAACGGAAACTTTCAAGGCCTTTAAAAACGATTTGAGCGAGATTATTCCTTTAGCTTAATGGACACATTTCTCATTGCTTAATGGCACAATGGGCATTTTATTTTTAAATTTACCCAGCTAAAAGACCCATGAAGTGTATATATTTTAAGATTATTGGAGCAAAAATATTGGTTTAATGCGACTGAAATTCTCAGTAATTAAACTAAATAAGCGTGCGCAATCTTTCCTTTTCACGCCGCTTGAAGAAATAGCCTTTACATCGGAAGGTTTTTTACGATTCTATTAAAAATACTGCGCTGAGTGACTAAATTACCCTAAAAATTAGTTAAAAAAAGCATAAAAACTACACGCTGTTAATATTTTTACGAAATACATGTGTTTAAAGGCCTCAATTTTTGAATTGATTCTCTCTGGAGTGCATACTTGCATCAATTTCCACGGGAAACGGCTCCAAAATTTGACTAATGCCTCCAACATTATTGAAGTAAAATAGAGATACTTCGGTATCATTGACAATGTGAAATCTGTGTCTCCACACTGATGCCTAATTCATCAAATTTTATTTGAAACAAATGCCTCGCTCAAGCCACCTTTGGTCGTTATTCCGATGCATTCAAGAGAAATCCAAAATACCAACAAAAGTACAGGGAAGGGAAAGACTTCAATGCACGCAGTGTGTTGATCTTCCAGGGGTAACGTTGAGAGAGGGCGGAATTGTTTTTCGTCTCGTCAACTTGTGCGTCGATCACGGCGAAAACTTCAAAAACTTGTTCAGAGTGTGTTGGTCAAGTGAGTCTTAGTTTTCGTTCGCCTCCCCTTCTCAATGGCCGACACACTGCGTGCATTGAAGTCTTTTCCCTTCCCTTTTGTTGGCATTTTGGATTTCTCTTTGATTCGATCAATCTGCCAATTAGTCTTTGGAAAATTGACAAAGCGGGACGAGGAAGGGTCCCGAGGCCTTCTCGAATAGGGCTCCGGCGGGTGCGGGAGAGGGATGGAGGCAGGGATGGAGGGAGGACCGCGTCCCGAGGGAGAGGGACCGTGGTCGCGACGCCCGTCGCAAGGCGTCGGACGGAAGTCAGTTGATTATTATATTAACAAAGAGGTAACAATGGAGCAGAGAGTCTACTATATTCATTATGCATTTATTTATTCAAGTTGTTTCATCATAAATAAATCATTGGTTTGATTTGGATTTTTGGTTTTGAATTTGAAATGTAAGCGATAGTCTTATGTTTTCTCGTGGTTTTTACTCGGTAAGACCCCTTGAAATTTGTTTGCAACATTTATTATATGAAACTTATTATTTCACGCTCGTGAGAAAAATTTCTGAATATACAGTGGAAATACTTCGAAATTATTTGTCATGTGCCACAAGAAAAAGTGTTCAAATAGCCAATAAACAAAATCGTCCACTTGCATTTTTGTCAATTTTATCGACTTTCGAGATTCGAATGATGCGGAGGGGCGAGAGAGAAGCGGACTCGTACGCGGGACCGTTCGTCACTTGTCCCCGGGCCGTGGTCCGGCCGCTCCTTTGGTTCTTCGCTCCGCACTCGGATCCGCGCCTCGAATGTCCAGAGGAGCGCGTGTGGTCCTCCTCCCAGGTGGTCCTCCTCCCAGAGGGCGGGCTTATTCGGAAAGTGCTCGATAATCCCGAGCGCCTCGACGACCACGAGTCATCTCGATTTTCTAACACGGTTCAAGTCTAATTTGATGCCACATCCATGGTAACAAGGGCCGTCGGAAAATTTTTCCGGGTTTAACGCTAATAAAATGAAACAGATGTTCATAATTTTGCGCTTGTAGATAATTTAGACGTATTCATTCTATCTAACATGGAAATTCAAATTTATATGATTTTGAAATCAGCAAAAAAAACGAATTAAGGTATTAATGCTTTGGTAAACAATGAAAGTAGAGTGGTCGCCAATTTCAGGTTTCGTTTGACGTCGTTTCTATTCACGCCACGCGCTTCTTCACGACGAAAATCGAGGACTCACTGAAATGAAAACTCGGCGCGTGCCCCGAGAGATTGTGGATGTGGCACTCTCGACGCTTGTCAGAGGTCCCAGGTTTCCTATTTCCTATGGGAAGAAGAAATATCCCAAAGTACGAGAAGAGAATCGATAGCGACCGTGGAGAGTGCGAGACGTACGTGGAAGAAGAGTGCCTGGTACAGAAAGTAGGTCCTCGACTGACTCACGTCTGACTCGATGCGTAAACCACGCTAACAACAAGGGTCGTCGGGAAATCCTCCCCAATTTAATGAAAATAAAATGAATCCCATTTGCTTATGTTTGCGTTATTTCATCAACTTGGAAATTGACGTCAGGGTAAATAATGGAATTGAAGCGGCCACGAACGTCTGGTTCCGTTTCGTATCGTTTCGACTTACGTTACACTTCTGCAGCGCTTCTGCAACTCCGATGTAAATCGAGTGTGCAGTATGTGTATACAGAGAGGGGCAACCACAGGGCGTCTAAGGGCGTATGGGAACATTCGTCGGAGAGGCGAGGGGATGGGCAGGGGGTGTACCGTAGTGGCCGATGGCTAACATTGAGGGGGGTGGAGTGGGGGAGGGGAAAGTGCTTTCGTCCTTTGGCGGCGCGGTCACGTGACCCACGGTGGGGGAGGGAGGAAGAGGAGGGGGAAGGAAGGCCAACCCCTCCCCTCCCTCACCATTCCACCCCCACCCCCTTGCTCCCCTTTGTCGGCGCAGCAGAAGCCGAAATGTTTTCATCTGTATCCGTCGGTGTCCGCCCCGGCGGCATTTAATGTGTCCCCTGCCGTTCCGCGGTGGACAAGTAGAATTGGGAGGGGTTGGGTTCCGACCACCCCCACCCCCCACACTCATCCCTCTCCACGCCGCCGCCGGAATCGGTCCTTCCTCGCGTCCTCCGGGTCCATCCTTCCACCACCCCAGCCCTTCAGAACCAGTAGAGGTCCTTGGACATTTCTTGGGAGTGGGCAGCGGCTGGATCAAGGCCTACGGAGAGGGAGAAGAAATGCGGTCAGGTGGCTTCTTCACTCTTTCCGTTCTTCCCTTTCCACCCCTCCCCACCCCATTCCCCCTCCTCCCCCTCCCTCCCCCACGCGTGGAATGGTGAGGGAAGGGGTCGATTCCCTTCACCGAAAACATTGCACCAAATTAACACTCACAATGCGATCGAATATGTAATAATTCAATACGTAAAGTCGTTTAAGAGTTCAATATAATTAGGGATGAGTCGATTCCACTTTTTTTCGATTCCAATTCCGATTCTTTCAAATCGATTCCTTCTTTTCGATTCCAATTGCATCGATTCTTATTCCTAATAATAGGTGGGATATTGACATACCAGTAGCGTACGACTATTATTTAAATTCAGGTATTGGCTGAAATAAAGTAACAAAGACAATTAAGTCCCTCAAAAAGTATATTTATTAACGAATAGCAAATACATATATCCTTAGTGAGGTAGATAAAAATACAAATTGATAGCCTACACCTAAAATTACTGAGACAAATATGATGTGATAAATGAAATTTGATTTGAATATTTATCAATCTGGAATCGATGCAATCGGAATCGAATTTAAGCGATCTATGCTCGATACCGATTCTAATCCTGAGAATCGGTGGAATCGAGAAACGACATTTGGATTTGACTCATCCTTAAATATAATCCACAACCCTAACATAATATAATTGTACAGACCATTATTTTTGTTATTAACCAAATCTGAGGGTAAAGTCATAATAGAAACTCCACATATTTGTATTCCAATTGAGAAATATAACGAAAGCCGTTCACGCTCCACATCGCAACGGAAGGACCAAAAAAAAAGCACAAACACGGCGATTATTCGGAAATGAAATGAGGACCGACATATCGTTTTCCTCCTTTCAGGTAGTCCGAGCGAGATAGTTCGCATTGTCATAATAGAGACCATATTCGAATTATACGTTTTAATTTCACCAGCTGTAGAACACATCAATTAAATATTAGATTATTAATGGTGCAATAATATAGTTTAACATGACAGATATTGTTTGTAATCAAATGAAAATATCTAAATAAGGCTTTAACTTGACTCTTTTTTTCGGCGCGGTGCGTTTGAAACTCCATTAAACCGGAAGGTTTTTTGTGATACCCAAGAACCTACTGCGGTAACAATGTGATTAACTTTCAAAAATAGTTGAGAAAACATACAAACTAAACACTGTTAGTTTTTTGACACCATCTGAGTGTTATAAATACCTTTTTTGTAAAAAAAATGTCTCTCTGGAGTAAGTACATATTCGTACCATTTCCCATGTAAAAGGACTGGTATTTTCTGGCAAATATCTTGGAAAGTAATGTGGTAAGGGGTAGAATTTTTTATGTCAATGGAAGGGTGATATATATATTTCTTTAAAGTGAGACCAAATTCATTGATTTCTAAATAAAATTATATTTAGCTCGAACTGCCTTCAATGTGATCGTTGTGGATTTTTAATGGGTTGGGTCATTTCCTCAAGCCGCGATTCCGCATTTACCTATTGTACCATAACATGGAAGGCATCAAAAAAACCTTGTTCACCTAGAATCGCTAACGTAGACAGAACAGACAAAGATATTTAAAGTTATAGTTCGTCCAAAAATTTTAATTCCTTCAAGAAATGAAATAGTTCGCTGATTGGTTGACGTGATCGTGACGTCACTGCTCTGTTGCTGGAGCGATCTGAGCAACTGAAGGGCAGGGATCATCATTGTTTCGTGGCAAAGTCTATCGCGAGTAACGGGGTGACGAACAGCGGGACGGATTGTGGATTATTCTAGGCATACACGCAAAATCCTGCTATCGTTGATACCGTGGTTGTGGAAGAGTTTTTATTTCCAAAAACGATGACTGCATCAGCGCTGAGATGGGGACGAGAATAATGGAAATGGTAGTTTCATCTGATACCTTCAGGACTCCATATTCGCAAATAGAAACACGAGCTTACTCTTACTTCTGTTTAGTAAATCAGTATGCATCATACAATAATCATCAGTAATGGATAAGAACCTAATCCCGATTAATTTTCTTCCACTCGAACCTGGCCGGTGCCCATGTGTGCAAAGCACGAGAGAGGTAATGGAAAATAAAAACTCGACAACGCAGCACAAGGTTAGGCTATGTTAGGTTAGGTTAAACTATGTTAAAGTGGATGTAAATGGGGACGACTATTCGTCTAAAAGAGTTGATTGCACGGACTTCACAGCGGCGAAGAGTGACAAATGTTGCCACACCCTCTCATCTTGTCGGGACAAGGGTAAATAGCAGATGCTTTTACACCTTCATCATCTTAGAAATATTTCCAACTTTTTCATCGATAATTATGTCTCTAATATATGTATAATGAATTGATAGGTCAATTCTTGTAATTTATCTAATGGTCTCCCTATGCAAAAAATAGGACTTTATAAATGATTAAAAAATTCCTCTGGTTTTCAAATTAGATAAATATTTACGCGTGCATTTATTTGTCGATACATGGCTGAAGAGCAAGAGGATTCCACAAAACGTGGTAGATACCAAAATATACACACTGCGGTCAGTGAAGAGTAGCTTCATGGAAAATTTGCCAACAGAATTTATATTAGATGTCCCTGGTGATTTGTACGGCGTCATTTTTACATTCAGTTTACTGAGGATTCCCAGCTATCTCATGAACTAATGCGTGGTTATCTTATTTATTTAAGTATTTTATGTAGTGGAATTACAGACATTATTAAAATCATATAATTAAGACGTTGATGAATGACTTGTGTGTCGTTAACGGTGAGGTAGCTTTCTGGCACGCCATAACGAAAGTAGTGGGTTTGAATCTCGCCCGCGTGAATTTATTCACCCAAGATACGCTTTAATTATTTTAATATAGTCGCGGTTCACTGAGGAGGCCATGGCCGATGGAAAAAATATTATCATTGTGATGAATGTGAAGGTTAGTTTTTCAAACTATGATATAGAGCTTTTTGACATATTTATCATTACAGTACAAACGTTTCCGTAATTTAATGCTTATTTTCATAAAATACTTATCTGGAAAAAACATTAAATCAAGAGAAAAAGACGAACTGCGGGAAGAAAAATAATAATGGAGACATGCCATAAAAGGAAGAAATATGCATTGCCAAAAGAGTGCCAAAATTTATTTGACAGCCTAGGCCTGCGCCACCATGCTGGAAAGATAAGTCTTTAAAAACTGTCACTAGAAATTCTGTGCGGCCATTTATTTACCACCGGATATTACTCTTATGACGATTTCTCCACCGTCCACCCCAGTGATATCAAGTTCTTTCTGCTGGACTTCAGAGGAAAAGGAGTGGGTTTAGAATTTGGCAATCGAAAAATTGAGGAACGTTTTCATTCATTATCACAGATCTCGTCATCGTTTTAAAACACAAATAGTTTTTCTTATCATCTACAAAACTGTAAAGAAAGTTGCACCTAACTTTAAACTGTCGAAAAAATCTCGAATCTTACAAAGAAAGTCCGAGCATCGTACTTTCTTGAGTAATTTTCACAATGATTTCCAAAACCGGCGAGAACAATATTCCCATTTGAAGAGAAAACCGAGGTCTTGCGTAGATTATAAGTTAGCCTCAATAAGGAAAATTCAGGATTTGATTACGTTTTTTCCGGGGATGCAAACCTCGGAACGGTCTTTAAAGACAAAGCAAACTGATTTGGCACTGATTTTTCTTCGACGTTCATCCCAGTGAAAAGCTTCTGTCATTGTTTCCGTTTTCTCTCGTTCTTCACGTCATTTATTAAAAAAAAGCCTTAACTGGCGCATTTGTCTTTCTATTATTGCACAGAGGAACAATACACCATTCTTCGTCCAATGGGTCATACAATCCACGGAAGACGCTCCAGAACGTGCTGATGCATGCAGTACGTCCACGACGGGGAACTTGAACACAGCCGCGACGTCACAACATGGCAACGGTACGTTTTCGGCGGAAACTTCTAGCTCCGTTCGTGAGCTTAGAAACGAATATTGGGGTCTAATTCATGCATGAGAATTATTCATAAGTTAAAGAAATGAAATTGAAATTGATTTTTGGAAATGAGCCTATTAGCTTGTTTATTTAACGTCTCTCTTAGCTACCTGGGAATTACCAATGAGTATCAGGGAATTACGTTCAGACATATATCGTGGGGAACACACAAACATAAAAAGCATAAGCATGAGCAAAGCGTAAAAGAAACTAGGATACTTGGAGTGTCCTCGGATGAAAAAGTGAAGGCATTGTAGCATTATCGTACTTCGCTCTGTTTTGGCCAAGCCTCAAATACGCCGCAAGCATTTGGGACCCTGCACAGAACGATTTAGCCCAACAAATCATCAGAATACAAAAGAAAGCTATGCACTTCATTCAAAATTTCTACAAGCGAACACATTGGGTGGGCTGGGTGAACGAACTTGAAACCGCGCTTCTGACGCATTGAGCGCTCGGCTCCAATACCTCTATGCCTCCTCGGTCTGTTAAATATCTGGCAACGTCCAACGCATTCATTAGCCTCGCTAAGATAAGACTAAAGTCCTCAACGGCGCTATGGCAATGTAAATAAATAACGAGAACGTCAGATTGGAATCAGCAGCGTACAGCAATGTGCAATGGAATTATCGATAATTTTTTGACTAATTTACCCAGGCTGTTAATTCTTCCTCAATCCTCACTTTAAAGGCAGTCCATCAAGTACTACAAGCGAAGATTATTTTACTACATAGTATGAAGGATGGAGGGGGAGGTCCAATACGAGAAATGTTTTAAATACAACACTGAATTTCCATGAATCTCATCCACCACTATACGTGCAGGAGTAGGCAGTACCAAGCGAAATATTTTTGTTGCTTTTGAAAATGGTTATGAACGTATTGATTTGACATCTTAGAAAACTAATTGATGCACTAAGATTTCTTGTGTCGAATTAAATTCTTACCTGTTCACAGTATTCTGTTACGAAATGGAATTCTTATTTGAGTGCAATCTATGGCAATATTAAAAAAGGAAGTAATCCTTGTAGCATTCAAATAAAAAAATATCCTATTGTTCTGTTGAAGCGATACTATGTCTTTAAATGACTTGAAAATGAAAATATTTCAATAAATTTTACATAACTTAGAGGCAAAGTCAACATACCAGTATAACCCCGCAAGATTCAAAAGCTCGCTACTAAACCTTGAAACCGATCGTCCATCGACTAAATAAATTACACCAAGAGCACTCATAACTTCATGGCGCTGCCACAATATCACAGTGATGCCATCATACTTGACGAGAAATAAAATATATACTCCATCCTCATTCAATAACTCGGATGCATCGACAGGAAAACCAATAATATCGATCCATTTAACATTGAAGGGACGAAAGAATCGCAAACGTACCGTGAACATCAACATTTTATGTCAACTTGTCAGCAATTGCATCATCCGACAGCGCTTCATAAAATTTTCCCTTATCGTAAAATCATACTACATACATTAACAATTTGCAAATTTGTGGCAAATGAAATCCTCTATGGTAACTAAGCAGTGATACATGGGTACTAATTTTAACCTGCCGAGGCGATTTACGAGTTACTTGACCACTTAAAACTCCATTTAAAAAAACAAGTGGCAAACACTCTAATTTCCGACAAACCCATTTCTTTTGAACTAAATCCTTTCAAATGCCCCCCAGCCGTGTAAATAGTTACCCTTAATTTGCATCGAACATTTGCTTATTTCCTGCCCTCCCTCCCTGCTTTCTTTCGACAATTGAGTCCGCGGTTATAACTTACCCACAAACAGGTTCTGGAATTGGCGACCTTTGAACCGCGACTTAGTCCACGGGGAGACAAGAGGCCTCGTCCTTGCAAGCCAAAAACGGCGGCTTTAGTATTTTTCGACGGCCGCGGATCCAAACGCGTTTTAGACACCGTTCATGCAATCCACCCTAGAAGTTTAAATAGGAAGGCTGTCAACTGAGTCATCATCTCTTTCCAAACTCAGTTCTTCTCGAAAAGAACGCAGCTATTTATTTGCTATTAATTAAGAATTATTCTCTAGGTGGGTATATCAAACAGCCATTTAGAATGTTTACCCTCAGTGGCTGAAATCATTCCAGAAAAAACGTGGTGAGCGTGTTCCTCTATAAAATGGAAGATATAAAAAACAAACTTAAACATCGGTTTTATCTTCTGTACGACAGCCCTGTAGAATGCGATCATTATACGAATGCATCTTTTGGTTTCTCACGCACACTTTCTTCTAAAAATATCATCGAGTGAACAAATATCTATCCATCGTCGCATTGTTTTTACAATGGATATTCACGTATAGGATCAAACTATAAAATTACAAACAATCCATTAAATCTACAGTAAAAGCAGTCACAATAGTTTTTTTAATTTTGAGTTAGGAGAAAAATATTTTTGAAGAACAACAAATGTTTTTCAAATCCATTATAGAAAAATAAGTACACGTTATGGGCTTCCTACTTGGAAAACTCTCGCTTAAAAATGTTGTACCTTAAAAAAATCACCGATGAATATAACATTTTTAAAATAAAAAGACCAATTTTTAGTGTCCTAGAGCTCAAGTTATAGTTTTTTCCAACGACTCAATGGAAAGCTGTTATCATTTTTCCGTAGTGACATTTTCTCGACCCAGGATACAGCAGAATATTAGTGCTTGTTTTGAAGCTCTCATTCGTAGTTATATGAAGACATACTCTCAGTCAGATATGAGTGCTTTACCGTTTATATAAAGAGTAATAATGACATGTGTTTGTGCGCGCTAAACAGTGAGGTCCCTAACGCCCGCTACGAATCCGCAAATAGTCGGGTTTTGAGCTTCGACGCGAACGCACTCCGTGTCCCGTTGATGGCGTCGACCGTTGAGGCCACCACATCGATTTGAAGCCAATTAAAAATGGTGAATCCGAGTTTGGATCCGGAGAGAGCCAATCACTGGAAAGGGAACGTGAAAGGAAATAGACTCCGATCGACACGGAAGTGAGGTTCATGTCTCAATGTTGCCCTCTATCGACAGACACTTAATGCGAGATTTTTCGCTAGTCACATCAAATACCATATTATAAGTTAATTTCGTTATTTCAGTAGCTTTGATAACCATTAAGTATACGTTAATAGCGCAAAAAATAGTTGAATTTGACTGAAACGACTATTAATTAACTAAGTATGTATACACAAGTTTTCACACCGTACAAGGAAAAAGCCTTCGATTCGGAAGACTTTTTTTTGGCGGTTCTGTAAAAGTTTCTGCGGTGAGTAATTTGTTTCCCTCCAAAAAATATTGAAGAACCATTCAAGATACTCACTGTTAAATTTCCAACGTGATGAAGATGTTTCTAATTCCTCGTTTTTCAAAAATAGTGTCTCTCTGGATTGCCCGTACCTTCATGAAACAGTTAAAAATGGCCGGTGTATCCATTAGCAAGTATCTCGAAAAGTAGTGCGATGGTGAGTGCAGGCATTATGGTATTTTTGGAAAGGTGAGATATTACTATTTACAATTAAACCAAATTGATTGAATTTTAGGAGACATGCCTCTCGCTCCAGCTACCGTAGACCAGACTGAAACCGGTACAGTGTCTGAGGTTTTTAGGTCTGCGGTACTAACCTCTCTTTATTTATTGAAATTTTTACTGAGGAATTTTTACTTTCAAGTTTGAATATAAAAGGAAGAATAATGACTCGGGGATATTACTGATCAGGACGACACAGCACCCGATGTTTGGAGATATATTAGTGATAACGCGAAGATAAAAGTAATGTAACCAACTGAATGTGAAACTCGGAATCTTAGTTTAAGCACCATCTGGTCATAACAAATGAAAGTAATGCAAATTTTCGCTTGGATAAATTTTACTCGACCTAGGCTTCGATGTATACTACGTCATCGTTAGGCCCTGCTGCCTGATGCAGTATACATCGAAACCTAGGTCGAGTAAAATGTATCCAAGTGAAAATGTGCATTACTCTCATTCGTTATGATGGACTTCTTCCCCCACATCAAGGCTGAAACTTCTCTTTTTACACCATCTGGTAATGCCAACCGGTGTCCTTGTCAGGAACCTACTGCCGTCATCCACCACTCTCTCGCAATGGTCCGCCAATATCATCAATATTCGAAATTTCCGTGTCCGTAGCATCATCAACCCGCTAGCCGACTTCATTCCGGTTTGCGGTGCACTTTTTTGCCGCTGAGTCTTAAGCTGCGGTCGATTTTATGTCGTACGCAAAGGATATACGAACGCGGGAAGAAGCCGAAAGTCACGGAATCATCTGCCCTCTATTGTTAGAATGTGAGTGGGGAGGGGGTGTCACAGTGTATCGGGGGGGCGTGGGGTGGGAAAGAGAGGAGGCGGGAGGGGGTTGGCTTTATCGCCACGAGGGAGACCGCACGAGTGTGTTATATTGAGAATACTTTTAAAGGGAGGGGAAGGTCGATGGTCGTGGAATGGGAGGTTCCCCTTCGCTAAGAATAAAATGGACCAAAGGCGGAAGGTTGTCTCCGGGCGGTTGTCGACACTCCTCCGAAGAACATTCGCGGAATTCTGGAAGAGAGGAAGTTTTGCCTCTTTCTTGAGAGTTTTAGATGAACCAACCGCTTGGGCATGCCTCCTCGTGCGAGAGGATCAACAATTTGCGAAAGGAGTCGTCGCGACGGAGAATAAATGGCAAGGTCGGTCAATATCGATTGTATTCTTCCTTCGATACAGGTCTTCGCGACGACGTAAACTAGTCCTCATATTCATGGGATTCTTTTCTAGTATTCAAAATGCGCATTGCTTTGGTTATTCATCGTTTTGATGGCTTTGGCATTGCATTTGAATTCGATATGATGACTTGCGAATGCGCGTATTCCCTTGATTGTGCCACGCGGCCATCAATGCTCAGTGGACGCATCAATTGGCAGCCTTGGGGTGGAAATGGTAGGAAAGACCTACATCGATAGAGCTATCAGAGATGTCGAATCGAACTACCCTGCAATAATGGATTTTGAATTGGCCGCAAAATACTCCATTACGCTCCACGGACACAACTAAAGTCCCTTCCTTCCCACAATTCCCTCCTTGGCTCCTCAGACCCGTCCCTCTCATAATGCCTCTCTCCATCCCATTCAAACCATCCCTTCTCCAAATCCATCCCAAAGGACTTCCGCCTACCAACGTTCGACCGATCCGTTCGACCACTATCTGGAATCGTTCGTTTCGATAAATCTGTGGTGATTGGAAGTTGGGACAATGGAGATCCATAATTCCAAACGCTCACATTACAGCGGTAAAGAGCTGGTGTCGCGAGTGGAAAATGTAAATGATTTATGATATTATTAAAAACGCCAATCTTTTATACAGAAGACGGTGTTACTTCAATGAATAAACATAGCAATGCGTCGTTTTCTTGAAAAAGCATTCCGAAATCCTCAACACGCCACAAGAATATGGCATCCATTAGCGGTTACAGCTGATGTCACGGCAGTGGCGTGAATATGAGTATCTACCGTTGTTTCCACGATGGCACATATGTGCGATGGCGTGGCGTGAACGAGGCATGTCTTCCGGCCACTGTCGCGTTATTTAATTTCCGCGCATGCGCATCACCTTGCCGACTCATTAAACGCACTCTATCGGCCTTCCTCCAAAGAACGTTGCCACCCTGCGCACATTTTGCCTCGTGAAAAGAGAATTGTGCGAAACTTCCTGAAATCGCTGGAGCTTTAGCCATGAATCATTGAGTGCACATTGTAAAAACTTTTCAAGCGATCGAGAAAAATTGTAAAGGATAACTTCCTTCCGTAGAAATTTCTGACTGGCGAATTCCGCAAAGGTCTCACTCTTTGGCGAGAGGAGTAGCCCTTGATGGACGAGCATCACACCGCGTGGTGCGCCCGATGACAACGGGATCATCTACATCTAATTGATACCCCGCGAGCCGCCACTTGAACGTGAGGCAGGGGGTGTCACCAGCCGTGTAAAGGTGTAGGTTTTTTGGAGATGAAATTGTGACACGTATTATAGTGGAGTGTATTTAGTGGAGCTCAATTTTTATTGTGATCGCTTATTGTTCGCGGAAAGAACGAGTTTTTGTACCCATCTATTCGTCAGTCTATCTCTCTTATTTTATCGCATCTGTCAGACGAAGAGATGTAGTGAGGAGCCATGATAATATTCTCTGTCGCTCTGAAAAATATCAGTTCCGAAATTATCAAGCAAACTAAACCTAGCGTGTAGTTTCCGAGTCTCTAGGGGCTCCCACCTTAATCCCTCTAACAGTTGTGAGACTATATGTACGCTCGTACCAGTTTTTAACGAAGCGCGCTGCTTTCCTTTGTATTTTATTAATATTTTTGGTTAAACCTATTTGACCAGGGTCTCGAATGCTCGCGGTGTATTCGAGGTGTGGCCTAACCAGAGCGAAGTATAGCATCTCTCTTTTACTTTTTCATCCGAGGACCTTCCTATTATACGCTTAACACAACCTAGTTTCTTTAATGCTGCGCCGCATATGTTCTGTATGTGTATCATTAACGCTTTCCGCGAGCGAAGGGAGTCGCTGAGCTCCGACGACCCAACCTACCTTTTGGGGGGGTTGTATAGAGGGTGGAAACGGCGGATAAACGCCTCTTTCGCCTGTTTCTTCAAGGGAGGCACGAGCGGTGACCGGGTAACGTGCGTGGGTTCAAACTTCGGCAAGGGATGCTAGGAGCTACTTTTCACACTGATGCAAAATCTGGATTTCTGATGCCAAAGGAAAAATCCAGGTTTCTTGGTTCACCTATTATGCGGTCAAACTAATCTTGACCGGATTTGAAACTGTTCTCCTACCCAAAAGACCAATGCCCAGCGGTCGAGAGCCGTTCCTTCCTTTGCCTATGGCCGATCACGCAGGATTAAGCACATGGCGTTGGAGCCCGGGGATCCGTCCGGTGAAAATAATCCATCCCACTCACTATCGTAGAAATTACTATGCTAAAAATATTTTTAATGACGCAGTGAATCGATTTTTTTGGGATTAATTTTAAGCAATATCCTAAATACTTAGCTCGTAGGCTTCCGCGGATGAAGTGTCGACTGTTCCTTTTTTCGGGATTCATTCCGCGATGTATGTTTTAAGAAAACAACAATATTTTGCTGGTCCTCCTGCCAGATTCATCAGGTTAACTGAACTAATTTCTTATTCTCGCTCGTCTTTATAGGTATATATGAGTCTGGACCCCCATTGTTGATGGAATTTAAATTTGAAAAAAATTCGTTTTAGACTGCTACTCAACTTGTAACCGTCTTCTCGGTTGAAGTTCTCCGTTCTCTTCGCAATTTCTATAGCCTCCCTGATTAATCTTGGGTAATAGCGTATTTCCCTAGCTATTAATCTTGTCTCCTCAAAGTTGAAATTATTAGTGGGGCCGCTGAGATGGTGTTCGGCTATTGCAGAAATGCGGTAATTATTATTTTTAATTGCCCGTTGATGCTCTTGGAGTCGTATTTTGTTTTTATGGTTAATGTGTAGGCCAGACATGCAGAGCCCTTCATAACGAGATAATGACACTTCGCGGACAAGTCTTGAAACTTTGGTCAGTAATTATAAAACGATTGAAATAACATCCATAATTTTAATGGGCAGTACAATGTTCGCGAATTTCTATAAAATCTGAAACTCTTTTTGCGTACGATCTACGTTTCAATATATTTCAACACTTTATCCATAAAGAAAAAATAACAATAGCATATATCTCACTCGATCCTCTTACATTTTTCCCGCAAATATTTTTAATGTAATATGAAGGCGGTTTGTATTTCGCGAATCCACTGATCGACTGAGCATTGTCGTCTCCATAAAGGTCAATTCATTTCCTTGACCAAATGTCTCATGTATTTAAGGATTCGACAATCTAATTTCATCGCGAAGGGTACTTTTATGACGAACAGGAGCCGGCAAGAGACGATTCACACCCAACAAGTGGTTTTAACAAGATCATCCGACGGATTGAGAATGTCACCGAAACCATTACACCTCCATTTTAAACTTCTTGGCACTGAGAACCTTTGAGATAATTTCTTTCTTTGAGATAATTCACTTTCGATAAAGATATATAGTTGACACTCATAAGAGCAGGACACGAGAGAACTACACTGGTAGATTGACATATCTACTGGATAGGTCGATGTCCATGGAATTTCCAATGAGGCCAGGTCATGTTAACAATTTGTTCCATTGCGAAACATGTTTCTTCCTCTTGCATCCATCGTAATATCCGGTCAGAACGAAACTTGATTCGCTCTTTCCAATACTGTGTTACGCCTGGACTTTCATAATGCACTATATTGATTGAATATATCTATGACGTATTTTACTGTACTTTGGGTATGTACCCATCTTATAGTGCGGCACCTCATTAGTTGTGGTAGGAGCTATATTTCACAGAGCAACTTTTTACAATCCATGCAATCGAGAAAAAAAATGCTTAGAATGATATCCTCTGAATCACCCTACTCCTAAAGTCATGCAGACACTTTCTGAAATACCCTTCCTAAATGTAAGCATACGATATATATGCGAGCGCCCCTACCTTGCGTTTGTACTTTCTGACTGATGAACCCCTCCAACCTGTGACGATAGATGAAATTTGACGAAATTATAGAACGATTTTCATGCTAGTGAAAAGGCAAACATTTCATGAGCGAAGTCTTTCTATAGTTTTTTTTAAATCGGCCATATAAAATTGTTTAAAAATTGTGCCTAGAGAAGATTTCGAACGGCCCTCGTCAGCACATGGACGTAACATCGACTCTGGCGCAATTCGGAACAACTTAAACCGAGGACTTGAGCGTATTCGCATGCATACATTCGTTGGATTCCTCGGTCTGCACAGCTCATCGGAGCTCGATTGAAAAGGCTTCGTGGCCGGAAGAGGGGGAGGGCCGGGACGATGTTTTGTCGCGCCGCCGCTGACGTCACGCGGTCACGGGTGTCAAGATGGATTTGGCGACACAAACATTCTCTCTCCCTTTCAAATCTTTTACCGCCCCACCCTCCTCCTTCCCCTCCCACTCACCCTCCGAGAGAGAACACACCTCACCCTCCCGACTTCTTTCCTACTTTACTGCTACGGGCGCTGCGCTCCCCCAATTGTCACACATTAGTAACCGCACAACGATTATCGCTCAGAAACCCCGGATCCGCCTTCCACCAGGAGGCGTCCAAATCGCCCCCCTCCGCTCCTCCATAAACCCTAATTGCTTCCGTCCACTCAAAACAATGATCCCTCCCTGACGACATTCTAGCCTCCCTTGGCCCACGATGTTTACCGCCCTCGGTTCCGTTTCGACGAAAGAGGGACCAACGGCGCCCGTGAAATTCAACTGAGCACTCGGAAGAATTAAAATAACTTCGCCAACTCCACTTGTAAAATTTTTCTGACACGGCCCGGGATTCGGCACTTCGTATTATCTCTTCGGCTCATCATCACAACGTGTTGACACCCGGGCCGTGTCAATGTTATCTCTCGAGAGGAGTCAACGAAGAGATTCTTCCGTGATGGATTACTTCCACCGAGTGAATCCCACAACCGTTTCCTCAGTCGAGTGAACAGACCTTGCAAACAACCTCGCCTCGGCGTCTTCGGCTAAAAGAACACACGGAAATACGAACACCATAGTTCGCCAAAGCCATGATCATTTGCATGCAAGGTACAGTCTCTCTCTCTCTTCACGCTTCACTCTTCGGAGTTATTCGAGTGAGTCCCAGATGATGGCACACTTATCAGTTTAAATAAGCAATCAATCATTACACACGCCGACACTCATTTGCCGGAAAGGATTCACGTGACCAAACGATTCATGATCTTGCAAGTGATCAAGTAAATTTAAGTTTCCGAGATTGAATGCATCGAGAACTTCGGAGCTCGTTCTGATAAAATGCTGACAAGCATATGATATGAGGATAAACTGTGAATTTTTGTTTTTCGCAGCGATTAGATGCACTAGTATCAACCATTTTCGGGTATACGCAGCAGTATACCCGAAAATGGTTGATACTAGTGCATATACTGTGAATGTTTAATTGTGATCTCCATTAAAAAAAAATGATTTGGTCCGCAAGTAATAACCTAATTTCCTTCATGTTTATGCATAAAACTTAAGAAAGTCCGAGGGAAATATCATTTTACATATAAATCAATGAATTTGGTCTCGTTTTAAAGATAAATATCTCACCCTTCTAATGACACCAAAAATTTACCTATTACCACATTACTTTCGGAGATATTTGCCAAAATATACCAGTCCTTTCACATGGGAAACGGTACGTGTATGCACTCCAGAGGGACATTATTTGCAAAATGAGGTATTTCTAACACTTAGATGTCGTCAAAAAACTAACAGTTTGTAGTTTGTATATTTTCTCAACTATATGTGAAACTTAATCATATTTTCATCGCAGTAAATTCTTCGGGATCCCAAAAAACCTTCCGTTTTGAAGGAGTTTCAAACGCACCGCGTGAAAAAAATTAGTGAAGTTAAAGACTTATTTAGATATTTTCATTTCATTATTTACAATTTCTGTCATATAAAACTATATTGTTGCGCCATTGATAATGCAATATTTAATTGATGTGTCCTACAGCTGGTGAAATTAAAATGCATAATTCGAATATGGTCTCTATCATGACTAGGGCACTATCTCGCTCGGATTACCTTAACGTACGAGGTTATTATTTGATATAAATATTAGTAGACCCCATACTGATCATCACGACACTTGAGGAAAATATCTGCGTCGAATCCATTTCTTTTCAGAGCGAAGATTACGTGATGACGGGGTGTAAGCAGGGTTCCTTGTTGCTCTTTTAAGCCGGAGGGGTTGGGGAGGCTGAGAGAAAAGGGGGGAGGGGAAGTCGTTTGGACCCGAATAGCAACTGCGGGATTCCCCGCTTCACTGAACTTCCGTCATCGGTCATGGTTTTTAGTCACTCGGCTCATCGCGCGCATTGAAGGCGTCTCCGGTCGCCCAGATTTTTATAAACAGGACATTAACTGCTCACGTTTCACGCTTCTTCGCACATGCGTGATGATATATATTTTTATGACATCAGTTCGTCTCATAACATCGCCGCAGCACTTTCTGCCCTCTGGCGACGAATCGATTCACCGTGAGAGCGCATCACCGTCAACCCGAAATTCGAACGGACCATTTACAAACAATACTCTTCCTTTCGTGTGTGTGCATTCAACGCGAGAAAATTGAATGCCTCCCCCATGAGAGGCAATATGCGCGCGCGCGCGCTGGTCCCATTTAACGCTCCATTATTAATCTCTCCCCCGTGACGAATAGCATCCCCTTCTTCTTCGCTCCCTCCTCCTTCCCCCTCCCTCAAACCACCCTCTTCCCTCACTCGGTGGTGGCTGCTCCCTCTTCACGAGGGTGCGGATTTGCCTGTGGACTGCAGAGTTTCAAAAGGAGCCGGAGGTGTCGTCGGCGTCTCTTGCGCTTCCACTCTCTCAAACATTCACTTGGCAACACGGCACGAGAATTCCCGTCTCTGCGATTATTACCCGCGAGTTCCCGACACCACTGTAGTCGACCCTTATCGCTCTTCGATGGGCGCACTATAGCCTGGCTTCCGTCGACGGTTGCGGGCACAGGGTTAACCTTACGCAAGAAAAATGAAGCCAACAGCCTTGCGCGATGGCCATGTTCTGACTATGAAAACATTGCCTTCTTCAACCTTCACCAACAACAAATACAGAGTTTCCTTCAAGACCCCTTTAAACTTAAAAACCCTCTTCGTGAAGTGCAAAGACCAACTAGACGCTAAGAAGAAAAGTGGTGTTTATGTGTTGAAGTGTGGGGACTGTCTAAGTGAATATGTGGGGCAGACAGCTCGTAATTTTCATGTAAAAACCGAAGAACATTTTACTGATTTTAAAAACAATCGCGATTCAAAGAGCAATTTTGCTAATCACCTTTTAACCAATGACCCTTGAAGAGATTTTAATGTTCATATTTTATATTTTTCAAATGACCGACGGGAACTGGACTCTCTTGAGCAGTTGGAGATTTTAAAAAGTATGAATGACGCAGAGGTGGCTGTTTTGAATGAGTATTTGTACCCCGCCTCTTCCCCAATCCTTACTGCCGCATCCCGTTTGACCCTTCCTCCTCCTCCTCAAGATATCGCCGGGGCATACTGGTCCCCACCCTCCCGACCTTCAACTGCCCCCCCCTCCCTTCCACCCGTAACAGCAATTACTTCAAAATACCCCTCCCCAAATCCTCACTTCCCCCTTCCCCCCCCCCCCTCCTCACTGGCTATTGGTATATAAGAGCTGGAAAACATCCTGCAATCACCTGAAGATGACGCAAACGTGTCGAAACCAGGGTCGCGAGTTGTATTTTTGTGCTTTTGTAAAAGTTATTTCAATAAACCCATTGCCTTCTTCCCTTTAACACCGTGTATTTTAGCGGTGCAACTATTATCGAATACGGGACCCAGGAGCTAATATAACGCTTCGAATATAACGGGAGCTAATATAACGCTTCGAATGCCATTTCCGAACAATCTCAAATAGTCTTTTTCTAAAGGCCGCTTTACACGGTACATTTTATTGTACAAACAAATGTACGAATTCCTTCATGAATGAAATTGTTCCGTGTAAAGCTCCTAATTGTATGATTGTCTGTACGACTTAAACGGAAACAGAACCTACTCTAATTCCATTGTTTCTTGTACACTCTATGATACATTCGTTTGTACAATAAAATGTACCGAGTAAAACTGCCTTAAGAGAACGGGCCTCCAGTCGCAGAAACTCACCTAATTGGAAAGACGCTGATTCTCCGGTTTATTCACTGTGTCGTCGGTTTACTTTAGCATTAGAATATTATGAATAAACATTAAGAGACTTTCGCACCGATTTATGTCAAATTATCTATAAATCACCAAAGAAATTCGAAACTTGAAATAAATAAAGGAAAATAAAGTGGTGGCGAAATTCTGGATCTATTTGACGTCGTTTCGATTCGCGTCTTCCGTTCGCACCTCCGGCGTGTAGCAGAGGACTCGCAACATTTCCCCGTTGTAACATTCATTTTCCTACTGGGAGTTTGTCCTCACCGGCTGACCCTATGCGGGCTCTGAAGTGCATTTCTTTAACCAGACGTGTTGCACCAGAAACTTAGGAGAAGTGCGCGGCCACGCTCGCCTCTCTTCTACTGTCTTCACCCCTCCTCCTCCCTTTCCGATATCCATTCCTTGAAAATCAATTGTAAAAGAGAGTTCAGGGAGAAGCGGCCTGTTTCAAAGTCAATTAGTTACGTATTTTATTTGCTGTCAGGTCTGCTCATTTTTTTGCCTTTTCCAGTTAGTGTATTATTTTCAAACGTTAAAAAGGAACTGTTTTTTTTATTTACTAGATGTTTATTTATTTGTAGAGAATTTGTCATTAAGTACATTTTGTTCTTAATTTGAATAAATGAGTAATTTAAAGATAACTGCGTCTTTAAGAAGTGTACAGACTCATTCCTCTCTGGACTCCCACTGGCCTTTCTAAATAACAGTGCTACTTATAGGACAACCGTTTGGTTATCTGGCGCCCATTAAAAATAATCCTATGAGGTAAGCACCATCGACCCGTGGTGGAACCTACCGTGAGCTGCTGGGGCGCTGAAGCAAGTGAGGCAATCCATCCAGGATCATAGGCCTGAGGATTGCGTGACACCGTGTTTGCCCAAACCCTCGGCTTTTACTCCGGCAACCTACCCTCGCGTTCAAATCCCGCCCCGGGCAAGGTCGGAACGTTGGTTGGCGCGCGACAGCTCTCTCCGTCCCTGCTCATCACGGAGTGGCTCCAAGTCGCGCGACGCGAGGAAAAGTGTGCGGAGCGGACGGGGAAGGGAGCCAAGTACGCGGGGAAGGGAGCCAAGTACGCGGTGAAGACCGAAGTATGCAGTCGGACGAATCGGTGGCCCAGGTCGACGTGGCGATGCAGTCGCGGGAGAGCGCCGATTAAGAAGCACGGCGTGGTTCACGCCCGACACGATTCCTTCAATTATATCGAAAATATTCTTATGAGAGGGCTGAATTCCAAGACAGAATGATTACAGATCGTATTCTATTTTTCCTCATAATTGGGTCGGAGACTTGGCCATTGCGACGGGAGGATGATGTGTATAAACGTGGACTTTGAGGCGTTTGAGAGTAGTGGTTGTGGATATGGGATGGAGAGAGTGGGTGGCGAGAGAAGGACGAACGAGGAGGATGTGTTGGTATATGCTTTCGAGAGGAGAGTAGGGACTAATGGCGGAGGTTATGAGGAGGCAGAAAATAAAGATGGATGAAAAACGTATTGAAAAGAGAGGGCGTGTTAAAGAGGGCAGAATAGAAGTGAGAACGTGTGGGAAGTGAGGGAGAGGATAGGAATTCTGGACGAAATAAGAAGAGGAAGGCGATTTGAGGAATTCGAGAAGGATCGAATTTTGGATCATGTATAGGAGGGGAAATGCAACGAAGAGCCAAAATTTAGGACGTTAGAATGAGTGCGGTGCGGTGGTCCAAAAACCTACCTATCAGCCAATTGAACACTCATATAGATGAAAGGATAGTCTATCTCTTCGCCAGGCATTGCGTCTGCGAGAATGGTTCATTTAAAATAACATTCGCGTCAGTCACTAATACATGGTAGTATGGTAGCACAGGTAATAGATTGTAGATTTAAATATTGATGTTCTCATTTATGCATGATATTTTGAATATGTAGTAGTAGTATTTGTATCCCTTGCATGTTGGAACGATTGACGATAGAATGTTTCTTGATTATTAGATTTTTAATTGGCGCTTTGCATGTGTGGTACGCGGGTTTCAATGTAATTTCGGTGTTCTACCGTATCATTCATGCATGCCTGGTGTGGAAGCACCCCCTGCCACACACCCTTTGGGTGGCTTGCAGGGTATGACGTAGATGTAGATGTAATACGTATAATGGCCTCAGGAACAGTCGAAATATCTTACGACATTGCTGCATATTTACTGCAACGCAAACGCAAGAAACCGTATCGGACAGCGATCCATCGCAGCAATGTAATAGGTGGTCTACGAACACGTGTTTTGGCGAGATATTCTGCTCCGTGTTTATGCGTCCACGTGACACCTTCCGCGGTGGTGGGAAACAACGGTTTCTCGGCGCTTGTGCCACGAGGGAGGAGGGTGGACGGATGGGTGGGGAGGGTGAGTTGGTGCCTATCAGTAGTGGTAGTAAAGGGAAGCGTGCTAAAGTTGTTTGGCACTCCTTCCCTACTGACGCACCCCTACCAGTAGTCTCCACCTAGAAATCCGATTGGGGGAATATTTTACCCCCGGAATATTTTACTGGGAGGAGTGCCAATCACATCGTGTATATATGTAGTTATAATGCAGGGCTGCATCTTCTAGGGAGATTAATGTGGTGGTTACTCAGTTGCATTCCACTACGCAGTACTCACTGCAAGGTTCAACATTGATAGCACTCTTCCTTCGATACTGGTCTTGGTAGCGTAATCAATTCCGACATTTCTGTGCTTAATTTGGTGTCTTTTCCATAAGTATCGTGGCGTGGGTAGAAAGCAGGAGTGTCGCGTGCGAATGACTTGGCTTGGCCTACGATGAGTTCGCCAATCAACTCGGTTATAGGCGTTAACATTATTCTATGGGGTAAAACCTCGAAACGACCTCAATTTGCTAAATTTATACGAATTTGAAAAATTCAAGTCGTGGATATTAAAAAATACGAGGCACCTTTGTCACAAAAGTATAAAATATTGGGATTTAAATTAGAAATGTGATTGTGGTCAAGCAGATGCTTAGCAAACACAGAGCTGTTGTCATGGTTTAAAAACATTGCCAAATTGGATTTTTAAGAAAATTTTGAAATTGTTTTAGCCTTTAAAAAATCTAGTCATAGGGTTTTAAATGATTTTATTCCGGACAAATTGTCGCTCCTTTTTACTGTGCCTCGCCCCTCCTCTTTTAATTACTGTGTGCCCCTCCTCTTTTAACTCTTGACGCTGTTGGTTTTACATTTCCCGTGTCCTCGCTTTGTTAAACCCCGCCCCTCTACTAATATCCTCCCCCCCCTCCCAACCTCCTCCATACTTACTTCCCCGTGTGGTACCCTGTATATACATACATATATATCAAGCCACCACTTCTGTACGCTGTATTTTGCCTCTGGTGATGATGTGTATACGTTGAAACCGGCCAGGCTTGTTTACTTCTAATAAAACAGTGTGGAATATTACAAAGTTATTATTATTATATAATGTCGAAAGTCCACCAAGTCAACTCTTCAACTATCTTGTATAAACATTGCAACACCTCCGACGATCGACTAACCAGCCTGGTTGTCCGCAAATGTAACTGACACTGTCTGCTGCCCTCCTACATTCATTTTCCCACACCTCACCCATCCCACGACTCTCTTGCAATTTCTTCGCACGTGGATCATCGTGGGAGCCAAAATAACAACCATAGAATGTCACCAATGCATTGTGTGGGTAAAAAAATATGCATCGGAGCAATGTTGCCCCATCCTGGCCGAGGGGCGAGTCGCCTTCTTGCTCCACAAGTGTGTGTGGGAGGGGCAAGAAGGGTGGGGGGGTGGAAAACCGCCCCGCCCCCCCCCCCGCCTCCCAAAGCGGCTGGGGCGAAAGGGCAGTAGTGGGGTTTGTGTGCGGGGGGGGGGGGCGCAGAACCCCTCGCCCCGACCCGACAATTAATTTCCAAGGGTTCGGGTGAACTCTGAACGGGTATAATTATACGAGGGGTGAGCAAGATATTGTGGGGATTGTCGCAGCAGTGGAGTGATAGGGGAGAGGATGGGTGTCCTCCTTCATTCGTCTCGCATGAAAGGGATGCCATTTGGGGGAGGGGTGGTGTGGTCTCTCTCGAAGGTGGGGGGAAGGGGGAGATTTTAATTCCGTCCACGTGCCCACCCATCCCCCGCATCGGTGCCACACCCTCAACGAACCCTCTTATTGGACCACGGATGTGACAAGTCCTCGATGCACGTCGTTTCGATTTTTCACATGATTCGATGTCACTTCCATGAAATCGAGGAGCGTCGAGAAATTTTCACCGGAACAATGCCAATAAAGTGCTAAAAAAACTTATACACATATAAATCTACATTTACATATACATAATACCCCGCGAGCCGCCGCATGGGCGTGTGGCATGGGGTGGTCGGTCATCAGCCGTGTAAAGATGTAAATTTTTGGAGATGAAATAGTGACATGTATTACAGGAGTGTATTTAGTGGAGCTCAATTTTTATTGTGGTCGCTTATTGTTCGCAAGAAGAACGAGATTTGTGCCTATCTGTTCGGCAGAGTATCTCTCTTATTTTATCGCATCTGTCAGACCTAAAGATGTGCTGAGGAGTCATGATAATATTATCTGTGTCGCTCTAAAAAATATCAGTTCAGAATTTATCAAGCAGCCTAAGTCTAGCGTGTAGCCTCCGAGTCTCTAGGGGCTCCCACCTTAATCCCTGTAACAGTTGCGTAACACTATATGTTCGCTCATAGCAGTTTTTAACGAAGCGCGCTGCTTTCCTTTGTATTTTATTAATTTTTTTGGTTAAATCTTTATGACCAGGGTCCCAAATGCTCGCGGCGTATGCGAGGTGTGTCCTAACCACAGCGGAGTTATGTGTGTGTGTGTGTGTTTTGATGGTTGGGACACATTTATTCTTGCTTAAATTGCCATTTTTATTTGTTTGTTTTTCAATGAAGGCTGGAAAACGAATTTAGAAATTTTCAGTAAAGATGTCAAATATGTATATTCTTAAGTTCTGAATAACTTGATCGTAAAGTTTATGGTTTTAAAGACTTGTTATGAACGGATTCGACCGCTAAACTCAAAACATTCTCCCGCGATCGACGTTCAGACAGAATACTACCAGTCCGGCTGGTAAATAACATTTTACTGTCGCAAATCGTTCCAATGAACGCCGATCGTGTGCGCTAAAGTGCGCTCCTGTGTTCCGACGTGCGACAACTTCAAACTCCGTGAAGTCAAATATGGCTGCAGTTGGTCAGGCGATACTCAGCGCCGCATTCATGAGAAACTTCACTTCGAAATCGTTCCCGAATGGTCGATACCGACGAACACCGTCGAGTGAAATCAATTATCGATTTTTTCGATCGACGCCATGCACGGACCTTCAGATGGCAGACAGATGATGCATGCTCGCACCGCGATAATCGATTGTTCTCCACACACCGTCACTTAACAGTGGTAAATCACGGGTGTCGTGAGCGGAAACCGGAAACGATTCATGAAAATAAAGATGCCAATCATTTAAGTTGAGCAGACTTTTATGAATGTAACTATAATGAATGAACTATCCACGAGTGACTTTCTTGAAAAAAAAATTCGAAAGCCTCAAAACGCCACAGGAATATGGCCTTCCTCATACCATAGAGTTAGTATATATAGTGGCAAAGAGATAGGGAGATTCGATTGTGAGTTTTTAAATAATACTTTGGCCAATAGATGGAACAAGTTTATCGAAGTTGCACGACATGACATAACAAATGAGCTTTGGCACACGGCCACTTAATTTAGTGTCGCATAACTCACATGATGTTCTTAAGGTGATTTCGGTGCCCGGATGTTTACTAATCGCCCCATAGCAACGAAAACAAATCTTAGTGAGTCGCAGGGACAAAATTAAATATGTATTTTAATGTGCCTTCAATGAGCATCGTCTATAATGAATCGATATCACGTTGATATGATAAGACACGCGATTACCAAACACGGAGTAAACTGTTTACCTATGTATCATAGGGAACGACAAAACAATTGATACTCGATTGAAAGCACACAACAGCCATCGTAAATCCAACTCTGTATGTCGAGGCAAAAATCACCGAGTACCACTAGCGCCTCCAAGTGGCCTTCTCCGTAAGCAAAAATTCTTCCTCCCCTAAGGTGGTGGCACCTGAGAAATTCTTCCCAAAGCTCTCAAAAATGTATGTCCGGTTTTTAGCATTGCTTTGCCACTCTATATGTACTTACTCTATGCTCTGACACCGTTCGCTTGCCGTGTGCTCATTGGTCCTGGTTCACGAGGGCGTTTGGAATGTCGCGTGGCCACGATGGCATGGAGTGGCAGAGCGTGGCATGGATAGGGGGGCGTGTGGAGGGGGAGTCCAGGAAGGGAGGGGGACCCCGAGTGGAGTGGGGGAAGGGATGGCAGGGGATGATGCGTATTGTTGAGCGAGCGTGGCAGGGGATGCGATCATTTGCAATCCGCTTCGGACCGGAGACGTCGAGGGTCCCCAATTTCACCCATCCCCCCCCTCCCCTCCACCGGCGGACTCCTCTCGCGGTATACGACCTCGCCCCCTCTCTTCACTCTATTATTATTATTACTACATATTATTGCCCCCGCAAGCGCCCTCCAATATCGCCGCCCGGCGTCCACCGAGGGTTCTGCATTCCATCCCCCAACCAACCCTCTCGCAATGAAAAGCATCCCTCTCTCGTGACCTGTCATCCAAACCCGCCCCTTCTCCTTCTCCGCACCCCCTTCTCCATGTATGCGTACACATATTGCGCTGCGAGTCACCCGCTTGGGGTGAGTGGCAGGGGTCACTCGAACACCTGCACCCCAGAGATTAAGCGAGAAAGGTCGTTGGGGATGCGGGAATGGGATGCGCTCGAATCTCTCAAAAGGACGCGCCTCCACGCCTATTCAACATTTTTTGTCGAATGTGTTCGCCGCGAATATATTTGGTGCGAATTGAACATTGTTTCAACACAAATATATACGCCGTGCGTTGTGTGTGTGTGTGTTATTATTATAATTATTATCCCAGGCTAGGGCAGGGTTTTTCTCTCGGCTTCACCTAATTTATTCACAATTAAGATTTAGCCATTTTCATTAATTTTATTTATTGACAGAAGTGCTTGCAGCACGCACAGGGGAACCCCGCCGAAGGGGCTGCAAAAACACTACCTTGGGGCCCTTCCCTTCGCGTATTGCTGCCCGCACACTGCCCTTGTTGTATTTCCTTAGCTCTGCTTCCCGTCGCCAGTTCTTCGCATCAGTAGACCGCAGGAATAGTTTATTTCTCCTGTTGAACCATCAATGAAAAAATTCTTAAGACCCCATTTTGTTTTGAAGACATCCTTCGAGTTGTTGACTGTATGATATTCGCTTTCCTTGAGCAGCCGACGCATCATTTTTTCCTTTAAGGATTGGGCATAATCTACATTTCTTTTAATTTGCCTTGAGAAAAGCGTGAACTCGTCATATAAGGTGCTTTTAGCTATTGTCATTACATAATTTTCTGTATTAGCAGAGGTTCCACCTATTCTGTCTGGTAAACAGCTAAAAGGTGTCGGGTTTTCAGATTGCTGTGTTGTGTGGGCTCAATTCGGGTACAAAGACGAGCAGTCGTGCATCGACGAAAGCGTCGACACACGGAGCACCAGAGTGCAGAACGCATCAAATCGTTGATCGCCAAAAGAAACCGAATCGATCTGGATGATGTGCGGTGAATGTGGAATGATAAATATTAATTTATTAATAATAATAAATATTTGTTCCACTCCAACAAGAAATAAAAAAATAATAAATATAACAGAAGAGTGAAATTAGGCATCCCTGATGGAAAGTTCCTGTGATGGGGTTGCCATTTCTTGGATATGGCGTTTTTCGGCAGCTACATGAAAATATAACAAAATAAAATATACAAAGGGGGCTATTCAACTTAACATGCAAGTACTGTCCTTACACAATATGATAATATCATTTTATCACACAAATGTTACGATTTATCTATGGTAGTATATATCTCAGTTAATTACAATCGATAGAATACAATGCATATGGAGTAACTGTACATAAACTGTATGGAATCCGTGAACATGGGCATTAAAAACCTTATTGAAGAGACTTAAGCTATAGAGTTGAATAATATTTCAACATCTTTTTGTTAAAATAACCAATTTAACAGTTTCTTTGTTAACAACACTTGGTTGTTACAACAGTAGGTACAACTCTTGTGGTAATTGCATGAAAACTTTTGGTGCTATATATGAATATATCATTGCGTGCGTTGCCACGTCCATATTCACACGAATTCCTGCGCGGGAACAATTTTTACAGTGTAAGTCGTATCCGTCGCAAATGTGGACTCGTATTATTACGTAGTGTTGCTCTGTAAGTCGCCAATGGCGCGAGGGGAGTTTTCGCCGATGAGGTCGCCACTGTATAACTCTTTATCATTTCCTGCTCGCTCAAGTCAGTGTGAGAGACATGGTGTGGAGTTATAACTTCATCCTCCGCGCCAACCCTTGAAAATCGCGTCAACGGAATTTCTCGAGTTTCAACTTCTTTACCTGGTGCGTGACCTAGCGTGCGTTTCCAGCGGCTCACGACTTTTTTTTATTTTTGTATTGCCGGACGAATCTGTTGGTCCGTATGTCCCTGGAATCCCCACAGGATGCTAAGCCTATCATCAGGTTTTCCAGGGACCGGACCAACAGAACATGACATACATCCATGCCCTGGGTGGTGAAAAACACACCCAGGCGGGACTCGAACCCACGACCCTCAGATTAGCTGGCGAGGACTTTAACCTGCCTCCACCGGGGCCGGCGCATTCAAGCCGTGATGTTCGATCGCAGTTAGTCGCAGTTTTTAACGAATATTTCGGCTTTCCTTTGTATTTTATTAATTTCATGCAATAGTTCTTTGCAAGAAGTGTATTAATCACTCGCGGTGAACCCGATAAATGAACACTGAAGCACTTCGGCCGTGTGACGGGAACACCGTGACTGCTCGATTTCTTCCTTCCAGTTTATATACGGTGGATAAGCGAGGGAGGCTGTGACTCAGGTGAGGAGAGAGAAGACCAACAGTAATTCGAGCTCACTGGAGGAATCGGCCGTCCAATAAACGAGAGATCGTGGAAAGAGAATTCCTTCGTTCGGTGAGCGAAGCACTCGTAAATATTCAACCCGCAGCAATCGTGCTCAAGTAACACTTTTCCCAGACAAAAGGACGTTTTGACCAGAGTGTCTGATGACAGCCATTCAAACGCTGTTACGTATCGCCATATGGAAATAAGCTGACAGTGTGAGGTCTTTCTCCTTCATTTTTGAGAAAGTTTCGTGAGACGCATGTATGCAAACAATGACACAGTATTGTAGCAAAATCTTAATGCGTGGTTATCAAAGTCCATCCATTGCGCAATTAAATTAAAAATCATTTACCGATTAATGGACTTTTATTTTGAATAATAGGCATCTAGTGGCAAAACGAAAAATTCGTGCAGGTAACGCACAGTCTGTATTGATATTGTGTTTGAAAAATGAACGGAATTACTCATTGACCATTAAAGAGGAGGGCATTCAAGTGCCGTATTTCGTGCAATTAACATTCTTCCCGCATGGAATACTGCTGAAGCACCGACCGCTCTCAATCGAGTCTGAATCGAGTATTTGACGCTGAGTTACTAGATCAAAGATCGTATAAAAATCAAAATTGCAGACCCATCAGTAGTGACGATTATTTTAGTAAGTAGCTCCCTTAGACATACTAGAGAAGTGCAAAGGCGCATGTCGGTGAGTGACAGCAATGCTCATCCTCCACATTCGAAGACAAGTGAGCAATGGCATTGATTTCACACGAGGAAAATGCTGCACTTGGAACCATTTCTTCGGTGGCGACCGCTTGGGATTTGGGAAAAGGAGACTGACCTAATACACGGTGGCAATCATGAAAAATATAATAGAAAGGGACCAGGATCATAATGAGCATAATTGTGCTCATTACCTCTCATATATGCATTGTAATTAGTGGCGGGCTCGGACAAAGCTGCCCGTCGTCGAATTTTCATTTTAGCATGGACACCGAGGATATTGCGAGAGACAGGCATGGGAAAAGCTGTATGGGTGGGCGGGTGTTTTGAGGTGAAGGGCCTCACATTTTGACCATAATTGGTACGATTTGACCATCATTGGGGCCCCGATCCGATGACGAACTCCGACAGACCGCACTACGTCCACCGTTAAAGCGAGCCGGCGGACACCCTATCCCAAGAATTTGGGTAATGAGCTTCGCCGGTTCTCAACAGATATGTGGGAAGTTTTCGCGTAAGCAAGACTGGCGGTGACTCGTCCAATATTGTTGGGGGAACCCAACAGCTACGAGGACTAGGGGGAGGCAGGGGCCCGTTGTCGTCCTTTTGACGGCAATCCGCCATCATGGTGTCGGCCTCCTATAGTGCTCGCAGAGTTTCTGTGCACTGGAGATTGCCTCCAAACCTAGCTGCCCATGGTAGATGAGCAGCGATTGGCTGCCGGCGTCCAATCCCGTAAACCGGTACTTACCTCAGTGCGCGCCGCGTACGAATACTGTAACTGGTGACCCAAAAGAATCGGCGAAAACGAACGCTATGCCTCGCCGACGCGAGGGCCTTTAGAAATAGAAATACTCTGGACGAGAAACTACTATAGATATAGAGTCAAAACTTGCAGTGATTGCAATAGTCTTCGCAGTGAGGTAGGAAAGGAATCCCCATCGGCGAAGGTCACCGTGGTTACACGATAGATAAACAAAACTTACATCCTCGGCAACCGAGTCGGTAACGACGGCGGGTGAATTGTTTGAACAATTCACCCGCCATGTTTGAATTTAAAATGGCTAAGCACGGCATTAAGTGCTGGCGAAGGATACTGTCTCTTGGTTGAGGCATCTTTTAAGTCTTCTTCTCCCTTGCGTTGCTATCTTTGATGGACCGCAAGGGCCTAAGACCTAGTTGCCTTGTATCCGCCATAATTGCCACGGGATTTAGGAAGCCTGGATAGCGTAGTGGTCTGCGCATTGGTCCGGCAAACCAAAGGTCCGTGGTTCGATTCCCGGTCCAGGCCGAATTTTTCTCATGGCAATTTCTTCAAATATTCAATTCAGCTAAGAAAGCCTGGCACCCGCTGCAGGATAATTTAAAGTGAGCTAAGACTAGACCCTTTTGGGTCGCCACTTCCGGTATTCGTACGCGGCGAGCACTGAGCTAAGAACCGGTCTACGGGATTGGACGCCGGCAGCCAATGGCTGCTCATCTACCATGGGCAGCTAGGCTTGGAGAAATTCTCCAGTGCACAGAAACTCTGCGAGCACTATAATGGCTGCGTTTTCGCAAACCCTTCCCGTCCTTTTACCCTTCCTTCCCATTACTTACCAATCCCGGTCAGAAGCTACTAGCTTCTAGCTTCTAGATAGCTACATACATACATCTAGATAGCTACATACATACATACATATATCAGAAGCTACTAGCTTCTAGCTTCTAGATAGCTAGTAGCTTCTGACCGGGAGGTAGGTTTTTAGCCCGCGGAGAGATCCTAATCATCTGTATTGGGTGGTGATAATAGAATGGTTTTTGATCAAATGGTCTAGACTTATACATCTAAATACCTGGTCAGACGACTAGGTATCCTAGTGCTTAACTTGATATTTACATCCATTGCATTGGGGTTACAGACATTGCCTTTGACAATCAGTGCAAGGCATACCGAATGAATATCAGTCATGAGAGAGCGCTATTGATTGTATTTTTTAGTTCATAGAAATCGAGGTTCACCTTAAGAGGGAGAAGACACAAACTGAGGCAAGTAAAACATTTGATTACTGGAGTAGCAAGATGAAAGACATTGGGGATGGATGGCAGCAAGGATATTTGAAGGAGAACGAGGGACGAGTTCACAAAGGAGGCATTCGCCAATAGGACGAGATTAACGATGGGCACCTCTTGTACGGGGGGCCGCAAACATACATATATCAGAGTGACTGTGCAGTTCACCATGAGCGACTTCATGTCCGGACGATTATCGGAGCAAACTGCGCAGTTTACTCAGCTTTTAACTCAAACCACTGACTGGCGCTACGATGTCGTCTTTTGCAACGAGAAAATAAGAAGCTCACTCCGGTAATCTTTCCGTTTACGTGGTGAAGTCTTTCAGTGGCCAAATGGACGCGCTCCTTGCACTGAAATTTGCTGAAACTGAAAAAACTTGCACGGAAAAAAACTGAAAAAAAAAAAAAACTGAAAAAACTTGCACGGAAAACACCGAAATTAGCCTGAACATTGCGACATTAAGCGTGCGGACTAGAGTAACGAAACGAAGAGAACTATTCCCTATGATGTGTTGATTGAGGAACTGTAAGTACTTGAACCCATTAATACACGTAATACAGTCGAGAAAAAAATTATCGAACCTTCGATCTCGTTTACGCAGGGAAACTAAAAAAAAAAGTCCAAGAATCAAGAAAGTTAAAAACAATTCCGCCCACTCGTTGTTCAAGTCCGACGTCGCTCTCTGAAATACAAAGAAGGGCTGACGAAAAAAACTACACGGAAAATGGAGTGCCCTTAATTTACGACAACAAACGTTCAGTTTACAAAGACTCCACAGCTTTCCACTTCCGATGAACAGCGCTGTTAAACTGAGCGCGTGAGGTCCAATTCAGACTGCCAATTATAAGCTGAGTATGAGTTTTATATGAATGTAGCGGTTTAAGGGGCGGAAACGTGGATCCTGAGGAAAGGTAATAAGTTGTAAGGGTTTGAGATGTGGGCGAGGAAAAAAAGGAGAAGGTGCGGAGGACAGAAAGGAAGACAAACGAGGAAGTGCTTCGTGTGACGAGAAGGGACTGCTGCGGTTGGAATGGCGTCCTCGCTTTCCATTCAGACGACCCTGGTTTGAGTCTCCGAGGAGGGGGACGTTTTCAGTGACATTCAAATCCTCAGCTTGGTTAGTTGAGATTCGGGGCCATTACCGAAATAATCATTCCCGTGTATAGGTATTCATCGACCCAACCGCTCCTCTTCAAATGGCGCGATGCATCACGGGTGTTGTCCCACACATCCGAATAACCCAACGGAGAGAGAACAGTTGGCAGCACTGAGTGCAGTGGTATCGCCCCTCACGACCCCTCGTCCGATACAAAAAAGCGCGACAGAACAGACACGCCTTCCTCCCCTGCCGAAGGGAACTCGGGAAGGGCCAGCACCTCTGCTCCGTGACCACAGGGGTGGGGTCGAGGCTCCTGTGGGACGTGATATTAGACACGAGGGTGGTGAAGGGGGCAACGAGATTGCTAATCCTTGAGGGGAGACCCCTTCGATTGTTCACTCCGCCCCCCCCCTCCCTCAGACGGCTAGAGACGGCAATATACGCGGAGAAGGCGAATTATCGAATAATTAATTACTTCGGAGACGCGAGCGACATGGGGGGTTCCGCCGTCCTGCTATCGGGGGGTCCTAGAGACACGAGCCCTAATTAAATCCTGAATTTCAAACGTCATCTGTTTCTAAATGGTTCGCCTAAATTAGAGTGTAATTCCACGGTGGAAATATCATTTGCCTCAACCGGGACTCGATCCCAGATCCCTCGATTTACGGCCGAGTGCCTTCGCCAGGTAAGCTACTGACGCGTCCAATACATATCGGAGAGAATAAATACACCCAGGGACTTAAGGTAGTCCAAGCAGAATAGTTTTCTAGTCATAATATACACCATATTCGAATTATACGTTTTAATTTCAACAGCTGTGGGAAACATCAATTAAATATTTCATTATCAATGGCGCAACAATATAGTTTTATAGGACAGATGTTGTAAGTAATTAAATGAAAATATCTAAATAAGTCTTCAACTTGACTCATTTTTTTCGCACGGTGCGTTTGATACTCCTTCAAAACGGAAGGTTTTTTTTGATGCCCAAGAACCTACTGCGGTGACAACATGATTAATTTTTAAATGAAGTTAAGAAAACGTACAAACTACACGCTGTTAGTTTTTTTACGACACCTCAGCGTTAGAAACACCTCCTTTTGTAAATAATGTCTCTCTGGAGTGCATACACGTACCATTTCCCATGTGAAAGGGATGATATTTTCTGGCAAATATCTCCGAAAGTAATGTGGTAAGGGGTTGACTTTTTGGTGTCATTGGATAGGTGAGATTTTTTCTTTAAAATGAGACCAAATTCATTGATTGGTAGGTAAAATGATATTTCGCTCAAACTACCTTAATGGAAGGCTCTTTGGATTTCTAATTGCTCTTAAGTAGCTCGCTGGATAAAGATAAAGAAATATTTATTGTTCTTGGACCACTTGGTCCACTAAGAACATACAAAAAGTATACATTAATATTAGAGCTCGAGTACAGAGAGAGATATACTCATCAAAAGTTGGTAAAAAGCAATAAATGAAATAATAACAATGGCAACAAAGAAAGCAAAAAACAAGCGTATAGGTGAATTAAATCTTATCCCGCAATAGCATTTTGTAAAACAAATTGTTTTTGAAACCCATCAGCGAATTGGGATTTTGGATTGATTCAGGAGTAGGTACTGTCCTCCATATCCTTGTCCCTACAACAGAAAAAGATTTATTGAATGTAGTGGTTCGTTGAAGTGGGACAATTCAAATGTCTGGTGGCATTCGGGTTGCTCCATTTCGGTTCTTCTCCTCGGGCTGGAAAAATTGCATAATATATTCAGGCTGTTTACATTTGAAGAGTTTATATAAAAAAGAGGCAAGCATGTATTTCCTCCTTGTTTTAACTTCAAGCCATTCTAATCTGGTAAAATAAGGAGATATATGATCATCTTTTTTCAGATCATAAATGAACCTGACACACATTTACTTGCCGTTGAATCATGGTATTAATCTCTTCAGTTAGTTCATGATAAACAAGACAGCAGTAATCAATATGGGGGAATATTAGCGAGGATACAAGCTGCTTGCGGGTATGATAGGGCAAAAGGTTTTAATGAGTTTTTAGCTGAAACAGGATCATATTAAACTTATTGCAGATGACTTGAACATGGTTTTGCCAAGACAAGTTGGGCGTAAATGTGACCCCAAGATTTTTAACAGAGTTTGCATATAATATTTCCGCATCATCAACAATAGTCTTTGGCATAACATCAAAGTTTGAGTCTGAGTAGTTTTGAGGTACCGAGTAACATTGACTTTGTTTTGCTAGGGTTTAGTACAAAGTTATTGTCTACAGCCCATGAATTGATGGCTTGAACATCCTGATTCACTTTTAAAACTGCATCATTCATCTCATGCAAATGGTAGTGATAATAAATCTGTAGGTCGTCAGCATACAACAAGTATTTACAATTCATGATATACTTTGGCAGATCAAGGACATACAAGATAATAAGAGAGGGCCAAGAACTGAGCCTTGCGGGACCCCGCAATGGACAGTGGTCCATTGCGAAGTATTCCCATTCACGTCCTTGACTGCCTGTTGACGATCTTTTAGATAGGAGTAAAACCAGTTGAGTGAGGAACAGGAAAAGTTAAGGTTTTTCATCTTATGGAGAAGTTTGGCTGATTAACAAGACCGAAAGCATTGGTGAAATTAAATAGGACCAGAACTGTGACCATCCGTTTATCAATTGCCCGACGTACATCATCCGTTAATTTGAGTAGCGCTGTTTGCGTAGAGAAGTTTTTCCGAAATCCAGATTGATATGGATCATGCAAGTTGTTTTGGTTCAGATAATTCGTAACCTGCTGAAAAACAATCCTTTCTAAGCATTTAGGAAGAGAGCACAAAATAGAGATTGGCCGATAATCACGGGGAGTAGTTGGTTTTGTAACCTTTTGAATTGGTGTAATAAGTGATGATTTCCATATAATCGGAAATTCAGATGACATCAAGGAAAAATTAAAGACATCAAGTATAACAGGTAGAAGTACAGTTGACGAGGCCTTAATAAATATAACTGAGATTCCATCGACCCCAATCGAGTTGGATTTAGAGAAAGATAACGTTGTTTTACGTAGGTTGTGAGGAGTTACGTGTTGGAAGAAGAAATTATTCTCGTTATAGGGTACAAGTGATTCAAGGTTAGAGAGACCGAATATGTCTGCTATGCTATTTCCCTCAGAGGTAAAGGGGGGAGTGAAATGCGTGTTAAGTTCGTTAATAGAGAATTCACGCATGGGCTGTTTGTCTCGCCGCTGCACGAGTCCAAGACTTCTAAGTTCCCTCCAGACCTGGTTTGGCTCAGTCAAACTGGAAAAGGTGGTTACATAATATTTTTTCTTAGCCTCCATGACAAGAAGCTTCTCCTGATTACGGAAAACGATAAACTCAGTGTAAGCAGTCTGGCTTTTTGTGCGTGTGAAAATTCTTCGTAACGCATCGCGCTCCTTCATTTTTTGCTTAATTTCATTAGTCAGCCAGGGGGCTGAGGGTCGTCTAGGTGTGCATGTTTGCAGGGGATCATGACGATTAATACACTCTTTCTATACTATTTATATTTACTTTCTATTTATACACTATACAAGAATTTCAGATTAAAGAATTTTAATTTTGAATCGATGGACGAGGAACTAAATAGGTTGTTCCAGTCAAAAGTGAGCAGGTCATCCTGAAACTTGGCTATATCGAAATTTTTAAGATCACGGTAGACAATTTTAGGTATAGGAAAGCAAGGGGAATTGAATGTGTAGGAAATTGAAATTTCGTCATGTGCGGAGATAAAGGGTACAGGGGATTGTGAAAATGAAGAGACTTTTTCAGGGGAATCAACGATACAAGATCCAGAAAAGTATGACTATATTCTGTATGATGTGTTGGCTGCGTTGAGGCAAGACAAAGATTATAATTGAAATTAAATTCCTGATGAAGGAAGAATGATAGCTATCCCGTAGAAGATCAGCGATAAAGTCACCTACAATTACAATGCTTCTATACTTTGGACTAAAATTTGTATAAGCCTGTTCAATGTCAGTCAAGGACCCAACATTTGGAGGTCTACAAAAAACAAATAGAAGAAGTTTGGAAAAGTTTGTACCATGAACTTCAAGTACCATGAACTCAGGTCGGCATTCATAGGTCGCAGAAGAGGTCGCCAGCACCGACGAACTCAGTCGATGATGAATGTAGGCACCAACTCCGCCACCGCCTTTCCCAAACCGATCATTTTCTGAGCAAGTAGTGTTCAGTAAGTTCAACCATGTTCTCAGGAATATTTGGTTTTAACCACGTTTCGGTCAAGCAGATTATGTCACTTGCATTGGAAGAAAAATGGGCCCGGAATTCGTCGATATGACACAGTAAAGATTGACAGTTAACAAGGGAGATGTTGACTTCACTGGCAATGGGTAGACCTGTGGGTGGTGAACAGGCCTCCGTATCTTATTTTAAAGAGTCAAGGTCAGTTTCACTTAGGATTGAGAAGCGTTCACCACCATCACGGACACGAGCAAACACACGGCCATTACGAATCCACACGTATTTGATTTTACCTTCTATTTTAGTCCTCTGGCCATTGCATAAAGTTTTCGGTTTAAGAATGTCAAGGATTCATTAATATAGACAGGTGGGTTGGTGGGGTACCGGTCGGCAACGATGTCGTTGAGTTTCAGGTCCCTTTTTGTGCGCCTACCGTTTACAAATGCAGCAGCAGTGCTGGATCGTAAAAAACGCACAATAATAGGGGCAGGTCTAGGTGAAGGGTGAGAGTTTGCAGAACGGTTGGAGCCACCCCGATAGGCGTAATCAATTTCACTGATATTCTCTTTAATTCCCAGGGCAATTCCAACTTGACAAAATAGGGCCCCAACTATCTCGCCGTCAGAGTAAGGAATCCCATGGATCTCAATTACGTTTCGGAGTTGCTCTTGATCAACACGATTAAGGCGAGCTTCGGTTTCACTAAGTTGTTTCTTGAGGCTGATATTTTCACTTAAAAGATGATTCAGGGAATCATTTATTTTGACTAGGGAGGCATTAATTAGCTCGATAGACTTTGCATACCCCCCGGCCAACTCTTCCCAGTGAGATATTGATTTGCGATTTCACCCTGATCCATCCGGATTTCATTCACACTAATAGATAAATCTTTCAAGATTTCACTCACACGATCAGAAGACCAACAAGGACTTGCTGACTCGTTCTCAGGAGCTTTTCTGGTTTGATCTCCATCACTGACACAGGCGATCTTGGCCCGACAAGCGTCGCAATACCGTGATCTACGTTGGTCACTAAGCACCTTAAAATCGACTTCAGATATTGAGAGGCACACTGGATGATAATGAGCCTAACACTCAACGCAAGAGAGCGGCTTTTGGTCGCGCTTGATGGATTTGACCCATGCACTGCAGTTGGGCATTGCGTAACACAGGAGAGAGCCGGAGAGAACGGTCCGAACCACACGAGAGCTGAGCTCTGACTGGTATGTCTGGACTGGATACGAGATTCTTTTACGACTGAAAAGTTCATCGAACTGCTTTCATAAGCGGATACTAATACACACACACACCAGTGAAGAGGACAAATCGATAGCTTTACTGGCTGAAGCACTCGGCTGGAAATCAAGGACTCTGGGTTCGTATCCCGGTCGAGGCGAATGCTTTCTCCACCACGGAATTTCGCACTGAGGCACGCGCCTAAGATTGCCCACATACTTGCAGGAGCCGGATGGAAATAATGCTCGGGCAAAAGTTATTCAGGAAGATCGGGCAAAAGTTATTCAGGAAGATCGGGCAAAAGTTATTCAGGAAGATCGGGCAAAAGTTATTCAGGAAGATCGGGCAAAAGTTATTCAGGAAGATCGGGCAAAAGTTATTCAGGAAGATCGGGCAAAAGTTGGTACCGTAATTTGTTTTTTCCAGAATGTTATGAATCGCATATGAGCGCTGCAGTGACGTGTGAACCGTAGAGATGCAACGTTATCCTCGCACGAGGACACAAAATCTAAGGATCTCTATTCTTCAGGTGGATAGGTTATCATTGGCTATTGTTCTGGATCGAATGGATCTCTCTATTTAATAGCGCCAAGCTGTTCATGTGAATTGGGATTTGTTGGGATACGGAGGGGGGCACTTAACCAGAAAATGCCTAATGTATAAAATTTCTCGACTAAGTTTTCGTACGTTTTATACTGTCTCTAACCAGCGTGTTCTACACTCATGAATGTTTACATTATATGAAAAATATGAGCCTACGTACGTCATTACCATCTCATTCATTATCCGAGGCGTCCTGTCCTTATTTATCCCATTTTTCTCCGATCGTACTCGTCGATAAAGAAAAATATATGCAATTAAGTTTTTCTTGACGAGTATATGAGCAGGATTCCACGGCATGTAGAATGTAAAGACTGCTATTTCTGGTTTTCCACCGTTCGCGTCATTGTGCAAAGTCAAATAAAAAGAAATCGTTGAAGAAACACCGTTTTAGGAGTTTACCTCAATTTATTCCATATAGTAACCCATACAACCACGCACAAGAAATTATAGCTAATATTATCCAAGATTTAGATATTTTTTTACAAAATGTGAAGTGTATCTAATGATTCGCCACATAAATAAGTGGGTAGTCTAACTTTTACGAACGAGGCCATAAGAAGAAGAACAGCAGGGAGAATCCATTCCCACCACTCTCCTCCATGAGGAACTTGCCCCTCGCCCTCCTTGCCTTGCCTCGACACAAATCACTTCCATCGCCCGAAGACTCACCGAGTTCCCAGGCAACGAAATCAGATGATTCCGTGCTTCAAGTCATGCCGGGTGGAATAAATTCTAATAATGTAGAGTAACGCACTCGACACGATATACTTCCCAACACCTCGATGGAATTAACGATTGCACGGAAGGCCAGGGTTCAAATCCCTGCAGAGCAGGGGCGATCCCAGGGGGGGATAAAGCGGTACCCCCGAAAATGTTGGGTTTTACAAAACAATTTTAACAACAAGACGTAGTTATCAAATACAAATTAAACACTCCGATCACTGATCTGAAAAGTATAGTTATTATTATGCTCATTATTATAGAGATATAATGATGTAACAGTGTTATAGTTTTTTTAGGATGACTGAAAATTGCCAGAATTTAATGGTAGTCTCTCCATCCCCTCTCCGAAATAAACTCCTGGAATCGCCCTTTGCTCTGCAGAGGAGGATGTTTGTGTCAGAGAGAGAGCCCGATCCCTACTTGAGTGTCTTGTGGAGGGCACTTCAAGTGCAGTACTCCGTCTGTCGGATGAGACAGTAAACCGTGGTCCCCTTGGCGCTTTCGTTAAGAGCAGGCTAATGCCGACGCCGGGTTTCCATTTACCCTTCCTCCCTTACCTATTCCCTGTGGGTGTTTGTGTAATGAGTTATATGTATGAGAGGGCTGTATAGCCCTAAAATCGCTCAGAAATAAATACGACATTATAACTGTTATGGCGCAAATGACATTAGCCATCGGTCGCCTCCCCAAATATCCAACCCAATCGAATCCAATCCAATTAACGATTGCTTGAGGCCTTTATCACTTTCCCTGCCCTTAATATGATCTATATAGTCTCATATCGTGCATCTTCCCAACTTCCTATGGGTTTACGTCAAGATTCCGCTTGCGTACGCTTCGCTAGGACATCCAATGGCGAATGGTGAAGGTGCCCCGGCTGTCATATGCGCACAATTTATTCGTAAACTTCGACTGGTTCCGAATTTTGCTAATCTTTTTCAAACGGATGACACCACTACATAACTAATATAATGTATTATATAAACTATATATAGAATTCATATGAATAATATTATGTCTATTGTAATAATAATAATAGTAATGACATAAACTATACACAAACCATGGTAAAATCGCTAGAAAAAGGTACGCAAATGTAGAAGCCGGTCGGGAATCCTCCGAAAAATTGTGTGATAAGTACAAAGTTTATTTAATGTCTCTCTTCAACATGAAATCCAAATTCCTCAACGCAATTTTGCAAATCATTGCGGATATTATTCGGTGAATTTCGTATGTTTCGTGAACATTTCGGATAAACACGAATATTCGAGTTCCAACAGAAAACTAAGTCATACCATCAGCATCAGTGAGGACCTGAAAGGACGATGTGTGTGTGTGTGTGTGTGTATCCGAATCCCCAGCCACAAACGAGTTTCAGATCTCTTCGATCGGAAGATGGCGATTTGCAATCGGCGCCGTCAAACTCTCCGGAAGTTAGAATGACGCGGCATTCCCACCCACTGACAACTCGAAGGAACCCTAAAAGCCAAATAAGAGTGCATCCTCTCCTCCTCAACGCGAGGGCTCTCTTCTTGACTCTCTTCCACTCTCTACATGTGCAGCAACATGATACCCCGGAGCCGCCGCATGGGCGTGTGGCAGGGGGTGGTAGGTCACCAGCCGTGTAAAGATGTAAAAGTTTTGGAGGTGAAATGTTGACATGTACTATGGGAGTGTATTTGGAGGAGCTCAGTTTTTATTGTGGTCGCTTATTGTGCACGGAAAGAACGAGTTTTTGTACCTATCTGTTTGGCAGAGTATCTCTCTTATTTCATCACATCTGTCAGACCTAGAAATGTAGTGAGGTGTCATGATAATATTCTCTATGTCGCTCTGAAAAACACCAGTTCTGAATTTATCAAGCAGCCTAAGCATAGCGTGCAGTCTCCGAGTCTCTAGGGGCTCCCACCTTAATCCTTCTAAAAGTTGCGAGACACTAGATGTTCGTTCGTAGCAGTATTTAACGAAACGTGCTGCTTTTCTTTGTATTTTGTTAATATTTTTGGATAGATCTTTATGACCAGGGTCCCAAATGCTCGCGGCGTATTCGAGATGTGGCCTAACCAGAGCGAATTAGCATCTCTCTTTTACTTTTTCATCCGAGGACCTTCCTGTTATACTACTCGATGCAAATCCAACCCATTCGCGCAGAGCGACGTCTCGTCAATAGGCGGTCCGGGGGACATTTTTCCTATAGCCATCATAAAGGCTACTTTAGGACGAATCACAAGATGTTTCAAAATGTGTCAAAGAGGTTCTATTAGGGGTAGGTATGTGCCAGGAGAAGGTGGGAGGGGAACCTCGGGGGAGGCGTACGGAGGAAACCCGGGACATTCCGGGACACGGGTTTCTGTTTCTCCGTGTCAGATGGAGGGGATTCTAGGAGGGGGGAGCGTTGGTAGAACTGCCATATCAATCGGCGGACATTGAATCAAATGATTCAACGCCCGCTGATTACCACTTAAAACGAAGCATGAAGGTTGCCCGCAGCCGTTGCGAGTAATACGTGGATATCAACATTTTCAGGGGGGGGGGTAATAGCATGTGCCGACGTCACGACTGTGAACAAGAGAGACATTTTTTATCACAACGCGGCTAACATAAGAGATGATACCGGGAGGAGTTAAGTGCCGCTTGGAAGACGAAGACTGAAGAACCCTAACAATGGCTCACTTGGATTTCCATTACATCATCCTGCTGCAGTAGAGGGCCAAATAATGGCTTTTAGGTTTCAAATTAAGAGCTGTAAATTAATTTGTCCCCGGCATAGTAAAGTTAGGGTTCCTCGTCATAATATCGTGCAGGCAGTTAACGACTTGGTTCACATGAAAGCGCTTCCAGTATATGTTAGGGACTAAATCACGTAACGACAAGATGTCCCATAGGGTAATTAATGAGGTGGAAATATTAAAACAACGTTCATTTTCGTGATGTCGTATCGATGTCTCCAAAATAATAAAGTAAACGCCAACAAAAGAAAGTTACAGAGCGAGAGAAAACTCTGAGAGAATGTGGACCCACGACGTCATTCGCAGAAAGACACAGAAACAGTCGGGGCTCAACAAAGGCCTACGGAAGCGTTGCCAATGTAACCGTCGCTTATCCTTTATTTTGAGTGAAAAATTCTTCATCAACAGTGGGAGCAATGTTCTTAGATCCTTCTTTAGAAAATCCTTCGAGTAAGAATGGTGACGCGCGCCACGGTCTACATTCCATCTCGTGTGAGTGAGTGCACTCATTGAATGAGGAATAAATGAGAATTTGTCACAGAGTCAGAGGGTTGATATTTTTGGAGAATTTTCCTAATCATTCAGTAAGTCGGGAAAAAATCATAAACTTCGAGAAAGTGCTTTATATCGGCGCCTGATGAGAATTTCATTTTGTAATGGGACTGATAGATGGAAACAGAAAGTTCCGTGCTGTACAATTTCCATTCGCTCATTACAATGTGAAAAAAATGGACCCATGAAGGTGACACTTGGACTGACATGCGCCTGAAAATTTTTTCGTTTCGCTTTTCATTCTGCCAATTTTCACGTAGCGATCTACGAGGTACATCCAAAAAGTAAGTTCCGTTTGACATGTCAAAGAAAACAACGAATTCAGAAAAAAAATTCATTGGAAAAAAATCTTTGGACCTTACGCTATTTTTCTACAAAACTCCCGTCAATTTCAAGCGCTAGTCATAGCGCGGCACAACCATTTACATTCCGTCTACGTAAAAAGGTGCCTCCTGCAATGCCAACCAAGCCACAGTATGTTCTTTGACATTATTGCCATCGTTGAACCTCTTGCCACCAATGCTCGATTTCAGGTGCAAATAAGACGGAATTCACTAGGAGAGATATCCGGGCTGTATGGGAGGGTGGTTGAATTGTACGCAACCAAAGTTCTGTAAAAGTCACCGTGGCACAGGCGCAGTGTGGCACATGGCCATTGCGATGAATCAAAGAAATGCCACTGGTGAGCATCCCTCAGCGGCGAGATTTCCGTTTTATTCGCCATTTCAAACAAGAATCACGAAGCGCACACAACAATCAGCTAGCTCGTAATGGCGTCAACTCCTTCTCAACATGTCAGGGTAAGTACCGCGCATGCGCGAAACTGTGATCGCAGTGCTGCTGTGGTACGAAATACAGACGGAATCCGTATAAATCCCGGAGTAGGAAATAGGAAGGCGATCAGAATGATCGGGGAAAAGCGGCGGAATTGAGCCCGGATGGTGAGAAAGGTATTTTGGCGGGAAGGTGTTATCAACTTACCGATAGTGGCTCTGTAAACAGCCCGGGCTTCCCCTATCTGAGCATTTTCTAGTTCTTTTCCGAAGTTAGCCTGGTGGAGAGCGGTTGTGGACTTGCAGTTTGGTGATTTAGACTAAGTAGAGTTTAAGTCTTTGCTTAATTTCAAGCATTAAAATGAGCAGCAAGTGTTTTGTTCCGCAATGCAGCGGCGGATACCGGATCACAATAAAATACAACTGGGAAAATGGATTGAAAACTGCAATCCTATCTAAGGCACACAGAGGCACAGTTTCTTTGTACTTAAATGAGGTAACCTTTTTCTTGTTTTCCGAACTAAGTAAAGTACGTCAACTGGGGAATATATTCGCTTAAAGTGTAATCGCGAAGAATTGTTGGACAGATATGGGAAACGACTCATTTATGACGAATGTAACACGTTCTGTTCGTACGAATATATGGAAACATTCTGCCACTTCTTTTCATTTTTATGGGATCTCTTCCATCAGATAGAGTAGTTTACTTTTCTAAGTTATTTGAAAACGTTGATTGTCCACTCGTTTTATGCAACTTTATAGTCTTTTTTGTAGAAGTACGTTAATTTGATCTCAACCGAGCGAGAGCAACTGCTTCCAGTCTCTTATCACGCCAATTTACTCCAATTACGGGGGGTGCACCACTCGTTATTAATGGCGAAATAGTTATTTTGATCATTTATACATGTTTGTGTTCGTGTAGGATAACACGTGGTGAGTTTGTAACTGGATGAGAGTATCGTAGTTCTTCTCTCGATTTCTGTTGAACTGCTTCTATCTGAAGTAAAATTATCTCTAGGCTTTTTTCGCATATTCGCATGGCTATGAAAATTTCTGTTCACACACCTTTTTATTTAAGTTATCTAAGATTCCATATCGCTCCAGCCAAATGTATTTTATTTAATCTCATTTGGCCTAAGAGCAAAAGTGTTTTGGGTTACTATTCACAAAGGAATTGATCATTAACTGATCCTTGTATTCTGATAGGAAAATAACACATGACGATTTTGCAACTCCATGATTACTTCCTCGTATTTTCGCAATTTCCGTTGCCCTTTTGCCGTTCGAATTCTCTCGGCTATATTCTATTCGCATAGTGTTGAACGTTTCTGTTCGCCGCCCAATTAATTCAAGTTCTCTTAATTTTCATACTTCCCTCATTTTTCTTAATATTCATATTTTCCTAGATTACTCGTTTTCTAATCTATCTATCTAATATGGCAGGCGCCCAGTTACTTTTCACGAGTAATTTAATAAAAGAGGGCTGCACCTCTCGTTATCAATAATAATCGTGTAATTGCGTAATTGATATTGATTGGCGCTTGTCTCAATGGGAGAACGTGGTAATTATTTGACATAACAGATACATGGTAGCACGTATGATCATCACTATTCATTCGGCCTCCAACATTAACATAAATAAAATTTTTAATCTTATTTCGGTAGGTCTTCATGATTACCGTCGTGTAATTTACTTCTTTAAAGTGGGAATAGCGTTAGTCCTTTCATGACTCTTTGTCTGCAGTGTTTCGATAGGAGTGTTTGTTGCACGTTGCATTGATTCGCTTTCCATTTGCAGGACGAGCATTTACTTGCCAAAGAGGAGAAAGCCATTCCAAGGGCGGACAGGCCTTTGAGAAGTGTGTGGATCTGGTGTGTGCCCCCCATTTTGTGGAGGATGACATAGAGAGGTTTTTTGAAACGAAATTACTAAATGATGTCATCGACCGCATTCCACGTCGGGAGCCAAGACTGAAACCTAATGCCATCCCAACGGTGTTTGTCAATGTTTTGTTTGTAAATGGATGACAGTGATCATTGACAAATTGTGAAATAATTAAGAAACTGATTGACTGACTTTGGTATTTTTTCTGCCAAGTGTTTACCATCTAAGCCCATCAATCGTCCAGTTCACATTTCAGTTATAATCAGTTGTTTTATTCGCTATTTACCTGTGGGTGGTAGTTACTATAATCTATGTGTTAGATATATAAAATAAACTTATGTTTTTGGGCTTTTTTCTCCAAATTAATAACCGTTGAACTCCGTCCCCCCCCCCCTAGCTCTACTCTGAAAAAGACGAGTGCTTAATCGTCGATATATATATCAGGAGCTTTTTTTTGATTGTTCTTAATTTCGTGTTTCTATCAGAGCTCATGATAATGAAATGGAACTGATTTTGAAACCTTTATAACGATGAAATAAGTGATTGCGATATAAAAATGAAAATGCGCTTAGCTTAGTGCATGATTCATATGTGAGATGTTTCTGGATTAATTCCATTTTTTTATTTTCCCTGAGTCGCAATTTCCAATTTCTAACGCCAGCATTCCGAATTTTATCCTCACGACTCGTATGAAGATTCAACGTCTTCAGTAAACAACGCTCGTCCTAGATATCACTAATACGCTGCCCAACGGTCCTTAAGGCGGTTCAAGCGGTAATCGTGAGTCGTTTAATCCACATTATGATAACTTTTCAAGTCGAAAAAATATTCTAATCACGTTCCACTTAAAAATATACTTATGTTGTGCACAAAACGACGACGACATTTGGCATGCAGTAATATTAACGATGCAATAATTATGTTTTAAACATTTAGTCTCAATCAGAGCATGGCTATAATTTGGGTTTACGGCGCGGAATGCGAATTTCAAATTTAAGGAAGGATGACATGAACATACGTAACTTTTATTGGACGTAATACCTTTATAATTGTGTTCCACCATAAAAACAATAAGATACGTATTATTTTGTGGTTAAGAGCAAATTAATGATCTATGATCAGATCATGAGAGTAAAATTAGGGAAATAGACTGCAAAACGAGCAAATGGGTTTAGAGTGTCGTTTTTAATTGCAGTCGATAAGATGTTAAAATGGCTGCTCGTGAGACTCGGTCGAAGTCGGTGAGTCGACATGTAATGCAGCTGATGTGCTCCCGAATGCTTGTTTCTTAATCTGTAACGTAATACTGACATCATATGTCTCACTATTCATCAAGACCCTTGCATCTCGTTTACGTAATTGCATTATACATTAACTCAAATAGTTTCGGTAGCATTGATAGGACACCTATACTGCAGTGCATGTAACTAGTTAAAGACACTTTTTCTTTATGGTGGGTGTTGGTGGTAAATCACCCCCTGTCACACACCATTGAGGTGGCTTGAAGGGAACTTTACAGATGTAGATGTACGTAATCGAATTATTTTCAGTATACTTATGTCAAGTCCCATAATGCTATTTTATGAAATAACGAGTAGATGGGTGCTTTGCAATTTGCAAGCGAGGGGGGAGGGAGTGCGTACATGATGATACTCTTTAAATAGCGAAAAATGAATGCATCATCATTACAAAACCATTGAAAGTGCTCAATTCTGCGTGCTACGTGCAAGCAAAGAAAAATATTATTGAATTATCAAAATGAATTAAACGGTCCATGAGGTATGGACACGGGAAATGGTACGTGCATACACTCCAGAGAGACCATATTTACAAAATGTGGAATTACTAACACTTAAATGTTGTAAAAAACTAACGGCGTGTAGTTTGTATGTTTTCTCAACTATTTTTGAAAATTAATCATATTGTCACCGCAGTAGGTTCTTGGGTATCACAACAAACTTTCCCTTTTGATGGAGTTTCAAACGCACCGCGGGAAAAAATGAGTCAATTCAAAGACTTATTTAGGTATTTTCATTTAATTACTTACCATTCCTGTCATATAAAACTATATTATTGCATTATCAATAATGCAATATTTAATTCACGTGTCCTACAGCTGGTGTAATTAAAACTTATAATTCGAATATGGTCTCTATTATGATTAGGGAACTATCTCGCTCGGACTACCTTCATAAGCACGCGTAAACGCAATTTCCGAATACAAAAGAACAAGAATCGCTCTTTCACCACCTCCTCCTTCGCCTCGGCAGTCTCCGGATCAAACGGACGCCGCCGCGCCTCTGGTGGCCATTCCAGAGACAGAGAAACACGCTGCACCGCTTGTGCTGAGCGTATAGTGCTCGTCTGTGGACCGAGTGCGCCGCCATTACTCTCACTCACTCGCCTCTAGACTCCTTACCCCCCATCCCACTCCATCCCCTTGTCCTCCCCCCCCTTGTCTTTCCCACGCTGACCTCCAGGCGGAAGCGCCGAGACCCAAGACCGGGCGACCCCGAGAGAGAAAGTACATACAATACAGAAGGAGATTGATGTACACACTCGTAAATATCTCCGTTGACGACGGAGGTCGACGGCCACTGCTTCTTGCCGCTAATGTGTCCACAGTGGGAAGGCGGGAAGTTAGCTTACGTGTGTGTGTCGGTAGCCATTGCTGAAATTACAAGGCCGCAGATCAAGTGGTTTGAAGATAAAGTGACGCGAAGGATGATGCAACAGAGGTGTTAGGGGCGTTGTGATTAAAATGCTCAGAAAAAGCATGACTCGGAAACCAAATCAGCAAAATACGACATAAACCATGATGGGGCTCGAAAATGCGAGTGGCAAATGTTGACAGAGAATATCTACCTCAGCCGTTTGCAGTAAACCAAAGGATGAAGGAAGGATGGGCATTGAAGAGAGATGGAGCGAGATGAAGAGGACGATTGCAGAGGATGTAGAAGAGCAACTGGTGAGTGGGACAGCCGTTACTAAGCAGACAGGGATTGCTAAGGCGGAATAAGACGGACACCGAGCGAAGAATAGCCCAAGGTAAAACGAGGTTCAACGTACAAATACATGTACTCTGTTCAAAGAATATGTGACTGCCAACTAGGAAACAGCAACTTTCATTTATAGGATGCATTCCATGGACAGAACGAGTGGACAATAGGAAAATCAGACCGGGACATACGAAAGCCTTTGAAACCTGGTGCTGGAGGAAGATGCTGAATATAAAATGGATGGGCAAAATGAGAAATGATAAAGTTTACTGAAGAGTAGGAAAGTAAAGGACCAAGTGGAATAGGATGCAGAAAAGAAGATCCTGGTGGATTGGACACACCCTGAGACACGGTAGGTTTTTTGAAGAACATATCCTAAGGTAACATGGAATCCTGAAGTCCTGAAGGAGAAGGTCAAGGGATAAATTACTCGGTCAACGATAGAAGAAAACATAAATGAGAAGAACTACCAGGGAATCAGGGAACTAGAATGACATTAGGAAAGGGTGGAGTATTGTAATCAAGCAGTCAAATTATTAGAGTGTTGTTGAAGTTGAGAATCAAGGATGATGAGGCCAAATGACAAGAATGTGAATACTGAAGCGATAGAAAATGTAGATTTTGCGTGGGAGAGATGAGGAAGCCGACCTTTATGAAGACAGTCGGGCAGGGAAGAAGGCAATTAGACTGCGCTCACGAGACAGAGAGGGAGATCGGCAGAAACGCGCCGAGTGCATTCACTGGTGACATGGTCTCGTTGCCGCTGAGAAATATTAACATTTTATGTTTGTGTATGCTCAACTAGCATCTTATATAGGCATATATAAGATGCTAGTTGAGATATTTCCCCTTGACCTGTCCAACTTTATACTTACAAATAATGCTTTCTCCTTCGATGACAAATTCTACATCCAAACTAAAGGTTGTGCCATGGGAAATCGTTTCAGCCCCTCCTATGCTGACCTCTTCTTGGGTGCCTTAGAGCAATCTTTTCTCTCGTCTTGCTCTCCTAAACCTCTTCTCTGGCTTTGTTACATTAACGACATTTTTATTCTGTGGCCACATGGCCTTGATTCCCTTAACTCTTTCATCCCCTCCCTAAACTCTTCCTCTGTCTCCTTCACTTCTAATATTTCTGCCTCCAACATCACCTTTCTGGATGTAGTCATCTCCCTCACTAACCTTAAATTCCACACTTCTGTCCATCTGAAGCCCACTAACAAGCAACAATATCTCCATTTTAACAACTGCCACCCCTCCCATACTAAATGATCCCTCCCCTTTTCTCTCTCTATCCGTGGTCACCGAATTTGCAACAACCCCGACTCTCTTGACCTTGTTCTCTATAATCTTCACCAATTCCTCCTTCGCAGAGGCTACCCCGAGCGTCTCCATCAGAAAAAATTCTACAACGACCCTCTTCTAAATCTCTCTCTCTTAATAAGTGTCTTCGTGATCATATCTCCCTCTGTACCACCTATTTCCTTGGAGTTCACTCTATCCGTCGTATTATCAAAAACCTCTACCCCATCCTTTCTGACAAACTTACCACCTCCAAATATTCCCCCGCTGTCCTTCTCTCACTTTAAGACACCCCCCCCAACCTCTCCACCCTATTTAAAATTACGAAACCTCTTTCTAAATCCATCTCCAGCACTTTTAAATCCCTTCCGACGCCTTGCAATCGCCCGCGTTGTAAAACTTGCGGCATCCTTATCACCCAGCCTCTGCCTGATAAAATCCTTGCCGTTCATCTTCCTTCCGTCCCCTCACTCTCTTGCGTTTCCCATAATGTTGTTTATATCCTTCTTTGTCAAGTATGCCCTAGCTTTTACATTGGTTTGACCACTACTCCGCTTAACATCCGCATGAATGGCCACCGCTCTAGTTGCAATGAACCACCTTCCATTTCCGTTTCCCTCCCTGTCGCCACCCACGTTTCTTTCCACAACTCTACCTTTAATGATATTTTTAAGGTTCGTATTCTCGCCTCCCTTCCCCCTACCTCCTCCCCCCCTCCAACTCAAAGATCTTGAGTTATCTTGTATTTACTTTTTCCAAGCTTCCTCTCCGCCAGGACTCAATAAATCCCACTAACTTCTTCTATCACCTCTGCTCATACTACCTCTACAGAAAAGGTTTGCCACAGAAAAGCAATAGATGAACACAGAGAAACACAAAAAAAATGAACACACAGAGTTTCTTGATATTTCGGTGCCACAAGCACCTTGGTCGCAAGAGCGTAAAAGACTGAGACTCAGAACCTCGCTCGCAGAACCAGAAGTCAGAGAACCTATCTCGCTCGGACTACCTTAAGTAAGAATTAAAGGACGCATATACGTTGACATCATTCATAAGTTGCGAAACGGCTGATACAATCAATGCCAATTTTCACACACGTGTTTGTGTGTGTGTTCGTATCGATGACTCATTCACACAGACCGATCGACAGCTGAAACATATGTAAAATATTTCAGAGAGACAAAAGGGGAAATAAATTTGGTCCGTTCAACACTTCCCATTCACTTTCCTTCCGACGACGGTGGAGTAAGTATGCCGTCGAAACATAAGACAAAAGAACTTTTATCAGCCAGATCATTGGCGGCGTGAGATCCGAGAAACCGAGTCGTCGACGCCTTCTTATTTATTCATTCACTCACCTGCGGCGGCTGCGGCTGCGGCGGCGGCCACGGGTCCGTAGGCTGGGGGCGGAGGCGGTGGTGCCGCGGGCGGCGTGGCGTGGTGCTCGTGGTGGAGGTGACGCTGGGCGCCGGATGTCCAAGCGCAGGAACCGGACGGCGTGGGGGAGGGCGTGGAGGGCGAGGCGCCGTAGGGCGAGTAAGAGCCTCCTCCGGCCGGGGCGGGTGGGGGCGGCGGAGGGGAGGAGTGGTGCAGGGGCAAGCGCCTCGGGGGCGGGGGCAGGAGCAGCGGTGCGTACGCCTGGTGGTAGGCCTGGTGATGATGGTAGTACGGCTGGTGGTGATGGTGGGAGTGGTGGTAGGCGGCCCACGCGTCCGATGGTGGCCCGGGGGCCGCGGTCGACGACGAGGACCCGCCCCCCACCGCCCCCCCGGCCCCAGAGTAGGCCGAGTGGTCGGCGAAGTGGTGCGCGGAGGCGGGAGGAGGGTAGAATTCGTGGTGCCTGGTGCGCGGGTGGTGGTGCGGGGCGTGGTAGGGCGAGGGCAGGACGAGGGGGGGCGGGGGCGGGGGCAGCTGGTAGTTGCTGTTCCAGAAGGAGGGCGGAAAGTTCCTGGCTGCCATGGGAGATGGCGCTGTGGGCAAGAGAAGAAAACAAAAACATTATTCACTCCAATGGCACCGCTATGTGGATGATGTATATAGGTACTCTATATGCCTCGATTCACGTCGTTTCGACTCCAGTGTAATCCGACGTTTCGTCATTCGGTGCTAGGATAAAGGGCCATCGGAATATTTTTCCCTGTTAAATACAAAAAAATGAACATTTATGCATATTTTTGCGTTTTTCTTGAAAATTCAGACATACTTGTCCAGTATTATTGGCCACTAAAATTCATTTTTGAATGAAGGCAAAAACAAACTAAGAAATAAACACCGTGGTAAACAGTGGAATAAATGTGGTCACGAATATCTGGTTCCGCTTTACGTTGAATCGATTTACGTCGCACTTCTTCAGCACGCAATTCTGACTCGAATAGCGAGGACTCAACTGAAGGCTGACCGCCCATAACAGCAGGAATATGACGACTCCCATTATGCTACGGTATCTTTCAGACTGTACGTTTTTATACCATTTTCATTCAAGTAATTCAACGCTTAATTTCGCGTTTAGGTACTTTAGCACTGTTGTATCGTTACAGAAGACTCCGTAGAGGCGTAAAGGTTTGCGATGCCCTTAAAATGTATCATCACAAACCCATAACTATTTATGGTTTGTCTTCAACTAAATTTTTATACCGACAAGAAACTCTCACAAAACACTGTGAAAGCACACTTCACAACGACCCGGGTTTCAAATGCTTGGGAATCGTCGTCGGGTGCTTCTAATGGAGCAATAGTTCGCCTATAAACACAACGGTCATTGGAGGAAGAGGGAGGGAGGGAGGGGGGGATAAAGAGAAGAGGAAGAAATCCCAGAGGAGACTATGTGAATGCTCATTTTATTACAGCGAAGGAGATAGGGGAATTTCCGGGTAATAGACATTCATTAATAATATTAAAATCAGGCTCAAGACATCGTTTTAAAATTTCCAGCTGTTCTAAAGCTGAGTTTACCGACAGATCCCAATTAGCTAAAGTCGGCAATTCGTAAAGTGCAACGCATCCATTTTAAAATCATTATGGTGATCGCACGTTAAAACGTGATTAGCGAAGTTATAATTTACATCTCGAATGTTTTTAAACGCAATAGAGTATTCCTTCGCTCTAATTTGAAAACTTCTCGACGCCAGCCCCATATCATATCCTCTCATCGCAGTCATTGCGGGCAGAGTACTTCGTGAAGACCATTCGAGGGTCCACCCACCATGTACCAGCATGTTTTTATAGCTTTGTCTGTTAACCCCAAGGACAGTGGCACTTTTCTCACTCTCCGATGGCTAAGAGTCTTCGTATATCACGCAGTAAAGAAACACTAGCTCCTCTAATGACCACTAAAAATTCACATAAGTAATAGGAAGCCTCGGCAAGTATAAAAGGCAAAAATACGGGATAGTGGAGGGTCTTCGCACTTAACTTCTTCAGTCCCGAGGCATATCCAGCATTATTTTTGGAAAATTCTTCATACTTACGTTTTGCGTTGTGAGCCATGGTTTCTGAGTTAATATCTCTGTGAATCAAGGTTCTTAATGCTGCTGTCACTTTTCAGCAAGCGCGAGTGGCTTTATCGTGGCAATCCGATGGCATCTGTTCGCGGCACCCCCCGGAGTTTCCAAAAAACGATTCCTGCTCAGGCCATTCGATGTCTGAAGTATATCCACACGAATCTGCATACTAGCATTACTCAGCTACTGGACTTGCTTCCCTGTCATCACATTTACCTGCTTAAGGTAGTTGGAGAAATTTTCGTTCATCTACGGATTTGCGTGAAAATATGCATGCGGTAACTTATTAGTAATATGCACAGACTAGAGCAAAAAAACTGCATAAAATCGATTTGGTTTCTCGGCGGCATTACAACTCTTTAACTAATTTAATATTTTAATACGTAGTCATATGGAACTTGGCACATAGGTCAAAATAATGCGATTCACTTGTAAGAATTTTACCATAAATCCAAAAAAGACGTTGAATATTATTATCATGTTTGCCGAAAAATATCAAGACAATATGTAAAGTTGAAAATAAGAATTAACTTATGAATTTCGCTTTGGATTTCGAATTCTTCGCCGCACACCCTAGTCTCAACAATACAGTTTCTTAAAACGCGCGTTTTTAGGGCTAGAGTGGCTCCCACTGGGAGGTGCAGATTGAATTGATAGATGTGCACATGAAAATTCGAGTCTGTTAGCTGCGCTGACCGCAGTAAGCCACTCTCAGCAGCCAAAACCGTCAAAGAGTTTAACCCATACTAGTGCGTGCGTGACCGTGAACACCCTGTCCCCTGTGTGCAAGTGAACTCTCCCGGCCACCAAGAGAAAGGTGAAATCAAACGAACTTTTCACATCCTTATTGCTGTTCTCAGTATTTGTGCTTTCTGAATGATGATGTGCTAAATTTTCACTTTTAAAGCGGTAACTTTCGGGGGCGTCGTTAAGGCAAATGCTTAAGTTTTTTAAATATTCAAATCCTTACTAATATGTAAAAATGTACTGGTGTCTGTCTGTTGCTCCATCACACAAAAACTACTGGACCAATTGATTTTAAATTTGGCATGTAGATAGAAAATATATTTGGTCGTAAAATGAGCTTTATTAAAAAGACCCCAGGGCCCCCAAAAGCCCCCCTCCATGGTGGTCCATTCTGAGCATTGGGTTCACTGCAGTGGTTTTATTTTTTGCCTTTTAAGAGTACTTTCACTCAAGCTGGGAGCTGGGACTTTTTTATCGGAAAACTGAATAAATTAAATTTTTAATTCTTTCAATCGATTTTCCTCTACACTTCGTATTTGTCTGAAAATCATGCTATTAGCTGAAAGAACTCACATTTTCCTCTGAAATCATCAAGAGCATACGAAACCTCCCAATTATGAAATTACGTCATGGCGGGAGTCAACATTCAAACATAAAATACGGCAATTCATTCAGAAGGAAACAAAAGAGTATAAAATAAATTTAAACAGAACATTGTATGTGTACCGACACGCTTTGGATTGATGGGGATCGGGTTGGTGTGGTGGTGGCTAGAGTACTCGCCTACCGCACAGGGTTCAAATCCCTGCAGTGGAGGATGTTTTTCAGAGGGAACCTGATTCCTACTTGAGTGCCTTGTGGAGGGCACTTCAAGTACAGTACTCCGTCTGTCGGATGAGACGTTAAACCGTAGTCCCTTTGGCGCCTTTCGTTAAGAGCAGGCTAATGCCGACGCCGAGTTTCCATCCACCCTTACCTATCCCCCATTGCGCAAATGACACCTTAGCCGTCGGTCGTCTCCCCAAATATCCAATCCAACTACTATTGACTGACAGTGGACATCCTAAATTCACCGTAAGAGTAAAAGATTTAAAACGCACTATTCTAAAGCTAGAACTAGAGAAATATGCGCCTGCCAATTGGAGAAAAGAAATAAATTCAAGATGGAGGGACCATTTGACTCTGTCGCAGTTTGGGAAAATAATAAAATGTCAAAGAAAGGATGCCATTCGGCCTGCTATGAGGAAGGCCAAGAGATACTCTGCGGAATGCTTACAACCACTATCGGCGGGTTCTCCTTTTGTTATGACAAGTGGAAGTATACGCGCTCTCTTGTGAAAACTCCCTCTCTAACCCCCAACGCTCCCAGAGCTTAGCACTCAACTCAGGATAGAAAGGCATTAGAGATAGCTGTGAAAGGATGGAAGAGGTAGAATTTGTTTTGAAATCGGAATTCCCTAAAGGGAAATCACCGGGCTCAGATGACACCGGATAAATTTCATAACACGTATCTGAATTTTTCATACCAATTTTAACCCGTGTTTTTAATCACACCCTAGAAAGTGGTTGTCTCACGGCCAGTCAAAAACATTCTGTGATGTCCTCAATCCCAAAGACTTCGACCAAACCCATAGCCAAAAATGTTATGATTTTAGGCCTATTTCTCTGTTAAATACGGATCATAAAATCCTCGCTCACATTAAAAAAAATAGACTTAGAAAAAATAGATGTAGTGAGGAGTCATGATAATATTCTCTAAGTCGCTCTGAAAAATGTCAGTTCTGAATTTATCAAGCAACCTAATCCTAGCTTTTAGCCTCCGAGTCTCTAGGGGCTCCCACCTTAATCCCTTTACAAGTTGTGAGACACTATATGTACGCTCGTAGCGAACGAAGCGGGCTGCTTTCATTTGTATTTTATTAATTTTTTTGGTTAAATATTTATGACCAGGATCCCAAATCCTCACGGCGCATTCGAGGTGTGGCCTAACCAGAGCGAAATAGCATTTCTCTTTGACTTTTTCATCCGAGGACCTTCCTATTATACGCTTGATAAATCCTAGTTACTTTAATTCTGTGCCGCATAATTTTTGTATGTGTAATCCCCACGATATATCAGATGTTAAGGGTAATTCCAAGAAAAACACATGGTGAAGGGGCCAAGAGTAGTCTTAAAAATTAGATTCGGAGTAGATGCTCCTAACCTACACTGGGCATGGACCACATATTGATAATAAACACGTTGTCTTGATATATCTATGCATTGATAAAAAATGATCTCTCATGGATTTCCTTTCAACCTTTAAGTGTATCATAAAATCAAAAAAAAGTTTGATTTTTGAACTGTATGCATGTGGGTGTTGGTAATTAAAACAGTGATGAATCGTAGCTTATACGGTTAGAGCACTCGGCAGGACATCGATGGATCAGGGTTCGATTCCCAGTCCAGGCGAATGATTTTTCCACTGCGAATTTCACACAATTGCTTTTATAGAATAATGTTATTGTTACACGTACGATTTTCGTGCTTTTCCGACGGTCTTCACTATCTTGACCAAAATCAAATCGCGACATGATCAACGTTATTTAAACATCATAAAATAACATAAATTATGATTCCTTTTCCTATACAGAAGCGTATTAAATTCATTTTTTGGAACTTGTGCCAAAGTCGGAAAAAGTCGACGAAAGCCAACTGTTTGTGCCGACAAGTCGACTTTATAAGTCAGAGCGTCCAAACTCGAAAATTGACTATTTTGGAATGATTCCAATCCCTTGCTGAGGATGATGCAAACACGAAAACTTCAAATCTGGAAGGAATTGGAGGAATAACGGACAAGGATGATGGACGACGGTGAATGTTCATGTACACTGTACATTGGACAGGACACTAGTTGGCATTACTAAACAGTGCTTAAACTTCGATTCCGAGTCTCACCTCCTGTTGGTTACATTATCCTTTTCTTCAATATTATCACATTACCACTCAAACATAATCCCAATAATGTCGCCGAGTACGTACTTTTCCTACTTCAAAAATCATTTAAGGGGAATCATCCACGGATAAAATGTAAATATATGTTTTACAACTGTTTTATTCTCTGAAAGGTCTAAAAAGTGGAGCTAAAGGGTTGATGATTATCGTACATCGCAGTGGACACCACGGACTCACGGAAGTAAACTCGGTGGTCATAGGTTAAGGCGTAATTCGGTGGAGGCAGATAATGGCAGTCAACCCCACCCCAGTAGTCCTAATATTTTTAAGGAAAGATATTCCGTAAGTATGCTTAATTTATCTCAATAAAGTCATTAAATTCAAGGGATTAAATAGAATTTTATAGGGAAAGTGGAGAACATTAGCAATAACTCTGCGGTCGCAACTCGCTCTCAAATGGGGTTAAAAAAAGGGGTTTACCCTCACGAACCTGGACCCCGAGACCATCTCTGCCCCCACTAAAAAGAAAACAATTTCATCCACGAACGGAAGGTAGAGAGATTCTTCCCGAAAACCTTGATAAGGCATTCAAAGCGATCCCCAACAAAAGAGTCCATGAAGATTGCAATGATTTTGAGATGTGGTAACCGCTTTGCAATGGAAAATTTCATGAGCACAGATTGTTGACAAGGCGTTTCGCAAGTTCAAAGAATATGTCGGAGGAGTCCGAACATGAAACTATTTGGAAGAAGTTGAAACAGAAGCCAACGTCTAAGAGTTTTCAACGAAAAACTTTGGTGTGCCATCCCTGGCCCACTTCGCGGGTTGATATCAGTACAAAGTCAACTTTTTTTGAGCTTACAGCGATTGTATTGCTAAGGTCCAATCGTGAAACAATTATTTGATAGAGAAAATTTCCTTTGTAAAAATTTCATCGAAGATCAAATTAAAAGTAAGAACAGGAGACCCAGGAAACCTCAAAAACGGCAACGGCTTCGTACCGGTTTACGATACGCAATGAAATTCCTCGCATGAAAAAGTGAAAGAGAGATGTCATACCTATCTCGAGTACGTCTCCATCAATTTGGACCAGCGCAGAACAGTGAAAGAGCAAAATTAAGAAAATAAAAAAGGAAAGCCGTGTGCTTCATTAAAAACTTAAACCCTCGATCGTTACGGCTGGACTATTCAGGTCGGAGTCACCCGAAAGTGTGAGCCGACAACGCTTGGCTGAGATTAATTGCAAAATTCACATCACGCGAATTTCAGAGATTCGGAGGAAATGGAAAAAAAGTGTGAAGCAACAAAGTAAGACAGATACATTTTCGTACTAGTATAAATAACAAAATTCCTACTTTACACACAAACAGCTAATGATCAGAATAAAATATGCACGAGACACTCGAGGAAACTCGATAAACATATCTACCACTTAGCCACTTTCTTCCTTTCCACCATTCCATCGTCCCCCAAGTCTCATTCAATGTCCTTCTTATTTGCAGACCACACTTCATTCGCCTGCCAAGGTGAATAATACTCAAATAATACTGAAAAAATTTAGATTGCCGATTTGAAGAAAAGAATTGATTTCATAGTGATGTGAGGAATTTTTGTCTCCATACGGATAAACGTGAAACTCTGCAAGCGCGTACGCATTCGTAATGACTGGAGAAAAATGGCGAAAAGATTTCCGATTTGAATTCTAGGCATTTCGAAGCAATTCTAACTCGCAGCCTTGTGGAACTTGACATAGATTACAAATAATTAAATAACATACAGATTTTCTCGAAATCGCGAGCAATACGTTTCTTATCATTAGAATTTTTGCTGACAAGCATCAAGGTTTCCAGCCCAGTCAAAGCACGCATTCATAAGATTTCCCATATCTTTCGATTTCTGCGCCTTAAACTCAAGTCATTACAATGCATTACAATGAGGTTGAAAATTTTCAAACACAATTTTTGCATCATTTACAACGCTCTATGATCGGTGATTTTCATCGGATTAACAGATGTAGGTAGGTACTCAAGGTAGTGCGGGCGAAAAATCATTTTACCGAGAAAGCAATGAATTTGGTCTCATTTAAAGAAAAATATATCACCCTTCCATTGACGCCAAAAATTTCACCCCTTACTACATTACTTTCGGAGATAGTTGCCAAAAAATACCAGTCCTTTTACATGGGGAATGTCACGTGTATGCACTCCAGAGAGACATTATTTACAAAATGAGGTATTTCAAACGCTTAATGTCGTAAAAAAACTAACAACGTGAAGTCTGTATGTTTTCTCAACTATATTTGCAAATTAATCATATTGTCACCACAGTAGGTTCTTGGGTATCACAATAAACCTTCCGTTTTGTTTCGAACGCGAGTGTTTTTGTTCGAGTTTCAAACGCACCGCGCGAAAAAAATGAGTCAATTTAAAGACTTATTTAGATATATCAATTTAATTACTTACAATTTCTGTCATGTAAAACTTTATTATTGCACCATTAATAATGCAATATTGTGACCCGTGGTGTGTCAGTACACCGCATATACCTCCTAGTGGTGGGTCGCGGGCAACACTATACTGGCTCTCAAGGCAGTCCTTTCAGAAGGGATCCTAGCTTGAGCAGAATAGGGAAAGCGGGCCTAGGGTATTACTATGCTTTGGTTTCACTTGCGGCATACCGCCGAAAATGTGCCGGTAGTAGCTAGCAGGGAAAGCTGCCAGCTGTACGTGAAGCGGGTACTGCGAAGGCTGGTAACCTTGCATACTCTATTACAACTTACTGCTAAACGTCAAAATGCAAAATGTTGCCTCGTACTGCCGAAGCCACGATGGGCGGCGGAAGCTGAATAAGGTTGGCCCATCAAGATACGGACAGGAAACGAACTGGACTCTCGGTTTGGAATGTGAGAGGAGTGTATGGAAAGGAGCATGAGTTGCTGAATGAAATGAAAGTGAGACGAATGGATGTTTTGTGTGTCTGTGAAACTAAGCGTAAGGGGCGGGATGCTGTTACATTAGATGGCGGTAGTCTCACATTGTGGTCAGGAGTTGAAGATAATGTACACAGCAGTCAAGGTTGAGGACTCATTCTTAATGAGAGAGCTAAGTTGCCAGTAAGGAAGTACGAGTTAGTATCCCCTAGATTGCTCTGGGTTCGCATGAAAGTACATAGGTATTAGGAGAGTTGTGATTGTGGCGGGCTATGCACCAGTGGATGAAGAGAGTGACAGTGTGAAAGATGGGTTTTGGGAAAACTGAGAGAGGTTTTGAATGAATGTGATCCTGGTGAGAGAATAATTTTACTAGGTGACATGAATGGGTGGGTTGGTGTGAGGCGGGATGCATCTGAGAGAGTGGTTGGGCCTTTTGGTGACCATCGAGTGAATGATAACGGTGAAAACTTGGTGAGTGTGTGCTTGGAAAAAGGATTGTTTGTGTCGAATACATGGTTTAGACATAAGAGAATACATATGTATACTTGGAAATGGGGTGATTGTAAAAGCATGATTGATTTTATTGTGTATAATGAGAGATTGAGAGAGTTAGTGTGGGACACGCGAGTGATGAGGAGTACTGAAAGTGGAACAGACCACTATTTGGTACTCTCCAAAGTGAATCTGGGCAGAAAGTGGGTGTCAAGAAAGAAAGAATGTTGCGCGTAAGCAGTTTAGAGTAAAAGTGGAGAGGTTGCTAGACAGCGAGGTAAGTATGCGGTATGGTTGCATGCTTGAGGATACTCTGTCGTTGGAGCAGAGAGAATGGGACGAGCATATCAGAAACGAGAACGTGAATGATGCGTGGGAGTGTTTAAAAGGAGTGATTGTGGAATGTGCTGAAAGTGTATGTGGAAAAGGAGTGGTAGGAAGAACGAAAGGTGATGCTTGGTGGAATGAAGAAGTGAAAATTGCAGTCAGAGAAAAGAAAGAGGCGTACAAGGATATGATAGCTGCCAAATCTCAGGAAGAGCGTACTAAGGCATGTGAGATTTACAGAAAGAAAAAGAATGAATGCAAAATCGCTGTGACAGAGAACACGGAAAGAATGCGTGCGGATGAAGCTAACACAATGCAGAGTGATTTTGAAGGTAATAAAAAGCTGTTTTGGAAGTGGGTAAAAAGGGCTAAGATTGGTGAAGGTAGGGGAATGAATGCGGAAAAGGACAAAAGTGGAGAGATCATGTGGGACGAGAGAAATATTAGGGACTGCTGGAGGGAGTGTTTTGTAGAATTGTACAATAATATTGCAGGAGTTGAGGATGAGCCTTGTGAAGTGGTATGTGAGAATGTGATGATGGAAAAGGATATCAGTGAGGAGGAGTTCACAACGGCTGTGTGAATATTGAAAAATGGGAAGGCTGCAGGCATAGATGGGATATCCATTGAAATGTTGAAGTGTGGGTGTAAATGACTAATTTGTAGGAAGCGTGAACTATACAATTTATGCTTACAGGTTTCCGTTGTTCCAGCGGATTGGAAAAATGCTATCATCGTTCCGTTGTACAAAGGGAAGGGAGGAAAGACCGAATGTAATAATTATCGGGCGATTAGTTTATTGAGTATCCCGGGAAAAGTGTTCAGTAAAATATTAATGGAAAGAGTGAGGAATATTACTTCCGACAAAATATGGGGTGTGCAGTGTGGGTTTATGCCTGGGAGAGGATGTGACCAACTTTTCCCGCTTCAGCCAGTTATAGAAAAATGTATGGGCGTCCGAAAGAAAGTGTATTTGTTGATTTAGAGAAGGCCTATGATAGGGTAAATAGAAAGAAGTTGTGGAAGGTTTTGAGAGACTGTGGAGTGAATGGGCAGTTATTGAATGTTGTGATGGCGACGTATGACAATAGTAAGGCAAGTGTAAGAGTTAACGGGGTTCTGAGTGATTGGTTTGTAATAAATCGGGGTGTAAAGCAAGGATGAGTAATGTCTCCATGGCTGTTTAATGTATTTATGGATGTGTTAGAGACGCATATAGTGAAAACGACGGTGTTTTGATTGGAAATGTAAACGTGCGAGTTCTACTATATGCGGATGATGCTGTTTTGATCTCAGACAGTCAACAGGGATTACAGAAGCTCCTAGATAAGTTTTGTGAATCAACGGAGAGAATGGAATTGAGGGTAAATGCGTGCAAGACTAAAATAGTAGTTTTCGATAAGGAGAATGGGGAGAATAACTGTATGATGAGGGCGAATGGTGAAGTAATTGAGCAGGTGGATGATTTTGTGTACTTGGGTAAGATGTATGCAAAAGATGGAAGAATAGATGAGGAGATAAAGAGACGTGCGAATGCTGGAAGGAAAGTGGTAGGTAGCATGTGGAGCATATCAAGGAATGAGTGCCTGTCTAAGGAAACAAAAATTACCGGGTACAAGTGTACTTCTTCCCACTTTGCTATATGGTAGTGATATATAGATACATCAGGATAGACATAAGAGCAGGCTAAACGCCGTGGGTATGAGTTATCTGCGGAGTAATTGCGGCAAAAGTAGGATGAATAGGGTCAGGAATGAGTGGGTCATGAATGAATGTTGGTTAAATGCTCCAGTAATGAACGTGTATGAAAGGAGTGTGCTTCGTTGGTTTGGCCATGTTGAGAGAATGGATGAGAGTCGAATAACGAAACAGATATATGAGAGTAGAATTAGAGTGATATATTAGATTAGAAACAGATATATGAGAATAGAGAGAGAGAATAGAAAAAAAATAGAGAGAGTAAAAAACAGAAAAGAGAGTAGAAAGTAGAAAGTAAAAAGAAAGAGGTGTGAGAGGTAGAGGTAGGCCGAGAAAGTTGTGGTTGAATGTGGTTGAGGAAATTCTTAGGAGGAGGAATATTAGGAGTATTAAAAATAGGAGGGCGTGTATGAAACAGTGTATGGGAGTAAAAGAGGCGAAAGAGGTTTGCAAGGATAGGTCAGTATGGAGGAAATTATTGAAGCAGAGTTAGGTGTACAAATATGCATTTAAGAGTGAAACTTAGTGGCTGTGCCTACCCCGGAAGGGAACGGCGTGCTGGGTATGTATGTAATAATGAAATATTTATTGCGCATGTCCTACAGCTGGTGAAATTAAAACTAATAATTCCAATATGATCTCTATTATGATTAGGGAACTATTTCACTCGTACTACCTGAAGTGAAATGTGGCCCTAGATATGTTTTTCGACTTGAATGAAAAATTGCGAAAAATGTACTCTCAATGACGCAACGATTTCCGCTGAGACCGGGGGATTAGAATGGCGGAGGTGAAGAAGAAGACGAAAAGTGGGGATGATGGTCCATTGCTCTCAGATGCGAACGTCAGTCTTATCCTCTTATCGTCAATATACACGCTCGATTACTCGGCACACCCACCGCAGAAGCGAGTGTGCACCGCACATTCCCTTTCCCTTCTGTGCTGAAATAACGCCTCCCACTCATTACTTCGGGCGCTCAATCACTCAGTCCGCCTCCGGTGGGAGGGAAGGGCGGATAGGGGAGGGGAGGGGAATCCACTCCCCCACTCCTCCCGTCTCCTGACGAAATGGAACGCGCCCCCTCCCTACACCCCGCCCCCTGTCCCACCCATCTCCCTTCCCGTGGGGCCGTGCGTCTTTCGCGTTCCTCGCGTGCCGCCCAATAATATTAAAATCCTTTGTTAGCGCTAAGCACGCACTCCTCAGACACTAAATCTGCCAGCGACGGACAATACAATTAAGTTATTGTTCGCACGAGAGGTGATAACTTATATATATGTATGTATGTATAAGCGAGGCTGGGATAGGAATGCCCCAGGCCACGCGTCCAAATCCACGTAAATATGTATTTACGCGGCGAGACTCTGCAGGGGTATCGGGGCGCCAGTGAGATGTGCGTATGGCGGGTGGTGAAAGCGCGCCGGAGACGTGAAGGAGGAGGGGAATGTAAATAAGGCTCGTAAAATGTAAATATTCTTACGAAAGGGAGTGGAATTTGTAAATGATAAAATATTAAAACTAACCATTTTCCACGGCAATAAAATTTACTTTTTATTTAATCTTCAGCAAATTTTATTACTGAGATAAATAGCACGTTTTGTTCTGTCATCATGTAAGAAAGACATTGCAGAGGGAGAGGGTGAACTAGTTAAGGCTACTCAAGAGGCTTCAGCTTCAATAATTCCAGAAATTCGAAAATAAACTTGAATTGAGCAGCTTTAAAGCACGTTTTATATACTGATGTTCTAAAAAAATAGGGTTTCCCGGCGTATATCACTATAATTTACCCTTCAAATTGGATATTTAACGTTGTTCTGGTTACAGCAGAAATACTTCAATTTGAACGGGAAAGCATAAATACGCTTCATATTAAAACTATTCATAAGAAGAGAAAAATTCTGCTAAATCGAATGAAAATAAGGAATCTTGACACTTAATTATTAAGTTAACAGCGAGTTATCAGCTGGATCGAAGTCAGAATGCGGCAGTCCCATACGAATGGCGCTGCAGTCGGCACTTACACCGGAAAATCTACATCTACATCCTGCCCTGCGAGCCGCCGCATGGGCGTATGGCGGGAGTTGTTAGGACACCAGCTGAGTACAAGTGTAAGGAATAAGATTTTGGGAGGTGAAATGGTGGCATGTACGACGGGAGTGTATTTAGTGGAGCTCAGTTTTTAATCATAATCTGTTCTGTATTCCTCAAGCAAACTAAGCCTTACGCATAGTCTCCGAGTCTCTAGGGGCTCCCACCTTAATCCCTCTCGAAGCTGAAAAACACTATATGTTCCCTCGTAGCAGTTTTTAACGAAGCGCACAGCCTTCCTTCGTACTTGATACATTTTTTGGTTTAATCTTGATGACCAGCGCCCCAAATGCTCGCGGCTCATTCCAGGTGTAGCCTAACCGGAACAAATTAGCATCTCTCTTTTACTTTTTCATCCTAAAACCTTCCTATTTTACGCTTAACAAAACCAAGTTGCTTGAATGCTGCGCCACATATGTTCTGTATGTGTAATCCCAACGATATATCAGAAGTTAAAATAATTCCAAGATATTTACCTCCATCTGAAGATGTTATGTTTACTCCAATCACAGGGTAGGTAAGGCATTTGCGTGGTGACTTTCGCAGGAAGTCAACTGTGGTGCATTTACTAAGAAATAGTTCCAGCCTCCACTCCTCGCACCGCGAATGAACGATGTTAAGGTCCGATGACAAAACTTCCAAGTGCGCGCCTTCGCTTATTTCACGATAGATGACTGTATCGTCCGCAAATAACCTTAACCTTAATTTACTGCTAACTCTAGAACTTAAGTCATTTATATAAATAATGAATAAAAATGGCCGATCACTCTTTCTTGTGGAACATCGGATGTAACTTCAACCATATCAGAGCTGAAACCATAAATAACAACTATTTGTTTTCTATCACTGTGGAAGTCCCTTTTTCAATTCACTATCTTTTATTAATTCCGCATGAATGCAATTTATATACGAGTCTTTTGCGAGGAACCTTGTCGAATGCCTTCTTGAAATCAAGGAATATCGCGTCGACTCCCATTTATATTCTCCTGATTACAGGACGTCATGAAGGAAGAGCGCAAGCTGTGTTTCGCAAGACGCGCTGGCTGATATGTACGTAGTTACGATTATCTAGGAAAGTCATGATATTGCGAACGATAATGTGTTTGAGGATCTTGCATAAAATAATATTAACGATATAGGCCGGCATTTTCCTGCGTCATTTCTGCTTATTTTTTAAATATATGTGTGACGTTGGCTATTTTCCAGTCTTGGGGCACCTTGTCTTCGGATAATGATTTGCTAGATAATATTTCTAAGAATGGTACAACCCGTACTCCTTGAGCACGCGTTCAGGAATTCCTTCTGCACCTGGGGACTTGTTACAGTTAATCGAACGCAGTTGCTCAGTAATTCCGTCACGCTGAATAGTATTATCAGCCATTGACTCGTCAAAGTCAGGAATGTCTTAATTACGCATTGAGTCATCCTTAGTGTATTTACTTTCGAAGCACTGGTTTAATAAGTCGTCTTTGTCGATGCTGTTGGTGACCATTTTGCCATTTTTTTATCCAATAAAGACTCTACAGTCGAAGATTCGCCCTCGAGCTATCTCTCGTGAGACCAGAATGATTTGTGGTTATTATCATCTTCAGTCATCGGTGCTGTGTTTTCGAATACCACTGAATGACCTACTCTCTAGCCTAAACAATACCTACAATGCTATGAGCGCCTCCGGAAATCCATGTCATGAGCCTTTAAGTACGCCAATATCTTAAATCATAGAGGAACGAAAAAGTTAAAAAGTAGTCAATCTTATTGTTGTCAATTGTATGCAATCTAGTTTCAGTACCACATGGTTAAGATCAAATACCGTGTCTCCAATTTTAACTGGCCATCGAAAGCCTGGACGAAAAGATCAAAGACTAATGGGGTCAGTAAAAGCACACTCGTTGGATACTTGACATATTTTTTGCCCAGTTCATTTTTACTTTCAATGGGTGACCCATTTCATTAGCAAAAACGGGATTTTTCAAACATTTGTGTTTTTTTTTACCCCCACACGATCCAAGTTTCGCTTTCACGAAATACGTCGGTCCTCACTGAGCTCTTCACAAGCTTCTTCTTCTTCTTCTTCTTGCCTTGAAACCCTTGCCACCTGCAATCATCTCTCTCTCTTGTTAGTAAAATGTTCATGTTCGAAAAATAAATTGAGTTACAAATACCCACCACCCAACAGAAGCGTTTTTTGAAGGTTTGTAAGTAGCAGAAGAAGAAATTCAAAGTACAGTCATTGCTCTACAACAAAAATTTACATCTTTGTACACCGTTAACAGAGTATTCAAAAGATCCACGACGGTATCGAGAAAGTGTGAAGTGGATCGCAACATATCCACTCCTCCGCGTGGTGGTGACGTTATTACTGTGAATCCACCGCGGAGCTCCGCGATCATTGGCTTAGAAAGCAGAGTCCTAAATGCTCCCTTGACAATTAGATTCTCTAGGTAACTCTTGAAGGCAAAAGAGAGGGAAAAGCCCCCAGAGGAAGACCAAGGAATACATATATGGACCGAATGAAGAGGAAAGTACATGGGGAGAGACACCAGGAGGAAAGGGATCTAGCATTAAATAGTGAAGGGTGGAGGGAGGGCTGCAGTCAACAAATCCTAGGATTGAACGACCAATAAATGGATGAGGTAACACTCCAAAAATTGGAGTAAAAGCCGTACAATTTTGCTTAAGTTTTCCTCTACTTTCAACGGCTATAACTCTCGTACGAGTAGAGCCTCAAACTTAAGTTTTTGACTCTATGCTGTACTTCTGCTTATCTTTCAAGACCGTGAGTTAGATATGTTTAGCAGCCCACCCGAAAGGAGAAAATTTAGTCTAAAAAGGGTTGAATTAGGGCGCCAAGGTTAGTAAATTAGGGTTCCTTAGTTTTCACAACAATTTGTGAACATAATTGTTATTGAAATCATTTTATAATGCTGAAAATACCCTTCAACTCTAAAAATATAACCGTGAATTAATATGAATCTCTTAGGATAACATCAGCAATGTGATCATCTCGTAATCAGTTATGAACAATGAGAATACTTTTTTGGAAACGATATTGACCAAACAACTATCCATTTACCAATTATCATTATAGTTTATTAATTCTTTTGCATGGATTCCTCACTTCATAGCAGAGCAATGTAAAAGTTATACTTAAAACATTTGAAACACAAAGGAAGTAAATCCTTGCAACGTCCCAATATGCTACCATTCGTTACATCCTCCAGCATTTCTTTTACTCTGGAAAGGCTCCTTAAAGGACGGATTGCATTTGCAGTGGTAGAAGAGTAACGAAAATTATCAGAGGGACTGCAAACAGTTCAGAGTATCAGAGCAGTAAATGACACGGCTGAAATAGGGGGTTGTTTTGATCATAAAGTCCCTTATGGGTTTTACCTTAACCGAAGATGAACAGAAAAGGCAATAATTGTCAACAGTTCGAACTTAGCGTACAAAATAATTATGAGAAAAATTCTGTCGAAAGGTCCATTTGCCACATTTGGTCATTATGGTCATCGCCAAATACTAATGTTCATACTGCAAAAAAATACCCAGCATTTTTTTTTCACTGAGAGTATTTTCATAACTGTTCCCCTGCTCCACGTGCATGCCTACCGTGATTAACTCTAAAAGCTTGCTATTAACCCTCCCGTTGGATAAAGACTTAATCGGTGTCACAAGACAGCTGGAACCCTGAGAAATCACAAAGTGTGTAAAACACTCACCCAGTCGGGCAACATTTCGCTGGAAGTTATGCAAATATGTATTCAAGAAAAGAATATCGCTACTCCTCTTTATCATTTGAAATGGATGCGCGAACCCTTTTACGACCGAGTGCAAATTTTTTTCCCATTATATATTTTTCTGAACTGGAGCATAGAATCGAATCAGTAGGTAAACATTTCTTCAAGATCAAATTTCGAATAATCACCTCAAGGCTTCACGACTAACGCTAGGCTTTGGCGGTAGACGAGCGTTCTGATCGAATTTCGTTGAAATAAGTTCATCGGAATCCTTCGATTTCAATTTTATCACCGTTTATCAAATAAGGTGTTCCAGTATCGACGATTATCGATGAGTTTAAATATTCAATGACAATCGATGTTTGGTGCAGAATATCTCGTTTGTCATTTTGGCATGGGCCTATTAGGTAAACATTGAGCTGGATCAAACTTATTTGAGAATGTCAAGGCTTATTTTATACAGAGAGGAGCATAATCAGCACTGCACCGCATGGACATACACCCTGCTTCTATTTCAAAGAGGCAGTAGCTAAATCACATTCCACCTACTTTAAGGACACCACTCCGAGTGGATTTGGCAAATATTCAATTATTTTATTTTGGCATTTTTTACTCCCTCACATTGGTTCCAATCGACTCATTGACAAAGATAATTCGCATCGATTCATCGCCACCGATGTTCGAATATATTCATCGTCCTTAACGCGGTTCATCTCATCGCGGAGGCTGAACTCGTCGTCGATGATTCCGATGATCCACTCATCGCACAAGCCAAACTTACGCCCTCATCATTCGGATGCATGGCCACCGTCGCTTCATGCAACCCCTCCTACCAACTAAAAATCACAGAGGTGGCATGTATATGGCTCTTTCAGGCCTTCAATATCCCGTGCTTGAATCGAGCAAAGCCCCACATCCATTCCCTCCCCTATTTACCCCTCACTCCCAAACCTCTCCCCTTCCACCAAACCCTTCTCTCACCCCGTCCCCTTACCTCCGTCTCTCGCCAGTTTATTTCCTTCCTCCCAGTGACAAAGGTTACAGCCGGCAACTACAATATCGGATATATTAATTTGTATATTTTTTTGTATTCCTTTCAATTCCATTGGTTGAGTTGTGGCACTTTATATTCATATAATCACGAGTGAGATATATTTTGTGTACCGACTGAAAACTCCGCCTCTACAGTAGCAACATACTCTCAAAGCACAGATAAAAAGAAACGAGTATTTTGAATACTTTGATGAACGATATATTTTAGAAGAAGTCAAGGGCGTAACAATCTCATACACAAAAGAAACTTGCAGGGAATTTATAAAATTTCTTTATTTTGTGAATGTTATCATTTCGAGAGTAAACATTCCAATTATGATTTACGGCTGGAGAATATGCAACAAAATTGTACGCACTGATCGTTTCCTTGTGACGTGGACAGTATTGGAGGTATCCAATTGGACCATATCCCGCACAAAATAATGGTTTTAAAATGTAACCACATATAAATTTGTGCGACCTTGTAAGGAATTACATGGTCACAAAATTCGGAAAAACAATCACACGTCGCCGACAATGGAATATGAGGGAAAATCGATGTCAAATCATGCGAGAAGTTGTGCGACTGGGTTGATTGCAAGCATTTGGCCCAAGACTATACAAATGGGCAAAAATGACGAAATATTCTCTCTTGACAAAAACATATACACTCGTAAAGGTTAAGAAAAAATGTTCAAGATATGAATCGATCAATATAAGATCTATTTTTGGAGAAACGTTTAAATACCACCGAGGGAAGAAAAAGGAATTCATGGAGAGAGAGAGAGATGGTCCATAATGAGCAAGCATAGAACTCCAGAATCCAGGACGCAAAGAAAGCCATTCCTGGAGCGTTGCACGGAATAGAGGCACTGCATCCTAATAGAGGGCTCTAGCACGGAAATTTCCGCGGCGACAGACACACAGAGCGAGAGCAGAGTTAACCACAATCACGAGTAGAAAATGTCAGCTGCGGGCGATGGTGGCGCCGCCTCTAACGCCGACGGTCGCTTCAGTAGACCATGTACGCAATGAACGTGTAAGGTGGCGTTGCGGTCGCAATTCTATTTTTTATATCGTAGCTTTCCTTCTTACGAGGGAAGTACTCGACATCCGAGGTTAAGCAACCCATCGTGCTTCATTTTGGTGCGTCGGTAGTTGATGATCATCGACCCGATAAGGCAAAGAGAGGCGACGCACCTCTCGCATTATTTCGAGAGAAACGCAAATAAAATTCCTAAGTACGTCGGGGCAAATATACCCAATGTCATTCACATTATTCCGCGAGTGCCATAGTGGCCTTCGTGGTTGGTATTGGATACTTGACAGGCAGACAAGGAATCCAATGATTTTCGCATAATTTTAAAGAAAAATATCTAATCTTTCCAAAACTACTAAAATGTTTCCACTTATCTCAATACAATTCTAGATATTCCTCAGAATATAGAAGACGTTTTCCAATGCGATTGCTCTCCCGAAGATTTTAGTTTAAAAATGAGCTGTACATAAGGCCTAGATCTCGTCGTAAAATTAAAAGTATCCAATAGGTACGATTTTTCATCTTTAAAAATAAATCATTTACCGATTTTAATAATTTTTACAGAAATTCAAACTAAACTTCCGTGGTGAGGGCATTTTCTCCGAAAGACTCGAAGAGAAGATTTGAGCTAAAGAGACATTTATTTGATTATTGAGAATTTTAGCCAACAAAATAATATTATTGCGCCTATAGCATTAAAACAATTAGATTATTCATTGTATAGCTGGAGAAATTAAAAAAAATTAATTTCAACTATGGTGCCTGTTATGACGAGGGTTAAAATGCTGCTCACGCCACTTCGCTAAACTACTTGAGAAAGCCATTTCACCGGGAATTTTCACTTTTTGTGTTGTGATTTTCTTCCCTTCTCATCTTCATTTTTATTTGTCACTTTGTTTTCCTTTGTTTGTTCCCTTGTTTCATTTATCTCTTCGATTTCATATTGTTTCTTTGAATTCCTCCTTTTCTTTATTATTATAACCATTATATCTATGTTCGTTTACACATATTGCTCTCTTTTGCTGAGCCAAGTTCTTTTTTGTTCTTTTTTGTAACGGTTTTTGCTCCAAGGGTGATGCCCAGAGCATAATAAATATAGATTCTATTCTATCCTCTGTGAGCCGTGCGTGTTTCGCAGAAAGAGCGCGGCTACAATCCGCCGGTTTCCATGGCAGCCGCCACCGAGTGACCCCACTCCACCAGCTGCCCCACCCACCCCTCCTCGTCCCAGCGGGTGGCGCTCTTGGCCATCGATCCACGGATGCGGGGGGAGTGGCGGCGCCAAGTGGTGACTTGCTCACGCGACCCCCCGCACCGCACCGCACCGCACCGCATTCCGTCCACACCCCGTCATAGGAGAGGCGCAAGAGGTACCACGGGTCAATAATTGAGAGCGTGCGGGTCCAGCCCCTGGGACTCGCCTTCCCGCCCCCCCTTGAAACCTGGAGATGAACGCGCCCGCCGATTGGTCGCTGAAAGAGGCAGGGAGGGGCGTCTCCTAACTGAACGCGGAAAAGGGCGGTGGAACGATTACAATACAAAAACAATGATACACTTTCGGATAGTGAAATCGCCACCAAAGCTATCCATACTTACCCATGTGCTGGCCTTATAATGCCACGTGTTTTCCCTTCGCCTCGCGCTAATGACCGGCTACTTCATAACTCCGACAGGGTAATTATGTTAAACCTTAATCACACGATACTTGATCTTGTACAAGTCCGAGGATGCTGGCGAGTACTGGATTTCTAGTACGAAACCTAGCATGCTTGAAATCTTCCTAGGAGCTATCACACGAGACTTGAACTTGCACAAGGTCTGTTTGGTAGATCTTAGATCTAGTACAGTCGCGGAAGTAGTTTGATGAGCGAAATGGATGATTTCCAATCCATTGGATCCGCAATATCTTTTAAAGCCTTTGCCCTCACGGCCTTATTATGGTATGCAGGTGATTTGTTGTCATAAAGGCATGAGTGCCTACCATAATTATCGATTAGAACATTCAATAGCCTCAGGTACCCAAGTCATTGTGTATTGGTGTGAGATTTGAGTTGTTTATTTGATCGCGGCAATTGTAATTGTCACGAGAGACTATGGAGGCGCTGACATCAAAAATTGACGACCCCATTGCAAAGAGGAAAGGTGATTGGTCGGCGGCTACTTGGTCCTACTAGGAGCAAGTATCAAACTAGTACTGCACCAATTACGAAAACAAGGATACCAGCTAGTATGCTAGCGATCATGCAAGATTTCCAGTATGCTTGGTCTGTATCACACGATACTTGACCTTCAACAAGTCCTAGTACGCTAGCTAGCATCCTCGGACTTGTACAAGGTCAAATGTCGTGTGATTCAGGCTTTAGGTGACTCTACGGATCCGAATGAATGAATGATATGTTAGGCCGTAAGGGATTGTTTCGAATATTTATTTCATAACTCGCTGCCATCTACCTACCATGGCAACTCTCGCCACCACTTCATAATCTTTCCCTTCAGCCATTCCTTTATTCTTCCGTCACACGGCGCTCCAATTACAGGCGCGTAGCCATAGACTTTAATGTCGGGGGGGTTTCCAGAAAAAAAAAAAAAAGATGTTTTGATGGATGCCTACTCACCAGGGGCTAGTTAAATATGCCTCGTTACAATAATAAGATGAATGGTAAGAACTTCCCAACGAATAGAAACAAGAAAGAAAAGGAAAAGGCGCAGAAATACGAGATACTAAATTGCTCTCTTATATAAAAGAAACTGCGATAAATGATATGACGAGAATCGAGAATGACGAGAATGACGAAATGATAAATTTGATTAACGAGATCCAGAGCTTGTAGAAGAGGGATGAGAGAAGTTCAATAAAGGTGAGTACCGACTCGTACCGCTCAACCCAACGAGTGGCACCATGTTTCTTCAAGCTAGTGGCTGTAGTTCGAGGCTTCAACTCTCCTATCGCCTTATGCAATACATTGCTTCTCTTATGATACCTGATGAAGTCGTAGACAGACGCCACAGCAGCCATGAAATCCGTCATGGCTGGAAAACTACATGCATCAAAAACTGCAAGATTGAAGCTGTGAGAACTGCAGTGAATATAAATTGCAAGAAGGTTCTTAGCTCGGATGTGAGATAGTACGCCCTGAAAGCCAGAGCTCATTTAATTAACATATTCTTAGCCCTGCCCAAACATGTATTTCATGTCTATGCCCATGCTGATTAGATTATTGATGGTGGCATCAGCCAATGCTATTCATCTTAAATCAGTTAAGGGAACAAAAATTATGAATCTTGTGAGCCACCCAGATGAAGCATTAAGCTCACCTCGTAATTCCAATTTCTTTTTGAAAAAACTTCGCTGTCTCAGTTACAACATCCCAAGAGAGAGGCGTGCCTTCGGCTCGTCGTTGGGTAAACCAATGAAGCAAAGCGGGGTCTACCTCTTCGTATTAAGGTATTTTGAATGATTAGCGCTTTCAAAGTCCCGCAGAAAGGTCACAATTCCCAGTATACTCCATGAATTTGAATTTACACTTTTGAATGTCGCGTACCCTTTAAATTTCAATGCCACAATCTATAGATAGTTTTATCTCCGGTGCCAATTTGTCGCGTCTGTCAATTCATTCAAGTGTGTTTCACTGTCAGCATTATTTTCTTGTGTTTATCGGCTATGATATCCATCTACGGGTTGGCAACTTAGTCATAGGCCAAATGAAATAACAATGGCATATGAATGAGACACCACTATGGATACGATGGGACCAGGGAAGAGAGTTCTCTTCCGATCCTCGATTATCACTTTGAGTTTTTCTTCGTTGCCGCTCCCAGCTTTGTTGAGCTGTCTTCGGCTGTTTTCAGGTTTGGTGGTTTCTGGTTCGATTGTTCATGTTTTTATGTATGGCGACTCAAGCTAAAGTGGGTTTTCGGGATTATGGGATGGGTATGTGGGAGGGGAGAAGGGCGATTTTTGGGGGTTTGTGGTGAAACGGAGAATTTTCATCGTAGTCCCAGATGTTTGTGATCGGTCTGTTGTTTGTGTTCTGGAGGCTGTCTTTGAATTTTAGTAGGTCGGTTTTAATGGTTTGCAGAATGGGTGTGATGTTGTAGACCTTTCTGAGATCTTTGTTTCGGATGAACCAGGGGGCATTTACAATTTTCCGGATTATTTTGATTTCTGTGGTTTGTATTTTGTTGAGGTGGGTTTTAACTGCATGTGACCAGGATGGCGAGGCGTAACTGAGGATGGGACGTATCATGGTTTTGTAGAGGAGGATTTTGGTCTTTAGTGCCATGTGAGAATTTGGGTTTAGGATTGGTTGTAATGAGGTGGCTGCTGCTCTTTCTATGTCGGTAGATTTTTTGATGTGGGACCTCCATCGTAGTCCTTTGTCCAGGGTTACTCCAAGGAATTTTGCCTCTTGTTTTTTTGGGATGATGGTATTTCCCAAGATTATCGGGGGTCCTTCATGTACCTTCCGGCGTCGGGAGAAGACCACGTTGATACATTTTGTGGGGTTTACAGATAGTTTCCAGTTATTGAACCAGACTTGGAGTTTGGTTAGCTGTTGCTGGAGCGTATTTGCCGTTACGGTCGGGTTTGAACCTTGAGCCAGGAGGGTAGTGTCATCTACGTAGAGGTATAGGTGGGTTTGAGGAGAGGCAGGCATGTCATTGATGAAGATGTTGAACAGGGTTGGCGATAGAATTGCGCCTTGTGGGACGTCAGAGGTGACTGGTTTAAAGGTGGATGATTGGGAGGGTAGGTTAACGAAAAAGGTTCGGTCGGCGACGAAGGATTGAAGGATTTTGCTGAAGTATGTGGGAAGAGGGAGGCTTTGGAGTTTAAGGACGAGGCCCGTGGTCCAAACCCGAACGAAGGCTGCCTCAAGGTCTAGGAAAGCGGCGTTGGTGATCCAGCGATTGCTGAACCCGGTGATGATCTGCTCTGTGAGGCGGAGGATTTGGTGAGTGGTCGAGGTTCTTTCTCTGAAGCCTGTTTGTTCTGGTCGGATGATGTCGTGGTCTTGGAGAACTGGGATGAGCCTGCGATGTATAGTTGCCTCAAATAGCTTCGAGAGCGTGTTGAGGAGACTGATAGGGCGGTATGACGTTACTTGATTTGGTGGTTTCAGTGGTTTGGGAAGAAGGATGATTTTGGCAAGTTTCCAGGGAGTGGGAAAGTAGGACAGGTGCAGTAATGAGTTGAGGAGGCGGGTGATGGCTTTCAGGGTGATGTGAGGGAGATGTTTGAGAAGTTTGTTGGTGATCCGGTCTGGGCCAGGTGCAGATTTCCTCTTCAGTGTGCGAATGATGGAGTGGAGTTCGGGGGATGTTACAGGTTCAGGCTTGCTGACGGGGCTCCATTTCAGACTCAGCCATGCGGCTACGGCTTCTTCTTCCAGGATGAAGTGATTTGTGTTTGAGAAACGCTGTTCCAGCATGTCTGCGAAAGCTTCACTTTCCTCCTCATCGGTGGAGAGGATTTTTTCAGGGGTAATTAGCGGCGGGATATTTTGAGCTGGGCTTTTTAGGCTTCGGGCCATCTTCCATACGGAGCCGTCCTCCGTTGCCAGTTTCCTGACAGTGTTATCCCACCTCTCTTGTCTGTACTTTCGCAGAAGCCGTTGAACTTTGTTTCTAAGGGCATTAAAAAGGCTCCTGTCCTCTCGGCGCAGGGTGCGCTGCCAGGTTTTCCTTGCGTGGTTCCGGCTTGCGATGGCTGTAAGGATGTGGTCTGGAATTGCTGCAGGTTGGGTTGTGTGTGGTGGGGTGAAAGAGGCGGCTTTTACGGATGCTTGGATGACTGTGGTGATCCGGTCGATGAATTTGTCGGCAGCCGCCTTGGTGTCGACTGGCAGATGCAGGAGTAGAGCTGAGCTGTCGCCAACCAATGTGGTGATTTTTTTGTAGTTAATGATGATCTTCGGGGGACATAGGTTAATATGCGTGGAGAGGTCTAAGGAGTACAGGAGCGGGTAGTGGTCGGATGCAGCGGAGTGGATGACGGATGGTGGGAGTAGGTGTTGGAGGTTTCGGGTTATGGCGTAATCAAGGATATCGTTTGAGGTGGGGTGTTCATGGCATATGTGTTTCGGCTCGTTCGGGGAAAGAATGGTTGATGAGGTTAATGGAAGTAGTTTTTGAAGAGAATTTCCGGATGGATTTGTTGTCCTGCATCCCCAAACGATGTTTTTCGCGTTTAGGTAGCCTCCTGAGAGGACTCGTCTTCGGAGAATGTCCTTTATTGCAGCCGAGTCTTGATTTAGTTTGGCTGTTGGTGGGAGGTAAAGGGACCACAGATCCAGGGGTCCCGTTTCTGTTGGAAGTTGAACTCCCACGGCCTCCAGGAGTTTACAGTTGGGGGGTTTTTAGTCGTCGAGTTGCGAGGGATGGTTTGGATAAAATGAGGACTCCACCTCCTGGGCGGTCAGTGCGGTCATGACGGAATTTGGTGTAGCCGGGAATGTACAGTTTCTTTTCAGAGGTGAACCAGGTTCCTTGGATTAGTGCTATGTCGACTTTATGGTTTTGAAGGTGATGGAGTAGTTCCTCCCTCTTTGGGATGATGCTTGCAATATTCCATTGGAGTATTCTTAAGGAGATTTTCGGCGGTTAATCTCCATCGATAAATAGCAGGACGGCGGATATTATTTCTTCGACGCTGATGTCTAATTTGGAATCTGTGTGGAGGATGTTAACAATTTTCTCGCTAAGTTAGAGAGCCATTTCTTAAGTTTGCATTTGAGGGATGGTGTGAGGAATGATGTGGGAGGTGTGGGCGATGGTGTGGGTAGGTCGAAGGGAGGAGGATGAAGAGTGGAAGGATGCGGAGCGGAGGGATGGGGAGCGAAAAGGTGTGAATTCAGATTTGGGAAGTTTTTGGATTGATGTGACTGAGTGCAGCTGGGTTCACACGACGGAAAACGTCGTGGAAGAGGAAAAGCTAATCAAAGACCGGCAGTGAGGAGCCGAGGAATTTGACTTTATGAGAGCGAAATGTGACGTAAAAGCATAGCAGAAAGAAAGAAACAAAATAAATGAAGCGGGAAATAAACAAAGCGAGAATCAAAGGAAAACGCTGCTGCGCCACAGCGCTCGGACGTACGACAGAACTAAAAACTAAAAGACTCGATCCATAGCGAATAATATTTTACTATTCCACACATTCATGTCACGGAAGTAGTAGATTGCTCGAGCGAACTTTTAAGCGAAATATGAAATTATAAAGGTGAAGAGAAATAAAGCGTGTTTGATGTTCTTGTGCTATAATACACTCTCTCTCTCCCCTTTCTTTTCTTTTCTTTTCTCCTCTATTTATCTCCTTTTCCCTTCATCTCCTCCTCTCTTATTTTCTCATTATCCTCGCCGTCGAAAAATTTCGGGGGGGGGGATTTTCCACCCCCAAATCCCTCCCCCCCCTGGCAACGCGCCTGTCCAAACACTCATCTGCAGTTCTTCGATTCCCCTCGAATTCTTTGGTTTGGTTTTCTTTCCAAACTTCAACTTTCGTTTTTTTTATTTTCTTTTCATTTTTTCCATTGCCTTAAACGGATATCCATAAGATATCATTAAGTCTGTCTTTCCATGATAGAGCTTCCTTCGTTCCATATTTTTCACACTGTTTCTCCAGTGCACCTACCATTTATTGCAAACACTTGCCTGACTCGCTAACTAACACAAGGTCATCTGCAAATCATATTCACCAGGGCTTTCACCAGATTGCATCTCTTACCCGCGCTTCTCCAGTAACTTCTTTCGAGTAAAACAATAGCAAAAAGGGGCACTTTTGACTCACTCCACGCCCAATCATGGCCGTATCCCGATTCGCCGTCGGCATCTCTCACCTGCGCCGTATAGCTCACGTATGGATCTCCAATGAGACGCCTGTCTCTCCAATCAACCCTTAATCTCTTCTGTATATGCATTACTCCCGTTAAATCCACTTCCTGCCAAGCGAGCAAAAACATCCAGCCCATTCTCTGTTTCTGACTGCGGTGTCCTCATCACTCATATCGCGTCACGCGTTCCCATCTCGTTTCTTAACCCCACCCTCGGACATCTCTGACCTTTGACCTCCCTATATCACTCTGAGGACTGCTTCTGCAGCGAAGGACATTCAACCTACCGTCCTTAAGCCTTAAATTGATCTTTCCCCACTCATATTCGGTACTGGGTTTTATGATTCCCATTCTAATGGCGTTTTTACACCATGCATGTATCCGTACAAGTTCGTGGCTGTAGAGATGCGTGAAAAAATACTCCAAATGAGAACAGGGACTATTTTCTGGCCAATCGTTCTCGCATTTGCGCAATTTCGGATGTCTACACGATACAATTTCAATGGCGAATGTGTTCACGTATCCACTCGCGCGGGTAGGGACATCGTGCGAACACGGATTTGGAGTTGCCCGCCGTTCCCGTGTTTAATTTTTATTCGATTCTACTTCCTTGAAGGATTACAGATTTTGACGACCAAAGGGAACCTGTTCCCATCACAACCGGCCTTAACACTGAGCCTCGTAGGCCGAGTTCCATGGCTACCATGTTTGATATTCTACCATAACCGTGTTTTTATAAAGAGGAAAGTTTTAAAATATATTTATTACATCACTAACATTATTAAATGCATAGTTATTTACCCGTGTAAACAGATGAACTTAAGTGCAGTGTGAACCAAGATTTATTTCCGATGTTCTAGAGAAATTATAGACACAAAGGACTGGCAAAGACGCTGGCAATCGCTGGCAAAGGACGACGCCGTCTACTCCATGATCTCTAAATCCACCCTCTCGTTAGAGTTGTTTTCAGGAAATCCATCAACAATTCTCTTTTAACCTCATCAATACGAAATCACTTCCTCTCACCGGTCTCTCACTTCATCCATAAAGCATTCGAGATAAAATGACTACTGCTCCGTTCAAAGAGAGCTACATCCGAGGAAACAGTTTGAGAAAACATTCGTGTGGATCGTGGCACTCTACGGATCGGAATCATGGACCATTGGAAAAGCTGACCAGAAAAGAATAGAAGTCTTCGATATCTTGTGCTGGAGGAGGGTGCTGAAGATAAACTGGACGGATACAATAATAAATGATGAAGTTCACAGAAGAGTTGAAGAGGAAAGGACCAGATGGATGGATAACTATAGAGAAAAGAAGAACCAGATAGAGTGGACACATCCAGAGGCACAATGGGTTTGTGAAGAACATAATTGAAGGTAAAAATAGAGGGAAAGGTCCCCAGAGTAATCCCATGAGATGAATACACAGGTCAAATGAAGAGGAAAGTACATACGAAGAGCTACTGTGGAGTAAGAGAAATAGCAACAGACAAGGAAGTGTGGTGGGCTGAAGTGGACCAGTCTTAGGATCAAAGGGCCAATGAATTAATGATTTTTTCCCACCATCGCGCGCATTCTCTACCGCGTACTCGACCGCCTCCAATCGTCCTCCCTCAAGACGGCAAGGGCGCAAAGGTGTGATATGAGTCATTTGGGATCGAAGGAAACAGAGGCAAACGAAATTCTTGGCACAAATAGTTACGAGATCTTCGGGAATAACAGCTGAGCATGTGTACCCATTTTGATTATGCTTACTTTTTCTACGAACAATTGAATACTCTAGTTAGTTTCCGAATAATTTCAACAGATTCAGGCGAGATATCGGGGAAGTCATCGTACTATAACAGAAACAATTGAGTATTTGCACACTTTTTGGAAACAACGGAAAATGCTTCTTTAGTGCATTAAAAAATTAACTACAACATTTGAGAGTTGTGCGAACCCTACATTTTAAATAATAAACGATTAAAAATCGTACTTTAGGTCTTGCGATCAAGCGGACCGCGGCCTTATTGCCTCTGCAATTACGTCAATCCCCTTATTCAGCCGTCGCCATTGGGTTTGTTTACGTTGGCACTCTGTGATATTTTCTGTGTTGCTAAATTAGGTGGCAAATATTAAGTAGAATTCGCTATGTATTTCCGATTTAGGCGAGGCAGAAGTCCAGCGATATAGAAAGCACTATTACTGCTAAAAATAAAAACTATAAAGATTACAGTTACGTGCCACAGTTCAAAAGTACGCGAGTATCAACGCCAAATTAAGAGTTCAGTGTCCTAGATAATCCTACCGCACGGAAGAAGTGGCTCTCATAGTAGCTTGACGAGACGATGAGAAGATGCCTTTGGCTGCATCAACTCGTTTACGATATTGTGCCGACAATTTTAATGTAATATTTCAACTTTTGACGGCTCTACTTGGTGTAATAACATATCGTGGGAGAATTTTAAAACACTTAGTAATATTCCACAAAGATTTATTTTCCCCAACCAGTTTCAACGTTAACCCGTCATTTTCAAGGGTACAATTCTCAAAGTTCTTAGGAGGTGCGCCACATATGTATCCAATTCTCAAGGGGGGCAGGGGAGGTTAAATAAAAAGGGGGGAGGAACGGGGGGTGGGGGATAGGGAGGGAGGGTGAGGATATTGCGAGGAAGCGACCGTCAAGGTGAGGGAAGGGACTGTGGGTGTAGCACAGAGGTGAACGGAGAATATTTAAAAACAGAACAGTCATTTAAAAGCACAACAACAAAGTTTTAAATTCTCCTCCCCCCTCCCCAAATTTAATGTACGTAAATTGAAAATTATGTACCACTCGGGAGTAAACAACCACGCCTATGCACTTTTTCTTGCGTATCGCGATTTATCATGTATTGCTCGTAGAACTGAATGAGTCAAGTTAATGACATATTTAGATATATTCATTTAATTACTTACAATATCTGTCACGTAAAACTATATTATTACACAATTAATAATGTAATATTTAATTGACGTGTCCTACAGCTGGTGAAATTAAAACTTATAATTCGAATATGGTCTCTATTATGACAATGGGAACTATCTCTCGCTCGGACTAACTTAACCGCTCGTTTCAGCACAAGTAGGTTGCTTGCTCTGGATTATAATCTCGAGCGGTTTCAATCACGACTCAACAGTAGTCGCCCTGAGAGCGCGAGAGGTAGTCTAGTCCCCACTGCCTCGCGAGACCTACCTTTCTCCCTCGCTCCCCTGGCTCCATCCGGAGAGGCTCCGGGACTGCCGGAGGCGGCGGGTGGGCTGTTTCCGGGAGCGGGTATTCCGGGGGGAGAGGAAGCGGCGAGGCTGAGGGCTCGGCTGAAGTGCTCGTCGACCACGGAGGACACGTCCCCGGAGTAGTGCGTGAAGACGACGCAATTGGCCGACACGTACTGCGCCGCCGCCGCAGCCGCCGCTCCGCCTCCGCCACCCGAAGAGGAGGCCCCCGCTGCTTTCCCTGCACCCGCTTCGTCATCCTCCTCTTCTTCCTCTTCTTCCTCCTCCTCCTCCTCCTCCTCCAGTTCGTCGTCCGCCGACTTGAGGGCCTGGCCCCTGCCCCCGCCTGGGGCGGAGGAGGGTCCTGGCCCCGCGCCGCGGACGCCCCCTTCGGCCCCCCCCGGATCCGCCGCCCCCGGGCACTCCTCCGCCTCCGCCTTGCAGCTCAGGTTGGCGGGCGGCGATGCGGGGGATGCGGGGGAATCATCCCTCCCCCTCTGGGAGTGGATGAGGTGGGGGTGGATGAGGTGGGGCGGTGGGAGGTAGGCGGGGGAGCTCTCGTGGGCCCCCGGGGGCGAAGAACCGCCCCCGTCCCCTCCTCCTCCTGCGTCGCCCCCGACGGCCGATGAGGACGCCGCACTGTGCCGGTGCGCCGGAAACTGCAAAAAGAGAGTCCATGGCATTACATAATGGCACTCACACCACACCCCTCAACTGGGGACTACTTGGCAGTCCCCAGTCTGGGTGTATGAAGCACACTTGTATAAAAAATTATGGTAAAAAAATTTCTTGTGCACACCTTAATGGGAAATGATGTCTCACCAATTTTCTGACGTGTAATTATGGGTATATTTTTTGTACAAGTGTATATATGCATTTTTGGACGAGTGTAAATTTGTATCTTTTGTTAGAGATTATATGTATACCTTTATATGAGAACATATATATCCCAATTTATGTAAATTAATAATGTAAATCAACATTTCAATATTTCATATGTTTAATAGTTTCTAATGTATAGTCCTCTATCGCCTTAATTATTTATTTATAAGATTACCAAAATATTTATTGACACATTGTATACTGTTCCATAGGACACCAGTCCTGGAACAATAAAGCTCTATTCTATTCTACTTTTGTCCAGTCGGGACATAAATGCTACAAATACAACGCATTTTCATTAATTCACTTTTTCAAAATACATATCATGCTCCCAATGTTGAATATGATCACCTATTGGAAACCATAATCATGGTACGTAATACGCAGATCATTCCACGAATATTATTTTAATTACCAGGTTTCTTCTGCCATGAGAGCAAGGTCGTTCGATATCTCGATTCTTCGCCTCTTCGAGTCGAAGGTGCAACATATCGAATATATCGACCCTGCCATGAGAGCCGTCTGCAGCACCATTTGCATGTAACTACCGCATTTTGACTCCAATTCCGCCATTAATTCGCTCAAAAAAAACTTTTTAATAAAGTCTCGGTGATGAGGGATGCCAATGTTTCATTTTTATTCAACTTCAACGAGCACTTTTTGTGTCTTATAAACAGTTTAAGGTAAAATCTTGAATTTGTCTTCTCATTCAAATTGGTACTTTTCTGCTACAATCTGAGCAATCTTCATAAGAGACCATGTTGAACATGTCCACTTTCAAGGCCGAATCACAATAAAACTGGCCTCGAAACCATATTTTATTTTCATCTCGGTTTATGACATGCGCCGCAAATCCGCTGCATTCAAGTTTTTGCAAAACCTGAAATAATTGACCAAGAGAGGCCAAGGCCATCAAAAGGGGGACACCATGTGTACCCGCACTACTTCCGCTGATGTCTAAGAGCTTTTATTCTACGACTCTGCTTTGCAGATTAATGTAAACCTGTTAGCACAGGCCTCTGGAATAGTAATAGGATTTATGCTCAGAGTGAATGTGCTGCACTTGTTGCTCTCTGAATAAATATTTTGACCGCGAGAGTGGTCTAAATTTGTCGGAAAGCAAATGTTCGCCATGTCGCGAACTACGAGGTCTTATGAAAATCTATGCACATACAATTAATGGAACTCCTTCTTCTACATATAAGATCATCAAAATGCTTCAAATTGAGCATTTAAACGTCACAGCAAACATTCACAAGCACAATAGGAGGTCGAAATAACACCACCTAGTATACTTGAGTCTGAACAAGCGATCAGGGCAATGAAGAATAATAAAGCTCCAGGGGATGATCTAATAACAGCTGAGCTACTCAAGCATGGAGGGGATAGAGTCCAGCAGGAAGTACACAATATCATTGTAAGAGTGTGGCTAGAAGAGAAGATGCCCAAAGAATGGTCATGCCCACTCATATGCCCAATCCAAAAAAAAGGTATAAAGCTAGAATGTGCTAATTACCGGGGTATATCACTACTAAACGTCACGTACAAAGTGCTCACAAAGATCATAGCACGAAGGCTGGAAACATGGGTAGAAAACATATCAGGAGATGATCAGTGTGGTTTCCGACCAGGAAGATCCACTACTGATCACATTCTTACAATTGGTTGACTCCTGCCCACCATCCGTTCCAATCGAATGTCTTTTACTCTCTGGGAACTCTTCCAATGCACAACTCTCCATATTTGGCCCATAAACTTGTTCCTGGGTCTTCCTCTGACGGGACTTTTCCCTCTATTTTTCCTTCAATTATGGTCTTCACGAAACCATTGTGTCTCAGGGTGCGTCTTATCCATCTGGCTCTTCTTTTCAGTATGGTGTTCCTAGGGATAATTTCAACCTCTTCTCCACTGTAATTTAAAGTTATACTCCAAGCATACAAAGATAAGATCAGCACTCCCAGAAAGTTGATCATAGAGAAGTTCGTGGGAAAAATGCATAGAATCGTCGCTCCTCAAGCCCACTGAAACAATGGAACATACTTTCTTGTTCTGTGAATTTGTGCACAACTGTATAATGTTATACTGTGCGGACTACTGTTTAAGTAGAACTTGGGGCTGCTGATTGGAGGAGAAAATCCACGATATCGCTGATTTGCATGAAACACGCGCTCAAACCTCTGCTGAGCGACGGTGCTCTAGCTGAGGCAAGGGCGACGGCCAAGATTCAAGCCTCATGAGTAGTTTGGCGAGTGATACAGTTGCAACGAAAATTACAAATATTACAAAGAACTCGAGCACAGTTAAATTCACCGTAATCATAATATTTCAATACGGAGTTAGTTGTCTAATCATAGAATGCCATGAGAGTTACTAAAGGGAACGTGTCATTCATCATGAACAATCAAAGTGAATGCTTTTTAAAATTCAGGCAATTCAAGCTAGTTGCAGAAATTTAAAAAAATATATATATTTATATATATTATTTTTATAGTATAATTTGCATATAACTTCAAATGTGTGAGATAAACATTAACAATGCTTTACATAAATTTAACCGCGGTAAATGCTTCTACAGTAACTTTGGCGATATCATTTACTGATGCGCGCGAACACTTGACAGGAGACTTGAATAATGGAAGAAATCTGCGTCCTGGGACAGGATGTCTGTTCAAATAAATATCGGTCTGGGAGGTTGGGGAGAGCAAATGATATGTTCCTCTCGTAATTCTCGTGGCCGTCGGTAAACGATAATTAGATTTTTTACTCTCATGCAGTCTCATACGCAGTCGTGCTAAACCGTGCTTTATCTTGCTAATAATGATTTTCATGATAGCTAGTATTTCTAGATGCGCTTATCTCTCGTGAGTATTCCATAATGCTTAACCACTCCACAGAAAAATGAACCGATACGCTGTCACGACATAAAAATCCTTTTACACGCGTCAGTGAATAGAAAATACTCACCTCAGTGGCGAGTTACACTTAACCGGAGCAAAATTCAGTTAATGCGTTCAAAAAAAGGCGTCAATGTCCATCCACCAACTCAAACTCATTATGCACTACGCATAAATCTAGTCAGGCTAACGCCATGCATCACAATAAATAAATGAATAACGTCAAATGTATAACACACTTCCCGTCTCCACCTCTCGAAAGGAAAATGGAGCGTTCTAATATCTCCGTCGCATTCCGAGTTTCAAAGAACTGGCTGGTGCGCATAATTTCCTTTCATAGTCGTCACTCATGCTGAGTCGATTCACAAGTCGTTCCACAGCAAAATTGATGCATGATTAATTGGGGGAGGGTGAGCAGTTCATTCCCACCCGTTTCCGATAATTTTCCCTGGATTAAATCAAAATGTTCCCCGTCTGCTGGCACTTGATGCGGAGCGTGTCCCATTAGTCTGCCCCCTTCCAGGCGGCAAAGCGACATTCCTCGAAAAACTCCCGAACTTTGCAGCGAGAGTGGAATTGGGGGGTTGAGGGTGATGGAAGGGGGATGGAGGAAAGGGAAGGAAGGATGGTGCGTGGTGGAGAGAGGAGAAAGACAAGGAAGACGCCAGAGGGGACGCAATTTATGAGCGAGATGACATCGACTGTTGGCTGTAACCTCTCTTGCTGCTGCCCGGAGGGGAGAAGACGCATTTAACAGATAACGGAGCCAATGAAAAAGGAGCGCGGGTCTAGGGAATGCCGCCGTCCATAGTTAATTAAGGCACTATTTTACTTTCAAAGGCGATACCCTTTTTCTCTCTCTCGAACCCCTTATCCTCCCCCCCCCCTCTCACCCACCCCCCAACGACTATTCCAGGAATTCCACCGGTGGAGAGGTTGGGAGGGGTGAACTGAAAGTCTCTCCCCGAGGGGTGGAAACGCCCCTCCCTTCCCCACTCCCCCCGTCTCCCACCACCATCCCGTTGTCTTCTGCGGTCGTCCACTGCCGGCATCGCGCGTATTCGACATCTCTTCGTCTCTCGCAGCCTTGTTGCTCTCTACGGAATAAAAGACACTCAATCACCCTTGACTTCTTCCCTTTCGACGACCACGGCGCATTGAAATCGGCGAGGCATGGTTGTGGGAGAGCGATAAATACTGGCATTCCGCCCCGAGGGCCCCCGTTCGATTCCATGCACGGACCGTTGAAGAGGATTCAAAACTCGTAACTTAAGAGTCACGTGGTAAAATGACGAAAGGTTGGAGATTTGGGTGTGTTTCGTTCACGCGCTCGGACGAATGATTTAAGGCAGTCCGAGCGAGAGATAGTTCCCATTGTCATAATAGAGACCATATTCGAATTATACGTTTTAATTTCACCAGATGTGGAACACATCAATTAAATATCGCACTATTAATGGTGCAAGAATATAGTTTTATATGACATAATTTGTCAGTAATCAAAAAAAAATATCTAAATAGGTCTTTAACTTGACCCATTTTTTTCGCGCGGTGCGTTTGAAACTCCTTCAAAACGGAATGTTTTTTGTGGTGCCCAAAAACCTACTATGGTGACAATATGATTTATTTTTAAATGTAGTTGAGGAAACGTACAAACTACACGCATTTAGTTTTTTTTACGACATCTAAGTGTTAGAAATTCCTCATTTTGTAAATAATGTCTCTCTGGAGTGCATCCACGTACCGTTTCCCATATAAAAAAGGCTGGTATTTTTTTGTATATATCTCCGAAAGTAACGTGGTGAGTGGTAGGGGGTAATTTCTGGTGTCATTGGTTAGGTAAGGTATTTTTTTTCAAGATGAGACCAAATTCATTGATTTCTAAGTAAAATGATTTTTCGCTCAGACTACCTTAAATGTGATTCATCTGTCGTTTATTGAGTCTCCAATCCCGACATTCAACTTCATCGGCAAAGGCAGCCGCGAGAATAACTCGATCGGAATGGGCTGCGGAGAGATTCCAACGAGAGATTAAAATAGACTGAGATGACCAGGGGCGACGTCAATCGAAACGATGTAAAACGGAACCACACATTCGTGATCACTTTATTTCCATCGTTTTTCCAAGCCATCAATTTGTAAGTTCGTTTTTCACCTCCATTCAAAAATGAATAAAGCTAAATGACTATTTGAGATGAAATAAATACGTCTAAATAAAAAATGCACGCATATGCACATACATTCCATTTTATTAGCATTTATCTAGGAATAACTTTCCAACGGTCCGATTCAGCACAGATGCAACATCGAACCAGACGAGGGCTTGACACTAAAATCTCAAGCTTTTTTACCCCGTGACTCCCTCTCATTACGAGATCCGAATTGTATCGAATGACTCCGATGGAACGCCACACTGAGAGGGGCGGAGACCATTGCAAAGAAACCCTGCGTTGCCGCGTGGATGAAGGTTGCTTGTGCTTCAAATCCTCCGTCCGTCGAATCGGACGTTTTGATCTGTTAATCCTGCCAATTTTGGCGTCACTCCCCAGCTCTAGGTTGATCCCGACGCCGAGTTTTCCTCCAACCATCCCTCACGTATTTCCAGTCGCCCTTCGCTTGCTAATATACTCAAATATTTGACGGCAATCAAAATAATAAAATGTGCGTCGCACAGCTCGGGTGCTTTCGCTTTTGTGCGTCACTCACAACGCAAACGCAACGACGCAGTTGCTTTCAATTTGATTCCATCTCTGTGCACTCGATGAGCAAGGAACGAGTACGGACAAGGAAGGTACGCGTTGATCAGCTCAAGGAAAAAAAGAACTTTGATATTTGCATCTGTCGTCGTCTTCTACGCGTCGTTCTTCGCCAAAAGCATGAGCTGTGAATATAAGGAAGAAATGGAAGCGGAATAGCTCCGAGCTCCAAGAAGTGCAGACGAGGTGATCCGAGGCAGGTTCGTGACTTTAACCGCCCATGGTAGTCGCGGGTTCGAATCCAGTCTGGTTTGTTCGTCACCACCAAGTGCAAGGTGATGCGTGCTCAGATTACAAATGATCCTCAGAATATTTAGACTTCGGTCGCTATAAAATTATCCAACCAGTTTTAGATCTCCCGCCCCTCCGCATTTGGTGCCCAAATATAATAGGTTTGCCGACCCAAAAGAAAAACTCCTTGATAACAGCATTATTGTGCCAAAACCACGGTCATTTTTTAGGCATTGAAAAGGTGTGAAACAGATTCATTGTATATTTTGTGACTCAGAAAGGAAATATAACACTTAGTGACCAGGGTTATATTGCCACACGAGCCGAAGTCGAGATCGGCTAATGCCAAAATGCTACATCTTTCCCGTGTCACGGATACACGATTTTTTTGCCACGTTTAATTATTTGGACTGAGAATACTTCACATATGATGGGAGCCAGAGCATGTACGTATAATGTGTCTGGGTAGGGAGGTAAGGCATCCCAAACCGCGTGATATTGGCTGTCCAGGTTGGCGGCTGGCAAACACGGTTACCAAAGTCCTTTCACGTGACCCGGATATGCGATATTTTGCCACACCTGGACGGGAAGTTCATAAAAATTCCCTTCATTCGTGACTGTTATGTATAATTATTCGCTCAATCGATACTTAAAATATGAAGGAAACAAAATACGGTAGTGTATGTGACAGACATGGGAATTCATTTTTCAAATATTTTTTTAGTTTTTTCCTAAACGACGGCAGACTTTCAAAAATATAATTATGCCAACTGTATCGACCCAATGATTACTCAGGTAACAAACACACTGAAATATATATATATATATATATATATATCTCGAGCTTTCAAAGCGAAATCTCGGACTCCTCCAGTCTTTTTCATCGCTCCCTCTTAGTCTTCCGACGAACTAGTGTAATTTCATTAATGCGCTCATTCCGACGTCCACGACTCACGGGAAGAAGTTTCGCTCAATCGCCGCCGCAATCAGCTCATTACGCGGTCACCGGCCAAGTCCTTAGTCCAATACAGAGGGGTATACCCTGCTAAAAAATTCCTAAGAAGTTGTTCTGTAGAGCGTAAGGAATTCTACAGAAATTGTCTCTTTTTCTTCAGAACTAGTTCCTTTTCTAAGGATCTGTACAGAACATGAGAGCCTGACTCTACAGAACACATGTTCTGTAGAGTTATTTTCTGCAGAGCAAAATAACTCCTTACAAGCTGTTCTGTAGAACATCAGCGACTCTACGGAAATATGTGAGGATTATGTTGACCCAGTTCCTTTTCTAAGGACCTATATGGAGAGTAGTAGGGAATTTCACAGAACGTGCTAAGGAATTTCACGGAACGTCCTAAGGTATTCTGCAGAACGTCATAAGGTAGGTATTCTGCAGAACGTCATAAGGTATTCTGCAGAACGTCATAAGGTATTCTGCAGAACGTCCTAGGGAATTCCGTAAAATGGCGTTTCAATACTTTAAGGAAAATCCACAGAACTTTTTAAGAAATTCTGTGGAAGTATTTATAAGGAAACTATACAGAATTATTTAGCAGGGTGGCGGCGGGGGCTGCAATCAGTCGAGGGGACCTTCCCTCCAATCGGCGCCTTCGAGGACGGACGATGAGAGAGAGAGGGACGAAACACACAGAGAGAGATAGAGAGAGGGAGAATAAGCTTCTCCTCTTCTCTTCCCTTCCCCCCCCCCAGGCACTCGCCTTAATGGCGTCTATTTATATAATCTTTTGTCTTCCTTCCCACTTCATCCCCTCCCGGCGGACCCTCTTCCATCCCCTTACTTCCCCACACTCCATCCCTCCCCTCCCCCATTCCCCGCTACCCCCACTCCACTTCGCGCGGCTCGAGCACGGAGTATTACAAGACGTGTCAATTAATGTACATTCCTCAAACGACCTGGGGGTCTTCTTTTTTTTCTTTGTTCAGTTTCAATCCGAGCGCGCAAAAGGGAAAGGAACTGGTCCATCCAGGGCAACAGTCCTCGTGTCCTTTCCTTCCTTTTTTGCCTCCCTCCTCGGAATCTTCGAGAAAAGTCCATGTCTCCAAATTGGGACCCGCGTAGGCTAATGTAATCGCCTTCGGAAACTCGTTTTAAACTTCGTGGCAGCAGCGGCGGTTCTTTCATTGAGCGTTGGGAAGAGGAAGAGGGGAGACTCACTTACTGCATCCGAATGCATCCGAAAGTGAACGTTGTTATTAATTTTTATCGTAGGTTCTCTAGTTTTGTCCTGGTTTCTTTCCATTTTCAAGTATTTCGTTTTATCTTCATTAATTTTTAATCTCAGACTTTCAGATGCGGTTTCAATGGAGATAAACGTCTCTTTTAGTGAATGTTTGTTTCTTGAGACTATGGCCAAGTCATGGACATAAACAATACATTGGGTTTGTCAGTTCATTATTGTTCCTCCTGGATTTATAGGGAGCTGTCTCATTGCTTTCTCCAAAGCCAATATGAATAACATCGATGACAATGCATCTCCCAGTTTGACTCCTCTTTTGACTTCAAACTGAGATGATAGTTCTCCGGTAATTTTAACTTTGCTTTTAGTATTGCCTAGTGTCACCTTGATGAGATACATTAATTTAGAGGGGATGTGAAATTCTTTCATGACGTTATAGAGTGCACTCCTTTTGACAGAATCAAAAGCCTGCGAGTAATCTATGAATAGGGACTCACAAGTCGAGTGCATCAGAAAATGAACGTCTTTTTAGCACACCAGGAACTTAGGTGCGTGCGAGATAGATCTCTATGATTACCTTAAATACGAATAAAATAATTTCATTCTCATAAAGTGTCGGAGGGATTCTACATATATTTTGAAGATTCTTATTCAATATTTTTGCAGATTCAGTTCGGGGATGAATCAGTTTTTAACCGAACAACCTCCGGGCATTCATTTCTTAGACATCTTTCCAAGTATGCATTACCTCCGTAAAATATTCATATTTTACCGCTCGTAACTAACCCAAGAGACTTAGATGTGATTCAGATGTAAATGTTGTACAGGAAAACAATTCGTTTAATCGAGAAAGTAAACTTCGTCATGAATCGAACAGTTCTCACTGACCAGTGTCCTATGGCGTTCGCGATTGTAAATGTCCGAGATTCCAATGAGATCATCAGCCAGCATTTTAATTTCCTAGGCTATGTTTTTTGAGTCTATTACACTTATCACTTATGAAGTGAAAGAAATTTTTAAACGCTATTATAGTAATTCATACTCGTACAGTTCCTCGTAGCATAAATGAATCCCTCAAAAACCAATATATGCTTAGTTTGAACAACATTTTTAAAAATTTCCCCGGCCACAACATGGGAACCACAACACAAAGATATTTTATCAGGACACTTGACGAGGAAATCAGTCCTAAAGAAATGACAGTAGCACTGACTAGGAGTAATGTAGAGTAGTGCGAAGTTACACGCAAGAAAATCTTTCGCCCAGACAGGGATTCGCATGCGAAGCACTCGATATCGCACCGAGTGGTCACCTAATGTCGAAACGAATATTTGATATGGAAAATATCTCATAAATCATTCACTGCCCGAACTATTTCATCGAAGCATTTCCTAGTCAATCATTTGTTTACTAATATGGAGCTAATGCTCTCTCTGAATGTAAATGGGTTGCATTTGAACATATTTTTAGAGTTTCAAGCAATGTTAAGCAACAATTTTCATTTAAACACTCTTTTACGAGTAAATTAGAAGTTGTTTATTCAACCCCCCCTTACGCGTCAAATAATTTATATTCTTGAAAAACAAACAGTAAAGATAAAATCGGCGAGTCCAAAGACCTCACGGCTCCATTTTTCATTGTAAATGGACAAACATTTGTTTTGCGTGTTCTTTTTCGCCATCTGGACCAACATGCGACACCAAAGCCGTCCCAACGAAAACTTCCCCGCGAAAATTCCTTCAAATAATCTTGAGGTTTGATCCCTATTTGAACCACCACGAGGAAATCCTCCCCTAAACCTCCTCCTTTCCAACTCTCTCCAAACCCTCCCCTCCCTCCCTCCACCCCCCTCCAACAGCACCATCGGTCTCCTCTCCCGTCGCACCACCACCCACTCATGGTGCGCATATGAATATGCACTATTACTTTCAATAATATTATTACATCCACCAGCCCCATTTTACGAGATTGATTGAATGGGACCGAGTTGGAAAAATCTTGTAGTTGGCACACAGGGCTGGCTGCGGCCTCTGCTGGGAAAGCTTTACGTCGCCGTAGATAGCAACTATGGAAGGCTATGGTAGCCATTCGGCTATCAAGATAGTATAATTCAATGGGTGATTATTTCATTCAAAGGAGATATTCCATCAATTCATCATAAAGTCAAAACATACCAACAACTGTTAATTTGGATACTTTATTTCTCCCAGTGATTGAAATCAGATGAGAAAAAAGTGGCTGAGTAGCTAGATATGCATCTTTTATGTAGAATCAAATGTTAATAACTGACTGCAAAATTCGTTTTATCCCACACCAACCTTATGCATAGTGTTGATGTAAAGAGTGCATCTTTGGAGTTCTCGCACACGCGTTCAACATTAAAATTGCTCATTGGAAAAAAAGTCGCCAACGAAGATTTGAACTCCACCTCATTCTTCGCTATCACAGCGGCCATGGACTTGACCACCTCGGCTAATTCTCCAGTCCCTTAAGTCTCAAAAACGGTAGTTTCTAAAATGAAAATACAGCGAGCTGAAAAGTCAAGGCGAAGCCCGATAGAAAACGTAGCGATCGGCTCCGATGCGTGGACGTGAGTTTCTTGAAGGCATTCCTTCCTCTGGGGCGTGTACTCCGGTAAAAAAATTTATAACTTTAAAACTATTAATTGAATTAATTTCAAATTTTTTATGCGTATAAAATAATATTTCGTCTATAATATTTTGTGGTATAACTTGTACTACCTAATACTTTTTATGATATTTTCTTTGGTGAAATACTTTTTTAATCTTTTACCGCTACCAAAAATCGGATTTCCTTCGTTGTTTAATGCAAAGAAACTCTTGCGTATTATTTGCTTATTGGTATTACTATTTAAAAAGTACACTATTTAATATTAAGTACTAGACGATAAATATATTATTGTTGCACATGCACGAAAGGCCGCCTCGCCTCGGCAAAGCGGGATACACGCATTACACATTCGGCGATGATAATACCAGTTATAAAAATGACCTACTTCAATAATTCTGCTTGATGTGGTAGATAACAAAACAGTCGAAGCAAAGTCCCACGTCACAGTTTTTACACCAGTACACAGTATCTCTTCTCCTGGAATGTTTTGCGCAGACGACACACCTCCTTTGCGGATGTTGCTTCTTTCCTGAGGGAGGGATCCTTCTAATGAAATGCCTTTCTGTCAAACGAGGCACTAAATTACCAACTATAGTCTACTACACTAGAAGGATTAATACTTAGTTTACTACTAACTACTGAATTTACAATCAGAAACAAATGAAACCGAGAGTGTTTTGACCATGAATACATACATGAATTGTTGACTCCTCGCCAAAAACGTTGCCCAGAATCCCACACGAAAACAAATCGAATAACTTCGTCGATTGTAGCGCCGCCACTCTGGTACTAGTGAGGTAATGCGGGGGTTCAAATGGAAATGCAATCAACAGAACATAAATCTTAACCATTTGTGCACCGGAAACCAATATGTGTTTATAGAGAGAAATATATATGAATTGAAATATGGAACGGAGGCCGAAATTCAAAAATAAGCAAAGAAGTACAATTTTTAAATTGAAGCCTATCATTGTTATAACCATTGTTTAACACTGCTTTTTGCAACCACTCTATCATTATTGTTCATGATACATGTATTTACCAGCATCAATGACTTTTAAAATGTTTAATTTTTCATAATCTTTAACATGTCATTGGGGAAATAGGCTTCCGTAAATCTTGGGAATTCATTATGAATTCACAGGTTGCAGATTTAAACGCGACTGTGTTCGCTAAAACACTTTGTTTGAGGTTTCCTTTTACTAAGAACATGCGGCCGTTTTGAATAAGTCGAATGGCATAGGGGGGGGGGGGGGGGGGAATTTCACGTGCTTGACTTATTTCACTCAATTCAAGAGAATATTTGGACTTAACCAATCCCAACGGAGGTCTTCAAAATCGTTCATCGAAAAATAATATTCGCCGCGACTGGAGACAAGACGGGAGCAGACATTGAAGAAAAGTGCCCGCAGATCGTAACGAAGGCGATAGTCGAGGCGCATATATTGGCATTTGTTTTCGGGCTTTAACAAAGACAGCGGTCGAAGGCGATAACAGCGCGTAACGATTGAATGCGGAAAGCGTCCGAGGCATTGGAAGGGGATGATATGTACGTACATCTACGTAATACCCTGCGAGCCACCACGAGGGTGTGTGGCAGGGGAGATGTGGAGAAGTTGGGAATGAATAATGAAAAAATGTATGTGCATTCTCGAGAAAAATCCCATCCAATGATATTTTAAAATAATATATCCAGAACACAATAATCGTCGGAAGCCTACGGTAAATGAATAAATGGATACTTTTTTCGGGCCGCACCGTATAATTTACTTTCGCTCGTACACCCACTTGCTGAGAAACCCTATTTCTATAGTATCAATACTTTTTTCACAGAATATCACTTTTTTTAGAACTAGGAGGTTGAAAAAGAGGCCTATCCAGGAAATATCGATGATATATTTCACTCGCGGATCACCAAAAATATCATACCTAGAATGCGACTTGATATTTAGGTGGTAAAAAGAGAGATTGGTTTCGAGCATTTGAATCATACATCTCACGAGATTTTGCCATACTCAATGTTAGACCAAAAGTATTCAGCTAGTGAGACGTTTAAGTATTTATTCACGGTGAATACATTGGCTTAATGAGAAATAAGGATTCAAGGAGTCATCTTTCGTATTAGGTTGTCCTGCATCATTATTGAATTCCTGTAATATAATAAACAGTACCGGGTTCGTTGATGTAAAGAGGCTGTACTCGAGGTTCATTGTCACAGGCATATTGAAATTACTTGAGTGCAAAAATAGACAACGACTGAGCATCGAACCCGGTAATGTTTCAAATTCGCCTTGCGAGGCAGTCTTAATCACGCGGCTGCCGCTTTTAAAAAGTGGATCACTCGTGAGGACAAATGTGAATTTCGAGAGCGAAAATCGCACAAGTCGGAGGCTTCCATCGTCGCGTCGCAATCGCATGAGCGCGAATAACCTTGGGTGCATTCCGATGGGGCTTTCCTCTCTCTCTCGTGATTTACTCCGTCCCCGTCGATCCTTCCGTCTGTAACCCATTCCCCACCGTCGTCTCACGACGAGTGAAGCTAGCCCAGCAAAAGACGCAGACCGCAAGTAGTGCCAAATTTCAAAATATTTCCCACCGCACAAACCGTACAATGGGGAAAAGTGGATGCACTCAGATTTTTGGAAACGATAGAGGGTACATTGCTAAATCTTTGAGGTCATAATATGGCTGGAGAGCTCAAAAGCAAGAATGGGACCTGATACGTCCCGAAGTCCCAAACTGGTGCGTTTTAAGTTACTACATTACAGATATACTGCTAAACCAAAAATCTTTAGATTGTGGTCATAAGTACATGATGACACCGGGAAGGACATACACTATGTGTGACAGGACCCAGGGCCCGAGGGGTCCCAAAACTGACCCTCAGATGTTTTTTTAATATTGGTGTGCTGGGAGTTCGGATTTAAATTTTCGCACTTAATCTTTGAATATGTATGTACGTCTGAAAGTTCCAATATTGGTGAGGCATTGGGGCCCATTGCTAATTCTGAGTTAAATTTAGTTTCGCCATGTTGTGCCATGAATTCCCTTCGGTTGATGAGTCAGACCTTCCGTTTCCAGAGGATAAGAGCGCGAGAGTTTTTGATCTCTTAGATACATTCTGGGCCTCAAATAATGGACCCCCTGGGCCTCTAAGAAACTTTTAACAAGGGAGACAAGTAGCCAAAGGTCATAACATGGTCGACTAGACAAAGTCTGTGCTATTCATGTAACCCCTCAACGGAAAATCTGTTCACCATGTGATTTCACTCTATTGCACACATGTTAGCCGTGATGAGGTCATATGCTGTTAATTAAACGTCCCACGGCCCCAATTATGAGGTCTGTATCTAAACAGCTCTCAGAAACAATTAGGTTAAGTACAAGGTGCGGGGAATCATAGCATAATAATACTCTGTGATGGAATACATACATTTTTATGATTGATCAAAATGACTGGGCGTTCGGTAAACATAGTGTGCACGTTTTTGCTGTGGAAGAAGGGTTATCACCTAAATCTTTACCTATTAGTAAGGAAATGAATGCAGAACATTTTAGTACGAGAAGATGCATAAGTAGAAAGACAGTCTGTCATATTTTTCCGAACATTTTGAAGCATCTAATAAGTATTTTCCAGATATTAAAAAAAAAATATCGTGCCAACAAATTCGTGGTCAAGGCCTAACGTTTGTGGAATCCGACCTCAATTACACTAAAAAGAAGGGCAGCAAATTAATAGCGATTAGGGTGCTCGCTTACATCAAATAAGATTTGCCCGTGAATAAACAGTAGGAACCATAATATTTTAAACCAGTATGAAAACAAATTTTAAATTTTTTTATATTCCGTTTTCTATACACATATATCTATATATTTTTACATTTCGTTTCGTTTCCGTGTTCGCTGACAGCAAAGGCACATGCACTTCTGGATGCACATTCAGTCCCTCTCTTCTTAAAGGGTCTTATTTTTTACTCTGAATTGATCTTCTGCTTCCCTTTGTCACTCCCTAGCAATGAATCGCTACCGCGCTATGTCAAATTTTTTACGAAAAAAATATGCGGCGCTTAAGGGAGAGAAGCCTGGCGTATTTGCGATGATATTTCATTAGAAGAGCCATAGCGTCAAAAGGAGCAAGAGGCTTGATCACTTTAGTATCCTTCCCCGCTCTTTCTCATTTCGCTTCATCTTCAAGACTTGCTCCTAGTCAGACGGTCTCACAATTTCTGCGCATGCGCCGATATTTGGGACATTCTATGACATTTCCCACTGGATAATGTACCGCATTTTGACACATTGTTTCGGCTTAAGACTCACCATCCCCGCTGTTCGAGAAAACCACATCATACAGAGGGCAGCACCAATCTACCTCGTCAGGATTCTGTGCCTTATGTTGCACTCAGAAAAAGTCCACTGAATGCCGGGGGTCTGAAATGAACTGAGTGGTCGAAATCATGTTCAATGCTCAATTAGGTCGGGGCGATGTTCCGTCAGTTGAACAAATATTAACCCTCTTAATTCGTTTCCCTCAAAACAAACCTCTCCTACGTTCCCTCGCCCTCCTTAACTCCCGTTATCAGGCCGCCTGTCAAGTTCCCGCTACCTTATACGCAAATTGCGTCTCAGTCATTCATTCCTTTCTCTTATACCACTTTGTCATCTTTCTGTCCAAAGCAAAATTTGTCTCAGCGTAATAATTAATTTTGTACATTTTTTATCACTTAGGTGATATTGCTCCCCCCTCTCCTCATCTTTCGATGACAAACTGTCCGAGTAAAATTTCATTCGCCATTTTATCAATTCCTAACTTCCCTCCCCTTCCCCGCTCTTCCCACCCTCATCCCTCCCCCAACTCACTGCGACCCCCCCCACTCCCAAAATCCACCCCCTCCCTCTCTCTTTCTCCCTCCCCTCCCCCCTCCCTCCCTCTCCCTCTTCCTTCCTTCCATATTCCACAACAAACAGTTCGTCCTCCTCCGCAACAAATATGGTGCCCGAGGAATCTCTTTACTCACTTGTTTCCAGTAGATTGAGCCCCCACATCGAAACCCGGGTCATTATTGATGTTTTACCTTATTTTGAAAATACTGAGAGTCTCCGCTTTTCTACAAGTTGCGATCTCAAGGATAGGGATGGAAGAAGGACCGACGAAATGCGGCGCACGAAACTACACTCGCATCACACCGGATTGAAGCAATGTACTCTTTCTCAGCGTGTCATTAATATTCTCGCAGAACAAGGACAATCGGCGTCAAACTTTGCCCTTGAACATGATATGGGGAAGAAACAAAAGGAGGGAGACAGAACAATTAAAAGCGGCGGCGGCCCGTATGAGGAGAGAGTGATGGGTTAGTGGTGCATCGAGCACAATCTCTCCAGACGCACGAATGAGACGACGGCGAACACAACGACGTAGAGTGCGAGATTGCCTGGTTACGGTTGTTCTCGCATGTTCTAAATAGCATTCTTAATGGAGAGTAAAATTAGGTCGACAGCAAAATTTCACAGTTTTTAAGAACATCGGCAAGGTAAATTATAAAGAACCAAACGCCGAAGGAACCTTTCCCTCATTTCTGTTCAATCGCCTAACCCTTGACCGTTGGGAAAACAGACCGGAAAAGACTCTAAGCTATCGAAACCCGGTCCAGGAGGAGGATTCTGAAAATAAAGTGGACGGATAAAAAAAGAGAAATGGTGAAGTGTAGAGAAGAGTTGAAGAGGAAAATACCACAAAGGGTCACCGCACGGAAAAGAAGAACCAGATGTATTAGACATATCTTGAGGCACAATGGGTTTGTAAATAACATAACTGAAGGACAAATGGAGGGAAAATTCTCCAGACGAAGAATCAGGTATAAGTTCATGGACCAAATGAAGAGGACAGTAGGTCTGAAGAACTGCCAGGAAGTAAGGGAAAGAGGGTCAGAAAGGGAAGGGTGGAGGGAGGGCTGCAGTCGAGCAATCCTAAGATTGAACGACCAAAGATTATGAACCTTACCAATAGTTCATCATTTACTCGTTATACGTACCGGAACTAAATTCAAGCAACCGGAAAAACAGTACTATAGCTGATATTACTGTGAATTTTTAGGACCATAAGCCCAACGGCAAAGATATTGACAAGTATCATCTACAGGAGAATAGAACGAAAAGCAGAGGAGTTGCTGGATGAAGACCAATTCGGATTCAGGAAAAAGAAGGGTACAAGAGAAGCAATATTGGCCCTTAGGCTGCACGTAGAGAAGAGAATGGAGTAGAACAAACCGACGTTCATTGTGATTTTGGATTTAGAGAAGGCTTTTGATAGCGTGGATTGGTATTAAATGTTTAGCATTTTGAAAGGCATTGGAGTGTTCTACGATGACTGAAGAATTATCCACAGTCTACGTAAACACCAAGTAGCTGTGATTAAATCTGAACCCAACTGTGAAGAAGCCAAAATAAAGAAAAAGGAGTGAGACAACGTTGTGCACTGTCTCCCCTAATTTTAAATGTTTACATCGAGAAAGTCACCGATGGACTCAAAGAGAAGGCTTCAGGAGTGAATAACCACGGGGAGAAAGTTAGCATGGTGCGATTCGCCGATGACATAGCAGTCATAGCTGAACGGAGGATCTGAAGAATATTCTAGCGATCATGGAAAGGACACTGGCTAGATATCAGCTGAAGATCAATAGGAAGTAAACAAAGATATTAGTATGTAGCAGGAGAGAAGAGGCCGAGACCAATGTTCAACTAGGACAAGAAAAACTTGAAGAGGTGAAGGAAGTGAACCTGGGAACCTGGGAAGCAGAGTAACCAGTGATGGTCGAAGCAAGAAAGAAATGGTGAGTAGAATAGCCCAGACGAAGAGGGCATTCTACCAAAAGAAGAATCGACTTACAGATAGCGACACAAGCGTGGACGTAAGGAAACAATTTGCCAGAACTTACATCTGGAGCATGTTTCTTTGCGGCAGTGAGACATGGACGATGACTGCCGCAGAGAAGAAAAGGACGGAAGCATTCGAAATGTGGCGCTACAGAAGAATGATGGAAATTAAATGGATAGAGAGAGAGAGCGAATAACGAGGAATAATTTCTCTGAAGAGTGGGAGAAAAGAGAAGTCTTCGGAAAACCCAAAAAAAAGAAGATGGGACAACTAAATCGGCCACATCATTTTCTTTACGTTTGCCGGACGATTCTGTTGGCCCGCTTATCCCTGGCCTGAATCCCTAATGGGCAGCTAAGATTGTCATCAGGTTTTCCAGGGACCAGACCAACACAACTTGACATTCATCCATGCCCTGGGTGGTGAAGAACCCAACCGGGCGGGACTCTAACCCGCGACCCTCAGTCAGTTTAGCTGGCGAGGACTTTATCCCGCCACCACGGCCACCGTGACCGGAATGAGACGTGACGGCCTGATGATGACAATCGTCGAAGGACAGGTCAACGGGAAGAAGGACATAGGAAGGCCTCACCTGAGACACCCTTCAAACAAGTGATTGGAGATATGAAAGAGAAGAAATGCGAAAATATAAGAAGAGATTAGCTGATTGGAGAATTGAGTGGAGGACTGCGTCAAACCAATCGCAGGACTGTTGACTGATGATGATGAGCTGATATTTACATTTTAAGGAAAGACCTAAGTCATTTAAACCTAATTAATACGAAACACGTCCAATATATGCAATTATTAACTCTCAGAGCGATCCATATGCTATCTGAGATATGATGCGCCCCTTTTCTCTTGGGTTCATCCATCCCTCGCTATTTCCATCTCATTTCAAGTTTCCTCGGGGAAACAAATATTCGAAGACCTTTTTTCCTGTTATTACTACCATTTAGCGCCCTGTACCCGCCCATTTCACTCCCCAGATGTTTTAGTTGGTCGTTCCAACTATAGAGGACACCGCTGTTCCCAATTCAAGAATAGAGGGGTGTTGCCCGGCGACAGTCAACAAATGGCGAATTTAGAGGACTTAAGGTAGTCCGAGCGAGATAGTTCCCTAGTCATAATAGAGACCATATTCGAATTACACGTTTTAATTACACCAGCTGCAGGACACATCAATTAAATATTGCATTATTAATGGTGCAATAATCAATGGTTTTGTATGACAGAAATTGTAAGTAAAGAAATGAAAATACACATTGAAATAAGGCTTTAACTTGACTCATTTTTTTGCGCGGTGAGTTTGAAACTCCTTCAAAACGGAAGGTTTTTTGTGATACCCAAGAACCTACTGCGGTGACAACATGATTTATTTTTTAATGTAGTTGAGAAAACGTACAAACTACACACTGTAAGTTTTTTATGTCATCAAATTGTTATAAATACTTCATTTTGTAAATAACGTCTCACTGGAGTGCATGCGCGTGCCATTTCCCATGTAGAGGGGCTGTTGTATTTTTTAGCAAAGAACTCCGAAAGTAATGAGGTAAGGGGTTGTATTTTTGTGGTCATTAGAAGGGTGAGATGCTTTTCTTTAATATGTGACCTGATTCATTGATTTCTAAGTAAAATAATATTTCGCTCGGACTGCCTTAAATTCGTAGTGAAGTTGGTGCACTGTAGAGGACTCAGCATTCACGCTCTCCCAAGCGCGTGAATGCGGGAGTGTGCATTTTCTCAAAATACACGTATGACGAGGGAAACTGCTTAGTTACTGCTACACCCGATTAGCCATAAATATTGTACACGAGGAAATCATTGACATTTCGATATAACGAGCAGAAATCCAGTTGATACTCAACGAGATGGATAAGTTTAATAAAAATTAAGCATCTGTTTGACCACAATCACATTTCTAATTTTAATACCAATATTTTATATTTTTGTGACAAAGGTGCCGAATTGGACTTTTTAGAAAATTTTGAATTGTTTTAGCCTTTAAAAAATCTAGTCATAGGGTTTTAAACGATATTATCCCGGATAAATTGTCGCCCCTTTTTACTGTGCCTCTCCCCTCCTCTTTTAACTCTTGACGCTGTTGGTTTTACATTAACCGTGTCCTCGCTTTGTCCACCCCCACCCCTCGACTAATATCCTCCCCCACCCTCCCAACCTCCTCCTTGATTCCTTCCCCTTGTGGTACCCTGTGTATATATACATATATATCAAGCCACCACTTCTGTACGCTGTATTTTGCCTCTGATGATGATGCGTATACGTTGAAACCGGTCAAGGATTGTTCACTAATAATAAAAGAGTGTGGAATATTACAAAGTTATTATTATTATATAATGTCGAAAGTCCACCAAGTCAACTCTTCAACTATCTTGTATAATTATTTGCGCGATTATTAATTCCAATTAAATTTAAAAAATATTTTGAGTCTGCAAGCGGTAAAAAAGTTCTTAACATATATTTTTATTGCATTTTTTAAGGGCTCACCCTGATACGCTTGAAGTCGAATTGTATAGTTTCGTGAAATTTTAAAGTCTCTCAGCAATATCAGGATGAAAATTTAAACTCAACATCTGATCGCATATTATTTTAAAGAAGCAAAATTGGGAACATCTGCACCGACTCCAATGTTTAAATGGGGTCCATTTATTTGGGTCCTTCGGCCCTTGAGGGCCTGAGACATACCTATTTCTAAAAGACTATAGCTTAGGTTATCATATAAGTTAGGACCAGTGTTTGAATATTTAAGGCCAATTGCAACCTCAACCATTCCTTTTGAGCTTTTGGACTGAAGTGAGATAAATAAGGGGTAGAACCCTGGGACTATAGCAGTGTGCAAAATGTATACTTAGTATGTATGTATGTATGCGTTCGGGAAGGCGGACATCGGTGGGCATGCAATGCGCTACGCATGCGTGAATGTGCCATAATATACGAATCAACGTGACGTGCTTAACCCATTGACTTAAAGAGACTCCGAATCGCCGTTGTCATACATTACGATATTTTGGTGCCTCTAATTAATTAACGGTAAATTAAATCTAAATGATAAAACTTAATGCAAAATAATGATATTTTTTATTGGTAAAAATTAAAAATCCATAAAATAAATTATTTTAGAAATAAAAAATAAAATTTGAAAGAAAAAGTTTGAAGAAATAAATAGTAACCCAGGGAAAGGCGATCTTGCAAAAAAGACTAAGTCAATAGTTTAATGAGGATTCAGAGTAAAATCCGTAAAGGCCACAGAGAGAGAGAGAGAGAGAGAGAGGTTGGAATACAAAATACGCCGATCGAAATCTCCAAGAAATTTGATAGTTGTGATCATTTAAATTAATATAACTTATAAATGGCCCAGGTGTTATTTTCCGTTTATAGCCATTGCTCAGGTTGTCAAGAAAATATTCCATCAGTAGAATCGGAGAAAAAAAAACATACTTTTGGTATTGAAAGCGTAATTGTTACGCAAATACGTAATGTATACAAAATCTATTGAAAAAATTAATAAAGTCTTCTTGGGGTTTTCCACCAGGTTAGGTAATTGTCGGCCAACGTTTCGATGGCTACCTCCGCCATCGTCTTTAGGGCATGATACCTAACCCTGGTGGAAAACCCGAGAAGACTTTATTAATATCATACGCCGGGAAAAAAAACAAATTACATTTCAGAAAGAATTAAATTTTACATTCTTTTAGAAATCCCATACTGAAATTTTAAACCCAATTTCTTGATTGTAATTAAATAAAAAAGGCGAAATAGAAGACATCTTCACTGGTCCCCATATACACATATATATATGCTAGATTCATTCTAAATTTCAGGTTAATCGGTTGGGTTGTTTATGAGGAGAAAAGTATGAGGACATAAAGGGCACCACCGCTCCACACGTAAAATGTAGATTACATGCGATTACATGCGCTCGGGCGCATAAGTACACATACATCCCGTCCAAAGGCATTCCTGCGGTTGCCGAGGAAAGATGCAATTGTTGAAATCGGAGGAATATTAAAATGTTCCCATCAAATATGTTGTTTCCACGCAAATACGAAACGTACAACATAATCAATTTCAAGAATTACATTGCGCAACCTTTCAGTTATCGGAAAGTGAAAGTTTCAACCTTATACCTTGATTGAAGTTATAAAACAAAAAAAAATAGGAAACCTCTGCGTTGATTCCAACGATTTCAAAAAGGGCCCATTATGTTTTTCCTTACGTTGAGGCCTGAGACAGTCTTTAAAAACTCTAAAGCACAATTTAGAATGTCTGCTAGAATCATGCAAAACTGCAGGTCAATCGGTATCGCAGTTTTATGGGAGAGGAGTAACAAACAAACGGGCTCCACTCCATTCTTTTGTATACTATAGACGATTCATAAAAGGCCCTGGCGATATATCTCGTTCCAAGGTATTCCTCAGGTTGGCAAGGAAAAATACCATTTTTGAAATCTGAGAAAAAAAATTTGCATGAACAACGTTATTTCAAGCAAATCCAAAATCACAACATAACCGATTGCAAGAGTTGAATTTTACACAATTTTAACCTTAACCTTGAAAGTTTTAACCTTAGGTATCTTCAGCAGAAACAATTTTACAAAGTAAAAAGCTATACCTCTGGTAAAACTCCAAAGCTTTTCTCACAGGAGTAAACACTGAGGGGCTCGTCCTGGGGCCCCTGAGGCCCAGGGATATTTTCCTATACAGGCTATAAGCTCAAGGTAGACAGAAAACTTGAGTCGTGCAAACTTTCAGGTCAATACGTCGCGTGGTCGCGTCGCGTGGAAGAAGAAAAACGAACATACGAGAAACACTTCATTTTGATACATTAATAAGATAAGCCTCGAAAAAAAATTGTCCACACGAATTACAGGTGAGCACACGGAGAGATAAAGCTTAGCGACAGTATTCTCCAAAAGGCCCAATTAACGCCATCCACTTTGTGGACTACACGCACTATTGCAGTCGTCATTTACATCCTCGCAATTTCTTAACTTTGTCGTCTCGATGGGGGAGTGGATGGGGGTGGGGCAGATGAGAGAGGGAGGGAGAATAGTACAGTGTTTTCCATCCACTCTTTTCCATCTTCATAACGGAGGGGCTGTGAATTATCAGGGTGGCTGGAGGGGGGTGCGTAATAAATCTGCATTCTGTTTCGCCCCCGCACGCGCCCATGCCCCCTTCCTATTCCAACCAACCCCCGTGGGGCACGCACGATGAGACTCGGAAATAAACCGGCTCTGCCCCACATCCCTCACCCCTTCCCTCCCCCTCGCAACGGCGCATACCTCATTCCACATACCTCATATCCCTCCCCCTTCCACCCCTCCTCCCCTTTCCACCCTCCCCGAAAGAGCAGCGCATCCCTCGGAGAGAGGAGGAAACAATGTCAGTTGAGCGAAGCCGCCGCGTAGTAAAAATAGGCGAGGTGCGAGAATTCGACGCGGAGCGAAGCATCTCTCGTCTCTCTCTCTCTCTGTCGGAGCGACCGTCCGAGAGGCCGTCATCGCGCCTCGAACGAAGGAACCATCCCGTCCGTCGAGTCCGCCGACCAATCGATTGGCATTCGGCCGAGAGAAGAGTGACGGATGGAAACCGAACGGAAAGGGTGATCTCGCGATCCATCGATTGATTCATTGAAGACGGAAGGAGGGCCATGCGGTACGAACGAGAGTGTCGTTCGATATATGATAGCTCAACCGATATATGGGTCTTCGCACGACCATTTCCACCTCACGGCCGCCATCAATTCGCTCTTACTAATAATCATTTACTAAATCCGCGCGAACTAGGAAATCTGGGAATATGAGAGGCGCAGGTCGTCATGTCGTAAATGCAAATGCACTGCCAATGTCGACGAAAACGTTGAACAGCCTATATAGGCTATACTCATGGACAATACACCCAAAGTGAGCACATTAACAGCGGATTTATTTACGATGCGAAGACCTGTATCGAATGGAGATTACAATCGACATTGAACGAACTTGGGTACGAACGGGATGCGCACGGTATATAAGGCCAGGGGTCCACACTGCACTGTACAGGGCTCGTACAATACAAGGACAAAATGGGCGAGAAATAACCGGCCAATGTCGCTTGAATCTCTTCCTCGAAAGATTTGAAATCAGATAATTCTCAAATTTATTATCTTCGTAACTTTAACAGGCCACAGAATAATTCGCACTTCACCACGACCCGGGCATCGAGGATAAGCATCATTATCTTCAGGTGATTAATAAAGGTATCTCATTCCCTAAGATGTTACCAGTAGAAGGAACGGGGACGCATAAGTGGGAGAGGACAAAGTTGGGAGGTGGGGCGTTTGTTATACAATGGCTGATAGGATGGGAGAATTGTGAGGAAGCAAACATCCATTGGCAAGATTAGCATCCGGGTCACCAAATCTTTTCGAAATGTCCAGTAGTTCTGAAGCATTTGGCTCACGCCAATTATCTGTTAATTATATGCAGAACATTTCCTTTAAAATCACTGCTGTGGTTAACGAGTTAAAAGATGTTTGGCAAAGTTGGTCTTTCCGTCACGTTTGTTCTTAAAAGCACTGAGGTGTTCTTTTGTCCTTGTCCGGAAACTTCTCGAAGCCTTTCCCACGTAGACCTCACAATCATCACACGAGACTTCATAAATACCACTTCTGCACAAAACGTCCACCTTATCTTTACAATGAATCAGCATGTTTTTTTTAGAATATAGGGCGACTTGTATGACAAAGCTGTAGCATGTGGAGGGTGTGAGGGCGTATGCACACGGGCACTTCGTAAACTCCTCCCTAGATCACTCTAGTCGGACTTCCAAGGGGCCATTCAAGCATTACGTACGTTTTTGGGAGAGGGGGTTTGGATCATCTTACATTCTCTTAGGAAGAAGGGGGCAGGTTGAAACATTATACTAGAACTGAGAAAGACGGGTTACCCAACGTTGCCGGAGATTTGTCGACTGTTGAAAAACTTGCAGTGTTTTTACTGTCGTGAAACATGGAGGACGGTCGGACGAGGAGATTTCGTTGTTACTGATCTCGAAGAATCAGGTAAGATGACTTCCAATGTTCTGTTCTGACTTCAAAACCCCACGTCAATCATAAATTAAACATAATGCCAAATGCCAGGCTTTCTCTGTCAAACCCTGCTGAGCGATGTGCAGTCTCTCTCCCTCGGGGTGAAAAGAGGTCGAGCAGTAAGGCGTCTTACGAGGGGAATGATGAAGGTGGATTGGGTGAGCCATTGGGCATAGAGGCGATTGGTGGTGGTGTGGGGGGGGGGAGGAAAATAGCATCGTGACTATACATATGTGTGTATAGAGATGGCGGAGGTTTTCAATTGGACCTATTTTTCGTCTCCGATAGGGGAATACAGCACTTCGCATGCAGCCGTGAAAGTAAGCTGTGCTTCACTTCACCGGCCAGTATTTTTTTCTGTAGAAGCGCCGAAACGAGGCCCCGAAAATCGCGTGGCTGAGGAGTGTCTCGGGAGGCGGGTGATTGATTAAAACGGACAAATCGCGATTGGGTCGTTCAGTCGCCACCCAACTCCGTTGCACCTCCGATTTCTCCACGAATCTTCCACCTTAGTACCGAATAGAATCCAAAGAGACTGCAGCGTGTAACGGTTACCATATTAGCTGGAAGTTACTGCAATGGACGAAGTTGTATTTTTAGGATGGAGCACACATGCAATTCGCATCAATCAGTACGATCCTCATTACATACAGCAAATTAACAAAAGTTTACCGTGAAAACTTTGTCTACCCGGGTAATCCCGTCCACGCTTCCCACCCTCCAAAATCTGTCATCCGAATGTATATACGATACATATGCATTGGTGGTCATCATCGCAAAGTGACAGAGCGTTGATGAGAAACAAGTATGGAGCACGAGAAAGGCAATAAATACCTCTCAAATCTGAGCTGGCCATAAATGTGTAACCATGAAGTGCAATAGTCAGGATTCAGTCCAAATGTATCTATTTTAAAATGCCATGCTAATGAAACACTCGTATTTCAAAACAGTATCTTTTGATCTTTGACCAACACCATAGCGAAATTTTTATTCAGGAAGCTCAAAACCAACCATTATTGAATAGCTTTCACCATGTTTTCACATTTACATCGCAATTCCATGACAAATATTCGATCGAAAAAGGAAACCAATGGTTTTTCGAGAAGAATTTCGTTTGAATTCCCATCCGGTGTCTGTTCTTCTCCAGCTGAAGCAATCCTCAACCAGTTAACCGAACCAATTGCATAGAACGTGATTTCCAATTCTAACTGTTCAGAGGCTAACCTCAGGGTGCATGTTTATCTAATGTCAATGGACCACTCCTGACGAACGGGGAGACATCTTATTCCCTTCCATTAAATTAAAAGGAGAAATCGGGTTTTGGTTGATAGCGAGGATTCCTGCGTCAGGAGGAACTTGGGCGTGATTGCATTGAGCCGATTCGGAACCCCAAGAAGCCGAGAACAAGGAATTTCATTCAAAGATGGACGGCCAATCCAAAATATAATATTATATGGCGTGCTCTCGCGTGAAGAGGGGATGAATCAATGGCGCTGGGGTGCGGGAGGCGTGTGGGGACGGATCTGCGACGCCACAAAATGAGGAAACAAAACATGCGAGAGGCGCACAATGTTTTGAATGAAGGAAATCGAGTGTGGGAGAGGAGACGGAATACAACGGTGACAGCCGAATGTCCAACCACCAGATGTCCATTTTGAGCGCATGCATACCGCCAGCCATCACTTATTCGCTTCGGGAAGCGGCTTCACATGCAGCTATTGCAGCACAACCTAGCATTGCACCAGTGGTTAAGAAATGATTGGCAAATGAGAGGCAGGGCCTTTTGTGGATCATTGTGTTCGTTAAGAATGACATCCCCTGAATGACACACTCACAAATACGTAGAGATCGGTTCGCTGAGGTGGTAGTGCGAGTGGACTGCTTATTCCACTAGAGATTATTCATTCATTCATTTGTCGTTCAATCCTGAGCTTGGCTGACCCGCAGCCCTCCACCCTTCCCAATCTAATTCTAGTTCCCTCACTCCCTACTGGCTCTTCTTGCGTACTTTCCTCTTCTATTGGTTCATGAAATTATTCCCGGCTTTTCCCATAGGGTGTTTTCCCTTAATATTGCCTTCAATTATGTTCTTCACAAACCCATTTATCCTGAGGGTGTGTCCAATCCATCTCGTTCTTCTTTTCTCTATGGTGTTCCATCAAATGGTCCTTTTCTCTTCTACTCTCCCGTAATCTTCATTATTTCTTACTTTTGTCCGTCAATTATACCTTCATCATTTAGATACAGGTTTCGAAAGCTTTTGGCATTTCTGGTCTGCTTTCCCTAATTATCCCTGCTTCCGATCCATAGTGTGCCACGCTGCACACGAATTTTTTCACATACTATTTCCTAGTTTTTGGTACTATCTTCCTTGAGTACATTAATCGCCTTTTCATCATACTTACTTGGGCTATTCTTCGCTTGATGTCCGTCGTACTTTTTCCGTCCTACGTGGCGATACTTCCGATTCAGGTGAAGGAATCCACTCGCTGCAATTTCTCTCCGAACTTGGAGGCTTTGGATTCGACTCCCGACGGAGTGATGGAGACTTTGCCGAGGGATCTCGATTCTTAGTTTGGACAGCAATTTCAAGTTTGCTTCTCAATCCATCGGATGGTGGTTTAAATGGTTGGCCAATCGGCACCTCTCGTCAACGGTCAACTCATTCCAACGCAGCCATCTTTCCCCCACGCTTGCAACCGTTCTCAAAACAATATTCCTTAATCAATCTCCCTCTCGCCAACTTGGGGCTGCGCCATTTGTTCCTTCGGCCAGCCGTGATCCTCTAAGGAATCACTCGAGAGAGTGAAGGAAATCCATCTCCTTGAACGGGGATCGAACGAATCGCCGCACATCTCCCCGAATTCTTAAGCCAGTTGACTTACTTCCGATGTGTCATCATTGGAATATTCGCTTTGTCGCGAAATCAAGAATTACACGGCTAAGGTATTATTCCGCCAAGTTCGTGCTATCTTCAAAAATTCGTCCAAGAGTAAGCGTCTCATTGTTTGAAGCGGCTTGACGCATGGAAGTCGACTTCTATGGAAGTAGCGAGTATTGCGATATCTCGAATCCTGAAATATTTAACCGCTAGGCGTGCCACAGTTGTCAACACTTCCGAAAACATTCCTACGTTATATTAAAACCTAAAGACAAATTTTTTGGCCCCAAACTCATTTAAAATCGGAAAAAGTTTTTAGTTATGTTTACGGAGTTAGCAATGAATATGGTCACTTTTAAAAAAATTGCCTATAGGTATAATGCTCCGTTTCCGTCCTTAGCTCTGTTCGGATTCCAAATGCAATCATGGACTTAATGATTATTAAAAGTTACATTAAATGCGCATCATTAGATTTCATCCAGTAGGAGAATTTTCATCATATTTAAAAAAATAATATTAATGATAAATCCATGCAGCGAACCTTAGCGTTCGTAAGCCTTCACAACATTTCCTAATGCAAATAAATATATGCAACTTCGTATGCAACACGTATGCAAAAATAATACACACGCAACAATAGGAGTCCTTCTCCGACTAATTTGTTCGCTGTCAACATTTTTAATCGCCGCTCGCAGTCACGTGACCAATATTTCTTCGGATGCGACGCAATTTTATGACAGAAGCGATACATGCTACTCGCAGGCAAAATAACTGCCAGTCTAGTTTCCTTGCTATTGCGAACAGGAGTTGATTATTGTCACTATTGAACCCCAATACTGAATTGGAAATCCGGGCTAATATATCGAAGTGTCGATTGCAAGCGACGAGCAAGGCTACTGTCATGAAAGTGTTTTCTCGATGTACCTAAAGGTGGCTCAGCAGTTGTGCACGGACTGATGCGCTGCGTGCGATATTCGATCGATACGATGCATCGATATCACTTGGCAGTCGCGAACGCGCAGCTCGCCACAGATGATGAAAATCCACAGATGGACGGTTGGTGACTCAACTGGCTCTCAAGCGCTCGTCATTGTATTCACACCGACATTCTACCCCGCGAGCCGCCGCACTAGCGTGTGGCAAGGGGTGCTAGGATACCAGCCGTTCAAAGGTGCCCACGGGAAGGTGATATAGGGAATAAGAGATGGTGCAGCACATTTTGAGCGAGTGTTCGGAGCAGCACTGTCAGACAGGTATAGCAGAACCCTCTCCGAGCGCCAGTAACTCCACCAATAAATGTAGTCAATCTGACTATGGCGCTATGTACATATTTTAATAAATATTTTTGAAAAAAGCCGTCCTAATTATTAAATTTTAGTGTTCTGCGTTTTCAGGAGTGTCTTTGTTGCTAAAACTATTAGTTAACCACAATCATAACGAGAAACAGTTGACTACGTCAGACGCAGCAGACGCTGTTCCAGCAGTAGGTTGAAGAAATATATATCCAATTTGTACCTAACGTTATTGAAATTCTTGGAAGGGAGAGGAGTTGAATTTCGCAGGATATTAAAAGAAATCCTTCACAATGCGAAATACTTGTGCAGTTTTCGGATGTCAGTCCAAAGGGTGTAGGTTTTTCCGATTTCCGCGAACAGTCGCCAGGTAAGGTGTTGTGGTTAAATTGTGTTAACTATAAATTATCTTATCAAAAGTGTCGTCAAGTTTTCTACACCACATATTTAATCTCTTACGGAATTAATACACTACAGTCACAGCACCTGACACAGTATTAATTTGAATTAATAACCTAGTGTTATCCTAAGGATTGCTCCGTCGAAAAAAGACAAACTCATTGGTATAATAAACGTGTTTTGTTGTCATCTTCGAGTAATTGCAGAACGTGATTTTTTAAACAGTTTTCCTTGGAAAAAACCTTCCATAGAGAATTGAGGTTTTCAAGTTGGGATTTGTTGTTTACATTTCATTACCCCATGAAAATGAAATGCCCACGTAGCGTGCAGCGAAAATTTTGCAGGTTGTGTACCTATAGTGGTAGAGGGATAAGAAAAGACTCAGTGGTGACAGTGGAAATGATGGCAGCAGGAAGGAAGAGAGGAATGGTTAACTAGGAGAGACTTATGTATTGCTATAAAGAGTATGGTGGTTTGAGATGTCGAGTCTCGATTTAGATTCACATTAGCTACGATATTGATAATCCTGGAGATTATTTTTCTCTTGTGGTCCAGATCATTATTTATTTAATCTTTTCTTTGCTTCTTTTGCAATGACATTAGTTGCATACCCATGCATATAATTCCCTTTTTACTTTAAATGAACCCTTATATTGGTGAGCGTAATTTTTATGTGCAAAGCATGATTTGTTCGGAATATATGAAATGAGTTGTGTCCAGTTTTGGTGACCGAAGTAATTTTCATTGCATGCCAGGTTTTTGGTTGGGTGGTATATTTTCCCATGGCTTTGGCTTGTGCTTTTTATGGTTGGGGAGATGTGGCCTTTCATAGCCATACTCTGGAGTATATAAATTGTGAAAAAGTGTGCAGAAAATATTCATGCTGGTCTTTGCACTCTTTCTGTACACTTTTTTCTAAATATTTCCATATATATTCTGTACACACTTCTAACTCATATGTGTGATGACTGTGCAATATATGTATTTCAATTGCACTATTGTAAAAGGGCTTTATCCCGTGAATAAACATAATTATTATTTTTAATGCACACCTCTTGCACACTTTTTACAAATTCTTTAAAACTACTCATAAACTCTGTTTATTAATAAGCACTCCTTATTCATTGCCACTATATGTCTCTGTATAAATGTGAATAATGATATTTAACTGTCAAAATTACTTATGATGATTATGGAAAAACCACCCCTTATTTTCATTTGTAAGTGGGATTACAATTCTTGGCAAACCACATTTTTATCATTTATTTAATAATTGTAATTATGTAGTTGGAGATATTCATTACCCTTTCTAAATCCTGTTTGTATTCTTTGATTTCGTAAAATATTCCATACCACGCACGCACACTTTAATCTCACTTGGGGGATGGTATTCACACTTTTTGCTCATTTATGTGCACTCCTACCGCACACACTTTCTTCACCCTATTTCCCACCTTTATTCACTAAGGTGTTCCAAATATCACTTTGGTCACTTCATTCGCATTTCTTGCACCCTTTTCTCACGCTTCATGCACATTTTATTTCCACCAGGGTATATTGTGAGTGTTGTTCAAATTCAATGTTTGCTAGCATGGTTGCCCAAATGAAGTTGCATGCACAAGCAGGTGATGCTTTTACTCTGACTGTGTGCATAAACTCTTGTGGTGTATGTGGTGAATTGAGCTGCTTATGTTGGCTATTGGCATCGCTGAGTTGGCACATACACTGCGGAATTGGCTCCTCTTCAGGGATTCATGGCACTAATTCTTCTTTTGCATGATAGGCTGGATGACACCAGAGCTGAACAATGGCGAGAGTTCTGTGGCAATCCAATAGTGAATCAGCGAGATGTGGCAAAGCTTTTTGATAACTTTTGCATTTGTGAGAAGCATTTTGAACGGAGTCAATTCACCAACAGCACCTTGACTCGCTTAAATTGTAATGCACTGCCAACCCTTTTCTTGCCTCTTGGCAATCCAATACCTTCTGGTGCTTCTCAGCCGGCCTCTTCTGAGAATGTGTCTACCCTCATGGATGAAGGTGCTTCTACTTCCACTTCTCAAGTTCCGGCTTCTTTGCCAGTTGCTAGCTCTTCTGCTTCTCCTTCTTATACCCCTGAGGATCCTATAATTGACTCCCCCTTGCCATCTACTTCATCTGGTCATGATGCGTCTACATCCCGCACAGATTCCACTCCAGGCAGAGTGACAAATACATGTCTTCTCAAGGAGCTAGGGATGTCACCCTTGGATTTGACACCTAGGAAAAGGGGGCTCTATAAGGCATTTCGAAAAAAGAAAAAGGAGGTAAAGCGCCTCAGGAAAATTATGACAGGTGTCAAAACGACGAGGAAGCAGGATAAGAAGATGGCCCAGCAAGAAATGATTGGAAACATGGAGAAAGCATTGTCACCAGCGGGATTTGCCCTGATAAACTCTGTAGTTACCGAGGCACTGAAGCAACCCCGAGGGAGAAGGTGGACCATTTCGTCTAAGATGGTTGCATTATCATTATTGAAGAAGGGACCCAAGGCCTATCGTCATTTGAGGTCCCTTTTTCCACTCCCTTCACGCAGCACTCTCTTGCCCCTACTGAACTCTTTGCCATTTACTACTGGCTTAAATGAGAGAGTGTTACACCAACTGGCTGAGAGTGTTTCCAGTTTTAAAGATTGCGACAGAATATGCACCCTCATTTTTGACGAAATGTCAATTAGATCTCAGCTAACGTATTGTGCGACATAATTAATGGTTATGTTGAAAGAGGAAATAATGACCGTATCAATGCTATCGCTGGCCAGGCATTGGTATTTTTAATCCGAAGTGTTGGGGGTAGTTGGAAACAACCCGTGGCTTACTATTTTAGCCAAGCGGCAACAAAATCCAACATTTTGGCCTGCTTCCTCCAAGAAATGCTGCATGCCTTAAAAGGCATTGGATTAACTGTTGTGGCCACAGTATGTGACATGGGGCGAAATAATGTGAAGGCCTTGCAGCTCCTTGGAGCTACCTTCAGTGAACCTTACTTCAACTTTGAAGGAGATGAAATAGTAACCATCTTCGATCCACCACACCTATTGAAGTGCTTCAGGAATCTTTTTCTTAAGTATGATGTGTTGGTTGATGTTACTATTGGTGGTGAGGAGGTTTCTTTGCGTGGCTCATGGTCACACATTACAGCTTTAGCTGGGGAGGCAGCTGTGACTAGCCCCTTTGACCCGTGAGTAATTTGAAAGCCATAAGCATTTCTACCAAAGATTAATTAGTGCACTATTAATTTGTTGGTGCATGAGTAGATTTTTATCATTTACATGATTAGCAGCAATTTTCTATGTACTCTGTAATGATAACTAAATTATATTGCTATTTTTTTCAAAAATTTCCATGGTATAATTTCTACCATAATTTGCATTGCAGTGTGTCCAGACTAACCCAAAGGCACCTAGCTCCTAATGGGTTCCAGAAGATGCGAGTGTGCTATGCTGCTCAGGTTTTTAGCCGGACTGTTGGCACTGGGATTGAAACAATGGTCGCAAAAAGTATGCTTCCATGTAATTATTTTGTATTAACAAATTTAATGAGGTTTTTCATAGCAGTCAATTTTTTTTGTGACATAAAATTGGGATGGAAGCACTCGGTACCTCTGAATTTATTTTGGAAATGGACCGATTGTTTGACAGCCTCAATGGTGACACTTCACACAGTGGAAGTAAGAAGGTGCTGAAGCATCCCCTGGAAGAGGGGAGCTGTCACAGCAGTTATTGGGCAATAGCTGTGGAGAAGTTGAAGAAGTGGAAGTTTGTGAAAGGGAATAAAATTATCTCTGCAGACTCTCAAAAGGGTTGGGTAGCAACTATATCTGCTACCATGCGTCTGTGGGAGAAGTTGAGAGGTCTGAACTTCAAACACCTCTGCACTAGAAACCTCAACCAAGACCCAATTGAGAATCTGTTTAATCTTGTTCGCCAGAACTGTGGCAGTAATCACCACCCTAATGCAGAGCAGTTCATTTCAGGGTTGAAGACCGCAGTGACCAATGGCCTGCTATCTTGCAAAAGCAGTAGCAACACTGCCCCTGATGGGTGTAGTCTCCTTGATGACCTCAGAAACTTTTTCTACGAGGGATCTGTGACTGCATCTGAAGCAGGCACCGGGGAATTGCATTGCATGACATTAAAATTAGGAAGTCTCGGTTGAACAATATGCCTCACTTGGGGTCAGACATTGCTGCTACTATTTTAGCCAAACTTGACTGTGTTTGTTGTGCAAGTAATTTAATCACTTGCCCAGATTCATCAAGTGACATTTATTTAGCAACATTCACAGGTGATATGGGCGTTGATTTTTCCCCCAGTGACAGCCTTCTTACTGCTGTGAATGCTGGTGTGAGTGCGGAGAAATTACATTGGAAGACTGTTGCTCACCAGCTTCATCTGTCCTCCTTATGCACACCCATTGCCCACCAAGTGATTAATTTTTATTTCCTTACTTGTGCTGAGCATGCAAGAGATGTAAAAGAAAAGGTTGCCTTCTTCATTGCACAAGTTGCAATTAAGCAATTTTGTTTAAAAGATTGAGGAATTCATGTAGACGTCCCAGCATGCTTTGCTCCTTCTAATGGAAGCACGTCTTTCGGGAGGGACGTAAAACTGTGTCCCCTTGGCATTATTCGTTAAGAGCAGGCTAATGCCGGTGCCAGATTTCTCTCTTAACTTCCACCTTCCTGTCCTCTTTGATACTCTTCTTCTTCTTCCTGTGACTGTTTTTTCCCTATATTCCCTTCCCAGGGCTACTACCTTGACGTGGTGGAAGGGCTTGTGACTTCCTAAGACCCTGTGAGCTGAACTGGCTGGAGCTAGTACTTATTCCTTATGTAGACAGCAAAACCAGGAATCTCTAAGGGTAGGAATCTGACCACAGGTAGCCCACAATGTCTGCTCCTCAGTGAGCTGGCTGCAAACAGGAATATGACCCCTAAGCATGACACATCTGCATGTGTATGTATTTTTGTGCACGTCTTATTCTATTGATCAGTTGTTGTGCACATTAGTGTAAATTTGTGTCATATTTCGTTGTAAATGATAATGTTTGTTATGATGATATTGCAAGCTAACTACAAAAAAATAATTCTCAATTACAAATTTTCCAGATAGGTACTTGACTATGAAAGGTATTCACATAGCTGTTGACAGGTATTATCCATATCTCATGAATATGTGGTGGTACGCTTTTTCTTTGGTTGCTTTAGGTGAGATGTTTCAAATTTACATTAGAGTTCATTAATCTGTCTGAATGTAAAGATTGTTTACATTAAAAAACCTCATCTACTTCAGCTACTGGAATACATAATGGAGGAAATGGTGATTCTTTCATAATGATATTTATATTAGCTGTTTTCTGAGTCTTAAAATTCATCAAAAGTGATTCAAGTACTTTATGTTATTTTTATATTGATTCCGTGGAATCAATATTGTGTTACTATGATGTGCATGTGTGTATTTAAATGTCCATATTTGACTTTTAATGGGATTCCTATATCGCTGCCATGTTTTGTGTTATTTTTCATATCTTTGTGTTCCACAGTTTCATTTAGCACACTCCTCAGATCAATGGTTGGTCATTTTACAGCAGAAAATAATTTTGATTTCAAAAATCTACCCATTTTTCTGGTTTTCTCAGTTGTCTGTGTACCAGGCACAAGCCTATTTTGGCCATTTAATTTCATGCCACTCAATTGAATTTGCAACTTTTCTTAAATTAATGCTGCAATTATTTTTTCAGAGGCAGTCGAGGATTGACCCTTGATGGGGAAAATTTTGAATGCTTATTGCTACAGCCATTATATCAGTTCCTCATGTATTTATGTGTAATTGATTGTCTGATAATTTACTTTTTAAGCAATAAATTTTATTTTTTATAATAACAGTAATTAGATTTCTTTACCCTACGTTTCTTCATCATTGAAATCAGAATTTAGGATTTGTAGGTGTTTCAGGCAGATATTTGGGATCAAGTTACCAGGTAATTTCTTCCAATTCTTGATGGTAAAAGGATTTTTGCCTTAAACATGCAGTATATAAAGCTATTTTCAGAATATTTTTCGCTATACCATTATTCTATGTCATGGAGAATAATCAGGGACGTTTAAAATAGTCAAAAAAATAAAAAACTGAAAATATACAGTAGTGAACCTCCCGGATTTGAATTTCGCGGTGACAAGTAACGCCATCTATTATTGTAGTAAGCAGTTACCACCCCAATCAAAGAAATATAACGTTAAGTTGGCACTCCCTGGTTCGGAGTCCGTTTTTTATTACTGGTCACTTATTGTACGCAAAAAGAACGGATTTCCGTTTCGGCGACGTTCTCATTTATCGCTTCTGTCGGGCCTAGAGATGTAGTGTGGCGTCGAAGTGATATTCCCAGAGAGAAACGGAAACACACCTACCATAAATTTCTCCAGCAATTTAAGCCAAGTACTTAGCGTGCATCCTGCAGAGTCTCTAATGACTCCCAACCCAATCCCTCTCAAGGCTGCGAAACAATCTTCGTTGACTAGTGGCAGTTTTTAAAGGAGCCCGCAGTTTGCCTTTGTATTTTTATTATTTTTTTGATTTAATCTTTATGTCAAGGGTCCCGAATGCTCGCTGCGCATTCGAGGTGTGGCCTATCCAGAGCGAAGCATAGCATCTCTCTTTTACTTATTCATCCGAGGACCTTCCTATTATACGCTTCATAAATCCTAGTTTCTTTAAGGCTATGCCTCAAATGATTTTTACCACTTTTCTCCACGATAGGTCTCTCTCTTACTGACCTGGAATCAGGGTTAAACTACATAGCAAGGCAAGCTTGATCCCTCAGCCACTCAACTAAAATCCATCAGTTATCTCCCTGTTTCTAAAATGTGTTTGACAAAAAAAATTAAGCAGTATAACACTGCACTGCCATTCACAGATCGTGGCCACCGAATCGCCTGCCTCAAGCTGAGGGAGCAAATTTTTCCAGCAAATGGATAGAAAAATAGCATTTCCTAGCACTGAGAAACTCTGCATCTTCTGTTTAGGTGATTAGAATGTCAGCATAGTCCAAAGCTCTAAGTATCCCAGGGAATCCAGCCATTTCAAAAATAATCTTCCTACATAATGTCTAGGACCATTCTTATCACTGGATGTCTTTTCTAAAAACATCATCGCCATGAACCCAGAAAATCTCGTTATTTTCCCGTCGATGCTCTCTTTTGATAGATTATATTATTCACCAAAATAATATTATAACTTCAAATCAAACAACTTTATTAATTACTCACGGCCATTACTCGAGTTATATATACTGACACTCAACTAACGACTAGGAGTTCAAATGCCTCCTTCTTAATGGTTATAGCAATGTTAGAGCAGAATGTTTCCACTATATGATTGAAAAGAACAGCCTGTTAATTACCTCTATTGCATTTACATAAAAATAAGCCACAATGGTTACCGGTACATTACGCTAGCAATAAATTCCACTGACCTTTTACCGATATGAACATGTTTCTATGACAAGATATCGTTATGCAGAACATATGATTTGATTAAATCTTCATCCATTGCAATACTTAATTCAATAAGAATTAGTCATCAGAGGAACCTTTCACATTAAATTTGTTGATACTAGAGTCAATTAATATTAACCCTGTATTATTTTATTATATTTCCTTCATATTAACAAATACTACTCTCGTTAGTAATTCTCATGATGTCATAAAAATTATCCACTGAGTGAAAAACTTCTCCAAAGAAAACCCTTCACAACTTCACAACAGTGGTATATGAGTGTGATGGTTGGATGGCTGCGATCCTCGAGTTGAGAACCCGCTAAATGTATAAGCATCGTGCGTAAACGCAGTGCAATTTACCGGAGAACTTCTCGTTGCATACTACGTCGGTGCTATTAAAAGCTAGATGAGAGTAGACATTGTGAATTTTCTATTGCTCGGCATATGTAAACAGTGTCCAATCGTGATGAGAGATGGATTCACGCTGCACGCTGATTAAAGGTTTACAAATTCATTTTCTCCGAACTCATTGCACGGGTTACCTTTGACTCGCCCTTTGGTATTTCTCATAAGTTTCAAATAATTAAGAACAGCTTCTATATCTTCCTGAGCTGAAGTCATGGTCGACTCAAGAATGATCTTCGACCGAGCGTTGACCGTCGTCGGTGAAATCAGGCACTGATGTAATCGACTCCACTAATACCGATTGGACTCGAACAGAATGCACGAACACAATTATTTCCATAATGTCGTACTTGCCACATTCATTGTTTACCTCCACCATCCACTTCCATGGGAAAGACTGGAAATCATGTCGAACCAGAACAACTCCCCGCGAGTAGCGATACCATTCGAGACTCGCCGCTTCCATTAGAAGTAAACTCTCCCACGTCGTGTAAAACCGCCGCTTAATGAACACGAAAATCCCAGCGGGGTGGGATTGGGAGGGAAGTTGAAGTATGGGCGGTGGGGTTCAACAGAATTAAGGTAGTCCGAGCGAAAAATCAATTTACTTAGAAATCAATGAATTTGGTCTCATTTAAAAGAAAAATATATCACCCGTCTAATGTCACCAAAAATCCAACCCCTTACCATATTACTTTCGGAGATATTGGCCAAAAAATACCATATCTTTTACATGGGAAATGGTACTTACGTGTATGCACTCCAGAGAGACATTATTTACGAAATGAGACATTTCCTTCACTTAGATCTCGTCAAAACACTTAACAGTGTGAGTTTGTATTTTTTCTCTAATACTTTTGAAAATTAATCATATTGTCATCGCAGTAGGTTCTTGGGTATCAAAATATAACCTTCCGTTTTGAAGGAGTTTCAAACGCACCGCGCGAAAAAAATGAGTCAAGTTAAAGAGTTATTTAGATATTTACATATAATTACTCACAATTTGTGTCATATATAACTATATTATTGCACCATTAACAATGCAATAGTTAATAATTAAATATGTAAATTAAATATGCTGTAGCTGTAGGACACATCAATTATTGACTAGGGAACTATCTCGCTCGGACTAACTTAATAAGCACTCTGTGCAGTATAAACGGCGACTAAGGTTCGACTCCCGATAAACACGGGTGATTTTCCTGCGAGGATTATTCGCGGCAGCGGATGTATCGATAAATCGCACAAATCATCAAAGTATCGTTAAATTCCGTGATGCTTCAGTCAGGTCACCTGGCACTCATTCTTTCTCTGGTGCTCTCTCCCGCCCGATTTCCCCTCCCCTGCCCTCTTCCTGTCCCCTCCCCTCCACCGCCTCAAACCGTCGCCGCCTGGCATCCCCTCCCTCCCCCTCTCCCATTCCCGTCATTCCCTGTCAGACCGCTCCCCCCCTCCCAAACATTCCATTCCCCCCCCCACTTGGACCGCCGCTCCGCATCAAAAGAATTCCAATCAAATTCTCCGTCCCCCGTCTCCACCTCCGAATCTCCGATCGACCGCCATTTTGGCATTCCCCCCCTTTCAAGGGCCGCCGCATCCACACCCCTCTCTCTCTCCTAGTAAGGGTGGCGCGGCGGTCGGGAGCGGGGAGGGGTAAGTGGGAGCAGAGGGCGGGAAGGGAGAGAACGTTTCGAATGCGAAAACAAACGAAGGAGAGACCGAAAAAGAAGATCGCGCACGACGACGGTGTGTTTGGGAAACACTTCATCGAAGCATTCGAGACTTTTAAAACTTCAACGGACGTCGAGAGAGAGAGAGTGACGTATTCCGGCGTCAAGAGAGGGCGCGCGCGCGCGTCATACTTAATAATGAGCGGCGATACGATGAGGTCGAAGGACTTTGGGGTCGTTCTATTCGATTCGATATACCCGCAGTATGTATGTACTATCGACATGGGTCTTCGAAACCATTTCCACCACTCGGCCGCCATTAATGTGCTTACAGAGGATTTCCCCGGAATACCCGAGGAACTGTGCGAATATGCGGTGAAAGTCGTCCTTTTTGAATACAAAAATGCACTCCCAAATCAACAAAAACGTTGAACAATCTACGCTATGCCTAAGAAGAATGTACAAAAATAAGTACATTGATGGTGGACTTTTTTACGTTGCTAAGACCTGTATCGAAGGAAGAATGCAATCTATACTGAGCGACCTTTGAAGTACTTAAAATGCTACTACTAGCGATATCTATTGATATTTTAGCGAGGTAAAAATTTCCACCGCATTGGCAAGTAAACTTTTGTCGCAAGGAACAGGTAATCGTTTAGCAAACAAAATGACAGCCATGAGATAATTATGTGTATCTACCGGTTGGCCATATATCAACAATACATTTGAAAATAAACATCCTGCGTACCCCTCTGCGCACTTTTCACGACAAAATGAAAGTATCGTGAATGGCAAACGTACGCCAAGGCAAAAAGCCCTAAAATGAAAATCAAGTTGCTTAATTATGACTTTGCAGCTTCAAAAGTCAAACTAAACAACGAAAGAATTTATGTCGATCTTATTTTATTTTTGAAGCATCCAATAATGGGATGATTTTTTTTATTTTTCTCTATTACTCTTGATGGTTTCATTGCATTGACGTCACAAGTTAATGTAATTTAATTTTCATAATTAGGTTTATCACAGTTATCAATCGAGACGAGATGAAAATCGCGAATAAGATCCGGGAGAGAGACGAGACTGAATGTTCACGAGGCGAATTTCGAGACGAGACCCAAGTCGGCAAAAAAAGGAGATGGAGACACTAAAGGCACTTAGCCACTCCACTCCACTAAAGCACAGCTTTCGGCGGGCTTTAAAACGGGAAAAGCGATGGAGGCATTTGAAGGATAACTGCAGGAACAATAAGGACATTCGTCATATACCTAATCTTATTCCCACGGCACTGTTCTTCGATCAAGGTCGTTGGGCGCAGGCGTCGAGCAAACGGGGAACGCAGAGGAAAACCGCTGATGAGACATAAATTACAAGGACGTCACTTCGCCGCCGTCCAAATTCCAATTGGCAGTCAAAGGGGATACTATACGTCTCTCGTCCGCGCGGAGGTGGCATTCTCGGAGTCCCCCAAAGCGGCCCGGGCGGTATCTCACGCCGACAGTGTGCCTTCAAAGCACATAGCTGATGCTGCTGCCGGGGAAAATTTATCACCGGCAATGATGGATGCAAATTCGCACCGAGTGTGGAGGGCCTTTACGGAGCAGTATTCCAATGGACGGATGCGAAGTAAACCAGTGCGACATTCTGCGCAAGATACAGCCCCAACCCCATTGGCGAGAGCGGCCTTTAACTGCATACGCGCTCTGGGATATCACTCCGGGATGACCTCTGCCGCCGACCCCAGGATACACTCTCGCGCAGAAGCAGAGGAATACTCCACAGCTCTCTCAGCACCTCCATCATTACATTTGAAGAGAGAGAGTGAAAGAGTCGAGTACTCTGTGCACAATACAGCACCTCCTCGCTAGAGGAGCCGACTCCTTCAAATCAGAATGCAGATGCGTGTTCGTCGAGGGCCAAGAATAGGCCCGAGTGCGATGCATCGCATGTATGTACCACGTGAGAAAAGTCTAATTATTTCATCGAATCGCAAAGGTGAATGGCATCATACCACACTTAGTTAACGAATACCTACTTTATGAGATCGAAAATGCTGCATTTCCGGGAAGTGGAATAATGAAAAGTATTCATAGTAGAGTGCCTGGGAATACGACCAGCTCCAAGCTTAATAGACAAGAGCAAATTGGAAATATTGAGAATTCTATGCAATATTCGTAGTGATAGTTAAATTGCCGTAGTTTGAAAAATAAGGTTCCAGGTTTCCACCATCTAGTTCACAACACGAGGAGTGACGTCATCATTGGAACGGAAAGTTGGCTGACAGACAATATTTCAGACAGTGAAGTCTTCCCAAAATCGTTCACCATTTATAGAAATGACAGAATCAACCGAGTAGGCGGCGGAGTATATGTAGCTGTATAAAATACAATCGTCAGCCAAGCGGAAATCGTTCCAGAGACCAGCCTTGAATTTGTATGGTGTTCAATTAAATTCCCTAAATCTAAAACAATAAAAGTGTGCTCGTATTACAGGCCACCCAATATTGATGTCAATTCAATTTTTGAACTAGAAACACGGATAAATAGCATCACATCCAAGAATACCTACAGTTTCATACCCGGGGAAAGATAAAAGCAATTGAGAGTCCGTGATGTACACTGTCTCGTCAAACGCACTACTTCAGATTGCAACGACACGTAACAGAGGAGATGACATTCTTGATTTACTGGCGACAAATATATCACATCATGATAGATAATATTGAGGGAATTAGTGAACATTTGGTAGTTAAAGCTAAGCTTTCCTAAAATATCGATAAAATTTTAGAAGAATAAGAAAATTTAACATTCTTTAACAATCTAATTTTGATGGGTTCAAGTGTTATGAAAAAAATTCCGCCCCCGTCTTCCAAGAACCAATCATTGAGTTAGACACGCAGGGTGCTCATAAAGCTTTTCTTTCGATCGTGTGTTCAGGAATAAGAAACTATATCCCAAGTGAAGTAAAAAAAGAAGAGAGCAGCGAACCGAGATGGTACGACGCGGAAGTGAGAACATCGTTGAGGCGACAGAGAGCATGCCACGCCAAGATGAAAAAATATCCGTGCAGATTTATTCGCTGACGATTGCGAGTTAATAATTGAAAAATATAGCCGCTAAAAAGGAAGCGTTTAGGAATGCACTCATAGATTTCAAGAGGAAAACACTTGTGGAACAGTTACGGCATTACCCATAAGCATTTTGGTGATACATGAGGGAAGTTCAAGGCAGAAGATCTACAGTTAATCCACTGAGAAACGGTATAGGCAAAGTACTGACAAACAGCTCGGACAAAGGCAACTTATTGAACTCCTTCTTCCAAAGCGTGTTCACCAAGTCTTCGCAGAATACATCCGCGACGCTTAACGATCGTTACCGGCATACGATGCCGCCAATGGATATTTGTGCTCGCGGAATAGAAAATTTCTAAAATCGCTAAGCACAAAAAAGTCATCAGGCCATGAAGAAATTCCTTCCCGCGTCTAGAGAGAATTATTGCTAGAAATAGCTCCCTACTTGGAGATAACATTCAGTACATCCATCACGGAACACGCAGTACCCAAAGACTGGAAATTTTCAAATGTAACGCCCATATTTACAAGTGGTGATAAGGAACAGCCATCGAATTACAGACCGATATCCCTAATATCTATCTCATGCAAAGTCCTTGAACATATAATTGTAAACTCAGCCATGAAACATCTCGATATGCAGAACTTAAAACAGTACGGATTCAAGAAAGGAAGATCCTGCGAAACTCAATTAGCACTGTTTGTCCCCGATATTTTAGTCTCCGGTGAAGATAACGGATATTAAACGGATTTTTCTTGACTTTAAAAAAAGCATTTTATGAAGTCTCTCATGGAAATTCACTAATTAAACTAAAATCATACGGCTTCGACGACGATGTAATTTCCTGGATTAGAGAATTCCTAAGCGATCGCGTACAGAGAGTAGTATTATACGGTGCCATCTCCAATGAGGTTAAAGTTACTTCGGGTATCCCACACGGGAGTGTCATAGGTCCACTTCTATTCCTTCTGTATATTAACGATATTGATGAAGAAGTAGGCAGTAAACGACTATTTGCAGACGATGCCGTAGAGTACAGAGAGATCCCTAACGATAGTGACAAGAAATCGTTAACGAAGGACCTCAAGGCAATTTAAGCGTGATGCGACGCGAGGCAACTTGAATTAAATTTGTAAAAATGTGTTCTTATGAACTTCTGGAAAAGGAAAAACTTCCTTTATAACAGTTATTACGTAAAAAGTACCAAATTAGAGACAGTAGAATCTGAAAAATACCTCAGAGTTTAACTAACTAGTGATCTCTCGTGGAGCAAACATATTCGGGAAATAACTGGTCAAGCTAATCGTAAATTGGGATTTGCTACAAGAGTGCTTGGAAAAGGCGACGATAAAGTTAGAGAAATCAGCTACTTCTCCCTTGTTAATTCCCATTTAGAATAAGCTGCTAGTGTTTGGGATCCACATGAGGTAGACTTAAAAACAGAGTGAGAGCGCGTGCAGAGAAGATCAGCAAGATACGTGTAAGGCCGATATAATAGTCTCGTTAGTGTTACCGACCTCTTGCAACAACTTGGATGGGAATCGCTTTCAGACCGTCGATTGAAAAGAAGACTCAATCTTTTAAGTAAATTCAAAACCAACTTATCTTCAGAAGAAGTTATTCTTAGCTTACGAACTCCAACATACTACGGTAGTTTAGATCATAAGAATAAAATAAGCGTATAATATAAGAATAAAATAAAGATATGGTAGAAGGGATACGTTCCAAATGTCGTTTTTCTCGCGATAGATAAGAAACCATAATGGTTGTGTTACCACTTTGATGTAGGTTAGTTGACAGGTAGTGTAGCTGATTAATCCATGTGCACCCTAATTCATGTATATAAATCTGCCTAGTCTTGTGGCTCTTGTGTCACGTTGGAATATTACATTATACGTAATGTTTGTAGTTTCTGTAGCATTTGTAGTCTACCGATAATGTGGTGTTTGTCGGTGGAAGTAAATTTCTTCACTGCATTTCAGGTTGGTGGTAAGTCGCCCCCTACCAAACACCCTTGTGGTGGCTTGCAGGGAAATAAGTAGACGTAGATGAAGACTTCGAACGGCAGCCTCTATCGGCCGAAGTCGGAAAGTTGCACACAGCAGCGGTTCCACTGGATGAGAGGGTGAATTGAGCGGGTGTTCAAGAGCACACGTCATCCACACCACTATACTATAGCAGCCAAGGTTCGCCGGTCAGAACGCGCTGCAATACGTACTCACCGTGCCACAGACTTTGTCATCACTATGCGTAAACATGGCCGCCCGAGTCCATCGACTATTCGCTTGAAATCCTCTCCCGCCAGCTGAGGCCGACGCAAGCATAATGGAGTCTTTGAGCGCGGAAATTCACTCGAATACTGTCGAGCCTCATGTTCACTGAGCAATCAGGTGATACACCGTCACGCACCAAGAAATAGGTACATCAATCCCTCGTACATTTCAAACTTTTTCCATTTCGAGTTTTGCATTCCCATCCATTCAAGGCACAAACAAGGGGAGCTAGACAATTTGGGTGGTGCTATGCTGACGATTTTCGCGTGCCGACATATATGACGAATAGAAGAAGAAGAAGAAGAAGCACGCGATAGTCTGACGACGACTGACAAGTGTGGTGCACGCCGGCGGAGGAGGAATGGTGGTGGGGAGGGCAAAAAGGGAAGAAGGCCGATTTCCGCTCCGATCGCCACTCGCACGCCACCATTGGAACAAACCACGCGAGAAGTGGTGGATGGGGGGCTCCAAGTGGGAGGAGGAGGAGGAAAAAAATCGGGACGTCCTGACGAGAGATGGAAAAGGGTTCAATCTCGCCACCGCAACACCTCATCACCACACATTAAGGTAGTCCGAGCGAGATAGTTGCCTAATCATAATAGAGACCATATTCGAATTATACGTTTTAATTTCACCAGCTGTGAGACACATGAATTAAATATCGCATTATTAATGGTGCAATAATATAGTTTTACATGACAGAAATTGAAAGTAATTAAATGAAAATATCTAAATAAGTCTTCAACTTGACCCATTTTTTTCACGCGGTACGTTTGAAACTTCATCAAAACGGAAGGTTTTTTTTTATGATACCAAAGAAACTACTGCGGTCACAATATGATTAATTTTCAAAAATAGTTGAGTAAACATACAAACTACACGCTGCTAATTTTTTTGGAACAAATAAGTGTTATAAATACCTCATTTTGTAAATAATGTCTCTCTGGAGTGCATACACGTACCATTTCCCATGTAAAAGGGCTGGTATTTTAAGGCAAAATCTCCGAAAGTAATGGGGTAAGGGGTTCAGTTTTTGGTGTCATTAGAAGGGTGAGATATATATCTTTTAAATGAGACCAAATTCATTGACTTCTAAGTAAAATGACATTTCGCTCGGACTACTTTAACCAGTAACTGACTGCTTACTCTATCATTGCCAACGTCTTTTACCCTTCAATTCCTCCACATGACTGAGAAACAAAGTTTCCAACTTTTTATCCTAAATGTTTCAAGCAAACTTCCAGCTTTTGAAATATAGGTAACTAATATTTTGGGACCAACATTTATGATAACGCGAGTGTCTCACGTGATTATTATAATTTTTTTCGCGAATAAGGCGAATCTCGGAGTTCATTGGAAATACCGCGATTTGTAAATATTTCTGTAATTTTTCGCCACACTGTTCCCTTGATGGGTTAACGTAAGCATCGAGAGCGATGACAGATCGTCAGACGGCAGTGACAGAAGCCACATCCTAAATAAATGAACGGTTCTATGTTTTTATTAATCGTCCGACTGCAATACAAACGTAAAGTTTATGAGTATGATGAGGAGATTCGCTTCATGCCCCGTTTACATTACTACGGTTAGATTGTTAGTTTATATGGCGGTTTAACTAACTTGCATTTACAAGGTATTCTTTAACCCTTGTTAACATGCTGGTGGCCTCTGGTGGAGATAAAATGAAAACTCAAATAAACTCCACTTTCTCAGGCGAGATATCGTAGAACAGCATAATGAGTAATGCAGCTCAAATGATTTCGTACTGTCTACAAAATTTTATTTCCACCTCTTGCTACACGTGTTTCGACTGACTAGCAGTCATCATCAGGCAAGAATGAGTCAGTCTTGCCTGATGTCTAGTCAGTCGAAACACTTGAAGCAAGAGGTGGAAATAAAATTTATTGATAACATTCGACCGGTTTCCGCTGTCACGCCATCATCAGGTACAGAGTATGGTTGTCAGTTCTTTATATATCATACAGAAGATCATGGGAGCTTGAGGGGGGGGGGAAGGGAAGGAGGGGAGGTTTTCACACTTATTGGGACATGGTGAAGGTGAGCTGTTAAATGAATCATATGGTGTCAGGGGATTTGAGGTTTCTGGGTAGGTGTCCATGAAGTCAGTGGGGAGGCAAAGTGATACGTAGCAGGGGGGATGGGTTGGGGAATATGACCTCGTTGAGCAGGCGTTTGGTGTCTTCCAGGCCGATTGCTCGTTGCTCTAATGCATCCATCTTCCGTCCCTTCTCGGAGAAATGGAGTATTTCTGTAGTGAAATCACTCCGGTGTCCCGTCTCTAGTAGGTGTCGGGCGAAAGCTGACTTGTCGTCTTTCATCCTCCACAACGCCTTATGTTCCTCGGTCCTAGTTTTAAAATTGCGTCCAGTTTGACCAACATATATACAATTACATTCATTACATACTAGTTTATATATTCCGGATTTTAAATCAGGATCAATTAAATCTTTTGAATTATTTAAAATTCGGCCCAGGGTATTGTTGTTGTAAAAACAAACTTTAAATTTATTTTTTACAATAGCATTGGCTACAGTATATGACAGTGGGCTAATAAATGGTATTTTTAGCCATTTGGTTTTTTCTTGAGGTTGGACGGGCGACAAGGAACAGGACTGTGAGAGAGCGCGACTTTTCAGTTTTCTGTTCAAAATTCGCGTGATAAGGGATTCATCATATCCGTTGCTATTGGCAATTTGTCCTATAATATTGAGCTCTTTATCAAAATCTGAATTTCACAGTGGGATATTAAGAAGACGGTGAATCATTGAATGAAAAGATGCGTGCTTGTGCGAGTACGGATGGCATGAGCTCTTGGGTATAACGGAATCGGTATGCGTAGGTATCCTATAAACGGAGAACCTGTATCTATTATTTTGAATTGATATAGTCAGGTCTAAGAAATTTAAAATTGACGCCCCAAACTCGGAACTGACAACCATACTCTGTACCTGATGATGGCGTGACAGCCGAAACCGGTCAAAAGTTATCAATCAATTATGGAAGTCACAAATTTTGTTTTGTCTTGATTACTCTGGTGGAGAGTCAAGTAGGTGATGTAGCTCAACAAGCCCACAGCCCTCACAGCCCAACAAACATCGCAAGTCGCGTTTCATTTTTTCCTAGGCTATCTTCAGCTGTATTCACGGAACTTGAATGGGCGAGAAAAAGAATTGAATATGAAAATGTTTCGCACGGTTAGACTTCTAATTCATTAGTATTTAAATATGCACATGTCATTTCATGTCCAAACATCACATTATGCATCGAAAGTTGAAAATTGAGAGAGTAAATTTCCTTAATTGGAACGACTTCTCACTGTGCTATACTTTACCATGAAGATACCCCGAGAATATTACGTCATTATGTCGTTTGCACTCTATTATGATAGATAGAAACAATTCAAGATATTATCTTGACATTCAATATTTGTGAATAACTTCCATTTGGAATCCTTGCCTCAATATATGTGAAGCGGAATTAACGACTTTTTCTGACAAGGTCTGCCCATGACCCGACCTCGATTGCGCTTTTAAGGTAAATTTTGAACTTAATATACGGTTCATCATTCACACTAATGCATTTAAATACATCAAGCAACTTGGCACGGATGCGTGGATACGGAATATGACAATAGAAACTCTCTTAATACATCGTACGCTTCAAGTAAAAGCTGCAAGTGGACTGGATCACTGGAACTACCATTCTAACTGACCTGCGTTTACACGAGTTGATGAATGATGGTAACCAATGCCAACCCTATTAACTCCAGCGCGGTTAACAAGTTGACTATGGTCAGCGCCAACCTGCGTTCACACGGCGAACTTTTACTCCTAGGGATAAGAGTTAACCTGGTTGAAAGCCAGTAATGTACAAAGGGCATTACGGACAATGAGTACGTCCATTATGTCCAAATTGTGGAAACGCATAACACAATAACCTTTAAAATCAAATGACACGCACCATTCGTGCTTTTCAATTCGGAAGAAGGATAATAAACGGGCGAAAGAGATGGAGATAGATGGAGGGAAGGTTTGTACTTCGCGAAATGTGGAGTGAGGGGGAACGGAAGCGAAACTCCCCAGGGTATACATAGTAAAGTTCTGTATAACCAACTACATAATTAATACAGAAAAATTAATACATAGGTAGATGCAGAGTCCTCTGGAATGCCGTTCTCTACACTACTCCCACATAGGGTTGAGTCGTCGCATACATTTCCTCTATGGGAATTGAGATTTCCGCCATCTTTGTTGCAACATCTCCATCTTTGAGTCTTATGGGGGAAAGTGATATCAACTTAATTATTGCATTAAAAAGCGATCCCCATCGCATTTTGGATCATCATATATTAAGACAAATACAGTCTGGACCTAGTAGGAACATTTTACCAATAATTTTTACAACGGAAATCGTGAAAAATTACAAATTAAACACGCATCAGTGGAGTTTTGATTCTTTTCACGGGCAGAATTTTCCGGAAATAACATCGACAATATTTTATTATTGAACAGATTAAGTCATTTCCGAAAGTAGTGTCATTACTCTCATGGCTACTATATTGATGGTTACTCTTCAGAGGCTTCATCACAGCATTTAGGAGAGTTAGATATCAGCTGAAAGACAAGGGCGTAGGATATTTCATATTTAATTTCAGAGTTAACTTCCGAGAAAACCTTGAAATGGATGTTTATTCTAGGAATTCGAGAAGGAGCCTGTTCAAGTTTAAGCGCTGACAATTCGATTATTTAACCCTTCCCCGAAATAAAAAACGAAAACACCATTGTACGTAATAAATGTCAACTTGCACTTCGAAGTTGAGCAAAAAGGGATAACTTACCGGTGCACAATAAATACCAGCTTCTTAGAAAGTATTTAACAATCATAAAAATCATTTTCACTCTGTAGTGTATTATCGGCAATCTAGAGGACTCTGGGTAGACGTAAGCTCGAGTGCCACCGTCGGCACCCTCTTCAACTACCTCCATTCCTCCTCATGGCCTCACAATGCACAACAGGCAACAAATGCCGCCGTGATCGATTCCCTAACTGCTTTGATCTCCGTCACTCAAGCAGATACGTGCGGTTCCTTCCTCTTTCTAATTACCACTTCTCAAAGATGCAATCTTGATGTCATTGAGCTGTCAATAAAAACTACACCCACAAGCACTTCCGCCATCCTATTCCGCGCATTTTTCGGGTGACCCACGAAAGCGTCCAAATCGAGCATTTCTCTTTGACGCAACAATGGAGTCGATCGCTCTCGCCACACGTTAATTACACTCACAGCCTGTCGCTCAGACTCGCGCATTCCTTTCCCCCGCCCACGAGATGTCGCCCATTCCTAAAAGAGTTTCCTTCGCTGTCATTTGATGCTTTAAGCCTGAATCACACGATCATTTTTTCCGTCCCTTTTCTAGGGTTAGCTCCAATGATAGGTCGAATTATCGCTCGGAAATGATCGTGTGACGCGAACAAAGTCAGGCAATATGGCTCCAGCGATAGAGATCCCTATCGCTTTTTCCATCACTGGACACGTCCCTTTTTCCGTCCCTGAAGGCATTGCTGACTCCACCATTTAGCCAATCAGAGCGCTGAAGAGCGACGCCACGTTCGGCTTTCAATCGAATGAGAGAAGTAAACAAACAGAAATGATGCGAAAAGGGATGGAAAAAGGGAAGGCCAAAATGACCCCGCGTGATGATTCAGAAAATGATAGCTCGAGCTTACATTGTCACGGTCCCTGAAAAGCTATCATTGGAGCTCTATCCTCTTAAAAGGGACGGAAAATATGATCGTGTGATTCAGGCTGAAGCAATATTTAGGACACAATTAATGAATTAATGGTTAAAAACGCCAAAGAAAGTGAATAAAGACAGTGTATAAGAGGTATTTAAAAAAATACTGATGAAAACTCCTATTATGGAGCGTGGGTGCGCTGTATGGGTCGGAGACTTGGTCATTGCGAAGGGAGGATGATGTATATACTATACGTAGACTTTGAGGAATAAAGGGGATACATACCCCCCCCCCCCCCCGAAAATTTTGGGTTTTACAAAACAATGTTAACAACTAGACGTAGTTATCAAATACAACAACAAACAAACAACATTAAACACTCCAATCACTGATCTGATAAGTATAATAGTATCTTATATATTCAATAGTGTCAATATCTATATATAGTTTTTATTATGCTCATTATTATATAGATATAATGATGTAACAGTTTTATAGCTTTTTTCGGATGACAGAGAATTGCCATAATTCAATGGTAGTCTCCCCTCCCCCCCCCCCGAAATAAATTCCTGGGATCGCCTCTGGTCCTCAGTATAGTTACCTGGGAGACGTTTTTCTCAAATTGGAAAAGGATGAAAAGGTCCTATTCTGAGCAACATCCTTCTTCGTCAACCTACGTTTAATAAGAGTGCAATCCCTTAATTCCCTGGACACCTCCACAACCACTGAATATTCATCAAAAGGAGAATGGGGGAGGGTGAACAGGCGACTCATTGACAAGGTATTAAGGGAAGATGTGAAGGAAAAGAATAGGCTTTATGGAAGAGGTGAAGGAAAATAAGAATTATTCAGAACCAAGGAATGGAATGACGAAATTGTTGGAGGGCTTGCGGCTGTTAATGTATCTGTACCTCTATGCCGTCTTCTTTTACAACCTACCTCAACCGGCAAATTACATTAAATAACAATCCTCAACGGGTTTTGTCACCGTGTAGTTTTTTCTCGGCGGAATGCGACGGCGGAGAACATAATTTGATGCCTTGCTGGAGTGTGAATGTGATGGAATATCTGAGAAGCAAACCAAGAAGTGCCAAGGATTGCTCTCTCACTAATTTCCACGGCCGAAATGCACCCCCGCGTATAGCGCCCATTCGAAGCACTTCCTTCGGAGCACGGAGTAAGGATATCCTACTCCGTGCTTCGGAGGACAGCCGCCACCCGCGTTGGGAATGATCCGCAAGTGAATTGCGAGGCGATGGCGGGTAAAGTGGATTCGATTTAGGGTCGGGCGTGTTTAACCAGTGGAAGCCGTTCCCACCCCCACCCCTCCTCATTCCCTAAGCCTTCCCCAATCCTCACACTAGGGGCCCATTTGATTCTTCCTCCACCGACGCGCCATTCGATCCCGGAATGCCAATGGTCGCCCCTTTCCAATATCTCCGCCCGAATTCCACGGAATACAAATTAGGACGGATATCCCTCCCCTCCTCCCTCCCCAGTCGTCCCCACCCCACCAATACCCCAACAACGCCGCAAAGGCTCTCTTTCAGGGAAACCGTAAATGGCGATCATTTGCATTTTAAGAGTGCTCGTCGATCGTCGCTTGTTTTCCACGAGGAGTTCGGAGCAGAGCATTGTGCTCGTTCCTCTCTGGCGGTCGTTAAATAATTGACTGGGGTCGGCCACACCAAGCTCCCGCTTGGAAACTGCGCTACACATTGAGGTAAAAGAAATAAATGAGGGCGACACACCGCTTGAATCTTGAAGGCATTAGGGTCGATTAATGTTTGGGCCTCACTCTAGCGAGCGTCGTTTGATTTTTCGTCCAATATTATTTTATGATCCACATGCGATGCTTTGTAATTAAACCGAGGGCCAAACATACTCGGCGCCATTCCTTTCCTTGCCACCCCTCCCCCCCCCCACCCTGTGCTCCTGCATCACCTTCGGCCCCGTTTCCTTGACCCCCTAGGGCGCAGCACTGTCGAAACGAGAGTCATTGACTCCAGCCCATGAGCCGTTTCCCCCTCAATTGCCAAACGCACGCATAGTGCACTGCCATTGGAGTTATCTCTACTTCATCAGCCATCGTCCCCAAGCAGACCGAGTGGAATCATCGCTCGACACTTCCGTAGCCGTTCCACGACGGAAGGACATCAAACAAACAAACAAACGAAAAGCAACACCCGCAGTCATCACTTTGGAGAATAATTGAAGTAGGTTACTTCTCTTAAATGCTTCTTATTCTTATGCGACAATTTAGGAGGCAAATATATTCACAAAATCGTTTCGCTTGTGAATGAAATAATTCATCAATGTCATAACGAGGAGAATAATGGTCACACTTTGATTACTAGGCGCTGCAAAAGTGAACGTCATATCTCCAACTATCTCTCACCAAAGCCAATATAATCGTTATGCACAAAAAGGCAGCACTATGTGTTTTTCCCTATAAATGAAAAAACACGTAGGAGCATCAATAGGCATTACACACTAGCTGGGCAAACGAACTACGATCTTCAACTGCTGACTATTAATTACATGCGCTGACGGTAAAGCGATGAAAATGAATTCCATTTACACAAACGGTAAAATTTCAGCCTTCGAAAGTGAATGCAGTAAAACCTCTCCGATGTCCAGCGAAATTAACAATTTGCAATTATAATGTTCGTTAGTTGAAACTACAGCTGTGCGAATGCTTCGAAATCGATTCGAATCGACTCGAATCAGGCTTAATTCGATTCGATTCTCCTGCAAATCGATATGCTTCGAAACCGAATGATTCGAAATATTCGAATCTGATAGATTCGTCTTCGAATCGTTGCATGCATTCCAGCATGGCGCTCATTCCAAAAATGGTTCGCCGTCCGTTTAGACGATGTTTTCCTCACGCGAAACGAAAATTTAACCGACCACATGTTATTCTGTGCTATTCTATGTGCCACTATATAGATGTACAAGCTAATGTAAGGCTCTGAAATATTGTGTAAATCTTTATTACTTGAACTGCGCATAAGCTTTTGCATTCTATTTAGATTTGAATTCGATTCGCAAGCGAATTTTTTTAGGGTGATTCGATTCGCCACCAAAATTTAAAAAAAAAGTTCGTTTCGATTCGATTCTAAATATCTTTAGGGAGATTCGATCCGGTTCGATTCGAAATGAAAATCCCTGATTCGCACAGCACTAGTTGAAACCAATTCTGCCGATGAAATCAGGACTTCCTGCGAGTATCTTTCATCAGACCGAAATTCTTTCAGCGAGGGTATTTTTCTTTCCAGGGCGAATAAAACAGATTTTGCGGGCTGAATAAAATAAACTAGTACAGAATATCTACAATATCTATCTTATTCATAGAACAATCCCATAACAAATATTTCACCGCGCTAATGATAAAGCATGGTCCATTCGCAAGTTTCTTCAAACCTTTTTGCCATATAAACCCATAATATGACACACCAGCAATCAAACTCAACAGGCAGGGGGGCTAAGAAGACTGTTTCTTCATTCACTCGGTGCCTTCACTATTCATGTAGGGAATATTCAGACTTCAGCGGTGACGTGAACATGTCGCGGTCTACGCCCAGCGCGCTCCGACTACATATATACCAAGGAAAGACCAAGCCACGGTAGGCCTAGTTCGAAAAGGGCCTTTTAGTAAAAGGACGGACTGAAAACCTCAAAGCAAAGCAAAGCCGACTGTCCGCAAACTCCCATTTGAGAATGCACACCACGAGTTCATTTCATTCGCTGGTAAATGGCATAAATAAATGTATGCTATTTTTGTGGTAATGGCATACATTTATGTATGTTTAATTATGTTTCAACATTGTATTACGACTTAATTTTTGTGATAATTGTTATGCGATTGTACGATATTTAAAGACATTTTTGTGACAATTGCACATATCCATTCATTTATGTAATTAGTTCATGTTTCACTGATGTTTAACGATTTATATTTCTTGTGATGAATTGTATAGACTGTAAACTTTGATGCTCTGTTGTTCTCCAAAAAATTGAATGTCGCTTTACTTAATGTTGTATACACCCACCCATAGAGGTCTCTTTTCTTAGACTTACGAGACAATGCACATCATGATGATGTTCTTTAGCATTTATTATTATTTTTATTCAAAGTTCTATGACTATCGCAGATTTACCGCAATATGTATTAGTAATGATTCAGCACCCTTACATAACAATTATCTAAGGTAATTATCCTTTTGTAAATTATATTGATGTCGATGTGTTGAAATGTGATTGTTGCACCCTCACATTTTTCTCCTTATGTAGCCCTGATGGTGGAATTCATTATATTCCGAAACGTTGAAATTGAATTTTTTTAAATTGAAAATGGTTTACAACGTCTAAAACGTTGGCAAAGGATGATTTTTTGATTAACTAACACTGACCTATACTCGACATTTTGAATTGGATTTATTTTTCTCTTGCAGTATCAATTTATTAGTTTGAGGTTGAGACGAAAGCCAAGCGAAAGAAACATAATAATTCTTAGGGCCGTATTATAGAATGTCATTCGAGTGAAGACTTTTCTCCAACCTCACGCAAACTCCACTTAGTTGCACCACATCAGGTTACACCTTTGGTTAGGGTTAGGGTCAAAGCTAAACGATGAAATCTGTTGTCCCACTTCTGGTTACACTGTAGCCTCCGGCAAACGAATTTGAAACCGTAACCTCTATATCCACTTAAGGCTATCATAGTGGTCGGCGGTCACGCGCAATGCATTTTGGGAAACAATGCATTGTGGGAATGTAATATTTAGTGAATAAGCAACATGGACGTTTTTCGTTCTCCCTTTCGTACTCCCCCTCCCCCTCCTTCACCCCGCCATTCTATACGACCGAAACCTTGCTAATGGTACTTCTTGCAAATGTCGAAACCGTTTGCAGTGGAACAAAATGAAAGCGTGTAAAAGTCGAAAGTGTTATAATAATCACCATATGCATCTAAGCACATAGCATCCACGGAGGGAATTCATCGACTGTCGCCTCAATTTGCGAAACACTTGTGCAGCCAAAAAAAAAAGATGATTCTGTTCGCGTAACTATCCATCGAGCTTCAGGTCGCAAGTTTGAGCGTCTTCTCGAACTCTCCCTTCCATGGATTGATTCCGAATGAAACGTCAGCGCGTCCACGAGATCTACTTCATCCTGGAGAGGAAGTTCAAAAATGACCAGTGCATCACTACGTTTACCAATCGATCTCAGGTCGATCTGACCGGATCAGCTCGGTATGGTGAACGCAACGGGTTGATGGGATCGATCTGAGACCGATCTGAAACTGGCTGAGATTTCAGATCGATTCGAACCAGCGGGTCTGGGGCGCTCCTCGTCTTTCCTTCTTTTATTCTTTTGTCGTTATTCTTTTGGTCGCCACTGGGAAACAAAGTATTATTGTCACAATTCAAGGCGTGAGTTGCATCAACTTGTAACAAGAGTGCAGCAAGTGACATTGATGGTATCACAGCACATCGCAATCTTCCTCCATTAGGCTAATTTGTTCACGTGGAATACGAAGGAAAATGTCCAACTCTGCACTTGTTTACGCACCGTGTCCACGAGATCTACTTCATCGTGCTTCAACTCATGGATTCGATTGTTCACTTTTCATATTTTCAGTTCGTGTTGGTAAACCAGGCGATATGAGTCGGCTCGCTTGGAATTTCCAGATCGGTCCGAGTTCAGATCTATTAGTAAACGTAATGCATTTTAAATTGCTTCATCGACCAGGAGAAAGCATTTTACCGTGTGGATTGGAACTAAATGCTCAATACATGGAAGGGAGTTGCCGTGGCCGTTAGTGGCTGGAGTTCCATGCTGGCTGTGGGAGGAACGACTTGTAGAGACTGAAATGGCGAGGAGGTGGAGAAGATGGATGGGAGAAGCATGCAGGACAAAAGAAGATCGGACGCGAATGCTGAACTGTATGAAATAACTGAAAAAAATGCAACGTAAAGATTTGTGCCAAGAAAATCCAAATTATATTATGCGAAAGAACTCAAGAAATCAGAAATCGAAGACATCGTCAAACTTGAATCGCAAAAATTGGCGTCAGTGGAAGAATTTGGCAATTTGTGAAGTTGAATCTTTGGTTATTTAAGAATCGAGGAACATTGTGAGCAGAAGAGCAGCCAAAGGGATTTTGGCATTCTGTCGTGATCGGAGATAAGTCTATTGATTGCCACCAAAAGGGAAGATGGGATTTTTGAAAGCTGACGCAAGATAGATTAGGAGTGAGATAGAGACAAGTTTCTTGCACGCATTTTACAACAAAACGGACGATTGGTGACCACAATTGAAGGAGGCATGAGCACGAAGAATCACCGAGGAAGACCAAGACTGGAATACATGGAGAAAATTGTGGCGGAACTACCAAAGAGAGGACTCACGTGTGCAGAATGTGAGTGTCGGCAGAAATTAGAGGCGACCACAGAGCCAATCTCTCTTCGGATGAGTAAATACCTTGGAAATAAAATAACTTGGAATTACCTTAACTTCATATATATGGTGGGAAACACACATACAAAACATATGCGGCACAGCATTAAAGAAACTAGGTTTTGTCAAGCGTTTAATAGGAAGGTCCTCGGATGAAAAAGTCAAAGAGAGATGCTACTTCGCTCCGGTTAGGCCACACCTCGAATACGCCGCGAGCATTGGGGACTCTAGTCATAAAGATGGGAGCCCCTAGAGACTCGGAGGCTGCACGCTAGGCTTAGGCTGCTTGAGATATTCAGAACTGGTGTGTTTCAGAGCGACACAGAGACTACTCACCTCATGACGTCTCACTACATTTCTAGGTCTGACGTATGCGATAAAATAAGAGAGATACTCTGCTGAACAGATAGGTACAAAACTCGTTCTTTCTGAGCACAATAAGTGACCACAATAAAAACTAAGCTCCTCCAAATACTCTGCCACAGGATATGTCACCATTTCACCTCCAAAAATTTACATCTTTACGCGGCTGGGGACCTTTCACCCCCTGCCACACGCCCATGCGGCGGCTCGCGGTGTAGTTTGTATTTGTAGAATGCCGATCACCACGAGCACCATTCTGACGGACGATTATCAGCGAAATAATTTGTCGTATTAATGGGGTCAACTGCCTGATAATGCTGGATAGTTAGTCCACAGTCACTTCACGAAAGTCATATTGGATATTCTTCGATCGTCAATGGAAAAAAATTAGAGTTGTAACTCTCTATTATCATTCATTGCTGTCGTCAAAATCGTGCGTGTCCTCGTGGAACGTCTTCGTTTCATCGATTGCTGACTTTGAAGGAGATCTCCATAGGCTGTTTAATTTCTTCTTCTCTTCAGTTGGCTCGTATAGCACGATAACACCAGATTTCTAAACATAATGGGGCATTGTTCAAAGCAACCATAAGTTTTAGGTTGGAGGTGAATGATTGAAGAATACAGCGAGACATTTAAGTGAGGCCACCGCGGTTCCACCATGGCCGAATAATCAGCGATAAGCAGCGAAAGAATCAAAAAATAGCTGCTAATTTCGCTGTTTCCTAAAAAACCTCCTACACGGAGAAAAAAGTGTAGTTAAAACTACAACTCTGACCCTGATTGAAACCCTCTTGGGGAGAATAACGGGAATCAAAATTACCAGAATCCTAGCTCGTGTTACCAGACCCTGTCTGGTAATATGAGCCAGAATTTGGGTAGCGGCTGCCTGGTTAATTTTACCAGACAACTGCTTACATAGTTACCCCAACAACGTGAGTGCCGCCGCACCGAGCTGTCGCCGTGTCCGAACCCTTGGTCGGCGCGGCGCGAGGACGATACATAGTTGATTAGCCGCGGCTGCTGGCCCAACGGTCGTTGTACTCAGTAGCCTCAGTGGTACTTTGTCGGTAGAAGCAAGAGGACGGTTAATAGTGAGGTCATTATGACTGCTCCCGTTGATGTTATATTCATGGACTCGGAAGTCGATCGACTGCTGGAGCTCTGGAATCCTTCCTTCAAAGTGTTTTTAAAGGTACGTATCGCTCACACTCGGGTGCTGAAGTGATTTTTCTATAATTACCAGTCAACCTGCATTGGGGTTTGCACAACGTAAGATTTAAAATGTTATGAAATAACAGATTTGTTGTACCCTTTCCTCATAATACATCATGTTTATTCATCTGGTCAAATATATGTAGCACTTAAGCAGCTCCTATGAGTTCTTTTTCACTATATTATTTGCAATTTAATAATAATAATAAACTCGTTTATTGTTCCAGGATTGTACATATTCAGTGAGAAACTGTATTTTGTTCATATTTTTTCGTTTAACTATTTTTTTGTTTTACAGTAGAATTTCAAATTATCAAGTATGTCTACTTTTCTTTTTATAATTTTTGCTGAATGGTGAATTGTACATATGTACTGTAAGTCACACCTCATTTGTGTCGTCTATGTATTGTATGAAAATGTGACAAATAATAAATGTTCATTACATTACCACCGTAGTATATTGTATCATTACATCCAGTGCATCCCTTGCAATTTATAACTCGGTAGATCACCTATAAAGTACAGGTATACTGACTAAAAACTATTATAGTATTCCTAAAAAAAAGTATTTCTCATTGGACAGGGATGTTTAAATAACCAGAAAGCGTAGTAATTCTAAACAGAAAGCGTAGTAATTCTAACCAGAAAGTGTAGTAATTCTAACAAGATTGGTTTAAATACACGGTGTAGTACTTTTAACCAGGAATCGAGTTGGTTCATATTTGACTACACTGTGAAGTAAAAATAACCAGGATCCTAGTTATTCTAACTAGAATTTTTTCCCGTGTAGTTTTCTGGAATCTAAAACCCTGTTAGACTCATGATGATCCACCGTTGACTCGTAGTGTACGTGAGCCTGAAATGACATACTCTCGCACATGAAAATTCTTAATGGTAGTAATTGAAATATTACACAGCAATAGTTGGAGCGCCGGAATGTCGATACGGTTGCTTACGCGAAGAGTTCGTTAAAATATATGATGCGGCTCGTCGACGGCAAGCATCATTTACACCACATTGTTGCGCCAGTTTGCGGGAGAAGAGGAGGGGTTGGTTCTCGTTCACACGGAAGCTCGAGCAAGACTGCCTTCCTTTACAAATAGGTTTTCCGCGCAGAGGTCCACCACCCCTCTCGGCCCCTCCATTCAAACAGGGATTTCCAGGGGCGCCTGCCGACTTCGTTGCCCACTTCCCTCCGTTTCAGTCGGCTCCAACCGATACGGCACATATTAATGTTTACAGCTATAAATGATAAAGGTTAGCGTTGCATTTCATACCCGTGGAACATTATAACTCGACCTGAAAACAGTTTTTTTCTGAGGAAATAGCGGAATCGGGAAGTGTCTCCAAATTTTCAACATTCAACCACAGGTAATGGAGAATAGGGGGTAATTATATGTACCTGGAATTTGTCTCGATGTACAGACACCCGGGAAGCAAATTTTTCAGCCAGAGGCATTTTGAAAATTGTGAAAAAATTGTAACACGATCCACCTTGGCGTTAATGCTTTGTTGTCTGCAATAATGACCGTCAATCGCCATTGGCCTCGCTCCGCTCCTGTGATTGGAGTTTTTAGTTCCGCCGGAACAGAGGGGGTCAGAGGACAGGAGAGGCGCTTGAGGGAAGGATAGGGGAACGAAACAAGCGTCTAAGTGAAAGAGACGCCGCGGCGGGCGGTTGGAAAACTATAAATAAAAAAAAAGATAAACGGAAAGCGAGACAATCTGAGTGTATGGCGGGTGTGGGCAGGGGGGGGGGGGTCTGAATTCAAGGGTTACTTAGGAGGAGGGGGGTGGGTGAAGGAGGAGGGAGAATGGAATGGGAGGTGGGTGGTGGCTGGACTATCTGAGCGTGTGGATCGCGAGGGTAGTTATTCAAGCGTCAACCGGTGGGAGAGGCGGATTTATTGCGTCAGATATCGGTCGTCTAGGGTGGGGGGGGAGGGTGGAACGGGCGGGGAGGGGGAGGAAGAGGGAAGGGAGGGGTCGCGCTTGGGAATGGGGGTTGGGGGAATGGGGTGGAGAGCGACGCACTAATTCCGTCGAATCTAAATTTAATCAGCCCGTATTTCATTCAAGGAGTTTCCTGGGCTCTTCTGTTACTCACTCCACTCCATCCCTTCCCCCCCCCCCCTCATGCCACATCATTCAGACCCCCCCCCCATCTAATTATTCCCATCATTTGGAGAGCATTCCACGCTTATTATAATGAACGAGGCCGCACGAATGAGAGATTGACGGAGCGGCCGCGTGGAGACAAGGAGCGGGGATGAGGTGGCGAGAGCAGGCAGGCCTCTTTTTCACTCTCTCTCATTGTCCGACACTTTCCCAAGATCTAACCCCCCTTGACACTGAGACGTCCCAGGGCCACTCGGAATCATGTACATACTACTTGAGGAATCGTCTTTTTACGACCGTCCAGAATATATATTTCTCATCCCAATTGCGCTCGACTGCTTTCGAAAAAAAAAGAGCGTGACGTTGGTTTTTAAATCCTGTCTGCCTAGGACGGGGGTGGCTAACCTATGGCACGCGAGCCCAAAGTGGGACGCGGGGCTGGGAGGGCGATAAGGAGGGATACCTCTATTATCTCACTCGATGGGTTGGCACGCGAGTATACTCTTATTTCAAAAACTTTAGCACTCAATCGACAAAAGGCTCGCCACCCTTGCTCTAGGATGTCTCTTCGTTTCGTCACAGAATTATTATGTAAGCCATACTCCGTGGTTTCTCTCACTCAAATCTTGACCCATACCATTATCAATATATGAAGATGGCTCTTATACATTCAAAACGTCAGCGCGCCGTCGGCAAAGAAGAAACGCGTGCGAAGCGATTCGACGTGTTCCCGGAGTCCGGCGACGCGACATCACTGCCTCCTCTCCTCTTGTGTTGTCCTCTCAGTGCGCGCAAATCCATCGCCGGGTGAGTGACCGCCAAAATAAAACAGTCCACGCCTCACTCCCATAAGGGAATCACTTGCATCAGCCACGCCCACCTTCAGCGGCGCATCTACGCGGCCAATTGCTCTCCACGGCGGAAAGACGCGTGGAAGCGACGATTATCTACATCTACATAATACCCCGCGAGCCGCCGCATGGGCGTGTGGCAGGGGGTGTTAGGTCACCAGCCGTGTAAAGGTGTGACTTTTTTGGAGATGTAATGGTGACATGTATTATAGGAGTGTATTTAGTGGAGCTAATTTTTTATTGTGGTCGCTTATTGTTCGCGGAAAGAACGAGTTTTTGCACCTATCTGTTCGGCAGAGTATCTCTCTTATTTTATCAAATCAGTCAGACCTAGAGATGTAGTGAGGAGTCATGATAATATTCTCTGTTTCGCTCTGAAAAATATCAGTTCTGAATTTACCAAGCAACCTAAGCCTAGCGTGCAGCCTCCGAGTCTCTAGGGGCTCCCACTTTAATCCCTCTATTAGTTGTGAGACACTATATGTTCGCTCATAGCAGTTTTTAACGAAGCGCGCTGCTTTCCTTTGTATTTTATTAATTTTTTTGGTTAAATCTATTTGACCAGGGTCCCAAATGCTCGCGGTGTATTCGAGGTTATCCGATCGAACACTACTCTTTTACAGTGAAATGATACTTTTAATAGCCACGTGTATAATAGCTCCACCGACGGACAAATCAAGCTTCAAATGGTCGATTTAAAGCCCAAGCTTATAATAACTATATTTGTCTTACGAGAAGAATCTTAAACTCTTTAACCCTTAATAGCTTCAAAATATTGCACTTTCGAAGCCACATATTTTTAATAACTCTCCGAACAGAGAAAATGAAGTTTAAATATGATTGATTTTCAGCATATTCAACCTCACACAACTAATACAATTAACTTTATTAGAAACGTTCACAGGAAGTTTATTAGCGAAACGCTTGCGCAGGCAAAAAGGTGATTCCGATCGCCAAACCCTCCACGGAGTTTCGAATCGCAAATCGGAATGTTTTCTTCAATAATTCTTCGCTCCTGAAGGGGAGAGTGATTTCGGGATTGTTCAGGAGAATCCTCGGGAGATAAAACCACATCTTCCGCTCTCTAACTTCTCACGAAATGAAATAGGCCTTCCTCCAGAAATTCTTCCATCGTCTATTCCACGCCGCTGTCGGTACTTCAGTCGGGAGCATAAAGGCCATCGGTTCTGAATTCTTCGCATCACTCGGCCTCTTGTCTCATTTCAAACATTGAGTTTCGCATTCTTTTGACACACATTTCCGAGCTAGTGGTGTAAAACCCAAGTAGGTCCCTCAATCCTACATCCTAAAGCAACCCCTTGATGGAATTTCATCAATTCCTGACTCCTAGCTCTCTCCAAAATCCTTCACTGCAGCAGCAGATTCGGATCTCTAACCGCATGCTCCCCTGCGAGCCGCCGTACGGGCGGATGGCAGGGGGTATCAGGGCACCAGCCATGAAAATAATAGGGAACAAGGAGGAGGATAGGGAAAAAGTCAGGACAATGAAAATGTATTTGATCGATTTGTGTCGTGTTGGTTTCACACCGTTTTTTCTCGGCTGTAATCACCGATTGTGCGAGGAAAGGTGCATTTTTTTGGATCTATCAGTTCCACAGTGCACCTCTCTCACTTTGATATTTTTACAAGCAATAGGGATATGGCGCGTGGTTACAAAAAAATACTCTCCATGTCATACTGAAACTAGTCAGATATAATTTTTTTCGAATGATTTCAGGTTCGCGTGGAGCCTCCGATTGTCTAAAGGCACCAAACATGGCATGGCTCTTATCATCTGAGTGACACTTTCGGCTCTTTTGCATGGGTGCTCACCTTGAGTGCTCTGCCACAAATATTTCAGACGCTCTTTGTTTACCGCGCCGAAATTTCCGATAACAATTTTCCCATGCGCATTTAATACGAAATTGCACTTTTTATTTAAATGCGCGTATCAATCCCATAATTCAACGTCTTGGTACATGATTTGTTCCTCGACACTTCACTCGCCTTGGACATCGCAAGTGAAGGGCAAAGGCATAAATAATTCCATCGGAATGGCCGTCCGCGCTTCCCCAATCTCACGCATTCGCGTCCTGCCCTTCCCCTCCCTCCACTCCCCCACCTCCTCCCCTCCTCTTCAAAGGAGCAGCGGCGGCGACGGGCGAGTCGATGTCCATTTCCTTTCTCCCGCTCCTTCCCACACTCCGGCCATTCGCACGACCTACTATACTGAAGAAGCAGTTCGAGAGCGCCATTTCATTTCATCCGAAATTCAATGAATTGGTCTCATTAAAAAAAAATTATCTCTCCTTTCATAATAGGTACACATATCAACCACTTAATTGCATTACTCTTCCAGATATTCGCCAAATAATACTTAATAGGAGAGCCGTTATCCATTGGAATGAGATTCGGGCGCATGTACTTTACATATGGACTTGACTTTTAAAAACTGAGGAATTCCAAAAACATAGATCTCGTCAGATATTTATCACCTGTTGCCTTGTACGTTTTCTCAATATTTTTTACGAATACGTTATTCACAGCAGTTACTTTTACAGAATCGCACAAAAACCATCTGCCAAGAAGGCATTTTCACGGCAAGTCGAGGAAAAAAATGATTCGAGCGAAGACTTACTATATGGATATACTATTTATTAAGTGACTGAGAATTTCAGCCACATAAATATTATATTTTTGCGCCATTAATATCACATTCTTCACTTGATATGTACTTAAGACAGCTGCTAAGACAACTGAAATGTGGTCTCAATTGTGGCTAGGGAAAAATCTCGCCCGAAAAATAAATAAAAACATATTAACACACATAGACCGTTTTAATTCGTGAAAGAGCTGAAAGCGGACGTGCCTCTTCGAATTGCTTTTAACTCTCGAGAGGGCGCAAAAACTGCGACGCATGGCGAGTCGAATGGCGCCGCTCGCTGGGGAGTTAGTCTCGCTCCGAGCGAGGAATCCGGAATCGCTGGAAGACAACGACGCGACGTTAATCTTTCCCGGCGGCGAAATACTGGCCTCTGGCGGACGGGAAAAAAAGGACACAATAAAAAACCGCTCCCCCTTCCTTTCGAGTCTTTGATTAATTTCTCTCGGGAGAATGATGATGTTCGTCGTGGGTTAAAAGCCCCCGTCGTGGGGTCGCGAAGGGTCGCACGGCTTCAAACCCTAGCCACCGCTCCGTGGTGTCAGGGAACACGATTGCTTTCATTTGGTGCCCAGCAACACTCGTTCTCGTCAACAATCGCACGCGCCTTTTAATAAACGCACACTCGGGCTGGGGCGGACCAGGGCACTCTCGCCCCTGGGGGCGGGCCGGGGCCTCGTCCCGACCCAACCGCCCCTTCTCTTGGCTCGCCCCACCGCCGCCTATGACGCCGTTCAAAGAAAAAGATAACACACTTCCCGTGGCCCGAACTTCGTGATGCAAAGGACGCCCATCCAAATAATTGTTGTCCTCACCCGAACGGAAAGTTCGTTTCTCTGCCGCGTGAAGAGGGAGGCGCTTATGCTCCACGTCGTATTCACTTAGCATCGTGTTTGGCTATCATATAAAAAAACGCAACCAATAAAAATTTACATACTTAATAAAGTACCATTCCTACTATTAAATAACTCATTTTGTTTAATATAACGCCGATTTTATGCCATTTGTATCGTAATTGAATTTTCTATACACCAATATGGCGGACACTTTTTTCAACCTATTTTGTACGTTAACGCAGCAAAAAAGAATAGTTATACACCGACAAACGCCAAGTTATTCATGTACAATATTCTTTGAAGCTTTCAAAATGTGAATCCGAAGTGAATTTCTGGGTCCGTCCCCGTCCCCGAAAGCGAAATGGAATGTTCGATGACGCGAGGCGGAGTCTTTGATCAGCCCGTCGCTGGGGACGCCGAGTGAAGCCTCACAGGGATGCGGCCGGTTAGTTGATGCGCCTCAGATACACACAGTGGTCGCATTAGCGACTTGGATAGAAAATTCTATTAAAAGGGTAGGAACTCTACTGATATAGAAACCAAGAAGTCATGGGGAACCCTCACCTGTTAACGCAAATGGGTAGCCACAAGCCTTGATGGCAGGCAATGAGGCCATTTTCTTCGTAAATAACACTGCCGCTTACTTTTCAGGCGCCACCTTTCTACGCTACTCCGTATTGGCCGTCTTGATAGATACGTGTGGCTTTTGTTGGTAATACGCATTAAATTTCAAACAAATGCCTCAACCAGATATTAGCAGTCGACTGAAAATGTGGGGTCCCGCGAGAACGACTTTTCGGGCTGAATGGCCCCGTGTAAAAGGTTGCTCAATGACTCCGCAGGGTCTCATTTGCGGCCTCCTAGGGTTACATCTCTGAAGAAGAATACGATGTCTGGATTGGAAAGTGCATAGGAATACAATTTTAGTTTATCACGGAGAATAACGCAAGTCTTTCTGTTTTCGTGACTGTGTGGTTCAAGGAGAGTTTAACTTTTCTCCAGTATTTTGGGTCAGAGCTTTGAGACTTCTAGAGTTGTCTTCTGGTTGAGGAGGAAATATTTTTTCCAGTCTGCCTTTGTTAGTTAGGTTGGTCTTGCAAAATATAAATAGTGTCAATAATTTCGCTTTCTAATTAGCTACTTGGGCGATAATTAACGATAGTCTAATTATCTAGTCCCTTAAGGTCCACAAAGGGGAAGAGGACATCTCGGGAGCATCCATCTTACTTCCTCCCCTCCATCGATAAGTCAATGGTTAAGAATCCGGTTGTAAAACTGTACTTCTTCTATTCCGCTAAAGACTTCGTTTTCTAAACTGTATTCTGCTACATCGTTCTGATAAATTAATATAAATTTGAGCGATGCATCAATTGGCTAAAGCACTCTGTCGGAAATCGAGGGATCCGGGGTTTGAGGTCAAAGGAGGATGTTCTTTTTCCTCCGTGGAATTTCTCAAATATTCAGATACTTCATTTCCTTATTTCGGGGTGAATTCGTAATTCTGACACTTTCTCTTGATTTTTGATATTTCATCTGCGCTTAGTGAGACCCTAAGTAACTTCTTCAGATTTTTCTATTAAGAAACCGTTGTTTTTGTGTGCAATTTGGACATTATTTTTCTGTAAAATAATGGCACACAATGAAATTCGACGAATTTTTCTGCATAAAAAATTATAAAAGTTTTGACAGAAATTCTCCACAGATGTGAAGAAATATCCACGAATTTTCAAATTAGAAAATTATGTTAGAAAGCATTGTTAGATGCGACAGAGGTTCTCGGGTTTATGTGGATATGAAGAAGCGTTTCCGGGCGTACAAACGCGCGAAGAGGCGAGAAGCGAATCGCAGGGACTGACGGTTCTTGATACGTCCGTCGTTGGAAATGGCTAACGCCGTCCTTGATTCCCCGCATTCTGTGCTTCGATATTTTCTGAATACTTCAATTTCAGCCTTCCTAATTTCGGGGAGTTTTTAATTCCTTTGTGGCATGAATAACTTTCCTGCAGTTGCTCAAGGGGCTTAAGGGAATAGCTAAGGTGCTGGAAACTTATATTAAAAATCAAATAGAAAAACTACGGTCAATCAAAGTGGGATATTACTAGCAAATGGCATTCAATTGACATGTATTTAAATAAAACGAGTTATTAAAAAAATAAATTGCACTGTATAAAAGATATAAGTTTTAGGTGGGTGTATGATAGTTTGAAGTCAGAGATTTTCAGAGAAATTGGAAGACGGGTGTCTGTCACGAAAAGAGTTGCACTATGAGCCTTTAATAAACGAGTAAAAACTATGGAAAATGATATTATGACAGCACACACAGAAATCAGTAAGGAGTGACCATGCAAAGTTTCAACTTCCGGCCTGAAAAAAGCACACTTTGAATGCTGGCCAGCTTTTTTCGATTCCAGCCCAATGTGCCCCACCGCGGATCACCATAAAGATGTTGCATTTTCAAACGATCAGCGTGGACCATCCCTCGACCCTTCAGAGGGCTAGAGGCTGTGATTTTGAGTCATTGAAGGAGTATATTTTATAATCTTTAAAGTATGGTGAAAAAGTTCTCGGGCCACTTTCATTGAATTTCACTTATGTTCGTCCATTAATCCGTTGGCACTCCGCTGGAAGTGTTGGCAATGATCGAGAGTCATATTTTAATTTTTTAGAAAAGATTCTGCTCACACACACACACACATGAACGTAACTACTCGAAACTTGACGAAATATGAGTCGTGCGCCATCAGAGGCTACGTGTTAATATTGAATTTTGTAGCAAACAAATCGGCATGATGTACTATTTCCACTTTTGTGGACAGACGTGACTCATGAGAATACGTATGCAAAGCGTCGCGCAGATCCGCACGCAATCGGAAATCGCTACGACCATCGTAAGGCGGGTGAAGCACAAATCATGACTATTCGAGTGAAAAATCAAAAAAAAACATCTGTGGCGTTTGTATGCTGGGGTCAAGTTCGCGCGTCCCTTTTTTGGTAATTTTTCTGTTTTGTTGTTTTCCGTGCAGGCCGCAGAGTCGCGTATGCATCGTGATGGATATGAATGGCCGAACGCACTATGCCCGAGGTCTTGGTTTCTGGTGCCGTTCGAGGGCCGCTCGTGAAGCGCCGTGGAGGTCATGGTATCAGAAGCCGAGGGCATTGGGAGGGCATTTCAAGTACAGTACTCCGTCTGTCGGTTGAGACGTTAAGCCATGGTCCCTTTAGCGCCTTTCGTAAAGAGCAGGCAAATGCCGACGCCGGGTTTCTATCCACCCTTCCTCCCTTACCTGTCCCCTATGGCGAAAATGACCTTGGTCGTCGGTTGCCTCCCCAAATATTGAATGCTATATTGAATGCTAAAAATTTAAACCAATTCAAATTAAAAATGTTTGCATACCTGATTGATGAATGTTATGGTGATTGAGTGTGTACCTCAATCGTTCTCACATTAATTGATTTTTGTTCTTTCAAAGAATGTATGTGAAATTCAGTAAAAGGCTCTTTTATATTTGTATATAAGTATTATACTGACTTGACTTGATCATTTTCTTTGTAAAATCTGTCATTGTATTTGATTTCATATTATGTTTGTATTGTTCGTGTTGTTCAAGCAAGGTGACTTGTAGATTTTTTTCCTTAATACCACAGAGCTTGTTTTTATCTGTATCGATTGCATGTTCCATAGGTCCTGTCCTAGAACAATAAATTTGTTTTCTACTCTAAAAAAAAAAAAAATATCCAATCCAATCCGAGGGCATTGGAGTTACGTTATTTTGTCGAGTTAAATACTTTGTCCTTCATTTCCGTGACTCCCCCCCTCTCATACCTTTCCCTGCCCTTTTAGTGATTCCCAATAATAATGATCGTTCGTGACTCGCGGTACTTGTCAAGAGTGTAAGTCACAGAGGGAATTACGAAGAGGACACATCTACCCTTTCCACAGCCATCCGAGTGAAGGCGGATTTTTCCTCGCCCCCACCTGAACCTACTGGCGCCCACCACTGCTTACTTATGCATCGTGTGCGCCCGACTCTCTCCACTTGTTCGATGATCCCCTCGCTGTCCAACCCCGCCCGGAGTTAGTCGTTAGGCAGGAGCCGTTACACTTTTCAAGCGAGCCGAAAAGATACTCTCTGACCACCCATCACTCGAGTACGTATTATATCCGTTTCCAAAGGGCTAGCCGCGTAGTAACGTCAACGGAGTCACCCGCTAGTGGTGCGAAATCGAGGGATCTGGGTTCGATTCCCAGTCCAGGCGAATGATTTTTCCACCGTGAATTTCACAAATTTAGGTAAATCTTTGCATGCGTTGGAGTTATTAACGTTGGAATATAAATTATGCAATAATTACATTTAAAAATTTTATTCTTAATTAAAGCATTGTAACGACTTAGGTTTACCGCACAGAATTCGAAATTTTTGCAAAGATGGAATCTGAATAAGCGTCCTTAACCCGACATGATACTTAAATATTTTTTAGCTGTCATGATTATAATATGTAACGCATTACTACGCGTTTTGGAGAAAATCTGTAAATATAAAAGAGAAAGAGTTATTTCGAAATATATGTCAATAATCACAAGGCTACGTGTGAAAATAGCATTAAATTTCCAAGTGAAGCCAAATCGATAACGTGGTGCGGTTTGTGTTCATTTTTATCTTCTATGCATATTGCTAATAGTACGCGTACGGAAAGTTTCACGCATCTCCGTACAGACCATATTACATCACTCTGTACTCCTCACTAGAATCGCTCCAACCGCCATAAAAAACATTTCAGGTCGAACGAATAGTCTTTCCTTCCGTTCAAGACGCGTGGTACTATAAGCTCAGCACTTGAGGGTCATTGACTTATACAAAATTTAAGGTGCCATGTTACTTTATTTTTTGTCTGTGGACCAGATTGCACGTAAATGCGTTTTCAATTGGTTGTTTTGAGTCAGACTTAGCTTCTCAAATATTAATCCTTCCCATTGCATTGTGTGATTTTTCATGATATTCATGACATTCAATCACATATTATGTGGACTTTGGACGAACTTCGGTATGTTTTGGTGATCTATTGTAAACAAATGATTATATCAGGCTTGGAGTTTCCTTCATTTTGCCTCTCAAGTATTATTGTTTCATGAGGCAATCATGTAATTTTTTTCAAAATTTCAGTTAACTATCATGGATTTCTGCTGTATTCAGTAAACTTTTCATTCCTGCCCATGGAAATTTTTTATGGGACACTGTTTTATGTTATGAAAATTTTTGTATCGTGGAATTACCTAGTCTGGGGTTCCAATTACTTAAAGTATTTATGACTTGATCTCTTTATTTTTTGTCTTTTTGTGTTGAAATATGTACTTATTCGTAAGTATTTTCGCGCACTTGCATTCCATTTTTGACGAGTTTTTCTTCGAGCTTTCTCATTATGATCTGCATTGATGCTCACCATGTCACTGGTCCTCTCATTGTCAGGACAGATTAAATTCCTCCAAATATGATTTTCTTCCTGAATCTCGGAAAGACTGATTTTTTTGAACAAATTGGCATCAGACTCCCTAGTGTTGATGTTGAATTATTTAAGGGTTGTGAATGCTGTAGCAGATGTTGCTGCAGCTCCCTGTCCTATCTAAATTGTATAAAATTTTATCAAATGAATGTTTTCCAGAATAGTTTAGCCTGGTCAGTATTTAATTCGCATTGCCAATTTTTTATTAGACAAAAATTATTGATTTTCTCATGGTCTGTTTATGTTTTTTATCTTGTATCATGTATCCATATATTGATTGTATTAATACCTATCTCTGAGTTCAGCTGAGTAATATGTACAGTTATTGTTTTTCAATGAGAGTAACTGTTTTTGTCTTTATCTTTATTCATTGTACGTTATCAACTCTATTTATTTTTTTTATTTGAACTAAATAATATGTTAATTTGTTTATTACCTCGCTGCTATAATATTATATTGTTTTATAGTATTGTTACTCTAAGGGAAATGTGTCCCAGAGTAAAATAAATGATTTTTCTATTCAATTCTATGTCAAATACAAAAAAAAAACCATGTGAAATATTCCCGTCGCCACTCGCCGTCCCGAGCCGTGCTCATCAACCTCTCGTCTCTCGCGGAGGAAGTAAGGAAGGAAGAAAGACAAAGAGAAAGAGACGACGCCGGAGAGGAGGAGATCTCCGGACGGAGGAGAGATAAATCGCTTCGTCGCAGGAGAAGTGAAGCAGCGGGGCGGGAGGGGGAGGGAGAGGGAGGAGGAGAGGGAGGCAATGTCGGGGAGGGGGAAAGAAAGAAGTTCCCGAGTCGAGGAGCGACAGTTTGTCGTAATTCCCAGCGACAAAAACCGAACTCGAGACCGGGGAGAGGGGGACGAGAGGGTTGTTAAAGGGGGTTGGGACTGGACGTGGAGAGCCGTAGAATGAGTTGGATGGGGGGGTGGAGGGGGGGAAGAACAACAACACGAGCTGACATCCTCTCCTTGATTTACAAGTCATAATAGCCTAGGAACACACACTTACAGAGGCATGCCGGGTAAAACATATACCGATCCGTGTGAGGGAGGAAGGGTTCACCGCTCCCCCTGCTGTGGTACTGCGCACGATCCCATTTCATTTCATTCGCCTCTCTCCGCGCGCAATCTCTCCTGTCCAGGCTCGAATGCCGTGGAGCGACCTTCCTTCCTCCCTTCCTCCCTTCCTTCCCGCGGAGAGGGCAGATAGGACGAGGAGGAGGAGGCTCCTTCAAAACTCAACAAGATGCGACTCCTGCCGGATTGCACGAGTTAAGTCAGTTAAGGCAGTCTGAGCGAGAGATAGTTCCCTAGTCATAATAGAGACCATATTCATATATACGTTTTAATTTCACCAGCTGTAGGACACATAAATTACATATTGCATTATTAATGGTGCAGTAATATAGTTTTATATGGCAGAAATTGTAAGTAATTAAATGAAAATATCTAAATAAGTCTTTAACTTGACTAATACTTTTTGCGCGATGCGTTTGAAACTCCTTCAAAACGGAAGGTTTTTTTTGATACCCAAGAACCTATTGCGGTGGCAATGTGATTAATGTTCAAATATAGTTGAGAAAACATACAACCTACACGCTGTTAGTTTTTTTACGACATCTAAGTGTTAGAAATACCTCATTTTGTAAATAATGTCTCTCTGGAGTGCATACACGTATCATTTCCCTTGTAAAAGGGCTGGTATTTATAGGCAAACATCTCGGAAAGTAATGTGGTAAGGGGTTGAATTTTTGGTGTCATTAGAAGGGTGAGAAATGTTTCTTTAAAAAGAGACCAAAGTCATTCATTTCTACGGAAAATGATATTTCGCTCAAACTACCTTAAGAATGATTCCGAATTGTCGATGGAAAGCAGAAATAATTAACGACTCCCCGATGCATTATGGGTCATCTAAGTGATTATTATGATCACTCAGGGGCACATCCTGGGTGGTGAAGCAATTGACGTGGTCCAAGGGATTTTTGTTAACGCAAAGACTCGCGTGTAACTTTGCCAACTTGTTCTTATGATTAACATATGTCGATAAAAGTAAAAATATGACGTTGCAGATTTGATAAGTCGATGTATCTTAGTACGGGACATTGTAATGAATTATTGAAAGAAATGTAATCCAATGCGGTATAATGGTTAAGCAACGCATACATTTTTAATGACGGCTGCCTCATCACAGGTCTATTTCCCTTAAGAGGCGAACTAAAGCTTAAACGTCTCATAATTAAACACATTACAGTGATGCAATAGTGTGGTTGGAATCAATAAATTACGTTCTTAATGGTCGATGGAAAACAGGGAGAATCAACGGGTCATCCACGAGACCATCCTCTCGACACGAATGGTCGCCTCGAGAACCCATAAAGCATCGGTGAGTCGTTTATTTCCTCTGCTTTCCTCAAACGATTTGGAGTGACCTCTAATTAAATTTATTGGTCAATTATTCTCTTCTAGAGACACCATCCGAGTTTAACTCCATGAGCACGGCTATCTCAAGGAAATTCGAACTAATGATGCAGCCAAAATTGACGGAGATCTGAAAACCATTAGAGGTGAGAAATCAAATTGACTTCGTTATTCACGTAAAGATATCCCTCCCAATGCAATGAAAGCGGTCGTCTTAAAATTAAACTGTGCGAAAAATCACGAAGTCAATTTAATTTCTCGTCGTGGAACTTCACAAGGTGAGGCCCGAAAGGATCGAATTTATTTTCAGGCGAGGAATAGAACTGTGTGCTCTCATTTCGAATCGCTCTTAACTCTCACACTGAATACTTGAATGAAAAATGATACGAACATATCTTCACTCTTCCGTACTTCTCTACCAAGGTTTATAGTAATACATGTGACAGGTACTTCCGCCCTCCACACCCTTCTCCGATGCCTTATATTTCACTTCTCCTAGATCGCAAACTATAGTTATTTGAGAGACACTTAAGTAATCATTATAGAATAAATATTTGTCCATTATCCGTAATACAGAAAGTGCACATTTTCATGCCTATTGCATATATCTAAATATTTAATTATTTTTTTAAATACCCATGATTCTCATTGCTTTGTCACCAACCTCGGGAACACATAGAATTATTTAGTGCTTTCATTGGAATCCTTACCAGAGTAATTAAGAACATTTGAGAGGTTCGAATCAATGGCGTCGGCCTCAGAAGATTTTTTTTTATTCGAGAAATCGAAAGATGGCTCCAAAATTGAGTGATTTGACCATAAAAATCAGGATGGAGGTAAACAATATGCCATTTTTTTTGATTGGTCACGTACGTCATTTGAAAACGATGGTGCTAGAATATCGTGCATAGTGACACATATGCCCGGGTTATTTTTTTTCTTTAAATTGGGAAAATGCCGGTGGTCTCAACCGTGAGAAGTCTCCAGTGCAATTCCCCGGACAAGAACAATCGATCATGAGAAGCTATGACGATCAGGGTCGTTCGATTTGATATGAGCGATAGATCTATCGATATGAGTCTTCGCAACCATTTCCACTGCATGATCGCCATTAGTACGCTTCCTGAGTTTTTGCCGTCATAATAAACCCAAGGGAATCAGCGAATGTGCGGCGCAAGCAGGCATTTCTATTACGAATGAACGGCCAAATCAACGAAAACGCTGAACAAACTATGCATTGCTTAAGAAGATTTAAAGAATGAGGCAACAATATCAGAAAATCCGACATTCTTTCAGGGTCATGCATTATTTAATTTTTGAGTGCTTATCACTTGGAATGTTACTAACCATTTTATCAGTCCAATACAAAGCATTTAAATTCAAACACCAGAAAGAGTATGGCCAGCCGCTCTCATCCCTTCGTTTAACTCAGGTCGGAGTCCGTGGATTTGTTGATTTGTCTCAAAAACATCAATATTGGAAATGAATCTCATTTTGGAGACAACTTCCAAACAATCCGTTCTAATTCAAAAGCCGCTTCCTTCCCAACCGTTCGCCACGATTCAATTGGCATCTGGGTGTCTATTACGGAACTAGCGATACGCTAGTTATCTTACGAAAAGGTTCCTATCCTACGTTACGTATGGTCCGACAGGTGAAATGCTATTACGGTTCACCCTGAGTAAACGTACGATAAGTGAAGGTACGACAGCGGAGGAGTTATCGTACCTTCTTCTTCTTTAGGTAGCAGCCCTGGGGCTGGTTTGCAGCAACTCGCCATTCTTCTCTATTCTCCGCCATCCTCTTCAGTCCGTAATAAGAAGTTGTGCTAGTGTCTGTCATTATCTGTGAAATGTATGCAAGTGGCGGTCTTCCTCTAGCGTCTTCCTCCCTTCCATCATCCCTTCGATGACTCTTGCTAGCAGGCTATTATGTCTGAGAGTGTGTGTCCTATCATATTTGCCCTTCTTGTTTTTAGGCTCCTCTATGAAGCTTCTGCTTTCTCCTGCTCTTCTGAATACTTCTTTATTTGTTATATGCTCTACCCAACTGATCCTAAGCATTCTTCTCCAGCACCAAGCCCCAAAAGCCATCAACTTCTTCTCTTCTGGCTTCCCTATTGTCCACGCTTCGCTGCCATACAAAGCCACATTCCACGCATACGTCTTCAATAGCATTTTCTTTATGTTTTAGGTCTATAATTCTGGTTGCAAATAGATTCTTCTTTCTGTAAAAGGCGTTCTTTGCCTGAATAATTCTACTCTGTATTTCTCCTTTGCTGGTTCCATCGTGCGTTATCAGGCTTCCCAGGCACTTATATTCCTTAACATGTTGTATTTTTTCATTCTCGATATATATTGCGGGTGCTCTTCTATGATCTTTCTGGTTCCGGCTGCATAAGAGTATTTTCGTTTTATTTATGTTCATCTTCATGCTAAATTCGTTTTTCATGACAGTATTCATTACTTGAAGTATATTTTGTTGGTCGTATTCATTTTCTACTGTTATAGCAATGTCATCTGCGTATCTTAGCATGTCAATCTTTTCCCCATGTGTATTTAGTCCAACTTGAACCTCTTCTCTTGTCCTATTTATGGCGTCTTGAACGTACAAATTAAATAAGTAAGGAGATAGCGAGCATCCTTGTCTTACTCCTTTCTTAATTTCAACCTCTTCCTGGTTATTGCCAGATCTTATTATTCCCCTCTCATTCTTATATAAACTATGTATGATTCTTCTATCTCTATATGAGACTCCCACCTTCTTTAGCAACTCGAACATTATATTCCAGTTCACGTTATCAAAGGCTTTCTCCAAATCCACGAATGATAGATATGCTGCCTTTCCTTTTCTATTTCTTTTTCTATTATTTGTCTTAGTGTTAATACAGCCTCTTTTGTTCCCATGCCCCTTCTGAATCCGAACTGGTCCTCTGCTAGATAGTTGTCAAGGTGTTTCTCCTTTCTTCTAAGGATGATACGTGTAAGAACTTTAGATGCATGTGTTGTCAGGCTTAATGTCCTAAATTGGTCATAAGTTTGTGCTCTGGCTTTCTTTGGAATTGGAATTATAATGCACTTAGTAAAGTCGGTTGGTACTATTCCAGTTTCATACATTTTGCATAGCATTTTGTTATCGTACCATACGGGGAAAATAGGCCGATAAAGCTATTATGGTTCTTCATATCGTACGATAACCTCTTATCGATAGCACGATATCCTATGGCCGACTGCGAAGCTGCTGTTGCTGTCGTATCGTACGTTAACGGAGTTTACTTAAGGTTTTAGTTCAAGGAAATAGGAAAATATATTGATGGATAATGCAGTCCAATTATTAAATTAGTATTATCGTGGAATGCACTTCAAACTGACGTATCTTTTGATGAAATGAGATGTTGGGATACAATGGGAGAAGTTGAGATACGATGAAGAGATGTTCGTTCTTCCATAAGAATGTACACTAAAAATATGGCTCCGCGTAACCAACCAAACACTCGCAATGGTTTACAGTAAACAACATCATTATCAATAGAGTGCGATAGTATTGAAACTATTACTCTTGAGGTTGTTTGCTATTCATTTAGTGGTATTGATACTCCGAAGTTAATCTTCTAAGTTCGTACGCCAAAGAGTCAAGGTGAGTTATTTTTTTCGCTGATTTACGGCTTATGACAAGTTAAAACTACACTGACTAAGCGCAATAATCTCCTATATTAATAAGTTGTGGCTTATATGAGTAATACTTAATTATCGTTCGCGAATGAGAAGTTAGAGGTGGTTGCTTCTCCTAACATACTAGAAAGTGATTCCTATACGTCTTGGTATTTTCATAGAGAACTCAACTTTACTCTCACACGGTCCATATCCCGTCTCTCAAAATTACCGGTGCTCTGTTACGATCCATGAGGAGCTTGTAGCGCCAACTTCTGCTCTGACGTCATTCATGTACGATATCCTCCCGAAGAAAGCCGAACGTAAACGTAGCATATAGACACGGGAACCTTAATAAGCACATTCGACAACCTCTATCGTATCATACGATACGAGAGAGCAGCGGTAAAGGACGTTAACTCTTATCGACGGAAGTTCCGTAATAGACACCCTGGGGGCTCCTCGGGATGTCTCACTCATCGCGCACTGAAAGAGTTCGCATCATAAAAACATTGAATCGGACCAAATCATAGAGAATTATGGAGGAATATGTGGGAGAGACACGACTTTATAAAAATACATCGTTCGATTGGGGAGAGCGGAAGGTGGAGATCAGAAAGAAAAATTATGACCTCAATTGTTCCCTGGGCGAGCCTGGGAAATGTATTATCCCAAGCACACGAAATTGGTTAGGTTGCGACGATCAGTTCATCTGAAAAGAGTGCCAAACGAAGAATAATATGATGCAGGATTCGGAAAATATTATCAAAATTTACAAATCGAAGAATGGATTTTAATATTGTTGTCAGGATATTTCGTTTAAAAATGATCCCATGACATCGACATCAATCGACACTCAAATGGTCCCTTATTGTTCGTGGTAAGAATGACGTTTAAAATCCATCGATTCCGCACTCGATTTCCTTAATCTTTTATCTGCGATCGTTACTTCCGTGATAGTATGGCTCTAGCAAAATACGTCGAAGGTCCGGAAAATGACTGTCTGCTCATATCACCAAAGCATGTGGACAGTTGTACCGCATTCACAGATCAAGGCACTGAAGTGGAGGGAGGTCCACGAATTTCTTTCCGACTTGCTCGCAAAGTTATCCAAAACGTGGTGCTCTCTCAAAGAGTCGCGATTGCCACTCTGCTGCCACCTCTCCCCTTTCAAAGTCGCCTCTTCTTCACTTGTCTTCACGCCTCATCATCCGCCTCTTTCTTCTGCTTCTCTTCCCGTGGCGTCGTCGTTCTCCCCGAGTGAGGCGAATGCATTCCTTCCGAAGCGAGGCGCGGTCCAATTGCGATCCCTCGTATAAACGAAACAGGGTTTCCCTCTCGCATTCCGGAGAGTGAGTGAGGGAGCGAAGACGTCTTCACGCCAGAGTGCGTTGCACGCCTCCCTTCCCTCCGCCAAACACGCGTGGTTCCCTCGAACCGCGTCCGAGACGATCTACATTCGTGCATTCCATCTCGAATGAGGGAATTGAGGGCGTTGGGGGTGGGGGATGGAAGGGGGTGGATGGGAGGGGACGGAAGCCATTTGGGAGGAGTTACTTCACATGTCTACACTTCAGCGATCCACGTGAAGGTGACTGGAGACCACGGACTTAGATATTACAGGACTGGACACTACCAGTGTATGGTGTCACCGCTACTGTCACCGCGAGGAAACTCTACGTAGAGATGGCAGCACAATTATTCGCCCTTAGAAGCTGTGAATATCTAAGGTGAACGTAGGTGAAGAGTTGGAGAGATTGTGAATAATCGAAGCAAGCTCTTTCTGTGCGTTTAACTTTTTAGAAATAGATTTGCATATCAACTAGGAATGCCAGGGCATCGCTGTATCGCTCCTGGTCGCGTCTCCGGCTACGACAGCAGCAAGGAGAAGGTTCATTTTTTTTGGTGCCCAGCGATCTTGCACCCCTTCAAAAATGGACTACCGCTATGCCCCGCAAGGACTTCCACATGAAACCTGGGCGAAGGGTATGTGAGAAGCATTTTTTGCCATCAGAAATAATTAGGAAGAAACCACTACACGACCGGAATGGAAAAGTTATATCAGAGGTAAGTATGCAGACAACGCGTGACGCCTTTAAACGGTTACGGTTGTGGGTTTAAGAGTAATATAGGAATTGATCTTTTCTGCCTTAAGTTAAATATTGGTGTAACTGTTAGGCCTAATTTTGAATTTAAATCATTTCCTCTGCTGGAGACGTAATGGAGAAGGTCATTTGACTGCACACTGTGATAACACTGCAAGTAAGTTGAAAAGAAATCCTTGGGCGGTACTTCATACCGTACCGTATATGAAGTACCTAAGCCTGGTAATACTATAGAAAAAAACCATGAATATAGCGAAAAAGTTATTCTAGAATTATATTTCAAGTGGTTTCGTCTTAATTAAAGCATTGCTATGACTTAGGGTATCGGCGCGGAATTCGAAACCAAAGGGCGAAAATCACAAGTAAATGCTACGGTGTCATTTACTTGGCATGACAACTGTGAGAGTATGAATAATATATTAATTTTTCGTTCACAAGAAAATATGTTCATGTGTAATCGAATTGTTTCGAAATATGCGTACAGTTCCATAAGGCTACGCGTCAAATAGTTAGTGAGTTGCCAAGACGCTCAATCTATACATCTACATAATACCCTGCGAGCCGCCTAATTGGGTGTGTGGTAGGGGCTGTTAGGACACCAGCCATGTTAAAAAGTAAGGTACCTATAAGGTCTTGGAAGGTGAAGTGTATATTGGATGTGTTTTAAGCGGAGCCCCGGTTTCTTTATGGTCGCTTATGGAAAGAACGAATTTTAGTACCTACCTATTTGGCAATGCATCTCTCTTATTTTTATCGTTTCCGACGCACCTAGAAATATAGTGTGGCGTCATGACAATATTCTCTATGTCACTCTGAAACACACCAGTTCTGAATTACACAAGCAGTCTAAGGCTAGCGTGCAGCCTCCGCGTATCTATCCACCTTAATCCCTCTTAAAGTTGTGAGACACTAAATGTACGCTCGCAGCAGTTATTAACGAAGTGTGCCGCTTTTCTTTGCATCTTTCTGGTTAAATCTTGATAATATGATAAATAATAGCAAAATAAATGAACACGGTCCCAAATGATCGCGGCGTATTCGAGGCGTGGCCTATCCAGAGTGAAGTAGCATCTTTCATTTACTTTTTCATCCGAGGACCTTCCTATTATACGCTTAAAAAAACCTAGTTTCTTTAATACCATGCTCATATGTGTTGTAGGTGTGTTATCCAGGAGATATCTCAAGTAAAAGTAATTCCAAGATATTTTACTGTATCTGAAGATTTTATGTTTACTCCACCCACAGTGTAGGCATGGCGTTGGTGTGATGAGTTTTTCAAGTAGTGTACTGTGGTGCATTTACGAATTTTTAGTTCTAAACCCAACTCCTGCACCACGAATGAACGTTATTAAGGCCAGATGATAGATTTTCTGAGTCCGCGTCTTCGCTTATTTCGCGGTAGATGACCGCATCGTCTGCAAATTACCTTAATTTACTGCCAACTCGAGAACTTAGGTCATTAATATAAACAATGAATAAAAGAGCGGCGATTACACTTTCTTCACCGGATGTGACTGCAAACATATAGATATGTGTTATAGTGCCATCAATAACTACTCTTTGTTTTGGGATCACTGTGAGAAAGTCCTGTTCAATCCGATTCACTGTTTTTCTTTCATTCACTCCGTATGACTGCAATTTATATACGAGTTTTTTTTGTGAGGAGCGTTGTCAAATGCTTTCTTAAAATCAAGGAATATCGCGTCGACTTGCTTTTCCGATTCACCTAATTTTAGGATATCATGAAGGAAGAGCACAAGCTGTGTTTCGCAGGACCTCCCCTCACGGAAGCCGTGCTGGCTGCTATGTAAGAAGTTTCGATTATCCAGGAATGTCAAAATATTACTAACGACAATGTGTTCAAGGATCTTGCATACAAGTGTTGTTAACGATATAGACCGGTAATTTCCTGAGTCACTTCTCTTTCCCTTTTTAAATATTGGTGTGATGTTGGCTATTTTCTCGTCAACTCTCCTTCTCATATCCACACCATCATCCTCCCTTCGCAATGACCAAGTCTCCGACCCATACCGCGCACCCACGCTCCATAACAGGTGTTTTCATCAGTATTTTTCGACTTCTCTTTTACACTGTCTTCATTCACTTTCTTTGGCGTTTTTAACTATTAATTAATTAATTGTGTCCTAAATATTGCTTCTTCGCATAATAATTGAAATATTTTGCTGACTAATAATGTTAACGTTTTTGAACAAAAGTTGCGGATTCGGCTTCCGGGCAGAAGAGGGAGCAAAGCCAGTTGGCAACTCTTCCAGGATGGGTGGAGTTCTTTTTGTGACAGTCGTCGAAACGTGAAAACGATCATCAGAATAATTCAGTGGTCAATGAACATTGTAAGAGCATATGTGGGTACAGAGTATAGCAGGATTGGAAAGAGTAAGTGAGGGGTTTTACCTGATAACCCAAAGTCCATTTATGGCTGTTTGCGGCTTTAAAATGCTTTCTCCGTAAAAAAAATACTGTCGACAAAACAGTCCGCTTGCCCTGTTCTCCCCTCGTTGATGTGAAGCGTATCATAACTAAACGTCATCAATAACGAGAGCGAGGCAGAAAATCGATTGCGGACTGGGTGATGTTGGCGAGGCCATTAACACGAAACAAAATCTTGTTTTCTCCTTTTTATGAAAACCGTCTTTGGCCAAGCATATGAAAGGAATAATCGCGAAAAAATGGGAGAAAAGGGATTAACTTGCCGGACATCTAATGATTACCTATAGAAGGCACAAGGTACGACTTGATTCAACGCATTGGCGTCACCTTACTGTCAAAAGATTGCTGTTTATTAATTAACCCTCATTTAATGCGTTATGGTAGTGACGGCCGAGGCGGGCGTTTCAGGCCTCATTTTCACTCCACCCGTGTTTCCGTATCACTCAACTACGGGTTACATTTGAAGATATTTATTTTGAGTTTTCTTTATTTGGTTTTAGAAATATCATTCCAATAGACGATGTGAAAGAAAAAATTTTATCCCACGAAAATTTACCGCGGTGACGATATTATTAATTTTCAAAAATAGTTGAGAAAAAACACAAACTACACACTGTTGATTTTTTGACGAGATCTAAAGTGTAGGGAATGCCTCATTTTTAATAAAATGTCTCTCTGGAGTGCATACACGTACCATTTCCCATGTAAAAGGGCTGTTGTGTTTTCTGGAAAATATATCGGAAAGTTATGTGGTAAGGGGTTAAATTTTTGGTGTCATTGGTGGGTAATACATTTTTCTTTCAAATGAGACCAAATTCATTGATTTCTAGGTAAAATGATACTTCGCTCAAACTACCTTAATAAACCGTCTACCAGCCCAAGAACAAAGAGAGGATATATATTACGAAGGCTAAAGCAAATCTTTGAAGAGGACATAACTCCCTGGATCTCAGATGTGAAGGAAAGGAAGAGAATTGCTTCGATTGTTCGACGGCAAAAGTGAGAAAATTTAGGAGTAGGATGCTCTTTTGCAAAATCCGATTAGGGGAATGGTGGATGGGTATGTTTACGAAATAAATTTGACCAATCAGAAACTACTTAAAAGACGCATAAAAATAGAGAACGTGTTGGATCTATTATAAATTCATCCAAATCCTCGCTTGTATTGAGTAAGAAGGATCCACCGAAAGCAGACGTATAAAAAACGGTCAAGACGATGGACCGGAGGTAAGAGAGCTAAAAAGAAATGAATCACGTCAAAAGAACTAGCAGTGCACTAGGTCAATGCTGATCAGTCATTGGAGTCGATGGTTTTCCGTTCGGAGCGACACGTGCGACACAAGGAAAATGTCCAGAAATGAGTCGACAGCGAGAGCGGAGGAATGAATTCGTCTGTGGACCAAAGGAATGTTTATTTCCACGCATTTAGCCGGACGCGGGTCTCCATTCCCGCCTCCACTCCATTTTCCCTCCATCTTCCCTCCGGATCCGTCATTCGCCCTGGCCTCTCGTCGAGCGCCTTCACGCGGGACATCTAGATAATACTCCGCGAGCCGCCGCTTGGGCGTAAGGCATGGGGCGGTAGGTCACCAGCCGTGTAAAGATGTAAAAGTTTTGGAGGTGAAATGGCGACATATCCTGTGGCAGAGTATTTGGAGGAGCTCAGTTTTTACTGTGGCCGCTTATTGTGCGCGGAAAGAACGAGTTATTGTACCTATCTGTTCGGCAGAGTATCTCTCTTATTTTATCACATCTTTAAGACCTCGAAATGTAGTGAGGAGTCATGATAATAATCTCTATATCGCTCCGAAACACACCGGTTCTGAATATATTAAGCAGCCCAAGCCTAGAGTGCAGCCTTCGAGTCTCTAGGGGCTCCCACTTTAATCCCTCTAACAGTTGTGTAACACTATATGTTCGTTCGTAGCAGTTTTTATCGAAGCGCGCTGCTTTCCTTTGTGTTTTATTAATGTTTTTGGTTAAATCTATTTGACCAGGGTCCCAAATGCTCGCGGTGTATTCGAGGCGTGGCCTAACCAGAGCGAAGTAGCATCTCTCTTTTACTTTTTCATCCGAGGACCTTCCTATTATACGCTTAACAATACCTAGTTTCTTTAATACTGTGCCGCATATGTTTTGTACGTGTGTTCTCCACGATGTATCTGAAGTTAAGGTAATTCCAAGATATTTTACTGTATTTGAAGATTTTATGTTTACTCCACCCACGGCGTAGAAACTCCAAACGGTCCATCGCGGGAAAACACTCCAAACGGTCCATCGCGTCGGCAAAGGATTTAGCAGTCCACTTCTCGCCGTCCCATCAAATGAGCAGAGGTGATTTCTCAAAGGGGAAACTTTGTTTTTGGCATGATCGATAACCTACCGTGATTTTGACAGATATTTTAAAGTAAGAACTCTACTGTCTAATATCACTAGGTCATCGGTCATTCAACGACGACTCATACCTACTGGTTTCGAAATGATGAGTTTTCACGCTGAAATGCACTGTCTCTGATTGACAAACTTGCATAACAATGTACTGGACATTGAGACACCTTAATGTCTTTTTTCAACTTAGATCCTATCGATACTAGAACACGAGTATTTATGTTTAAATAGTTAACTTCCGACTTTCTTCGGAGTACAGAGGCGTCACATTGTGATGAAAGTTGCAACGTTGTCAGGGGAAAATTTTTCTGTTTACCAAATTTATTAGCAAACTACCTCCAAATTAGGCATTAACTGAACATTGGGCGCGTTTAGAAAGTGCAGCGAGTGAAAGGGTGTGTGAGACAGTCTTAAGGCCACTGCTGCTCTGCAGTTGCCTCCTTTGCTTTCGGAACGGTGCACAGTGGGACGGAATCCCAAAAACATTCGCCAAAATTCGGAAGTATTATAGTTTCTGCTAAAAAATGGTACACATAGGTTTCAAAGGTTGCTGAAGTGAATTAGCTGTCAAATTTTTAGGAAACATAATATCAAATGCGATATAGGGCAAAGCCGATGATTGGAGTGTTACTTGCGATCGTTTCCATGGTCTTGGAATGCTTGCCAGGTTTTACGTCCGCGCCTAATACGACCTCTCGATCCGTCTTTTCGGCACCATATTATGCGGAGCACGTGCGTATTATTTTCCCAGTCAAATTTCTTTTCAGGAAGCTCGAATATTGGCCTATTTTAAAAAATTATTAAATTACACAGACATTGTACTAGCAACTACACGGACCCAGATATAAATATTGAGTGCATTTCCTGATGACTTTGCCTCAATAATTCGATTTTTAAACATTTTTTGCAGCTCTTCTGCAGTAGATTTTTAAAAACATCGATATATAATGTTTTACTTTATAACATGCTTCGAATATCGTGACACGAACTCGTTTTTAAGTATAACTTTTCAGTGCATATCTACACATTAACTTTAAAAACATTTACCAAATTCTTATGACCATTAATTGATTATTATTATGCTCTATGTGATTAAATAAAAATGGTGAAAAACATATTCAAATAATAATTTATTTCATGGATTGATTCCATATTTTAAAATTGAAATCGGTTTAGTTAGGGTGAAGTGGTAGCCGTGTAATGAACACGGTGACATTCGGGCTCGGCGTCCGTAATACGAGTGCTCCGCACACCTGTCACTTCCATACTGATTTTTGCACGCAGGTGCACACTTACCAACCGGTTTAATGACTAATTTTGTAGCTCAAGGCTCAGGCTATCCAACTCACTCTTTCAAATAGTGAAATTCGAACTTTTATTTTCGGACTTTTGTCCGTCTAAATGGGAGTTTGGCCCCACTGTGCGGTCGGCAGTGGCTAACTGCCCGCACGAAATTCAACATGGCCTACGTGCGTCGTAAGTTACAATAAGTGATTTTAATTACGCTAACTCTTAGTGCTAATCCAAATGACATTGCGAAGGAGCATTTTAGTCAAATGCTTATTTTCAATGAATAGCTCTCATGCTACTTCACTCTGATCCCTTATTTCCTCTTATGAGAAAGACTGACACGAAAAAATAAATTTAGTGAGCGTATCTCATTAACTCCGTAATAAATAACGAATTTAAAATAAACATAGTTAATCTAAGCTTTAAAACAAGTCTTCAAACATAAGTATTAAGCTCCCATTTACTTCATGGCTAGCTGTACACACCATTTCCAAGGGTGATAAAAAAACTTCGATGAAAAAAGCGCGTGGGTGAGGGGCTCTGGGCAGGATATATTCATCAACAGAATACGCTCCACGACTATGAGTGTACATTCCGATATGATAATTTACCGCTTCAGGAAAAGACTGTACATTTATAGGGACCTTATTAGTCACAGCACTTATTAATATTCAGTTATTTCACATGGTCACTTTTATCAACCATTACAATAGCTTCTCGTCTTTGGATGTATAGGTATCGTGTGTGACGTTCTCCATCCCCTAATTAGCGCTTCGTTGCATTATTTCACAAGCGCTATTTAAGGGACTAAGCCTGAATTTCCTCATTATGTGTGTACATCTTAAGAAAGCAGTGAGCACTCGGAAGGGGGCGTGGCCTGGTCATCGCCTCATTGGCTGGAGACAGCGGCCACTCGGGGCTCCGATCAATCAATCACGCGCCCGCATAAAGGGTAATCCTTCTTAATTCGATTGAAAGTTCTAAAATAAATTCTCTATTGACTGATTATATGGCTCTTTGTCCATTGGTTCACCTTCAATCTCACTTAATCAAGGTTTGAGTGAGATTTTGTCACCAAATAGAGATAATATTTCAATTTTACTCTTAAGCAACTGTGAGAAGCATGAAGTAATTATTGTACAGTTGATGTGACAAAATATTATTACATATCACTGAATTCTTTGCAATTAATTAAACAGGCGAACAATAGTCTTCAAATTGAATTTTTTCGCAATATGCTGAGCATGCCTTCACAACAGAGATTATATTCGCAATTATGTAAATTTTTGCAATGCGTAATAGGTTTATTTAAAAAAAAATGAGTTATAAAACATAAGAGGAACTCGATGTCAAATTTCTGACTAGATCTAGACGTTAGAAGTTCTTAATTATCTAAATAGTCTCTCTGGTGTGCACACCCGTACCAATGATGCCGTATGCCATGGGAAATGGATGGTGTTCGTCGGTAAATACTTCGGCAAGAAGTAACCATTTCGGTGTCACTGGAAAGGTGGGATGTTCTTTTTTTTAGGATGAGACCAAACTGAGAATGTTAAGTGAAATGATGTCAAAGGTCAAAGTGCAACACCTTAAATGGCCAGGGTCGAACCAATGGCCCGAGTGATCCGCTGCCAACCACCACACATCCGTTCCCTTTCCATTCCCAACGTTCCGTTCCTTCTGTCAGCTCGGCTCGGATCCCCAACACCGTCTAGAGTGAAAAGTATGTGGTATTCCCATATTCTTGCATTTAAGTTTCCAGTTGTTTAGCGCTTGTTGTAAGTATATTTAAAAGAGCTTTGGTGATATACAGCATCCTTGCTTAAGACCTTGACTGACAATGAAGCCTTTAGATAACCTATCATTCACTTTGACTTGAGCTTTGCTGTTCATATACAGCCTTTTTATTGCACATATCAAGTTTGTATTAATGTTAGCCCTATGAAGGGTCTCCCATAGTTTGTCTTGTGGAACGTTGTCATATGCTTTAGTCAGGTCTACGTACAGCAGGTGTACTTCCTGATTTAAAGCTACCTTTTTCTCTATCATTTGGGTAACACAAAAGATGTGATCGATGCCCTGTCTTCCGGTCCGGAATCCTGCCTGTTCCTCTCCTTCAATTTCTGCATATTCATTTTCTAGTTCCTCCTTGATGATTTTCCCACTTATTCTACTCATACTTCCAGGCACTGATATCCCCCTCAAGTTGTTCAGATCGTCTTTTTTCCCTTTTTTGTAGATTGTGGAAATGTATGATTTCTTCCATTCTTCAGGTACTTCCTCTCCATTAAGGCCATTTTGGAAGAGGTCAGCCAATTGTTCGTATAATCTGTCCGTCCCATATTTTATTAGTTCAGCAGGGATGTTTCCAGGGCCTGGTGCTCTTCCATTTTTTTGGTTCCTACAAATCTTTTTAACTTGGCCAAAACTTATTCTTATGGGATCGGATATTAGTCAATTATCTGAGGATTCTTCTTGGCTAATAAGTTCTATTCTGTTTTCTGAAAGGAAATTTTTGAAGTATTGATCCCAATTATCGAGCGTTATTGGTGATATGAGCTCCCTTCTATTTTCATTTCTCAAGGATTTCAGTAGCTTCCAGCTCTCTGTGCTTTTCTTTCCTCCTAAGTAAGAGTTAATTCTCTCACAATTTTTCTCCCAGCCTTTGTTCTTCTTCTGGCAAACCATTCTTCGTACTTAAGCTTGTACTTCCTTATATCGTATCTTATCTCCATCCAATTTGGTATTGAAGAACACTTGCTATCGTTGTCTTTTCTCTTCTATGGTTCGCATCAATTCTTCATCTCCATCCCACCATTAAGCTTTTCTATCTACATGGGTACTATAGTAGCCTATACTCTCTTGAGCTGCATTGTCAATACACGTCTTAATGTGATTATAGTGTTCTTCCATGTTTTGGAACTTCGTCTCTCCTAGTTATTCATCTAATCTTCTTTAGTATAGCCACATTGTGCTCTCATTTCCTCAGCTATTTAGATTATATCTCCGAGGTTTTTCGTCCTCTTTTGCTTCTGTTTGCGTAGTCTTGCTCGTCATCTTCTTAAATGGCATAATAACTTCCGTTCGTAGTCGGTGAAGGTCCGTTCCACATGTCGCTCCTATGAAAACTCTTACATCATTTATCCGTCATTTATTTGTTCGTCTAAATGTGGTGGAGTCTATAGTGGACTTACTATAGTGGCTGGGTTGTGTCCATGTATATATGGATGTATTTGGCGATGCTGATAGAAACCATTCATTATTTTTAGTTCATTTTGTTCACATGTTGAGATTAGCCTATTTCCGTTATCATTAATCATCTCCTCTCCGTGAAGGCCGAATACTTTGTCAAGTTTTTTTTCTTCCCAATTCGGCTATTAAAGTCACCCAGCAGTATTACTTCTCGTGACGCACCAATCTTCGCAAATTCGTAATTCAGTTGTTCAAAAAAATTTCTTTACTATTTTCTGGTTCATCATCATTTAATGCGTAGATACCAAGTACAGTTATTTTTAGTCCATATAGAGATAGGTTCATTTTAATTATTCGTTCACTTATCGCCTTCCACGATTAAATATATTTTCTGAGTGATTTTTTAATAAGCATTGATACCCCCTGTTGAGGTCTTACGTCTTTTGGGACTCAACTATAAAAATGGTCGCAATATCCTAAATTTTCTGACCTCTCTTTTTTGTTTCCGTTATTACAGCGATGTCCACTTTTAGTTTACGTGTTTCCTCTATCACTTCTGTAAGCTTCCGAGAGAGGCCTTGTTCATTCCATGTTCCAAAATTCGTCGTCCGTTTCCGTTGTGTTTGCCGTTTCCTTGAGTGACATCCAGTCCGAGGCTTAGTAGGTTTTTTAACATTTTTTTGTTTTTTCTAAAGCACTAGGAGTTAGCCCGTGGCTTGAACCCCCAACCTGGAGGGCCAGGGTTTATTATGTTGGCGAGTTGCCTTCCGCTAGATGGGCTGCTTTCACCACAGCTAAGGATCCCCATCTACCCCACCTGTTGGTCCGCGGTTGGTATTTTATTTCCCACCTACTCGCCGGTCTAGTGAAAGACCGGTGAGGGCTTCCCCCTATCCGCCACCTGGAGACGCGCCCTCTAGGGGGGGGGGGGTTCCCCCGGAGGCCACTTCGATGTATGGCTCCTAATATCCTGTGGAACCCGTCAAACGTGAGTGATTCGACGCGGGGGTGGGGGAGGGAGGGAAGGGGTGGAGTGGGGCGGCGATGAGGGATCAGATTCGATCCACAGAGTGCGATTGAGTGATCGGTGATCGAGGGATGGGTGAGATTGCCTAAGCGAGGATAAGACGGGAAGCAGCGACAGAACATTACAAATTTACAATGGGTTCGATATTTTATGAATCGACATCGACAACTTCATTCTTCATCTCTTACATATAAAAAAGAAAAGTGTGAATGTGCGCGGTCACTTATTATTACTACCAAACCACTGCACGGAATGATGTAAACCTCAGCAACGTGATTCATTGTGTCACTCGAAACGTTTCTGGCTACTTGTTGTTTACCTAATGGTCTCCGGTTCGACTCCAGACGAGCAAAGGAGTTTCCATAAGAAATACGTGTACAGTTCGTTTTTATGGCATGCAGGCCTTTTTTTCTTTTGCATATTTAAATTAGCAATAATAGTCAGACAAAGTCGGGACAAAAACCATTGGAAAGAAAAATAAATAAATACTCTTATTCTTGCAACCAATTTTTGTTTTCTAACTGATTTACTTTAAATAAAAAAACAATCATAAAATTGCTGAAAATTCAGTCTTGCTCACACTTTCTAGTCATAGCAAAATATTAGGATTAGCACCCCCGGGAAACGATTTGCGACATAAGCCCTTTTTCGAACCACCCTATTGCACGTGCAACTGCAGTAAAATGCCCGCGTGCGCCCTCCGTCGCAAGGGAATGCGAGTTAAAATGCGTGCGACACTGTTTCAAGACTCAAAGCGATCGGCCGACTTGGAAGGATGATGGTGCGATTTAGAGTTTTTCGGGTTCTTCTCGTGTCGCAGCACACTACAGCCGGATATACGGTCCTCCACCACCACCTACCTACGCTGCAACGCGATAAGAACCTGGAAAATTATTATCACAAGAAAACCGCGGAAGTTTTCGCAACAATATTAAGGATGATGACGCTTTAAAGAAATACGGTGGTCTCAACTTTCTGAGGAAATCTCGGTTAATGAAAACCTCGGAATATATATCCTCATAGGCGCTCAATAACTGTAATGAAATTGTAAGATGAATCCACACTTTGCCGGAATTCACTTTGTAAAACTCGTGTAATGAAAATGGTGCAGAAATTCCCTCAGTATATGCATCAAGGATAAATTGGCGAATCAAAACTTCGTCTTTAGGAACTAGCTTTCTACATCATACGCATCTCCACATACTGAAAAGTACCCGTAACTTGGTTACTTCGGATTCGGCCAACGTAAACAGGGACGGATTGCGGAAATTGCAATGTCGAGTCGGAAGTTCAAATGGTTCAGCAGATGAGTGCCTTCGGTCATTTTCCATGAAACTAAAATCACGCATCAAATATTAAGTTAAGGAAAATCCGTGGATGAAGTGAGTCTTGTACGGAGTCGAACAGAAGTAACTTGACGCTGATACGAGAAGTTTGTTAGTGCTTCACAAGGCTCATCAAACCGTCCGGAAAGAATGCAAACAAGGACAGATCGATATTCGTGTTGAGGACGCACGAGTCACAAGGGATTCGGATCGACTGAAGTGGCGCTAGCGTCGCTGCCGCCATCGCAATGCCGCTCTCCCGGACGGAGAAAACGTTTCGTTTGAAAAATGCAAAGAACTTTCCCTTCGGTGAGTGAAAAAGTGTGCAACTTTAACATCAAATTAAAACCATGTGTGCCTTAATTTATAAAAAGTTCACGACCATCAAACGTATAATTGTTCAGTAATAACTTTACAAAGAGAGTAGTTCCAAGAGAAGAAGCCAAAACAGCGTCATTTTTTCACAATTGCACGGCAAAATAATCACTGAACTTTAACAAAAATTGTCTTAAATAGCCTAACGTACAATTAAACAAGAACAACAATGGATTAACTCATTTTTCCAAGAGTTGATTGGTTCGTTTGTGATTAAAGCGTATCCATAACTGAAAATCCGATAGTAGAGACTGTACCTGACTCATGATCACTCGTAGGATAAACATATTCGGGAAATAACAGGTAAATGTAAACTTAATTGGGATTCCTTAAATGAGTACTTGGCAAGAGAGACGATAAAGTTAGAGAAATCAGCGACTTCGCCCTTGTTAAAATCAGGGATGTTAAACGAAACTAAAGTCATGGTTCCGGAACTGTACAGAGTGGGTCCAGATAAAGTTTCGGTTCACGGAAACGAACCGAAAGTAGGAAAGAAATTCTCGGAACGAAAGTGGAACGAAAAGATTTTGAACAAAAACCCATGGGAACGAAAGAGGAACCGTTCCGATTTCAGTTCGGACTAGGAAAAGTTTCGTTCCCACCTTCTCCCAATGGTTTCGACTTTCGTTCCGAGGGATTTTAAAAGCATATATTGATTTTTCAAAATGACCTGTCGTCACGTATGCCACTTTGTGTATAGTTTGAGGTGCTAGTCAAGGTGTTTCATCATGCTTGATAACAATGTAAGACAATGGAAAGAAACCAGCACTTTCAATGCAATTAATGGCGAAAAATTTTAGCCTATGGAGAAATTGTTGGTTACACTGTACTCTGTGCCGGACAGTGCTACCTCTCAAAACGGTATGGAGGGGATGTACGACGGCCCGCTCGGGGTCGATCTCAAGGAATCGTGGACGAATATCCCTTCACGTACTCGCACAGCAACAGCGTAAACAATGAGAATCCTTATGGTATACCTGCATATTATTCTAAAAAACAACACAAAAGTTCAGCTCTCGGATATCTGAACAGTTAATATGCTAAGAGTCTCGGCATGTGTCCGGTGGGAATGCGGCGCCTACCATATTAGCCACTGCACCTCCGCCCGACCTCACCTCCCAGTCCCCCACTGTCTAGGTCGCATCCAAAGAATCACGGGGGGGAAATGCAGAGGTTATCGTCTTCGAATATATGCATACGGAATATTTGTAAAATACTCCAAGCAAAGTGAAAGAAGAGAATTAGATGGGGTGGGGATGTTAGTTTTTCCCATTGCTGTTTGAGAGCCCAGCCTGGAAATTATTGGGCACCCTTGTCCTCCTCCTTGGCTACTGCATATCGGATTAACAATTCACTAACGGTCAGGGTTATTTTCCGCCTCCCTCCCTTCTTCGGAAGAGACCTCCATCCCTCTGCACCAGTAGTCACCATCGTGTCCTCTAACTCTTTATATCCGCGCCGCGACCACTTTTCTCCCATTTTGCTTTATAATCCTTTCGCCATACACCCTTATTAACCTTTTCAATAAGGTCAGTGTCCTGTATCTTGGCTCATCCGCCTGGCAAAATTCCTCACGCGTTCACGGTATATAAGCCGGCAAGACTGACCGCCAAACCCCTGACGGGGAATCCCAGCCGGAGTGGAGGTGTGCGGGGGTGAGAAAGGGTTCCTTCCTCCCCCAACCTCATTACTGGGAGAAGACAAGAAGGTGGGGAGGTTAGGGGATGGGGAGAGTTGACACTCCTGAGTGAACAAACTCAAGTCGCTCAAATGTAACATTAACAGAGTTCAATCTCTTTTCACTCATAATAAGTAGAATTTTCGAAGCAAAATAATTTTCAAGCAGTTTTCACATGTAAATGGGATATTAATCCTAAAATTATCAAGTCTCGTCGGCGAAGAGCGGTCGTTTTACATTTGAAGCACATGATAAACAGACAAAGAAGCATGCTAGATATATGATTGATGAATATCATGAAATCGTGATATTATTGATGGAATTAATATTTTTTAAAATATCCCATACATCTCCGACTTCGAAGATTCCAAAAAATTGTAATGCCAAATATTGCACTCGTTGCCATCTCTGAAATTATTATATTTTACATTGTTTCTAATGGTTACACGTTCCTGATGCTGAAGTTAGAAAGTCATCTGTTGTTGAGACGCGTAAGATGTTCGTTGTCATGATTTTCCGATAGTTCCATTGTTGCCCTGTTTTCAAGTCTACTTTGTTGGTATACCATATGGATTCCCATCATTTACGCTGTTGCTGTGCGAGTAACGAGGGCGATTCCCTGAGATAAGTCGCGATTTGGCCCGGAACCATGAGTGCGAACCCTAAGTCCATCCGCCACTTCTCTTGAACAGAGACTGTTCAAAAGAAGGAACGGTTGCGGAACGTTATATTTCGTTCAAAATTCTACTTTTGTTCCGTTAACGAAACCAGTTAACGAAGCCGTACATAAAGTTTCATTCCGAACCGAAACTATATGCTTGGTTCCGGTTTCGTTGGTTAAAACCCCAATTGGCATACGCTGCCAGTGTTTGGGATCCTCACGTGGTAGGCTTCAAAACCAAGATAAAGGCGCACAGAGAAGACCAGCAAGGTACGCAATCGGCCGCTACGGCAATCTCATTAGTATAAGAGGCCTTTTGCAACAACCAGGAAGGGAATTGCTTCCAGACCACATCGATTAAAGATTAGACTCAAACTATTATATTAGCCCCGGAATAATTCATTTGCTGACGACTTAATTAACATTTTACGATAGGAATAGGTGTAATGCGCTTATTATTGACAAACATCCCGCTGCCACACACCGACTAAGGTGACTGGCATGATATCATGTAGATCTACGATGAGATGTAAACCAAAGGGTCATCAGCCGTACACGCACGTAACAGTTTCATGGCATCGGACATAGAAGGCGAATCAGGGGCTTCGGCCAACCGTCGAGAAGCGTTAATTGTCACCCCAAGCCAGCCGTCTCCATAGACTTCGGCGAGTCAATGAAAATCATCTCTCTCGACGGCCGACAGTTTCGTCGATGTCGAATGTACATACATTAGGCAGCTTTGACAACCGACGCGTAACAGTTCTTCCTAGCGAAGCAAAGTACGCCACCTACTGCCGAATGCCGAGATGAACGAGGCTCATTGACCAGGCAATGTCTCCCACTGGAAATAAGTACAGTGGCGGAAGAAATTAAAGCAAAATTTTTCGCGCGCCAGAATGTGGCATTCTTGGGAACTTCGAAGGACTGGCAACACCGAGGAAGACATCGTCTGCCGCAAATATTTTAAATCAGCAATGGAACTCACATTTGTCGGAGCCTAGAACTTACTCCTCAATCGCCTCTTTTTCCAGATTTCTCCTCATATTATTCACGCATTCAGTCGCGGTGTACCGATGTGTTTGTTTTAGCATGTTTCTTACGCCGAAAAATATATTCACTTCCCACCCAACTCGGCATATATGCTGAAATCTTCATTTTCTACAACCAAGGAATATTTATTTTGGTCGACTTTCCGAGGATCTTTTTGAACGACCCGTCCTATATCTCTTTCACCGACGTAACGTAAATCGAAATTTATTCGCACCAAGTGCTGATACAATAAACATTTAATTAAAATAGATATAGTCTACGTGATGTAATTTTTCACGATTTTCAATTTGTAGAATGATGAAGTTTCGATCTCAAAACGGATATTAATTAATGAATCGTTCATGACCCAATATAAATCCGTCCTTAGTTCGTCAGAATGGGATTAAACTGTGAAAATAACCTTAATATATAATTTTATGAATTTAAATAAATGTGCTCGCATTGGTACCGAATAATCCAGGCATATTTCTCCGACGTGTCTTTCACCTTATCACAGGAAGCTTGGTGACGAGCTGTTCACTGTGAAGCTTTATCTTGTAAATGCAGAACATACGAATAAACATTCTAAAACATTTAACCCAAATTAAGTATAGTTATGGATAAAAAACTCTTTTACATCTGACTGTATAATATGTTCTTCTATGTATTAACTAAAAATCCGCCGCACATATAACATTAACAAAAAAGCCTTTTAAAACATTTCATTTTGGAGTAAAATGTCATAAATGAAATAAATTAATAGGTAACGGTTAAGTTTGCAGCTGTCAGACGTATATGGCCAGCAAAAGAGTAGTCTGTATTCGATTTTTAATGAACGCAAATGAGTTTTTGTGTGAATTTTTTCATATTGGTGGTATGAATGAATGTAATGTGTAGTTGCAATGACTGGCTGATGATATAAAAAAATTATAAATACAGAAGTGATACAGTTTGTCACATAAAAAGCATTTTACTTGACCAGAAGTTGAATTGAAAACTCAAAAATGTCTCGATCAGGGGTAGGATCGCGTGTCTTTCCTTCTCGTGGTCGTTATCGTCATCTATAAGGCAAGCCAGATTGGTAGGGCAATGCTCAAAAGTCCTGGGAGCGCACTCCACTTCTGTGAAGCACTGGATTTTTCTAGATGACGATCATGTTTTCGAAATGATGAGCACAACTGAACAATAGCATTATAAAGAGCCATGATCCAGATTTAGGTTTGTCACCCAGTTACAACTACCGAGCTTTCTTATTTCGAGGCAAATTTCAGATGGAGTCGCGTATCCTTTCGCTATTTGCGCCCGTAGACTATACTGTGAACTGAGTTACTTCTACAGCACGTAGTGATATTGTATGCGAACATTTAATGGAACTATTAGGAAAAGAAAAAGCATACTACTCCCATTAGCATACAAACAGAAGGTAGTTGATCTCGGATTGAACCTCATTAGCCCAGACCATTCCAATCAAACACCATTAGTCCCCATCGTACATGGGTTTTGAGGCCAGCTGACTTAAGTCTGAGTTAAGGCAACGAGAAATCTTGTGAGACTCTTGAGGATCCCAAAAGGTTTCCCCCGTGTCAATACAAAGAGCTCCGCCAAAACAAATCCATTCAAACTCGGGATGTATAAAAGGGCGCATAATATAGATTTGGGACGTAGTATGCCTTTTTCTAAAGAGCGTATTTTTCCCTTACGTTGAGGACGATACCTTTTCTGCCAAATATCATGTTTCGGACGCCAGTCGTTTATCCCACTAGAAAGAAGTGGATTTGACTTCTTTCACTTCCATCAGAAGTATTCGACGGTGAGCTCCTTATTTTTCGAAGCGCGACGAGGCTTATCTTTCTGGCGCAACAAGTATTTGAAACCTGTGCGTCATTCACAACAACAAACCACCACCACCGCCTGGAACTGCCCTAAGGTATACTGATGACTATTTCATTGAGACGAGCGTCGATAGACGGACAAGCAGAGCAGACATTGCAAGCAGAGATATTTTTCAAAGTTTATAGCGGCCTCTCCATAAATTCTCAGAGGAAAATAAGATCTTATTAGTCTTTAAGTATGCCTCATCTTCCTCTCAGGTGGAGGAATCGGGTAAGTAGGTTTGTTAACGGCAAATATATCTGTGGAAAAATTACCCGAACTGCGCCTTCGAATTTCACCCACCGAGCTTTTATTTGGTGTTTAAATGTAAAAAATCCTATTTCTCACTTCTATTGAACGAAATTCATCAAATTGTCTGCTATAATGAGAACTATGTTTATTCAAATGCTTAACTACATTCATTTTTCGTCCACAACTAGGAATATTTGCGAGTTCACAAATACCTGATTTCTCGGAGATGGTACAAAACAAACCATTTAACACAGATGGAGCGGGCTGCACGGAGCCCAGACCTCAAATCCACAGGAAGTATTTGGGTGTTCAATAAGAGGAAAATGCAAAAAACTAACGTTTTTCCACCCCCTCAAACGAAACGACCCCAAATTTAGATGCAATGTGGAAAATGGTGGAGGAATAATGGGAAATGAACCCAGTAAGATGATGCCAAAATGTGGACAACTCCATGTCACAGAGACTTGGTCAGGAAATAGAGAATGAAGGGGGTGGATTGATTAATAGGCTAATAAACATCCTCATCCTTTATATAAATACCAGCTTAATTCTCGATGATCAATTACTGTGGTCATGTGCACACATGACTCAGGTTGAGATAATTATGCATACATTTTAACCTTTTCCACTCGTTCTAAATAAAGCTTTACCGTGTCCCTTTCAAAAAATCCGTGAAAATTCATCACCACTAAGGGCTGAAATTTATGAACCTGTAAAAAGTCTGTCAATATCGTCATGTAGGGCACACATAACTTTAATCCTCTCCCTACTGAAGTTTAAATGCCTCGTTCTCCGCTCCTTCGTAAACCGGCCGAAACCGGCCGCTACCATTTACGTCGCTCCTTCTTAACCCGGCTGAATCCGGCCGACCTGCCCTGCTATACTTGGGGCAGTCTTTTGAGCTTCATAGGCATCTGTTTCATCTTGAGAGTGTTTATCTTTGCTAACATAGGCATCCTTCTTGTCTCGCATTTCATTAAGATAAAGCAGAACGTCGTAATATCTGTCACCATAAGCTAAAAGCCCGAGACAATAAGGTGCTTTGTTCCAGCTTGGTATATCAACAGGAAAGTGATGAGAGCAGATTCTGGAGTCATTTCGAAGGACTTTTTAGGTGGGTCTTTTTTGAAATGGGGTGATTAGCGATAACTTCTCGAGTCTAGATAGAGTTCTCGTTCTTGGGGCGCAAATTAAATTTGAAAACCCAAGGGCTGCCATGTGTTGTTCAGAATGATTGTCGTATCAAATGGAGATATTTCTTTGTGAGTGGTCACTATCAAGAGCTCATACTTTTCCTATCTCATATGGCAAGAAGGCGAAGCACAGGTCAAATGAGAAGGAAACCATCTTCCCCCCAAATGCCCCTCAGTTCTGACCATGGCTTCTTTGAGTGAGGATACTATCGCAGAAGAAGTGAACAGAAGTGATTTTTCCAGTGATTCAGATAGTTCTAGTTGTTTAAATGGAGAAAAAGGATGCAGTGATAGTGACAATTCAAGTGAAGTGGAACTGGAGGATGAAGTTACCCCACGTACGAGTGATTTTCAAGGTGATATTCAGATGCGAGACTCATGGAGGGACGTCCTGATTTTTAAAGAAACACCTGAGTTCCAAGAAGACAGAGGGCCTGTACATGATTTAGCGATAGGCGACAATGAATTTTCCTTCCTAAAATATATGCTGGGGGGGGGGAATTTTTTTGTGGCATTGTTAAGAATACAAACGAATACGCAGAACATTTCCAACGTTCCACAGTAAAGGTTGACAAAGACTGGATAGATGTTACGTACGATGATATGGTAGCATACCTTGGAGTGCTTGCATACATGGGAATATTCGATTTACCTGAAAGTAGGGATTACTGGCATAGTCAACATATCGACTGCTCAATTGTTCGTAACTGTACGATCTTTGGTAGATACACAAAAATTTCAAAATATTTCCACATAAGTGATATAACTCAAGAAAAAAAGCAGGGAGAGGAGGGTTTTGATGCATTGGAAAAGATTAGGCCGACTCTTGAGGTAATGGAAACTTTCCATCTAAAGTATGAATCAGGTCAGGAGTTAAGTGTTGACGAAGCAATGGTTGCTTTTAAAGGACGTCACTACATAAAACAATACATCCAAGGAAATCCAACGAAGTGGGGATTTAAAGTTTGGGTTTTAGCAAGCTCCCATGGTTATGTCCTTCAGGGAAATGTATAGTTAGGGAAAAAGGAAAAAAAGAAATCCTGAAATGTTTCATGAGACGCAAGTTGTTATGAATTTAATGAAAAACTATTTAGGAAAAAATCATAACGTGTATTTTGATAGCTTGTTTTCAAGTGTGACACTCATGGAATTATTACTTACGAATAACACATATGCATGCGCAACTACAAGACCATCTCGTAAGGAATGGCCTGCGGAATTAAAATATCCAAAAAAACTTAAACTCCAAAGAGGAGAGAGTCGAAATTTACAAAGCGGAAAAGCCACTGCTACAGTTTGGCATGATAATCGTGATATTTGTGTCCTTCAAACCATTTGCGATCCCAAGAATACAGTTTATGTACCAAGAAAAACAGGACTAGGGAACCAACAAACTATGGTCTCCTGTCCACAGTCAATTGCATTTTACACCAAATACGAGGGTGGTGTTGACAGAGCTGAACAGAGAAGGTGCTACTACAACTTAGGTAGGAAAACGAAAAAGTGGTGGAAATATTTATTTGCCTTTGTGGTGAACACGGCTATAGTGAAAAGTTTTATACTATATAAAGAAACCAATTCACCCTCAAATAGTAGGCATGGAGTAACACAGAAGAATTTTCGTTTAGCACTTTATAGGCAGATGATAGGGAAATTCTCCTCCCGCAAAGTAATAGGGCGTAAAAGAATCCTTCCGGTGAGCACATTTTCACCGAGACAGCAGCACTCTCTTACAAAGATCGAGGGAAGGAAAAAAGTGTGCGCCTACTGCAGCTCAAAGGATAGAAGAACTCCTGCTGGACGGAGCACAGAAACGTCATGAAAGTGCATAGGCTGCGATTTACCTCTTTGCAAATTAGGATGTTATCATCAATATCACCAAGAAAATGGATTGGAAGTAGGGAATTAAATACAATATAAGGTAAGACAACTTTGTTTTAATAAATTATTATTTTATTAAAATATATTCAATTTTTTAAATAAAACACTTCATTATATTTCAAGTTATTTTAAGTTGAATGAAGCAATGTCCGTAAGTTCCTCATCGCGGAAAAAATAGGTCTACTGGTGGGTCAATAGGGTATTTAAATTTCGCTTATTTTCATCATTTCATCACTACGCTGCGCAGTATGCTGAGTGGGCCTCTTTCCCTGTCAGCTGCGCGGCAGCGCAGCACAGTCGTGTTCGCTACTTTGTCCTTACAAAGGTTCCGCTGCAATAATTTGTTTACCTTGTATTTATCTTCTCCCCCCCCTCTCTAGTTTTTTAAGGTCCCCCATAATTTCATCTTCGCCTCAAGGGCCCTTAATCCGCCCCTGCCGCTAATGCCGTTTTCAAAGGCGCTCATGGGAGCGAAAACGAGATCGCTATTCGCTAAATTTTATCAGGTAGTCTAAATGAATAATCTTCATGGGCAGAGTACATCATTAGAAGAGTATCTGTGAGCATTTACCCTTCTTCTTCAGCGGTTCGCCTTTTAAACAGCGATGAGGAAAATGCGAGTGTCGGGACGCCACGCATCGGCAGCTGAAGGGTCCCGCTCAACACCAAAAAGCCGCGTCCACACCCGATGCGGCAATTGGCGCCGAAAATGATATCCACGGCATAGAATATTAGTGCGTGCGCTGGAATTCGTGTAAATGAGGACGCGATAACGCATGCAAGAATTTATTCCACATTAGACGTAGTACACGGTCCGGACTGAGTCAGCTTTTCGACGATAAACAATGGATTTGCATTCCGGTTCTCGATTAGGACACTTCTGCCGCACGAAAGATCGTCCGTCTATGTAATCGACGTGATTAGAGCTCGGAAACTCTCGCCGCAAGGCTGTACATTTGCGTGGAAGAAACATTCAATCTGCGCGGTATAACGTGCGCATCCGACAGAAATCGCAGTGACAATCGGATGAACTTTTGGCGTCAACCCGTCGTCACTCGGCGAGTAGAACTGCGTCCACTCACGGAGATCGTTCGACCCATGTTCGAGACACTCACCCTGTCGCCGTGGTGTCGCTGGTGGTGCCTGGCGGAGTGATGATGATGGTGGTGCTGCGGCGACGTGTGGTGCTGCGGGTGGTGAGCAGCGGAAGCGGCGGCGGCGGCGATGGAAGCGGCGAGTGATGCGGCTGCGGATGCTGGCGATGAGGTCGGAGGCAAAGAGGTCCTCTGGTACAAGTAAGGGCCGTAATAGGCCTGGTGGTACATGACGGCGGCCGTTGGCCCCGAGGGGGGGCAGGGCATGGCACGAAGAAACGACCCCGCTCGCCCGCTGCGGGGCTACGGCGGAGGGGCCGTCGCCCGGGGCGGCCCCCCGACGCGAGGCGGGGCCGCTTACACTGCCGGGAAGGAAATCCGCACTCTCTTCGAAGAGAAGAAACAACAACACGGAGTCGCGACGAAGCTTTGGTGCCACACCCTCTCGCACCAGACGACACCACCGGTGTTGCCAACCGCACCAGCGCCCCCACGAGATCGACCCCCGCGAGTCCAATCCGCTCCTCTCGAATGGTGTCAACTGGGGCTATGTCCGATGTGTATGGCGGGGCGGGTTTGGACCGTTAGCGCTTCGCCGCACGCACGGCACTGACTCTTTTGACTCAAAATAGTGTTCGTCACGGCCGTGTGTGTCGAGGGCGGTGCGTGCCTCGTCGGCCGAGTGTGCTCCCTCCCGGAAGAAGGCGCGCGGGAAGGGTGGTGGGCAGGGGGTACCCCTTCCCATCCCTCCCTTTCCGGGGGCAGGGTCGGAGCGGGGGCCAATCGACGCCGACGCCTCTCTGAACGAACGCCCACCCCTGCGAGGGGGCGGACGCCACGCCCCTCGGCGCCCCACCAATCCCCGTCGCGAAAGGGATTGGCCGAGGGATTGGGAGGGAGGTGGTTGAAAGAGACCACGCCCACCAAGAAACCCCCCCTCCCCTTTTAAGGGCCACGCCCACCGATCGTCGCCCCATCCCTCGCCCAGGGCGTCCTCCCTCACCCCTTGGTTCCGAAGCCTCCGGATTGAATCCCATCCCAGTAAATGTTTTGACCGCTCGGCCAGGTTTTCTTTGTCACAGGAAATATCATCACTTTTAATAAATGAGGTGACGTCAAAGGCACTTAAAAATGAAGAATTACCAAGAAAGAACCCAGAACAAATATTTTCTAAATAAACGTAAGAATACGCAAACGATGCGACTAAAACGGAAAAATGCTGACGACTTAATTTCTAATGTTCAAAGCCAAGGTTGTTGTACCTCGGCCGAATACGCACTGTTAGTTCCGGCCGCTGAGGTAGAGAGACTCGCGCTTTCTGGCGCTACACGATGCATCAAATGCCCCTGGTCTAATGAGCCCACGAATTTGAACCCGGGCTTTATGTTGAAATGCCGTGCGCTCCTCATGCTTCGCTCGCTAACTACCCATCTCGAGGAACATTGATTAGTTGCTATATATGTACACCCATTACGTCCGTCGTCATGTTGAATTTTGTAAGAAGTCCACGATAACCATACAGATGCTCCGTCCCTGGGCTAATACCTACTATCCAAGGCAAACAAAATGTCCTCAGAGCTTGATATTTAAGAGGACAAATCAATGAATAAGAAAGACCCGTGGCGTAAGCAGAGTGCACGCCACGGGTGTGGGTCGACACCTACTATGTAATTTATTTTTCGGATCGGAATGAAATACCCGGCAAAAGTGGCCCACATGCATGCACATTGCACACGTGTTATTTTCTTTCCAAATCCTTCGGATTTCTTGAAATTTTGGACTCAGCGTTTCGAAATTTCGATTGAAAACACCGAATTGTTTTTAATATTATTACTTGGGTTGATTAAGCGACCATATTTTTGAGTAGATGACGTCACTTGCGATGAGGGGGGAGGAGGGGAAAGGGGGAGGGGGCAGGGATGGGAGTTAGGTACACGTCCCTGGGGGGGGGGGGGAGGGGGAGTCGTCTGGAGCGGGAAAAGAATAGAGTTCAATTAAATAATAGCGTGAAAGGGTTCGGTTTGGACCGATGTGGTAGCGTGTTCAGCTCCCGTTTCGAGGGTCGCAGGTTCGTGAGCAGGGGACGGAAAAACTTTTCCTGGCTGTCTGTTGGTGGCCAACTTTCGTACGCTACCCCACCGACTGAGAGTCAGCAGTGTCAGCAGAAGGCATTGATGGCGCAGATCAAGGTATCTCAGCAGCCACAGCTTGGGGCGAGCGTGAAAGTTCACAGGATCGGCCGGTGTACTACTACCATGTGGAAGGCAACATTCCGTCTTCCTAGAAGATGCGGCCCTGCATTCGGTCTATATATATAAGACGTGTATGGCATTCCTCCTCCCGGTAATATCTTCCGGAGGTAAAACAGTCCCCCAATTAGATCTCTGGGTGGGGACAACTAGGAAAGGTATATTCATAAGTCAGAAAGGAGAAATGAAGGATAGGGACATGGAACGCGAGGTCTGGAAGGGGTGAGCGGGAAGCTGGAGAATACGATAATGGAGATGGAGAGAATGGGGTTGGATTCTTATGCTTGGAGTCAGCGAGATCAACGGGGGACGGGGGCAGACGACTAGTGGAGCGATGGACATTGAGTGATATATTCAGGAGACGACCGGAGGATGGCAGGTGTAGGCGTCATACTGAAGAAAGAATGGGACATGAGAGTGAAGTCAGTCTGACAGTACAGCGGAAGGATCCTGATGGTGAAGCTGGAAGGAGAGCCGACGGACACAGTGACCGTGCAGGTGTACATGCCGACGTCTAGCCATATGGAAGAAGAAATAGAAGAAGTTTACGAGCAAACTGAAGAAGTCTTTGGGTCAGTGAAGGGGAAAGACAACCTCATCATCAAGGGAGACTGGAACGCCGTGGTAGGAGACGGAAATAGTGCTGGATATTTCGGACTGGGCACAAGAAATGCCAAGGGAGAAAGACTGGTAGAGTTCTGCAATGAGAAGAATATGGTAGTAGTAGAGCACTCTCTTCGAGCACCATCGGCGGCGTAGAAAGTACACGTGGAAAATGCCAGGGGTCGCATTCTGTGACTCGGGTGTTGTCTATCACCGGTGATGAACTTCACCGGAAAACTTCATTCGTCGTCCCCGTTTGCGATTCTGTAATCAGCAGGTGAAGTATCACCACCCGGTGGTGGTGATATGTGTGAAAAAATCTTGGTACGATTCCCGCTAATATCAAATAATAGCCAATGGTGTCACATCCCTAAATAGAAGACGATCTAAGGTAAACACAACACCCGACCAGGAATGAGGCTGACGAGTGTTTGAGAAGTTTACGATTTGAAAATGTGAACAAAATTTCATGAAAATAACTGTGGAATAGGATTTCACAAAGGATTTATATATATTTGAGAAACACTTGAGCATAACGAGGACATTTTCAAAAACACAGGTGACTGCGCGAATGCATTATTTTCATTTTCTCTCCTCGGTTGTGTTTTACACTGTACATATTCAGTTTTTTCTGTCGCCAATCCATCAGTGCTATTAACGACGAACCAAGAAGTAAAGGAAATCAGTGTGAATGAATTAATGAAGGTACGAATTCATGCCCTCGTACGATATGCGCAGTCGGACACAAATATGTAGGGTTGATTTACCCACGGATAATAGAAATATGCCGTAAACAAACAACTTTTTCGATTGAGTCGCCGTCTAGTGATGAAAGACAGCAGTTCAAATGTAAATACAGTCTACAGATAGTGAATAATCACGCCTTGCCGGTTTTACTTACCACTAATCATAATGCAGTGGATAAAAAATATAGTACTACACGCGGGACGTAATTACACTCTTTTTTAATATTGTCCGGTCTACAGATAGATCTATATTTCATTCCTCTCCAAATTTACTTACAATCCAAATGCACAATTAACTTCTTAGCACTTCGTGAATATCGTTCTACGGCGATTGAATAATAACTATACAAGGGTGAAAAAAGAGGAATGAAATAGAAGACGGATACAAGTACATATCTACTATTAAGGATTTCAAAACCAAGATCCGGCAATGTTATCTATGGATGAGCTATTGCGCCAATAAGTATCATTTTAATAACAAATAAAGGAAAGATTGTTGAAACCTACTCCGAGGCCACGCATGTATAGTAGGTTACACATTAACATCCACATCAATCTTATTAGATCATGCCATCTTATTCATAAGGCTCTCGACAGGTATTTAACCAAAAAAATGTAGCTGTAACTTAACAGTAAAAGATCCAAACAGCAGAGAAAAGACTCACGATGGAAGTTTCACATGCCTCTTACACACTTCCTGTAGTAGATATTTCCTCTCTATCATTTACAAAGTAACTGTTAGTTCTCAAAAATAGTCAGCTATTAATTCACAGCATCAAGTAGTTCATATCTCTTCAATCGTTATTAAATTTTCACCACAGTCTCACGTTAACAACAATTAACAACGGCTATTTACGATTAAACTGAGAAGACTTTTTTCTAAGTGGCGCCGAGGACTGAGTGAACTAAATGTGGAAATTGAGGCAACACATTACCAACGGCAACGATTCCAAACATTTAAATCCATAACATATATTCATGGTCATAATTTTGCTAACAACAATTTGTAAGAGGATCTTGCATAAAAGTATTCTTAACGATATAGGCCGATAATTTCCTGGGTCGCTTCTATTTCATTTTTAAAATATCGCTGTGGCGTTGGTTTTTTCCAGTCTTGGGGCACCTTGCCTTCGGATAATGATATGCTAAATATAATTTCTAAGAATGGTGCAATCTGTGGCGTTAACTAGCTGAGCACGCGTGCCGGTATTCCTTCTGGACCTGGGGACTTGTTACTTTTAATCGAACGCAGTTGTTTAATTATTCCATCACGCTGATATTATGTCCGCCATCGGCACGTTAAAGTCAGGAATGTCTAAATTGTGAATTTTGTCATCTTTAGTGAATGCACTTTCGAAATATTGGTTTAACAAGTTGGCTTTATTGATGCTATCGGTGACTAGTTTGCCGTTTGTATCCAATAAAGACTCCACTGTCGAAGATTCGCCCTGAAGCTCTCTCGCGTAATACCAGATTAACTCTCGTTTGAGTTTGTGTGAAATATATCCACCGATTCCTTTACGTAGTATTTCCAAAAAATATCTCCATGGTACTTAGGTGTTCTCGTCCTTCATTGTGGCTACGAATTTCGGGAATGAAGCTTCTAACATCTCTCTAAATTTTATGCAATCACATTTGCCAAATAAGCAGACTTCAAGTTTAGATTTTACAGTGGGCACTACTGTTGTTTTCAAAGTCGTGAAAATTACTAATGATCACTTATGCGCCTTCGAGGATATCGACGTGTTGAATCATTGTAGGGTGACTAACAGCTAAAAGGTCTAATGTTTTATTACCTCTCGTAGGTTCGATTACTATTTGAGTAAGAGAGTGGTTTTAAAGTGTATTAAGTAAGGCCTCACTTATATCACGCTTCTTTGAACTTGTTTCAACGCTATTGGTTTTCCAATTTATAGCCGCGAGGTTGAATTCTCCACCGATAATTATTACGCTATTGTTATCTCTCGAGGTAAAATGATGATAACTGAGTATCTAATTCGTGCAAAACGTCTATTTTGGACTCTGCTGGCCTGTGAAATGAACATATAAGTTTACTTCTTTTGTTTTGTTGCTTAATTGTACACCAAACAATCTCTATTTCACTGCCGTCTTATTTGTGCACGGTAAGTACTATTCAAATGCGATTTAACTGCAGCTATGAATACTCCGCAGCCAGTCCTATCTGGTCTATCACAGCTATAGATTTTATGTTCTGTCGGAAAAACTTCGCTACTGCTAATATCCACTGCAAGCCAGCTCTCAATTCCATTTCCTATATCTGCGTTTTCAAATAATATACGCTCAACTTCGGCACGTTTGTTCTTTACGCTACGGAAATTTACTATTACTAAATTTATGTCGAATTTAGCATGATGATTGTCAGTTTGCTGTTTTCTGTGATTCTGTGTATTATTTTTTTTTGTATTCTCAGAAACCACTGAGAAGCGAGTTTTTCTTTAAAGTTTCGCAGCTATCTTGAGAGCGCGCGTTGGAATTATTTTTGTTATGGAAGTAACATTTATTTACTTGTGCTTCTCCTAAGTTTTTTCGGCAATGAAGGCCTACGTTACACGGATTTGCTCGGCGGCTGTTGTCGAGTGTATGCTTTTGAATCCCACTGAATGACCTACTCTCTTGCGTAAAAAATACCTACAATGCGCGAAAATCCTACGAGTCACCCGTTATGACGCCTGGGCTGAGTAATGCACCCCAGAACGGTAGAGGGGAGCACGGCACGATCTGAGCACCGGCCGAAGAGCTACGAATTCTGTTCCTATGCTTACACCGAATTCCCACAGCCTCCTGTTCAGTGCATAATGAAGCAATGTGAAACATTACGGAAGGTAGGGTTTCTCGGCTCAAAGGACCGACTTCATCGGCATCAAAGTCTCATTCCCATGGGAAATGTGTGAGCTCATACTAGGAAATATCACGACAAGAAGTATGAAAAAAAGTTCTTGCTTAAACTATTACCCACGTATGGGAGTAAATGTGCATCCAAATTGTTAACAAGCTTCACTAACCACAGGGTATCATCAAAGGCTTATTTATTTGGCTTTTTAATAAGATGTACGGAACTACTGTCGTACCTATACATCACCCTTCGGCTAATACAATTGACTCGTCTGTTCGAATAATCCTAATCTTGACAGCCTCATTAGTCGCATTAATTACAAATAAGGTAGGTGTATAATCTTTAATAGCCGTCTGTACGCAGAAATCGCTATTTACTTATGTTATCTTTGCATTATCCGATAGAAATGTTGTCGCTTCGACGCCATATTAGGTGGTGACGGCATGGGCACAGAGTAAAGATATATGCTTATTTTGTGGCATGAGTGATGGGATAAGACCGGCAATCCGCTCGATGATGCCGTATCACCCCGTTTTGGGTGAAGAACATCACCTCGTCGGCTTACAGAATTGGAAAGGCGGTGATGGGTGAGGTGACATCACCGGCGGTCGCTCATCACCGGTGATACGAGTTACAAAATACGACCCAAGGTGATATTGCCAGATACCAAATAGATTACATATTTGTCAGACTTACATACATGATCCAAGTAAAGCAGTGTAAGACCTATCCCGGTGCGGATATAAAGAGTGGCCACAACCTAAGTAGTCATGGACAGCCACCTTCGACACAAGAAAATGATGAAAATAAAACGCGAACCTAAATGGGACACGAAAATATTGGCCGAAGAAGGGATTAGAGAGAGATTCGCCGCAGCCGTCGACAGAAATGAGGCAGAAATTGGCATTGAAGAAATATGGGATGAGCTGAAGAGGACAATCGCAGGAGTAGCAGAGAAGAGTGAATATGGAGACCAACACGAAGAAAAGAATGGATAGTGATGACGGAGATTAGGAAACTAATAGAAGAAAGAAGAAAATACACGAACCCCAGAAACGAAGGAGAGGCAGGCAAACCCTCTGCAAGGAGCTAAGGAACCAAGTCAATGGAGAATTCAAGAAGGCTAGGGAGGATAGGGTCGAAAGCTGCAGCGAGGAAGTCAACGAAATCATGAAAAAGGGAAACACCGAAACAGCATACAAGCTAGTGAAGAAACACTTCGAAGAGAGGAAAACGAGAAGCAACGACTTCAGAGATGTGGACGGGAATATATTGATAGAGGACGAAGACATTGGTAATAGATGGAAGCAATACATAGAAGAACTCTACCGAGGGCCGACGCCGCTGGAAGAAAACCTGGTGAATGACGAGAGCGAGGTTGACGAGGAAGATCGGGGCCCACTAATACTGAGGAGTGGATTAGAAAGAGCAGCGGAAGACCTCGGGACAAACAAAGCACCTGGAGAAGACAACATCAATGGAGAAATCATCAAAGCGCTCGGAAATAAAGCCAAGGATACCTGTACGAGATGAAAAAATAGCTACCTAAGCGGAACACATCCAGAGGAGTTTAAAAGGAGCGAAATGATTGCGATAGCGAAGAAGACAAGGACTGAGAGATGTGAGGAGCACCGAAACTTGAGTCGAGTGTCAAATGCATAAAAAACACTCACACGAATAATAGGCCGAAGAATGGAAAGGAAAAGTGAAGACAACCTCTCGGAAAAACAGGTTGGATTTAGTAAGAACAGGGGTACCAGGGGAGGCCGTACTCCGCCAGGGAGTAATCGCGGAGAAAACAATACGTGTGAACAAACCATTGTATGTCGCCTTCGTGGCCCTGGAGAAAGCCTTTGACAACGTTGAGTGGAACAAGATATTCAGACTGCTGGAAAAACTTGGAATGGATTTTGACAACAGAAGAATAATCTACTGACTCTACAAGAAGCGAGTCATCACAATGCGAATGAGAGATGTATGCCAGATAGAAGCAAAAATTAACAAAGGAGTAAGACAAGAATGCAATCTCTCACCTGCACAGAGCAAAATGTATTTGAGGTCATAAGCGACGCACAAGAAATTGAACCGATCGCGATAAAGGTAAACTGAGAAGAAATAAACATGCTTCGCTTCGCAGACGATATCGCAGTCATCGCTGGAAATCGCGAGGATCTTCAAAGGTCACTGACGTCATGGATCAAGTTCTCCAAGAATACAACATGAAAATAAGTAAGACGAAGACAAAAATCCAAGTGTACGGCAGAGAGAAGCTGAATGTATAAGTCACCCTGAGAGGAGAGAAGCAAGCGGATTACTTCACCTATCTCGGAAGTAACATCATATGGGACAGACGAAGTATATACAAAGGACATCAAGCGGAGAATAGCCCAAGCTAAGAAGGCGTTCATGGGAAAAAGACAACTGCTGTGCTCAAAGAAGATGGGACTAGGAACATAGGAAACAGTATGTGAAAAGATTTGCGAGGAGCAAGAGGTACTCTATGGATCGCAAGCATGGAACATAGGAAAAGCTTAATTGAAAGACTAGAAGCCTTCGACACCTGGTGCTGGATGAGGATGGTGAAGATAAAATGGACGGAAAAAATAAGAAATGATGAAGTGTTCAGAAGAGTAGAATAGGAGAGAACCATATGGAAAATCATGGAAAAAAGAAAAACCAGATAGATTGGAAACACCCCGAGACACCATTAGTCTGGTAAAATTAGGTTACGACCCGGACAAAAATAATTACCGAGTGAAACCTTCTCCAATGTCTTCGGGAACTTCCCAGGATGACTCTCAAAAAAGTCCCAAGAGCTCCTGACTGGGATAGCGAAGTTATCCAGGAAAACCTGGATAAACCCAGAGATTTCCTGGAAAAATCCTAAATTAGTTAAAAATTCAGTTAGAGCGATGATTTTTATATCATTTATTCAGGAATTTTATGAAAAAGCCAACCAAAGTCTTAAATTTTACTATTGACTCACTGAAAAATATATAATCCAGAAAAACTTGGAAATTCCTTGAAATTGATTCATCATGCTAAATATATCGCCGGATTTCACTGTACTCTGTTATTTCATGATTAATGGCATACCGAATGAAGCTAGGCACATTCAGATCGTCACTCAACCGTGACCAGATTACAGGCTGCCTGGAATTCCCCTGGAATACTCCTGGAATTTGATTTTCTTATCCAATGTTTTACTAAGAAGGAAAGATTCGCTGTTATAAGTGCTTAGCGGAAATGATGAACACAGACTAGAATTTGTGTCAGAAACTACATTTATTTCTGGTGGTCATAGACATTAAAATAACATATAAATTATGTTGCGATATCGCAATGTTTTTAAACAACAACAACCACAACAGGAATTGGTTACTACACCAACTTGCGTCATCTCGCCGCTGGCTCGTCGACATCAACAATGCTTTATGAAACCGAGACAACAATTATAAGACAATCCTTCGCTATTTGCGATGAAGGTAAGTGTATGTAAGACAGAAATAATCTACCGGTTTGGTGATCATGAGGCTGAAGATCGTCATAGGGATCATCCTAGGATGCCATTGGCACACCCATGTCCAGCGCAGCATCCGCATATGTTACAGCACGCAATTGCGGTGCTTTCTGCTGGTGCAGCACATCGTCTCACATCCTTGAGCACAAAGATATGAAGTGAGTTTGGGATCTGATCTCCACCTCCAGCAGCCATTTCTTCTAATGATGGATACAGTAACTTAGTCCTGGGCTTCCCTCCTCTGATGGGACTATTCCCTCTATTTTTCCTTAAATTATGTTCTTCACAAATCCATTGTGTCTCAGGGTGTGTCCAATCCATCTGGTTCTTCTTTTCTTCTTAGTGTTCCCTATGGTCCTTTCCTCTTCTACTCTTCTGTACACTTCATCGTTTCTTATTTTTTCCGTCCATTTTATCTTCGGCATTCTCTTCCAGCACCAGATTTCTAAGGGTTCTTGTCTTTTCTGATTAGCTTTTCCAGTGGTCCAAGCTTCCAATCCATAGAGTGCTACGCTCCACATAACGGTTTTCACATACAGTTTCCTGGTTTTCTTTTCCTATCTTCTTTTAGCACAGCAGTTGTTTTTTTTCCCATGAACGCCTTCTTAGCTTGGGCTATTCTCCGCTTGATGCCCGTTTTACTTCTCCCGTCCTACTTGATGGTACTTCCGAGATGGGTGAAAGAATCCACTTGCCCTTATTTCTCTCCTATCAGGGAGACTTCTGCATTCAGCTTCTCTCTTCGGCATTCTAGGATTTTTGTCATCGTCATACTTATCTTCATGTTGTATTCTTGGAGAACTTGGTCTATGACGCTTAGTGACTTTCGAGGATCCCTGCGGTTTCCAGCTATGACTGCGATATCATCTGCGAAGCGGAGCATTTTCATTTCTTCTCCGTTTATCTTTATTCCTCTCAGACCAGTTTATTGCGCCTCTCGTATGACCTCCTCCAAGTACATATTGAACAGTGCTGGCGAGAGGTTGCATCCTTGTCATTCATGTTTGATAATTTTAGCTTCTTTAGTTTCCATCTCTCATTCGTATTGTAACGACTTGCTTCCTGTATTGTCGATAGATAATTCTTCTGTCGTCGTAATCCATTCCGTTTTTTCAGCAGTCTGAGCATCTTCTTTCACTCAAATTTGACGAACTCTTTCTCCAGGTCCATGAATGCGACATACAATGGTTTGTTCACATATATTGTTTTCTCCACGATTACTCTCAGGGGGCAGAGTATGGCCTCCATGGTACCCTAGTTCTTCCTAAATCGAAACTGGTTTTCCGAGAGGTTGTCTTCATGTTTCCTTTCCATTCTTTGCCCCATAATTCGTGTTAGTATTTTTGATGCGTCGGACACTAGACTCAAGCTTCGGTGCTCCTCATATCTTTGTTCTTGTCTTCTTCGTTATCACAATAATTACACTCCAATGATAGTCCTCTGGATGTGTTCCGCTTTGGTAGCTATTTCTGGGTGTCTCGTAGTTTATCCTTGGCTTTACTTTCGAGCGCTTTGATGATTTCTCCATTGATGTTGTCTTCTCCGGGTACTTTGTTTTTCTCGAGGTCTTACACTGCTCTATCGAATCCATTCCGCAGTATTAGTGGGCCCCATTCTTCCTCGTCAACCTCGCTCTCGTCGATTACTAGGTTTTCTTCCGGACCTCGGTAGAGTTCGTCGATGTATTGCTTCCATCTATACCCAACGTCTGCTCACGAATTCTTTCGATTACTTCCAAGGTCCAAACTTGGCAGCAGGGTGATCGATTTGGATGATCCGGATTCTCTGAATTTTCACAGAGCAGACAGTGCAACATGAAATCGAATTCTAGAGTCTATGATCTTCCCTGTTTCTGCGGCTCAGGTTCAGGAAAAAAGGGAGATTTTGGTCGCTTTGTTTAGATCTAACGACATTCGACATGCAGCCTTACGGAACTTTTTCCTTCTTAGAGGTCACGAACTGTATCCTGACGTATTGCACTGCTTTTATGAATTGTATCGAGGCCATCTGTACCACACTGAAACAGTGAATGGAAGTACTTGTAATTACAGAGAATGCTCATGGACTAAAATAGCAGGGACTCATACATCCACCCATTCTAAAATTACAATGGCCAAATTTACCATGAGTATTTCACCTCCAGGACAGTCACAAAATGATACGAAAGGCACTTATCCATGGTTGACACTTCATGAACACTTAGCGTCACGAGCGAACCAGATCACAGAGCCCGGTACGGCAACGACTTGACTCCGAGCATGGGTAATGGCATGGCATGTCTGTTTATATATTTTTAGATATTTCTGCCGTAAAAGGAATTCCGGATGCGAGGCCAGAAAATGAAAAACATGTACTTATCTGCATCCTCTTGCAGTTTCTAAATTTCAAAGAATTATCGGTAGGCCACAATCTGGGACACAATTAAATGAAGTATCCCATTTGGATATGTATCGGACATTTGTACTCAAATTCAGAAGTAAGTTTTCGCATACGCCTGCAATTTTTACAGTGCAAGGGTTTATTTCGCACCCGATAAGCATAATAGCCCTTATAAGCCTATAAGCTTATAGCCAATAAATTAGCGGAAGAGGATTGATTAATCGTGAATCCCACAAAAAATTTTATTTAACACAAAATGAATATTGTGTCACGCATGAGACATATCTAATAGTCTCCCTCTGAGTGAACACGGGAAGCTTGAAATGGACATTTCCGTTAATCATAACCTAGAATCCAGTACAACTTTTTCTGATAGTTTTTGACAAATTTTCTCACATTTAAGTTAAAGGTGCGCGCAATTTTGGGAAGATTTCATTTTGAATTTTTTCTGATGCCATGTGTGGGACATTCGCTATCGCATATGGGATATTTTCTCCACCAACATATGACTTCGGGGGAGGGTGTCCATAATCCACACGTAGACAAAGGTAGGCCACTTTTTGACCCCTCCTCCCCACCCTCCTATCGTGGGCACACGTAGAATTCATCCGGACCCCTCTACCGTCCCTCCCTGTTGACAAATTAGACCTCTTTTTTTCGCTGAAAAAGCTGTGAAACGGGTTATTTATTTATTGTCATGGACTATCTGTAATTTGAGGCTGATTTGAGAGAAAGGTAAGTAAAAGAAAATCTACTCTGGTAGATACGATAATCTTTCATTTACTACGACCATTGTCTACGTAGACATCCCTCCAACCCCCACCCCCAACATGGACGCTAGTTGACAACCCCCCCAATCACCCCACCCCAGTAAGGTGTGGATTATGGGCAGCCCCTACTCATACTCCCACATACCTACTAAACATGAATATTTAAATATGATATTATATTTTCCATCAACAAAACTTCTTTTACGTATCCAACTTCAAATTTACTGATTACATTTTACATTAAAGCAATAGTGGCAATTATACATTGTGCAGCGATGGGACTTGGGCGACAGTTGCTGGGCCGATTTCTTTTGTGCTGCAATCCTTTTTGCTTCCAGTGGTGGAGTACCTGCCATTGGCAGGTCCTGCCAATCACCTCATTCTAACCAATTTTTGTATCGTAAATCTTCATGCTCCCTTTCAAATCATGATTTAGTCATGAAACATAGCCATTCAAGCATTTCCAAATCCACCCTCTCGTACGAGTACCGTGAAGATGCGCTGGAATACGATTCCAGGGTTTGTGCAACGGAGACTGAAGCAGGAGAAATCAAGGGTGAGGTTTGCTCGAGAGGGAGTTTAAGGGGAAGGGACGTGCGCAAATTGCCCGTGGGATAAAATAGGGGGTGGGGAGGCCTAGCAAATGCACTGAGGGATATCATATGAGGGTATGCCAAGCGGCAGAGAACTCTTCAATGTGCCCACGAGCAGCCGGGAGATTCGGATGAGCCAACTTACTTGGTGTGCATGATCTGCAACAGGACAACCAGACATGTTCAAAGGCGAAAACATAGGGTAAGTCGAGGAGAGACGGCCACCGAGGAGAGATGGCCATATGGCGTAGTTTTTTGAACTTCCACCGCGCAGCGCTGTGAGCGCGTCAGTCCATTCAGTAGTCAACTCTTGTATGTGGTGAACGTTTTCGTCCAGTTTCAACGAGTTTTATGAAGTTTATTACCTTCAGAAGTTTTCTAGGGCCTTGGAAATTATCTTCTACATTAAGGTAAGTCTATTTAACTGTACTTACGATGCATTTATCGTTCGGCCATGAGAATAATCAGTTGGAGTATGTATTCTTGTGCATTCCTAACCTCAAAACTTCTGTATTTGACTCCTCGTGTGGGAGCTCAGGAGGTGGCCATATCTCCTCGACAAAAAGGAGAGATGGCCACTTCATTTCGAGGAGAGATGGCCACGCCTTTAAAACTGTATAGTAAGTCAATTTGGCTCAGCAATTGTTATTTAAATTATATTTCTCAAGTATCTTGAAGTCTTTTGCTCTCTTAGAAAACGACTTTGTCAAATATTTTTTATAATAATATTAACTGAGGAATGTAAATAGACAAAAATCGCACAAATTCAAATTCTTTAGGGTTATTTATTAATAGTGAAACTACGATAATTTTGAAACATTGCTAAATAACTGAAATAAGCCTACAACCTGCTTCATCCTTATTTTACTTTTTTCAGATGTCGTCTCAATACAAGCCGAAACCAGGAAGCTTAAGGGGGCAATCTTGGACAGAAGAGAACTTGCAGAGAGCTGTGCAGGCAGTCCGAGACGGAATGAAAATAAAATCAGCAGCTGATGCCCACGGGATACCTAGGACAACTCTTCGGAATCGATTTAAATCTAAGTCTTACAGTAAGGGTCGAATGGGTCCCGATTCTCTGCTTGGGGAGGCCAATGAAACTAAACTATGCAACCACATTTTGGATCTTCAAAAAGCAGGATTTCCAATTACTCATAATGATGTGAGGTCATTGGCTTTTGAGTCTGCTGAAGATTTAAAGATTCCTCATAACTTTGACACAAAAGAGAGAAAAGCGGTCTATGTTTGGCTCAACTCCTTTTTACGGCGACATCCAAATCTTTCAGTTAGACAATCTGAAAATGTGTCACTAGCTAGAGTTAAAGCTTTAAGTCGAGAAGAGGTAGGCAATTATTTTGATCTTTTAGACTCCGTCTTGACTCAGAATAACCTTGTAAATAAACCTTCATGTATTTTCAACGTCGATGAGTCAGGACTTCAGCTTAACTGTAGAGCAGAGGAAGTTATTGCTGAAAAGGGATCAAAGGTAGTTGCTTCCGTATCTTCTTCCGAGCGTGGAGAAACGGTAACTGTCATTGCATGCTGCAATGCCGAGGGAAATTTTATCCCTCCAGTAGCAATAATGAAGGGCGTGAACAAGAAGCAGGAGTGGGAGGATGGTATGCCACCAGGAGCAAACATTTTTATGTCACAGAAATCAGCTTACGTCAATGCAGAACTATTTTACATGTGGTTGCGAGACTGTTTTGCACCGAGAAAACCAGAGGGTATAGTTCTCTTGATTCTTGACGGGCATGTGTCTCACTGCAACTCTGTTAGAATGTTAGAATTTGCCGCAGAAAACGGCATAATTCTTCTTTGCTTACCAAGCCACACCACACACTTCTTACAACCCCTTGATAGAGCTTTTTTTAAAGCTCTGAAGAGTTTTTTTCTACAAAGCTGTAAATACTTGGCAAAAACAAAATGTGAATCGGAAAGTATCTAGATTGCAGTTTGGGCAGCTGCTCAGTGATGCGTGGGGAAAATCTGCTAATCCTGAAAATGCAATATCAGGATTTCGAGGAACTGGAATATTCCCAATGAACCCAAATGCGGTGCCAGAATATGCATTTGTTGAAGTTGAACAAACCACGCAGGAATCACAGAATATTGGTGAGGTACCTGAATGCAGCAGGTTGGACTCGTCAGTTGAAAACATTGGTCAATCAACTGGACAACAGGCTGTGCAACGGGCAACGACTCCTCAACCAAGTTGTTCTTGGCAAAATGTTTCTGAATTAACTCCCTCTAAACTATTGAAAAAAATTTCACCAGTTCCCAAAATTTCTAAGATTTCTGCTGCTTCTTCAAGACGTAAAATTGGTGCTTTGGAACTAACATCAGTTGAAAACATTGAAAAAAATAAAGTGAAGCAGGTAAAGAAGAGTAAGCCATCCAAAGCTAAGAAAACTGCCCTTCAACAAGCTGGAAAAACCAAGTCAAAGCGTAAACGCAAATACTCATCTAGGAGCAGTGACGAATCAATTGATGCAATGGCGTTGGACGGCGGCTCAAGATCTCCACCAGACTTTTCAGACCTTGAATATTTCTGTGTAGGATGTGGGTAAAATTACAAAGAAACCAAGTCTGCTGATGATTGGTTCGAGTGTGTGAGGTGCAAGAAGTGGCTCCATGTCAGTTGCTCCTCATTCAATGACATTTGCAACCCATGTGGCAAGGCCATAGTAAAAAATGTTTAAACCACATAGAAAACATCCAATTAGCCAACTTTGTATCTGTTTCAATTTTTATTTTGTAATACTGTAATGTAATACTACTTTATTGATATTATTAAAGCTAATTGTAGTTAACACCACGTATCTAACTTTAATTTCAAACCAATTTTACCTCTTGGCCATCTCTCCTCGACCCCATGGCCGTCTCTCCTCGAGGTTAAGGAGAGATGGCCACTTTACTCAATTTTATTAAATATTTATTTACATTTTTTATGAGAACAATTTTGTAAATTTATTCAAGAAACCGTAAACTAAAATAACTAATAGACTAGGTTCACATGCAATTAACAATTTTTAGGTAAAACCTTTCAATTGCGAGTAATTGTTCAAAAGCGTGGCCATCTCTCCTCGACTTACCCTGTTTAGAGGAGGCATTAGGGGACATGTGAAGAAGAGGTGGGTCGTTCGCAAACAAACGGGTCCGAGGGAACGGGTCCATGAATTGAACGGGAGGACCGACTTCTACAGAACGACCGGTCCTTTCGTTCCTTTCAATCCATTGCTCCTTCTGGTCCTCGGATGGAAAAGGACGTCTTTTCCCTCCAAATTCCAGATAATTAATTTTAAAAATATTAATACACGTCCTAAGTTTGCACACAGATCCTGGAGTTAAAAAATACGAAAAACGACAAAATTTCAAAATGTTGTAAAAAAGTTGTAAAAAAGTTGAATATAAAAATTTGGCGATGTATTTGTATGCGAACACTTATTTTAATAAAACTCAGGAAATAACAAAAGTTTTACGTGGAATATTTATTGGACTGTCCAATAAATATTCTACATAAAACTTACAAAGCTTTAGTTAATTCTTGAACATTATGGAATTGTTGGACAATGTTAATGTTGAAACTTATTTTAGTTCCCAAAACAAGATAAAACTAGTCAATATTATATATCGCTAATGTTTTGTACTCTAATCTCTCATCGAGATTGAGAGAGTTAGCGTGGGACACGAGAGTGATGAAGGGGTGCTGAATTTGGAACAGACCACTGTTTGGTACTCTCCAAAGTGAATCTGGGCAGAAAGTGGGTGCTGGGTGGAAAGTGGGAAGAGAGAATGTTGCGCGTAAGCAGTTGAGAGTGAAAGTGGAAAGGTTGCTAGACAGCAAGGTAAGTATGCGGTATGGTTGCATGCTTGAGGATGCTCTGTCGTTGGAGCAGAGAGAATCGGATGAGAATATCAGAAACGAGAATGTGAATGATGCGTGGGAGTGTTTAAAAGGAGTGATTGTGGAATGTGCTGAAAGTGTATGTGGAAAAGGAGTGGTAGGAAGAACGAAAGGTGATGCTTGGTGGAATGAAGAAGTCAAAATTGCTGTCAGAGAAAAGAAAGAGTATACAAGAACAAGAATATGATTGCTGATAAATCTGAGGAAGAGGGTACCAAGGCATGTGAGATTTACAGAAAGAAAAAGAATGAATGCAAAATCGCTGTGACAGAGAACACGGAAAGAATGCGTGCGGATGAAGCTAACACAATGCAGAGTGATTTTGAAGGTAATAAAAAGCTGTTTTGGAAGTGGGTAAAAAGGGCTAAGATTGGTGAAGGTAGGGGAATGAATGCGGAAAAGGACAAAAGTGGAGAGATAATGTGGGACGAGAGCAATATCAGAGACTGCTGGAGGGAGTGTTTTGAAGAATTGTACAATAATATTGCAGGCGTTGAGGATGAGCCTTGTGAAGTGGTATGTGAGAATGTGATGATGGAAAAGGATATCAGTGAGGAGGAGTTCACAATGGCTGTGAGATAATTGAAGAATGGGAAGGCTGTGGGCATAGATGGGATATCCATTGAAATGTTGAAGTGTGGGTGTAAATGACTAATTTGTAGGATGCGTGAACTATACAATTTATGCTTACAGGTTTCTGTTGTTCCAGCGGATTGGAAAAATGCTATCACCGTTCCGTTGTACAAAGAGAAGGGAGGAAAGACCGAATGTAATAATTACGGGCCATTAGTTTATTGAGTATCCCAGGAAAAGTGTTCAGCAAAATATTAATCAAAAGAGTGAGGAATATTACTTCCGACAGAATATGGGGTGTGCAGTGTGGGTTTATGCCTGGGAGAGGATGTAGTGACCAGCTTTTTGCACTTCAGCAAGTGACAGAAAAATGTATGAGTGTCTGAAAGAAATTGTACTGTGCGTTTGATGATTTAGAGAAGGCATATGACAGAGTAAATAGAAAGAAGTTGTGGAAGGTTTTGAGAGACTGTGGAGTGAATGGGCAGTTATTGAATGTTGTGATGGTGACGTTTGATAATAGTAAGGCAAGTGTAAGAGTTAACGGGGTTCTGAGTGATTGGTTTGTAATAAATCGGGGTGTAAAGCAAGGATGAGTAATGTCTCCATGGCTGTTTATGGTATTTATGGATGTGTTAGAGACGCATATAGTGAAAACGACGGTGTTTTGATTGGGAATGTAAACGTGCGAGTTCTACTATATGCGGATGATGCTGTTTTGATCTCAGACAGTCAGCAGGGATTACAGAAGCTCCTAGATAAGTTTTGTGAATCAACAGAGAGAATGGATTTGAAGGTAAATGCGTACAAGACTAAAGTAGTAGTTTTTGATAAGGAGAATGGGGAGGATAACTGTATGATGAGGGCGAATGGTGAAGTAATAGAACAAGTGGATGATTTTGTGTACTTAGGTAAGATGTATGCGAAAGATGGAAGAATAGATGAGGAGATAAAGAGACGTGCGAATGCTGGAAGGAAAGTGGTAGGTAGCATGTGGAGCATATCAAGGAATGAGTGCCTGTCTAAGGAAGCGAAAATCGCCATGTACAAAAGTGTACTTCTCCCCACTTTGCACTATGGTAGTGAAACATGGGTATGTCAGGATAGGCATAAGAGTAGACTAAACGCCGTGGTTATGATTTATGTGAGGAGTGTTTGCGGAAAAAGTAGGATGGATAGGGTCTGGAATGAGTGGGTCATGAATGAAGGTGGGTTAAATGCTCCAGTAATGGATGTGTATGAAAGGAGTGTGCTTCGTTGGTTTGGTCATATTGAGAGAATGGATGAGAGTCGAATAACGAAACAGATATATGAGAGTAGAATGAAAGGTGTGAGAGGTAGAGGTAGGCCGAGAAAGTTGTGGTTGAGTGCGGTTGAGGAAATTCTCAGGAGGAGGAATATTAGGAGTTTTAAAAACAGGAGGGCGTGTACGAAGCAGTGTATGGGGGTAAATGAGGCAAAAGAGGTTTGCAAGGATAGGTCAGTATGGAGGAGATTATTGAAGCAGAGTTAGGTGTACAATTATGTATTTAAGAGTGAAACTTAGTGGCTGTGCCTACCCCGGAAGGGAATGGCATGATGGGTATGTATGTATGTTTTGTTCATACGCACACACAGGGCCTAAAGTTCTCCAGATATCCTTTGATTCAATCGTTTTTGATTTTTGAAAACATTGTTGTTATTTTGATATAAAGTAATGCACTGGTAAATGCGTTAATACTACTAGTGAACGATAACATAACAAATAGTTTATTTAGTGTCATTCTCATAGTTGTCTTTTGTATATCGATGAGATATCGTGCCATCAAGTCGTGACTTCAGGTCTGCTGCCCCACCCACTGGTCCTGGCAGCTGATCTGGCTGAACAAACTGTTTCAAATAAAATGCATTGGTTGAAAATAAACCAAACTAATATGGATTATAAAAACGTCCTTTTACAACACTGTAACACGTTTTTTCGACAATAATGTCACTCTCTGGAGCAGGAGGAGGAGAAGGGGTGAGGAGGGAGGGAGAACCCCAAAAATTCCTCTGAAAATTCTTGCGGGCTGATGAGTAATACTTTGTTATCTTTATAGCAGCACCAGTCGGCTCGCTTCATTCATCCACGCTCGCAGCCGAGGGCAATTTACTCAACTGAAAAATTTTATGCTTGCCTTGCCTGAGCCAAACAAATCATGGCTTTAATAGCAAGTATTATTGCAACTTTTTTGGATTCCATATTGAAAATCTATTCCACGTTAATTGAGGAATATTTATCATACATTTGAGAGCAGAATTTGTCTGGACTTAGTATTATTTTTCTTCTGTTTTATCATGTTTGTAGATTACTTTCATGCCTTCAATTAAAATAAAAGTTCAATGAGTTTATTTCGGCATGCAAACAGTTCCTTGTTTTCCTCCCTGGTTCCTGGGTTTTCGCTAATATTCTCTATTTATAGAACGCTTCTTGTCCCACGTCACGAGTGCAAGCAATTATTTTTGTAAATGTATTAGAGCAACTAAGAATCGTATTTTTGGGAGTAGTCCTTTAAAGGACTAAACTTCATCAGAGAGATAACAGCGACAAAATCAGTGTGGCCACTGTTCACTGAAGTCGCGTAAGGCACAAGTTTTGTTTGAAAATTTCCTTTTGGCTGAGGTTTGGCAATGTGCGTTGCATCTTATTTTCCATTTTTTCCCAATATCACCTGGATGTATTTTTCATTTAATACTCTGTTTCTCCTCGGAAGTCTCACTTCAGGGATAAATTCCTTACGGTGCATCAACAAACCTTTTAATTTATTTTTTAAAGTTGGTAATTTGATTTTCATTATTATTTATTCAATATTGTAGAACGCGATTATTACAACATACGAATTATTTTTAGTTTATTATTTTATTTTCCATTAATGCTAAGTACATATTGAAAAAAAATGAATGCTCTTTAAAGAAAAGGAACGGGCGAATGAGTAAAAAGAACCTCAAAAAGGACCAGTCCACAAGGAACGAGTTTGTCCATCTCTAATGTGACAACCATTCAAATGTACTAGATCATCTTTCATTAGTAGATTTATATTTTGATTGACAGCGTCTGTTTGAATGGGTAAGAACATTCCAAATATTCGCCTGAGTCGAGTCAAATAAATCGAGATTGTGAAAAAACCCCATGTACTCAACTTATTCAAAATGGCCACATGCCGGTCACTCTAAATGCAACCAAGTGGTGTTGATTTGGGTTCGTACAGTCATTTTCGAAGACTATTTAAAATCCCAGTGAGCCACATGAGCGTATCCTGTGTAAGTTCAACCTCTCCACATTTCCTTATAATTCTTCAAGTATTAAGCTATCATCGGTGCATTTGTAATTACAATCGGTAAATTTATGATGAATTCCGAGGACTTACGGAAGCCTATTTCCCCATCACATTTAGAAGAAAGAAAAATTAAACATTTCATAGATCATTGATGCTGGTAAATACATACACCATTAACAATAATAATAGGGTAGTAATAAACGATAGTATTAAAAAACACTAGTATTCAATAATAGACTTGTTTTCAAAAGTGTCCAGCAAGCATCTCGAGATCTGGGGCTCCAAACAAGGACTGAGCCGAGCCATAACCCACATGGTGGGACTTGCGCATAGCATGGCAAGAAAACTCCTGACCATGGATGGTATAGTTGGTCAACTGAGAAGCCACCATCACGTTAAGAGCCATCTAAGCGTCTTTGGAGTCGCCAACTCACCTAGATGTTGATGGTGCAAAGAAGAGGATGCAACAATGACAGGTATCCTTTGCAAACGCTCAGCATTCTCAATAACTTGAGTGAGATACCTCGGGTCTCCATTTAACGCCCAAAATGAAGTTAGAGACATCCCCACAGTAGACATCTTAGCCTTCAGCAGAGTATGATCATATGTTTAGGACTATCAGGGTCTCATGACCATAAACACAATGTGGATGGCACGATGGACCGGCAGGTCTAAGTTCCTTAGGGCTCCCACTTAAGAAGCCCTACCAATAAAATAAAATAAACAATGCGATATGCGGCTGATATTCTCTTATCATCGGAAGATGAGATTATTTTTCTTGGTAATGTGACTATATTCATTGAATTTTATGCTAAGTTCTACATGCTACCCTAAGGACAGTGAAAAATTATCATAGCATACAAAAAGACCATTTTCAAACAATTTTATTGTGCCCACATTTGATGAAACACATAAACTTAAATGAAATTCAAGGAATGATTAACAATCAACTGCTCTCTTACCACACCAATCTCAGATACTGCTCGACTCTAGCAGAAGTTAATGAAGACAACATGATACTGAACATAGAGCACAATAAACTCTCTGCACATAAACTTACCAACACAGGATGAACCACTAATTATGTCCAATGCTTTTCACGTGGTGCACATCACTTAACGTGAGATTAAACTTTACAAAAAATCTCTCAATATTTATTTCACGATTCCAATTTCAACCGCTCATCCCACAGTCATCGTGATGAGTTCAGCAACGTCTGGATTCGTGGACCTCACGGTGAGTTGCATGGTCACTCCATCGCCCACCAGAGCCAACTTGGCCCTCACAAGGACCTCATAACCCCCTCGGAATACACCTGAAAAAAATAAAAATGACACACTTCAGACATTTGAGAGAAAATGTGCCGTCATGCCTTGGATCAGAGCAAGAGTGGCTCCGACCCATATGCAGTGCACACCTTGCTATTAATGGCCCCCCAGAATTTATATTCTCCCTAGATTTACAACATTCTCTTGAGGCCCCAACAATGCTGGCACCCTTGTAATGCAGTCTTAAACTGCTACTTGCCCTTACAAACTTTGAAATATCCCACCATTCACAACAGTAGACAAGGAGCAAGATGGCAGCAGGCACACTAAATGCAAATCAATTGATGAGCAATGTCGGCACAAAAATTATGCACAGTTTGAAGTCGAATACAAAATGAACGTCTGGGCCGATTGTATTTAAACAAATGTCCATAGGTAATCTGTTTTATTTCCTGTAGAACAGTTGCGATGAAATTTTTTCATTGGAGTCATTTTTTCTGTTACTGGCATGGCAATGAAATTAAAGGCTACTTTTCGAGCCTCTAGCAGAAATTCCAGAATTTGTCGGATTACTGCATAATTAATTTTTGTTCCATTACTGTCAAAATTTAGTGCAAAATTTTCTCAACATGTATAAGTGATTTGAAAGCTTTGATTTTTTAGCTTAATTTGCAATAGAGCTGTTGTTAATTTTGCAGAACAACTTACCGTGATTTTCTGTATATAGTACACATTTTTTTCCGCTAAAATTCGTCCAAAAAGTAGGATGCATATTATGCATGGTTACAATCTTATCGCGTTTTTATTCGGGTTGTAGATCACATTTGAAGTAATCTCAGTGTACTTATAAGTATTCGATTTCACAATTTTAATACAAAATGCAGGGAATCAATTTAATTTTTTTTTAAACAGAAATTTACACACAGCTCCTCTTGTCTTTAACACTGTTAGCACTGAATCCTTCGAATTCAAAATCACTACCCTCGCTCGAACAGTTCGTTTGAAGCACTGACATCACGCTCTCTGGCAGCTTATATTGCGTCACCTAGAACATCTCATTTATCGTCCTCATCATCTACTACGCATTCTTCATCCCTAAGCAAATCGTCATCGGATGCATGTATTGCAGTCGTGAGGCAGCATTTTTTAAAACCTCGCTTATTCACAGATGAATCAATGGCATCCCAGGACTCTTTAATCCACTGACTACTTAGCGATAACTCCAGTTTCTTTGACTTTTCTGAAGATGTCACAAAATGTGGTGCGGAATAAAGAGACTCATTCCACTTTTTAAGCATCTGTGTCTTAAAAGGACGGTTGCAACTGACATCCATCACCTGCAACTGGCTTTTCATCCCTCCAGCAATAATGACGAGATCTGTGCCATTCTCATACAATATATTCTTGATGTATGGCATCGATGGCATCTAATGCATCTAGAACCAACATATGACGTCTACAAACCGCATCTTTGCACCACACATTTCGCAGCCCATCTTTGGTCGAATTTTCATCCATCCAGCCTTTTTATATGAGCGTACGAGCATATTCTGCGGCCATATAACATTGTTAGGGAGAGTTTTTCTTTTAAATATTATATAATTCCGGACGGAATTTGGAACAAACAGACATAAAGTGAGGCGATTTGAATACAAGCATAGGAACTTTTTAGCGACAGTGTAGCAATTCTATCATTTATTGACAAGTATTTCCATAGCGACGCATGGAAGTTCTGGAGGGGAAGAACCTACAACAAATAGATCGTCACATTGAGAAACCAATGAGGTATGTAAACGCAAGGGAAAAAGCCATCCATAGGCAGCATTACCGCTTGTGCAGTGATCTTTCTGGCGCGGCGGACAATGGCGTAGAACGCATAGAATGCCGTTCTCTAAAAGTCGACTGCGTATTATACACGGTGATAAGCATATTCTTACACTGCGCTCGCCATAATGAGGGCGCGTCTTAGAGTGGGTGCGTATTATACAGTAGAACCTCGATCTATCGTTCTCGCATTGATCGTTTTCCCACTTCTATCGTTCACCGTCTTTGGTCCCAAATGTAGTTCCATGCTGATAACGTTAATAAAGAGATATCGGAATTCCTCATTTCAACTCGATTGCCCGCTAACTTTTGCCTCTCTGAACCAGATGGCAATAACCTGCTACACCTCTCTTGCTCTATGCCTCGTGGGTTACGCGATTGCTCCAGATAAACAATAGTACACTTGGTAGCGTCAAGCTCGCTCCATCTTTAACGGGTGGCACTCCTCCATCAGCGGAGCACAATGGAAAGCGCGAAAAAAGATTACATCCTCCCCAACAAATTTTAGGCTCACTTCTCACCCTCAAGGATATTTGAAAGGAATACATTTCTATGCATGGATAGGTCGGTGCACGGGCTTGAGGATCATCGAATAACATGATAATGGACCTTGTTTATTTACTTTTACCATCCGAGACACCATTGGGATATGTAATACTAATAAAATATTTTAAACAGTTAGTACTCAAATGAAAAATTAGAGATACATGAAGTATTTTCATTAAATTAAAAAATTCTCCAGCTTTTAAGTGAAATTCCTTTGAGATTCCCCTCAACTGTTAAAAGTTACCATAAAATTCTCGCATTTTCATTTCGTTTTGGCTCCCGGGAAATCTTTTCCCGCATTATTCATTTTCCCACATTATTCATTTTCCCACATTATTCGTTTTCCCGCATTATTCATTTTCCTGCATTATTCGTTTTCCCGCATCAATTGTTTTTTTTTGCCCATCCCCTTGAAAAACAATAGATCGAGGTTCTACTGTAATCGGAAAATTATGGCAATTCCCATTTGTACATGTCATAAGGACCAGATTGTGACATCGTTGCCTTTGCATTCAGTATTACGATTCCAGCACTTCTGGAAATATCAAGCCAACAGAAGAATTGATAGTGGCTAATATTTACATCACATTTTAGTAAGGATTGTGCAGTGGAGTATCTTTGTGAGTCCAGGGTATACCTATTAACCGGAATTTTCTCAAAAGAAAAGGCACTTCATTCAGCAGCAAGCTTTGGTATTAATGGCTTCAAAACATCACATGGCTCGACACACAGTTCCAAAATTCAGTGCAGCATAGTCTAAAACAGCATCCGAGGTGAATCTGACAGTGTGGATCCTGTAGCACTGCCTCCCGGGAAGTGTCCACCGTTGCATATTCACGTTGATGGCCATATGCTCTCGCAGGAAATTTTACTGTGGACAAGGCGGATCATTCTCATGACATCCTGACACATAAGACCCAAGACTTCAAAAGGGACCCTTGCCAGGGGTGCAAACACAGCCAAACTTGTCTCACTGTTTTGCTATGAGCCAATGCAGATGACAGTGAGAAACGGAAGTCCTTTGTTATATAGGGAAATCTAGAAATCCACATTTATTGTTTAAACATTAGGACCTTGTTGACCACAACCTATGCAGCCTACACAAAGGCATGGATGAGTTCCAGTATCCTTTTGTGGACAAATGCGTGCCCTTGATGCAAACACTGGGGACTCAAACAGAAAAACCCTTTCATCATTGGATCAGTGCCCTGAATACTCTGATGGGTTGAAATAGCAAAAAAAAAGTTATTATTCTCCCCTGCCAACTGCACCAGCTAGCTGCAACCACTAGATTTCAGGTATAATCCATTCAAATTAAATAAAATTATAAAACATTTGGTTATAATTTTGCTTCAATTTCCTGCAAATAAAGATTTCCTTTGATTACCATTTCCCCGCAATTTACACTGTCCCCCTCAATGAGGGGCTTCACTGAACTTGCACAATACTACTCCAAACAAAATGACAGCAACGTAACATGATGGACAATGGGATGCATTCCACGAGCATATCATCAAAATCAAGTCACATACAAACTCAACGTACTCCTATTGAGAGCCATTTAAAAAGATTTGAAATAGCTGATTCATGTTGCTATTGAATTCAAGATGAGTGCGAATGCTATTAACATAATCAACGACTTGGGTCAACTTAGTGCTCTCCTGACATACCAGAAATCCCCTCCTGAGAGTCTATTTGGTCAATTTTCTTCAAGTTTCACCAAAGTTAGCAAAAGAGACAAATAGCAGTGGTTTATATTGATGTCCAAAGTAAGGAAGCTTAATTCATCAGAGAACATTTGCATTTCAGTTTCTGAAAATCTGTAGAAGCAAGTGGTACATGGAAAATGATGCCTGGAATGAGACATACATATAGAGGAAATGTTACCTCAGCTTGAGTCCATAAATTATTAATTTTCTGAAATGTTTGATGCACAACTCTGATTTCAGAGCTGGAGATGGGGGGTACACGCTGATGTGGTTAGCGCAGCTGTTCCCAACTATATGACTAGTGATTTATCAAACTTTCAATAAACTAGCATGCACTAGGAGATGACTTTTTGTTGCTGAGCAGCCATGATGGGAACTAAAACATCCCCCTATCAATCAGCTATGGCCATACGAGGGGGGACCCTTGAGTAATCAGATGGAATTCGCTGCACTCGTTGGTAATGTCGCTTAGAGGATGGTAAACTACCCCTCTTGAGTAAGTATCCCAAGCAACGTTGCTCGAGTCTGCTGCAGCGAGCTCCTGAAAGTTTCTGTGAGACTAGTTTTTCAACCTCTTTGATTTTTTGAAATGACTGATTTTCAAGAAAAGCGTACGGCATTGAAATTTTATTTTCTGGTTGGTAGAAGTGCATTGGGCGGGGATGATGCGTTGTCTAAAGCTGATAAAGAATGTGCCTTGAAAATAAATCAAGTTCATGAGGGGTATTTGTGATTCAAACGTGGCGATACATCAATTGAAGATATTAAATGCCCTGGATGGCCTTCCACTTTAAGAATTGATGAAAACGCTCATTGCATTGATAATTGCTTGGCACTATTCACTCTGCATTCAGCCTCAGCATCAAATGGTGAACCTAATCCTCTACCTGAGTGTTTTGAGGCTGTTTCGCTGTATTGTTCGGTTGAAACGGCCCAATTTGTAGTGGAGTGGGGACTGGTTCTTCCACCATGACAATTTTCCAGCTCTCACAACCATTTCCATGTGTGATTTTTTGGCAAAAGACCGCATGACACAGCTTCTTCACTCGCCCCACTCACCAAATCTCACATATTTCATTTCTTTTTGCTCTCCCGGATGAAAAAGGAGCTGAAAGGGAAATGTTTTGCAGACATGCCGAAGGTGAAAAGAGAATCAAAGGCGGTGCTGCAAGGCATTGGAAATGACAAGTACAAAAGGTGTTTTGCACAGTGGAAAAAATGTTTGAACCAATGTATTAGTGTTAATGGACAGTACTTTGAAGGTGACTTAGGATTTTTTACTCTAAAAAATAATTTTAAAAATGGTGTCCGGTTATTTTTCTCCCCTCATTATAAACTGCTTCCAGAACGTGGAAAAAATTTCATCTTCATGGAAAACCATGGCAATAATAAAAAGGAGTTTTCCAGCTTAAGATCTAGAGAGTCTCTCCCATTGAGCTCCTCATCACAGAAGTCACCAACAGTGGCCAGTTTCATATGCTCACACATCAAGGCCCATCAATGAGACTGGCAATCATTTTTGGATGAAATGAGGCGCTTAGAGCAATCCTTTCACCAAACATGTAACCTATCCATTTTTAAGCTATTGCATTGTGACCAGAAGCATCCAACTGACACATGTAGGCACATCTACACAGAAGATACACTGAAGTCATAAACAAAATAATATAGTCTAGAAAAAAAGATTTACACATCCTCACATTGAAGTCAAGTCAAGCATCAATCCCTGCAGTCCTAAAAATTTTTGCATAATTAGAATCTGCATAAAGCCAGAGCTTATCAACATGATTGAATCAAGAATGTATTCCATGCACACCTCACAAAAATCAAATTGTGTATGATGTACAAAATAAATACCTTTAATTTAAGTCAGCAATAGTCTCACGGAGTGGAGGGAAATCAAGTACGACACATGTACCTTTAAAAATGGATTGGATTGGTGAGGATTGCCTCCTCGGTTTGTTTCTGGTCTTACCGGAGAGGAGAAGAGTGTGGGCACTGCGTCCGTCAGGTACCCGGTCGCTCCTCTCACATGGGGCCATGCCCATGAAGCGCACGATATTGCGCACTGCCTCCTCCAGGTTGCCGCTCAGCGAATATGTGTCCTCAAGCTCAAACTGTGTGGGAGGGTCAGCGCTCAGCCCAGTGCTCGCCTCCTCCCAAGCCGACGCAAAGTTTCCCTTGGTCACCTTACGCATGTGGTCTGACAGCGACACCTCTATGTCCTCCAACTGCAATATTCATTCAATAGAGAGGTATGGATGGGTAGGTGGGCATGAGCGCAGCCTTCGATGAGCTCTTACAGTTAGGTAGCCAGCTATTTGTGAACGATGCTAACAATGGAGAAACCTGCCACACAGTAGAAACAATGACAGCAGAACACATGCACAGCAGCAGAATGGGTTATCCAGAGAAATCATCGGTCACAGACCTCACCCTCAACCAGGATCACAAAATTACATTAGACAATGCTAAGTTAGCCAGCTGGGCTAATGTTTACTGGGATTAGCTTACCAAAGAGGCAATCGAAATTAGATTAGAAAAAAAATACATCAACAGATATGCAGGATACATTCAACTCAGCAATGGGAATCCTATCTTTCACAAAATCAAAGACAAGGAAAATTCACCAACACTCCGACCAACCATGTAACACCCGAGTCTGACAGCAGAGTATGTTAACCTGGACTTAACATCAGCCCTAATGACGATGCAGTGAACTAGCCATCAAACCACTGGTAAAAACCACTTTCCAGAACTGTTGGGAAACACAAGAAAATTTCATTAGCCTTGTCCACTGGGAAAACACCAGATCTATCGTTGAGAAAATGGGTTAAGCATGGCATTGACAGGAAACACCAATTGTGTCCTCCCCCAACACCTTACTTCAACAACAAAACCATGAACGAGACTGACTTCATGGCTGATAGGTTAACTAAGCCACTGAATGAGAGGCTCAAGAGGGATACAGGTAACATATAATAATAATGATGACAGCTATAATAATAGGTATTCAAAGAATGAAGGTTTTTGGTCCAGAGAAACTGAAATGACAGGAAAACTACAGCACAACTATCAGACTACATGAAATATGAATTGCAATCAAATTGATCAGACAACCACTGCTTTCCATCCGTGGATGCTACAACAAATTCTGCCATTATTTTCATGACATTTATGGAAGACCAAACACTGATAAAATACCCGTTAATTCATAGGTTCTACAGTCATATGATGATGAAACCATTTTCAGGTTTTTATTCGGGTATGTTGCTTAAAATACACATCAGTTTTGCTAGCCGTCCTGCAGACATCCTCAGGTCAATGAGGGCACTTTTCAACATCCTTAAACTGAGGACACCAGCAGGATAGCTAACAAAATTCTGGTCTAATTTAAGTCGCATACATGACAAGAAACCAAAAAATTATAGAATCATTGGTATAGTACAGTCAATATGGTTTGCTACTGGCTTTGATCATCTTACAAGTATACGTCACTCATCATATTAAGAGAGACAGTATGGAGAAGATATTACGAAACATAAATAAAAACATCACTCACTATGTACTCATCGTCATATCCTTCCTCAGAATCAGGCTGCCCAGTAGCTGGGTCGCAATCCTTCACTAGAAACTTCAAAGTAGCACCAAATGTCCCTGTATGTGAACAAAATGGAAAATAAAACCCCATTACATATCTGAAAGATGAAAAATCTCCACATACAGGGTTTGTATAAAAAGTAACCGGACTGAGCTTGTGACGCCCAGGTAAAGCATGCGCAAACCGGTTGTTGGTGCTATAGTGGTGGTGGGGATCGAGGGAAGGGTAGCGGGCCCGAGTCAGTTGCCTGCAGACGCCTGGAGGGTTAGCATCATGCGAGAGCCCAGTGCGTGTTCAGTGACCTCGTCGGAGTGAAAATGTAGCGTACCATCGAGCAACGTGTTAACATCAAATTTTGTCAAACTCAAGAAAACGCCTATGGAAACTCTTCAAATGATCAATGAGGTTTATGGTGAGGATGCTTTATCCAGAACTCAAGTCTTCCAATCGCACAAGAATTTCCGAGAGGGCCGCGATGACGTCCACGATGAACAGCGCGCCGGACGTCCATCAACCAGTCACACGGACCCAAATGTTCAAAAAGTGCGTGATGTGTTGAACACTGACCGTCGTCTGAGCATCCGAGCAATCGCACAAGAGGTCGGAATTGATAAGATGACCATTCACGATATTGTTAAGAACGATCTGGGCATGAGGAAGATCTGTGCGAAGCTGGTGCCAAAACACCTGACGGACGAGCAAAAGGAGCGTCGTGTTGCTGTCGCTTCGGAAATCCTTGATCGCCTGCAAACCGAACCGGATATTTTTGACCGAGTCATTACTGGAGAGGAGACGTGGGTATTTGAATACGACCCTGAGACGAAGCGGCAGAGTTCGGAGTGGCACAAAAAAGCCTCGCCACGACCGAAGAAAGCGCGCATGAGCAAATCGAGGGTGAAGTCGATACTCATTGTGTTTTTTGACGTGAGAGGCATTGTTCACAGAGATTTTGTGCCACGCGGCCGAACTGTAAACGGCCAGTTCTACAGAGAGGTGATCCGCCGACTGACCACCCGGGTTCGCCGAGTCCGTCCGGAGATTGCCGATTCCTGGATCCTCCACCACGACAATGCGCCGTCGCACACCTGCCTGCTTGTCACCGAGGAATTGGCCAAACACTCGAGGGCGACGTTGCCACAGCCTCCCTACAGCCTGGATACGGCACCACCGGACTCCTTCCTATTCCCCAAGATCAAGAAAGTACTGAAGGGGACGCGGTTCGGGACTCTGGAAGCCGTTCAACTCGCTACAACGAGGGCTCTAGACGCCTTACAGGTTGTCGACTTCCAGGGGGCATTCGAGCACTGGAAAATCCGGTGCCAAAGGGTTATCGACTCCGATGGGGACTACTTCGAAGATTGCTAGAGGAAAAGTGTAGACATTTTGCCAATAAATATGTTTTCTGAGCTCAGTCCAGTTACCTTTTATACAAACCCTGTACATCTCCCATATAAAATTATAACATGAAACACCTTCTTACCGCTAAACACTAATGCGATTGTTGCATGTTGAACTTTCGGGCTCTCCTCTGTGTCAGCTTGCATCGGCTCCACACAACAATATATCTAGCAATTCTGTGGTCACCTTAATGATTTCATTGATCGTCACAGGCATGATTGACATGGGTTCCCTATCTCTCCATGCATTTGAAGATTAGGTCTCGTTTTCCTTTCTATTGAAGTTCTTCATCTCTCCTCACACAGGAATAGAAGCTCAGCACAGCAAAATGGCCGAGGCCAGGAGTCACTTCCAAGCTGAAGACACCAGCAGGAGAAATCTTAGAGCAGATATTAGCTACTGCAGACAAGAGCCCGAAAGTCGAACACGAAGAGACTTTACAGTGCAACAAAAACCTTAGAAGCACTATTAAGATCTTCATTTCTGTCACTTCATGCATTCAAAGACCCTTTGCCACACAGAAATGCTACATTTTGCAAATGGGTCCATGTTATGAAAGTCCGCACGGAGAAATTATCCACATTATGAAAATATCTAGTTCCTAACTAAATGGGTGAAAAAAGGCAACTATAGTTCATCTCATTCATTCGAATCCCGTTCAACTTGACCCTATTGAAACGTCCAGATTGGACCTTGGGCATTGGGCATTGTGGTGAAATAGATTCTTCTCTTTGGGAATTTCGGATTTCAAAATGGCAGAATCACAGGGTGAGCCTCAAATGGAACTAAAAAGGTTACGATCCATGAGAAAAAGTTTCTGGAAAATAATCCATGAGAGTGAAAGAATCATGTGTACTGGAACACATTATGCAGTTTTTTGGGAATGAATGAAATTTAAGCCCCTCCAAAATGGTGGGCTTTTGGCGGGCACAGATGGCTCTGACATCAAAGGGAGATACAGGTATCTATCAACTCAGTGTCGCAATGGATACCGTAAGACCATTAGGCATTGCACAAAACATTAGATCCTGATATGAATTAGCATCAACAACAGAGCACTTTGACTATCCAAAGTGAGCGAAAAAAGTAGCTCCATACTGACACTAATAATTATCAACCTGATGCTTGGATTTAAAAAAAAATTCTCCATCTTGAGGAAGTTGTTTATCTATTTACTGTTTAAAGAACAGCTTAATGTTATGTATTTATAATTATATCCATGCATAGGATGTGATGACTCTCATGAAACCCTTTAGAACCTTATTTTTTTTACATTCAAGACACATGACAGATCTTAAAACATAAAATCTCACTGTATGCACACCACCACAGCAAAATGATATGTACCAGACAGACAGCACAGCCAACTTACTTACTTCGGCAGCCCATATTATTATTACCCTTATATTTGCCCTTTTCATAATATATTAGACAAATTGAATATGAAGTTGAGAACTGCAGAAAAATATGTACCTGAATTTGGCATATAAAATATTTTAGCATTACCAACATTAACTGCCATGTAAAGCACAAATGGCACTGAAGATACAACAGATCACCAATTCCTATATCTGTTGTTTAACATATTGAATCCAAGAAATCCTAATCCAAAATCGTGTTCACATAACCTTGGCATACCAAATTAAATTATTCTCCAAAAGTCTAATGAAATGAGGACAAAATCAGCGTCATCCTCAAGAGTAATTAACTGGTAACTCACCAGTGGTCGCAGAAAGGGTTCTTGGGAAACGCAGCAAGACATACGACGAATGAGTTTCTGAGTATGGGAGATGAGAGAGAGGCACTTCTTTGGTCACTTCAAAATCCTCCGGGCACTCCAGCTGAACGCGAACATTCTCCAGCAACTGATCATTCAATGTATTCGTGCACTCAAACTGGAAAGGATATGTCCCTCATTATTCGCTGAAATCGTCAACAATTCAAGTCAAGTCAACTTTTGTACAGATGGAAACTAAGCACATATCTCCCACAAACAAGAAGACAATTCATGAGGTAACAAAATAATATATTAATAAAAACAAAATAAGTCTTAAAAGCTTGTGTCCTTGTTTCAAAAGGAATAAAAATGCCACAAAAAAGCAACACAGCTCTTTCAAAGGAATCTCTCACAACAGCAAGTCGATCAGGTGGTCCAAATAAATAAACATTCATATCATAAATCAATTTAATGAGAAATTTGAATCATGGCGCTGGAGCATTTCTGGCCGCAGGAAATGAATGCCTCTCTCCACGAGATATCCCAAATGGACAAATGTGAACGTTCTGCCAGAGGAGAAGGTGAAAGCAGTGGTGAAGTTTCAAAAGACAAGGATTGTATTCCAATCAGCAATGAAAGCACAGCTGATTCTGACACAGATTCAAAATCTTCCATCAGGACTTTAAGGGTAAAAATGGTGGGATCTCAAATGGCTAGAGGTGGAGAAAGACAGCAGAACCTTTTAATAACGAAATTCAAGGGACCGAAATTTTACCAGTTCGTAAATTGGGAGTTTGTGTAATTTGCCCGTTGCATCACTCCAGGGGCAATTTAAATATCCCCGTGTTGTGCCGTAATTTTCCACACAAGTGGTTTGCAAAACTCCATTAAACCATTTCAGCATAACGCTGCAAAAACGCATCATTTTTGCCCTGATATTTTTTTTGTTGTGGCTACAAATAAGTAATGATTAAATTAAATGAACCTTTTTTTAACAACATAGTATTTTGTATAATTTTTCTGAAACCTTATTATAATTTATTTTTAATTATAAAAGCTTGGCTGCATACGAGATTTTTTTCCCTATATTTTAGTTCAAATTTCTGTGCTTAATATTAAATAATATGCCACAGTGAAAAACAGCATTTGTAACGCTGAAGTGTATTCTTAATAATACTATGATATATTACTATATTATTCCACAAATAATTCTATTTTTTATGAATTTGAATAATGCTGCATTTTTGCAACGTTGGGCATAATGCCCTAAGCAAGTACCTATCTATGTAAAGTATGCTTGCAGTAAAAATAATCAGTTTCCAAATTACCCAGAATTAAGTCAGAAAATTTTTTGGTGTACTGATTTTGACGGGGTACCGTACTCAACCACAAATAAGGTTTTATTGGAGTAAAGACCCAGACAAAGAGGTAAAAATTATTCGAGAAAGCGTGTCAAGAAATTGATTTGAGGAAATAAAAAAATATTTACACATCTGTGAAAATCAATCGCTCGGCAGAACGATAAGTTTACTAAGGTTAGACCCTTTTTTGACAAAATCAATGAGAAATTCATTCAATGTGGTATATTTTCCCATTCACTTTCCATCGATGAGCAAATGGTCCCTTATTTCGGGCGCCACTCATGTAAACTGTTTATACGTGGGAAACCAATCCGTTTTGGTTTCAAACTCTGGGGCCTAGCATCATCATCTGGGTATATATTTAAATTTTTTCCCTATGCAGGAGCGTCTAAAGTACCAAGTGGTGGTTTTAATCATGGAGAGCGAGTTGTGTTAGAACTTCTAAAATCTGTAGATACCCCAAAAAATCACATAATATATTTTGACAAATTTTTGACCAGCCATTCTCTCCTTTGTGAACAAGGTAAACCTTAGATTGACTCGCCCTTCCAACGGGAGTCTATCAGATTCCATCAGGTTGAATAATGTAGGTCATATTGTAGTAGCAAATGACTGAAAAAAAAGGAGAAGGTGTTGCAGATGTGGATCACTGGAATTCCGTTTAAGTAATTTGTAAAGCAACAAATCCCGGGACGAACTACAGTTGACTGCCCATGGCTCAGGGTGGCAGGGCTACCACTGTAGCGGCCACGGCGGCTGGGTTGTTTGTGTTTCACCGTTCTTCTGTGAGAGATTGCCTCGCGGCCGCTACGGAAGTCTGTATCACTACGCGCTTGAGCAACTCAACGAGGGAAAAGGATCTACGCAGCAACAATGTTTTTTTTTTCTGTCACCTAGTGGCTTAAAATTAAAAAAATAAAGAGTTTAGAGGATTTCGCCTTCTCATTCGTTCAGCGCCTCCTCAGCTGTCGTCCTCGATGTGATAGAAAGCTTTTTGTGGACCAATGAAGCACGAGTGATTTTTACCAGCAATGGGCCCGAAAGAATCGCCGCTGATATATTTAAATATTATTTTTATGAGTTTGTGTTAGGATGGATGCCGAAAATCGTGCTGTTAACCACATAAGTGTGCGCGCCTACCCTTTGGGCCCAAGTTAAAGGCCCTGTAGTTTGTCCAGTTAGAGGAGCAACTCCATTTAAGTGAAGTTACCCATGATGCCACTAAGTATTTCCATGTCATCAGCCAGCTCGACAGTTGGTACATTATTATTAAACCACGGAAGGAATGAAAGAATGTGAAAATTAAGGAGGAACTAATGCGGCGGCTTTCGCATCGTGCAAGTAGAGAATTCGGCAGCTCCTCGAACACGAGGAAATGGGCAACCGCAGGTTGTCACAATATCTCCGCCACCTCAGAATCCTCGGGTTTACATAGGAAACAGGGTTGCCATCATACAACAGAACTCGCAGCCATTGAGAACTTATGATACTCATCCATGTTCTCGCTCATTTGTAAGTAATAATTAATGACACTGATGGTGGCACTCGACCGCATGCAAATATCAGCTGCAGAACCAAAGATGAACGAAGTTGACTTGCAATTACCAACGCACATTCCTGCTGACGGCTCCCTAACCATGCTGATATTAAGTCACATACGCAAGTTACCAGAAATGCAATGAACAAGTAGGTGCTTTCTGATTTGCTAGTCCTCACGGAGTCTCTGATTGGCCCTTTTTACATTTAAAAACGCAAAAATCCCGCAAAATAGACAATATTAACAATTTTTTTGGCAAAATACGTTATGAAGAGGTAAATATTATGAGTCGGAGCCAATCTTTCATTTCGTTAATCGCGAGTTTTCGTAAAGTGGGAGTTGGCTCATTAGAGGTATTTATTAGTGCTTTCACGAAGGGATTTGGCGGGTTTCTCTCATTTAGTGGGAGTTCGTAAGGTAGAGGTTCTACTGTATTTTAGTTGCATAGTGACCAAAGGAAATAGAAAGGAGCATCCTTCTATGTCACTGAAAACTGATGTCTCCTTGAAACACATTCAGTGCTGATAACCTCATTAAGAAGTCACTCCGCTCACTCGCCAGTGGCGGATGACTGCTTAAGCAGTCATCTCTGTCTTAATGGTTCTTTCCCTTTTCCAAGAATCCATTCGTTTACAGCTCCACTTTTTCTATCCACCGTAGTCAGTTTGTGTTCTGCCTTCATCCTGGAGTCTGCCGTTTCAAGGTCCAGCATTAACTTTTTGTGGTGGATTTTTATATTTATAAGGTGAGTTTTTTCGTTTTTTTTTCATCTTGAAATTCCTCCATCTCAGTTATTGACCCGATAACATAATTCTTTTGACTTTATTTTGGACGATATTTCCTTTGTTTGTGTTTAACAATTTTCACAAAAAATGTCACTGATTTGTTAAATATTTTAATTGCTATACTACTTATGCACAGATTCTTCAAATCTGTCCTGCCTTCCCTACATTCTTATGAACAAACTAGTAATAACTTACTTTGAATCACTAAAACTCCCCATATAATAACATCACAATTCTATGATAATATCATAGATAGTTTTCATCGCTATTTGTTTATTTCATCAGTTCATGTGAATATCCGGGAATAAAAACTGAGTATTTTATTTCTAGATGATATGTTCTCTCAAGTTCTGCAAATCTACAATTTTATTGTTTTTGTGTGCATTTTCACCAGAGCTATATACTTTTTTTGCTAATTATGTGAAAAATTCATATTAATTGTTTAGTTTTCAAGTAGTTTTTATGGTTTAACCTCCTATTTGTTTATAAGACTTTTTTGATGCAGTCTGGAGTTTTCTCTGCCTAATCGTTGTTATTTTTGCATGTAGTTCTCATGGAGCGGAAAGGACAAAAGAATAGATGAGAAAATGAACCTGTACCTTCTACTTCAAGTAGGTTCAAAGGACAATTTTGTGGTGATAAAATGTTTTTAATTCATAAACTTTAGTGGTCATCTTCTTCATTTTAACTGAATTATAGGCACTTCTACAAAGAAGAAGAAAAGTAATGTGGATCCTCCCAGACCAAACCTTAGCATGACTGACGAGGAAGTGGGAGCAATGGTCACTGTGATTCTGGATCGGACTGGGAATGGAGTGATGCCAGTGAAAGCGAGGAACATGAGTACAGTGAGGAAAGTGACACTGAGGACACTGAGCCCACAGCAAGGGTAGCAAGGTCTGATATTCCAGGCCATTTTCCTCCCATACCGGGCCCTTCGACCCCTTCCACCAGTACCGTTACAGACACCGCTGCCTGGGTCGCCGACCATCAGGCACCCACCACTTTTGTTTTCTTTGGCTCCACAAGATTGAAGGTTTTCCCAGAAGGGAACAGCCTTGAGAGATTTCTTCCACCTCATTGCCACTCGGGAATCCTATGCCTTAGTGACAGAGGAAACAGACACGCGGACAAAATATTTTTGGAAAACCCTTCTCCTTCGGTGAGAATTACTCAATGGAAGAACATGAGTAGGGAGGAGTTTCAGGTTTTCCTTGGACTTTCATTCCATATGGGCCCCATAAGATTAACTATAATTAATGACTATTGAAGGAAGGGGAAATTATTTGATTTCAAATGTTTTTTCTGGATTTTTGAGTAGAGATCGCTTTCAGGGTATCCTGCAGGCATTACATTTTTGTCAAAATCCTGGCAACAATGAGCAACCTCCTACGGACAGGCTGTTTAAGATTAGGCCCCTACTCAATTTATTTCACCAAAATATGTCCCAAATTTATTCACCTGGCAAGGAATTAAGCCTTGATGAATCAATGGTGTTATGGCGGGGTCAACATTTATTCTGTCAGTATATTAAAAAAAAAAGCACCATAAAAAGTATGGAATCAAGATACATATGCTGATGGAGCCATCTGGATTGGTGTTAAAGATGCTAATATACACGGGATCAGCAGACAAGGAAGAAGATGGTCGAGGACACGTGGACAAAGTGGTCCATAAGCTAATGGAAGGGAGAAAAGGGGTTGGCCATTCTTTATACGTGGATAACTTCTATACTAGTGTAAATCTAGTAGAGGCACTCCTTGATGAAAGCACTTACTGCACTGGAACTTTAAGAGCGAACAGTAATCCTTCTGAAGTAACATCTTCGAAGATTAAAAAAGGTGAGGTTGTCCAGCGCAGCAATGAGAAGGGTGTCTGCGTATTCAAGTGGAGAGACAGACGCGATGTCATGATGATAAGTTTGGAAGCCAGGTACTTGAGGTGTCAAACAGATGGGGGTTCATTGTATCTAAGCCGGAAGCAGTAGTTAGATTTAATGCGTTCATGGAGGGTGTTGATCATTTTGACCAGCTCATGTCATATTATCCTTGTGAGTATAAAACACTGAAATGGTATAAGAAACTTGCCATTCATTTGTTTCAAGTGATGCTTGTTAACAGTTAACTGTTATATAGTAAATACAGTGGACATAAGATGACTCTCTATGAATTTCGCCTGCAGGTAATAAATTCTCTATTACCTGATAATCCCAATCAAGGCTCACATCCCTCCACACCAAAATCTTTCCATACGGGGCATTTCCCAGACTTACGATGGGGGTGGGGAATAAGAGGAAGCAAAAACGATGTCGAGTGTGCTACCAAAAAGAAGAGAGGAAAAGCATGACCACGTACTGTCCGGACTGTCCTTTTGAAACAGGATTATGCCTTAGAATACCATAAAAAAACCTATAAATAAGTAGTGGTTGTCAAAACAATTAGCCAACATTTGTAGATTCCCTGTGGTTTTGCTAAGCTATGAGGCTTTGTAATTTTTTGGTTCTCTTGAGTTTGCTCTTATTTCTTACAATGTATTGGCAATAAATTGTGTACACTATTTTTAAGAGTAAATTTATCATTTTTGTTAAGCTGATTTATCATTAATTGATTATTCTAGTGAGCAATATATATTTTTTCTCATTTCTGTATCCTATGTATTTTATTTCTATCCAGAGAAATGCACAGGTGCTATAAAATATCTCATAAATTAAAATTAAGTCTTGTTAGAATATAGTATTTTATTGATATTTAGCACTGCGATCTTGCCTAATGTTAGACAAAATGCTGATGTAAGGAAGGTCCTTTGTTTATAGGAAGCAATTTTTTATAATGTATATTGTTTTACTGTATGAATTATGCAACAACTGTGGTTGTATTTTAATCTATATTTTTTGAAAACTCTGAAAAACAAATAAAATGCTTTTACTGATTAAATTTTTCTCTGTCATTGGATTTTATTTTAAATAAGTTTATTTGTGCATCATAACAATATAAATTTACGGTTTACCTTTCTCTTCCGAGCGTGTCTCTCCGGCACAAAAATTGTGTCCCTAGACTGCCGAGCGTGTTCGTTTGGCTCATTGATGGACATTTAAAAAACAGTGGTCATTTAAAAAAGCCCGGCCAGGAAGGCTTAAGACTACGGAAAAACTCAGGAAGGTGAAGGTTGATGAAAAAGTGCTCAAATTTAATAGTATGTACGAGTAAAAGGTATTCAAAAGAAAATTCAAAGGGTAAATTATGAAGATATGGAAATGAGGCAAGTTAATTATGGACGATCAGCGGTTTCACATCTGAAAACGTGAAAAAATTATGTCGCATTTTCGTCATCATACAAGTGATACTACTGCCTGGTGTCACCGCATATCTTAATGACAAAAGATTGTGCGAAAGAATATCACTAATAAAAGAGCTAAAAATAGTAATATAATGAACACATAAAATTTATTGAAATAAAAAAAATGATCTTGGTATTCAGTTATTTGTTCATTATTATTGCTTCCAAATTATAAACTGCGAATAAAAAATGCTTGGTACACCAGGTTAATATGATTCAAAACGTGATGTGATTCAAATTTCCAATCATTGCATTTAACAAATGATGTGGTACGAAGTCACTCGCACTGGTGCATATACACCAGGGTTGAAATTTGCCATGAAATAATCATCTGACTTGACAGGGATTCGAACCTGGATCTCCCAATTGCCGGTCAGGTTATCCACCGCGACCGTGGCTTGGTAAGCACGACTTTGTCTCATGTGCTACAATGTAGACTTGAGGCCTGAACATCTAGTTCGCAAAACCCCCCTCAAAATTCGCCTAGAAGGAAGATGGCTCGGTGGTGTAACTGAATAACACACCTGACCGGCAATTGAGAAATCCGGGTTCAAATCCCGGTCGAGTCAAATGATTTTTGCATAGTGAATTTCAACCCTGGTGTATATGCACCCGTGCGAGTGACTTCGTACCACATCATTTGTAAAATGCAACGTTTGGAAATTTGTCAATTTCGTCGTTTTAATAACGACAATGTTGGGTTTCTCCACCGCGACAGTGGCTTTGTAAGCACGACTTCGTCTCATGTGCTACAATGTAGACTTGAGGCCTGAACATCCAGTTCGCATAAACCCCCCTCAAAATTCGCCTCGAAGGAAGATGGCTTGGTAGTGTAACTGAATAACACATCTGACCGGCAATTGGGAGATCTGGGTTCAAATCCCAGTCAAGTGATTCAAATGATTATTTCAAGTACATATACTCAATTAAAAATATGCATTATTAAACATTTTTCTCCTTTTCTATGATTTTTGTTGTGGAATAGTAAAGTACAAATTACCCTGGGTATAAAAAGAATCAGTGCCTAAAGGAGAAGAAAATTTTTAAAAAAATTCTCGAAGTGAGGGTACAAACTCTTATTCTGAAATCGGGTTGCCTCACACGGAATGAAACTTGAGCAAATAGAACCAATGCACATTATTCACAGACAACTTACTTGCAAGAGAAGGTGGTCTTTGTACATGTGCTTAATGCAGCGTACCACATACTCCGTCTCCGACTCGGTCAGCTCAACTGGTTCAACAGAGCGGAATGGAAGGGCCGAACCAAGGGCCTCCAGGCCAGGCACCGCCTTGAGTCTCTCCACGAGGCGAGACGGCTCATTGGTGGCAATGCCCCTGGCCGGAGCGGCTGCCGTCGGGAGGTTGACACCCCCCACCTCCACCTCCCCAACCACCCCCACCCTCGATTCCTCCGTCCCTTGAGGAGGCCTGGGTGCCGCCGCTGGCACTGACGACAGGTCAAATGGCTCCTCCGTCGGATTCATCGTGTACTGGTGCAACGCACATTCCAAGCTCGGCACAGACACCTACAACAAAGTATTAAATAGCCGAATGAGCCTTTAAGTGTGAGCAGACACTAAATGGACACAACTGACCACCAGTGACGTGTAATAGAACAACATTTTCGCTTAATATTCCTACCAATGTGTAATTTATATACCTCGAAAGCCATGAACCACAGAAAATATCAAAATATAAATGTATAATGAATCAATTAGGATCTCATTAAACCTGTAATAGCTATTATTTAACAGCAGTTCTTAGTTTCTTCCTAGTTATGGGCTCTAGGTTGGTACATGTACGTGTATATTGGTGTAGCTATCAGTCTTTATTTTCCTTGATTGATTTCAAGTTTTCAACGTCCCCACCCCCTTCCTAACAAAATTCAGGCAAACTGCAATATTCCCGAGGTTGGTGAGGTTACCCTGCCATCATAATTAGGCCAAAGCCTACCCCAAGTAGACACAGTCACTTCCTTTAGCCATTGAGCCTCCCTCTGGTAGAGAGGTTTATGGAACTCACCTGCAATCCATCCAAAATATATCGGTTGCTGAGTGAGCGATCGTGGCAAGCAAGGATGCTATGATAGTATGTGGCTCGGTCACGCACCTCATCATCCGTGTCCATTAAGCATCGGGCTAGCAACACCTGCAAAATAGCCAAATCCTTCAGACATCACAGAGTAAAGATAAATGGGTAAAACTGGAAGGAATGGGTGAGGGCCATGGTGCACAGCACAAAATGAATGCCGTACGTTATGAAGACGCTAAGGGGAGAGGATTCAAAAATGCAAATGGAAATCAATCATAATGCACAAGGAAAATGCAAAGGAACCATGGAGGTGGCGGTAGGAACATACTGGTGGACTGTACGTGCAGTGTGAGGATGGAATACGGCACTGCCTGCACAGTGGCCAGCCAAGGAAGGCATTTGACATCAACCTCAGTTATCAGACTTTAAAAAAATTGAATGAAACAACACTCACATTGAATGACTGACTTCAAATGCAAAGAATCAGTTCTCAATGATAGGGCTCCCAATTGCTGAGAAACTCTCCCAAACCACAGGGTTAAAAATACACTTCACCAAAACCCATGTTTTGATGTCTAAGCATCATCATCAGGCGATTAGCACCCGTACCATCATCATCATCATTAGTCATCTGCTTTCGCCTTGGTCCCTGGTGCCTCCATCTCTCTCTCTGTCTTCTGCTCTCCTCTCCAATTCTCTGTAACTCCCTCCATCCTTCATGTCATCAATCATCTTTCTTTTCTTTCTTCCTCTTTAGCGGTTTCCATCCACCGTTCCTTCCAGTACATCTCGTAACAAACTTTTCCTTCTCAGTACAATTCCCATCCAGCTCTTCTTCCTATCTTCATATGGTCTTTAAGAGCTTTCTTCCTTCTTTCATTCACTCCAACACCTCTTCATTCCTAACCATATCAGACCACTTGATTTTGAGAACTTTCCTCCAAATCCACATTTCTAAACTCTTTATCATTTTTCTATCCTTTTCTGTTGTAGTCTATGTCTCCCCACCATACAAAAACACATTCATAACAAAACACTTGATGATTCTCTTCTTCACTTCCAGCTCCATTTTACTAGTTAGTATAGTCTTTTTCTTCCTAAATGCCTCCTTAGCCGTACCAATTGTTGTTCTTATCTTCAGTTCACTCTTCCAATCCTCCGTCACTTCAGTTCCTTGGTACTTGAATCGTTTTACCTGCTCCAGATGTTCTCCATCCACGTAAATATTCAACTCTTTCTTTACCCCCGCCATCTGTTCACTAGTTCCCCAGACACCATACTTGGCAGTCAAATACATAGAGCCACCGGCAACCAAGGCTTTAACATTAAACTTCAAAAAGCGGTACGCCATCTTTCCAACTGGGCCTAAGTTTTCTTCGTTTGACAGAATGCTTTTGTACCATGGAATTTGGCGCTGGTGTCTTGACCACAATAATCCGGCAGCTTCACGCAATTCAGCAGGTATCTCATCTAACATATGTGACTAACATTCGTTAATAAGATTAAAATCAGAGTCACAACATCATTTTAAATTTTGGAGCTGTTCTTAAGAATTGAGCTCTCATCAGTCATCTGTATTTGCATTTGCTTTAAAATCACTCTTGTGGTCAGAGGCTAAATGATGTTTTGCAGAGTTACTCTTTTCATTGTGATTGTTGTTAAACAGAAATACATATTCATTAGGCTGAATGTTTAAAGGAAAGCGGTATTTCTCTCCTGACCACAAAAATGTCATTACATTCAAATGAAACTGTTGGGTCGACATTAGCTGAACTCAGGGTTTGAAACTTTGTTGCACCATTAGTGCTTTGTTGCTCTGATACTACATCCGGAAGTTAAATCTCCAAAGCCACCAACACACAGTGGTAATGTGAATAAAAATTTTCAATTTTTGCTAGAAAAACAACTAAGGCCTGCAATTAAGCCAAAAATTACATGGAAATGTTTTCACCTCATTGGAAAATAACTAAGAATGCAAAGGAATGTGTACAAAAATTCAGTTATGTTCACTTCAACCCTCTTTCTTTATTCCTAACTGAAGAAGTAATCAATTTCACTGTGACACAAATGTCTTCCAGTTTTATTACTTTTTAAGGTAAATAATTAGATTTTATTATAAGGAAAAACCAAAAATAACTCATCAGTTCATAAATTAACAAGAAAATATATAAATGGATTTAAATTTGAATGAATGAATTCTGTGGCAAGTGCACGTTGGCGTAAAAATGCATCATGGCAGCGATTTTAAAATGAAACTGGGCATAACTAATAACTATAAGGACAACAGCATCAACGTGATAAATTCTGAGGTGAAATTTTGAATAAATTTACAACCGATGATGAAGAATTTAAAGCGACGTAGCACATATGCCACCTGCACAACCAGAGTGGAATTCAATTGAGAGAATTTAATGATAATATTTACAATAGCACATACTTAAGTAACACATGACCTGGGTTTCAATGCTTAACCCTCTTAGTGCTGACCCCTGCCAGCAGTTCTAGTGAGAAATGCAGAGAGTAACTAGAATGAAATGTATCACTCTAGGAAAATAAATATTATAAAGTTATTGTTTAAAATATCCATATGCAGTTTTTCTTATTGCATATGCATTGAATTAGGTGATAATAAAAAAACGCTTATACTTCGTACAAAAAATAATTGTAATTATATTTGTGTGCAAAAGTTAAACAATGTTTTGCCTATGAGCCGATATATCGGCCCGCCGCACTTTACGCCTAACATACCAAAGCCGATATATCGGCCCTCCGCACTGAAAGGGTTAAGCGTCATCTTCAGGTGCTTTTACCAGGTTTACAATGTCTTACATACATGCTGGCTGAGGGGGGGGGGGTGGTGGTGGAGGTGAGCGATTAGGGTGGTGTGGATGCTGGTTGAAGGTCAGGAGCAGTGATTGGAGGTGAGTTCAGTGGGGGAGGGGAGGGGGAGGGAAATTCGGGAGGCGGCTGTGAGGATGGGAGATGAGGACGGGCACAAATACTCATTTAGAATCTTCGAGTCAGGGTGATGCAATGTCTTTAAAATTTCCAGATGCTCAAGTGAGTCTAGCTCACGTCTATGGGTTGAAAAGCATAAAATATTGAGATTAAAATCACTGTGGTGGTCATGATTTAAAAGATGTTCCGCCAAATTACTCTAAGTTCACAATTGTTAAATAGGCTAGCTGATGTTCATTGACTCTGAAACTGAAGTTGTGGGCAGTTTGACCCCCAAACACACCTTGGCAGTCACCACGCTTTTATGCATAAATGCCACTCCTCTTCTTTTGATTCAACGGGTCTTTGCTCTTGTAGAATAGGGTATTTTAGTTACTTGGGGGTCTAAATGACACACGATATTTTTCTCGTGGGAAAATGTAAGTATGTGGTATTGTAAATGTTATCATTAAATTCTCTGAAATATGGAATACCACAAAGTTACAAGGAACTTGAATTCAATTGAATCTTTTATGGAAGGCTTTGATTGAATCTCAAACCCATGGATTCAATAAGATCCTAAAAAATCCTAATATCCTGACCACATCACTACTTCAAACCTTTCCTGCGGATATCCAAACCATCCTCGTTAATAATCTGATGATGAGAGAGATTAACACTCAAGCATGAGAGTCATGAACACAATGCCCAGAGGGGAAACCTTAAGTTGAATCCAGGTCGGCATTCATTTAATCGCAGAAACTGGTGATAAGTTGTACCAATGAATTGTTAAAATTGGTGCTCCTTAAGATATTTCCATCATGTAACAAGATATTGCAAAGGCATTCCCCAGATTTGAATTTGTGTCATATCACTCGCGTGATAGCCTTAAAAACATGCTTGAGCACTGCAAAGGTATGATGGATGCTTAAGTAGGATTCATAAACTATCACTCAATGACTGAGTGTGGGGCAGACGTGGAGAAATTTACAGACTATAACAAAGGAATACTAGAGAACTTTTAAAAACAATGACAACAAAAAGATCTTTTAACATAATCTGTAAAACATCTTTTAACTTATAACCACAATAGAGATTTTAAGAAAAATGTGCTGCATTTTACAAATGACCAACATGAGCTCAATACTTCAGAACAGCTTGAAAATTTAAAATAATGTTGTGACTCTGACTTTTATCTCATTAATGAATATTTCTCACCAGCCAGTTCTTTTCCCCAATTGTATGCGCATAGCATTCCCCTTCTCCCTCCCTTCCCCTTTCCACCTACTGTTAGTATGTAAGGGTGTGTTGTACATTTATCAGGGTGTCTACTAATTTACGAAAATGAAATTCAAGGTTTTTTCCCAGTTTTTCAAGGTTTTTTTCCATGGTTTTCAAGGTTTTTGCGCTAAAATTTCAAACGCCTTTCCATTCATATTTTACTACAGATGCATATATGTTATACATGTTAAAATGTTGATTTTTCAGGTTAAGTAGAACATATAATTATAAACTTTGTAGATTACAAAAATATTTATTGAATAGGAAATACTAGCCATCACGTAATGTAAAAACTCTGATGGATACAACGTACTGAAAATATAAGGGCTGTAGCGGTTAAAATGTAACAGATAATAAACTTTAACCTCAGTAAACACAAGATGCTGCAGCAGTGCTACACCAGGATGTCAGAGCTGCAGACGCAGTGCATGTTGATTGAAACGCTGCAGCAGCGTGTCACCACGCTCATGAGATGCGAGTTATGGAGAAATGCATCTACAGTACATTTGCAGCTCTTGCTTGCAACATGTTCGTCGCAGTTTATCAAGGTGCTGCGAGGGAGCTGCAGGTGAAAGTGAAAGCAGCATTGCACACATTACTATTGTGGCACTACGTGGTAAAAAAAATACTTCACGGTTCACGAGCACATTCCTTTAAGGTACCCCAATTCCGCCATTTTTTCATCAAGCCGGAGTGAACATGCTCGGCAGTGAAAAGGATATTATTGGTGCAAAGAAGGGAATGAAGATACCGCACACTCGACTCCAAAAACTATAGTATGATATTTGTAGTAGTTTTTGGATTGCAATTGATTTTTGTGAGTTCATGTATGGTCAAGACGATAAAATATGCTATTCGTTTGCACTTTTTTGCCGAGGGCTACTTCATTCGGATTGAATAAAAACAATGAGAATGCATATTAGAGGCCGATATTTTTCGTTATCACTTGTGCAAGAACCAAATTTTCAGAATAGGATAGTTTTCAACGACACATCGGCGTATCTAATGAGAACTGTAAATATCCAGCATGCTGCAAGGCGCGTTGCTGCAGCACATTGTAAGCGCTCTGGTTGTGCTCTTGACACAAAACTGTCGCTCATTTGTAGCGCCGCTGACATGCAAAAAGGGGAAGTTTAAAAATGCTGGGCACGCTGCAGCAGCACCTCTGCGGCAGTGAAACACACCTGAGGCACAACTGTAGTGTTGTGTGCTTATTGGGACATCATATCAGCAAGATAAATATATAATTAAACCTCAATACACCATAAGATGACAACATTTACATTAACAGAGATCATGAGTTACAATGATACGTTCATATTTTAAACTAACTTTCATACAGATTTTTTGTTAGAAACCACGAAGGATCGATAAATAAAACAGCAATTTCGGAAACACACATCTATTCTCCAAAGGCAGCAAAAGACAAAAAAACGTCAATACAAAAAACAGAAGCAACACAAAATGGTAGTTTCCATTTAACAATAACCCATAGTTAGATTATCATCAAACATTTTTAGCTTTGGACATTCACTGATTCGATGCATATTTTGCATCTTTTATTTGCTGTTCAATGGCAGCAATGGATAGCTCCATTTCAGTCACCATCTTTTTCTTCTTTTCTTCTAACTCTCTCATAAGGAGTGATGCTTTCCTCTTTTGAACTGCATCCTTCTCCATTTCCGAAAGCATCTCTCTCCTGTGATCTAATGCCATTTTCCATCTGGAATTGGCATTTCTTGCTGACAGCATTAGTTCTTTGTTTACAATGAAATCTTCAAGACCACCAGCCTCTCTCACACTGTCATACACTAGTCTTTGGGAAACTAAGGATTCATGTTTTAGGTTTTCAAGTATCAAAGCCTTGTTAATAGAGAAACCCCTTTCAAGGGCTGAATTACCATGTGACATTGGCAACAACATCTTTACAACTGAAAGAAGACTTTCCATTTGTGTTTTTCCATTTAGTAGTTGAAACCAGAAAGTTTGAAGTCTGTTCTCAGATCTGGAGTACTGTTTCATCTTCACCATCGCTGCCTCTGAAGAAATAAGGGTCTTATATTCCCTATCTGCTTTCTGGATAGTTGACGCTGGCAACCAATTAGAACTTAAAACCTTCTCAAGTGCCAATGTCATGTTATCTATGGAAGTTTCCTTTGATATGGAAATCTCAGTGGGACTTAAGAATGCCAAATATTTAGCCAAAGGATAAGAAAGTGGACTCTTTTCTGTAATCTTTTTAGTTAAAAACATTAAACAGGCCCAGCACTCTTTTCTGAAGTTCAAAAGATCTGCTTCTGAAACACCTGTACATTTCCTAAGAGCTGCCCTTGTGGCATATCCTAGGTCTATAGCTTTCACATTTTTTTAATTCATGAACAAGCCCTCAGACTGTTCAAAAACGTCAATTGTACATAATGGTTTTTTCTGCATTAAGTCCGATTTAACAAACTTTTCCATTAATGTTGTCAAGAGCTTAGTGATAGAGCTTTGGAGGAAAGGAACCATTGGTGCATTACTTTGAAATTCACGAAGAAAAGGTTCGAAGTCTTCAGCTAGAGATTCAAAAAAGGCCAGTTTAGCTAAAAGTAGAAGATTTTTAATGCATTTTTTGGTCATTTCAAAACTGTTTGGTGATGGTTCTTGATTAGTTCCAGAAATTGACTCGACAAAGGTTTTCACATTTGGTAGTATTTCTTGAGCCCTCTTGACAACTGCAATACTCTCAAGCCATCTTAAACTACAAAATTTAAGGGGCATTTTTGAAGGTTTTGTGATGGAGATAAACCTTCCTCGTCTGGCAGGGCTGTCCTTAAACAAGTAATACAAAGTGTAGGATTTAACTTTTTCCCGGCGAATGACTGCAATATATTCTTCTCGGGTTTCAATCAACGGCCCTGATGATGATGGAAAAGTCTTCCATCGAAATGTCGGCAGTGGAGCAGATGGAGCATCTCACCCGGATGGAAACCCGAAAAGAATTTATTATTAGTAATACAAAGCTCTGAAGAAACCTAATAGGTTTTATCCAGTTTTCTCCATACCAGTCTTAAATGCAACATTTAAAACATGTAAGCTACATGTCCAAATCTCAAGAAATTGAGGATCTTCTTCATTAGGCCTAATTTCTTTTTTTACCAATTTTAAAAGACTTAGGTTTACACTTGGCCCATCCATAGAGAATTGAAGTATTTGCTGTAGGTCTAAACCGTTTAACCCCTTTTTCAATGCAATGAATAAGTCTACAGCCATACTGTCTGAAGAAAAATGGAGGTAATGTATCGTACAGAAACAGAATTTGTAGCCTCATCCCAAAACCTTATACTGATATCCATTTGCTGGCTTTGCGAAACATTATTTAGGGATCAATCAAAGCCTACATTGAATGTTTTACATTTCTGAATTGACCTTTCCAAGTTAGCCTCAAAATATGGGGCTATCCCATACACAATAGTGTCAGCGATTTTATCTTTTCCCACATGGATTTCACCGGCAACTTTGGAATCAGAAAAGATTCTTTTAAAAATTTTACATGAGCTATCAGCACTTCTTACAGACATATGGCTCATTACTGTATTTAAACACCATAAAATCTCTGCTTCTGTAACAGTTTCTTTCAGTCGAAAATTTTCGCGATTAGGGACATTTCACTTTTGATGGCATACTTACTGTTGATTTAGAAACATTGGCGGGTTCAGAAGAAATGGATGGAGAAAATGGTTGGCGGATTTGATATGGACTCGAAGGATCTATGTCACCATTGAATCTAGATGAAGTGCCGGCAACTTAAGTATCTTGATCTGATTTTAAAGTAGTGGAGGAAGAGGAAGATTTGCTCTGTATGAAGGTTGTAATTGTCTTGAACAGTTTAATGTTGGACACACCGTCTTGGTGTTTTTTCCCTTTCTCATGGCCTACAAGAGCTTGCCTACCCATCGATGAGGTTGAAAAATCTTTCTTGCAAACAGAACAAAATGCATTGCCAGTTTTGCCTTCCTTGACCCATGAAAATTCATCCATCCATCTGACTTGAAAAGAAGTTTTTGACATCTTCAGCAATCTGGAACAGTGAAACATAATTATGTTCGACAAACAATTAAGTCAACATTATCAGGCTATGACAAGCCTCTGTTGTTTATGCAATTTTTCGGAAGCTCATTAGCCATACCTTGAATAAAAATGTTGACAGAAATGGTACTTTCCCTTTTCTTAAGTATGCGAGACTACAAGTGACCTGAGTTGGAGACTGTTAGATAAAAATCTACAAAAAGGTAGGAGAAATCTTAAGGTTAGTGAAATTATACAGGGAGGGTTACAAAATCTTGCAAGGATTCGAGGAGATCCTTTCAATACAAGGTGGTGAATTTGAATTAAAAGAAAGTTAAAGACACATATTGGAAAAGGAGTATACATATATTGACAAACATAAATTTGAGTTTACGACAGAAAAACCAACTAAGAGCAGATGGAGGCCATATTGAGAGAGATGAGAACAAAGAGTGGGAGAACTGAGAGAAAAGCAGAAGAAGAAGGACAAAGAGCAGAAGAAAAAGGATGAAGTGCTGAAGAAGGGGGGTTAATGCTGATGATTAGATAAAGATGGTGCAAAAAGACCTGAAGATTTTCCCTCAGGGATTTCAAGAAAATTCACTGCACAGAAAATGAAAATTGAGGAGAGGCAGAACTGGGTGAAAGACGGAATCCAGGGGCTGAGAAAAAAAGTAGACGGTGATCAGAAAATAAAACAGCTGCAAGTAAGGAAGAAAATTTTATGTGCAATATGCAGAGGATTGAAGAAAAAATAGAAAATATATATTGTAAAGGAGATGAGAACGAAGGGTTAATTGAGCAGTTATCAACGATGATGACACAGCAGTTGCAGAACGAGATGGCAGAAATTGATGGGAGCCACGGACTTAGAATATACAGGACTGGACACTCCCCCCTTGGATGTGTCGCCGCGAGGAAACTCTCAGCGTAGATGGCAGCACCATAGCAGGGTAGTATGTAGATGTAGAAGAGATTCACCAGTTGTCACAAACGAAAATGCTGCACATCACCAGGCAGGTAGCAAGGGAAAGGCTCACAGCAAAATCACAGCAGTGCCATGACTCCGGAGCTTTCAAGAGATTGTTCCGAGCATATTACTCGAGCTACGAAAGACAGATGAAAGTCGGGAGAACCGTGAACGCCGGAGGTTACCAAGGTATCAGTAACCAAACTACAGCGGAGTATGCTACCAATAAAATACCCTCAACAAAGGAGTTGAGGTGTGGGGATGATCTTTTGCAACGATAGGACGCTTCCGTAATTTCTGGTATTATTGGGGCAATAGGATAGAATCGCAAAGGAGAGGTGACCCAAAACGATGGGACACCGAAGGTGGGAAAATCAGAACCCACAACAGAATAGGACATCCTGCAAGGACGCCCGTGGCTGAGGGGACAGGAGGACATGCGGTCTGAGTCAGCAAGACAAAAGAGGGGGAGACCCAACCACCTCTGCAGTCCATACTGTGAAACGTCCGCTGCTAATAAGACAAGGCGAGATATGGCCGAATAAATCGCGGAGATACTAACCGGGACGGAACAGAGGGAAGATGAAAATATCGAATGTATGTTCACCTTCTCTAGGAGAGGGCGAATATAGTTGGAAGGATTAAATTCAACATTGTGAAGAAAGACAAGCAAAGAATGGAAAAAGAACACAGAAAGCAAATGAGGAAGAAGAGTGCCACATTGGAGAAAGGGTTTTAGTACGTACCTGCAAGTCGTCTCACTGGGAGAAATGATCTTCCACAATTTCTTTCCCGTCTGTAAAGGGTCGTTCAGCACGGTCGAGTTCAAGGGATCAGCTGCATGCACCATAAAAACCCACACACAGACCATACACGTGAATAGTTACTCTAAAACCATTACACTAAACTCCACAAAAAAGCATAAGCAGAAAAAATTTACCTTACATATACCACCTGAAAATATATCCTCCAACACGCACTGTTAAGACACAGTAGGCGCGACACTACTGAACTCTTCTGAAAGAAATTACGCACAGGAGGAGAGACAAAGTAGCAGCTATATTACGATGGTATGCGAGCAGTCACTAGGTTCTCGTTAAATGCCGAGTAGTGGGGAGGGGTTGCTTACTACTAGCAGAGTGCCCGTTTTCTGTGCTTGCCCTTTCCCGCAGCGTGCCAGTCTTTGGTGGCACATCAAATGAAGCAAAGTTTTGCCTTTCTGGGCTCTGGACCTGTATCTACACGTTCATCCGTTGGCAAGTACTATATCTCGGGTGAGTCATCTTTTGTAGCAGTCGTAGCAGTGATATGAGTGTCGCACTATGCCACTCCACTATCCACCACTTGATTGCACCTCTATATGTGAGGAGCGAGCAAGATCTTCGTCGAATATTAGTAGGATAAGAGTAAAGAGGTTAAGGATAAGGGTTTTAGGGATGAATAAGATAGAGATGAGGATAACCCTGGGAGCGATGCGGTGGTTGAGAAGCGGCAGTGTGTGCAGAGTGCGTCACGTCGACCAGTCGTGTCTTTCCTTGTGGAATGTTACGTATTAGAGAGTATTGAATATTAGAATACGTTGTGATTATTCTTTGAGTCCGGCGTCATTCCCATTGGACCACCCGCCACCGTGTTTCCTACACTTTCAACAGCCAAAATATTCGTTAACACCAATAGATGAAATTCACCAACACATCTCTAAAAAAAACCATATTCACCAATCGCCGTACTTCACTATGGAAGGAATTTGTTAAGAATGTTTTCAGGGTTACATAATTATTTATCCATTGATTTGCACAGATTTGCGTTAATATTATGTTAACTATTGCATTGACACTAAAGACACTGTACCCAAAGTTTAAGTAGTGAACAGCAAGAAATTCCCGATTTGAAAGTAAAATTCCTGGTTTTTTCCCCAGGTTTTCCCGATTTTCTCCCGTTCCAATTCCCTCCCAGGAATTCCCAGATTTCAAGGATTTCCCGGTTGGTAGACACCCTGATCTATTGATCTCCAGATGATGATGCTTAGACATCGAACCCACATGTGGGGGAGTGTGTTTCTTATTCAGTGGTTAAGGAAAAGCTTCATCATATCAATCAATACGAATAACTATCCTCAAACCTTTAATATCTCATTAACAAGAAGCGAAATCAATGTTTTGAAACAACTTACCTGTACATTTGGCAAAAGATCTGGGCATGTGGCACCAAACTGTGCCATGGCAGCTACAGCGGCGGCACGCACTGCCGAATTCTCTAAAATCATGCGGTTGTAAATGAATCGAATGTATCTGGAATACAAAATAGAAAGAGATAAAGAGCATCTATCATCGGATCTATCAGTCTCACATCACCCAATTGGCATTAACACAATAATATGCACAAAAAAGGCATCAATTCCAAAAAGCCTGCAGCCTGACACTAATTCACACCCCATTCAGCAGAGAGCAAGTTGGGCCTAAACTGCATATGCTGAGTAGTTAACAGTGAGAACAGCAAAAATACATTTTGAAGTACTATGTTGGTTTTAAGCTCACCTCCTATTAACAATGAATTTAGCTTGTTTATTTGCAGATATTTATTTTAAACAATTCAGTCATGCAACCCTGCAACAAATTTTATATATATCTTTTATTCTTTTGCTTTCATTGGAAACTTTCTTCAATAATGGCGGAACAATATTTTCTATATCAGCAATGGATCTCTGGGCTAAAAGAAAGGTGTCAGATGAGGAGACAGGAAAAGAATGTCTCAAATTGTCGGGAAGTGTTACTATATTTATTTTAATTATTTATATAAATAATTTAACAGATGTCGCTTTCTTTTCATGAAACTATCGCACTCATCATAAAGGTCCCATGTATTTATATATTTTCAGAGGTTTCGGGAAACGTGGAAAAGTTCAGTGATGAATAATTACCACGCCCTTCTGGTCTCACTAGTAAGTACCATAATTTTTATTCACTTTTCCAAAATGAACATATTTGTTACATTTGGAAAAAACGTACACTAGTACATAAAAACGTATATTAGTTTTCAGTGCAGGGGCTAAGAGAAAGAAGTTAGGCTCACAGCTGGTGGCAGAGAAAGATATTGGAAAGTTAATGCTGGCAAGTACCGAGGAAGAGGATTCCAGTGAGGAATATATTCCTTATTCGGGAAGACATGGACGAGGACATTGAGAACCACCCTGGCACACCAACCACCACCAGCCCCCCCTTCTTTTGGGTTCCTTCCCGTTAGGCTCCCGGCACCCTGGGCTAGCACACGGGGTTTATTGCCCCCTGAATTACCCTTTGTCGGCTCCTCGAGGCCTGCAAGTGACACTCCAAGGGATTATTTCGATTTGCTGGCAAATGACCACTTTTTTGAAGTAGTCCTCTCGGAGACAGAGAAGAATTCTAAAAACATTTTTCTCCAAAACCCTTCACCCAGGGCTCGCATTTGTGAATGGAAGCCGTTAAACAGGTGTGAGTTTCAAACTTGGCTGGGTCCCCTCCTCCACATGGGAACAACCCATGTGAATAGGCTCACGCACTATTGGAAGAGCTCTGCGCTCCTAAGAATCCTCATATTCAGTGAGGTCATGAGCCGAGATCGGTTCTTAAGAATTCTGCAGGAGCTTCATTTCGCAGAAAATCCTGATCCGCAAGACCCAGTGTCAAGTGATAGGCTTTATAAAATAAGGCCTCTGCTTCACGACGAGTCAATGGCTCTTTGGAGGGGTTGACTCATCTTCTGCCAGTATATTCAAGGAAAACATCATACACATGGGATAAAAATATACATGTTGAGCGAGCCCTCCAGCCTTGTTTTGAGGCTACTTGTTTAAATTGGGGCAGGAGATGTGGAAGTTGGCAGCAGAGGTCATGCAGCAAATGTGGTCCATTAACCCATTCAATGCGGATGTCATTCATGAATGACATGGCCGTGCCGAGGCGCCCGTGCGGGTGTCATTCATGAATGACATGGCCGTGCGGTATAACAGTGCTGCGCTCAGCTCCTTCAGTTGGCCACCTCTTGTCCGCTCTTCAGTTGACTCCTAGCTTCTCTCTAGTGTACTCCATTTCTAGCTATGCCAATTTTTCTTTTTTGGCAGATTTTTGCAATTAAGCGTATTTTTTCGAGAGTTTCGGTGAATAAGTTTTTATTGAAAAGTATTTAGTCTATTTTTATTCTGGAATAGACGTCTATTTACAGTCCTTTTTCTATTGTTCTTATTAGCAGATTTTTTTTGTTTGTTTAAGGTTTTTTTGCGATTCCCATTAGATTTTTGCGAGCGATATTTTTTGCAAACGCAGGTTTCTGCTTCCATTCCTCCTGGAGAACAAAGAGCTTCTTTTATCAAGATTTTACTTTTCATTTCCATAAAGTTAAGTCCGAACTTATATATTTTAATTTCGGTTTTCTTTTCTTCTTCACCAAGCTGCTTCATTATCCTGCCCTTAACTGCTCTAAATTAATTCAATCATAACACTCTAACAAATATTTGTGTCGCTTCTACAGGACTTTATTTTCATATTAATTAAAAAGAAGACAAGAGTGATTCCAGCCACTTCCAAGGGGGCAAATATATCAAGTTCGTCGAGTATCAGTGTGTATTTAAATGATTTATAAGTAAAATAATTTGATTTATTAGGGTCTGAATGTTTTCAATGTCCAGTGAAAATTTTCAAAAATGTCTTTATAATAGGGTGACACTTTTTTGATACATGAAGACATTATTTTCAAGAGGAGTGGTAAGTTGCATGCAAATCCAGGTGATGATACCGTGAATTGATGATTTTGAGAATCGATGGCAAGAGATCGTTTTCAACCAGCGTTACATTTCACAAAAAATCCCAGTGAAAATGATCCGCTGCCTAGAGATTGCCTTTACAAAATAAAACTCATTTAGATAGCTTCAGGGAGGCGATAGAAACTGCTATGAAACTGCGATGGAAACTGCTATGAAACGGGATCTATGTATAGATGAGTCGATGTTACTCTGGAGAGGCCAACTAATTTTTCGGCAATACCTGCAGAGTAAGAAGCACCAGCATGGTATCAAGATGTGTATGCTTTGCAAGCCATCTGGCTAAGTCCACCTACTGTTAACTTTTACAAGCTGTGGGGACAACGAATTAGGCGTACATGGCAATTAAGTGGAGAAAAAACTTTTGGAAAGTTTTGAAAATCATGGCCACAGTGTATTCTTGAACAATTAATACAACAATGTTGCTTTGGCAAGAGACCTTTGTAACAAAACTTATTACACAGGTATACTGAGACCCAATAGAAAGGACAATCACAATAAGGCTTTTTGCCAAAAATTGACGAAAGGACAAGTTTGGAAACTACAAATTTCGAAGTAGCTTAGTCAGCACCACCACCAGGCCACGCAGGGAGAAACCAGAAGCGGTGGTTGCATGTAATAAATTCATGGATGGAGTAGATCATTGCGACCAGTATCTTTCGTATTATATCTATGAGTATAAAACACTAAAATGGTGAAAAAAAGTTTCCATTCACCTTTTTCAAATAATGCTAGTCAACAGCTACATTCTTTTTAACAAATATAGTGACAAACTGAGAAGTCTATATGAATTCTGACTGGAGGTAGTAGATTCTCTACTCTCAAGTGCCTCAAATGAATCAGCGAGAACTCTCTCGTCAGCGACTGCTCTATTCCATTATCCTGCCCGAACAGAAGTCACGAATATGGAAAAGAAGCTTCAAAAAATATGTCGGGTTTGTCATGCGAAAGGTTTACAGAAAGTGGTCGTAAGTATCTGTCCGGACTGTGAGGGTCAACCAGGGCTTTGCTTACGCCCTTATTTCCAAGAATACTGTATGAATATTGTTATTTTTATTATATACTAGTGGAAGGTACCCATTGAAATTTAAGGGGTATGAGAAACATTGACCTTATTATATAAGGAAACCTGACTGACAAAGCTTGAAGAATACTGTCAGCGTGGTCATTTGAGGAGCTCGTAACCCATCTTGTACCTTGTGTTCATTGTATTAGAGACGCTGACACCAGGGTATTTATGTGTATCGTTTACTACGTAAGTGTTCTCTCATATGCATGCAGTGACTCTATGAGAGCTAATTTGAAAATAGATATTGAAGAGTATATTTGTTGTAAGTATACATAAAACTTATTGATTACCCCCCGAAGTAATCTATCAAGGGGCCCTTGGGATTCCTTGCCCTTCTTATACAGATTTTATTTCTATGCGCTATCATGGGACTATGGGCCATGGGCTATCATATTTCTATGGGCTATGTTCAGGTTAATTTTATATTTAAACGCTAGAGGCGCAACTATACTTTGAAAATTAAATCTTTGGTTGTAAAGGAAATATATTTTTGATTTCGAAGAAAAATGCGAGAATTTATTGCCAAAATATGATTTTCAGACAAATATGAAGGAAGGAAAAAAAATCGATTGAAATAAGTAGAAACTTCCAATATTTAGCCATCTGATAAAGAATCTCCAGCCCTCTATCTTGAGTAAAAATACTGTTAAAAAGTAAAAAATGAAAATACTGCACTGAGCCCATTGCTTAGCATGGACCACCAGGGCCCTACAGGGGGGTCCTTGAGGGCCCTAAAGGCTTTTTAAAATAGCCTATTTTATGACCAAACATATTTTCTATCTAAATGCCAAATTTCATCTCAATTGGTCCAGCAGTATTTGCGTGATGGAGCAACAGACAGACAAACAGACACCATTACATTTTGATCTATTATTAGCATTAGATTTTTACATATTAGCTCGATTTAGTTTGGTTCCTATAATTCACTCTCTCGTTGACTCCTCTCGTATTTTGGATCTGCAGATTCTCATTGTGATGGCAGAGGCACTTTCCTATTGCGGCAGCACATTCATGCAGGTTCATTCGAAAATTTTCTAGCCTCACAGTTACGGCAAATGGATTCCATTTCACCAATGATTATATTTGTATGCGAATGATAATCCACTTCAGCCTTGTAATTGAACGGTGCTTTCTGTGAATCGACTTCCGCTCTTCTCCTTAAATTAAGAATTGTCGTACGATTACGTTCCATTAGAGTAGAGCGTAGCCGTGCAGTTTTGCAATTCCTCAGTTCATCGTTCGTCTCTGGTTGTTGCCGTAGCCTATCGTCATTATCTAGTCTGTCTGATTTCTGTGCTAAGCTGCCATTCAGTCTTGCTGGTCAGAGAGTCTCTCCTCGTGTTGGTGGGTAGTTACGCTATTTCATTTTGCACTCGATCTCTTGGCCGGAGAAGACCTTCTACCTATTGACACCTTTCTTTTTCGAGCCATGTTTGGATATCGTTGTACATAGTAAACCTTGTTGGTGACCATGGCAACGGCTATTTTGAAAAATCAATTCACGTGATAAAACTATTGTTAGGAATCGAAATATATCACGTAAAATGTATTTCTTATGGATTCTATGGATTCTTCTATCTCAATTGATACGTTCTGCACCTATATTGATATAGATGACATATATTGATATAGATATATAGATATAGATGACACTGCCCAAACTGTTTTTGTAAACGAGTGCCTTAGTACTACTAATCGTAAAATCTATGCCTTGGCGAGGGAATACAAAAAAACAGGTAAACTTAAGTACCTGTGGATTCGGGATGGGAAGATGTTTGCAAGGGAGAAGGATGGGGCAGAACGACTAATAATCCGTAGTGAGGCGGACTTGCAGTTCCTGAAATGACAGCGGTCAAATTGTGCATGTGAGGGCAACACGGCCTGTAATCCTGTGCCCTCCAATGTCACCCCTAATAACTCCCGGCCTAATAATATGTCTTGTGTATTAAACCTGTGCCATGTTAATGCTCAATCTATTCCTGCTCACATTGATGAATTTCGTGTCTATTTTTCAAACAAGGATTATCATGTGATCTGTGTCTCTGAATCGTGGTTGACAAGTTACATTACTAATGATGTGGTAGGGCTTCAAGGATATCAACTCGCTCGTCACGATCGTGTCGGTAGAGTTGGAGGTGGAGTGTGTGTATACATAAAGGAGAAACTTAACTTTAAAATTATAGAAATGTCAAATACTGCTCATTATCAACCTGAATACATTTTCATTGAAATATCTGCTCCAGAAGGTAAACTTTTGCTTTGTGTCTTATATAGACCACCCAAAATCAGTTATATAATGAAAGAATTTGAAGACGCTATTTCAAAATACCTTTCTACTTATGTTAATGTTATATTATGTGGTGACTTTAATGTTGATATGTTGAAACACACATATGAGAGTATGTACTTAAAGAATTTTCTGTATAGTTATAATCTCTACCTTATGCCACTACAACCAACACACAACCTGCCTGGAAGTAACACATTGCTGGATCTAGTTATTGTTGATGATGTGTCTAAGATCGTTGATTTTGGCCAGTGTTCTGTAAACTTTCTGTCCGAGCATGATTTGGTGTATGTCAAATATAGGTTTAAATTTCCTAAATGTAAGCCTCCATTGATCAGTTTCCGTGATTTCAGCCAATTCTATCTCTCGAGGTTTGAAGACGACTGGTATGCCTTACCATGGCAAAATTTTTTTACAACCCATAATATTGAGGAAAAAATAACGCAGTTCAATTTTTTTGTTACTAGTCTGTTAGAACTTCACGCTCCAATGAAAAATGTAAAGGTTAAACGAATGCCTGCTCCCTGGATTACAGGGGAGATTAGAGCCATTATGGCTCAACGAGATCAAACACGTAATGCGTTTCAAAGAACAAAAGTTATCGCTTGTTGGGAAACATATAAGGAATTAAGAAATAGGGCAAAGAAGATGCAAACTCAGGCAAAGAAAGATTACTATGTCAAGTGTTTTGCTGACAAAACCAGCTCACGCTCAGTGTGGCAAGAAATTCGGCGCTTAGGACTTGGGAATACTCGTAAAGCGCAGGTTAATATTAATTTTCCGTTGAACGAACTCAATGAGTATTTTATAGTTACCCCAACTGTTGGTAATACTACTGACAATATTGATCCTTTGTCACATGAGGGACAAAGTAGTCCGATTCATGTCCCGGTAATTGTAGAGAATTTCGAAGTCAAAAGCGAGTTGTTCTTTTTTCCTCATTTTACCCCTGATCTACTACTTAAATATATATCAATGATAAAGTCGAACGCATCCGGTATTGATGGCATTAGTGTAAAATTTATTAAAATGATTCTTCCGCTTGCATTACCTATGATATTAAATATTTACAATTGTTCCCTGAATTATTCTACTTTTCCCGCATTATGGAAATTTGCCCTTATTAGACCTATACAGAAAAATTCTAACCCAACAGATATGTCTCATTATCGCCCCATATCCATATTATGCGCCCTATCCAAACCTCTCGAGAGATTCGTCTTTAATCACACCATAGAGCACCTTTCTCGCAATAACTTGTTAGATAATTATCAATCAGGTTTTCGCAAAGATCATAGCACGCAGTCTGCACTAATCAAAATTACTGATGATATTCGTCATGCTATAGATAATAGAAAAATAGTCATACTCGTTCTATTTGACTTTAGTAAAGCTTTTAATTGTGTAAATCACAACATTCTCTTGGCACGATTACGCAAGCTGAAGTGCTCTAATGCCGTCCTAGCATGGTTTAAATCATACCTCTCTGATCGCCAACAGGCGGTGAAGGGTTTGGAAGGCGTTTGTTCTGATCCATCCCCATTGCCTAGCGGAGTACCTCAAGGGTCCATTCTAGGGCCATTGTTATTTAATATTTATGTCCTTGAATTATCAAGTGTGATTCGCACCTGTCAGTACCATTTTTACACGGATGACCTACAAGTTTATGTAGAATGTTATTGTAATTGCATTGAGGAAACAGTTTCACTGCTTAATAAGGATATTCACGCTATATGTGCATGGGCATCTGCCAACGGCCTAAAACTTAACCCTCAAAAAACGAAACCAATAATAATAGGAAGTCCTTCATTTATAAACTCTCTTGACTTTGATTGCCTCCCTAAAATAACTGTTGAAGGAGTACAACTTGATTATGTTGATGAAGTGAACGATCTCGGTGTTGTTATAAATAGAACCTTGACTTGGAACTCACATGTTCATAGCATTTCTAATAAAGTTTCGAAAACACTTTATCAGCTGAAGCAATTCAGACAACTAATGCCTTTTCCGCTACACCAAAAGCTGGTAACTTCTTTAGTTTTACCACACATAGATTACTGTTCGCTGGTGTTCACGAATATATCAAAAGAACAAATTGCCATTCTACAAAGATTACAGAATTGTTGTATACGATATATATATGATATCTCACGCGATGAACATGTCAGCCCGTATTATGAGATGTTAAATTGGTTAAAAATTGAAGAAAGACGTATGCTGCAAATGGGTGTATTTATTTTTAAATTATTAAATGTAAAGATTCCATTGTATTTATATGACCAATATGTATTTAATAAGGACAAAAAAAAGCGAATGACTAGAAATAATTCGAACTTAATAATACCATGCCATAGAACAACTACTTATAATAAATCATTTTATGTATCATCGTGTAAATTGTGGAATTCTCTTCCTCAGAATATAAAGACGTTGACATCAGTTTTTGCATTCAAGAAAGCTCTGAAAGAGTATTTATGTTCTAAATATTAGTATATAAAATGTAACATTCACTTATTTCTTTGCTTTATTTTTTGTAAATTGTGCAATATTAGTGGCTGTTTATACAAAGCATTGTAAGTTTTATGCCTTTCATCTTTTTATGTAATTCTTCCAGAGACAATACCAACCTCTTATATTATGTCTCCTGCATGTTATTATGTAGCAATTACTTTATTAATTTACGTTGTTTGTAAATCTTATCAGCAGCTTAAAATATAAATAAATGTAAATGCCATGTACTTGTGCTCCATGGGATTATATGGTCCCAGAGTAAATAAACTTTATCTTATCTTATCTTATCTTATATTCACCATATTATTATATCCATATGAGGTTCTGCTACAACATTGCTATCGGTTGTCATGGGGACAGCGTACCAAAAACGCTGAATTTTCAGACATTTTATAATTGTTCTATCAAAATTTAAAATGAATCAGTTGAAAAACAAAAATCGATTGCAGTTTTGAGGTTTATTTATTTTTCTTTCCAATGGTCTTAGTTGCGACTTTGTATGCACATTATTACTAATTAAAAAATGCAAAAGAAAAAAGGTTTGCATGCCATAAAAATGAATTTTACATGTATTTCTTATGGAAATGCTTTTACTCATCTGGAGTCAAACCGAGGACCAATAGTAGTAGTAGTAAACATAAAGTAGCCATAAACCTTCCAAGTGACATATGGAATCATGTTACAAAGTTTTATGTCATTCGGTGCAGTGGTTTGGTAATTATAAGTGACCGCACATTTAAACTTTCTTTTTTACAAATGCACCTAAATTCACCAAGTCTTTCCTTGAAATACAAAGAAATGAAGAAATGACAAAATATCACGTCACTTAGATGATAGGTCTGCCCAAAGAGTATATAAAGACTACGTCTGCTCTAAGAGTATGTAAACACCACGTTTGTCTGCCACGAATGTCATCTATTAAAAGTAATCCGAAGTGGCGATGGAAGAAATGACAGTTTTGTATAGCACGTCAGACAATCTTCCATACTAAATTACCAATTTTGAATTTTTTTTTAGCTTTTCTTTAGGATTTTTCCTATTATTTTTCTTTTAAACCACCCCTATATCAAAGTGAACAAAACAAACAAAGAATTATTCAAATCGGTCAAGCCGTTTTTGAGTTTTAGCGAGACTAACGAACAGCAATTCATTTTTATATATTCAGTAGACTTTCGTTATTGTTATTACGAAGTTCATGGGACCAAAAAATCGGCGGTTCGTAATAATGTTGTTCGTATCAACATAGTTTTTATATAAACATCGCAAAAAATATCCAGTTGCCCTTTTTTGACCCGTTTAATCTTTTGTGTGTTACAGCCGTGCTGTGAAATGATATCAGACATGTAAATAACAATCAAATTATGTGCAAAGATGTAAGATCAAACTGTCTAATTTGTTGTTCGAAAATCATGCATCACGCTATTTTTTGTAGTAATTGTCGCAAGCCAGGAAATTAATTCAGCTCGGAGATTAATTCCACAGAAAAACTGCTCGGCTGCCTGTACAATTACTCTGCGGCAAAATTAATACAGTAGAATTCCGAATTTAAGTATATCGATTTTATGGGAAATTTGATTTCTCGCAAGTTAGTGAGTGGTCCCACCCGATTCCTTAAGCAATATGGAATTATTATTTGACCTCATTATGAAATCATTATTTGACTTAACGTAAATGCGATGTTACAATTTTACGCATGGCTGTTTCGGTACCCAGTGGAGGTATCGAATTAATTTTACGAAATGAAATAACAGAACTGAAAGAAATTTCAGCAAAATCGGCCAAATTCCTGCCCGTCTTTAATGAAAATCTTCATGATAATTCCGTACGACCGTGAAATTCACTTGTACCTAGGTAATATGTGGCATTTTAATGGTATAATCTATTATTTTACTCTCCCATCTTTCAGCACGAAAAGTTATGGGTTCAAGGTGTTTACTTATTTATGCTCAGACAGTAGCGCTGGAACCTTGACCTTGAAAGATAAACCCCCTCAGCTGTTCCGAGTGAAGAGATAACGCTCACTTTTGAGTCCGCCAAAAGCGAGCGTGTCATCTCACAGGCGCACATTGTTGAGTGGATGTTGATACACAATTTGGCTTTACCATTAAATAAATTGAATTGAAGAACCAAGCCAGGTCATAATAACAGCAAACAAGAATGACGATTTTTAATAAATTATAATTACAATTGATGTTATCGTATGCTACCTGTGTTTGTTAACCTTTCGCGCTCGGTCCATGCAATGAAAAATTCTATCCTTGTCATGAGCGCCGTGAACATATTCCTCCGCATAGAACTCTCTCTCGCGACAAGGAATCGCACAGGCACCAATGCTTCTCGTTGTCTTGGAGCACAAGTCAGTTGGTCTCAGTACCATCTCCACCCATGGCCTGTGACTGTGTATTCACATAACATAATTGGGATTAACAATTAAATTTAACAGAGACAGGTTTCGTTAGGTTTTCCACTTATCTGCTATTTTTTAAATTGCCGTAACGTTTAACTTTTAATCAAGGGGGCGAGGGATGTGTGATCCCAGGGCGGGCAGCTGAGCAGAACATGCTCACTGCCCACCAAGACCGTCATGCGTGGTGAAGAGCCACATCCTCCACGAGTTGCCCCTGGTTTTCGCTGAACATGACGGATCTAGACCCGGCTGGTCGATAACTAGCTCCCCTCACTAAGGAGACTCCCTGTGCCAATGGTGACCGCGTCTGCGGGGTGGGGGGTAAGAAGTCATTAACGGGGAAACTCCGGATACAGGGCGACCTCCGGTTTTATTTTGCCTTACCCATGCAAGCAAGGCTGTGTGTGGGCTGACCATAGCTACTCTTGGGATTTCTATGGAACCTAAATCAAACAAAAACCTTCTGGAGTTTGCCGCAAGGCGAACTCCATCTATGGACGCAAGTCCTATGTCTCTGGGGACGGAGGATGCACTGTTGAGGAGCCCCGTTGGGGAGCCCAACGGAAGCGCCTCCTCCTCTCTTCCCATAACCCAGGGAGTCCCCTTGAGGGATCCCAAACCTTCCTGTCACCCCTCTGGAGCAGTGGAGCAGGAAGAAATGCTGTCGGACTCCTCTGAGTCTACCTTGAAGGCTGCACCAGGGTCTCCTAATTCAGACTCGGAAGCCTCCATCATTACGCTGGGGAGCATTTCCAATAAAATGGAAAAGCTCACCACCAAATCCAAGGAAAGTGGCGCAGCCAGGAGAAGACGGAGAAGAGAAAGAGACAGACTGCGCGCTAACAAGGCCACAACCTCAAGGGGTCCTGCGGTCCCTCCCACTGGGGGAAAAACCGGTGATGGCAACGTCACCAGCAGATCTCCTAGGTTTCGGGCGGACTCCGCTGGGAACCAAAGAGGTGCGCCTCAAAAAAGAACGAGGGCCCCAGGGGACACCCCTACCAACTTGGCACAGGATGCCAAGAAACCAAGGGTATCATCCTACGCGCAGGCCGCCAAATCGGCCGACCTCAAGAAGATGGCGATTGTGCCCGTCTCCTATCCGGAGGTGATGATGAACGAGGAGTGGCACAAACTGGCCGTCGCAAGGCTCGAGGAGTTGTGGGACACAGTCCCAGCGGACCAGGAGGTCCCTCTTATTGAAGCCAACAGGCTCATAAATGGAGCAGTGGAATTTGCGTGTGCAAATGAATACACTGCCAATTGGCTGGTAGAAGCAGCAAAACGTATGGGACCCTTCGGCGAAACCAACGTCAAGGCTGTGGATGCCGATAGCCTTATAAAGAGGAGAAGGATGATGGTGTGGGTTCCTGGTCTCAGCAAACCCGACATCAGAACTCTCCTGGACAGAATGAGAAAGTCCAACCCGGGGCTCCAGACAGTCCTCTGGAGACCTTATGAGCGGAAGGAGGTGAGCCAAGGTACGAGGTTCATCCTTGGAGTCGATGAGCCCTCTGCCTCCTTTATATCAAGCCCAGAATTCCGGGGAAATGTCGGCATGCAGAAGACTGAGATATCTTTCCTGGGAAAGACGGGCGAACCCGAGGAACCCCAAGAGACCCCAGAGATGGAAGGGGTCGACTCCGAGGAAAAAGATCAGCATGTCGGGCATCCATTGCCTCCAAGCCAATCTTCAGCATAGTAGGGCCGCCTCGGGGGTCCTGCAAAGGATCCTCTCGGAAGGTAAGGTAAAAATCGCTTTGATTCAAGAACCCTGGGCTTTCCAGGGCAGAGTCAGAGGCTTGAACATGACCAAGGGTAAAGTATTTTATTGTACCTCGGTCGACAGACCAAGAGCTTGTATCTTTGTTAATGGGTTAAATGCTATACATTTACCTGAATTTACCACCAGGGACCAAGCAGCAGCTGTGCTGAATCTTGGGGACCATGGGAACGAAAGGAGGATGGTGATTAGTTCGACATACCTCCCATACGATGCTCCAGGACCACCACCCTCAGAGGAATTGGAGAGATTGGTAAGATTCTGTCTGGCCAAAAAATGGGACCTCCTCGTTGGGTGCGATGCCAACTCTCACCATTGTGTGTGGGGAAGCAGAGACACCAACAACAGAGGGGAGGCACTTCTTGAGTATCTCATGTCTACGGATTTAACCATTCTTAATAAAGGATCACGACCCACTTTTTCTAACAGATCAAGGGAAGAGGTGATTGATATTAATCTTGGCACCAACTCAATGGTGAATAGCGTGGTAGGGTGGAAAGTGTCGAGTGAAGATTCTCTCTCTGATCACCGGCACATACAATTCACCCTTCTGGAAGCCAGCAACAGGCTGACAACATACAGGAACCCCAGATCAACTGACTGGGGGAAGTACAGGCAAACACTGGAGGGAATGCTTTCAGAAGCCCCCACCTTTAAATTTAGGAACGCGGACGAGATAGATGCTGCCGTGGAGTTTCTCCAGGAAAGCATCATCACATCCTACGAAGCCAGTTGCCCTTTAAAAACCAGGAAAGAAGGCTTCAAGCTACCCTGGTGGGGCACAGAACTCGAACATCTCCGGAAGGAGACGCGGAAACTCTTTAACAAAGCAAAGAGAACTACCCTGACCAGGGACTGGGATAACTATAGAGCAGCCCAGCGGAAATACAGAGCGACCATCAAGCGCTCCAAAAGAGAATCTTGGAAGAACTTCTGCGATAGCATGGAAGGTGTTCCACAGTTAGCTAGATTTCACAAAATCATTGCAAAGGACCCAGAAGCAGGGGTAGGGTCTCTTCTGCTTCCCTCTGGTGAATTCACGTCATCAGACAAGGAAGCACTAAAGTTTATGCTGGAGACCCATTTTCCAGGCTCCATGGAGGTCGAGATGCGCCTAAGGAGGCCTCCCAGCCGTCCAGCCCGGACGGAATGGAGATTGGCCTCCAGCATCATCACGTACAACGCTACTAGATGGGCGATAACAAGCTTCAGCCCTTATAAATCTGCTGGTGAAGATGGTATCTTCCCGGCACTTCTGCAAGAGGGACAGAATCTAGTGCTGCTACCGATTGTCAGAATCTTTCGATCCTGCTTGGCATATGGGTACGTCCCTAAAACATGGAGGATTACTAAAGTCGTCTTTATACCCAAACCAGGAAAGACAGACTACACCAAGGCTGACTCCTTCCGTGGCATCAGCCTCATATCCTTCATGCTGAAAGCAATGGAGAAAATAGTAGACAGACACATCAGGGAAGGACCACTGAAAGAAAATCCCCTACACCTGAACCAACATGCCTATCAAAAAGGCAAATCAGTTGAGACAGCACTCCACAACCTTGTTACCAAGGTAGAAGGGGTACTGGAACATGGGATGTATGGCTTGGGCACTTTCATTGACGTGGAAGGAGCCTTCAACAATACATCTTTTGATCAAATCTGCCTTGCAGCCAGAAGACATGGTGTTCACGCACACATTGTCAACTGGATCAGGCTAATGCTTGAAGAAAGGATCGTCAAGGCCGCTCTTGGGGAGAGTACGATGGAGGTGGCTGTGACTCGTGGATGCCCTCAGGGGGGAGTTCTGTCCCCACTGCTATGGAACATGGTGGTCGATGGCCTCATTTCAACATTGAATAAGACTAGAGCCTACACCCAGGGGTATGCAGATGACGTAGCAATACTCATCACTGGCAAATACCTCAATACCGTTTAGACACTTATGCAGAAAGCTCTGGACAAAACGATGAGTTGGTGCAATGAGACAGGGCTGACTGTTAACCCAGGAAAAACAAAACTCGTATTGTTTACCAATAAGAGGAAAAGGGAAGGACTCATACTTCCTTCATTACAAGGAAGGCTTCTACAACCTTCTACAACAGTAAAATACCTAGGAGTCGTCCTGGACTCCAAACTTAACTGGGGGGCACACCTTGAGGAGAAAACCAAGAAAGCATGCGCCTCCCTATGGACATGTAGGAGAGCCCTAGGTAAAACCTGGGGACTTCAACCAAAGGCCATCAGCTGGATCTATTCTGCAGTAGTAAAACCCAGCTTCCTACACTGTTCAATAGTCTGGTGGAGGAAAACGCGGCAATGTACCGCAAAGAAAAAATTGAACCACCTGCAAAGAATGGCCTGTATGGGCATCACGGGGGCAATGAAGACTACCCCTTCCTTAGCTCTGGAAACCCTACTGGGTCTCTCTCCACTGAATGTGGAAGTAGAAGCCCAAGCCAGGGTAGCAGCATATCGTCTCAAGAGACTGGGACAGTGGAACGACAGGGGAAACCCATTCGGACACAGAAAAGTATGGCAGGAGCTTAAGGAGTCAAGCCCTATCTTTGAGATGGGCTCGGACTCAATAACAGCTTCACTCACTGCACCCCCACTTTTCAAAATCCACTTCCCAGGGAGGGAATGGTGGACAAAGGAAAGAGATAAAGACCTCCACAATGGAGCCCAACTATGGTTTACCGACGGCTCCAGAAAGGAAGGAAAAGCAGGAGCTGGCGTTTATTGCCAGCGCCCACACAAAAGACTCACCATCTCGTTGGGAGAATATGCAACGGTCTTTCAAGCAGAGGTCTATGCTCTGCTGACCTGCGCTCACGTTGTCAAGGAAACAGGTCTCAAAGGTAGACCAATTCACATATGCTCGGACAGCCAAGCTGCCCTAAAGGCCCTGGTGTCACCATGGTGCAAGTCAAGACTACTTCTTGAATGCCGTAATGCGCTCAATTCATTGAATAGTCTCGGAAAGGTGGAACTTTTCTGGGTCCCAGGACACATGGGAATAACCGGAAATGAGATAGCGGACCAACTCGCTAGAGAAGGCTCAAATCACTCCCCGATAGGACCCGAGCCTTTCATCCCAATTGCACCCTCAACAGGGATAACAGAGATCAAGGAGTGGCGCCTTGCCCGCCATTCTGAGATCTGGCAGAACACACAGGGGCTTAGACAAGCCAAGCTCCTGATTGAAGGACCAAAACTGGGACTGGCTAGAAGACTCATTTTGTTAAATAGAAGTCAACTACGCACGATAGTGGGACTCTTAACTGGACACTATCATGTCATGAGGCATCTCCACCTTCTGAAGCTGGTGGACTCTGCCAGATGCAGGTGGTGCGAAGAAGAGGACGAGACAACATCTCACATCCTCTGCGACTGCCCGGCCCTGATGAGGACTAGAATTAGGCACCTGGGATCTCCCTTTTTGGAACCAGCTGAAGTTAGGGGTATCCCCATTGAGGACATTCTAGCCTTCAGTAAGGCCATCAATCTCTTTGGGTGATACAAACAAGGTGGTCAGCACAAAGGACCAACAGGTCTAGGTGCCCCAGGTCCTCCTCGAGGAACTCCACCGAAATTCAATCTAATCTAATCTAATCTAACTTTTAATCAATAACACTTTTTCTAATGACTAAATTATTCGTTACTACCTTAAAGTTATGTACAATGCTTATGTTTCACTTTGAATTTACCAATTTTAAACGGAACTTTATCTTTATTGATAACAAATTTCTTGCACGAGGGGTTCAAAAAATAATGATAATAGTGACCTTGAGGAAAAATGTTTTACGAAGGGTAGCAATACTGCATGCCATCTTTTAGCCCATTCTATTAGCCATCTACAATGACCAGATTCTTGTCGATCGGTGCTGTAAGTGGACTTATGTGATGATTCGTGTAACGTGTGTAAGACATTCGCCTACGATGTCCATCATGGATGAAAAGTAAGAGAAACATTGTATCGTGAAATTTTTATTAAAACTCGGGGAGAACCGATAATTGAGTATGAATTTTTAATTACGGTGTATTATGAAGATGTTATGAAACAGGTACCCTTTTACAAGTGGTACAAAGCATTCGAGGAGGGTAGAGAAAGCATTGCCGATGAGCCGCACGGGGGGCATCCTTAAATGTCTCACACCAAGGTTGTAAGGAATACCGCTACCGCTATCATCTGCGAAGAACAACGAATTACTCTTAAGGGGCTCGCCTCATGTATATGTCTTTTCAGTTGGCGGCGCATTTTCGATTTTGCATGATATTTGGCAACGCATGTTTTGGAGATGGGTGCCGTGCCTCCTCACACCGGTGCAAATGCAACATCGTGTATCGGCCGTACGTGAACGGCCCCACATCGCTCACACTTATGTGGATTTTATGAATGCTCGTGGCATCGCAATAATACCCCACCCACCGTGCAATCCAGATTTGACTCCTTGCGACTTCTAGCTGTTCCCCAAAGTCGAGTTTCCGCTCAGGGGACGGAAATTCAAGACTAATCACGAGGTCGTCGAAGCTGTGGAGGTGCGGTGCAAGGAGCTCGAGAATGATGGTCTGGCGTTCGTGTTTAAAAAGTGGCAGGAACAGGGGCAGAAGTGTTTTAGAACCGACGGGGGTTACTTCGAACAGGAGAATGTAGATTTGAAGACTGAATAAATATTTTTTTCTGTAGAGCGCTTTTATCATTACTTTTTGAACAGCCCTCATATAATGAACATTCAAGACAATTTCTGAGCTTATATTTTTCAAGCATTCAACATATTGTCTTAGTAAATCCACAACGTAAAAAAACAATGGACCATGGACACAGTCTGGCGTACCACGAGATGGGGTGCCTAGTTACCCCTGGGACTTTCATTTGCTTGCTTGTTTTCCGCTCAGCCGCAAAGGCGTGTTGGCTTGCTGTTCGTGCGCGGCAAAATCTACATCGTCTACAAAGGATTTTTGTCTCCCTCCATTGACAAATCTGAGGCGTGTAAGCACGGTTGAGTTTGTGGCAAAACTGAGAAATGCCACATTTTTCCATTCATAAAGCTGCTGGTGCTGGTGCTTTGCTATGCCTTCTCACTGACGAAATTTAAGACATGAATTACAAATTTTTCTCATCTAAACGGAAGAACTGACGTCTTTCTCTCCGGACGAGCGAAAGAGAGTCACAATTTCATAACATTTCGATGCATACGTACGATGTGTAGGGATTTTGAGGCCAGAATTTCAGTATGCATGAAGATACTTTTTCAACGATGGAAACATGATGCTGAAACTTCACATGCGGCATAGTCATTCCCACAAGCCCAGGCAGAGAGTTTTGCCAGGTCATTACAAAGCACTGATAACACTTCACTGATTCAGACTTGAGTGATTGCCCTGCCGATTGCTAGTGGAAACGCTAAGCTGCCGCTGCTTGAGGGGAAGAGGGACACATTTCACCCACAGCACACACAGCACAGTCAAATTGGAAAGGGGGTTGGGAGCTAGGGACGGGAAAAGGGAGTGGGTGGAGAATGGGTGGAGCCATGGCCAGGCCGGGAAGCTGGTTGGGGAGGGAGGATTAACCGGGAATTGTGCCGGACCCCCTATTGGGTGAGTGACCTTCAGAGGGACAATAGAGGCATGAGATGTTGGGGAGGGGTGAAAGAGAAGAAGAAAAGTCCTTATCTTTCGTTTCTTCCCTTTCACCCCTCCTCGGCCTCTCATGCTCTCTCAGACTCATTTCGAAGTGCAGTAACCCAGTGGGAGTTCTGTACCCTCAACCCAGTTAAATAGCTTATGCGAAGTATCCATTGTATATACTTTAGTTCTCAAGCTCTTGGGCACAGTACGTGTGGCAAAGCTTCCTGATTTATAATGCAGCATCATGCATAGCCGAATGAATGCCGTTATTTATGTGACAGACTTTGTAATAAAGTATTTTTTTTTCCTGTGGGGACCGGGACTAAGGTTCGTTATTTCGTAATATTGTTTCTTTACCATAAATTTAGATACCCATATTGTCAGGACCAACGATTTGGTTCGTAAGAATGAAAACTTCATATAAACGTTGTTTGAAATAAGAAGAGTCTACTGTATAGATATTGTATTAGTACATACATTTGCATTGCATAGAATTCAAACTCATTTGAAGTGCGTAGCATGTGAGGTTTTTTTATTTTTGAAGAAATATGTAAATGTTGAGCATCTATTTTGGTTCGACAAGTGTTTTATCCTAAACTATCAAACAATATTTTATTTCTTGCAACATACTCAGTACCTTTTTCTGCTATGTAATTGAAATTATTCTGTGATTCCGTAATCAGTTTGAAAAATGGTTTTGATTTTTTATTGAAAAATTTTGGAGATAGAGATAAATAAATATGTGCTCTGATATTACTTCTATAATTCCCATTTGTTTACATAACTGCAGTACACATTCTTGCCATATTAACACATACATATAAACAAATATCGTGTTTCTTAAATATGGCCAATAAATAAGGAGTTAAACCTGTGTTTTGCATGTATAATGGTTATCTTGTGGCCAAATGTAAATGTTTTAGAAAAGTAACGTAACGAATGGAAGACAAATATTTTTCCGGAATTCAAAATACTGTGGTGTGTAAAACGTACCATTAATATTACTGAATAAATAAATAAAAAGGCCATGTTCAAGAGAAGAAGACAAAACGTGGTGGGCATCCCGCATGGGTAAAAAAGCTAAGTGCGTTGACATCAGGAAAACACAGAAATGGAAAGTTTTGGAATTTCCAGTAGTGAGAGCTGAGAAAAGAAAGTACAGGGGGTGGGTCAGGATAGGGAGCAGGTAGGAATGCTGATAGGTGGACACGAAGGGATTTGGGGAAGGCGCTTCTGCGGAGAGAGGACAATGGTGTGACGCAGCTCGCTGTCCATAAAAATATACTGACAAGAGAGGGGGTGGGTGCTTGCGGGAAACTGCAGGCTAATGAATGCCGGGAGGAAATCCCACGTGGCAAAATGCCGCCCGGGGCCTAGAGCAGAGTATGTAAGGAATAAAATCGCACTAGTTTGAAGAAAGGGAAATACTGTTCTGAAAATGCGCAAGAAATACTTTTGACAGCCAAGTATTAACACATCAAAACTTTGGGCATGACTTTTCAAATAAAAAAGGCACGAAATTTGTTAAAAATACCATTCATCCTCTTAAAAATTTATATAAACGTCTAATGAGTCAGTTTAGAAAACATGAATGCATTTTGAGGTGGAAATTTCACATGATAAAAATGTTACAAAAGAGGAGTTTTATGTTTATCGATGTAAAATAAAAATGTACATAAATATGATATCCATAACTAATAATAACTATTTATTTAAATTTATCACGGGAAATGCTTATTTATTTCAATAACAAATTTTCAGATGCCAAAAAGCAATATTTTTGTGGAAGATGACGGAGAAACATAGCAGCGAAAAGCAATGCGGGTTGCATAACCACGGATTTTCAGCTGAGCAGGGCTGTCATTCATGAAGGACATTTTATTTAATTACAAAAAATGAGGTAAAAGAGGCTTACAGAGAAATTTTAAATATTGGTGGTAACTTACCATACAATAAAAGACAAGATAACGCAAAATATTGAATCCCGACACTGGGACCGATATCTTCATACAGACAGCCAAGTATTGAATGTGTTAACTGTTGGAGGACTTCCAAGGGAATGGGACACAGTTCGTACATGAACAACTTTTGTAATAGTGTTGAGCTGACCCAAACCCTTATTCACAATAAAGCTTACTGCATGGGGACTCTGCGGGCCGGCAGAAGGGAAAACCCGCAGGAAGTAACAGACCAAAAATTAAGGAAAGGAGAGGTAGTAGCCCGCTACACCAACGAAGGGATTTGTCTTTCTAAGTGGAAAGACAAGAGGGACATCAAAATGATTTCCTCCGGATTTGGTGGTGACTTCATGGAAGTCCTAGGCACGCGTGGTTTGAAGAAAAAGCCCGAGGTCATTGCCAAATATAATATTTTCAAGAGAGGGGTTGATCATTGTGACCAACTCTTGTCCTACTACCCTTGTGAGCACAAGTCCCTTAAGTGATTAAAAAAATTGGCCATACACATATTTCAAATCATAGTCATAAATAGTTATATTTTATTTAATAGACTTAGGCCAGTATTCATAGTCCACAATAATTACAGACTTGCTCCAATCTATGATTATATCTCTAATTAAATAGAGTTCCCTATTCACAGTCGTTCAAGAATCAATGATTCATTAATCATTGATTCTCGAATCAGAGATTCATCAATCTCTGACTAATATGCATTCACAGTCGTCAAGTAATCACTGACTAATATTCTAGTATACATAGTCAAGCAAACTGTAATTATTAATATTAATCAAAAAACCACTGAACAGTGGAAAAATGAAACACTATAGCAGAAGATACATGGTTATGACCTGCGTGTGGTATATAATACTGATGAGACTGGCCTTTTTTTTAAATTTGCAATCAAGTCACACACTTGCTTCTAGAGGGAATCCTTGTCATGGTGGAAGTCCAAACAGCATCTTACTGTTCTTCTGACGTGCAATGCTGATGGCATTGATAAGCTCCCACCACCGGTTATTGGGAAAAATAAAAATCCTCGTTGTTTCAAGAATGTCAGGACATTGTCCACAAAATAAGAAGCTAATACAAATTCATGGATAGCTGCTAAATTACTTGTGGACTATCTCATTCAATTATATTGAAAAATGGGTGGAAAGAACCGTAAAATTATGCCCTTCATTGATCAGTATGCAGCCCACCCAAAGAATGTATTTCTCAGAAACATTGAAGTTGTATTTCTTCCAGCTAACTGTACCAGCAAAATCCAACCTTTATATTTAGGCATTATCCTTGCATTTAAGTTTCATTACAGAAAAATTCTACAGTAGAAACTCGAAATTACAAAATTTTGATTTTACGAAGCAAAATCTTCAGTTCCAACGAAAAGGGTATCTAACTGCATGTAACAGTATGGGATATTACGAAATGACGAAGTTTCAAAATTACGAACCTCGGTTCTTGGTCCTGACGTGAAAAAGCTTTCTCGTTTTAACAAAAGATGACGGGCTACAGCAGTGTTTTTAGGCGCTCTTTGTCAGAGTTAAGACATTGATCATCGTTGCAGAATACATTATGAACTGAATGTGACTTATGTGAACGATAATACATTATTCAATGCTACAATATTAAGGATGACTTTTAATCAAAGTCAGAGTAAATCATATAATATGACACCAAAGGGACCAAAATGCGTTCGGCTTTGGTACCACGAGTCCAGAGTTACTGACGAGAAAAAAAACATAAATTAGTCGAGTACGAACATACTCGTCCGTGAGAAACTAATGGCTACTGCCAGCCGTTTACTCTCATGATCCCTGGCAGTTTTTCGAATCTGTTTTTCCCAAACATAAATCCATGATAAGTATTCGTATTGCAGAAATCGTTTGCTGCAAGCGTATGATCAAAAATCTTTGACAGGGTTCGGAGATAATGCCATGGTGATCGAGGGGAAAATTCTGTCGTGCATATCACCTAAGGAAGCTTTTTTTCTTTCACTATTTCGGACTGATCACACTCAACCTTGCTCCATGGCATAATTATTCCGGCTGGCAATAGTTATCATCGAAAGACTCAGGTTTAATTTATCGTCCTCATTGAGTGTTTTGGTGCAGTCATCAAGCAAGGCTCTTCATAAGCATTGCCCTTCCATTCATCAGTCACCAACAGCCAAGAAAACCAGAGAAAATAGGAGTTCACTTGGTTCATACGACCTCTTTGTTTGACGCACATTAATTCTAAAGGATGACTAGTTCTGAACGCAAAGGGTAATCAATGGCAAAAAATGCTCAAGCACCCATATGTATTTATATCGGGAAATGGTGTACCCTCCTCCCCTTTCCATACAACCCAGCGATCGAAAAAATATCCTAAAAGAGAGCTCAGCTGCATTCCAGCAGATTGATAAAGAATCTGATAAGTGTTTTGTAGCTTAATCCTAATTAGAGATAAAAATAAGAAGATGATAAGTGAAACCATTCTATGAGAAACCTAAAGTCACGCCGTCGGAGAGGGAGCAGAAAAGCAGAAAGCATGAGCATCACAGCCCAATTAATTGGAGGTGCTTTCATCTTTTCCATGGGTTATCGGACGATACCCCACGAAGGGCATCGGAGGTGGGGGTTAGTTGGTACCTAGCCAATACGGAAGCAAGATACCTATAGGCCAGGATCTTAGGATAGGGGCATTGCGGGAAGGAGTTTGGAGTGTTTTAACGGTCCTGGATATGGAATCAACAAAACTAAAGAGAAAGAGAAGGGGAATATATTTGGAGGAGAAGGTGAAAATGATTCAAGAAGTTGAATCAAATAAGTTCAGTAAAAGTCTGGGGTGTCATTGTCAATGCTTTCAACAATCATTGCCAACCGTGCTAAAATTCTAGAGGAAGTGGAGGAGGGGGTACCCCCAAAAAGGAAAAATTCACATGGCGCTAACTTCGCTGAAATTGAAAATTAAATTTACACCTTCTCCTGCAAGTGTCATTTTTTTATTCTGCAGTAACACATTATTCATTATTTACATGACACTTTATTTCTTCTGCACACGCCACTGCACGTGGTGATGCATTAGGGATACCTTACCTGGATGGGTGTTTAGTCCTCGGCCCTTCTTTGCCCAACAGGTGAAGGATCCGCACAGCCAAGCTGGTGTGCTCGCAGTCCTCGATGAATTCACACAGGTGAGCCAAGCCTTCATTGGAGAGAGGAAGAACAACCTAAGTCAGGAGATTCAACAATTGGTTCGGCCCAAACTCAGGAGTGAGGCTTGGTAGACACTTAAACTCCCAAGGAATCCACAATCCCTTCCCTGAACACTTTTGATCAGGCCTCCACATGATTTAATGAGAACAATTTGCATTTAACACAGGGGTACATGCAATTATGAAACATTTGAGACACACATCTCTCATATAAACACATCAAAGCATATGCATACATACACAACACATCGTGGGACTCATTTTCAAATCCTCTGTTTATACCCAAAGGCCTAAGTCATGAATCCCATCAGCAATTTCCTTCTCACAGTGATTAATATTAAATCTACACTAGGTGCAAGCATGGTACACACTGTAAAATTTTTAGATCAATTCCACAACCAAGATCCCAGGAGAAGTAGGACTCCATAATAGACTGCCCACTGAAATAATAAGCAGAGGAAGTTACGAAGACTTTAAACAGAACTACAGAGGTTCCCACTGAGAGAGTTCTTTCATCCTATTGATGATAAGTGCAACGTGTTCACAAAGGAATGAGAGATGTACAAATCTGTAAAAAATGAGTCAACTCTGCCTGACTTTATTAATTTGCACACCCTTTTTGGAATTTCGTGAGTTTTTTATGAAAGTATATACTGCTCCATCCTGAAAAGCCTCCAACACCGATAATATTAAACCAATCATCCAAACTAGGTCACATTGCTATGTTCATATCTTGATGGTCCAAACTTATTCATCTTCCGCCACCCATCGCGGCTTCGGCCGTCTGACTCTTACAAGTAAGTTGTAATAGAGTATGCAAGGTTACCAGCCTTTGCAGTACTTGCACCATGTGCAGCATTCCCTGCTAACACTCAAGGTGCTCGACCAGTCAGTTTTGGCACATTTTCGCCAGTATGCCACAAGAGAAACCAAAGCATAGCAATACCCTAGGCCCGCTTTCCCTATTCTGCTCCAGCTAGGATCCCTTCTAAAAGGACTACCTTGAGAGCCAGCATACTGTTGCCCATGCCTAGGAGGTATATGCGGTGTACTGACACACCGGGTCACAACTATACTGTGACCCCGTGATGTTAGGTTTACCTGAAAACTCACATTCGCTTGGGATCTTTTAAGGTAAGTTGGGACATCAAATTATTTTTCAGCACATATTCAATCATTTGTATTTACCCAAAAACATTGCACTAAGTTTTAAATTGGTAATATTGTGAGGTGCACGCCCAAAATGTATCTTAATAATCGAAATACGAGTTGTGTACGGTCTTCATTAGGCCCGCCATTTTTTTTGGACTATTACAAGTCTTCGGTTAGGTATATCTGAGTAACCCTACTGAAAATAGTCACGTGACTTGTAACTTGTAGCTTGGTCGAACTCTAAGTGACTCGATGAACACAATTTACGGTCTTCAGCTGCTTTGTTCATACAACGTAGGACTTGGCTCTAACTTCAAATTACTATGTGGAACTGGTAGTATGTGTGAACCGATCATTTCCTGATCACTTCATTTCTCGCAACTTTTCCATTAGAACTGCTCAGTTCATTTTGTCCCCTCTCCAGTCTCTAGCACATCCCAAAGGCGTGGTCCCAAAGGCGTGGGCACTTTGCAGGGCAGCAATCCCTTGTACATAGGCAACACACACATCGACGTATGTAATGATCATAGTCTAACTGGAAGGATAGAACTATTTCGACATTCCATTCACTTTGGCATGCCTTGCGAAAGTTGATATGATTACACTCACATTCAAGCACTAGTACATTTGAGGATAATGTGGGCACAATGGACTAAACAAATACTTGTTATGGACACATTATAAAGATTTTCAACTCCATGACCTCTGAATGACAACATTAAACCAACCAATATTTCACTAATTTGTTAGTTGGGAGTTAGCTCTTAGGGGATGATTGGCACATTGCATCACTCTAGGGGCAAATTATACAACCCAGAGTTGTGCTGTGAATATCTGGGAAATGCAGAACTCAAATTAAGGCACAATTTCCACACAGGACTGCAAACACATATCCCTACTGTTCCCTTAGAGAGGAATCTGGGATAATGAAGCCTAGTTTACGATTGGCATCAACATCAGCTTCATAGTCGAATTAAATACACAGGTTCTTGCGGATGCATTTATGATTGCATGACAGCATTAACCGCTAACTTCAAATGAAGAACATGCAAGCTCAACTTTCACGTTCACCATTGAGCAGCAGCAGCAGCAACACATGCACGGCTCCTCATTTGTCTGCCGCGTTCCACTCTGCCACACAATCACAGAGGTAATACCTCCATGCTCACAAAGATTCTCCAGGCAGTCCTTTCAATATCCCAGAAATAAGCTGAATATGTTATCATTAGGTTAGAACTCAGAAATTCTATCATATTAATTTGTAGAAACCATACTCAGGCCAAACTATAGTTGACTTGCCATGGGTCAGGCTGGCAGGGTTACAGGGTAGCATGAAGCTGTACATTGTCCTCCGAATCCTTGACCAAATCAAATTCCAAGACTTGATGTCAGATCAACCACATAATAATTGGGAGTACATTTTTGTAAATTGATAGTCTAAATTATTGTACACCAGATCTCCTCCCTCTCCCACGGTGTACCTGATCCTCAAATCCATCACCCATCGCCAAAAGACATCAAGACCGCTTCCCCCTCTCCCCCTACTCCCTTTCCTCCTTACCCTCAGCACATTCTCCCTCCCACTCCCCCCTACCACCCCCCTATTTCCATCCATTTGGATTGGGATTACCCTTAACTTGCAACACCTTTTGCTTAAGGATGAAACAAGTTCCCGCATCCATCGTTCCCCGAAGTATCGTTTTCCAGCTTCGATCGTTTCCAAATCACGGTCCCCACATCACAATGGAGAACTTGCAAGGTTTTTACAGCTGTTTTAACTCATGCACCATATAGATAACCAAAAATGTTTCCTACATATTCTTTCCTTTCATCTGAGCGACCCATATTTATTGAACTACAGTCAATAGAAAAGATTATGTTGTTTCAAACGCTGCTTTTTGCGCGCCATTTTGGAAGTGATACGCATGACGTCACACCTGCCGTCCACCGTACGAGACATACGAGATACCGGCGAATAGTTCGGCATCGTATCTGCAGTAATCTGCCGCAGTATCGTTTCCCGCATCGATTGTTTCCAAAGCACGGTCCCACGGTCCCCACATCGCAATTACCGCATTCATTGTTTGAAAAAGACGAAACCAAAAATTTACACCGAAGTATGATTTTGGGATTTTTGCGGCGCTCCGCAGTGGGAAAGGAGGGGGAGGGAGTTAGGTGACATGCCGCGCAGGACGGACGGGTAGCCCTTGCAGTCCGAATCCCTTCTTATCTTTATGGCCCAAACTCCTTCCTGGAGGACAATGGGCTTTCCTCCTTTCCTACCCAAACGAGTCCCTACCTCGCTCTTTAGAGGCCGCATTCCTTCACCATGAGCTTCTAACCTTTCTTCTTATTATCCTCTCACTGCTCAATATACTAGTAGAATACTAGTAACTCATGGGGTATTCTCCACCAAAATGGCCATCCAACCAAATAGACCAAAATCAAAATATTTGTCACCCATTTTTAATTCATCAATGTAGAATAAATTTTGGGATTGCAATATCCATAAGGATCCAAGAGTAACATATTCGGCCATCGAGGATACCCACATCTCTTCTCAGCACTGAGTCTCAGGACATAGTCACCATCACCACTGATTACTATATTCTTTCTAATTCTTCTTCTCAAATACTTGGCACTTTTGCCGTTCTCGTCAGTGCCCGCTTACTCTGGCACGAGGGGAGAAATTTGTGGTATGGGAGAGGTAGGGGAGTGGGGAGGATGCCAGCAAGGCCATGACCACACGTTGTCATACTTATGGTAACATGTGAGTCAGAACAAATCTTTCGCGCAAGCTTGAGCAAATACTTGGGACGTGTGGTGATGCAGCAAGCAGAGAGCAGATCCTAACACAACAAAAGCCAGAGTACGAGTGAGCTCAGGGGAGAAGGAATTTCCCCACTCACTTTCCCATTGGTTACCTCACGACCACATGACTGGCCACAGGCTCCTCCTTCCGGCCAGCCCCGCCATCCCACACACCCAAGTCATTCCAAAAGACGTAAAAGACATCTGACATTTATCACATGAGCAGAAGAGGAATGTAACTCTATGCTATTACTCCTTAGTGCAAATTGCCACATTTACACCACAGCCAAAAAAAACTTTGCTATTTACACCATGGCAGTCTCACACAGATGGTGTGAATTAACAGCCTATGTAGAGAGAGAAGATTGGCATTTTATTTCACTAAAGAGAGTGCATAAGTGAAAAATTTCAGAATAATAATGAAATGTGACTAAATAAGACACCAAAGTGGTGTGGAAGCATAATTAGCTTCTAATGCCATGGCCGTAAATCACAGGACATAATACTACGCCTCCCACCACCTTTGTAAAAATTCACGTGGACGTAATATTACATTGTTATTCCTCTAAGTGTTAAAAAGAGCCAGCTTCATGGGTCAATTCCTAAAGGGATTGGCATGATGGGTAAATATCAAATGAAATTGAATTTCACCTCCAAATTAGTCATTGTGCAATGTGTCAAATTAGACATTATATTAGTCACAAGTCAAAATTTGTAATTGACATTATGTCATTATAACTCCACAGCAAAGGATCTTGAGGTGCACTTAATTGTACTTGCTCAAAAGAGAACCCACCAGTTTCTTTGGCATCTGGATTGTCTTCAATAACTGTGATTATTGTGTCAGCAATGGATGCCTTGTAGTCCAATCCACCCTCGTCGCGCAGCATCCCAGACAAGAAGTTCATGAGAACACTGTGCTTACGAGGAAACTTGAGACACAATGCTCGGATAGCCTTTAAAAAAGACAAGCATGACTGATGATGACCACGCAACAGTGTATGTGAGACAGGTACAACTTCACTGAGATAGATTACAAATAAAAACTTAAATTACCACTGTAATTGATCATTACTTCTGCATCAAAACTGATTGACAACAGCATAATTTTGTGTTTTATATCAGCATGATATATTTTTAAAGATATGCCATGACTTGATTACAAGAGTAATAACTTCCATTACTAAACCACAAGCATTTGAGGAATACAAAATTCCTCCTCATCTCTTTACCACAAGGGATAAATAACTTTACATATTTGACAGATTAAGATAAATACTGCAGGAATAATTACTATATTATATTAGGAATTATGCTATTATATTATTATATTATATTAGGAATCAAGAAAAGTAATGTTTTGCAAATTGAAAATGATTGTTGTATAGTGTTATTTAACGTGTCAAAGTTTCATCACCCTCACTTATCAGGAATTCATAGTGCCTAAAGGGGCTATAATACTCTGAAATGAAATGTGAGTTTTCCAGATGGGAAAAGGACTGCAAATATAAAATTCAATAACAAAGGCCTTCAGGAACAAATTTTCATTGATTTTTATGTACAGTGGAACCTCTACATTATGAACTCCCACTAAACGAAAAGCTCTGATTAATGAACAAATGCTATTGGTCCTGCCAAATGCCCATTTAAAAGCATTAGGCGATAACTCTAATGAATGATCTACTTTACAAAAACTCCTGATTGCGAAATGCAAGATTGGCCCTGACTTGTAATTTTATCTCTTCATAACATTTTACTTTAAAAAAACTACAATATAGTGTAGTGCTTTCAGTGTAGAAAGTAAAGTGGGTCAATTAGAGTCTCCTTATGAGCAAGTCAATCAGAAAGCTCCTAGTTCATTTATCCAGCTCAGAGCATTTCCAGAAACTAGCCTCTGTGACTTGATAGTGGCATGATTAGTGATTTCATTGGTGTCCACGAATTTCACATTGATTCATTTTTGTGAAATTCTTCAATTCCAATCTTTGCGACTGAAACCTCCGTGTGGCTGTAAGCAGCAATTATTACTTCAGGTAATTTATCAGCTTCTTTGCAAAGTAAGCTTGTAATTTATTCCCCGCATTCTTGCAAATACGGTAATGTTGACTTATATATCGCCACCTCGATCATTTTTTTCAGCCTCCTTAAAATGTACGCAGTGCAGTGAAATTCCGTTGATTAGTTTTGCACATTGTACACATTCCTACATCCTCTTCATTATTGTTATAATGTCATTAATTTGCCAATTATGAAGTTTGCCAATCTTGAAATAATTTCCAGAAAAAATTGATTATGAAGGTGGGATGAAAGCATAAATTTACTGTTCTTATTGTTCAAAACTATATTTCAAGTGAAACTGTGCAGTCTCTTCAAAAAGTTAATCTCAATTTGATCCTTTCAGCCATGGAGTTAAGCGGAGGCGAATTTCCCTGGAAGAGAAAATCGATATCCTGGAAGCAGAGGGCGAGAGGATGAAGAAGGCAGAAGTTGCTCATAAATTTGGAATACCACTATCAACACTGTCCACCATTCTTTCCCAGTGGTTGGATATTATTAATGCGATATCGCAGGGGCAGGATTGGAAACGACAGTGCACTAATGTAAATGAGGACCTGGATCAGACCATCTTCAACTGGCCTTCCCGGTCATGGTCCCAGTTGATTTCTACTAAAGGACCGATCCTGCAAGAGCAAGCAAGGATGGAGGCCCTCAAGCTACACATGGACAACTTCATGGCATCAGATGGATGGTTCCATAAATTCAAGAAACATTAAAATGTGACATCATTAAATATCTGTGGAGAGGAGGCTGCTGTTAGCCCTGATGTGGTCGAGGGCTGGAGGGAGAGGCTGCCATTCTTGACAGATGAGAGGTACAGCCCTCTGTACATTAAAATATCTTGAATGCTGAGAATGCAGAATTTTTCTTACGATCTACTGCTTGACCATACACAGAATGTGAAAAGAGAGGCCTCTGGCAAGGGGGGGAAATGAGCATTTGAAGGTCCTCCTCTGCACCAACAGTGATGGCTCGGAGAAGTTGCCACCATTTGTGGTTGGCAAATATGCAAAGCCTCGCAGTTTTAAGAATGTAAAGATGATTCCAGCAGTGGTTGGAAGGAGTGGATGCCCGCATGGGGGGTAAGAATAGGAAATCACTCAATTCCTTGACCAGTGCACTGCTCATAATTTGGAGGGACTAATTTTAAGGAATGTGCAAGTTATTTTCTTCCTCCCTAACTGCACCAGCAGGTAACAACTGCTGGACCAAGGTATTATTTCTGCCATCAAGAGGATATTCCAGTGTATGCTGGTAGAGCATTAGGTATGCTGGGTGGATCATGGTGACGGTGTGAAACTCTTAAGGTAGAACATTCTACAGGCAATGCAGAGCCTGTGAGAGGCCTGGAAGAATGTGACACCAATAACTTTTGCATATTGTTTCACTAAAGCTGAGTTTTTGCCCAAAAACATGTGAAACAAGAACATGGACTCCATTGTCTGTGACTTCTGGAAGGGTTTGTCGGAGCAAATAAGAGTCGATGCATCCTTCAATGAGTATGAGACAGCAGACATTAATTTGGTGATATGTGCAGATGAGAACTTCCGAGGATGCGCCTGAAATGTGCGTCTGAAAGGTGGAAGTGGAGGAAGATGATGACCATGAGATGGAATGCTCAAACTCAGTGACAGTTAGTAAAGCATTAGAACCGTTAGAAAAATTCATTTTGTGTGCCAAAGGTAGCGAAAGTCAAATGAGCTCCTTCCAAAAAGTGGAATGTGCAATTGCAAAGGAAATAAGAAGAAGGCCAAAGCAAACTCCACTGTTATCATATTTTATAAGAAAACAAATTAAATATATATTCTCGTTGTAAAACATATCTTGGTTCAATAAATTTCACCCTGCTCTTGGCAAATAAGTTTTCTCTGAGTGATCTATGATATTTCACAGCAGAGAGGTAAGTAATAGGGCAGTCATTTATGACACACTTTTATTTTCAAGAGAATGGTTATTTGGATAGGGCAGTTATTTTTTTTTGGTCTGTACCAAGTTTTCAGTTATTTCATAATGCATGTCAGTATGTCAGTTCTGGTATTTTCTTTCAGATGATTTAATGGTTACATTTACAAAACCACAACTAAGTTTGGTAAGCTAAGTAAACCTAAACTAAGTTGTGGTTTTGTAAATGTAACCATTAAATCATCTGAAAGAAAAAATGGAATACCACAAAGTTAACAAAGAACTTGTGTTATTTATTAGTTTTGGTATTCTTAAAAATGTGACATTATTCAATTTCATGAAGGCAATTGCTCGTATTAGGAACTAACTTCCATTGCACGCGGCCACTTTTTAGCCTGGCTCACCACAGGCATCAATTTCAAATGTTAACCGCGAAGTGGTTTCTCTTAACGTATGCATAAGTAAATCCACAATTTCCATGTTTTTAGGCTATCTGTGTTCTTCGATCATTCATGCTTTATCCACAGATTATCAAGAGCTTACCGGAGATTCAAACAATTGCAAAGTATGGAAAGAAAAGAAGAAGATGGAAGACGTAAGGGTGAGATGAATAAAATGACAGGTGATCAGAAATAGTGATAGGGGTTTATCGAGGCGCCATTGCCACAATGGCACACAAGGGAAAGAAGAAGAAGACTGGGAACAAAAAACATAATTCTTGTATATTTAAAATACGTAATCTACTAGACTAGATAGGTAACACCAAGACAATAAGATAAGGTTTTAATTTCCTGAGTATATTTTAGGGTAGAGCTACAACAGCATCATCCTTACCTGGACAACAACAATCTTGAATTCATCACTAATTTCACTGACAAAGCTTGATATTTGCTTCATGAGACGATCCACTGAAGATTCAGCACCAGTTTTCAAAAGAGTAGTTATAGCAAGGGTAGCAATCGAGCGATTGGAATCAGTGATCAGGTTTTCAAGGTCTAAGTTACAAGCTGTCACAGCTGCTGGGTGAGTCATAGCAACCTGTAAGGGAGGAATTGGACCAAAAGTAAAGACAAAAAGTATACTTACACCATTATTTATTACTGAACAACTAGTCTTATGCAGTGGCATTATCATTAGGAAGAAAGCCTTATTGCCGAGGTTGGTTGTACACATGTGATTAAGTGTGATGAAATTTAAGGCACTTAGGTGATCTTTTCCGTATGCCATCCAACAATTATCACCATTAAAAGGAATAAGGATTGAGGTCAGCTATGTTTTTCAAAACAAAGGAACTGATGTTTCCTAAGAGTAATGCCTTGTTACGCTGATTACACATGCCCATGGGTCTGCAATGAAGAGAGCAAGGAGAAGTTTCAAGTCACACTTCTCATTGATTGGAATATTTAGCCACAATAACAATTCTGTGTCACTAGCATTCAATCTAATACTCAACTTCTTCCAACATCAATAACCGAGACCATTTCTAACCTAACGTCTGAAACTTAAAACCAAACTATATGCAAGCAATATTTTAAACATTACATTACTGTTACTTTTATAAAATTATTACAAGTAGAAAGAATATTTAAAATTACTTCCCCTGAAATCGCAAGAAGTTCCACCTTATGTTTTCTCAGAGCAGAGGTGGCTCCTTGTGGCTCTCATTAATGTTGAGAATTGGCTTTGGCATCATTTCACTAATAAATATAAGATATGACATTTCCTTCCACTGAATGCTGGAATATTTTCAGACTATCAGGAAATTATGAGGTTATATTTTAGGATATAAAATTAAACATTTAAAATATTACAAAAAGCCTTCATCTATACAGCTTTCCAGTTAAAAATGCATATATGATTTTTCCTCTAATTCTCACACAATGCATAAAATAAATACGATGGTATATTCATACTTGTGCATATGCCAACTTTTGTGTAAAGCAGACCCATGATTTTTCAGCCAAAAATTCTTCTTCTTATCTTCCATGACTTTCTCCATTCCTTTTTGGGATCTTGTTCACTCAGGACTGGTCTTTTAGAGACCTGGTCCTTTACACTTGTTCACCATTCTTTTTATCGGTTATCAGTTTTTTTGTACAAAATACATAACATACATGAATGGCGTAGAATCCACAAGAGAATCTTTTCACTGACTAAACTAAATATAGGTACATATATTAAGCCTGACACGAAGCATATGATCTTCTTCTATCAAAAATATATTCCTCTAATTTCTATATCCAGTGCAAATGATCGTGCAAGTCACACCCTACCTTAGTGTATGCATAAATTAATATTACTGGTATCGCAATACATCGCTCATGCCAGATTTACAAGTTCTCTAGTTAAGAAATGACACAGAAAAATGCACTATGAAGCTTCCTAGGCATAGTCCAAACTGAGCGAAAATTTTGCAAAGATGCTTGTTTGCCTAATCTTTTACTCATTGAAAAAAAAACAGTTAGTTGTCCAGATGTAGATTTATGCGGCATGGATGGAGGGAGGTTGATTCTTCCAATTTCCAGGATTTCCGCCGCAAAAAGATGGAACGACATGGTGGAAATTCCAAAAATCGGAAGCATCAACCTCAGACAAGTTAGCTGTACTCAACTTTATGCACACTGTTGACATGAGTACAAATTAAAATCAACTTTCATAAATTATAATTTCATAAATCACGCGAGTACATAGCGAGAGTACATCGTAAATTAAAGGAAACAAAAAAATAGCATCATCGCGATTCTCTTGAAAGATACTCGTTCGTACAAATTTCGATATTACGAAGAGCCGATTTTTCCTGTCCCATCGACTTTGTAATTTTGAGTTTCTACTCTATAATAATGAGAGAACTTGTTTTTGTTTTTCTTTCAACCAATTCTGGAAGTCTTTGTCACAATTGATGATCTCAAGAGTCTTAATAAAATATTAAGCAATGGTTTGCATGCTGTCTTTCTCTGAGAAGTAACATACTCTTCCTGAGCATTTTCTAGTTGGAGCTTCCACGTTGCATATGCTATTATTTGCACGAATATAGCAAAAATCTTCCTTCCCTAGACAGAATTCAAAGTGCCTCCAAAATTTTAAAATACAAGAACTGCTATTGACTGCAGATAAATTAGGATTCAGATGCCTAAAAATATTCAAGAACAAGGGAAAAATTTTGCCCAATACAAGCACTCCACCACTGTAATTCCTCGAGGACATACCTGAGACTAGGGCCATCTAGTATGTACCTATGTAAGTGAGGTATTGGATGGAGGGCCCCATTTCCAGCTCAGATTTCTTTTAAAAACGTGGAATACTAAATATTCTGAATTATGATACCTGGTGATGAAATCATGGTTTTTCAGAAATGTCATTTTCAGTATGTTTAAGATCTGTACAAAATGAAGTCATCATTCTCCCTTTCATAAATGGCAGGCATTGTTAGACAGCCGAAGGAGAAATATTGACTAAGACTTGAGAGGTCAGTGATACACATCAAAAGATTCATTGGGAAAATAAACAGCTACAAGATTCACAAGACCCTTCAATATGTTTTTCCAAGTACTCTTTTTGCAAGTGATTTCTGACTAAGCATATGAGATATCTTGTTAAGTGAATTTTTTTTCATCCCTCAATGTCTCTGATCAGTGAGTGACACAGCGTAGTTCACTCTTCTTAGGAAGAGCTGAATAGTATCTGATATTGAACTCATCAAATATTTATTCATTACCATTAGGCTTTGGCAAATGTTACATTTTTTAAAAGCCAAATCTTCAGGTCATTTTGACTCTTGAATTCAATGGTAAGTGCACTTTACAGAGGTTACTTACCTTAAACTTAGTGTCCATGATGAAAAGATACAACTTGGTCAATTCCACACTAATTTGTTAAAACCGACCTGGGTTTCAGCAACTGAGTGCCATTTTCAAGGTTCTTGAAAAAATTAGTGTGGAATTAACCAAGCTGTATCTTTTCCCCATGAATATCCAAAACTTCCACCAAGTAACGCCTGAAACAGTTTCATTTGTTTAACTTAATGAAAGAAATTACAAAAATTTCATGACTTTCCTCTGATCACAACACTGGAAATAGTTAGTTGGTCCCGATAGTACTCATTTTTCCCTTGGATTTGTGTTTGTGATATCATTCGAAAAATTTTCCACAGCATATGAGTTTTCCAAGGAATAAGATTCCCCAATACCTTGTTCAAAGTCCTCACGGCAGCAAAGCGCAGCGTCGCCTTTGGATTGCTGCAGAACAGCTGTAGAACACTTATGGCTGGGGCGAGTTCCCTGTTGGCTGCATTGGAAGTGGACGAACCCGTCTTTCCTGAAGAGATCTTCTTGCCACTGCCTCCCCGGCGACCTCGACGCCTCACATTCACAATCGCATGCGCTGCTTCATAGATGACCATCTCCGATTTGTGTCTGAGGCAAGCCTCAAGGAAGTCAAAGAGGGGGGAGGGTGGCAATGGCTCATCGCCACCTTCTTCGTCCCCGTCATCCCCATTGTCAACGCTGCCCACGCTTCCATAGCTCTCCTCCTCTATCTGCTTGCACACTATGCGGATCTGAAACAAAAATGTTTTGGGCAATACAATCAGAATTATTTCCTCATGTAAAAGGTACAGTAAACTTATGCACAGCATTTGAATCTAGGGATTTTCTGGAAGAGATGAAGTCAGGACTTCTACCAGGGAATTAGGCAAGGTCCAAACTTCTACATTTTTGATTAATTAAACTTAACAGGTCTTGAATCTGAAAGTTTTCTTATTGGTGTACACAAAATTCGGAGTCAGTCGACCCCCTGCAACCAAAGCCACATAACCACACAAGCCGAATATCAACAAGAAACAATAGATGAACACAAACAGCCATGTCCAGAGGGATGAAAAATCCACCCCAATTTCCTTTATATATATATATATCCACCCAATATAATTCCCTCAACCCTTGAGTTTCTGCAGCAGCTGGTCGAGTGCTACGGCTTTGGAAGTGAAAACAGTAATTTGCCGATCAGTAAAGGATGCAGCTGATACAAGGAATGCAAAAAATCAGTGCACTGAGAGGAAACCAAGAGGATACTCTCCAGTTCCTGCTATAGGGGACAATGAAACAAGTATGGAAATGAATGAGAAACCAAATGAAGACAGTGAAGGATTCAGTACAGTGACAAAATACTTCAAGCAAAGAAAGCCACCTATTATAGGTTCCTCGGAAGTGGAAAGTTCTCTAACGGGGAAATCTCGACAATCACATGTGCATATCTGGAACTTTCCATCTGAAACCATCACGGAAGGCATCAGGACCGACATGAAAGAAAAATTACCAGTGGTGACTGATGACACATGTGATATAGAGCAGTTAAAGATAACTCGTGGCAAGTATGCATCATTTAGAGTTTCAGTTTGTGAAAACATGGGGGGAAACACTTCTTGACTGGAACAATTGGCCAAAAAATGTATATATCAATAAAAACTCTTTTCGGGTACGCCACCTAAGCAAACCAACAGGATAGTAAAGTATTTCTGTCTTACAAATCAATGTCCAGTGCCTACAAAATAAAATGTTGGAGCTGGAAGTGTTGGCTATGGAACAAAATGTTGATATTATCTGCCTTAAAGAACACTGGATGAATTACAATGAAATAAAATCTATATGCATATCGGGTTATATTACTGTGGATCCCTATTGTAGATACAAATATGAAAATGGTGGCATGTTAATATTAATCTCTGACAGGCTCTGTTTACAGCCAATAAATTTTACGTTCAGTTTTCTCAATGAAGAAAAAATGTTTGAATCATGTGTCGCAAAAGGGAATTTCAATGGTGAGCTGATTCTTGCTGTGTCTGTATTCAGAACACCTGTTAGTGATTTTAATGTTTTTTTGATCAAATTAACAAGGCCATAAGCTTGATAATACTGCTACTAATATTGATTTACAGTGTGTGAAAACAAGTGTAATGTCCTCACATATTTCTGATTACTTTCTTGTAATATCCTCTATCGCAGTAAATCCAACAACTACATTAGAAAAGCCTTTAAAAAGAAATTTTGTTGATGAAAATATACAGTATTTTGGAATTATGCTCCAAAAACAAAACTGGTACGATGTTTTCAAAGCCACAAATGTTACTAATAGTTTCCATTCTTTCTACAGCATACATAAGCATTGTTTTGATTTGTGCTTCCCACTTCAAAAACAAAATTTAAGTTCATAAAACAGAGTAAAAAAATGGATTACAAATGAAATTTTCCACCTTTCAGTCCTCCGCAGAGATTTTTCAGCCTCCATTACACTAAACAGTAAGATAAATATGGGGAGAAAACTGGAATACAAGGAGGCAAAAAAGTACTATAAACAGTTGGTCACTACAGCAAAAATAACCTACAATGATGGTAAAATACAAGCAGCAAGAAATAAAACTAAAGCTGCATGGGCGATAATTAATCATGCTAAAAACAGAACCTCTTCCACTGTTCTTACTATTATAAATGGTATCGAATCTCACTCTTCAGAGAGTTCAATTTCACAAGCAAATGATTTTTATAACAATTTTTCTATGACACACCTGATACAACTTCCACTTGCCCTAAAATACCTCATTACAATATTTCTGGGTCATTTGTGAATCCTTGTTCCGAATCCGATCTAAAGGCCTGGTTACACGATACACTAACCCGTACGTGTTCATGTACAAGTTCATGCACGAATGCATGAACCGAATAGAACAGGTTCTATTTTCCTGTTCATGCGTTCATGCATTCGTACAAGTTGGTGTGGTTACGCGATGAATTTTCGCCTTCATTCACGCGTTCATGCATTCGTACATTAACTCGTATGGGTTCATGTATCATGTAACCAGGGCTTAAAAGACATCATCTATACATTAAGCGGCAAAACAAGTGCTGGTGCAGATGATATACCAGGAAAAATCATCTTCCATAATTTTAAACACATAAAATCTCCTTAGTTATACATCATAGATTTGTTTAAACAAGGTTTCTTCTCTTCTCTCTTGACAGCGTCCAAAATTTTCCCAATTTAGAAAAATAATGGTAGTAGTATCAATGACTACTGCCATTTTAAGCCCATTTCCATTCAAACCTATTTCTCATAAATCTTTGAAAAAGTCATGTACCTTAAACTGGTATCTTATCTAGAAAAGTATAACCGGTTCTCTGCTTCTCAACACGGTTTCAGAAAAGGGAATTATAACCTATCTGGAGTTTATGAAACATTAGACATAATACTTAACTCTTTAGACAATAAAAAGGAAATCCTAGGGTTAATTTTTGATTTGTCAAAAGTAGCAGTGGGTCATCAAATCTGCATATCATATCCCCCTCTGAATCCATCAAATCTCCAAGATTCAAGGATTCAAATGTTGATTTGATGAGATTCGAAAAAGCAGACAGAGTTCTAAATAGCACCACTAACTTTGTTGCAGTAGTAATTTGAATGACACATAAATTCATACAATCAATCTTTTATTCCTAAATTACATGCAAGGGTGGAATGCAATCTGAAATAGTTTACTCTAATAATACAACTACATACTTACTTTTGATAAACTAAGTGAGGAAGTGGAAGCATTTGTAAATTTGTAGTAACTAGTTAGCCTTTAATAAATGCTTATCTAGAAAAAATACAAGCATAGCACAATGATTTAGTTTGTACATCGTTGACAACATATTGCACTGAAGGGTGGCCTGATAAGAGTACACTAACTCCAACCTTGCATCCTTATTATCAATTTAAACATGAATTTTCATTAGGGGAGAATCTGCTGCCAAAGGGCACTCGGATAGTAATCCCACCCCAATTACACGATTAAGTCCTCGCATTTATTCATTCAGGGCATCAAGGAATTGTAAAATGTCACCGATGAGCCCAGATATCAGGTTGGTGGATTGGATTAAGTAAGCAAATAGAACAATTAGTTCAGATCTGCCCAATTTGTATTGAAGAAAGAACTAGTGTAAGGGAAACTTTTGTTAAAGATGCATTTCCAAAATATCCTTGGCAATAAATTAGAGCTGTTTTTTTTTTAATTTAAAAACCAATGGTATTTAATTGTTACAGATCACTATTCTAGAGTTTTTTTTTAATAACTCCTCTTTCTCAAATGAAGGAGGAGTTGGTAATCTCTCAGCTAAAACATATATTTGCATGTTACGGAATTTGGGAAGTTATGCGGTCGGACAATGGGCCTCAATTTAGATATAACTTTCATAAATTTGCTAAAGAATATAATTTCAGTCATTTAACAAGTTCACGATACTCTAGCCAATCTAACGGTGCAGTAGAATCAGCTGTAAAGGTGGATAAGTCATTGAATAATAAAGACTGTAGATTCTAGTGAAGCCCTTTGGGCCTATCGCATTGCTCCTTCCGAAAATGGATTTTCACCCTGCCAGTTGCTATTCCACATAAAGTTAAAATCTAAGTCACCATAGCCATCTAGTATCCTCAGTAAAAATGCAAAACCAAACTTACAAAATGTGGAAAGAAAAAATTAATGTAAACAATCTGTGTATTATGTATAACCAAAGCCAAAAGGTCTGTTGATCTCCCAGAGTTGAAGAAGGGAGATAAGAGTTTGGCTGGAGGATAAAAACATTTATGGTAAAATTAGAAAACAACTGAAAGCATATCCAAGATCATATCTTGTGAAAATTTCCATTGGTGTTGTAAGAAGAAATAGAGGGCATTTAATTCCTTCCCCTTATTTGAGAAATGAAAGTGCAAGTGTGGTGGGGAATGGGAAAGTGTGTGGTGATTGGCCCCTCCATGAAGTGATAATTGCGATCGGACATAAGGATCGTCGAGGTGGAGAGAAGAGTGAGCGGCCAACTGGTGGAAAAGGAAGTATTTTTGGCATCGGTGGGTGCATGTTTCGTGAGCCATCGGGAAGGGCATTTTGCGTGCGATTGTCCAGACCAAAGAAGGGGTCGCTGTTACAATTGCAGGCGCCAAGGGCACCTGGCGAGGAATTGCCGCACTCCGGCGAGGCACCAAAACAAAACCGACACCCGAAGGGGTGCTTTGAACGGAATCCGGGCTGGGCCCGTCGCCACCCCCGGCCCTCAGTAAGTGTTGTCTTGCCACAAATCGACCAACACCGCGAAATGGACGATTTAACGGTGTTAGTGGAAAGTGGGGGGCGATTATGGCGAATGTTGATAGACACGGGTGCTCAGGTGTCCCTATTGACCAAACAGTGTTGCTACAGTTTAACTCCCACTGCGTCGCCCTTAAGAATAAAGGGGATTACAGGGCGGCGGATATACAATCACGGTGAAGTGTTGGCACCCGTGAAGGCGGGGGGCATGCAATTGGTGTGGCGGGCTCAAGTAGTGGACTATGTGGGAGATTATGCAGGATTGTTGGGAGTGGATTTCATATGCGATAATGGTGCCATAATTGATCTGAATAAAGGGGAATTGTTGCTGAAAGGGGTGTAATCCAACTAGGGAGAAACAGCGGTGAGAATTTAGAGGAGACTGCGCCGGGAGTGGAACAATCACAGCGTCAGCTGCAACATGTTTTTCTCTGCGATGCGGATGCTGAGAGGGGACCGTAGGAGAGGTTATGGCAGCAGGCGGACAAAGTGGGAAGCTGCGAGGATGTGCCACTCAACCAGGAGCCTCGTGGGAAGGAAGAGTGTGTTCGCGAAGCGTTATCTCCGCAGCGAGTGGAGTGAGGCGAACACGAGAAAGCAGCAGCTAGCCGCCGCCCGTGCATTGATTTACCCATCCGCCATATTACCGTGGAAGTTATCCCTGTTCAGAGCATGGCACTGATTCCTCTTGCTCTACCCACGGACAATTGGGAGGAAGGACAAACCTGCCTCGTGGAGTCTCGTTTGGAAGAGGAGGACAGCTGGGTGGCGAGAAGAATTAACATGGTGGGGAGGGATGGGAGTGTGATGGCATTCATAAGTAACCTGTGGCCGACTGAAGTGACTCTGACCCGGGGAACAGAGATCATAAACGTGAGTGACATATACTAAGTCCCCAGTGAGGATGACGGGATAGACAGGGGTCGCAGTAACGGGCAGAAGTGGGTGCGATGCACCACCTCTGAGGAGGCCGTTAGCCATTATTCGCTGGGGGAGAAGCTGGGGCATTTAGGAGTGGAAGAGAGGCAGGTGTTGATGTCAGTGCTTGGAGAATTTTCAACTCTGTTTTCCGCTGTAGACAATCCCCCAGCCACCCACCTCGCGGAGCACCATATCCCTACCTGGAATGCACTGCCAATATACCACAAACCATATCGCACCCCATTCCATCAGAGGGGTTTGATCGAACAATTTGTAGAAAAACAGTTGAAGGCCGGGATAATTGTACCAAGCAGTAGCCCATGGTGTTCGCCGGTGGTGATTGTACCAAAGAAGTCTCTCCATGGTACACCACAGTATCGGTTTTGCATTGACTTTCGGGCCCTAAACGCGGTAACGAAGCCAGATGTTTATCCGATACCAAATATAACGGAAAGACTAGATAACCTAGGTGGGTGCCGGTACTTCACGACATTAGATATGACGAGAGGCTATCATCAGATCCCAATGGCCCCAGACTCTCGAGAAAAAATGGGATTTGTGGTGAACAGTGGACATAACGAATACGTCTGGATGCCTTTTGGGTTGCGTAATGCTCCCGCCACATTCCAAAGAATCATGGATGGAGTTTTGCGAGGTCTCACGCCAACTGAATGCTCAGTATATTTAGATGACATAATTGTGCTCAGTGTATTTAGATGACGTAATTGTGCTCAGTGGGAAGATTGAGGAACATGCGTTACATCTAAGTCGTGTCTTTAGCAAGTTGAAGGAAGTGGGACTGTCTCTTAAATTGGAAAAATGCTACTTTGCCCTTCCAAAGGTAACATATTTGGGGTATATCATAAGTTCCGCGGCTCCCGCAGAACTTATGATATGCCCCAAATACGCTCTTGGAGGTTGGTGGGAATTACATTTTTCCTTGGTCTTCCTCCGGGCCGGTCATGTCCTCTTACTAAATATGAGGTAGGAAGAGGACCTAAGTAGGGTTTTACTCGATTCTTATGTACAACGATGTTCCTAAAGGGAAGTTCTAACTCTATGTTGCATTTGGAAAACACTTTTGACACGCGATACTGCCCCTTCCACGGGCGGTGAAACTTCTTAACTTGCCCTACCTTCAAACACGGATCGCTCAGATACACGTGGTCTCCCACCTTATAGGTGCGCTGGATTCCCTTATCCTATTATTTCGCCCACATATTTTCCAAAAATTTCGCAACCGCACTTGTAATTTCGTCACTGCCGGATGGTCTGTCTGACCTACAATGATATCAAATGGTGACACCATCTGAAAACCAAATACTATCTCATGAGGTGAATGCTCAGTACTATGGCATGGATTGGTTTTATATGCGGTCACTGCATAATCGAGCCACTCATCCCAATCATTATTTTTGCAGTTCACATAGTGACTCAAAATTTGAATGATGGTGCGATGTACCCGCTCGACCCTTCCGTTCGTCTCCGGGTGATACAGTGACGTCCTCAAGCGTGTCTCCTGGAGCAACCGACAAATTTTGCGAAACAATGCCGATTCCAAGTTTGTCCCTTGATCAGTCAAAACGGTTTGAGGTACACCAAATTTTAAAATCCACTTTTTCATCAGAGCCACTGAAACAGTTTCTGCAGTTTGATCCGGCAACGCTATCATGGCTACATAGCACGAGAAATGATCAACACTAGTCAGTATGTACTTGTTTCCTTTCTCCGTTCGCAGTAGGGGTCCCGCTATATCTATCCCCAAAAATTCTAAGGGCCATGTAGCAGAGGGAACTTTTTGCAATGGTGCCTTTGTTTTCCCATAAGGGCTCCTCTGGTTACATGCTACACAATGCTTAGCGTACTCCTTTCCGGCCTTTTCTATCCCAAGCCACCAGTAATTAGAAACAAGCCATGTCACAGTCGACTCCCATCCTAAATGCCCCGCTAAAATGTGGTTGTGGCATTGTGTCAGCACTTCCTTGCAGCATTCCGCTGGCACAACTATCCAGTTCCCACACTTCGTTTTCCGGAATAAAACACCATTTAATTTTTCAAAATGTTTTTTATGATTCAAATTTCTGCACTCGCTGTCTCTCTCTTGTGTTTCCGCAAAATCTATCACCCCCTCTGCAACTAGTCCATTTATCTTCCGACTCAAGGTGTCGGCGTTTGAATGGACCCTTCCCAGTCTATGTATCACCTCATAATCATACTCGCTCAGCTTTAGTGTCCAACGCATGAGGCGGCTACTCGGGTCCTTTAACCCTTTCGCTGCTATGAACGTATCTGCTACGTTCACCCGGTAGACTGCGGCAAACGTAGCTGCTACGTTTGCCGTGGTCATCCCTCTCCACGTTTCCAGACTTTCTCTTTTTCCTGGGATTGCATTCTCCTTAGGCTAATGGTATTTCGAGCCCGTTCCAAGAATTGCATTATCCTCAGGCTAAGGGTATTTCAAGCCCTTTCCAAGGATTTTAGTTGCTAATGATAAACAGGTGTTCGTAACTGGATTTTCCGAGCGATAACTCGGCCTGAGAATTTTAGGTTCTCCGTTATGTGATCAGTCAGTAAAGGGTCATAATGGCGAGTGGAAGTATGTCTCGTGACAGCAAGAGGAGAAGGCTTTTTCAAGAAGAAGACGTTCTCGATATGTTATTTGCATCAGATAGTGAAAATGAAAATTTTGCTGATAAATTTACTAGTTCATCTGAAGAAAGTGATGACACGGAAAGTGATTCGGATAGTGGCCTTATCCCAACTCCTGTGGAAGTTGGCTCAACAACATCGAACCTTTGGTGCAGCACCCGTGGTTTCACCCCGCAGATTTTTGAGTTTGATGACTCCACAGCTGGCATTCAGAAAAATAGCGGGATTGATAAGAACAGTAGTGAGTGTGATTTTTTTGAACTTTTTTTTGATACATGTTTGATGGCTCATATTGTCAAAGAGACAAACAGGTATAGCAGTGTTATCATGAATGATTCAGTGCTATCGCCAAAATCTCGACTTCATGCTTGGGAGAATGTAAATATTGAGGAATTGTATGTTTTTTTGTCAATGTGTTTGCTTATGCCACACATAAGAAAACATTCTATTCAGGACTATTGGGCCAAAGATCCTCTAATTAGAACATCTATTTTTGGAAAATATATGTCGCGTGATCGTTTTCTCTTGATTTTACCTGCATTTTGAAGATAACAGTATGCCTGATGTGAATGATCCACTGTGGAAAATCAACTATGTTTTATCCTATGTAAACACTAAATTTAGTCATGTTTTTAGGCCATTTCGCAAGTTGGTTATTGACGAATCTCTGGTGCTATTCAAAGGGCGATTAGGGTTCAAACAGTACATTCCTTCAAAAAGACATTGATTCGGAATAAAAATATTTGTTCTGTGTGACTGTAAGACAGGAATTGTTTTAGATATGATTGTTTACACCGGAATGAAAACTAGGATAAAACGAGACAGTGAATTGGGAGTGTCTGGTGAGGTCGTCAAAACTTTGATGGAAAAATATTTCACAAAAGGACATGTTTTGTACACGGACAATTATTATACCAGTCCAAAACTGGAGAAGGCCATCATGGCGGACAGCCACAGTCCATTGGCTTGTGGCTCTTGCAAATTACCGGTTGAATTTTTGGATAAAGTCATTCCCTGTGTTCTGTGTGATAATATTTTTCACCATAAATGCACCGGCCTAAACGATATTTGTTTGAAGGTGCTTAACGATCATCATTTCATGAAATGGAAGTGTTTTTTGTGTCGCCTACGAAAGTGCCCGATCGACAAGATGGCGGCCGATATTGAGACGCTTAAAGATGAATTTGAAGCTCTCAAAAACGAGATTGCCCAGGGAAAAACCTCAATAATCAAGAAGAATGTGACATTTTCTGATATAGTGAAGGCTGATAAAGAAGTCCTGGCGAGTGATTGCGCCTTGTCCGATAAGCCAATACAACCAGTCGGCGGTCTTGTTACCCGGTGCTCAACACCCAAACAGGGTTTTAAACACCCAAAAACCACAACAGGTGTTTCCCCGAACTCTTCAGCTACGAAAATTGATGATGTAAGAATCCTCAAGCCTGAATTCAGAAATTCAGGAGTGTCCCACTCTTCATCACCCGATCCTGAAGTTCCGGTAAACGCTGACGCCGAGGAAGTGAAACCTGCTTCCGCTGACGACGATAATAGAGACTACACAACTGTACGTCGCCGAAGTAAATCAAAGAAAAAAACTTTTTTTGTGTGTGGGAATAACGTGGATGACAAGGAAAATTCCTTTGGTGTGCCACGAAGAGCGTGGTTCTATCTCAGCCGAATTAAGGTGGGAACGACGAGTTTACAGATTGTGAAGTATTTGGAGTCCAAGTTCACCGAGCATGAATTTTCTTGTGATGAGATATCCACTAATGAAATAGGTTGTTCTTTCAAACTTGGAACTGATTATTCTCTGATCAATGCTATATATCAAAAATCTACTTGGCCGAATGGTGTTAAAGTTAGTAAATTTAAGTTCAAACGAAATACATCAATTGATTCAAGTGAAACGACTAATCCACCCATTGCTGATATTGAACTAACAAGTGCTTCCGAAAAACCAATTGTAAATAACAAATTTCCATTAACCCCAAGCAATGAGAGAGTTTTGCGATCCAACTCTGGTAACCTAAACCAAAAAACTGATACAAACTGCTCTTGACTAGGAAACCATAATTCCCCCAATGACTGTTGTCTTGAGGTAGGATCCAAAGTGAAAAGTGCTGGTATAAATTTCCTTTTTGTTAATATACAGAGTCTAAGAAATAAAAACCTTGAGCTCGAGCTACTACTGAATGAAATAGGTACTAATGTTCTAGTTCTCGCCGAGCATTGGCTATGTAAAAGTGAAATATCCATTTGTGCCATTGAAGGTTTCCGTCTAGTTTCATCTTATTGTCGACAACAATTCAGAGGTGGTGGTGTTGCTCTGTACTGTCGTCCTAAGGTAAATATCATTGATTTAAATATTGATCACTCAATAGAGAAAGTGTGTGAATGCCTAGCTGGTCTATTGAAAGTTAATCACCAAATTTTTGCTGTTCTATCTATATATAGGGTGCCTTGTGGTAATTTTGACGATTTCCTACATGTTATGAATGATATTCTCGTGTTTGTACTAGCCAAAAAAGTAGATGGCTTAATAATATTTGGGGATTTTAACATCAATTTCTTAAAAGACTCCAGTATGAAATATGATTTCCTAAATCTACTCAACTCCTTTGGTCTACATGTTGCCAACACTGATCCCACAAGAATTACCCCACAATGTCAGTCCTTTCTGGATTATTTCATTACTGACATCCCAACATCCAAGCTGGTATGTGAGACTCTAAATACTGGCCTCGCAGATCACTTAGGTCTTAATGTATATATTGATTTTGGTAAAGTCACATGTAAACCCTCCCCAACATATTTAACTAAAAGACATTTTCACGTTGACTCACGGATTGAATTCTCAACCTACCTGGCACAGGAATCCTGGGATGATGTCTATGCTGCTCCTGATGGTGATAGTAAATTCAATGCCTTCTATAATGTTTTTATTATGCACTTCAATCATGCATTTCCACCCAGGAAGTTAAAGCAAAGGGAAACAGGTTGTACACTAAAAATCTACTCCCCAGAGCTCATAGCTATGTCCAATCATGTCCGTACGTTGCAATCTCAAAGGAAATTGAATGATCCAGCCTTACACCAAACATATCTAAAAGCAAAAAAGGAGTTCAAAGCCCTACTCCTTGCTACCAGAAAATCTCTCATTGATAATTACATAAAGAACTCTACTAATGTAATAAAATCAACGTGGAATGTCATTGGTAATCTGACAAGAGCTTCCTCTCAGGAAACTCACCCAACCTCTATGAAGTTCAATGGACTCAATGTTACTGAGCCTAAGAAAATTGCTAACATGTTTAATTCTTATTTTTGCAATACTGCTTCTCAGTTTATGGCTAATACACCCTTACCCAGCTCCAGCCAAAGTCATTCACCTTATGCAATGTTTCTCTTTCCAACCGATTCCTCCGAGATTATAAAGATAATAAATTCTTTCGACAATAAATTCTCTGCTGGGCTTGATGAAATCCCTATGCCTGTATTAAAAACGGCCTCTAATTTTATTGCTACACCCCTGGCTGATATAGTCAACTCATCTTTTTCTTCAGGTCAATTCCCTTCAGCTCTAAAGTATTCTCGTGTGCTTCCTGTTTATAAAAAAGGCTCTCGTAGTGAAGCTGAAAACTATAGGCCAATATCTATTTTATCAGTCTTCTCCAAGTTATTTGAAAAATTATTTTACAAACGATTGCTGGGCTATCTACTATCTCGCAACCTACTCTATGACAATCAGCATGGTTTTACACCTGGAAAGTCCACTATCTCTGCGTCTTTTGAATTAGTTGATAACATCTTACTTGGTCTAAATGAAAAACTCCTTACTGTAGGAATTTTCTTTGACCTAAGGCCTTTGACCTAATTGATCATATTATCCTAAAAAACAAGCTAATTACTCTTGGAATCACTGGTCCTGCACTAAAATGGATCATGTCCTACTTAAGTGACAGACAACAAGTTGTATGTTATCCATATAGATCTTCAACTATAAAATCTGGTCCCTTGAAATTGACCAGAGGTGTACCTCAAGGATCTCTCCTTGGTCCACTGCTTTTTTTACTTTTTATTAATGATCTCCCAAATCACTTGTCACACTGTAGAGCTATTCTTTATGCCGATGACACCTCCACCATTGTCACAGCCAAGAGTGCTCAAGATCTGATTGACCTCACTAATTTGACCATTAAGGAAATGCATCAGTGGTGTAAAAACAACAACCTCATTGTTAATGAAGAGAAAACTTTCTTCATACAATTCCTCCTTAAAAATTCTAACAAGAGAGATCTTCTCCCTCATATTAACAATATAAATCACTCCACTAATTTGACTGCAACAAAGTTCCTGGGGCTCCTAATCTCAGATGGCTTGGACTGGTCTCCTCATATTCAGGTCATAATTAATGAAGTTTCCGTGGGTATTTACATGATCAGGAAATTGTCTCCAATTGTGTCTTTTGAAACCCTAAAAAATGGTTTATTACGCAAAAATACATTCTCATTTTTCCTATGGCATTATGCTTTGGGGAAATTCAACTGCTGCTAAAAGGGCCTTTTCCGCCCAGAAAAAAGCAATTAAGACAACGCATCAAGTTCCTATCCGTACCCCTGGCAAACCCCTTTTTGCTGCATCAAAGATCCTTACACTCCCTTCTCTCTATATCCTGACATGTGCCAGCTTTGTTAAAGCAAACCTTGATAAATTTCCTTCAAATGCCACCTTCCACCATCACCACACCCGTGCTAGAAACAATATACATTCCAAACAGTACTCCAGCTCTCTCTGTTTAAAGGGACCGAGACACTCTGCCTCTGCGATATTCAACAAAATCCCTGATGAAATAAAAGATAGCACCTCAATTTATGTATTTAAAAGTAAGCTGAAACATCTTCTATCTAATAAGTGTTATTACAGCATTGCGGAATATATGGAAGATACTTTGTGAATCTGATAACCTTCATGATGCTATTTTGTAACATTTTTAGCATTGTCCATAGTATTGTATTTTTTTTTCCATTTAATCTTTCTATGTATTTATTAGCCTTTTCTCTGTAAATTGTAATTTTTTATGTCACTTCATCATTGGTATTCTTTATATAACTAGCTTGTCTTATTTTATCTTTATCTTACTTATCTATGACGTAGCCATGCAATTGTACTCTTGCTAATCGGTGAAATAAAGTGTTATTGTTATTGTTATTAACTTTGTCATTTCCTTTTTGAAAGAGGAACTGGCTCTTGTGGTACAGTGAGGGCAAATAGAAAAAATATGCCAATATTTACCCAAAAGATGTCAAAGGGTGAATTCAAGAAGAAATGCAATGGTAGTGTTTTAGCAATGAAGTGGCACGATAAAAGGGATGTATGTGTTTTGTCCACAATACACGAGGGAAAATTGGTAGATAGTGGCAAAAGATGTTTCAAAACAAATGAGAAAATACTGAAACCTGATGCCGTTGTTGACTATACAACAAATATGAGGTTAGTGGATAAATCTGATATGATGGTGGGTTCCGTGGAATGTGTCAGAAAGACTTTGAAATGGTATAAAAAATTGTTTTTTCATCTTGTAGATATTAGTATGTTAAATGCGTATTATTTGTACAAGGTAAACACTGGGAAAAAAATCCCAATGAGAAAATTTATAACTATTGTTCTGCGGCAGTTATTAGGAAAATACGGCGCTAAGCCGAAATCTAAGTCAAGAGGCCGAGCAAGTTTGAACTGCATCGACAGGCTGACAGCAAGGCATTTTTGTGAAAAAATTCCGGAAACTGAAAATAGAAAGCATGCACAAAGACCATGTTTTGTGTGCAAACATACAACACGTAGAAAGGGTGTCAGAAAAGACACGCGATTTTGGTGCCGTGGTTGCGACAAAGCGTTATGTTTTGATGGTTGCTTTATAGATTATCATACTCTAAAAATATTTTAAATGTTAAAATATCTAGATGACAGTAAAAGAATTAAATAAAAAGCATGGTCTTGTTATTTATGAATCTGAAAACTCGTCGTCAACCTCCCTTAGACATTGGCGAAAAAAATATTTGATGACCCTTCACTTTTCGGCCGCACAGGAAGAGGCAAGTTTCCGAAATACGGCCGCAGCGAAAGGGTTAATCCGAATAGCCATTTGAGAGCTGCGTGGTCTGTTTCTATTGTGAATTTCCGTCCATATATATAGCAGCGAAAATGATTCACCGCCCAGACAACTCCTAACAGTTCTTTTTCTGTTGTAGTGTAATTTAATTCATCAGCCTTAAGCTGTTGAGATGCATATACCACCGGGTGCTCTTCCCCGTCCACCCTCTGTGATAACACGGAACCTATAGCGAAATTGCTAGCGTCGGTGGCAATAGTGAAGGGAAACCGAAAATTTGGAGATGCGAGTATCGGACTACTTGTCAATGCCATCTTTAAGTTTTCCACTGCCTCGTCGCACTCAGGTTTCCATAGAAAGGGTTGCCCCTTTTTCAAAAGTCTTGTGAGGGGGCGGGCAAGAATGGCGTAGTTAGCCATAAAGCGTCGGTAATGATTTGTTAGACCATGAAAACTTTGTTTCCTTCGTCGACCTTGGTGTCGGAAACTCTCTCACGGCACTAACCTTTTCGGGATCAGGGGGAAAAGAAGTGTCATTCCCTTAATTGACCCTCGACAGACCCTGAAGGTGACCACTTACAGTCCCATGAATTTCATAACAATGAGAGTCTACTGTATATAAGTAATAACACCAAATTTAAGCCAAATAAGATCTATTTTTACCAGGTATTATTGTAAATTTTTTAAATGTTATAAGAAATTAATGGGTTTTAATGGTCAACATAAAATCACTACAAATCTGAAGTTGCCCCAGCAAAAAAATAAGAACCACTGTCAGACTGACATGAAGAAAATTCCTTCTTCCTAAGCACAAATAGAGAGTGTAATAAAAAACAGCATGACACTAACAAAATACGAATCATTACCCTACAATTTCCCTCTCTCCCCTACCTTCTTCTCTTTCCTCCACTTTCACAGCTGGCATCCCCTCCTCCCCCCACACATCTGTGGCAGGTATGTGCCAGGAAGCACGTTGATGTGCCTCATAGAAATGATTTATTTTTTTCAGGAATTTATCAGCAAAAAATCTGATTTTTCTCTTCTTAACAGTTTTCTATGGCTAACCATTTGTTCCAATTTCCCCTGCAAATGGCTTTTAAATGATAGGTCACTATGCGTGAACATAACATACTTACCAACATACACACAGCATAAGGGGACTTCAGTGACATCCGGGTGAGTTTGGCAACTAATTTGGTCACTGCCAATCGATCAGATTTCCTGATGTGATACAAAACTCCCAAGGCATGATACTGCACCATCACACTGTCAATAGGTTTGATAAATAAAAGCAATTTCAGGCAATATAATCAACCATGAGATAATTCAGACAATTATATGAAAACTGCTGGTATCAAAAAGACAATGAAGATCCCTGAATATTAAACCATCTTAAAAACAAAATCATGCATGATTTTGATAAATGAAAATATATTTTCATTCCACATTACAAATTCTTCAAAGAGAGACTGCTCTCATTGCCAAGAGGATAATCCCAAATTGGTAGCTCAAACTTAACCCACCTTTGAAATGAACAAAACTAAAATCCTACAATTTCCCCGAAATTATTGATAAAACTAAAAAATACAGATACAAAAAAGGAGTTGGTTGAAATAAAATGGGGTTTAATCCACATTGGTCATTGCAGGGGCATCATCTGAAGTTAAAATTACAAGAAGGTTTCAGCCACTTACACAAGACTACTCAAAACATAAACTGAAGAATCTCTCATCTCAGAACAAGGCAATTAAGTCTTTTTGAACTGTGTGAACGGAGCAAATAGTTACAATGACTCCTTGATCATTACTAAATAATAGTTTCTGGATACCTGGGCTACCGAACACCATACCTGTCAGAATTGACTGCTTCTTGAGCTTCGTTCACCCAGCGTTTCACCACATCACCAGCAATTCTGGTTAAATGCAAACTGCTTACCAATGCCGCACTGCTCACCCCAGGATTGCGGTCGACAATCGCCTGCTTCATGTATCTCTCTATGGCTTGCAACATGGTACCCTGGTAAGGTCATTTGTATTTAGTAAAAGAGGCGAGTATCGAATATTTTCTGGTAGTAACATGTCTCCTTAAATCTGATACGAGGTAAATAACACAAATATACACCTTTTTTCAAATATTAAGCACAATGTAGAGTTGATTTAAAGCACTGCTTACATCTGTGATGCTACAAAGAGCTCGAATGGCAGCTGCTCTATACAGATCTTCCTTCCCCGTCATGTCACGGGTCAAACTGGAAGTCACGATGATAACATCGTCCGCTATTGAAGACAATTCTTTGATACCCAGATAAACCATACGTCTCAAAATCACGTCTTTCGACTGAAACAACTTAGTCACCGAAAAGAATGCTCCAGTAGCTTCTGCTGTACCAAATTGTTCCCCCTGGAAAATTATAAAACACGTCAATGTTCATCGCAATGCTATATATAACAAGGCATCCTTAATCCTTATTCGCATTATTTGAATACTAAGGAAGCTCACCTGATTCAGCAAATATAGTATTTTCGTAAGTATGTGGGTACATTTTCTGGGATTGACGGGCGTGTCATTAAATGTACGGGCCTCTTGCAAAACAGTTGTTTTCTCAAGATTTTGAAAAGGATTGCAACTCCCTGAAACGAACGTGACAGAGGAAGTCCCACAAAAAGGACATACAATTTTATTTCATCAATGCATGAACAAATTACACTTCACACCATTAAATGCACACCATGCGATGATGCAACTAAAAATATTAAGGAAGAAGCCAGGACTAACTCGTTACAGTAGACCGGCATAGTTTGTCAAAACATACCTTCCTCTTCCTCCTTTTTGTCGCGCTTAAAGGAAATCATTTTGGACTATTTTACTTTAAATACACCGAGAGAATCTCACTCATTAGGAATAACAAAACAACTCTTTGTTATCTTTTTCCAAATCCTCAGCATGAATTTATCCACCTGAGTTTACACGTATTCAGTGAAAACTCATCGACAACTGACATTCGAAACGCGCTTGCGACTGTGGCGGCGGAAGCTGGCCGAGTAGCGGGAAAACCTACCGCCATTCAAAAATGAATCCTCTTTGGATGATTAGCGAGCCCTTCTGTTTCCGTAAAAGATTCTTTTAAGCGATGCGTATAATGTTTACGATATATTTAAGACGTTAAGAGTTTAATTTATAATGGCTTGAGAAAATATGGTCTGGTATCCGACGAAAATAGCCTTCCTTAAAGTTATATAGCATCATTAATCTACTAGCGTTAGCCACAGAGTGGCTTAAATCAGCCAATTGACAAATATTAAGGCAAAATATTAGTTACCCATTCTTGATGCCGCAATCTAGGGGAGAAAATTTTCAGATTGTGGCTATTGCATGTTTGGGCAGTGGAGCTGATCATGCATAAATGCTGATATGACATTGCCTAAAGAGTTAAAGAACGACCATATTATGTCACTTGCTCGAATGTAAGGATCGAAGCACAATATAATTCTTGAATTGGGTGGCTATTTTTTTCTCAACTTATTTCAATAAATACGTGATTCAGATTGAGGCTTTGCACATTAGCTTGACGAATATGGTTATAGTGACACTACTGTCATCAAATAAACATTAATAAATAATTACTTACTAATCATTAACCAATTAATTCAGTAAATCGCACGAATCATACTCAAGAGTAAAAAAAATGTTGCTTTTTCCGATGACATGTAAATACTGCAGTGTCAATGTTATTGAACACCTTCCACCTTTCATTTGCTTTCTCGCTGCCGACCTATGAAGCCAGCCGCAGGGTAGGGTAAAGGAAAAATGATTGCATATTATTTTATGTAAACAAAAACTGGTCTTTTTCACAGCACAAATACTATTTTAAAAATATGGCTTTCGTATCTCAATCCTCAAACAATGCCCAAAGTGATTGTAATGGCACCAAGCGAAAGTACCATTGGCACTAGATAATTACACATTACATAAGATAGACAAATAAGTAATCAAAAAAGAGACAATGGGTCCAACACAGGGAAGATAAGCAGGGGTCTGGTTGCAACAATAAATAATACTGCAATTTTGCAAGTGGCATAATAGTTGCATAATGAAAATTGTTTCACCATTGGCACAATTTAATAGGCAAGATGGACTGCTCTTTTACTCGTATGCTGCTATTCAGTATTCAAGGTGCTAACTATGCATCTGTTATAGGTACCAAGAAAACAAATGTTATAGAAAAATAAATGTACACACATCCAGACAAGTACAAGTCCCACATTTCTTTATGCTTATGGATAATTTCAAAAAAACCTAAGACAGACATAACATGCAAATAAACAATTGTAAAACTTTAATAGTCCTTTCTGCATACACACTTGTCCAACAAGACAATTCACCAGAAAAATTGGAACAAGTTCATACCATGGTGCAAATTATAGACTCACACTGGAATATAGTTAAACTATAATGGCACAAAAATGTTTTTGGAAAAGAAAAATTCTTCAGCCATTTTCTACAGAGGGCTCTGATCCACTGCCATTTGATGCTCCCACCACCCCATTCTGTCCGTGCTCCTCATAATAGGATTTAATTGTTTCCTCCAACTGGTCCAACTCTTCCCTCGTGAATGAATCATCGCAGTCCTCGGGAACAGCCAGACTGCCGCTCACCTCGTCACTGCCACTTTGCATGTCTACCTCAACACCGATCGGGCAACCTAAAACAAAAGAAATCGGTCAGTAGGCAGTGGTAATGGGTGAAAAAATTGCCACGTGGAAAAAATCCACCTGGCTTGCCAAGCCAATGACGACACCACCATTGCATTTGAAATACATAGAATTCCACCAGTGGACTAATGCTAAAGGAAATAGTAGCAACTTCAAAGAAGTCACAACCTGAGAGGTTGGAAGCCATAACAACACTCATGCCATACTCAATGACGTAATGAAGTCGTAAAATTCCTTTCAAAAATAAGGGAATGTACATTATTCCAAAAAGCCTTAAGTCCATGTTCCCATTCCCATAGAAGGCAATTACTGTCACTGAGTACCCAACTACATAAATATTAACAGCATCTATAAATTAATTTAAATAAAATGACTGCTCCCTAAACACGTTACTCATCATCTTAAAGGTTGTCTTTAAAAAAGTGCTAGCCATGCCTTGATCATCACTTGCTTCATGTTCACGAAAAGTTATGAATAACCATTACCCTTCTATTATAAAGAGTTATTAAATCTCTTTACAGAAGAAATCTAATAAATGACAGTGAAAACCCTCTTTTACTCCATTTAGTAGGCCTTAGGGGAAAAAGGGTAAATCAAAGGAAATCTTAATTTGCAGAAAACTGACCACATGTTTCCTTGTTTTATTTAATTTTAATTGATCACAGTACAGACCACTGGTCCTATAACAAAAGGATTTTTCTGCCTGGGCCCCAAGTCTTTGCATCATGGACATGCATTCGTTCTCCAAAACACTACAAGTCATCCATGCCTTAGTATTGGCTACATAGGTTACAGACAATAAGTTCCTCATGTTGTTTTTAAAAAATCTGGATTACTAGATTTTCTTTCTAGGGTCGTAATACAGAATTCAATATGAAGGCCAGAGAGTCACGATCAGGTCTCTATGACCTGTATGAACAGGAGTGAGTTGTTCCGTAAAATTGCAAACATTTTGCAAAAAAAAACAAAATATCTATAACAAATAAAGTGAAAAAATCGAAACTTTCAGAAATCACTGATAAAGGCTGAGAGAATGCAGTATTCAACTCTGAAGGCAATTTAACTAAAATTAATTATGACAATGATGGCTACATAGGAATTGCTTCTAAAAATCTTAATGAAGAAAAATGTTTAAAAATTTAGGTGTCCTTCCAGGGGACAAACTATACAAATGTAATTAAAACTAACACTGATTTTACTAATAGTTACAAAATAGAGGATATGGCAAAAAGTGAAAAACTTCTGAGGGACAGCATAGCATTAATGTCTAAAAAAATTTCAACAATTCATGGGAAAAGAAATTTGGAAGTGACAGTAACACCGCTATTCAATGAGTGGTCTAAGAATTTGAAGAAGACTAACAATACACATAGTTTAGAGGGAAATAAAAATATGGCTAATGGAACACAACTGTTGTAACAGGTGATTGTAATGTGTGATATGATGCTTGTATGATAAAGTAATATGTACAGAAATGTTTTTAATGCATAATGTAAAAAAAAGCTATACTTGCAGCCGATAATTTCATGCAGATTGTAAAATGACGGCGAAAAATTGGAGCATTATTTAGAATAAAAACAGCACCTACAGACAAGCTGAAAAAAGTGGCTCAGCAGGATTATGAAATATGATTTATGTGAAAAAATTATTAAATGGATAGGCATTTTCATGAACTTTAGTTTGAATGTAATACATATCTCATATCAACTTAGGACAATGACCAGTTAGGGTTCCAGAGGGGAAGGTCAACTCGGGATGTGATTAGGGCGATGAGAACACTTATAGAAAGGAACATAGAGTATAACCAGGACACTTAAGCATACTTTATTGATTTTGAAAAAGCTTTTGACAGGGTGAATTGGAATCAACTAATCGAGACACTCAGAAAAATGGGAATAGTCTGGCGAGACAAGACTATTTCAAAACTTATATATGATGCAAAGGGCACAGGTCAGAATGGCTGATGGTGAATCAGGGTGGGCAACAGTAGGTCACAGGGTAAGGGAAGAGTGCCCATTGTTGCCATTGCTTTTCAACATTTATGCTGAGGAAATGGTAAGACAGCCATGGCAAGAACTTGAGGCTGGAATCAAAGTAGGAGGGCATCTGATAAAGTCAGTTAGATTCAAGGATGATCAGGCGCTGGTTAGTGGAACTTCAAAGGGACTACAAGCTTTAGTAGATGCTCTAGAAATGCAGGGTGGGATATTTGGAATGAAGATAAATCATAAGAAAACAAAAGTACTGTAATTTTCCAATTATAATACCCACTATAAGACTATATGGCGAGCATAATGTAAGAATTTATTTATCACCATGTATAATATGCAGTCGGCATCTCTGTAGAGAACAGCATTCTATACCATTGTCCGTCGTGCTGTTCAGCACCCGAAAGATCACTGTGCAAGCGGTAATGCTGCCTATGGATGGCTTTTCCCCTTGCTCTTACTATGTGTGATGACAATATGACATTCCTGGCGATGCAATATATGCTGCCAGCAATGCGTCACATTGAGACACCCCTTTGGTTTCTCAATGTGACGATCTATTTGTAGTAGGTTCTTCCCCTCCAAAACTTCCATTCGTGTCCATGGAAATATTTGTCGCTACATGATAGAACTGCTACACTCAGGGGAGGTGTGGCCAGGGTGAGAAGGCAGGAATTCCCTCCTGGGCCCCAGGTCCCGAAGGGCCCCGGGCCCGGGTTGTGGCTCAGGCTTTGGGCCCCGGCTCCCTGGCCACGCACTAGGTTTAGGGCTTGGGTCCAAAGGGCCCAGCAGGCTGGGCCCCGAACTTTGAACAGCCGGCAGACCAAACATCTCCGAGTGTAAGTACAATTTTGTCATACTGTGCATAAATACGAATGAAATTGTAGTTAAATTAGGTACACAATTGTATAAAACTAAACGACCTGAAACGCGTTTTTAATGCACACATTTTTTCAGAAGTGGGGAGGGGGGGGGTCACAAAAACTGGGCCCCTCTGGATGTGCAGCCACTCGGGACCCTGAGCACCCTCGCCGCCCCTGGCTACACTGTTGCTAAAAATCACCTGTGTCTGTATTCAATTTGCCTCATTTTATGTCCGTTCGTGTCGGATTCCATCTGATCTACCGGCGGAAGATATGTTACTCTGCAATTTGAAGATGTTACATTTCTGTGTAATATTTAAAAGAAAAACTCTCCCGAAGAACATTACATGGCCACAGAATATGCTCATACATGCAAATAAAAAGGCTGGATGGATGAAAATTCGACCAAAGATGCTGCGAAATGTGTGGTGCAAAGATGGGGTTTGTAGACGTCATACGCTGGTTCTAGATGCATTAGATGCCATCAAAGGCCATGCATCAAGAATATATTGCTCGAGAATGGCACAGATCTCGTCATTATTCCAGGAGGGATGACAAGCCAGTTGCAGGTGATGGATGTCAGTTGCAACCGTCCGTTTAAGACACAGGTGTATAAAAAGTGGAATGAGTGGCTTAAATTCCGGACCACATTCTTTGACAACTTCAGAAAAATCAAAGAAACCGGAGTTATCGCTAATTAGTCAGTGGATTAAAAAGTCCTGGGATGCCATCAATTCAATTGTGATTAAGTGAGGTTTTAAAAACTGCTACCTAATGAATGCAATAGATGGATCCAACAATGATTTGCTTAGAGATTAAGAATGCACAGTGGATGATGAGGAGGACAAAAGTGATGTTCCTGGCGATACAATATATGCTGCCAGCGAGCGTGATGTCAGTGCTTCGCACTAACTGTTTGAATCAATGAGGATAGTGATTTTGAATTCAAAGGATTCAGTACTAACAGTGTTAAAGACAAGAGGAACAGTCGTAAATTTTTGTTTTAATATATAAATTAAATTGATTCATTGCATTGTTTTTTATTAAAAATTGTAAAATCGAATACCTATAAGTATGCTCAGATTACTTCAAATATGATCTACAGCCCGAATAAAAATGTGATAAGTTTGTAACCATGTAGATTATGCACCCTACTTTTTTTACGAATTTTTGTGGAAAAAATGCGTACTATACACGGAGAATTATGGTAATGAGATTCACTCGGACAAAGAAAGCGAGGCTGGTCATTGAAGTTGGAGGACACAAACTTGAGCCAGTAGATCATTTTAATTACTTAAGTAGTACGCTAGATGAAAATGGACATAGTTGCAAAGACATACGGAAGAGAATAGCGCTAGCTAAGGAGGTGTTTAGTAATAGAAGGGAGCTGATGACGGGGACCTCGGATAAGGATGTGAAGATGAGGCTGAAGAAGAGTTTGATACGGAGTGTACTATTGTATGGGGCAGAAACGTGGACCATCAGAAAAGAGGACGAGAATAGGATGCAGGCATTAGAGATGTGAGTGTGGAGAAGGATGGAGAAGGTTAGGTGGGCGGAGAGGAAGACTAACGAGGAAGTGCTGGAGATGGTGGGCAAGGAAAGGAATCTTTTGAATGAAATCCGGGAAAGGCAGGGTAGATGGCTGAAGGATGTAATAAAGGGTGATTGGTTTCTGAAGTGTGATAGAGGGAAGGATGTAGGGCAAGTGGGGAAGGGGAAGAAAGAGAATAGGTTTCATGGACGGGATGAAGAAGGGTAGTTCTTATGCAGAGGCGAAAAAGGATATACTAGAGGGAGATAGGCTCCTGAATGTGTAGGAAGCCGAGAGGAGATTCTCTGATATTCAACAAGACTTACCTTAACTGGTAGAATACTTAAAAATAAATCTCACCAAGATTAAGTTTAGCAGAAAACCCTTGTTTCCAAATCCAGCCTCACCATTACCCTACAATTACTATAGTGAAGAGCTGTATTCTGTACTTCTTGCTGATTAATAATTTCACTATCACAAAAGAGGAGTTTTAGCGTGCATGCCTTTTTGTATTTTTTCACTATATAAAATGGAAGCTTAATTTAAATTACTTGTATTTTGCTGAGAAACTTCACTTGCTGGAACAGGCTCCTCCATAACAGAATATAGGTAGCTGTACAGGCTAGAAGTAAAAGAGCCATCACGATAGCAATGCGTGTAGTAATGACACAGGTGCTGCCACAACTCTCCTGCAAAACAGAGACACAAACAAATGCAGTGAAGAGTAATAGAACATTTCCCTGGGCAAAAGAATTATTCAGCCAACTGAAGTTAGCTGAAAAAATATACACAAATTTTGTTTTTCACTTAAGTCTTGAATTAATTTAAATTCGTCCCCTCAAATTAGTCCCCATCAGATACATACACTTTCATCGGCACATTTCCCCAGCCTACAAAGCATTACTGGAACACAATTTTTTGAATGAAATTAAGCTATTTCAATGAGTTTGACTTTACTTTATAGTTGGAAAAGCATCATCCTTTCACTCTTTTACCACTACAAATAGGAAGAAGTTACAGGGCGGAAAGTCTGGTGAAAACAAACATTGAGGAATTATAGGTATATTTTTCGACCAAACACTGAAACAAGCAGAGAAATGTGAGCAGGTGCATTACAGTGGAACACGTCTATGAGTTGATCCACCACAATTTAGGATTTTCTTCACATCGTTTCAATAAAATGGCAGAGAACCTTCATCTAATATTCCTTATTGACCACACAACCTAAAGGCAAGAATTCATAGTACACTATGCCATGGAAATCAAAGAAGACAATGAACACAAATAGCCCTGAAGACAATGACGGAGGTAGTAATCGAAACATTTGCAACCAAGTATGTACCACACCAGGTGGATGACTTCACTCAAAGCATAGGCTGGAAATAAACCAAGTCCAACAGAGAGAATTACCTAAGTTTACATATTTTTCACCTAACCTCATCTGTTGGTTATTTTTGACATGGGATAATTGAACCTCATTAATCATTTAAACCACAGGGTAAATAACCCTTAAAGGGAGGTTGATTGATAAATCACTATCCTAGGACTATCAGCCCACCAACTTTCATCAAAACCTGAGATCTTGCTAAATGATACAAATTTCAGAGAGCGTACGTAGCACCACTTAACCATGGAGCCAGACTCTTAAGCAAAAGGACGGGCTCAAAAGCAGAGAGGAGAGACACCTTGAACTGTGGTGGACTATCACGTGGGAAGAGGAAGACAATTATAATCAGCCCATTGCCCTCATTTGTAAGGCCAAGAATAATTTAACAATAGTTAAAGGAATCAACATTCCATCAGGCATTACATTAACTGGAGCTTCTCACTCAAGGCAATGAATTCAGCACATATTGGGGCACTTTCATGCAGAGCAACAACATTGAGAGAGAAGATATTTATGCCTGCCACTCCATCAACAGTTTTGTTAGTTGCTTGTCTTCCTAAACAAAAATCTTTTGTAGGTAATAAGTTTTAAATGATATTATTGATGCATATGATATTATTTTCATTACATTTGATATTAAAAAAGTTAATTTTTAAAATTTGATTGATTACATATATCTTTTTATTTATACGTACATCACATGAAATACTAGAATAATATTTAATATGCCTTGTACATTCTAGTATTTGAGGTATTCGAAATTTGAGATAAACAAATATTCGAGCTATGATTTAATATTCGATATTCGAGTTTGAGAAATCTGCTCTTCGACCCATCTCTAATTTTCAATTACATCTACGTAGGTAGGCGAATGATTTTTGCGATGTGGACATTTCCACTCAAGTGCACTTACAGCGGAATCCTATATGATGATACCATAGTTAGTCCCAGTACCCTGAAAATTTGTAAAAAAGAGGGAACACCTCACTGTGATCCATGTTTGGCTTTGACCTCACAGACAGGGGTGCTGAGCACATAGTTCAGACCACTTCTGTCACTTCACATTTCCAGTATTTTCGAAAAACTTTTTCCTTAAAAGCCATTCAAAACTCCACATGGGAGAAGCTTGGCTGGCTATAGCACTCGGCCCTCATATTGATCGATCCAGAGTCAAGTCCTACTTAGGCAAATTATTTTTCCCCAGGAAAATTTGTGTGATCTTTTTAAAAAAAATTCAAATCATTGGTCCTGATCAAAGGGGTATCTAAATGAAAGGTAAAAGAAATGATATCATGAAATTAAGAACCTCGGTTACGGTCCCCATTGAGGCAAAAAATACTTTATGGCAAATATTAAATCATACACAATGGCATTCATGAAGCCATCCTCCACGTTCCATTACAAATCATAAAGCTTAGCCACCCCTACTGTGGCCAACAACTTGAGAACTACTGCATGAGAAGTCAAGGAAGGGTGAAAGGGAAGAAATGAACGATATGGACTTGGCAGGTAATTCTATTATTTCTGGGTTTTGCTGGGCTGCATTATCTTGCTTAAAACATTTAGTGGCCAATGCTGTCCACATCTTCAGATTCAAATGCCAACTGGTGGAGATAGGCAAGTACATATGCCATCCTCAGGGTGGCCCTCCGGTAGAACAGCCAATAAGCATTTTTGTTCGGTAGTCTTTTCCAGGTGTTATGGAGTCTGTGCCCGTCATCTTTATTGAAATTTTCTTTTACTTTTCCTATTTCAATAGCCTCCCAGATGAGTCGAGGGAAATAATACTTTTCCTTGGCTAAGACTCGTGTGTCACTAGTCTTTTTTGGCACTTTGGGATAAAAATACTGCTTTTCGGAATTACAAAATAGCCCTCAAGAGAGCTGTCGGTTCGTGAGTCAAGAGGGGGGAAGGGACAGGTGGGAGGACGTGCAATGGTGTTTGTATTGCATTAGGTGAAGGTGTGCCTTAGAAGGGGAGGAGGATTCATAGAGAGGATAGAAAAGTGGAGATAATAATATACTTATGTCCTTAAGCAAGAACAAAAACAGAACAATACTGTCCAGAGATAGATAACAGTCATTATGCCACAACATGTAGTGGATAAAATTCACACAGTCAAATAGTCCTTTAATTTCTTCGTGACTTACCAATTGGAATTTTGTTGCTGCAGAGAAATGCATGGAGGGAGTGAATTTCACCCCTTAATTTCTCATTTCCAAAAGTGAAGTACACAAGATCTCGCTTGGACTTAGCCGCAGCCATTAATTGCAAGAGGGCTTTTAGTTGCGCATCGCCGTGGAACACACCACAGCCCCAGTTCCCTGTCGCAACAGCTGGCAGGTCAGGGATACCATCGGGGCATGAAAAGCCAACATAAGCCTGCAATCCAGGAGAAAAAATTTCAACTGTCCATCATTCGTCCACAAGTAATTGCTCTCATCAAACACATTGAGCAATACCCCACACACACACAATTACATAAATAAATAAATTCTTCATGCATTAAGGCCAATGGCCCATCATCTATCTGTGTAGCTGATGGCTTACACATGGCTTCTGTCTTGAATGACTTTTATCTTTCTCAACAAGCATCTGGCAATTTTAGCTCTAATACACATCCCCTAACTTCTCAATTCTCTAATTCATTATTTTTGTATCCCTGCACTGATCGAGAATTGAACAACATCATCCAAAAATTAGGTAACAAAGTCACTGCAGGTTTGGACGGTTTTCCAACCTTTGAAATAAAAAAATCTTTTAATGCAATTAAGTCCCCTTTACTTTCTTTAATTAAGGAATCTCTCAGGCTTGGAGAGTTCCCTTCTCCACTCAAAATAGCCAAAGTCTCACCTCTGTGTGAGGGTAAAGGTGACAAACAAAAAGTGAGTTCTTACCGACCTATCTCTTTGCTAAATCAATTCAGTAAAATTTTTGAAATTATTTTTTATTGTCGCCTTACATCACACTTGGAAAAATATAATCTACTATTGACTTTTCAGCATTGGTTTCAGGAAATCTAGATCTACCTCCACTGCCACTTACCATGTAATAAATAAAATATTGTCCAATCTGGACAATAGATTGGAATCCATATTGGACAATAGATTGGAATTCATTGATTTTTCTGAGACTTTCGACCTAGTAAACCATCAAAATCTTCTTTCAAAACTTACCACCTTTGGCAAGGAACGTCCTTTGGTTGGATCAAGTCATACTTAAGAGGAAGGCAACAATGTGCTTCCCTCTATAGAAACAGGATTAGATTTGTTTCACCTGCAAAAGATGTTAACCTCGGTGTCCCACAGGGTTCAGTTTTGGGTCCAGTGTTATTTCTCCTATATATTAATGATCTCCCACACATTTTAAGCTATTTAACTGGCACTTTTCCAGTGCTGTATGCTGATGATATGAATGTTTTAGTGTCTGCTACTTCCATAAACAACCTAATTTCAAAGTCGACTGATGCTGCTACTCTTCTTCATGAATGGTGTGATCACAATTCCCTTAGTTTAAATGTTGATAATTCAAATTTAATTTATTTTGCAAACAAAATCAAGCCTCAAGCAAACATTATTATTAAAATTGATGGTAAACCAATACCACAGAATACCATTTCTCGTTTCCTAGGAATCAACATTGACTGCAGATTATCTTGGGATACTCATATTCATAATTTACGGAATAAATTGAGTTCTGTCTGTTATCTCATTAGATCTATTATGCATTCAGTTAATATTGATGAGTTATTGTCTGTCTATTTTGGAGAATTTTACTCCCATGTAACCTACAGCATTCTTTTCCGGGGTTCCTCACCAAAGGCCAGTGTCATATTTAAAATACAGAAAAGAGTTGTTCGACTCATGTTCAATGTACCCTTCAATATACCATGTCGCCCTCTTTTTAAAAAACTTTACATCCTGCCTCTTCCATGCGTCTATATATATGCTACAATCATCTGTGCTAAGCTCAGTCTCTGCAGCTATAACAGAAATGACTTTTATCACAGTTACCAGCTACCAGGAGTGCTACAAACCTACACCAAACTTATGTCAGAACTAAGCATGCTGCACTAGGACCAAAAAATATGGGTCTTAGGCTGTCTAACAAGTTACCTGTTGTAATTAAAAAAAATATGAATCGATAAATGTATTCAAATATGAACTTAATCAATATTTAAAAATAAATAGTTTCTACTCAGTCGACAACTTTATGCAGCAATCATAATGTGTATTAATATTGTCTTGACGTGTCCTATATATGTATGTAGAAACAAATCACTGGACAAATAAATGATTACATATTATTACTATTATTATCTACAGTGAAACCTTGATTTCATAGAGTGGGATGGACCATAAAATGGGGCACTCTGCAGCATCAAGAGGTGGCAAAGACGTGACAACAATGCAAGCTATGCACATATTTCTTTAGGATATCTCTTACATTTCATTTTAAATAAGCCCAAACATAAACAATTCAGAGATATAAATGAGGAATTAGTAAAACAGACACTTCTTTTAAATTTTTATGAACTCACGTAGGAAGAAAATAGTCTTTTATTTTAATTTGCAGCATCCCATTGTCAAAAACTGAATTAACTACTTCTCAAAAGTTTGCAGGTTTTCAATGTAATCTACTCAACCATGACACTTTTCTCTTTTTTGGGGATTTTTCTGTTTTTTGGGAGAGCAACCCAAAACAGACCAGACTTAACACCATGCCTGCACTGCTGGGCTAGTCCACATTCTTTTTCTTTTGGAACACACCAACACCCTAAATTTGTGCCTTTGATTTAGAAAATAAAGTACCACATTAACCCATGTACCACGTGCATCTATTTCCCCAAAATTGTGGTTGAAACAGAGGGTTCGCATGTTACACACTTTCCTTGTCTCTCTGACCTTTCTGGAAACCCAAAGAACAGATCAGTATGAGTCAGCTGGGGGATTGAATTGCTAGCTTTCTTGGTTTTGGGGGTCATCACTGCCACCATCCCGAACAATCTCTCAAATGCCATGCATCATGTATGCTTCGTACATGAGAGTTTTTGTTTGATTTTTTTTCAGATTTTGATGTCAATTTTCAAACTTTTTGATAATTTTCACACGGCTTTCACACAAATAATTGCATGCTATGTTTAGGCTCACCACAAGACCTAGCTCACCATCGTTCATAGTGAAATGTGATTTGCTGATGTTATATACTGTTTGAAAGAGCGAAAATCACGAAGAGAACATTATTTTTAATGCTTTCAAACCTCGTTTAATAAGTATGAGTGGTAGAGATGAGCCAATCTAAAAATTACTACAGCAATTTACAAACATTATCATGGTATTTCATGTAATTTACTGCAGCTCCTGAAAATTACCACCATTTTTGCTAATATTCACCTCCCACTCAGATATTTTTCATACCAATACATTCAAAACCTTCCCGCAGACTACAAACTTGACATTGTGTGGAAGGGCTTGTGCATTCCAATGACCCCTAGAGCTGGACTGGCATGAGCAATTAGTAATGCTCCCAGAAGAGCCACCCATGCCAGATAGGTGGAAGGTTTGGAGCCAGACGAAAAGTAGTCCCGTAACAGTGTCACGTGAAACACACTGTTGGGAAGTGGAGGTTAAAGTCCCCTCCCAACTATTATACCACCCGGAAAAGTGAATGTCACTCTAAGAAAAGTGAATCCTGACCACTACCCCACCGGCACCTGCCCCAGTGGGGGGATGCCCCCCACGGGGGCAGGTGCCGGGCCCGGCATAAATTCAATTCAATTTATTGGGGAGGCAAGGCCCCCAAGGTTGTCATCTCACAAAATCCTCACACAACAGAGTCATCACAGGATACAAGAACCAAGGAAGATAAGAAGAAAAAGAAGAGGAGAAGGAAAGTACAGATAAAAATATGGACATGGGACATTAGGACTATGATGAGGGCAGGGAAGCTGGAGAATATTACATGGGAAATGGATAAAGGGAACATAGATGCATTAGGGCTGTTTGAGGTGAGATGGAAGGACAGAGGGGACAACTGAAGTGATAGTTACTGGGTGATCTATAGTGGTGGATTGGAGGGTCAGCATGGGGTAGCTATGGTATTGAACACAAAATTGGGAATGAGGGTCATAAATATTGAGCAGGCAAGTGACAGGATACTTGTGGTATAAATAAAAGCATGCCCTACAAATTCCGCATTGGTCCAGGTGTACATGCCTACAAGCAATCATAGAGAGGAAGAGGTGGATGAGGTGTACGAAGAGACAGAGGAGATAATCAGAGAAGTCCTGGGCAAGAAAATCTTAAATGGGTGACTGGAACGCAGTAGTGGGGGAAGGGAGAAGGGTATGAAGTGGGAGAGTTTGGATTAGGAACGAGAAATGATCGCGGAGAGAAGGCAGTAGAATTTTGTAAGAGAATTAAATTAGTACATAGTTACAAACACTTAGTTTAAACACCATCGCAGGCAGAGGTACATATGGAAAATGCTGGGAGGCACTGGGAGATATCAAATTGACTACATCATGGTTAGGCTACGATTCAGGAAGTGTGAAAAACTCACGGAGCTATCCAGGGGTTGATGCAAATTCAGATCATAATTTAGTTAGGATGAATTGTGAGGTTAGATTCAAAAATCTTAATAAAAGTAGGAGGATGAAGAGGAGGAACTTGAAAACGTTGAAAGGGGAAAAAAGGAAGGAATACCAAGAGATTGTGGAAAGGTAAATAGGCAAAGCCAAGAAAATAGGTACGACCAAGGAAAAATGGGAGAATATTAAAACAGGCATTGTAAGAGTGGCCGAGAAAACCATAGGAGCAGCAGATGAGGAGGGTAAAGAAACAGTGGGTTACGGAAGAAATAATTAGGAAAATGGAGGAGAGAAGAAATTGGAAGAACATCGACACCGACATAGGTAAGGCAAAATACAAGGAGCTAAATAATCAACTGTTTTAAATAACCAATTAACCGAAGGAAAATTAGTGGGAAAGGCAATGGAAGGAAATGGAGAAACTGCAAAAAGAAGGGGAAGTGGGTGAGTTATACGCTAGGGTAAAATTGCTATCGGGAGGCAAGTGAGGGCAAATGGTACCAAAGATTAACGACAAGAGAGGTAGAATAATAATCAAGCAGGAAGATATTCAAGAAAGATGGCAAGAGTACATGGAGGAGCTATACGACAGCGATAGTAGACCAACTAATTTTGATGTAGAGGATGAGGAAACACTAGATAAAGATAACCTAGGGCCAATGATTCTCGACAGTGCAATAGAGAAAGGATTGAAAGAGATGAAGGAGTAAATTGAAAAGTTGTAGGAGTATATAACATACCTTTGGAGTTGCTGAAGAGTTTAGGAAATAAAGGTAGGCAAGCATTTTTTCGATCTTATATGTAGGATCTACGAGGAAGGAGTATGGCCAGAGGACTTCATGAAAAGTCTAGATTCCTATCCCAAAAAAAAATGCATGAGATTGTGAGAACTATAGAGCAATCAGTTTGATTTCTCATGCAGCCAAAGTTGTCTAGTGACAACTTTGGTCCCTTAGACAACAGGTCTAAGCACAAAATTGTCAAAACTTTGATTGTCTCTAGAACTGCCAAAATTTTTATTCCCAAAAATGCTTCTACATTTCTTCATTTAACACAAGATGGAACCCACACAAAAGTTTTGGTTCGAAGCGGAGATACCAAGGGTCAACTCACTGCTGATCTGACGTGGAATGACCCATATAGTAAATTATCCTCAAAAGATGTGGAATAGCTTTTCAATATGGAATCCAAAAAAATGCTTGATTGGAATAAAATTTGCTATAAAAGCCATGTACATAGTTTTTTAACTGTGGTAAGGTGGGCATAGAAGTTTTCAGTCAATTAAATTGGCATCAACTACAAGCATGGCTGAATGAAGTGAGCCAACTGGTGCCACTATAAAGATAACAAAATTCTACTAATCAGTCAGCAAGCACAAACAGATGAATTTTTGGGGTTCTCCCTCCCACCTGACCTCTTTTCCTCCTGCTCCACCAAGAGCAGTCAAAAAACATGTTACAACATTGTAAAAAGCAGTTTTTATAATCCATATTAGTTTGGTTTATTTTCAACCGATACATTATACTTGAAATAGCCACTGAAGCATTCCCGGCGGATCGAGGAATGAATACACGAGCAGTGTGTGAGAGAATCCGTGACTGAAGCATTGGTGTCTCAAGTGATTAACGGTAAGTGGAGGGGGAGGTAGCCGGTCAGGATAGGTAGAGGAGACCACCAATGAGAGCCGTTTATTTTACAAATGTCATACATTACAGTTTGTCCGGCCAGATCGCCCGCAAGGACCACTGTGCGGGGCGGCAAACTTAAAATCACAACAAGATGGCACGATATCTCATTAATATAAAGTCAATGAAGAGAATGACTCTTGGAAATTGCGTTATTTGGTATTTGACACTGGTAGTTGTAATGCAATTACCAGTGCACTACATTTTATCAAAATAATGACACTATTTTCAAAAGTCAAGGAGGATTAAATCAAGGGATTTCTGGAGAACTTTAAAACAAACCAGACCTCTCTACAATGTTTAGTTTGTGAGCGAGAGGAGACAGACACTTACTGAGCCCCAAATCAAAGTACCTCATCCTCCCTCCCACAACCTTAATCTCATTGCACCAGTGAACTACTGCAATCAGTGGCGTTCGACCTAACACATTCAGTGAATACAGCCATTGTTGCTCTTTCAAAAAGTATATATTTCTGGCAAATAGCATTTTACTTTGAGTGATGGTGAGCTAGTTCTTGTGGAATACTTATACAAAACATGCAATCTTTAATATGTATATCACATATAAATGATCAAAACATCCACATCAAAATCTGAAATATAATCATGGAAAAACTCACAGGCATGGAGTGAACATGATGAACTGGTGAAAGGGTGTTCTACAGGGCGTTCTAATGAATATTGAATCAGTGATGTCCATGTGATGTCACTACTGATGGCCTTGGACAGCAGGCAAGTGAGCACCACACTCCCCCGGCTAACAGCATGCAGAGCTTCAAGGGGCCCAGCTGCCCCGAGGGGTTTCCAGGAAGGGCAGAGAGATAAGAAAATCCTGACATGCAGCCTCTTTTTCTATTACCGGATAAGGGAAAAAAGTTGCGCAAGTAAAAAGGATTTTTACAGTATCCATAATTAGAGAATACAAATTTCGTACTTTTCCACAGAATTTTATTTTGTGTGGTATAATGCTACCAAGTATCAGGTGCAAGATGATGCAAGTAGGTGAAACGCATTGTACCACACAAAATAAAATTCTGTGGAAAAGTACGAAAGTGTATTCTCTATCTAATTATGGATACTATTAACTTCCACGAAGTGAAGCCTGAAATTGTCAAGTTTATTTCTACAGCACCTGGGATGTGGCATATCTAGAGTGGAATAACTTATATTCATATAATATACATGCAATCACTCAATACTTCATCTCTATTTTTGCAGTGCCATTTTTCTCTGCACTAGGTCACCCATTAAGGGAGTATTTAGCATTTAAGATCTTTAAACCGCTATATATGTAGCTGGAGATTGTTGGGCTATAGGTCAACAACATCATGAGGATTATCTTAGAAGCACTGGAAAACATCTTCGTTCAATTCCCTTGATATCTTCAACAATCAGAAATGAAAAACTAACAGCAGAAAGAATGACACATAATATGATTATTATTTTATGACAATTTGAATGGGCTTTGAGATCTTGCTGATGCAGACCAGGCTATTTCATGCACAATGGCCTAGCCCTTGGACGGGCCTCCATTGAGATTGGGCATTTAACACTTCCTTTGGCTTCCAGCAATAGATATTCTACGTAAAATTGAGAATATTTTGCTCCTAAGGACCAAAGTGGTGCACTGTAAAATCAAAAAAACTATATAAAATCAAGTCTATTATTGAAATTCCAAATAGTTCCTGGCCAACTTCACTGTTTTGAGTTTTCACTGCTTTCACCCCATTTATCCAAACTAATACACAAGACTAATTATAAGCCACTTCTGATTTATAGCTTAAATTCAATAAAGCAGTTTATACATACAATATCATTAAAATTTTATCTTGATTCCCTCAAAGGTTAAATAGGTAGCTTTCTCATTAATTATTACATACAACCAATGAGGTCACACAGTCAAGCCAAAGCTATGTAGAATTTGTAAATACACACGGAGATAGGCATACCTTGTTCACCTCCCTCAAAAGGGCTTCTTGAGAATATTGACGACTTGGCATAGAGAAATTAAGGGCGTCAATAGCAACAATAGAAGTTAAATGCCGCCCATATGCATCCCTAGTAGTCACTGAACTGTTAGGAGATAGTTTTTTGGCATCGTAGTCACCAGTCCATCTAAATGTGTCACTGTATCCTTTGTACACACTATAGCGCTCACAACCTGCAAGCACAATAAACAGAATGAGAGATGATGAGTGCGAGTAAAGAGATGGAGGAGGAAATATCAATAAAATTTTATGAATACATTGGAGCTGCCAACTGTCTGCAGCTGTATTTATGATGCAGTAATTTGGATTATCAAAGTGAGGATTTTAGAGGACGACTCTCCTTAGCATACAGCATGAACTGTCCATGTACTGCCTTATCTTTCTCTCAGTTTGGCTGATAGATTTCAAAACAAAAGTAAATTGAATTTTTGAGAGCCACAACTGCTTTTGCATTCATATTACAAAGAAATATATTTTGATCAAAGAATATTCTTCTTCATAACAAGGACAGTATGACACACATACACACAGCCATGAATTTTACTTTCTAGGCTGAGCCTTGGGCCGTGTTCCAATCCACCATTATGTGCACTTCACACCTTCATCTGCTCTTATCAATTGTCATTTTTCCAGACATGACATCAAGTAGCGTGGCTCCATTCTGTAGGGTGCATGTTGAGAATTACACTTGGGCAGAGAGTAGGAAAGAGTTCCACAATGCTCCCTAAACTACAGGTATACCTCAACTTGACGTCATTTTGAATTGCGTCAGTTTCGAAGATATGTCCCTTTTTCTGGCTAAATAACAGAAAAACTAGGTCAAGTTATGCTGGTATTACAGAGTTTGGATGAAAATACTGATATCGAAAAACACTAAAAACATATAAAATCGCATGTAAATTGAGTAAAAAATCATGATAAAACAAACAGTTCAAAGTAAAAATTTCATAAAGCATAACAAATCAACATAAAAAAGGAAGAAAGCAAAGATTAGAACACATGCAGACATAAATGGTAATGAATGGAGCAATGTCTGCAGAAGAAATGTTCGGTAAACTACTGATGAGTACTAAGCAGTATTCACAATAGCAAATTGTTATAGCTGAATGAGTTACCAATTAGTTAAAACAGTATACTTATAAACATAATTATTACCACATAGTATTTAAAAATGTTGCACTATTCATGACTGTAACATGCCTTCATTGACAATCAATGCAGATACAGTTATGGATCTTTTATTGTCTAGTGCTCATCAATACAGTGTTTTAAAGGCAGCTGTACAACACCAAAGTTAAAGGTGGAAAGAAGTTTTTTTTGGAGCAAAGCGGCTGCAGCCTCAAGGGTTTCGGTCACACAACAGACTGAAAAAACTGTTGCAAAAAAGAGGTAAGTTTTGAGATAGTACCGCAGCCACGCCATTGCGCTCTGCGCAGTGCAGCAGCAAAAGATAGTTGAAGATGATTGTTTCGCCTATTTTTGTTTCTATTCTGTTACAGTGAAACTGTATGCAAAGAAATGTTGCGGTTAAAAGCTAAAATTTGTTGGATTTGATTCTGCTGCAGGCAGTTGCCAGTTTATTTCGCCAGCACTTACCTGACAGCCTGTGAATTATCGTCCGTGAATCCAAATGAAATTCTAACTTGATTAACATGAAAGATTAGATATAAATGGCACACAGAACTACCAGCCATACTCTAACACCACCAATCAATCACCCATTGTTAGGTGTGCCTCTAGCCATTGTCAGTAACTGGATGTTTCATGGATTTCACTAATTCCATTGCTAAACAGTTGCAAAGCCAATGCAGTGGAAATGCATATGGGGGATTTACAGTCCCGTATGGCTATTGAGGAAATGAGGCTCAAGTCGACCACCTGAATGTTATGAAGTGCTCTCTCTTGAGCCAACAGGGGCATGAGCGATGTCACTATAGGAGCTCTCTATTCTATAGCATGGCCAAGAACATATCAGCCCAAATGAATGGTGTGGAATAATGCAACATGCACAGAATAAAAGTTCCATAAATTGCCGAGAGGGGGTAATGACCAAATTTTTTGCGTGCTGATATCAAATTTGTTTTAGTCCTAACTATAAAATTTGAACTTTTGAGAACAAGTAATTAAAAACTACAATTTATTCCCACATTATTCAAAAGGCTACTGCTTAGTCTAGGTCCAGAAACAAATTAAACAAAGCAACTGCACAGTTGTGTTTTGAAGTTAGCTGCGCACTATATTAAATAGAAATATGTTTGCCATATCCTGCTTACAGCATCATGATTATGTTATGTCATCGTTATAGCTATTATTATTTTACTTAGCCATTAGGTTGCCATTTTTTAATTTTTACCTTTAGAAGATATTTAAAAGTTTCTACAGTCTACAATGGACATGTAAACACCATTGCACATTATTTTATGATCATGATGAGAGGAAAAATATGTAGAGTATATCTTGGCAGATTTCAGGGGTGCTAGATTGACTAACATTGCTTCAGGCAGAACCAATTAAGGATGTATGGTGCGACAATACTCAAAGAGGCTTTTCATGGAAATTAAGCAGAAAAGGAATTTTTCTTTGCATGAATGATGAACATTTCATGTTAAGAATATATTTGAATTTATTAAAGTAATTTAGTGTGAACAATTACACACATCCAAAGAAATTTGCTTTCATCGTAGCATGAAAGTTAAAACTGCTGGTACATATTGGGGAGATGAGACATGGTGTAGGAGGATGAAATGGGTTATATCTTTGCACATTTTTTTCTTAGTGAGGTGAGGCAGAAATTAATTCACTGATAAGGGCATTTTCATATTCTAAAACATACTTTCTTGGGACCACTCTTTTGTTATTGAGTTTCCGTTGAGTTGGGACATCATGGTAGCCAGTCAAATTGGTTTCATGTTTTAACTGGAATAATAATATATGGTTTAATGATTATAAGGCAAAGATTCTATCAGCCTCTCTATGGGGTTTAGCCTGTGTTGAGTTAACAGGGAATAGCTCGACTTTTCATTAAAATGTAATTTTACATATGGAAGAAACACTGTGAGTGGAATACGTAGAACAACGTGGAAATGGATTTGCTGTGCAATATTTAATAATATAGTGCAATAAGGTGATGAGTAAATCTTGATGACAACTATGGTGGAAGCTTGTTTGAATTAAACCACTTCTCATCATTAATATGAACTTTCATATCTATTATTTTTCCAATCAACTCTTAATCATAACAGACACTTCTCTTCATTCTCAAAGTCTACAAAATAGTAAACAACCATATCTTAGGTAACATATTAATTAACATAACTAATTGCAAAATTTTTGGGTGGCCAATACTCAACAAATCTTAACATTTAACAATGGAAATACTGACTCAAGTTGATTATTTATTTCATGATTATTTAATTCAAGATTGCTTTACTTAGACATTCATTCAATGGATTTAACTGACTTCAGAGACTATCAAGTTCTGTGTAAGCATAGTTTTATGACCAGCAATGGACATGACTGCAAAAGGGTACCAGCTTACAGTACAGCACTGATTCTGTTTGTTTCTAAAAGTAATCATTTCTTCTATGAGTTATAATGCATCTGATTACAGTGAATGAAATACCTAAATGGACTTAAATAGACATTTAATAATAATCACACCACAGCAAAATTTCACCTCATTTTCTGATTTCTCACTGCTATTAATAAGGCCATACAAACAGCGATGCATCAGAGCATGCTGGGAAAGGGTAGATGGATCTCTTTAGCCCACATCTGATGGGCATATCACCTGCTATTATATCTTACAAACTATATTTTACACATTCTTCAAAGACATGTTTTGCTCAATGCATTTATCATATGACCGCACAATGCATGTTTCAATTGTTTATAGTGGTCATAACTGTCACTGGAACACTTTGGGACAGAAAAGAGCATTTGGACTTTATAAGAGGGCATATGGGCGTAGAGAGAGCACAGGGTGCAGCTTTCGTGGATTGGAACAAATGCAGGTAAGAATTTTCCCCAAACTTCTAGGCAAGTTTGACTCAGGAGCAACGAGAACAAATAGTGACAAAATTACCATAATTTTCTGTATGTAGTACGCAATGTTTTCCGCGAAAATTTGTCAGAAAAGTTGGGTGCGTATTATACATGGTTACAAACGTGCACAAATTTTTCACCGTGGAAATTCATCAAGTAACCGGATGCATTTTATGAATGGATACAAACAGGTATTTCAGATTATCACTTTTTATTGACTGCCATTCACATTTAACACAATATAATCAAAACTTAAAGTTTCCCTACAGGGTCGTTTCATCACTGAAACCTTGGAATTCAAAGTCACTATCATCACTAGATTCGAAAAGTTCGGGCGATAAGTTGACATCATAAGCCGGATATACTGCGTTGCTGAAAACATCGTCTCCTTCCTCCTCATCGTCAACTTCACGGTCTTCGTCCAAACAGAAATATTTCCCCTTGTTGTTACAAAGTATTATTTCTCTGGCGAACAGATCAAGGGAATCTCACGGCAAGGGAAATTGAGGAGAGAAAAAGAACAAGCAACACTAGTATTTGCAACAATGTTGCGATCCAGTCAAAAGGTGCCTAACACGGCGGCAGAGCACTAGTGGCAGAAATCAGTCAATGAGAATTCGTATTTGGTCATGGCATCCAATTGATTGGCGGCGCTCACCTTGCATTCTGCCGCTGCGAATATTCTCCCATAGCGGCAAACAGACGAAACTCCGGTGTTTTGAAGTGCACAACAAAGATAGGAAGCCAGGTTACATAGAAAACCATGTGATGTGTAGCTGTTTGCACATATTTCCATAGATGCACACGGAGGGGAAGGAAAGAACCTGCGACTGATAGAATGTCACGGAGGTGCGGGGGATGGTGCGTGCTCGCAGGCGCTAAGGCCATTCACTCTTCCCGCTTGGGCGATTTTTTTTCAAGCGCTGAACAGCGGATGGCCAATAAATCGGCAAATGCTGTCCTCTCAAAATTAGATGCATATTATACATGGGAGTACGAAAATTCTCATATTTTGGTCGTTAAAACTTGGTAGCGTCTTATACTGGGTGCGTATTATATACAGATAATTATGGTATCCTATATTATTCAAAGGAAAATGTAATTTTAATTTTTCTATCAATGTTAACACAATAGGAGAATTTCTTAGAGCAGCTTGAAAAATATGAGCCATTCATATAAATTTCAAATACAAAAGATACCAACAAAACTCCCACCTAATACTCAAAAGAAAAAATGTCTATGCATCCATACTAGTTTTTCCACCATTTTTTAAATTCCATTGTACCCATTTTCTCATTCCATATTTGCTAATGCTTAGCAGCAATAATTTTATCTTCAATTCTGCAAAAAGTCTGCCATGGCACTGTTGCCAACCCATCATCAATTAACATAAGAGCTTACCACAGACAACCAGGGCCTCAGTTTTGTCAAGGGCCTCTGTAAATAGCCTGGAGACAATTAATTCTGGAAATATCAGGAACTGAATTTCCTCCTGAACACATCCATAGCCAAGTACACCACCACCAACAAATCTGGAAAAAAATAAAACATCCAAGCTTGCAATATGATTCATTCGCAATCATACACTATATCCCACAAGAAAAGACATAGTTAAAACTTGCTACATACTTAAATACAAATTGTTAAAGCTAGCCAGAGCATAATTTTTGGTACAGACTGAAGATTACAGTATTCTAGGACTCTTCCAGGTCAAAATTTTCATTTGTTGGTACGTGTTCATCATACATGTCACCTTTAATGAACACACAGGAGCATGAGCAAAACATAAAAATGCGTGTGCCACAGGGGAGTACACTTTCCCAACTAACATAGCAGCACCACTATCACTTTTGGGGAATATTGGCTTCCTCTTTGATGGAATTTTATTATTAAGAGTTCATGCCTGACCAGGGAAATTCAAAAACAACAGAGTAGGGAACTCATCATCCAAGTTGGTGATGGATTATCAGCCCTAATGTTATTCATGCTGGTCAGCAAACAGAGATGCATCACACAACCTTGCATGAATTTGAAGCAGTCTATTTACCTCTGTTGCAGAACCCAAGGGCATGCCTAATTGTTTTCTAGACACAAAATATGATGTCCTCAGCCTCATTGTGGCAAGGCACTCAAAATGAAAGGTATTTGTATTACATGGTAATTATACTGAAAGGAAAAAAGACACATTGCAATCTAAGATACGTTAAACCTCCCGATAATGAATTTGCCTAGACTGGAAAAGATGATGAGTCTGTACGACAGAGGTTTGTAGTATGGAGGATTTGCTCTGGTGGCATAGTCACAGGAGCAACCTAATAGTCATGTTGCTTTAATTGTAACTCACATAGAGATGGGATGAAGAGCAATTTTCTCAAATTCAAATAAAATCAAATGCCACAAATATTCAAATGTTACATTTGCTACTAATTAATTAAATATCATCCTAAAAAATTATTTACTATTTGCTTTAGTAACAAGCTATATACAATAAACTCTCGATTATCCGTGAGCAGATTATTTGTGTTGCTTATTATCCATACATGATTTTTTACTCCTAGGTGATATTTTCCATGGTCATTTAAAAAATTGAAGCACAAAAGCACAAGGTTTTTTTGCATTTTAAAACAAGCAGGAGGCACGTAGCATCTTTTCTTACCACTCAAATTCACCTAAGAAAACATAATTGTACACCTCATTTACCCATAATGAACATGATATGTTTACTTAACCATCTCTGTCTGCTATAGTTTGCAGAACACGATGATCGATGGCAAGAACTTCATCATTAAATTTAGGGGGTTTTTACAAGATTAGCAGGCCATAAAAAATATAATACCATCACTCTACATGAACTTTTTGCATGTGATAAGTGCTACTACTGCTGCAGCCTCATGTGAGCCTAGATTCAGCCTAATGAAATCAGGGATTTCCTTCACTCACCATAAGACATGAGAGGTCCTATCTTGTACCACAACCTTCGCAACTTTATGTTTACTTTCTCTTAACACTGTTGAGCAGACATACCACCCTGGTGGAGCAACTGAGTCTCAAAATGGATTCCTGACAGAAAAATGGCACAGAAAACAGACTTATGCATTCAGCAAACCACAAGTTGACTGGCCAGTTAAGAGGCAGAGCCACTGCCTGCTATGTAGAGAATGCTTCAATTGCAGCCCTCTTTCAGTCTGACAAATGGAGGACTTCACTTCAATGAAAGGACCAGGGTACAAATAACCTTCAGATGATTATAATATTAAATGAAGACCATGGTGAAATAGACACACAACAGGAAACTGAAAAATTTAAAGCCAGAGAGAGTAATTTCAAGAAAGCAAGGTCAAAATCAGTGAAGTAGCAGCAAAGGAGGTTTCTTAATACTGTCCTTAACGTCGTAACAGAATGGAATGAAAATTTCCTGCTACTTAAGTTCCTGCTTCCTTTATTTTGTTTCCTTCACTCTACAATGTTTTGATATTACACTTTGCTCACAAAAAGCAAACTTCCTCGACTCCTCCCTGCCGGTCAGAGATTGGCTTTCCGTCTTCCATGACCTTTTCTGTTGCGTGAACCCAACTTCACACAGTCACATTGTATCTCTTGTGGTGTCCTCATCCATGTGCCATTGTTATTTTATTTCATTTGGCCTGTGAATACGTGGCCAATTTGGCGTCAGATATCATGGCTAATAAACACAAGAAAATTGTGCAGACAGTGAAACAGAAACTTGAACTGCACCCGAGTATACTTGAGCAAGCTCGAAAAGTCCGTCTTTTTCTCTTCAGTCCCGAATATTCTCGACGTCTGCTAGTAGTTCATTTTTCTGCAGTCAGTGGAACATACTGGCTCACTCTGTCTGTAGCTCACTCTAGCCAAGCGGTGCATTACTCAAAAGGAGATTTGATGGTTATATATGTAATGGTATTTTCCAGATAGTTTTCAGTGATAGCAAAGGTGTGAAGCTGGAAGTAATTGTTTCAAAACCAATTTTATCCACACTTTCTTCAATTTGTATCACATTCCTTTGTAACACCTCATTGCAGCACGTTAATTTTCACTTGTTATGGTGTTTATACAATCTATGCAACATCTTTTTGATGACTAGTACCCCTAACAGTGTCGGCAATGTTTGGAAAGGATTTCTCTTGACGCATTGTCATGTATCAAGCCTTCTTGCTGGAAACCTCTCCAGTGTAAATTTACCATCAATGGCAGGATATAAACGGTTGCAGTCACATGCGTAAGTCCCTTTTCCCTAGGATTGAAGAAGAGGGGTGACGGAAATTTTTTCGACGGGCAAGGTCGGCAATCCCCAAGGCCCCATGCCGAGGAGCAGATTTCACACCTAGGTGCAAGGTCTGTTTCTTGTTGCGGTGCCTTTGTTGGTCGCTGTGCATCCTCCCCAGATGTTTTTGGAACCCGTGATTCTACATACGATGTTCGGAAGCTAGAGGGTATGCAAGGGACAACGCTTGTATATATGAGCAAAGTCTGTCTATGACCATCAGATCGCACTGTGTCTGCCTCATTTTCTCGTTGATTTTCAAAGCGGACACATTTTTCTCACTTTTTTGCTGGAATTCCATGTTTTCAAATATCTTGGTAGTCGCAGTGGTCCTTTCTGTGGGAATATCCATTTTTGTCAAGTAGTAAGGAATATTTCAGCAATGGATTTTGGAGAAGAATCGAATTTCACCAACTTTGCCTAGTAGGATGTGGACATTAAAGACTCCGGTTCTGACTCAAGCCTTTTGGGGAAATAAGCTCCGACTCGGAAGATGCAGTGATGCCATTGCAAGTAGAATAATGGGGTGGAATGTCGGTATCAAATCCTCCTCCATTACCGCAAAGGTTTCCTTTTGAAGAGAATTCCTCACTAAACTTCAATCTGGACCCTCGGCGAGGTGCTTTGAAATATTTTGACCTTTTTTTGATGATGAACTCATTGTGATTATAGCAAGTGATACCAATCATTATGCTAGTGCCTCATTAGAAAATAATGTGGGACCAAGTACATCTACAAAATACCGAGCAAGCTGCCCCTAGGGCATGTGGCACAGGATAATTACACACCAGGAATGCAGCACTCATCTCAGCTGAAATCAGAACCATGCATCTTCTCCCGACCACTAGATGTCAGGCAAAGGCAGTCAGCATAACAATGCGTGGTCAGATCAGAAACAAAGAAGGGTTGATGCACGCTCAGACCAGAAACTAAGGGAGTAGTGGAGGCGAAAGTCAGTGACACATCATGTCTGCAGAGATTCGAGTGTTTTTGGCTCATGTAGCATTACAAAGCACTGTGCGAAAGCCATGTACGAAGTATTATCAGACGATGCTATCAATGTTTTACCTCCATATGTTGGCCACACAATATCTTACTGGAGATTTGTAATATAAGACAGCATCCATATTTTGTTTAAGATGCCGATTACGATCCCCAAACCCACCCCAATGCATACCTGAACAAAATCTGGGAGGTTTACTAGAAATATGAGCAGAAGCTCAAGGCGTTCTACACCCCAGAGAGGGATGATACCATTGATGAAAGACTTACCAAGGCTGGATTGGGATGGCATCAGTTCATGCTCGTGAAGCAGACTCGCTTTGGCATCAAATTTTTTGTATTATGCAAGTCAGAGTGGATGTGTGTGGTCGAGTGTGATATGTATGGGGAAGGGAGCTGTTCTCGATAAGGACTTTGGCCATAATCCCATGTCATCACAAGTTGTGATGTCACTGATGAAGCCTCTACTCGACAAAGGATATTGCTTGACCACGGACAATTTCTATACATCTACAGCGTTAGCCGAGTTTTTTGTTTGCAGGTCCACAGATACCTATGAGACACGGATGAAAACCACACGAGGAATACTATCGGCGCTGAATGGAAAAAAATGAAAAGGAGAAAGTAGGAAAGGAAAGCTAATGGAGATTTTGTAGAAAGACAAGAAGGTGGTGTCACTGCTGTCATCACTGGATATTTGTACAATGGAAAGTGTGGTGAAGAGAGGGAAAATAAATGAATAACCAACATAGTGACTCAATCGGAGGAGTGGACCGTGTGGACCAACACTTGGCAGATTACTCAATTTAATAAAAGAAGACGAAGAATAAAAGGGGTTAAAAAAAAATTTTTATCACCAGCTAGAACTTTCAACGAGGAAGTCTTTTGTTTTCTACTGTCACACAGGTGTGAGAAAAGTGTATTTAGACTTCCGTCTTAGGCTGATTGAGCAGCAAATCGATGCGTATCGCACCAGTGTTGTACCCCTACGAGTGGTAGGCTACTCAAAATGACTCACCCATGACGCCTCACAGAGGAATTTTTTTAAGCAATTCCTCCAAACAGAAAAGAAACCCTATCAAACAGTGTTCCCAATGTTACCAAAAGAGAGATGCAAGATGAAAAAACTTATAAAGGAAACAAGCTATCACTGTCCCCATTGCAAACTGATTCTTGGCATAGCTTTTTGTTTTAGGATTTTACATACAGCAAAAAATATTTGAGTACTTTATTTTTTGAAGTGCAGGTATTTTATCAGCATAAAACAAGTGCTTTTTAGAATTTTTTCCTCATAAAAATAGACAAAACATTTTTATTTACAAGAAAATAAAGAGAAATTATGTTTACTGCACAAATAATGTATATATGTGTACTATACACGTGTATATATGTGTATAATGAGCATTCTTTAGAAAGAAAAGTGGAAGCTTGGATTATCCATGTTTTTAGATTATCTGTGCATCCACTCCCCACCATTAGCATGAATAATCGTGTGTGTACTGATATATAGCAAACAATTTTAATTCTTTTACTTTAAAATGTCATTACACCAATCATACAATTTTTTGCCCCACCTACCCATATTTTTCTACACCAGATAATGCTTCACTACATTTCTAGCTTTTAATTATATCCAGACCCATTTTGTTCCGGCATACTTAGGTACTGCATTTTGATTGTTTGGCCACATGCTGAAAGAAAATGGGTATAGTAGCAAAGACATGAGGAGGAGAATAGCATTAGCAAAGTAAGCATTTAATAGTAGAAGGGAGTTGATGTTGGACCCTTGTGTAAGGAGGGACTAGTGAAGAGCTTGATGATATGGAGTGTAGCATTGTGTGGGACAGAAACTTGGACTTTGAGGATGAATGACTAGAATAGACAGCTGGCTTTTGAGACACGAGAGTGGAGGAGGATGGAGAAGGGGTGGGGTGGATGGAGAGAATGCAAAATGAGGAAAAGCTTGGTATGGTGGGCGAGGAAAGGGAGCTTTTGGATGAGGTCAAGGGGAGGCAGCAGGCTATGTGGATGGAGGAAGTGAAATGGGGCGACGGGTTGCTCAAGGCTGTAGCCGAGGGAGGGCAAGCGAGGAAGGGGGGAAAAGAGAATGGGTTTCATGGATGGGATGATGAAGAAGGGTGGGATGTACATGGAGATGAAGAAAGAAGTAATGGAGGAAGATAAGACCACTCAGGTGAGGATTTTCTCTGAATTTACATAAAACCTACCTTTGACTGGTAGATTAATAATGATAATAATCAAATCAATTAAGTACAATTCCATGAAATTATCTTCAAACTCTTTTTACTAACTATACTCAGCAATTTATTTGTGAAGGAGCCTTCAAAAGCATGAGCAATAAAACTATTTCAGAGCATGGTATTCTTCATTCTTTTATTGGTTCTCATGCAATCCTTTTGTGGGATAACTCATGTCACATGAAGAGTTTTGTGCTTTTATAAGAGAGGCCATTAGGATTATAAAATAAGTATTCAACAGTAAACATAGCTGACCATTAATTTTTCCTCAGAAAATCTAAAAAAATAACTTGGTACATTTATTACGTTTTGATTCCCAGTAAACATAACTATCTAATTTCCACTTGAAGATTAACGTTCATTCACACAACACCAGAATTAATCTACATACATATATTTTTACTATATGATATATTGTCAAAATCACTTAACACTTTGAGACCGAGCGCCATCAATAGATGGCACGGCGGACTCCGCCCAGGTCCAAGCGCCATCTATAGAGGACGGGCCACTGCGCTCAGCAGTCATAAACTCGAGAGCCCTGTTCTTCCGTTTCCCTTCACTTGGCGGTCTCGGATCTTCACAGGCATCACACTTCAGCCTTAGCCACCACAGGGTACACTTCGGTTTCTGCTGCGACTTCTCGTGTTTTACCAGCTGTTGCGCAAACTACGACAAGGTATTTTTTTTAATATTCTCATTGTGTTTAAAAATATTTTTTCACCTGCCTTTTTATATTTCTTTTTATTAACAAAGACTTTTTTCTTGTTCTCATTTCCAATAGGTGGAGACAAAATTTTTTAGGAAAGCGTGTATTTAAAAAAAAAAACGTTTTTCAACAGTTTTGAGAAGGAATTGAAAGAGACGGGTAAGTTCGATTATTTGGCTTATTAAATCAATTTTAAAGGTAGTCATATACATTGTATTTACAAAAATGTTATTATGAGATTTTGTTGGTAGCCTAGTGGGTAGAACGCTGGGCTAATGATGGAATGGTCCCGGCTTCGAACTTTTACGCTAAATTTTTTCATTGTAAATAAAAATGTTTCCATTTCTGTGGGATGTGATTTTCAGCTTCCTTTTCATTTTAGAATGAAGCGATCCAACTCCCCTCAACCATCAACCTCGCGGCAGAGGAGTATTTCTCCAGAACATTTGGGTAATTGAATTTTTGGCATAACTATTTGGTATAATACCTTTCTTATTGTATTCATTGCAATAAATATTCATTTATGCTGTATTTACTTTCATTATTCCAGAGGTGACAGCCAAAAGAAAGAGAGGAGGAGGAGGAGCTCCAGCCGGAATAACGGAGGGAGAAATAGAAAAAATTCTAGAAGACGATTCCTTTGGCGAAGACTCATCTTCAGAGTAGTGGAGTGATTTCGGCAGTGGGGAGGAGTTTGACGACGGGGAGTCGGACGAAGCAATAACTCCAGGTAGAGGCCCAACCCCTACTCCCCACCTCTCAGAGGAGATTCCTCCACCCTCATCCCCTATTCCTTCCACTTCCCATGCACCCACCCCACCGCCCTCTCTTCCCACTCTCCCTCCTCAGACACCCCTTGCCTGGTCTAAGGGTGCTTGCCTGCCTGCAGCCCTTCCCTTTCGGGGAAGGGAAGCTCTTCTAACGGCACCCAGTGGAAATAATCCCATTGACTATTTCAGCTTGTTTTTCTCTGATGAATTCTTCCAATTAGTAATCCAGAGGACGAACGCCTATGTGGAAAACATTTTCCTAAATCAGGTGGGTGTTTAACCTCAAAGAGTTACTAATTGGAGCGAATTGACCAGGGAAGAATTCGAAGTGTTTTTGGGATTGATGTTCCATTAGGGTACCGTTAGAACGAACAGGATAAGGGACTATTGGAACAGGAATGCTAAATTTGATTTGCATTTTTTTCACCGCAGGATGACGAGAGATAGGTTTCTCGCCATTTTGCAAAGTCTGCATTTTGCAGAAAATGCAAATTTTGGTGACCCTGCTCCAATAGATCCCTTGTACAAAATTAGGCCCCTTCTTGACCTTTTCCACAGTATTTCGGAAAAAACATATACTCCAGACAGGGTATTATGTATTGATGAATCTATGGTATTGTGGAGGGGTCGCTTGGGGTTCAGGACATTCATCAAAGGGAAGAGGCATAAGTTTGGAGTCAAACTTTACATGCTTACCGAACCCAATGGGTATGTCCTGGATTTCATTGTGTATACGGGCAAAAAGGACCTCGAGTTGGCCGGACGAGGGCATGCAAGTAAGGTTGTCCATAAACTTATGAAGGGAAGACTACAAATGGGGTATTCATTGTTTATGGACAACTATTACAATGACGTCAATTTAGCCCGTGAACTACTCAGCAATGAGTGTTATTGCACTGGTACACTGCTTGGAGACCGTAAAGGGAACCCACCGGAAGTGATCCGGGCTAAATTGAAACGAGGTGAGACAATTTGTATGAGTACTGACACAGGGATAAATGTCATGAAATGGAAAGACAAACGGGATGTCCTCTTACTTAGCACTGAATTCGGCAACAACTTGGTCAATATTACCACATCCAGGGGTAATATTGTCCAAAAGCCCAAGGCAGTTGCCGAATACAATGGATGTATGGGGGGCATTGACCGTGTTGACCAACTCATGGCATACTATCCCTGTGATCACAAGACTTTAAAATGGTTCAGGAGATTAGGGATTCATGTGATGCATATAATGCTTCTGAATTCCTATCTCCTGTACCAAAAGTTCAGCTCGCAAAAACTGAGCTTGTACTCATACAGGTTGTCCATCATAGATGCCCTTGCCAAAGGCCAAACGAGAGAGAGTTTGCCCGTTTCACGGGGCCCTTCCATGATATCCATAGATTCTCATTTTCCGAAGTACTGTGAAAAGAGGGATGACAGAAGGGTCCAGAAACGGTGCAGGCAGTGTTCGAAGCAGGGTAAGAAGTCTGTGGTGACTACCTACTGCCCTGATTGCCCTGAAGAACCTGGCCTCTGCTTGGAAAAATGCTTCCAAGACTTCCATCGGTAATCCCCTCTCTACTGCCGAAAATGTAAATATTGTAAATTGTATAAAATTATAAATATTTGAAAATATAACCATTGTAAATATCATAAATATTCAATGCAAAGTTGTAAATTACCATTTATGTATGCAATTATTTTCGTGTAAATAGATGTGTAAATATTATAAATATTTGAAAATATAAATATTGTAAATATGATAAATATTGCATACGACTGTTGTATATTTACATTTATGTCTGCGATTATGTACGAGTAATTAAATATGTGTAAATATATTACTAACAAATTGTAAATTGTTTTCCTAACTTATTTACTTTTTCTATATTACTGCTGACTGTTTTAGTTTCAGATATTTTTGATAGCAATGGAATAAACTATGAATGTATTAGGACATAAATATTTCGGAAAATATATTCCTTGAATTTATGTCATTCGTCCAAGTTGGTTGTTTGGGTATGCTTTGTCGGTCGGTCAAAGAGGAAAGCACCCTCGCCGGAAAGAATGGAGAGGGGAAGGGGGGGAAACTCCTAGCGGCCTCGCCTTGTTCTTCCGCTGCTGGCATAACAATAGGTCCCCTCCTGCACTGAAAGTGCCCCAGCGGCCGTCCTTGAGTTTGGAGCTTATCGTAGGGCGTTCACTTACCCTTTTCAACATGAAAGGATGCCGTTCCCGGCAGCATGGAAGTGTCAAATAAGTGCGTGACGGGAGGCGTGTGGATGCGGTCAAGTTTTTGGGGGTGGGGAGGCACGTTTGGCACGTGCTCATAATGGTACATGTTTTTCGTTCTCGAACGTCATTTCGTTACTGTTAGAGGCACCATGATTCAGACCACCTGCAGCAACTCACCCGAGACCTTCCTCACCTTCAAGCGCGGACTTGAAGCTCGCTTTTGGGAGGGTGGAACTCAAGCGCTTATCTGTCAACTCGTGTAAACGCAGGTGTTTTATAATCATCGATACAAATTTACATAAAACCTTCAACATTAGCTATCTAGATTAGCAATTAGAACTTGGTAAAATTATTGATAAAGAAGAAAAAACGAGCTTTACAAGAAAAATTTAAAAAATAAAGAATTATTATTTAAATAATTCTACATTAAATGCATTTAAATTTATCAACATTCAAATAAAAAACTATCTCTAGAATGATTCAATAACGATTTTTTAGTAAAATCTGGTTGAAAAAGTTGCCGTACATGATATTCGTAAAATATTGCACGCGCCAGGACACTTGGACTTCGCCAGGATCCGAGCGCCATCTATAGATGGCGGCAAATAAAAATCACAAAAAAACAATAAAATGTTCGAAGTAAAGACGTATTTTGGTCACCATTGTCATAATATAACACTTTCAAGTTCAGATCACGAAAAAAAAAGTTTCGGATTTCGGAAAATTTAAACTTCGGGCTGAAAGTGTTAAGTAATGAAATTATAGGACTGAAACTTTTCTATAAGCAACTAATGTGTAAATAACTCACATTTTTATGTATATTAGTATTTAAGAATGTCATTTTATTGCAGTGCAGGCAATTTGTATTACACGACTTAACATTCTTATTCAACAAAACAAGTTACCCTGACATATTCAGGATCCATTTAAAAGTTAATATTTTTGTTTTAATAAGAGACTGAAGACAATTTTTATACACCTCCAAGTTTTGAATCTAAATGCAGAGTAGTGGCAATGAAATAACAAATTTTTTTGGGAAAAGTTGAAAATCAGCAAACTTACCCAAAGTCGATAGAATGGACCAGGGTTATACTACTTACTGCAGAGTGAAATTTTATGTGTAATTACATTTCATTATGGATCTAGCTCACGGAAGGTTAACAGGGCAGTTTGAAAATTTGTCAGCCAACTGCAAAAGTACTCAAGATTTGGTAGGAATGGTGCATTGTGTCATTTTTCTAAATGGATAAGGAAAATATTCAGCAGATTAAAACTTTTTATTCACAAACAAGGATCATGCCGAGCAACATCCGTCGATGTTGCAGGGTTCTTCCCTCCTGTTTAATCACTGCGCACCCATAGGGGCCTTTCATTTGCCTGAATTGGTGCAATCCCACACAGTGTGGTTCATGAATCCACAATCCCTCAACACGGAGGCCATTGACTACCTTCGTCTCATTGAGAAAAAACAGGACTGAGGAAGCAAGAGTGTAAACAACCAGAGGAGGTGGTTGTGAAAGGTTTTTGGAGGGGTGTTCTACTCTTCGAATGGTCTAACAGCAGGAAGAAGGGATTATATGAAAAGAAAGATATGAAAAGAGATCACAAAGAAGAAAATGATAAGGAAAACCAAGAATTCGCCTCTGTGACACTCGCCAGTGGTATTCATCCCTGTCATTCACCGAGTGATGCTTGGAGCATGCACGCTTGGGTAAACCACCTTTGCTAACATCTTGGTTTCCTCTACTATACCATGGTTTACCTAGGAATCAATTCTAATATCATCTTTCATTCAGACAAAAATAGGCCTAATGACTTCTACCACTGGAATAGTGGCCCATCGTTCCATCATAATCCTTAGTAAAAATGAGCAACATATCATTTTTTCTATAAATCAGTAATACTGTATGGTTCTACCTGTTTGAATGATGGAATGAACAGAAAAACTTCCGTCAAACTCCAGATGTTGGGGGTTAAAAGGTAGGTATGATTTTTTCCAAGTAAATTACCAAGTACTAAGCTGCCACAACTGTTTGAAACAATTAAGAAATATGAACTCTACTTTAGTTTTATCATCAAATGGTAACACTGTCAAAATAATGGCCTGAGATTAAAATATCTACTTAAAAACAATCACAATGCAACCTTTTATTAGGATCTGACAGCTGGACATCACTGTGTAGAGATGTACTAATTAACATTCATAACTTTTTCTGCAGAGCTATTAATCAATTTCCTATCGGCTGATGCCTTTTCAATGCAACCATTCATCTCTGTCATTAGCCGTTCGCTTCAGTCCCACGTAGTTGCTGCATCCTATCATCTTCTCGATCTCGTCCAAATATTTCTTCCTCGACCGTCCCCTTCCTTTCTTTCCTAGTATTTTCCCTTCAAGAATGTTTGTTATAAATACATTGTGTCTGAAGATATGTACAATAAATTTTATTGTTTCTCTTTTCCATCTCCGCCAATAATCTTCTCTCTTCTTGCACTTCCCTTAAAACTTCCATATATGTTTTACTTTCCGTTAAACATCGCTTGTCCTGTGTGATTATACTACCGAGATAATTAAATTGTTCCACCTGATCAATTGCGGTGTTGTCAATTTTAATATTGGTTATAATTTCTTCCATATTTTGTCGTACTACCATTACTTTCGTTTTCCGTAGATTCACTTTAAATTTACATTGTTAAAGGGTGTATGATAGGACTTGCAGCATTCTATTCATTTCTTTTTCAGGAATAGGTAGTTTTCAGGCAGAGCTATGATAACATAAAAAATAAAATAAAAAAGAGGGAAGGAAATAAGGTCCTGTGCACTTTCACAGAGACTTCTATGACAGTCTGCTGGACTTCTTGATTCTGCTTCAGGGAAAAATATGACTCTAATGCAATGACAATTTAAAGAGTTTCGTATTTCACTCAAGGAATAAATTGACTGCCATTGTACCAAACGTGAATGCGAAACACAACAGACTAGCGTGCTGCTAGCACCATTATGTTTGATAACCTCACAGAAGGTGAAATACTGCCTGCTGATTGTGTGGAAGAGGCTTTAAAGCACCAGCATGGCATCTACAGAGGGAAATAAAAGTGTTTTTTGTATACAACAAGCTAAGCTTTATCACGTGACAATAACCCAAAAACGTGAAAAAAATATAACCTCACAAGAAACTAAAATCTAAGGTAAGATCATCTTGGATCCCCCCACATCAATAGAGATTTGGATTACAAGTTACAAAAAAATGAACAAAAAAATCTTTTTTCAAGACCTGACATCCAGGTATTGCTGTGTTAGTTACATTCGCCTTGAGTTAGCAGTAGAAGACGATGATAAATGCTACATATGCTCTGTGTTGGTTTTAACAGTATATTATTACTGCTCCATACTGCAAAGTTCCGAACAGATGGAAAGATAAAAAGTTTTGGATCCAGGCCATTCCTGGTGATCCTATTCAGAGAATGTGCTCATTTACAATAGAAAAATCACCCAAATATTAAGTACCTATGAACAGAAACATAGATCATTACCTTGATAACAATAATAATGCAACTTGTAAATGCAGAGATAAATGATTTTGAGTGAAATACTCTGCCAAGAAAGGAGAACTCCCACTTCTGGGCCCACATATGGACTACGTTCTATGTGGGCTTCATCATTATAGAGGTTGGTTGAAAGGATGTATTAAGTATGCATTGAGTATGGCCATGTCCCAGGACTAGGGTCATGACTGCGTAAGATGGAGATTTGTCACAGGGAGGTTATACTAAATCTAATTATGGTCTTAGAAAGAATCTTCTGCAGATATGGCTTATTTTGTAAATGCTAGTCCCTCATTTAATAATGTTGAGGTTGGACCATGAATAACCAGAAAGGGCATGTATGGTGATGTTTTAATAGTCATATAAACACACCTATGTGGCACCTCAGCAATGACTGTCTGCAAATCACAATGCAATGGCAAATACGTATCATAGTTATTTTCCAACTCATGAGGACAACCAAGGTAACCATCAAAGAAAGAGGACAACTTTGCACATTTCTTCAACAGTGGTCCAAGAAAGTGAACAATTTTTGTTTTACTATGTCATCAATTCCTATTGACGATGTTGTTACAGTCACGATGCAGAAAAATCCTCATTCAAATCACATTTAAATTACAAAAAATGGGCATTTTTACAGTGGATTAGATAAAAAAATATAGAAAAGATGACTAACATCATTTGATATTTAAAACCAATTAACACTAATGTTTATATGAAAGGAAATCTGGGTCACTGATAATAGCTTCATACTATTCATTAAAAGTTTAAGATTCCATGTGGACACTATAATTGTACATACTTGATTGGAATAAAAATGAAAAAAAAATCAACTTCAAAGGAATTTATGAAACAAATCATATATTACAAGGAGAGAAACCAAATTATGGGTCTTCAGCATTCATTAAATTAAATTCATGAATGCCATATGAATATTAGGGTCAAAATGTTAATGGCCCTTTACAGACAGCATGAGAAAAGGATATGAGTCCACATAATTCTTTATCTACATCTACATAATACTCTGTGAGCTGCTGCATGGGCGTGTGGCAGGGGGTGTTTGGACACCAGCCGAGTAAAGGTGTAAGTTTTTGGAGATGAAATGGTGACATGTATTAAAGGAGTGTATTTAGTGGAGCTCAATTTTGATTGTGGTCACTTATTGTTTGCGGAAAGAACAAGTTTTTGTACCTATCTGTTCGGCAATCTATCGCTCTTATTTTATAGCATCTGTCAGACCTAGACATGTAGTGAGGAGTCATGATAACATTCTCTATGTCGCTCTGAAGAATATCAGTTCTGAATTTATCAAGCAACCTAAGCCTAGCGTGCAGCCTCCGAGTCTCTAGGGGCTCCCACCTCAATCCCTCTAACAGTTGTGTAACACTATAGGTACACTCGTAGCAGTTTTTAATGAAGCTTGCTGCTTTCCTTTGTATTTTATTAAATTTTTTGGTTAAATCTTTATGACCAGGATCCCAAATGCTCACGGCACATTCGAGGTGTGGCCTAACCAGAGAGAAGTTGCATTTCTCTTTGACTTTTTCATCCGAGGACCTTCCTATTATACGTTAAAAAAAGTTTCTTTAATGCTGTGCCACATATGTTTTATATGTGTAATCCCCATGATATATCAGAAGTTTAAGTAATTCCAAGATCATTTACTTCCATCGGAAGATTTTATGTTTACTCCACCCACAGTATAGGTATGGCATTTTTGTGATAAATTTTGCAGGAAGTGAACTGCGGTGCATTTGCTGATATTTCATTCTAACCCCCATTCCTAGCACCTTGAATGAACGTTGTAAAGGTCCGATGACAGAGCTTCAAAGTCTGCATCTTCGCTTATTTCACAGTAGATAACTGTATCGTCTGCAAATAATCTTAATTTACTGCTAATTCGGGAACTTATGTCATTAATATAAATAATGAATAAAAGAGGGCCAATCACGCTTCCTTGAGGAACACCGGATGTGACTTCGACCATATCGGAGCTAAAACCATCAATAATAACTTTTTGTTTCTGATCACTGAGAAAGTCCCTTATCCAATTCACTATTATTCTATTTACTCCACAATATTGCAATTTATAGATGAGTTTTTTGTGAGGAACCTTGTTGAATACCTTCTTGAAATCAAGGAATATCACATCGATGATGAAATGGAAAAATTTTGGGTCCCATAAATTGAAAAAAAAAAATACTTAATACATGTTTTCAGAATCTGGTAGGTCAGCAGAATTAGGATTACCTTACCCAAATTATTAACTATCAAATTACTGGAAAAAAACGATCATCATGAGAAAGAAATGGATCAAAGTTTTGTTTATTGGGGCAAAAATAATATTGGAATGGTCGATTTTTTAAAGAATAATATAAAAATAATTATAAATCTATGAAAAATATTCAAAATTCTGCTATATTAGTGGAAGTACTTTTGGCCAAAACTAGATAAGAGGCAAAACCAAGTATGTAGTTCACATTAATAGAATTGGGTTTGGGGAAAAAGGAACCATCCAATCTCTAAGAGTAGACAAAATAAAAAAAATACATTCGGTGAAATGAACACTGGTAGTGAAATTAACACCATGAATGACTTACTTATTGGCAAAATCCACTTGGAGCATTCCATAGCCCTCATCTTCAATGCGGCCAGTGGAGGATATATGGAGTCTCGGAACCATCTCTCGGCACTCAGACCACTTTGGCAGAAGATTCTCTGGGCAGTAACGCCTCATAAATGTCAAAACTCCCACAGGATCTAAGAATAACAAAATTTATATGGAAAAATATAAAGCCTAAGCATCTGACAACAATCAAGCAACTCAAAACAAATTTTTATCTTCAGTAAACCATCCCTCTCAAAAGTCAACCCACTCAGTGAGCACAGTCAACTATGAATTTCACTAAGTTTGAACCTCAGGTATAGCCCACACATTTATCGACTGCTATGGGTCAATTTTACTAATCTTCAATCACTAAGGAGACCCTTGTATGACCTTCCACCTCTACTGCTAATTACTCAGCCAACTTCCCAGACATCATTATCCTGAATGATTCGCAACATCACCGAAGCCACAAGTTAGCTTCTTTTAGAGAAATGGTTCACAGATACACCCATGTCTTGTGCTAAGTATATTAGAGAACTTTTGTCGATAAAATTAATTGTCACCAGAAACGGATACAACAAGCCATGTTTATCTCATATGATAAAATCAGCGAAAAAGAAGGCAGTGCAATTGTTTACAGTTCACCCCTCTCCCCCCCCAGTTGAATGTTAAGAGAATTTTTACACTTTGCCTTTCATTCAGAGTTTTCTTATAAATTCTATAACCTTATATCAAACGAAACATGCGGTGTGTCATTCCGCAACCCTCTCACTATTGGAAAAATGCTTTATAACTCGAAGGACAAATATGCAAGGTTGGACAAAAGTGTATAAACTCAAATGTAATGACTGTGGAATCTCATACATTGCTCAAACAGGACAGAAAGTTAAAGATAGAGTGAAAGAACATAGGAACAACTTTGTTGATTGTGGTGGATATTCAAAGTTTAGTGAACAATTATACACAAACAACCATTTTAGTGATTTTGACTCTGTTTTAGTGATTTAACATGTTACTGACAAAGGTTCTAAGTTGGATTTTTTAGAGCAATTTGAAATTGTAAATAGCCTGCATATTTTATGTAATGACCATATGTTCCTCACCCATTCCCCCCTCCTTTACATTAAACACCACTACCGAGGTGAATACCCGACATAATGTGTATGGTAGCACTTAAGCTCAGCTAACGTAAGCGTTGGAAATGCCAGTAAAGCTTGCTTTTGTTTGATACTGTTGATAAGGAACTGATGGGAACTAACTTCCACACAACAGGTCAAGTACATCGCTTGCAACTGAGCCACAGTCATCCATCAGACATCCTTACTATTAGGGAATATAAAACCCTAAAGAGAAAGTACAGAAACCTTCTAAATTATAAAAAAAGGAAATTTAATGATTTCTGCATCATGAATGCTTATAATAAAACCAAGGCGGCCTGGAAAATTGTAAATAGTGTCACTGGCTCACATAAAAGAAGTTCCTTGCCAATAGTTAATGACAGTGATAAAAATCCTGATCCTTTTCTTGTAGAAAATGCGTCAATGAATTTTTTCTTGATATACCATTGCCACCAGCTGCCAACTGCACAGCTTATTTGAATTCTGTACGGAATGTCCAACCTAACCCACATTCCATGTTTCCCTGACCCTGTAACTTAACTGAGTTATCCTCATATTTACTAAAAGTTGGTACAAAATACTCTCCAGGTTTAGATGGCATAACAGGTACTCTTCTCAAAGAATGTAGTGATACCATCTTGACCCCCACTTACTTCTCATTAATCAATCTCTATCCCTTGGGGATATTTCCAGATGTCTTAAAAACCTCTAAAGTCATTCCTGTATTCAAAAACAGAGGTGGAAGGAATTTATATAATAATTACCGGCCAATTGCCCGATTATCTCAGTTTTCTAAGATCTTGGAATATGTGTTTTGTGCAAGAAACATTATTATTATTATTATAAGACTGACTGAGTTCTTGGATAGGTATAGCATCTTGTCCTGTTCTCAATTTAGCTTTTGCAAAGGAAAATCTACGAGCCAAGCATTTTTCTCCGCTATGGATTTCATTATGAACCAACTTAATAACAGAAATTATACCATTCTGGCATTTTTTGATCTGGCCAATGCCTTTCACTCTGTCGATCATCAGATTCTTCTTTCCAAATGTGAACGAATTGGCATTAGACGTGTTGCCCATAAGTGGTTAAAATCGTATGTCAAATCGACAACAAGAGGTGGAAGTTTTTAAAGATGATAAATAGGTACTTCATCTCTGATATTCGGCCTGTATCTCTCAGTGTTCCTCAGGGTTCTGTACTGGGACCGATTTTGTTCTTAATATTCATCAATGACTTACCTATAACTTTGGTGCCTATGTGCAATGATAAGGTTGTAATTTAAATATCTTTCTCGGGATTCGCATGGGGTAATGTTTACATAATCCGCCGACATTTCGGAAAACGACTTGTTTTCCATTTTCAAGGGACGTGGTATTTCTGCCGTGACCACTATAACACTAAATAAAATTAATTAATTAAAACAAGTTTAATTTTAGTATTATAGTGGTCACGGCGGAAATAACACGTGCCTTGAAAATGGAAAACAAGTCGTTTTCCGAAATGTCGGCGGATTATGAAAACATTACCCGGTGCGAATCCCGAGAAAGATATTTAAATATAATACACCGGGAAAATCTTAAATCATTTATAAGGTTGTAATGTTCGCAGATGTTGTGAGTGTCTTTTAGGTTGCAATTCATCTAATTGTGAGGTAACCAAATGGCTAAATAATACCATGGTGAGATAGTCCAATTGGTGTTTAATTAACAAATTAACACTAAATGTGGCAAAAACTCAATCTATGATATTCTCAACATCTCATAAGTGTTACAACAAAATACTATCCCTAATAGACAGTTCTGCATCTGTACCCACAGACAAAGTTGAATTCATGGGAGTTTTCCTTGACCCAATCTTGAATTGGTCAACATATGTATATTGAAAATGTATGCAAACAGTTTAACTCTACTTGCTATAGGCTATCTGTTCTCAATCATTCTCTAAGTACAGATGTATTAAGACGTGTGTATTTTGCCCACTTCTACTCCCGTACTTCTTATGGTGTTGTCCTATGGGGTGCATCTTCTCAGCTAGTGCAAATCTTTAAAATTCAGTAAAAAATTATATAAACAATGTGTAATACCCACTTTAGGGCTCACTGTTAACCATTATTTAAAAACCTGGGTCTGCTATCAGTGCCATCCATTTATGGGTACAATGTTGTATTATATGTCAGATCCAATATGTCTGTATTTGATAGAAATGTTGATTTTCATAACCATTACACCAGGAGAGGTGATGATTTACATACTGTACAACAAAAACTTAAATTGTGCTCTTGGGGTCCAAAAGTCATGCGTATTAAACTATATAATGCGCTCCCACAATACCTTAAAAAAGTGGCAACTTTGCATTCTTTTAAAAGACAGTTAAACAAATTTCTACTAGAAAAATGCCTTCATAAAGTAGATGACCTATTTATGTAATTTGTATTAGGTATATGACGTGTTCTATACATTCATGTAATGTCCTCAGAAAAGTAAAGGCAGTAAAAGCTTACAGATAAAGCCTCCATGAACAAACAAATTTACATTGAAATAACTTACTTGTCTTTCTTGTTCACATTATTTGGTGAATATTTGTTTGTGAGTAAAATGTCATAAATAACTGACATATGCACATACAGTGAAACCTTGCTTTTACACCCCTTGAATTTATGATTTCCCTTGATTTAAGATTTTTCTTGAAGCCCCAACAATGTTTCTAAGCCATAAATTTCCAAGCCAAAAATTGAATTCACCAAGTTACAAGTTTCTTCGAGTAAGACCAGATGGCAAGACTAGAGGCGCACCATTTAGGGGAGGGGGTGTTGGAGCAACAATCCACCCAACCATTAGATAACAGCCTTGCTAATAGATAGCCTTGATTGTAAGCCCCACCCTTCGCGCCTCGCAGAGGGCGGGGCTTACAATCGTCCTTGTGCTCCAAGAAAGAACCTGAACAGAATGCTCAATAGAGTTCAGCTACTCTACACTGCTCAGAAAGAGGCGTTGACATTATGATCAATAGAGTTCAACAGCAGAGCTTCTCGTAAAGGTTCATTGAACAGCAGGGCATTCAGCTAAGGTAATATACAGAAAATACTTGAATAAGTATGTTAGCTCGATCCTATTGCGATTGGAAATTATTCATGCATTCTTTGCCAATATGTGCAGTGTGTTATGATTGTAAAGAAAATAGGAATGCAAAGCTGTTGTATTCACAAGTATTTCTGTGGACTTGTAACATTCAATGTAGTAAAAATTTTAGTTCAACATGGGAAATTCAATCTTAAGTTTTGAGTCAAATATTGAATAAGACAGCGGAAACTAAATTATTCCTCACTACAGGTATTTTCAGCCTTATTAATCTTTATCATTCATTGAAAGTATTTGACAACCTGAACAACAAATAACAAAAAGCCAATTAACATCATGTACTTTGCTAAATGAATCCATCAATTCATTAATTCTTCTGCATTTTAATACAATACTTTGCTGAAAGGTGGTGATAATAAAAATCAATATCAAGAGACTGAGTACTCATACTTGCAGTGATATCAGCCTGGAGTTTGCACCGTGAACGCTCCAGCATATACATTTTTTCAACTATAATTGTCCTTACAGCTGCGCCGTATTTCATATAGTCATTTCAATGAGGAGAAGACCGCCATGTCATTTCTGTACATTAAAATCCATTCTCTGTGGAAGACGGCAGTTTTCATATTTTTCTCATTTTTTTGCGTCATTTACTTTTTAAATGATCATTTTTACTTTATTTGAAGCCATAATTTCCAATCTTTTTCTATTTTGAAATTTGATCATCTAATACGATGAGGTTGATAAGAATATGTGGATTATAAAAAGAATTAGAGATGCTTCATGAAATATTATTTTACTTTACAATTATGCTGTAAAAATTTGGATTTAATTATCGTTAGTTTATTTTGGATTATATGAGTGATCACATACAACCTGAAGCAGTTGGAGTAGATGAAAATCTCCATTTAGCTTCATTTTAGCAGTGTATACATGACCTTAATACACTATTATGATAACTAAAACTTCATAAAGTCCGTCCCACCCCCACATTTATAATGCAATGAGCGTTCTTTTTGATCTGCTCTTTTGAACTGCTCTGATCCCTGTTCTGGACCTAAATGAACTGTTCACCAAAAAGAACAGTATAGCACACCTTTAGTATATATCATGCCAGCAGGCTCCTCCATCATTGTTAGTTCTTGACATATTATGGATAGAGTAAATGTCATCACCAAATATTCACACCGCCATCTCAGAAAAATGATTGCCACAAGTTAACATGTTGGGATAAAATTTTTAAAATCATCACATTTATCTGCCAATACTTGCGGGTATATGTTTGCATTTGAAAAACGAGTTTTTCAAATGCAAACATATACCCGCGAGTTTTATACCCGAGAGAAAAACTCGTTCAAAAACGAGTTTTTCAAAATTGGTAATTTAACCATCATTGGATCATTTTAAATGGAATGACACAATTTTTTAAGAGTTACATATTTACTTTGAATTATTGATTTTAAAACAATTTTCTACTTCATTCAATGCAATTTCTTATAATTCCTTATAATTTAAAGCTTTTATCTGATATTAGTATTTTCCTCCAAACTCTTTAATTGCTGTTTATCTTGACGTGTTTTATTCCTTAACTAGCCAGAAAAACCAACATATGCCTGGGACCAACAACTTAAAATGACATAAGTCATGGTATACCTGTAAAATGAAATTATTAATTTTTTTGTGATGAGTTCATGGATAGTAAAGGAATTTTTTAAATTGCATTTAATAAACTCTCATTCACTGATATGATAATGTGATACAATGAACGAATTCCCAATAATCATAAGGTCTCAATCAATTGAGTGAGCACTGTATTTACAGATAAGCTATATAGAATTGGGCTTACTTTTACTTTTAACTCATCTGATTACTTTATAAGCCTTGTTCCTTGAACTTTCTAGAGCAATAACTATAAACAAACAAATGTATAAGGCTTGTTCTACTGTCATGCACTAACTTACCTCTACAGCAAACTCTTCTAAAATAATGAATTAAACATTTGAGCTTTTCAACCGCTATTTGTGCCTTGGGCTTCCATTTGTGACCTTGAAATAACCTAAAAAATTATAGAAAATAAGTACTTTAATAAAAAAGGTATTCACTAAGAAAGCACAGGTTATTTTTCACATAACACACAAAATAGCAGCCTATGAAATAACAATTACTACTAATATGGATATTTTGGAGAGGAAAAATGTAACAATGTGTAAAAACTTTCAAAATCTATTCAATCACCTCATGACCTTTCACAGTGAATGTGAGGCATGTGTAGAAGACACTTACAGACAAGCAGAAGAGGTTGATTGATTCGATGCCTTCTGCCCCTTCAACCTCTTTAAGGGCCTTGAGTTTATAACTTGACTTCCCATAAATCAATTTATTAACCGATTAACTGAGATGTATTTACATGAGAGAAACACCACAAAATGAAAAGTTTTGCCTATGTACTTCACGAGAGCCAATGACTAGCAAATAAACCAAATCAATTTAAGGTTAGTAGTGAGATTGTACAATTGCTACACCTTGGGAACACAATACAGTTGGCAGCCTGACCAAATTTTTTTCTGTGCAAACACTAATGAAGACAGTACACATATTTCAAATGAGGTTGAGAAGGGATCTGCTATCTAAGCTGCATCTAAGTAAGTAATTAACCAAATGAGTACTTCAAAACACACATTCATTTGAACATTTACACACCTTAGCTTAAAATATTTTGAGTATTGATGGCCAAAACAAATGCCATTGGACATAACAATGGGGATATCTTCGCAGAATGAACAGATGGCATTAGAAGACAAAACCACGCCAGGGAGTTGGAACCTGGATACCTGATTGAGCAGAAGCTTGTTCCAAAGCTCAAGAATCAATTTGGAAAAAGGGGGAAATGGGTGCCTGCTTGGGTCAGGGCGACAGCTAAGGTGAGCCAAACTGAAAGGCCACAGCGGAGGCAGGAGCTCACACCTGCCTGAAGGAGGAAGCTTGAGAGTAGGTTCAAGAAAGTGAACCAGAGATGCCAGTGTCCCAATCTCTCCATTTTTCAGGGGATCATTTCCATGACGAGACAGCAGACCTCACATGAGAAGCAACAATGAATCGCAACTTAGATGCCTTGGACACTTAATTTGCTGCACACTAAAGCGTTCACAAGTGGTTTTCCTGGGTCAATACACCCCAAAGTAGTTTTCAAAGACTGACATAAAAACATATACAACGATAAATAATAAGAAAACACTACCATGAGACTAAATATGAAATTACACACTAAACATGTCTCATTTAACATCCTAGGTAAATGGCTCAGCTGAACCTCCATAAAAACTCTGTATTCAAAGAAGTCTTATTTTTAACTTTTTCCAGTGCCAATGCATGGCAAAAAATTCAGTTTTTTTAACGCTCCACAAATACAGTATATTTACTAGAGATAGGTAGAATTCAAAATTAATGCTGAATTGGATTCTCAAATTTGGATTGAAACTTGAATACCTAATCTTGAATCTGATATTGCTTTCCCTTAATTATATTTCCCACTTCTCATCATTACCAATTCATGAAAAAAATAACATATTTAAAAACAAATTCAAATCCATTTTTACACTTTCTTGTAAATTTATGAACTCATCAGTTGTTCAAGATCTTCTCATAATCGAAAATTTAATTTGTGTAAATTTCTCGGGCTCGCCTCCGGGTAAGAAATTCATAGGCAGCCAACGTTTCGGGTTCCGACTCGTTACCCATTCTCAAGGCTACTGATGCGAGCTTGAAAAGATCGTTTAATTTGGCGCTAGGCAGGGAGGAATTGTTCGAGCCCCAATTGTTGTGGTGGAGGACCGTTGACCAGCGGGGACTTAGCTCTGGCATTCTTAATTCTTCTCAGAATTCTATTGCAAGAGCTGCTGATCGTGTAACCAGTATCCCGGTTGAAATTCTTCCTCTCCAACCTTATCTCTATCGCCTCTTAGGTTAAGTTGGAAAATTTAATTACTTAGCTCCAAAAAAATAAAATAAAACTGTGCATAAATTTGTTTTGCAGTCCATTAATTTCCCAGCAAGGAATAATGAGAGATAGTTAAGTAAACAAAAGAGAATTTAAAAAAAATGTATTCTAGTGCATTTTTAGTTGTTTTCCAATGAGGTGTTTCAAAACCTTTCCATGTATTTTTTTGGATTACTTGCAGCCTTTTGCTATTTCTCTCGCTAAAATCTACAAATTTTATGCGCATCACCACAATGGATAAGTGGTTTGGCGATGCAACCATGGGATGTGCTATCAGAGTTAGGCACAAAATGGTGCGAAAAAGTTTCAAACCCTGATTTCAGTTAATGTCTAATGGTCACACAGTCGTTGTATGATCTAACGGTCATATATAAAATATAGTGACCTTTTAGTGATAAGGAGAGATATTCCTTTTACCTCTCAACATTAGGCCTCATAAATATATATACTTCCATGTCTTAGCTCATTCTATTTGCGCTCATATTAATATTTAATGGGTGTTTACAAATAATTTTATGTGCAATTTTGGACAGATAATCAACTGCTTTAACTTGAATTTTTACATTGCTGTTGAATTCTTTGGCATGATTCCTGCAATCGTCTGCACTCATAGTGGTGTGTCCATAAGTAGGAATTTCAATAAACTACTTGTTAGGGTTTAACACACGCACCCTGAAAATTTCCATATTTTTTGTAGTTATTTTATCACTAGAGCAAAATTTATATTTAATCCTCAGATTTTATAAAAAGGAACTCCTGGATTCTGGCCATTTGATGAAATCATGGTGCCAACACATTTATTCTTATTACAGTCAACTCTTGATTATCCGGGCTATTTTCTCCTCCCTACACATAAAATTTCGAAGAATATTCCTAAGCCTACAATAATGAAACTCTTTAAAAGATCGATGTACCTCAATAAAATGCATCTAAATACCAATGTAAATGTATGTACCTATCAATGTATAAAAATACGTCACTTCTTTGGTTAACGTAACAATTTAATCACAATATGAAGGAAGTACATATTTGGCTGCTCCTAAGAGAAATGAATGAAAACACTGCCACATATATCAATTTTTTCAACTAATGGAAATAAAAAAGATGTTTATTATCTGCATGGTTGAGCTAAGTAAAAACCAATTTTTTGTTTGAAGCTTAAGAAATTATAACTTGATGTTTTTTAATTACTACATTATTAATTAACAGAAATATTTCATTTTTTTCAATTTCTGACCTTTGGTTAACATTTTATCTGCTGTTATGCGAAATATTTTCCACCCTACGAAGTAAAATGTCGATATCACAACCACATTTATTATACCTATTATTGATTATCCGAGTTTTTCGATTATCCGGGCCTCGCCTTACATCCATTAGCACGGATACTCGAGAGTTGACTGCAGTTATGATTAGGTACACTCTATTATAACAGAAACAACAACTGCACTATTCCACAAGGTGCACATGCCTTGTGGAATAGTGCAATTATTGTTTCTGTTTTAACATGACAAACTTCCACGATATCTCGCCTGAATCTGTTGAAATCATTTGGTAATTCTGTTGGCATAATTTGTTTCCATTATAACATTTGCCCTACCTTCCATGGATAAGTTTCATTCTGCTATAAAATATATTTACAGTTGCCAACACTAAAGATACAGCACATTCTGGCATACCAGGGATGTGCATCAAGACATATCAAGGTGTTTACACATGAATTAACATGGCCAGTGTATTATGTAAAGTATTTACATCATTTTTCAGGTAAAACTTCTGTCAAGGCTCTCAAACAGCAATGTAATGACCGTACCCGAGAGGAATGTCAAGAGTTCTATTACTTTGCAAGCAGGACAAGCTTGTAGAAGAGAATCATTTTTCAAAGCTTTCCAATTGAATGAACGAAGTAATTACCAGAGCCCTATACGTTTCATTCTTCATGATCAAAATCACTGAGAAACAGCATATGTATTTGGACAACAGCAATTTTGATGAGTAATGCACACTTGAAGTACTCATGACTAACTTTGAGACCAAACTAATGCAGCTCCTGCACAAACTAACCCAAGTACTTCTCAAATTACAGAGGTCTGTACTCAAAATATGGCACTGATAAAGTTAAATATCCCATAATATTTAAATAAAACAAACTACATGTTCAAATACCATGAAACTAAACATGATATGTGGCAGCAGACTTGATAGATTGTAGTATAGACGCAAGAGCATCGTAGAGGCACCCAGCAACTTAGGTGGTATGAGCTTATTCTGGGGCCATGTCTCAGACACTATTACGCAGAAATTGAAAATATTGGAGATTGAACAAGTTAAATGTATGATGGGTCATTTGTAGTGGGAGGAAAGTAATTAAAGAATCCTTGTGCTCCATTGTCTCCAGGAATGGCCGGAAAACAGGAAAAAATATCAAAATTTCAATACTTAATGCAATGCAATGTGGTACTTATGGCACTCACTACAATGCAAGGGAAACATAGAGCCAAAAATGCTCCAGTCGTGGCAAAACTCAAAGCCCACATCAGTATGGATTTGTTCGTTTCAATTTAACACAATTCTCAGGCATTTGCGACAGATGAAACATCAGACTTTCCTGAAGACTACTTCACCTATTGAAGTTGATGTCAGGGAATGTTGAGTACTCAGATGGTTCACGAGCAGTATTTCTCCGTGGAAAGGTGCAAAAGAAAGCATTTGCCAAAAGCGATGCCACCTGCTTTTGCGTCAGGGATATGGACGCAGGCCTCCGGCGCCTCAGGAGGGGGATGGGACTCTGCACCAGGGTGGGGAGGGAGAGCGCCAGGTGCACCATTCCCGGAAGGATGCTCTCAAAGAAATACTCGCTCTCTGATGCATCTAACACCTCAAAAAAAAGGAGGAAAGCATTAATTTGGCAGGCAGTGGGAATGCTAGCAATTAAAAAAAAAGATCTTTACATCCCCAAGTAGAAATTTACTTGGTGTGCTTCATATGGTAACTAAAATTTGCAAATGCAAAAGGCAAATGAAGGAGAAAGTAAAAAAGACAACACAATAATAGTTTTTCTACATGATATTACATAGGTGTATACTGTACAATAATATATTTCATTTAAGTGCATTAAAAAATTCTATTTAAAAAGAGTAAGGAATTAAAAAAATTACACTGTGGTGAATTCTAACATGCATAGTTTAATGCAAATAGTCTGAGTGGCCTTACACATCATATTGGATAGTTGGATGAATACACAAAATACAAGAAATCATTTCCTCTCCAGTTTCATGAATTTTTAGCGCCTATAAAATTCACTCATTACTGTGTTAGTTTCCTAAATCAATTCTTCCGTTGTTTTCTCCTTTGGGGTTACTTTTGATTGACAAGTGTATGGTAGTATTAAAAGAGAGATTCACAATGAAGCAGTTTATGCCTCTGAGACCAATGAAATGGGGGTTCAAGGTATAGGTGATGTGTCATGCTGTTACCAGCTATTTTGTTTCATTTGACAAAGTGCAGAGAAGAATGCCACAAGAAGTCTTGGGGAAAAAGTTTCTTGTAAGTGTAATGTATGTGGTACACAATAAATCCCACAGGTGGAACCATCTTCCTACTTCTCCTCTCAATCACTTGTCCTGTCCAGTCCCCTGTCATGCCAAACCTGCGCTTGTGTGCACGATTCCCAACCCTAATGTTCCACCCCACACAGCTTTACAGCTCTAATGGCAAAAACTGGATTCGTACAAAAGGAATCTATGTTCTCTTAAATTGATTGCTTTGATCTATTCAGAAACTGCAATGATATTGAAAATGGGAACAAGTGAGTGCCAGGAAATCATAAAAAATAGTTGACAAAAATTTGCATCCAACACCTCTCATTGCTGAAAGATCAAATTTAGTTTAGTTTACGTCAGCAGTGGGAGTTTAAAAACAAATTTAGTTTATGCCAACAGTGGGAGCTTGAAACCATGGGATACCTAGGAATCCTTTCCACTAGGTAAACGAGAAGAGGACATTGGGAGTGATTATGAGTGCTCAAAACAACAAAATCAAAGAGGACATCCCCGAGTCAGGCAGGTCTAGGAAAATTAAAGGGATTGGACTTTAGGCTGACTGTGAAACCTGAAGCTAGAAGAGTTACGCAGGAGTACTGATTTATGTTCATCCACCACTGAAAAACAGACTCGGGAGGAGAAAGGGAAAAGGTATTATTTAGGATGGAGATAACCCTTTGGGGCAAGCATCCCTGTTGCTATTCAGTCTTTAAAAGTCAGGTGAATTCAGGGTGTGTTTAGATGCAAAAAAAGAGAACAATAACATTGAGAGTGAGGTACATCAGACACCAAGCAATGACCACGTAACAAGTATGCTGCCTGGCATAAGTGTTTTCATTGGTAGACATAGATGACATCATGGATGAGTCGGATGAAATTGATTTATATCAATTTAGCAATCCTGGAGGAGAGAAGCAAATCCACAAGAGTCAGAAGAGATTTGCCCAATCATTGTTCAGGCTGAACTGCATGCTGGACTTTTTTTGTTGAGGTACTGAAAGAGCGATCTTTCCCTGAATTGGGTTTCTAAGGCACTTTGACAGGCAATGCCATTTGCATATCTCCTTTTGAAGGCACAGTCAACTAATTTGATGATTTCCTGACTCGGGATATGAAAAATAATTTATAGAAATAACTGATAAAATTAAATGTGTACCCAGTAGATGGTGCAATGAGAATGAAGACTCAGGTTAACACTATGAGACTGAGCATCATCCATAGATGACGCACCGGACTCTGCCCAGATCCGAGCGTCATCAATAGATGACGGGCAGCTATGCCTGGTAGTCATGGCCTTGAGAGCTCCGTTCTTAGCTTTCCCTTAGCTTAGTGGTCTCGGATTTTCACAATCATCGTCGTTCCTTCTCAGATACCGCACTGCATGCTTTGGTTCTGGTTCCAACCTCTCAATTGGTGCTGGCTGCTTCGCAAAGTACATCAATTTTTTTACAAGATATATTTTACTTACTAATAATATTGCCGTTATTAATATCTTGTCTACTGCCCCTTTTTTGATATTTTTATTGACATATTCTTTACTTCTCGACCTGTGTTTCAATAGATCAAGAAAAAAAAATTCATCCATTCTGCAGAAACTGCACCACCTTGTAAAGGAACTGCATCTTGATATCTTGCAAAATTTGCATTTTGTAGACAATGTAAATCTTGGTGACCCTGTTCCAATAGATCCCCTGTACAAAATTAGGCCCCTTTTTGACCTTTTAAAAGTATTTTGGAAAAAACATATACTCCTCACAGGATATTATGTATTGATGAATCTATGGTATTATGGAGGGGTCACTTGGGGTTGAGGACATTTACCAAAGGGAAGAGGCATAAGTTTGGAGTGACATTATACCAGCTGACTGAACCCAATGGATATGTCCTGAATTTCATTGTGTATATGGAAAAAAGGATCTTGACTTGGGTGGTCGAGGGCATTCTAGTAAGGTTGTTTTGAAACTTATGGAAGGCAAATTACAAATGGGCTATTCCTTGTTTATGAACAACTATTATAACGACTTCAACTTAGCCAGTGAACTACTCAGCAATGAGTGTTATTTCACTGGAACTCTACGTGGGGATAATAAAGGGAAACCCAGGCAATCCAGGTAATCCAGGCAAAATTGAAACAAGGTGAGACAATTTGTATGAGTACCAACACAGGGATAAATGTCATGAAGTGGGAAGACAAGCGGGATGTCCTCCTAGGTAAGTACTGAATTCGGGAACAAATTGGTCAATGTTACCTCAACCAGGGGTAACATTGTCCAAAAGCCCAAGGCTGTTGCCGAATACAATATATGTATGGGGGGCATTGACCATGTCGATCAACTCATGGCATACTATACCTGAGACAACAAAATTTTAAAATGGTACAGGAGATTAGGGATTCATTTGATGCATATAATGCTCCTGAATTCCTATCTCCTGTACCAGAAGTTTAGTTTGTGAAAACAGAGCTTGTACTCATACCGGTTGTCCATTGTAGATGCCCTCCCCAAAGGCCAAATGAGGAGTTTGCTCGTATCACGGGCCCCTTCCATGATAGCCATGGATTCACATTTTCTGAAGAATTGCGAAAAGAGGAATGACAGAGGGGTCCAAAAATGGTGCATGCAATGCTCAAAGCTGGGTAAGAAGACTTTGGTGACAACCTTTTGCCCCGATTGCCCCGAGGAACCTGGTCTCTGCTTGGATACTTGCTTCCAAGACTACCACTATTGATCCCCTCTCCACCCAAATATCTTGCATGGGAATTTTTTTATGTGCAAATATAATGTATCATATAATGTGTACATATTGGTGAGGATATTAAATGTTCATCGAATGCCTTCTTATTTTTGTATAAATATAGTTGTTCTTTTGCTTACCTGTACGAGCTAAAGAAACGTGATTAACCTTTAAAGGACTAGTGTACACTTAAATGTACGCTGGGATGTGGGGTCCTACGGCTGTACGTACATTACTGTGCACGCTAGATCCGACCACTTCCACTTGGGCCTTTTTCTCACTTGTGACCTTGTAGAAGACTCCTAACCATCTGGGCTCTTTGTAATGTGATATATGATAGTCCCTCCTACGTAACCCAATCTTTTGGGTGAAGATAAGGTTGTCCGAGACGTATTTCTAAGAAGGAGATTTTTTATGTTCTCTTGAAGTGTTCATCTAATCCTCTTGACGAATCTGAGCGGCTAACTACTTATTTTCTTCCCTTCGTTTGTGTATTTATATTGTTTTCTAGGATTGACAAAGATCCATATATATTCACTCTCGAGGTCAGTCAGTAAACCAAAATTTATAATTATATATAAAACAATATTTTGAAAAGCCTTCTGCAATATTTTATACGTCGATACAAATATAGTAACTTTGCCCTGAATGAAGCATGGCTTACTGAAATGCAAAGTGAAATTGCGAGAAACGCGCACTGATGTATAAATCTTTTTTACAGGGAACAAGTCCACAATATCTTGCTCAAAGCTTATATTATTATATTTTTTCCATATTATTTTGGCAAAATTACATGAACACAAGCTTACTGTATGACTTAAACTAGTAAGGAAGAACATATGCTGAAAAGTATGGTAAAGCGGGCACAAAAAAATAAAATAATACAACAACGAAGATTTGAGTAATGCATCTAAATATATTTCAGATATGATACTTGAAACATGAAGTTTTCAGCAGGGAAACTAATACAAAGTGAAAGCGTACTGACATTTCCCCAACCCGACCTGCCTGTTGGACAACTGGCAATAAAAAGGAAAATTAGGAGCTGCCGGGCCAGTTTATTGCAGCAGATACCCAAAAACCTATCAGAGGGAACTTCTAGCATTCCCTAATAGTGCGGTGAGGAAAAGTAATGGTAATTGTGAATTTTGTGCTCGTAAATACCCTCGCCACCCACGCCGTTCATCTTTTTGTATAAAATTGCAATGCAGAAACTCATCGGTCGTCACTGTGGGCAGTCGTATTCAAAGAGTTACTGTTCTGACAATCTTGAGAGAGATATTTACAATTCCTGTGAAGTGTTCACCTTCTGGGATTTCATTCTTTTGTCCAGTAAGTACTTTTTTGTAAATATAACTGGATTATGTTTCATTTTTTGTAGCTAAGTTATCTTTTGTTCACCAAATTTCCTATCCCGATATACAAATATGCCGATAAATCATCTTTTCACTTTTTTAGATACCTTCAAAAATAAAGTGGCATTTGGATGAAATTGAGGCATAATTATGCTCTGATAGTGATATGGGTGCACATTAAACCAGTGATGAAAGTTGAAGAGAGGAGGAAGCGGAGCGTTCGGAAGAAGACACTGATGAATAGGTTCCACATTCAACCACTTGGGTGCCAGGGCAGTTTCACAGACGTGCAGCACGCCTGGGTGTTTTTACTGCTGGTCCTAGTGGAATGAGAGGCAGTAAAGCACCTGGCATGAGTAAAGATTCATCTCCTTTGGCATTTTTCATGCTTTCCTTTGTCGATGAGATCCAAACCCTTGTGGAGGAGATAAACGGGTATTACAACTAATACCTTCTCACCACTGTCGAAGAACCTTCGCCTCAGCCTGACGATACTCCGCCGGAAATGTATTTGCTTTGTAAAAAAACCTTTCTTTCACCTGGCGGATCTAACAATTCTAAATACTTGGATCCTCAAGAAGTCCTGCAGTGGTGAAATTTCTCATAGAGAATCACCTGGGACTTATGAGACACACGAGGGAGGAAGGCTCCAATGCTTTACCTGCCCACACTTCCCAAAGAGAAAAACCGAATTCACCTTAAGGTGTTAGCCTGAAGAGGGTGGAAGCTAAGGAGAACAAATATTGGCTGGCAAAAGGAAACTCTTTGCAATGTCACGTGAGTTCTTCAAAAGGGACTCAGCACTCGCGTGCAAAATTTAGATGCGGAAAGCTGTGTCGTATCGTGTTTAGTAGAGTACCACACAAAAATGTCCTTTTAAAATTACTATTAAAGTAAAAGTGATATCCATAAATGACACTTATAAAATAATGTATTTATTATTTACAACTTTCTTGTTAATGAAAATATGTTATTTTTCTTGATTTCCGGTGATTTTTGTGAATTTCTATGCTCTTTTTCATGAATAACTGATAAAACAGCCAACAATATAATAAAGCAGAGTGTTTTGTTAATAAAATGCTTCTTATTTCATTAAATTCCATTGGGTCAATTTCAAGTTACAGCCATTAAAGTATACTACTGCAAAACCTCATTGAACACTGAAAATTAAATCCGGCCGGGAGTGCCCGCAGCGGGGATTTAAATCCGTACGATAAAGGTTAAAGCATCAGTGCAATGGCAAAAGTCAATCCGTGTACATCGTTATTTAATGTAGCCATTTGCCCACATTAACTTCAACAGGTTATGGGCCCAGTGAAAACGCAAGTATTCTTCCGTAATATTATCGTTAAATCACGTAAATTGCTGGTTCATCGTTTTGCATTCCATCATGTGAACTGAAATACAATAACCATACCGGCAATGCCCTCAATGCACATTATGCCGCAGGCTGGTGTACTTAGAATCAAAATGCTCGAAGGGCAAAAGAACTACAATGTTTGGAAATTTCGTATGAAACTGTTGCTGATTGACTTTGGTTTGTGGAAATCTGTCACTGGTGAAGATACCGACTCCGAAAAAGATCAGCGTGCGCTTGCAATAATCAGCCTTGCAATTAAGCCAGTGTGCGCATCCCACATATATCGAGCCACAACTGCGAAGAAAGCATTGGAAAACCTGAGGAACGCTTTTGAGAGTTCAGGTCTCACTCAACAAATAATGTTGGAGAGGCAGTTACATAGAACTCGTTATGAAGACTTCCATTCTATGTCTGAGTACATAAATGGTGTTCTTTCACCTGCTAACCAACTCATTGACATTGCCTTTGACACTCCCGACAATGAAGTAGGTACATTGTTGTTGAGTGGTCTACCAGATTCATTTAGTGCAACCATACAAGGGTATGCATCTACCCACAGTGCTGTATTAAGTGAGGAGGTGAAGAAGTTGCTGTTGGAGGAAGAATTCCGACGAGATGCCAGTGAGGTTGAATTTGCATTTGACAGTGGTAAAGTGTACACCACGGCCTAGTGGTAAGCCTTCAGTTGATAAGAATGTGTACTACTATTGTCATAAGGAGGGGCACAAATGACCACAATGTTTAAAATGGAGGAAACTTAAGAAGCAGGCTCAAGATTCATCTAAGCCGACTGGAAAGTTTGCTGCAGGGAAGGAGAGTATGCTACTCACCACTACATTTGTTGCCAGTCCATTGAACAGAAACATATGACTACACACAGTGATTGGATAGATTATCTTAATCAAAATGTCAGAAAATAAATTCTTGTCAGTAACAATACGAACATTTTACATGAAGGTAAGGGTGATGTTTCTTTTTCATTTAACAACAAATCTAATGCACACAGTAAGATTATTCATGTTTTGTCTAGCTCTAGTAGTGCTGCAAATTGTTATCAGTTCATAAAATTGCTGAGAAAGGTCATGTTCTAGTATATGATAAATTTGGAGTAAATGTTTGAGATAAAAATGAGGTGGAAATTCTAAGGAAAAGTAAACTTACTGGAAGTGTTAAGAATGGAGTCTATGAACTTGATCAAAATGCCAGAACTAGTGCTACTGTACTTGTTATTCCATTAAATAAGGTAGAGGTTGATAATGTTTGTGCTATGATTAATGTACCCAAAGTGTCACAGGAAATATGGCATAAAAGGCTGGGACATTTGAATTATAAGAGATTGGTTAAGCTCATGGGACTTGTATATGGTATTGACTTTGTTACTGAAGATAATAAGGATTGTATACCTTGTATTCAAGGGAAGCAGTGTAGAAAATCCTTTCCTGTATCTAGTCACATAGCAAGTGATAAATTAGAGCTTGTTCATTCTGATGTTTGTTATCCTGAAAGAGATGTAGTTTCCTGGGGTAGAGCACGTTATTTAGTTACATTTATAGATGATTTTTCATGTAAGACATTTGGTTATGTAATGAAAACTAAAGATGAGGTTCTGTCTAAGTTTAAAGAGTTTAAGTTACTGGTGGAAAATCAAACCAGAAAAACTATTAAATGTTTTAGGAGTGATAATGGTAGCGAATACGTAAATAACTCAATGACTGAATTCCTTAAGGCGTTATGGTAGTGACGACCGAGGGGAGTGTTTCAGGCCTCATTTTCACTCTACCTGTGTTTACATATCACTCAATTACAGGTTAACTATTAAAGATATTGACCTCGGGTTTTCTTTATTTGGTTTGAAAGATATCATTCCAAAAGACAATGTGAAAGAAAAATGTTTATCCCTCTGTGTTAGTGAGGAAACTAGAGTTTGGCTAACAAAAACTCACTTCTCAGCCAGAATTTGCAAATTGGAGACAGTGAACCTCTGGCGACATCTTTCTTCTGTATGATACGTAAAGAACACCCATCATTACTCGTTTTTGAGGTCGCAATCATTGAAACGGTGGACCCTTGCTCGCTAAAAATCTAACTTGTTTCTAACTAAATCTAAAGTGTTAACATGAGTGGCAAAGGCACACAGTACAGACTGCGAAAGTTGTACATTAGTGTGAGTAAATGCCTCTTATCTGGCCTATCATAGATACAAGTAATAAGTAAAACTTTGAGTTACTTAAGTGGTCTTTTGTCTAATAATAGATAATCTGAATGCATCAATTCCTCCTCGACAATATCTATTTTGCAATGGCAGAAGTCACATTAAGAAAACAAATTAGATAAAATTTGAGATTTGGATTTGAGAATCCTCTCTGCAGACTGCTGAACAACAAGATGCACATATAATTGAAAGAATCCTATATAAGTTAAGCCTACATTATTTTCCAGCCAATTTCAGTTGCGCTTACCATCCACAACCAACGATTAAAAGGATAATAGCAAAGTTTCACCAGAGAGGAGAAATATTTAGTACTTACTTCCTCAAAAAAGTAGTGAAGTCCAGAAAAATCCCACTTCTGTCGATACCTGGTATTGTAGGACAAAATGGCATCCTCAAGTTCTCTACTGGAAGTGATCTCCTTTGATAAAGCTTCTTTGACAAGTTCCCATCTCGGTTTTAATACCTTACCACCAGGCTGTGATCATAGGGAACAGAGGAAAAGAATTCATTCAACAAATTGCACATGCAAACGAAAACTAATCATGTGTAAGAAGGTGCTCCATCTTCTTCTGTGCCGACGCTTCGATGAAACACTTTTTCATTGACATAATTGGCCCTCAGCGGCCCTGATAACGATGAAAAAGTCTTTCATCGAAACGTCGGCAAAGAAGATGGAGCACCTTACCCGATCGGAAACCCGAGAAGAATGTACTTGGACGATTAACCATTTCGGAAACTTCATGACTTTCGACGCGTTTTAGGGCACACGTCTGGCACCGAGACGTATGCAACCATAATGCCAAAATGTCAATTACAACAAAGAACATCTTTACAGAAATAACACAGCACATACCTTGGGCAAGTATCTTTCTTACCGTGTCAATTGGATAAAGACTGTGACTGGAAAATGGCATTCGAACATGATGGCTATCCCAACTGTCTTTATTTGAGGCGACAAACGGTTCAGGAGTTTTCCCGCTGATTACTGGAAGCTAGAGAGAAATTATACTCTTGAACACCACGAAATTTTAGCAGGTGCTATTAAAATAAATAGTCAATCCCGAGGGTCCTATACTTTTTTAACGTACTAACAGCTCATGTCACATTTAAGCCGTCTTTGTCATTTCCTAAATGTTATCACCAATTGTCACTCTCACCTTAAATAAAACGGTATGAGATGTGGTTGGTAAAACAGGTGGCATCGAATCAGGACCAAATACCCTGTAATTCTCTCTTTTATCCTCAATCGGCGGTTCTGACCTTAAACAGGACGTTAGAATTTGCGGTTCGGGACGATCTCCTTCTTCCAACAAAACCTGCGACGTTTCGTCATCTGACCGGCTGTTACTTTCCATTACTTGACGTTTTTTACCAGGAGGTTCACCCTCTAACATAGTAGCATAACACAAAAAAACATACAGGTAATTCACGTGTTCATACAAATATTTTTTCAACAATGAACCCTCAGTGGACACAGATGTTCTCTGTCCCAGCAAATCCGATTAAAAATCACAACAAACAAGTGCTCCGCGCTATGAGATTGTTATTGGTGCTATGAAAATTTTTAGGTGTAGTTATGTATGAGAAGTTTAGGAGAAATTAATGGAAGTGGACGCCTGTTGTGAGCGGTGGATGAGGCCTGACATCAATTTAGAATGTGTTTCGGAAGTTTGAAAAGGCTATGCCATTTTGGGCCGCTTACTGCATTAGGTAGGATGGATACCTAGCGAAAATTTGTCACGTAATTTTTAGGAGAAAGTGGAAGTATCCATTAACGATGATTCAACAAGATTCTTCGTTTTGAGTGAAACCACATTAGCATTGTGCGTTTAAAATATCTACGCGGTGAGACATGAATACGTAGTATAATTTAAACATTTTTCTAAATTTTCCAGGAATCATCAAAAGTATATCTTTCATGGCAGTTCATTGCTGTTCTATGTGGTGGCCTCCTTCAGCATCGCTCGGAGGCTCCCTTAACGTCGGCTGCTTTCTTATCTTTAGTGCGCTCACTATTTATAATTTTTTAAGTTCCATCTATGAGGGACCAGGATTTCTCCCTGTCGGTTGGAAACCGGTGAGTGTGAGTCGCCTCCCTACTAATGTGCCCTTTTATGCTCTTCTGGTCAATTTACACTCTTGGTAGTCTTATCATTTATGTTTTTAAAGACTTGAAATGTCTTGTCTGTTGGCATTAATATTTCCTTTTAAACAATTTTCTTTCATATTTCCTTTTATCTAATTATCATTATATCTCCCAGGAAGTGGAGGAAGATGTCGAATTTTTGCAATACTGCGGAGTTTGTGAGGGTTTTAAAGCTCCCCGTGCCCATCACTGCCGAAAATGTAAGTTTTGTCACATTACTATTGCTCGATTTTCAAACTTATCATTGTTATCTTTTAGTCCACTGCTCCCCATCACAGGCAAGGTTTTCGAGATGTGTTTGAATGGAAATGTTCATTGACTTCAATTTTTAATTGGAAAGAAATTGAACCCTCCTATATTAATGAATTTATAAAATTTTCACTATTATCAAATGCAGGAACAAGTTCTCTCTATCGCGCCTCAGTATTTAAGAAGAAACATTCACAAAGGTGACAACTTGCCTATGGTATACAAAAATTATATCTCCATTCAAGAGGTAAAATGGTGGGTGAAGAAATGTGGACCCACTTAGCTTGTTTGAAAAATATAAAACCAGTAACTGTATTTAATTAAATAAAGTTACTGGTTTTGCTTTTTAACTCCTTCAGTTAAATTGAGTTGACTCATTTTTATATTATTGATATACCCATTGTACCAGCAAGTGTTCTGTCAAAAATATTTGTATTATATATAATCCATAAAATACTCATATTAATTGATTAAATATTCTAAGAAACTAGGCACACCTACGTTTTCCGAATGAGACTGAATGCTCACACCTATATCACCCACTTCTCAAATTGACTTTCAGTTTAGTACCCCTGAGCATTAGTACCCTTAGCCAGCCAAGATTGCTGGCCTAGGCATACAACTGCAAGAGAACAGTCCATGATGGACAGTGGGCAAGGTTTCCGATGGTTGGGGTGAACCACAGGGGTACCACATGTGGTTGATCCTTCATGATTGTTATACAGTAATCACTGTACAATTTGTCAGAGAGGTTGAGTCCAGTGCCCTTACAGACTGTGTAACTCATCTTGGTTATCAAAGAATATGTTCATCATTGTGAACCTAAAATGTTGTTTTGGATGTGAATCATTCTCTGAAGTGCTGCCAGGGCTTATGTGTTTTAGAGTGGGAGTTGATGGTAAAATTTCCCAACCTTCTCAAGGTTGACATCAAGGGAATCTACTGCTCATTGCCTGGTGTGAGATGGGCATATGTAATCACTTGGACAGAGAATGGAGGGCACCATCTAGTGAATGGATATAGTCCCTCCCAAAACTGGTGCAGCCTGTCAACTGTTCTCAGGTTACATGTTTGATGAAAAAGTATGCTTAATTAAGAACAGAACATACTCTATAGACATAACCTGCAACTTTGGGAATGAATGTAGGGATTTTAAATATCATCAGCTGTAGGCTCTTTGTTTTCTTGATACATATTTACATAATAAACAAGTCAATACTGGCAAAGTTTAGGTTAACTATTGCCTTTCCGCTGTAGCATTTTTTTGGGCATACCCCCCCCCCCATTTATCCCTCTTTGGACAATTTATCCTCTGCGGACTATTTATCCTCCGGACTTAGCCGAAGGACTTGCCCGAGGCGCGCCCGACTCGCCCCGCCACTTCGCGCTAACGACATCTGTCACGCCAACGACGTTCGCGAAACTCCAGCCGTCTTCGCGAACTCAGCGTCTTCTGCCCTCGGTGTCTTCTGGCCCTTGGTGTTCCGGCCCTTGGTGTTCCGGCCCACCCTCCCGAGGACCTACTCTCATTTATATAGCAGTTGGAGACGGAAGAATACGAGAATGTGATATGGCAGCAGTCATGCGCAAATCGGTTTCATACCAGGAATCCGCGAACGGAGACCTTTTCGTCTCCGTTCCCTTCTCCAATTGCATTCCTACACCGCATGGTTTCCCATTCCATAAAACTACCTCCCCTCCAAGACTGCCAATCACCTGTTCCCCCTTACTCCATCCGCAACTTTCTCTCTTCGACCTTGCTGAACTTTCCCCTCCGAGGTAACAAATCGCCTCGTTTTCCTCTACCTACCCTTTCCACTTTCCCGCCAGCTGAACTTCCCCTCCTTTGACGGAAATCGCTAATCGGTCTTTTTTGAGATAGACCGTGGTTTGGAGAGGTTCTACTCTTGCTGTCTCGAGTAGTTGCTGTTTGAATTTGAAACTTAGACGTCAAAGCACAGGTTGGCTGACCCTTACTTGTTTGTATGTGTTAATCTGCTGAAATACATTATCTTTAATTTGGTGGTAATTTAATATACTTGATTGTTCCCGATTTCCTCCTGTCTGTCTCACTCGTATTTTTTGGGGAGAATTTGTTTCTAGGGCATTCTCGGAGAGAGACACCTTTGACTCTCCCCTCGAGTGCTTCACCGCGTTGAATGGGAAACTGGATGGGAAACAGGATTGGGTTGGATGGAGTTTGATGGAATGGGTGTGGAATTGACAACTGTGAGGAAAACTTGCGCCCTGGTGTGTTGAGGGGTGTTTTGCCCAAAGGTGAATTTCCTGTAGTTCCAACATGTCCGATTTCTGCTATTTGGATCTTGCTGAAGTATGTCTGGCTGGAAGGTGCTGCTGTGGCCTTCCTTCATAATATGCTCAGCTAAGCTTGAAGTTATTTTGTCTCCCTTTTGCATTGTGATGACTTGCTTCGTGGAGAGTCAGTAGATTATTCTTCTGTCACTGTAAACCATTCCATTTTTCCAGCAGCCTGAACATCTTGTTCCACTCAACATTGTCAAATGCTTTCTCCAGGCCCACGAATGCTACATATGATGGCTTGTTCACATGCACTGTTTCCTCCATCATTAATCTCAGGCAGAGTGTGGCCTCCCTGGTACCACTGTTCTCCCAAAATCCAAATTGGTTTTCTGAGAAGTTGTCTTCAATTTTCCTTTCCATCCTTGGGCTGATTATTTGTGTGAGTGTTTTTGATCCCCGTGGCACTAGACTCAAGTTTCCTCACATCTCTCAGTCCTTGTCTTCTTCAGTATCGCAATCATTATGCTTCTTTGATAGTCCTCTGGAAGTGTTCCTCTATGGTAACTACTTCTTAATTAGGGATGAGTCACTTCCACTTTTTATCGAATCCGATTCTTTCAAACCAATTCCCAATTCTCGATTCCATTGATTCTAATTCATAATATCAGGTGGGGTATTGATATTCCAGTAGCGTACGATGATTATTTAAATTCAAGTATTGGCTGAAATAAAATAACAAAGACAAATAAGTCGCTCAAAATGTATACATATTTATTAACAAACAGAAACTATATCCTCAGTTTGTTGAGGTACATAAAAAGTACAAATTGATGGCTCACATCCAAAATTACTGAGATAAATATGATTCGATAACTAAAATATATGAAATGTGAATTAAATGTCTTACATATGAATTACAAATTGCCACAGAAGAATACATAACTTTATTTTTTTTGAGAATTGGAAAAACAAACTTTCCAAGTGTAATAAAGTTATTGATTGGTATTTTAGGTTACAACTGTACAACTTCATCAAATTGTAGACCTTTAAAAGATGAAAATGAAATTTGAAAGATACAGTTACTGACAATGAATATTGTAGAGAAAATATGATACAGTTTAACAGAGTTAACACTATGAAATATGAATGGGACCCATAAAATGGCAATCTACCTGCATTCAAGTTACAATTTCATTTTGCTGTTTTGGAATAAACACTTTAATTGTTTCCCACGTAAGTAGTTAACTTAATTATTTACAGTTCACAATGGAATTAAAGTTTGATTACTCTATCCAACATTACTTACGTTGTTCTGATGTTTAACAAAAAATTATTTATAAAATTAGCATGTTATAATTTATCCACCAAAGTGATTTGTTTGAGAATGTGCACCATAAAAAATACAAACGTAAAACAAGTAAGTATTAAAATTAGGTGAAAATGTGATTTTTGATGTTCTAAAAGAACAAGAAAACAATTATTGCAAAATGAAAGCAATATGTTTTCATTAGGGATGGACCGATACCAGAAATTGCCGATACCGATTCTGATACCATTTCTCCTCCCCCGATACCATTACCGATACCGATACTACTTCGTTATGGGTATAATACAAACTTAATATTCTACCACAAACATTTTAAGCTGACTCAATCAACTAAGAAACCAGATTACTGAAACCACCATTATTACACAGGCAAAATACTAAATTCACTGAAAAAGTTTGGTGAAGAAAGGTGACTGAAAGAAACGCACTCTGTTTTACATTGAGATGATGGCGTTCGGTACCAGAGCACTCTAGTGGTAGAATTCGACACCATGTTTGATTGGCGGTAAAAATCTGAAAATTGAAAAAACCTGAAAAACACTGACGTGACTGACGATACCAATGCCATAAGTATCGGCCGATACTTCATATCGGTATCAGTCCATCCCTAGTTTTCATCAATGATTTGGAAGTGTCTAAAAAAGTCTACCTGTCTTAGATCTACTCAACGTTTTGGTTCAAGAAAACAAGCATCTTTACTCAGTCAGGATCGAGTCTGTTTCTTTTTGCATCGCAAATATTCCCTACTGTACTGAATAGTCTTTCGCTAAGTACGGTGCAAGGAGGATTACACATACTTAAATGCTACATTTTTAAGTTCATAAATACACTGTTTGCCCAGTAATGGGAAACTTTTTCACCATCTTTTGGATCTAAGTTCTTTCCCCCAAGATACTACAGCAGTTCATTTTCACAAGAAGAAGCACTATCATCAACATGCTCGACTCTTTTGCCAAAATAGTCTTTATAGTAGGACCACAACCCCTTACTTGCCTTATCACCAGAGGTGTCTGAGGTGGAGGTTGAATCAGTCTGTGTCAAAGCCACCATTTCTTCAATTATTTTTACCTTTGCAGTTTCAAAAGCAGTAGTGTTTTGAAAAGGTGTCGCCTTGAACCGAGGATCCAATATGGTTGCACAAGCATACGTTGGATTCGCTTCCACATCAGGGTAGCGGCATTTCAGGGATGATTTCAAATCGTTCTTCACTCCTAGAAGTCCAGAACCTAGGAAATCCGTGTTCTACACAACATTTTTTACTGTGTTTATAAGTGGAATCACCTGAGGAAAATTATAAAAAAATTATCCTGGTCTTTGTAATTACATATTGTAACTAATATAATAATAATATATATTATATTGTGTAGATTCCATTTTATAACAGACTTAACCTTGTTCAGATGTATTAAAAAGTGGATGAAAATTGTAATGCCACAAATAAATATGTTAGTATGGCAGTTAAGTTACGCTGCAGAAAAGTAGAAACTAATCTATATAAATCAACAAATCTGATTTATATTATTTTATTTGCAGCAAAAGATTAAGAACATAAATTTAATAAAAACATTGGTAAGGGATATTTAGAAATAGTAATTTATAATAAACGTACCTCAGTAATACTTGATGATGATTTGCTCACTTGAAGAGTTGCTTGCTCAAAAATATCAAGAATGCTCACAGCAAATTGCATTGTTTTCCAGTCATCAGCAACCATGTCCACAGAAAGTTTGATGTCGCTCTTTATCGCAACTAACATTATCGCCTCTTTTTGTTCAATTAATCTTCAGAGCATGTAGGAAGAGCTGTTCCAGTAGGTTGGTTCGTCCTGTATCATCCTATGCTGTGGCAGTCTTAGCTGTGTTTGACAGGTTTTTAACGTCTTGGAGTTTTTTGCTGAATGTTTGAAATTTCCCACAAGTTTCTTTGTTTTCTTCAGCAGAGTCATAATTTTTTGGTTGTTCATCAAGCCATCTTTAATGGCCACTTGCAGCATATGCGCTACACATGGTATTGCTTCAAACTGTGATCGGTTCAGAGCTGCGGTTATGTCTGTTCCGTTGTCCCTTATGACTGCAACAACTTAAGACAATATGCCCCAGTCACTGAGAACTTTCAATAAGAAATTCTTGAGGTTGTCTGCAGTATGGGATACCTCAGTGAAGGGCACCACTTCTAGGCACCTATGTGTCATATGGAGAGCATACTTGGCTCCGGAATAAAATGGCCGCAAATCGAAAACACCCAAAGGGTGCTTTCAATTTAGCGGAATAGCCGTCTATCGCCCGCTATCGGTGGCTCTCCGCTATGAGGAGAGCCGAACAAAGCAAGATCGATTTGTGCAACTGCCGTCTATCACCGGCGATCGCCGTTCTAAATCGAAAGACGGCGATCAATGAAAACGATTGGAAAATCTGGCATCGATGGAATCGCAATCAACTTTAGGTGATTGATTCCGATTCGTAGTCTGAGAATCGGTGGAATCGAGAATTGGCATTTGGAGTCGACTCATCCCTATTCTTAATTATTCCATACAGTTTGTTCTTAGCTTACTTCTGAGTGCTCTGATTTCTCTCTTGGTGTTGTCTACTCCAGGTGCTTTGTTTTTCTTGAGGTCGTTTACTGCTCTATCGAATTCAATCCTCAGTATGTGTGGGCCCCGGTCTTCCTTGTCAACCTCACTCTCTTCATTCATTAGGTTTCTGGCATCGGCCCTTTGTATAGTATGTACTTCAATGTATTGCATTCATCTCTTCCCAACGACTTCATCCTCTATCAATATTTTCCAGTTTGCATCCCTGATGTTGTTGCTCTCCATTTTTTCTTCACACACTAGTATGCTGTTTTGGTGTGCCCCTTATCCTTGTTTTCATAAACTTCCTTGATGCAGCCTTCCCTAGCCTTCTTGCATTCTCCATTGACTTGAATTCTAAGCTTCATGTAGAGGGCTGCCTTACCTTTGTTTCTGAGATTCTTTTAATTTCTTCTTTCTTCTATTAGGTAGTTTCCTAATCTCCATCTTTATCCATGGATTTTTCATGTTAGTCTTCTTGCTCACCAGTTGCTCTCCTGCTACCTCTGCAATCCCATTTTTTTGGTGCCAATTTCTCCTTCATTTTCCAGTTTCTTTTTGATGGCTGTGATGAATCTTTCTCTGTTCTGTTCTTCAGCCAGTGTTTTTGTGTCACATCTGAGTTCATGTTTAAATCTTAATTTTCTTCTGGGCTTTTTCAAAGGTGGCTCTCCATGACTTCTAGGTTGTTGTCATTGATAATATCCATACTGCGATAGCCATTGCTCTGCTTTACTTGGTTCTTGTATCTGACTCTAATGAGTGTGTAGTCTATTTGGTACCTGGCATTGTCCATGTGTACCTCCCATGCTGATGCTGCTGAAAGAGTGTTTGTTTCAAACATACTCATCTGATTTCAGAACTGAACCAATCTTTCTCTTTGGCATTTCTTTTGTCCAGTCCAAAATATCCTAAATTATTCCCTTCTTTTCCCTCTCCTGCCACGACATTCCAGTTCCCGTTATGATGAGGTTGTCTTTGCCCTTCACTGCTACGAGGACTTCTTCAACTTGCTGGTTAAAGTCTTCTATTTCATCTTCTGTTTGGCTAGACAATGACATGTAGACCTGTGCTATCACAGTGTTCTTCGGCTCTCCTTCCAGCTAACCATCAGGATATTTTTGCTGTACTGCTAGACTGACTTCACTCTCATGTCCCATTCCTTCTTCAGTATGATGCCTACACCTGCTATCCTTTGGCCATCTTATGAATATATCACTTGGTATCCATTGCTACAGTTGTCGTCTGCCCCTGTCCACTTGATCTTGCTGACTCCTGGTATATCTGCTCAGTCTCTCGATCTTTGCCTTCTCCAGCTTCCTACTCACCTTAAAGATCTCATAGGCCATGTCCTTATCCTGCACTTGTCCTTGCTGGCTGATGTATCCCTCCTAGTAGTCCTCACCTGGAGATCCAATTGAGACACTATTTTACCTGCATAATATTTTACCGGGAAGAATGTCATCATATCATATATACGTAGTTTGAATACAAGGCTGCAATTTCTATGGAGGATAATGTGGTGGTTTCCCCATTGCCTTCCCCATCATAGTACCCCAGCTGATTCCATGAAATTCACTAGCTTTGGCTGTTGATGCTGGTCCAATCTTATTGATCTGCATCCTCGACACTGCTGCCTCTCAGTAGTGGAGTGAGTTTGGGTAGTATGTAAAGGTTGGATTCCACAGCCAGGAAATTTTTTCCATCACGTGGTCTCTAACCTGCGACCCTCGGAATGGGAGTGTAGCATGTTACTGCTGGGCCACCCCTGGCCCCTATGGAAGACAAAGAGATGAAATTCACCTTTGAAAAATCATGTGACTGGGAGAGCATTTTATCCCAGATCTCACGATGCTGGTCAGGTGTGTTTGCCAGCTACAGCACCAAGCCACTGAGTGTCTGTGCCATTTATCTGTATTTTAGAGTTCTTTCACTATGGATACATATTTCATTTTGGGATACAAACTGCCTCTGAAACCATTGCTGCCAACAGTTTGAAGTTTGACTCATCCTTCACAGCTTTGACTGCAGTGGAATTCCTCACCAAGTATAAATACTGAGAACTTATTAAAAGTGAATTCCCTGGGAAAGCACCAGGCCTTTCCTTTTATTACTTGTTGATGAACCCCTGAAATTCCGAGCTTTAAAACTTAGGTGAACATCACCCTGTGTGGTGTAGTCTCAGGAATATGTGAAATTCATTGAAAAAATCATTAAGATGGACTGGGATTCGTAATCCCACCTTCCAAATTTGTACTCTTTGCTTTAACCAGTGAAGCAACTGTACGTGTCCTCTTAAATCTTTCATTTTGTGTGAAATTTGGTTTGAAACCCGGGCACGTTGAAAAGTGACTCATGTGGTGGTCTGTCGTGCCGAACACACATTGTGGTGTTGTTATGAAGGCATCATTTTATTTCAAATACCCAATAATATAAACTGTGGAAAAGGAAGGCAAGGTATTGTAATTGGTTAATGCAGTTGGTGCCATTTTGTGGAATCTGGGCTTAAATCCAAATCAATTAAATTAGTTTTTCTATATGAATTTGGGGAATCTTCTCACTGGAGCAAATCAGGTGTCATTTGCTGTTTGATAATCATATGTTATGTATGTAAACACTTCTGCTTAGTATACACTGTCTGAGAAGTATTATTTTCAAATGTCTTGCTTATCGTTTTAATCCTGAATGAAATAAACCCATGGTTAATGGTCTCATGATTTCATAGATTTAATGTGCACGGTGATTATGCCATTTGCCGTCAAGGTCTTGAGTGAGTAATGTTGGGGGCATGCAGATGGAGCCCAAGTTGTGCGTTGGAATTCCATTGCTTAATGAATCTTTGTGCCAATGCGTGTACGTACAAGTGTCATCTTTCTAATTTGTCATATTTTCATCTTTTTCACCAAGGTGGGCGCTGTGTGCTAAAAATGGATCACCACTGCCCTTGGATCAACAATTGTGTTGGCCATCGGAATCATGCGCATTTTGCTGCATTCCTCTTGTTTGCTACATGTGGATGCTTCCATGCGGCCATTATCTTTTCTTGTTCACTTATACGAGCTTTTAATCGGGTAAAATCCTCTTGTGAACCACACTTCATTGCATGAGTATGTCTTTGTGGCTGGTGCATTCAATTGCTTATGATTCGTAGTTTAGTCTCTGTGCTTTGAAATACTTAAATGCATGTGGTAAAATGCTCATTTCTTGGTTTTATGACTTAGGGAATGTTTAACCCTTGAGCCAAAAATTCTTTTCCCCTTCCCTTATGCTTGTGGTATTTTGCCCTTCCCCTTGCCCTCCTCTTGAGCATTTGATAATAATGGTGAATAGGGGCATACTTCCAAAGTGACAATCCTGTGGTTCCATCATATTGTTTCCCAATTAATAATATGGATCTCTAGTATGAGAGGCTAGCATTAAGGCTCGATTAATTTCTTTTTGAATCATCAAAAAGTCTTGCATATAAGAGGAAGGAATTGTTAACACAGGGATAGGAAATGAATAAGTTATGATTTTATGCTGGTGCCATTTGTACTCTAATGAACTCTGTAGTTACTGTCATTTTGTAAGGCAAAGTATACTTTAAGTGCTATGGATTTAAGCTCCATCCATGGGGGTTAATCCCCCCATTAAAAATGGCAACATGAGCACAACTGAATTTTCAAGAAGCAAGTTCCCCAATAATAGAGCAAATAATTTATTTTCATGATCATACTATAATAATTTTACTGATTATTACAATTATAGTTGGATATGTTATAATCTCTTTAATGGAGGACTATTTTTGGAGACAATTATTGAGATTTTGAGACAAATTGAAGTCCTAGATGACTGAATGTATATTAATTTAAAATAACAGCATTGGCATTTTGGTGATCCATAAAAAGCATTGAATATAGGTTTGTGAGACGTACATCATTATGTAACTATTTTTGTCTCTGCAGTTTTAGGGTTCTTATGTCTTCAATTCCATCGGATACAGAGTATTGTAAGGAGGAGTCATAATATAAGTTCAACTATTGTAAATTTGACCTTGAAATGAATAACCTGCCACTTTTCTTTATTGTGGAGATTCAATGTATCCTATACCATCATGTCCTATCCATTTATTTCTTTTATGAAAAAAATGATTCTTAAAAATGTTGTAAGTTATACCCTACCCTTATTTTTATTTTTTTTTCATTTCAGCCATATGGTAATCCAAATTCAATGACGATGCACAGTAATTTGATGGTGATGCTCAGTAATTTGATAGTGATGCTCAGTAATATATACTTACTTAAGAAATAGTTAAGTGTAATGATGAGGCTTGGCTGAATATCCTCTTGGTGAAAACTGTTGGGATAACTGTGGCTTTCATTATAATTATGCTTTGCAATACCATGTGGTATCTGGTCACTGCTTACAGATACTGTTGCAATGACATGCATGCAATTTGCCGTGAAGGGGTATGGCTTGCTTGTTCTATACTGTGGCAGTGTTTTCCTTTGACATATGGAAGATGATTGAGATCTGCATAGTGCAGGTATCCGTATTATTATTGTTGAGCACTGACCCTTAAATGAATGCATAAGGACTTTTGGCCATTCCTCCACATATCCTTTGTTTTCAACAGTTTCTCCAGCGATCTTGCTGGAGTTTTCAGGTGTGAGCTGGCAGTGTGCTCTTTTGGTCTGTTAGATGTAGAAGTGTCTGAGTCATTAGATTTATTGGTGTATGGCTTCCTGTAGGGATGAGTCAATCCCACTTTTTTAAACTTCTGATTCTTTCAAATCGATTCTCGATTCTGATTCCATCGATTCTTATTCCTAATAACAGGTGGGATATTAATATACCAGTAGTCTACGACTATTATTTAAATTCAAGTATTGCCTGAAATAAAATAACAAACACAATTAAGTTGCTCAAAGAGTATATTTATTAACAAATAGCAAATATATCCTCAGCTTATTGAGGTAAGTGAGGAAGTCCAACTTGATAGCCTACACCCAAAACTACTGAGAAAAATATGATGTGACAAAATGAAATTTGATTTGAATACTTATCTATCTGGAATCGATGGAATCGGAATCGACTTGAGGCGATCGATTCTCGGTACCGTTTCTAATCCTGAGAAGCGGTGGAATTGAGAATCGACATTTGGATTCGACTCAACCTTAGTGTCCTGCAGTATCTTCCTTGAAAATTCTCCCCTAGTTATTGGATAGATTGCACCTGTCCTGGTTGTAGATTTTAGGTGTTCGATTGTCTCAAAACCTCCTGGATCAATCTGGGAGTGTGGCTGCTCTGTTTTTGACCTCTTTCTTATGAAGCAGATCACTTATTAAAAACTTCCTAGAAACAGAGTTCCAAAGGGAAGCACGACTTTCCTATTTATTCCTACCAATTTCTGTATCAAAAGCCACTGCTAAAAATCTGTGATGTCAACCATGCTTTGGTATTAGACTCATAGGTGCAGGAAGTGGTTTGGTGTCTGCAAAATGATCAACGATGCGCTGACTTGCTGATTACAAATGGTTTCATTTTGTTGCACAGGTCACCATTCATTTCCAGTGTTTTCCAAATGAAAAATTATGAAATAGAGCCGTCTCATCTGCATTGTACACATCCTAAATATGTGGAAACAATTAGTAGACATGTTCCAAAAGTATATTTTTAAAGCGAGGGAATTTTAAACCAGTGCTTAGCCAAATTTCTCCTAATTATGAATTACCTTTGGCTCATTTTTGCCTGTATAAAATTCAGAATGAAATTTCCAATCCCCACACAGCTAAGCACTCGCATGAGTACTTTCACCACAAATATGGTAAGAGAGATTCCTGTTCTTCCTTCAAATCCATGAACAGTCATCATCAGCAGTGTTAAAAACTTTGTTCATCTGTTGTGCAAATCTTCAGCTTCTGCTTTTAGAATTGTCCCACTTATGGGAACTCCAGTATTTTTTTGCCTGGGGACTCCAATACTTTTTTGCAATCATTCTAATAACACTGATTCAAATTGAACATTTTCTGCTGGTTGCAGTTTCTTACTACTCCCTGCAGCCTTTCCAAGTTGAAAGGCAGTTATTTTGTTCTTTTTTTCTCAAATGATAAACAGGGTGGATGAAGTTAAACCATACTGTTGTCCGATTTCCATTTTATTGGCATTGTTTCTTACACATTCCTGAATGGTTTAGAATTTCTTAGCCAAATCCAATGGCTTTCTTTTCATTTCCATAGTTACACTCGTAATAAAAATCAGCGACCTGCAGGAAGTAGATTAGGATCAAGCATACCTATATAACAGTTTCAAAGCACTTCTGGCTGACGTTTCCACAGGAATGGTGCACAGCAAAATTCCCTCTCTTACTATTCTCCCTCCTACAACTCCCCACTCCCCTACTTCTGCCCATAGGAGACCCGGGAGGTATAAGAATGTAACATGCAAGCCCAAGCATAAAAAACTTCGGAGTTGTTTCGGTCAAGTTTGTTTTTTCATTCTGAGTGAAAGGTGGTTGTGAATTACTGAAACTTTGTATACCATCCTAGTTTTACGAGTGACAATCCAGTCACGATCACAACCTTAAGATTATTACAATTATTCATTATCTACTGTTTATTTTATGACACTATTTGTAAATACAGCTACAGAAGTATCTAGTGAAAGGCTGTATTCAGCGACACGAAATGTTGTTAATATAAGATGAGGGAATCTCCAGCCTGAATGTATGGAATAACTTGTTTTCCTGCATTAAAATTGATGATTTTATTTCAATTTATTGGTATTTAGAAATTAAACGAAGTTCAATTCTTCTGGTAATTCATGTTTCACTGATGCTTTTTTATGTTTTCTCAAAGGCTTGTTTACGTTTTAGAAATACTTTTCTTGTGTTTCACTGTATGTTCACTTTTGCATGTAGTGTTATTGTGTACTACAAAAAACTGAAGTGGACATTTATTTTATTATTAGCGTATGTTATATCGAGTTTATGTGACTTAGAAGAGTGAAAGTCAATTTACTTCTGAAAAGGAGGCCACATTTATCGATTTTTGTTGTTTCTAGGTCAACTTAAATTTTCACTTTTGAATCAGGGAAGTTTTACATCATAATTGTGTATTAAATCTAGTTATTGAATTAATGAAAATTGAAAAAATTAATCTTCAATTATGGGTTCGAACGATTTTATTTTCTTATTAAAACAGAAACAACGAAGCACTATTCCACAAGGTATTTTAATGCGCATGAAGTGTTTCAGCTGACAGGGCCATCATCAGGTAAAAGACATATTTGGTCGAGAGCACATCATATTTATACATTTTACTAGTTTGAGTAGAGGGGGTGTGAGGAACAGAAATAAGATTGATAAAAGTGGTGGGTAAATGGAAAAACCAAGGAAACAGAGGGAAAACCAAGGGTAGGAGAGGAAATCCAGTGATTCCTGGGGGAATAAAGGAACGTGGAAGACCAGGGAAACAGAAAGGTAAAAAGGAGGGAGACGAATTAGAAGGGGGGTGAGGGGACATGAGAAAAGCAAGCATGGTCATTAGATAGGGAAAGGTGGGAGAGGTAGTCGGCAACAAGGAGGGGGAGGAAGTGAGGGAAGCCCCCCGGCAGGGTTAACTGGGAACGGAGTAATCATAGAATGGGTAGGAGGGGTTCAAGGAAGGGATAGCAGGCGGAAGGTGGTCAACAGAAGATTAAGGGTGACAGGGAGGGGTGGGTGGATGGGAAAAAATACAGTGGAGGGTGGAGTTGGTTGGAGAAAGGGTGTAGGGGAATTTCGACCGTTTGCTTTCGGGAAGGGTATTCTGAGGAGAGGAGAGTGGTTCACAAAAATATGTTCATTTAACAGGACATTAACATTTGATTGAATAATTTCAAGTTGTTCCAAAATGTCTAACCTTGTACCCTTATTTTCAAAATGGAGAATTTCTGAATGGAATTTGCAGGAATGGGAAGTATTTATTAGGTGTTTAGCTAGAAGTGACGGTTCATCATAAGTTTTCAAACATCTTTAATGTTATTTTATCCTGGTATTAAAACTTCTACCCATCTGGCCTATGTTAAACATATTACATGAGTCAGATTTCTCTTTATATATGCCAGATTGAAGGAGGGGTTCTATTTTTCATTATTGCAGCACAGGGTTTTTCCATGAGTAGCAGGGTTGTAAAGTAATATATTAAGTTTTTCTTTGGGAAATTTCCTAACGATCTTGTTAGAAAGATCACCCACAAACTATAATCAGCACCATTTCTTTGGCTTTTCCTGTGTAGGTGTAAGGGAGCATGGCTGGGAAATAGCTTTCGCTTATAATTTTTTCTTTAAAAGTTTGGTGACAGTGTTTAGGTGGCAGCCATTGGAAACTGCAATGGATTTTATGGTGTCTAGCTCACGGTTAAAATTAGATACTTTTAAGGGTAAATTTACCAATCTGTGTAGCTTTGAGTCGAAAGCAGAAAGTTACTGGCCAGTCGGGTGGCATGAATCACCTGGAATAATGAAATCACTAAATTAATGAAATGTGACTCATGAATACCAGGATAAAAGAACATGAAAGATGTTTGAAAACTTATGATGAAATGTCACTTCTAGCTAAACACTGTAACACTCATTTATTTCTTTATAATGTCTCACTTGTTTTTCTCCTTTTTATAATATGTAGTAATACACACACTATACCTTTGACACCGTCTCACATTCAAACCCACCCACTCACTCAACTCCTTCCCTCACACTTCTTTTTCCTTCTACACAATTTTACTACTACTCACTTTTACCTCCTGGCTCAACACTGTCCCCACGCATTCTCCCACTTTTTAAACAAACTCCTCGTTGCCATGGCATTGTTAATACGGCAAGGGCTGCCAACCCAAGAGTGATGGATATGATACCCATTACAACACCTACTAAATACGTCCCATTCCTGTCAATTCCATCCTCTTACCCTTTCACCCTTAGTCTTGTGTTGACCACCTTCCGTCAGTAATCCCTTCCTTGCACCCCTACCCATTCTGTGATTACTCCGTTCCCAGTTAACCCTTCCGGGGGGCTTCCCTCACTTCCTCCCCCTCCTTGTTGCCGACTACCTCTCCCACCTTTCCCTATCTAATGACCATGCTTGCTTTTCTTATGTCCCCTCACCCCCCTTCAAATTCGTCTCCCTCCTTTTTACCTTTCCGTTTCCCTGGTCTTCCACGTTCCTTTATTCCCCCAGGAATCACTGGATTTCCTCTCTTACCCTTGGTTTTTCCGTTTACCCACCACTTTTATCTCACCCCTACTCAAACTTGTAACATGTATAAATATGATGTGCTCTCGACCCAATATAGGGTTTGTTCCGAAAGTACCCAAACTTGTCGTAGTGTGGTGCAGGAAGCGCTCGCATGGTGGGAGCAGCAGTTGTGCGAGGTGGGGGTGACCTTCAGCTTCAAAACGCGCCATCGCTCAGTCGCCTGCTGGCAATGGTAGTGTCACAATCGCCTGGATAGTGAAGTTGTGTATTGGAGGTGTGTCGAAGTTGAGAGTTTCAGAAAATGAAGCGCACTCTGGAACAGCATTACGCTGTGAAATTCTGCGTGAAATTAAACATCTTTTATGGAGACTTTAGCCATGTTACAGGAGGCCTACGGCGAGGAAGTGATGTCCCGGATGCAGGTTTACACGTGGCGCAAGGCCTTAAAAGAAGGGCGGGAGGCACCAGAGGACAAACAGTGCTCAGGAAGGCCGTCCATATCAAAAATGGACATGAATGTGGCTCGTGTTAAAGCTGTGTTGGACTCAGACAGACGACAAGTCTCCAGTTGATTGCAGGTGAGGTAGGAATTGCAAAAACTCAAGTTTTTGAAATTGTAACTGGAAACTTGAACATGCACAAAGTCTGTGCAAAAATGGTTCAGAAAATTCTGACGGATGATCCATGTGCTGTGACCAACAGGCAACAGTACCATGTGCGAATTTCCCGTGAAATTTCCAAAAGTTTTGAAAGTGACAAACATTTTTAGATAATGTAATAACCGGGGATGAAACCTGGGTTTTTGAATACGACCCCGAAAGCAAGATGCTAAGCTCTGGATGGCACACATCTGCGTCCCCTCGCCCAAAGAATGTCAAAATCCAATGTGAAATCGATGCTGATTGTCTTCTACGATTCAAAAGGGATTGTACTCGAAGAGTTTGTGCCTACTTGAACCACTGTAATTACTGCCTACTACAAGACAGTGCTCCAGCGTCTTCAACTGAGGGTCCGGCGCATCCATTCAGACATCGCTGGCAACTGGGTGTTTCACCATGACAATGCGCCAGCTCACACAGCATTGTTGGTCACACAGCACCTGGCCAGGACGCGCGTAGCAGTGCTACCTCACCCCCCCCCCCCCTCCCTCCCCTACAGCCCGGATTTGTCACCGCCTGACTTCTTCTTGTTCCCCAAAATAAAAAGGGTGCTGAAAGGAAAGCGTTTTGTATTGATTGAGACGGCTAAAAAAGCTACAACCGACAATGGAAAACCCACTATAATCGTTGTATTGAGGCTCAAGGTGCCTACATTGAAGAATATTAACTGTAAATGTTATAAGGTTCAATAGAAAGAAGAGTTTTAAAAAAGTTCAGTTTTGCTTCTCGCACCACACTACAAGTTCGGGTATTTTGGAACAAACCCTGTATGTATTGTACCTGATGATGGCTCTATAAACTGAAACACATCATATGCATTAAAATACCATGTGGAATAGTGCTTTGTTATTTCTGTTTTAATATGACGAACTTCCAGGATATCTCGCCTGAATCTGTTGAGATTTTATTACTCTTTAAAACATGAAATATAGCAGTGATGCTTGAACTCTGCTTGAAGATCAATTTTCCTATCAATGTTTGACTCGAGTTGAAAATCTGGTGTTGGCACATCCCTAGTCAAAACTCATTCCTTTTGATAATTCCATGACAATATGTAATTAACCAACTATTCTACTTCTGTGCCTTTCTTCATCATAGAACAAGCCTCTGGTATGAGAGGAAAAATATTGGTGTTTTTTAAAACATACTTTTGGTATTATCTCCAAAAAATTGTTTTGAAATGCACAAAGCAACTTAATACAGAAAGTGTTCGAAAATATATTTATTTTTATTATTTCCGAAAATATATTGATTTTATTTATTATTTATTATATATATAAATTTTAATATGTAATTTTTGGAGACTCTTTCACTCCTTGTAAATGCTGAATTCAACAATTTTGTGATGCTTTAAGAGTGAATAGGTAATCCATCAGTGTGCGAGCAATTAGACTGACAATCATGGGATTCTTTGTTTCTGTTTATAGGACTGGTACCTTTACTATGGCAACCCTGAAGAACCAATAGTGTCCATGACACCTTACACCCTAGTCTTTTGTTTGTTCTGTTTGGGATTGTCCATTGGAGTGGCTGTGGTCGTTGGAATGCTCTTCTGCTTCCAGGTTAGTCATCCCACCAAAAGTTTAATTTGATGGATCTATTTCCATTCTATCTTCATTTCCATTTCTGAATTGTGAAAGTTTTGCTAAAGCGCAGAGCAAATTTTCATGTGAATGATTTCTCTCTAATGTCTTCATTGCCTCCGCGATAGGAATGGATTGAACAGTTCACTGTCAGTGAGTGCTAATAATGACTTGAAGCGATACTTTTTCACTGTACTTACCAGATTTGAAAATTGATTGTTTTCTTGGTTTGCAATTTACTTTTAATTTTTGGCTGTTGGGTCCAACTGAAGGTTTCACCATAGTTCTCTCAATGGTTTTCGAGTGACAACGTTGAGAGCAAGTTTCAGTAATATTGAAAGAGTTTAACCATAGTTGGGGAATTTTTAAAACGGTGACATGAAAGCAGTCGAACTGGTGACTTAATTCCCCAAAGTTAACATGTCCATCAAAACCAGTTGTCTAGATCTGAAGCAGAGAATTAAGCTCCTTGGATTATGCCAACCCTGAAAGGAATTGGTATGACACTATGGAAATGTAAGTTAATTGGTAATATTGCTCTAGCATAACTCGTATCACTGAATGACTCTTTTTAAAGCATTTTTTAATTACTTGATTAATCATTCCTATATAATTGCTATAGTGTCCATATAAGGAAGCATTTATCTGTTAAGGAACTCAGTGAAAGCTTTATGTTATCCGGAATGGCTCTGCATTGTAGTATTTTTCAGGCTGTAAGAACGACTAAAGTGAAGACAAGTAACTCTCCATAAGTATTCAACAGTAATTCCAAGGATTTACAAACAACATTTATAACCTTATTAATATTTTCTCCATGATGATATAAAAGCCATTTTATGTTGCTGAAGAGACCTTATGCATCTTACTGTACAACTGTGTCGTGAATATTTAGTCACACATTGCATCTAGCAATGCATTGAAAAGAGTCAAACTGTATTTGTTATTTAAATCAGATCTGTACAAAGGAAATAAATAGTGCAAGAGGAAATATGAAAACTGATGACATTTTTGACATAAGCTCTTGGTTTTTATTCAGGTATGATTAGTGAATTTGCTCGGGAGATATGAAAATGTAAAATAGAATTATCAAAGGAATTGGTGAAAAAAATCAATTTGTGCCCTTAACCCTCTTAAGTGCTCACTCCTGCCAGTGGCTCTAGCGAGAAATGTGGATCGGGTAACTTAATGAAATGTATCACTCTAGGGAAATAAATATTACAAAGTTATTGTTTGAAATATCCTTATTTGGTTTATCTTATTGTGTATACATTGAATTAGGTAATGATCAAAAAAGACTTATACATCATACAAAATATAATTGTAATCATATTTGTGTGCTAAAGTTAAACATTTTCTTGCCTATGAGCCGATATATCGGCCCTCCGCACTAAGAGGGCTAAACACAATTTTTGCATCAAAGCATCAAGTTATACCAGCAAATGCGTTTAATGTTGTAGCTAGATTTCTTTTAAGGCCATGTTGGTGATGTGTAAATTAATATTGTGGGTAGTTTTGATTTGGTGGCAATTCTTGGAGGGATTTCAAGCATGTTTAAAGGGCAGCTCAATACTAATAGAATGTGCCCCATTGGTGCTCAATATTCCTGTCATCTGTTCATGTATGCAAAAATTCAGGCAGGTTAGTGTCTGAAAAATAGCATTTTCTCCCATTCACATGTATATATACATTTAGTATGATGTGCATGAAAGTAGCCCATGCAATAGCCCATGATAGAAATTAAGTTTTTCATAAAGTTGGAGACAAAGATTTGGGGTGAGGGATGATAATCATGATAGGGACTGGTGAATATGGTGTATTGTCAGCTCAATTCCTTGTTCTAAATGTGTCAAATGGCTGTTGTAGCTTCGCTCCATGTGGAGGAATCAGACTGGGATAGAAGACTGGATTGTGGAGAAGGCTCACCACCGTCGCCGGGATGGAAGCAGCAAGTTCATATTCCCTTACAATCTTGGCTGGAGGAAGAACTTATCCCAGGTTAGCATATTAATGATAACCTACTTCTCTGATATTTGAACCCTATGCTTTTAGCTATATAATCTCATTATTATGAGTATCACACTTTGAATTCTGTATTGATACAAATTATTAAGCTTGTGATTTAAGGAGGATTTTGTCACTTAACAGTCAATGCTTCTGTTGCTGAAGCAATTTGCAGTGTTAAACTCTGCTTGATGTCCTAGTGGGGAGGAGTAATATAATAATACTACTCTCTCTAAATGCCTCAGAGTTGATTTTAATCTTCTGTAAAATATTGAATGTTCATCTCTATTTGGGGATATGTTTTAAAAATAATTTTAGTTTACTGTTCATAATCTGTTGATGAATTTTTCAATGTTCAACTAGAGATGTGACTTATTGTAGAAAATGAAATCTGACCCCATTGGCTTGGTGGAAACACAAAATTATTTAGTTTACCTTGACACATTGTACATGTGCATAGCAAGGCCTAGTCCTGGTAAAAAATTTAAAAAATGAATTGTTTTACATTCCTAATCAAGTAATATGAATAGCGGTAGGTGTCCTGTGTTTTGAAGGCTTCTAAAAAGGAAGTTCTAAATGCTTATTTCTCACAGGTGAGTGTTGCTTCACACAGAAGATATTTTATTTTCCTTGTGTACTTTTTGACTAAGTGTTAATTTCTCTGTAAATAGTTATTTACAGAAACATAATTTGGAAAAACCAAGATTATCATGTGGGCTGATGTCAAAAGCTCATGAACATAGTGCCTGATAGTCCACTGTGAATGAATGAAACCTTGCCCAGCCACGCACTTTTATTAGCAGGGATCCCACTGCTGTAAGCTGGTGTAAAATGCATTTTTCAGAATCCTGATTAGGTCATCCAGTGATATTTGTTTAATCTCCTTGATCGTAGCTAATCTTCCACCTGTGAGTGGGGTTTTAAGTCTTGAGCTTAGAGTTAAAGTCTCCTGGAGTTGGACATAGACTTTGAATATGGGGTTGGAAAACCTTTGAAAGTAGAATTAGAAATTTGCTTTTTCTAGACCAAAAATGATTGTTTTCAGCAATCCTGGAGTACTAGTTAAGGCACTATCTTTTGTTGTGGAGTAAATTATGAATTGTAATTAGTAAATTATGAATTTAATGGATAAAAGCAAGTTACTCGAGCTGGAGATCTTCTAAGAGCCCTCTTCTTACATTACCAACATTAACTGCAGCTGAGTATAACCTTTCTCTAGATACTTCTATGGCTTTTATTTCCTACGTGGATGTGTGATGTATTTATCTAAATAAGAGAGGGTGCCCATTAAAATAGAAGGAAGAGGAAAGAACTTAAAATCTTTCACAGGATTAAAAGACTTCCTGCGATGTGACATGCCAAATGCATAAAACATTTAGGTCACCATCAACCATTCAGTGGATGGAACTCATGGATCAGATGGGGTCAAAAATTCCCGTAAAATAACCTCGGTGTGAATTTCATATTAATCGTGCTATCTTAGTCACTAAGGCCTCAGGTAAAATTTCCATTTCAAACCAATGATGCAGTTGCCGATGAAATTATAAAATTTTTATTGTAGAAATATTGAAACAATGGAATATTTTGAGCCATAAACAAATTTCACACAAAAGCAAAGCAGATGGGCACATAAAATGCTAGAATTGAAAATTACATTTTTGTGGTCATCCACCAATTAAAGCCTCAAACTTATACCAAGGGAGTTAGTTATTCATCCCAATATCTTGAGCGCTATAACAGCCAGAAAAGAAACCTATGGTTTAATACCAACACTTCTCATACAGGACCAAAAGTTAACAATATGGAGTGAAAACAACATCTTGTAACTTCCCTCTGGTTTCTGGGAGGTTTCCCTCTTATCAGCGTCCCCCAGTCATCATAGATGACTCGATGCTCTGTGATCTTTCTGCTTCTCCTCGGGGTCGTCACTTGCCCCTCTACTCCAGCTCACGTACGCACCAGCCACATACACTTTTTCGGATCGGCGACTCATCGGAAAACGTTGCAATGGATGATGTATGCTACACTATGTACATGATATATCTTCCTGATTGATATTGTATGAATTTTGTGGAAGAGACAAGAAAGGGAAATAAAGCAAAATTACTAAAATTAGATTCTTGTGGTACAATTTCCTCACCACCCTACTCAATGTTTCTACACAGGCTGTCAAGGATCCAACAATGAACTTCAGCCTGTTGAGAAATTCTCACACGCTACCTCCTCTATCTCCTGTTCCAGATCCGGACTTTTTCTGTTGTATTTTTCGGAGCTCATTGTTGAACTGGTACCGAAGTTTTTGCAATTTTCGCTGAATCTCCTCTGCTGACTTTGAAAAATCGCTGGCAATATTTTTGAACACAGTACTCTTCTTAAGACGATTTTTAAAGTCCTTTTTTGTCACATCCCACAATATTGGCAACCCTTACAAACCATCAATTTATGATAGGGTTTCTACTTTGGTCCACAACTTATTTCTGCCACAATTTTCCCTTATTTCCATGCTTGGAGCAGGCAAAAGCCCATCCACATTCATTGTGAAACCGACTGCTACCTAGATATAATGAATATATGAATACAAGAAGAATGAATACAACTGTCACACTTTTCCACATGGTTGAATAGGAATAGGATGCATTTAAACATTTCACAGTCACCAAGAGGTTCTATACATTGAGAAAAAGGAGACATCTCATATGTATGGTTGAATGGAGAGGTTGGTATAGGAAAGAAGGTAGGGGAGAGAGATGTGGAAGGTTATGATGGAAAAATCAAGAACATCAGAAACTAGGAGTGAACAAAGGAATGTGGGAGACCAAGGGATATGGGAAATAAGGGAAGAAAAATAAGTAAGGAGGGAAGGGAGTGGGGGCAGAAAAAGATATGCAAGCGAAAGCAAGGGAAAGGTGGCAGGTAGCCGGTACAAGGAGGTAGGAATGGGGAACAATTGGGAAGCATGCAGAAGGGTTGGTCAGTGGAGAGAGGGTTATGAGGGAAAGGGATTGTGATCAAAGAAAGAAAGGAGAGGGGGTATGCGAGATGGATTCTTATAAGCGATTACCGACGCATAAAGGATAGTGGAACCAAAGGTTAAGGGTGGAATGGAAGCACGCATTGGGTGGAGTTGACTGGAGAAGGTTAAGTAGGAGTATGACTGTTTGCTTTAGGGAAGGGAACATCAAGGAGAGGAGAGTGGTTTAAAAACAGTTGTTCATTTATGGAACATTTGCGTTAGATTGTACAATTTCAAATTGCTCGACAATTTCCATTCTTATGCCCTTGCTTCCCGGGTGGAGAATCTTGGGACTGAATTGACAAGATTGAGTAGTTTGTTGCAGTTATTTTGCCAGCGGTGATATTTCATCATCAGTTTTCCAGCATCTTTCTCGTTCTTTACTATTGTGCAGAAACTCCTACCAGTCTGGCCAATGTGCCATTTTTCCTAAGAGTTGTGCTTCACTTAATACCATATTAAAGGAGTCGATATAATTCATCTTTGTTATGGCAAAGGATTCTACCCAGAGTTGTCAGTTATAAAATGACTTTTCATTTTTCTTTGGGGAACTGTCGAGCAAGTTACCTACACTCGTAAGTCAAGGTTTCATAGGCACCAAAGTCACTTCTTGTTAATAGCCACTTACTTGTGGATCTTTGTTTCTTTATAGCCATTACTTCTTTGTTTTTTGTGCTAAAATTGAAGCCACGATGGCAGCTGCTGTATGGGAGGGCATTTTGATTGCCGGTGAGCACCATACAGTCAGGCGTACAGTCATTTGAGTGCCGTACCTCAGCTCTCTGGAGAGCAGTGTCTGAGAGCTCTCGTTAAGACAGTGTGAGACACTGCTCTCGTGAGGGCTTCCCCCCTGACACTCAAAAGCAAGTGTCGGACACTGCGAGAGCACCTCCGTTGAGATGTTAGTGTCCAGTGTCACGACACAAATGTCCCGTTAAGATGTAGCTTTAGAATTAACTCAAGCAGTCTTTGCCATTATTTTTAAAGTGTATGGCTGCCAAAGCTATGGTGTTAATGGGTCCCATATTTTGAAATCTAATGCCCTACTAATTGTGTCTTTTGACTGACAATATTCTGTTCTTCAATTTTCATAGGTCATCAATTGTAGTTGTGACCCAGTGGGAGACGGAATCATTTGGCCTGTTTTGAATGACTGTGACCAGTATGTCTTAACCGTGAGTGCACCATTTTTATGTATTCAAGTGTCCAACATAGTTTTATATTGATGTACGTTGTTTCTGTGTATTTTGATTATAATTATTAAACAGTGGCTTTTATATTTATAACTGGCATTATTGCTGGATAAACGTATAAAGACAGTGGACATGTTTTTGGTTTTTTTCTGAGAAGACGCTGCTTACAATTAGCAATAGTATCTGATCAAATGGCTGGTAATGGGCCCATCTGCTCAATGAGTCATCAAGCTGATGAAGAAAATAATATTTATATACAAGGTTTTTAAATTCATTAATTTGAGCTTTGTGGTTTAAGGTACGTAGTAGTTTCTGTGAGTAGAGATGAGAAGGTTTGCTCCTTTTGTAGCTTAGTAGTTGGTGACATTTTTTGAGTAAGGTGACCGTAGGGTTAGGATAGAAATTGTTAGCTGAACTGCATGACAAAGAAGAATTTCTTCTAGCTTCTGGATGTACCTGACATCTTTAGAGATATCCTTAGCAATGGCAATTCTATTACAGTAGCAACTCGATAATAAGAAGTTGGCGGGACCAAAAAATTGGCACTTCGTATTTTCGAGGTTCGTATTTTTGAACCTTTTTAATAAATCGCGAAAAGTAGTACCCCTTCCCCCCCTGACTTCTCTGGTCTTTGATAATGTTTTAAAATGATTTATAGTCATTATTGGTGAAAGTGTTCGAAATAATGCCTTTGTATCATAAGCTAAATGTCACAGACGTTCGTGTAATAACTATCACCTCTTAGTTCCCTATGCAAATGATTTTTAGTTGGCGATCATTTTCTTTGCTAAATTTTCGCCCAGCTTAGAAGATGTATATAAAGCAAGTTCTGCATTTTGTATGGGACTCTAGCTTTCTTAATCTGCGGCTAATCAGGATGTGCAACTGGTATGGGTGTTTAAAAGAGGCATTTGTTTCTAACATCTTCACGGTTAAGACAGTAGCTGGCCCGACCAAACTTCCAATCATTCTTTCTTTATTGCTCACTCATCGGTAAAATGAGCAAATGACTCAGTCCATTTCAAAAATCCTTCACAGGTCATTGTTTGTGGTTTCTTCCACAATGGCTGCTGGATATACGAACTTGAGAAGAAATATTATTTCCTTCCAATTACTAATCGCTTGGCGACAAATTGGGTGTGATACGGACATTTACCATACCTTTATCAGCTTGGAGTATACTAAGTTTCTGGTTTGGCGAGATTTTTTGGACAGATGGAATATTAACATGGAAGTCGTGGAAAATGATACCGAAGAAATTAGAACCTCAGATCACGGTTCGTGGAGAACGAACGAACGCTCCAACTGCCACCCAGGAAATGCCTTCAGTTACAATGATGGCACTTCACCAATCTAATTCTTATCGATGTTTCTAACATCTACGCAGTTACGACCGTCAGCTGGTTCAACTGTGCTTCCAGTTGCCCTTTCTTTATCACTAAGGTAATAAGAGTGAAGGAATCAGTCCATTTGAAATCCTTCTCAAGTCATTTTTTGGTGGTTTCTTCCGTATCGCATGCCAAATGTACGAACTAGGGAAGAAATATTATTTTGTTCCAAGCCAAACGGTTTCACCGCTCATTGAAGTTTGAGTAAGAAACATTTACTCATGACCAAGTTTCTTTTCACGTTGATGATTGGTGCTTATTGCTCTATCCTGCAAAACATTAATTCAGTAAATAAATTATGCGATATATCCTTTGATGCGTAATCTCTTCGTGTTGTGGGTGTTATGCTGAATGCCATTTTATCCATGAATTTTAGGGATAGTGACTGTGATAGGTATCCCAGTCCTATTTCCCATCATTTAATTATGTCATTTTTCCGTTCGACCGCTCAATAAATAAAAAATGCTGCTAATAGCGCATGGTGATGAGTTGGCGCCACACATGAGTTATAACCAAAAGAGAATTGTTTACATTATGGAAATTCAACTGACAGTTAAAACAAAAATAAATGAAGTGACAAAATGCTTCAAGCTGCCATTATCCCCATCACTCAACATCTAAATTATCCATGATTTAAATTTGATAAATAACTGTGACTCAGGGACTCGTCACTGATGAATGCTCTCAAATTCACGCATTTCACTCAATTGATAGATTGTATTCGGCAACGCCAATTTGTTAGGTGTCAAAGTCAGCAAATAGAGAGCTTTTCTGATGAGATTTCCCCCCAAGGTTTGTATAAACTAACTCAGTTTCCCTGTGGGGACTGGGTCCGAGGTTCATAATTTTGAAAATTTTGTGTTTTCGAAACTTTGCATTTTCGAATAGTGCCATGTACTTAGCATAGGCTTTTCGTCGGGACCATCAGTTTAGCTTCTTTAAATCGAAACTTCATATTTTTGTGCTTCGTATTGTCGAGTTTGTACTGTATAACCTTTACTACTTTCTTAAGTTTTTCCAGGAAATCATCCTTTGGGGCTCTAAGAGATTCATGCAAACCAATAGAAAACTAGGTGTCACTCAGTGGCATAACAGCTTTTCCCAGCCACCCCCACCCCCAAAAGATAACTTTGCAGTTCCTCCCCCAACCCCCCCACCCCATCCTACTTCTACCTCAGGGACTGCTGTCACCATTTAAAAGGCCAAGTAAAATTCGTTGAACTTTCCCAGTTACTGAATCTAGTTTTTTTCAGTATTTTAATTTACCATATTCACAAAAGTATTGCTTTGTTTTATATATTTATATTTGAAGTTAATTTCATCAATGATTTATCACATTTTCAACCTTTTGACACTCCAGAATGCCAGTCGCCTGTGACATGACCCCATACAATTCAGGCTGCCTGCTTTAAGAGTAATCCCTGGTACCCTTACATGAATGATCTTACACATTCCAATTCCTATCCTTTCAAAGTATTACATACATGCATGACACATCCTGGAAGTGGACCATTATCTAGCAGCCAGTTTTTTTCCCTTCATACTTTTTTCTCTCTTCAATTTTTTTTTGATTCTCGGGTGATGAATTTCCTAAACAATCCTCTGGTGCATGGAGAAGAAAGAATATTGATCACACTTGCACTGTTCAATGGCTTGAATAGCACTGCAGCTTCATTAAATTCCAATTTTTATAGGACAAATGATCTTCAACATTGAGCCTGTAAACCATGAATGTAAATTTAGCAGCAAGGACGTAGGAGCAACAAATTTACATGACTAATCACCCAATGATGATGAAGTTTTAAGCAGCATAGATAACAGATAGCAGTTGAATCATGGACCATGAATGCTTGCATGGGTATACACCTCAGATCTGTTCTACATGTACATGTAGGAGGCCATAAGGGAAGCACAAGAAATTGGACTGAGCAGAATAAAGATAAATAGAGGAGATATAAACATGTTCCGCTTTGCAGATGACATCCCAGTCTTTGCTGGAAATAGCAATAATCTTAAAGGTCACAAAGCATAGTGGACCAAGGTCTCCAAGAATACAACATGAAGATAAATAAGACTGTGACTAAAATCCTAGTACGCGGAAGGGAGAAGCTGAGTGTAGAAGTCACCCTGAGAGGAGAGAGATTAGAGCAAGTGGATTCCTTCACCTATCTCGGAAGTAGCATCACGTGGGATGGAAGAAGTATGATGGACATCAAGCGGAGAATAGCCCAAGATGAGATGGCATTCATGGGAAAAAGGCAACTGCTGTGCTCAAAGAAGATAGGACTACAAACCAGGAAAAAACATTCAATTGGAGTCCATAACTCGATGGATCGGAATCATGGACCACTGGAAAAGATCACCAGAATACACTAGAAGCCTTTGAAACTTGGTGCTGGAGGAGGATGCTGAAGATAAAATGGATGGAAAAAAATAAGAAATGATGAAGTGTACAGAAGAATAGAAGAGGAGAGGACCATATGGAACACGATAGAGGAAAGAAGAACGAGATGGATTGGACACACCCTGAGGCACAATGGATTTGGGAAGAACATGATTGAAGATAAAATAGAGGGAAAAGTCCCCAGAGGAAGGCCAAGGGAAAAGGTCATGGGCCAAATAAAGAGGAAAGTACTTAGGAAGAGATACCCGGAGGCAAGGGAACTAGCATTAGATGGAGAAGGGTGGAGGGCTGCAGTCAACCAATCTTAGGATTGAGCGACCAATGAATGAATGAAACCTCAGATTTCAGGGACTGTGGATGGCGAAACTGCTGTTTACTGGGGATACCACTACAATACTTGTACAGACTCATCCCAGCTCATGGGCTCCCTCAGCCCCCGTGGGCCCTGCAGGCCTATCTGTTACACCCCTGGTTTCATCTATCTCAGACCTTTGTGTCGCACTTGTCTTCACTCTCAATTGCCACTTCTCAAAAACTCTTCTCAGGTACCCCTTCTCCACTGCATTACTATTAATCAAATGCCTATCCTGGCTCACCCAAGTTTCACTGCTGTGCAATATGGTGGGAAGGAGAGCACAATCCGTCCGTCCAAACTTGGGAACATTTTATCTTAAATTTTCATCGAATTCCAGCGGGAACAGATCGAGCAGAAACACGAGAAACGAGAAAGGACAAGGAGGTACCTGGCGATGGAGGATTACTCCGGCTCGTGGTTCCCCATCTCCAAGGGCTTCTCTGTTTGCTGTCGTCCACCGCTGACTGATGAGCCACGCATCCGCCTCTCGAAAGGAGACACCATTCTTGTCACCCGGTGGAAAGTGTAAGTGAATGGTCCTGTTATTAGTTTTTGTTTTTAGCCCTCAAAAGGTATTTTTTTATTCAAAACTTAGCACAAAGCTTCCATTTCTAGCTCACTTACTGAGGTGTGTTTTTTACGCATCATGTTTAATTTTAAAATCACCTTAAGGCACATGCACAACACCACTTTCCTAACCTCATGAAACTTCATTAAATTAAAATTAGAGGGACGGTTGGCTATTTCAATTGCTTTTCATAACAACCAGGGATAACATGATGCAGTGTTAGCCAACATTAGCCTCATTTAGGAGTGGATACTAAAAAATTATGTTGCACAGCAGGAGATCCCAGAGATGGTTGGTAGTAAGGCATAGTTAGCTGCCAAAGCCTGCAAATAAAGAAATCTTTTCAAATTTTGACAAAATTCCACTCCTGGTAATTTTTCATGAAGAGAGAGGGATTTGGAAAGTAAGTAGTGTTGAGTGTGAGCGAAACGTCATGCATTCATTGTCCCTTAATGTTCCCTTTGCAGGCACTGGCTGTTTGGAGAGAAAGAAGATGATTCTGACGTTGCAGATGTAAATGGGGAAGGATGTAAAAAAGGTGTGATGAGGGTTAGGGGATGGTTTCCAAGACGGTGTGTTGTGGAAGTGATCAATGGTTCTGTGAGGAGTGTAGTCCGAGGTTCATCGACACTGTCACCAGTGCCTTGTGAAAACCATCTTAATGATAAATCAGACAAGAAAGATAATTGATACTGTGTTACACTTAGTTGTTATGTGTTGCTTATTTTTTTAAGACTTGGTCCCTGTATAACTGAAGGCATCCTTCCATTTTCGCCTTGCTCTGGTATGTTACATGCTTAAGGTTATATGTCTTCAATTATGTGATGTGATTTCAGTGGAATCTTGATTTCATGTGACTAGTGGGGTCTGTTAAATGCAGTACATATTCTACCACTATATAATCTACAATACTGAGTACACTTTTTTAATTGAGATGATTAATTTTTAGCCATCGATGTAAAAGTTCTTCCTGGAAGAGTCTCTATTCTGGACGGAGAAACCTGTTTTTAGGAAATCAATTCAATTGCCTTAAACGACAGTAACACCTATTTATCTACATACACATTTCATATGTGAGCCCATTTCCTCCCAAGTCTTTTAAAATCTCTTTGTTTGTACTTGGGTATTTTTTATGCTTGGAGTAATTTTTATTGTAAATTTCAATCAATGTCACATTTTGCTTGTACTCATTCTCATCCCTGTAGTCCATTCATTACCTTTACTTAAATTGGCCTTTAGTCTTCTTCTTTTCCAGCTGTTGTATCTTCATATTGGTGTAACCTAATGACCAGAGAGCTCTCTCTATCTCAGCCTCCACTACGTCCTCTCAATTGAGTTATCTATAATTTCACTCATGTATTGGTCCTAGGATTGGTGACAGGATAATCAGTGAAAAAGAGGAATCATTTGCATGTATGCTCAGTGCCCTGATGAAATGTGAAACTGTTATTCTCTCTAGGTAGGATACGTGGTTCCTCTCCCAGGGGCAACTAGTGGTCTCTGAAAAAATCCCAACATCTAGAAAATTGCACTCTTTTCATCTTTTGGCCTCACAATGAGCTCCTACTCACTTAGTATGTGTACTGTGTATCTGAAATCCTTTACATATTTCAATGCCTTTGCATCACCCTTGGAACAATTGATTGCTCTCCTGAAAAGGAGCTGAAACCATGAGGTTTTGAAATGTGTAACAAGGAGTCAGAATAATTAAAATTCTTTATTTTAAGCATATAAATATTTCTTGATGGAAATTTGTGTACAATGAAGGTAATAGTCTTTTCAATATTTATACCTAAGGCCAATCCTATTTCTACCATGGTGAGGTGCTGTTATTGCTGAGTACCAATGCAGCCATCATCTCTAATGGTTACTCATGAACACCAGTTATGCCCACTAGGCTTCAATTTATTGCATATCAAATATGCAGCAAACTTACGATCACCCAGTTGATGTATCAGCAATTGTTGTACAGTTGTGGTTGCCTCTGGTTCCATTCTGGAATCTGCTCCATATGAAACAACGCATCGAACACATCCCTAAAGAGAAAAAGGAACTCAAGGTATTAAGAGCATCATGTAGGTAATTATAAATTTCAGAGCATTTAGATTTAATATTAAGAAAAAGATTTTATCCTCATGGTACCGGAATATCAGCCACTCGTCACGCTATTTTGATATGTTAATGCCAGAAAATGAAATCCATTTCCCTTAGGATATGGTATGGCTGTGAGCTTCAGGGACTCTGCACCAAAAGCACGAGGAATATTTGATGCACTGATAGCAACATAAATTTAATGGTGTGTAATTTCTATCTTCTCTCAATTATTTCAAATAATAATTTATTGCTCAATGGAGGGGGATAATTGTTCTGAATTAAAGCTGCAAATGTGTTGGTTTGTTGTTAATTACTGAGAAGTTCTTGCCATAAAAAAATCTTGATTTAATAGAATGACTGAATTTACTCTCAATTGAGAGCCAATTTTTCAAACTTTGATGAACCCCAGGTCGGATTATCCGACAATCAGTGGCACGACCACCCCCTCCGCTGCTCTTTTCTTCCCATTCTCTCCCTTCCCTCTCCTACCCCACCTGCAACTGCTTTTGTTCTCGCTTGCAATCAGTGGTCATGTTCAACTCTACAAAATTCCGAGGATTCAGGTTGCGAGAAGTTAGATTTTGGATTAGGGAAATTTAAAAAGGAGGAGATTTTGGACAAAAGGAGGTTAATAAAAACTTTGATCGGATGGTTGGCAGCAAGAGATTTGGGTTCATGGGTAGAGGGTGGTCGGAACTTAAGCAAGGCGCTATGAATGGGCTTGGGAAGTGACTGGGGGGCTTGTGTTTGAGAGTCTCAGAAAACTCACCATCTCAGGTTCTGGCAAAAGTGCAGGACATCCTTGAGGAGAGTGACTCTGTTAACGCTTGGGGTGGGAGAGAAAGAGAGGCCTTTACTAAGTAGAGACAATTCATGAGGGTTTAAGGGGATCGAGGATAGATTAACAACAGCATTCTCAGCTTGGTTTTCCGGGTTATCGGCTCCTAGAGGAGGGTTGCGCGGGAGGTCTCTCTTCTGAGGCACACGTTTAGGAGGGTTCCAAGAAGGAGATGAGGGAGGAAGGTTAAAAAGTGTGGCCAGGTCAGGTTTGAAAAGGTACAGGGGAGGAGAGGGTGAAGGGGGGGTAGTTAAGCGGAGAGGAAGGGAAAGACCAGCGCGGAAATGGGAGGCACAAAGAGAGGACAGTTTTTTCAACGACTTAAATCGGCGAAGTTCGAGAGATCGATGAGAAGATTTAAGAATTTTGCTGACGGTGGAAAGCGAATTTGGTGCTGAGGCCGAAATGATGTTGATAAGGGATATATATATTTATATAATAAGACACACATACATATATATATATGTGTGTGTGTGTTTTATTATTTAATTTTATTGAATCCATGGATTCGCGATTCAAGCGAATTCAGATCCGGTTGTGCGGGTGGCATATGCGCTACAACGATGTAAACTCTTCGTCGTCCATCAGAAATTCATTCAAAATCTTAAATTTTTAACGAATTTGTTCGTTCGTTGGTTCGCTCGAATATTCGTAGCTTTGTTCGAAATCCTCGGAATTTAGCATATCAATGCCGTTGTGCTTCTAAAGTGTGGTTATGTGGGTGAACATTCATTATGTCATAAACTTTACTTATCAGCAGAAATTTTTATAGGTATTAGACGCGTCAAGTTTAATTTAAAAATCTGCACATGCACAATGCCACCATCAGAACCTTCTGGAGCATTTTGTATGCCGACATGCACGCATCCCGTAGATCATTGTTGTTTTTGTAATTCATTCAACCGGCTTACCGAAAAGATTTCTTTTTGTGTTTGAAAAACAAAGTTTTGAGCTGTAGAAAAATATACACCAAGCATAGAATGCATCATAACGACATCGCTTTAATTATGTCACAAAATTATCTTGACATAGTCTTTGTTGCTCCATCTCGCCGTGAGGTCATTATATTTTAAATACAACCACTGGATCGACATTAACTGGAGTCAGGGTTTTTAACTTCGTCGCACCATTTTGTGCTAAATTTCTATACTAAATCCCACGGTTGCAACTCCGAAGCCTCTAATGCACTGTGTAATGCGCATATAAAATTTCATTTTTACCCAGGATTCAGCAAAAGCTTTCTAATTAGCATAAAAATGACTGAAAAGGTTGAATAACATCCCACTGACAGTTTACTATAAATGCGTTAAAAAATTCATTTGTGTTCACTTAACTATTTTTCTTTATTCCTCTCCGAGGAAGAAATAGACTTTATTGTGAAGTGAATATCTGTTCTGTTCAATTTTTTTTAAGCTAAATAATTAGGTTTTAGATTTAGAGAAAACCTAGAACAATTCATGGGTTCATAAGTTTACAGGAAAATGGATTAGAATTTGTTTTTAAATATATTATCGTTTCTTTATGAGTTGGTAATGACAAGGAACTGGGAAATATAACTATGGGAAAGCAGGATTCAAGATTCGGATTATGAGATTCAATAATTGTTTCCTATTTACTCTCTTTCTCATCCTGTATGAACGAATTATTTACACATGCGTATGCCATGAGTGGACTGTACAAATGAATGGTTTTCTATGTACGCAGACACACACACTCACTCATGCATACACCCACTGTGTACATACACTCACTCAAGCTGCATAATATCAAGATTCTACTCCTATTGTTTTATTCTTTTGTTGTTTTTATTAGATTACTCTTATTTTGGTGTTACTTTAAACCATGTCAAAGCATTTATCCTGAGTTAAGAATAGGAAGAAACCAAAGATTTTGTATCTAATCTATTGACATGACAAGACTACTTATAAGGAAGCAATTGTGTTTGCATGTTATTTTCTTAAATATGTTTGGAAAATTATATTTGTGTATGTTTTGAGCTGTATGTATTCTACTGAAGAAGAGTTTTTTTGGCTTGTTATGTGGAGTTTTATACAAGTGAATGGTGGCTGATTGTAGTGCCATTGTCCTTGGTCTCATTTCCAGCATTCCATTGTGGCATCTCAAGTTGGACTGCTAGTTATTATATAAGTTTAATTTTAGGCTTTTATGACGAGGTAATCTATGAGTCAATGAGATTGTGAGAGATTGTCTCAAGAACTACTTTTCCAGGAATTTATACTCAAACTGTAAATTGTGTAATATAGACCTTCATGCTGAAGGGATTTATTTGAACACCATTCCAAAAGCTTAATAGCTAATACAGTGTAAATGGTCACTTATCTTCGACTATATTTATGGAGTAAATTTAAATTTGTACCCTTGGGTGGCATGGTGGTTCACTTGAATAAATGCATTTTTCAATGCCCGAGTTGTAAAAGTACTTTTATTCTAAAAAATGAAGAAATTATATGCTTTTAACCATTCTGAAGCTCTGACTTTACATAGTAATCTGTCCCTTGTCATATCATGTAATTAAGGGGGTTTCAGTTGGTGTCAATTTAATTGCAATAAGTAAGAAAGCATTTTTGAAAGTACAAGTTTTAGATACTTTAGGAGTTACTGATAAACCTGCAATGCTTGAAATCTAAATCTTCATTACATCACTGAAAACTCGGATGCTGTGCAACTATACTTTAAATAGTTTTCTACCATTCCATTGCAACATTTAATTGATTTACGCATTTATCATTGCATCACAGTAAGAGCCCTGTGTCTGCTGTAGACGTGTTTCGAGACCTGTGGGTGATTGAGTAAGTTTCTTCACCATTACAACAATTCATTTCAATTTCTCAGCCACGAAAATGCTTCTCCTTTTTGCTTATGATGCTTTACAAAATATCTGCCTTTCAAAATATCTCTCTGTTTTATTTGCAAATATTGGGAAATGTTATTTAAATAACCCTCTCACCAGTGTAAACTACCCCCTAATGTTTTCATATGCTACCAGATGCTGCAAAGGGCTTAGAAATTCAATTCCCCAGTTCTATCCTGTCCCTCCTTTCATCGTCCTTTAGCGAGTCCAAAGGACAGAGTGGGAGGATTGAGCACTGATGTAACGTACAAGTGGTTCAAAAATGCTTGATCAAGAATAATAACAGATAGGACTTTCACATGGCCTAAGGTGTCAAAGGCATGTCTGAAACATTGGAAATCAGGATGGGAAAAAATAGCAACATAATGTGGTTAGGATGAAATGTCCTCTCTTCTAGCCCAACCTTGAGGCCTGTGTTGTTCCCTGTCCTCTTTGGAAGCAGGCGGAATGCTGAGAAGGCCACAGGTTGCTTGCTATGGCCTGAGAGGCTTCAAACCGATTCTAGAGTTTTTGGACCATTCGAGACGAGAAGCATTGGATGGCAATGAAGCCATCAATGATCTTTTAAGACAACTTGTCCACTGTGGTGAAATTTCAGTGATGTCATGCCCATTGGAGAAGCCTTGATCTCTTATCTCTTAATGGAATGACAATGAGTTAGTGCTGAAGATCATTCAATGAAATATTCATCCAAAGGAAAGAAATATCTTTTAAGTGCATGCAGAAAATCCACTCGTCTAGGAATAAGAATTCTGTCTCTGATTAAATCAAAAAATTTAAACAAGACTGGCCAACTGACTGCTCCTGGCATTTGCAGCAGCTTTTACTACTAAATGAGAAGTTCACTTGGTCTCTTCTGAAGTAGGGTAAACTACACAAGCCAGGACTATCCCCACTCAGGGGCACATCTATGGGGGGGGGGATCGATGGGGGGGGGGGGGGGTCTAAGGGGAATCTAAGGGGGCTATAGCCATTGGGTCGAAACTTACACCAGATAAAATCGAAATTATTGGAGGGTACCACTTAGTACAAGGGGGTTAGTGAAATTGAGTATTAGAGTTATCTCACACATTATTTTTAATCATTGCTTCCAAAAATTCACTCAAGGAATGCTTACAATGAATTAACATTCTTGAATCGAATGACATTAGTTTACTTTTCGAAGTAGTTTTCTCGCCCAAAATGAAAATATGAATTTAAAAATGAAAATTGGATTTTTTTTTCAAATCAGTATTCTAAATCTGACCTGGAAAAAATATCACTCTCGTAAAGCATATGTCGCCTTAAATTCCAGAAATAAAGAATAATGCTTTGCTTTTGACGATTGTATCATTGAATATTTTAATAATCGAGAGAGTAATGGAGTATTTGCGTTATTGCTCATATTATTTTAAAATATTGCTTCAAATTATTCACTCAAGGACTGCATGAAATGATTTAACATTCTAGAATCAAATAACATTATTTTGCTTTTCGAAGTTAATTTGTTGCCTAAAGTGAAAATATGAATGCGATAATAAAAATTCGCATTTTTACAACTCAGTATTCAAAATCTGAACTGGAAAAAATGTCAGTCTCGAAAAGCATATGTTTTCTTACCCTCCAGCAAAAAATTATGATAATTTGCTTTTTGAGGATTATATCATAGATTATTATTTTAATAATCGAGAGAGAAATGGACTATTTGCGTTATCGCACACATTATTTTAAATTATTGCTTAAAATTATTCACTAAAGGACTGCTTAATTGGAATAAACATTCCAGAATTGATCGCTAATATTTTGCTTTTCGAAGTCTAAAGTGAATGCTCGCCTAAAGTGAAATTGTGAATTGCTCGCCTAAAGTGAAAATATGAATGCAATAATAAAAATTCCCATTTTTACCACTCACTATTCAAAATCTGAACTGGAAAAAAACCAGGCTCGAAAAGCATAAGTCCCCAGGCATTCCAGAAATAAATAAAAATAATATTCTTTTTGAGGATTTCGTCACAGATTATTTGAATAATTGAGAGGGAATGGGAGTATTTGCGTTATCGCACACATTTTTCTAAATCATTACTTCAAATTGTTCACTCAAGGACTTCTAAAAATGAATTATTTTCTGGAATCGAACGCCAATATCTTGATTTTCGAAGCTTTTTTCTCGCCTAAAGTGAACATATGAATGCGAAAATGAAAGATCGCCTTTTTCCTACTCAGTATTCAGAATCAAAACTGGAAAAAATATCAGTCTCAAAAATCATATGTTGCATTGCATTCCAGAATTAAGTAATAATAATTCGCTTTTTGAGGATTGTATCATAGATTATTATAATAAATAAGAGAAATTAAGTATTTGCGTTATCGCACCCATTTATTTAAATAACTGCTTCAAATTATTCACTCAAGGACTGCTTGAAATAGTTAAACATTCTAGAAGTGAATGATATAGTAATCATGCTTTTCGAAAAAATTTTCTCGCAAAAAAAAAATGAATGAAGAAATGAAAATTCCCTTTTTTCACATCAGTATTCAAAATATCAACTGAAAATATTAAAGGTCTCGAAATGCATACGGCTCCTTTCATTCCAGAAATAAATAGTAATCATTCTCTTAATGAGGACTGTATCATGGATAATTTCAATTATTGAGAGAAAAATGGAGTATTTTCGGAATCGAAACCATGCTTCTTGCTTCTTATTCTTCACTCAAGGACTGCTTAAAATGTATTCAAATTCTAGAATCGAACGGTATTACTTTGCTTTTCGAAGTCATTTTCTCGCCTAAAATGAGAATTTTAATTCGAAAATGAAATTTCGCTTTTTCTAACACAGTATTCTAAGTCTGAACTTGAAAAGATTGTACTATAGATTATTTTAATAAATGTGAGAGAAATGGAGTATTTGCGTAATCGCACACATTATTTTGTGCCACTGCTTCATATCATTCACTCTAGTACTGCCGAAATAAAATGAAAATTGTACAGTCGAACGATATGTTTTTGCTATTGGAAGTAATTTCCTCGCCAAAAATGAAAATATGAATGCAAAAATGAAGATTCTATTTTTTCGAACTCAGTACTCCAATTCTGAACCGGAGAAAATATCATTCTCGAAAAGCATATATTGCCTTGCATTCCAGAAATAACTAAAAATAATTGGCTTTTCTGAGGTTTGTCTCATAGATTATTTGAATAATTAAGAGAGAAATGGAGTATTTGCGTTATCGCTCACATTTTATTAAATCACTGCTTCAAATTATTCACTCAAGGACTGCTAAATTTTAATTAAACTTCTTGAATCAAACAACATTATTGTGCTATTCGAAGTAATTTCTCGCCTAAAATGATAATATGAATGTGAGAATGAAAACACCCTTTTTTTTAATGCTAGGTACTCAAAATGTGACCTGGAAAAAATATCAGTCTGGTAAAACACGTGTCGCATTCCAGAAATTAATAAAAATAAGTTGATTTTTAAGAATAGGATGGTAGATTTTTTAACTAATTGAGAAAGAAATGGAGTATTATCGTAATCGCACACATTATTTTTAACTAATGCTTCAAATAATCACTTAAGGACTGCTTAAAATGAATTAACATTCTTTAATCGAATTAATTTAGTCTACTTTTCAAAGTTATTTTCTCACATAAAATTAAAATATGAATTTTAAAATGCAAATTCGGTATTTTTCAACTCTGTATTCAAAATCTGAACTGGAAAAAATCAGTCTCGAAGAGTATATGTATCCTTGCATTGCAGAAATAAATAATTACAATTTGCTTTCGTGAGGATTGTATCATAGATTATTTTATAAATTGAGGAAGAAATAAAGTATTTGCGTTATAGCACACATAAGTTTTAATCATTGCTTCAAATTATTCACTCAAGGACTGCTAAAAATTAATTAACCTTTTTGAATCAAACGATATTATTGTGCTTTTTGAAGTCATTTTCTCGCCTAAAATAAAAATATGAATGCGAAATGAAAATTCGCCTTTTCCGAACTCAGTATTCAATATGTTAATTGAATAAAAATATCAGTCTCAAAAAGCATGTTTCCTTACATTCCAGAAATATCTATTTTAACCGTACGGGCGCCATCCCTCAGGTATGCTGAAAAAAATGCTAGGCTAGCGATGTCGGGCAAGGGCCGTGAAATAGGTTCTCTTACGACCCACGCGATAGGTCAAGGGAAAGATGTATGCTACAACATAAACACTCCAATGGACAGTATTTATTTCATCTAAAGGATTGACACTTGACAACAAGGCAAAAAAAAGGATCTCTTCATTGACTAAAAAAGAAGGAGCATGTGGCTGATGCGATAATACTGGGTACGAGAAGAAAGCGAAGCACAAATAAAAGCATACACCAAGTGCAGTCAGCGACCCAAGCAATTACAGGTACTGGGAAATTCGTACGTCCTCCCACCCCGAATCTACTATAAATTTGATGAACTACGGGAGAGTTTAACAGTGTCTGCAGGGAGTGTTACCAAGGTGACAGGGCAAGTGCTTTGGCCTCACTCTCCGGGTTGATGGCTGCGCCGGAACGGGCGTCCTCAGGAGAAGTAGCCGCGTGAAGAGGCAGGAAGAGCTCTAGCGTTTTGCTCTCCTCAGCAGGTTCAGGCCTCTGGCAGCGTCGGAATGGATGTCCTCCGAAAAGGTGGCCGTGTGATGACAAGGGAGAGCTCTCGATCGCGGACATGCGATCTCCTCCTCATTCGTGAAGACACTACACCTTCCTGCCACGCCGATCATTCAAAGAGAGTGAGTTCCTTCTACTCCGACAGTTCGAAAGAGAGAGAGCGAGCCTTCGGTCTCCCTCACGCGGCCACCGCTGCCTTCCCCTCTTCTCCCGTATAGCGATCAGCTGACTCCCCATCGAGGTCGCGTATTTGGGAGGAGTTCTATGCGCCCGTTAAACTCTCACGCGCGTGAGTTCCCGTACTTCTTTAAAACCCTTAACCGCGATTGTTTTCGCTATCTTCCGCCCCCATTCACCTTGTGGAGTTACAATATAAATAATCTGCTTTTATAGTATTGTATAATAGATTATTTTAATAATTGTGAGAGAAATGGAGTATATGTGCTATCGCACACATTATTTTAAATCATTGCTTAAAATTATTCACTCAAGGACTGCTTAAAATGAACAAACATTCTAGAATCGAACGGTATTAATTTGCTTTTCGATGTAATTATATATATATATATATATATACATATATATATATATATATATATATATATATATATATAAGTTTGCCAGAGGAAGGCAGACGACAAACACAGAAAACAAAAAAATGATGAACACACTTACAAAGTTTCTTGATATTTCGGTGCCACTAGCACCTTGGTCGCAAGAGCGAAGACACTTCTGAGTCTTCGCTCTTGCGACCAAGGTGCTAGTGGCACCGAAATATCAAGAAACTTTGTAACTGTGTTCATCATTTTTTTGTTTTCTGTGTTTGTCGTCTGCCTTCCTCTGGCAAACTTTTATATATTCGCCACTTAAGTGATCCTAAGTGCAGTTATATATATATATATATATATATATATATATATATATATATATATATATATATATATATATATATATATATATATATATATATAAGGGTCTCACTCTCCGGTATATATATATATATATATATATGTATATATGTATATATATATATATAATTATATATATAATCGTTCGTTCATTCACTCAGACCGCTCAGCGGCAAATACTCACATAAATGTTCATACAGAAAGGTAGAAAGAAAGTATCCACTTTCTTTCTACCTTTGCCTCTGCGAAGGAGGGATTGGTGGAGATTAGAGAGAAAAAGGTCAAGGGATTCGGGATTGTTGCATATTCGGTGACCACGGATAGAGAGGGAAAAGGGGAGGGAACGTTTAGTATGAGAGGGGTGGCAGCTGTTGAAATGGAGATATTGTTGCTTGTTGGTGGGCTTGATATGGACAGAAGTGTGGAATTTAAGGTTACTGAGGGAGATATCTACATCCAGAAAGGTAATTTTAGAGGCAGAGATGTTAGAGGTGAAGGAGACAGAGGAGGAGGAGTTTAGGGAGGAGATGAAAGAGTTAAGGGAATCAAGGCCATGTGGCCACAGAAGAAAAATATCGTCAATGTAGCGAAGCCAGAGAAGAGGTTTAGGAGAGCAGGACGAGAGAAAAGATTGCTCAAAAGCACCCAAGAAGAGGTTAGCATAGGAGGGGCTGAAACCAACCTTCTCCTTTCCAAACTCTCTGAACCCTCATTCTCCACTCCCTCAAACCTACTCCCAATCTTTCTCCCTCCGAAATTTCTGCCCTAAAAAGCCTCACCCGCAACCCTAATATTGTCATCACTCCATCCGACAAAGGTTCCACGGTAGTTGTACTAAACTCTTCTGACTATCTAATTGAAGCTCTCCGGCAGTTGTCGGATGCCTCTTCCTACCAGCCCGTCCAAAATGATCCCAACCCCACTTTTCTGCAAAACATCACCTCTTTCCTCAAGAAAGGCGATCCATGGCGACACCGGTGTCCACTGCTCTCGGAAGCTTTCGGGTGAGAACCCTTCCTCAGCGGGAGAAAATCACAACTGAAGAGTGTCACACTGGAGTTGAGGGTAGAGGGTCTGCTTAGGAGGGTGGTTGGTTTTTGAGGGAAGTGATTGGTTGGAAGGAAGTGAGGGAGGGAGGAATAAGGGGAGGGGATACGGAGAAAGCTAGCGGAGGTTAAGCCCGGGAGTACACATACATCTTGGGATTGAAATATATGATTGTTCCCAATGGCGGAGCTCCATGATAGATGTGTCAGGTGGGAGGGCGCGAATGATTTTTACTTGGAAGCAGTCGTTGAAGGGGAGGTTATGAGAATTGGCGTGCTCCGCTACAGGCAGCTTCAATTGTTGTGTCACGCTGCTCCTGTGGTTATTGATTCGTACATTGAGAGATGTGCTTGTGAGGCCAACGTAGAAGGCCTGGCAGTGCTTACAGGTGAGGAGGTAAAGTCCAGAAGACCTAGAAAAAGATTGGCATAAGAAGGGCTAAAACGACTTCCCATGGCACAGCCCTTTGTTTGGAGGTAGTGAAGATCGTTGAAGGAGAAAGCATTGTGGGTAAGAATAAATTCAGAAAGTTGTAAGAGGAAGTCGGTACTGGGTATATGAGGAGTGGGGCGTTGGCTGAGAAAATGACGGATGGAGCGGAGACCTACTGAGTGGGGAATGGAAGTGTACAAGGAAGTGACATCTATAGTGGCCATCAAAAGTGGTGTATTATGTGGAAGTTTGACAGTTTTCAAATAATTTAGAAAGTGGTGTGTATCTTTAATAAATGAGGGCAGGGCATGAACGTGAGGCTGCAGATAGTGATCAACAAATGCCGAGATGCGTTCAGTAGGGGAACTGCAGGAGGAAACAATTGGACGGCCGGGGATGTTAGGTTTATGAATTTTAGGAAGGATGTAGAAATGAGGGGTTTTGGGGTGAGGAGCAGAGAGAAGGGAAAGGTCACACTTAGCCAAACCTTCTGTTGGACCTTTTTGGAGGAGGAGCGATGTTAACTTATTAGCAAAATCAAGAGTGGGATCTGAGCGAACAGGCCTGTAGGAGGATGTATCTGAAAGTTGCCTTAGGGCTTCGTTTACATAGTCATTGGTGTTAAGGATAACTACCGTGGAACCTTTGTCAGCTTGGGTAATTACTATTTTGGGATTGTGGGTGAGTTGCTTGAGGGCCGCCGTTTCTTCTGAAGAGAGGTTGTGTTTGGGGTTAAGGGACTCAATGAAGGAAGGGTTGGAAATTTTAGAGAGAAGCTGGTTGGCAAAAATTTCAACTGGGTGATTAGAAGGAAGGGGTTTGGGTTCAAAAGAAGAAGGAGGTTTGAATTTGGTGAGAGCGGGGTGAATTGAGTTGGAGTTGGCTGGGTTAGAGGGTTGGGAACTCCAGAAAACCTTCCATTTAAGATTACGGCAAAAATTAATAGCGTCAGAAAGAATGTTAATGGGATTTACTATGGGTGTTGGTGAGAAAGAGAGACCATTACTTAACAATGACCGTTCAGCTGGCCTTAGAGGCATGGAGGATAAGTTGATTCTCATTTAACTCATCCATTCGCATCACATCGGCCACTTCTCCTTCTCAAATCACCTTTCTCGACGTAGACATTTCCATCACTAATAATAACACCTTTGAGACTTCGGTCCATATCAAGCCCTCCAACAAACAACTGTATTTGCATTACAACAGCTGCCATCCCAAACACACTAAGCACTCAATTCCTTATTCGCTGTCGATCCGTGGCCACCGGATTTGCAACTCCAAAGAAAAACTTCATGAATACCTTGATAAGCTTCACAATTCTTTATCCAATAGAAATTATCCCGAGCCACTTCTAAAAAAACGTATTTTACCCTCCTCTGCTAATTTCACCCCACGTAAAAAAGACACCCCCCTGGACGCCCTAAATCTTCACATCACATATTTTCCTGGCGTCCAAAAACTCAAGACCATCCTCAAAGACTTATTCCCAATTTTAGATACTAACAGATCGACAGCCAATCTCCTACCCAAATGCCCCACAGTATGTTTCAGACGTCCACCTAACTTAGCCAATCTTCTTCGCTCCAATTCTTCGCGAGAGGGTACATCGAATGACACTCCCCGTCCCACCACACAGAGATGCAACAAACCACGGTGCAAAACGTGCAACATGTTTCGCCCCCTATCCTCATTTCAGAGTCCTAACACAGAGACGCCGTTCGACATCAAAGCCTCCGGCTCTTGCGACTCCCACAACTTAGTTTATGTGTTACAATGTAAACTATGTCCCGGTTTTTATGTGGGCGAATGTATTACACCCCTTAATATTAGAATGAATAACCATCGGTGCACCTGTAAAGACCAATCTTCCACTTTCCCCGTCCCTACTCATGTGCGGAAGCATGGCTTGTCCTTTGACAAGTGCTTTGAGGTGGCAATATTGATCTCCCTTCCCCCGGACGCCCCGTTAATTGAAGTGCGCCAGAAGGAGCAGGCCATAATCTGGTTGCTAAAATCGTACGCCGCGCCCGGATTAAATAAAATACATTAATCGCACGCTCCCCGTTGTTTTCCATTTACCCCCTTCCCTTCCCTCTCCCCCCCCCCCCACCCTCACTGCGACCCCTTCCGCTCTCTCCGGCCAAGACACGAGCTGGTAAAAATTTCCCCTTTTCAAGAACCGTTCGTCAACCGCTGGGAAAAACCCCTTCCCCTTCCCCCATCCCCACTCCCCTAACCTACCGCCCCTCCTACCCCTATCCTCACCAGCGCACACGACATTTGTTCCGTGATACGCCTTGAAGACGGACTAGTTCCGAAAGCTAGCTATGTAAGTGTGATCGTTTCTTTTTTTGTGTGTCTATCTCCTCCATCCTATCCACATCGTGTATATATATATATATATATATATATATATATATATATATATATATATATATATATATATATATATATATATATATATATATATATATATACATATATATATATATATATATATATATATATATATATATATATATATATATATATACATACATATATATATATATATATATATATATATATATATATATATATATATATATATATATATATATATGTATATATATATATATATACACTCACATATATATTATATATATATATATATATATTTATCACTAGTTCACAAGTATCAATCTAATATCCACTCCCTTATTAATATCATTAGCCTCTCATCCCCCAAAAATCTTCCGTATATTAATAGATGCCTACAATCAGCTCAAGACTCTCTTTTCCTCCGACGCCAGAAATCTTACAAAGAGTTGTCCTCTCTTTGTGCTTCATATCTTTACCATGGCGTCTCTTTGCCAATGCACGTAACTATCTTATCCACAACTCCACCTCCTCTTTTCCTCTACAAATCTGATCTAGCCACCCTCTTCCATCTCTCTCCACCAGCCCCTTCTACCACCCGGATGTTTCCGCAGCGAACCCCCCAGTTTAAAGATTCTTCCTCGACGTTGGATTCTTCCCCTTCAGAGGAGACTCCCCTAGATACGCCGCAACAAGAGGTAGTCAACTTATCCTCCATGCTTCTAAGGCCAGCTGAACTGTCATTGTTAAGTAATGGTCTCTCTTTCTCACCAACACCCATAGTAAATCCCATTAACATTCTTTCTGACGCTATTAATTTTTGCCGTAATCTTAAATGGAAGGTTTTCTGGAGTTCCCAACCCTCTAACCCAGCCAACTCCAACTCAATTCACCCCGCTCTCACCAAATTCAAACCTCCTTCTTCTTTTGAACCCAAACCCCTTCCTTCTAATCACCCAGTTGAAATTTTTGCCAACCAGCTTCTCTCTAAAATTTCCAACCCTTCCTTCATTGAGTCCCTTAACCCCAAACACAACCTCTCTTCAGAAGAAACGGCGGCCCTCAAGCAACTCACCCACAATCCCAAAATAGTAATTACCCAAGCTGACAAAGGTTCCACGGTAGTTATCCTTAACACCAATGACTATGTAAACGAAGCCCTAAGGCAACTTTCAGATACATCCTCCTACAGGCCTGTTCGCTCAGATCCCACTCTTGATTTTGCTAATAAGTTAACATCGCTCCTCCTCCAAAAAGGTCCAACAGAAGGTTTGGCTAAGTGTGACCTTTCCCTTCTCTCTGCTCCTCACCCCAAAACCCCTCATTTCTACATCCTTCCTAAAATTCATAAACCTAACATCCCCGGCCGTCCAATTGTTTCCTCCTGCAGTTCCCCTACTGAACGCATCTCGGCATTTGTTGATCACTATCTGCAGCCTCACGTTCATGCCCTGCCCTCATTTATTAAAGATACACACCACTTTCTAAATTATTTGAAAACTGTCAAACTTCCACATAATACACCACTTTTGATGGCCACTATAGATGTCACTTCCTTGTACACTTCCATTCCCCACTCAGTAGGTCTCCGCTCCATCCGTCATTTTCTCAGCCAACGCCCCACTCCTCATATACCCAGTACCGACTTCCTCTTACAACTTTCTGAATTTATTCTTACCCACAATGCTTTCTCCTTCAACGATCTTCACTACCTCCAAACAAAGGGCTGTGCCATGGGAAGTCGTTTTAGCCCTTCTTATGCCAATCTTTTTCTAGGTCTTCTGGACTTTACCTCCTCACCTGTAAGCACTGCCAGGCCTTCTACGTTGGCCTCACAAGCACATCTCTCAATGTACGAATCAATAACCACAGGAGCAGCGTGACACAACAATTGAAGCTGCCTGTAGCGGAGCACGCCAATTCTCATAACCTCCCCTTCAACGACTGCTTCCAAGTAAAAATCATTCGCTCCCTCCCACCTGACACATCTATCATGGAGCTCCGCCATTGGGAACAATCATATATTTCAATCCTAAGATGTATGTGTACTCCCGGGCTTAACCTCCGCTAGCTTTCTCCGTATCCCCTCCCATTATTCCTCCCTCCCTCACTTCCTTCCAACCAATCACTTCCCTCAAAAACCAACCACCCTCCTAAGCAGACCCTCTACCCTCAACTCCAGTGTGACACTCTTCAGTTGTGATTTTCTCCCGCTGAGGAAGGGTTCTCACCCGAAAGCTTCCGAGAGCAGTGGACACCGGTGTCGCCATGGATCGCCTTTCTGTGAGTGTCCACTGATATACCTATCTATCCATCCCCAACCTCAACGCCTTGTTGCTAGCTTATATATATATATATATACACACGATGTGGATAGGATGGAGGAGATAGACACAAAAAAAAAGAGACGATCACACTTTTTTTTTGTGTCTATCTCCTCCATCCTATCCAAATCGTGTGTTCATCGCCGCATGGCTGACTCCAATCCATCAACGTATTATATATATATATATATATATATATATATATATATATATATATATATATATATATATATATATATATATATATATATATATATATATATAATGACATCGAAAAGCAAATAGTAGGGGAATTATATAGCTTTTGCAAGTTGAAGTGTGTTCATTTCTGTTCCCCATGTACTTTGAAAAACGTAATATTTTGCAACAATATATAAATATTGTACTTTTTACCCCAAACTCGTTGTTAGCGGCGTCTAAAATTAGTTAGTACAAATATTAAACTATTTCGATAAGATTTTCCTCTAATGGCCATGTTTTTGGGATTCTGTTCCACTGTACGCCGGTTCTACGGTGTATACATCCAAGGTGAATATGTACTACTGCTGTGCAAGGCTGTCCATGGGGCACGCCCCGGCCATTATGCAACGCTGGGCCAGGGCTGTGTCACACGAAGTGTTTCTTCTATTCCAAATTGTCATGATTGCCTATCTTGATGATTAGCTGCTTGTGCTTCCGTCCAACTATCCCAGAGTGGTGAATAATATTGTGAAATTTTTATCAAGTGACTTAAGAATAACTATCAACCATCTAAAAAGCCAACAAATCCCTACTCAATGCATTAGATATCTAGGTGTGTCAATTAACACTCAACTTATGGAACTGTCTCACCCCCAATTCCTTTCAACGTGTCCACTATATCATTTCTGTGATCCCCAGATTAAGAGTTGAATGCATTCCCAAGGTAATACGGTTTATTTCTTGGTGCGTGTATATTGCCGTACTTCCTGATGATCGATCTCGCCCGACGTCAAGTCCGTTGGGCCAAAGAACTGTGGGCCGAAGGCATTTGGCAATCACCTAGAGCACTCTATGTATAAACTTTTCTTGATATGTACTCAGATGCCAAGCAATTCCAGGGTGCCTGGGTTATCCCGACATTCGGGAACTTGACGGAGATGTAGCCCTTACAGGAAGAGAAGCCGATATTGGAAGCCGAAGCGCTTGCTGCCCTTATGGTAATGATGGTAATACCATCTTATGGTAATAATGGTAATGATGTCCATACCCCTAACATCCAATCCATAGAACCTTTTGTTCCGTTCAATGACCCAAATTTTTACTTTCCCATATAACCCCTGATGTCTTGCAGAATGTCCTACGAAACGCTAAATCAAATTCTGTTGGAATTGATGAAATTTCGGTGAAATACCTGAAAGCCTCATCCGTATCTGTGATTCCAGCTCTACTTGATATTTTCAACTCGTCACTCATATCTAGCACATTTCCCGCAGTTTGTAAATCATCTTTGATTCGACCGATCAGTAAAGTTAAAACTCCTACTTCTCCAGGAGATTATCGACCTATATCCATCCTCTGCGCCGCCTCAAAATGTCTAGAAAAGGTAGTTTATACACAGGTAATTGATCATCTAACCGCTCATCAGTTATTAGATCCATTTCAGTCGGGTTTTCGTAAGAACTACTCGACACAGACAGCCTTAATTAAAGTCAATGAAGATATTAGGTACGCCATTGATAAAAAGATGGTGACAATATTGGTCCTGTTTGACTTTAGTAAAGCTTTCGATAGTGTAAACCATGCCCTTCTCCTACAAAAAATGATAAATCTCAAATTTTCAAGTTCATCCCTTAACTGGTTCTTTTCCTACCTAAATGGACGTCGTCAATCTGTCAAAGATTCTGAAGGAGACATATCGAACTGGGTAACAACATCTAGTGGTGTACCACAAGGTTCCGTTCTAGGGCCACTTTTGTTCTCGTTGTATATCAGAGACCTTCCAAATTGTATTGCTCACTGCAAATACATGATCTACGCAGATGATTTGCAGATCTATTGCCATTGTCTTCCAAATAAACTCGGTGACACTATCAATAAGGTAAATGAGGACGTATCCGCTATCACATCTTGGGCTAAGCTAAATTTCCTCGTGTTAAACTCCATAAAAACTAAATCCATTATCATTGGTAACAGCAAGATAGTATCGAATATAAATTCCACAGAACTGCCAATGATAATGGTCGAGGAAGTGAGCATACCGTTCAGTAACAGTGTGAAAATTTTGGGGCTGACATTAACCATGAATCTTTCCTGGAAAGAACACACGATGAGGGTATCCAACAAAATAAATTCAGGTTTACATCAATTTCAAATCCATAGAAATCTACTGCCACGTCAGTTAAAAAAGAAACTTGTTACCTCACTCATTCTTCCTCACCTAGACTACTGTAGTCTCGTGTACAACGACTTAACTGAGGATTTGAATATTAAGCTACAGCGTTTGTTGAACTCCTGTGTGAGATTAATCTTTAATCTACGGTGAGATGAACACATAACCCCTTATTTTAAAAGGCTCTCCTGGCTTGATCTTAAATTAAGAAGAAAATATAACATGGCCTGCTTCATGTTCAACCTCCTCAAATATGGGAGCCCTCAGTACATAATGGATCTTTTTCTTCCAAGTAGTAAATACACTAATGTTGTTACTAGACATGACCCCTGTTTTTTGTATTCCCCCTCCCAGTTCCGGACACCTACAGTCCAGAAATCGTTTACAGTTGTTGCCTCAAAGCTGTGGAACGACTTGCCTAAATTGGTAAAAGACAGTGCATCACTGGTAATATTTAAGAGAAAGATTATCACACACTTACTTTCCGGAATGCTGACCATGTAACTCATTTATCAGTTCATTGACGTGATTCATGTCCATTGTTGCGTAAGAAGAAGCAATTCAGTTCCTTTTTTTTTCTTTTCATTTGTTAAGCTAAATTTTCTTTTTCAAAGTTGTGTTATTTGTTTATTGATATGTTTAATGTTCGTTTTTCTGTTAGAAGAAGAAATTCAGTTCTTTTTCTACATTGCTAAATGATAATGTTGTATATGTCTATTGTTAGCAATTTATATGATAACTTCCCTTTTTTGTTTCCTGATTGGCTTATTCACATATTAATTGTCTTGCACCCCACTGTATTTCATTTCTATGTTCCAAAGGAGTTCACTCCTAGAACAATAAACGAGTTTAATATTATTATTATTATTATTATGGCGGCCACACGTGCTTGTGCCATATCACCAGATAATTGTGAAATTAAAATATATGTTGATAACCAAGCTGTTATGTATACCCTAAGTAAGGGAAAAGGTGTGATATTTTGTATTGACGATGAGAAACGAATGTACTTAGAAATAATAAAGGATAAGTCACATGAAGTGACCTGGCGGTACGTTCCCTCCGAATGCAACTTGGCCGATCGTCCTACCTCCTTATGCCAGCTGGACCGCTGATTGGTCGGCGACCAGGTTTGTAATTAGGAGGGACGACGCCATGGGAAGGGCAGTCGGTCGAGTTGTCATGAAGTGGTAGCGTGCCACCAGATCTCTCAGAAGAATTAGGCGTTTCGGAAGCTGGCCCAAGAAAATGTTATCGATGCTTTGCTTTGCACATCACGCGGAATGGTGACGTTTTTAATATCCATCCTTGTGATTGGATATTTAGCAGTGGATTTTTCTAAAGCCTTGCTGTGAGCTATGAGAACAGATGGGCAAATTATCACTTTACGCACAAAAAGCGCCGCGTATACGATCTTAACTGCAACGTTTTTATAGTCTCTTGTTGCCATTAAATTGAATCCGGCCTTCGATCTAACGAGTTTGTTGCGAATTTATACCCCATTCAAAAGAAATTTCTCCAGATTGAATAAATCACAGAGAAGGTGACCCATCAATTCCACTTTTTTCCCTCGCTCGTGTAACTTCAACGTTTTGTAGCTCCTTCATTACGATTTCCATCATTCCAGGCGTGTCGCTATACCATAACGCTGTGTTCAGGTGAGATGATCTTGCCACAGGTCCGTAATTAAGAAGAGTTATAAGATATGCTCTATATGGATATGTGTGACTCGGGGGTGTCACCAATTTCTGATTCAGGAAAACGTCAACTTGTGAGAATAAGGAATGAAGCCACAAATACAGGTCCGATCACGGAATCGTCTCCAGCAACCTGCGCAGCACGCTCTATACTCGCTGTTAAGCATAATAGCGTGTGCGATAGATAGTACTGGTCACCATAGCCCGGAATTATGTATTCAATAGGGGCGTCGTCAGCCAAAGTGCTGATTGGCTTGTAATATATCCACTGACAATCCTCTATGCTCGTCTGCGTTGGTGGAAGAGTGAACAAATCTAGTTCAGTCTTTACACACTCACAAGACTGATGGTGTAAGAAAGACATTTTAGGCAAATATATCTTTCACGCTGGTTATCTTATTGTTATATGCTTTTCTCAAGCTCTTTTTCTTCTTCTGAATCGTCTAACTCGTGCGAGAGTCAACCTTCGATTGACGCTTCCCTGGTCGCGTTCTGAAATGATATCCATATCCAGTCATTCTCTGTGTTTTATTTCCCGTTTTTCTCACCAGATTCTCCTCCGCCTCCAGAACCCGTTTACGTATCACCTTCTTGATTGTTTGTAGATCGCTCGTCCGTAGGTCACTTGGGACATTCATACCGGCATGAAGAACCTCTCGACCGACGGCTTCGGCTCCGCTTTTTATTGGAGGGAGAACCGATCGAAATAGACCACTGACAAAGCTTCCGATTCCGTCACCTTTTTGAAAACCAGCTCCGCGATACACCGTTCCCACCCCGTTTCCTGCCTGATGTAGGTAATAGCGTGTGTATGGATCGAAAGAATTATTTACTTTCACCATGGTTTTTTCGTCTACAAAAGTGAAGCACAACCACCGAAGTTCCATAAATAAATGGTAAGGGTTGTCCCGAGTGCGTTCTTAAATATATCTCGATGGTTTCAAATTCTCTTCCCATAGCCGGAAAGTGAAATGGTCTAGTAAAAACGTGATTAATATTGGAGCCGAATTTGTTTCTTTCGGCCATGAAGCTAACGATTCGTAGGAGTGGTGATACGGAATCGACGATTATTTGCGGTTCGACAACATCGCAATACACATAAATCTGATTCGGGAATCCAATCTTGATCTCAGGAGAGCGAGATGATTGAACCTGTGAAGCTAAATCAGACCCTGGCTCGAAACCTAATTGCATGGCCATGATTTCAGATGTGAATATAGATTATTTTCCCTTAGTAGTAATAATAACTTTCTTAGACTGATCGTGAGTTAGTGTTACCTCATGCGGAAGAGAAATTTTCGAAAGGTCGTGATTCATGGAGGCGATAAGTTCAACAATGTTCCCATAATATCCCATGGGTAACTTTCTATGAAATACTTGACCGTTTTCGCCATTGATAACAACATATTCGCGTTGCTTTCCATGAGCATTGCAAAAAGCCATCGGAAATGGATTTCAACCAAAGATACCTCCCTCTTAACATTTATTCGGAAGAGATGGCAAGGGATGCATGGGGAGGAAGAGAGGGAGGAAGGAGGAAAGGTACAAGGAGATCTGATAAATTCAGAGAGATTTGCAGATGACCAAGCATTGGTTTGACTGAACCCAAACTGGTCATCGTCTAAGTAGTTTTTGGCCTTACTCTCCAACCTTCTAATGATTATACGAAGTAAAACTTTGGCTACGTGTTAAATTTAACTGATTATTCTATAGTCCTCGCATTCTGATGCATTCTACTTTCTCGGGATAGGAATCAATACTGTTTTCACGAAGTCCTCTGGTCATATTCCTTCCTTGTAGATCCTACGTATAAGTTCGAAAATAGGTTGTCCACGTTTCTTTCCTCAATTCTTTAGCAGCTCCGAAGTTATGTTATCTACTCCTACAGATTTCCTTGCCTTCGTTTCTTTAAATGCTTTCTCTACTTCACTGTCAAGAATCATTGGCCCAACTTCATCTTATTCTAGTGCTCCCTCATCTTCTATATCTAAATTAGCTGGTCTACCATCGCTATCATATGACTCCACGTATTCTCTCCTCCGATCGTGAATATCTTCCTGATCGATTAATACCTTACCTCTTCTATCCTTAATCTTTGGTACCGTTTGACCTATCTTATCTCACGATAGCAATTTTACTCAAGCGTATAACACACTCACTTCCCCTTCTTTTTGCAGTCTCTCCATTTCCTCGCATTGCCTTCCCCACCAATTTTACTTCGCTCGATTGGTTATTCGCCGTAGTTGATTATTTAGCTCCTTGTATTTCGCCCTACCCTGGTCGGTGTTGACATTTTTCGAACTCCTTCTCTCCTCCATTTCCCAAATCATTTCTTCCGTAACCCACTGCTTCTTTACTCTCGTCAATTCCGCTACTCCTATTGTTTTCTCAGCCGCTCTTACAATGCTTGTTTTTATATTCTCCCACTTTTCCTCGATTGCTCCTTCTTCTTTGGCTTCTCCTATATATTTTCATACACTTTCTCTTGGTAATCCCTCCTTTTCTCCCCTTTCAACGCTTCCAAGTTCCATATCTTCATCCTCCTACTTTTATTTAGGTTTTTGAATCTAACCTCACAGTTCATCATCACTAAATTATGATCCGAGTCTGCATCAGCCCCCGGATAACTCCGCGAGTTCTTCACACTGCTCCTAAATCTTTGTCTAACCATGATATAGTCAATTTGGTATCTCCCAGTGTCTCCCGGCATTTTCCACGTGTATCTCCTCCTGTAATGGTGTTTAAACCAAGTGTTTGTAACTATTAATTTATTTCTCCTACAAAATTCAACTGCCTTCTCTCCGCGATCATTTCTCGTTCCTAATCCAAAGCCTCCCACTTCATACCCATCTCTCCCTTCCCCTACTACTGCGTTCCAGTCGCCCATTGCTATTAGATTTTTCTTGCCCGGCACTTCTCTGTTTATCTCCTCTATCTGTTCATACACCTCATCCACCTCTTCCTCCCTATGACTACTTGTAGGCATGTACACCTGGACCAATACGAAATTTGTAGGGCGTGCTTTTATTTCTACCACTAGTATCCTGTCGCTCACCTGTTCAATATTTACTACCCTCCTCCCCAATTTTGCGTTCAACACTATGGCTACCCCGCATTGACTCTCAACCCCACCACTATAGATTACCCTGTAACTATCACTCCAGTAGTCCCCGCTGTCCTTCCATCTCACCTCGCACAGCCCCAAGGCATCCATTTTCCCTCTATCCATTTCCCGTTTAATGTTTTCCATCTTCCCAGCACTCATCATTGTCCTAACGTTCCAAGTTCCTATTTTTATCGGTACCTTCCTTTTTTCTTATCTTCCTTGGTCCTTGTATCCTGTGATGACTGTGTTATGAAAGGATTTCGTGTGATGACGATCATAGGGGCCTTGCCTCCCCCGATGCCGGGCCCGACACCCGCCCCTTGGGCGGCGTCCCGTAGTTATGAGGATTAATTTCTCTTTGATTGACATTAATTTTTTTGGGTAGTAAAATAGTTGGGAGGAGACTCCCATCCCCACTTACCAAAAATGTGTTGCACGTGATACTATCACGGGACTACCTTTCGTGTGGCTCCTACCCTTCTCGACCTATCTCGCATGGGTGGCCCTAACGGGGGCATTATTAATTGCTCCCGCCAGTCCAGCTCTGGTCATTGGAATGTGCAAGCCCTTCCACACAATGTCGGGGGTCGGGAGTGAGGTCGGGGAGAGGGCGGGGATAAACGGAATCTGACGGTAAACCTTTGTGGACTCGAAAGAGAAGGAAAAGAGTTAATGGGCCTCATTTTATCCCGGCGCGGCATACTATGTGAGTAACCCGATTTACGATTGTTCCTTTTTTCACTTACGTCAATGAATGGGTCATCGGGGTTCAGAAAGAGCAGGATTGATTCATTTGTTTAAGGACCAGCCATGTTCCCGCACGTGGGGGAATGCCTGAGTTCGGGTCTTTCCTTGGGCAACGGTGATGTTCATTCGGATGCCCAGAGGCGTCATGAATTCGCTGACGTCGTCCGGGCGTCGTTTCCGCTGTAACACGTATACCAAGTTGTGGGAGTCGGAGCAAGAGCCGGCGGCTTCGGTGGCGGACTCTACGTTCGGACTCTGGAAGGAGGAGGGTGGAGAGGGGGTGACATTTTGCAACGCGGCTCGTTGCTACTCTGTTTGGTGTGGCGAAAAGTGTCAATCCATTCTCCGCTCCAGAGAAGAATTGGAGCAGAGGATGCTGGATAGGTTAGGTGGACATCTGAAGAGCAGTGTGCCACGTGGTCCTAAGAGCAGGCTGTGGATGTTTGTGGTGTAACCCTGGTGTCTCGCATTTTTTGCTGAGTTCTGGCGATTTTTTTCTGATGCATCATCATGCATGCTATGATAAGTTTACTAGTGTGTCTGGTTTGTTAGAAGAATTGAGATGAGAATCGCTATCACAGCGTAGATTAAATTATAGGCTTAACCTCCTAAATAAATTTCAGGAAAAACATTTCTCTGACGACGTAAAAACATACTATTAACCCCCTCGTACTACGGCAGATTAGATCGCGCCAATAAAATTAGAGAGCTAGATTGTAGAACCGATAGGTATAAAATGTAATTTTTTCCGCGCACCATTCGGGACCATAACAGCTGTGATCGTCGTCATGAATAGTGTAAATAGTGACATTAGCTAGATTGTAGATCTCTTTCTTTATATGTTTTACGTTCTTATTTATGCATGATTTAAATATTGATGTTCTTATTTATGCATGGTATTTTGAATCTGTAGTAGTAGTCTTTGTATCCCTTGCATGTCGGGAGGATTGATGATGGAATGTTTCTTGGTTATTAGATTTTTAATTGGCGCGTTGCATGTGTGGTACGCTGGTTTCAATGTAGTTTCGATGTTCTGTCGTATAATTCATGCATGCCTGGTTTGAAAGCACCCCCTGCCACACACCCTTTAGGTGGCTGCAAGGTTTGACGTAGATGTAGAGGTAGATTAGTCGTAGTTTCATTAATTCAAGTAGTGTGTCGTGTAATGCATGTTAGTGATGACTGCCTGCCATTCCCTGCCACTCACCCTTTAAGGATTGCTCGCAGGATATTACGTAGACGCAGAAGGAGAAACACTTCTTTTTACATTCAACTGGGGGGTGAGCTGTTAACAATCGCACTGCATTCTCTCTTTCTGATTTTATTCATCAGATTAGAAACACACGCCTCGTTATATCCGTTCCTGGTGGCAATTAGTTTTATCGACGAAAGTTCTCTATTTTAATTAGAACGAGACAATAAATATTGAAATAAATGAAAGGAGCGGAGCGGTCGGGCGGAGTGAACAAAAGGGAGTGTGTGAGCCAAATACACACTCACACAGACACAGACACACAGAGAGGAGGGAGAAGAGTTTAAAAAAAATGGGGGAAGCCTTCCACACCCACGTGTAGGTACGCCCCTCACTCCTCTCCCCTCTCCTCCCCCTCCCCCTTAATCCCCCAAATAAATAAGATATTCTTGGGGTTAAATGGGGAGAGTGTTTGCGCGCACTACAGCGTCTCGCCCCCCCCCCCCCATCCCTCCCTCCCTCCCTCCCCCGCGCCGCCCAGGGAAGCACTAAACAACGCCACCCCATCATCCCCCCTCCCCCCGTCCCCAACTCAGTCCACGATGCGATGCCGTCGGGAGAGACGCGTGGTGCTCGATCTCTCTCGAAGGAGGAGCGGCAGACGGACGAGTAGAGCCGGGTGCGGGCGAGTGAGGTGCGGGGTTCCGACCGAGTGCCGCGCCAAGGAGTGGACTTACACGTGCAACGAGGGTCGAGAGTCTTTTGTTCGTTCGAGTTTGTGAGTGCCTTGGTTTGCGTGCCGGATATGAGAGGCGAGGAACACGAGGCCATTGGTGGCACTCTGGGATCGCCTCTGAAACCATGGTCAAGTTGAATTGAAAGCGATACCTAGTTTGTTTTAATATCATTTTGTAATGCTTTGGTGGTCGATGGTGTTTGTGTGGATCCCGTGCGTGCGCCAAGCGAAGAGGAGAAGGCAGTCGTGAGAGAGAGAGAGGGGAAAAGAGTACTCAGATCCTATAAAAAACAGGTAGGTTTGCGCGACGTTCTCGTTTTTCACGAAAGTCCTCGGCGGGAATTCACTCGGGTGAATCCGATGGATGGCCGCACACGTGACGAACACATGACCAAGTGGTCCATCGGATTCACAGATTTAATTTTTTTTTTAATTTTCAATTAACAGCTAAACTCGGATGTGCTGCCCTCTGCTCCCAACTCCGTTACTTATTTACCCGTGCCATGAAAACTGTCGCTCGCAAGAAGTTGCAACTAAAAAGTAACATGGCCTTTATAACACCCAGAGTGCCACAAAGATGTATGTCGCAGAACACGTTTAAATTTTCTTTCCTTCAATTGTATCAGAAGCAAAAATACTCGGAGCACCAGGGTATTCTTTGATGATTCATTCAACTATCGGAAATAAGCTCGAATGGCATTCGAAGCTGGGACTGGACGTTAAATCAACACGTAATTAAAATAGATGGAGGTGAAAATATGACATTAGAGTGACATATGTATTAAATGACATATGCATGTATTAAATGACTAATGACATAGGTATTAAATGGGACTGGACGTTAAATTGACACGCAATTAAAAGAGATGCAGGGGAAGTATATTACGACGATGCGTCTCGTGCTAATCTCACGCCTTTTTTTGTCACAATCGCTGCCTTTAAACGTTGAACGGAGTTTTTACTCTTTTCAGTTTGGCAGAGTATTTCTCGTGTTTTGTCGCTTCCATCACTTCTGGAGATACAGTTGGGAGACAAAAATATATCCTCCTTGTCTAAATGAAACTTGTCTCATCTCAATTTTTCATGTCTAATTAATCAGTATCGGAAGTGTTTGGTGCCCCAGTCTCGAACAGTTTCCTCGTTCTAATCCTTCCATTGGCTGTTCCAACACTTTTTGTTCGTCCAGAGCTGTTTCTAATGAAGGTCTATCACCCCCTCATTTCCTTAAAAAAAAACTCCTCAGCGAACGGGAAATATCACACGGCTACTCGAGAATCTGAGACAGGGACAATTTGATGACTGGACCAGTGTAATGATCGCCCAAATGTTTAACGTGTATACAATACAAATGGTTCCCCCCATTCCCGAAGGAACGAGATGGACATCATGACGAGAGGCAGCACTGCGGAAATAATTGGGAGATGAACGGATTGCCTTCAATCATACTTCATATTTGCGGAACCTCAGTGCCCTCTGGATCGTATTATGCGAAGCTCTCAGAGCACAAAGATAATCGCTTGATATTCCCAGCCGCTCGAATGGAATTACAATCCTGGAGCGCGAAGGAATCATCGTCGAGCACACTGCCCACAGTGAGTCTTCTCTTCAGTGTGAGATCGATATCTCACTTCAGGGACATTCACTGTCCCAATTTCATGCATTTCGATCATCGCCTGCATTTTTGTCCGCTTTTCATTCACATCTACGGAGTACCGTTCAAGCAACCCTTATAGCGTGTGCGGCATGGTATTAACACTAGGCATGCAGCTCTCGCGCCGGTTCAAATTGGAACCTTGCTTTTTCCCCCGTGAGCTGGGCGTCGGCAAAAAAAGCAGTCAGAGCAAAGTGCGGACAAACAAAAAACAAAGTGTGCTACTTAGGCGAACCTTCCTGCATACAGTGCACTGGTTAATAAAAGACTGCTGGTAAGCATAAGTAATACCATTACTTCTAATCGATGCGACTCTTTCGTATTAACTTCAAGATTTTTCATTCGATTGAATCACTTTCCTTGGCCACGCATTATTTCAATATGAATGTCATGTTCGAAAAAAGTGAGCTGATGTCACGCATTATGGGTGACTGTTTTTCGGAATAACGAGAAAGGTGATCCGCGGTGATTATGTGGAATATAACTGCAAGAAAATCTTTAGAGCTATTGAGTGTATAGTTGTGCTTTTGGCACGCTCAGACGATGTGTGATGTTGGAAATAGCCTCCTTCGTCCACGCGCTTTCCACACCGCGCCTCCACGAAGCGGGAGAACTCAGTCGCGGCTCTATAATAATTCGTCCCTTCCATCGGGAAACGGTCACTGTGCTGTCTTCGCGTATTGATTCCATTTGCAAAAACCGGCAAAAATTTTCTCGATAAAAGGCGATTTCAGTTTCATATGTAAATTAAGCTTACATATTATTCATCGCGAATGTACGAAAGCAGGTTTATTTTTCACATTTCGCAAGTCAAAGAAGAGTTTTAGAAGGTCTGTAATAGCAAAAGTAGTTTCAATAAGAGATAACACGCAGTGCAAATCGCTATTTTGGATATGAAATCAATAAGTTCAGCCGACAACATTTGGCAAAGAGTTAATCATAAAATGCACTACATTTAACTCTGACTTTTGGGGTTAATCCATACATTTTAACGACTAAGGACCGCCATGTTATCTTGCGACAAAAGAATAGTGCTGGACGCATCTATTGACACATTAACCGCGTCTCTGTTTACAATTCTTTCTCTGTAATGAGGGAAAAAGTTTTAGTTTAGTTCGTTTACCAAACATCTATTCTCCGAGATACATGTTGATCATCATGACGACTTTTTTTTCGTAACATTAGAGACTAAAAATCTGCGCAAGTTGATTTTTCTCTTCGAATACAAATTCAGGACATGGCTGACTGACTAGTCTTTATCGATCAGTTTTCGTGACCGGAAAACAGGACCAGCATATTTTTGTTCTCTTCGAGGCGTGGAACTGCTCAAGATGGCTAATGAAGGTGCTGCCAATAAATCAAGGTTTTGAACTCTCCTGATTATTAGGTCGAAAATAATGATTAATTAATGGCTGCATGAACCCGACATTCTCCCGCTCAAGTGTCTGTCAAAGATTGGATGGGATATGCATTCTTCTCGAGCGAAATAAACTCGAATTGGACTCAATGGAAAGCAGAGCCATCTACTATAATGGCACGAGCAAGACAAAGACAATTATCTAAGCTGCATTTCAGAAGTGCTCTCTGTTTATTTCTCCCTATCTCCTTAACTATATTATTCGCTAACAATTGTGTAAATAAGCAGGAAAGTGATTTAAGATAACCGGAGCGAGATATCACGACCCAAAAGATTCAATGAGTTAGGTTTAATTGTCAGGAAAAGATCTACTTTTTTCTGGCAACACAAAAGCATCAGCCGCTTATCCCACCGATTCTCGAGATATTCTCAATGAGAGAGGAGTCGTTTCCAGTGAATGGGTTGTGGTTCGACTGAGCGCTCCAGAGAGACATTATTTGAAAGAAAAACAGACAGTCACGAAGCACAGATCGCGTCAGAAATGTAGCTCTTTGGGAATCATGTGGGATCAAAGTGATAAAAAATATGTATACTGTTTATGAAACAGTACTAGAAACCATCGGCTGTGACGGTGTTTTCAGAGTACAGAGTGAAACAAAAAAGTCAAGGAACATTCTCAAGTACATAAACTATGTAAGCAAAGCACCGACAGATTCAACCATTGTATAACCCAGTTTTGCGTCATTAATATGACAATATTAAGTTTATGCTTCTTGTAACAGTTAAAGTTAAACATGACTTTCGAATATGGCTTCTGTCATGACTTACTGGGGAAAAATCTCGCTCAAACTCTCTGTAAAAGGGAAGTAAAGTTTGGGACATGTCTCGAACCCGAGCGTTTCACCAATGTGGACACGTATCCAGCCGGTAACCGACAAATATTTCCAAACGGAGCTCACGGAAGTGGATGGCCTGCAAACTGATGGATTCCCTCGCATCCCGCGATTCAAGTGCCTTTCGCGTGTTCTCTGCAGAACACGGGTCTTATTCAACCGTCTGGTAATAAGGCTTCCTTTCGGCTGAATTCTTGGACGAGGCGCAAATTCTGTTTGTTGGCCGAATTCCTTGAAAGAAAAGGCAAGCCTCCGGCCATTCCGCCAGTCGTCAGACGTGCCTCACGCGGTCAACGCGGGGTCAACATGAAAGGTGATTGGTTCTCTGTGAAATCATGTTTGAGACACCAATAATGGAAGGGTGATTCACACACAGCATATCAACCGAGAAGGAAAATCTTCAGTTGGCAGCATTCGCCCACCGATTAAGAAAATTGCCGATACATATTTACTATTCTCTCCGTGTAAGACGTTTAAATATCTCAGCTGCATTAACTTAGCAAACCGAGACACCATGTCATAATATAGTCGTTAACATTAACAAAATCAACATTAGCCATTTCTCAATCCTCGTTTGCCCTGAGGACATCTAGGCATTCAAGAAGGAACTTCTGCGCGAATCTTGGCCAGCGCCAAATCCCACGAAACCCTTGGAATTATCATAGTTAGGAATCATGGGTAGCATCTCAGAGGGGTCGGGAATATTTCATCCCCTCTTTTATTTTAAACTTTCAGCGCCATATTTAGGCTTTTCAAAGAAATGTTGCCAAAGACTTCACGGTTTGAAATTTGAATAATTGAATAAATAACGGGATGCAGCTTACATTGCTACCATGAACTTATGCAGTGCTTCAAATTTGTGGGTGAAGAGAGAAATATTCATTTGCATGGACTGGGATTCGAACCCATACCCCCTCGATTTCGCGCCCAAGGCTGTAGCTAATTAAGCTCCCCACGCGCTTCCTCAGTGAATCTCATGGCTTACCATGGCAGGATTATCAGAAGGGATTTGTCAGGTGACTGCGTTGAAGTGAGTGCATTGCCAGTGCTGCAATCCTTCGAATTGTGCTGTGGCATTCTCCTCGAAATTCCGCGGCTCTTCAAACGGCTTCTCTCGCCTATTTCATAAACGGCACTTTCACTACCACTGGTGACATCAGCATTGGCATCGAATGGAAATTCATGTCTCTGTTCTGTCAACACCGTCTCTGTTCCACGTAAATTTCGAGGAGGCTATAAGAGAGGGATCCTCTTTTGCTAAAAGTTATTGGATTTAAACACGCCCCACTTCGCATACGATATCGCAGTCGGAGCATATGAAGATGATCTTTGAAGATTACTGAGAACAATGGCCCAAGTTATTCAAGAATATGTCGCGAAAATAAATAAGACAAATATAGAACTCTTAGTATGCGCGGAGATCAAAAGGAGCAAAAGGCGACAATTATACGCCACAACGATGAGCGGACGAGCGCGGAACAAGTAGAGCGATCCGAATTTAGTATTAAGGTCGTTTGACATCGATTGTATTCTTCCTTCGATATAGGTCTTCGCAAAGTAAACAAGTCCGCCAATAATGCGCTTATTTTGGTGTATTCTCCTTAAGGTAGTTTGAGCGAAATATCATTTTACCTAGAAATCAATGAATTTGTTCCTATTTTAAAGAAAAATATCTCACCCTTCCAATGACGCCAAATATTACCCCCCTTACCGCATTACTTACGGAGATATTAGCCAAAAAATACCAGCCCTTTTATATGGGAAATGGAACGTGCATGCACTCCAAAGAGACATCATTTACAAAATGAGGAATTTATAACTCTTAGATATCGTAAAAAAAACTAACAGCGTGTAGCTTGTAGGTATGTTTCTTCAACTATTTTTAAACATTAATGATATTGTCACCGCAGTCAATTTTTCGGGATCACAATAAACCTTCCGTTTTGAAGGAGTTTCAAACGCACCGCGCGAAAAAAATGAGTCGAGTTAAAGACTTATTTAGAAATTTTCATTTTATTACTTACAATTTCTGTCATAAAAAACTATATTTTTGCGCCATTGATAAAGCAATATTTAATTGATGTGTCCCACAGCTGGTGAAATTAAAACGTATAAATCGAATATGGTCTCTATTATGACTAGGGAACTATCTCGCTCGGACTACCTTAAGCATTGCTTAGGTCGTTCAACGTTTGTGTTGATTTGGCATTGTTGCGTTTTTGTAATCGAAGATACGACCAGCGCCGCATATTCGGAGATTTCCTTTTGGGTGTTTGCAATGGTGGTGATCAGTAAGCACACCAATAGCGGGCGTGCGGGGGTAATGGATACGAAGAGACATATCGATGCAGCCACGGATATATACTGCATCGAACGACCCTGGGAACGACAGTATGGGACTTATGGAGAACACGGTTGCCATAATGGCGCTGCGTGCTCGCGGCTATCTGTTGCGTGGGCAACCATTTCCACACCAAAAAACATCAAAACCCTGAATCACGCGACACTTGACTTTGTACAAGTCCGAGGATGCTAGCGAGTACTGGATTTCTAGCACGAAACCTAGCATGCTTGAAATCTTCCTAGAAGCTATCACACGATAGTTGAACTTGCACAAGGTCTATTAAGTAGATCGTTGATCAAGCATAGTCGCGGAAGGAGTTTGACGAGCGAAATGGATGATTTCGAACAAAGACGACGGCTTTTAGCCGCTGCAGCTACTCCACCTCAATTGCCTCAGGTACCCATGCCATTGTGTCTTGTTGTGAGGTTTGAGTTATTTGATCACGGGAAATCGTAATTGTCACGAGGGACTATGGAGGCGCTGACATGAAAAATTGACGGCCGCATTGCAAAGGGCAAAGGTGATTGCTCGGCGGCTACTGGGTCCTACTAGGAGCCAAAACTGAGATCAAACTAGTAACGCACCGAGTACGAAAACAAGGATACCAGATAGTATGCTAGCGATCATTCAGGATTTCCAGGATACTTGGTCTGTATCACACGATACTTGACTTTGCACAAGTCCTAGTATCTAGCTAGCATCTTGCTAGTCCTAGTATGCTAGCTAGCATTCTCGGACTTGTACAAGGTCAAGTATCGTGTGATTCAGGCTTAATAAGTCATTTCCAGGAATGCTCCCGAATATGCAGTAAGTACGCGACAATAATGTTGTCTAAAGTTACGATCGGCAACATCGCACATCCGTCCCCAATGGAGATTCACGCGAGATACGTCTTTCTCCTCCGCAAGAGTGTACGTGCAATGGCGTCAACAAAATGTGGAGCGGGCTTCAGGGGGAGAGGGACGATTAGATGAGAGGAATATTCACGTCGACGTCACACGTGGAACAAGTCTAAGGAAAGAGATTCCATCCAAAGGAAATATTTGTCGGTCAGTATCCGCTCCTCTTCCGACCGAGAGGAGGGGAGGGGGTTTAGGAGGGGATGGAATCCCATTCGCCCCCTTTGGAGGTGGGGGTGGGATTGAGTGCTTTTTCGTCGTCGTAGGCGCACGGGAGAGAGGCCGCGTTTAATATTAGACATTTATTCTCGAATCCGTAAAGAGAGAAGGGAAGGGAGGGGAGGCTTCCCTTCCCCTCCCTCCCCCCCTTCCACCGCCCATCGGCCGGCTTGGCGCCAACTGCACCCTCTGCCGTCGCCAGGACGCAATTTCCCTCCTCCCCCCTCCCCCGACCTACCCCCACCCCACCATCCCTAACCAACAACACAACCCCTCTCATTAAAGGGGGTGGAGAGAGAGAGGGAGGAAAATTTGAACGAAAAATACGTTTTTTATAACGTTTGAGGAACTATTGGAAATTGCTCTCTGCTTACGTTGACAGCCCCACTCGGGTAATCTAATGTCGGCGAAAAAATTGTGCGGCCCCGAGTTTATGAAACGATAGAAAATCAAATTGTAAAGCTGCATGAGAGCGAGAGTCACATCAAATGTTATTTTCTTTTATTCTGCCTTATAAACACCGCGTTTAACTATGCTAAATAATGATACTTTAAATACACAGACGATTTTCATCGTGATGATATCAAAAAGGTGCCGAATTTTTGGCCTTTCACGATGGACCGCTAATTTGAATTCACGCGAAGAAGAACTTTTACAGTACCCCGAAGTTTCATTTTTCGCAGTTCTAACGAAACATTTTTTTATTTTAAGAGTAGAATTACCCAACATTATGTTTTTCTTTAAAAAATTGAATTGGATTGTATATTTGGGGAGGCGACCGACGGCTAAGGTCATTTGCGCCATAGGGGATAGGTAAGGGAGGAAGGGTGGATGGAAACCCGGCGTCGGAATTAGCCTGCTCTTAAGGAAAGACGCCAAGGGGACCACGGCTTAACGTCTCATCCGACAGACGGAGTACTGTACTTGAAGTGCCCTCCACAAGACACTCATGTAGGGATCGGGTTTCCCCTGAAAAACATCCGCCTCTGCAGGGGTTTGAACCCTGGCCGCCCGTGTGATAGGCGAGTACTCTAGCCACCACCACACCAACCCGATCCCCTCCTTAAAAAAATTGTCAATTTTATAAATTAACCTTTTTCTAGTAATATATGTTCATAAATCCCAACTGAGGTCGATTATTCGTGCTCTTTGCAGAGCATGACTTGGAAACGACCGCAATCGTTTACCAGTGTCACGAATAAATACTTTAATGAATTAATTAACAACGAATCATTTAAATCAGAATTGGCGCTGCCGTTAGGTGGCTGTTCTCCGAGGAGAGAGGGAGCAGAAGCTGTTTGTGAGCACACGGCAACGTTGATGTCAAATTTGTAAATAATTTTAAGATGCATAAATTTGGAATTCACGGATTGTTAAAAGCATTGATAGAACAAAATACACGCCAGATACTATTTGATGACAAAATGAGAAATATACAAAGCTAATTGTTTAAAAAGAAATAACATAATGTGTGGGGGAAATTTTCATGAATAGACGTTTAATTTATCATTATTATTGACGACATAATACGTTCCAAGTTTAATGACGGAGTTTCGAGGAGATGCCAGAAACGTCATGGTTTGAGCGTACGCACTGAATAAAGGAGAAGTTAAAACGTACAATCGTCATTTGAAATTGAAATCGGAAGGTTTCGTAGAATATTTTCAGTATAAATATATCAGTATTCAGTCTTTATCAATGCATGAATTCGTTTTTAAGGTTTGTTAAACTTCTGAGAACGACCGGATGTTCATAAAAACCTGTCGGGAGCTACATTGAAGCTACGGCATATAAGGGAGTATTTCATTTCAGGACACAATAAGATGTTCAATGTAAAATTAAGTTGGAATAAAAATCCAGAAGGAGCTCTCTCTCTCTAACCCCAGAGAGAATAGAGGTGCGAAACATCGGCGACACAGGAGTAAAATAAATAATTAACATTCAACTTATTCGTGTGAGTATTCTATTAGCTGATGGATACATTTGTGGACAGTACTTATTCTAACGTCCTTATTTCTGGCATATCGTACTACTTCCCCTCCTATACAAGATCCCCCATTAGATCCCTCTTAAAATCCTCATATCGTCTCCCTCTTCTTATTTCATCCAGAACGCCTACCCTTTCCTCTTCCTCACCCACCCCCATTGCTCTCCCCTCTATTAATTACCCCGCTAAACATTCCTCCTCTTTTCAATGCGTCTTCCCGTCCATCTCTCTTCTGCCTCCTCCGAACCTCCGCCACTAACTTCCTCTCCTCTCCAACTATATTCCAACACCTCCTCGTTCGTCCTTCTCTCGACACCCACCGCACCGCACCCTCTCACCATTCCATATCCACACCCACACCTCTCAAACGCCTCAAAGTCCACGTATATATCATCCTTCCTTCGCAATGACCAAGTAACTGGCTCATATAGCACCATGTCCATACTAGCAACCTTTCAACAGGCTTTTCTTTACGTCTCTACTCAGTTGCTCCCTCATCGATCGCCTCATCTCTTTGGAAATTCTCCTTTAGCCATTGACAATTCTAAATCTTATGTCCCTACCACCAACTATTCTCCTCAAAATGATACTCATACATGTTTACTGATCGACTTGCTCTATTTCGTGTCCTCCCGCTCTTCTGTTAAGCTCCACCTTCTTTCTTCTGGAGAATCTCATCTCTTTCGTCTTCTTATATTCAATCTTCATCCCATACCTCTCGCACAACGCCTCTAACGCATTCATCATTGACTGCAAACCCTTGGCTGAATGATAAACCATTGCTTGGTCGTCAGCAAATCTCTCTCTGACTTTATCAGATCCCTTCGCACCTTTCCTCCTTCCTCCATCCTTCACTATGCATCCCATGCCATCTCTTCCGAATAAATGTTTAATAGCGACGGCGATAATTGGCACCACTGCCACACTCCCCGTCCTATCGCTGCCCATCCCGATTTTCAATCGGCTACCCTAATCTGTGCTCGCTGGTTCATATAAAGATTACGAATGAGACGTCCGTAACTTAAATCAACCCCTGATTTCTTCAACACTTCATCACCCTATCGCTCAATCCACCCTATCAAACGCATTATCGAAGTCTGCAAAGCGAGCGAACACATCCTGCCCATATTATCGGATTTTCTACTAGCTAACGTCCTCTTGACATCTTTATACTACCCCGCGAGCCGCCGCATGGGCGTGTGGCATGGGGTGGTAGGTCAACAGCCGTGTAAAGGTGTAAGTTTTTTGGAGAAGAAATGGTGACATGTATTATAGTGGAGTGTATTTAGTGGAGCTCATTTATTTTTGTGGTCGCTTATTGTGCGCGAAAAGAACCAATTTTATTTTCCTATCTGTTTGGAAGTGTATCTCTCGTATTATATCGCATAATATCCTTTATGTCGCTCCGAAACACACCAGTTCTGAATATATTAAGCAGCCTATGCCTAGAGTGCAGCCTCCGAGTCTCTAGGGGCTCCCAACTTAATCCCTCTTACAGTTGTGAGACACTTTATGTACGCTCGTAGCAGTTTTTAACGAAGCGCGCTGCTCTCCTTTGTATTTTATTAATTTTTTTGGAAAAATCTATTTGACCAGGGTCCCAAATGCTCGCGGCGTATTCGAGGTGTGGCCTAACCAGAGCGAAGCATAGCATCTCTCTTTGACTTTTTCATCCGAGGACCTTCCTATTATACGTTTAAAAAAACCTGCTATCTTTAATGCATCGCCACATTTGTTTTGTATGTATAATCCCCACGATATATCAGAAGTAAATGTAACACAAAGATATTTTACTGTATCTGAAGATTTTATGTTTACTCCACTCATAGTGTAGGTATGACATCTGTGTGATGACTTTCGCAGGAAGTGAACTGTGGTGCATTTACTAATATTTAGCTCTAAACCACACTCCTGGCACCACGAATGAACGTTGTTAAGGCTAGATGACAAAACTTCAAAGTCCGCGTCTTCGCTTATTTCACCCTAGATAACTGTATCGTCTGCAAAAAATCCTAATTTACTACTAAATGGAGAACTTAAGTCATTAATATAAATAATGCATAAAAGAGGGCCAATCATGCTTCTCTGAGGAACACCTGATGTGACTTCGACAATATCAGAGCTAAAACCGTCAATGACTACTTTTTGTTTTCAATCACTGAGAGTCTCTAATCCAATTCACTATTTTTAACTCCACATGATTGCAATTTATAAGTGAGTTATTTGTGAGGAACCTGGTCGAATGCCTTCTTGAAATCAAGGAATATCGCATCGATCTGATTATTCAATTCACCTGATTTTAGGATATCATGAAGGAAGAGAGAAAGCTGTGTTTCGCAGGACCTGCCCTTACGGAAGACATGCTGAATGCTGTGTAAGAGGTTACGATTATCCAGGAATGCTATAAACTGCTAACGACAATGTGTTCGAGGATCTTGCATAAAAGTGATGCTAGCGATATTGGACGGTAATTTCCTGGGTTGCTTCTAATTCCTTTCTTAGGATATCGAAGTGACGTTGGCTATTTTCCAGTCTTGGGACATATTGCCTTCGGATGATGATTTGCTAAATATGATTTCTAAGAATGGTGCAATCTGTGGCGCTAACTCCTTGAGACGCGTGCAGGTATTCTTTCTGGGCATGGGGCATTGTTACTTTTAATCGAACGCAGTGGTTTAATTATTCCATCACGCTGAATTGTTATGTCCGCCATCGGCTCGATAGTCTGTAATGTCTAAATTGTGAATTGTGTCATCCTTAGTGAGTACACTTTCGAAGTAGTGGTTTAGTAAGTTCGCTTTAACGATGCTGTTGGTGACCATTTTGCCGTTTGTATCCAATAAGGATTCTGCTGTCCAAGATTCGCCCTGGAGCTCTCTCGCGTAAGACCAGAATAACTTTAGTTTTCATATAGTAATTCACGTAGGATATTTTTCTTTACGTTTCGTAAACTAGTGCGCATAATTTTATTCGTTTTTGAGTGTTGGGCAACGCACATTTCTCTAGCTGCAAGTCCCATTGATTTGTTTCCTGACTTAATAGATATTTTATATAGCTTATGGTGCGAAAAGTGGCAGATGGAACTGAACATAAAAAAGTGCGTAGCAGTCAGTTTTTGGTAAAAGAAAAATAGGCCAGGTAGGACTTACAGAATTAATAATACGGAAATAATTAACGCCGAGTCTGTTAAGTACTTACGGGTCACAATTACTCACCACATATCTTGGGGAAAACATATTCAGGAAAAATGCGGTCAAGCATACAGGAAGCTAGGCTTTATCGAGAGAATACTCGGAAAATGTGATGAGAAAGTGAAAGAACGTTGTTATTTTTCAATCGTTAGGCCTGATCTGGAATATGCTGCCAGTGTATGGGATCCATATGAAGCGGGTTTGATATCGGAATTAGATCGCGCTCAGCGAAGAGGAGCTAGGTTTGTGAATCGATGCTACGATAAGTTTAGCAGTGTGTCTGGATTGTTCGAAGAATTGGGATGGGAATCACTATCACAGCGTAGATTAAATTATAGGCTTAACCTCTTAATTAAATTTCAGGAAAAACATTTCTCTGACGACGTAAAAACATACTATTAACCCCCTCGTACTACGGCAGATTAGATCGCGCCAATAAAATTAGAGAGCTAGATTGTAGAACCGATAGGTATAAAATTTCATTTTATCCGCGTACCATTCGGGACCATAACAGCTGTGATCGTCGTCATGAATAGTGTAAATAGTGACATTAGCTAGATTGTAGATCTCTTTCTTTATATGTTTTACGTTCTTATTTATGCATGATGTAAATATTGATGTTCTTATTTATGCATGGTATTTTGAATCTGTAGTAGTAGTCTTTGTATCCCTTGCATGTCGGGAGGATTGACGATGGAATGTTTCTTGGTTATTAGATTTTTAATTGGCGCGTTGCATGTGTGGTACGCTGGTTTCAATATAGTTTCGGTGTTCTGCCGTATAATTAATGCGTGCCTGGTGTGGAAGCACCCCGTGCCACTCACCCTTCGGGTGGCTTGCAGGGTATGACGTAGATGTAGATGTTATTTCCTTTGTCTTGTGAGTTTCCGCCTTACTTCCTGGTTATACCAACGAGGTTCTTTACTCACCTGTTCGAATTTGTGTGGAATATATTCATCGATGCCTTTACGTAGTATTTCCAAAAAATATCTTAATTATACTTCGGTGCTCTCGTTCTCATTGTGGCTACAAATTCCGTGAATAACGCTTCTAATGTCTCTCAAAAGTTTATGAAATTGCATTTTTCAAATAAGCAGACTTTACGTTTAGGTTGAACAGTAGAATCTACTGTTGTCGTCGTGAAAATTACTTTATGATCATTAATGGCTTCGAGGATATCGACGTATTTAATAATTGTAGGGTGACTAACAGCTAAAAGGTCTAATGTTTTATTACCTCTCGTAGGTTCGATTACTATTTGAGTAAGAGAGTGGTTTTAAAGTGTATTAAGTAAGGCCTCACTTATATCACGCTTCTTTGAACTTGTTTCAACGCTATTGGTTTTCCAATTTATAGCCGCGAGGTTGAATTCTCCACCGATAATTATTACGCTATTGTTATCTCTCGAGGTAAAATGATGATAACTGAGTATCTAATTCGTGCAAAACGTCTATTTTGGACTCTGCTGGCCTGTGAAATGAACATATAAGTTTACTTCTTTTGTTTTGTTGCTTAATTGTACACCAAACAATCTCTATTTCACTGCCGTCTTATTTGTGCACGGTAAGTACTATTCAAATGCGATTTATCTGCAGCTATGAATACTCCGCAGCCAGTCCTATCTGGTCTATCAAAGCTATAGATTTTATGTCCTGTCGGAAAAACTTCGCTACTGCTAATATCCACTGCAAGCCAGCTCTCAATTCCAATTCCTATACCTGCGTTTTCAAATAATATACGCTCAACTTCGGCACGTTTGTTCTTTACGCTACGGAAATTTACTATTACTAAATTTATGTCGAATTTAGCATGATGACTGTCAGTTTGCTGTTTTCTGTGATTCTGTGTATTATTTTTTTTTGTATTCTCAGAAACCACTGAGAAGCGAGTTTTTCTTTAAAGTTTCGCAGCTATCTTGAGAGCGCGCGTTGGAATTATTTTTGTTATGGAAGTAACATTTATTTACTTGTGCTTCTCCTAAGTTTTTTCGGCAGTGAAGGCCTACGTTACACGGATTTTCTCGGCGGCTGTTGTCGAGTGTATGCTTTTGAATGCCACTGAGTGACCTACTCTCTAGCCTAAAAATAATATATCTACAGTGCTCGAAAATCCTACGAGCCACCCGTTCTGACGCCTGGGTTCTGTTCTGACACATGTTCCCGTCTCTCTCTCCTAAATCCAAACTGGTCGTCACCCACGTATTCGTTAACCTTGCTCACGAGTATTCAGTTTATAAGGGAAATTAAGCTTATTGTCCCATATTGTCCTTCGGTATCGGAATTCGTGTTGTCTTCGCGAAGTCTTCCGGCCACAGTCCCTACTCATAAATCCTGTGAATTATAGCCTAAAGTTCCCCTCTTCCATTCTGGGCCATACTCTTTTGAAACTCAGCAGGTGTATTAATATATATGCCCACTGCTTTATTAATTTTCATGCCTCGTACTGCTCTTTCGATTTAACCATCAGGGATATCTGATCCAATGCCATCTCTGTCGATGTCTTCTTCCCTTTCTATATCCAACCTATTGGGCGTTATTTTCTCACTCTATAGCTTTTCGACTCATTCCACCCCTCCTGCATCTCTTTCGGCTCTAATATTAGGTAACTTTCCAGCATTGTCTGTTATCGCTGCAATTCCTCTTCCCTTACTACAGCCCAATAATTGCTTTACTTTCCTATACAGAGCATCATATCTTCCCTCCATGTGAAAATTGTCCAAGAAATCGTTCTGTTCTCTCCATTACGCTTCTCTTGCTTATCGACATATGTCTCTGGAAACAAATCAGTAAATTCAAATGGGAGGACGTGACACATAGAACCTTATGCAATTCATCATTGAGGATGAAGACACTAATGTTGACTACAATAAATGAAGTTGTACCAGTTGTATAAGAGAGCGCCACCCACGTGCAAGCAGTCGTGTGCGGCGGTTTCACGGTCTATGGCTCAGGGACCTGGCGAGTTGAAAAGGTTGAGTCTATAAATGGACGGACCAAAAAGACAAACAAAATGTGCGGAGCATGAGAAGATGCGGAAACCACCACAATTATATGATACGTTTTAATTTGCATTCACAAGAAAATCTGTGAATGCATAGAATCGAATATTTTGGAAATGTAAGTCTAAATGTCATGAAGAGCAATCCGGTTGGGCGATCCATGTCAGATAGGTCGAAGGGTAGGAGCGAAGGACGAAAGGAAGTCCCGTGATTGTGTCGCGTGAAAAACAGTGTTGGGAAGTGGGGGCGGGAGTCCCTCCCAACTATTTATATATCATATTTTTTAGGTGGAACTTAGCAACAATCGAGGAAAAATGAAATAATATAACAAAAAGGAGTAAATTGTGGCCCAGCGGCACTTGCAATCCTGCTTATAGCTTGCATGCTAAGAAAAGAGGATGTCGCAATTTCGTGTTTCGCATCGCACATCACCTCGGCAAAAGGATAGATGACAATTGAATCGCTACGTACATTTACCTGTATGACATATCTTCCTTGGTTAGTGAGGATGTTTAGTATACTGTCGTTAAGTTGTGCCGAGGATGACGCGAGAAAAAATAATAACTATACTTTACTTTCCTTTGTCTATAATTGTTTTCATTTGCTCATATCTGCCTAACCGAAACTCCATTCAATCAAAAAGTCCGATACTGGAGCATCTAACGGGCATTTCTTCTGCAGCCACTCATTCTTACTCCATTCATCCTACATTTCCCACAAACACCTAGCTGGTACCTACTCCATTTCATCTGCTTTCAGTCCATTCTTATCGGGGCAGGATAACTTGACTATTACAATGCTACGACGAACTGGCGGAAGATACAAAAACTACAGTTTTCACGATTCGCTATAAAGATGCAGCTGTGACGCAAATCTCTTTTTTGTGTGATTTCTCGCTTATTGAAGCGATAAACTCGTTTATTAAGTCTAAATCGACCATTTCCACCGGTGTAGAACTTTGCTTAAATTGATTGACTTTTGGAGCCAAAAAAAGTCCATAATATGGAATGATTCTGTCTCTTTAGAGTCACATCTGTCTAAGAAGAAGAATCATTTCGATTCAATTGAAGCGATCGAAGCGTAGAGCGCGAACCATGTTGCGACTCGTCTCTGGTGCTCTGCCGCGATTGCAGCGCCATACCGCCATAGCTTGGCCTCCGATTGGCTACGATCTCATCTCGTTCTCCCACCCGCACCCCTGCCGACACAGGATACCACCTGTTTCTACATTGCTCCTCCCTCGGGAGTAGATAAAGCATTCTGTATGAGCAAAGGTTTGGTTTATTTCTATTTTCTAGGTATAATTCACCGGGTTGGTCGCTCACGAGAGCGGAAACGTTTGCGGTCTGTGAATCCTTCGCAGTGATACACGCTCGAGGGTATGACGATGGGCAGTCTTCGTTATAATCCAAATTTCTTGGGGATGAAAGTTAGAATATCGATGCAATTTAGTCACAAGTATGTGTGACGATATTAACTGATTAGGAAATCGATTCACCCATCTCGCTATTCTATAGATTGGCATGCAAAATCAAAGAGCTCATCACTACTTCGAAGCTATACCTGAAGATGTAAACATGGATTGTTTTCATGAGGAAATATTTTGATCGCCGGTAAAATGAGCGGTAATCGTTGCATTGAAGTTAGCCGAGAATAGTAACAGTAGTTAAAGTATTTGATGAATATACATTTTTTCTGAGAAGTTTTTCTTAAAAGACCTCGGGAAAAAATGATAAGCGAAACTTACACTGACACCTCACTTCCTCAATTTAGGCTAAATATGTAGACAATGCGAATGTATTTTGCCATAGCGCGCGCAGCTCAGCCGAGGTCTGGAGCGAGTTGACCGAGACGCACAGCGACTTGCACAATGAACGTGGACCCAAGGCTCTTAAGTGCGTCCCCGGGATCATACGGACGCCCCCCCCCCACCCCCCACTCGACTTCACCCCGAGATCAACAGGTGACCTCCGATTCGACTCCACAGGTGGGCGGGGCGTCCCCCCCTTCCCCTCCCGCCGCCCGCCCCTCCAACCCCACCCCTCTGAAACTCCGATGTTCCCATGGAATCGGGAAATGCGATGCGGGAGAGGACAGGGAGGGAGGGAGGGGGGGGGGAAGGAGGCATTGACGTGGTGGAGTGGAGTGGGGGGAGGGGGGATGAGTATAGAGACGGAGAGGGGAGAGGGGGCGGACCCTTTATTAAAGCTGAGTTCCTTCATTTAAGGTAGTCCGAGCGACATAGTTCCCTTGTCATAATAGAGACCATATTCGAACTATACGTTTTAATTTCACCAGCTGTGGGACCCATCAATTAAATATTGCATTATTAATGGTGCAATAATATAGTTTTATATGACAGAAATTGTAAGTAATTAAATGAAAATATCTAAATAAGTCTTTAACTTGAGTCATTTTTTTCGCGCGGGGCGTTTGAAACTCCTTCAAAACGGAAGGTTTTTTTGTGATACCCAAGAACCTACTGTGGTGACAATATGATTAATTTTCAAAAATAGTTGAGAAAACACACAAACTACACACCGTTAGTTTTTTAAAGACGTCCAAGTGTTAGAAATACCCCATTTTGCAAAAAATGTTCCTCTGGAGTGCATACACGTACCATTTCCCATGTAAAAGGGCCGGTATTTTCTGGCAAATATCTCCGAAAGTAATGTGGTAAGGGGTGGAATTTTTGATGCCATTGGATGGGTGAGATGTTCTTCTTTAAAATGAGACCATATTCATTGATTTATAAGTAAAAGGGGTATTTCGCTCAAACTACCTTAATAATGGATGCGGTGCTAGTTTGCCGCCAACTCACAATAGGACTGCACCCCTGCTCCTCTTCTACACTCACCAATTGACGGCGAGAGACTGGGGACGGGGGGTCACGATGGAAAATACACTTGGGGCAACACCGGAGAATATTCTTCCCTCCATCTCAAAATGGTCTCTTCGCAATACCCGCCGGTGGAAACTTGCGAGCACAAGAGTGTGCGGCACATCTGATGGAAGAAAACTACTTTTAGCCCGTTTTCACACGATACTCCCCGCCCCGCCTCTCGACCTGACAGTATTTCAAAGTTAATATAAACTAGAGGCAGATATCACTCCAGTTGAGTATGAATACTCAGTCTCTTGGTTTCGAGTTTTTCCATCTCAGCCATTCTGCAAACTTTTGTGTGATAATGCGGGATCTTTAATGCATTGATAGCTTCATTTATCGAAGTACGCGTCGATGAATGGCTTTTCGTTATTTGTTGTCCAGGTTGATTGATACTTTCGATGAATGGATAAAGCATAGGAATACTTAAAATAGCTGTACCTACTGTGGAATAATTAACTGTCCGCGGTCTTATTCAATATTCGACTCTAAACTTAAGAACAAATTTCCAATGTCGAGTCGAAAGTTTCACATAATTGAACGGTACGTGTACACAGAAATGCATGTGAATAAAACAGCGTTGTACTTTTATTTTCCTTAGACTCGTTAACCATCCCACGTATTTGCGAAGAGTGCCCTGCTGTTAAACGTTATTAAACATGATTTTCAACGCCTCTTTCTGATAATCGTATGGTAGCTGAGCTCTATTGAGCATGCTGTTTTTCTGAACAGTGTTCCGTAGCTGAACTCCATTGAGCATGCTGTTCTTTCTGAACAGTGTACCGTAGCTGAACTCTACTGGGCATGCTGTTCAGCTTCTTTCTCGGAGCTCAAGGACGAGTGAAAGCCCCGCCCTCCGCGAAGGGCGTTATTATTTGCCTTCGGAAAATGATATGTTCCAAAGTCCTAACTGAGAAGTCAACTGTCAGTTTTTTTACTTTGACCTACATCGGCAGGTATTGAGTTGCCGAAGGATAATGGGTATAGGAAAACGATAGTCAGCAGAAGAAAACTCACGTCAATATTTAGAACTACTATAAAAATTTACAACGGCCATGCACAGCTATTTGGATTGGATTTTAGGGGAGGCAACCGACAGCTAAGGCCATTTGCACCATAGGGGACAGGTGAGGGAGGAAGGGTGGATGGAAACCCGGCGTCGGCATTTTCCTGTTAACAACGAAAGGCGCCGAGGGGACCACGGTTTAACGTCTCATCCGACTGACGGAGTACTGTACTTGAAGTGCCCTCCACAAGACGCTCAAGTAGGGATCGGGTTTCCTCTGAAAAACATCCTCCTCTGCAGGGATTTGAACCCTGGCCGTCCGTGTGGTTAGTCAGTGCTCTAGCCACCACACCGACCCTATCTCCCAAGCTGATCGTCTCCATCACTTTCTACCGAAGCATACCTCTCAAGATTCTCTTGATCATTTGACTGAGCGGATTGCATTCGAGTGGAATAATTATCGTGTGAGACTTTGAACATTTCTTCAAGTTTCAGTGGGGACTTATCCCGCATCTCTTTTCCCCATGGCAACATGGAGTAAGTTTCACACATATGACGAGGATCTAATATAAATACCGCGCAATAAATCCAGTTCATCTGGCGGTAGTGCTTTAACATCTTGTCCTGAGCAGCTTGATAGGCAAGCAACAGTGTTCCATCGCCCTCATTTCTTCCAGGCTTGCTGTCCAGTATTTCCACCATTTTTTTTATAGCTTACATACAACAAAAGTTTAATAGAACGGTGGCGAGTGGAAAGATAACGTAATTTTCTCCTCCTAATTTATTCATCTGATCTTTAACCCTCAATCAAATTTGTTACGTTTCAAAATCATTGAAAAGAGGTTTTTCCATTTAGTTGCTGCACTAGACAGAATTGTAACGCTTCGGAGTAAGTGCGCGAGGAAAGTTGCGTCTCTTTCGGTGGTTTGCCAAACAACTTGAATAGATGAATGTGTGGCGCTATTCACTGACGATGGCGTGCCTAGTGAAACTCTGAAATAAATAGTTTCAGCTGTTATATGAAGAAAAAATTGGGAAATTTTAAAAAAGGTACGTAATGAAAGTAATGTTGAAGTATACCTTGTGTAATATCATTCTGTCAAGTATTAATTTAAGTTAAATATATACAATGTAAAGACGTCACACTTCAAAATGAATATTGTTATCAAATACATCGTATCGTTTAATGCTTAAATAACACTTTCAAACACTAATGGAGTAGCAATATTTTTTTCATACTGATGTTTCATAATTCCGTCCATGGAGGGCTAAAGTTTTTTTTTTTTAACTTTGGGCACATTTCAAGCAGTGCTCATTCCGATCCACTGATTTTGAAGCGTTTCAGGTCACAGGTACTATCGCATAGTATTGATATACCTCTCTTCACGTTAAACGCTGTTCCAAATATATCATCGGTTGAATTCCGCCCAGATGTGTCATCTATTACAGGGTTCAGTGATGGTTCCCCTGCAGGCTGGCACTACGGAGATTATTTTTTAACTGCTGTCTTTTTTTAATTTTTAAATTTAAAGATCTTATTTTAACAATCTACGTTATATTTTATTCTTCAAATTCGAAATCTTTATCATCACTGTCAATTAATAGAAGCTGTTCTTCTGAAAACCCGTCCGCCTGAGACAACATTCTTAAAAGATCCTCTACTGGAAGGTTAAGTGTATGGGCCATGCAACTAAAATGCTGAGCAGTGCTATCAAAACTTGGTGGCATCTTGCCAAAATCCTCCATGAATTTTGTATTTACGTAGGCGTTATCTACGGGAACTTCTTGAAGCTTGTGTTCAAGTTCAAAGGATTTTAGGATATTCCTAAAAACTTCCTCAATATCCCTCCCTGTGTGGGTACCATTGGTTTGAACGAAGTGAATAACAAGAGATTGGTACTCCCACTTCTCGTCTCTGAAATGAATCGTGATTTCGTTGTACGATTTTCCAGCTATGGATGTTCTGCAATCAATAGTGAAAGACAGATTGGATTAATTTTGTTTCAGCAACAGCAACACTGCCTTCTGCATCCTATTATAACGGTAAAGGGCCATCTGCCGCAACTTTGTCCTTTTAGGGAATGGGAACGGTGAGATTCAACATCTTGAAAAAGTTTTGAATCATAAAAAATCGGGATGGGAGGTATTCCAGTTGCTATTGTATTCCTGATGTCGTTATTTCCACCATTCTTCTGATATAAAAATAAAAATGCTCTTTTATTTCATTTTATCGATAATAAGCTAATTTTGCACAATAATTGTGCTTTGTATCGAGAGGCATTCGTAGTGAGATGCAAATCGACAAAGAGAGACTTGAGAGACATGGAAATTGATTGAAATGTACACGATTGCTTCAATTGTATGAAAAATATTCTTCTTAGAAAGATGTGAATCTAAAGAGAAAAAATCATTCCATGTTATAGACTTTTTTGGCCCCAAAAGTTAATCTTATAGCGAAGTTCTACAGTTCTAGCGGAGTTAATGAATGAAGTCAGAATGAGTGGCTGCAGAAGAAATGCCCGTTAGATGCTCCAGTATCGGACTTTTTGATTGAATGGAGGTTCGGTTAGGCAGATATGAGCAAATGAAAACAATTATAGACAAAGGAAAGTAAAGTATAGTTATTATTTTTTCTCGCGTTATCCTCGGCACAACTTAACGACAGTATACTAAACATCCTCACTAACCAAGGAAGATATGTCATACAGGTAAATGTACGTAGCGATTCAATTGTCCTCTATTCTTTTGCCGAGGTGATGTGCGATGCGAAACACGAAATTGCGACATCCTCTTTTCTTAGCATGCAAGCTATAAGCAGGATTGCAAGTGACGCTGGGCGATACTTTACACTATATACGAATATTATTGTCGTAGAAGTGAGCACTGAAAATTAAGGCTTCATCAAATAGTACATTTTTTGCTGGATAACATTTTTGAAGGTATTCATAGTAGGTGATAAGGAGAAGTAGTAAGCCAATAACACTCCCTTATTTGGCTCCAGAAGTCACACTCGTACCATCAGAAATAGTAGTATCGGCAAAAAATAATATGTAATAGTTGGCTAATTTATCGAAAAATAATCATTGCATTATATGACATATTTAATACTTTAGGAAAACGTCACATTTATTTCGTAGTAACTGAAGGACGTAGTTTTAGGGATAATGTAGCAATAAATACCAATTTATCGCATATATGTGCATTTCGAGACTTTCGTTAGTCCTGTGGAATTGGTATTGTTTCGTCTCGTCAAAAAGCTGTCTCGTCTCGCGGAAACACTCTTTGGAAGAGATGCATAATTCAAGAATGACTTCACCAAAGCCTCACGCAACAAAATGAGCAATATTTAACTATGGACCCAGGTGATTAAAAAGTGCTTCCCTAACCATGAACTAGTTACCTCGCCATATTGAAGAGGTCACGAATGACGCGGGGTCAGAAAGGACAGAAGACGCACAGGGTTCCACGAGGAAATTTCTTCAGGCCTCTTCTGGTAATCGAGCATGTTAATTAGTATTTTTTTATCAATGTTAGGTAACAATTTAGTTCCTTCCGAGGTGTCCAGTTTTAAACATTAGACATACGTGTGACAGCGAATTACAGACAGGAGAATCATTGACTACAATAGGCTTTGTAAAACGAACTTCAGGTTCACGAAAGCCAAATTTGATCGAAACTCGGCATCTCTGCTGCAACTTATATTCCTTCGTCACTCGGGTCTTAAATGCCGCCTAACGTATATAATCAGCATAGTCCCGTGAAAAAATGTCTGTTTTCCATGTTAAGGGGGATTGCGTTATGACTGTTCGAGGTTCGTTCGAAACCGACGTGGCTGCACCACGTGACTCCTTAGTACGTATATCCAACGCGATCCGAATCATTATGAGCGATTTCAAACACAGCGCTCACCGACGGATAAGAATCCCGCGCTTCTCCTCCGCACCAAGGCACCGAGTTCAGGATTGGTCAAGTACGAGTCGGACGGCGAAAGGGCACCTTGTTCGAGTCACCTCGCTAGGGTTAAAAACCTATCCCCCGGTCTAGAAGCTTCTCGCTTATCGCCTGGGAATAGTTCGGCAGTGGGAAAATGGGTAACAGGAGTGGGAAGGGTTCGCGAAAACGCAGCCCCTAGGAGGCCGACACCATGAGGCGGATTGCCGTCAAAAGGACGACAACGGGCACCCGCCTCCCCCTAGTCCTCGTAGCTGCTGGGTTTCCCCAACAACGTTAGACCAGCCACCGCCAGTCTCGCTTGCGCGAAAACTTACCACACATCTGTTGAGAACCGGCGAAGCCCATTGCCCAAATTCTTGGGATAGGGTGTCCGCCTTTTGGCTCCCTTTATGGGTAAACGTCGGGTGGTCTGCCGGAGCACGTCATCGGATCGGGGCCCCGCCGGACCAATGATGGTCGATTGGACCAATTATAGTCAAAATTTGAGTCCCTTCACCTCAAAACCCCCCGTTTATCCATCGGCGATAGGGCAGAGGGGAGTAGGACATGCAAGACTCACTCTCGAAAGTTCGAAAGGGCAAAAGAGCGATCATTTTTTTAAATAACACTATAAGGGGACGCCCATCCCATCTTCGAGAGACAAACACAACACATGTAGAGGGGTCCACGCAGAATGAAGGGACATTCGATTCGATTTATTCTGATATGGGGGGCATTGGGGTCTTCGCCGCTCTCCTGGCTCCGAAATGAGATGAAAAGGAATGGGAGGGGTGGGAAGCGAGTCATTTACCACCCTCCCCCATTTCCCACTTCCCATTTAAAGGGGGGAGCGTAAGGTGTAGAATTAAAGGCGATGGTTGGACCACTTCTTGCCCCCAACCAGGGACGCTCGACCCGACCACCGTGTCGCCCTCAACCACACCTGCCGTCGAAGCACTTTTGCGAGAGCGTTCCTCATTTAATTGACGCCATGTATCTTGAGGAGATCACTGTCGCCAATCTTATGACTCCGATTGCTCACCTTTAATCCATATGGACAAATATTTTGCAGCGAAAAATTTGATTCGGTTACTTTATGGAATGGTATTTGCCATTTGGATGACTGCCAGGCGTAAATGCACTGAGTGGACGGCACTGTTCATTTTATACAGTATGTGCAATAATTATTTTCCCGCTGCCGCTCATCGCAGCTCCGGCCTTACATATATTGACACGAGATCCGAATCTACGGGAGAGCTAATACTGTAAACTAAGTGTTGCTACTAATAGCTGATGGAGGATTTAATTGAAAAGCCAGTAGGAATAATAATTGATTAACAATATTTAAATCATGTCTATTACTTCATTAATGTATTGGAATTTAATGACATGTAAAATGAAATAAACAGTCCACTCGCAATTTTCCTTTCTTTTGTACTGGCATGATAACTTTATACAACATACATACATACCCATCACGCCGTTCCCTTCCGGGGTAGGCACAGTCAAAATGTTTCACTCATTAATACATAATTGTACACCTAACTCTGCTTCAATAATTTCCTCCATACTGACCTATCCTTGCAAACCTCTTTTGCCTCATTTACCCCCATACACTGCTTCATACACGCCCTCCTGTTTTTAGGACTCCTAATATTCCTCCTCCTAAGAATTTCCTCAACCACATTTAACCACTCCTTTATCGGCCTACCTCTCCCTCTCACACCATTCATTCTACTCTCATATACATCTGTTCCGTTATTCGACTCTCATCCATTCTCTCAACATGGCCAAACCAACGAAGGACACTCCTTTCATACACGTCCATCACTGGAGCATTTAACTCACACTCATTTATTACCCACTCATTCCTGACCTATCCAGCCTACTTTTGCCGCAAACACTCCTCAGATAACTCATACCCACGGCGTTTAGTCCACTCTTATGTCTATCCTGACATACTCATGTTTCACTACCATAGTGCAAAGTGGGAAGAAGTACACTTTTGTACACGGCGAGTTTCGCTTCCTTAGACAGGCACTCATTCCTTGATATGCTCCACATGCTACCTACCACTTTCCTTCCAGCATTCGCACGTCTCTTTATCTCCTCATCTATTCTTCCATCTTTTGAATACATCTTACCTAAGTACACAAAATCATCCACCTGTTCAATTACTTCACCATTCGCCCTCATCATACAGTTATTCTCCCCATTCTCCTTATCGAATACTACTACTTTAGTCTTGACCGCATTTACCTTCAAATCTATTCTCTCCGTTGATTCACAAAACTTATCTAGGAGCTTCTGTAATCCCTGTTGACTGTCTGAGATCGAAACAGCATCATCCGCATATAGAATAAGTAACACGTTTACATTCCCAATCAAAACACCGTCGTTTTCACTATATGCGTCTCTAACACATCCATAAATACCATAAACTGCCAAGGAGACATTACGCATCCTTGCTTTACACCTCGATTTATTACATACCAATCACTCAGAACCCCGTTAACTCTTACACTTGCCTTACTATTATCAAACATCACCATCATAACATTCAATAACTGTCCATTCACCCCATATTCTCTGAAAACCTTCCACAACTTCTTTCTATTTACCCTATCATAGGCCTTCTCTAAATCAACAAATACACAATACACTTTCTTTCGGACGCTCATACATTTTTCTATCACTGGCTGAAGCGCGAAAAGCTGGTCACATCCTCCCCCAGGCATAAACCCACACTGTACACCCCATATTCTGTCAGAAGTAATATTCCTCACTCTTTCCATTAATATTTTGCTGGACACTTTTCCCGGGATACTCAATAAATTAATCGCCCGATAATTATTACATTCGGTCTTTCCTCCCTTCCCTTTGTACAACGGAACGATGATAGCATTTTTCCAATCCGCTGGAACAACAGAAACCTGTAAGCATAAATTGTATAGTTCACGCATCCTACAAATTAGTAATTTACACCCACACTTCAACATTTCAATGGATATCCCATCTATGCCTGCAGCCTTCCCATTTTTCAATATTTTTACAGCCATTGTGAACTCCTCCTCACTGATATCCTTTTCCATCATCACATTCTCACATACCACTTCACAAGGCCTATCCTCAACTCCTGCAATATTATTGTAAAATTCTTCAAAATGCTCCCTCCAGCAGTCCCTAATATTTCTCTCGTCCCACATTATCTCTCCACTTTTGTCCTTTTCCGCATTCATTCCCCTACCTTCACCAATCTTACCCCTTTTTACCCACTTCCAAAACAGCTTTTCATTGCCTTCAACATCACTCTGCATTTTGTTAGCTTCATCCGCACGCATTCTTTTTTTGCTCTCTTTCACAACGATTTTGCATTCATTCTTTTTCTTTCTGTTAATCTCACATGCCTTAGTACGCTCTTCCTGAGATTTGGCAGCAATCACATTCTTGTAGGTATGCCTCTTTCTTTTCTCTGAATGCAATTTTCACTTCTTCATTCCACCAAGCATCACCTTTCATTCTTCCTACCACTCCTTTTCCACATACACTTTCAGCACATTCCACAATCACTCCTTTTAAACACTCCCACGCAGCATTCACATTCTCGTTTTTTATATACTCGTCCCATTCTCTCTGCTTCAACGATAGAGCATCCTCAAGCATGCAACCATACCGCATTCTTACCTCGCTGTCTAGCAACCTTTCCACTTTCACTCTCAACTGCTTACGCGCAACATTCTCTCTTGGCACCCACTTTCTGCCCAGATTCACTTTGAAGAGTACCAAATAGTGGTCTGTTCCACATTCAGCACTCCTCATCACTCGCGTGTCCCACACTAACTCTCTCAATCTCTCATCATACACAATAAAATCAATCATGCTTTTACAATCACCCCATTGCCAAGTATACATATGTATTCTCTTATGTCTAAACCATGTATTAGACACAAACAATCCTTTTTCCAAGCACACACTGACCAAGTTTTCACCGTTATCATTCACTCGATGGTCACCAAAAGGCCCAACCACTCTCTCAGATGCATCCCGCCTCACACCAACCCACCCATTCATGTCACCTGGTAAAATTATTCTCTCACCAGGATCACATTCATTCAAAACCTCTCTCAGTTTTCCCAAAACTCATCTTTCACACTGTCACTCTCTCCATCCACTGGTGCATAGCACGCCACAATCACAACTCTCCTAATACCTATGTACTTTCATGCGAACCCAGAGCAATCTAGGGGATACTAACTCGTACTTCGTTACTAGCAACTTAGCTCTCTCATTAAGAATGACTCCTATGCCTTGACTGCTGTGTACATTATCTTCAACTCCTGACCACAATGCCATACTACCGCCATCTAATGTAACAGCATCCCGCCCCTTACGCTTAGTTTCACATACACATAATACATCCATTCGTCTCACTTTCATTTCATTCAGCAAATCAAGCTCCTTTCCATAAACTCCTCTCACATTCCAAGTACCGAGAGTCCAGTTCGTTTCCTGTTCGTATCTTGATGGGCCAACCTTATTCAGCTTCCGCCGCCCATCGTGGCTTCGGCTGTCCGTAGCAACATTTTGACGTTTAGCAGTAAGTTGAAATAGATTATGCAAGGTTACCAGCCTTCGCAGTACCCGCACCACGTGCAGCTTTCCCTGCTAACGGTTACGGCGCTCTACCGGTCAGTTTTGGCACATTTTCGCCAGTGTGCCACAAGAGAAACCAAAGCATAGTAATACCCTAGGCCCGCTTTCCCTATTCTGCTCAAGCTAGGATCCCTTCTGAAAGGACTGCCTTGAGAGCCAGCACACTGTTGCCCGCGACCCACCACTAGGAGGTATATGCGGTGTACTGACACACCACGGGTCACACTTTATACAATAGCCCCACAAATATTCCACAAGTAAGAATCTAAAAAATATTCCACAAATGAGTTGTCCTTGACTTAATTTTTAATGCAGCCAGTGTCAAATACAAATAGATTTGCCTTAAAAAGTATATGTTTGGAACATATAAGAATGAAAAATAACTGAAACGTTGGTAAAGATTACCGAAAATTGCTGTAATTTTCGGGGGTGGCGGTAAATTATGGAAAATACCACTGTAATCTATGAACATTTCCGTGGTAATTTTCATTTCTAGTTGAGCCACCGTGCCACCGTGTATTCTGGTTAAAAGTTGCGCGTGGCTATTCCGGGAATAATTTGGATTGAATTCGCTCTCAAAGATACGAAAAAACGCTTGAATGACTCACGCCCGTCGTTATTCAAAGTGTCGACACAGGAGTTGTTACATGTCGTCAAGGGTCTCGGGACGGCCTCGATCTTTTACAGCGACTAAACTGAGAAGGTCGCCCACATTGATATCTCGAGAACGGTGAAAGTGGTTGCCACAGTTTCAATAAATATTTGAGTAAATGTTTTTAAAAAACAATTTTTTAAATGGGACTAAAAAGTTTAAAATAAATAAGTAAATATATTTTAAAACACGTTTTTAAAAGGGACTAAAAACACGTTTTTAAAAGGGAAGGGAAAGTATAGAATAATTTCTCCTTTAAAAATTAATATCCATAATCCCATATACTCATTGTCCTTAAACTTAGTGTTGGTGAATTTTAAAAGAAATCAAAATGCTTGTAAAATTGAAAACAAAAAACGTGGGGCGCATGCAATATAGATAATTAACGTATAAATATTCACCGGTAATTATAATGCCATGCAATTGATTTGAACGATCACTTGAGTTTTCGCTACCAGAGTTACTACCTATAATCCTTACTGTTGCATCCGTGCAACAATTATCTGTAGATATTTATATTGCATGCTCCCCACATTTCTTGTTTTAAATTTAACAAGCATTAATATTTCTTTTAAAATTCACCAATACCAAGTTTAAGGACAATTATTACATGGGATTACGAATATTAACTTTTAAAGGAGAAGTTATTCTATACTTTTAACTCCCTTTTAAAAACGTGTTTAAATTTTTTTAATTAAAATATTTATTTTTTTCTTACAGATGTTTCTGCTTCTGTTGCTTTAACTTCAACTGTGCATTTTTCTCTTAGGATTTCAGTTCGATACCGAATGATAGAATTTCACACTCCCTTGGCAAGGAGTCTCATTATTTGCAATCAGATCAAAGCAATTCAGCAAACCACCGATAGATGCAACATTGACGTGAATAAAGAGTGAATAAGGCATCATTTTGACTGACCACCGCCATAACGGCTTCGAAAGAAAACAATAAGAATTAGCACCAACATCGATGATCCCACGAACGATGATCAAGGCGACGGCCACCGCCAGTTTCGCCACACGGGTATTCCAAAAGGAATTAATTGCCATTGCCAACAATTGAAAGCTGTCAGCATCGCATTACTGATCAGACGCGACATTCTTTGATCCTGGATTTAGTTTTTTGACCAAACAAAGTTGGCTCTCAACTTGCTCCTCAACTTCGAGATATCAAATTCCGTTTCCATCTTAATAATCATCCATATCACGATCTTAGGATAAACACTCGGCCCTGTACACCCAAATTTCAATCGCCACATTTTTGTCGATGATAAAATTTTCAATTTCCTGTTAGAGGAAAATTTATCATAGAAGGCTATTAAGGCATGATAGACATATTTACACCGAAAATTGTCTTGAAAGGAGATGTTGAATCGTCACTGATAGCTGTAAGAAATCTTAACCCGCTCAAATGCGATGCAATAGTATTCTGAGGACGCGAAAACGGAGAACGCCTATTCCAGTTGAAAATACATTTTTCACGACTTATCTGGATTACGTGCCTCTAAAATAATTGGCCCCTTGCTTATAATGGAAGCGGCAGTAGGATTTGTAGTGAAGAGAATAGCTGAAACAGGCGTAATATATAGACAAGAAGGTAGCAATTGACTCCCGACTGTTTTAGCCTAAAAACTTCTTCTTCCTCTGGATCACATGACAATGAGAAATCAATTTCAGACTTAATCATCTCTTTTATTGTGCTTCGTGTTGATTCGTTTTTTAATCACATGCAATCACGGGTCGACCAAGATGTATGTACATACTTGCAATGGACGGAAAATTTTCCTAATACATAGGTAGTTGCAAAAGATTCCTCGACAAAACAGTGTTAATGAGTTCCAAAATTCAATCGCATTGTTTAAAAATGAAGCTGCCCTTAAAATGCGGCACACGTGATTCTTATTTCAGAGTCTTTCGGAACCTCTCCAGTGAGAGAGGGAGGATCACAGCTAGCGATCGCCTTTCCCCGCATCTTTTCGAAGGCTTCCTATCTCCGAGGCCAAGTTCCATCCGTACGTAGTTTAACATTTTACCACCAGCGCCTTGCCTTCCGGTGCTTCTAAAAATGTGTTCAAAGCTTTAGTGCTCTCTTGCGGCCGCTGCGAGAAGTACGTGTGAGGTAAGCGCGCCAAACCTCGTGGATGGACGAACCGTAAACTACGAGAGGCTACAAGTTAACTCACTGGCAAAACGAAATACAGTGGTACCTTGGTTAACGACGGGGGTATGCCAGCAAAAAAATGTCTTGGGTAACGACGCAGGCTTTGGTTTACGACGCCTCGTCGATTGGTGGCGGATTTCAATGAAGTATGACCCCTTGATTAGGAAAATACTCGGCATAGACGGCCGATAGATTTTGAGAAAACCGCATTTAATTTCGCGAAGTATTCATACCTACGTCATTTAAAATTTCTTTACACACAACTTGTATTAAATCATGTACATTATCTCATTATCTTTACTCACTGAAATTACACAGTGTCGGTGTTGGTGCTCTAATGTTGCGTAACGTATTGGATTGCGATATCAACGAGTCGTGGTTTACAACTGTCTTTTTGTTATATGTATTGCGCTTTGTTACATGCGTAGAACTCCTTTTTTCTGGCTCAGAAAAGTTTTACTTTTTCACCTAATGATGAAATATTGTAAATGTGATGGAATACCGGCTAATTATGGAATATTACCCATAATGAGATTCAATCATCAGCCGGAGGAGGATAGCCATTTTGCATTTAACTTATTTATTTCCAAGTAGGAAGCGTTTCGGTCCGAATAGAGTACTATATGTTTTCTTCTCCAATATCTAACTTTGACAACCATACTCTTACTATAGTTGAGTGTCTGTAGCTCTAAAAAATTGCGCATCGCACGTGACCGCATACGTTTCAGGGTATCTATTCATAATGGCTACATTTTAAGTATTTCATATGACAATGATACATAGTAAAATATACTGAAAAAAGGTCTTGAGTATAAAAATGAAAACAGATCAAGGCTTAATTGAGGCATCGTAACATGTGTGTTGTGTTTCCGGAGTTACACGTGTTTCAGCGCGTCTATTCATAATGGCTACGTTGTAAACTGGTTGGAGGTTTTCATTACGTTGTTACATCGTACAAACATAATGAAAAAGCATCTAGGGGAGAATATCACAAACACATCAATGCTTAATTGTGGCTACTTCACATATGTATATGTTGTCTCATCATAGTTAAATCGGCGTCTTCCGTTTCATAAGGTTCCTCGCTGTGTCCATTGCCACAGAGACTGCTTCTTCTTCGCCGATCGTCACTTGGGCAACTCGTAGTTCTTCAAGTATTGCGGCCTAGTTTCAGTGACCGCCTAAATGCGTATCTAGGTGTCTTCAACTAACCACCTCCGTTTTTCTGCACGATGATCATCTGGACTGTTCGTCGCAGGGACGATCGCTTATGACGATCCCAATGGTAGTGGTTTTGCTTTCTCCTAAGTTTAGAACGTCAACTTTCTTGGGATCGCATTATATTCGTGCTTATACGGTATTTATTCCATTTTATTTCAGTGTCATCTATTAGGTTCATTTTGGTGAAACTATTACCCGAGACATAACCCTTGTACTACACGGTTTGAAAGGACAAAAGATCAATATTCGACCACATTTACAACACATTTACACATCTAAAAACAGCTTTTATACGAGCTTATCTACTGCTAATCAACATGTATAACGGTTATTTCTGTATCTTAAATGTTCTTTGTCTTCCTTATCTTAGTGTTGTACATGTTAGCCATAATATTTTGTGTGTATCTTTAACAGATTAAACATTTTACCTTGTTAAAAAATGTATCCCAAGAAGAAGGCTATTGTGGGAGAAAAAGCAGAAAAGTTCTCTCTGTTGAACAGAAGAAAGAAATCATAGCGAAACATCATGAAGGTGTGAAAGTTATGGAGTTAGATCGAATGCATGAAACCTGCGTTTCTACAATATCGGCTATTTTGTCTAAGAAAGAAGAACTTATGGTAGCCGAGGGAACTTCAAGATTGAATATTAGAGGACTTCTTCTTGAGGAAATGGAGAATCGATTACTTATTTGGAGAAAAGAAAGAAATTGCAAGTGATAATGCTTTTCAAAGTATACTATCTGCCTTAGATTCTATCTGTCTCTCGGTTTGACAACTTTAAAAAGAGAACAGGAATTGATAGTGTTGTTAGACAGGGAGAGGCAACTAGTGCTGACAAAGCAGCATCAAATAAATATGTCAATGGCATTACAAGAATTAACAGAAGGAGAACATGTGCCTCAACAAGTCTTCAATTGTGATGAGACTGGGTTTTTTGGACGAAAATGCCCGAGAGTAAATTTTTTACGAAAGAAGAAAAAGCAATTCCTGGACACAAACCAATGAACGATAGATTATCATTGCTTTAAGCAGTAAAGGCCAGTGGAGACTGCGAGATAACACCAATGTTGAGATACCACTCAGAGAATCCCCGAGCAATCATCGATTTTAATTACTCTAATTCACTCTTGGTGTCTTGTGGAAGTCCAACAGCAAAGCGTTGGCTAAAATAATGGAATTTAGAGACTAGATTTACGAAGTGTTAGGACCTACTATCAAATCCTCCTTAGAGCAAAACAGTCTGTGTCGAAAAACCATTTTAATCTTGGATAATGCCACCACTGGCCACCCAACGGGCATACAAGAGGAGCTTCCAGAGCAATTCCATTTTATTAAGGTGACTTTTACTCCTCCAAATTCTACATCTTTCATCCAGCCTATGGATCGGCTAATAATTGCAAATTTCAAAAAAACTTTACAAAAGTGCACTTTTTACCAAGTGCTTTGAAACATGTGAGGCTACCAACATGTCCATAAGAAAATTTTGGAAGGAAGATTTCAACATTGTAATTGCAATTAGGCGAATTGCAAAGGCTTGGCAAGAAGTAGCGATGAAATATCTTAAAGCAACATGGAGGAAACTTTGTCCTTCCTTTGCAACTGAAGATACTTCAGGCGAAAGATACTAATTGCTAAAGGATATTGAGGCAACTGTTCAAGATCTCTACTTGGAAGTAGAGGAAGAAGATGTTGAAGAATTACTGGAGTAGCATGACCGAAAACTGATTACTGACGAGCTAAAAGAGCTTTCTTAAGCAGCGATGCGAAAGGCAAATGTATAGGCCTTTTGAAGATGAGGACGAAGAGAAAGGACACATTTCGACTGCTGAAATAAAAAAATGTTTTGGCAAAGTGGGAGGAAGTTCAAAATACTGCTATGAAATGGAATCCAAAAACATCAGAGGGTATCCAAGCTGCAAATCTATTTAATGAAAAGTCCAGTTGGCAGTTCTTCAGAAACATTTTAAAAAAATGAGATAGAAGCAAACAACCCCACACATGTTTTTCACTCGTCCGTCAATCAAAAAAACTCCGAATTGAGTCAAATTGTCTTTTTGGTGAAAACTGAAATTTAAAAACTCCTTTCATGAACTGTGTATAAATTTTATTAATAATAGATTTTTGCAGCAAATATAAATGAATGCATATTATGTACCATATAATTATATGACCCTTAAATAAAGTTTATCTGCATGTTTGACATGCACTATGGTCGCGGGGAGGAACCGAAAAGAATAAATCGATTACCATATAATTATACTTGTGGGAAATCGTGCCTTGGATAACGACAGTGATCGTGTTACCGTCCTTAACCAAGGTGTCACTTTGTATATATTTCGGGATTTGATGGGGGTAGTCATAATTGGATAAAAATTTCCAAACACTCCGCCTGCCTAAGTGAAGTATTTTCCTAGCGCTTTTCCGCAGCGAAATCGGCTATTATATATTCACTAGGTACGTTTAACAATCGAACTCAGATCGATATGAACTCGGATCGATCTGAACATTCTAAGCCAGCCTAGTCAGATCGCCTGGTTTATCAATGCGGAATCGATTGAAATATTGATTTGAATCGGTTCACATCGATTTGAAATCTGAGACCGAGTTATCCCGCTTCTCATATCGAATCTTCTAGCCCTTTGCATTTACCATACCGAGCTGAACCGGCCAAATCGATCTGAGTACGATTGGTAAACGTAATGATAGTATTCTTCCTATTGTCATCTTTCTTGCGATTTATTTATTTATACCATACAATTTGCCAAAGGCATCACAAATTTCGTGAATCCATTTCAACACTTAGTGATTTTAATGAATGTCACTCAATGACAAATAATAGAATGCGATATCGCAATTTGAAAAAGCGCCAATGTGTGATCGAATGGGTCCCCGGACAAGTTTTCATTTCATCGCAAATCTTTCACAGAAATCTGTGAATGTAGTCGAATACCACATCCTTCAAGATTATCTTTTCATTTAACGTATTTATAGAAAAGTGGAAATATAGAGAATACATTTTTTCGGCCCAAAAAACACGCTCCTATTAAAAATGTACCAAAATCGACCACCGATCGGTGGATCGGGTCACCCGCAACTCAATAGTAGAAGTTTCGAACAGATGCACTGCGGTGAACAGAAGGGAGGCTGGCGATTCCGATGAATCTCCTTGACCCTTCCCATCGCAACGGAGCGTTGTTCTCACTGACCGAGAACAAAGGAAGCGATTAAGGGAGTCCGAGCGAAATGTCATTTTACTTAGAAATCAATGAATTTGGTCTCATTTTAAAGAAAAACATCTCACCCATCCAATGACACCAAAAACTTAACCCCTTACCACGTTACTTTTGGAGATATTTGCCAAACAATACCAGCCCTTATACATGGGAAATGGTAGGTGTATGCACTCCAGAGAGACATTATTTACAAAACGAGGAATTTCTAACACTTAGATGTCGTAAAAAACTAACAGCGTGCAGTTTGTATGTTTTCTCTGCTATATTTGAAAATTATTCATACTGTCACCACACTAGGATTTTGGGCATCACAAAAAAACCTTCCGTTTTGAGGGAGTTTCAAACGCACCGCGCGAAAAAAATGAGTCAAGTGAAAGACTTATTTAGATGTTTTCACTTGATAACTTACAATTTCTGTCGTATAAAACTATATTATTGCACTATAAATAATGCAATATTTAAATGAAGTGTCTCACAGCTGGTGAAACTAAAACGTATAATTCGTATATGGCCTCTATTGTGACGAGGGAACTATCTCGCTGGGACTACCTTAAGCCCCGAAATCTAGGGCAGCGCGTGTGCTTCCTCACTGCACCCAGCGAGTCACTACATCCATCGCATTCCAATCACCGAGTGGGAGAGCCAGATATTACAGAGGGAATAAGCTAGCGAGCGCTCTAGAGTGCTCGCATCGATATCGTTTTGATATCGATTCATTTCCCCTTTTAAATGCATTTAAAACTTCTGTCATTCTTCCCTTTCGTTCAAATTCATCTTACCTTGCGCGTAAATCGATACTTCTGCTCCGATTTGCGCGCCTCGACATTCGATCTTTCTCGTATCTAAAGGTGGATTGAGCGGTTATCGTGAGCCATTGAGTGAACGTCTCAATAACTTTTCAACAAAGTCGAAAAAAATTCTCTGATCACACATCACTCAAGTATGCACTAAATCTGTTCATACGGTGGAAATAACACCGTACGCCGTAGCGATACAAGTGAAGCGGGAGTTACAGGCGAAAATGTTCGTCTCCATATAAGCATTTTTATGACTCATGCTAACGGCACGGAACACATAATTTGGGCAAAACCTTTTCGTAAATATGTTCTTTATCTCTGCATAGTACCTTGATATCAGTCAGAAACCATAGTAATACTATAAAACGTGTTATTTCGCGCTTAAGGGATTATTTGTGCACATTTTTATTGGTTTTTGTTTCGAAACAAACACATGTCAAGTGCCGTTAGGATACTTGTTAATGATATTGTCCAATTGCCAAGAATGCAAATCGCAAACATGCAATTTTTTCACATCAATCCATGCACAGCGCTTATAAGTATGTGAACGCAAAGTTTGGCACGTAATATCTGTACGTAAACGACTTCGGGATAACAACTTTTCGGGATGGGCATGGTATCCTATATAAGTCAATTTTCATGGAAAAGGCGCAACAATAACATCAGCTGTGTACAGTGCGACCATAGGAAACTTCAGTGCGTCGTGTACAGAATTAGCGACGCGGCCTATTGTAATCTTAAGTATTGTTGCTGCATGACAATGCACGGTATCATTCCAAGTCTCAACTCAGGAGTTAACGAGATATTTTGGATGGATGCGAATACATCGACCACCGTACTGCCCCAGGCATTGCGCCGGTAGATTATACTGCTGCTAAGCTAAACTTGGCCATAAAAAACTAATACAAGTCTATGATGAAGTTCAATCCAACAACAAAACTGTGTTGAAAAATAGCATAATGTCTAAGGAGTGGAAGAAAACTATCTTCACATATTTTCTCGTTTTGTTTGTACTGGAAAAGCAAAAAGAAATAACCTTGGTGTATATGTGCATGGTGTGTACGTTTGTTTGTCCCGATAGTTACATCCGCTACCGACGGCGTCACCATCGACCTTCAACTCCGAAATCATTCATTGCTCCGACCACGCTCTGCTGAGCCACACTCCTCCTCCGCGTCCCTCGCCTCCCACGACTGGAATTACAGAGCGGTAGGTGTGGTTGGCCACCCTCTCGGGACACCCGTGTCTCGCTCTCATATCCGCTCCTCACACATCAATCCCGCTCCCGGCGCGGCGTCCTGCCCCATGTGCTCCCTCCCTCTCTCTCAGTCGCACGCTCATCTCACGCATGACTCAAGTCATTCGAAACATGTTTATTTGCTCTGGAACTCACTCAATTCAAGGTTTGTGTGCCGAGCGCATTTTAACAGTTGGGAGTGGCTGCGTGACGCAATTAATGCTTCATTTCCCCCTCCCCCCCTCCGTCTCCTTCATTCCTCGATGCGTGCACGAGGCGATGCATACTCCGATCGATCGAAATCGGGCGAAACTCAGTGCTTTCGACTTGCGACTGTAGCCGGCGATAGTCTATCTCTGGCTCTCTACCCTCTCTACTATGAGGAGAGCCGAACAAAGCAAGATCGATTTGCGCAACTGCCGTCTATCGCCGGAGATCGCCGTTCTAAATCGAAAGCATCCACAAAAGCACTCGTTAAGGACGGTCCTCAGTGGACGTGTGAGTCAAAACAATTACCAAAGGCCGCATTGTCTAAAAAAACCCACTTCTCTTATCGATGACATCTCTCGGCTGCTAATTAAATAATAATATTAAGGCACGGAATGCCATCTGTTTAGCAGTGAAATATTGTTCTCATTAGAGACTTATTTTCGAGCCTCAAGAAGCGATTTCAGCGCCATTCCAATCGAATTCACGTATTTTGACTTCAGTCATTTACGATAATTTGATAATAATAAAAACTGGTGGAAGAAAAGAGTCTGCATTTTATCAACATTCAATTCTTTTAGAGACTTTGTTTTTAACGATAGTTTCTCTGGAACATGACCCGTAATTAGAGAGGAGAAAGTGGTCTTTCTCACCCCACTTCGTACGTTCTCCCATTCGACTCGCGAATTTGTGTCCAGTCGGCCAAATGAAGAGCGTGAAGCGCAAGGTTCCTTTCGTCAATTTTAAGCAGAGAACCGTATTCATTTCTAAAATTTGTCGGGATATGAATAAATATAAAAATATTTTTAAAAATCTCTTTTATTTAACAAAAAATGCACTAAATTTCATTCAAATACACCCATTTCTAGGGGTTGAAAAAATTGTCTTCGATAGGACGATCAGCAACATTTTTACTCCCGTCGGGTTGACACACCAGTTTACAATATTACATACACTACGGGATAAAAAAGCTATTAAAAAAACACATTACTTAAGTATTAATTTTATTTTCGACTTTTGTATGACTGAATATTGTATTGTCACCGGAAATGAACCTATGTGCAAAATTTCAGATCTCAAGCTAGTCAGGAAGGTAGTTAAAAATTGATTACAAAATTTGATCCTGACACACAAGAGCCTGACACACAGGACCCTGACACACAGGACCCTGACACACAAGTGAAGTTAAATAAAAGCGATTTATAGAAGGACATCCAAGATGGCCATCGTGGATCAGCTTTGATGATTTGTATTCACTGTCAGAGATGAGAACACCGTTGAGTGTGGCACGCAGTGTTCGCACAGGGGGCTATAACAAGGGCGAAGGGTGCGCTTCGGAAAAGTTTAATGCATATTGCGCTGACATTCTGCAACAGAACGACCGGAGAAAATGGCGGGACGTCGGTGACTGATAACTACGCAATGATGGTGGATCAGAATGCAGCGCCGATGCTGGCAGTGGCAATGGATTGGCAGACACTCCGGTTAATTGGCAACCGCATAAGAAGGAATGATTTCACCCCTTTAACTTTCGTTTCTCCTCAATTGAGAGTGTGTCTGTTGGCAGATTGCAGACGGGCGATTATTTCATTGTGGCCAAGAAATAGTTGCATTATTATTCCATAAATATGCGGAGCTATAATATCCACATTTCAACTCACTTAAACACAGAGTATTATTATATTTACATGTGGCTGTTTTGTTTCCTTTTTTTGGGATCCGGCGGAAGCGAATGCTTTTGAGAATCCATGAAAAATTAAGTTCATTAAGTGACGCCAGAATATATTTTTTCTGAAAAACCATCATAGAAGCGATCGTCGCTTTCGTCCATTTCGTCCTCGAGCCTTTTCAATGTATTCAGTTAGAGTGAGCCATTCGAGTGGAAGCGTTGTCAAGTTACACTTTCCTATCTGGAAGAGAGTGAAGAGAGCGCAATCGAATGAAAATTCACGACGGACTCTTTTAAAAACCTGATGATGCATGACGCAACTATTGCGAAAAGTTGACTGATACGGTGCGCGAGTAAGTAATACACTGCGCACACCCGATTGGCCCTGATTATGAGAATGCGGGATGTGGCGTGCTGTATGCAGATACTATTTAAAAGCCTCCTCTTAGGACACATGGAGAGGAATGGGTAGAAAACATCCCGACTGAAATATCACAAAAATTTGCTAGTATTGATCATTAAATTGAATGAATGTCATAAAAGGCCAGGGCAAAATTTTTCTTTTATGGCCATTGCACGAATAGCCAAGGAAATATGTATATCGTTGTTGATATCGGAAAAATTGACAATTTTGGAAATGAAATTCCAACTTTTTAGCTAAAACGAAGCGTTTGACAAAATCAATGGCAAAAATTGAATACTCCATTGTATCCCTCAATCCAAGAGTGAAAACTGCAAACCCATATGTGCAACGATTGATGGTGAAGTAAATTGAAAAAGCAAAATTATAAACCTCTTCACTTATTCTTCTACTTTTAATGTGGAAGTAAAATATATTTAAGCGGGTTCTGTGATGATTCGGATCCCTTTTTTGTATAGCTTATAAAACTTCGTGGAATACACGCCATAATCGCATTTTGCAAGTGTTCGAGGAGAAGAGCTACGGACATACAGTCACACATACATTGTAATTAATGTCATTCAACATTAAATGATAATCATGGCAGTAGACCCTTAAGATAAATTCTGCTCAAATAATCTCCACGGAAACTTTTACTTGAACTTCAGTGTTACCCAGTGATGTAGTCCATAAAGTCCGTTTTTGGAAAGAGACACGTCTGCAGATACCATTCAGTGAATATGAACACTATATGAAGAATAAGATGGGTACCATCTTTCTTATGATACCCGAACAACAGCCCATTGATGGAACATCTTAATCCGGTTCGCAGTTCGTGCCAAAATCAGTGGAGGCGTTTTTTCAGCGGGATGTGGCGCGGTTGAACACGAAATGGAAAAGACCACGTTCCTGAATGACCACAAGTGATCAGTACAACCCCCGGCAGGGCGCTGCTCCGGTTCCGCCGAAATTCGACGGCGTGTAGTTTGGGCTTATTATATTTCTCCGAGTCGATTTATTGTTTAATATAAAAATTTTAACTGTTTGTACAATTTATGAAAAACCTTTGGCTGTGAAGGTAACGGAGTGCAATGAATCTGTCATATTAATGCCTAAAATATATTACAATGAGTTTTATTACTATAAAATTCATTCATTCACATAAGCATTCTACCGGTAAAAGTAGGTTTTGTTGAAAGTCGGAGAAACTACTTCCAATTTTCTACACTTTCAGGAGCCTATCTCCGTCTAGTATATACTTTTTCGCTTCACCATACGATCTACACTTCTTCATCCCGTCCATGAAAACCGTTATTCTCCTTCTTCCCTTCCCCAAATATCCTTCCCTCTATTCCGACCTTGAGCAACCCATCGACCCTTATTATTCCCTCCTCCAGCACCACCTACCCTGGTTTCATTCAGAAGTTTCCTTTCCTTACAATCCACACCGAATACTTCCTCGTTTGTCTTTTTTTACGTCCACCGCAACTTCTCCATCCTTCTCCACATCCACATCTCAACCTCCTGCAGCCTTTTCAATTCCTCCTTTCTGAGGGTCCAAGTTTCTGCACCATGCGACGCTTTACTCAGTAACAACCTCTTCTCCAGCCCCATCTCTACATCCTTACCCAAGGTCCCCGTCATCAGCTCCCTTCTGCAACTTAATTCTTCCTTAGTGAACGCTATTCTCTTCGGTATGTCTTTGCTACTATGCCAATTTCGTCGTGGCGCACTACTATAGTAACGGTGCAGTAATATGAAACAAAGAGCTTGCGTCGTCGACGTCACCAAATACTTTTCTCGCCCTCCTCGCAACCGCTTCAATCCGAGAATGTAATGTGAATCTGGTGTTTGTAATGAGGAGGAGACCGATTGCTCGTCATTCTTCTCATATTCTCCTAACAGACATGAGAGCACTTCCTTGCTCAATTGCAGGTCTAAGGGAACGAGCGATCACCATGTTGGTGATTGGAGTTTCGGGCCTCGTGGTGTTCTACCTGTCGGTGATGGCCATCGGCATTTGGGCGGGCAGCAAGAGAGCAGCGGACCGCGTGTCCGGGGCCGACCTGCAAGGGGCCCTGCTCGCCGGAAGGGCCCTCCCATTCCCCGTTGGCCTCTTCTCGCTGCTAGGTAAGACCGTGCAGAAATAAACACGTTTACGATGAGTACTGAAAAACCATGTGCCTTCGATTTGCCTTCTTCCCACTGTTCTCATCTTATGCTCTCCAAGATTTACTTGCTATTTCGCCGTCATTGTATTTTCATGGCTTTTAAATGTGACCATTGACACGATACCCATCGAAGATTTGTAGAACTTTCTCATAACCGTGTCAGTGAAGTTATAAGTCCACAAAAATACAACATACAGTCCAAATATTGGATGAACAAACAAGCGCTGAAATCCTAACTAATACAGACGTTAATTTAAGATACTTTTCTCCTTCATTGTGATACATTGCCTCTGAAAAGAATATTGATATGGCAAAATAAAATTTTAATAATTCTATCTCCGATTATAATAAATATTCGGCCAGTACAGGCGAGATTAATCATTTCCTCATTGATCCACAAATAACTCACACCAAGGGCATCAGGATCTGGGCCAATAAATTTCTGAGTATTACGGAGTAATGTCCTTGTAAAATAAAATGAATAAATGAGGATAAACGATGGAGACTTGTCGGGAACGTAGCACCGATGGAGTTGGACTCTCCATGGCCGACATTTCGATGAGCCACTCGATCATCATTCTCAGGGTAATGTACTGAGAAGCCATCGGTTTTTCAGTTTGAGGATATGTATTCAGACAATAGTTGAAACGATGCGAATAACCTATCAAGTACTTTTAAAGCTAGTCTAGCCGCGAGCGATAGAACAGGAGATTTCTAGTCTACCGTAATTGGTATAAAAATTTATCAGGACCCAACATAATTATTTCACATGATAATGATCTCTTCAAAAATTTACATCTATATGTAAAAGACTCAGTTATTAATGTTACATCGGTGAAGTTATATGAAATTCACGGTTCATGTAAATCTTTCTAAATGTTTAAACTTTGCGAAATTTATTCAGAACTTGGTATACTTCCAACCCCTTTGACCACTAAAGATGTCTTAAAATTGGCACAAAAAATGATATGAAGAATGACTGAACCACTGCTGAACTGTAAGATACTTTCATTATTCACTCCCAAACAGTAAGATGCCGTGAAATGGGCGCTGTTCATTCAGTCGACTAAATGCATTTCCAAAGGAATCAATGGAAGCAAATCATGAGTAACGCATTATTCTACTCGATTCGTGTCACTGGATGTTATCTACGGAAAAAGTTTCTGATGCGAATCACTCCCTGATATCGAGAAAATGAATCTCGCAGATCATAAAGATGGGTTCAGGAGGGCCAATCGATTAGGATTCCACCTTCAAGCGATCAAGTACACGGGATAATTATGTAAAGTTCAGCTATGATGGAAAGTAAAGGGAACTTCCAATGTTGCAAGGAAAATGCTGAATTTGGTCAGCTTTTAAATTTTTGGAGTCATAGAATTCTTATTATCTCCTAGTTATATGTCTCAGGTTCTATTTAAAAATACAGCGGTTATGTTATGATCAGATATTTTGGAAACGGTGGAATATTTGAGGGGTGTGCCACCAAATGAGATGTGAATTGTAAACACACTCGAAATAAGTTTCCTTCCCTCTCGTTCCTCTCTCTCGTGGGTGCAGCGACGTGCATGGGTGCGGAGGCCCTGCTTGGCGGCATCCCCGAAGCCGTGTACACCAGGGGCGTGCTGTGGTGCCACATCCCCATCGGATACTGCCTCAGCTTCCTCATCGGTGAGTAACTCTACGGAAGAAACAGTGGGAAAGACACATTATGCTGCTGTGTGAGGACGCAAAAAGAGCAGCCGATTCGACTGCAAAGCAAAACACACAGCGACGACACAATTGTGACCTGCGGAATTCTTCTGGCAACATGTTTATATTGCAATTATATTGCAGTGACTAACGGGTTGCGATTCTCCGTTAATTGGACAAAAATGTTCACCTCCCTTTTCTCCCATAGATGTAATATATAAACATATTTCTCTTGAAATGAAATTTACCGTGATAATGATAATTAATTATTTTAATAATAGAGAGTAGATGGATTCCTCCACAGGATAAAACGTTTTCCACCGATCAACAAATTTTAATTCTTCTTTTGTTTTCTTGCTCGCCGAAGCTGTTGCGACACCAGAGCGTCTTTCTTTTTAATTTCCGTCGCTGATATATTCAAGTACTGTGGGTCCGAGTTTCGCTCGGTACATAAAATGTAATATTCATTTCTTTTAAATGAGAGAAGATATATATTACAATATAGATTTTTTATAAGCCTCCTACGCTTTCATCATCAATTTAAAAAATCTCATCAATAATCGCCTAAACAGGTCCACACGGACATAAATAAGTAATATAATGATTGTTTTATTGTGATAGTCGGCTCAAATAAGAGTCGCATCGTTTCGTAAGTCTTCGACCGAGCATCTGAGGAAGGAAAATGAAAGAAGCAAATAAAGCGGGGCTGGGGCGAATAAAGAAAGTAACCGACGAAGCTGTCTATGCATTTCTAATGGAAAGATTGGATCTTTCGTTTCTGCACAAAACAGATACATACATACATACATACCAATCACGTCGTTCCCTTCCGGGGTAGGCAGAGCCACTAAGTTTCACTCCTAAATACATATTTGTACACCTAACTCTGCTTCAATAATTTCCTCTATACTGACCTATCCTTGCAAACATCTTTTGACTCATTTACCCCCATACACTGCTTCATACACGCCCTCCTGTTTTTAAGACTCCTAATATTCCTCCTCCTGAGAATTTCCTCAACCACACTCAACCACAACTTTCTCGGCCTACCTCTACCTCTCACACCTTTCATTTCACTCTCATATACATCTGTTTCGTTATTCGACTCTCATCCATTCTCTCAACATGGCCAAACCAACGAAGGACACTCCTTTCATACACGTCCATTACTGGAGCATTTAACTCACACTCATTCATGACCCACTCATTCCTGACCCTATCCATCCTACTTTTGCCGCAAACACTCCTCAGATAACTCATAACCACGGCGTTTAGCCTCCTCTTATGTCTATCCTGACATACCCATGTTTCACTACCATAGTGCAAAGTGGGAAGAAGTACACTTTTGTACACGGCGAGTTTCGCTTCCTTAGACAGGCACTCATTCCTTGATATGCTCCACATGCTACCTACCACTTTCCTTCCAGCATTCGCATGTCTCTTTATCTCCTCATCTATTCTTCCATCTTTCGCATACATCTTACCTAAGTACACAAAATCATCCACCTGCTCAATTGCTTCACCATTCGCCCTCATCCTACAGTTATTATCCCCATTCTCCTTATCAAAAACTACTACTTTAGTCTTGCACGCATTTACATTCAATTCTATTCTCTCCGTTGATTCACAAAACTTATCTAGGAGCTTCTGTAATCCCTGTTGACTGTCTGAGATCAAAACAGCATCACCCGCATATAGAAGAACTCGCACGTTTACATTTCCAATCAAAACACTGTCGTTTGCGCGATTGGCAAAACAGATTATTCGCGGATATCGGACGTATCCCTATCGATATATCGTACAGTAAAACCCTTACATGCCAGCATTCGGGTCATGAGTTGCGACGCAATCATCACATGGTACGCGCACAATTTCAAACACTTCTCTCTCGATGGCGCACGAGAAACGCCCCCTCTTGTCGGTATAGTACACTTGACGCCGGCCTCGATAATAACCGCTATCATTTCGTACGATAGCAACGTCATGCGATTTCTTCCGATAGTGAAAGTTCTGCGGTAGACATTTCGTGGTATCGGAGCGCATACACGGATACGAAAGAACGAGAGAATAATAAACACCTCTAGGCTAACTAAAAAGGGGAAAAAACCTTCTTACTTCGATTCGTGTTTTTGGGGCAGCCACTCAGAGAGCAATTTCAGCCTCACGGTTAATTCAAGCCTTTCAAGGACCAAAGAAGAAGTTCACCAATAAGAGGTCCCTTCATCTGACTGCTGAGTCACCCGAAATCATAAAAGATCTTTATGCGCCATGGTGATTCATAATATGACGGAAATTATCGGCAGCGAAGCCATTTGCCCCAAATGAATCGTCACGAGCTGTGCTTGAAGCAATAGGTGACGCTAAAAGGGTCAGATGAGCTTCCCGACCTTCCCGACATCTACATCTTCGTAAACCGTGCGAGCCACCTCACTGGTGGGTGGCAAGGGATACCCAACCAAAGTTAATGTGACGAGTGACGACACATATTAATGCCTTAGCACACACCCTCAAAATAATTGTTAAGAAGCAAAATTTCGCGCGTGTGCTAAACACGTCCTCTTTTACTGACGATAAATTGGATATTGCACTTCATCTAGGGCTATGGAAATGAGAACATGGTTGAAAACAACATTAGTTGTTAGTTATTTTGTGGCAAGCCACCCACGGAAAATTAGGGAGTGCGTAGTTCAGGAGTGTCAAACTTGCGGCCCGCGATGCAATTTTTTACGGCCCAGCCAATACGTGGCTAAGAAAGAAAACTAAAAACAATCTTGAAACATCACAATATTCTGTTTTTCATAGTTAAACAACGTTTGCCAATGACTGATTACTAAAATTGCGTTTCGTCCATTTCCCTCTTTGCAAACCTTCAGCGCATGCGCAGTATTTCAACCACGAACTCCCACGTGACTACTACGTATTTTGTTTGGTAGTCATATTTTTGTCGTGCGTCGTTCAGTGTCTGGTAAGTTTACTTTTATTGCAAATACTAATTTTTATTGAACGTTTGAGTTAAGTGTTTTTACCTATTGCTTAAATATATTACAGACTTTTGTATTCACATATTGACAGTGCTACGTATTTTGTTTTGTTGTCACATTTTTGCTGTGCGTTGTTCAGTTGTTGTCTGGTAGGTTTAAGTTCATTACAAATAATGAGTTTTATTGAAATGTTGTGTTATCTTATATTAGATATCACTTATTTAGTACAGAATTTCTTATGCATCATGTTGCAACCGTAATCAAGTAATAAAAAAAAGAAAAATTGCTGACGAGCATCGATACTTCCAAGAAATATGGGAATTGGAATATTTTCGCTGCGAAATGAATAACAAAATAATCGGCTTTATATGTAATAATGCTATTGGTGTACCAAATTTATGTAACATTATCCTTTACTATGAACAACATAAATCCAAATATGGTAAATTCGAGGGATTAATGAGACAAGAGAAGTTGAAAGAACTCAAGTTGGGACTAAAAAAAACAACAGTTCATTTTTACTAAAGTTTCACAAGACAGTGAAGCGGTGGCTCATGCCAGCTATGTGCCGTCGGAGTTGATGGCAAAACGCTCAAATACCTTTCACTGAAGGTGATTTCATCAAGGAATGTCTACTCAATCAATCAAGGAATTTATCAATCAAATAAAAATCAAGGAATTTAAACTGCAGAAATTGTTTGCCCTGAAAATGTGAAGACTTTTCAAGCAATCTCTTTGTTCCTGAATAGTGTCGCGGAGAGAGTTGCAGATCTAGCTGACGATTGACGGATGCAGCTCAAAGAAAGATCGACCACTTTTGAAGCTTTTTCCATTGCTTGTGACGAGAGTACGGACATTGTTGGTGTAGCTCAGTTAACTGCATTTATTCTTCTTGCAACACGGATTTCAAAATTTTTGAAAAACTATTGGAACTGGTACCGATGCGTAACACGACTACAGGACAAGATATATGTAATTGTGTTTTCGAACTTCCGCAAAAATACCATTCACCTCTGTCAAAATTAACTTCTGTAGCTACAGATGGAGCTCCTTCAATGGCCGCAAAAAACAATGGTTTCGTAGCATTTCTGCAAAACAAACGGCTGAAGTTTATGACGGATACAAGATTCATCATTCGCATGGTATTATGAATCAAGAAGTATTATGCTCACAGGTAATAAGCATGGAAAATGTATTGACATATGTAAAAAATTAACAACTTAATAAGATCACGAGGCCTGAATCAGCGACAGTTTTTTGTCTTTTTAAGTGAGCAAGAGACGGAGTATTCCGGATCGTCCTACTATTCAGCGGTACATTTGTTGGCTCTCCTGCTTCAAGATACTCAAATAATTTGGGGACTTAAAAGAAGAAATATGTCAATTCTTTATAACAAAGAATCAAGACACAAAAAAGTTTTTCGATACAGAACGGTAGTAGTTGTTAATATGAGGGTACGAAGGCAGTTGCCACAAGAGAGCGACAATTCGGGTGCTGCACACGTTGATCAATTCAATGTTATTGAACAAGTTGGAATGGCTGGAATTTTCGAAAATTCTAGAGAATGTCCTAATTGCTTTTCGTGTTGCCAATCAATGTTGCACTCATCTGGACGAACACTTCCTGTCTGTGGAAAATGCTGCGCACAGACTGAGCGTGTAGCATTTGAGAATAACTGCACACGGTGGGTTGAGACGGCACACGGTTGGGTGGGTGAGAATAACTGCACACTGCACGGGTTGGGGTGAAGCAGCGTGGCAGTATAAACGTCCCCTTTCCAATGGATCCCCTGCACACGGAAGGATGGGCAAAGTTATTGTCGACTTTCAGGCGGGAAGTAATGGAAAACCATTTGTAATTCGGGAGCTGGCCATGGAAGAGCTGGAATCACCGTGGCGAAGGTCGTGGCTTTTCCAGATTCCTCTAGGTTACCCCCATGACAAGAAAAAAGAGTGGTTAACACAGAATTGGCACGGAATAGATTATGATATGGGAAATATTCCGTGCGATAATTTCCCGAGCATTCTCAGAGATGAAACTATGTCTTTGCTAAAGGTTTGGAACAATGCAAAATTTTATCAGTACATATTGGGCGACCAGTAATCGAGTTGGAAAAATTTCTCGATGTACCCTAATTGGCGACTCTTCCAGTCACGTCCATTAAAAGCAATCTTTATTGCCACCAAACGGAGAAATTCGCATGTGCAATTAAAAATTGTTCAAAGTTAAAAAAGTGGATTCATGAAAACGTACCTTATGATAAACTCAATGCAAAATTGGAACTTATTTAACGGACGCAAAGTGATAAACTCAAAGTGGAAATGAACTTGAAGTGATAAAAGATTTCTCAAAGTTGAAATGGACCTGAAGTGATAAATGATTTCTCAGAGTGGGAATGGACTTGAAGTGATGGAATGGTTTCTGTTAATGCTGTAATAAACTCAAATTTGAAATGAACTTGATAAATAAATTACCTGAAAAAATATGTTTTATCTTCTCATTTTCCCTTTCTTCTTCTCACCATCGCCAGGCTAGGAAAGGTTCAACAATGACAAGTCACAAATGCCTCAGAAAAAGATATTTATTATTTAGATTTTTTTACACTTTCTTTGCATGTTTGAAAGAATAAAAAAAGCCACTTATTTAGTTTGTTTAAAAATGCCACTCTTCGAATTTTTGAATGTGAACACATTTTCCCCTGAGAAGAGCTACTGCGTCCTCATAACAGCTGCAGAACTGCTCCCATTCGCTCTCCTTCTTCTCTCCTTCCCTGAAAAGAGTGGGTGCGTCCTCATGATTGCTGTATAACTCCTCCCTTTCGCTCTTCTTCTTTGGCGACACCTCTTTCTCTTCGGTGGCAGGTTGGGGTTGAATGTAGTCTTTCGCCTTCCTCTTCTCACCCGCCACCTCCTTCGGGGAAGACTGCTGCTCGCTCGTTAATGACAAAAGTCTTCCTGAATTGGGAGATTTCTTATTCTTTTGGTTACTCGTCTTCCTCCGTGTGTTGTTCGCGGGAGAATCCATCACGATCAACTGACTTTATTTGCACCGCGCACGCTGTCCGGTCCCTCCCCCACACGAGGAGATTGCGAATACTGAAAAAAATAATTCACTAATGCCGTAAAAAATAAAATTCTCTCCAAAGAGAGTCTCACATGCACAGGAGACCGAGAGACCGACCTTTTTGCCCGCCCACTTCCGCCGCCGCCATATGGCTGCTTATCTCTCCATGCGAGGCCAGGCGGGGCGGGGGCGGGTAAGGGGCGGGGGAGGGGAGGGGCGGACGGGCGCGAGCGGCGCGACAGAACATCATTCAAATCGTCCGCCAACACAATTTCGTTCGTCTTTTGTCTCAATCCAAGACGGCGGCGACATGCAGTGGTGGTCTCTGGTGGCTTCTGTCTTTGTAACCTCATATTAGCACCTACTTACGGTCGCAAGATTTATCGTTCATAGCTGATATAACAAAACACTTTTATGATTTTAATTGACAACTGCAAGGAAAAGATGAGATCATCACAAAGATGTATGACCAAGTGAGAGCTTTCAAACGTAAGTTACTTTTTTGGGAAAAGCAATTACAAGATGAGAACTTGACTCACTTTCCGACATATGTAAAACGAATAAATCAACTGCAGGTGAAACTGCATCGCATAAAAAAATACTCAGAAAAATTTCAAGACTCAAAAGTGAATTGGAAACAAGCTTTGCAAATTTTAAATCCTTGGAACATAAGTTTACCATGTTTCCAACGATTTTCTCGGTAATCAAATACCTAATCAAATGCTAATGGAGGTAATTGACATCCAGTGTAATTCAGATTTGAAAACAAAATCCATGGAAGTTGGCGTGCCTGAAATTTACAAATACTTACCTGTCAGGTATGAAAATACATGAAAATTTGCATATGAAAATATTTCCATGTTTGGAAGCACTTATAGGTGTGAGCATGTGTTTTCAATTATGAAAGGAAATAAATCTCCACTGAGATCTAGACTTACTGACACTCATCTTGGATCAGTGTTAAAAGTAGTCGCAACAAACAAGATTTTCCCCGAAGTAGCAAATACGGTGGCGGGGAAGTATCAGGAGGAGGAAAAACTTAAATATATCGTTGCTCGTGTTCCTTTTTTTGGCATTAAACTCTTCAAAATAAACCCACTTTTATTAAAATATTGTTTTTTTGCGGCTCACATATTCATATAATTCATTTTTTTGCCCAGTTAAGGTTTGAGTTTGACACCCCCGGTGTAGTTGATCACATCGCAGTCGAAGAGTAGGACAACGCAAAAGAGTGCTGATTATAAATATGATTGAGAATTTCATGAAGGCAGGCAAGGTTTGATAACAATATCTATTATTGATATTTATAAATAAAAATTTTATAATTTATTTATGAAATTACCAGAATCATGATTTTTTGGTATTTCTTAGCGCATTTTAATGTAGAATTGACAGGAGCATGTGCATATATGAAAATCGGGACTAACTCATGAAGCAAAAAATGAAATGGCGCAACGTTTTTTGTCTTCGAGAGGCAAACATATTAAAGATCATTGGTAGCCATAGATAACATGATGAAAGACACAAATATATTGTTAGTAACGTATCCAAGACCTAATTTAAACCGGGCATATAAACATACCGATTAAAACTTAAAATGTCATATTCACACAATCTCATTTACGTAGAAATATTCTTATATCAAAGCATATACTTTTCTTCATTATTTTGACCGATTGAAATTGAAATCCCATTAATATGAGTTCTATCTTAAATTCTTATACTTAGTGAGATCGTCTTATCGTAAAAAGATATAATGCTTATTATTACTTTTTGAACATTTCAACATAAAAGTTCCCACTTAACGATTCACATAGTGGAATTAACTTACACATGCTCTTCATCTACATCTACATCTACATACTACCCCGCAAGCCGCCTCAAAAGGCGTGTGGCGGGGGGTGTTAGGACACCAGCCGTCAAAAAAAAAAATCAAAGTTCCGCCTAGCATTTATTAAAGTCCTTAATTGTTCGGGGGAAAAACGAATTCCCATACCTATCCGTTCGGCAAAATATCTCCCTTAATTTATCGATTCTGTCGGACCTGGAAATATAATGTGGTTCTAATATGATGTTCTCCGTGTCGCTCTGAAAGATATTCATTCTCAATTGCTCAAGCAATCTAAGCCTAGCGCGTAGCCTCCGAGTCTCTAGCGGCTCCCACCCTAAATCTTTCAAAATCTGTGTAACGCTTTCTGTACGGCCGTAGCAGTTTTTCACGAATCGCGCAGCTTTCCTTTGTATTTTATCAAGTTCATGGACTAGGTCTTTCTCCGCCGGATCCCATATGCTCGCTGCATATTCAAGGTGTGGCCGGACGAGTGCAAAATAGCACCTCTCTTTCACTTTATCATCCGAAAATCTTCCCACAACACGCTTGACAAATCCTAACTTCTTCAGGGCTCTGCCACAAATATTTCTTATATGTGTCCCCCACGATAGGTTCGAAGTTATCGTAACTCCCAGGTATTTCACTTCATCTGTCGCATTTATGCTAACGCCATCCACAACATATACATGGGGATAGTTGGACGACCTACGCAAGAAATGCTCCGCCGAGCATTTGCTCAGATTAAGTTCTAGTCCCCACTCTTTGCTCCACGCATGAACGTTGTTTAAGTCCGATGACAGAATTTCAAAGTCAGATTGATCACTAATTTCGCGGTATATGACAGCGTCGTCGGCAAATAAACGTATTTTACTGCTAATTCGGGAGCAAAGGTCGTTTATATATATAATGAACAAAAGTGGGCCAATAACGCTTCCTTGCGGGACACCTGATGTCACTTTAACTATATCAGAGCTAATTCCGTCAAGAACTACTTTTTGCTTACGATCACTCAGAAAGTCACGTATCCAGTTTACTACTTGTTCGTTTAACCCGCATGACTGTAATTTGTATAATAGTTTTCTGTGAGGTGCCGTGTCGAAAGCTTTCTTAAAGTTTCCCAGTAGGCTTCCGCGGAGATTCTGACTGTGGGCAGCGATTGTTCCGGGTTTCCATCCGCGTGTATCCATTATTTCGGACAATATTTCGCCAACGTTCCAGTTGGCTTCCTCAGGTCCACTGAAGTGACGATGCAGGAATTGGTCCTCTTAATATACACGTAGTTTGGCGCCAAATTTGTGGAGGTGTGCTCTCATTGGTTGGACTCTCTGAAGACCCGTTTCCACGCGCTGGCGAGGGTGTAGCCGTCTTCGCGGTTGAAATTCGCAGGTGTTTTTGCGATTTCAATTGCTTCCCTGATGACTCTTGGGTAATAGCGGCCTTCTTTATTCAATAATGAGGCGTTGTCAAAGTCAATGCTGTGGGTCGGTCCACTCCATTGATGTTCAGCCACCGCTGACTGGCTGAATTGCCTGTTTTTTGCGGCCCTTCGGTGTTCTTGAACTCGGCATTTCAGAGCTCTTGAAGTCTGGCCGATGTAGGAATTGCCGCAACTACATTTTATTTGGTATACTCCTCCATAGATGTCTTTAGGGTGGTGGTCTTTCGAGTTGACGAGGATACTCGCCATCTTGGTAACGCATTTAAATCTGGTCATGACGTTGTGTTTCTGGAGGGCTCTTGCGATTCTTTCCGTGGTCCCGGCGACGTAAGGTAAGATGGCGTGTGCCCTCGCCTTTTCTGTAGTACGGCTCTCTTCATAGGCCCTCTTTGGGGCCATCAGTTGCTGCTTCCGTTCCATCTTGCGGATTATCTTCAGGATGTTTTCTCGCCGGAAGCCGTTCATCTGGAAAGTTTCCATTAGATGTCGTTTCTCTTTTGCGATGGAAGCAGCGTCTGAGAGCGAGCATGCTCGGTGGAATAAAGTTTTAATTACTCCGGCTTTCTGTTGAGGGTGGTGATGGGAGTTCGCATGGAGGTATCGGTCCGTGTGGGTCTTTTTCCGAAAAACGGAGTGTCCTAAAGACCCATTTTTTCTTTTCTCGACGAGGACGTCTAAAAAAGGCAGGCAGTTGTCCGTTTCCGTCTCCATGGTGAATGTGATGGCTGCATTTTGTGCGTTCAGGTGGTGCAAGAACTTCTCGAGTTCATCCGTTCCATGTGGCCATACCACAAATGTGTCGTCCACATACCTCACAAAGAGTTTTGGCTTTTTGTGGAAGGACTGCAAGGCTTTCCGTTCAAAATCTTCCATGAAAAGATTGGCGACCACCGGTGAGAGAGGGGATCCCATTGCAGCTCCATTTGTTTGTTTGTAGAATTTACCGTTCCACGTGAAGTAGGCGTTTCTGAGGCAAAATTCCACCATCCTTGGAATGTCTCCCGGGAGGCCGTCACTTGTGAAAGTCTTGATTATTTCTACTGCTTCACCAATAGGGATATTAGTGAAGAGAGAAACTACGTCGAAGCTCACTAACATATCGTCCTTGCTGATTTCGGTCTTTTTTAAAATCTCAATGAAGTGAGCGGAGTTTTTCACATGCGTCGGCGTCTGACCGGAGAACGGTACCCGAGAGGAGAAAAAAGCTTTGAGGGAACTCCGGACGGATGATGGCATTATAATCACGTCGGCGGATAAAGGGAACGCAACTGTGGTGATGAAGAAGGAAGACTACTTCAGTAAAATCAACAGTCTCCTGAACGAGAACACCTACTCCGAGGAAAAATCGGATCCCACCTCAAGGATTCAGAAGGGAATAAAACATATCATCAACCAGTCTTCGATCCCTCCAGAAGAAAGGAAATGGATCATCGAGTCGGCTCCCAAACCACCTAGATTATACGGCCTACCCAAGATCCATAAACAAGGGGTCCCTCTACGACCCATAGTGAGTGCCATAGACTCTCCAACGCATAAACTCGCCAAATATTTGGCCCAGCAACTCCTACCGTTCTCCGGTCAGACGCCGACGCATGTGAAAAACTCCGCTCACTTCATTGAGATTTTAAAAAAGACCGAAATCAGCAAGGACGATATGTTAGTGAGCTTCGACGTAGTTTCTCTCTTCACTAATATCCCTATTGGTGAAGCAGTAGAAATAATCAAGACTTTCACAAGTGACGGCCTCCCGGGAGACATTCCAAGGATGGTGGAATTTTGCCTCAGAAACGCCTACTTCACGTGGAACGGTAAATTCTACAAACAAACAAATGGAGCTGCAATGGGATCCCCTCTCTCACCGGTGGTCGCCAATCTTTTCATGGAAGATTTTGAACGGAAAGCCTTGCAGTCCTTCCACAAAAAGCCAAAACTCTTTGTGAGGTATGTGGACGACACATTTGTGGTATGGCCACATGGAACGGATGAACTCGAGAAGTTCTTGCACCACCTGAACGCACAAAATGCAGCCATCACATTCACCATGGAGACGGAAACGGACAACTGCCTGCCTTTTTTAGACGTCCTCGTCGAGAAAAGAAAAAATGGGTCTTTAGGACACTCCGTTTTTCGGAAAAAGACCCACACGGACCGATACCTCCATGCGAACTCCCATCACCACCCTCAACAGAAAGCCGGAGTAATTAAAACTTTATTCCACCGAGCATGCTCGCTCTCAGACGCTGCTTCCATCGCAAAAGAGAAACGACATCTAATGGAAACTTTCCAGATGAACGGCTTCCGGCGAGAAAACATCCTGAAGATAATCCGCAAGATGGAACGGAAGCAGCAACTGATGGCCCCAAAGAGGGCCTATGAAGAGAGCCGTACTACAGAAAAGGCGAGGGCACACGCCATCTTACCTTACGTCGCCGGGACCACGGAAAGAATCGCAAGAGCCCTCCAGAAACACAACGTCATGACCAGATTTAAATGCGTTACCAAGATGGCGAGTATCCTCGTCAACTCGAAAGACCACCACCCTAAAGACATCTATGGAGGAGTATACCAAATAAAATGTAGTTGCGGCAATTCCTACATCGGCCAGACTTCAAGAGCTCTGAAATGCCGAGTGCAAGAACACCGAAGGGCCGCAAAAAACAGGCAATTCAGCCAGTCAGCGGTGGCTGAACATCAATGGAGTGGACCGACCCACAGCATTGACTTTGACAACGCCTCATTATTGAATAAAGAAGGCCGCTATTACCCAAGAGTCATCAGGGAAGCAATTGAAATCGCAAAAACACCTGCGAATTTCAACCGCGAAGACGGCTACACCCTCGCCAGCGCGTGGAAACGGGTCTTCAGAGAGTCCAACCAATGAGAGCACACCTCCACAAATTTGGCGCCAAACTACGTGTATATTAAGAGGACCAATTCCTGCATCGTCACTTCAGTGGACCTGAGGAAGCCAACTGGAACGTTGGCGAAATATTGTCCGAAATAATGGATACACGCGGATGGAAACCCGGAACAATCGCTGCCCACAGTCAGAATCTCCGCGGAAGCCTACTGGGAAACTTCAGAAATTTCTACGGGGAAGAAATTTCCAGGAACAGCAGAAGGTTCGAGAAACTTCGCAAGAGGAAGGAGAAGCTCCTATCTTCTTTGGCATTTCTCGAGCGATGCAGAGACTCCAACACCATCCCTGCCTTTGTCGAGGTCAAACATCATATCCAGTCGAAGAAAGCTCAAAGGATTCTCCGAAGAGCCAGCACAGCCCTGCTACGGGAAAGAGTGCAACACACGAGATGGGACATCCAAAAATGCACGGAGGAGCTGTATGATGTGCACTTAGCCCTTAGTGCATCCCTGAACATTACGGATTGGGATACGTTAGACAGAATTACGTGGAATTCTGCTACCACAGCCTTCATCTCAACGAAAGAGAAGCAGGTGAAAAAGTTCGACCGCCTTCATAGCCGTCAACACCCGGAGCTAGAAAACCATGGCCCTGATAAGGGCCGTACGGTAGTTAACCTGACTGACGTTCGCCTAAGTGAGGCAGCTGTCAGTGTACTTTCCAAGGGACTCAACTTCGCCGTTGCTCCTGCCCGCTTACCTAAGGAAGAACTAGTGACAGAAGTGGAATACGCCGTCCGGAAACTACCTAAGGAAGAGGCCGATGAACTACGTGATGAAGTGAGCCGTATACTGCTCCATTCCAAAACTCCCAAAACCAACGTCACCCGAGAGGAGAAAAAAGCTTTGAGGGAACTCCGGACGGATGATGGCATTATAATCACGTCGGCGGATAAAGGGAACGCAACTGTGGTGATGAAGAAGGAAGACTACTTCAGTAAAATCAACAGTCTCCTGAACGAGAACACCTACTCCGAGGAAAAATCGGATCCCACCTCAAGGATTCAGAAGGGAATAAAACATATCATCAACCAGTCTTCGATCCCTCCAGAAGAAAGGAAATGGATCATCGAGTCGGCTCCCAAACCACCTAGATTATACGGCCTACCCAAGATCCATAAACAAGGGGTCCCTCTACGACCCATAGTGAGTGCCATAGACTCTCCAACGCATAAACTCGCCAAATATTTGGCCCAGCAACTCCTACCGTTCTCCGGTCAGACGCCGACGCATGTGAAAAACTCCGCTCACTTCATTGAGATTTTAAAAAAGACCGAAATCAGCAAGGACGATATGTTAGTGAGCTTCGACGTAGTTTCTCTCTTCACTAATATCCCTATTGGTGAAGCAGTAGAAATAATCAAGACTTTCACAAGTGACGGCCTCCCGGGAGACATTCCAAGGATGGTGGAATTTTGCCTCAGAAACGCCTACTTCACGTGGAACGGTAAATTCTACAAACAAACAAATGGAGCTGCAATGGGATCCCCTCTCTCACCGGTGGTCGCCAATCTTTTCATGGAAGATTTTGAACGGAAAGCCTTGCAGTCCTTCCACAAAAAGCCAAAACTCTTTGTGAGGTATGTGGACGACACATTTGTGGTATGGCCACATGGAACGGATGAACTCGAGAAGTTCTTGCACCACCTGAACGCACAAAATGCAGCCATCACATTCACCATGGAGACGGAAACGGACAACTGCCTGCCTTTTTTAGACGTCCTCGTCGAGAAAAGAAAAAATGGGTCTTTAGGACACTCCGTTTTTCGGAAAAAGACCCACACGGACCGATACCTCCATGCGAACTCCCATCACCACCCTCAACAGAAAGCCGGAGTAATTAAAACTTTATTCCACCGAGCATGCTCGCTCTCAGACGCTGCTTCCATCGCAAAAGAGAAACGACATCTAATGGAAACTTTCCAGATGAACGGCTTCCGGCGAGAAAACATCCTGAAGATAATCCGCAAGATGGAACGGAAGCAGCAACTGATGGCCCCAAAGAGGGCCTATGAAGAGAGCCGTACTACAGAAAAGGCGAGGGCACACGCCATCTTACCTTACGTCGCCGGGACCACGGAAAGAATCGCAAGAGCCCTCCAGAAACACAACGTCATGACCAGATTTAAATGCGTTACCAAGATGGCGAGTATCCTCGTCAACTCGAAAGACCACCACCCTAAAGACATCTATGGAGGAGTATACCAAATAAAATGTAGTTGCGGCAATTCCTACATCGGCCAGACTTCAAGAGCTCTGAAATGCCGAGTTCAAGAACACCGAAGGGCCGCAAAAAACAGGCAATTCAGCCAGTCAGCGGTGGCTGAACATCAATGGAGTGGACCGACCCACAGCATTGACTTTGACAACGCCTCATTATTGAATAAAGAAGGCCGCTATTACCCAAGAGTCATCAGGGAAGCAATTGAAATCGCAAAAACACCTGCGAATTTCAACCGCGAAGACGGCTACACCCTCGCCAGCGCGTGGAAACGGGTCTTCAGAGAGTCCAACCAATGAGAGCACACCTCCACAAATTTGGCGCCAAACTACGTGTATATTAAGAGGACCAATTCCTGCATCGTCACTTCAGTGGACCTGAGGAAGCCAACTGGAACGTTGGCGAAATATTGTCCGAAATAATGGATACACGCGGATGGAAACCCGGAACAATCGCTGCCCACAGCTTTCTTAAAGTCTAGAAATAGTGCGTCAACTTGTTTTTTCGATTCACCAGATTTGAGAACGTCGTGAAGAAAGAGCGCGAGCTGTGTTTCGCATGATCTACCTTTCCGGAACCCATGCTGACAATTATGCAGGAGGTTTCGACTGTCCAGAAAAGTCATGATATTGCTAACAACGATATGTTCGAGAATCTTGCCTGTAATCGATGTTAATGATATTGGTCGATAGTTTCCTGGGTCATGTCTGTTTCCCTTTTTAAATATCGGTGTAACGTTTGCAGTTTTCCAGTCCATTGGTATCTTTCCTTCAGATAATGACTTATTGAATATTATCTCTAAGAACGGTGCGATCTGTGGTGCTAACTCCTTGAGGACGCGCGCGGGTATTCCCTCCGGACCCGGAGATTTATTACTTTTTATCAATTGTAGCTGTTTAGTTATCCCATCGCGCTGAATTGTTATTTCTTTCATCGGTTCCTCAATGTATGGAATGTCTAAATTACACGCAGTGTCGTCTGTAGTGTAAACACTTTCAAAGTGGGAGTTTAACACATTAGCTTTATCAATATTTTCTGTGACAAGTTTACCATCTTTATCAAATAACGAATCTACGGTAGAAGATGTTCCCTGAAGTTCTCTGGCATATGACCAAAAAGATTTTGGATTTTCTTCGAGTAATTTTCCAAGTATTTTTTTCTTGAAATTTCGCAGTGCAGCACGCAATGTTTTCTTGGTTTTTGAGCGTTGCGCAATGTAACTCTCTTTTGATTCTAGTTCCTTCGATTTTTCATCAAACGTAATGGTTTTTTTGAACATGTTGTACAGTTTTCTCTGTTTCCTAAGGTCTCTCCTAACATCGTTATTGTACCAACGAGGTTCTTTGCTATCACTTTTCAGTTTTTGCGGAATGTGTTCGTTGATTCCTTGGCGTAAGATTTTTAAAAAGTATTTCCATGACACATCGGTGCTTTTATCCTCCGTTTTAGCTACGTAGTCCGTGTATGAATCATTAAGCATCTCGCCAAATTTAATGAAGTTACATTTATCAAATAAATAAATATTGCGTTTTGGTTTTTTGGCTGACTCCACTTCTGTCTTTAAGGTTGCAAAAATTGCTCTGTGATCACTTATACCGTCGAGAACATTGATATGTTTTATCAACTTAGGATGGCTTACTGCTAAAAGGTCTAATATTTTATTACCTCTCGTAGGCTTGTCGACTACTTGGGATAGCGAGTGATTTGAGAGTACGTTGAGAGATCTCACTGATTATTCTATTCCTCGAATTCGGTTTTACCGTGTAAGAATCCCAATTTATACATGGGAGATTAAAATCTCCCCCAATAATTATTACACTTTTACTATCTCTCAAAGTAAATGCGGATATTTGATTTTCTAATTGGTAAATAGTATCTACTTCGGAGTTTGGAGGTCTATAAAAAGAGCAAACATGTATTCTCCTATTGTTTTGTTGTTTAATTGTACACCATACGCTTTCTATTACATTGTCGGTTATTTCGTGAGCGGTGCTGTGTAAATGTGATTTAACCGCTAGAAAAACTCCGCCACCTGTTCTATCACGTCGATCGCGTCTGTAGATTTTATATCCTGGCGGGAAAACTTCCCTGTCGCTTATATCCTCCACAAGCCAGCTCTCTGTTCCTAAGACTACATCTGCGTCCTGAAATATATGCTCGATTTCTGCGCGCTTGTTTTTTACGCTACGGCAATTAACTACGACAAAGTTAATGTCGTATTTCGTAAGGTGAGAGTCGGTTGGTCCTTTTTCAAGCTTACGTGTATTAGGTTGACGATTTACACTGGAAGTCCTAATTACACCTGATATAATGTCTTTCTCCGGATTACGCGATTTGGAAATATTTCCGCTATTTTCCGGCATAACCGCGCCTAAGTTTACTTTGATGTGGAGGTTTTCGCTCTTTTTTCGTTTTCATACAATGAGGAGATCATATTTTAACGGGTGTTCCTGGAACTAATACTATAACCAACTGATCTCTTTAAGAAAATTTTCTTAAGAAGATTGTAAATATTTAATGAATATAACTTGTTTAACCTAAATAGTTGATTGTCATGGATGTGTTGGTCGCAGTGGTAGCAGAGGAGTATTAATTTTGGGAACAGAAAGTTGAACAATTGCTGCAGCAGAGGCATTTATATGTCCAGCTAATGTTAAAAAAGTTACGGATTAAACATCCATTTAATTAGTGTCAGTGTACTTTGGAATTGAAGGGACATGAATGGAAGGGGGGGAAGACGACTCACTTCGCAAAGATGTTACCATATATCTACATAGTACCCTGCGAGTCGCCGCATTGGCGTATGGGAGGGGGTGGTGTTAGGTCACCAGCCGTGTAAAGGAGAATGCTATTAGGAGGTGACATGGTATGGTGCGTTTTGGAAGTGCTTGGGTTGGAGCTTAGGTGTTCTTGTGGTTCCTTATTGTGCGTGGATGGAAGGAATTTTTTGTACCTATCCGTTCGACTATGTATCTCTTTCATTATATCGCATCTGTCAGACCTAGAAATGTAGTGCGGCATCAGAATCTTATTCTCTATGCCACACTGATATACATCCGTCATGTACGTGGAAAATTAATATTAAAATTTTTGCAAAATTGATATTTGTCATCATATCGAGTGCCAAACTGGAGTTTGGTCACTTTTCAGCATATAAATGTGCGACGTGTATAGGCGAGGACATACACAGAGGACAGATGAGTGGTTAATTAGCGTACTGCACGATGGAACTTTTGGCGTTAAAGACTTCAAGGCAGGGTGTGCACACGCATCAATTTGTATGCGATACCAAGTACCTATAATTAGTTCTAAATTCAATTCACGCATGGACATAACACGAGAGGGCTCAATATTCACAGGGGCCCTATTCTTCTCGGTGCCCATGAGGAGTGCGGCCCACGAGACTCTGGTGGACCCGATACAAGAGAGGTACGGCCCGCGCGTCGGGGCGCTCGTCGCGACACCCGCCGTCCTCGGAGACATTTTTCGGAGCGCCGCAGTACTATCATCGCTCGGTGAGTCCTTCCGCAATTCATTTCGCACTTCAAATGTATTTCGCGTCTAATATGGTGTATTTCACTAATCACTGATCACGATTCTAATCTCTGGAGTCACTGATCGAATTTCTGTGAAATCTGCCACGTGGATCCGTCTTATGTGCTTTTTTTTGGCGTCTTTAAGGTAGTTTGAGCGAAATATCATTTTACTTAGAAGTCAATGAATTTGGTCCTATTTTAAAGAAAAATATCTCACCCTTCCAATGACACGAAAATTCAACCCCTTACCACATTACTTTCCGAGATATTTGCCAAAATATACCAGCCCTTTTACATGGGAAATGGTACGTGTATGCACTCCAGAAAGACATTATTTAAAAAATGAGGTATTTCTAACACTTAGGTGTCGTGCAAAAACCTAACAGCGTGTAGTTTGTAAGTTTGTACGTTTTCTCAACTATATTTGAAAATTAATCGTATTTTCACCGCAATAAGTTATTGGGTATCACAAAAAAACCTTAGCGCGAAAAAAATTAACCAAGTTAAAGACTTATTTAGATATTTTCATTTGATTACTTGCAATTTCTGTCATATAAAACAATATAATTGCACCATTAATGATGAAATATTTAAGTCATGTGTCCTACAGCTGGTGAAATTAAAACGTATAATCCGAATATGGTCTCTATTATGACTAGGGAACTATCTCGCTCGGACTATTTAAAGCAACGAGGCCTCTTACAAACGAGACGACTTTCTCCCGATTCGATATGGCGAGGGGCGCCGCGCTTGGAATACCCTTGACCAATGCCTTCCGCCTCCGCCGCCCCCCTCCTCCCTTCCCCCTAACCCTTCCCCCCTTCTATCGAGGACCGAGTGCTGCTGAGTGAGTGGCGTGCAGCACATTTCAGTTGACATTCAGTGATTACTGCGCGCTATTTGCGCGAGAACTTCGGGTGTGTAAAGTTCGTCCAGATGAGATGCATTCCTTCACAACTTTGAATCCCCTCGACACCTTCCGTCGCGTCGGCGTGGATTTTTCGTTCCTCTCAAGAGGCTTTAATTCGGCACTGATACATTATTTTGACAGCGGCGTAGACCATTCAATCGACCGCCCATGTGACCGACGTCTCCGTCAACATTTCGTCGATTAGTCCATCCGACCGGCTCAACCGCACAAGCGGAGATATTTCGGCGGATGTTTCTCTGCCTAGTTTTTCCTTCGTGATAGTTTACGGTGCTAAATAACCGCGACCTAAGTCAGAGTCGGCCTGACCAGCTTCTTCCTCATTTGTTCGGGTCACCGACATAGCATCATCAATGTATATTTGTCCTAAGACAGGTTCCAGCTGAACTCCTCTAAAATTCTCCATTTTGCGCCCACTTTTTCACCTCTTGGTAACTTCTGTTTTCCCTCAAATCCGTCATTATATCAAATTTTCTTCTTCCTTTCTTGCATTTTCCTTTCGCTTATCCTTCCATTATCTTACTCAGGAGGCAGTCATGCCTCATGACATGCCCCAATCAGTTTGCTTTCCTTCTTCTTATTGCATTCATCAATGATCTTTTCTCGTCATTCCTTTCCAAAACTTGGTCATTCCTCACCTTGTCCGTCCACCTCACTCATCATCCTTCTCCATAACCAAATTTCAAAACTTTCAAATACTTCACTTCCTTTTCCCTTTAGGCCCAAGTTTCTGATCCATAGAGGACCAGCCTCCGTACAAATCATTTAGCAAAACTATTCCTTAAGGTAATTGGTCTTTTATTGGCAGTTAATAGAGATTTTGATTTTTAAAAGACTTTACATAGCAGCGGCTGTTAAATCAGCCGGGGGAGGGGCTGCCGGTATCGGGGGAGGGGGAGGTAGGAGAAGGGTGAGGAAGATGAGGGTTGTGTCCAGGGGGGTGTGGTTATATTCATCTGCAAATATCTTATCTTATCAAAATTCATCATGGTGGCGAAAAAAAGTCGTGGTAGGTGAGTGAGCGATATTTCAGGTAATTATCACTTAATGACGGTGAAATTTTTTTCTATGTTAAACAGAAAATGCCTATTTTATTTGCCATTTTCTATACTTAGCTTCAGTTTCGTAACTTAACTGTAAACTTTTAATGAATCGGTGTACTCATATGTGGACATCAGGTTACCGTACTTGTGACACTTGCATTCGAGCTATCTGCTGACGCGTTAGTTTTGCTAGGGGAAAGTGATATTCTCTAAGACTATAAACCTTGTCGTGGTGGATGGATTTGTGTGCTCCGATGGCACCTAGAGGTGACTTGGCGGCTTCTGGTAGGGAAACCCATGCCATACATTTGTTAGGAGACAGACGAATGGTAGTCTGCGGGTGGCGTCTGTTCCTCATATGGTGAGGCGGATGCAAAATGCGTCTGACCCCAGTAGGTCGGCCTATCTTGTGACGGTGTCTCGTACGAAAGAACACCACTGAGAAGGCAACAGGATACTCACTCAATTAAAAGAAGAACCTTGAAGTTATGGCCAGAGCTCATGCGAAAATGAACCCTGGAAACCAGGTGGAAGTCGGGCTCGATGAGCCGGGGATCGTGCTGGCCAGAAAGGGAGAGCTAGGGCTCAGCTGTTCTCATCACACGACGTATGTGCACGGAAGTGGAAGTGGAAGCAAATGCAGAACCAGAGGAAAAGATGATGCAGCGGAGGAACTCAACATTCAGAATAGGCGCGTGGAGTGGTTAGGACTTGGATTAGGTTAGGAGTTGAAGCGAAGTTAGAAGAGGGAAAGATTGCGAGGAAGAGAGAGGATGAGCGAAGATTATGTGAGTGATGACTGCAGTGACATAATGTAGAGGACGGGAATGAGTAATAGGATTATGGTATAGAAAAGCTAATGACGGATCCAACGAATCTAGAGATAATCCACGTCTATACGCCTACCTCGAATCATAGAGAGGAAGATGGGGAATACGACCAGGTGGAGGGTATAATTGATGGAATACCTGGGAGTAAGCAGCTGGTAGTAATGGGGGTTGGAATAAGGAGGTGGGTGATGTAAGAGATGGGCGGGAAATGGGAAGGATTATGGGCTGAGTAGGAGAAACGACCACGACGAGAAAGGTGTAGAGTTATGTCGGAGATATAATCTAGTAATCTCGTATGCATGATATCGTAATCGGAATCGTTAAAGGAATCATAGAGGCAGCGTCTACATCGATAAGCGTAGTATATGCAACTAAAATTAGAAAACCATGGGTCACGGAGGGGTTAATAATGAAAATACAAGAAGAGAGGAAATTGATGAGCGTAAACTCAGAGCTCGGCAGAGAGAAATACAGGGAACTCAGCGACAGACTTCAAAGAGAAACAAAGAAAGCAAGAGATGCGTGGTGGAGAGAAAAGATCGATTTCTTGGAAAGCTTTCAAAGAGAGCGAAGATCTGATGCTCTGTATAGGAGAGTAAAGCAATTAGCGGGCGGTAGTAAGGGAAGGGGAATTGCAGCGATAACACACACGACAGGAAAGTTAATATTAGAGCCGAAAGATATCCATGAGAGATGGAAAGAATTCATCGTGGAGCTATATGGTGGGGAAATAAGGTCAAATAGATTGCATATAGAAAGGGAAGAAGACACCGACAAAGATGGCATATGACATCTACATCTACTTATTACCCTGCAAGCCACCAGGAAGGTATTTGGGTGACCTATCACCAACATGAACTACAGGGAAGAAATGTACTTTCACCAACATGCACCATATAATGGGTATGCTCCAAGTGCTACAGAAACTACTAAAATGATCTATAATGCAACTACGAAAACATGACACAAGAGTCATACAGAGAACATGTAAAACATGGTATTAACACTAATAGGCAGATTTAGAAGTATTAGGGGGCATACGAATTAATCGGCCGCACTGCTTGTCAACTAACCTACTTCAAAGTCTCAACGCAGCCATTGTTGTCTCTTATCGATCGCGGAAAAACGACATTTTTAACCTTTCTGTTCTACAATCTATTTCCCTAGTTTAATTCTCATGATCTGATCTACCGTAGTATATTGGAGTTCGTAAGATATTGATAACCTCTTCTGAAAATAAGTCGGTGTTGAATTTACTTGAAAGATTGAGTCTAATTTTCATTCAAAGGTCTGAAAGAGATTCCCGTCCTAGTTTTTGCAAGAGGTCAGTAACACTAACGAAAATATCATATCGGCCTTTCACGTATCTTGCTGATCTTCTCTGCACGCATTCTGACTCTGTTTTTAAGCCTACCTGATGTGGATCGCAAACACTAGCTGCGTATTCTATAAATTCGGGTGAAACAAAGGAGAAGTAGCTGATTTCTCTAAATTTATCGTCGCAGCACTTTCCAAGTACTCTTTTGACAAATCCCAATTTAGCCTGACCAGTTTTTTCTCGAATATGTTTGCTCCACGAGAGATCATTAATAGAGATACGCGTGAATAGCACTTTCATTTTTATTTTGTAGCACTTTCAATTTGTTTATAGCGTTTTATAGCATCTATTTTTTCTTTATTTTTACAATTTATCGTTAGTAGACGATGTCAAAATGTGGTAAAATACAGTTAAATTAAAAAATACCGAATAGTTCAAATAATCACGAGTTAGAAACAATAATAAAGTAAGGAATAAGATATAGTAAATAATTTAATACGAGATTAGTAGTCTAAATATCATTTTAAATAGTTGAACATCAACATAGAACAAGTTTCAACACTTTTTTCCTTCAACCGGTTGCGTCTGTCCGTCACAACTAGATTGTACTGACTGAAAAACCTCTCTGCATCCACGCTGCTAACTGGAGCCCAGATTGTGTGGAATGCAGCATTTCCAAACTAAGTTTTTTCTTGGCAGATGGCGAGAAATATTTGCTAAGCATCACAGAAGCTGCCAGGGTTCTCTCTCAACCACTCCAGCAGCTGCCGATGAAAATACATGTATCCATCTACGAAGCAGTCAGTGCCAATGTCTCGAAAAGCTGGTAGCTTTGATTTTAAGGCTATCAAGACGTCTTGTTCATCGACCTGAATATATAAGTGTACACGATTGAGGAGTGCATGTTGCAAAAGTTCATAAATTTCAAGTACGTATTGCTATCTACAATGGAGGCCTACCTGCAACTTTTGGCCAGCAATAGCAGGGTTGAAAAGTGTACCAGTTGCCGAGTACAAGTTATTAGCTTGACTTGGACGCATGTGCAGAGCTAACTTGGTCAAAGCCTTTTGGCGAGCTGAAGTCAGACTTGCTGTAACTGCAGCTCTTTTCGTGGCATAGGTTTGATTAGCCAAAAATTGTGTGATCTGCACTGGAAACACCCCATTTACAAATCTTTTTAGTAATTCCTGGATATTTTGCAATTTGTCTCATACTAAATGGGCGTATGGATATGTGGACCCTTCCAGTGTGTTGATTTAGTCCATCAAAGTTTGGCAGATTTCAGCTACAGAAGTAGCTTGCGTTCTTAGTAACAACCCAAGAGTGGTGTCTGCAAACATATCGCAAACAGCATCGGCACTGGCATTTCTCTCATTCCACTGTGTGAGGAACTGTACCAGTGACTTCAGATATTTTGCCAAGTACTTTACACTCTTGAACCAGGAATTCCATCGAGTGGTTACTGGGTTTGGGAAGAGAACAGCTGGCAATAGTGGGAATTTTTCCTTCAAGAAGGTGATGTAGGCATTGTTTATTTGCCGCCGATGAAGGAATACAATCTTTAGTTTTGAAACCAGAAAATTTAACTCTGGTAGTTCCTTCATGAACACATCGCCAAGTAAATTTATTTTATGTGCCCAACATGTGAAGTGTATGATGTGGTCTCCAATCAGCACTTGCAATGCATTGAAACATGTGCACATATACCATGCTGAGTCTGATACGAGACCGTCAATGTGCTCATACTTTATTTCATATTTTTTAATAGTGTCCATTACCACCTGGCTGCATGTGGTTCCATTAGCTTTTTCCAAAAAAGAACAAGAAGCCAAGACTACATTTTGTTTGTCTGTAAGACTTGCCGTCTTGAATAACACTGCATACACGCATCGGCCCCTGCTATCTGAAGTTTCATCGCATACCAGTGTTATGTTTTGTTTGGCAAAGCCTTTTTTTATTTTTTCGCGCTCCTAATCACCACATTTGGGCACATACTCTCGCCTTAACCGATCTCCACTTGGTAAATCACCAGACCCTTTCATATATCTAGAAAATAAGTTCCCATAAATTAGCACAAAAGATGTCCTAAATGAATAAATTTGTATTTATATTCTACCCACTCACTTACAAGAACTGATTTTCAGTGTGGGACATTTATACAATTTTTAATGTATTTTGCTGTAATGATGGCTCCAAAGTCATTGTGTACATGTACACCAGTATCATATAGATAGTCTAATTCCAAAGTTAATTTAAAGAGCAAACGGTCCAAACTGGGTGTCGAACCCTGGACCTTCTGCATTGGAAGCATGAATAAACCCACTAGGCGCAAGAGCCAAACTAAAGTAAGTGTATAAAGGCTTACCTATCACCCTTTCCGCAAGATTTGCAAAAGGTGCATGTCATAGTATTCTTGCTTTCAGTTGTAGGACAGAAGAAGCCTAACCAGGAAGCCCCTAGCATAGGCCTTGGTCTATGCTATTGGCTTAGGTTTGCTGAGCCTATAGTCTAGGCCTAGCTCAGAAGGCCTACAAAGCCAATGTTCTAAGATCAAATAGTAATAAGAAGAAACTCATAAATTTAGTTTCTACTTACTTTGAAAGGTAGTCCCTCACTGCCGGATGTGCACCGGAATATTTGCCTTGAGGCACATTGACAATGTGTCATGTATGAATTCGTGTTTCTCTGTTTTTGCCTTCTTGACATTTTCATTTGCCTCAAAATAAAGTGGTTTGCCTTTTGTCTCTTGCCTGCGGATCTTGAGCAACAGACGCTTTCTTAGCCAAATGTGAACTAGCTAAAATATGCTTGTATAAGGTATCGTTTTTATCCCAGTCTAATCTGAGATTACATATCCCGCACATGAGAATATTAGATTCACTTGCATAAAACTTGTCTTCTATGTAAGCTTCTGCCCGTTGCTTACTTGTTATTTTCACTCGCGGCATTTTTGCGGTATAACGTGTCGAGATCAGCTGACTTTAAATGACCGCCAGTAAAATCGAAACGAGTGGGCAGTTACACCGAGATAAAACTCTGTACGCTAACAGCAGGCTACGCGTCGTGTAAATGCTGCCGCCGCGAGACGAGCGGTCGGGAGATTGAGGGAACAAGGCCTCCGATCGACGAGTTTTGAGTTCGAGTTGGGCGCCGACGACATTGTTGTCAGTGGCGGCGGTTGACTCTCTCTCTCTTCCGACCCCGCGGCGGCGGTGCATACGCGGCGTGGATCTGGTAAAATGTAACTGCATACTTTCCATGAGCGAATTTTTTTCTTGACGACGTAATCCTTGCGTGATGACGTCACGAAGGAACCCAATTCAATGTCAATTACAAATGACAGAAAGGCAAAACTCAAAAGAAAAAAATGTCGTTATAGGTCGCTAACGATCTTTGGTAGCGTCGTAATAACCGTAGTCAAGGTCATAGTTTGAAAAAACACCATTCCCAAGAAGAAGTGTAAAGAGAGAGAAGCGTTTCTGTCTTCCGGCAGCTATCGCCTAGGTAGGTGAACCCGCCGCCGTCTGTGACTTGGGCGGCGGTGTAGCACGGCGTCCCAGCCAGCAAGCAGCTAGAGCCAGTCGTTCCCGTGCTATAAGCGGTAGAGGTGGGCAACATCGTTCAATACAATGACCGAGTCATGAATCGGTCGTTCAATTCAAGGAATCGATTCTTGGATCTCGTTCTCGTTCAATTTTTTTTCATAATAGTGGTTCATTGAAATAAATTTAAATATCTAGGATGAATTCCTTTAATATAATCGGCTTCAATTAAATTCAATGTAGCATTTAAATTGGTACATGAACAAGTAAAAATTTCACATAAAATAGCAGTGATTACATATACATAGTTTATACAATTTCGGAGAAAATAACATAAATAATACGTGTATATCGAATAAGAATGGCTTATACAAGAAACTCCTATTATTACAACAACAGCACATGAAAAATTAAACTCCTACGCCAGTATTGGTAGTACACATAATAAGGCCAACCCTTTGACAAGTAAAACTTTTGCAATAAACAAAAGAAATTAACATCTATTAGTACTTTCCTAATGCGGTGGGAAAATAATAGACATAAATAAAAGTACTTATCGAATTAGAATGGCTTACATAAGCTACTCCGATAATTGACGGAATAACATTTGAATGAAATAAAACTCCTATGACTGCATTCGTACATATAATAAATCTTGTCCCTTAAACTAGCATAATTATGATAATAAACAGTAGATATAACATGCATTTTTTTAACCACAGGGAATATGACATCTACAGATGGGCGTTTCCAGGATTTATGTTAAGAGTCAGGGCACCCACCAATGGCAGTAAATTTACGTTAGGGGAGCAGGTTATCATCCCCTCTGGCTCAGTATGATAGATTGGCAATTAAACGACTAGTACAGAGGGAAACGGCTATTCAGACTGACTCTCCTAAACTACACCCCTGATTATGCGTTAAAATATAAGTACAACAGCTAACATAAGGCTACTCCTATGATTACAACAAAGATGTACGACAAAACTATATATTTAATGAAAAATGTGACAATTGGCTGCACTTCGGCCGATCTGCCAGTGGTAAGGCCATATGTAAATACTGCCGCGGGTCCATCAGCATCGTTGGGGGCTCGACTAGTAATCTAGGGACATCTGAAGTCAAGGCATCCCACGGTACCACTGAAAAGACATTCCGGTGCCAAGTCGTCGACTTCGTCATCCCTGACAACTGCACTAAGCCCTACTCTGGAGGAAGAAGAAGATTATAATTTGGGTGATATTCCTCCTCCACCAGAGCCCAGAGTTTCTTCACCTACCACTGACAACCAGGCCGTTTCTAACATTTTAGTAACAACAAAATCGGCAAGTCAAACTCCTATGACTGCATTCGTGGATATAATTAAGCCCGTCCCTTTAAATAAATGCAAGTTACTGGATACACAGTTGGCAAAAATGATTTGTAAGGGATTTCATCGGATTGCTGCTATCAGACAATCGGAGGAAATGAATCAAGATATCATTCAATTGTACGAATGTGGAGATAATCTTTTGGAACATTCTTTCAATGCTATTCTTTTGAAAAAAAGTTACCGCTCCGTCATTTATGGAACAAACCCAAAGACATTAAAAAAATATTTCTGGTAAAATTTATAATTTTGATTAAATTGTTGCCTCAGTAGGTTTGCAGATAAAGGAATTATGAATTTATTTATTCAAAGGTCAAGGAAATTTTTTAGAAGTTTGCGAACAAACGCATACGGACAAGATTTTAATAGTCAAGAATTCATTATTCCACCGCGATCACTAATTCCTTGAGTATTTATTGATGCTCGGGCCAGCGACTCCTCAAGGAATCACTGAATCCGAGTCCTCATCTGAATCTGAGTCCTAATCTGAATCCGAGTCCTCAACTGAATCTGAATCCTAATCTGAATCCGAGTCCTCAACTGAATCCGAGTCCTCAACTGAATCTGAATCCTAATCTGAATCCGAGTCCTCAACTGAATCTGAATCCTAATCTGAATCCGAGTCCTCAACTGAATCTGAATCCGAATCCTAATCTGAATCCGAGTCCTTAACTGAATCTGAATCCTAATCCGAATCTGACTCCTCGAGGACTCATGAGTCCTACCTCTCCGCGGGGTCTACGAGAACACAGGTCCCCCTCCCTCAGACTTCAAATTTCAAGAGTGGGGGGACTCGTTTCTTCCTGTCGTTCACTTGATTCTCTGCTTTGCCGAGTGGTGCGCCCATTTCCATTCCCAAACTTCCAAGGGTGGGGGGACTCGTGGCCTCGCCTGTCAGTTAGTTCCCATCTTTGCCGGGTGTTGCGCTTATTTTCATTACGAGTCGTAAGGAACGACGGTTCATTGCCGCGAACGACTCCGTTGGTCAACTCACTTCAAAGAGTCGTTCGAATTGATTCGTTCGTTCGCGACCGACCCATCTCTAATAAGCGGTGAGCGTTGGCGGAGCATTTCAACTGCGCTCGGCACTAAATTTACGAATTTTACCATCAAAAAGTCAGATTTGCTGTAATATGACAAAAAAGTCCCGTCATCGCGCCTATGTCGCATTTATTCTCGTGCATCGCCGATAATATCGCATAAGCGATTTTAAAGTATCTCTAATCATTAGTTATATAACTCCGAGGTACTTTCCAGATTCTAAAGTCTCTAATTGGGTATTTCGTGCGTAATAAAAGTACTAAGGGGAATTTTTCCTTTTCCAGAAGTTAGAGCTGTGCGAATGCTTTGAAATCGATTGGAATCGACTTCAATCAGGCTTAATTGGAATCGATTCGCCTGCGAATCGAGATGCTTCGAAACCGAATGATTCGAAATATTCGAATCTGATAAGCTGTGTCCCAATTCGCCATTTAGGCAGCTAAATCGGCAGATTTAGGGAGGACGCCATCTTGAAGTGTGTCCCAATTCGTTAGGCATCATGGGGGAGCGGATTTAGGTGCCTTTCTCGGGGGTAAAATTTAGGGTAGATGGAGTTTATCCTAAATTCGCCTCCATATTGAATTTCCCATCATGCAAAGCGCAGCATGCGTCGTACAAGGAAACTCGCACCGCTCGTACCCAAGGAAGTAGTTGAAAAGTGGCAAACATGGCAAGTGTTTTGTCTGTTGTGAAAGAATTCTCTAGAATTTCGCAAACCAACAACCGACTACAAAAGAAAAATTTTACTTAGTACACTTAAATAAAACGAATTTAAATCCCAGAACACCTACACAAATTTACATACCCCGAAAACTAAAACCTAACGAATCTCCAGACAACGAAATGGATGAAAAAATTTAATTTCACTTTCCAAATCTCACAACGCACCCGAAGGTAGCCACAGGCGTCAAAAATGTCTTTATTTCAGGTTTCATTTGTTTCATTCAGTCCTTTATTAATTACTCATATGTTTTTGATTCGTGTCCAGCTCGGTAGACGGCAACACTAGCAAAGGATGTCCCAAATCAAGCTCCCTTAGCGAAAGGCATCTAAATATTTAGCTAGCTAACCGCATCCTCCCTAATGCCTAACGAATTGGGACACGGCTATAGACTCGTCTTCGAATCGTTGCATGCATTCCAACATGGCGCTCATTCCAAAAATGGTGCGCCGTCCGTTTAGACGATGTTTTCCTCACGCGAAACGAAAATTTAAACGACCACATTTATTCTGTGCTATTCCTTGTGCCACTATAGATATATAGTGGCATAAGCTAATATAAGGCCCTGCCCTGAAATATCGTGAAAATCTTTATTACTTTAACTGCGCATAAGCTTTTGCATTTAATTTAGTTTCGAATTCGATTCGCAAGCGAATTTTTTAGGGAGATTCGATTCGCTAACGAATATTTAAAACAAATTCTTTTCGATTCTATTCAAAATATTTTTTGGGAGGTTCGATTCAGTTCGATTCGAAATGAAAATCACTGATTCGTAGAGCACTACCAGAAGTTCATTACAGAACATGTTTACAAATTTAGTTCTAGAAGACATGCATCGCACCACGCTTGAATTGCCTTGAGGTCTCACGTGTACGCTTCCTTATCATTATCATTACGGATATCCCTGTACGCAAAAGCATCGTCTGCAAATAGTCGTTTACTGTCTACTACTGCACCAATATCGTTAACATTCAAAAGGAATAGAAGTGGACCTATGACACTCCCCTGTGGGACACCAGAAGTCACTTTAACCTCATTGGAGATAGCACCGTCTAATACTACTCTCTGCACACGATCGCTTAGGAATTCTCTGATCCAGGAAATCCCATCGTCGTCTAAGCCGTAAGATTTTAGTTAAATTAAAATTTCCTGTGGAACACTTATGTCAATCAAATGCTTTTTTAAAGTCTAGAAAAATCGCGTCCACTGGAACTTTATCTTCAAAGGAGACTAAAATATCGTGGGCAAACAGTGCTAATTGAGTTTCTCAGGATCTTCCTTTCCTGAATCCGTGCTGTGCTTTTATCAGCAAGGTCTGCGTATCTGGGTGTTTTATGACTGAGACTACTATTACATGTGAGGACTTTGTTATAGTCAAGGACTTTGCATGAGATAGATATCAGTTTGTAATTTGATGGTTGTTTCTTATCACTTCTTTTAAATATGGGCGTTAGATTGCCTGCTTTGCTTTGCTTAACGATCGTTTGCTGGTAACGATCGTTAAGCGTCACGGATGTATTCTGCGAAGACTTAGTGAACACGCCTTGGAAGAAGGAGTTTAATAAGTTAGCTGATGTCCGAGCTGTTTTTCAGTCCTTCGCCATTATCGTTTCTCAGTGGATTAACTGTAGATCTTCTGCCTTGAACTTCCCTCGCGTATGACCAAAATACTTTTGGGATAGCCCGTAAATGTTCTACAAGTGTTTTCCTTCTGAAAACCATGAATTCATTCCTAAACGCTTCCTTTGTAGCGGCTTTAGACAAATTATATTTTTCAATTATTAACTCGTGATCTTCATCAGAGAAATCTGCATGGATTTTTGTCATCTTGGCGTGGCATGCTCTCTGTTGCCTCAACGATCTTCTCACTTCCGCGTCGTACCAACTTGGTTCGCTGCTCTCTTTTATTTTACTTTGCTGGGGATATAATTTTTAATGACGAGGTGTCCTTCACAGTGCAATTGAAAGAGCTCTACGAGACACGAAAAGGAATAAAGCGATGGGAGTTGATAACATACCTGCAGAGTTTCTTATGAGCATGGTCCAGAATAGAAGAGGGTAACTCATTGCACTATTTCGTTGGAATCATGAGGATAGAGTGTGATCACAGGACTTCTCCAAGATGAAACTAATGCTGATACTGAAGAAGAGAAAAGCAAAAACTTGCGAGGATTATAGGACAATAAGCTTAATATCCTACGCGGTCACTGTAATCCTTAGAGTTATAAGTCGACGGCTGGAGAGCAAGGCTGACGAATGACCTTTGACGGGAGACCAGTTTGGATTAAGGAGAGGGACGGGAAGGCGGGACGCAATATGGGAGTGATGAAGACGCTTGGAGGAAGAAACCTAAAATTGTATTGGAAAGATGGTTTTGATTGCTTTATGAAGTATGATAGGGCGGACTGAGCGAAATTAAATGTGGTTCTAAAGAAATTAATAGCCAATTATATGGACAGAGGTCTCATTCGGAATCTTCATATGAACCAGCGGAATCAGATGAGGGTAGCCGATAGAAAATCGGGATGGGCAGCGATAGGACGGGGAGTGTGGCAGTGGTGCCACTTATCTCCGTCGCTATTAAACATTTATTCGGAAGAGATGGCATGGGATGCATAGTGAAGGATGGAGGAAGGAGGAAAGGTGCGAAGGGATCTGATAAAGTCAGAGAGAGATTTGCTGACGACCAAGCAATGGTTTATCATTCATCCAAGGGTTTGCAGTCAATGATGAATGCGTTAGAGGCGTAGTGCGAGAGGTATGGGATGAAGATTGAATATAAGAAGACGAAAGAGATGAGATTCTCCAGAAGAAAGAAGGTGGAGCTTAACAGAAGAGCGGGAGGACACGAAATAGAGCAAGTCGATCAGTAAACATGTATGAGTATCATTTTGAGGAGAATAGTTGGTGGTAGGGACATAAGATTTAGAATTGTCAATGGCTAAAGGAGAATTTCCAAAGAGATGAGGCGATCGATGAGGGAGCAACTGAGTAGAGACGTAAAGAAAAGCCTGTTGAAAGGTTGCTAGTATGGACATGGTGCTATATGAGCCAGTTACTTGGTCATTGCGAAGGGAGGATGATGTGTATACATACGTAGACTTTGAGGCATTTAAGAGGTGTGGGTGTAGGATGGTGAGAGAGGCGTGTGAAGTGAGAGGTGGATGGCGAGAGAAGGACGAACGAGGAGGAGGTGTTGGTATATGGTTTCGAGAGGAGAGGGAGTTAGTGGCGTAGGTTCGGAGGAGGCAGAAGAGAGATGGACGGGAGGACGCATTGAAAAGAGGAGGAATGTTTAGCGGGGTAATTAATAGAGGGAAGAGCAATGGGGAAGGGTAGAGAAGTGGAAGGAAGGACAGGAATTCTGGACAAAACAAGGAGAGGGAGATGACATGAGGATTTGAAAAGGGATCTTGTGGCGGAACTTGTATAGGAGGGGAAGTAGAACGATATGGCAGAAATGAGGACGTTAGAATAAGTACTGTCCACACATGTATCCATCAGCTCGTTGAATGCTGGAACAAGAGGAAAGAGATGCAAATATTTCTGGCAAGCCATCGTGTTGTGAGGAGTATGAGGCGAATTGCGACAAAGATAGCGGTGAATATTTAGTGATGACGATGTACCAATCACTTAACTACTACCTATAAATCCAAAAAGTATCCGATCGAAGAATACATCATGGATCCAGACTTGCAATTCAATACAGATCCAGACTTACAATTGGTTTATTCTTTGACATGAATATTAAGAATTTCCACAAAGTTACGCCTTCTGTCCTCAGTGATATTTCTGAATCGGAAAATAAATTACAATATAATGGTCAATATTTTTACCACAATATTAACTGTTTGAAATTAATAACCCATTTCTCTGGAATTTGGGTGGATATTATAAAACTCACTTTTAGGTACATACTTCTAGTATATTTTAGGTAAATGTATCCATTAAATCGTAGAAAAAATTAATATAGTCTAATATGGTAACCAATGTATCTGCATAGTTAATCTAAAAATACCAGGCGTCCATATACGTGTACAATGTACCCTGTACATGCATTATTTGAACAATTACTCTGGGGCGCCCGCCAATGTGGCCTCAGCGTAGTTAGGTACTGCTCCGAACTCCAACGGGACACCCACACGATAGCGGTCGGTTGTTTGCAGCAAGGCCATAGACTCTTTAAGTATCTAGGAACCATTTGGAATGCGCGAAGGGTGGTCAGTCCCTTTGATAGACGTCCACCATAAGACGACAAACTCCGTTACCAGGTGCACCACGGGGAGGCTTTCCTACCCTTACGCACTGGATGCGTGCGTGATCCATTCTCAGATGGAGCTACTTTACCACGTCCAATGAAATGGAAGGCCACATCCGAGTGAAGCAGCATTCCTATGATTATGCATTGAGGCTTCCAGCAATGGTGATGTAAAAAGTCGTCACACGCATCTATCAATGAAGTAGCCATCAACCGATGATTGACATGGCCATGCCTGACACGGTTTGTACACATCAAGTATTATTAGCCATCCATCATAAGGAGAATACTTATTATCCATCCATCCAAAGAAGAATGCTTGGGGCCAGCTGTAAAAACCAGAAATTAATTAATTACCAATTTTGAACGATGGATAAATCAAAATAACAGTGGAATTGAAGATTGGAGACCTTTTCAAGTATTTAGCTCTTAATCACTCGAATCGTACAACGATAAAAAACTACTGGAAACACTTGATACCTCTTGATATCCAAAATAGTAGCCAAACAACATTTCGCTAAAGTAAGACCAACGGATCCAACACGAAAAAGCATGAGGATCAGTAAATTTGTCCACAAGCAGGACCAGATGCGGTACTGACACTTGAAGCCAATCACGCCACTCTTGGACCCACGAAAAGTGCCACCATGTCCATAATGTACCACGACACTGTAATTTGTAATCCTGCCTTGCTGTTCCCGGCGTACGGCAAAAAGCCGTCTCGCCTGAAAGAGGCTCGTGAAACGATTTTGTTTAAAACAACTCCCTCTCTCTCTATCTCCATGAGCTATTTCTTAAATTTAACGTAGAAAATGTGAAACGTGGATCCAATCGAAAAATTCCACGGGGAAAAGTATTTGCTCAATAACGTACTTTTAATATTCGAGTTCTAAAATTATTATAACTTTGAGATTTTTTGCAATCATAGGAAAACGCGCTCTAGAAGTATTAGTCAATAAAGAAAGGAAAAAAATAATTTTCCTCGAGCTTTGGAGTGACTTGATTAGCTCGACTTATCTCAACGTTTTTTTCATGGGTCTGTTGTGTCTAAATTTTCAATTTACGTGATGAATGGCGTAAAATGAAATCCTTTTCGTAATGTGATATTATACTTGCATGAGCGATGCTCAAATCTCCTTCACGGAGGGAGAGAGAGGGGAGGGTGAGAGAGAGAGAGAGAGGTAGTTAACGAGTGGAATGACAAGTGACGAAGTGCAATCAAACACAATTCAATGCGAAAAGAAGTACCGGCCTGAGAGCTGCTCAGGCAATCCAAGTACATGGTTGCTAAGTAGCTAAGAGCCAAGAGGTTAAGTGGAGAGTGCAGAAAATGTAATAATGATAGTGCGTCTCAAACGCATCACTGCATTCCTCTTTTTCCACCTTTTGCTGTCTCTCTCTCTCTCTCTCTCTCCATCGCGCGTGGCGATCTCGCAGGTTCCGCCATGGGAGTGGTGCTGGACATGAGCTGGACGCTGTCCGTCGTCGGCACGGCCGTGTTCGCCGCCATCTACACGATGCTCGGAGGACTCTACAGCGTGGCCTACACGGACGTGGCGCAGGTGTCATTCGTCACTCTGGGACTGGTGAGCGAACAGTGAACAACAGGGCTATTTTAGCAGGAAAGCACAAGGTGGGAGTGTGGGGATGGGCTTGCTGGGATAATTCTTTTTAAAAAGGAAACTCACAGTTTATCTACATTCATCCCATCATACTCGCACGATTACATACTATATGCGGATGATGCTGTTCTGATCTCAGACAGTCAACAGGGATTACAGAAGCTCCTAGATAAGTTTTGTGAATCAACGGAGAGAATGAATTTGAAGGTAAATTCGGTCAAGACTAAAGTAGTAGTTTTCGATAAGGAGAATGGGGAGAATAACTGTAGGATAAGGGCGAATGGTGAAGTAATTGAGCAGGTGGATGATTTTGTGTACTTAGGTAAGATGTATGCGAAAGATGGAAGAATAGATGAGGAGATAAAGAGACGTGCGAATGCTGGAAGGAAAGTGGTAGGTAGCATGTGGATCATATCAAGGAATGAGTGCCTGTCTAAGGAAGCGAAAATCGCCGTGTACAAAAGTACTCCATCATACGCCAATCTCTTCATGGGTGCACTAGAAGAGAAGTTTTTATCACTGCAGTCCCATAAACCAATTTTATGGCTCCGATTTATCGACGACATCTTCCTCGTTTGGACACACGGTCCTCAATCGTTGTCCACCTTCCTTTCTGACCTCAATTCCTCGTCTTCTGTCTCATTCACCTCCACCATCTCCACCCACCTTACATTCCTTGATACTGAAATTTCTCTCTCTGAGAACAAATTTCTTACCTCCCTGCATATCAAACCTACCAACCGTCAACAATATCTCCATTTTAACAGCTGCCACCCTTACCATACGAAACGATCCATTCCATTCTCCCTATCTGTTCGTGCGCATCGAATCTGCAACTCCAAAAACTCTCTCGACCACCACCTTCAAAATTTAAAAAATTGCTCTCCTTAAACGCGGCTACCCCTCCCCTCTCCTTGATAGTCGCATCCTACCCTCCACCACACCTTATACTCCTCGTCCCAGACCCACCTCCGAATCGCCTTTAAACCTTTGTACCAAATTCATTCCGGGGCTTCATCGAGTAAACCTCACCCTCAAATCACTGTTCCCTATATTGCGAGACAGCCCACTCACCGCAGATTTAATTCCCAAATGTCCTACCCTCACCTTCAGAAGACCAGCCAACCAGCGCAATATTCTACGCCCCCGCCAATTCCCTCCCACCATTTCTCCTCCTCAAGTCCCTGGTACCTTTCCCTGCCATAGACCTCGCTGTAAAACCTGCCCCCTAATACGCAGCCTCTCTACTTTCCAAAGCCCTAACAACCCGACCCCATTTCCTATCTCTTGCCATGGTAGCTGCACCTCTTTCAATGTAGTTTATCTCCTGCAATGCAAATTATGCCCCTCTTTTTACGTCGGGGAAACTAGCAATCCCTTATCCATCCGTATGAACGGCCATAGATCCTCTCCTCCCAACTTTCCTGTTGCCAAACATGCCACTACTCACAATCTTCACTTCGACTCCTGTTTCCACCTCACCATCCTCCACGCCCTCCCCGCTGATGCTTCCAATACAGAACTAAGGACTAGTGAGATGTCAATAATCTGGTTCTGCAAAGCTTTTTCCCCCCTGGACCCAATATTCTCCATTAACTCTCTACTCCTCTCTGTTTCTTGCCCCCCCCCCCATTCCCAACTTCAACCACTCACTTCCCCTCACCTGAATTAGCCTCACCCTTACCTGTCACCGCCCCTCCATTACATTGTTGCCACTCCCGTTCCTCCATGTTCTAGTCACCTCCCAGTCCCCGTTCTTTACTTTTTTGCAACTTTCCCTCTGTTCAGTCAGCCAGGCCCAGGATCATTTACCCCCCTTATCATTCTGTTACTTTGTTGCTTCTAACCCCCCCTCTCCGCGCCTTCCCAGCTCTAGGCGCTTCCCAGTCCCCTATCAACATAACTTTGTTATGATGATAGGGGACATCTATTCGTCCCATTATCTCCGTTTCGAAGATTGTCAAGCGTGCATCCACACCGCACACTCTCACCTCGAAGTCCGACAGCCTCTCAGCCTCTCCACTCATACTCTCATTGCCTTGCGAGCTCTTCTCTTCCCTGGATCCCACTCTCTACCTCTACAAGGAACCAGAAAGTGGTCTGATCCACATTCATAATCCCTTATCTCCCATATATCTATTCATTATGCTATCAATATCTCATCATACACAATTATATCAATCACGCTTTTACATTCACCATGTATAAATATGGATTTTCTGTAGTTTAAACCATGGACTCGTAACGAACAATCATTTTGCCAAGTACACACTCACCATGTTTTCACCGTTGTCATTTGTTGGACTCTCATCCGCAAAAGGCACGACGACTCCCTAATCTTCTGTCCCACCCACACACACCACCCTTTCCCAGCCATTCAATTCGCTTCACACTACAATCATTCCCTCGCCAGAGTCTCACACTTTAACAGTGTCTCTCAGTTTTTCCCTTCACTTCACATCCTCCTCAAACGGTCATTTCCACCATCCACTCACGACACCACATCTCACACCACAATCACAACTCTTCGAATATCCTCTTCAATGCGACCTCTGAACTGAATTGCAACTGGCATTTTATCTCTCTTATGGAGGCTCAAGCGCACGTCTCGACTGCCATGCATCTCGACATCTTCAGCTCCTCATTTCAATGCCAACTGCATCCAGCGGTGACAACGTCCTCTCACCCCCCCCCTCTCCTCCCTCCCCCTCCCTCATCCAAACACTACTCGAAACATTCACCCGTCTCTTTCTCATTTCATCCGTCCCTTCTTTCTCTTTTTATTTTAAAACCCATCACATTCCATACATCAATTGTTACGTTTGGTTTTCCATGTCCGTTCAAATATTGGCTCAAATAAAATTTATTATGGAATCAATTTTGGTAGATAAAATAGCAACTAGTGCTTTAGATGTACTATAAGTGAAAAACGACGTATTAGACGATGCTCTAATTCTCCGTTCATAGTGAGAGCTAATTGTCCGCTACTTCATTATACCTTCAAGATGTCTTTTGTTTTAGACTTCATTCTAAGTATCTGCTTTTGGAAAAGTTATAACTGATCGTTACTCATTATCGTGCACCTCGTGGAGGAACTAAGTGGAAGTACGGAAGCTCTCCGAGTGGAAGCTATGAGGGACAATGGGAGGAAAGGATAATATGCGGAATACTTACATGCCGTGGATGCTTCTGCAACGTTCTACTCGTCCACTCATGAAGATGTTAAATATATATTTACGCACAGTTTCTCTAACTTTTTTGGCATGTTTTTGGTGAAATGTTGTTGTCTGAAATGGTGAAAAATGCGTTGAAGGTAAAAAAATTCTCCTCCTGACAAGTGTCTGCATGTTATTTCTGTCGCAACAATAGCGGCAGCTTCATTTCCTTTATTTTGGTGCAGTATTTTATAATTGGCGAAGATTAGCCCCCTGCCGCACACCCTAGAGGTGGTTGGCACATCATTGTGTAGTATGTGGATCGTGGGTGACAACGCCGAAGCGGAAGCGAACTGCTTCACCGAGGACTGACGTCTCTTCACCACCGCGGAGTCTCACTTCAAGTTTTCCACATTGACGCAGGTTTAACTAAACATCGAATATTATCTTTGTAAATGGCATTCCCTCCGTATTCTGACAAATTATTCAAAAAAGTGCCCTCTGTTTGATTCGTCCACTCGGATTGATGTTCCCTTCTTAAGGAATATGAATTCAAGGCAGCATCTTCCATGGAGACTCATTCTGTGGTGGTTCCCCTTCTCCCACTTTTGAAACATATTTTTTGGGAAAAAAGGGGTGTCTTATATTCAGGTAAATACGGTAATATCTATACATTCATAGACATAAACATAATATGGAGTAATGCGGCCATACCTATTTACATTATGTAAGTATCCCCCTGCCACACACCCTCGTGGTGGCTCGCAGGGAATTACGTAGATGTAGATGTATGTATCTCATATCGAAGTTAAACATAATTTGTGATGTTTTAGGAAATTCATCTGTCAAGTCAGCAGGTACTGGCAATGAGTGCAAAAATCGGTCAATGTAAGGACAATTGAGGTAAAAAATCAATCACCATAACATTTTTCCACCAGGCATGCAAACATTTTAAATTTGAATCGGGTAAAATTTTCAGCATTGAATATATAGTCAGGAATATCATTCCGTACTATTGCACATAAATTAAGAGTGGATAATTGATACGCTGCTGTTTCTACATTTAGGAACATTGAATCGGTTTCTGATTAGAACACGTCTATTGAGAGACGAATATCCTCTGTCACTCACAATAAGAGCGGTCTGAGTACTGTCTTCATTACGGAATCCTGACTGATATTTATCAAGCAAATTGTCTAATGATGAGAAATCAACAATTATTTTATTTTTAATTATTTATTATAAAGAACTGCATTATGAAAAATCTCTCAAGTGGTTTAGATATTGTAGATAACAGTGAGATTGGACGATAATGTCGATAGTGTTGGATTCTTGGTTTTCTTTATGTATTTGATAATAGCATCCTTCCAAGCGACCGAAAAAATGAATTAAGTGAACAATTGTAGGTATGTATCGAGCAATATCGGGAATATCGCTGGAAAAACCAATGCAGCGTTTTTAAGTTAGTCCCATCAATTGCAACTGAATCGGATTTAATGGTATGAAAATATTTTAGCAACAACTGTGGGGTTAGATTAGGAAAGTAGAAAATGTTATTACCGAATTCGCTGAAATTGAACACATTGGAGTTCATCGCGGTCTTATTACAAGCAAGTAATTCAATTGCTGACTTGGGATTGGTATTAGTGGACGATCCTGCAATCCTGCAAGTATTCAATTAGTACATCCATCGATGTATTTAGTCTTTCACCATCTTTTTGAGATCTAATCAGTCCTAGTCTCCAAATCTCGTTCCATATTGATTTGGAGTCCCAATTTTCTAAGCAGCACTGGTTTAAACTAAAATACTCTTCCTTAGCCCTTTTCATTAGCCTTTGAGCATCATTTCTTCGTGTTTAATTTTCCTGAAACAGTTTCATGGGTTTACACCTCATGAATTTCTGATGCATTTCTTCTCTTTGGTTTATAATTTGTTTTATTTTGGGGTAATTCATGGGATCAAATTTTGCTTTGGTTAAAATTTTTACAGGAGCATGCTTCTCTAACAGTTAAATTATTTTTGACACAAAAATGGACACCTTTTTGTCAGCAGAATTCGACGAGATGAAATCCGTCCATATTGAATTATCAAACTCTACTTCCAAACTGTATAGATCGAATTTGCCAAATTCACGATAGGTCGCGGACCTTTGTTTTACTCTGCAGAACTTTGAGGATAAATTTTATGTAAATCAAATCATCATTGGATGGGAAAGGGACAGGAAAGTGACCATGCTCCTTAACTTTACAAAGGTCATCCGTAATGAATAAGTCTAACAGAGTGCTGGATTCAGGGAGGTGATGAGTCGGATTGAATGGCACCAGTGACAAATTGAGTCGATGACATAAGTGCCTTATGTATTTACTATCGTGCGTATCCTTTAGCAAATCCGAATTGTCCAAAGTCCCCACATATTACAACATTGGTGCACTACGGAAGAAGACCAGCGAGCGTAGACTAGAAACAGTAGCTCAGGCAGCCGACCTTAGGTGGTCTGCTCACTACTGCCACTACAACTTGCCCCAGATATTTCAGCGAATATGAACTATGGGTAATGATTTTGATTGAATCAAGAAAGTATCTTAAGAATGGGTGAAACACGAATTTTCCATTCCATTCAGTAAAATGTTCATTTTCGAGGAATCCAGTTTCACAGAGGAAAATTCTTTAGGAAAATGTAATGGCTAAGAAGTGGAGGCACAAATACATCTTAATTTTGGTTGTGCTAGCAATTAACTACCGTAAAAATGCGGTACTTCGATCGAAAGGGCGCTATAATCGGCTCCTTTGACCTGAAAAAAATGCTCATTTAGAGAATATTTGTCGACTAATCTTCACGTTGTCATGTCTTCACCCTGTTGTCTAATAGCTAAGGCATGTCGTTAGTGGAAGCAGTATTTTATTAGCAGTATTGCAGGCGAGAACAGGTGGAAATAAGTTATTGTTTTAAGTTGCGCATTCGCGGTGGGGGTCGACCCTTTCAAGACGTTTAGCGAGTACGTCTCAGTGAGTGGGATGGGCTGCTCTTGGCTCGTGGGAGGGGGCGGCCCGAGAGCGATTGTAAAGGGAGCGGATCGCCCTTGCCCGGGGCGCGGGCCAGGGAAGTGGGACCAAGGTTCCGTCCTCCGCGTGGAGAGGAAAAGAGGCGTGGGAGGAAAGGCGAGGCCGAGACACATCTCCAGAGACGACGGTTTACCTCTTTCCCTTCGCGCCAAGAGGTTGACACGCTCTCGCGAAGGGCGAGTCGTTTAGCGGCGTCGCAATTTGCGACTCTTTGAACAAAAGCGCAATTATCCCGGCGCGGTGAGAAATTCACATCACAGCGATTATAGTAGATGCCCACTCTATGGAACGAGGCGAATAGGTTTTTACGGGACTTTTCTAGGTTCATGAACCACGCCTCTTTCATTCTTGACGCCATCAAAACACACTGCGATGAGGGAGAGTACATTCGGGTCATAAAAAAATCACATCATTGAGTTCTCTCATTGAGCAGATTCGTAGGTAATTGAGCGTCCCCTATTTTATCATTCTCATTTCTGGAATACTTTTTCACTCTCCTGCCCATTTCAGGTCTCTTTGGCCTTCGGGGCTCTGCTAAAAAATTCTGTATAGTTTCCTTGTAAATGCTTCTACAGAATTTCTTAAAAAGTTCTGTAGATATTCCTTAAAGTATTGAAACGCCATTTTATGGAATTCCCCACGTTCTGTTCTGCAGAATACCTTACGACGTTCAGCAGAATTCCTTAGGACGTTCTGTGGAATTCCTTAGGACGTTCTGCAGAGTTTCCGCATTTCCGTAGAGCTGCTGAAGTTATACAGAACAGCTTGTTAGGAGTTATTTTGCTCTGCAGAAAATGACTCTACCGAACATATGTTCTTTAGAGTCAGGCTCTCATGTTCCGTACAGATACTTAGAAAAGGAACTAGTACTGAAGAAAAAAAGTGAATTTCTGTAGAATTCCTTACGTTCTTCAGAACAGCTTCTAAGGAATGTTTCAGCAGGGGAGATTCAAGACCATTCGGCGTCTCCCTCATTGCGTCTTCCTCCTCCTCGTCCTCTATATTCTCTATTCAACTCTATCTCAACCTCTATCGCGTTAATTTAACGAATTTTATCCCTAGATTAAGAGTGTGAGTTCCGCCATTTCTCAACTGTTACATGTTGAGAAACGGGGTCCTGATTAGCAGTCATTGAGCCAGCAACCAGGCATATATTCCGGTCATTTGGACTCGACTTACGGCCGAAAGGCTCTGGGTCTTTGAATGTTGAGACAGCCAAGGCTTTCAGCCCTGATTACGATGGGCTACTCAGCCACCAAATCTTCGAAGGCAATGCAGAGTTTAACCCGGAGGAGAAAAGGCCTCTGAAGCATCATGCTCCGGGAAAGCCACAGTGGACACGTGTGGGTCAGCGGGGAGGGAGGGAGAGGGAAGGGGTACGTAAAGACAGTAGGAGGGGGGGGGAGGGAAGGAGCGGCGGTAGAATCTACGATTTGCAGCCTCTTTAGGAAACCTGAAAGTTGTGTGACAGACGGTGATGGGAATAAAGGGGTTTCCCCTTGGAATATTTTTAACTTTATTATAATTTAAAAAAATGCATTATCATCATCATCATTGGTCGTTCATAATGAGGCGGAGACCCCGTAATATTGGTTGACTGCAGCACTCTACCCTTCATCTCCTAATTATAATTCCCTCATTTCCTGGTTGCTCTTACTAAGTACTTTCCTCTTCATTTGGTCTTTATATTCATCACTCTTACGGCCACTTCTCCCTCTCTATTTTCCTTCAAGTACGTTCTTCACATACCCCACCGCTGCTGTGCCTCAGCGAGTATCCAATGCATGTGATTCTTCTTTGACGTGCACTTAATGTTCCAATGAAAGGTCCTTCGCCTCTGTCACTCACTCTTCTGTATTATCCCTCATTTCTTATTTTGTCCGCCCATCATATCTACAGAATCCTCTACCAACACCAGGTTCCAGTCTTTTATGGTCATATTTAAATTACAAAGCACGTCTTTCACCGATGTTGACACCAAGACCTTCGTTCTGATGTGTTTCAACGGCCAAGGTCATTTGGTGACAATCGCTGCCCACGCTCGTGCACAAATGGCGCTCGGTGGTCGAACCCCTGCCCTTTAGAAAATCATTAATTTATTCTTTTCGAACGAGAGGCGAATGGTGCTGACACTTTAAAGAAATGAAATGAATGAGAAACAAGCTAATGACAAAAGGAGATCAGTGAGAATGAAGTGCTGTTCATGCGCAGATATTCTTGTGGAAGTTTATCATACAAAGAATATTATCGCGGAGTGCATCATATTCCACCATGACAACAATATTTTAACCAAGACTTTGCCTCCCTTAAACTAAACTATAACTAGAAACTAAAGAACTGCTAAATTTAATCTAATAATTCACTCGGGGTGTTTTTTCCTGGTTTCCATGGACACGGCTGGCTATATGCGTGACATGGTACGAGGCAGTCGGGCATGAGTGTTCATCATGGAGCCATTAAAGTGTAAACCCCATTCCTTGCCGCGCTTTACCACTCCGCCCGGATATGATGGCAGCTCTTGGCGGTCACCGTCTCATATTGCGAGCCCACAAATTGACTCTTTCGAACATGTCCGTTCGACAGACCAATGCGCACAATTTAATATTTATGATCAAATCGACCGTGGTGTATTAAGTGTTATAACATCATTTTTGGCGTCGGTGAGGAAATATTTCGGCTTCTGATTTACGGAAAAGTTATAGTCCGCACCACACAAGAGAGACAAGTTGGTAATTAATAATTTTTGCAAATTTAAAACATTCGCTGCGTTTCACCGTTTTACGTCATCATCAGGTATTGCAAAATGTTTCTTTGAATTTTGATTGCTTTAGCGATGGTTATACATGTGCGGGGTGTGTCGAAAGAATGTCAACTTTAGGGGAGGCAGAGGAACGTAGATTAATTTGCGGGGATGGCTGTTATTTAACGAAGAAATGCAATCGCAGTGACGACCGTAGCCTCGTGGCTTGTTGCTTGCCTTGCTTCTCACTTTTCGCTTGCGACGAACGTCGCGGAAAGACGAATTGACACAGTGGGAAAGGAGTCAAAAATGACCAAAACGGATTGATTTCCAACAGTCACACTATATTTAATATTCTAAATTACAGTTATGGTTACACGACAATGAGGCCCGCAGGCTAGCTGCCGAAACTTGACGAACGATGCCTGCTGACGAGGTACACACTTCGGTGGCAGAGGAGAGGGCCGCTGCGATGAAACGTCCGTTCGGCGCAGTCAAAAGGAGGGGAGGTAGCTCTGGATCGTTGGAGGAGGGGGAAGTAGGGGAACTGTTCGTCCAGCCATTGGTTGAGACGGCGGTGTAGAGGAGCACTATTGCCACAAAGTTCCGAAAAGAGGTCACCGGGTGCGAATTCACTATAAAAGTAGAGCACCTTGTTCTTGTCGAATATCGCCGACAATGCGCAATATCGTCGACAGTGCGCACTTTGAAATCTCCCTACCGCACTTAGAACATCTCGTGTTATGTCCGGCTCGCGACGAATTCCGCGAGCTAAAATGTCCGCGGCGAAATTATGGCCGAATTTTGCCGAAAATTCGGCACATCCACCCACTGATTTTTTTTATTTTCTCCCAAAAACACTTGAAGATGGGGGAAAGTATTTTCACAGTGACAGTTTCTCCCCACTATAGAGAATTTCACTAACACTTGACTTCACTTGATGCACACGAAAATGAGCCATTATTATTAAAGTATTTGTAAGAAAACCATGAACCTGTACATTATTGAAGAAAATATTTATCTCAGCAAAATTTGATTATTAACATATTATTTAATTAGTAACATTATTATTATTTGATTATTAACATTATACTATTTAATTTATGATATATGATTTGACTGTAAAAACAAATGATCACTATCTTATACTCTAGAGTAATTAATATTAAGGAACACGACATTTGATGCTCTCCTTTCTGTCTATTAAACCCTTTCTGCAACAGGACAATTGACTAGTCACAAAAATCACAACTACTAAACAGTAGAATTCATGGAATTAAGGCGAGGGTGGGCCATAAATGGCATTTTAAAAAAATAATATTTTTAATTTCTTTTTTAAATTATTCAATTAATCATTTTTTTTTATTTTTTTAAAAAGGTTATTATAATTTTATTTATTTATTTGCACATATTTTAATTTTTTTGTAGAGAAATTGCTCTTTAAAGAGATCTTTTCTTGACCCACACCGAACCGCCGAACGATAATTTTCCTTGGGTCATAAAAATAACGTCCTCATGAAGAAGCAAAAATAGCATGAAATCAAACATCATCCAAATAAGTGGTTCCTCCACATTCATTGAAACTCAGCATTCATGAATTTATGCCCTTAACAGAATGGGCCAAGGCAAAAGACAACAATGGCTTCAGTTCACTAATTTAAGACATTAAAGTAATCGAACAGATGCTAGAGCAGCCCACATAAAGTTTGAAAAAATCAGTAAATAGATATTGAGACTGAAATATAGTGAACCAAAATTAGGCAGAGAAAAAAGAGGAGAGCATCTTACAAAAATGTTATTTGGAAATCAATTATTTTGTCCACAGCCCCACACATATTGATCAGGAAAATATCACCATATGCCCACTACACGTCTCAGACACCAGATAGTAATTGAGCAAAAAATACTTAAATTCAATAAATTGGGTAAACAATAAAAGTGTTCAACTAGGCAAAAATGCTCTGAACAATTATTAGCCCAATGCCATACTGGGGTTTGAAAGAGAAGAAGGTAAATTTTGCATGTTCAGGTTCCAAAGGACAGAGAGCAAATCAACTAGAAGGGGAAGGGATTTAATGGCTTTTATCCGTAGAGCCAAGAAGGGAAAGGGGAAAATTAGACCATGACTGATAGGTTGAATGTTAATTAATATAAACAGCCTTATAACACCATTCAATAATCATTGAAATCTCAAAAGTATTCAAAAGTAAGGCTTGTCATCTGTCGACAGACAGGATGTACCACATCAAAAAGGACTCCAGATCATCCAGAATCATTGATGTGTACTTGGGGTACCAGCGAGTCATACTGGGTTTGCCCCCCAACAATATTCAAGCATCTGTCCTCATTAGGACCACGGGAACCAGCAATCGTGACTGAGTGGCTTCCCAAAATATAAACCCTTTAAACCCCCCAAATACCAGCAAGAAAGCCGGGTGCTGATTGCGATCAGGTACCCAAAGCATTGGGAGTCCCAACCGGGCGATGAGGTCGCAAACTCCTCGCCAAAACAGTAAGGATTGTTCCAATCCTTACTGTGCCAGGAATGACAATTCCCTCAGGGGCACTCAGACCCATTCCGGGCAGAAACATGCATTCTGGCCTTAAAGCCAAAAGCAAACATAGATTTTCCCTAGAAATCAGCTTACTCGGGTTGGCACCCCTGTAACATTTTCAGAAAGTGTGGGTTCTCTCAATAGTTGGGTTGGAGCCTTGGCTCCAGAATTAGATACTCATGCAACTTGGGTTGGTAGAGTGACTACAGATTTGATTTCGAGCCAACTTGGGTTCGTTGCAATGACCCAAAAAAATAGACATGCAAAATTCAAAGAAATGGCAAAATCGAGAGTGATGGCACTCTCCAACCCACAAAAGCTCTCAAATTGCAAACAAAATTTTAGAAAAAGATAACTGGTGTCATGAGAGAAGTATAGCTGTTTGGCATGATGGTACGATTATTTGGAAGAATTCATAGAAATAGTGTATTCAAAGTATCATTATTCTTATTAAAGTATATCATTATCTAATTAAAGTACTTATTATTAAAATATTACTGACATTATTATTCAAACAATTAATCAGTTGGCAGAGTGAGGGTCAATACATAGTGTTTGAAAGGGATTAGTCAGATACAGTGGGTTCTGAACTATGGTATGCCTTGAGATGAGAGAAATGAGCAATTTTCTCCTTTTTAGGTGATACTTTCAAAACGACAGTAACAGGAGTTAACATTTTAACAATAGAGAAAGGCTCTTCCCACTTTGGGAAAAGTTGAGCAGTTTTCTGTTTGAACTTTGAACTGACATTATGGGCCTTGATTAGTACCTGGTCCCCCACTTTAAACACAACCTCAGTATGCAACTTATTAAATATAACCGCTTGTCTCTGGTGTACATTTTTCAGATTATTCTAGACATTAGCCCACAAGGAAGACATTTATTTTGAATCAATATCATCATTGAACAATTCAGGAGGAATTTCCCATATGTTAGACAGTGGGTGTGGCAGCTCACGGCCCAGAAACACCTTGGCCAGGAAATGACCAATACTAAAATGCACAGCTGAGTTTAAAGCGAAACTCAGATCAGGAAGAAATTCCTCCCAACTATTGTGAGCATTAGCACACAGAGAAGACAAGGCACATTTTAAATTTCTGTTCACCCTTTCGGCTTGGTTAGCCTTCGGATAATATGGAGAAGTGAAAACATGTGTGATACCAAGCTTAAATATCATATTATGAAACAGGGTTGCCTTGAACGCAGGACCATTGTAGACACAAGAAATTTTGGATACCCGAGCTTGGGAAATATCTTCCTTGATAAAAGATTTACAACTATGGAGGCACTCCGCAGAGGCTCAATAAGAGTAAATTTAGAAAATCCATCAACGATAGTGAGAGCATAGGCATTTCCATGTTTGCTACGGGGCAGAGGACCCACGAAGTCTACATAAATTCTTTCCCAAGGGTATTTTGAGAAAACAGAAGACATTTTACCCTGGGGGAGGCGATTCAAAGGCTTTGACAACTGACAAGAATGACACCTTTTCACCATATCAGAAACTTCCTTCCTCCAATTTTGCCACCAAAATTGGCGTCCAATTTTTTCAAAATATTTAGCAATACCTAAGTGGCCAGCAGTAGGAAGGTCATGAAAATATTTAAATAGCATGGGCCGTATGGCTGGTGGAACAACAATTTTAGGACTTTCGGCCCTGCCAGTGATGTGACACAGAAGGTGATCATTCAACTTCCAGCCAGGATGTGACTGTGAGTTTCTCTGTAAATCCTCAATAATGGTCTAGGGACCCGCATCAGAGCGTCGGTGCCCGCGAATATTAACAAACGAAAGAGGGACGTGATTAAGAAACAAAGCACTTTGCGGGCAAGAATTATCTGATTCAGTGGGGCGAGATAAACAGTCTGCAACACAATTTTGTTTGCCTTTAACATAGTGAATGACAAAGCGAAAAGCAGAAAATTTTAAGACCATTCGTCCCACTTTCCCTAACTGCTTAGGGTGCTTGAATAGCTACGTCAATGCATTATTATCAGTGTACAAGTGAAAGGGTTTGAACTGTAAGTACGATCAAAAATTTTCAACAGCCCAGCAACAACCCATAGATTCTCGTTCATAAGAGGGAAGACGCTTCTCATGATCATTAAGAAGTCTACTGGCATAAGCAACTGGCTTCAATTGAACATAATAGGACTGATTCAAAACTGCTCCAAGAGAAACTTGACTGGCATCAACAAATAAATGAAAGCCTTTCTCGAAATCGGGGAGTGTGAGAACTGGTGGGTTGATTAGACACTGTTTCAACTGGGTGAATGCTTCCTGCAGCTCACTAGGCCAGTGAAATACGGCACCCTTGCGCTTCAGACGAGTCAACGGAGCAGACAATTTAGCCTAATTAGGAATAAATTTGGCATAAAATCCACACATACCGAAAAACCGGGTGACTTGCTTGACAGACCTTGGGGTGGGAAACTCTCTAATTGCAGTCGTGCGGTCAACCATGAGTGTGTCCTCTGAAATACGATGGCCGAGGAAAGGAATCGAAGTTTGGGCAGGTGCACGGTCAGGCCTGCTGCTCTCAACTTCAACAACACCGCTTCCACATCCAGCAGATGCAGCTTAAAATCCCTCGAATAAACACACAGGTCATCTATGTACGGGAAAACACAAGAATATTTAAGATCGCCCAGGACCAAATCCATTAACCTGCAAAAAAATTGAGGAGAGGTAGTCAAACCGAACAGTAGCCTCGTATATTGATAAAGTCCCAAGGGAGTAATAAACGCAGTGTATTATTTCGCCTTGGGAGAGAGAGGAATTTGATGAAAAGCGGAATTCAAGTCGATGATAGTGAAAAATTTTGCTTTACCCAAGTAATGGAAGGTGTTTTCAACGTTGGGAGTAGGGAAACAATCGGCTTTTACCTTCTGATTGAGTCTGCGGAAGTCGATGACAAGACGATCAGAGCCGTCTTTTTTCGGAATTAAGAATGCTGGGCTGGCCTACTGAGAATTTGAAGGTTCTATGACCTTATCATCTAACAGTTTCTTTAAATGCCTTTTCATTGCCTGCAACTTGGGCGGCGACAGAGAATAGGGGAGTGGAGCGAATCGGTTCGTCGTCACTGACTTCCAATTCATATTGCAACAAATGAGTTACCCCATGTGAGTGACAAATGACATCGGGGAATCGCGATAAAACGCTTTTCACTTATATTTCGCACTTGTTCATATAAAACTACTATGTTAATGCGCCATTGGTAACGCAATATTTAATTGATGTAGCCTACAGCTGGTGAAATTAAAACGTATAATTCGAATATGATCTCTATTATGACTAGGGAACTATGTCGCTCGGATCCCCTTAATGATTGCGTTGTCTCCCAAAGGAGAGGCCTTTCGGAACGCCGCGCCGATGCCTCACAATCGTGAGCTTCACAATAACCCTCTATAGAGGGAGGCGACAGGAGTGAAGCGTCGAGCGCATGAACGGTGGCTTAACTCGAGCGGTGACTGTTATTCCTGTTATGAAATGGAGAAACGTGACACTCGGAGATGCGTGATGGCTTACAGTGTTGTGGCTCTCCACTTAGGGAAAGAGTACATGGATTTTACGATCCAGCCTCGTGCAGAATAACTGTGCAGTCGATCGTAGGTTTATCTGTGCATGTTGATTTAATATGGAGGTGAGAGACAAAACTTCAATCCGCAATGTGGAATAGAACATAAATTCTACTTTGGCGTGGCTTCATCGGATGACAGAGCGGTTGCCGAATTTTCGGCACAAATTTGGCCATAATTTCGCCGCGGACATCATCGCGAGCCGGACATAACGCGAGATGTTCTAAGTGCGGTCCGCAACAACCCAGGTTCGAATCCTGGTCACGGCACCATTTTGCGACGAACGTCGCGGAAAAACGAATTGACACAGTGGGAAAGGAGTCAAAAATGACCAAAACGGATCGATTTCCAACAGTCACACTATATTCAATATACTAAATTACAATTATGATTACACGACAATGACAATGATGTCCGCGAGCGAAAATGTCCGCGGCGAAATAAATCCTGCAAAATTAATACTTCAGTTCTCAATCTGAGAACGTAAGTCTTGGCGAGGAAGATGGAAGAGTAAGAGGGAGGAGAGGAAACTGGCGTTAACTTGGGGCGTTAAGGATGGGAAGAAGTTTTAGGCGTTCGTCAAAAGAGGACGTTGCATCGGCGCGCTGCATGTCGGTAGATTTGACGTGGGTGGGAGATGAAGAGTTGAAGGTGTGGTCACAGATCAGATCAGGACGCACTCATTAATGAGAGCACTTTCAAGAGATATAGAGGATTAATTGGCCGGACGAAGCGCGCGCGGGCGGTTTATGATCTGGAATATGCTGCCAGTGTATGGGATCCTTATGTAGCGAGGTTGATATCGGAATTAGATCGCGTGCAGCGAAGAGGAGCTAGGTTTGTAAAACGATGCTACGATAAGTTTGATAGTGTGTCTGGATTTTTAGAAGAATTGGGATTGGAATCGCTATCACATCGTAGATTAAATTATAGACTTAAGGAGGTTGGTTTGCGACTGAATGAGTCATAATTCTAGCGGCATCCTGATTGTTTTAGTTATGTACAGGAGCCTTTAAAAGAATACTGCCATGATTTGTAATATGTCTAATTTGAGGAAAGCTGAAATATCGCATTAAAAATGAATATTAGGAAGACCATTCTACGAAAAAACTTTTTAATCGAATACCGAGAATGGAGTCGTGCAGAGATTATTCCTAAATAAGTAATTAGAATTATGAAACCTTTTCAACAATATATATCACCAGAAATATCTAAAAACTCATGTGATTGTTATATTACAATATTTTCTCAAGTAAACCCTATATTTACATTTATTTCAAGGGTTATTAATTTCTAAAAACTTTGGCAACGCCGTACTGAACTTAGTTGATGTCCTTAGTGACTGGTGTTTGATGTGCGTGTATTGAAGTGCTTTCCTACTTTAAACACATTGAATAAGTTCTTTTTAGAAGTTCTCATACTACTTAATAGTCCTTTTTAGGACTAAATTGATCACTGAATGGTGTTATTGTGGAGATCAGTACTACAACGCACCTTATACATTGTTTTTATATACTTTAATTGCTGCTACACTGCCCTTAGATCCATCCTAGAGGTGGACGAGAGGAAAGGTAGTGAGTTATGAAGTGGAAGGTGTGAGGTTCGTTTCTCTGAAGAGCAATGTTTTTCTTCTTTTTTCATATTTTTTCACTAACATCTTTCAAAAATTTTGTCTTCATCGTCGTAACTCGCTTTAAAAATATTTTCTTCCCCAAAAATGATAAAAATCGAACGTTTGAACGAACGTTTCGTTGCTTAAAAAAAATTGACTGTCAGAATTTCCATCAGATCGACCGTTCAGACGCTAGACCTCAACATTGTGAGAAATGATATGGAAAAAAGAGTAAAGAAAGTAATTTATATAGATAATGGGCTAATGGCATTAAGAATAGGAATGTTACCTAAGGTCATAATTCAAGTATATATGCCTACTTCTGCCTAAGACGATGAACAGACATGAATTCAAAATCACCAACGTATACATTAGGATTAAAAACAACTAGTTTGTATTATTCAGAAACATTTATAATATCAAGCGTTCATTTTAACTGTAAGTGCCGCATTTATTAGTCGTTTTTAAGTGATGTTAGTTATTATTATGTGCCAACAAAATACTTTAGGAATATTTACCGGGCCAGTTTGGGTTATATGAAGCCCTTCGTTTTTTGACCGATGTTCGTTATTGATCGAGGTGGTACTATATTTTCAAACAAATAATTTACAGCTTCTGAAATGTGCTTCTCTGTTTGAATTTCCACGGTATGTGTAAGTTCACTTCCACATGTATGACCGACCCCAGCGATCGGATCGATTTTATCCGAGACATAGCAGTTAGCTGATCGGGGCGATCAGCTAACTGCTATGTCTCGGATAAAATTTCGATAATAATCATTTAATTTCTCAAAAACTAAGTCGGTGACCTACCGTCATTTTTGCTCTAATCAGTTTCTTAAATCCTTGTTTATGGAATATCCGTTTTTGTTGTGAAAACGACATGGGCTTCAACACTCTAAATCTATATTTTATGTACCAAGGATCCGCTCCTACTGTCCTACGTAATGTAAATATAGCTATTTTCAAATGCGATTATTGGAAAAACCAGGACGGAAAGGTGTATTTTTAATTAAACTAATCGATAGAGGGCCTTTAATTCTATAATTCCTGCGAATATGAAGAAAATGACATGGACTTTAGTTTTCGGACCAACCTCCTTAACCTCTTAGCTAAATTTCAGAAAGAACATTTCTCTGACGACGTAAGAAACATACTCTTAACCCCCTCGTACTACGGCAGGTTAGATCGCGCCAATTAAATTAGAGAGATAGATTGTAGAACCGATAGTTATAAAATGTCCTTTTTTCCGCGTACCATTCGGGACCGTAACAGCTGTGATCGTCATCATGAATAGTGCAAATAGTGACATTAGCTAGACAGTAGATCTTTCTCTTGATATTCTCTGCGTTCTTATTTATGCATGATGTAAATATTGATGTTCTCATTTATGCATGATATTTTGAATCTATAGTAGTAGTATTTGTACCCCTTGCATGTTGGAACGATTGACGATGGAATATTTCTTGGTTAGTAGATTTTTAATTGGCGCGTTGCATGTGTGGTACGCTGGTTTCAATGTAGTTCGGTGTTCAAATATAATTCATGCATGCCTAGTGTGGAAGCACCCAGTGCCACACACCCTTTGGGTGGCTTGCAGGGTATGACGTAGATGTAGACGTAGATATAGATGTAAGTATCGGTAGGTGGCTTTCGGCGGTTGCGACCATTAGTTACGGCAGAATATTTTGAAAATATTTCATTTATTCTGTTAAACAGCACGATGGAAAGAAAAGCCTCTCAGTAATCACACACTTGAAATAATTCCCGTTTTAGTGAAATAGTGAGCATGGAATCCTTGAATTGTCCGGATCACTCGAATGATCTTAGGGAAAGTCCACTCCCGTCGTGCTGTGCATCCATTTCGACGCATTGCAAGGGCAGTTGATTCGTTAAAAATATTTTTGCCAACTAATGAGAGAAGCGACAAAATTGAGGAAGCATAAAAGATGCATGCTCTTATATTCGGTATGGGACCCATAACCCGTGATTTTGCAGTAAATAAGCAAATGAGAAGGCTCCTATTGAAGATTAAAGTTACTCAAAGTCAATAAAGTAATGTTGCACAGAGTATTTCCCAACGCTATAAAGTTTGCAGGGTAACGTGCCTTCATAATGCCATTCTATGTTCCATTTCCTTAGTGCTATTATATTCTTTGCAAGTCAAGTCTCATCCATCTTTCTTCCTCTTCTCTTCTACTGTTCCCCTACATGGTCGATGTCAGCCCCATCTAATGTTAAATCCCTGTAACATATCCCTAACTTCTTCGCACGTTTGTTAAAAATAGAGAGCCAAATCTCCACAACCAACCCTCTGATGATGTCTTGTCCTCACTCTCCGTTAATAAACTTGATCATATCGTCCTTAAAACCGATCTTAAACTTATCCATATCACACTGAACTCAACCATGGACTTGTTTCTTCGATCTTGTTTCCTCGATACATTTCAGAATACCCTCCCGACACACCAGAACTCACTCATTGCTCACTCGTATCACCATAATCCCAGATTACCACTTTCCAAACGCTCCCTTATTTTTCGCCCCTCTTCTCGTGTTAATTCCTTTCCTGTGAACATTGGCCTCTTCACCCTGTCTTCCACCGTCCTCGCCAACCTAGCCATTTGCCATTCCCAAAAAAAGTAATTTTTACTATTTCCCCGCGTTGCATTTCTATTTGTTACCTTCTCCTTGTTATGTTTTTACGTTGTTGTCCTTATTTGTTTGTTATATGTTCACTTTAAAATGGCTTTATGCTGTATGTGATCTTTTTGTCAAATGAATAAATAGCAAAGGTTCGTTTCCAATTGGTGTGAGAGGTTTCTTTTCCACCCATAAAAATGCGCTGGATGGTTGAAGAATAGTCATTGCCCCGGGGAGAGGAGAGCTTCCTTTAAAAAAAATTTGTTAAACTGTGAATTTCACAGAACCACTGAATGATACGGCAACAAAGGCGGCTTGGTTCTTGCAGGTTCCAGTGGTCTGAATGCGGTGGAAACAATAAAGACATAAATAAATGAGAATCTACTTTGATGCGGTCGGGAGCTTTGACAAATTCCTCCGGTAGTTTTACTGTTAGCATAATTAACTCCGCTGATATGCCATAAAATTCCTATGTTAAGCAACAACTTAAAAAAATTTTTTTCGAAAGTATACAATTTGCAAGTATACTGTACGGCATGGGTTGCGCCATTTTACTCTGCTGAAATTTAGCATCGCCTAGAGTCATAAAGAATCAACAAAGGTAGTATGCAACGAATGAAAGTGAAAATATTTCTCTCTTCAACCAAATAAGAAACAACAGGATCAGTGGGTGATCAGTGAGTGACAACCGGTTTGACAGGAGGACGACCGGTGACATCGATTATATAAGCGTCCGTCCCGATTGCTCGGGTGATCCTAATCGTTTCCAATCGTTTTACGTCTCAAATTTAAGCGTCACCCGACAGCGACTCGACAACTCATCCCATAATCTCAGCGGCAGTCTCTCTTCGCCTCCTGATAGTCTTCGTTTTCTCCGCGCATCATTTTCCCGACTGCAGCTTGACCTGCGCGTCCGGGGTACGCGACTGGCTCTGATTTTAAAATGGGATGCACGCCTGGCGTGGAATCATACCGTGCCACGCACCCTTGCGTTGTCTCGCAGGGAATTCCGTAGATGTAGATCAGCTCGTCAACCCACCACTCTTCATCCTCCGACACATCTCTGGATCCGAATTCTCCCCTCCCTTTTCCGCTCTACATCCAACCCCTCATCGTAATTCCAGATTTCCCCGCTCCGCTGCTCATCTCATGCCAAAGCACTCTCGTCCCTCAGAGCACCTCCTCTGTCGTCTCCTGTTCATCGCACCTCCTCCTCCACTTCCCTCCTGCACCTCCACATCTCAAGGGACTGCACTCTTGTCTCATCCTCTTTCTTCTGAGCCCATGTTTCTGCATCACGCAACACCTCGTGTAAAACTCTCCGACGACACCTCCTCCGACGACGTCTCTTTACATTCCAACAGAGATTCCCCGCAATCAATTATCTCTTACATAATGGTGCACAGCTGCGACGCTAACGATATTCTCCCTCTGACATCACGACTCCGACGCCCCGCCAGCATATTTAGTTATTTATCTTTACTTTCTACTCACTCTAGTTTATGACCATCTAATTAAAGGATCATCCTCGCTTTTTGTATCACAAAAAGTCTATCATTTTCTTATAATTAGTCGTGTTTCCGTGTTTCTGACGCTGATTTCCTTAGGCGTCGACCAATGCCTGCAATCTTTTGGATGGCAGAGTGACCAACGCCTTGCCTTCTGTTTTCTTTTAAGCGAGGAACATTGGACCGAATCGACCGAATTAAGGCAGTTTGAGCGAAATATCATTTTACCAAGAAATCAATGAATTTGGTATCATTTTAAAGAAAATTATCTCACCTTCCCAATGACACCAAAAATTCTACCCCTTGCCACATTACTTTCCGAGATATTTGCCAGAAAATACCAGCCCTTTCACATGGGAAATGGTACGTGTATGCACTCCAGAGAGACATTATATACAAAATGAGGTATTTCTAACACTTAGATGTCGTAAAAAAACTAACAGCGTGTAGTTTGTATGTTTTCTCAACTAGTTTGAAAATTAATCATATTGTCACCGCAGTAGGTTCATTGGTATCGCATAAACCTTCCGTTTTCAAGGAGTTTCAAACGCACGGCGCGAAAAAAATGAGTCAAATGAAAGACTTATTTAGATATTTTCGTATGATTACTTACAATTTCTGTCATATAAAACTATATTATTGCACCATTATTAATGCAATATTTAATTGATGGGTCCTACAGCTGGTGTAATTAAAACGTATAATTCGAATATGGTATCTATTATGACTTGGGAACCATGTATCTCGCTCGGGCTATCTTAACCCGGTTGGCACACTCGAGGAAATGTGCGCGCGCGGAGTCGAGAGTTGATAATGGGCGGAATTGGGGCAGAATGGGGGCGAGGAAGGACCAAGGAGATAGTCCATGTAGTAAGTAGCATGTAGTAGTGGATGGATGTGGCGGTTGGCGGTGGTCTTGGACACCTGTTCAGCGTGACCTGAGACTCCGCGTGAAAGTAGTTTTGGATGCGAGTGAGATAGATAGATAGCGAGTGGTTTGAGGGAAGGGCACGAGAGGCGCGCGCGTGGCCAAGGACACGAAAGGAATGAACAAGTGAAGGGGCGAAGGAGCGAGGGACAAAGTGGCGAGGGGCAAAGGGGCGAGGGGCGGGCGAGGGGGCAAAGAAGGGGGGCGACAAATCCTGCTCTCCTTCCAAGGAAGTATATCCTGTGGGGGCCAGAGATATCCCCCGAATCGCCTCTCCTCAATGATTTCAACTTCCTCTCTCCACTCCTGTGCACGCGAGAGATAGAGAGACATAAGCGACGAATTCACCATATTAATGCTCCCTCTCTCAATCTCTCTTTCGAACCCTCTTCCCGCAAACTATCATTTCCCATTTAGATGGGAATCAGTCACAGAAAATCCAATCTTGGCCACTAAGGAACGCCAGAGTTGGGCAAAGTTTAATGGGATAAAAGCAAACAAGCATAAGGAATAAATGAGAGAGATAGAAGGCTTTTGATACAAATCTACAGATCATTGGGCAGAGGTGAGAGTGGCTGACGGAGAATAAGGGTGGGATGTTGTAAGTCGCTCGGTAAGGCAAGGGTGCCCCTTGTCGCCTTAGCTTTCTAACATTTATGCTGAGGTAATGGCAATAGAGGCCTGGGAAGAACTAGCTGTGGGAATCACAGTAAAGGGACAGCTGATTAAGTCGATTACCATTGCTGACGATCAGATGTTGGTAAGTCGATCATCAAAGGAATTGCAAGCTACTGTAGAAGCATTAGAAAATCAGTTCAAAATATGGCGCGAAGAATGCTCATGAGAAAGCAAAACTGATGAGATTCGAGAGGACAAAGGAAGCGAGGCTGGTCATAAAAATAGGAGGGAATACATTGGAGCACGAAGTTCAGTTTAATTACTTGAGCATTGCGCTAGAAAGAAAACGGGCAAAGGTTCTAAGGTATTGCCAAGAGATTCGAGTCAGCGAAGGAATCCTTAAGTAATCGAAGGGAACCAATGACGGAGACGGTGGATGGGGATAAAAGAAGAGGCTGGAGAAGAGTGTACTAAGAATTATAGCGTTTCATGGAGCAGAAACGTGGACGCAGAGAAAAGAACAGACTGCAGAACGCTCTGGATGTGCACGTGGAGGAGAACAGAGAGAGAATACGGAGGACGGAAAGAAAGGTGGACGATGTAGTTCTTGATATGTTGGGCGAGCAAAGGAATCTCGTGGGTGAGATTAGAAGGCAGAGCAGGTGACTGGAATGATGGAAGTTGTAGGGATGGTAAGGCCGCTGATAGCGGGGAGGAAATCAATTCAGCTGGTAGGGGAATAAAGAAAACAGGTTAAAAGAAAGGAAAGGAAAAGAACAGGATAAATAGGGGTAGAACAGATATTGAGAAAGAAATTATCAATTTAGACTGGGACAATCCCCAGAAAAAGTAATAAGGTGGCGGTTTACCTCTGTCTTTGAACTCGAAGTTCTGCATCTCTTTAGGTAAGTTTCTTCCCACGCCTATTGTGTGATGAGTGTCGCTCTACCGAGACACGGTGTTTCCACCTTCAATCACGCAAAGGAAAGCTGCTGTCACCTCCACCATCACTGATCACTGGTTGCCCATTAGCCATGCACCAAGGCGCCTTAGCCAAGCCAAGCCTTAGCCAAGGATTGACTCCTACATCCTCAACATACTATTTTCCTTGACTAATAATTCGTCGAGCAAACTCAGCTTCGCAGCTAATTCGGAGCTAACCTCAACATCTAAAGGTCAACCCACTATCTGCAACCCAGTGCATGGCAACACTCGCTAGCGGTAAGGCAGCCCCGAGAAAGAACATCCATCGCCTTCAAAACTCCGCGGTTAATTCATATGACTTGGGAACAAGGAAAAGATCAAACCTCGCATCCCAGACTCATGAATGTCATTCTTCATATAAGTGGGTCTCTACAAGTTTGAACAATAATCCCCTTTTTCTAAAGCAGCTCCTTTCAATCAGCATTGATATAATTCAGCACATTTCACTGCACAATGAGTATTGTGAATCTGGCCTCACTGTTAATACAAAGATTTCATTTTGCTAATGGCACCCAAATATCAACCAACAATTTCTCTCACTATCAATTAATTCGCCGAAGCATAAGACGCCACATTCCGAGGAATATCGTTCGGCTTTGGGCTCCAGAGAGACGTAGATAATTGAAAGACGCTCGGTTTTGAAGGCGTATTTTCTTTTTGCGTTTTTGAGAAACTTATTGCCGCGAGAAATAAATTCATATTCTATCGTCGATGTACTTAAACAGTACAGACCATTACGTTTACGGCGATATCTGTGCGTCTGTACTCACAATTTAAAAAAAATTATGTCTTTGTATAAAGTAAAATTCGAATCTGTTGCGACTGGAGGAAAATTTCGCTTCTTAACAGCCTTCATGCCAATTTTATCGAAATATCACTTTACATGACGGATTTTGAAGATGAATATCGATGAATTTTGTGTCATCATAAAGACAACGATTTTATTTTTCAAGGATAGCAAAATTTCAGCCACTTTCAATAATACTTTTCGAGATGACTGTCAAAGAATACCAGCAAATTTCCATTGGAAATAATACGGATATGCAATCCAAAGAATACTTCATTGTAAAAAAATAAGGTATTTCTATTGCATTTTTTTGCGTCAGAAATTTAACAGCGCGTAGTTGATATTAATGCTTAACTAGTTTTAAAAATAAGTACGTCCCTCAACCACAGAAAGTTTTGCAGAATGCGAAAGTCTCCGATTGTTGAAGGCACTCTCAGTGTACGGCATGCAAAACAAATGAATCACGTTTAAATCTAATTTTGTTGATTACTGAGAATTTCTGCAAGTTAGAGCTAAGTTAGGGCATCACATATGTTACAAGCTTGTAGCAAACGAACTTCAAGCTTCTCTAAGTTTCATTAAAAAGACAAATTTTGAATATGGTCTCCATTTTTAGCGAAAGGAATTTTGGGAAATTGCACTTAGGACTACCTTTTGAAATTCATAATTCGTAATTTTATCTCCGGAAGAAGAAACGGTGCGTGAGGGAGATCAGGTGCTGGACGGAAATCTTTGAGTCAACCGGTTCTGTTTGGTTCTCATGTTCCGCGTAAAAAAATACGAAGGTCTCAAATATTTCTTGTATGTATCGGTACAAGCGAGTTTTACACAGCTGTTGGCCGTCTCTCGCTTCCTCTTCTCCAAGTCTCTCTCTATTTTTCCACTCTTCGGCTCCCAATTACCTTTTTCCTACATATCTGAAAGTGACTTGCTTCATCCAATCCTCTGGTGGTCGTCCCTTTTTCCCCCTCCTATCTGGTGATTGCCAGTTTAGTATTTTTTTTACCATCGTTTATCCTCCATTCTTCATACGTGGCCATACCATTTCAACCGTCTACTCTCTATTTCTTTGGTGATCTTTTTTCTATATTAATCCTAGTCCGTGTGTTTACATTGATAATCCTTTCTAAACTTAATATTCTGCAGCTTCTCATTGAAAAATCCATTTCTACGGCCTCCAGTCTGTGTCTTAGTCTTTGGGTCATTTCCAACGATTCTGATACATATAGAAGTATGCTTTGAATAACCGTGTGATATATTCGGTACTTTGTATGCATTTTTATGTCTTTTGACCATAATATACTGTTCAGTTTATTCATTGCTAATTTTGTCTCATTTATCCTCTTTGTTAATTCTTCCTTACTCTGTCCCTAAGTATTTATACTCACTGCAGACTTCAATGGCCTTCCCTTCTATATCCAAGCTGTTGGCATCCTCATCGATAATCATATACTTAGATTTGTTAAAATTAATGCTCTAACTAGCTTTTTCGAATACCTCAACCAGTTTCCTCATCACATACTCCGCATCACGTTTATCACCGGCTATTATAATCTGATCATCGGCAAAAAGTAATGTGTGAAGGGCATCTCGCCGTTTACGTCCATTCCCATTCGAGCGCATTTATTCTGACATTCTTTCAGAATTTCATTTACGTAAAGTTTAAAAAGTAGTGTAGTGGGTCATATGCAACACCTTTGTCTTAATCCCGTGTTCGGTTTTATTGATGGTGATAATTTTCTTCCCAGATTCCAATATAATTTCCAAATTTTTAGATTTTTTATTGCTGCAATGAAATTTTCGTTTACGTTAGTTTCCTGTGGAAGGCGGACGAGATTATTGGTAGGTACTGTTTCATAGGCTTTTCCAAGGTCTATAAATGCCTGATTTTTCTCTCCATTTGTTGTTCTAATTTTTTCTGTAAATTGTTTCAATGAAAAGATATCATCTAATACAGAATTTTGCAGCTGTAAATCCACTTTGCTCTTCCGCGACGCCAACTTCATGTTAATTTTGTTTTTCTCTCTTTGACGAACTGCAATGGATACTCCGGATTTTGTTCTTTTTCCCTTGTCTACTCCCCTATAAAAATGCTGATATCTCCATTGCATTTCATTGCCCGATCCTTTCCTTTTAGTTTCTGTCAGGGCTGCTCTACCCATTCCACAATTTTCTAATTGCACGAATATCTACTAATTTTTCCCATTTAGACTTAGAAAATTCCACGTTCCAATACTCAGGGTCCTTTTCCGTGCGATTTTCCATTTACTGTTTTCCTTCTCCGTGTTCCAAGGCTTTGAGTGAGGAAGTTTTGCTTTTCTTTTAAGTTTTTATGAGTGATGAGTCGACGGCCCATCGCCTCAACCCCCTTCCAGGAGGACCGGGATTTCTTCTTCTAGGTTTTCTCCTAATAGACGGATTGCTTTCACCTCAGCTGATGATTTCCACCCCTACCCGTCTGTTTGGTCCACTTGATGGTATCTTATTTCCCGTCTATCCGCCGCTCTAGCAGGGTTCAGACCGGTCCACTATCATCCACCACCTAGGGACGCACTCTCAAAGGCGTTTCAGGCTCCCCCGAGAGATTAAAATATTTCAATTGTATTTTAATTCACCACGGAATAGCATTAAAAAGTGGTGACCAGTTTCACGCGCCCGAAATAACTGATGCAGAATTAACATTCCAAGGCGTGGTGACAAGAATTACCTCTGCTAGATCTTCACTAAAAAGTTCCACTGTGACTGACTTGCATCAAATCAAACGCATATTGGATTCCTTCTTTCATTTGTGTTACAACAAAACTCCTGTTTATATAAGAAACATACCACAATGTCATTAAAAAGAAATATTAATGCATAAATTACGCTGAAAAGCCAGAGAAATGATTTTAAACGTACTCATTTTCAAGACACAGTACACCCAATTTCCTTTTCCGCTAAGATTTTTTTTCTTAAATTATTGTAGTCATTTGCGAATTGCTCGTAAAGAAGTGAGTAAGACTCAATTATGGCACATCTGCAGCATCAAAGCGACCCAGAATAATTACGACGGGGAATTGAAATATGTACTCCACTGACGGTGCCTGCTGGTGTGAGTCGTTCTGTGCCCGCCTTCTTGGAATGTCGATTTTCCAAGTGATGAATCGGGATTCCCTCTCCTAAACATCGAATTAAGCATTGAATAATACACCATAAAACCAATCAATTACATTTCTGCGATATACCTATCTGGAGATAAATGTCCCCCGTATTTTATCACTTCATTTGTCACGCCAAGATTCTTATTAACATATCGCAAAGGGCGACAGCTTCCCCCTTCCATCCGAACCCAACCTCCAGGTGAAAGGTATGTAAATTATCAGGCAAAAATAATAAATGGCTGAATAGTTGATAAAATGAGTTTGATAACTCCCAACAGATTGAAGAAACTTCTGGTCAATAATTTACGCTGACTGGAGAAGTTGCAGTTGCTTATAAACAATAGTGGTTTAATGTTTCGGTCCAAGTAGACGTAACCTTCTTGATTGCGCTGCTCTGTCTCCTAGCAACGAGAGCCACAGCTTCTCTCAATTTCATCCTCCAAGCTAACTATCGCTTAAGCCAAATATAGCATAAAAAATGTGATATGTTTCAGCTAAAAGCATGATTTTTAGACAAATACGAAGCGTGAAAGAAAATTCAATTAGAAACTTCATTTATTCAGCCATTCAATAAAGACATTCTAGCTCGAGTCTCTGTCCCTCTGTCTCGAGTAAAAGTACTTTAAGGAAAAACAAAAAATGAATCCACAGCACGGAACCCAATGCTTAGCATGGACCACCAATGGAGGGGGGCTTTTCGGGGGCCCTTGAGGGCTTTTTAATGTATCTATTTTACGGACAAATATATTTTCTATCTACATGCCAAATTTTAGCTCTATCGGATTAGTAGTTTTTGCGTGATGAAGCAACATACAGACAGACACCATTACGTTTTTATACATAAGTAAGGATTAGAGCAAATTATTTTGAGGTAGTTTGAGGGAAAAATCATTTTACCTAGAAATCATTGAATTTGGTCTCATTTCAATGAATATTATATCACCATTCCATTGACACCAAACATTTAACCCATAATCACCTGACTTTTCGAGATATTTGCCAGAATACCAGCCCTTTTACATGGGCAATGGTACGTGTATGCACTCCAAAGAGACCTTATATTAAAAATAAAGCATTTTCTACACTTAACTCTCGTAAAAAAATCAACTGTGTGTAGTTTGTGCGTTTTTCCTCTATTTTTGAAAATTAATCATATTGTCAACGCAGTAAATTCTTCGGGTTCGCAATAAAACTTCCGTTTTAATGGAGTTTCAAACGTACCGCGTGAAAAAAATGAGTCAAGTTAAAGACTTTAGATATTTTCATTTGATTACTTACAATTTCTGTTATATAAAACTATATTATTGCACCATTAATAATGCAAAATTTAATTCGTGTGTCTCAGAGGTTGGTGAAATTAAAACGTAGGTATATATCGAACGAGTAAATGGGTGCTTGCTGTTAGCAAGCAAGGGGGGTATATACATTATTTTACACTTTAAGTATCGAAAAATGAATGCATCATCCTTACAAAACCAATGAAAGCTCTCAAGTCTGCGTGCTACATGGAGGCAAAGAAAAATATTATGGAATTCTCGAAATGAATTTTACGGTCCATGAGGTATGGTTACCTGAAAGTTCTAGTATAAATCATATTATCTCTCATTCAGTAATTTACGACATTTCAAAATAGTATAATCAGTGAAATGAAAGGAACGTGGAACCACTGCAAGTTCAACATAACTTTATTTGATGGCCTTTCTACGCTAGAAATTCCTTTCTTTGAAGCATACGCAATAAGGTGTAACATGGAAACTTTTTAATAGAACTTCGATCCGAATCGACAATTTTAATATGATAATTTTCATGTTCAATTTTTCTATTTCAATCTTCTACATGAATTGCACATGCTTTAGAATGAAAACTAAAATATCATGAAGATTGGTTGGTTAAAGTTGGTCATCAAACCTACGGTAGAGGTTAGGAAAAAGTTGAAGAAAATATAACCAGTACTTAGCAGCGATGTATTAATAGCACCTGTCCATTTAATGATGCTTATATGGGTGCTTGCAATTTGCAAGCAGGGGGGGGAAGTGTATTGTGATGATACTCTTTAAATACGGAAAAAACAATGAAAGCTCTCATGTCTGCGTGCTACATGCAAGCAGAGAAAAATATAATTCACGAAAATGAAATACGCGCCCCATGAGGTATGGATACCAGACAGTTCTAGTACAAACTTATATTGTATGTCATCCGGTTATTATCGACTTTTCAAAATACTATAGTCAGTATACCGAAACGAACGTGGAACCACTGAAAGATTATCCTAACCTCATTTGGTGGCATATAAGACGCTCTTCTACGTAAGAAATTTTAGTTCAGTACAGCATACTTAATTAGAGCTCACATGAAGAATTTTACTATATAAGTTCGATCGGAATCGAGATTTTTAATATACTAATTTTCGTAATCTATTTTTTTTCTCTTCCAATCTTCTACATGAAGTGCTCAATTTTTTAATGAAAACGACAATATCATGAAGCTTGGTTGATGGAAATTGGTCATCAAAGGTACGGTAGAGGCCAGGACAAATTTGAAGAAATTATACCCAGTATTTAGCAGTGCGAAAAATGGCAAAGGGAAGAGTAAATTTCATTCACTTAGGATACCTAACTCATATATGTAAAGCTATCGATTGCAATATCTCGAAGCCGTATCGACTTTTTTAACTTTTCCGATTTTACCCCAAATCAACACATAAATATAACCCTTCCCTGAAACTGGCTCGCCTAGCTTAGTTCCAAACCTGAATCGACACTCGGCTAGGCGACAATGGAATAAACCCATAGCAACGAAAGTGAAAAAAATTCTAAAATCCCAAATAAAAGTTTAAAAATATCAGTTTTACGGTAGGTAGGAAAGAATCGATTGAAAGAATAAGATTCTTAAAACATTCAGCCTCATATTTGTGAAAGAATCAGTCCTGTAACTTAATTATTTCATATTTTAATGAACGAAAGAAAAAAGGTCTACACTGAAATTTTTCGTTTTTCCCGTATAATCCGATGTAAAGCTATCGATTGCAATAAATCGAAGCCTAATCGACTTTTTTAACTTTTTCGATTTTTTCCCAACTCGACACATGACTCCAACTCTATCCTGAAAATTTCAGCCACCTAGCTTGTTTAGAAATGCCCAGGAATTTTGATGAGTCAGTCAGTCAGTCAGTCAGTCAGTCAGTCAGTCAGTCAGTCAGTCAGTCAGTCAGTCAGTCAGTTTTGTAGCTTTATATATATTAATGTGGTCTCTATTATGACAATGGGAACCATGTATCTCGCTCGGACTACCTTAATTGTTGATGGAATGATATATCGCTCTGACCATCCTAAAGGATATTGTTGCTAAGCGACTGATCTCCAAGTGCGTAACGTTTGGTGTAATAAAGCGCGGAACATCTCATGCGTCGAAAACTATAATCTATTGATCGATCCCTGCGAATATCGAGGATTTAAAAAAGGGTTTTCCGCCATTTATTTGCAGTTTATTAGCTGTCATAATCGGCAGATACGACTGACTCCCTCACCGAGTGATCACAACATCCCTGGAACAATAACATTTCACTTAATACATGGAGAAGTACACGGCGTCACAATGTGGAAAAGTCGGTCGTTGAAATGAAATGACTCGGTAAATTTAGCACACATAGTTTAGCTAAATTTTAACTAAATTGAATTTTAAACAATCAAAAATTAGAGGGAAAAATTTAATAGCTGATTTAAGTTTAAAATTACTGTTAACCTGAATTTTTTCTCGCCGAACCATCTTTAAACCAACTATGCAAAAGGAAATATATTAAAAATCAGCCACCCAAGATTAGACCCTCTTGGAGTGTCCAGAATGTGTAGTTGGTATTCCGTTGGGGGTAATATTTTGGGGAAAATGTACGCTCAGTTATATTTGCTCTGATATTCCGCTGAGGAAAAACCATTCGCCTTCAGCGGGACTCGAGCCCGGATCCTTCGATTTCCGGTCGAGTGATTTAATCCGTGATATTTTTCTCCGTGAAATTCCGCACTTAAGTTCATTCACGGGTGAGTCCGTAAAGCTAATATCGTGGCGAGTCCCCGCGTTCTCAAAACTTCTGCACTAATTTTCTCAAGAAAAGAGAACTCGCACTGTACTTTCCACACAATTTTATTCTCTACGACCATGGTTTCGACAAAGTTATGTCATTACCACCTTGATAATGTCATAACTTTGTCGAAACCATGGTGGTCGGAGAGGATAAAATTGTGTGGAAAGTACAAAGCGAGTTCTCTTTTCCACATGTGTCGCCGTTCCACAAAATGAAGCCTGAAACTGTAACTCGCGTAATTTTCTCAAATTCTCAATGAACGAGCGCCATTAGAAATATCGATTCACAAAAAGTGAAAATAAAACGATTTACGAATGACGAAGTGTGGATTACACTGATTTTCTTCAGTCATTTGACACTCTTGTTTTTCGACGAGTAGTATAAAAAGTGCATACAATGATTCGCCCAGGTCATTTCTCTCTCAGCAAAACTCTCCGACGATTATTACTCATAAATATGAGCCAACGGTGGGCAATATGTGTGGGTTGTCGTGAAAAATGAAACTCCTAGTCAATGACCAGAACTCAATAACAATGGGACAGTGGGTGGGTGGGTGGGTGGGTGAGAGGACTCGAGTGTACATGTACACATACAAAGTGGTGTCTCAGATCATGATATTGGAAAGAGGGAAATAGACCTCGGAACGGACCGCTTTCAAATGCGGTTTTTCCCGCGATCGAGATAAGAGACCCCGCAAGTGAGACTTTGAAACAGGTTAGTCTACAGTTAATGCATCTGTTTAGATGAGGTTTGCTCCCTGATGCTCGTTGAATAATCCGTCACGTAGTAGTCATATCATATTTCGCGTGATATCTGCATGACTCCCGCATGCCGTTTATCGTTGTTGCAGGGTGCAATTTATACAAATAGTTTCTATATCATTAATAGCATACCTAGAGTGTACTTCAGTTTGGTAAAAGTTACTTCTATATTTCGGTGTATGTAGATGATATCTCACGCCCTGCCAAATACCCTCGAGGCCTGCCTGTAGGGTAATATGTGGATGTTGAGCAACACACCACGATCCCCTTTATATATATGTACACACAGAGAGAGCGAGATGAGGGAGGGAATGCTGAATGAGAGGCGGCCGACGAAGAGGTTCCGAAGAGGTTATTAATAGAGGGAGGACCGCGACTGCTGGTAAAAGCAGCCAGGATGACTTTCGTGTCCCTTTGGACCTTAGGGTACCACTGTTCCCCTCGCAAAGGTTTCTTTAGCTTTCCCTTGGAAGCGATGCGGAGGACGGTTAGGCTCTCGAGAGGCTGATAGATTTCTTTTGGTGGCAGCGGAAGATTCCATCCGAGACAGTGGATCGCAGTCGACTGCAAGACTGAATCCAGTCTCTATAACAGTGCCCTACAGTGCCCCGATGGCCAACGGGGAAGGGGATCACGTGACCTACGCTTCCATGATGGTGGCCTTTGTTTGAATCACACAGTCGAGAAAAAATTGCTTACTTTAAATTGATTTTTTATCCAAATCTGAATATTTCGTCTGCGCTTTTACCTTGGTCGGCCTTTTGATTCATTTTGCCTCCGCCGGGTCATGGGAGACAATATGAGAGCAACGAAATGAATGCTACTTTTTCTCGCGAGAGGACGCGGAAGTGTTGAATGCAAATGGAAGCGCCGAGTGAGAACAGGTTATCTGCCGCTGACGCTGGCCCGAGATTGATTTCCCAAGGACTTGCACGTTATTTTCTTTCCCTTTTGACATTCTGCATTTAATTTCTCCGTACGGAGAGACCAATTACGCGGAAAATATTTCCGGTATGCCGTCATTGGAAGTGATACAATTTTTGGCGGTCGATATATATTATAGATCAAATTTGTGTGGCATGCAGTAATAAATGGGCGATTTTCCAACATTGCACATAGCGTGTGCGGCCCCTTCCAACTATTCCCACGTCATTTAACTATTTTGCATCGTGTTTTATTACCGATTTAAAGAGGAGAAATCGCATTTCTGACACCGGGAAAATAAAGAAGGAATGTACAACACTGTTTCGTTCACATAATTATGAAATCCAGATAAACTGTCATTTCTGATTGCGGAGGATTCACCGCTCAATAAGTGTCATGCAATCCTAATGTGAAGACGAAACGGTTTTTGGAAGAGCAGCGAAAGAATGCAGCTGCGAATTCGTGCGATGTAAAAACACGCGCTCGTCCGATTTCACGCAATTGCGTTTGGGTTTCATAGAAAAAATTATAACACAATAAAAAGAATAAGGATTGTTTTACACATGTCCAAGGATAAATGAGGGTTTTAACGGAGAGAGGGACTCATTAACATGATGGTGAATGAATATACTTTGAAATTACCACAAAAAAGATTCAAATAACTCATATCCCTGTCTTAAAGTTGTACCTTAGAATGAATAAACCAAAAAGTCTGATTTAAAAAATAATCTTCAATGCTGAAGCCGTGTCCTTGAACAATAGCATTTACAAGATTGTACTCCTAACATACCGAAGCAGCGGACTACATTTGTAGTCACGCGGACATAATCAGACGACTCTCACTCATCGCCAATCAGCGGCATTGTAATCCGTCTCAGCGAGAGCTCTCCTTGAAAGATATACTACAACTAATCGAATCAATGTAAAGTTTAAGAGTCATTTCGAGGGTCATAACATCGGTCTTTTCAACCGCAGACCTCCAAAAACCTCATCCTTTACACGGCTTTTACACGGCTGGTGCCCTAACACTCTCTGCCACACGCCCATCCGAAGGCTCACAGGATAATGTGTTGATGTAGACTCTAAAAAATTGCTTTTTAAAAGTGTTTATAGTGAGGGGTATTCGTTTTGAAGAGAAATATTGGATTAATTTCCGAGAAATAATAGTTCAGGATCTTACGCTGGCAAAATCTCTTCATATATCACTGGATTTATGATGTAGGTGTAGAATTAAATACGCGTTTATAAAACACTATGACTATTTAGGTCAGTTTAGTTGGGTTTTTCCCGCGTGGATTTATATTTACGGACAACAGTTTCGCTAACGTTACAGCTAGCGAAACTGTTGCTCGTTAATATGAATCAACGCGGGGAAAACCCGAATAAACTGAACTCAAGAAATAATCGCGGAAGCCTCCGTGCCAACGCTATGACTATTTACCAATCCGCCCTTGAACAATTTATTCAATAGCGATCGCAATTTATGTCAATGCTAATACAATTCGCTACAGGGAACAAACACTGTTCATTTACTGTGTGTTTCAAAATTGACCAAACCTTCATATGCTCTCTGTATTCTATTCCTCACGGTTCTGCAGAAAGCTTCATTAACTGTTGTTTCAAATGTCGATCTCTGCCCCAAAGTTAGATCAAGGCGTGAATAATGAACGATTTAATTACCTTCCTGTCATCCAATATTAAGACTACATTTAGAAGATGGCTCTGCGTTGCCCCTTCTTTGGTCCCTCGTCACTGTGCGCCCCGTGTCACTGTCGATTTTAAGAAAGAAAAAACACTTTAATGGATAGAGCGACTCGCACTTTTGAATATGTATTCCTACCGGTTTCCATAGGTTACTTAAAATCATTTTCCCATGCACCAAATTAATGGAAATAGTTGCGACTGCTCTGAGGCGCACATTATTCGGACGCAAAGTCCGCCTTCACCCCGCATCCACGGCACACATCCATCCCAGTTTGCATCGTTTGGTCCGATAATCCGGCACGAGTCCCTTTAGAAAGAACACTTGAAACGGCGTGGGACAGGAATGAAACACGAGCTTACACGTATGGTCGAGTTTTCAGATCCCTTTTTTTTAACATGCGAGCTTCTTTTTCTCATCCCATAAAATCACAATTTAACGATGAAATTGGCATTACTCATCAAATGATATTCTCTTATTTATCCGCCTCTACACTTTCATGCTCTGTCTGAACAATTGCAACGGATTCGCATTTATTTAATTCTATAAACATTAAATAAGAGTCCAATGACTAATTTAACAACAAAATCTTGCCTCATTTGGACGTCAAGTAAGTTGAGCGATTCAAACGCACGCTGTTCACATTGGGTCTACTTTTAGAAAAAGGCGTACCTACTCTACGTGATGACGAGAACCAAGTCCTTCACTGTCGAACAGCGCCGGCCCAAGGTTTTTTCCCTCTCTCTCTCTCTCTCACTCTCTCTCTCCACACTCCTCTCTCTATCTCTCTCCTTCACATATCCATCGCATAACCTTAATATCATTCACGCACGCGCATTAGTGGCAGTTCCGATGCACTGGTATCTCTCGCACTGTTAGGCACACTGAATGCACACTGGATAGTTGTTTGAAGAGCGGAAAACCTCCTTATGAAGCGTTTCCATGTGTTCTTTTCCTTTCAAATAAAAAAAATATAACACATTCTGCGAATCGGAGAATGTTGCAAGAGACAACCATCTTTGGGTTAAATACTGAATGACATATCAAGGTGGTTAATTTCCTGAAAACATTATTTGTGCCTATATGGCTATTTAAAGATTTACTGAAGCTGGCTATAAGAATATCCTTTGGACATTTAATAACATATTAGAATCGCGCTATACACTGAAAACACTTAGGTCGCCAACATTTTTTCCAGTTTAATAAAAAGTATTTTTATACCCCACACCACTACGTGGGTATGGTATATTATTGATTTTGTCACAGCAGAAATGTAACGCATTAAAAAGAGGCGATGGCAGATATGGAAAAGTATATTATATAGAAATGATCAGCATCACCCTTACGAGTCCATCTAGCCATGTCACTTCGCACGATAATTGCCGTCAAAATGGAGATACATATCGAGCTGAAATTTGGGTCATGAGCCTCTATTAATAGTCCACAGACGGCCTAGTTCTCAAGTGGGTTGGATCGGACCAAAACCACGTCTTTTTTATTACAAAATTGAAAGTGGTGATTAAAGGTATTTAAGCTTCGGCAAGGCCCAAGATAACCTCTTTACAAGTTTTAAATCGAGAGGGGATTTGAACGACACTCTGTCAATCCGTATTTACACGATGCCCCGACCCGCGCGAGTAAATGCAGGAACACATTCTCCATTTGATTTGCACCGTGCAAACACCCAAATTGCGCAAATGGGTCAACGCGTAACCATAAAATAGCCCCTGTTCTGATCTGGAGCGTCCGTTCACGTATCTGCGCGCCCACTTACGTGCAAGGGTACATTCACCGTGTAAAGAGGCGACTTTACATTTCGAAAGCAATCTGGGAGCCTCTTCTTTCCTCTTTTTAAAACGACTACCTTGAGCGCACAGCCATATTTTCCTATCCCATGGAAATCGGTCTATACACTAATCGAATGAGTGGTAACTCATAGAACGTAACCACATCAATGATTCCACCTAGTGCTCTATATCGGCGGACCCGCTCAGTGTCATAGATCCAGCGGAGATTACTGTCTTTGCCGATACGCCACCCAGCCTGCTTATGCGGTCTAAGTTTTTTCGCAAAATGAATACACTGCCGTCGACATTGGAAAGGAGTTCAAACATTTTGAATTACGGACCTCGCGCCACAAAGATTCTGCCTCGGGTTTCCTCGAGAAGGAACCTGTTGAGCGATTGCCTCCACAAAGTGAATGGAACCTTGCTTGAAATATATGTTTTTCGCAACTGAAACAATATCTAAAAAGATACGATCCTATTATTTGTAAAGCTAATTTAGTAGGTTTGTGAGTCGAATCCCTGGGTGCGCATTCAGCGAAGGTATCCGTAGAAAGCCATTAACATTTTCTAAACGGTGACAGAGGCCGATCATAACAACCTATTTGGAAATCACCGTCAACTGAGGATTGAAATAAAAACTAAAACTATTGGCAATTCTGAGGCTATCATTTTCGCCCGAAGGGCGTCAAAAGCATTTTTCCGAACTCGAACAAAAAAGGTAATTCAGATTAGAAATAAAAAGTGAGGTAATGAATGAAATTGGTCCTCCGAAAGCACACGTTTAATCGACATTTTTCCTAGAACAGTGATGAATCACAAACTCCGCCGTAAGCACCTTGCTGAATTAGGAATCGCGCCGCACCGAAAACAGCCAACTCTGCAGCTCAGTGTCTATTCATCATGACAATGAATACTAACAGCACTTATTGGCAGCGTCAATAAGTGCTGTTAGTATTAGCATATCCATTGACGTGCATGGAAATCTTGTATAGAGTGGGAATGCTGTGGGAGCATCAATATATCATTTGATCATGTTATACTATTTATTGAGTCATAGATCCAAGTTTATCTCAAGGTGACACCTGGTATACTGCTTCACAAATAGGATAATAGCACTTTACATTTTACGATAGTGAAATGAGGTTTGGAATCTTTGGAAAACCCAGAGATTGAGAGAGAGAGATAGAGAAAGGGAGAACATAGCAGCGACAATTCCGAGTAAACGAAATAAAATAGCAAAGATTGCAGTATTTAACGCCCATAACCTTTTGCTTGCTTGGGAAAGTGCTACAAATTTCTGTTACTTTGCACCAATTTTTAATGCCTCCGAATCAATAATCGATCACTCCGAAGTGGTCGATGCAGAGTCTGAATCCTTCGATCTCGCACTTAAAGAGTCCGACTTAATTTAACAGCAGCTACTTGAGCGCCATAATCAACCTTCGACGTAATCTCAGATGCACTCCTCCGCCACCACTTCGGCCTTTTTGACTAGAAGCGAAGGACACTGGCCCTAAATTATCTCCAGAGTTGTGACATGGAACTTCTAATACGCTCGGACGGTAGTGTTGGCAGTCGCACGTATTGCCGGAGGCGAGGAAACGAGGCGTTGTGCGAGCCTCGCGCTTCTTTCGGACTCGGGGAGCAAAAGGGAGGCTAGGACACGCACCATGCGCCATTCCGAACTAAACAGTTGAAGGAGTGAACATGCGTCTGGAAGTTGAGCTTTACGTCGGGCGAAAGTAGGAAATAACCGTGTCGTCAGAGTGAAATTCCTAATCCAGGGGGGCCGGGGAAAGGGGGGGGGCTTATTCCGTATGGTTTCAGAATTTGAAGATGTTATTACGTCAAAGCCACGAATATTATAATATAAGAAGGGCAGCTATTAAGATTAGCCGGGGGATTTGACGTCACAGCAACGGATTTTCCGAGTTTCGACCACGTCGAGACCTTACTGAATAGCGTCCTTGGGAACTTATATATCAAATTCCCAAAATATATCTGGGGTTACAGTAACAGAAATTGACGGTCAAGTCAGAGTCAATGGCTCACAAGAAGACATTTTACACGATGAAATTTTTAGGTATTGTCATGAAGCTACCCGAGTTATTTTTCTCCAACAACCTCTGTTTATATATACACGCCAAGTCTTTTTCTTATCTCCAAGAGGAGCAACGTACATTCGTAGTGCCAGGAGTGGGTGTTAGAATTAAATATTAATAAATGCACCACAGATCACTTCCTGCGAAAGTCATCACAAAAATGTCATACCTACACTGTGGGTGGAGTAAACAAAAAATCTTCAAATACAGTAAATATCTTGGAATTACCTTAACTTCAGAATTATCGTGGGGATTACACATACAAAACAAATGTGGCGCAGCATTAAAGACATTAAGTTTGGTTAAACGTATAATAGGAAGGTCCTCGGATGAGAAAGTAAAAGAGAGATGTTACTTCGCTGTGGTTAGGCCACACCTCGCATACGCCGCGAGCATTTGGGACCCTGATCATAAAGATTTAACCAAAACAATTAATAAAATACAAAGAAAAGCAGCACGCTTCATTAAAAACTGCTACAATCGAACATATAGTGTCTCACAACTGTTAGACGGATTAAGGTGGGAGCCCCTAGAGACTCGGAGGCTACATGCTAGGCTTAGGCTGCTTGGGATATTCAGAACCAATGTGTATTTCAGAGCGACACAGAGGATATTATCATGACTCCTCACTACATCTCTAGGTCTGATAGAAGCGATAAAATAAGAGAGATACACTGCCGAACAGATAGGTACAAAAACTCGTTCTTTTCGCGCACAATAAGCGACCACAATAGAATCTGATTTCCTCAAAACACACTCCCATAATACACGTCACCATTTCACCTGCCAAAAACTTACATCTTTACACGGCTGGTGACCCAACACCCCCTGCCACATGCCCATGCGGTGGCTCACAGGGTAGTATGTAGATGTAGAAGAGTAATGACTGAAAAAGGGAAATAAGTGATAAATAAATAGACATATTGTTTTAAAGTGTAGCTTTGTGCTTCTCCATTACTGAATGGAAGAGACCTTCCATAGTTCACAAAAAAAATGTCATTTAACTTTGCCGACCAACGTTTCGACTCACGAATTTACAAATTCCAGGAATTCATAATGACTTTTCAAGTGATCACCTTGGCCGTCTAGTCAAATTGTACAAGACAGAGTATCTTTCATTAATAAGTGTCTCGGAAGATAAAACCCTTTGCCGTGTCCTGATCTTGTCCGAAACATTTGGTCCATTTGAATGCCATCACTTGAGAGCATTTCATTCTCCCCGTCCTTCCGATGACAGCCCATGTCCCCAAAATAACTTTCGCATTTCGGCTCAAACGCTTTCTTTTGCCTGTACACGTTTGATAGCAGCTTATCTGGATTTCCGACCTTCTTTATTTGCTTTTAAATGCTTATATCAATAGTCTACATCTACATAATACTCCGCGAGCACCCGCTTGGGCCTGTGGCATGGGGTGGTAGGTCACCAGCCGTGTAAAGATGTAAAAGTTTTGGATGTGTAATGGTGACATGTCCTATGGGAGTGTATTTGGAGGAGCTCAGTTTTTACTGTGGTCGTTTATTGTGCGCGGAAAGAACGAGTTTTTGTACCTATTTGTTTGGCAGTGTGTCTCTCTTATTTTATCGCATCTGTCAGACCTAGAGATATAGTGAGGCGTCATGGTAATATTCTCTGTGTCGCTCTGAAACACACCAGTTCTGAATATTTCTAGCAGCCTAAGCCTAGCGTATAGCCTCCGAGTCTCTAGGGGCTCCCACCTTAACCCCTCTAAAAGTTGTGTTCTATGTCTAAAAACTATGTGTTCGCTCATAGCAATTTTTAACGAAGCGCGCTGCTTTCCTTTGTATTTTATTAGTGTTTTTGGTTAAATCTTTATGACCAGGGTCCCAATTGCTCGCGGCGTATTCGAGATGTGGCCAAACCAGATAGTAAGTAGACTAACATTCTCGCGAAGGTGTCCACGGCGTTGTCCATACTGTTAGGTATTTTCGGGTTTCCCAACAGTTTACGTTGACTTTGGCCGACCGTAATAGTAAGTAGACTAGTTGGGCAGAAAATACATTGGCTTTAGAAGTCATTAGCGTGAGAAAAATTCCTAGAGATGATGCTCCTATAATAATAATAATTCTGTATGGTTGATCAGCGGTATTTCATTTGTTATTTGTGAATTACTTGGGACAGCTTTTATTTTAACTTGGTTGAAACTTTGTGTTGGATTAGTGTAAGGTTATATTGTCAGAGTCATAACGCGCTAATATTCGTAAGGGACCTAATAAAGGTGCCTTGTGTGAAACTATTCAACCGTCTTTCTATGACTGTCAAATTATTTAAGAAGGAACTTTATAATATCCAATAATTCTAAAATATAAGTATTTCTCCTTTTTAGTTTGCAATTAGCAGTATTTATTAGAAAATGAGATATTTCTATCTCCATTAATTACGTATAATCCCGTGATTACTTGTTCGATTTCCATTTTCGAGTTCTAACATTTATTGGACTAATACTTCTGGTAATCATGGATACTATGAGATACAAATGATATTAGCTCATACACTTTACAGTTTCAGGCTTCACTTCATGGAAGTTAATTGTATCCATATTTAGAGAATACAAAGTTTGTACTTTTCCATCGAACTTTACTTTATGTGGTACGACGCGCTTCACCGACGTGCGGCATCATCAGGTACCTAATAAAATTCTGTGTAAAAGTACAAAATTTGTATTCTCTAAATATGGATATTAGCTCATTTAATTCACCGCTAATGTAATCATTCATTTTGATGACACACGCAATAATTAGGCGTTCCAACTCCGCCTCATTCCACATTCCGTTACATTTTGCCAACACAGGCAACCCTCCCCCCCCCCCCCTCGCCCCCCCCCCCCCCGACACATTTATTAGAGGTCCATTTTACTACATGCCAAAGGTTACAGGTAATAGACGAACATATCGATTACCACGCTCCAAGCGCAAACCCGACTTACCAACTCAAAGACCGCTTACATCCCTGCGAGCCACCTCAAGGGTTTATGGCATGGGGTGAGTTATCACCTACTTGCATTATACCGAACCAAAATAAAGTTAACTCACAAGGCGTGAAATCAACTTTATTTGGGGCTGAGTTATTCCACATTTGTCGTCATTGCCGTTCCCATCCAGGGCTGCCAACTTACGAAGAGTGGATTCCAGGTGCTATCAATTTCAATAGAGTCTGGGAGATTCCAGTAAGAAAACATGTTGACGATTATCACGAGGATTGAACATTATGAATTCATGAGAAGTCAATATAATTATTCATTCCCATTACTAATGACTAGAACAAACTGAATTATGTGAACATTATGTTCCACCTGCAATGGCATTATTCTTTATAATATGTCAACTTCATCTCGCAAATTTTCAAATATTTAATCCTTTTAGTTGTTCATGTGGAAGAACTGTGTTCCCATGCTGTGTACGCTGCTAACACCACAATGCTCGTATTCGAAGGAAGAAGCATTTCAAATCATTTTCATTTCCAAAAATATTGAAAACGCGAACTATTGGATAACTTTGATGCGAACTCTAAGCCCTCTTAGACTGTACTGTTTTTTACTGGTCAATTGTCTTCGAGAGGATTTTGAACGAGATGTTTTGCATAAAACTAATATCAGTCACGTAAAATATTTGCTTAAATATTTCTCAATGCATATAATTTATACCTGCGGGTAACGGGCGGCATTAATTTTTGCACACTCGATCCTCCATAAGTTTATCTTTTTAACCGGTGCCCGGTTCGTATAATCTCTCACGATCTGCCTCACATTGTGGAGAGATTCTTGTCAATGGATGAACACCGTATTTCACCGCATAATCGTCACACCCTACTTTTTCAGTCCAAAAATTGGTTCAAAACTTTTCATCGCATAATCGTCGCATGTTAATTCAGTTCGTCGTGACACTTGAAACTTGACACGTGACGCTGTGAAAGGAAAAAAATTGTCTAATTTTGCACTCTACCTAACATAAATTGCTACCTGCCATTTTGTGAATAGTACTTGTAGTAATGTTCGTGAACAGTAATAGTAGTAATAGAGAACACAGTGGGGGAGACCGAGGCCAGTTGAGTACACTGTTGTCTCATGAATTTTCTATTTTTATCTATTAACGTTTTCAATGAAATAACTGTGATAGCGCATTGAAACTCTGTTCACCTGCAATATATTGCGATTTATTATGGAAAATCATTGTAAATAAAATAAAATAAAAATGTTTTAACTTTTCATTTCAGGCCGGAGAAAGTACGGTATACGCTAAACAGGGAGAAAATAGTGTCGATTTTTATTCTAAAATTTTAATGCATTATATTTAATGTAGGCCTACCATTTACAAGATCGTAGCTTTGCAATAAAGGCAGTCAAAGTACGTGATAAATGACCTATTTAGGTATCACTAATACCGGCGCAATTTAATTTTTTTGTTTCTCCTCATAATGGTCGCACCCTACTTTTTAGCGAAAAAAATTGGCATAAAATCTGCGACGATTATGCGATGAAATACGGTGTGTGCTCCCTCCGCTCCACTCGTCTTTCCGTGAGCGATAGCACATATATATCAAAAAATCCCGAGGGTCGAAAAGCGCGCCCCTCCCTTTAACGGCCACCCCTCATACGGCCATCGCGCACGCACTCCACTCGGCGAACAATCTTTACATAACGGACCACATTTTACGTAACACGCACACAATGCACGAGGGGGAGACATAAACGGGCGATAAGGTGCGATCGAGTCCTTTTATAGTTCAGATCGCAGTCTGCAGTGTGTTGGACCGCAACGCCGTCCGCTATCCGCGCTCGACGAAGTCTCCATCTGACGGCGGTTTGCTTAAAAACAAGTGCGGAAGTGGTTCCCTTGAGGAAGATCGTACAAGCAATACGCTTTTGGTGCGGATTTTCGAGCTTCTATTTCATGCGGGTTTGATATTTTTGGTTGGCTGCGATGATTTGCATGAAAATGTCTTCTACGTCTACATACGACACAGCGAGCCGCAGCCTGGGAGTATGGCAAGGGGGTTAGTTGGACAGTCTCTGTGTAATGGTTTAAAAGAGAGACGGCTATAGCAAGGGGTGGAATGGTGAAGTGTATTTTAGGAGTGTTTGAACTACGGCTCAGTGTTTACTGTATGGTCGCTCATCGTGCGTGGGAAGAATAAATTTTCGTACCTTAATGTTCGGCAGTGTGTTTCTCTTATTATACCGCTTCCGTGGGACCCAGAGATGCAGTGCTGCTTGAAAATGATATTCTCTGTGTCGCACTGAAACACACACTTATCACAATTTTCTCGAACAACTTAAGTCTAGCACTAAGCCTCCGCGTCTCCAGCCGTTCCTGACCTAATCCTACAATAAGCTGTGAAACACTGCATGTTCGCTCGTTGTAAAATGGGTCTTAAGTGGACATTGTCACTACCAATAATATAGAGCAATGTTTATTTATATTTTACAGTTGGCGATTATATACATAAAAGAGACATTGAAAAATAGTCGCAGTCAATAGCAACGCGACAGTGCCATCGAATGAAGGCGACGCCAATGTCATCATGTAAATTTTTGGCGAGCGCATCTTGAGTGAGATTCGTCGGCCATCGGTTTGAATTTGGCGGAAGTCAGACTGCCGACCGTCCGCTATTCTGAGTCGAATCTGCTTCCAAAGTTTCATTTTCAACCCGTAATCCTTTCTAAGCATTAGTCTCAATAGCGGGTAAAGTCATATTAGGGAAAGAACGTACCCAGATAATGAGAGGATTCCAAACTTACCGTGAGTTTTAGTACCTGGCGATTTCTACAGAGTAGGGCGACCTGCACTTCGAAGGTAATGGGAAGAGATTGAATTTTTCAAGATTAGTAAGTGTCGATGTTGGACTGAAACCCACTCATATGCAAGGAGTTGATGTTTTTTTGTGAGCAAAACATTCAAAAGTGTTTATAAAACCAACGAAACCCACCTCCCTTTGAGCGTCCTCCTTTAAACACGCGTGTTTCCGGGAAAAATAGTCAACCGTTTCGAGTCCTCCGCAAGGAGCTCCGTCAACATTGAAAGCTGGCAAAGTGCTGTGCATGGCAACGAACAGGAGTTTTAGCCGCGGCGTGAAGTTACTAAGTGATAAGTGCATAAGAGTGTCACCTGTCATCCGCGACTTCGATCGGCTTGGAATTCTCTCCTCGTGATCACATCATATCTGCCGTCAACTCATTCTTCACTCACTCCACTCCTCTCTTACATTCCGTGAGGGGGACTGCTTTCTCGCTCATTCAAGCCAAATACTTGTATTCCAAATGATTTCATTGAGACCAACAGTTAATCATTTACCAATGGAACTCGCTCGGAGACAACTGCCCAACAGTTGGAAATATTGCCGCAATAAACGGAGGCAAGCGGAGGACGGCGCAAGACTGGGCGAGGACAGCCACGCTCACAGAATAATCGTGCTTTCACTTTTCAATGAGAGAATACTTCCAAAGTGCATTTTCCTCTGATAGCATACTTTACTGCAATAACATTATCAAAACATAAATAGCTGTTTTGGAAGGTTGGCCATCAATAATACGCGATCACATACCTCTCGCCAACGTTTCGCAAAATTATACTTCCACTATCCATAGTAAATGCATTGCATAGCAATATTCAAGATAATTTAGGCCTCAAGCCCTGAATGTGTGAATATAATATTGCGCAACGTTTGCACGAGGTCTTCGATCTCTTTTGTTGGTGGCGAATCATACGAAAACAGCTATTTAAGATAATTTAGTGGTACTTGGCCTCATGAAAATAATTGAAACTCTTTCAAGAAGATGCGAGACGTAAAATATTCAGGCCGACAGTTTGCTCCTGCAATTTTCCCGACGCAATGCCCACGGCAAACCTTCGATTGACAGATGCATCTCATGGTGTAGTTAACGCTTTTAAAAGATTTACCGGTGTACGCTTAGAGCCTGAGACAGAGCTGTGCGACAAATTTCACAGTAAAACATTCAGTGGTTCCAGCGGTACAGCGATCAGTTAGTCAGAGATATTTACATGTAGGGATTCAAAAGATTGAAGAGGCGAGTGGATGATGTACGACGAGACAAGAGTTTCCGGCCGCCGCCGCGGAGGGCGTGGCGGAGGGGATGACGCAACGGTCAGCTCGGGAGTGCTTAGTTGCCGGTGAGTTATTATGACTAAGGAAGTGATAATCAGTTGACTTCTTCAAAATATGCCAAAATTATCGATTTTTGTTGTTTCTGTCTCAAATTAAAGTCCTTTGTTTTGATTCGGGAAAATTTTCCATAATAATTGAGTATTAGAAGCTAATAATTATTGGAAATCAAAACATTCAAGTAATAGTCCACTAATATTTTTATTATTTACGACCCGGGTATCGTCGCATAGTGACATCTTCAGGTCACATAATGACATCTTTCGTCACATAATTACATCAGCAAAGAGTATTAGTTACTAATAATTTTGTTAAGATATTAAGCTCCGCTCCAACTAATTAACATTTGAGATTAAGTCAGCCTACCAGAGTGTCAGGCATTTCTGAATATTCCATTCTATAAAATATTATATGTTCCTCATTGCTGTGCTTCCATTTTTTTAAATAAAACAATAATATTGAAAGTACAAAGTCATGCGAAAGTCCACATTTCTCACATAATCCTACTCTTTTTTAATAGTTTGGACACATATTTTTTTAAATACATTAAAGAGATAGGTAAAGTTAAAATTTTTTACTGACTACCTACTTACACTCCTTCTCCGAGGGTTTTCACCCAGCATAATTAAAAAAGACACAAGGACAATCTAAAAAGTTAATAAAATCTCACATAAGATGACCATATATCACACGCAGAAGGAAATCACGATGATCTTCAAAGGTCACTAAACGCAATGGACCGAGCCCTCCAAGAATACAAAAGGAAATTAAATGAGACGGAGACTAATGACGAAAGTGTTAGCTCAGAGTGCCGTGAGTTCGATGCACCATCATGGCCATTAGAGTTTAACGGATGACAATTACAGACATTCCTAGCTTAAACTCCAGTTAATGAAAGTATGGACATTTGTCTTCGACCGACGCCGACATGTGACATTATAGCATTGAAGCGATATGAAACTTAACAAATGATGGCATCGCATGGCTCAAACTTTCTTTAAGGCTTGGCAATACATTTTTCCCGTATAAATATGTTTCACGAAAAAGTGTGGAAGATAAAAAGTGTGAAATTATTTCATGTGTCGCGTTTCCACAAAGTTTACAGTCTTTACAGTTTATACAGTTTAAACATTTACAGTTTTTACAGTCATGCGGGTTAAACGAACAAGTAGTAAACTGGATACGTGACTTTCTGAGTGATCGTAAGCAAAAAGTAGTTCTTGACGGAATTAGCTCTGATATAGTTAAAGTGACATCAGGTGTCCCGCAAGGAAGCGTTATTGGCCCACTTTTGTTCATTATATATATAAACGACCTTTGCTCCCGAATTAGCAGTAAAATACGTTTATTTGCCGACGACGCTGTCATATACCGCGAAATTAGTGATCAATCTGACTTTGAAATTCTGTCATCGGACTTAAACAACGTTCATGCGTGGAGCAAAGAGTGGGGACTAGAACTTAATCTGAGCAAATGCTCGGCGGAGCATTTCTTGCGTAGGTCGTCCAACTATCCCCATGTATATGTTGTGGATGGCGTTAGCATAAATGCGACAGATGAAGTGAAATACCTGGGAGTTACGATAACTTCGAACCTATCGTGGGGGACACATATAAGAAATATTTGTGGCAGAGCCCTGAAGAAGTTAGGATTTGTCAAGCGTGTTGTGGGAAGATTTTCGGATGATAAAGTGAAAGAGAGGTGCTATTTTGCACTCGTCCGGCCACACCTTGAATATGCAGCGAGCATATGGGATCCGGCGGAGAAAGACCTAGTCCATGAACTTGATAAAATACAAAGGAAAGCTGCGCGATTCGTGAAAAACTGCTACGGCCGTACAGAAAGCGTTACACAGATTTTGAAAGATTTAGGGTGGGAGCCGCTAGAGACTCGGAGGCTACGCGCTAGGCTTAGATTGCTTGAGCAATTGAGAATGAATATCTTTCAGAGCGACACGGAGAACATCATATTAGAACCACATTATATTTCCAGGTCCGACAGAATCGATAAATTAAGGGAGATATTTTGCCGAACGGATAGGTATGGGAATTCGTTTTTCCCCCGAACAATTAAGGACTTTAATAAATGCTAGGCGGAACTTTGATTTTTTTTTTTGACGGCTGGTGTCCTAACACCCCCCGCCACACGCCTTTTGAGGCGGCTTGCGGGGTAGTATGTAGATGTAGATGAAAGTTAAGCCTGAAAGTGTAACTCATAATCGAAGAGCTAGTACGGCAATAAAGGCTTAATTATTTCGAAAGTTGTCCAATAAAATACCAAATCATGAAAAAAACACGAAAAATGCTTAAAAATGAGTAAAAAATCGACCTTAAATACTCTGAAATAAAATTTTTACATCACATATTCCATAAATATCAACTGAAATGTGTAAAATGAACTACTTTCTATCGATCCTAGTGAGAGTAAACATTAAAAAAAATATTTCAAGAAATATGGAGGAAAAACCCTTAAAAAGTCCATAATTCCTGAAAATGTGCGTAAAAACTCATTTTTTGCCAGGTTAGAGAGGAAAGCCTCAACCCTGCGCAATAATCTTGCACGTACTTCCTAGTCATAGCAAATGATTAGGTTTGGCACCCCTCGGGAAACGATTTGCGAGAAAAGCCTTTTTTCGAACCACCCTATTGTACAAGTTTCTCGCCGTGGATACATTAGCTAATAGGACCATGCAAGTAACCATGTACCCGGTATTGTTTTGCCTGCACAAATTCCATTTTGAAAATCACTGCGATTTCTTACAAAAATTTCCCGCAGAGTCGGAATGCATAACAAAATTGATTGCGCGAGAAGTTGTCTTTGATATTGCGGAAGGGACGCGTAGGCAGGAATAGTTTTACCGTGGGCAATGGCGTCACGCAATCCTCTTTAATCCGACATTTGTTTCCATTAAGATCATTACTCACGATCCGCCTCTTTTCGGCAAATTGTCACTTTGTTACATAATCATCAAACTCTTAGCATTCGTAACTCTTTACGCATAAAGAATATTCTCTCATTCTTCCGTATTCTTCCGCGTTAATTATTCCCCCTAATATTTTTAATTTAATAATAGTAAATGAAATAAAATGACCAAGATGTTATCTTGTTGGAAGCGAATTTGTCTTAAAATATGTCATTTCAGTCAGTCGCGTCCATATCGTAGCATTTGAATCTCTTTACTCAAAAGCCATTTCGTGAGACTCTTGTCTTGTCAATAGTTCTCTCCATTAATTTCATCTTCGTTCTACGACGTCACACTTTAACGGCTCACAGTCCTCTTGGGCCTTAAGTTCATATCATTCTCAAGTAAATCTTTAAATGGCTCCTCACTCCAGTGTCAATCAATACCCCAATCAATATTCTGGCCACCGTGGTAGATTAATTGTCTTCTTTACTGGATATGAAGAACAAAATACAGCCCTTCCAAGCTCTTGGAAAATGCTCCTGCAAAATAAGAACTTTCCCATCATATTCTTTGAATTATCGTTACAATGCATCAATTTTGTGGTCTAAATATATTCACTGCATTGGATTGGCGCCGCAGTCTGCTCATAAGACATGAAAAAGTGTCCGTCATTAGAGAAATTCGTCGGCTAATCAGAATGCTCTCCTCCTTAATTTTGCTGTCTAATAAATAGAAATATCTGTGAAAGAGGTATTTAATAAAAACTAATGGCAAAAAATTTTACTTGTTATCTAATACTAGGATCTCATCGGGTCAACCGGGATTCTTTCTTCTTAAAAAGAAGGAAATTCGATGGTATAACGGTCCGGACTTGCATTTGCGTACAGGGCATTGAATTTAATGCTGTCATGCTTTTTGCATGAAATATGCAAATGCCCGGAGAATGATCCGGACGATCAATAAATATTCTCTCCAGTGTAGGAGACCGGATGGCGTTCCCTTAATCATCAGAAAAATCATAGAGGAATCGTCGCGGAACGAAAAACAAAATTTTGATAGCCTAATTTTCTCAAAGATGGCTGATTTGATTAGTTTTTGCGCCTTCTCTGTGAAACAAAGATTTCAACGCTAGCTTAATAGGCGAATGGATGAGTAAATGTATTCTAAACGGAAATGTATCATACATGTGGACTATAACGCAGTTTATTGGCCAATAAATCAACATTATTACATATGTCACACTCACTTAAACATTTAAAGAAGATATTATGGTATCTCCTAATCAGAGATTATGAAAATCTACGCTTATTAAACTCAAACATTAAAAATAACGCTGCACACAGTTGCAAACGATACGTCACGCACAATTCTTTCTCTAAATCGGCAGGCCAGGGAATTGACGACAATACATGACGCACCGGGGTGTGCATTTAGGGAGGACAAGTAAGTTACCATATCTTCCGTATTTTAAAATATAGAGATGTGATTTTTGCTGCAATGAAGTGAGAAATAAAGTTAATAAAATTTTAATTCAAACTCATTTTTTGATATCTCTGAAATTAAGAGCGCTATCGTACATTATTTGTTTTTGGGGAATTACATTTCGACGAATATTCGAGAGCCATCTTGAAAATAAGATACCGTTAGCATCGATGATAGCTGAACAAGAACAATACATGTCTTATGCACCAGTGTGAAAAGTATCGAATCTCCTCAATCGATACTAGTTATTGAAATTGAATGTTTTCATTGTGATTGCAGAATACTCCTAAAAAACTTTTACGTTGCCATAACTCGGTAACTAAGGAGTTGCGACCCCATGTTTCTACGATAAAAAATGCTTAAAATCACCTCCCCTACCTCCTTCAGAAATTTCGAGCTTTCCTCCTAAAACCCCCTATATATTTACATAGAATAATTTCCTATACTTTCTAGCAATCCTGCCAATACTAATTTATTCCCTCTGTTGTCCTCTAGTCCTCTGTTATCTTCAAACGTCCCCCAAACCTGTCTGTTATATTTAGAGCCACCAACCCCCTTCATAAATCTTTGAATATTTCTAAAGCTCCAGCCACCCGTTGTAACCGACCAAGATGCAAAACTTGTTTAATTCTAATTACAGACCGATTACCCAAAAAAATTCGTCAATCGTTATCTTCCTTCTGTTTTCTCCCCTTCTTGTACCACATCTAATATAGTGTATATCCTTCTTTGTAAATTATGGGCAGCCTTTTACATTGGGCTCTGAAGTATTGCCCTCAAAATCAGAATTAACAATCACCGTGCTTCTTGCAATCCTTCTTCAACCAACTTCTCTTTCTCTGTCCCCACACATGCTGCCTCCAACAATGCAAAATTTGATGACTGTTACAATGTAGCCATTCTGGCATCCCTCCCGCCCTCAGCTATGCAAGTATGGTATACAACTATGGATGGTAGGATATACAACTACGATATGAAAATATGGACAGCAAATATGGATAAGTTATTTGTTCTAACTATAATGGTTTAGTTAACCTTCCGGTGGGCGCGCCCGCTTACAAAGTAAACGGCTTTGGATTTCTGGTCGGGAAAATACACAAAACATTGTGCGATAGCTGGGACCCATCATTGCATTCCTATAGTAGTCTTTTGTCTTCCATTGTAAGAAATTTTCAGTGAAATATTTGGTCACCTCCCAGTGGCGGGGAAACTTTTGTTGGAGGCCGTTACTCGATGTGGACAAAGTAAACAGCGCGCCTGCTCGTGGAAATGGCGAAGTTTGCCAAGTAAGTAAATATCATTGAAACAAGTCAGATTTTTTCGGATGTTTTCGCAGTTAATTTAGATTGTAATTCATTAGAAATATGTCATAGTAATTAATTTACCGCGGACTACAACCTTGACGTGGTGGAAGGGCTTGCGCGTTCCAATGACCCCAAGTATAGAGCTGGACTGGCGGGAGCAATACATATTGCTCTCGGTAGGGCCACCCATGCCAGAAAGGTCTAAGGTCAGACGAAAAGTAGTCCCGTAATAGTGTCACGTGAAACACACTGTTGGGAAGAAGCTCTGTCGACAATATACTACCCAGAAATATGAATGTCGCACAAAGAGAATTGAATCCTGGCAACTACGGGACGCCGCCCAATAAGCCCGGCCCGGTGTCGGGCCCGGCATCGGGGGAGGCAAGGCCCCCGAGGTCGTCACCACACGAAATCCTTGCACAGCAGTCATCACAGGATACAAGGACCAAGGAAGATAAGAAAAAAAAGGAAGGCACCGATAAAAATAGGAACTTGAAACGTTAGGACAATGATGAGGGCTGGGAAGCTGGAAAACATTAAACAAGAAATGGATAGAGGGAAAATGGATGCCTTGGGGCTGGGCGAGGTGAGATGGAAGGACAGCGGGGACTACTGGAGTGATAGTTACAGGGTAATCTATAGTGGTGGGGTTGAGAGTTAATGCGGGGTAGCCATAGTGTTGAACGCAAAATTGGGGAGGAGGGTAGTAAATATTGAACAGGTGAGCGACAGGATACTAGTGGTAGAAATAAAAGCACGCCCTACAAATTTCGTATTGGTCCAGGTGTACATGCCTACAAGTAGTCATAGGGAGGAAGAGGTGGATGAGGTGTATGAACAGATAGAGGAGATAAACAGAGAAGTGCCGGGCAAGAAAAATCTAATAGAAATGGGCGACTGGAACGCAGTAGTAGGGGAAGGGAGAGATGGGTATGAAGTGGGAGGGTTTGGATTAGGAACGAGAAATGATCGCGAAGAGAAGGCAGTTGAATTTTGTAGGAGAAATTAATTAATAGTTACAAACACTTGGTTTAAACACCATCACAGGAGGAGATCCACGTGGAAAATGCCGGGAGACACTGGGAGATACCAAATTGGCTATATCATGGTTAGACAAAGATTTAGGAGCAGTGTGAAGAACTCGCGGAGTTATCCGGGGGCTGATGCAGACTCGGATCATAATTTAGTGATGATGAATTGTGAGGTTAGATTCAAAAAGCTAAATAAAAGTAGGAGGATGAAGAGATGGAACCTGGAAGCGTTGAAGGGGGAGAAAAGGAGGGAATACGAAGAGATAGTGGATGAGAACATAGGAGAAGCCAAAGAAGCAGGAACAATCGAGGAAAAGTGGGAGAATATATAAACAAGCATTGTAAGAGCGGCTGAGAAAACAATAGGAGCAGCGGAATCGTCGAGGGTAAAGAAGCAGTGGGTTACGGAAGAAATGATTAGGAAAATGGAGGAGAGAAGGAATTGGAAAAATGTCAACACCGACCAGGGTAGGGCGAAATACAAGGAGCTAAATATTCAACTTTGGCGAATAACCAATCGGGCGAAGGAAAATTGGTGGAGAAGGCAATGCGAGGAAATGGAGAAACTGCAAAGGGAAGGGGAAGTGGGTGCGTTATACGCTAGGGTAAAATTGCTATCGGGGGGTAAGAGAGGGCAAACAATACCAAAGATTAAGGACAGAGAGGTAGAATATTAACCAAGCAGGAAGATATCCTAGAAAGATGGCGAGAATAGGTGGAGAAGCTATATGACAGCGATAGTAGACCAACTAGTTTAGATTTGGAGGATGAGGGAAACCTAGATGAAGATAACCTCGGGCCAAAAATTCTCGGCAGTGAAATAGAGAAAGCATTAAAAGAAATGAAGGCTAGAAAAGCTGTAGGAGTAAATAACATACCCTCGGAATTGCTAAAGAGTCTAGGAAGTAAAGGTAGGCAAACTTTTTTCGAACTCATACGCAGGATCTACGAAGAAGGAGTATGGCCAGAGGACTTTGTGAAAACAGTATTGATCCCTATCCCGAAAAAGAAGAATGCATCAGAATGCGAGTGCTACAGAAGAATCAGTTAAATTTCACACGCAGCCAACATTTTACTTCGAATTATCAATAGAAGGTTGGAGAGTAAGGCCAAAAACTGCTTATGCGATGACCATTTTGGGTTCAGGAAGGGAAGGTCAACTCGGGATGCGATAGCGGTGATGAGAACACTTATAGAAAGAAACATAGAGTGTAATCAGGACGTTTTCGCATGCTTTATTGATTTTGAAAAGGCTGTCGACAGAATAAATTGGAATAAACTAACGGAGATACTAGAGAAAATGGGAATAGATTGGCGAGACAGAAGACTAATTCGAAACTTATATATATGACGCAAAGGGCGCAGGTGAGGGTGGCTGATGGTGAATCAGGGTGGGCAACTCTAGGTCGCGGGGTAAGGCCAGGGTGTCCGTTGTCGCCGTTGTTTTTCAACATTTATGCTGAGGAAATGGTAAGACAGGCACGGGAAGAACTTGAGGTTGGAGTGAAAGTGAGAGGGCATCTTATGCAATCGGTTCGATTCGCGGACGATCAGACATTGGTTAGTGGATCTTCGTAGAGAACACAAGCTTTGGTAGATGCTTTAGAAATCCAGTGCGGGATATTCGGAATGAAGATAAATCATAAGAAAACAAAAGTAATGAGATTCTGTAGGACGGAGAAAGCGAAGCTTGTGATTAAAGTTGGAGGACACAACCTGGAGCAAGTAGAGCAGTTTAATTACTTAGGTAGCACACTAGAGGAAAATGGGCATAGTAGTAAAGACATACGGAAGAGAATAGCGCTAGCTTAGGAGGCGTTTAGTAATAGAAGAGAGCTGAACTGGGTAAGGATGTGAACGAGAGACTGGTGAAGAGTTTGATATGGAGCGTAGCGTAGTATGGGGCAGAAATGTGGACCCTGAGAAAGGAGGACGAGAATAGGCTGCAAAAATTTTAGATGTGGGTTTGGGGAAGGTTAGGTGGACGGAGAGGAAGACTAACGAGGAAGTGCTGGAGATGGCTGGCGAGGAAAGGAATCTTTCGAATGAAATCCGGGATGGGGAGGATAGATGGCTGAAGGATGTAATAAAGAGTGATGGGTTGCTGAAGAGTGTGATAGAGGGAAGGATGCTGGGCAAGCGGGGAAGGGGAAGAAAGAGAATGGGTTTCATGGACGAGTTGAAGAAGGGCTGATCTTATGCAGAGGCGACAAAAGAATATATTAGAGGGAGATAGGGCCCGGAATGTGTAAAAGACCGAGAGCGGATTCTCTGACATTCAACAAAACCTACCTTTTATCGGTGGAATACCTAATAAATAAACAAATAAATCATCTGAAAAACACTACGGTTACATTGGCGGTTGGATTTATTGCGTTCCCTTCTTATTCGTAGATTCGAAATAGTGACTGTTCAACCCAAAAAACACAAAAACGTGGAAGAATACATAGTATATACTGACTTAAAAAGGAGAATGTGAGTAGTTAGTACAAATGCTGGAACAGCCATGAAATGCTCCGTTTCAATTTCAATGTCATTTGTGGTTAAGCATTCAAAGAGGAGCGTCGTTTACACTGTACTTTATGTTCAATTAAAAAGTGATGAAAAAATTTTATGGATTCGTAATAAGTGTAAACGATACAGATATATGTAATTTCATTTTTCAAACCCTCTTAAGGATATAGAATGAAAAAATTAATCACTTAATCAGTAAATTCTTGAAGAATGTGTTAATTAAAATCAAGACTGATATGTGTACTTTGTAAACTACGCGCCCGATCGAGTATCAAAAAATAGCGCGCCCGTCGCTGGGTTAATACCAATTCATTAGAATTCTTCCCGTAATTGAGCTGTTCATCTCCACGGACAGCATATGTCCACATCCCTAGATGCTTCGCAGCTTCCACAAGACGGATTACCCCTCCTCTTGACAACTCACCCCTTGGCAGTGACCCTTTTCCTCGACGGGAAATCATTATGATGCAAAGAACACATCGTATTTTTCCATAATTTATTTTTCAATTTGCCAACTAGTTTCGACGCAAAGACACATCCTCAGGTATCTGATGATGATGCCTTGGCGTCGGAAGTAGTCATACAATTGAAAATAAATTGTGGAAAAAATACGATGTGTTCTTTGCATCATGATTAATTTCCACGAGGTCACGCCTAAACTCACCGAGTTTATCAAAAAAGGGCAATCATTACTTACCCTTTCAAGGAAATCAACATTCATAACTCCCATAGAAACGGATCTAGTTCACAACGAACTAGAACAGAACGAACGAAGTAAAGCAGTCTGTGGGCCATCCGGATGGACTTATAGGCCTACTAGTAATCAGCGAACAAACTAAAAGCGGCGCTGCCTGTTGGTGAATTGAGTGAATTAATTTCTCACTCCACCCTGACTGTCGGTGCGCTAAAACGAATAAACATTTGAAGCTGATGGAATAAGATGGACATAATGGATTTTTACTTCAAACTGAACGAATCACTGCCTAGGGTAGTAAATAGATAACTTAGAAGATTATAAAAGAATAATTCCTATCAAATAGTTTGTTCGTGAACTACCCATCTTCAGCCGCAAAGCCTCTCTTTTGGAACGATGGAAACGCACGCATTTTACTCGACTTATCCTATAGTCGCAATTAAAACGCCGATAATGGGAGTTTTTCCTTTTGAAAAAAGCCAACATTGGAGCGATTAATAATAATATTGAAAGGACAATGCGTACATGCGATTTTAATTAGGAGCCATTAGAGGGAAATTTCAGATCTCTTAAATCGATAGACTTCACCAGTATAGGTACATTTTGTACTTGAAGATTTATTAGTACTTTCAGTTTCCAAGAAATAAGAGGCCCGTATAACAGAGCACACTGCAGGAAATTCTCCCCCTCTCTCTCATTCCTGAGGTGGCTCTTAGGGCGCAATCAAGATCTTGGTCCAAAGTGAAACACATGGTTTCTCCTTCTCTCGTTCGGAAGACGAGTGGAAAATTATCCGTTCAGTCTTCGCAGGATCCGCAGCGTATTTCAATTCCCATTTCGTCGCTCAATCGTGGTGCTATCGTGGTGGAAAAAGGATTCTCCACGAACAACTGACGATCTCTCGCCAACACCAACGTCGTCACGTGCCGGGATAAAGGACGTTGTGACAAACGATCTCGCAATTCTTCATTCCGTTGGACTGGAAGTAAAAATGCCGGAGAAGTAACAAAATTGTGAAGTATAAGTATTCATTCTTATTAATATCTTGTAATCAGTCAACGTTTGATAAAGCTGTAATATAAATTCAACGTTCGAGAGATACGCGCAGGAAGAAGCCCTAATATACGCGAGAAATGTTATGAATGAGCAATTCCGGGGAAAATTTAATTCAGGAAAACTTTTTAAGAGGTCTCCTATTTCAAGAATTCTCGGGCTCCGAGAATATACACTTTGTTCCCCGTGCCAAGGGAAAACAAGCGCGCCTCAACACTTTCCGGTAAAAAACCTAATCGAATAAATACTATGAAATAAATATCATTTGTTAAACAGTGCTGAAAGTTCAACGCTACTTTCTGATAAGTTCCGTTTTCAATTTGTTTATGCAAATATTTTGCAAAAATATCTTTAAATTTCAATTGATTGTTGAGGATCAACAAAGGAACTTAGACAATGAAAAAAAGAAAATAAAGAAAAATAAAGAAAAGGAGAATCGAAGAAACTCGATCAATTAAAAAGATTAGAATCGATGACTGCGAGATTAATACGAACTTAACAGACGAGAGTGCAATACGCGGAAAGACTCCGAAAGCTTAAATGAGTTAGTGGTAAGCTTTAAAACAATTAGTTCAATTAGTGGTGTAAGGCAGCACTAACTGCACGTCCACTGGTAAACCCCAGCCATACGCCGTGACACCGAAATGAAGAGACTCCCACAAATTTTCGTAAGCCTGAGAATGGTAAAAAAAACCACAACAGATCAGTCTACAATTAGTCAACATGAAACATTAATATTCTAAGAACTACTGAATGTGATACTTATTGCGTCACATCATTGGCATAAAACTAGACACTCCTGGGCGAACAAAGCTATGTAGTTGAAAGCCATGCATACAATTTAGCTAAACAAATTCAACATGTCTTCTCAATCTCTAATATTTTTTTCAGAGGTCAATGCACGTATATCAATGTGCTCATCACATTTTGGACGATCGAATATTTTCAATTTACACAATGTCTTTTTGGTATGAACAGCATTTAGGCTATTTCTATCTCCTGACATTTTTTTCAGTTCAGTTTTGATGGCGCACATAAACCATCCAGGAAAAATGACAAACTTTCTTACATCTTTATCCTAAATAGGCTTCTTCCGAATCCAATTACCGGCAAAACTATATTTAAAAACTAACTGTCAAAATTAATTTTAAAAACTATTAGATACGTAACCAGAAACAGCATAAAAATAATCTACGCTTGGTTTCGATTTGCTGGGGGAGAACCGAGACCTGTCAGGTGGAACCGGCATTCGCACTTTCCTTCCCTCCGATTCCGACCCTTAATTCACTCGCGACCCTCTCTCGAGATTGCAATATCTCTCTGTCTCTCTCCGCTTGGTGCCCTAAGGCCTCGGTAGTTCGGACACCACTTGGAAGAACAATTGCATCCGTTTCTGGCTTCGCCTATTTTCAGTAAAAGGCGTCGAACATGAACGACGTGAGATTTTTATTATAGAGCGGTAAAAAGCCTGCGTTTGTGTCGCGCGAGCAAAATTTCAACGGATGACGGACCGGTGAACAGAATGACTGAGCGGATCAACCTATCACCGCTAATCTGCTCATCTCTCTCTTGTGAACGAAACAATTCTCTCGACCAAGAACACTGTATACGGCTCTTGATGCGCTATCGATCGTCTTTTGCTAAAATTACTGTCGCAGGTTAATAGCGTTTCGGAACTTGCCGACAGATGGCACTGATGGGATAAAGAGTCTTGTTTACGACGAGATTTGTATTATTATGAAGGCATTTTGGAGTGTGAACGAGCAGTTTAACGAGGCGCATTTGGTTCAAAATGGATTTGCGGAGTTATTTTGTGTCGGTTGCTTTACCGAGTACTCGAATACCAAAATTGAGGAACAAGATTCTCGATGAAAAGAACAAAAGCTTGTTAAAGGTTAATGTAAGTACACGTGGGTGACGATCGTTGACCTTACCGCATGGATGCCATTACGCAATAGACGGCGTTCAGTGTATATGTTTTCTTGTGTCTCCAACAGTGCGTACATGACAGTGTGAATCCTTTGTTTTGAATTCCCAGCGTATGCTATTCCTGCATTTGCCGTCATTCCTTCATTTGTTTCGGGGACTTTTCTGAGCTGAAGTTGTTCATTTTCATTTCAGCAGTTGACCTTCATCTGCTACAGGCTATTTCATATTCGACCGTTTGTTTTTAAAGGGCAACCAATTGTTTCAGACATAGATTAATTTTCCAAGGATTATAATAAAGGAAGTAAGTGACTGATACTTGTTTGTTTTTCAACGCAAAGCTCTTTGCTCACTTTCCCGCCCACCCGGTCGCTTGTGTATTCTTGTTCTTTCAATGCGCATTTTACTTTTCAACGCTCTACGAATTATAAGTGGGAAATGCTTTCGAATAATTCTACTTGTCATGGCATCAATAACATCAGCTGATTTTGGTAGCGGCGTATTCGAATTTCGTAAATTGGCATCGGATAACCAGAAGTAAACTAGCTTTCGAATTAAATGCATTAAATATTATTTCAATGCACTATTTTCCCTTTTCTTACATCATAAATTAGAGATTGTAGGATGGAATTCGGAATACGAATCCACCGATCACATCACCTAATTCCATAGGCCTTCTGCGTAATTGATTTATATCGCGACGCTCTGGAGAGTTTTCTCGTCCATGGCTCGGTACCTTAAGTACATAAATCTACTGTCCAATGCCATGACGTATTACTTGCAGTATAAATCACCGTACTGGAGGAGGAAAAGGAGACGTAAAACCACGTATAGTTATACCAGAAGCGTCTGCTATAAGCCTTCGAAACTGCTGCAGTGCAGCCTGTGGCTTAATGTGGAACTTCAATTCTTTCGCTGCCCTTGGCAACAAAGTCGATTTGGGACTTCGACGTCCTTATGAAGTGTTCTTGCTCTCGACAATTGCAGGCTCAGTGATGGGAGCACTGCCATCGTGCATCGGAGGGGCACAAAGTCTAAAGGCCATGCACAATTTTAACAGTTAAAGTTCCGTAGCTCAAACGAGCACGTTCTTCGTTTGTTGATTATGTCCCAACACCCTCTCCCCTGACAACTTGTGTCATCGCGTGACCTGTGGCGTTGTGGTTTTAACCGTCCATTATCTCACAGCTTGCCTAGTAGAGGACGTATGCATGTACCCGTGGTTAAATTACAGCACACCACCTTCCGGCAGCTTACCAAATGTTTCGCCATCGCAGAATGTTACATTCGTCTTCGTTTCTCGCTCTCCGCGCGGAATCTAACGATAAAATTAATGGATAGACTTTTGTTCACTGTCTAAACCTTGAATTCTATGCTCATCGAAACAGTGAAGGTTCAAACTCCACCGTCTCGCGGAAGAACGCATTTTTTCATCAAGTGTTAAGAATGGGGCTAGCAATGAGAGGTATGCTCAGAATGGGCCGTGAAAAAGCAGTTATGCGTCGTGGTTTTCCTTGAGCTCCTCAAGGATCTGTGCACCACTAATCAGGTCATCATACCTTCTTTCTTTCCGTCTAATGAGGTTATTCTTTCCTGCCTTCTTCACTGCTCGCTAAAAGCATTTCCTTCCCCTTCAACAAAAAAGTCCTTTACTATTTTCCGTGGTATTCAGTCGGCTAGGACGCCCAGAAAGAGGAAGGAGGACATAACCGAGGAGAAAGGAGAGGAATGAGCTAATTAACCCTCTCTCAAGGAAAAATTTAGAAAAAAGGTAGCTCTTAACAAATTATTCGCGGTTTAATGTCGAAGTCCTTTTGGAAATGGTGAATCGATTAGTCGAACTGGGATTCATTTAAGACTTAACCCATGATTACTCGCAGCCCACCTAAGGCCTAACACAGAAATCCATGCGGAATTTTTCATAGTAACATTTCAGCCGCACCAGCATTAAAGACAGAAAAATATTCATAGGAATAGCAGAAGGTAAAAAAGGGGTGCGGAGTAGGGCTAATTTTTTCCGTCGATTCTTTCATCCGCTGTTAAAACAACGCAACAAACCTCATTCAAAACAAGCCTCGCCGCGAATGTTATAATGGTTATAGTATGGTTATAATAGAATAGAATTAATATGTAATGGGTTATAATATGTTTTTCATCAGTTTCCGGATGAATCCTTAATATATGTCGTTCATACTCTATAGCGAACGGTGCTTTAACGATAGTCAAACTTTGCTCAATGGATTCCTCGTGCCCTAAACCCCTACAGTTAGCCACTCTCAGGTTACGTATTTTTCTCTCATGTATAAGGATAAGACCTAAGACGCCCGGGTCAAATTTCCAATTTATGGCCATCGCTCAGGTTGCCAAGGAAATATTCTTTTGCTGAAATCGAGGAAAAGTTTACAATTTTGTCATAAAATACAAAGTTTTTGAGCCAAAACGAAGTTTATAACAAAATTAATTGCAAAAATTAGATATGTCATTATTTTCGCCATCCGATAGGGAGAATTTAAACCCTGTTTCTTAATTTGCAAGTAATTTAAAAAAGAAAAAAGAAACCCCTGCATTGATTCCGAGTAAAATTGGGGCCCGCTTTGGGGGTTTTGAGGCCTTTGGAGCCTTATAATCTTCGGACCAATGGATTTCTCGCACCTGAAAACCCCTGTTTACCTACTTTCAGGAGAATCGGTTTGGTAGTTTTCGAGAAAATACTTACATACCGATATATACAGGGAGTTTCCGGAGGGTAGTTCAAAACTTCTGGAGGAGGTAGGGGAGGTGATTTTAAGCATTTTTTTATCGTAGCAATATGGGGTCGCAACTCCTTAGTTACCGAGCTATGGCAACGTAAAAGTTTTTCAGGAGTATTCTGCAATCACAATGAAAACATTCAATTTCAATAACTAGTATCGATTGAGGAGATTCGATACTTTTCACACTGGTGCATAAGACATGTATTGTTCTTGTTCAGCTATCATCGATGCTAACGGTATCTTATTTTCAAGATGGCTCTCGAATATTCGTCGAAATGTAATTCCCCAAAAACAAATAATGTACGATAGCGCTCTTAATTTCAGAGATATCAAAAAATGAGTTTGAATTAAAATTTTATTAACTTTATTTCTCACTTCATTGCAGCAAAAATCACATCTCTATCTTTTAAAATACGGAAGATATGGCAACTTAACTTATGTTAGTACAACGAGGCAAGAAATTTTCTTGTGGGTGAGAGCTTTAATTTGCTTAGGAAACCTCGGCAGTTAGTGACACTAATCAAAACTTGCCTTTGAGAAAAATACCCGAGGAGAATATGCAACCAAAGTCATGGTCTGGTTACTGAGAGTTACAAAGGTAACAGTCACACAGATAACAAATACTCTGAGTTGGTTACTAGTTGGTTACCCAGGATTCCACACAAAATGTTCAATGAAAACCGATGTTGGAATTTGGTTGCGATTGTTGTGTGGGCTGTTGTTGTTGTTGTTGTGAGGACCAGCGGCGGCTAATATTGTGCGAGTTATTCACGCCATCTCCCGTGAAGGTAACTTCGTCAGTGAATAAAATGCGAGCAGAAAGTTTGATGTTGGCGATGAACCACTGGCAAAAGTGTACTCTTCTTGTATTATATTAACCCCTGCAAGAAGTTGTTGGCCTATTAGTGCCGAAGGCCTCTATCCCCACCACCCTCGTCCTGTACAACTCACGCCGTGTCCCAGTTAGCATCATCTTACTTCCCCCATAATTCACCCATGCGCTCGTCGGCCAACGCATTGATTTCTCAGTTCTATCATGGGAATGACTCACTTGAAATCACTACGCGCATTAACATCTTAAAAATCTACTCCTCATGAATATTTTTACTTATTTTAATTCGTAATAATCAGAATTTCAAGCGATAAACCATTTAAATTGGCACAGAGTACATAACTACAAAGAAGAATTACATATGCACGCAGTTACTCACCCAATCCTTTCGAAAGAAGGCAGATAGGTGGTGCTCGTTTCTTTTGCTATCCGCTAATGCGTGCCTTCGTCCGTGATAACCAAAGCCAAGCGAGCGAAATTGCGGGGGGAAGCAATGTGGCGAATTCGTAAGACATGTGATCAGACGCTACTCAGAAACGAACGGAGACCATTTAAACGGACATGAAGCTGTTCCATTCCCCATTACACTGTTGCACAGCATTACTTCTCGGTCGGGCTAAACTGAATATTGGTTTCACTGGACCTTGTTCACCCATTAAATGGAGTGTTCTTGTCCCTGGTGGTCTCGTGCTACTTCCGAGTCATTGCGAATCCACAACGCCACAGACAATGATGCCACAGTCTAACGTGTAAAATATTAATTTCATCCTGAGACGTTCAGAAAATAATAACAAAGTTTTTTGTTGTGGTCTAGTCATCACTCGATGTCTCTTACTATAACTGCTTTAATGTTAAAATTCGAATATGACCTCTAAAACTACGACGGAAATCTCGTTCAAAATGGAAAATAAATGTCTCCTCGCCCGCGAAGGCGTGCTCACGTGTTCGCTGATGGAGCCTCAGGACTACGCTTGCGAGTGCCCACTCACGAATGGATTGAGATCGATCTCATTCGACGGGCATCGTGCGACCTCGTCATCGCAGTGATCGAATCCCTATCATGGCCCAAGTTGACAACAAGACACGGGTAAACAACAAATCGCACGATTGATAACTGCATGCTTTTCTCAATCTGGCGTGTAATGTTTATTAAATTAGAGCAGGGGTCATTTCACTATCTCGCACTCATGCATTCGCGAAAGAGTTCCTGCAATTCATCACTTTAGATCACTCAATTTCAAATACAATTGTTCGTACATACAACAAATTGTGCAAATACATACCCCTTGAAAAGACTGTGTCTTTGCTCGCGTCGCAGTTCATTTATACCTGTCTTCAATAATATTTATCCAAATCAACCACTTCGTCACCCTCCTCATTACTCACTATCACTGTATGGGTTGCGGGAAATGACTGAGTGTCAATGTGTATACATTGCATTGTGAATATGTTACTGGCGTTAATAGATGGAAGTGCGTCACAAGGAAATGAATATGGGTCGTTATATTTTTCCAGGAAGGTCTACTGCTAACTAATTCGATTGAGATAAGAATTTAGATAATACATACAACCATATAGGCTTTTGAGTTCAGATAAATGTTAGATTCAATGCGCAAGGAATTAATTGAAAATTTTCCTATTTAAAAATTATACCCGAAGTAAGTAAAATGTATGCAAAACAAAAAACCAATCCCTCAAACCTAGTAATCCAGTAAGCCGGGTTGTAATTGTATATTTGTCGCTTTTATTTGAAATTGAACATTTCTGTATTATTTTTTTTCTTTTATAACTGACGCATTCAGCCTAAAAACACCTCATAGAAATCGTAGTAAAATAAAGTACTGTTATTTCGCAATGAAATAGAAGACCCTGAAATTTTACTTGGGCAACACCTGCCGGGCGCTTTTGATTTAAAATGTAGTCACCATGGAATTCGTGATGGCGCGTGGGTGTGTTTGCGTCACGCCTCCGTGGCCGTTGCGTCGACTGCCGCGCAAGAGCGATCAAACAAGCGCCAAGAGAGGGCCATGGAGGAACTCTCATATCACACTTCTAGGTGTTCCTACTTCGAAAAAGGCACTATTTCTTCAGATACAGTCATGAGCGTGAAATGATATGACATGCATATTGATCTTTGATTCGATGTCAGCGGGAATTCCGGAAAACAGATGCACTTCGCTCGTCAGTGTTCCCTCTTTCACGCTGGATTATAACATGATAGGCAACTGCTGTTCCTCATAATGTCCCCTGACAACTGGTTCCACTGACGCGAATAACGCAGTATATGGATATTACCTGATGATGGCGAATAAGCGTCGAAACGCGTCTTACCAATAATAAATCCAGTGGACATTGCAAAGTTTAAATCAGTTTTATTCTCTTTGACCCAATAATAGTCTTAAATACGCCTCGCGCGTAGCGCACACTTTTTCCATAATTGTCTATACACTGATGCCAGTGTTTCTTTCCATAATTCACAAGTAACAATTGCACTGATTCCCCTTCCACTGGCGAATCCAATCCTAGTTGATATGAAACTACCCATCACTGACGCGGTCATTGGTTCGCAGTGAGCAACTGGAAGCCAAACCAGATCTACATCAGGGCGATGTAGCTTAAATCTAAATGGCGAATCCTCTGCGGATTTCCGGAACGAGGTTTTGCGTAATCAATCCAACGCACTTTCGTTCAATTTTAGAAGCTCAGCAGTTCTTCAATGTGTTTTTATCATCCTTCGCCACTTTTAGTGAGCCAAGCGATGACATCACTTTCTCTCCTCAGTGAGTCTCAAAACCCACTTATGGTTTCAGGGTCCAGAGTGGTGTTGTACGGAGCCCGATCGATGACCAGCGGTGATCTGTGTGGGAAAAGAGTCAACGCCATCTGGATCCACCCTCTCGAATATAACGAGCGAACATTCCTTTGGCGTGGTTGAGACTTGTCTTCTTGTTCAACATATCACACAACAAGTCGGCCGTGAAGAGTTACTAAGGATTAGGGCCATTTGTATAATTCGATCTCGTAATCCATCGGAGTTGTTTACATCTACATCCACATGCTACCCTGTGAGCCGCCGCATGGGCGTGTGGCAGGGGGTGTGAGGACACCAGCCGTGTAAAGGTATCAGCACTGAATTTCCGCCACGGAGGAGACGATTAGGGAAGGGATTGACCGTAGTGCGTCATATGACGCGCCCGGGATCGTAAGAGCCGATAGGTCGATTTAAGGTAGTTTGAGCGAAACATCATTTTACTTAGAAATCGATGAATTTTGTCTCATTTGAAAGAAATATATCTAACCCTTCTAAAGATACCAACAATTCATCCCCTTACCACTTTACTTTCGAAGATATTTGCCAAAAAATACCAGCCCTTTTACATGGAAAATGGTACGTCTATGCACTACAGAGAGACATTATTTACAAAATGAGGTATTTCTGACACTTAGATGTCGTCCGAAGACTAACAGCGTGTAGTTTGTATGTTTTCTCAAGTATTTTGGAAAATAAATCATATTGTCACCGCCGTAGGTTCTTGGGTACCACAAATAAATCTTCCGTTTTGAAGGAGTTTCAAACGCACCGCGCGGAAAAATTGAGTCAAGTTGAAGACTTATTTAGATATTTTCATTCAATTACTTACAATTTCAGTCATATAAAACTATATTATTGCACCATTAATAGAGTAATATTAAATTGATGTGTCCTACAGCTAGTGAAACTAAAACGTATAATTCGAATATGGTCTCTATTATGATTAGGGAACTATCACGCTCGGACTACCTTAAGTTCACCAGGTGGAGCATCGAAAACCAGTCTCAAATGCAGCAATCACTCGATTGCTGTTCATTTGTTTTCAAGGGGACACATTTGATGCGATGTATGTGCACCGGCCGGATAGCCGGGGCAGTCGTGCATTCCCTTTCTACGACGCACCACCCTTTGGAATGTAGAACGTTTGCCGTCCTTTTTTCATTAATCCCCCTCCTCCCATACAGGTGCTGTCCGCTCCGTTCGCCTCGTCCAATCCCTCGTCCACTTTGGCGGACGTCGAGTGGCTGGGCACGCTGACCTCGAGTGACCCCGGGCGTGGACCCTGGCAGTGGCTGGACGCACTCCTCCTGTTCGCCCTGGGGGGCATTCCTTCACAGGTGAAAAGCCATCATCATCTTTGGATGCAGCATCCGTGCTACTATTGATCAGGCTATGCATTCCAGTGCACTTCAAACTGCCACCCACGAGACAGAAAATTAAAACACTGACACCTTTATTGCCAGAGACACTATTCTCAACAAATAAAACAGCATCTTGGTTAACTTGGTGGTATGTTTCCATATTCATATTTAAAGGCAACTTTTACTAAACCAAAAAAAAGCACACATTATCTATATAAAAGATGAATTTTAAGACTCCTTATAATTTTAGGAACATGCTAGTTAAGTGTTAGGATCGCATTGATTCAAACAAGATAAGTGGTGTGTGTATGTCCTAAGTTGTAATGACTGGCACAGTGTGTACATTGGGCAAATTCAAAGAAATCTTAATAGTAGGACCAGAGAATATTGCAGTGCTTTTAAAATCAATAATGCAAATGGAAGTAACTTCGCCAAACATCTTTTGTGTAGCGGTCATGGCAGTGCATTTGAAACCAAAATCCTTTATCGTAGTAAAAATCCACGTGAGTTCGATGCCCTCGAGCAATTAGAAAATCTGAGACAAATGCATAACCCTGAGGTGTGCGTTGTCAATGAATGCTTGTTCCATCCTCTATCCTTGAAGCAGTTGCACATTGATACTCCTCTCTTCCCCCCCCCCCACAAACCCTTCTCTCCCTTCCTCTTCCACAACCACCCCCCCACCCTTCATCACCTCCCCCTCCTGCCCCATCTATTCCCCCCCCCCCCCCAATGTATGTAAAGAGAGTTCCCCGGCCTTGTTCTGCACCTGATGACGATATTAATGCATTGAAACCAGGGTCGTGTTTTTGTCTGTGTGTTTTTTTGGTGTAGTAAAAGTTACCATTAAATATGACACTATCCTAGATAATGGATTAAGTGTATTATGTATTTTTCCAAAAACAGCGGGCAGCGGCGGAGCGCAAGTATTAGCCTCTGCGTCATTGTCATATATCCCAGGTCACCCAACGAGGACGCTTCCACGTCGAGGCAGTGCCAACTGATATGCACCTCGAGAATAAAAATGCTGTGGGAAATGAACGTCCTCTTCTATCATGACAATAAGTTTTGATACTGCTGAAGCCAGAAACCGTCGAACTGCCGTGGTCAATCTCTGCGTGAAACACCTCGTGTGTCGGTGATAAAGGACATGGAATTGAAATGAATAAGGAACAGTTAATACTTCGGGTGAGACAACCTGATTAGTGACGGAATTTGATGTTCTTTCTTCAGGTCATTCTTTTTCGTTCGTGCCACTCATCAACTCTCTTATTTTGTAAATACTCTTGAGATTTTTGCGTGTTGTACTCATTGCCATAATTTTCGATTGAGGTGGACTACCGAAATATCTCATTTAAGTACAAAATTAATTAAATATCTCTGGAACTCAAAGTAACAGGAGAGATATAGTAAGACCCGACTATTTTAAACGTAATGGAAAACATTTTCTTTAATTTTTAATTACAGTTCCAACATCCCCACTCAGTCAATATTTGTTATTTGTAATATTTAGGGTTGCGTAATCATCAAACTGCTCCAAAATTCGCATTCGCGTTCGTCTTGGATAAATGTCTGCCGAGAGAAAACGACGAAGAATAGAAATTTGATACAAAGTTTAAAACAGTTGAATATAACCACAAATGCATTTAGAATTGGACGAGCACAAAATGGATTTCTTTTTCGAAAATGAACCTTCGTTGCAACCATCCTGGGAACACTTGGCATGTAATGACTCGTTACTCTAATGTAATTTTCTCTTTTTTCCATGTCTAGTTTCACGAGCCTATTACGGATGTGGTCTGGCTGCTCGACCCGTTCTCTCCATTAATTCTCATTCTCTGGGACTTCTCCTTAACCTCAGGAGAGATATAGGACTTCTCCATTATCTTTTGGGCGCATACTGCATAACCCTTTCCTATTCTTCTACACATTCCCCAGCAATGTCCTTTTCACTCTCCTCTGCACGATTGCTTATTCACCAGAGCTCATTCTTTGAGTCTTTTTGCTCGCTGACCAGGTCGAAGTTATTCCACACACACTTCTATCCTCTATTTTCCTTGCTGTCCCTTCTGTGACGTAGCGTCTCATCCGGTTTGCGTCCCCCTCTTATCGTGCCTCGCCTTGCATCCCACAACGATCATGATGCCCACGTTTCCGCTTCACGCACTCCCTCTGTGATGGAATCGGACTGGGGCGAGAGTGGCTGCACTTGCAATAGTTGTAAAAATCCTACATGCCCTCTATTGATGATAATCCCAGCAGCGCACTGCCCTTTTGAGGAGGAATACGTTGTGGTTATCTCACTTCTCTTTCTATCTATGCTCAATTGTTTCTGGGCTCGTGTTGTCATTTAGTTTTCAGAATTTACATTTTTTGAGTCCCAATTATCTGATGCTATTACATTTTTTCATTATTCATTCGTGGGGCTGGGTTTTCATGATATTTGCCGCTTTCTTTTATTTTCTGCTCCCTTCACGAACGCCCTCGAGGCAATGTTATTGAGTTGGCCATGATTGCTCTCTGGCCAATCTTATATCCCTTCCCTCAATTTCAAGACTCAACTCATCACTGCTTCCTGACTCTTATTGCTCCCCTCTCTTCCAGAGCTACTTCCAGCGCGTGCTGGCGACGCGGGACGCGAGTGCGGCCCGCCGGCTTTCTTTGGCCGCATCCGGGTGCTGCCTCGTGCTCGCCGTGCCCTCGATGGTCATCGGAGTCATCGCCAAGGCGACAGGCACGTAGCCACGGCGACGCTTCCGTCGCCTCCTTGGAACGCGACCGTGCGGGTCCCCCACTTCAACTGTTTGCCGTGACGCCAAATACGCGTCACCATGACGGGGAAGAAAACAAGCTAAGAACACGAAAATCCTCTCGGAGGAGCATCGCCCAGAAAAATATTTTTAAGTTCACCGATAAATAATTCACCGTCAAACGTTAAAATAATGTGAAAATAATGATTTCAGTGGCGCTCTACAAAGAGGGAGACCTACAATGAATGAGAATAACCAAGGAGTCAGTGTAATCCATGTTGTATTTTTCAAAACTCTCCATGTTTAGGCATTCGAATACTCATTATGACATCAAATGCAGTCCTGTTTCCAGTATCGCGTAAGGAGGTTTCATCGAATTTCACTTTTCTTGAATTTTCGAACGTTTTAGGGTGGAAAAATGCGAGTTAATCATGTGGAATAAATAATCAAAATTAGCTCAGCCTACATACATATACATAATATCCTGCTAGCCGCCGCATAGACGTGAGGCAAGGGGTGTGATAGGGCACTACAAAGATGCAAAGGGCTAATTGAGGTGAAGTGGTGACGTGTATCATGGGAGTGTATTTAGTGGAGCTCAGGTTTTATTATAATCTCTTAATGTGCTCGGAAGGAATGAATTTTTGCACCTATCAGTACGGCAATGGATCTCTCTTGTTTTATAGCACCTATCAGACCTAGAGACATAGTGGGGCGTCAAAATGATATTCTCTGTGTCGCTCTTAAACTCACCAGTTATGAATTTCTCAATTTCTCAAGCAAGAGAAGCCTAGCGTGCAGCTTCCGAGTCTCTAGCCGCTCCCCACATAATCCCACTAACAGCTGTTAAACACTATTTGTTCGGTTGTAGCATATGGGACCCTTGCGAAGTAGGACTAGTTTCAGATACAGTAGATCCCCCCTTTGCTTTACGATGGGTTCGACTTACGATCTGAGCTGACTTTGCGCGCGCTTTTTAAAATTTCTAATTTCTCCGATTTTGTTTTAAATATCGATTGTGTTTTAAATATCAGTTTAATAATATTTTAAATAATTTTAATCCAGGATATTTTGTATGCATTGTCTGTGTCGCGTGCACTGAATGGATTGGCACTGATGCTCTTTAAACCGATTCCTCGTCCGGAAATAATGCCGATTCAACATACGATGGAATTCGATTTACGATCGGTCCTCCGGAACGGATTTATATCGTAAAGCGAGGGTCTACTGTATGGATCGAATATAGTGGAGTTCAGCAAAATTTCTGAAAAATTGTTACTGATGACGGCATGATTTAGCTTTCTACATGGTTTAGTATCTTGTAGGAGTACTTAGAACCACTAATTTTACCAACACTGGAGTCTCATTGTAATCAATTTTAATTCAAGCACTTTCCTGGTTTTTGGTCTGACCGCGCATTTTTATACCGACTCCTTTCAGCCTGCGCCAACGGAGGAAGGAGCACGGCTCTGATATGAACTGGGGTGAGTGCTGAATGCCTGGTGTGGAATCACTCCGTGCCACACACTCTGGTAGTGGCTCGCACGGTATTTCATAGATGTAGATATAGTTGAAGTGCTAGGTGTTCACAATATTAATGACCAGAAACCATCCACCATAAAATATCGAATACAAATGTGTTAATTCTGTAGTGTAATGCATTTGGTTGAAGATTCTTTCCTCCTCTCGTATTTATTAAACTATGTTCCCTTTTCAATTTTTACTCGTAGTTTCCACTGTATCTGAAGAATTTTGCATGGAACATGGCGTGAAAAACTCATCTCCTGGAACAAACATATTTGAGGGTGCTTGCCGGCATACTGGGTAGGTATGCACACTATGCCCTGTACATCCTATGTTCTCGCGATGTTGGCCCGCATCCCGACCGTTCGCTTCGACTTGAGGACCTCAGAGAAAGGGCCTTCCAAGGACAGGAATCGATTACTGCCCCAAAACACGTGGGTTTATGTCGTCTCTGTGAACAGAACCTGAATGTAATGATCAGATATGCATGTTACATTGGTCGTGACCGAACTTGCGCTACCTAAAATTAGACTTAATCTTTTACGTCAATTCAAAACCTTACGAATTCCAACATGCTAATGTAGATCAGATCGTGGGATTAAGTTAGAGAAATAGACTACAGAGCAGGAAGTTTTAAAACGTCGTTTTTCCCACAATCGATAAGAGAGCACCAATGGTCACCTTTAGATTTTGAAGTGCGTTAGATGACAGGCAGTATAGCTGATTAATTCATATGCTCCTTCCTATGCATGCTTCTAAATCTGCCGAGTAGTGCTAACACCACGCGTTGCATGTTCCCTGCATGGCTAATGTATCGCGTTCACGTAGTTGCTATATAGATTATTCAATAGAGTCTGTTGGATTGGTAGTATACCTATAGCGTAGATCATGTTGGTGGAAGTTGATTTCTACACAGCAGTACATCTTGGTGATAAATCACCCGCTGCCAAACAACCTTCAAGAGGCTTGCAGGGTAATAAGTAGATGTGGATTTAGTAAATTTTAACGAAGCGCGCAGCTTGTATTATATTAATTTTTTGGTTAAATCTATTTGACTAGGGTCCCAAATTCTCGCAGCGTATTTGACGTGTGGCCTAACCAGAGCAAAGTAGCATTTCTCTTTGACTTTTTCATTCGAGGACCTTCGTATTATACGCGTAGATAAATCCTAGTCTTTTTACTGCTGTGTCGCATATGTTTTGTTTGTTACAACGCGATATAAACCCAATATATGTTTTAAGTTGAGGTAATTCCATGATATTTTATTATATCTGAAGACTTTGTGTTAACTCCACCCACAGTATAGGTATTGCATTTGTGTGATGACTTTCACAAGTACTGAACAGTGGTGCCTTAACTGATATTTAATTCCAACTCCTACTCCTGGCACCACGAATGAACGTTGTAAAGGTCTAATGAGAGAACTTATAAGTCTGCGTCTTCGCTTATTTCACGGTAGGTGATCTTAATTTATTGCTAACTCGAGAACTTAGGTATTTTTATATAAATAATGAATAAAAGATGTCCGATCACGCTTCCTTGTGGAACTATGGATGAGACTCTTACCATATCAGATTCCCGTGCCGTGCTGTTTCCTTATTTAATATTGATGTGACGTTGGTTATTTTCCTGTCTTGGGACATATTGCCTTCGGATAATGATTTGCTAAATATGATGTCTATGAATGGTGCAATCTGTGGCGCTAACTCCTTGGGCACGCGTGCAGGTATTCCTCCTGGGCATGGGGACTTGTTACTTTTAATCGAACGCAGTTGTTTAGTTATCCCATCACGTTGCATAGTTAGTAAGCCATCGGATCATTTTAGTCAGGAATGCCATAATTATGAAATGTTCCACCCTCAGTGCATACACTTTCGAAGTAGTGGTTTAATAAGTTGGCTTTGTCAACGCTGTTGGTGACCACTTTTCCCTTTGGTATTTCTTTTTAGCATTATGCTGCTCTTCACGTGTTTCATCAAGTGGTTTGGTATCGAGTCAACGACTATTATTAGGCGTAATATGATTGCCCCGAAAACGGTTTTACTCCCAGCCGATAGAGGAATAGAGATACTTGCAAAGAAATGTTACTGATTGGCTTTCTGAACAGTTAAAACCTTTTCCTAGTATTTAAAATTTTAATTTATTATAATTAAAACCTTGCAAATGTTAACATTTAACGAATTACTGGTTTTAAACAAAAACAAGTACTAACAAAGAATTTCCTTTGTTTCCTCATAAAATATCCATTCACTAGACAACAAAGTGTTGATCTGTTACCCAGTGAATAATAGAATAAGACTGAACTAGAAACGCCCCGACGAAGACTGACTCTAAGCGGCAAAATATGGGAGCACGTCAGGGGTCTTAGTGAGGCTGCTGCTGGGGAATTTTAGGGAGGGGGGGACCAGAGTCCTATGGAGGGTGTAGGATGATCCCCCCCACAATCACCACCTCGTTCAAGGGGCAATCTGCTCGAGGGGTGACATTGAAGAGAACGGTCAAGGGACGAGAGAGAGAAAAAAGATTTATGGATTGTCCGCGCTTCGGTATTGCTTCTCCAGGCGAGGTCTGTAACTTCCAGGCTGTCGACACTTTGTGTTGATTTTGTGGGTGCTCACTGAGGGAATGGAAAATTGAATACAGCTTTTCATTGATGATTATTCACAATGCTGATTATTATTAATCCTCGCTTCAAGATAGCGCTCAGTGTGATGCCAATTATCTCCAGTCCGTCGTTTCAGGAATTCTCAGAATATTTTGAGAGCATTTTTCACTGATAGTAATTACTCAAGCCACATCGTTGTCAGTGGCAGCTCCGGTAATGAAAATTTAACATGTAAGTCAGAGATAGCAAACCTATTACACGTGCATCAAAGGTGACACGACAAGACATTTTGGGTGACACGCATTGTTTACGACCTGTCATCGCCCAGGAACGGAATCATTTCCCGAGAACATCTATGATTTGACGTATGAAAATGTTAATAACAGAGTTCCAGTAGTGGCATAGTTCCAGAGCTGGGTGGAGAGAGACGAGGAGACGGACCGATCATTGTAGCGGAACGTCGTGCTGTTCCTTAGCTTAAAGGGTTTTGGTGTTTTTATAGCAAATAAACTTTAGAGCCGTCCTAGTAAATCCCCTGCCGGAACATTGAGTGCCGTCGTTTCTGCAGATTTTGTTCCCTGATCACGCCAATGGTTCCATCAATTACGCGTGAGAGTTTGAGTGATGTCGTTCCAAATGCCAGTAGAGACTCGAGAAACGTCCTCATCTCATTGGCGAGTGTTCGTGTGGATATTTCTTACAATATATTAACAGCCTAATGACCGCTAAATAAATATTTTATCCTTTTTTTTAGATTTCAGTGCATACGAACAGCCATACTCATGCCGTTCTATTCTCCACAAGGCGCAGTAAAAAAGTTAAATTCTCGGTGACAAACCCGTAAAGCTGACCATAATAAGATATTCCATTCTGCCTAATCCTAGCCCACTTATTTTTGCTACATTTCCTCTCATACCCGCCTTACACCCGCACTCTCGCATTCACGAGACCACTAATAATCGTCCGCTAAAGACGCTCATCAACAAATTAATCCACGACTTTCGCAGTTTACTCCTTCCTCTCATATCTAGAACTCCCCTACTATGCATCGGTTTCATAATTCGACTCTCATCTGTTACCTCGTCAGTGCCACACAAATGAAACGCACTCCTCCCGATACGTAGATCACTTCCTATACGCACGTACTAATGTATACCTACGTCGATTGAAAATTATGCGAAAACAGGCTGGTTTAAAATGTCGTTTTTCCCGCGATTGATAAAAGACAATAATGACCGCGTTTAGATTTTGAATTAGGTTAGTTGGCAGGTAGTGTAGTTGATTCATTCACATGCTCCCAAATTCATATTTCTAAACCTGCCGAGTAGTGCTAATACCATGTTTTGCATGTTCTCTGCATAACTCTTTCGTCTAGTTTATATAGATACATTATAGATTAATTTAGTAGTATCTGTAGCATTTGTAGCATACCCATAGGGTGGTGCATGTTGGTGAATGTTAATTTCTTCACTCTAGTTCATGTTCGTGATAAGTCTTCCCCCGCCAAACACCCTTGTGGTGGCTTGCAGGATAATAAGTAAGTGCGGATGCGCTGGGGCATCCAACCCATTTTCTTTCTCTACCCATTCATTTCTAGCCTACGTGGGACCAGATAAGTATAGGAATTCGAATGGCTAAGAGTGAAGTGACAAGATTTTCTTGTAAGATATCCCTTTGTCAATGACCTTGACAGTTGAGGTTCATAATGCATAGCTCGAATATAATATAGCTGAAAATAATTCCTCTCAATTAAACGTTACCTTTTAAACACAAATATTGCATATTGTATTTTAAATTACTTATTTCGTATACTCGAGTGGGGAAAGCCTTAAATTTTTGAAAACTTATCCTGAACGAAATCGAAAACCAAACATAATAAGTTCAGCCATGCGGGCGACAGCTCCGTAAGCCTATTTGCGTTTAAATTTCACACCAGCGTAGCCAGTGGTGAGTCGGAGGGTAAATGGCCAATTATGGACACGTGGTTTGCAACGCACTCTCTAGTTTCCGAGCGAACCCACTGTCCCTTTACATCACCCCCTTTATCCTTCTTATTAGATTTCTCACGCTCAACATTCAGAACGAATCTAAAATTTCAAATGAACATCGCCACCGAGCGAGAAACTTGCCAGACGTTCTGAAGAATGTCACTCGCCTGACACTCTAAAGAATATCTGCTTTGATGTCCGTTGTATGTGCTTCTTCCGTCCCACGTGACGGGACTTCCGAGATTGAAGAAGGAATCCCCTTGCTCTAATTTCTCCTCTCCCCTTAAGGGTGACTTCTGCATTCAGCTTCTCTCTTTTACATACTAGGATTTTAGTCTTCGTCTTATTTATCTTCATTTTATATTCTTAGAGAAATTGATCCATGGCGTTTAGTGACCTTTGAAGATCCTCGCGATTTCCAGCGATATCACTGCGATATCATCTGCGAAGCGGAGCATTTTTACTGCTTCTCCGTTTATCTTTATCGCGATCGGCTCAATTTCTTACGCTTCTCTTACGGCCTCCTCCAAGTACACATTGAAGAGCGCTGCCGAGGGGTTGCATCCTGGTCTTACTCCTTTGTTAATTTTAGCATCTGTCTGACTTCCATCTCTCATTCGCATTGTGATGACTCGCTTGTTGTACATTCAGTTGATAATTCTTCTGTTTTCGTAATCCATTCCGAGTTTTTCGTGTAGGCTGAACATCTTGTTCCACTCAACATTGTCGAAGGCTTTCTCCAGGTACACAAATGCGACGTACAATGGTTTGTTCACATGTATTGTTTTTTCTACCATTATTCTCAGGCAGAGTATGGCTTCCCTGGTTTCACTGTTCTTCCTTAATCCAAACTGGTTTTCCGAGAGGTTGTCTTCAATTTTCCTTTCCATTCTTCGGCTTATTATTCGTGTGAGTATTTTTGATGCATGTGGCACTAGACACTCAAGGTTCGGTGCTCCTCGCATCGCAATCATTTCGCTCCTTTGAAAGTCCTCTGGAAGTGTTCCGCTTTGGTAGCTATTTTTTCATCTCGTACAGGTTATCTTTGGCTTTATTTCCGAGTGCTTTGATGAATTTTCCAATGACGTTGTCTGCTCCAGGTGCTAGTTAGAACGGCTAGCTAGCTAGCTATAACTGCCAGTGTTAAGATGTCAACTCGCCAGATATTTCGATTGGTAAACAGCAAAATCTCCACGTCCGAACGTCCTTTGATGTTTCACACCAGTAGATAACAAGCAGTTTTTTAATAGCCAACGAATCTGCAAAGATATGTAAAAAAATCTCTCGAATAATATAATAATATGATTGGACACAATGATTAAATAAAAAGAAAACAATATATTTAACATGAACACGTTACTAATCGGCATACATTTAGTATATGTGTTAAAAAAGTATTACCTATATATTCTTTTGCTCGAAATTGGATATGCAAACAAATATGAAGGGCTTCCTTGAAAAATCGGCTGCAGCAGCGCCTCTGCCTCATGTCTCAAATCAAGACTACCATCGATAGGGTTTTCTACACAGATATCGTGTTTTTGTCGCCCGCCTGTTTCAGCCGTGACTGTTTTGCACCCAAAGAGTGTATCAAACAGGAAGGCTGTAAAAAGATTCGTCAGTGTTCATCGTTCCATTCATCGACGGGCTTATGAAGTGCGATTATATGTTTTCAGACCAACGCGAACGTCAATTCCTAGAGTAGAAAGATCCCCATACTCGCAACAGATTGATGACATTCTCCGTGGTAAAATTATCGATGTAATCCAAGATTTGAACCCAGACCCCTGAACTGCCGGTCTGACATGTTAGCCGTCGCGCTACCAATCCATATTAATGCGAGGCGACTTTCACACTGAAGTACGACTGGCCAATACACCAAACTAACCAAAACAATTTTATTTTATAATATTTGGCTCCCAATTTACAGTGGAAAGTTTTTTTTCAAAATTACGAACTTATGAATTGAATACATTTATCTATTAACTAATGCCTTTATTGAATTGATAAATAAATTCTACTTGTGTGTAGTTGTATTTAATTTCTGATTAACTCGAGGATGCTGAACTCCTGGACACCTCCGGGATCTTGGTTTGTGAACAGCCTCTACAGAGGGAAAGTTTTTTCGTCAAGGAATATGTCACAAAAAATTTGTAGGTATGCTCAAAGATTCCATGCCCTAATATACCATACTGAAGTTAGTATCCGCTCTACTGCTCACAGTTTTGAAGTTACTGTTATTGCACCACTATTTCTTTCATGAAAGGAAAAAAGTCACACTGAATAAAATGCAAATACTTCGTGTAATCCGCGCAACCTCTTTCTCCATCGTCGTTTTAGAAAGACACAGCTAAAGGTGCGCAGCTAACACGAAAACATTAGGTATGAATGCTTATGGACTCGGTTATAGAAAGTTTCATATTATTTCATTTCGTTCGGAAATATTTTAGGGGTAAAGAGGGCAAACAGAATAATTGACGTAAAGCGTAACCTCTGATAAGATTGTCGTAGTTTATACGTCCAACAATATGGCCGCGGTCCGCAGGCAACGGCTCGTTTTCCTAACAAAGAGCGCTCAATCTAGTTAATAATGTACATCGATGGTCACAACGCTCGATATCGAGCCAATGACTGAGAGGGAGAGAGATATGGGGGGTCGATAAACAAATATGAAAAAAGACGCTTCCGAAGCGCACGGCGACAACATTTTGTCGTCTCCCTCCAAGATGACGACTTAAATTTTTTCGTTTCTTTCTTTTGCTTGCATGAGCAGAGTGGGACTCGGTCGAGGGTTTCCAGAAGAACGTGACGGAGGCGGAGGAAGCGAGGAGCGTGCTGCCGCTCGTGGTGCGGTTCATGACCCCTGAGGTACGCCACGCCCACCAACCCGCATCGGACTGGGATCGATCGGGATTTTCCATTGTCTGCTTGAAGTTCAACCGCAAGAAGACGTTGCCACATCATGACCCATGAATGCCTTTAGCGAGACCATTATATTACACCAAGTAATTCTTCACATAAGTTGCCAAAAAAATGGCATTCTTCTCTTGCTGGAGAGTACGGCTTTGGTAAAAAAACTCTTGATATATTTTTTCATCTAAAAGCCAAAACTTTGAGCCAATTTATTGAACATTTTTGTTGAATAGCTCTAAACTGCCACTAAGTGATGGTTTGAAAGAGAAACTCCGGCGTTTATGGGTTAATTTGAGGTTAAGGAAGATGTCCGGCTTTTGTTTGTTTTATGAGACAGTCAGCTTATAGACGTTATAGACTGGAAACGTTTTAAATTTCGGTTTACATTCCGAGAAAACGTTTAAATTTATCCAGAGATTGTAAATGAAGACATTAGTCAGTTTAAGTAAATTTTTCTACAGTTCATGGGCACCATTCACTAATTGAATGTAAAAATATCAAATGTTTTGAAGGAGCATGAAGCATAAATGTAGTTAAACTAACGGCGCAAAAACTTTGTTTATACATCTGAATTTCTCAATCGACAAGTGAATGTCCTTCATGTCTTATACATGCCTTAACTGGACTTACCCTGCTTTACGCCGTGCACATAGAACGCCTTCACAATCGAAGTTTTTTTGCGATCCTATTAAAGTATTACTGAAAGAGTAATAAATGTACTTATGAAGTAATTTAAATGTCTTACGACTTCATACAGTTTAATTTTCAACATTCATGGTTAGGATATTCCTCCAGTGATTTTTGTGTCCATGACCTGCTAAATTCATTGAATTATAAGCTCTTTAATCGTGGCTTTATTACAAACCACGATTGCAGGTCGAAAACAAGCGAGCCTCAAAGAGGCCGGAGCGCAATCAGACCAGCCTCCGTGCTCCAGTGACACCTTCCTTTGGGGCGTAGCTAAGCACAACTTTACCATGTGAATACTTCGCGGGCTTCCCACCTGTTTATCGTTCATGATGGGCAAAGTTTCGAATGAAGATTTGCTCATCAACTTCTATGCCTCTATAGCCCTGAGGATGATGGGAAAGTCTTCCATCGAAACGTCGCCTCGGAGGTCACGAATGAGATAATTTCGGTGAGAAGTCTGAGAAGATTTTAACATACCAATGCGCTGGACAAGGCTCAAATCAAAGTCTTTCAGACTTTTCCTATGTGGACGGCGCACAAGAAAACGCCGCGCCAGGGCCTTTGATTGATTTGGTCAAAATTCTAAAAGGTCCCCATATCAGCTCATCCACGCCTACGCTAGGAATGGAGAGCGCTGTCTCGTTGGGGTCGCGACTTGAAATTCGTGGAAATGGAAGCGGCCACGCCCAATATGGCCGCCAGTTGGTGCGGACGACGCGACATGCACTTCGTTGCTTGCTGTCGCTCAAGGCCAAGCAGTCGATACAATAATTGTTGTTGTCGACGCAATACAAACGGAACCACTATTGTTTCACTCGCATCATTAGTCTCGTGCGATATTACACTCCATCAACCTCGGAAATGTTACATCGCCCTTTTCCCGGTGGGTACTCAGTTGTCATTAATGAAACACTTTCGAAAGTACTCGGAGGTATTCCATTACGTAAAGTATTTTATGAGTAACTTTTACTATACCGAAAATTATTGAAAATAAATGATCCGGTTTCAAAAACTTTAGCTAAGTCTTCAGGTCTGAATATTAACCCGAAGCGTTGGAACCCAGGTCGAGTTTTTTCTATCAATTTGTGGCATCGTAAAAGTTGCCTATAATAATATTAATAACATATTATGATAGATAATTTAATACTGAATACCACATAGTCGCCCACGAAAGTGTCTGTAGACGACTCTTAAGCGTCGAAACCCGAATCTTGAACTCCAATCAATTTGTGGTGTTGTAAAAGTTACCGATTGAATGGGTACTCAATTCAATCGTCGGACTGACTTCAGAGACGCGTCCACGTAACTCACCAGATGAAGAAGAGCCAACTCCTCCTCCTCTTCTTTTCTTGCATATCAATTGCCGACTTGTCTCCGTCGGGTACCGGCGTCAGTGGGTGTCGTTCATCGGGCTGGGCGCCGTGTCCGCAGCCGTAATGTCTTCCGTGGACTCAAGTTACTTGTCTGCCTCGTCGCTCGTCGCCAAGAACCTATACAGAGTCATCCTGAGGCCTCAGGTGAGTGAAATGAGGCGCACGCCACACACTTCCCTGGATCAATGAATTAGCGACGGAGACGTAAGAGTGATGACAGTATGCTCAAAGATTCCATGCCCTAATATATCATACTGAAGTTGAAGGTGCACCTTTGAAAATGATTGCAAGGCCAATCCCAACAATCGTGGACAACCCAAGTGTAGCTCCTTCAGTCCGACGGATGTCGTCACAGGACAGCTCTGAGTCAGAGCATAATTTTTTTAAAAATTTCCCGCCGAAAATCCTGCGTATTAAACGGTTTTCTCTTTTACTTGACGCAGGCGCCCGACTACGAGGTGCTGTGGGTGCTGAGGTGTGGCGTAGTGGCCTCCGCCGCCGCTACCGCCGCGCTTGCCCTCTCCACTCCGCCCATCGTCTGCATGGCGTAAGTACCCAATTGGCCATTGGCCACTCACTAACACACATCTCTTCCTTAATTGGAGAAAGAACAATTACTTATCGCAAGGCGAAGGATTTTTCCCAAAGCGGTCGACGGTTTGATCGATTTGTGGCCATCAAAGGGCAGCGCACAAATCATGGTCGGTCGTTTAATCGACAGGTAGGTAGGTGGGGGCGATAGATGTCGTCACCTACGCGGTTGACTATAACCGGGATGATTGGTTTAGGGAGCAGAGGAAGAAAAAGGAGAGAAATTAGGCCTCGGCTCTGCCCAGCCTCCCGACGAGAGGCGTCAACCATTTAACGACCCATCTGACAGCGTAGATTAAATTATATGCTTAACCTTTAAACTAAGTTTCAGGAAAAACATTTCTCTGACGACGTAAAAAACATACTATTAACCCCCTCGTACTACGGAAGATTAGATCGCGCCAATGAAATTAGAGAGATAGATTGTAGAACCGATAGGTATAAAATGTAATTTTTTCCGCGTACCATTCGGGACCATAACAGCTGTGATCGTCGTCATGAATAGTGCGAATAGTGACATTAGCTAGACTGTAGATCTTTTCCTTTATATTCTCTGCGTTCTTATTTATGAATGGTATTTTGAATCTGTCGTGGTAGTCTTCGTATCCCTTGCATTTTAGAACGATTGACGATGGAATGTTTCTTGGTTAGTATATTTTTAATTGGCGCGTTGCATGTGTGGTACGCTGGTTTCAATGCATTTTGGTGTTCTGCCGTATAATTCATGCATGCCTGGTGTGGAAGCACCTCCTGCCACATACCCTTTGGATGGCTTGCAGGGTATGACGTACATGTAGATGACGAACGGAATGGAAAGCCATCACAAAGATTGGGTGAGCTTCTTACGGCTAGACAATGAAATAAAAGACAGAAAATCTCCAAAAGCCGTAAACTATTGGCACCCTTCGTCAATAAACACCAAATTTGCTGTATTGGTATGTTGGGAAACCACAGCAGAGACCAACCACAGCCTCTCAACCAAGAATACCCCCCTGTGATGGTTTACGGGAATGTTACTTCCTCGCCAGGGACCAAACACAGACGCACTCACACAACCAAATAGGATCCTTTGCAAGGGCTAATGGGACCCCGCTAAGGATGTTTGGGTTATAACCTGGGATCCTTCACAGGGCTAATGAGACCCCGCTAAGGATGCCCGGTTATTTACGCATGCACACTCACAAGCACACAAAATCACTCACTCACACACACAAATGGGCCCAACTTCTGGGAGAATCAGCTCAAAAATAGCGTGGTCAAATTAACACAACAGGACGAGGGTGGGGGTCGAATACGCGTATTTCGGCTACAAAGTACATTCGGGACGACCCTTTAGACATGTGCTTCCACCTAGCGGGTGGATTCCCATTTGGAATTTAAGCAGCAAGGTGCCACAAACTTCGCAATAGAAATCTCGCATAGAATGCTTCGAAATAGAACGCACTGACACGATATCCACTCACATCCCTACAAAGGCTGAAATATTCACATTAAATGCAATCAGATATATAATTTGCTCATCGCAATAGAAGTGAGACGTGTGAGGACTGGGTGAATGTACGTAGGAGGCCAGCCGATGGATTGAATTAGATTCGAGGATGACCAGACGTTGGTCAATCGATGGGATCACTAACTTTAGAAGGTGGGTTGAGAGAAAAGGGCTATAAATACGGAATAATGATAAATCACAAGAAAACAAAAGTATGAGATTCTTAAGGACAAAGAAAGCGAAGCTCGTCTTGAAAGTAGGAGAGTACCAAATGGAACGAGTAGGTCAACTCAATTATTTGGACAATGCGCTCGAAGGAAAATGGGATGAGTTGAAAACACAATCGGGGGAGAATATCGTTTGCTAAGGAGGGCTCGGTGTTAGATGGAAGCTGATGACAGGGACCTTGAGGATCTTTCAACTTTTAACTGACTCCACGATGGATGCATGTCCATTTTTAGAAAAATGCCATTTTTTAACACTCCATTTTTTATACGTACACATGAATGCATTTGATATGGATTGGGAGTTTAATGCGACGATTGTAGCCATTAATCGCGACGATTGCTGCCATTTTTCCGAGAGGGCGCAAGAGAATTTAGGATAATGTTGATGTTTGCTCTATTCTTTATATCTCAGGAATTTGTAACGTCAGAGGAGAGATACTGAAGACATACCAATAGAAACAATATCTAGAAACTAAGAAGTTTCCTGTAGTTTTTGTTTTCCTTTTGCATTTCTTCATTGCTAAAATAGTACTTGAAATCAACATTTGTTCTCCAAAAAACGACTCGAGAAATCTGTACAAAGAAGGAGAGTGTCAGGATTAAGTGTTTTAGTAGTCAAATTAATAGTGTAGGAGAATATTTTTAATGATTTATATACGAGTGGAACAAACACTTTCTTTTCCAGAAGATTACAAAAATACCTTCACGCTCAAAAATCAATCATATTTAGACTCCATTTTCTCCTTCGGAGGAACTATCAAAAGTATGTGGCTTGGAAAATATAAATATATTTTAAATTTCTTAAAAGGAATAAAACATTTCAGATTTAGATTCCACTCGAAAGAGTAATATGTTAGTTTTGAACTAGTGCTAACTAAATGAACCATTTTTTAACTTGATTTTCTACCGTTGGAGGAGCTATGAAACGTATGTGGCTTACAGACTAGAAATGCATGCAGAAAAACATCATAGAGTCAAAACATTAAGTTTAAGACTTGGAAGAGATTTATAACTGTTGAAAAGTTGAAGGATCTCAGATTTTCCCGGCGTATCTGATGGATAAAGGTTCCTCGGGTCTTCCACCGGGTGAGCAGGGCCCCATGGGGCCCAACGTTTCGGAGAACGACTTGTCCTCCATCTTCAGGGGGGGGGATTCTTCAGGGAGGATTCGGAAGCTGAACCCCCCTGAAGATGGAGGACAAGTCGTCCTCCGAAACGTTGGGCCCCATGGGACCCTGCTCACCCGGTGGAAGACCCAAGAAACCTATATCCATATTGTAAAGTTGCGAAAAATTGACGTAAAGTATTATTGTAGGACTTAATGTTCTCGCTGCGAATGATCGAAATAAATTCTTCTCTGGTTACCGTCCGTGTAAGGTGCTTCGATTTCCTATTTTCCGGCGTTTCGATGAAATTTTTCCATCGTCATGAGGACCGTTGATGCCATTATCAAGATTGGATTGGAAGAAATAGCAAATGAAAAATGAGTGCGAGGTTGACGAAGAAGAACGACGTCCACACATACTGAGGGTAGACTTCGATGGAGCAGCAGAAGAACTTCAGAGATGAAAAAGGACCGGGAGCAGACAAAATCAACCGAGGAATGATCAGAGCACAAGGACAGGTAAAGCCGAGGAGTTACCTGTACATACGGTCGGCTTTCTTCACACTAGCGGAAAAATTTGTCGTGAGAAACTTCAGCATTTCACGAAAATGGCAGCGAAAGTACAAACTGCGTTGAGCAATGAACGTGCATTTATAAATGTAAAAAAAAACACTTTCCTCTCACACTTGTGATTTTTGAGAAATTAGCGTTCAAAAATGACAAATTTCGTAATTTTTTTAACAACTTTTATTTTTCAACCACTGTCACCAGATGTTCGTATCGACGTACACGTGGCGTCCCATACAACATGAAAAGGGTCATCTGCTGGTTGAAGGAAGCTTAGATGGGAGCTGAAATAAAGTTGCTTGGTGGCGAATTAACTTTGTGGATGCTGATTAAATACACTTTTTGTAAATAAAACAGTGTGTAAAAGCACCGAGGTTTTTAATAAAAAATGGGATTAGGAATAACTGTGTGTATGTGTACCAATATTTAAGAGCTGAAAATCCTTTTGATGCTTTTCGGCACTTTTCCATTCTTCAGCTCGGCATGTGTCCACCTCTCTGCATCTCATCAAATCCATGAAGCCTATTTCTCTTTCCTACGCCAATCCAACACCATCCCTTCTCCCACTGAATCACATGGCCTTCCTGGAACCACCTCTTCATCACCCGTTCCGACGACCACCTGCTCTGCCTTCTCCGAATCTCACCCTTCCAAAGCGGTCTCCTCTCCTCACCCATCAATCACACCGCCCACTTACTCGTCACTATTCCTTTCAGCCCATCACACTCCTCCATTTTCCTCCGCTCCCTCACCTCTTACCAATGCAGTGCTTATTCTCTTCACTTTCCTCGTAGTCAATATTCCAACTCCGAACAGCGCTACGCTCCAGATATGACTTCTTCCGATTCATTTCTTAAAACAAGGCGCCATTGTTGATTCTCTCCTATTCCTGGGGGGTTATTTTGTAATTTCACTTGCGTGACATTTACGTCATAATCGTGTAATATACGCCATTTTTCGTAGTTCAGCTCCAAAAATCCAGGGCGGCGAGACCATCTTCGGGTCTCCTTGCGGTGATTTTGCGCGTCTTTTCCAATAGTCGACGGCTCTTTCACTTGACTCACCGACTCTTTCCGGTGATTCACTAACTCCTTTGATTCTTGATCCGTATCTTGTGACTCTATATCAGTGTCACTCACTTTCGTCAGTCTCACTTGGTGGTATTCCATCATTAAAAAATTTTAAGATGTCAACTTTTACAAAAACCACTCCATTTATTAAAACAACGACCCAGGTTTCAATGTGCATTCACATACCTGAAGATGATCTTCAAATAAAATACGACCAAGCAAAATAGTGAACGACATCAATGGGAATGGGTCTTAAACCGAAACACATCTATAATTGAAGTTAAGAGAAAAAGAGACCCTCGTGCGAATTTAACAATTCATTCAATACTCGATATCGCTCCGTGATCACCACTGCATTAGCAATTTGAATGTCAATTTACAGAATTCTGTAACTAATAGCAATATTCCGAGTCACTGTTACACCGATGCATTTTGCTTTCTTCTGCTAATTTTAACACTTGAAATACACAAACAGGTAAAATGCGGCTTACTGCTCACGGGTCAAAAAAATTTTTAAATTCACCTTCAATAGCTGTATTAACACGAAATTTACGTCTCTCACAGAGAGCAACCCTTGTGCATATGTGAAATCATTAAACATTGCTAATACCTAAATTCTACTAGAAATAGGAAGCATTCAAGGCTGAGAAGTGCGTTTTTCCCGATCCGCCATGAACCACCTTTTCCTCTTCTCTCCCCTGTGTGTCGCTGGCATCGACCAGTGGCGTATCTTTGATAACCTGAAGCACACACTTAATTCCCACGTAAATATTTTGGCGTTTGAATACTATTTTTAATGCACTTTGAAGGCATTTTTCTCAGAATTCTAAATTTTACACCAAATTTTAAGGCACATTTAAGCTTTCCTCAGCATTTCACAAGTATAAATAATCCGGCTATGTCATTTTCATACACTTCATTAACACTTTCATCACGGGTCATCAGGAGAAAAGTGGTAGGATAGTGAAAACACTACATGCAGAATAGCGTTAGCAAAGGAGGCGTTCAGGAATAGGAGAGAATCAACAATGGCGCCTTGTTTTAAGAAATGAATCGGAAGAAGTCATATCTGGAGCGTAGCGCTGTTCGGAGTTGGAATATTGACTACGAGGAAAGTGAAGAGAATAAGCACTGCATTGGTAAGAGGTGAGGGAGCGGAGGAAAATGGAGGAGTGTGATGGGCTGAAAGGAATAGTGACGAGTAAGTGGGCGGTGTGATTGATGGGTGAGGAGAGGAGACCGCTTTGGAAGGGTGAGATTCGGAGAAGGCAGAGCAGGTGGTCGTCGGAACGGGTGATGAAGAGGTGGTTCCAGGAAGGCCATGTGATTCAGTGGGAGAAGGGATGGTGTTGGATTGGCGTAGGAAAGAGAAATAGGCTTCATGGATTTGATGAGATGCAGAGAGGTGGACACATGCCGAGCTGAAGAATGGAAAAGTGCCGAAAAGCATCAAAAGGATTTTCAGCTCTTAAATATTGGTACACATACACACAGTTATTCCTAATCCCATTTTTTATTAAAAACCTCGGTGCTTTTACACACTGTTTTATTTACAAAAAGTGTATTTAATCAGCATCCACAAAGTTAATTCGCCACCAAGCAACTTTATTTCAGCTCCCATCTAAGCTTCCTTCAACCAGCAGATGACCCTTTTCATGTTGTATGGGACGCCACGTTTACGTCGACACGAACACCTGGTGACAGGAGTGATTCTCTCCTGACTTTCGGTTTGAAGGGAGTGGAGGGTGGAAGATGTTTTCCTCGCGACCATGGTCAATAATGGAGCTTATTTTTTTTGGCAGGTTGTTCTGCGCGGACCTCGTCTACATCATAATCTTCCCGCAGTTGGTGCTCAGCCTGCACTGGGAGCGTGGTGCCAACGCGTACGGCGCCATCGCATCCTTCCTCGTTGGCACCATCTTCCGGCTGCTCGGTGAGTTCTCAGAATTTTCGCCGGAAGCCAAATCTGACCGCGGGATGAATAAAACTTAAGCATAACATGTAGAAATTGATGAGAGAAGAGTTACACCAGAATGGGGACTCGAGCCAGCATACTAATATCGGCATCCAATTATTCCAATCTCTCTAATACTATCAAATGTTAGTAAGTTAGTTACCCTATTCAGGTGTGCTATAATGGGCCTTAGTTCTTAGCTCCCCCCAATCCTGTTAACGACACACAAACAGAGACTACATAGAGTCCAAGGCTCAATGGTTAGATTACACGAGTGTAGAATCCGCCAGCAATGTCTCTGTACTCTGTAGCTAGTTTTCGACAATGAACAAAATGCCTTCGCAGACGCAAAACGCAGACGGCAGGAGAATCTTTTTAAAGTGTTTAGTTTCTAACACGATTCCGTCGTTCCGATGAATTGTACCCTTCCTCCCACTCTCCCACCTCCCAGCCAAAAGCCCCTGAGGTGACTCGCAGATTCATATGTAGATGTCGATATGGCGCAGCCGCTCGGAGCAAATGCAGCATAGTTCACACGTGTAGAACGTGCAGTTTGTATTGCAATGATGGAAATATTTAAATGTAGACACTGTTAGGCTTAACCACCGAATGAAAACTTCATGAAAAATGATAATGCATAGGTCTATTGGGTGGGAAGGCGGACGGTGGAATTGCCACGGGTGTCCCTGGCGGCCAGGGACCCAGGGTCGGGTGGTGGAATCAGGGACCCAGGGTCGTCTGGATTCGATCTCAAATACACACAACCACGTTCATGCTTTTGTCTGGCACCGGTCGCAATCATGGCCGAACAGACGCGTGCTTCGGATATATGGCCATCCTCAATATTTTATCGGACAGCTTTCATCGATGTACATGCTGACATCAGGACTTAATTTGGTCTGTCAGAGGACATTTTTTATTGCTTTACTTACCACATGGCAGAAACATATTGTGGTGGCAAGCCACTTGAAAATGTTTAAATCATGCTATAATTTGAGAAAAAAGATGACTGCCTTCCTGGGGACACTGCTGCTGATGCCTTTCGCCTGATCGCATCTCCTGACATAGTTAGAGACGTCTCATGGAGCGCTATACCTTATCACGGTACCTTATCAGCACCTCTTCCTTTCACTGTTAAATCTCTGCGGGAGCCGTTTATTTTCTGTTTATTCCCTTCTTCCCCATTTCATACGGCGGTTTCACCTTCAGAATCCGTCCCAAAAACAGGTTTCATAGGCTGACACTCTCTTGTGGTTGGATTCTCTGATGGTTGAGTGACAGGTTTATGTAGTTAGATTATTACAACGCATGCAGGATCATTCTAATTATCCAATTTTAATGCCCTTTCATTACGAGCACTTCTTATGACAGCGATCGCCGCTTCATCACATCACCTTACCGCGCGCAGTTTCGAGCTCGAGAACGCTTCTAAGCTTCTGGCCTCCGACAGCGAAGAAAGAGGCTCCCAAGAAGGAGGGGTCCAAGAATGGTCCTCGCCAGCAAGCCCTTCGATCCCGGCGGAAAAGCATCCAGAATCTAAATTCCGTGAATAAACGGCATTTAAGCTTTTATAGGCTTTTCTTCAAATCATACACTCATCTCGAAGTACCATATCGATTGTATCGAAGAACCATATGATTCTTCTGCTGACTCTCGGAGCGAGCGGACGTGCCTACCTGACCTCTCCCTGGAACTGGTCAATCCCCTCAGCGAGGCAGACCCCTACCTGCGCTGTGCACCTGCTTTCCCGTTGCCGTAGTTCGTTGTACTCAATACCCATGCAAGCTCAATATTAGGACTCGAAAGTCAACTCAGTAAGTTAACCACTCAAACAAACGACTGTCATATTATAATCGGTGGGGATTTCAATCTTCCGTCCATAGACTGGGACACTTACAGTTTTATCACTGTGAGGAAAGACAAAGACCTTTGTGTGTCACTCCTGTATACATTCACATCTCATTCACTGCATCAATTAGTCACTGCTCCAACTAGAGGGAAAAATACACTTGATCTTTTAGCGACAAATATTCCACACATGGTTGTAAACATAGGTACGGATAAGGGAATAAGCGACCACAAGATAGTTAAAGCTAATTTTTCCGTGAGCATGATCAAGAAACATAATCCACAAAGAAAAATCTACTTGTTTAATAAGACTGACTACGAAGGTATGAAACTAGAGTTGCAAAAGTCATTAACTAATTTTCAAAAAATAAGTATCAACAGTAATACTGAGGTTTTGTGGAATACTTTCCTTAATGTTACACGATCAGAAGTTAGCAAATACATACCAAGTAAATGGAAAAGAGCCAATGCAGAACATAGGTGGTATTACGCGGAGGTTAGAAAAACATTAAAGCACCAAAGAACATGTCATGCTAGGTTAAAAAGGGCAAAAATTAACAAATCCTCCGAAGAACTATACACAGTCACCGAAAATTACAAAATATCTAAACTCTTAGCAAAAAAAGCGTGCCGAAGAGCGTTAGCTGATTTCAAAAGTAAATTACTGGGAGAACAATTGAACGATAATCCCAAGGCATTTTGGTCGTATGTTAGGGACACTCGAGGAAATAAATCAACAGTGCACACGCTTAAAAATATCAAAGAGGAAAAGCTAACCAACAGTCTACAAAAAGCCAATTCGTTAAACTCATTCTTCAAAAGCATATTCAGTACTTATACACCACATCTTTTGGATCCGCAGCCAGTTCGTTCCCAAACATGTATGCCTGAAATTATTATAAATTGTCGCGGCATAGAACATCAGCTAAAAAATATCAGTCCCAACAAATCCCCCGGTCCAGATCAAATACCTGCTCGCGTACATAAAACATTGGCATCAGACATAGCGCCTTACTTAGAATTAATATTTACCAAATCTTTAGTAGATCACGTAGTTCCTAAGGACTGGAGAGTAGTCAAACCTATATTCAAAAGCGGCGACAGGGAAGACCCTACTAACTATAGTTCTATTTCTCTCACATCCACTTCCTGTAAGGTATTTGAACACATAATCGTAAGCTCCATTATGAGTCATTTAGATAGGGAGGAATTATTAATAAATAACCAACACGGATTTCGAAAGGGTAGATCTTGCGAAACCCAATTGGCCCTCTTCGTTCATGACATCTTGCTCTCGGGTGAAAATAATGTTCAAGTTGACGCGATATTCCTCGATTTTAAGAAAGCTTTCGATAATATTCCTCACGTTAAGTTACTCTCAAAACTAGAAGCAAATGGAATAGATAAAAACATTATTAGTTGGATTAATCAATCCTTACATGGGCGGGAACAAAGGGTTGTCATAGACGGTATCATGTCAAACACAGCGTTACATCGGGTGTTCCTCAGGGAAGTGTAATTGGTCCACTTTTATTTCTCTTGTACATAAATGATATTAGCAACGTCGTTAAAAGTAAGCTTAGACTCTTCGCAGACAACGCGGTTGTGTATAGGGATATTAACAATTCTGAAGATAGCGACTCGTTAACAAGCGACCTACTTGCTATTCATGCTTGGTGCGAAAAGTGGCAGATGGAACTAAACATAAAAAAGTGCGTAGCAGTCAGCTTTTGAAAAAAGAAAAATAGGCCAGGTAGGTCTAAGAGAATTAAAAATACGGAAATTATTCACGCCGAGTCTGTTAAGTACTCAGGAGTCACAATTACTCACGACCTATCTTGGGGAAAACATATTAGGGAAATATGCGGTCAAGCATACAGGAAGCTAGGCTTTATCTAGAGAGTACTCGGAAAATGTGATGAGAAAGTGAAAGAACATTGTTATTTTTCAATCGTTAGGCCTCATCTGGAATATGCTGTTAGTGTATGGGATCCATACGAAACGGGGTTGATATCAGAGTTAGATCACGTACAGCGAAGAGGAGATAGGTTTGTGAAATGATGCTTCGATAAGTTGGCTAGTGTGTCTGGACTGTTAGAAGAATTGGGATGGGAATCGCTATCACAGCGTAGATTAAATTATAGGCTTAACCTTCTAAATAAATTTCAGGAAAATCATTTTACTAACGACGTAAAAAACATAGTATTAACCCCTTCGTACTACGGCAGATTAGGTCGCGCCAATAAAATTAGAGAGCTAGATTGTAGAACCGATAGGTATAAAAGGTCATTTTTTCCGCGTACCATTCGGGACCGTAACAGCTGTGATCGTCGTCATGAATAGTTCGAGTATTGACAATAGGCAGGCAGTAAATCTTTCTCATTATATTCTTTACTCTCTTATTTATGCATGATGTAAATAATGATGTTCTTATTTATGCATGATATTTTGAATCTGTAGTAGTAGTCTTTGTATCCCTTGCATGTTAGAACGATTGAAGATAGAATGTTTCTTGGGTATTAGATTTGTAATTGGCGCTTTGCATGTGTGGTACGCGGGTTTTAATGTAATGTCGGTGTTCTACCATATCATTCATGCATGCCTGGTGCGAAAGCACCCCCTGCCACACACCCTTTGAATGGCTTGCAGGGTATGACGTAGATGTAGATGTAGATGTATCGTTTAAATTTCTATTTCAATCCTCGGAGGCTACATGCTAGGCTTGGGCTGCTTGGGATATTCAGAGCTGGTGTGTTTCAGAGCGACACAGAATATTTTAATGACGCTTCACTACATCTCTAGGTCTGACATATGCGATAAAAAAGAGAGACACTCTGCCGAACAGATAGGTACAAAACTCGTTCTTTCCGCGCACAACAAGCAACCACAATAAAAACTGAGCTCCGCTAATTACTCTCCCATAATACACGTCACCATTTCATCTCCAAAAACTTTAAATCTATTCACGGCTGGCGTCCTAACACGCCCCTGCCACACGCCCGTGCTGCAGCTGTCAAGAAAGTATGTAGGCGTAGATTTCCTAGATTCTTAGCGTATCATTTATTGCGATATCTTCATCGAGAGGGAGAATGTTCAATTCTTCCTGGCTTTCTTTAGCATCTAATACTCCGTACTCGCACACTTCTTACAAGCAGATGTCCAAGAGAACATGGTGGCGGGCGATTTTCTTATTGGAGACAATGTCTCTCCCATCTCTTAGCTGCTGTGTGGTGGCGTGGTTTTCAAAGATCCAATTAGTAATGTAACGTTTGATATTTAAATTATTGATGTTTATGCTGTTAGGGAGTTGTTGATTAGAGGAGAGGGAGGATTGTTGAGAGGGAGAAGAAAAGGGAAGGTGGCTCGAAGTAGTGAGGCAAAAAGGAACTGTATCTTTAAGAAAATAAAGAGAATTTGGAACAAAGCAAACGTCTGACGTTACGGACGTAGACGCGAACCCACTTTTCTCCCTCTTCACTCATCAGCCAGGTTTTCAACAACTCTGTTGACAGCCTCACTTCCATCCCAAGAAATTCAATGGCCACTTCGTATTTTTCTGGTATGCCTACTAGGAACAGACCATCTAGTTGCCTGTCATTAAACTCTAAATCCCATCCACCACTCTTAATTCTCAGGTTAAAATCCTGGATCCTTGCCATGTATTGTCATATCTTGTCTTTTCTACGTTGACCATCTCTTTCAGCGTTCTTACCATCTGTACCAAACTGAATCATGAATGGATCCTATCTAAAATAATGTCCCAGGCTTCCTTTGCCCAAGTGTCTTCAGCATAAAAATGGGAGACAAGTTTAAGCAAAAATGCAAGTGCCTTATTATTTATACGTTCATTGCCGATATTCATCACATCACCAATTCCAGGATCAACTGCATTCCAACAGTTCCGTTCTATGAACTCTGCTTTCGCTCTCCTAGAGCATACGCAGAAGTTATCACTGTTATCACTCTGTAATTTATAAATATTCCCATTCTTAGCCATTTTCTCTTGCCACTTCAATGAACAAATTCAATCTTATCACCATCAAATCTTCATATCCACAGTTTATTTCAATCCTGGGCCCATAAGCTATAGTTTAATCCTCCCATTATTGATCTATTTATTTATTGAAGTGGGTTCGCGTCTACGTCTGTAACTTCAGACGTTTGTTTTGTTCCAAATCCCCTTTATTTTCTTAAAGGTACAGTTTCTTTTTGCCTCACTACTTCGAGTCACCTTCCCTTTTCTTCTCCCTCTCAACAATCCTCCCTCTCCCCTCATCAACAACTCCCTAACAACATAAACATAAATATATTATAATATATATATATATATATCAAACGCTACAGTAAATATTCACTCCAGTTATGATGCATCATCAGTTTTATGAATGTACATCTATAGGTAGGTAAAGGCTTACGCCAATACCTCGGGAGCCGCTTAAAGAGTTTTTTCAACAGATATCCCAAAAAAGCATTTTGGTTTCCATCGCTCCTGGCCTCCTCATAAATCGAGAACAGTCGACAGCCAATGAACACTGGCAAAGTGCATCTCAGCACCTGAGGTACTTTTTTTTTTGAGGCCGTCGCTAGCCTGTTAATTGGTTGACGGGCTGCGTGGTAGCTCCGAGGGCCGGCTAGGTGCCACTCGACTACAATGTCGCTTCCCGCCTTGAAGAGGTATTTGATGTGGTAGCAAGGCCATCTAGTTGATCGGAATTAAATTTGAACAACGCCGCTCGGCTGACCTGAAAGTATGTGTGCCATGATTGAGCGAGAAGCCAGAAAAAAGTGCGGAACGGTTTCACAATATAACATTGAACTCATTCACGGATTAGAAGGGAAAATTAAAGAGCCTGTGCATGGGTAGGTAGGAATGTACGTACCATTACGCATGGCGTTCCAGGAGGGATATGCGAATGCATTATGGGAGCATATTAAGGAGGGAGAAATGTGATTTTGCAAATATTTTGAGTCCGATAGAGGAGTCCCAACACACTCGCTCACTGAGCAATGGAAAGACAAACAATTTTCCCATCAGTGGTAGCCATGACGACGGCGACAGTGCTCACCATCTGTCTCATAAGCTTGAGTGCCTACATCGAGATAATGATCGTATTTTATTGAGCACCACCCAAGGATAAGTTTCTATGTCTTCAATTGATATAGATCCGTCTTTTATTTCTATTATATGTAAATGATATTAGCAACGTCGTTAAAGTAAGCTTAGAAACTTCGCAGATGACGCGGATGTGTATAGAGAAATTAACAATTCCGAAGATAGCGACTCGTTAACAAGAGACCTGCTTGCTATTCATGCTTGGAGCGAAAAGTGGCAGATGGAACTAAACATAAAAAAGTGCGTAGCAGTCAGCTTTTGGAAAAAGAAAAATAGGCCAGGTAGGGCTTACAGAATTAAAAATACGGAATTAATGAACGCCGAGTCTGTTAAGTACTCAGGGGTCACAACTACTCACGACATATCTCGGGGAAAACATATTAGGGAAATATGCGGTCAAGCATATTTCCTATAGGCACCGTAACAGATGTTATCGTCGTCATGAATAGTGCGAATATTGAGATTAGCTAAACTGTAGATCTTTCTCTTTATATTCTCTACGTTCTTCTTTATGCATGATGTAAACATTGATGATCTTATTTATGAATGATATTTTTAATTTGTAGTAGTAGTCTTTGTATCCCTTGCATGTTGGAACGATTGACGATAGAATGTTTCTTGGTCAGTAGATTGTTAATTGGCGCGTTGCATGTGAGGTACGCTAGTTTCAATGTAGTTCGGCGTTCTGCCGTATAATTCATGCATGCCTGATGTGGAAGCACCCCCTGCCACACACCCTTTGGGTGGGTTGCAGGGTATGACGTAGATGACTGCTATTCGGAGTTTTAATGACAAATGCTAAATACCTCGTTTTGTTTATAATATATTTTAAAATATGCTATGTGAGAAGTTTATATTAAAAATGCAGTAGACAAGTTTTCCGACAACAACGTCTCGCGTTTATCTTTCTCGTCAACGATTACACACGCTTTGGCATTTAAATTAACCCATTCAGCGGAGGGCGACTCGGAACAGTATCTACTTCCTATGAATTGACCATATTTCAATGACATTGTTTATTCTATTGGGACCAAGACAATGCTTTGTACTACTTTAACTATTACTACAACTAAAAGTTTTGTCAATAAACCATTAATATTCGTTGCTGCCCGTTGAAAAACATTCTAAGTACAAAAGTGATACCATGCGGAGACATCAGTGCGCTGAGAAACCATCTCTGACGGTCTCTTTTATTTTATTTCAAAGGTTTTCCAAGGAAGTCGTTAAATGTCTGCGGTGGACGCATGCAAATACGGGGTCCTTATTTCAGATGGCTGGAAAGTGTTCTGCCATGTTCAATGTTCGAATAGGAGGAATAAATTGCATGGATCTATTTCATTAAGTTAGCTTGTGCACGGCACACTGTTTAATGAATTCAGCCTCAGTGCCAGAGGAAAAATATCCCAGATTTCCAAAGTTTCCAATGCATCAGCCACTTGTCTCCTTTTCATGATACTTCGCTGAAGCTGTTTTCCATGCTTGCATAGTGCGGCCGCGCGTTCCACAGAGATAGCGTTGGGAAATTGTGGAAGTTCTGACTCACGGATCGCGTCATTAATGTTTTAGTTGATCGTTAGTTTTCTTAATAAAAAAATGAGATCGTTACTCGTCTTTATTTTTAAAAAGGAGATTAAAACAAGCTTCCGGTCGTTAAGGCCCCGATAAAAAAATTCTGTATAGTCTCCTTAAATTACTTCTACAGAATTCCTTAAAAAGTTCTGTAGATATTCCTTAAAGTATTGAAACGCTATTTTACGCAATTCCCTACTTTCGGCAGTTCGGCCGTTCGGCAGAATACCTTAGGATGTTCTGCAGAATAGCTTAGGGCGTTCTGAAGAATTTCTTTGGACGTTCTGTGGAATTCCCTACGACTCTCCGTATAGGACCTTAGAAATGGAACTGGGTCAACGGAAACCTTTCATATTTCCGTAGAGTGCCTGAAGTTCTACAGAACAGCTTGTAAGGAGTTATTTTGCTCTGCAGAAAATAACTCTACAGAACATGTTCTGAAGTGTCAGGCTCTCATGTTCCGTACAGATCCTTAGAAAAGGAACTAGTTCTGAAGAAAAAGAGTCAATTTATGTAGAATTCCTTACGTTCTACAGAACAGCTTCTAAGGAATTTTTTATCAGGGGGTGTACGACGTGAAAACATGAGTCCACTGAAAGTCTAAATTATGTAATACCTGAAGGCGTATTTTCGCAGCGAGAAGAATTGCCGGCTGGCCATTTTGGGAGCCAATGGAATGTACGGCTTTGTCTTCCAGGTTTTCGTCCACTGCAAGTCGATTGGTTCACTCTCATCTAGATAACACCCAGCTAACCAGAATGAGTGGTGGGGGGGGTGAGTTATCACCAAAATGCGCCATAATGCGTCCTATTAGAGTTATTAATTCATATGGACTGAATTAAATGAGCCTTAATCAGGTCGGAGGTTCACCAGCGTGAATGGAAACTGGTTCTTTTTTTTAACCTTCATTGTTTCCCCCTCACTCTGTCTTGCGGCCGAGATCTCGATGAGTCATATCGTCCTCATTTCTTTGCCTCTATTACAATAAATAAGAATGAATTTTCAGCGTCATCACCTGCGCCTTAATTATTCTATACTAACGCCACACGCGAAACAACATTAACAGCTTAAATGCTTTCCCAGTCATTTGAAATAATTATTTAAATGAATAATTACTCACCGTCATATTATTTATAAAATTGCAAAAAGTCTCTCGCTTGTTAAGACGTCTACAGAGAGCTGAGTGAAACAAATGACTCGATTCAAATCCTTAAATGAATGCAGGATTAATCAAGTTGTCATAAGATAAGAAGTCATCGTCATCAAAAGAAAGTGTTAGCGTCGTCATTGGGCTGCGGAGCGAATAGGCTAAAAAGCCTATTATCTCCTCACCAGGGTAACACGTTTTACGACGCTAAAAATCCATTTCGAGGCATAAATGACGAAAAGAAAGAAATTTCTTACTGTTAATTAATACCGATTTCACCTTTCCGATGTGACTTTTTCTGCTTACGTTGCCGATTAATGTGCCTTAAACGGGAAGAATACTAGATAATAAGTTGATAGGGCGAGCAAGTAATTTATTCCCCTCCCGATTGCACCCTCCTCCCTCACCGCGTCTGATCCGGTGCCGTCGTCGCCTCTATCGGCCGAATCTATTCCGACCCCTCCCTCCCAAAGGACTCCCTCCCCAGACGAACTCGCCTTCAAACAGAACTCGCCTTAAAAAAAAACACTCCCCGGCCCAGCGCACGAATCGAGCGTCCTCAAGTCATCCTTAAGCGATAACAGTTACGAGTACATAGGAATCACTTTCCCGATCCATCTCCGGAGTCAACCGCATACAACTACTCTCCGGTGTCTTGAGTTCCTGCAGGAACCGGAAATTGAAATATTTTTAGAACCAAAATGGCAGCATCCACCCCTTCCCCTGGTTATTAGCCCGCCATTAGTGCATTTCTTCCCAAGTCTAGCTTCAAACCGGCGTTCTCGCCGTAAAACAACCCTCTTGAGGTATTCTGCGACCAAATGTTTTGGGTAATTTGATCCTTGATTCCAGAATTAAATCAGTCCACCCCCAAGTCTGAACCGAAAGGTATTGTCCTTCCTCAATCGCATCCGCCGAGACTTGAAGGCGGAAAATACAGATCCACTGCCATGGTTCAAGACCTGGGAGGATTACATCGATGAAGCCATACGACAACTGAGCCACCCTTCATTATAATAACCGGCTGCAGAGGATTTCATGGCGCACTTCACAACACTTAATACATTCAGCTAGTCTTCCAGTTCGCCATATTCCATCTTTCTCTCCCACTTACTTCAAAAGCCTACACTTCCATCTGCTTTCCAAAATTCATAAAGTTGGAATCTCTGGATGCCTCATCATCTCCAAAAGAAACTCACCTTTAAACTACAACAACTACTAAACTGTAACTCACGCGTAATCCAGCCTTTAGTGGGTTTTACCCGCAGCCTGATACAGTCAAATTCCCCCCGACAGAGCGTTGCCATGGCTACGGTGGATGTATCCTCACTCTACACCCCTCTGCTTCACTTAAGAAGGCATATCGTCACTATGTATCCCCTTCACATCACACAGAAATCTTCCTCACAATCCCTCCTTCAACTTCCGTATTATTGCATCAGAATTAATTTTGAAGCAAAACGCGTTTTCGAAGAATGGCCGATTCTTTCCTCAAACTCAAGTGCCGGGGACATCTGCGAGTGCAAGAGTCTGCGAAGCACTCCAGGAAATGAGCCCTTCTAATGGAGTAAATATAAAAGGGGTTACCTCGGCCCACAGTATACACTACCAAAGCCCTGAGTTCGGCTTATAGATGGTTACTTTCGTAATTAAATTTTTATTGACAGATAACAAGTTATTTGCATAATTTGGATGCACTTCGAGGTGTCCCAGATGAGCTTCTTCAATACTTAAAAAATATTGTCCTCGTCCGCTTCACATCCTTCTTTATCCGTATCCGTCCGTATCTCTTTCTTATCGTTTTCCCTCCACTGCAGTCTAAGATATTCATCCAATACTCTCTGTTGATTCGTGGCCATTGAATTTGCAATATGAATGCTAATTTACAAAACTTTTTCATCAATAGCAATATTCCGATCCACTGGTACACTAATGTGTTTAGGCTGATTTTAACTCGTGAACCACGGGCACTTCTTAAGATGCCCTAAATCTCCACACCGTATAGTTTTCTGGTGTATAAAAAGTACATACCATACTCAATGAATTATTCGCCATCTAAAATCAAATATATGCACGGAAAATCTCTAGCTCAAAGGCTCCGCTGTATTCTGTAGACCTATACGACCTCCCTTTGCTCCAACAGGCTCCTCTCCATAGTGACGAAACCACCGCCACAGCATAGAAAGGGCCTCGCTGTAAAAGCTGCAGAATCTTTCGAATGATCTCCTTCTTCCACTTACCCTTAACAGAAGACCAAAAGACTCGCAGGTATTTTATACATGAGGTTCTCAAGCCTCTAGCCTCTAGCTAGTGAATTAAAATAAATAGGAGGAACAGAGCGACATTCGCAGCCCTACTGTCGGTGCAAAAACTACGAAGACTCGAGTTTGGACACTTGGTTCAAAATGAACCGTGGGACCAACATGGATGCGAGTTAAACTAAATTTTAGCTTGTTTAATTTTAATTGTGATTGCTCATTATTTTTACATTACTCTCTCGATTTTTTTATTCCGGAGAGAACAAAAAAAGTGCCGGTTTTTTGCCATTTTCGAACGAAGCGCTCTCTTTGACATTTAATAGTGAATAAACTTGATGTTTAATCGTAATGAACCTGTAGTATTGTGTGGAAAAATATATTTAAATGTATCTTTAAACGTTCAGTTCTTTCTTAATTGTCATAAAAAAGTTATTAACAAGTTAATGAAACAACTTTTTCTTGGTAAAGAAAAGCAGTAGAAGCATGATATTGGTCTTGTTTTGAAGCTCTTTACAGCAGTATTCAATGACAATTACCATCGTAAACTCACATTGCGATATCGATTTTTAACCATTTAATAAACAGCAGAGTATTTTAGCGGGTTCGAGCTAGCGGTAAGGCGGCCGTATTCGCGAGAGGGGTGGTGAAAGTTTGAGCCCTGTTGCAACTTGCAGGTTGCGGGCCGTCCATGTCTTGGAATCTCTTTGGGCACATTGAAGAAATTCAGTGCATCGAGAAAAGGCCCTTATGAGTAAAAGGTGATGGAAAATGGTCAAATACTAAAAAGAGCACAATTACTACCTAAAATAAAATTCATGAAAAGAGCGTGTGCAGCGATTGTTTTCGCCCTTCGAGGCAATGCACAGAACAGGAGCGGATGAGTAACGGGTTCGGCCCGCAACCCGCAAGTGGCAACAGCGGTCAACTCTACTACTTTTCTTAACCAAGAAAAAGTTGTTCCATAAACTTTTTAATAACTTTTTATGGCACTTTGGAATGAACTGAACGTTTAAAGATACATTTTAATATGTTTTTCCTACACAATACTACAGGTTCATTACGATTAAACTTCAAGTTTCTTCACTATTAAATGTCAAAGAGAGCGCTCCGTTCGAAAATGGCAAAAAACCGGCACTATTTTTATTCTCACCGGAATAAAAAATAGAGAGTGTAATATTAAAATAATCGGCAACCACAGTAGAACGTAAAATAAAACAAGCTGAAATTTGGTGTAACTCGCATTCATACAGGTATCATGGCTCATTTTTAACCAAGTGTCCAAACTCGAGTCTACATAATATTTGCACCGACAGTAGAAGTATGTACATCCTAAAATGCAGCCACAGTCTTCATCGGTAAATGGATGCAATGGCTGAGCTGAGTAAGAATGAACAAACATCATGTTCTCGCGTGGATATGTCTCCTCCACATTCCAATCAACACTCAGAAACAGAGAAGAGATTGCACCAATTGCACTGAAACGACTCTTTTCTAAACAATTCTACAAAACCTTCCCGAAAATCCATTAAATAGCCTGATTATTGGAATTATTGCTAAGGTCCTGATGATGCCGACTGGAATGCCGGCGAAACGATCGTCCGCAAAATTGCTGCAACGCGCAAAATAACTTCCAGTACACAAGAAAACCACGGAAGCCTTCGTAACAATTTTAAGCAGTATGTTGATGTGAACTGTAAAGCAACTTCAAAGAAGTCAACATTTCAAAATATTTTACAACTTTTCACTTAATAGGTTGATTTTATTTTTCTGTATTCTTTCCATTCCACTATTGCAATAATCATGATAATATGAATAAGCAGAGATCGAGTGTCTTAAGAGCAAGCTTTGAACACCTGGCCATGATATTGTTGCCGCAGTGAGTCGCATTTTGCGCCTATTAACTCTGTCCATTTCTTTCTACCTAGAGCTTATGTTAATGTTTTCTCCCTATTCATAAGTAACTCAAAGCACAGAATATCAGAGGCGTGGCAGGCATGGACAACCCGAAAAATTTGTCTTTGCTGAAAACAGAATTAGTTGTTACCACGAGGTTAATTAGGATAGCACCATGTTTATTAGCCACTTCCACTAGAATAGTGATGGACCTGCAAGGAAGCCATTGAGATCCAGCTGATGAGGAATGCTTTAAATCGTGACAGCGGTTATCAGATCAGTAATTCTAAGTGTCTTAATTAAAAGATAAATGGATACACAAGAACGAATATTGCTCCATTTTCCGCCGTTCAATTTTCACCTTTCACCACACAACCAATCGGGAGTCACCTGATTGTTGCATTCGGAATATATGCTTGCTGTACTCATACACAACGACATTTAAGCTGAAGACGATAGACTAATCGTCCATCAAAACGCCGATACTTTTTATCAATTGAACCCTGAGGAATCACCGAGAATTGACGCAAAAAACTTGCCGGGAAAGCATTAAATATTTTATTCAACTCAATGTATATTTCATCTGTCTCATGACAGAATGATCGAAGGTTTTCCTGGAGAACTATGTCGTTGAAGATTATTCGGGATTTCCGCCGGGTCAGGTTCTCCATTTCTGCCGATGTTTTGATGAACGTCGTCCATCATCCTCAGGTCATCCTCTGAGGATTCCTTCATGCCCTGAGGATAATGAACGACTCGTCCATCAAAATGTCGGCAGAAATGGAGAACCTGACCCGGTAGAAATCCCGAATAATCTTCAATGTCTCATAACAGTTAAAATTTTCGGATAATTTGAAAATACCGTCACCGTTGGGACTGCAGGTCGCCCAACCCAAATCACACACGCGCCTTGGCATCGAGCAGGAGAGAGTGCACCACGGACGGATTATTTGACAAGAGTGTGGTGCACGCGGTGCAGAGAGAGACCCTCGTGAAAGGGCCGCGACAAGAGCGTGGGTCGCTTTTATTAAAACGGGAAACGCACGGCGAGGTCAGTCGGAAAATTCGACGAATCTAGAGGAACGGCTATATCTCTTCGCTTCTTTTTTCCGAGGCGAAGGGGAGTGGGTGGGGGAGGGGGTGAGGGAGGGGTGGTGAGGAGGAGGAGGAGCAATGTGTTGGTGGGTGGGTGGGCAATATAGGTGACAGCGAATCGACTGGGAAATTCGGGCGACGAGTGATAGAAGGAGGGGGAGTGAACGGGGTGGAGGGAGGTGTTTGGAGCAAGGACTGCCGGGTGGGTGGTTGCTGCAACACGTGCCGCCACCGAGACACCGGAAGCTGCGGCGGTGCAAGAGGCGCGAAAGGATCCTTGGGTCAACGAGACCCGACTCCTTTCATCCCTTCCCTTGAGACGCGGACCTCCGAAGTGAGGAATAACTATGCCAGCGTCTCTAACTTGGTCGTTTAGGAAAGAGGAGGCATGGGCACAGGACAATTGAGATAATTGTGGAGATGTCTCAACTTTCTGTCCTTACGGTCCAAACAAGTGTGGCAACGTAAGGAAATAAGAGCTTCTAACTAAGCCATTGACCGTTAACCGCTAATAATATACAATCCAACCTAATGGCTTATGCGTTAGCCAACGCTTTGAAGTCGTTATCTTCAGTTAGTCATTAACTGCCGCAAATGACGTCGAAGACGTTTGAATGAAACTCCACGTGGCCCGATCTTGAATCGAAGAATATAAGCGAAGTAGGTCGCTGGCCCATTGGCTCGTAAGTCACGCCAATTGTCCTTGGTTCGATTACCGGTCCAGGTGGATTTGATACCACGTGGTGGAGGTGGCATATGATACCACGGGTACAATTGCACGTATAATTCTGCAGTTTCCCAGCAGTACCGCCTATACTCGATATCTTTAAGAGGCAGGCCACTCGATATTGCCTACAATATTATTAAGAATCGCTTAATCAAGTTTATGTCGTTTCCTGCAATGAAAATAGAAATTTGTTAGAAAAAATCAAAGGTGGCCTAAAGAAAATAAATTTCGATGTAGAATCAGAAGGTATATTATAATCACACACTATCTTCAGAAATAACAGGTGCGAACGAAATGCAATTTTCTAAATTCTATATTAACACCTTCTGATTCTACATCGAAATTTATTTGCTTTTGGCCACTTTTGATTTCTTCGAACAAATTTCTATTTTCATTGCAGGAAACGACATAAACTTGATTAAGGCCAGGCGACTCTTTGATAATTATCAAAGAATCGCCTGGCCCAGTATTTCCGTCATTTGTCGTACCATATCCGGGTCTAGGTATACATGCACATTTAGCCCCTTCTTTTCTTTGAATGTTTTTTTCTTCTGGTGAATCTTCCTGTCTAGAAGCGTTTGTCCATGCGCCTATTGGAAGGTGCTGAGTGAGGGTGAGTTTCGCAATAAAATATTTTTGAATGAGAAAGTAATTTTTCGTTCACCGTTTTTACCAACCTGCGAGAGCTTAAAATCCATCCGATATGATACATGCAACAGACACTCAAGACATCATATATGACAGTGCAGTGTAGATATGCCAAACTTGTAAGTATCCTTATTGACTGATCTTTGGGCCAATTCCTTAAGTTTATTCTTGCTTGAAATTTTTGCCCCACAAATATAGCATTTCATGCTACCACTCTCCATCAATGCGTTGCATACCTAATTTGGAAGTTTTCTTTTAGTTAACACATTAAAGTGAAATAATGACGTTTTTATGACAAATTTAAACGCCTTATCTTTCCGTTTATCATTGTGGGAACTAGAGAAAAAATAATGAAGTAGTTTCTCCATTAAAATACATTTAAAGTATCTATTTTCCTCCTTATGTATATTTCCTCTGCCTTCGCCACTTCTTTCGTCTCTTTGATCCATTGAAGGCAGAATCTTGTTGACGATGGCCCTAGGGTTCTTCCAAATAATTGCACCTTAAGTGTAAAGAAATGTCTTCATATACCACGTAATGTTACGGGTGATAATTAAGTGTTTTTACAAGAGATTATGGAAAACATCAATTATTCTTTGGCATTTTTACCTGTTTCGTCGTTTACTAAACGAAGTGGCACCAGGGAGCTGATGAACAAGAATTCATCCGACATCGGTTCTCGATGCCGTCTTTGCTTGTACTGAGAATGGCTTGGGCTTTAGTCAAAGCCATTATTAAAAATTTATGTACAATTTATATTATGCGCGGTTTTTGAATCTCTGGAAATGCATTCCAAGATACGCGATGCTGTATGATCAAGTAGACTTTGAAGCTTAACTTCACAAGAGTCCTCTAAAATAGTAACTTCACCTGGATAAGTAGTATTTTTTGCCATCCATATTCTTTCGTAATCAGGATATAATTAATGGCCATGACTTTCCGCTACTTTTCGAGGACCTATATACTGGCTCTTCGTGAGTTGCATGGAAATAATTAGCGATAGAGCCTCTTCCTCTGACATGGTTGTTGGCATAAGGTCAGTTTTCTTCCACTTCGAAAGTACTCTTCTCGACCTTGTTGGTGTGGTCGTGGTATTTTCTTTGAGGAGCTTTGAGGCTGCCTCTTCTCATAATCTCATAGAGGCCGCGAATGAAAGCGTTGCCGCACAATGAGACGATCTCAGACTTTCTGTTTTCCTTCTCTTTGATCTTTCACTGCTAGTGCGAAAACATATCTCCGGACTCTCATAAGTGCCTAACAAGGGTTGTAATGCAAACATAAATTTCATTTTTTTTAAATTATTCAAAGTACAAGGTTATTTCGTAATAACCTTCAGTCATACGGATATACTCACAGGACGGCGTTAAAGAACCTGAAAAATTTTGCAGCAAATGTTCGGGAAAAGTAGCATTTACCTTCAGCCATTCGCCATAATGCTTCAAAAACCAATCGTTATTCCTTAGCTTTGTTTCCACCGCGACGCATGACTATTAAGAAAGAACCCCTTAACATAATCACTTAAATCCTTTGAAACTTCATTATTCACTTCCAAATGAAACCTTTTGGTGAGTCAATAAAACGACTACTTTTTCTTAATAGGAAATGACGCATTTTCACTCTCATTTGTACTTCATACATTTGTAAACGTGTAATTACCAATCGAGGCATTTTTTTTCATTCATTAACACCATCAACCCCTGAAAGAGAGCCGAAACTATAAGCTTAAAGAAGAAATTGGCGAGTACAATTTTATGCACATTCAAAAAGAAAGGAATATTTAAAATAGCGAATTAGCATGATATTAAGGATTTTGAAATCATAATCAAGAAAATAGAGTGAAGACCATTTTCGCGAATTTTTTGCAACTTTGACCTCATGCAAATTGTTCATTGTTGATTACTAAGGAAAATGCCTTGCGTCATCGCATGCACAGGTCTTCTGAGAATATTTATGCTAAGTTTCAGCTTCCTGGCTTGAAAAAAATCACTTTTTGAATTTTGTCCAGTTTTTTTTATTTCAGCCCACTGTGCGGTCCACTATGTGCTTCCAATGCTACGTAATCAGAAACCTGGGATCACTTCTCTTTCTTTACAAGGTGGTTTGAGAGAAATGTCACCATTTATTTGAGACGTAATGAATATGGCCTCGTCACAAACGAGCGTATCTCTTTTTCTAATTATTCCTAAATAATAGCCACTCATTGTAGTGCTTGTCAAAGTATTCCGAAGATATTTTAATCATTGTTCATAGGATATGCTAAGGATGCGCCTTCTGAAGGAAAGAGTGAGAGATCGGTCGACGTCCTTGAGGTGAACCTCATAAAGGAGTGAATGCAACCTCTCAATCGTCCCTTTTCAACAAAGGACATGAGTTCTATAATTTTCCAAAAGGCCATCGATTTGGCCGTTTAGCCAGTTAGCGAATATTCTATCGATCTTTTTGAAAACAAAAGGATGGCTGACTTAAAATCTCGAGGAAACCTTAGCTTGTGAAGACATTTTCAGCAATTTGCATGGAACAAGTACGTCAATTTAATGTCTATAATATGAGTGTTAAGTTAAATTTTCAATATTTCCCTCTCTCGAAACAGTTTTTGCGTCAAAATAATCAATGCTCAATACACGGAATGCTCATTACAGCGACTTGATATTTTAAAATAGCATAAATACATGGCCACCGTTCAGAAAAGGAAATTCTCGGTCAAATGGCCTCAAGTGCTCTTTACAACATTAAAGACGTTAAATTCCTCTTCCAATTAACGAGATTCTAAAGCCTAATTATGTTTTCTGTCTAATGAGAGGAATTCACGCACTCTAATGTCAATAGGCTTTCACTCAAATTCAAGCTTGCTAAAGAAAAGGCCGCCGTAGTGTGCTTCTCGTGGAAACGGGCTCAATCCAGTAGAAACCTACGGCACTTAATTGATCTTGATTATCAAGTTTCAGCAAACCATAATGAAGTTGTACCATTAAATATTTCCAAATTTCAATAAACCTGAATTCCTTTCAGCCACGCTTCCTTTTAATAGACCAGTGACAGTTGAATTGATTCCCAATGCCACAGATTTCAAGAATTCCAGTTTCACTGCTGAGTCACGCTGGAGCAATTCACGGCCTTTTGGGACTGCTGCCTATTCTTGCTGCCCCCCAGCCCATCCCCACAATCACTCCTTTTCAACAAGGACATATGATTTCTCTCCATCGGCCATCGATTCGGCAAACCAACGCCAGTTAGCGAACACCGTGATATTTTAGAGTGAATTTCAGTGCTTGCCTGCGACCACTACTGCCCCGTTTTGCTGGAAAAGGTCCTCCTAGCATACTTTCTGAGAGGTCCTTGCGACTCAAAAATTGAAGAATTTTTCGTTACAACATTCTATAAGTTTTCGCGTTAACATCTACATCTATATAATACCCTGCGAGCCGCCGCATGGGCGTGTGGCAGGGGGTGTTAGGTCACCAACCGTGAAAAGGTGTGTCATCACAAGAGAAAGTACGTGGACAATCGACTGAAAATACGCCCAACAACAAAGGTTTTGTTCGCAGGAATTGCCTCACAAAAAAGTCCATTAAATACCATGAATATTTGGCTTGCTTTTTTTCTCGCGGACACTCCTAGAATTTCACAGCCGTAATTCGCGAGACAAAAAACCATGATGAGCAGGCACTCAATAGGAAAATAGTCGCAGGACCAACACAAGCTCTTTGAGGAATTTTAAAAAATAAAACAAAAAAATGAGATTTTTTAAAGGCCCGTGTATATTGCGCGAGTATCTTAGGACACGATCGATCAGAAGAGCGCTCGGAATTTGTGCGGCGTCTAATTTTTGAGAGGATATAAGTTTCGAAATTCGAGCAACGACTCGTGCCTTCGTTTGTGGAAGCATCTGTCCCCGCACCAAATCCCTCATCTTTGCGTGGACATTCATTTATAGTGCACAGACGGAAAATGTTTGCACAGGAGCCATGTTTGGAGGCGATAAGGTTGTAATCCCGTGGAGCCAAATGTTCCTAAGCGGGAACGTGGCGGGTGGGTGCGAGAGGTGTGCTTTGGATAGAGAAACCAATTCCGAGGTACACTTTCACACAGGAATCACAATCGGTCAAAACCTAACATCAACTACTGGATGCGGTCATGGAGAAATGTATGTCGGAGGGTACATCATACTTGGTGCAAAATGTTGAATACTTATAGCTAATGAATGAGGCCGATACTTACTCGGTGGTCTTTCATGCTCGAAGAGATGTTTGATGATTGAGGTGAACTATCCATTATGCAATGAGTTCTGATATATTTCGACTAACTGCTTCATACCGTAACATATTTAGGAAAATAGTGCAGAGGACTGTGAAGTGTTCAGCCACTTATTGCCAAGTCGAATTATTGAACTACAAATGCAAGTGTCACGAAGCTAGTCGAAAGTAATATATGTTAAGTAATAGACTGCTAATTTTCGGTCATCGCATTCTCGTTTAATATAAGCTCTACTTTTGCTGGACACTTCACGAGATGTCTCTGGTTGAATAATTTACCAATTTATAAGTTCTGCTGCAATACAGAGAGGAAAATCGTGACCGTTTACGGTGTTCTATGGAGTCCTTGGCGTAATAATGGGACGTTATCATATACAAGGCATTTATTCCATGAATCCTCGCTGAAATTTGATGAAACTAGTCATCAACATATTAGTATTTCACGCTTGTAATCCTGCTCGAAGAAAGGAACTCCACGCGAAAGACCTCACCAAGGTCGTTCAATATCAACTCTATTCTTCCTCGAAACAGGTCTTTGCAACTTCAATTAGTCCACCTTGTACTCATTTGGATGCATTCTCCATCAGATTTGAATCGGCCGAACAGCATTTTTTGTAGATATTGGAGTGAATCTTTGTATTCGATATGACGATTCGCGACGCATATTCTCAAATTTCCAAGGGTGTTTTTTGAATTGCAGAAAATAGACAGTAGGAGTACATTAAAAACGGCCGATGGTGGAAATGGTTTCGAAGACCCATATCGATATAGCTATGAATAAATTGAATCGAAGGAACCAGGGACATATGTCTGGATCAGCGCCTCCGGTGCAAGCGAATTTCCTTGTTAAGATGGTTCATTTTTTGCATCTACATCTACGAAATACCGAGCTGGCCACCACTTGGGTGTGTGGCACGGGGTATTTCCACACCAGGCATGCTGCACTCATCCCAGTTCAAATCAGAACCGCGCACCTTCCCCCGAATGCCAGGCGCAGGCCAAAAGCAGTCAGGACAACGGTACGAAGTCAGACCACAAACTAGGCGAGGGATACGTAGAAGAATATGCTACCATGCAGTACACTACTCAAGATATCACTACTGGTTAGTATTTATAATGCGACAGATAAACAGCATTACAAGGTACTAAGACATGCAGGAGTATATCATGCCGGAGATTGCATGCGAAGTTAGTATCTAAAATTCACGTTAAGATACTGAGCACTATGTACTGAAAAAAACCTATTTAACCTAGACAGTATCCTAGAACTGATCTATCTTAACTATTATGGTCCCTTATTGGACGTGGAAAAATTACATTTTAAATCTATCGGTTCTGCAGTCTATTTCCTTAATCTTATTCCTGTGATCATTCCTACCATAATAGTTTGACTCTAGCAAAATATTTTCAACGTCCGGCAAACAATAGTCTACATCTAACTTTCTTAAAATATTTAACCTATATTTCTCCCTTCGATCGGATAGAATTCCCTCAACAATTTTGTAACACTGCTATGTCCATCGAAACAATTTTTAACAAATCTAGCTTCCCTCCGCTGTATTCGATCTATATCTGAAACTTGTTCTACTTCGTAAGGGTCCTATATACTAGAGGCGTACTCCAAGTGGGGTCTCACGAGAGAAAAATTACATCTCACCTTTACCTTCTCGTCACTTTTTCCTAGTATTCTTTTATTAAATCCTAATTTACGACTTGCCTGTCCGCAAATTTCTCGTATATGCTTCACCCACGACAAGACCTGAGTAAGGGTCACACCTAGCAACATCGAAACAGGCGTTAATATCGAGGGCCTAGGCATGTCCTAATTCCGTTTTTTCCCCTTCTTTTTTTAGGTCAAGGGAACATTTGCTGTCATCTCAAATGAGACTAATTTCATTGCTTTCATTCGTCGCGCGAATCCACGGGCGTGATTTGGCGTGTGCGGACACTCGCTTCGGTTCCAATCCGGCAGAGGTCACGGGAGGCATAGGGTGGCGGGGCTTATCCCTTGGGGCAATGTCAGTCATTCAACATGAATGCCTACACTCAACGAACATTCTCAGATGTTATGAAATCAATCATCTAACCCTCAACAGTCGCTTTTCAGCTCACATCAGTTTCCCCGAGGCTCGCTGACGGGTGATCATTTTTCCATGAATTATGCAGATTTCCTTCCTCCTCGGGACCGAAGGCCGTGGTGGTCGCCTTAGTCTTTCCATGGATGGAAAAAAATGGAGTGGGGAAATCACGATGCTTCCAATTGTATTGCCCTCGATTTTCGATCGTGAAATCAAAAATAAGTACGAGACTTTTTGACGTGGAGATACGGATTTAAAATACTTATGTTGTATGTTGGACAATTGGCTAGCAGGGCAGAAACGTCGACGAAGCGTTTGGAGACCTTAACAACTTAACCTTTGTCAATGATGAGGAAATTTTTATGAAAGCTGTCTCGATCGATTCGGGGATACGACCACGACACTAGTGGTGCGTGACCTTCAGCTGATGCTCCGCATGCTCGGGAAGAGTCAGGCCAATCACTGCTACTGGCGGTCGTCCCGGACGAAGGCGAACTATTTACTGCGGCTCTGATTGGCTGGCTCGCTCTTTTGATGCGGCGGACAGAATATCTCGCCATAGAGGCATTCGGTCCCAAGTCAGGCTCTGAAAACCCTTGGTGTCAGTGATTCCGATAAAACTCGGCCACGTGACTCACTATGGGTAGTAGATAAATCGTGCGCAATTGTGCAACCCCGGAAGTCACGTGGTTCACAGCGGCCGGGCGCAGACGGTTATATCACGAGTCGTGCATGGGTCCGCCAAAACTATCATATGTAACACATCATATATCATTCATACAAATACAATACATGATTTCGATAGAGTTGTGAACTCTCTAACTCACAGTGGCACTCAAAACCAAATTTATCGCTCCTTTATGATAGCCGTATTCAGTTGAATATTTCAGAGCTGATTTAATCGAAATGCATCCGTTTGTTTAAATTTTAAATTAGGCTCAAATGACGTGCCAGAGTGTCTAGTTTCTTCATCTCGATTATCCAAGTTGGGACGGCGCACAGTGGTCGGACACCACGGGGCAGCTGAGCAAGTGCACCGCAGGACGCGCGCCACAGCCCTGCGTGCTTCGTCCCTCTTGCGTGACGCCATACCGTGCTCATTCTGGTCCTCACTTGAAGAAGCGTCAACGGGTTCCAGTCAACAACGCTTGTGTTTGTGTATTTATATGCAAACCGCTCTCAAAGAGAGCCTGCGTTGATTTCGAGAGCTTGCATTTCATTTTACCCAATCGGCTATATTGCGCGCATATCGAAACAGCGTTCATTGCTTTTGGACGAAATGTCGTCAGTGCAGTTCAGTTGGCGTTGAAATCCGTTTAATACCTTTATAAGACGTACGAAGGAAAGGTTTCGCAGGGATTACGGATTATTATCAATTGAAGACAAATAAAAAGTATACAAGGAGTGAATGCACATTAAAGAAGTGAATGCATAAAGGTTTCTAGAAATTAATCCACATTTTCTGCAACAAAATGCTATGACGATGCCGTAAACATTCTAAACGGCTTGAGTTACATTTTTCATTAATACACTTAAAAATTGATGGGCATATTTGATATGTTAGAAGTGTTGAGCGTACTCGCGGAGTACTAGGATGTAAATATTTTTCCGTTGTTCACTCTCTATCGTGCCCATGCAACGTATGTTAAGAGCAACAATGGAGACCAACAATGGAGAGTCTCTGTCATTGTTCCGTCGCCGCTCTATTAAAAGCCTTACCAATGATCGCCATAACTATCCAGAGTCCGCGAATTCATCAATTTAACTAGCGCGGTAATCGTTAGTCATTGAGCGCACATTTTCATAACTTCTCAAGTAAAAGAAAATTCATGGGCCACGCTTCACTTCAGTAAATTTATTTATACGTTGGAAATAACCGTGCATGTTAAATCATCAATGATGCAAGGATTGTACTTTAAAAATGTCGTCTCCATTATATGCATTGAATCGACTTAGATTTGCGTCGCGGAATTCGAAATTTTAGCGAAAGTCATGCGCAAATAAGTGTTTTTTATTCGCCATGATACCTCGGTATTTGTATTCCGCATTTTATAATGGTGTAATACGTATTATTTCGCGTTTTTGGAGAAGAGCTTTACACGTAGAATCGAACTTTTTCTAAATATATGTCGAGTGCCATACGTTTACGCGTTAAGATAGCAATGAATCACTAAGATACTGTTGTAATTTATATTTTCATATGATTTTATTTTCCCATGACATTCGTACAATGACATTCACGGTACATATATTAACTCCATTATAAATATTATTACGTCACCATAACTTGGATACCGATACACAGAATTATTCACATTCCTTTTTTTACACATATGAGAAATTGCTGAGTCTAACAGAAACTAAATCGATAACTTGCAGATTATTCCCCTTCTTTCTTCTGCGAAAATCACTCACCTCGTGAGAACGAGCACGAAAAGTTTGACGCAAATCCGTCCATTCGAAGCGAAAAATCGCTCCGACGGCTGAAACAAGCCATCGAAGACTCGGGGAAATGGAAATTTCGAAAGCGATCCGCTCGCTCAATCACAAAGCGATCACCGCTCCCTCACCTCTGCGCATTCACGGTCATTGCCAGTCGATCTGAGGAGAAAGTATGTGGAAGGAAATAAGGGAGGGGGGCGGAGAGGGGAGGAATGGGGGGTGACGTCACGCGCGAGACTTGAATGAATGAATGAATGTACGTACACACGGAGAGGCGAACTCGCACGCTCTCTCCTCAAACGACCGCTAGGGGCGCGCGGGGGTCGCCCTCTCTAAAGGTACACATACATACATACAAACAAGTCAAGGGAGGGATATATCATTTCACCTCCAGTTCAACGAATTCGGTGTCATTACGAGATGAAAAATATCTCTCCTTTCCAAAATCAAAAGACGTACATATCTTCCCCTATACCACAATACTTTTAGAGATATTTACCTCCAAATAGAAAAGCCATTTTTCTTGAGAAATGGTTTTAAAAAAATTAAGAATGTATTGCACCTAGATCTCGTCAAAAATTAAAGATTTTGTAGTAGGCGCGTTTTTTCATCCATGTTTATAAATCAATCAAATACTTAATGCGGATTGTTCTTCAGAATCACAAACAAAACCTCCACATAAAAGGCTTTTCTCCTGTGCGATGCAATGGCGCGTCTAAGTCGACAACGACATATGCAAGCATAATATTCAGTCTATTACTGGCAATTTCAGTCACATATATCAATATTTTTGCACCAATTGTATGAAATTGTCCAATTCATGCTTCTAACAGTCGCTGAAACGGCTCGCAAGTCCTGACACGGAGTTCGTGACAAGGAGCTATGTTACTTCAGGGAAAACCCTAATAACTGTAGGCCTATTTCTCTCACATCCATTTCGCGTAAGGTATTTGAACACATAATCGTAAGCTCCATTATGAGTCATTTAGATAGGGAGGAATTATTAATAAATAACCAACACGGATTTCGAAAGGGTAGATCTTGCGAAACCCAATTGGCCCTCTTCGTTCATGACATCTTGCACTCGGGTGAAAATAATGTTCAAGTTGACGCGATATTCCTCGGTTTTAAGAAATCTTTCGATAAGGTACCTCACATTAAGTCACTCTCAAAACTAGACGCATATAGAATTAATAAAAACATTATTAGTTGGATTAATCAGTTCTTACATGGGCGTGAACAAAGGGTTGTCATAGACGGTATCATGTTAAACACAGTTAGCATAACATTGGGCGTTCCTCAGGGAAGTGTCATTGGCCCACTTTTATTTCTCTTATACATAAATGATATTGGTAACGTCGTTAAATGTAAGCTTAGACTCTTCGCAGACAATGCGGTTACATATAGGGATATTATAATACCGAAGATAGCGACTCGTTAACAATCGACATTCTTGTTATTCATGCATGGTGCGAAAAGTGGCAGATGGTACTAAACATAAAAAAGTGCGTAGAAGTCAGCTTTTAGAAAAAAAAGGGCTGGTAGGACATACAGAATTAATAATACGGAAATAATTAACGCCGAGTCTGTTAGTACTTAGGGGTCACAATTACTCACGACACATCTTGGGGAAAACATATTCGGGAAATATGCGGTCAAGCGTACAGGAAGCTAGGCTTTATCAAGACTGTGCAACGGAAGAAGACTCTCCGTGAAGAATATGTTGCCCAATGTTATACAAGCCGCTATCGTCACAGGGAATGCCGGAAGAGAAGGCTTATTTATTCCGCGCATTCCGTTAATACCCAGTGATACAAATATGCCGTTTGAATTCAATACGTTGTCATTTTCCAATCCGGCTTGCATTCGTAGGTGTACCAACAAGGCACAGGGGAATACACATTTCGTGGCTCAAATAAACTTAGTCAGAGTCCACGTTTTTCGCACTTTTCGCACTGCATGTCGCTTGCTCCAGAGTCAGTGCGCCAGATAATTTACTTGTCTATGCTCCAGATGGACAAAATAAAAACATCGTGTTTCGGCAAGCATCGCAGTAAAAGCTCACAAATAAATGACTCTTTACTGTTTATTCTCACAATCTTCGTCAACTGTGGAACGAATTAAGGATGACAATTTTTGCTAATTTCATTGTTTTTTGTTTACTCTGTTAATTTTTCTAATTCGGTCCATTTTTGATTAATTTGACTTTTTATTAATATTGTTCATGGGAGATTTTTTCAAACTGTTTACTTGCTTTTGTCTCACAATTGCGTAGGATATCCGCAGAAACAAATTATTTAAATAAATAAAATGATTAATAACACTGCAATCTGTTTTCACAAATACTAACTAATCCCTCTTCTCGTATTATAATATGAATTAATGAAGAAAGTATTGATCCCGAGAAACGCCGAATAATTCCGCCATTACATACGTAAATGGTGATATTTACCGTTTAAACACAAGTACCTGACTGTGAAGTGCCGCCCAAGAATTTATTTCGACTTTCTGGGTAATGTATAAAAATGTGCACGCAGATATGATTCCTCACGATGACCGTTCTGAAACATACTGTGATAGTTGATTGGTGTTCGATGGCAGGGCGGAGGACTAGATCCACCGCACTCATATTGTATATACCAATCATGATTACTCAACGACGGGTTTGGAGAGAAGCAGGAACAATTATCCCGTGATTTCATGCCACCGAATGTGAAGAGGCATTACTGACAGTTAAAATAAGTGTACTGATTTTTGTTTAAGCTAGTCCGAGCGAGATAGTTCCCTAGTCATAATAGAGACCATATTCGAATTATACGTTTTAATTTCACCAGCCGTAGGACACATCAATTAAATATTGCATTATTAATAGTGCAATAATATAGTTTTATATGACAGACATTATAGGTAATTAAATGAAAATATCGAAATAAGTCTTTAACTTGACTAATTTTTTTCGCGCGGTGCGTTTGAAACTCCTTCAAAACGGAAGGTTTATCGTGATCCCGAAGAATTTACTGTGGTGACAGTATGGTTAATTTAAAAAAATAGTTGATAAAACTTAAAAACTACCCACTGTTGATTTTTTGACGAGATCTAAGTGTATGAAATGCCTCATTTTGTAAATAATGTCTCTCTGGAGTGCATATACGTACCATTTCCCATGTAAAAGGGCTGATATTTTTTGGCAAATAACTCCAAAAATAATGTGGTAAGGGGTTGAATTTTTTGTGTCAATGGAAGGGTGACGTATTTTTCTTTAAAATGAAACCAAATTCATTGATTTATAGGGAAAGTGATACTTCGCTCAAACTGCCTCAATGCCCTCAGTACTGAAATTGGTGAACTCCTTGATGAAATCGAAGCCGTGAGCTATATGTAATCATAAATCTTTAATCAATTCAGAAGGAAGCCGTGAGCACTTGTTGCGCACTGCTCCAAGTTCAAAGATTAACACAATTTTTGTCAAAAATATGTAATTATCTAAAAGATGAAAGTATTTGAGGTTTATCATACGTTTTGTAAACACATAACTAAGTGCATTTTGGACATTTCTTCGGGAAAGGTGTGAGTCACTTCTTTCAAGAGAAAAGCGTAGCTTGCTTCAAATGTGTACCTCCGTCGTGGTTTTAGGTTATGATATTCCTTATTTAATTGGAATAATAAACATACATTTGAAGCTTTTTTTTAAATTCCCATTAAATATATAATTATTTTGGCACACTCCAGTGTTACGCTTAGCCGTCATTCAACTGTTTTCCCTTAGTATTTAACCATTTATTTTAAATATATCATCCATAAAGTATGATATTATTTAAACGTACCCTGCTGTTACGCTTTGCGGCACCAATACTCTTAGCAAAATTACTCTTTCGCAACAGATGACAGAATGTTCGAGTATCGGTACCACAGATACCGACACCATCGACAGTAGCTAGTAACGGTTTCTAAGACGACCTGATTCCACTGAAATTACCCGGGTAATTAAAGAAACATTACCTGGCCGTACCATATTTTTGCGCATTCTCAGTTGGAAGTATCAAGAATCATTGAGGGGCGTATGGTTGCTGAAGGAGGGTGTTGCAAGAGAGTGGGATACTGGGAATGTGAGGAAGTGGGAGAAAGAGAATAGGTTTTATGGATTGGTAGAAATGAGGTTGGACGTATACTGAGATGGGAGAAGACGTACAGGGCGGTGAAACTTGGCCTTTAGCCAGTAAATGTCCGGAGGATTTTCATTTTCTCTCCCTATTTCAATCAAATCAATCAACCGGTGCATATTTTACCCTTTACAAATCATTAGCATTTGCGCGAAACAATTAATCTTGAACCATACTTTCCGATGGTGAATTTTTATCAATTTTTCGCTTCTGTTGTCCCACAGATTCGGCACGGATGCTTAAACAATCGGTATCCGCCAGTTATAACCGACATTTGAGTTCCACAAATCGTATAGAAACCCTTAACTAGCGAGTTATGCCTCTATTCTCCACCAGCTACCAATCTAGTCCTTAAAATTTGTATTCTTACAACTTTTTAGTTTTCGCTCTTTCTAGACACAAAACAAAGCTCCGCACCGCATATTCGTATTCTGCCAATTTTTTTGGAGGAAATCTTTCCGTCCTGAGAGTTGGAGAGGTTTGCTGCAGCGTACAAAATATCAAACGAGAGAAAGTTCGCGTCTCTACTTTATTTTCGCGTCCAAATCCATTCCAAGTATTTGCTTAATGATTCTCAATCCGACTGATAAAATGTCATGCAAATATTTTGCTTTGTTTTTCCTCAACAAAAGGTCCAAAATACACTGGCATTTGACTCGATTCTCTTCATCAATATTTACTTCCCAAATAGTGCAATCCTAAACAATCGAGTCGTCAAAATTTTCACGACGCACCGCAAGTCAATACCAACTTACTAGAGAACTCCTCGCGAAAATATTTGCTCATTGCGTCACCAAGAGGACGCACCCCCACGCATTCCTATATTGGGCATCATCAACTGATGAGTCGAAACATTGCTTGCTGAGTCGCCATCCAATCCACCACATCCGCGACATTTCAGCGCCCCCGCTGTGGCTTACGTATGAATATTTCCTTTGTAATATTCGTGGGCCACTTCCTCCACTGTGATCCCAGTAAACCAGGAGTGGATGTTAGAATTAAATATCGACAAATGCACCACAGTCAACTTCCTGCGAAAGTCATCACAAAAATACCATACCTCTACTGTGGGTGGAGTAAACAAAATCTTCAGATACAGTAAAATATCTTGGAATTACCTTAATTTCTGATATATCGTGGGAATAACACATACAGAACATATATGGTGCAGTATTAAAGAAACTGGGTTTTGTTAAACGTATAATAGGAAGGTCCTCGTATGAAAGAGTCAAGGTGAGATGCTACTTTGCTCTGGTTAGGCCACACCTCGAATACGCCGCGAGCATTTGGGACCCTGGTCAAATAGATTTAACCAAAAACATTAATAACACACAAAGGAAAGCAGCACGATTCGTTAAATACTGCTACGAGCGTACATATAGTGTCTCACAACTATTAGAGGAATTAAGGTGGGAGTCCCTAGAGACTCAGAGACTACACGCTAGGCTTAGCTTGCTTGATAAATTCAGAACTGATATTTTTTGGAGCGATATAGAGATTATTATCATGACTCCTCACTACATTTCGAGGTCTGACTGATTTGATAAAATAAGAGAGATACACTGCCGAACAGATTAGTACAAAAACTCGTTCTTTCTGCGAACAATAAGCGACCACAATAAAAACTGAGCTCCACTAAATACACTCCACTATAATAAATGTCACCATTTCATCTCCAAAAAATGTACTTCTTTACACGGCTGGTGACCTAACACCCCTGCCACACGCCCAAGCGACGGCTCGCGGGCGTGTGTATTATGTAGATGTAAACCTATTGCGCCTCAAAGCGTGGCTTATCCATCTGAACCATGTGCTCCCGAGTGTGATCCACTTGGTGTATCTACGTCTACGGCAGATCTCCACCGGCCTGGACGCCTCTTCATAAAGGGCGACAGAAACGGTGACCAGCAATTCTATGTATCGTCGGAGGTTCCCGATGTTGTTTGGGAGTCGACGGAGATACGTCGTCTGTGTTACATTCCTCAGCGAAAAGAATCCTGGTTTTAATAGACAGGTTAATAACATAGTAAATAATACGTATTTTTATCAAAATTCTTCTATTTAATGATTTAACATCGATAAAAGACTCGAGGCTCATTTTCAGGGTTCATCAGATATTTGTGACCGCTTTGAAACTTCTTTACCCAATCCACTGCTTACACAATTATCCTCTCGCGAAAGAGGCGATGATAAACTTTCGGACTCCTTTCGAAGTCTTTTGCAACATAAATTTTGCGCACTCGGAGCGCGTTTCGTTCTAATTCCTCATCGCTAGACGGCAAGCTATTTGCACCTAAATTAAGTATCAACTCTCTATAAATCTAATTTCAAAGATTTTCCAAAATTTCAAAGCAGTACAAGAAGGAAAACTCAATTTTAATAAACTCATTTCTTATGGATTTCACCGAGAACCGTACGTACGCATGGAGTGCGGTTGGCGGTAAAAGGTAGAAAGAAGAACCGGTTCAAATAAATATAATTTATTAACGTCCATTGATATAAACGGTCAATAATAGTCCCCCGAATTGTGACCAGTTCAAAAGAAAGCAAATAGCAAAGGAGGAGTCAAGAGGACGGGGAGGTTAGGAGGTTTGGTAAGTTGTTACCTTGGCTGTGGAGGTAGCGGTGGTGGCAAACCGTTTATATATATATATATATATATATATATATATATATATATATATATATATATATATATATATATATATATATATATATATATATATATATATATATATATATATATAAACAGTTTGCCAGAGAAAGGCAGACGCTAAACACAGAAAAACAAAAAAAAATGAACACACAGAGTTTCTTAATATTTCGGTGCCACTAGCACCTTGTTCGCAAGAGTGTAGAAGACTGCTTTTTTTTGTTTTTCTGAGTTTAGCGTCTGCCGTGAGTGATCCTAAGTGTAGTTTTATATATATATATATATATATATATATGAACAGTTTGCCAGAGAGAGGCAGGCGCTAAACACAGAAAAACAGAAAAAAATGAACACAGAGTTTCTTAATATTTCGGTGCCACTAGAACCTTGTTCACAAGAGCGAAGAGCTAGTGGCACCGAAATATTAAGAAACTCAGTAAGTGTGTTCATTTTTTTCTGTTTTTCTGCGTTTAGCGTCTGCCTCTCTCTGGCAAACTGTTCATATATTCGTCACGTGAGTGATCCTAAGTGTAGTTTATATATATATATATATATATATATATATATATATATATATATATATATATATATATATATATATATATATATATATATATATATATATATATATATATATATATATATATATATATATATATATATATATATATAGATTAAATAAATTACATTGATTGCACGCTTCCCTTTCTTTACCATTTACCCCCTTCCCTTCCCCCTTCTTCCCCCCCACCCTCACTTCGACCCTTTCCGCTCTCTCCGGCCAAGACACGAGCTGGTAAAAATTTCCCCTTTTCATGAACCGTTCCTCAACCGCCTGGAAAAACCCCTTCCCCCCTCCTCTATCCTACCGCCCCTCCTACCCTTATCCTCACCAGCGCACGCGACATTTGTGCCGTGATACGCCTCGAAGACGGACTAGTTCCAAAAGCTAGCTATGTAAGTGTGATCTTCTCTTTTTTTGTGTGTCTATCTCCTCCATCCTATCAACATTGTGTGTTCATCGCCGCATGGCTGACTCCAATACATCAACTTGCAATTTGAAAGCAGGGGGGGGGGTATTATATGATGATACTGTTTAAATAAGGAAAAAAATGAATCTTTCAAGTCTTGCAAGCAAAGAAAAATATAATTCTCGAAAATGAAATACGCGCCTCATGAGGCATGGGTACCGGACAGTTATAGTACAAACTTATATTGTATGTCATCCGGTTATTAACGACTTTTCAAAATACTATAATCAGTACACCGAAAAGAACGTGGAACCACTGAAGATCATCATAACCTCATTTGACGGCATATAAGACGCTCTTCTACGTTAGATATTTCATTTCAGTACAGCATATTTAATGAGAGCTCACATGAAGAATTTTAAATTTTCATGTTCAATTTTTAATTTAAGTTTGTTCAATAAATTACATCGGAATCGAGATTTTTAATATACTAATTTTCGTATTCCATTTTTCTCTTACAATCTTCTGCATGTGCTGCATGTTTTTTTCATAAAAACTACAATATCATGAAGCTTGGTTGGTTGAAATTGGTCATCAAAGCTACGGTAGTGGCCAGGAAAAAGTTGAAGAAATTATACTCAGTACTTAGCAATGCAAAAATGGTTAATAGAAGCGAAAATTACATGCACTTAGGATACCTAACTCATATATGTAAAGCAATCCATTGCAATATCTCGAAGCCGTATCGACTTTTTTAACTTTTTCGATTTTTACCCCAAATCAACACATACATATAACCCTCCCCTGAACCTGCCCCACCTCGCTGAGTTCCAAACCTCGAATCGACACTCGGCCCGGCGACAATGCAATAAATCCATAGCAACGAAATTGAAAAAATTTCTAAAATCCCAAATAAAAGTTTAAAAATATCAGTTTTACGGGAGGTGGGAAAGAATCGATTGCAAGAATAAGATTCTTCAAACATACAGCCTCATATCTGTGATGTACAGCTATCGATTGCAATAAATCAAAGCCTAATCGACTTTTTTAACTTTTTCGATTTTTTCCCAACTCGATACATGATTCCAACTCCACCCTGAAAATTTCACCCACCTAGCTCGTTTAGAAATGCCCAGGAATTTGGATGAGTCAGTCAGTCAGTCAGTTTTGCAGCTTTATATATATAAATAAACGAGTAAATGGGTGCTTGCTGTTAGCAAGCAAGGGGGGTTTGTACATTGTTTTACACTTAAATTATCGAAAAATGAATGCATTCTCACAAAAGCAATGAAAGCTCTCAAGTATATGTGCTACATGCAGGCAAAGAAAAATATTATGGAATTCTCGAAATAAATTTCACGGTCCATGAGGTACCTGACAGTTCTAGTACAAATCATATTATATCTCATCCGGTAATTAATGACAATAAAATATTATAGTCAGTGAAATGAAAGGAAAGTGGAACCACTGCAAGTTCAACATAACTTTATTTGATGGCCTTTCTACGTTAGATATTCCTTTCAGTATAGTATACTTAATTAAGGTCTAACATGAAAACTTTATAATAGTACTTCGATCCGAATCGACAATTTTAATATGATAATTTTCATGTTCAATTTTTCTTTTTCAATCTTCTACATGAATTGCACATGTTTTGAATGAAAACTAAAATATCATGAAAATTAGTTGGTTAAAGTTGGTCATCAAAGCTACGGTAGAGGCCAGGAAGAAGTGGAAGATATTATACCCAGGACTTAGCAGCGATGTATTAATAGCACCTGTTCATTTAATGATGCCTATATGGGTGCTTGAAATTTGCAAGCAGGTGGGGGGGGAGTGTTAGATGATGAAACTCTTTAAATAAGGAAAAAAATGAAAGCTCTCAAGTCTGTGTGCTACATGGAAGTAAAAAAAATATAATTTCGAAAATGAATTACGCGCCCAATGAGGTATGGATACCAGACAGTTCTAGTACAAACTTATATTGTATGTCATCCGATAATTAACGACTTCTCAAAATACTATAATCAGTACACCGAAACGAACGTGAAACCACTGAAAGATTATCATAACCTCATTTGACGGCATATAAGACGTTCTTCTACGTTAGATATTTCATTTCTGTTCAGAATACTTAATTAGAGCTCACATGAAGAATTTTACTATATAAGTTCGAACGGAATCGAGATTTTTAATATACTAATTTTCATGTTCAATGTTTTTTCTCTTCCAATCTTCTGCATGGACTGCATATTTTTTTAATGAAAACGACAATATCATGAAGCTTGCTTGATGGAAATTGGCCATCAAAGGTATGGTAGAGGCCAGGAAAAGTTTGAAGAAATTATACCCAGTATTTAGCAATGCAAAAAATGGCATAGAGAAGAGTAAATTACATGCACTTAGGATACCTAACTCGTATATGTAAAGCAATCCATTGCAATATCTCGAAGCCGTATCGACTTTTTTAACTTTTCCGATTTTACCCCAAATCAACACATAAATATAACCTTCCTCTGAAACTGGCCCGCCTAGCTTAGTTCCAAACCTGAGTCGACACTCGGCTAGGCGACAATGGAATAAATCCATAGCAACGAAAGTGAAAAAATGTCTAAAATCCCAAATAAAACTTTAAAAATATCAGTTTGACGGTAGGTAGGAAAGAATCGATTGCAAGAATTAGATTTTTCAAACATTTAGCCTAATATTTATGAAAGAATCAGTCTTGTAGTTCAATTATTTCATATTTTAATGAACGAAATAAAAAAGGTCTACACTTAAATTTTTCGTTTTTCCCGTATAATCCGATGTAAAGCTTTCGATTGCAATAAATCGAAGCCTAATCGACTTTTTTAACTTTTTCGATTTTTTCTCAACTCGACACGACTCCAACTCTATCCTGAAAATTTCACCCACCTAGCTCGTTTAGAAATGCCCAGGAATTTTGATGAGTCAGTCAGTCAGTCAGTCAGTCAGTTTTGTAGCTTTATATATATTAACGAGTAAATGGGTGCTTGCTGTTAGCAAGCAAGGGGGGTTTCTGCATTATTTTACACTTTAAGTATCGAAAAATGAATGCATCATCCTTCCAAACCAATGAAAGCTCTCAAGTCTGCGTGCTACATGCAAGCAAAGAAAAATATTATGGAATTCTCGAAATAAATTTCACGGTCCATGAGGTACCTGACAGTTCTAGTACAAATCATATTATATCTCATCCGGTAATTAATGACAATAAAATATTATAGTCAGTGAAATGAAAGGAACGTGGAACCACTGCAAGTTCAACATAACTTTATTTGATGGCCTTTCTACGTTAGATATTCCTTTAAGTACAGCATACTTAATAAGGTCTAACATGAAAACTTTATAATAGAACTTGGATCCGAATCGACAATTTTAATATGATAATTTTCATGTTCAATTTTTCTGTTTCAATCTTCTACATGAATTGCACACGTTTTGAATGAAAACTAAAATACATGAAGATTGGTTGGTTAAAGTTGGTCATCCAACCTACTGTAGAGGCCAGGAAGAAGTGGAAGAAATTATACCCAGTACTTGGCAGCGATGTATTAATAGCACCTGTCCATTTAATGATGCCTATATGGGTGCTTGAAATTTGCAAGCAAGGGTGGGGGGAGTGCTAGACGATGATACTCTTTAAATAAGGAAAAAAAATGAAAGCTCTCAAGTCTGCGGGCTACATGCAAGCAAAGAAAAGTATAATTCTCGAAAATGAAATACGCGCCCCATGAGGTATGGATACCAGACAGTTATAGTACAAACTTATGTTGTATGTCATCCGATAATTAACGACTTTTCAAAATACTATAATCAGTACACCGAAACGAACGTGAAACCACTGAAAGATTATCATAATCTCATTTTACGGCATATAAGACGTTCTTCTACGTTAGATATTTCATTTGAGTACATCATACTTAATAAGAGCTCACATGAAGAATTTTAAATTTTCATGTTCAATTTTTTTTCTCTTCCAATCTTCTGCATGGACTGCATATTTTTTTAATGAAAACGACAATATCATGAAGCTTGGTTGATGGAAATTGGTCATCAAAGGTACGGTAGAGGCCAGGAAAAATTTGAAGAAATTATACCCAGTATTTAGCAGTGCGAAAAATGGCATAGAGAAGAGTAAATTACATGCATTTAGGATACCTAACTCATATATGTAAAGCTATCGATTGCAATATCTCGAAGCCGAATCGACTTTTTTAACTTTTCCGATTTTACCCAAAATCAACACATAAATATAACCCTCCCCTGAAACTGGCGCGCCTAGCTTAGTTCCAAACCTGAATCGACACTCGGCTAGACGACAATGGAATAAATCCATAGCAACGAAAGTGAAAATATGTCTAAAATCCCAGATAAAAGTTTAAAAATATCAGTTTATCAGTAGGTAGGAAAAAATCGATTGCAAGAATAAGATTTTTCAAACATTTAGCCTAATATTTATGAAAGAATCAGTCTTGTAGTTCAATTATTTCATATTTTAATGAACGAAATAAAAAAGGTCCTCACTAAAATTTTTCGTTTTTCTCACATAATCACATGTAAAGCTATCGATTGCGATAAATCGAAGCCTAATCGACTTTTTTAACTTTTTCGATTTTTCCCTACTTTACACATGATTCTTACTCTCTCCTGAAAATTTCACCCACCTAGCTCGCTTAGAAATACCCTAGAGGTTTTGATGAGTCAGTCAGTCAGTCAGTCAATCAGTCAGTCAGTCAGTCAGTCAGTTTTGTAGCGTTATATATATAAACTAGAGGTTTTGATGAGTCAGTCAGTCAGTCAGTCAGTCAGTTTTGTAGCTTTATATATATAAATATATATATTAATAAACGTGTAAATGGGTGCTTGCTGTTAGCAAGCAACGGGGGTTTGTACATTATGATACTCTTTAAGTAACGAAAAATGAATGTATCATCCTTACAAAATCATTTAATCATTATGCCAATCATAACCTTTACCGCGCATATTGTTCTGTAATGCACACATTTTGGCGCTTCATACGAAGACTTCTTTCGAAGCCCTCAAACCAGACGGTATGATTCAGTGGTCCATGCTCCTCCCACTTAAGTTCTATGGATAATTCAGAAAACAGTTTGCTTACCCTTATGAGACCGGAATTATTCACAAACTCCCACCATCAAATGTCATCTGATTCCACACCTTTTATTGCACACTTTTCACCTCTCGTTTCGCACTTGTTCTATTTCGTCCTCATCCAGCCCAGCATCTCCGCTTCTTTTCCTTCTCTTCTCTTCTTTTCATCTTCATAAATTTACAGAAAACGCAAAGCTCTCCGTAATAGTTCTTCATACGTTTTCTCTCCATTCTCTTGAATAATTTCCTTCTCCTTGGATATGATTGGAGAGGTGTGGATGCTGGTGGCGGAGTTCATTTGAAGTCAGACAGAAGAGGTGACGGAAGGGCGTGTTAAGAGGAAATGGCGGATCGAGGAGAGTAATATAGGAGAGAACAATGGGGAAGAGAAGAGGGGGACGGAGGATGAATGATAGAAATTATGGGCGAAATAACAAGAGAGAGACGATATGTGGATTTTAAGAGGGACAAAATGGCGAATCGATAATGGAAGGGAAAGCAGAGCGATAGGTCAGAAATAAAGACTCTGGGATGATTACTTTCCAAAAACCTACCATTCAGCTGGTTGAAATCTCAAATGAATACTATCTCTGCCGCAATACCCTCTTCCGCGGTGAAGTGACTGACATGTGATCGCCCCGAAAGAGAGATTTGATGAAAGATCTTAGGTCTTCCCGGCGTATCTGCTGAATAAATGTTTCTCAGGTATTCCACCGGGCAAGTAGGTGCACGACTCCCGACGTTTGGGAGATGGACTTGCTCTCCATCTTCATGGGTTCTAAATGGCTTCAGAGGACCTCAATCGGAACCCCTATAGATGTAGAGCAAGTCGATCTCCGAAACGTCGGGAGTCGTGCACCTGTTAGCTCGGTGGAATACCCGAGAAACGTTTATCCAGAGAGATTTAAGTTTCCAAGTGTTCCCCGGGCAAGGGTCAGCGAGTATTTTCCCGCAGGAAGATCGTTGCCTCCCGTATCAATCATACCTCAGTTCAATTAAGACGTCTCCTTGTCGCGTACGCACGTTCCCGAGAGAAGGCATTAGAAAGTGCTCAAGGATCAAAATCACTGCCCGTGCACTATCTTATGTCTGCTCACAGAAAATCACACAGAACGTCACTCAGCGAAGCGCCGATTTGCATCGACACATCTTAACGTATCCCATAATATTTGGTTCAGTTACTTCTTCATTATCTCTTATCAATCTTTTCGATAAAAATCGGTTTTACCAGTTTTACCGATGATAGGATATGACCGTATAAGAACCTTATTGATAATAGTAAGGCTTAAATTTTCAGTTGAAGATGGCCTTTCTTTAGGCAAATGCTGTATTTATGGACCTTGTTATCATCCGGCAACTGAATCTTTTGCTGCGGTCAGGTATCCCGACTTACCAAGTGGCTGAAAAGTGAAAGGTATCGCGCGCAACTCTCCCTCGAGCAAAGATTACTACCCTTACCCCTCGAGTAAGAAATTCAATAGAAAAAAGTCAAGACAGCTATATTTATAATATCTGTTTTTTTAATATACTTTAAGGTTAAAAATGGAGGTAGGTTAAAGTGCATTTAACAATAAAGTGCATAGCATCCAAGGGCTGGCGAGTAACCACGACGCACTTGCCGGAGCGTGGGAGTTAAAGCTTTCACTGCTGCGAACGTATAAGTACGCTCGCAGCCGTGAAAGGACATAAAAAACTAATGAACGAGAAAGTGGAATGCATCATTATTTCGCCATTCATTCATGAGCACGAAGCAGTGCCTCGCAGGGTGACTCACCACTCCCTCCCCATTCAAGGCCGCTCTAATTCCTCACGTTGTACTTCCAGCACTTCCTACCTCCGCTCGTGCCGGCATCCTCTTCTCCTCCATCGGCATGTCTCTTGCCCCTCCTTCTCTCAACGCACTCTTCCATATGGCCTTATTTATCGCTTTGCTCCATCGGTCATATTCTCTTCAGTCAACCAATGCACCAAAAACTGAATTTGGGGAAAGCATTCAATTTTTGCTGAATAAATACAAAACAAGGAGAGTTTAGTGATACTTAGTGGGATCGAAAAGCCAACTCGTTTGATATAACCGCAGAGCCGAATAGTGGTCCACGTGAAAAACTCTTTAGAGGTTTCCAATATTTTAGCGCGATGTGATGGATGTATTTTCTCATTGAATTATATTCAAAGATCGCCATACGCTTAGAGAGTAAAAAAAAAAACAATTTTTCTTTTAAATCGATAGAGTTTTGGTGGATTTATCAGTTACAATGAAAGTGATTCACTTCTTATTTATTAATAGTAAAATGTTTTACTCAGCATTTTAATCCAAGATCATTCGTCTCCTGGCTCTCGGAGCAAGCGGACGTACCTGTCAGCTTTCTCGTGGAGCTTCTCCTGGAGCCAGTTAATCCCCTCAGCGAAGCAGGCCCCTTTTTCTACCTGCGCCGTGTACCTGCTTTCCCGTTGCCGTGGTTAATTGTTCTGTGAAGTGATAAGTAGACTTATTTGTTTTGGTTTAAGTATTTGTTGTTCTGGAGAGTGTTCTTATTTCTCTTGTGATTTAGTTAGCTCTTTGCCAGGTCTGTGCTTTAGTTATTTTGCAGTAGTTTTAACTCCTTGACTTATTTGAATGTTCGTAGTAGCAACAGACCCCAGAAGTAAGTGGCAGTTCAGTTTGTTAAAGCCAGAGTTTGTTAAATTTATCATACCCTACCCATCGTTAACCTTAGCTTCCTCTTTTCTCCGTGGGTTTACTCTCCTAGGTTAAGGACTAGTTCATTGTTATGTAGTTTAAGATTGTTCAGTTCTTTAGAATATAGCCATCTTTTTGTAATTTAACTTTCTTCTTGGAGAGTTCAATGAGAGTGTTGTTAGGATGTCTTCGAATAGGTCACCCCTTGGGATGATCAAAAACACCGGTGAAAGTGCAACTTTTAGAGCCCGCATCGCCGAGTTGGAGAGAATACTGCGAGAACACAAGTCTAAGGTCGAAATACTGGTACGCGTCCCTAAGACGGAGGGAAATTTGAGTGGCTCCTCGAAAGTTCGCTGTGCCCTACGGGCTGCACGGGTTCGCTCGATTGTAAACAGCCGCAGGACGATCGAGAGTTTATCTGAAGGTCCCTCTACCGATGAAGGGGGCAGTGCAGTCTGGCAGTGGGTCTGGAGGTTGGTGTCTTGGGGGAGTGGATGTAAGGTCACTCTGAGGCGTGGTTCGAGATATTCTTCGGCATCTCCCATTCCCGTTTCAAACAGATATGAATTTCTTCCGGATGGAAACTCCGAGGTACCTGACACTGATACTCCCCCTCCGAGACCGGCACCTATTAAGAGTCGTCAGAGTGGGAAGGAGGGAATCGTAGTGATAGGTAGTTGTAACGTCTGCTGTGTGATTGTCCCTCTGCGGGAAAGGGCAGGCCGTGAGGGCGTAAGCCACAGTGTAACGTCATGGTGCATTCCGAAGGGTGGTGTTCCGCAGGTGACGCAGGCGGTTGGTGCGGCGGTCCGGGGCACCAAGTGCTCTAGATTGCAGGTTGTGGCCCATGTTGGCGTCAACAACGCTGTAGATCCGAGGAGATCCTGCGTTCCTTCAGGTAACAGGACTTCGAGGTAAAGCGGGTTAGTGGCGAAGAAGGGGTTTGACATGACGCTCGCAATATGTATCCTTGTCCCGAGGATCGATCGTGGACCACTGGTTTAGAGCCGAGTGGAAGGCATGAACCAGAGGCTGCGTCGCTTCTGCACGGACAATGGAGCCTCCTTCGTCGACCTTGGGCCGGCAAACCGATCGTGTCGGAAACCTCTAAACTGTTCAGGGGCCTTATTCAGTAAAGATTCGACGCAGTCGACCCTCGGAAAATCCGTGGATGTGACAAAGTCCCCGACAAATCTCAACTATCGAATGCTCCCCTTTGAATTTTACGTGGCTCTGACGTCAACATTTCGTCACTGTCGAGACTAGGAAATTCCGAGGATATACGGAATAGACCCCCAGTTGGCCATTAAATGGCCACCATGGTCTATTCTATTAGCTAGCGAGTAGTATATTAGAGTGGTGAGTAGGACAGTGAGTAAATCGAATGGTGAGTTATTAAATAAATGGGTCGCCGTAAATTATGGCAGTATTGGAAGATATTTTAGAAATCAGAATAGCTTAGTATCCGAACGAAATAGAAGCGGGTCGGGTTCAACGATAACGGCTTCCATTAATGTATTTAAATACTCGAAACAAGGACACTGTAAGTTGTATCCAAAGGAATCAATTTCCATAGTGGTCGTTAAATGCCGTAGCATAAAAAACACGAGTTACAAGTTTCACCAACTCATTTTAAGCACGGACGCTGATGTAGTGATAGGAACAGAAAGCTGGTTGTCGAGTAAAATTTCGGATAGAGAGATCTTTCCAAAATCATATGCTATATGACGTAATATTATTACGATTGCAATGGAAAAACACTCACAACTCGGATATAAAAGGAAAGGATTGAAAATAGTTGCATGTAAATAGTTGCTTGTTTTGTGATTGTTAAAAAAGTGTTGACTGGTTGCTTGGCGCGCGATGAGATAGATTAGAGACTGGCTGCTTTTTTTTTAAAGATTGCAATACAAACCGTATGCAGAATGATATAAAGAGTTCACTTTGATCGCTTTGGAGCATCAATTTTGGCGACCATGACAGGACAAATTCTTTGAGCGGTAAGTTTTAATTCAGTGGACTCTATTTGCGTTTTAGTGTGGATTGAGGTTATTCATCGAGAAGATGAACATGGTCGACCAGAAAAAGATGTTAGCAGAGGAGAACCTGCCAATGTCTTGGACAAAATATGATTTGAGAATGAGGTTAGAAGAGGAATTAGGGAAGGATGTTAAAGACCCAGCCGATTTCTTAGCGGAGGCCGTGGAGACCGTAGACTACAGCGGGTGGGCGATTTGTCAACTACGTTGAGTTCGGATATATTATCTCAATTAATGATGCAGATGACGAACACAAAAAAGGAAATCAAAGTTCAAGCGGCCGAAACTGAGACTCAGTCTGAAAGGATTGATGCCTAAATCAAAGTTCAATCAGCCGAAACTAAAACGCAGTTTAAAAAGATTGAAGCCGAAATAATTAAACTCGAGGCCAATTGCTAAACTAAAATCCAGTATGTAAATAGTAGAGTTAATACGGTCGAAGAAGAACCAAAATCAATCAAAAATGAAGTGATGAGCTTGGGGAGGAAATCTAAAAAAAATCAAATACAATTGAATCTAGGTTTGTCACTAAGATACAGACGCTGATTGAGAATACAAAGCCTGGACCTAAAAATTGCCTGGAAGCAGCGCCAGTTGTAGACTCATCCATCGATCCGAAAGTAATCTGAGATAGATAGCCGGAATTCCAAGGAAGGTTAAAAGAATGTCCAAAGATATTCATTGAAGGTTTTGTAGCCTTGTTGAAAAGAATGAATCTACCTGAAGAGATTTATATACACATCGTGTCGCTCCAGCTACGGGGTTCAGCTGCGACCTGGTTTCATAACATCAAAGGATTGAATGGATTTTCTTAAATTGGATGGATTTCCAAAAAAAAACTACTGATGAGATTTAACTCAGAGACTGTGAAGACTGCCATAAATTGAAAATTGCTTATCGAAAACCAACCATTGGGCATCAGAGCTTAGTGCTTTTATAATTTCAAAACTCTTGTTGTTCAAGAGAGTTCATCCATCACAAGGCTATGATGAATCCGTCCCTTTCATAATAGAATTATTACATGATAAAAATAGACCTTTAGAAAAATTAGCCCGTCCGACAACATTTGGAGATTTGAGGGAAATTGTGCGGCAGTTTGAAGAGGAAGTCAATACAAAAGAGAAAGGTAGCTCGGAGGAGAGAACTACTGGGGGATGTTTCAACTGTGGTAGGTTTGGGCATTTGAAGGATAAGTGCATGAAACGGGAGGAAAACTTAATCCCGTCCTTTCTTAGATGGGAGTAGGTGGTTCCGGAAAATCCAGAAGTACCTCCAGAAGTCAGCCACAAACCACAGGCATGAACCAACATGGCGCAAAAATTGCAGTATAGGACAAATTACTGGTGATTTGGATCGTCCACGTCCAGCTGTTTCATTGAAATTCAGAATAAGCAATTCACTTGCGTTATTGGATGCGCAAGCTAGTCATTTTTTTGTGAATAGACATGTTGCAAAATTACTCATACCAACTAAGTGAGAAAATTTCGTGAATGTACGAAATGGAGCTGCGGAAAATGTAAATTATAATGTGGACGGCCAGACGTTCCATTTATTGGAAGAGACAACCGTATTGGGTTGGGAAGGATGGAGTTTAAAAGCATGACAATCTCTCCTTATACAAACAAAATATCAGCTGCTATAAATTTTGGTCCATGGGAAAAGAAGGAAGAGGAAAAACTAGTCAATTTACTTAGAGAATTTCCAGAATTAATTGCTGAGAAAATAGGCTACACCGCTCGAGTCAAACATAAAATAACTTGCAGGGATGACACACCAATAAAGCAAGGGCCTTTTCCAATAAATGCGGAAAAAAATTAATTTGTATTAAACAAGATTCAAGAAATGGAGAGGCCTCTCACAAAACGTCAAGTAAGACTATTTTAAAGGTGTGCGGGTGGTATAGTAGTTTTGTATCAAACTTTGAAGCAAATGCAGCCCCACTGATGATTTATTGTATAAGGCTAGGCCTTTCAAGAGGACTGAAAAAATAAGAAGATGCTTTCAAGAAAATAAAACAAACAATCTATGGGGCTCCCAAACTAGCATACTTAACCCCGGCTCGCACTTTATCCCTACAAACGGATGCCAGCGACTTAAAGCTTTAAGCAGTACTATTTCACGACAGGAAAGGTGGTGAAAAAGATATAAACGAGTATGCGAGCTGAAAACTATCGCCAACAGAACAAAGGTATTGTACAGCAGAGAAAGAAGCATTAACAGTGGTTGTCGGGAAATTCCGTGGATTCTTGGAAGGAAGGAAGTTCCAACTACATTCGGGCAATTCTTCTCCACAGTGGCTGAACAGTGTGCCTGGGACGAAATCAAAATTGATGCGTTAGGCATAATCACTTGCAGATATTGATTTTAAAGTATGCCATGATAGCGGGGAAAGCAATCAAGCAGCAGATAGTCTTCCAATGTATTCGAATAGTGGCCATGTGCCTGAGGGACCAGAAATGCTTGAGAGAGAGAGATTGCTACCCTAACAAAGACCGGACCTGAAGAACCTGTTTTGATGAATATTAAAGGAGAAATAGACATCCAGACCGGTAGGAAATGGCGAGAAAACGTTGCTTCCTGTAGGAAAATGCGAGAATGGAACAGAGGTCGCACGACTAGCAGTCAGGGTACACTAAACGAATTTAAGATGTGTTATTGGGGCTTTCAAGTTGAGAATGATCTACTTATGTATTCATCCTTTATCTCAAACTCACCAGCTCCATTAGTGATCCCAAGGTCTAACAATCACCAGATCCTGGATAAGTTCCATGACAGCGCAGAGGCAGGCCATTCTGGGACAGCGGAGACATATTTCTCGTTTGGCCGGCGTTTCTTCTGGGTCTCCATGAGACGAGACATCATAAGCTACATCCAGGCGTGCTACATCTGCGCTTACACTAAACCATGAAGCCAGAAGGCCAGCAAAAGTATACGAAGGAGGAGAACATACCAACCATGGGATGTAGTTACTCTCGACAAAATGGGGCCATACCCCAGAACGTCACGAGTACAAACCAACATCCTGGTATTGACCGACCTATTCACCAGATGGGTGGAAGCGTTCGTCATACCAGAGGATACAACGGGACGGATCCTACGGACCGAGGTTTTCAGCCACTATGGATATCCGCGATGCTTGCTTTCAGACTACGGTAAACTGTTTACATCACGGCAATGGCAACAGGCGCTGTCTGATTTGGGCATGGAACACTGGGCCACCCCATACCAACAGCCCTCGGGTGAATCAAACGGAGCGACGGAACCAAGACCTGAAGCGGATTCTGAGAGTCCACCTGCTAGACAAGCATCATGAAACCTGGGGCCAACGCATTTCCAAATCACTATTCACTATACGTCAAAGGGTGAATCGCATCACGGAGTATTCACCATCTGAACTGTTCCTTGGGCGTCATCTCTACAGACCTGGTGGACATTTTTGGCACCAGATGGAGGTCATGCAGATCCAGGACTATGGCAAGAAGACCACCAGAAAGAAGTTGACGAGAGACGTGAGAGGGCAAGAAACCAGACTCCGAATCAAGCAGAAAACCTGGACGTTTATGAGGAGAGTATCTTCGAACCAGGAGAGTCAGTGTTGCGGCGCAATCATGCACTGAGCAACAAGGCGGAAGGATACCACGCAGGTTTAGCCCAGAATTAGGTTTGGCCATTCGAAGTGGATCAATGGCTAGGGCGAGGCGCATACTCTCTGAAGACTACTCCTCCAGTGAAGGTCCATGCAGCGGATCTGAAGAGGAAGTGAAACGGATCCTGGGGTCCAGGGGCGTGGAGAGCTGCTGTTGAGAAATCACCTCTCTGTGGACGAAGGCCTATGTTCTTCGTAGATTTTACTGAAAAAGTTGTGTAGATGTTCGCTAAACACGTGATCGGGTAGATGTTCGCCAAACACGTGGAGTGACTTACGCGTAAAATATGTTCATTAGTCACATCGGGCTCCGATCCCCTCTTCATCCTTCTTCGACCGATTTCACGCGATGAAAAAGGAATGCGGAAGTGATTCCCGCTTCGCCAGTGAGGTGTGACAACAGACGATGCGTGAACGGACAATCGTGACCTCGTGGAAATTTATAGTTTTGCCTACAACTGAAAATGGCCACCAGTTCATCTTGTCAACGAAGTATAAAATATGGAATAAATATTTTCGCAAACTTAAAGAGTGTGTTACATTATGAAGCCCAAGAATATGATATGATATCCAATTGAATTTAATAGCGAGGAGCCATCATTTTAATTGAGTGTGGCAGTCATAGGCAGTGCGATTTGTTGAATGCTACAAGCAAAAGCATTTAGAATAAATGGAAGATCATAAATGGAAGAAAACGGTAAATAAAATCGCTATGAGCCATGAGTCTGCAACCTTATGTACTGTGGCGGAAAAAATTAACGCTAAACTCATTGGCGTCTGATTGCGGCGTACGCGGGAACTCATTGAAATCGCTTTTCCTACGGAAACATGACAACACTGAGAAAGCCAATGGAAACCGGGTATATTAAAAATCTGAATGAATGGATATCGATTTTATGCGTCACATTAATAGTAATGCTATTAAAGCACACGTTCGCGAGATCATCTTGGAGTTATAAACGTGATGAGTTTGCTTCGTCCCGTAGCCAGTCGAGGTGCCGAAGTCGTAGTCAATTATGTAGAGATACTTAACATATTTTTTAGAGCTTTAGACCCTTTAAAAATCATATTTCCCGATTGAAACTTGAAAAAAGTTACGATGAAAGAATTGTAGGTTGGGACACAAAATGCTTGTATTCTCCAGATCAAATACACTTGCAATAAAATTTTTTCCGCGTGTAGAAAATAGCTGTGGATGAACGTCGTTTTAATAGTTCTCAAACTACTTCAGATAAGTTCTTACATTACAATTTATATATTGGGGTATTATGCTGTGAATTTCAAGTAAATATATGGGAGTTTGGTAGAATAGAATGGTTTCCATGAGGAGAAAAATTTTCTTTACAAGTGTTTCCGATACTCTAATACCTTACGTTTAATTCCGCCCTCGTGCATTCAGGTCGTCTCAAACACCCTTAATTTCTTGATTCCTCCTAAAGTGACATTATTTACTTTCTGAAAACTACTTTCAGAAGTCCAGGACACTAAATTTGGTCCAGTATTTAAAGGAAACGTTGGAATTTCCTTTTTTCGATGCATATGAAGAACCACTGGACGTGGACTCATCTTGATCGATGCAGTAGCCTACAGGGAAATCGTTCGTCTGCGGTCAATAAAGTCTGGGGTTCAAATCTTGACGAGGCCTCTTCTAGTGCCCTCAGAATAATTTATACGCTGTGACTTTATTGTTCCCAAAACTCCGCAGGAATCCGCGGAATGCCCAGGGAATGGATATTGACCTCAACCATGAGTGTGTGTGAGTTTTACACACATTCGGGCTTTGTAAGGGAATCAGAGCGGTCTCCTTGATCGTCAAATGGGAATTTACTTCCCATTCTCGGGTACTCGGCCCCACTTGATTTCTACGTCCTACCTGTCGTCTAGTATTCATATCCACTCACTTGCCAATGTATCAGACAATGAAAAGCTATTCATGAATGAGGAAATAGACCGGATCTCTGATAGTGTCAATTACTCGATTTAGTGAACGTCCCTGAGGCTACTTTCACTTTTAAATAACTTTGAAATGATTTAGTAAAGAGGACAATCATTTTTATTAGGAATTAGAGTTCGGTTCCATCAGCCGAATTTGCAAATACCGATTACTTATCTGAGTGAGAGACCATATAAGTGTGGAATTTTCTTGAAAATATCTTTAAAACGGTTTTTGAAGTTTTCCCAGCATTATTTTATAGCTTTGCTATGAGAAACACATTAGCCGTGTAGTTCAACAGTTCAACTTAGGGAATGGAGGATAATGCTTAAGAGGATAAGGTCAATTATTGAATCATTTAAATAGCTTTTGACATAATCGCAGTGAAAAAATTGTCGCTAAAATTACGCAATTAAATTATTACTAATTGTTGTTTAATTGTTAAACTTAAATGAGGAGCATTCTTACACTCACGCGTTAGTACTACTCCAACAACAATGCATCACGTACCTTTCCCTGTGAAAGTGATAAAATGCTAAAAACCATCTTTTCCATTTAGCAACTAATCAGTAAGTAATTAGATATCTTCCGTGTGGTCATTCGTGTACTCCTCATAAATCCGCTGAGTAGTCAATGGAGTATAAATTAGGAATATGCACCATCAAAGATTACACGATTGCCAGGTCACTAAAGAATCTATTCCTCTTCAAATATGTCGTAATATTATAGCTTCTACGGAGCTTATGTGTGCCTTACATGAAGATATTAACAGACTTTTACAGGGTCATAAATATTATCCCTTAGTGGTAATGAATATCTCTGATTTTGGAAAGGGACACCATAAAGCTTTATTTAGAACGAGTGGAAAAGGTTAAAATGTATGCATAATTATCTCAACCTGAGTCATGTCACAGTAATTGATCATCGAGAATTAAGCTGGTATTTATATAAAGGATGAGGATGTTTATTAGCATATTAATCAATCCACCCCCCCTTCATTCTCTATTTCCTGACCAAGTCTCTGTGACATGGAGTTGTCCACATTTTGGCATCATCTTACTGGGTTCATTTCCCATTATTCCTCCACCATTTTCCACATTGCATCTAAATTTGGGGTCGTTTCGTTTGAGGGGGTCGACATTTTCCTCTTAATGAACACCCAAATACTTCCTGTGGATTTGAGGTCTGGGCTCCGTGCAGCCCGCTCCATCTGTGTTAAATGGTTTGTTTTGTACCATCTCCGAGAAATCAGGTATTTGTGAACTCGCAAATATTCCTAGTTGCGGACGAAAAATGAATATTGATAAACATTCGAATAAACATATTTCCTCTTATAGCGGACAATTTGATGAATTTCGTTCAATAGAAGTGAGAAATAGGATTTTTTACATTTAAACACTAAATAAAATATCAACGGATGAAATTCGAAGGCGCAGTTCGGGTAATTTTTCCACAGATATATTTGCCGTTAACAAACCTACTTACCCGATTCCTCCACCTGAGAGGAAGATGAGGCATACTTAAAGACTAATAAGATCTTTTTTTTCCTCCGAGAATTTATGGAGAGGCCGCTATAAACTTTGAAAAATATCTCAGCTTGCAATGTCTGCTCTGCTTGTCCGTCTATCGACGCTCGTCTCAATGAAATAGTCATCAGTATACCTTAGCCAAGTTCTAGGCGGTGGTAGTGGTCGGGGTGGTTTGTTGTTGTAAATGACGCACAGGTTTCAAATACTTGTTGCACCAGAAAGAAAATGCTCGTCGAGCTTTGAAAAATAAGGAGGTACCCGCCGAATACTTTTGAGGGGATGAAAGAGGTCAAATCCACTTCTTTCTAGTGGGATAGACGACTGGCGTCCAAAACACGAACTTTGGCAGATATGGTATCGCCCGCAACATAAGGGGAAAGTAATCTCATATTTAAGGCATACTACGTCCCAAATTAATGTCATACGCCCTTCATACATTCCGAGTTTGACTAGATTAGTATATGCGGAGCTTCGTATCGACACGAGGAAACCGTTTGGGATCCTCAACAGTCTCACAAGATTACTCGTTGATTTAACTCAGTTTTAACTCAGCTGGCCTCAAAAATCATGTACGATGGGGACTAATGGCGTTTGATTGGAATGGTCTCGGCTAATGAGGTGAAATCCGAGATCAACTACCTTCTGTTTGTATACTAATGGGAGTAGTGTACTTTTTCCTTTCCTTATAGTTCCATTAAACGTTCGCAGACAATATCACCACGCATTGTAAAAGTAACTCTGTTCACATTTACGTATACGGACGCAAATAAATACACCGGAAGGATACGAAACTCCATCTAGAATTCTCTTTGAAATAAGATAGCTAGGTACTTGTAACTGGGTAACAAACCTGAATCGCGATCATGGTTCTTCATAATGCTATTGTTCAACGGCACTCATTATTTCGAAAACGTGATCGTCATCAAGAAAGATCAGGTGCTTCATAGCAGTGGATTGCGCTTCCAGGACAGTGAGCATTTCCCTACTTATGCGTCTTGCCTTGCAGATACGATAACGACCACGAGAAGGAAAGAACAGTGATTTCACCTCTGACCGAGACATTTTTGAGTTTTCAATTCAGTTTCTGGTCAAGTAAAATGATTTTTACATGGCGAATTTCCTCTCTTTTGTATTTATATATTTCATATCATCAGCCAGTCATTGCAACTACATATTACATTCATTCATATCGTCAATATGAGAAAATTCATAATAAAACTCATTTTCGTTCAATAACACTCAAACATGGACCACTCTTTTGCTGGCCAAATACGTCTGACAGCTGCAACATTAACCGTTACCTATTAATTTATTTTGCTTTGCAAAGGGAGGATGATGTGTATATACGTAGACTTTGAGGCGATTGAGAGGTAGGGGTGTGGATATGGGATGGAGAGAGTGGGTGGCGAGAGAAGGACGAACGAGGAGGAGGTGTTGGAATATGGTTTCGAGAGGAGGGATTGAAGAGGCTCGGAGGTGGCAGAGGAGGAGGACAGACGTACTGAAGAGAGAGGGAGACAGATGGAAGAGAGGAGGAATAAGAGGGGAGAACACTGATGAAGATTGGAAGAGAGGAAGGAAGCGCTGATGGGAATTGTGGGCGAAATGAAGGGAGGAAAGGAGACGAGACACGGAATTAAAGATGGTTCCAATGGTGGGGCATCTCTGTGGGATGGGGGAAAAGGATCGTGTACCAAAAAATGGGTTGTTAGGATAAGAACGGCCCAAAAACCTGAAAATTACATGGTAGAATACTGAAATGAAATCAGCTCTAAATCAGCCAGTTAAATTAAAACGGCATATGAAGGGTAATTAATCGCATGTACATAAATCACTGTCCCCCAGCATAACATGCCGCGGAACTTTGATTAAAAATCAAACATAAAGACACAATTCTCGACATTGTTTTGTTTTTTTTTTAAGAGGAATTATCTCGTTCTAATTACCCCTTTTCCTCACGTTGAACATCTCACTAAGTAAACGTGAACGCAGCAGTCTTCAATGTTATTTGACAACGGAACTCTACATCCAATGATTTGTCGTAAATTACCAAGAATTGAGGGAATTAAAACTTAATGGTCTGTACCATTTATAACAGTGATAAAATAAAAGTTCTGGATAATATTTCACACGACCTTGAGTAGATGTATTCACACAGTGACCAATTTCGCTACCTATAAATGATCCATTAAGTGGGACTGATTTATGTTTCGCGCCCCCAACATGGGGGTTCACGGTGTCGATGTTAAGCTGGGACGAGTGTTGAGCGCCTGGCATGTGGAATCACGTCGTGCCACGCGCGCGCCCTATTGGAGGTGTCTCACTGCTCGGTATATTCGTGGATTGCCGTGCATTATACCAGACGCCCACATTCGTTGAAAGCTCGCGTGAAGTCTTCGTCTACGTCTACGTAATACCCCTCGACCCACCACGAGGGTGTGTGGCAGGGGGTGAAGATCACCAAATATGCTCTATTGACATTCAACTAGGATATTTAATGGAGGTATGCTAGATAATAGGGTCACATGCAGCTAGATGTTTAGTATCTACATAATAAGAAAGGGATTATTGGTTGTTATTACATGCATCATGCACTACAGACTACTCTAGCTATATTTCACCTACCTATCCCTTTGCTACGCTGTCTATTGTTCTCTCTTATAGTACGCGGGAAAAATGACATTTTAAATCTATTGGTACGACAATCTATCTCTCTAATCTTGTTAATCTGATCAAACCTAGCATAATACGCAGGGGTTCTCAATATATATCTTACGTCATCTGTGAACAAATCGGTTTCGAATTTACTTAAAAGGTTTAACCTAAATTTTAACCTGCGTTCTGATAGTAATTCCCATCCGAGTTCTTCTATTAAACTCGTAACATTTACACATTTATCATAACGGCCTTTAACAAATCTAGCGGATCTCCTTTGCACACGCTCTAATTCTTTTATCATACCTTCCTCGTACGAATTCCATATACTAGCGGCATATTTTAAATGAGGCCTGACAAGTGTAAAATAGCTTCTTTCTCGTACTCTCTCATCGCATTCCAAGTCCATCCATTCGGAATCTGCGAACGACTCCCATCTGCCACTCGCGACTTCCTACGGGCACCGGATTCCACATCCACCAATCTCTCTCCGATGGCGCAGCACCCGAAGCATAGAGTAAGCACACATATAGAGTGGCAAAGAGATTGGGAGATTCGGATATGAGTTTTTAAATAATACTTTGGCCGATAGATGGAACAGGTGTATCGAAGTTGCACGACAAGCCATAACAATAGATCTTTGGCACGCGGCCACTTCATTTATTGCGGCATAACTAACAAGATGTTCTTATTATGATTTCGGTGCCTGGATGTTTAACAATCGACCCATAGCAACGGAAACAAATCTTATTGAGTCGTAGAGACCAAATTAAACATGCATTTTAATGTGCCTTCAATAAGCATCGTCTATAATGAATGGAATTCACGTTAATATGATGAGACACACGATTACCAAACACGGAGTAAACTGTTTATCGATGTATCATAGGAACAACAAAACAATTGATATTCGATTTAAAGCACACAACAGCCATGGTACATCCACTCTTCTGTATGTCGATGCAAAATCACCGAGTACCACTAGCGCCTTCTAAGTGGCCTTCTCCATAAGCCAAAATTATTCCTCCCCTAAGGTGGTGGCACCTGAGAAATTCTTCCCAAAGCTCTCAAAAATTTGTGTCCAGTTTTTAGCATTGATTTGCCACTCCAGATATACTTACTCTATGCCCGAAGCCATTTCTCTCCACGGTCCTCCTCCGGGAGCGACAGGAAAGTCTTCTTCCCTCCACTCCCACCCCCTTCCTTCCTCCCTGAGGGAACCACATTCGATTCGATATATTCGATATCTCTATTGATATGGGTCTTCGCAACCATATTCACCTCACGACCACCTTAAACGTGCCAACTGTTCATTTACTGCCATTACACGCAATACATGGCTCCAGTCGTCATTTCGAATGCAAATGCACTGCCAAATGACGGGAACGTTTGGCAACCAACCTATGCTCTGCTTAAGGAGGAGGATGCACCAAAATAGGCACATAAACGGTGAATTTGTTTACGTAGCGAAGACCTATGTCGAAGGGAGAATGCGACGACCTTGGCGGGAACAAACATCGAGAATCGTGTGGCGAAATGGCGCGTCCGGACAGTGGAATGCCCTTCGGTCGGTGTGCGGAACGAGAACAGGATGTGTCTGAAGTTGTAGCTGGTTAGCAGACGCCGACTGTGTTGTCGTTATCAGATGACGGACGATGACCAGCACTTTCGTTTTCGTGGTCGCCGGTTGGGAAACGCCCATCGGACGATGCTAGTTCCATGCCAGGAGAGTGTGCCGGGGAAGGACGCTGCTGGTATAGTATGTGCCAAGCATAGGATGATGAGGGTGCGAAGGGTTTAAGTCCGTATGGGTCACAAGGGAAGCCACGCCTTCTTCATTGACCACGACAATGGATTATCAATGGGCTGAAGCCCTGGTCAGGTCAATTCAAACGCACGATTTTTATAAAATTTCAAAATCCTTGTTCGCCTCAGGCATGACATTGTGGAACTTTTTCATCGTGAATTAATAATTAATAACTTAATATATCCGAATATATTAATTTTATTAGGACATTGATTGCAGTAATGCGTTAACAAAGAGTATTTGTACGTAGTAGTTGAAAAGGTTCCGTGTCCCTTCTCTCAGATTGAAGGAAATAGTAGTCTCCAAAAATAAAAGAGTTTTCTTTCAGACAAGAAGGCTACTCAGACATGTAACAATTCGTTGAATTAACTGAAATAGAAAAAAAACCTTCAACAAGAAACATGGACTTCATATAAGTACATTATGAGTTAACGCTATCCTTAAAATTCATTTACCAAACACTGGTCGGTGAATTCCTCCAGGGAAATATCACCCTCCCTTCACGTGTTTCCTCCGAGGTTTTTCAAATTCCTAACTCTTCTCACTTTCGTTTTCACGTCCAATCCATCAAAATATATGGAGAACACTTTGTTAGATAAAAACCACAAGCGTTGGCTCGCAATCCATTCAATCTGCCATAGATATTCAATCTTCAGCGGACAAGGCAATGAAATAGATGGGACGTATGGAAAGAATAAAAATAGAGCTTGTCTCAAGAAAACATCAGCCAGAAGCAAGAACCAAACCACGTGAAGACAAGAAAGACTTTGAGCGAAATAAGTCCGGCTTCGGATTTACCGTAAGATTTTATGGACATTGGAGCACTGTCTTGTAACTCATTCATGGGATCCACAGATAGGAGAATTTGAGGATTTCGTGAAAACAGTCAAAGTCTCGGTGATGAAGAGAGACACCGAGTAAGATAAGAACAATACAATAAGTTTTATTTCAAACGCGGCAATTTCTTGGCTGAGAATAATTAATAAATGGTAAAATATTGGAGGAAATAACCTTGCTGATGTTTTCCACTTATTTTTCGTGGAGGAGTGTACAGGCGGTGATGTAAGTTCGTTGGTATATGAGCAAATGTTTTATCTTTACGAAGCAGGCTTACTTCATTATTCTGGCAATTGCTTGAATTTTCAAATAAAATTCCCGTAGGGTCTGTATTACGCCGAGAGGGGGGGAAGGGGGAGGGAATGGTAGTTAAAATTACATTTCATGATGAGTATCAGAATCAAGCGTGCTGTTGCATTCAATGCAGTTTCGATTAAGGGCTGACGATGGAAGTGAATTGAGGGTGAGAATGAATTCGCAAGAGGGTAAGGGGGAGTGCTCCCATGCTCTCCCCCTCCCCCTTCGAGGCTCTTTTGTTTCCCACCGAGGACACGGTTCCGCTCTCAGCGACGGTGGCGCCCGCAGTTGGGCGGAAGACTGCCGAATTGAGGCAGGGAGCAAAAGAAGAGGTTTTTCACGCAAGATCGGCGACCACCTTGATATCTTATCACGCCATCTCTGGGAACGAATTAAAAATTCTCCGCGCATTCGAGCACGTCTTGCGGTCACCACTTTAATTCCACTTATCGCTAACAAACCTCCAAGACAATAATTTCGATGGGAAAAAACAACACCTCAGTGAGGTCAGACAATGAGTCCACTCATGTATCTGCAACAAAACTAACATCTAATTGAGCCCTTGTTGTCCATGATTGACCCGTTTAAAAAGGAATCCAACCTGCATTATATATACGTGCGAATTCTTTCTTCTGGAAAACAGATTGTCAATAAAAGGAGGCAAGACGAGTGGTTGGTTTTCGGTGCGCTGTTAAGTCGTCAACTCAGCGAAGCATGAAAACCTCTTAAGCTCGTTATTTGCCGTCGAAAGTGTTCTGCTTCGCGCAGTCGGGGTAATTAGTCGAAACCACACACTTTGCACATTATTGTACAATAAGACAAAACCTCACTTCCTTCTATTCACATATCCAACTTATAATTTCGAGCTCAACGGCTCGTGTATGATCGTCCACGGGATTACGGAAGTGCATGGCGCGAGTAAAATAACCATTATATCGGATTGCATTCCTCGAATCAATTCAAATTCCAAGTCTCGCGCTTCCGTGAAAACCACACCGAGCTCCTGAACACTGGAAATCACACAAAAAATGGCGAATTTCATGCATCACAGGATGGCACGCTTTTATCGTGGCGTGAGATCATCTACGTCTACATCATACCCTTCACGCCACCCAAAGGGTGTGTGGCAGGGGGTGCTTCCACACTAGGCATGCATGAATTTTACAATTATAAATAGATCAGATACGAGACTCTCGTAGTCTCGTATCCCTGAGACCTTTATCTCATCGGCAGTGGGTGACGCGATTGAAGTTCGAGTCAACCCCTTTGTGAGTCCATCGGTTGTTTCCCGTCTCTAAAGAAATGCGAGTTTTTACACATCAAAAATTCTAAAGCACAATTTTTAAATAGATTCTGAAAAATTTTGTCTACGAAAACATCAGATAAACATCCATTTTGAGCCAATATTTATTTCTATAATAAAAAACTTGGGAGTATAAGAGCGATAGCTGCTTTTTATTTCCAATAAGCAAGGGCAACTTTTCTTTTATTGGATGTGTTTAAAGCGATCATTCGCAGGCGTACATGAGTAAATTAAAGCCTTAGGAATCGCTCTCTTTCTCGGAATAAAAGCGAACCATATGCATTGATTCATTTCTGCAGAACATACCTGAAAGCTTGAGAAGTGAAGGATCCCCCATTGAATAATCGTTTAGTTTGCAATTAATGTCTGACCAAAAGTCCATTCAGGATATTGTACCCAAAGAAAACAGTATCGCGAAATCCGCAACCACTCACAGACGGAAAATGCATGTAAATCAACGCGTGTGCTTGGTGCTGGTAAGAATAGCATCCACTTTCGCGTAGCTAAAAGTTATTATATAATGCTAAATAAACAGATTTTTTACGTCAATGATTGGACCAAAAAATCATCACCCATAAGTCCTAATCCGCATGGTTTTCCATGGAAAGCGATTAAGTAATTGGCAACATGAAACTCACTCAAAATGTTCCTCCTAAATGGTAGTCAATGGGACGTCATTCATATTTCGATGAGCTACCTCAGTGAATCAAGAAAATTATCAGGACAACGTAGTTACAGTCAGGAAGGGACAAAGACTACCCAACAAATTATTTCCACGAAATACTCAAATGCACTGTAAATTAACACAAAATGAGAGTGCATACATATTGTCAACTCGAAAATCAACGACAGAAAGACTTGAGACCAATTTATGAAATTCCCAGTCACCTGATTAAATCAACAGGCCGAATAGAATATTACAAATGATATGGAATATCGTTAACTTCAAATAATTTGTTAATGAGTGAGTATTTAACAACGAACACAAGAAAATGGTACGTGTTCATCTACACTAGACACAGATTTATTCACGTACATCTGGTGCTCTTTCGTAGTTTAAGCAGTTCAGCAAGAGTGATTTTTTTTAGAGGTAAAGGTTTATTTAAAAAATGCATAATCTATCCTCTGAGGCATTTTAAACAAAATGTCCCCACCGGAATATCTTTCATTAATTCCTGTTAATACGCTGTCGCGTTGATTCGGACTCAACTGTTTGGGGTTCAACATCTCGTAATTCGTACCCGCGACCATGGCTTTGGAACTTATACGAGGAGATACAATTATATCTCCTCCTCCTGTATAAATAATTCGTTGTTCCTTTTGGAACGCCAAATCATTTATACAGTCGGAGCTGGTGACTGTAAGACTTGTAAGACTGTGAGAAGTTCTGGCTACAGCCACCCATGTTTAATTAGCCTCGTAAACAATTCGAGGATATATGCACACTTTAAAAAAAAATACATAAATATATCGTAGGAGATGTCGAAATGAATTTGGTACATTTTGATAGAGTGATCACCTGTTCCTCACATGTGGAGGATAAAAATGCCAAACGTGAGAGCGGATCCCTCAATTAATTCGCTTGCTTCCTATTTGCAGATCACACTTTACCTCACCGGATTTAATGCTGAGCCAAAAAATATATTAATCGAGTCTAAAATTCTCATTTACGTTTGCTATACTCTGGAGAGGGAAAATCGTGAGAGAAAGAACGAGTTCTTGTACCTATCTGTTCGGCAATGTATCTCTCTTATTTTATCGTATCTGTCAGACCTAGAAATGTAGTGAGGAGTCATAACAATATTCTCTTTGTCGCTCTGAAAAATAACAGTTCTGAATTTCTCAAGCAGCCTAAGTCTAGCGTGTAGCCTCCGAGTCTCTAGGGATTCCCACCTTAACCACTCAAACAGTTGTGAGACACTATATGTACACTCGTAGTAGTTTTTAATGAAGCGTGCAGCTTTTCTTTGTATTTCATTAATTTTTTTGGTTAAATCTTTATGACCAGGGTCCCAAAGGCTCGTGGCGTATTCAAGGTGTGGCCTAATCAGAGCGAATTAGCATCTCTCTTTGACTTTTTCATCCGAGGACCTATTTCTATTATACTTCTTATTAAACGAAACCAAGTTTCTTTAATCTTGTGCCGCATATGTTTTGTATGTGAGTTCCCCGCTATATATTAGAAGCTAAGGTAATTCCAAGATATTTATCTCTATTTGAAGAATTAATGTTCACTCCACCCACAGTATAGGCATGGAATTTGTGTGATGACTTACGCAAGAAGTGAACTGAGGCACATTCACTGAGATTTAATTCTAACCTCCACTTCTGGCAATACGAATGAACGTTGTTAAGGTCCAATGACAGTGCTTCTAAGTCTGCGTCTTCCCTTATTGCATGGTAGATTGCTGTATCGGCAGCAAATAAATTTCATTTACGTCTAACTCGAGAACTTAGGTCATTAATAAAAATAATTAATAAAATATGGCCGATCACGCTTCCTTGAGAAACATCGGATGTGACTTCGACCATATCAGAGATAAAACCATCAATAACTACTTTTTGTTTTCGATCGCTGAGATGGTCCATTATCCAGTTCACTATTTTTTCATTAACTCCGGATGAATGCAACTTGTGAATAGTTTTTTGAGAGGAGCCTTGTCAAATGCCTTCTTGAAATCAAGAAATATTGCGTCAACTTGCTTTTCCGATTCACATGATTTTAGGATATCATATCGGAAGAGCGCAAATTGTGTTTCGCAGGATCTGCCCTTTCGGAAGCCGTGCCGACTGAGATGTGAGAAGTCACGATTATCCAGGAATGTCTTAATATTACTAACAACAATATTTTCGAGGATCTTGAATGAAGTGATGTTAACGATATAGGCCGGTAATTTTCCGGGTCAATTTTATTTCCTTTTTTAATATCGGTGTGACATTGGCTATTTTCCAGTCTTGGGGCACTTTGCCTTATGATAATGATTTGCTAAATATAATTTCTAAGAATGATGCAATCTGGCGCTAACTCCTTGAGCACGCGTGCAGGTACTCCTTACTTAATTCAATTTTCATTTAGATTGCGCAGTTGCCTTTGTTTGTTGAGATCCCGCCTCTCATCGTGGTTAAACCAACAAAGTTCTTAACCCTCATATTTGAATTTGGGTGGATTTGAATGTATTAATCGATTTCTTTACGTAGTATCTCCAAAAAATATCTCGAATATACTTCGGTTCTCTCGTTTTTCCTTGTGGATACGTATTTCGTGAACGAAGCCTCTAACGTCTCTCCAAAATTTATGTTATCTCATTTTTCAAATAAGTAGACTTTACATTTGGGTTTTACAGTAGAATCAACTGTTGTTTTCAAAGTGGTAAAAATTAATTTATGGTCACTTATGCCTTCGAGGATATCGACGTGTTTAATCATTGTAGGATGAGTAGCAGCTAAATGATGTAATATATTACTACGTCTCGTAGGTTCGTTTACTACCTGAGTAAGAGATTGATGTGAATGCGCATTAGGTAAGGCCTCGCTTATGTCACGCTTCCTTGAACTTGGTTCAACGCTATTGGTTTTCCAATATTTATCCGTGGAGATTGAAATCTCCACGGATTATAATTACGCTTTTGTTATCTCTCGAGGGTATATTGAGTATCTAAGTTATACAAAACGTCTATTTTGGAGTCAGGTGGTCAGTAAAATGGATATACGCATATTTATTTGGATTTGTTGCTCAATTGTACACCAAACGCTCTATTCCATTGTCGTCTAATATGTGTGCGATACTATTCAAATACGATTTAACTGCTTTGAATACTCCGCCGCCAGTCCTATCTGGTCGATCACGTCTATAGATTTTATATTCTGTCGGAAAAACTTGGCTATCGCTAATGTCCTCAGCAAAACAGCCCTCTATTCCAATTACTATATCTGCATATGCTCAACTTCGGCACGTTTTTCCTCTACGCTACCCCCATTCTCCAAATATTCTCTATCCGAAGAAGTGCAATATTTCTCCTCTTTGCAGTCTCTTCAACTCCATATTCACCCGTCACATTCGCGGTCTCATTCTTCCCCTCGCAACGCTCATTCCTCCATCGTATCGCCGTTCGACTTTCATTCATTTTCTAAAAAGACGTGTACATTCGGCCAAGAGTATGCAATTCTTGAAGTTATGCATTCTCATTAACTCGATCAAAACAACGGACCATGATCCGCTCCCACTTCTGCAGCTTTAATTTCCAAGTATTCCATCACTCTTCACTCTCATCTGACCCTATCCATTCTACTTTCGCCGCGAACGCGTCTCAAATATCCCCATGCTCACCACATTTACGGTCAATAGGGATGACTTGGCTCTCATTTCGAGGGTCGAGAAGCACCCCAAGGTGTCAAATTGCTTTATTAAGGAAGCCTCCAATGATATGACTCCATTTCGACCTTCCGTTTCATCTGAGAATCTTCCTTTTGTAATCAAGTACGCGATCATTGCATACGACGAGTAAGACCCCAAGCGACGCGATGTCTCATTCTCATGAGTGCAGTTTCACGGCCCTAGGCATTAGATGGAAACAATATGGCTTCAAGCGCATACAATAAAAATCTCCCATCGTTATGAAACAAAACCCATTCAATCTCCTTTTCCTTCCCGATTCGAGGATACATTAGATGCTATCTCTTTTTTCCCTCCGCAATTACGCAAAACTCTCAGGGAAACTAGCCAGTTTCATTGAGGACGGGAAAAAGATAATTGAATTCTAAATACGCCGGAACCTTATTTCCTAAAGCAGTTACTTCACACACAGTACAGCTTTGTTCAATCATGAACGATGCCTAAAATGGTTAAAAACGTTCTTCCTTCACAGTGATTAGATCTATGTGTAAACATTCACCTCGTGACCGATTTCCAAGCAATGAAATCTACACGTGGAAACAGCAATAACCTCTGGAAACAGCGATAGCCTATGGAAACACGTATGTCTTATGCAATGCTAACTTACACATTAATCGTTCGAAATGAAAAATATTTTAAAATCTTATTATGACGCCATACACTTCCGCACATGGAGACGGGTTGGAACAATACTTGATACTCCCGATCCTTTAGACGTAAGCAGGATTAACAGGCTACATCTACATAAACATCTACGTCATACCCTGCAAGCCACCCAAAGGGTGTGTGGCAGGGGGTGCTTCCACACCAGGCATGCATGAATGGTACGGTAGAACACCGAAATTACATTGAAACCCGCGTACCACAAATGCAACGCGCCAATTAAAAATTTACAAACCAAGAAACATTCTATCGTCAATCGTTCCAACATGCAAGGGGTACAAAGACTACTACTACAGATTCAAAAGCTCATGCATAAATAAGAACATCAATATTCACATCATGCATAAATAAGAACGTAGAGAATATAAAGAGAAAGATCTACAATCTAGCTAATCTCACTATTCGCACTATTCATGACGACGATCACAGCTGTTATGGTCCCTAATGGTATGCGGAAAAAAATTACATTTTATACCTATCGGTTCTACAATCTAGCTCTCTAATTTTATTGGCGCGATCTAATCTGCCATAGTACGAGGGGGTTAATAGTATGTTTTTTAAGTCGTCAGAGAAATGGTTTTCCTGAAATTTAGTTAGGAGGTTAAGCCTATAATTTAATCTACGCTTTGATTCCCATCCTAATTCTTCTAACAGTCCAGACACACTAGCCAACTTATCGTAGCATCGTTTCACAAACCTAGCTCCTCTTTGCTGCACGCGCTGGTTATCATACGTAGAAAGAATATAGCTCAACTAAATTATTGCACACTGTTAGCGACATGTTTACTAAACATTTGAAGACAAAATGAGATCAGAGAGCGAACTTTACAGCACAAAATTAAGGCTGATTTCCCGATAGGTGGCCACAGGCCTGGATAAATAAATCAGTAATCAACATGTAACCTCGAAACCGATTAATTGACGAACTAGAAGCTTTGCACGCGGGGGATTACTTCAGGAGGAAATCGAGAAAGGGTGTTTGAAATTCAAACACCCCAGAGGTTCGTGAATGGCGCGGAGCGAGGGGAAGTAGGAGGAAGGGATGGGGGGTGGAGGGGAAGTGAAGCGAGGTGGGTGTCCCGGGTGAGAATTTCTGCGTACTCTCTCTCGAGAGAGAGGATGAATACCAGAATACCAACCAGAAGAGGGGCCTTTAGGGAAACGGAGGCTGAGCGTGAAAAGTGACGCCTGAGCGTAACTGAAGGCAAAGAAGACAAGGGACGAGAATTGGCCTCCGCGGAGACAATTATTCATGCCCGGTCGGTTTTTAAGGCCTATCACCAAGAAATGTAACCTGCGATAAGAAAGTATGAATTTATGTAATTGATGGAGGGCAGTTTGTTTATTCAATCGCCACAAATACGAAAACAAAGTAAGGATTACTAATAAATTTTCCAACAGCCAAAGGTTCTTGAGCTAACTGTGCATTGATTTTTCAAACTCTCTTTCCTTCAATTGAACATTTTAATAGGGATTTAAAATCAAGGAAACTTGAGCACTGCGGCCACACGTAGACCTGACAAATTAGGGCGAGAATCTACTATAAACCTTGTGTTGTTAGTGTCTTTTCCCTTCAGTTCGCTGAAGAGGGCCACTTTGTGGCCGAAATACGCGTGTACGTCGCACACCCTTGTCTTTTCCTGTTTCATTCCTCTGACCAAGCTCTTCTCGAGTCTGGTTCTCCAAGAAGTTGGGCCCTCTTAAATGTGTGAGTGAGTGATTTTGTGAGTGCTTGTGAGAGTGATTCCTCTGTGTGTTTGTGATCATAACTCAGGCATCCTTAGAGGGGTCTCTAAAGCCCTTTGAAGGATCCCAATTGGGTTGAGTGTGTGTGTGTCTGTGAATGGTCACTGGCGAGGAATTAACGTTCCCGTAATTCTTCACGAGGGTATTCTGGTTGGGAGTCATTGGTTGGTCACTGATGCTACCATCAAACCAGCACAGTAAATATTTTCTGTTCTATCTTTTGACGAGTGATGCGTATTATGCTAGGTTTTATCAGATTAACAAAATTTGAGTGATAGATTGTCGTACCGATAGATTTAAAATGTCATTTTTCCCGCGTACCATTAGAGAGAACAATAGGCAGCGTAGCTAAGGGATAGGTAGGTGAAATATAGTGAGAGTAGTCTGTAGTGCATGATGCATGTAATAACAACCAATAATCCCTTTCTTATTATTAGATACTAAAAATCTAGCTGCATGTGACCCTATTATCTAGTATGTCTCCATTAAATATCCTAGTTGAATGTCAATAGTGCATGTTTGGTGATCTTCACCCCCTGCCACACACCCTCGTGGTGGATCGTAGGGCACTACGTAGATTTAGATGAATAGTTACGGCCATTGGAGAAATATTCTCACCCTATTTTGCCTATTAATCGGGATTTGTTTCAATCGGTCCTTCGAATCCTTCCTCCGCTCCCTTGTCTCGTTCTCCTCCGCGGTTCACTCGAATCAAACTGCTTTGGAGACACGGTCGGCCGAGGCGGAGGTGTGGGTGGAGAGGGGAGGGTGTGTGCCCCGCCATCATCGGAGGGTGCTTCGCCCTCCCTTTTTGCAAACTCTCTCCCCCCTCCTCTCTCCATCCAACCCCGAGGGATCTCGAGACCCTGAGGGGAGGAGGAAAGTGGATTCGATGGGGCTGACTGGTCATTTGGGGGAGGCGACCCACACCAGTGTTCACAGCTAGGCCAATTGCATGATGGTTCAGGGGGTTCACCCCGGGGGTCGAACGGAGCGGAGAACGGTTGACTCCGTGTTTGATAATCGTGTGTATTATCATATTGACGTGAATTCGATTCATTATAGACGATGCTCATTGAAGGCACCTTAAAATGCATGTTTAATTTGGTCTCTACGACTCAAAAAGATTTGTTTCCGTTGCTATGGGTCGATTAGTAAACATCCAGGCACCGAAATCCTCATAAGAACATCATGTGAGTTATGAGACACTAGATGAAGTGGCCGTGTGCCAAAGCTTATTTGTTATAGCTTGTCGTGCACTTCGATACACTTGTTCCATCTATTGGCCAAAGTATTTTTTAAAACTCATATCTAAGTCTCCCTATCTCTTCGCCACTATATATATATATATATATATATATATATATATATATATATATATATATATATATATATATATGTGCTTACTCTATGATGAAACAAATCCGCTACTGTGAGAGACAAATTCCGAGAGAGAGAGAGAGAGACAGAGGGAGAGAGAGAGAGAGAGGCAATTAGCGTAACCGCGAGAGGGGAAGAAAAGGGAGGGGATGGACGGTGGAGAGAAGGGGAGGAGTTACGGAGGGGGGCAAGTATGATGTCCATGGCACAGTTGTCCAGGCAGAAAAGGGGTCGAAGAGGCCACCCATCCATTTGCCGAGGCTAAGGACTTTTAATCCTTAATTTTAAAATCCCCCTCTCATACTCCTCCTCCGAATCTGCTACGGCTCCCATTTTCTATCCCATTAACAGTTGGGATTCGAAAACTCTGCCACCTACAGTCAGTCCTCTGATTCATTTGTCTGACTCTGGACGAGAAACGCCTGACGGAATCCTAACCAATGGATTGATGCGCGGGAACGGAAGGCTATGAGCACTTCCAACTTATCCACAAGTTACTGCATAACACGCTGAGGGAAGACTTCTGCATATAAGTATAGTTATGCCAGGACCATGTGTATAAGTAGCATTAGCTCCTCATGCTCTATGTAGATAGGGGCCATTTTCAAGATATGATACTGTTATTATTCGTCACCGTCTTTCTAGGCATTTACTTGACATTCATGCAAAGCAGAGGAATATATCGACTCCTTAATTTTAATTTTAAAATACAGTTTATGGATCTTTATCCTTTGTAGAAATAGGGCTCCATGGTTTTGTGTATCTGCCTATGGCCGGCGACGATGAAACAAAATTGTGTGAACTAATATTCCTCGTGAAGCTCGTGAAGTGTAACGGGCGGTGCCACGTGTCATTGGAATGAGGACATAAAAAATGCGGAGTAAACAGCCAATCTGGGAATACTGACATCGCTGCACAAAATGATATGGCCACACGTCACAGCAACTCGCCGCGAAAAAGCACGAGGAATCTGTGAATTGATTCATTTGAAAGGGTTTCGGTCTGATTTTGAGGGATGATGTGATGATGAAACGATACTGGTCAAATTTCTTAAGGTTAAAAAATATTTGAGACATTTAAGATGTGGGATATTGAAAATTTTGAGCGATCGTCGTCACGTAATTCCATCCCCACGCCATTTGCAAATTATTTGAATGAGTCCTCCTCACTTGCAGGCTGGTCCATGGTACCCAGCCTTCATTTCAAAGAAGCGACTCCTCCTTCATGATGGAGGTGAAGGACCTACAGTCGTATATCGAATAGAAATCGATCCTAATGGAGGCCGAGGAACGTCGAGGGCGCCTTGAAAGAGGGACTGACGATACGGACCATGGTCATAATAGCTTTTGCTTAGAATTGCCACGCCTGTTTTTTATTGCAGGTATGTTTTGTATATTGCACCGTTAGTTCTATCGTAGGTTTCCTCCTCGTCGAAGCAAAATCCCCTCCACCATTGGTAGTTCTCTGCGGTGGTTGTTTTAAAGACGACAGAGCAATATGGACGCATTGATGTAGGTCTTAAATTCCTCCCTGAGGTCTCGAATTGACTCTCGTCTTCCCGCCAGGTCGTATTACATGAATGCGTTAAGCGTTAGTCGATTTAAAAGCGGCCCATATGCAGTCGCGGCACTTCAACCTGAAGACACCCATTCGTTTATGGGCAAAAATGTGATCTTGAAAAACAACCCACAAGGTTAACACTCGAGAATAACTGAACTCAATTATTTGAAATAATCCTTTTTATAGATCAGGTTCTGAATTAATTTCTTTCAATTGCTAATAAAGAAATGTCCTTTCTCTTGGACAAACCGCTCGAAGTGGTGGCAGGATTGGCACCCCTCAATTGGACTGCAAGTGGTAGATGTAATTGACCTCGGTCGGGACACCCATTCCAGACGGGCCGAAGGCTAGGGACCGGATTTAAGTTAGTTCACATGATGGTATCAGATTAAAAATATCGTTCGGAAAGCTCCCATGTCTAATTATTACCCTGAACTGAAACATAAAACGGCATATCCGAGTATTGATTCGTGGCAACTGTGGGACGTCGACTACTAGGAACGCGCGACGCCTTATATGTCGTCACAACAAGAAAATCTTTCGCAAAAACATCGCCAGAAGATAAATGGACTGCGAGAGTTGAGAGAGGTATCAAAACGAGTCATAAAAACAGTGATAACAAGGAGAGAGAGAGAGGGTTATGATGTGCGCGGTGGAGCCAGGAAATATTGAACACGAAATGGAGAAAAGCGACAAAAGATGCTTTGGGCCTGTAACGAGATGAGATGGAGGGATAGCGGATCGATAGTAACATGAAATATTACAGCGGGAGACATGAGAGTGAACGTGACGTGTCCATGGCACTGAACGTAAAATGAAGGAGCAGCGTGGCACATTCGAACAGAAGGGCGACAGGATAATAGTGGTTGAAAGGAAAGCTCATTCGGCAAAATTCGGGGGTTCAGGTAAACAAACCTACGACACTGATTTGCAGTGGATGAAGAGGTAGACGGGGTTTATGAGAAACTTGAAGAGATAATTATTAGATTCTAATATACTCCTATAAATATAAACCAGATAGTAATGGGCGACTGGAATGTAGCATTTGGGAATGGGAGGGATGGATATCAAGTGAAAGGGTATTCGACCCTTTAAGGGATTGGGAATGACCTGCGAAGAGAATGCAGTTGAATTTAAAAGAGGAGTGAAATAAATCGATATCAACAACAATTTGATTCAAGCACCCCTCAGGCGTAGATTCACATGGAAAAGTTCGGGTCAATTATGAAGGTATAAAATTTGTTACATAATGGTTAGTTAGAGGTTTAATAAGTGAGACTGGAGCTCACTTAGCTTTCTGGGGAGCGGAAATGGACTCCGATCATAACTAACTTCTCATAAACGTGATGCTAGATTCAGAACGGTTTGTAAAATCAGTAGCAATTAAATTAAACTCGATTAATTCTGGCTTAAATTTGTGAAAATCCATTCCAAAGAATTCAAATGCGATATGGTACTTTTTTCATAGTTTTTTATTTCATTTTTCAAATTTGTTCAAAATGTTTCAAATTCTGCAGCATTCTGAACTTATGTACCTGATGATGTCGCCTATGTGACGAAACCGGTCGACCTAAAATATAATAAAACTGTGAAAAAAGTACCATATCGCATTTGAATTCTTTAGCAATTAAATTAGTCTAATGATTGGCCTATTAGTAATTAAATTGATCTTCTTACTTCCGCTTGTGACCTCCGGCTCATGTGACCAGCCCTGCTTTCTTAGTCCTAGAACATGTCATTACTCTTGCTTCATATTTTCATAATTTCAATTTCGTACATTCCGCACCAATTCCTTCCCCTCCTCCGACATCTTTCCTATATCCCTGCATTGTTCTTCCACCAGATTTTCCTTCTCCTCTCAAAAGCCGAAGTTTAGCATTAATCTCTTAAACCTCCTTCTCCTGCCTGGTTCAGTCCTCGTTCGTCAAAAATCGACTTTATTCCTTTCCCTCCTCTCTTCCATTTTTCAAAAAATTTCCATTGCAACCACACTGCTTCTCGATGCTTTTCGTTTCCTGTAATTCTATGGTTTCATTCGCCGCTCTTGATATTTATAACAATGTTTATCCCCTGCCATCTCTCCCCGATTGTTCTCATTCCCTTTTCACTTCTCATAGCCGTGTCCACAAGATCCTGATATTCCCCCATTTCGACGATTCAAAGTTCCATCTCTTCATCCAGAGACTTTGACTTAACCTTTTGAATCTGGCGTCCCGTCTCACTGCATATTACGCGGATTCCCCATCTATTCCCGGAAAGCTGAATGACATTTGATAATGCTCCTAGCTTGTGGCTGAACATTATCCAATCATTATTGTGACTCTATGTGCCCCCCAGGTATTTCCCATGCCTGCCTACGCCTGAGGTGAAGTTAGAAGCAAGTGTTTGTCACCAGTAATTAATTTCTCCCTCAAATTTTTACTTTCCTCTCCCTGACGGATGGTCTAGTTTCCCCCGCACCTTATCCTCCGATTCCGCACCACAGCATTCCTCTCTCTCTTCTCCCTCCACTGCATTCATTCCATTTGCCCATTTACCTCCACGGGTCATCCTTGCCCACGACTTGTCACATTGTACCTTCTTGTTCCTCGTACATGCCATCTTCCTATTCCTCGCAAGCGTAATTTTCGCCTCGTGTACCTGGACCACATTGATATTCTTCGAGTAGACATATTTCCACCCCTAGTATCCTGTCTCTCATTCGTTAGTGTTTACTTCCACGCTCCCCAATTTTCCAGCCAGTGCCATTATTACCCCACGTTCAATCTCAGGTCCACCACATGAAATATGTTACTCTGCATCTATTGCTCAAATAGTACCCGCTCTTCATCCATTACACCTCACTCACCCGCAAAACATCTATTTTCATTCGCTCTATTTCCTGAGTAATATCAGAGAGAAAGAATAGCTACTGTTTACTCCATCGTAAAACACCCTTTCTTCCCTGGTCTCTTCATTGTTCCATGTTGGCCTATGTTTTTCTGTTCATTATACTGGTCTTCTCCGTGGTCGATGTCCCTGTTTAAGCTGTGGTTGTCACTGCGGAAGGTTTTTAGTGCGATGACCGCGGATATCTCGCCTCTCAAGCCGCCAGGATCGACATCCGCCATCATGGGGCAGGTCGTTGAATTTTCAAGATTCAATACTCCGCCATTTCCTTCCGTGTCCGAGGAAACAGATATTCATCCCGTGGCCCAATGCCACTCCAAACACCACTACTTGAATTGCCTCTAGTCTGGCAACTACGTTCAATTCAACCTTACAGCTATGCCATGAGTGGCTTCACAATAAAATTGAGGAAACCGTCTTTTTCGACGTTGAACGGTAGCAATAATGCTCTCGGCTGGAACGCGCGGAATTTGTGTCTTAAACCTCAGACGGCTAGAGCGTTTTGAAAGAAACGTCAAACGACAGAGATCGCCGTTGTAATTGACTAATTGGCACGAAATTTTAATGTGCCATTTCCATCGGAGCGGATGTGCGGGAGGAGAAAAGACAGATTGGATCGTTCCACGCCCGACCGCACTCGATTCTCTTGAAGCGGGGCGTGGCCCCCAACCTCCTTTGTCCTTCGAGACATGGAAACTGCAGTTTTTACACAAGAGAGGGATCGCATTAACGGGTCGTACTTCAAGAAATCACCTCTTTCCAAGTATCGCTCAAGGATACGGATTCGGTCATTTTGAAAGGGAAATAGACTAATCACCGAGCGAAAATGCATTCACAACTGCAAAGCATGACTGCCTAAGCAATTAGAGCTTAGTTTGTTGCGGTCCGAGAAACAGTCTTTGATAGAAAGATTCACTTTCATTTTATTGAAACCGACCCTACGGATCAATTTTCCACCTCTCCACTGACTGAGTCCTCTCGGGAACAGAACCCTTTATTCTGCAAATATAATTCCGTCATGAAGATAAGAACAGCGTCCTTTCGCGTCTGATCAAAGTTTGGATATTCACGAAGAGGATCACCAAATAAATGCTTTCCAGATTCAGCGAACCGGAAGTCAGCAGAAGCACTTTGCGAACACCTCAAGTGCCTAATTAAAACAATATTTTTTTATTTACGAGAAATTTTATTCTGGAGGTAAAGTTGAACGACACTGAGCACATTAAGCTTCAACTAGTGATTTTATTTGCAATCAGTGACAGTCACTATCTCGCGCAAGGGCGAAAGTATTTATATAGCGAGAGAAACGCTTCGCGACATTACCGAAGGAAAATCAATACCTATCGGTATAGTTTAATATATTCAGGCAGACGATGACAGTATTCTCCTACTCTGAGCTGTTTGAAATTCTCTATGATGGGATCAAAATGGCACCATGCTGCGTTTGCGCCGAAATGTAAGTCAGTTAAAGTTCGTAACTGACCGTATTATGTTTGAGTATTCTAATACCGCTGATTGGTGTGCAATTATTTCGCCGACCCTAATCCCGCTCGCACCAGACTATTCCCGCGACCCCTTTCTGCTTCACTGCGCTTTACTTGTGCGCCACTGGATACCTCTTGATTCCATCTCACAACTCCTCACTTCGCCACGAGATTCCCGTCGCTTGCGTTGGTTCGCTTCCCTTCGCTTCCTCCACCGCTCTTTCCAAGCCGTCTCCCCCCTTGCGAGTTAAGATTTGGTCTTTGGCTTCGGCTCGACTTTGGACGAAGGGGCGATCATCCGAATCGAGTGCTGTTGCCCCCGCCCCCTTCCTTTGCCTGTGAGAGTGGCACATAGGGCGTGGAAAACTATTTCAACCGTCGAAGCACGTTTGACCAATTTACTACACCTAAGTACTCCGAAATCGAGCTTCATCGCCTCCGACTTCCTTTTATCTTCCACAATGTCGAACACTTCTCCGTTCCAGCAACGATAACTGGTGAGTGTGACTCCACGTACCTTCATCTATATCTACATAATACCCTGCAAGCCACCACAAGGGAGTTTGGCAGGGGGTGATTTATCACCAACATGTACTACAGTGTAGAAATTAACTTTCACCAACATGCATCACCCTATAGGTACGCTACAAATGATACAGAAATTATTAAGGTAGCTTGAGCGAAATATCACCTTGCTTAGAAATCAATGAATTTGATCTCATTTTAAAGAAAAAAATCTAACCCTTCTAATGACACTAAAAATTCAATCCCTTACCGCATTACTTTCGGAAATATTTGCCAAAATATACCAGCCCTTTTACATGGCAAATGGTACGTGTATGCACTCCAGAGAGACATTATTTACAAAATGAGGAATTTCTAACACTTAGATGTCGTAAAAAATCTATCGGTGTATTCTGTACGTTTTCCCAACTATATTGAAAATGAATCATATTGTCATCGCAGTAGGTTTATGGGTATCACAAAAAACCTTCCGTTTTGAAGGATTTTCAAACGTACCGCGCGAAAAAAATAGGTCGAGTTATTTTGATATATTCATTAAATTACTTAGAATTTATGTCGTATAAAACTATACTATTGCACCATTAATAATGCAATATTTAATTGATGTGTCCCACAGCTGGTGAAATTAAAACGTTAAATTCGAATATGGTCTCTGTTATGACTAAGGAACTATCTCACTCGGACTTCAATTATTCTATGGTGCAACTACGGGCGTGAACGTGATATGTGAACGTGACACAAGAGTAATGCAGTGAACATGCAAAACATGGTGCTAGCACTACTCGGCCGGTTTAGAAACACGCATTAGCGTGCATGTGAATAAATCAGCTACACTACCTGTCAATTAACTTACTTCAAAGTCTCAACGCAGCCATTACGGTCTCTTATCGATCGCGGAAAAAAACGACATGTTATACCTTTCTGTTCTGCATTCAGTTTCCATAATTTTATACTCATGATCTGATCTACCGTCGTATGTTGGAGTTCGAAAGCTATCGATAACTTCGTAGGAAACTAACTTTTTTCTGAAAACAAAAGAACAGTAACTCCCGAAGTGCAGCAATAACTCCCGAAGAGCATCACTATTTGCACGAAGAAGCTCGAATCCTTAAGTTAATTTCGGTTTATTACCAAATGAAAGAAGAGATAGCAGAATTACCCAGAGGGAACTTGGTATTGTCAAATGCTACTTAAATTCGACTAATAATGTTGCTGAACATGAAATCTCCTTTGGATTGGTTTTACAATCCCTGATTAAACATCTTCTATGTTTGACACTATCTACGAGATATGATATCCAATTTGATTTCGTTTTCCCATGAAATGCTCTCACATCGACCGATATTCAATCTGATGCAGTCGACAAAACGTGAAGCCTCAGCTTAAAATCAACCAAATGTAAACGCTGCGCCCTCATATGATTCGATTGAAACGAAATGCATTAATGTAGGCCCTAAATTTCTAAAAGCACCGCTGGAATTCTTGGATTGAAATAAATTACATGTTATGTATATGTATACTCATCATATACAGTGTATCAAGTGTCAAATTTATTTCATTAGATATTTTTAAATGTAAGAAAAGGCATAAGTATTTACTTTAAATTCTAGCAACAGCAACATTTTCCAGGCTTGGGTAAATATCAACATTCATACTAGAAGCAAATTGATAAGGTTTTAATATTTTAAACATCCCGTTTCCGGTCATCTGGTCGGAATTTCACCGAATGTTTGGCAAAATTACTGCAGAGTCGAAATTCTAAGTGAAGGCAAATTGAACCGTTGTTGATAACTGAATCGATAGCTTCCCATAGAGGCCATAAAAGCCCAGAGACACAAAACGTCCGGGCGTACATTTTAAAGAGCCACTTGCCAGCACCTTAAGGGGTTTCTGCAATAGAAGAGACTTTTATTAGTGAAACTACATAAACAGCTGGAATCGATCGCTCGAAACAGCGTGGTCCATATTCCGCGGACCAATTGGATTCCTCCCTTCCTCTTTCTTCAGTATGAGATTTCCACATTCCGGGAAAAATCGTGGTAGTCAACTTTTCCGCGGCTATTATCCCAAGGACGGGAAACTCATACTTACAGGACAAGGACAGAAACTCTATGCCTACGTCTAATTGAGTCTCTTTCCTTCTTCCCCTCATTTCACGCCCAGCGCTTGCTCACTCGTCATCGCCTTATTGTTTTGGTTAAGCGAACTCTGCCGGCAAAAAACAAACACGCCATTTAAAAAATGTAACGGATTAAAAATCAGCGCGAGGGGGGACAAGTAGAACCGCTTGAAGCTATCTCTCTCTCTCTCTTTCAGGGCTACGCCACTCAAAAAGGCCTTTTCACCTTCGCCGTCGTCACAGCACCTTGGGATGGCGCACGATAAATAAACACATTTCAAACTCTCCCTCTCTCACCCTCTCATCAATCGATGCCTTGAATAATTCCCTCTCCCGTGCCTGCAGCCTCCATCGCAATTTCGCACCCCATCTCCTCCAATCGAACGCCCATCCTCACCCAATCAAAAGGCTCTCTTATTGTGACGGTGGACGCTCGTTGCGAGATGAGCGATAGCACACAATGTATTCTCTCCGACACACGCGACCTCTTTCCTCGCGGTCCACCTCTCCGAAGCACTTCGCTAAGCTACACCTCATGTTTGTCTTTCCGCCGGGATTTTCTTTGCCTTCTTAAGCCAAGTCCCGTCTCATCAGAGCTCTTTTCCTCGAGGAGGACGTTGCACGGCACAGTGTCAATTTTCTTCGTGTTTCGTGAAGCCAACAATTTTTTGTAAGGTAATTTTGAATCGAGATCATTGGCAGCTTATGGCGCCGCGACTCAGTGGTACCAAAATATGTCGTTTCAAGATTTTAGTACCCAGACTCTAAGACGACAATCATTATCCTTAGGTAGAAGATAATTCTAAGGAATACAAATTTTAATGCATATAACAATTCAAATACATGGACATTTAGATACTCAAGGATAAACGGTGCACTTCATTTTGCGAAGGTGACTCGTTCCGACCGACGCACAGTGGTCCGAAATCGGAAAAAGCCGGACAAAAGTCCAAAATGGCTTTTCTTGAGGTAGAGACTTGAAACTTGGCGTTAATACTTATAAATGATTACCAATTATAGACTTATATGCCATTTTACATTAATGCGATCCGTTACTGAGATACAGCAGCCCAAACATGACCAATTTTTCAAAAACACGCGCGATCTCGTTTTTCTTCGAAAATCTTTGAATTTAAGCAGGTGGTGTTGCGTTGGTATGATTTTTATGGAATAAAAAACGCAATATTCCTTTGACCTGGTGCTTTTCCTATATTTTCCGTGACTTTTGAAGATTTTGGCTCTCATCTGTCTGGTTTTGCAACGCAAAATGGCGTACCCGTTTTTCACGAGAAATTTGACATAAAGTAGACATTATCTTTCGTTTACGAAATATATAACTCGGGAAATTTACATCACAGTGTAAAGTAGAGATTTATTAAGAATACTAAGCAGAAATCTTGGAAAAAAGTTTGCGACCAAGGAAATGAGAGCGATTTTTCGATCGCGCGTCAAGGCTGAGCTACACGACGCAGGACCCTGAGACTCGGTAACTGCGGTCGATTTTACAAGTTTTTTGAAACTTTATTCTTGTAAATCATCATTTAAAGCACGGCACGTAGTCAGTATTGACCTAAAACACTATACTGAGGACATTACCAGGATTATGGATCGATCGACTACACCATTTAACGCATTACTCTAGTGAAGATGCTAGGGATTGGATATTTGTCGGAACCATCCCACGTATAAGAAATATGCTTCGGGTATGAAGTAGGGTTAAGAGATTAAGTCGGCACGCTAAAGAGAGAGAAATAAACTGTTTCCGGGAATGACAACAACCGATACTCTTTTTCCCTTTCCACCCTCGCCGAGGTGAGCCGCGCGGAAAGGGGCGTTTTATGACGACGCAAAGCCTTTGACGGTATTTAACGGGTTCTTTCACGAGGGTTTTTTCCTTTCCCCGGCAGAAATACGGTCAACTTGCAGTTTTATTTTGGAATCGGTGAAGAAGTGTCGTACTTGTTGTCCTAGTGTCGTGTCGTGCTGTAGTGTAATTCTCAAGTTGGTGTTGCCCAGTGATTTGGTTCGGGCTTTATTGAATTCCCACTAGCTATTCTCGGAGTTGGACAGCGCAGTGATTTTCCAGCTTGAATTTTAGCAAGGTGATTTTTTTATGGATTTCCATTTGAAAGATACGTGTGTTTGCGTACTACTTTAATGAAAGTGTTAAATTACTTATCGATTTTTACTGTTTTTTCGCCTCTCATAAATCATGGCCATTATGATTTAGATGCGTGTTCTCTTTACATATTTCTAATTTTCAAATCACCGCACAGGGTTTTGAGCGTTTTCTAACGTAGGAATGGATTCAAACCAAATAACTCGTTTTGAGTTACATAATAAAGTATTAGTAATGAAGGAAAAGACATCAGGCGAGAAAAAAATACACCTGCTGGATTTTTTTGTCGCGGAGATTAAATGTAGAGAGCTATGAGGATGCTCCTGATGGTCTCGGTGAATTACTTCGGTTGGGATTCTGGCCTTATTACGAAAAAATGTGGAAACAATGCCGCCGGAATAATGAAAGATTTTTAGTGAGATGTGAGGCATGGCTCGCAGAGCCAATTATTTTCCCTGAAGTTGTCCGTCAATACTTTCCTGGTACTTCAAAGGCAACTGGTATGTATTATATTTATGTATGTTTTGAACTTTTAAAGAAAATTATATTTCTGAATATCTATACTTATTCTATATCTTATAAATTGTATACACTACTCTATATCTTACAATTATTGCTTTATTAGGTTCATTGGGGCGGCCCGAGAAAGATTTTACTTCTTTGTGTGACCGATCTAAAAGAAGGAAAGTTTAAAATATTTAAAGTTGTTTCTCAGTAGCTGAGCTGGCATTAGCAACCTCTCTTGGTTTAAGGGAGAAAGGAGATATTGCAGCCGCACAGTTAATTACGGAATTAATGACAATTTATGACAATCCCATTAGAGCTAAGAGAGTACTTACTAAGTGGGGGAAGAGTGATGAGGTGCAGAAAGAGATGTCTCCAAAGGAGGCTTTATCTTTGATCATCACCATTGGGCTGACTAAAAATCAGTGCAATGTATTAAGACGCTCCGCTCGTACTTACGCATATTCCTTGTACCCCAGCTACGCACGAGTGTTAACCGCAAAAAGTGCTGCATACCCAGAAGCAATACGCATTATAGAAAACGTATGCGAAGTAAGTCTACAGGCTCTATTAAACCACACTGCATCGAGGATACTGGAATGTGAATCCACTGCTCTAGCGGCCAGCAATGAGGTGAACTGCACCTTAATATGCAAATATGGCTTTGACGGGAGTTCGGGCCATTCACAATATAAACAGTATTGGGAACAGGCGGATTCTTTCGATAAATATTTATTTATGAGCTCCCTGCCTTTGAATTACGGACAAAATTCTTTACAGGCCCGAGGAAATCTCAAAACACTGCTTATACAGAGGAAAATAAGAATTCAGAAGGCTTTTAGAGAAAGGATGGGGTTGATTGTTGATGTTCCAAGGCCTGGAATAGGTAACACGAATGACGGTAACACGGCAAGGCGTTTAATCGATTCCCTTGACTTGGCCGCTGATTTGACAGGTAATTGAGTAAACGTGCACTGTAATAGCAAAGCATATGTAAACTTCACGCATGTGTTTGCATATAAATTGGTTAAATATTTCATCTAAATTATTCGTTCTCATAGGAAAGTATAATGTACCATCAGCAGTAAATTAATTTATCATGTTTTAATTACAGGTATCAATGTTGATCTCGTAAAAAATTTTCCATCATTCTGAGGGCAATATCCAGTGGCATAACTCTTAATTATATAGCTTTCTCGGGCTTCTGCCAGAGAACTGCGGAATTATACGTCAAGCTGTATCCATGGTATTATATGCCAACCACGGAACATAAGGTACTTCTGCATGGAAGCGACATTGCAAAAGAGGCGATTCTTCCCTTGGGACAACTTTCCGAAGAGGCAATGGAAGCCTGGAATAAGGACACCCGTAAATTCTGCCAGAGATTCGGCAGGAAGCACTCCAGAGAGGCCACAAATGACGACCTTTTTAAAAGACTGTTGTTAACATCTGATCCATTTCTTTCCTCCACCCTGACATCAACTCCGAGGAGAGCAAGGGAAATGCCAAAAGATTTAAGAGAACTGCTGCTTTTAGATGATAGTGAAGAAGAGGAATCAGGCACTAGTGACGAAATGAGTTTATCGGAGGATTGAAGGTTGAAATTCTGTAAATGAAAAAATACAATTTAATAACTTAAAAAAACCACAGTAATAGGTGACTTCCAAAACATGTATTCCTTTTATATTCTAATTTATGGTTCCGCATTGATTTCATTTGTAAGTTTCAGATGATGCATGGTATTCCATTGATGCTATTTTGTTTTTTAATTTAAATATTCCTTTACGGATTTGGCAAACAGTTTTCAAACTTTTTGTGAATGCATTTGTTCGATTTGATTTTGAATTTGCATTTATATACATGTTGCCTCGTATATTTCTTTACGATGGACGACCGAAAGTGAAATTTTCCCTAGACAAGTTAAGTCTTAATTTACCATTTTATAATAATATATAAATCATGAATTCAAAGATATAGTAATTTTCGTTTTCCTTTCCCTAATAAATTCCCCTTGTGTATGAATATTGGCCAAAATGAAAAGGGGAAACCCTTGTGGAAGAACCCGTTAAATACCGTCAAAGGCTTTGCGTCGTCATAAAACGCCCCTTTCCGCGCGGCTCACCTCGGCGAGGGTGGAAAGGGAAAAAGAGTATCGGTTGTTGTCATTCCCGGAAACAGTTTATTTCTCTCTCTTTAGCGTGCCGACTTAATCTCTTAACCCTACTTCATACCCGAAGCATATTTCTTATACGTGGGATGGTTCCGACAAATATCCAATCCCTAGCATCTTCACTAGAGTAATGCGTTAAATGGTGTAGTCGATCGATCCATAATCCTGGTAATGTCCTCAGTATAGTGTTTTAGGTCAATACTGACTACGTGCCGTGCTTTAAATGATGATTTACAAGAATAAAGTTTCAAAAAACTTGTAAAATCGACCGCAGTTACCGAGTCTCAGGGTCCTGCGTCGTGTAGCTCAGCCTTGACGCGCGATCGAAAAATCGCTCTCATTTCCTTGGTCGCAAACTTTTTTCCAAGATTTCTGCTTAGTATTCTTAATAAATCTCTACTTTACACTGTGATGTAAATTTCCCGAGTTATATATTTCGTAAACGAAAGATAATGTCTACTTTATGTCAAATTTCTCGTGAAAAACGGGTACGCCATTTTGCGTTGCAAAACCAGACAGATGAGAGCCAAAATCTTCAAAAGTCACGGAAAATATAGGAAAAGCACCAGGTCAAAGGAATATTGCGTTTTTTATTCCATAAAAATCATACCAACGCAACACCACCTGCTTAAATTCAAAGATTTTCGAAGAAAAACGAGATCGCGCGTGTTTTTGAAAAATTGGTCATGTTTGGGCTGCTGTATCTCAGTAACGGATCGCATTAATGTAAAATGGCATATAAGTCTATAATTGGTAATCATTTATAAGTATTAACGCCAAGTTTCAAGTCTCTACCTCAAGAAAAGCCATTTTGGACTTTTGTCCGGCTTTTTCCGATTTCGGACCACTGTGCGACGTTCGGTGAGCGCCGTTCATGGCCTAATCGAAACGAATCAAATGGCTGACCAGTGCACCGACTTAAACGTGAAACTCTTGATTGCAAAGAAATTATGAGGGCACGAGAGAGACAGACAGACGGACAAGCAGACAGAGAGGGAGAGATGGGGTGGGGAGAGGAATGAAGGATTTGGATTTATTCCGACGAACGCCGCTCATCTGATTCATCTCCAAATTAAGGAAAACGGGTGCTGCCGACGTTTCCACGGCTGACTCTGACATCATCAACAAGGTTCCGGGTGAGGGAAACTCGTTGGGGGTTTGGTAGAAACTCTATGGCCGAGTTAATATTTAAAAATAACAACGTCATTTCGTATTAGTACCGTATCCACCAAAATATTTCGTTCCGTTATTTTGTGCAGTCGGCCGAAATGATTTCGTCTGACCCAAACCGCACCCAAATGCCAAAATACATTTCTGTCATTTCCAGTTTTTAGTGGTGAAAATGGCAGTTTTTCTCTTAGGCTGACTCAGGAAGTCGCGAGGCAGCGATGAATAGTCTAAATGGACCCGTTTCATTCGGTGGAACGTATCCTTGGTCCAAGATCCTTCGTTATACGTTCAGTGATTCGTGGCGACCCCTCGCGACTGGCTTGAGTAGGGGTGGATGGATCGAGGAGGGAGTGGTGGAGGGCAGGGGGTGAGAAAGGGAAATAAGCGGGTAGGGAGGGAGGGTGGCGTCCTTCGACCCTTAACATGGAAGGGCGATTTCCGAATAGTCACAATCATTGCCGACGTCCCATCATTACCTTACAAAATACGAGATTTATCCTTGCATTCAATCGCCGAAACTTGCCGCTAGAATTCGATAAACGTGGGCAAATAAAGCCAATGGAAGGAACGTCAAAATACGAGGAAAATGCGGACGACCCCGGAAAGGGAGTTTCCTGCATATCTTACGACGACAAAAGCAGAACTGGATGACTGAAGGTGACTGCAGCGATGATCGCGAGGAGTCATTGAGTGCACAATTTTATAACTTTATACGAGCAAGGCAAAATACTTATTGGGCGACACTTAACTCATGTTTAGGTATCTGTCTGCTCGGTGGAAATCACCGTGCATGTAGAAACTAATGAAGATTATGAAAGAGTTAAAATGTCTCCATTAATGAAGGAATTGTTATGACTTATGAATGAGAGTAGAATGAATGGTATGAGAGGTAGAGGTAGGCCAAGAAAGTTGTGGTTGAGGAAATTATTAGGAGAAGGAATATTAGGAGTCTTAAAAACAGTGTATGGGGGTAAATGAGGCAAAAAAGGTTTGCAAGGATGGGTCAGTATGGAGGAAATTATTAAAGCAGAGTTAGGTGTACAATTATGTATTAATGAGTGAAACATTTTGACTGTGCCTACCCCGGAAGGAAACGGCGTGATGGGTATTTATGTATGTATATTCCTCCGCCTGAGAATTTCCTCAACCACATTCAACCACAACTTTCTCGGCCTACCTCTACCTCTCACACATTTCATTTTACTCTCATATATCTGTTTCGTTATGCGACTCTCATCCATTCTCTCCACTTGACCAAACCAACGAAGCACACTCCTTTCATACACGTCCATCACTGGAGAATTTAACTCACACTCATTCATGGCCCACTCATTCCAGACCCTATCCATCCTACTTTTGCCGCAATTACTCCGCAAGTAACTCTTACCCACGGCGTTTAGTCTACTCTTATGTCTATCCTGACATTTCCATGTTTCACTACCATATAGCAAAGTGGGAAGAAGTACACTTTTGTACACGGTAATTTTCGCTTCCTTAGACAAGCACTCATTCCTTGATATGATCCACATGCTACCTATCACTTTCCTTCCCGCATTCCCATGCCTCTTTATCTCCTCATCTCTCCGTCCATATTTCGCATACATCTTACCTAAGTTAGATCGCGTACAGCGAAGAGGAGCTAGGTTTGTGAAACGATGCTACGATAAGTTGGCTAGCGTGTCTGGACTGTTAGAAGTATTAGGATGGGAATCGCTATCACAGCGTAGATTAAATTATAGGCTTAACCTCTTAGCTAAATTTCAGGGAAATCATTTTACTGACGACGTAAAAAACATACTATTAACCCCATCGTACTACGGCAGATTATATCGCGCCAATAAAATTAGAGAGCTAGATTGTAGAACCGATAGGTATAAAATGTCATTTTTTCCGCGTACCATTCGGGACCATAACAGCTGTGATCGTCGTCATGAATAGTTCGAATTGTGACAATAGCTAGATTGTAGATCTTTCTCTTTATATTCTCTACGTTCTTATTTATGCATGATGTAAATATGTATGTCTTATTTATGCATGATATTTTGAATATGTAGTAGTACTCTTTGTATCCCTTGCATGTTGGAACGATTGACGAAAGAATGTATCTTGGTTATTAGATTGTTAATTGGCGCGTTGCATGTGTGGTACGCTGGTTTCAATGTAGTTTCGGTGTTCTACCGTATCATTCATGCATGCCTGGTGTGGAAGCACCCCCTGCCGCACACCCGTTGGGTGGCTTGCAGGGTATGACGTAGATGATGTAGATGTACTATTGTCATACATCGCCATCATAACGTTCAATAACTGCCCATTCACTCCATAGTCCCTCAAAACCTTCCACAACTTCTTTCTATTTACTCTGTCATATGCCTTCTCTAAATCGACAAACGCACAGTACACTTTCTTTCGGACGCCCATACATTTTTCTATCACTTGCTGAACTGCAAAAAGCTGGTCACTACATCCTCTCCCAGGCATAAACCCGCACTGCACACCCCATATTTTCTCGAAAGTAATATTCCTCACTCTTCCGATTAATATTTTACTGAATACTTTTCCCGGGATACTCAATAAACTAATGGCCGGATAATTATTATATTCGGTCTTTCCTTCATTCCCTTCGTACAACGGAATGATGATTGCATTCTTCCAATCCACTGAAGCAACAGAAGCCTGTAAGCATAAATTATATAGTTCACACAGCCGGCAAATGAGTGAATTATACCCACACTTCAACATCTCACTGTATACCCCATATCGCCAGCAGCCTTACCATTTTTCAATACTCTCACAGCCGTTCTGACATTATTCTCACTGATATCCTTTTCCATCATCACATTCTCACATACCACTTTGCAAGGCTCATCCTCAACGCCTGCAATATTATTGTACAATTCTTCAAAATACTCCCTCCAGCAGTCCCTGATATTGCCCTCGTCCCATATGATCTCTCCACTTTTGTTCTTTACCGCATTCATTCCCCTACCTTCACCAATCTTACCCCTTTTTACCCACTTCCAAAACAGCTTTTCATTGCCTTCAAAATCACTCTGCATCTTGCTAGCTTCATCCGCACGCATTCTTTCCTTGTTCTCTTTCACAACGATTTTGCATTCATTCTTTCTCTTTCTGTAAATCTCACATGCCTTAGTGCATGCTCTTCCTCAGATTTGGCAGTAATTATGTTCTTGTATGCCTCTTTCTTTTCTCTGTCTGCAATTTTAACTTATTCATTCCTCCAAGCATCACCTTTCGTTCTTCCTACCACTCCTTTTCCACATACGCTTTCATCACATTCCACAATCACTCCTTTTAAACACTCCCACTCATCATTCACGTTCTCGTTTCTGATATACTCGTCCCATCCTCTCTGCTTCTAGGATAGAGCATCCTCAAGCATGCAACCATACCGCATTCTTACCTCCCTGTCTAGCAACCTTTCCACTTTCACTCTCAACTGCTTACGCGCAACATTCTCTCTTGGTACCCACTTTAACTTTGAAGAGAACCAAATAGTGGTCTGTTCCACATTCATCACCCCTCATCACTCTCGTGTCCCACACTAACTCCCTCAATCTCTCATCATACACAACGAAATCAATCATGGATTTAAAGCGCGCAATAAAGATTTGAGAAAAATTAGATAAAATGAGACGTGTTCTATAATGAATGGGCGACAAAATCGTATTAGAAAAATTCACATTAATTTCCCTTCCGAGCGATGAGATTTCTACGATCAAATTAGTGCACATCAAGTAAGAATTGTTGTTGATGTACCTTTGCCTCCAGATACTAAATTTTCTTTGTCTTCATATTTAGAGCTCGCTGTGTTTTATCTTTCATTTGTATTATTTTTCACCAAATGTGTTGGAAATGAGGTGTCTGGAAAAATTCAGACGGCCACTATTGATTAATAAAACCATTATAGTTTATAATATGCTCTTATTTACCGTCACGCACAATATTTGCATTATATAATTAAAGAATGACTTGTTGCTTTGAATGAATGGTTGGTGCTTACTTTAAATTTTTGGGCGTGAAAAATCTTTCATATTTCACTAAGAATGAACATTGTAGCGTTCTATGATCTTGCTCACCTGTGCAAGCTCTCTGGATAGCCTCTTTGTTTAAAAGAAGAACTAATTCTGCGTATAAATCTTCTGCCTAGACTCTCACTTCTTTCATTTTCTCCATTTCGCATGCGTTACCATGACAAATAAACCGCCATAATTACGTCATCGCATCAACTGCGCCAGCAATTCCGTGGAGCGTTTGGAGCGCATATTATGCTCGATGCGTGGCCCCATCGAGAGCGCATTGAAGGGCTCCGATGTGTGAAACGGAACGGTCGGGAGCGCATCAATGCGGTCGGAGCTTTAAACTGAACGAACACCTTTAACTCCCTGAATGCTCTAGGAATTAAAGTTATGTATGAAGATACATAACAGAATACAATATTCTGAATACAGAACTTCACTTGGAATGGGTTAATTGTCGTCTCGTTGGCTATCAGCGCCTTCGTCTTTGTAAAATGGCCTGTGGACTCGCATATCCTGAGCTGCTACTAGTGGCGCTAACTATCCCGACAGTTTCCCCCTATAGACGCACCAAAAACATTTGGTGTGGACCTTCACTATTCTTCTTCTATAGTAAATCTCAGTGGTGTGAATAAGTTGTTGCTAAGAACTGAGCATTTTGAAACGAAAATACAGCACAGAGTATAGGCGCAAATTTCTTCACAGTAGGTAAACAGAGGGCAGGAAAACGAACTTTCGGTTCAGACGGGACAAAAAAGATCTTTCAAATGATACTCAAATATCATTCACATATCATAAATTACTTAATTCGGGATATTGGCCGATATCAAATATAGTGTGACTCTTACTTCCTGTTAGTACATTTTCTCAATAATTAAAAAATGCGTTTATAAATCGCTCTAAAGCATTTTTTGTAGTTGATAAAATCCTTCATTTGCGAAGGTCATTTTTCGCAAACCATGAAAACCAAGTAAGTCAGTGAATGACTTACTCGAGCACTTTTTGGGATCACTTGGAAGACATACCATTTATGAAGCAAAGTGTGTGCTTAATTAATAACACACTAATATAATCTTCAAGTTTGTTTCAGGTGCTTCGATTTTGACAGAAAATTCGAATCAAATTCGCCTTATATGACTAAACGAAACAATTCCACTCCGAGAATCTCAAAGGGCTATTGCCACGGGAATCAATACGTCTCCAGGTGGTGGCTATAGAGTATGTTCTGATCTGCGTGAAACTATATTCTCCTGCACTCAATGAGATATGTGGACGGATAAAAGTGAAAAGTTGCATGTTACCGATTTAGTTTATTGGCAATTCAATGCCTCTTTAACACGGCCCTTATGGCATTTGACTTATATTTCAAAAGGATTCGAATACGTGTGTGCAAACTTTCATATAAACGTTTCTTATTGTTATAATGGTTTATAAAAATCATCTAGGTGTTACGCCGAGTAAAACAAAACACGAATTTTCGTAAGATTTGCGCTTAAAATAGCAGATTCCGCACCATAAACCCATTTCATACCAGTACTAATTGAGACGAAAGTTTAAAAAATAGGTGTACTTCTTGTAATACTATGCGTGTGGTATTTCCGCCGTATAAATAGATGTACTTATGAGAAATGTGGTCAAAGAATTTTTTTACTCTCTTGAAAAGTTATTCAAGTGTGCACTCAAATGTGACGTAGGATGTGGCATCCACCTTAGAACAGCGGACAACATGTCAAGGAGGTGTAACTGACAGATCTGTCTCGCCTATCTCATCAGCTGGTGACCCTGATCTGGGCATCCCGGCCGTGTTGCGCTACCCGCTGTTCGACCCGCTGTCTGGCCGCCAAGGCGCCCCACACCGCACCATAGCCATGTTGGCAGCCCTGGGCGCACACGTGGCTGTCTCCCTCGCATCACGGGCCCTCCTCAAGCAACAGGTGAGCACTACACTGTCACTCTCCCTCATCCCACCTCATATTTCATTCCCTTTGCATTGCAATCCTACTTAAGATTATTGGTTCGACCCCCCCCCCCACTCCAACCACAATGACAACCAAATGGAGATGGCGCTTCGTATGGTGGCCAATTCTTGAAGCTGTAACGTGGATGCCATCTTTGATCCGTCGATTTTCCTAACGGTCTGAACCTTTGATTTCGTATTTCCACGACGTATTCCAACGATAACTCACTTTATATCAGCGTGCATACACTTTTTGAAAATGCATTCTTCATGCAATTCTCATTTATTTAAATCAATAATAATCCTCATTTCAGCGAAAAACCTTTCTAAAATAGAGTGAAATCAATACCTTCATGTAATTAATATAAATATCAGGTGTTACTTATATTATATTTTCACAATAAGGTCGATATTATTACTTTAATATCCGCTTAAGCATCACTCGTCCGTGTTACCTAGGTCAAGCAAGGTAAGGACAGGGGGAAGCAATATGGGGGATATGTCAGTTGTCAGGCCACAGTTTCATGACGTGACACACTCTCCATCCACCTCAACGGTAACAACCCACAAGCCCTTTTCCACCAGGTGTATGAATCCTTCAACTGTGCCCCGATAAGAAAATTCAGTATATACCGTAATGTACGTCTACATGAAACCTAAGCAACAGATTCCATTCCCCTGTTTAAAGTATTTCACTAGTACTCCTAAAATTTAAGGTAATTGACGTTTCCTGAAAAAAACAATAATAGGTACTTCACCTCATGCAATAGCAATTGAGTTTTGTCGTCTCATATTTACTAAATAAATGCCACTACTACTTTTTGTGACACACATTAATTACTAAATATATGAGAAGTTTTTAAGACAAGCAATCACCTGGTACCTAATTCGCGTTATAATATGTCTTCCTGGTATCCGAGCGAAGAATAGGTCCGTATACATTTGGCTAAATTATTGCTCAGTAAATAATTACAAAATGGAGCAATTGAAGCTTTGTAAACAATGAGCTATATGAATAAATAATGACAATACCAACTATGCTTAAATCCACACAGTCCACGACTAATTCCAATGCAACTGCATCATCTCCAGGTGACCTAATAGCGTTGTAGTCGTACCTATAAAGAACTGTTTGGATTAAAAAATAGTAGGTATTGTCATTATTTATTCAATAATGGACTATTTTCACCCGTTAAACCGAGAAAGAAAACGCCCGTGGCCTGAGCAGGGCCAAAACTACTTTCCGTTCTCGGGCAGATGTTGGGTGATGCCACGTGGCATCCTTATCACCGAACTATCTTAGGCTATCCTGAACGCCTCCTTCGGAAATAAATCCTTAACCAACCCTCTTCTTCCAAACCGCTCCCTCATAATAAATGCTTTCGTGACCAAATCTCCCTCTGTACCACCTATTTCCCCGGAGTCCCGGTGGAGAGAAGGCTTAGAAAAAGTAAATACATGACGACTTTAAGTTGGAGGGGAGAGGAGGAGGGGGGAAGTGAAGCGAGAATACTGACTTTAAAAGTTTGATTAAAAGTGGAATTGTGTGAAGAAACGTGGGTGGCGACTGGGAGGGACGGAGGGGTTTTTTTTCCGAAGGAGGCGTTCAGGATAGCCTAAGATAGTTCGGTGATATCACGTGGCATCCTTATCACCCAACCTCTGCCCGAGAACGGAAAGTAGTTTTGGCCCTGCTCAGGCCACGGGCGTTTTCTTTCTCGGTTTAACGGGTGAAAATAGTCCATTATTGATTAAATAATGACAATACTACCTTCCGACCCCATGTTATCGCCCGCGTTGCAAAACTTGTGGCATCCTTATCACCCAACCTCTGCCCGACAAATTCTGTGTTTTTCCTCTTCCCTCTGTCCTCTCACCCTCCTGTATCTCAAATAATATTGTCTACATTCTCCTATGCCAACTATGCCCTAATTTCTACATCAGCCTGAGTACCTGTCCCCTGAATATACGCATGAATGGCCACCGTTCCAGCTGCAACGATCCGCCCTCACTCTCCATGTCTCTCCCAGTCGCCACCCACGTTTCTTCACACAATTCCACTTTCAATCAAACTTTTAAAGTCGGTATTCTCGCTCCACTTCCCCCTCCTCCTCTCCCCTCCAACTTAAAGATCTTGAGTCGTCATGTATTTACTTTTTCCAAGCCTTCTCTCCACCGGGACTCAGCAAATCACACTAACCTCCTCCTTCACCCCCTATATCACCAACCTCTCTCTCTTTTAAATTCTCCATTTTTCCCGCTTTCCCGCCATCCCCTTAATTTCCTCACTTCCCCTCTTCCCCTCCCCTCTGCCCCTCCCCTCCTTCCTTTCCATCCGTCTCCTTACACCCTTCCCCCTTAGTCCCTCCCTAACTCTACTCTGAAAAAGACGAGTGCTTAGTCGTCGAAAAAGCAGCAGCTTTTTTGTGAGTGTTTTTTCTTTCGTGTTTCTATGTTTTTGGTCTGCCTCCATGCGGCTGAAATATTTTCACGGTTATATTGTATTTCGCAGTGTTTTTGAGCCAAAAATCGTATTTTTGTAGCCACGAGGCAGGGCAGAAAAAAGTGATATTAAAGGTATATATTTGAAGTGCTGATGGTGCTGATTTTCACGTGCCATTTATTGCAATTATTCTCATATCAGCAGGGTGGTGGAGGTGCCGTTCTGGGTCGCAAGTACGACTTCCTCGGATGCTTCGGGGGCGACGAAGGGGGCAAGGGGGCGGCCGTGGGTGGGGGCGGAGGAGGAGGCGAGGGGGCGGGGGCCGTTGGCTTCAAGCCGAGACTCCCGACGCCCCCGGAAGAGGACGGCGCCACCGGAGATGGCGGGGCCGCTAGCAACGGCATCCCCATGGTGAAGGTCAGGGTTCGATTCTCGGACGACCCCGACATGGACCTCGAGGTGCGGCAATGCGGCACACCGAAGGAGAACGACGCGCCAGGGGCGGCGGCCCCTAAATCCAACATTTGAAACGCAGGGGAAACGCTCGCTCCGTCAGCCTTTCGTTAATCCGAATCCTCGTTCTTCGTACGACGCCTTCGGTGGAATACGCCATCGAGATCCGAAGGGCCCAAATTCACATTTTTCACACCGTCGTCTCCAAAACTAGCCACGAATTAAAATAAACATGCTTTAATACGATGCTAAGCATACCTATTTCATGATTTATCATTAACCACTTAAGCTAAAACATCTGACTGGATTTATATGACCGGCAGATGTTGGGCACAAGTGAATGACCGGGAGAGAATGGCCCATTTTTAATTGGCAAGAGAGGGGAGTCTTTAAGCTTGGGTTGAAAAGGGTTGCGAGTTCCTTGTCCATAACGTTATTATAACGAATGTGTTTATTATTTAAATTTTGTTTAGAAGACAATAGGAGAGCCGCATTTCCTTTAGAGAGCGATTTTATAAAACTATTGATCCCATCAATAAATATTTGAGCGAACTAATGAATTAAATTATACATGGGAATATTTCATCCTACGAGTATTTAGCACTTTGACTGATCCATCTCTAATTTTTAAATCTGTGAGACGGCTGAATTAAAAGAGGGTCCAATGTGTTTAGAGAATCATGAGGCACTGATGTGACTTTCCTCTCGCGATGCCATCAAGAGTGGAATGGACATAATTTGTAGAATATGCTTTGCATCTTCACGATAACTTTGGAAGATTTCCGGCAGTGCCTTTGGCCACGCACCTTCATGTACCTCTATTCACCGGCACTACCTCCTCCTCTGAAGATCGATAACTCGATTGGAAGCTTAAATCGATTTAAGCCTCTCTCCTCGAATGAGTAATTCACGCAAATATTTCGCCCGTACTGGCCATCATTAAATTGGGAAAAATACGGATCAAAGGCCTTGAATTAAGCCACATTCATGTCAAGCGAACTGAGGCAAGCATTCGACATAATGGAAGGCATATCTGCTGAAGTGACGTCGATTCTGGTGATTTTGAGGGCAAGATTTCTCCAGAGCAAATTGTTCTTGTCAAATTTTGAAGAATTTCCCTCTTTCATATCGAAGATCTTATTGAATATCGTACTTGCTCGGAGTTCGATCGAGATTAGAAGTGCACTTAGACTTGGTAAACAGTGCTCATCGGAGCGAATTTTCTGTCTGATCTGTGTCACGTCACAGATCTTCCTTGCGGAGACTGCGAGGTTGAATAGAAAGGTGGAATTGGAGCAATGTCCGCCAAAGACCAATAGTTTCTGTTTTGACTTTATGGAATTGTTATATGGTATCAACAACGGAATATGACGCTTTCAAATGGTATGTGTCCACACCATAAAGTTTAATTTAACAAACCACGGTTTTAAAGGACGGGTGGCCGTCATTTTCAAGGTGACACCTTCACTAGCTGAATCCTGTGGTTCACCCCTTGAAAATGATGCTAGGTCAAATAAATCATTAAGGTTGGACGAATATGATCAATGAGAAGTGTTTGGCCGTCGTCACGTGATTCCACTGAGAAAGGACAAAAAAGACACTTAAATATTCCGGATACTTACAGGAAAACATGTCCTCTATCTGATGTGAACGAATAAATGTTACCTATCCGCGCCATGTTATCGCAAATTTAAATGGCAAAGTGTTCAACGGGAGTAATAAGAGGAAAGATCATATAGAAAACAATTGCTGAGAATAAAAACTCCAGATAAATCGATAAAAAGTAAAACGTCATATTAATTTACTTTCGAGTCAGTATTCCCCAATCGCTGCGAAAACTAAATCAAAGTTTGGCCATTCCATAGAAAGAGCGCCGCAGTCGGCGTCTGTTCCGGTGAAAAATCGTTCATTAAAAATACATTCGTGGAATAATTTGTTGCCATTTTTGTGCCTTAATTTTGGTTGTCGATGGATGGACACGCATGCCATCGGCGAAGGCAGGATTTGCAAAACCATCCGATTGAAATTGGAATTCAGCGTCTTTTTTCAATCACGAGGTCCCGGCGGAACCTCATTAAAGTACGTTGTTGAACAAATGCTATTCATGGATTGAGCTTTCAGCGAGCCACTAGGAGAGCGACTGACTTAGAATACCACTATTCTTAACGGAGTACATTATTTAAGTTAGCGGCTACTCTAAACGCAAACATGCAACGCTTGGCAAAACTGCTTAGTGGCTTCTTTACACGTAAATTATAATAACATGACTTAATCACGTTCCATTGAAGTACTTCAATGAGTGTCGATTAAAGTGAAAAACAAATTCCCATATTTATTGCATGACGTTAGGTGTGAATAAATGCATATTTACGGCCTACGGAGGAAATGACCGTTTCTATTAACCTTTGAAACACGTCTTTATGGAGGACTCCGCGCTTCGAAATACTCTTATCTTGAGATGCACATATGTTGCTATAATGAGTAATTTTAGACTTAGTGCTGCGTTTAATTAATACTCCTCTGGGTAAAATATTATTGACACATAGCGTTAAACCGTAGCTTTTCCTACGTCACGAAAATCAGGAATTATAACCTACTCGCTCCAGTCTCCATTGCGATTTCGGCAGTACATGATATCATGATTTTATAACTAACTGTGAGATGAGCATTATTGTCCTCAGACTTAAACCTTTAAACAATATACATTAAATGCCCAATTACGATGTGCATAAAAAATGGACGTGATAAATGAGATAAACAGCCATAGTTTCCCTCGGCAACGTTGTCACATTCATAACAATGTTTCAACGATGTGCTCCGAGGAAGACCGGAAAACCGCTATTTAAACCTAAATACTCGTATTATATTGTCGATGACCTAAGCTGAAAAAAAATTATTAGGGGCTCTCAATATCTCGTGCATGAAATCAAAGTTTTTGAAGATTTCTGGCCGAAATTGAGATAAAAAATGAAGGGAAGAGATGCCATCGCAGTGCCTTTAAGACAATGCGGGAAATGTGAGTGAAACAGGTCAGTCGTCTATCCTTATTCTACATCTACTGATTACCTTGCAATTCACCACAAGGGTGTTTGGCAAGGGGTTCCTTTATACCTCGCTTTCCACACGTTCTACAGATGTCATTTATACCTCGTGTCAAAACTTATATTTTGCATCAGCTTAACGTACCTCTTTATTTTCCGTACTTTGACAATTATTGTGTTCCAAACAGTTTGAAAATCACCTTTATTCACATATTTCAACTAAGCTCGACGCCATATTGCCGATTTTCAACACTTATTCTCCAGAGGGACACCTCACTTTTTCACTTCTAATATATTACTACAAATTTTAAGCTATTCGGGACAAGCCACGGAGTTCCACTTTTACGGAGTCACCCGCAATGCACAAATGTGCGAATTTCCACAGAGAAAAAATCATCCTCCATGACCGGGATTCGAACCGGGATCCCTCGATTTCCGGTTGAGTGCTTTAGCCAGTTATACTACGATTAAATTGCATTTATTTTCAAGATGGATGTACAGAGTTATTTCAAAGTTCATTTGGATATTTTTAAAGACAAAAAGAAACCATTTAAAGAAAAAAAAGAAACGTTAGAACAATTAAAACATTTTGAAGAGTGCTGTTGCCTTTCGGTAGTCTATAGCTCAAGGTCCTCTCTGCATACAGCTGTCACTGCCCTGGTGTGCTCCCACATCAAGAGTACGTCGAGCAATCAGGGCGACGTCCAGTCACTTCACTCACCCCCTCGCCTTCAAGAGTCTTAGGAGCCAGGGTCGTGTAGACGGTGGAGCGTCGCGGAGGGGAAGGTTGCTGAGCAGCATTGAGAGACCCCCGCCCACATCCCCACCATGCAGTCTTAGATAAACAAATTTGGATATCAATGTGGAGAGGATTTTGTTTTTATAGGAAGGGAAAAGTCGAAAATTTAGGGAAATAAGCCTATCGTCACACTCTGGACCGGCACCGAAAGTGACCCAAGTTCTGAGGATCCTCCTTAAGACTAGCCATTCCATAGGGGGTTCATTGCAGCCAAGAATATGATGGCTGTTGGTGTCCTCTTGCCCACAAATAGGGCAGTTTGGGGATGCGGCAAGACGCATACGGTGGAGGTGTTGTCTTATAGGCAACAGGTCGGCTATCACGCAGTACATCGTACTAATGAGTCTAGCATCTTTCCCACTATCAGTCCAGTTCCGCCACGAATTAGACGGTGGACGAGTAAAGTGCGGGTATTTAATTCCCAGTGCTCTCTCGTAAATAATTTTCGTAGTAAATGATTCCCCCGCACGAAGAATTTCAACTAACTTTTTAATGTTTGTAGAGGCTTTTCGGAAAGTAATGAGATTATCAGCTTTTGCCCATGCATTTTTCATTAAGGTTTTCCTCGGATTGTCCGATCCCGCGAGAATTCGTACGTGTGTTTTCGCTAGCAGTATATCGCATTTGAACGCTACGTCCGTCAATTTTAGCCCTCCGCGATCAAACGGACCGTAGAGCTGCGAGCGGGAGACCTTCCGCATATGTTTATACCAAATCATAGCGTTCGTAGATTTTACTATGATGGCATGAGTCTTGTTAGGGAGGGGCCAAACGTGAGCCGTATACCATATCTTGGGCGTTATCACCTGCTCAACTGCGCGGACACGGCCCGTGAGAGGCAGCGAGCTGAGTGTGTACATCCCCACTCCTTGACGCACGGCCCGCTCCACCACTTCCCAGTTTCGAGTAAGCATATCTTCTGGATTAGCGCCCCACCATAGGCCTAATATCTTCACAAATGGAGACACCTCCGCCCAGGGTGCTGGCAATACTGGTCGTGGCCCGCTGATATGGAGGAATTTTGATTTTTTCTCATTGATGATTAACCCGCCGGATTGATATCTTTGAATAATCTCTTTTGCAGTCACCAGCTGCTCGTCTGAATTTACAAATATGCTGATGTCATCAGCATATAGAATAGCTGTATGACAAAAACCTCCACACGTGATGCCAATGTTCGCTGCTTCTAGTGTGCGAATAACCGGGTCCATCGCAATGGCGAATAATAGCATAGATAGCGGACAACCCTGTCTCACGGAATTCTTTATTTCAACGACCGGGGTGAGGGCATTGTTTATTTTAATTCTGGCATTCACGTTTGAATATAGGGTGCTGATGAACCCAATGAATTTATTAGGAAAGAGCATGCGTTTCATAATTTCAATAATATATGGAACGCGAACAAAATCAAAGGCCTTCTTGAGGTCTACAGCAAGTATGGAGCAAGGGTCTTTTTCCATTTCGGATGCGGATAGAATTATGTCTCGGATGAGTAAGGTGGCATCTATTATGTTTCGTTGCCTTGAGATAGCAAATTGTAACGGAGACAAAACAAGGTCCGTAACTTCGATCATGCGGTTTTTAAGCACATGCGCCAATATTTTATAGTCGCTGTTAAGGAGCGCTATCGGCCTGTAGTCGAGGAATGATTTTGGGCGCCCTGACTTTGGAAGGAGGCTAATGACGGCGCATCTTTGGCTCGGAGTCAAAGTTCTATCAATCAATGACTGATTGAGAACATTTTTTAATGTTTTCCCTAGTATATTCCAAAAAGTTACATAGAATTCAAAGGGTAGTCCATCAATACCTGGGGCTTTTCCTTTTGGTAGCGATTTTATTACGGCATCGAGCTCCTCCTCAGCGATGCCGCCGGTGAGTGTGTCTTGCGCTTCGAGCGGGAGGGTTGGAAGATTTGGCAAAGGGGGCATGTCGGCTTCACTCCAAGGGGGGTAGCGTTGGAAGGTGTTCGTGAGGTGTGCGGTGGCTTCCCGGAGAAGGCCATCTTTGTTGTTTGAGAGGCGAGGCGAGTGTGTCTGGGTTTGTTGTAATCTTACAGTGCGTTGGAGGTCAGCAAGTGTAAGGGGACCCCATGTGTCGGGGTTTAATTCCCGCTGCCAGCACCGTGGAGCATATTTTCTTAGTTCTAAATTAAAAATAGCAGTTTTCAATGACATAGCAAGTTTTTGAAAGGTAGCATGTTTTTCTGGTGTTTGCATCAGGTCATTCAATGCACTTCTATAAAAAAAGAGTGTGAAATTGATCTCCTTCGACCTTTGCCTCTGTAGTTTCTTTATGTAACTCGCTATTTTAGGTTTGAAGACCTTTTCCCACCAATTCGTGATGTCTGTCACGGGGCGGATGGAGGATATTAGGCCTGTGATTCGATCTCCAATGGCTAATCGAATGTTTTCTTCCCCAAGGATGCCTACATCCATTCTCCAATATGGAGAGGGGGGATGCCGGGCAGTGCAAGGCGTATCAGTGAGGTTAAGGTCGAGCACTAGAGCGCAGTGATCCGAGGTGCTTACAGGTAGAGTTTGGATAGAAATGAATAGGGGTTTGATGGAAGAGGAAAGGAAGAAATAGTCAATTCGAGTGCGAGACTTGCGTCCTGCTCTCGTGAAAGGGGCGGGGCGGGCGTCGGGAAGGAGAGAGGCGTCAGAGGCACGCGTGCTTTGGATGAGCCGCGCGAGAGAGCGGCTCGGCCGGTAAGTGATTTTTTCGCGGTTCGTGTCCGAGTCTTCGCGTCTGTATATCGAATTGAAATCTCCCCCCATTACAGCCTTCCCAGTGAAGGTTGTTAAGTATGACAGAAGATCGTCTTCGAAAAAACGGTCACGTGCATGTCTATTTCCTTCCCCGGATGGGGCATAAACATTGATAAAATGGGTTCCTGCGGCAACGAGTGATAAAATACGTCCTGAGGGGTGACGCCGGATGTGGTGACAGGAGATATTATTGTGGACAAGTGTGACAACACCTAGGTTAGTCCCTAGGTTATTAGAAAATATCTGAAAGTTTGGGTCCGGCCAGACAAAATCAAAAGTCGTCTCCTGTAGCAAGACGATATCAGGCTTCAAATTTTGGATAAAGGACGAGAGGAGTTTTACTTTGATCGGGTTTGAAATCCTGGCAATATTTAAAGTCAGACTGCGCATGGTGGTTGTGAGGCGGGGTGTTACTTACTCTCTTTGTTTTTTCCACTTGTGTCGCCCTGGCGCCGTGGTTTCCGATTTCCTCGCCGTTTCCCGGGTCGCCTGGGGCTCTTCGGTGCTGATGTCTCTTGTCTAAACTGCGCCCCATCCAAGGTCTCCTCATCCGCACTCGTCTCCGACGTCGTCTCGGAGACAGGGATGAAGAAACGGTTTCTGGTGACGCTTGGTCTCGACTCGGGTGGGCAAAACAGGGAGGAGTCAGAGTTCGCATGTTGGTGCTCAGTGGACATGTCCTCAGGCGTAGGGGACAAGGAGTAGGATGTCGGAGGTAGTATTGGAAGAGGAAGGGATTCTATGGTCGGGTTGTCCCTGATTGGGGAGAGTGAAACGGAAATGTTGATTTCCGAATCCTCAGGTGTGAGAGTCAGGGTATCAATGTCCTGTGATGCCGCAGGCTGGCTAGCGGTCTTCTCCTCCATTGTCCGGAATAGGTCCTCGCTGATGATCGTGACTTGGGGGAGTTCGGAGGCCACAATTACGCCACTATTTTCCGTCATGGCGTCTTCTTCCCGTTCGCGCTGCGTTACCGGCTTGGGAGAGGCAGGGGAGCAGTCGACTGCGGCGGGAGGGGGTGTCGAAGTGTGGGAGGGGGAAATGTCGGCCACAGCTGCAGGAGGGGGTGTCGAGGTCTCGGGGGCGTCCTGCAAAGCCGAGCGAGCCTCACGCGCTTGTCGCTTCCGATCCGGGGATCCATGGTCCGATTCGGACTGTCTGGTCCAATGGGGTCTCGTGGGTAAGGCTGGAAATTCGTCTCTCGGTGCAGTCTCAAGCGCGATAAGGCCTCGTGCTGCCTCTTCCAAGGACCTTTCATCCAGGAGCTGTGCAGAGGAGAGGGGGGCAGCCATTGCCTCTGCGTAACTTCTTCCGTTGGTGTTCCGTGGGCAGTTTTTTCTCTCGTGGCCGACTTGACCGCATCTTGCGCACGTACGCTTCTGCCCCTCGTATATTATGAGAGCACGTTGTCCGCAAACCTTAATAAAAGAAGGTATGTTGCTGTCTATCACCATGCGGGCTAATCTCGTACCTGTGTAGAACCTTTGCATGCGGTGGCTTCCCCATGTACTCTCCCAAATACTTTGAACCTTTCCAAATTGGGATAATTCCTGCGATATCTCCATCAATCCAATCTCGAAGGGGAGACCAATGATTTTTACTTGGACAGGTGTTCCGGCTGCGCCCTCGATGGAGCACTCTGTTCTCTCGTTTCCTCTTGATGGAAAGGGCAGACTTCTCGGTCCATCTTCCATGATTATCTGCATTCTTTCTTCGGTATGTAGTTTCACAAAAACCATTCTTCTGTTAAAACCAAATTGGATTCCGTAGATATCTTCATCCACGAGGCCCAGCGTTTCCGTTAAGAAAATGTAGACCTCCAGTGGTGAGGGAAAATCGTCCTTTTCCTCCGTCGTGAGAAGAAGGGTGCTTCGTCGTTCAGTCGCCATGGTTGGGACTGGGCGCCTGAGCGGGGGCCGGAGCCGAAGGAGTGCCGGCGAACGAGGTCTCGCTCGCCGGTCGAGCTTTCGCGTTCCCGTTAAACAAGAGCTCGGTAGAAACACGTCCGACTACAAAAGCTACCGAGGCGTCCTCTTACCCTATGGATTTTTGTGACCTTTACGGGACTAGATGTTCTCGACTGCCGGACATACAATGTAACAATCAGTCGCTACAGAGCGCTTAGCGCCACTGCCCACGAGGAAAGATCGAACTTTGAACGCAGAGAGGCGTTCACTCTTATTTCACAAATTTTAAGCTATTCGGGACAAGCCACGGAGTTCCACTTTTACGGAGTAACCCGCAATGCACAAATGTGCGAATTTCCACAGAAAAAAATCATCCGCCTTGACCGGGATTCGAACCCGGATCCCTCGATCGATCCCTTCGATCCCTGCAATATTATTGTACAATTCTTCAAAATACTCCCTCCAGCAGTCTCTGATATTGCTCTCGTCACACATGATCTCTCCACTTTTGTTCTTTACCGCATTCATTCCCCTACCTTCACCTATCTTAGCCCTTTTTACCCACTTCCAAAACAGCTTTTCATTGCCTTCAAAATCGCTCTGCATCTTGCTAGCTTCATCCGCACGCATTCTTTCCTTGTTCTCTTTCACAACGATTTTGCATTCATTCTTTCTCTTTCTGTAAATCTCACATGCCTTAGTGCATGCTCTTCCTCAGATTTGGCAGTAATTATGTTCTTGTACGCCTCTTTCTTTTCTCTGACTGCAATTTTAACTTATTCATTCCTCCAAGCATCACCTTTCGTTCTTCCTACCACTCCTTTTCCACATACGCTTTCATCACATTCCACAATCACTCCTTTTAAACACTCCCACTCATCATTCACGTTCTCGTTTCTGATATACTCGTCCTATCCTCTCTGCTTCTAGGATAGAGCATCCTCAAGCATGCAACCATACCGCATTCTTACCTCCCTGTCTAGCAACCTTTCCACTTTCACTCTCAACTGCTTACGCGCAACATTCTCTCTTGGTACCCACTTTAACTTTGAAGAGAACCAAATAGTGGTCTGTTCCACATTCATCACCCCTCATCACTCTCGTGTCCCACACTAACTCCCTCAATCTCTCATCATACACAACGAAATCAATCATGGATTTAAAGCGCGCAATAAAGATTTGAGAAAAATTAGATAAAATGAGACGTGTTCTATAATGAATGGGCGACAAAATCGTATTAGAAAAATTCACATTAATTTCCCTTCCGAGCAATGAGATTTCTTATTCAGCTTCCGCCGCCCATCGTGGCTTCGGCTGTCCGAGGCAACATTTTGACGTTTTGCAGTAAGTTGTAAAAAAGTATGCAAGGTTACCAGCCTTCGCAGTACCCGCACCACGCGCAGCTTTCCCTGCTATCGGTTACGGCGCTCTACCGGTCAGTTTTGGCACATTTTCGCCAGTATGCCACGAGAGAAACCAAAGCATAGTAATACCCTAGGCCCGCTTTCCCTATTCTGCTCAAGCTAGGATCCCTTCTGAAAGCACTACCTTGAGAGCCAGCATACTGTTGCCCGCGACCCACCACTAGGAAGTATATGCGGAGTACTGACACACCACGGGTCGCATAGCATTTTTTAGCATTACTGTCAAAATACCTATCTTGCTACTGTAATCGTCTAGTGAGACTGTGAAAACAATTCCCGAATCACAAGATGTTTGTTAACTTTATTTTTGCCATACACGCCATAATGCCACAAACTTGCATAAATACGTATTAAAAATCAGTTAATTCCATCGGCCACACAGTAGCTCCACTGTATCGAACCACAACTAACTGCATCAATAGCACCAAAGAAATGCATCGTTTATACTCAAACATTCATACATACACTTATACTAGCTTTATTAAATGGTTTCACCGTTCCGTCAATCAAAATAACACACATCAAGGAATATATATTCCGAAAGTAAATGGCTGATTTCAAAAAGTAATCGATAACTAGACTTGCACGTGGCACACGCGGCAATGATACGATTGGAATGCGATATTAGTCCCTTAAAGAGCCTTTTTGGAGAATTAAATAAAGCAAAAATGTATTCACATTCTTAAAAAGGAGAACATACCACAAAATAAGAATCTATAAACTGTGGAACCACTGAATTCAACACTTTTCTTTCACAAAAACGTGAACCGTAAGGTCGCTTCGAAACATAAACAAAAATAACAACGAAACAAAATACAAATTTACTACATAAAGTAAACAGACAATAAATTATAATTATTACCCATGCTAAATGCTTACAATTCAATAAGAAAACAATTCTATGTTTCATTATCAGTAAAATTTCATATTTACTACGACAGCACCAGAGTAATATGTTCGGATTAATTTCTCTGAAGCACGTCTTTCTTGATGTAACAGCTACGAAAACTAATATGAAATTATAAGTTGTTTATTAGGCTTCCTGAACGAGGGATTCCAAAAAAAGTCACGTATACGACCACTGCCAAATAATTTCACAAATAAGCAGCACTGCAAAGTTTTGAAGAAAGAACCGCGAGAGAATTTCGAATGATGTTGACTACCTGTGAAACAGCATTCGGACACACTTTTGGACATATGTACTTAATTATGCTGAGCGGCGTAGCACTGATAAAACGAGATGAAAAGCTGATGGTAAACACCTTTCGATACTAGAAACCACAGAAATCACCTCACTAACTCCTTCACTTTCGTTGAACAACCCCCACATGCAGTACAACTGTGTGCCACAAAACGGCGTCGCAGACTAAGAACAGATAATTATAATGTTGACTTTGACACGGCAGCGATACTACTCGCCACATTTTCCAGACTTTAGGAAAACAATTCCCCCAGTATTTTTGGAACTTTAGTCTAGATTCTCCGTCATGGTTTCGGTTAATCACCCGAGGTTGATCGCTTGTGACAGGCCGACATATTGAAAGGCGCCTTTAAACAAGGCGGGAGAGTGTTTAAGTACCAGCTATTAAAAATGTAGCACATTTGGCGCTGCTTAGCTAAGCAACGGTCAATAAATACCATTTTGTCAGTTGGATGCTAGTCAGTGCACTCCTATGCCGATAGTAGCTAACTTGGGAATATAATGATGCGGTCGCAAGAGACTACGCACAGATTCCGAACATTGCATTGAACAAATGACATGGCGCGCAGTCACACGCATGGCTGCAAAAATATAAACATAGGGAACGAAATTTGCCAAGAAAAAATCATTTCACTCGACCGGGATTCAAACCCGTTGCTCCCAATTGCTGGTCTGGTGTCCTTGCCACCAATCACTACATAATGGAGGAGCATGAGGGATGATTCACTTACTTTAAGTTTTTTTTAATGGAGACACTAGCAAAAAGTATTTGACCCAAGTGTTAAAACCTTGACCAACCTCGTTTGAGATTCTTCCACCCCGAATCTTGGAATATCACGTGAAACACTGGGAACAGCCCTTTCAGAATTTTGGAAAAGGATCCTATGTCCCAACCCTTACACCAGCGTTTCTTCTTTTATCAAATCATCAGTGGCGTACTTATGTAGTACATTAAGCTGAACAACCAATGCACTTTGTAAAATTCGTTCTATAAAATATTCGGAAAATGGAATTTTGTCCTCCCAGATTAACTTCCTGTCCTACTGTGCACTGAGTTTGCACTCCCGTTGGAAAGAGCATCGTGGCTTCCGCTTCCGAAACGCCTTCGTCCTCGTCAAATACTTGGTCAACTTGCCCCGAGGGACTTGTCTGAGGGAGTACTCCACGCAGTCTATCGGTAAACGCCGACGGGTTTCAACAATTACGGGTCTTTATCAAGGGATAGTAGTGATAAGTTCAGTTCACATTCTAATATAAACACTCACACCGTGTCAGCACGTGAACCATCGGAGATACGACTGAATGACGAAGGGAACCCAAGAAAAAAGAATGATGACAGTGTGTTGGGCATCTTATGAACGAAGGTTACGATTTTAATAATGAATGATCAGGGAGAAGTGCTCCTAAAAATAAGTTATAAATTACGACAAATCCGACTTCCTTTCGAGAGCACCGGCGCTTTCGTAGAGCGTTAATTTCAAAATGCGGAGACGCAGAATGCTGAGAGTCTCAAGAGAGCCTCGTTTGTACGGCGTTGGAGTTGGACTGAGAAAGAGTCTCGATCGTTTACTATGTCACTCACGCTAGGGCAGTGAAATAACCATTGCATCTGATGGAAACACAACAATGCTGTCACATATTCAATTGGTCCACAGAATTTTTGACTTCGTTTACCTTCACAAAATATTCTGAAAATAAGCTGAGTGCATGAGCATTACCTCAAATCGTACATAGTATTGTCATGTGTTCGACCATATCGGTGAGAAATTACGATCATATTCTCTCCTGAGTGAGCCGAGCAGAATCTAAACCGTTCTTAACTATACGAAGGGGAAATTAAGAACTAAAATGATTAGGTATTCCTCATAGATCCATTGTGTTAAACGTTTCAATGGCCCTTAACCGACAACATCTTCTGCTTTTCCATTTTAATGGATGGCTATTAGCTACTAAAGAGCCGATGACCAATTAATTGGTAATTGGATTTAGGAGAAAAACTGATTGCACTTTTTCCTGCATTTTATAATTTCAACAAAATACAAATAAACAAATGACTGACAGTTGAGCGTTGACAGTCGATGGTAACACAGGGCCTTACAATCTCCCACCGTCGAATATTGTTGGGAGTACCCGTATTTACCATATGATATCGATTTTTTTACATAATGATGAAACAATCTCATGTTGTATACTATTCTTGTAAGATAAACTATTAAATCATACTTTATTACATACATTTCTGCTTTTTTATTGTCCGACGCCCAGAGATGCCACTTTAGAGGGGCTGTCTTGGAAACCTTACAGCCTCACCTACCTCACGATAATTTGTCTACGTACGCTCGAAAAGTAAATAAAATTGCAATTCTCAATACATATGTGTGACTTACTCACTCTGAGCGGGTACTTCATGCTTTTGTTCTGAACTCAGTTTAAAAGTATTCAATTTCTCAGTATCTAATAGTATCTCAAAGTTGCTACACTAATGGCAAAAGCGCCATGTACAATGAAAAAGCATTTTTGAGTGACGCAGATATTTCTAAACGGCATGCTATTGAAGTTGAAGGTTACTCGAGTTTTCCTCTCTCGGGTCAAACTCTCTCCATCTTGGCCGACGTTTCGATGCGCGAGTCGTCCATCGTCATCAGGGCATGCGATGACTCGTATATCGAACGTCGGGAAGAGGTGGGGATTTTTAATTGGTGGAAAACCGAGTATCCTTCAACATCACAATACGCTGGGAAAGCCTTAGATCTTCTTCGGCATGCTTTCGCCAGGTGAAGGTTTTTTCCTCCACAGCAGCGGTTCCGAACGAATGTTTCTGTTAACAGACCCGATATAATTATGCCCGCTTTAAGTTAGCCATGATATGACGTAGTATTTACGTGTGCATGACGCAGTGTTCAGCTTTGGATTTTGTGCAATTCAGTTGGCCGAACCCAGTAAAGACGGGGTGAAACTCTAGCCCTCCAACCGAAGAGAGGTGGGTTCGAATCCCACCTGGGGCAGGATTTTCAACTCCCGGGCATTGATTGTTGGTGTTCGTCCGGTTCGTGACGATGTTCTCAGGAAAATATGAAAAAATCAATATGATGTCGAGACATTCTATCTTTTCATTCTATGGAGAATATGTCGGTCTGTTGACCTGATTGGCGACGTTCATAAAAATTTTAACAGGGAGAAAATGCTTCGTAAAAATTTAAGTTTTCACGCAAAGCATAAAAGGAGATGGAGAAATGTCATGAGGAAATATGTCAACAAAGATGTTTCCAAATACATTCCCAGCATCCTCCCGATTACTTGCTCAAAGGTGTTCGACCGAAAATACAGCGATCTGAACGAATTTCAGCGCCATTAGAGACAGCGCCACATGTTCAGAACTTTGACTAATATGAACCGCCATTATATATAAGCATTTTTTCAAATGTATTCGCATTGAAGTGACTTCAAACAGACACAAATTGCTGCTTTCGCAGATTCTATCTAAGCTAAGATCTAATCTAAGATTCTATCTAAGTGTAAAATAGCTTCTTTCTCGTACTCTCTCATCGCATTTGCCTAGAACCCTTTTTACGAATCCTAATCTACGGTTTGCTACACTAGTTATTCCCCTGATGTGTTTCCCCCATGACATGTCTTCAGTGATGGTGACGCCTAATTATTTAATAGATTCTACGTTACATATTTTGTTTTCTTTGATGCAATAATTATTCCGGGGAAAGCTATTCTTTTTCCAAAAGTTCATTATCGCGCATTTCTTCAAATTTAATTCTAGCTGCCAATTATCACACCAATCATCAATCGCATTTAAAGCCTCAGCTTAAGACTGGATGTCCTTTTCATTTCTAATTTCCTTATACACTACTACGTCATCGGCTAAAAGACGGAGCTTGCTATTTTTTACTACACTATTCAAGTCGTTTACGTACAGAAGAAATAAAATTGGGCCTATCACGCTTCCCTGGGGAACACCCGATGTAACTTTTACTTCGCCTGAGCTGACACCATCTAATACCACCCTTTGAACGCGTTCATGTAAGAAATCTCCTATCCAGCCTACAATATTAATCTATATTCCATATGATGCTAACTTCGCGAGTAACTTACAGTGGGGAACCTTGTCAAAAGCTTTTTAAAGTCAAGAAACGCTGCGTCTACCTGTACGTTACCTTCTCTGGAAACTAAAATATCATGAACAAAAAGACCTAATTGAGTTTCGCAAGACCGTCCTTTTCTGATCCCATGCTGGTTTGTTATCAATAAATCCTGGCTGTCGAGGTGTCCCATTATTGATGTCACTATTGTATGCTCTATAATTTTACATGATAGTGATGTTAATGATATTGGTCTATAATTACATGGCTGTTCCCTATCACCGCTTTTAGAAATTGGGGTCACGTTTGCTATCTTCCAGTCTTTGGGAACCGCGTGTTCTTCCGGAGTACTTGTTCGGGCTAATGTTACTTAGTAAGGATACGATTCCGCTACAAGATATATCGATCGGGGGCATTACTTGCTGAAATCGGTCTTGTATGGTTTCGCGGAAACTATGTATAGATTGATTAAAAACACTCTGACAAAAATAATTTGAAAAATTTGCCTTATCTAAACTGGAAGTTACTATTTCGCCTCCTTCGTTTTTTAAGGAATTAACCGTTGACTTTTTAGTTCCCTGTACTTCCCTAACATATGACCAAAATGCTTTCGGATTTCACTCTAGTTGTTCTCCAAGTACTTTTCTCTTGAATTCCTTAAACGCTTTTCTAAGGACTGTTTTTGTGGCTGCTCTACACATTTTATAATGTTCAATATTATTTTTTAGGTCGCTATTTGCTACATTTTTCTTCATTTTTCTCAGTTTCGCGTGGCTAACTCGTTGGCGTTTTAAATATTTTCTAACCTCCGCGTTGTACCACCTTGGTTCCCTATTCTCACTCTTATACTTATGAGGTATATATCTGTTGAAAAGTGACCGTGTAATTTGGAGGAACTCTTTCCTAATATTTGGCCTCGTTTCAAAGAGAGACTAATATTTGGCCTCGTTTCAAAGAAAGGCCCAATTTATTCATTGCATTTCATGTGAATACGTACACATAATGATTTAAAATAATTAGTAATTTTCGACAGAATTTAATTAACCTAAATTTATTAGCGCTAAATTTAACACTAAATTTATAAGCGCGTGTCACCGTCTTCCGTTCATCGTAAGGAATAGAATGCACGGATTACTATTCTGGATGGGAATTTCAACAAAGAGATCCGTGATCGCAGTGTGCTGGTTCTTTCTTCCGCCGCTAGTTGACGCTATCATCGAGTGATGCTATCGTTTAAGAGTTCCACGGAAAGAATATAATACATACAGTTGCTCAAATAACGCTTTGATGCCCAGGACTTGGAAACTCATGCAAAGTACACCTTACTGTTTATTTTTTGTTCTTATTTTCTCTTATTTTTCAAAATGATTAGTATAGTTAGCCTATAAGTTGGTTCGCCAGTTTTGCGGCGTTATTAGGCGCGTTTGGGATTTACCGTATTCCGTATCCCTTAATATCAAAGTAATTTTAACAAAAAGGGATAATATCAACGGAGTGACATTATAATTTTCATATTTAATATTCTGCATCACAAAAACACATTCTTCTCAATTTGTGTGGCACTATCACTAAATTTATTATCGCGAGGAATCTTCAACGAACAAAAGATTTTCTGTGGGACGTTAAAGTTTCCAATCGGTGCTTAATTTCGTATCACATCAGCAGCAAGCTCTGAAAAAGACATCTTATCCGAGGTGAAGTCAGTAAGAGGGGTGAAGAAGGTAGTAACGCGAAAATTGCGTATCTGGAAGGAATTGGCGGACTATAGGTTGGTCCATGTACTGGAAGCTTGTTGGCATTACCAGACAATGCTTAAACTACGATTCCGAGTTTCACTTCCAGTTGGTTACACTATATTTGTCTCCGGTGCTATCGCATGATCACTACAACATCGCCAAATCTCAGTGTTTGCGCCGTCGCGGTTAATAATATCGCTTAATATTTTTCCTCGCTCAAGAAACTATTTGAGAGTAATTATACGATGAGAAAACGTAAATATGTGTTTTGTATTTTCTTCTTTTCTAAAATGTCAAAACAGTGCAGATAGCGGGATGAACATGGTAAATAAAAGTTTAATGCTTATTACGTATTCCTCGTTAATGTTCTGTTTTTCTGGATGTCCCAAACTTATCAAAAAACATAAGTTTAACATGATAGGCGATACCTTGTGGAAATGAAGTATTGATAATTTTATCATCAAATGAAAGATGCTTCGTAGATTTCACACAGTTTTATTACACCGATCTATGTTTCGAATAACTTCAGTCATTTTCCAGTTCATTCTTGTGTGCTGCTACATGTTTACTCATGGGACGTTTTGCTAAATAATATTCAAATATACATATATAAGCTCACAAAATGAACCTATGTACTTTTATTACGTCGTAAATTTGTAGAAACCTAGGTTTGTGTAAAGCACTGTGGATATTTAAAAAATATCTTTCATTTTTTGATAATGTTACTACAAAAAAATCTGAGGAAAATTTGGAATTTCGAGGAGGCAATCCAAACAATCGCCATCAAAAGATGAAATGAAGATTGCAACGGTTTTTAGAAGTGGTTAACTCTTAGCTAAGAAAAATAAAAGAAGCACAGAGGCCTACTAATGGGTTTCCCGATAGCAGAGTCTGTAGAAGGAGTCATAGTATGAGACCAATTTGGTGAATTTGAAATTGAAACCAATTTGTACGAGTTTCCAGCGAACAAATTCGGTGAACCATCTTCACCCCATTTTGCGTGGTGATGGAAGCACAATGTTAACTTTTGTCTGAGTTTTGAGCGGTTAAATTCCTAAAATGTAAATTGAAACGCAATGTGATTGATAAAGTTTCCTCAGTAAATATTGCATTGGATAAAAACAGAAATGTGAATACAGGATACCTTAGAACCTCTAAAACTCGGATTTCCCCGGTTAACGGTTTTTTAATTTCTGAATCTTATGAGTGAATATTATTTAGCAAAACGTCGCATGTGTAAACATGTATCAGCACACAAGAATGAACTGGAAAATGACTGAAGTTATTCGAAACCTATATGGGTGTAATAAAACTGTGTGGAAATTTACAAAGCATCGTTCATTTTATGATAAAAGTATCAATATTTCATTTCCACAAGGTATCGCCTGTTCTGTTAAACTTAAGTTCTTTGATAAATTCGCGACGTCGAGAAAAGTCGAATTATGAATATTGCAGCTCAATTCAAACTATTGTCACGCCAATTATACGAGTAACGATTTTTCAAACCACACGCTTGAGGTATGTTGTTTGAATGCCTGATATCTACATTAAATTATTTTGAGTAATAATTTAATGAATTAAAGAACCTGATACTTTGAGGAAAATGTCCTATCTATGCTGAGCTTATTTCTGATAAATCCCATTTTTCATCTTCACATTCTTTAGTGATTACATTTATACACTATTATAGCATTGCTGCAATTTCATACAATCATCAGTTAGTAATCAAACATAACATATCACGTCATTTATTCATTCGATTATTCTTCTAGCAGATTGGTAAATTTTTGAACAGTTCTTTTCCTAGCGTCCCAAATTCTGGCACATCTTTCATTTTCCCCTCCTACTGGAGATGCACCATTATACGTATCCCTCTTAAATGCCTTATGTTGTCTTCCTCTCCTTATTCCGTCCAATATTTCTATTGTACTCCACGCTTCCCCGTTGATTTCCTCTCTATTGCTCTCTTCAACATCATCCCTCCCGTCAAAAGATCCTCCATCCACCTCTCTTCTGCCTCCTCCGAACCCCCGCCATCACATTTCTCTCCCGTCCAATCACATCCGATGTCTCCACGTTCGTCCTTCTCGCAACCAAACTCACCCTCCCCATCCTTCTACACACACCCACATCTCAAACACCTCAAAGTCTACGCACATTCTCCATTCGCAATTATAAAGTTTCCGACCGATTCAGTGCCATGCTCCTTATTCGACCCATCTCCATCCTTTTCTTTTCGTCTCTTCTCAAACCCATCATTTCCCTCCCATCTTAACATGTTAATTTAGCCATGGCAAATCTATATCTTACACCCCCACTGCTAAATCTATTCTCCTCCAAAATACTTCCCATGCTCGGCTTTCTCAATTTTGTACCCTCCTATCCTTACATCCTTACTTCTTGACGGCCTCAATACTCTCGGCTTCATATGGTTCATCTTCATCCCATACCTTTGCCACAGCACCTCTAACCTATCTATCACTGATTGTAAGATCTTAGCTGACAGACAAACATATGCTTCATCATCTGCATATCTCAATGATTACCTCAGATACCCTCCTACATTTATCCCTACCCGCACCTTCTCCTCCTTCACCACTACTTCTGATTACCTACTCGTGAAAAAGCAACGGCGATCGTGGATGGGCATCCCTGTCGCACTCCCTGATCCGATCACGGCTCATCCCAATTTTCCATCGGTCACCCTAACCAGCGCCGTATGATTCATATAAAGTTTCCTAATGAGAAGTCTGTCCATTCCTTCAGCACTTCCATTAGTTTCGCTCAGTCCACCATATCAATCTTCTTTTAGAAATCTACAAAACAACCAAAAAGGTCCTGCCCACAATCTAGGTTTCTTTCCACAAGCGTCTCTATCACTCTGATAGCGATATAAAGTTTCCGACGAGTACCGATAGATTTAAAATGTAATTTTTCCCGCGTACTATAAGAGAGAACAATAGGCAGCGTAGCAAAGGGATAGGTAGGTGAAATATAGTCAGAGTAGTCTGTAGTGCCCCCCCTGCCACACACCCTTTGGGTGGCTTGCAGGGTATGACGTAGATGTAGATGTAGTGCATGATGCATGTAATAACAACCAATAATCCCTTCCTTATTATGTAGATACTAACCATCTAGCTCCATGTGACCCTATTTTCTAGCATGTCCTTCTTAAATATCCTAGTTGAATGTCAATAGTGCATGTTTGGTGATCTTCACCCCCTGCCACACACCATCGTGGTGGATCGCAGGGTATTACATAGATGTAGATGAATAGCGTCCCGCTTTCCCGACCCTCTTCTGAACCCTATCTGGTCGTCACCCAGAAATTTGTGAACCTTGCCTTTGTCTACTATTTATAATTCTAAGGATTACTCCGTCCGCGTAGGGTACTGAATTTTCTGCCCTTTTGTCTCCACAACTTTTATTCCTTTTCCTCTCTGGTATCAGAGTTATTGTTGTCTTAGTTAAGTACTCCAGTTACACTATAGGTACATACTCAGAAATCAAACGAATGAACGCGAGAAGTTTTCCTCTTCCGGTCTCCCAATTACTCTTTAGAAACTCTGGCGGAATGAAAACGATTCCAAAAGAAATCACGCCAAGGCGGAAAACTCACTAATAAACTTAAGAATGCAAAACATTTGGTTTCTTGTAAAATATGAGGTATCAAATAACTCTACCAAGGGCCGACGCCGCTGGGAGAATGCCTAATGAATGTCAAAAGCGAGGTTACAAGGAAGACTGGAACCCACACGTACTGAGGAGTGAATTCGAGAGAGCAGTAAAAAACCTGAAGAGGAACAAAACACCTGGGGCACACGCTACAACGGGATGAATCACCAAAGCACTCGGAGGTAAAGCCAAGGACAATCTGTGCCAAATTATCAACAATTGATACCAAAGCGGAAGACTACCAGAGGCTTTTCAAAGGAGCGTAATGATCGTATTACAGAAGAAGACAAGGACTGAGAGATGTGAGGAACACCAAACCTTGAGTCAAGTGTCACATGCCTCAAAAATACATCTACATCTACGTCATACCCTGCAAGCCACCCAAAGGGTGTGTGGCAGGGGGTGCTTTCACACCAGGCATGCATGAATTAAACGGTAGAACACCGAAACTACATTGAAACCAGCGTACCACACATGCAAAGCGCCAATTAACAATCTGATAACCAAGAAACATTCTATCGTCAATCGTTCCAACATGCAAGGAATACAAAGACTACTACTACAGATTCAAAATATCATGCTTAAATAAGAACATCAATATTCACATCATGCATAAATAAGAACGCAGAGAATATCAAGAGAAAGATCTACTGTCTGACTATTGTCACAATTCGAACTATTCATGACGACGGCCCCGAATGGTACGCGGAAAAAATGACGTTTTATACCTATCGGATCTACAATCTAGCTCTCTAATTTTATTGGCGCGATCTAATCTGCCGTAGTACGAGGGGGTTAATAATATGTTTTTTACGTCGTCAGCGGAATGATTTTCCTGAAATTTAGTTGGGAGGTTAAGCCTATAATTTAATCTACGCTGTGATAGGGATTCTCATCCCAATTCTTCTAACAGTCCAGACACACTACAAAACTTATCGTAGCATCGTTTCACAAACCTAGCTCCTCTTCGCTGCACGAGATCTTATTCCGATATCAACCCGGCTTCATATGGATCCCATACACTGACAGTATATTCCAGATGAGGCCTAACTTTTGAAAAATAACAACGTTATTTCACTTTCTCATCACATTTTCCGAATATTCTCGTGATAAAGCTTAGCTTCCTGTATGCTTGACCGCATATTTCCCCAATATGTTTTCCCCAAGATATGTCGTGAGTAATTGTGACCCCTAAGTACTTAACAGATTCGGCGTGAATAATTTCCGTATTATTAATTCTGTAAGCCCTACCTGGCCTATTTTTCTTTTTCCAAAAGCTGACTGCTACGCACTTTTTTATGTTTAATTCCATCTGCCACTTTTCGCACCAAGCCTGAATAGCAAGTAGGTCGATTGTTAACGAGTCGCTATCTTCGGAATTGTTAATATCCCTATACACAACCGCGTCGTTTGCGAAGAGTCTAAGCTTACTTTTAACGACGTTACTAATATCATTTATGTACAAGAGAAATAAAAGTGGACCAATGACACTTCCCTGAGGAACACCCAATGTTACGCTGTGTTTCACATGATACCGTTTAGGACAACCCTTTGTTCCCGCCCATGTAAGAATTGATTAATCCAACTAATAATGTTTTTATCAATTCCATATGCTTCTAGTTTTGAGAGTAACTTAATGTGAGGTACCTTACCGAAAGTTTTCTTAAAATCGAGGAATATCGCGTCAACTGGAACATTATTTTCACCCGAGAGTAAGATGTGATGAACGAAGAGGGCCAATTGGGTTTCGTAAGATCTACCCTTTCGAAATCCGTGTTGTTTATTTATTAATAATTCCTCCATATGTAAATGACACATAATGGAGCTTACAATTATGTGTTCAAATACCTTACAGGAAATGGATGTGAGAGAAATAGGCCTAATAGGGAAACTAGTGTCTTCCCTGTCGCTAAAAGGTCAAGGGTATTTTTCCTTCTAGTTGGAGCAGTGACTAATTGATGCAGTGAGTGAGAAATCCAAATTATTTTAACGTTCTCTGCGTTGGATGACTTTTCTGTTTCCTAGAGAGACGTACCACTCCAAAATATATTAAACAATCTATTGAATCCAGCAGCATTGAGTTTTCATCAGGGATGCCAATCGAAACGAAATTAAATTCATTTAGTTTTGACCCGGGGCCAAACTAAACAAAGAGGTGCTAGTTAAATTTCGTTCGGGAGTGAAATGAAATGCATTAGGGGGTTTAGTTGTGACCCGGGACGAAACTTTACTCCCAGGAACGAAAGTAAACTATACTAAACTCCTTTGCACCCAGTTTAGTTTTGTCCTCAAAACTGAGTGGAGGGGTTAAAGACACCCGATATGTATGAATGTGACTGTGTAAAGGAATACAATAATAAATTACAAATCCATACTAATAGTCAATCTACACCACATCTACACCTAAGGAAGGCTTGGTTGCAACCTCAGTAAAAATTCATTTTGGACATAGACTTTGATGGTCATGATTCCTCCTTCCATTTATTTTTAAGCATAGCAACGCAGTTAATAATATGAATCCTAGGAAATGCCTCGAAGTATAGCAACAGTGGGACTCTTGCATGTCTTAACGACGAGCATCCTACCGTTCTATGCAGTGCATATTTACCTCACCAGCCTTAGCAACGGGAAAGCGTGGTAACTAGAAACAATATATATTAAAGAATATCAATCGGCTAGCAACGAGAGATATAATTTTATCAGATATTCCAAGACTGTGCAATTATATGGTAGACTGGAACATTGGAAACGACATTGGACCATTTCGTTGAATAAAATTGAATAAATTCAGTAACAGGCTTCAAAATAATTCTCTGTCATCTGATAAATAATTGGACGTTGATAATTCCACGTTTTACGAAATTAAAAAAAATATAATTTGAATGTGAAAATGTGCAGTCTACGCTAAACTTTGGTTTGCTTACAGTAAATGCTGCAAACTTACAGTAAACGCTGATAACCTCTAGGATTCAAACTGTTTACTGCGTTTCTATGCTCGTAGCCTAATGGAAGGAGGAATCAGAAGTTTTTAATGTCTTTAAATTTAAAAATCATGAGTCATCATCATGGGTTGCAAAACTAAACCTTTCGAACATGAAGCACGTGGTCACGTCGGGTCGAAACTAAATTATTATATCAAAATTGAGTTTAGTTTCGTCCTTTAAGTTTTGACCCGGAGTACATTTGACTCTGTTGCTTAGGGTCGACTTCCGAGTTCAGTCCTCCCTCGGATATATGATTCCATTTCGTATTTCGCTCCTGCATTTCTCTCCCAGAGATAAAACACTATTGACTTTTTACTCATTTTGACTTATTTTTCGTTTCGATTGCCAACCCTGGTTTACATATTGAAAATCGTCATCACAATCCAAGCTGCTAAGCCCTATTGACCCCTCAGCTCGTATCTTTTAGCATCATAAGGTGTTGATCGGTGAAGATCATAGAGTTATTAAGGTACTAACTATATACTCTAAGGTGAAGATCATGGGCTGTGTTTTCATTTATTATTCTTGGTTTTGGGGCACAATAAACTCCTTTTGGCAATGGCGCCAGAGTTGGAAATATTTTATTGCTGCCAAACATTAAAACATCACGCTAACTGGACAAAAAATAAAAAAAAAATTTATTAGTCATCGTTATTTCAACATGTACGCAATGCAGACAGAATATTTTCCACCATCACTTACCAGCAGAGATATCTAGTGGCAAAACAATGTAACCGTACAAAAACTGCACGTATTCCGTGCAGGGAATAGATTCAGGGGGACTGACAGAATGTTTCAAGTATTCTGTCCTGACGATGCCGTGAAAAAGGTGAAACGCGTCGCAAAAATGAAATTCTGCAGAAGAATTAATTAATTATTGTACATTATTAAATATACGCGTTTCAAAATCTTTTTCGTAGTGACGACAGCCGCAGACAATTAGGATATCTCGATCGCATTGCCTATAAATGAGAGAGTCTGAGCATTTATATGTTAAACCGCTGTCAAGGAGGGAGTCGATTAGCAAGCTACTTATGTTTTTTCTCAAAGCTTAATCAGATACGGAAAATAAAAATTAAAATGCGTCCGGAGGAAGTAGCGACGGAACTGTTCACCGCATATTGGCAGCTCAGCCATTCGCGACGGGGAACAGAGGAACGAGGGGTGTTTAACACGAGGCGAGGAATTCAAAGGCACGTAACTCTCTTGGAACGGGAAAGCACACCTGTGGAACGTCGATTCCCCGGAACAAACAAATACAGCGTCCGCCAAACAGTCCGCTTGCCCATTATCCTCAGGGCCAACCGATCACCCTGGGAATACTGGTGTTCTCACGGGCGCAATCTTCACAGTCTCGAGGAATATCTTCATCGATTCATTGATGAGAACGCACCTTACAAGCGCGAAAGAGGCACTGACAAGACACTGGCGAAGTACGAGACAAATATCATTTGGCCACGCCACATTAGTGACCAAAAAAGAAAAGAAAACGAAACGCTAATACTATGTACTAGCACTCAAATGGCTCCTTTCGCTGTCAGTGTATGGGATCCATACGAAGTGGGGTTGAAATCGGAATTAGATCGCGTGCAGCGAAGAGGAGCTAGGTTTGTGAAACGATGCTACGATAAGTTTGATAGTGTGTCTGGATAGTTAGAAGAATTAGGATGGGAATCGCTATCACAGCGTAGATTAAATTATAGGCTTAACCTCTTAGCTAAATTTCAGGGAATTTCTCTGACGACGTAAAAAACATACTATTAACCCCCTCGTACTACGGCAGATTAGATCGCGCCAATAAAATTAGAGAGCTAGATTGTAGAACCGATAGGTATAAAATGTCATTTTTTCCGCGTACCATTCGGGACCATAACAGCTGTGATCGTCGCCATGAATAGTGCGAATAGTGAGATTAGCTAGATTGTAGATCTTTCTCTTTATATTCTCTACGTTCTTATTTATGCATGATGTGAATATTGATGTTCTTATTTATGCATGAGCTTTTGAATCTGTAGTAGTAGTCTTTGTACCCCTTGCATGTTGGAACGATTGACGATAGAATGTTTCTTGGTTTGTAAATTTTTAATTGGCGCGTTGCATTTGTGGTACGCGGGTTTCAATGTAATTTCGGTGTTCTACCGTACCATTCATGCATGCCTGGTGTGGAAGCACCCCCTGCCACACACCCTTTGGGTGGCTTGCAGGGTATGATGTAGATGTAGATTGTTTGTTCTACTTACACGTTCCACTGTCTCATTACTTTAAATTTTAGGGGCTGGTTTCCTAATACTTTCTGCCACTTCGACGGATGGCGTGTGGATTGTAGAGCTTATATGTGTTCTGAAGTGTGATTTGGAAAGTGGTAGCATTGACAGTGACTAAATACTGACCTAATGTTATTTAAAATATTAAATAACACTTGACTGCCACTTTCAAGTATAGTTTTAAAGCGGTCATTATTAAATTTGACACATGAATCAAGCGACTGACAAAAAAGTGCCATGTCTTACGTAGTAAAACATCGCGAAATCCCCGAAATATCAGAATTCCCGTCGAGAACCCAACGCTCCAAACTAGTATAATGCTTAATTTGCGTGTCGTTCACCTAATCTCAAGTGGCGTTACTATCGCAACGAATCCATTTGGGGGTGAGAAAGATACCTGGGACTAAGTGCTTAAATCAATTTATGCATTTTTTTGGTAGAGAGTATAGCTTATAATATTATTAGCAATTAAGTCACTTTATTGTACTTTATTCTATTTTATTTGCTTTACGTATATGGTTAATATTTGTTGAGCGCCACAGACCTTGACCTCAAATCAATTTATCATTAACAAATCAATATATTTTTAAAATGCAATATAATTATCGGAATGGTTACAAAGTGAGTCCATTTTGCTGGCCGTCTACACGGAAAGGAAATCGAGCACACATTAAGTTTGATTTCTTATCTGAAGAAAGTAGAGAAATAGAATTCATTTCGCACGTATTTTATAAAATAAATTACTCCTACTCATGTGTGAGATATTTGATGTAAAATGTCACGCAATGACCGAAGTGGTGGGCGTGAAGGAAATCGATTCGTGGGAGAGTGAATGAGGGAAGATTGCAGCGAGTGAAATGAAAGAGACGCATAAGACACCGATTGCAGGCGAAAACAGAGGGAGGGCAAAGAGAAGTCGTGAGATGAATACTGAAGAAAAAGAAGGCACGCAAAATTGCTGTGAAAGGGAGCAATGGAAGGGATGCGTGCAAATGAGAGTAAAAAATAAACAGTGATTACGAAGGTAGGAATGAGACTTGATAGAATAGAGTGAAAAAGACAAAGCAAGGTTCGGACGATGGTAATGGGCGTAATTAAGAACATGGGTGGCTTGGCTGAGAGGGACTGAAAGCAACTTCAGGGGCTGTTTGAAGGGAATATACACATATATATACACACACACACACAAATACATACACACATATATGTGTGTGTGTGTGTGTGTGTGTGTATATATATATATATATATATATATATATATATATATATATATATATATATATATATATATATATATATATATATATATATATATATATACACACACACACACAATTATATAGGAAACTTACAGGGGGGTACAAAGACGAGAGTAAAAAGAAAGTCTTACTAAGAAACGTTTCGGATGTTAGCCCTTCCTCAGTCACAGAGAGAATGCTCTGCTCCAATGAGGGTAGGAGAGGGGAGGTTATGAGAGGGGGGACTGGGAAGGTTAATAATGCTGGGCCTGGCTGATGGGGAAGGTTGATACAAAGTTATGATGATAGGGGACTGGGAAGCGCCTAGAGCTGGGAAGGCGCTCCCCGCGCCTAGTAGTAGTTAATAGTAGTAGTAGCTAACAGTAGTTAATATATTTAAATGTGAAATCCTAAGGTCTCAGGTGAGATATTGAAATCTATGGAAATGCTGAAGTCTGGGTGTATATTGATAAAAAGTGGCTTGCGTAAATTGAGAAATGTATATTAAAAGCCTCTGTTATCCCATCGGATAGGGAGATTGCAAAACTATGCAGTTCCATTGAACAAAGGTAAGGGTGGGAAGACCGAACATCAAAATCATAGTGCGATTGGTTTATCGAGTGTACCAGGAAAAGTGATCAGTAAAATAATGAGCGTAGATCATCATTGGCAGTATCTGGAGTGCACATGGTGGGTTTATGACTGGGAAAGAATGTAGCGATCAGCTATTCGCACTTCAACAAGTGCTAGAGACACGTATGATGAAAGGACATCTCTCAGTTTGAGACAAACACACCTAGAATGTCAACCACAAATAGTGACGAGAGTTGTCAAAATTTCGTTCATGACTCACACGAGTAGAGATTTCAGGAGATCAGCTCCGACACTAACATCGAGGATACCACGGGTGTGTTTCTTCATCATTTCAGTCAAATGCAGTTGTTCACGCTCTCAAAATGTTCTTCATTCTTTCCGTTCCTCCCTTCGTTCTCTCATTTGCTTCCCGCGTATATCTTCGTCATTCAGGAGACTCTTTGAGAATCCTCGTTCACTGATGTGTCGTCGGCTGACGGAAGCTCGCCTAACCTCCGTCAGTGAACTTCGCTTCATCGGTCCTCGCACGCGGCGAGCACTTCCTTTCTCATCCGCCGAGAAAAAAATCCGACAGTTTAGGGAGCGAAGGCATCCTTGTTACGCGAGACCTGCTTCACTTCAAAAACCAGTCCGTCCGCTCCCTCCAAGGACTCCTCCTCCACAACGATCACTTTCGCACACACACACACACACACACACACTACTCCTTCCCTCCCTGCTCCTCCCAATCGCTCCCTCGCCCCCACACCCTTATCCTCCCCCTCCCTCTCTTTTTATTCCATTTCCTGTTTTTTTCCTAATTATTCCCGACACAAGGACGCACGGCAGCCCACTCAACATTCTCTTCCACCGCGCCGCTTCTCACGTCGTTCGCTCCAATGGCAGTCTACATCTACGAAATGCCGTGCAAGCCACCACTAGGGTGTGTGGCACGAGGTGATTCCACACCAGGCATGCAGCAACCATCCCAGCCGAAATCAGAACCGCGCACGTTCCCCCGAATGCCAGGCGCACGCCAAAAGCAGTCAGGGCAACGGTACGCAGTCAGACCACAAACCAGGAGAGTGATACGAAGAAGAACATGCTACCATACACTACATTACTCAAGATATAACTACTGGTTAGCATCATTAATGACCCAGATTAATAGCACCACAAGGTACTATGACATGCAAGAGTATAATCATGCCGGAAATGTAATGCTGGGTGAATTGCTAATAATGATGTTAGGGTATTTTGCACACGTGCAAAAACCTACTTTACCTAGTGATAGTTGATGCATCATAGAACACGTCTATTGCAACTATTATGATCCCCAATTGTACATGAAAAAATGACATTCTAAATATATCGGTTATATAGTCTATTTCCTTAATTTAATGCCCTTGATCGTTTCAACCATTGCAGATTGACTAAAAAAAATCCGTTGAAGGTCCGACCAAAAATAGTCCATATCAAACTTTCGTAAAATATTTTATCTCTATTTTTCCCTTCGATCGGCGAGAGGTTCCCACCCTATTTGCATCGACAATTGAGTAACACTGCTATGTTTATCGTAACTATTTTTCACAAATCTAGCTTCGCTCCGCTACGCTCGATATACGCATATCTGACCCTGGTCCTAGTAGTTTGTAAGTGTCCCATATATACTAGTGGCGTACTCCAAGTGGGGTCTCACCAGAGAAAAATAACATCGCTCCTTTACTTTCTCGTCACATTTTCCCAGTATTCTTTTAATTAATTCTAATTTACGATTTTCCGGTCTACAGATTTCCTGCATATGCTTCCTCCAAGACAGGTACTGACTGACAGGTACTGGTTCGGTGAGTAAAGGTCACTCCTAAGTACTTAACTGACTCTACATTTATTAGTTCGGCTTGGTTGTGTACGTTACGTGGGAAAGCAAGAATTGAATATTTGGATAGAAAAAAGTGATATAACAAGTAACGGTGATGAAAGTGCAGTGGTAATCCACGTAGGGACAATTTATTTAAGAAGTACTAAGTCTGATAATAATTTAATTGGTTTGGTATGAGATATAGCCACCCCAGCAAAAAATAAGTTCAAAAGTGCCAAAATTATCATTAGTGATTTTCTTCGCAGAAGGGATGTATACAACAAGAGAATTGACCGCATAAACAAGTGGCTTTGCTCGCAACAAGAAATGACCTTTGTAGATCCTAATTGTTGGATAGGTGACAGGCATTTGGGCCGCGATGGATTGCTTTTGAACGGGTAAGGATCCCAAATTATGTCAAATTTGCTTTAAAACGTTGCACAAAAGGTCTGTGATCAGGGAAACTTGTAACGGATACGAGAGGTGGAACTCACAAGCTCGACAGTCATAATCGTTGAGAGGAAGTGAATCGCAGGAAGTGGTCAAGATGCTTGGTGAAAATAAAGGAAATAGTTTAAGAGTTTTGCTGGTTAATTGTTGCAGTATTCAAAATAAAGTCTGGGCATTAGAGACGTTGATTGGCTCTAGTATATGGGATCCCTACGAGGAAGGTATGATAAAAGAATTAGAGCGCGAGCAAAGGAGATCTGCTAGGTTTGTTAAAGGCCGTTATGATAATTGTATAAGTGTTACGAGTTTAATAGAAGAACTAGAATGGGAATTACTATTAGAACGCAGGTTAAAATTTAGGTTAAACCTTTTAAGTAAATTCGAAACCGATTTGTTCCCAGATGACGTTAGATATATATTAAGAACCCCTGCGTATTATGCTAGGTTTGATCAGATTAACAAGATTAGAGAGATAGATTGTCGTACCGAGAGATTTAAAATGTCATTTTTCCCGCGTACCATAAGAGAGAACAATAGGAAACTTAGCAAAAGGGATAGGTAGGTGAAATATAGTTAGAGTAGTCTGTGGTGCATGATGCATGTAATAACTACCAATAGTCCCTTCCTTATTATGTAGATTTTAACCTGTACTATACTGTAGTAACTAATATTTTATTGTAATAACTACTGCAATTACTTGTAATAACTAATAATCTACTGTAGTAGCTAATAAACTGTGTCCCTATCTTCTAGCATGTCTACCTTATATATCCTACTTGCATGGCAATAGTGCATGTTTGGTGATCTTCACCCCCTGCCACACACCCTCGGGGTGGCTCGCAGGGTATTACCTAGATGTAGATGTAGATGTGATCCCGACATTGTGATCGGCAAGGAGTCTTGGCGAGGTGACCATACTATGACAAACGAGATTTTTCCACAAAATTTTAGCGTTTACAGAAGGGTTAGAGATGGACCAGAGGAGGTATATTTATCTGTGTCATCAACAAAGTAACAAGTTCTCTGGAGTGGGTAAGAAACGATTACGAGGTGATGCGTGTTCATGTGAAAAGTCGGAAAGAAGAAATAATACAAGTTCTTTTTTAACTTTGTGGTATTCCATTTTTATATATCAGATGATTTAATGGTAACATTTACAAAAACCAAAACTTAAAAAACACACACACATGACCCGGGTTTCGACGCTTGAGCGTCATCTTCAGGTGGACTTCAAGTGGACTTCTTCGTCACCTGAAGATGACGCTCAAGCGTCGAAACCCGGGTCGTGTGTGTGTGTTTTTTAAGTTTTGGTTTTTGTAAATGTTACCATTAAATCATCTGATATATCGGAAAGAAGAGAAAATATTAAAAGTATTATCGGTGTACAGAAGCACACGCAATCACGCCCTCGCCAGATCGATCGATCGATTCGCGAGAGGGACACGCGCGACAACCTCGCGGAACTGGAAACGGATTCCCAGTTGCAACGAACTTCGATTTAATGGTGGGGTGTTCAACAAATTTTTTTAATTTGAGAAATCAAAAGATTATGCTTCAGAATGAGTAATGACAATTATCTTATGGTATTCTCTTCGCTGTACATCCTTAGAGAAGGGTTTAAAAGTGACAAATTTTACAGCACGCCAAAAACCCCTACTTCCATCTTGAATTGATGTGTGACGTCACAAGCCTGTTGGTACAGGAGTACGGTGTTGTTGAAGTAGCGCAGGGAGTCTCTTGTGGTAAACCAGCTGAAAGCAACGGGCTTAAAGAGGAAATTCGTTTTTTATGATGAGAGAATATGGAAGACCGAGGGGTTCGCGTAGATAAAACAAAAACCTGTAAGTGGTGCTTTGTCCCGCAATGTTCCAACCAAGAACACTGCGTTCCAATACAACCTTGAAAACATACAAAAAGGTGCTTCTAAACGTTGAAAAAGGCGAACACTAGTATCGTCCTTCCTTAATACTCTGACGTTAATTGGAGCCTTTCACGACGTCACTCGATTTCATCCATTGATTGATTTGAAGCGATTAAGTCAACCCTCACGGCAGCTAGACATGAAACATTCGTTAATAAATGCATAATTAGGAATTTTATAGCTCTGTTTGCAATGATGAAATCTATAAAGTACGCGTTTGTTGCTCTAATAAGAAGGAGAAGCAATTTGGACGAGATTGGTGTCGCCGAAAGTCAATGAACGCGAAAAATGTAAATCCAGTGACAATAAGGGCCCATAATACCGGTAGAGGTGAGTACCTATGTTAAGAACGAAGGTTCGCACCGAGTTTATTTTAGATCTGCTAATTGAATATTTGATCAGTCATTTACGCCATTTTTACTTCAATGATTGGTAAAGATATAAAGAATTGCTGCTGCATTGCAGCAAAACTGTAATTGTGAAGTGACAACTGACTGTCAATCCTCCTCTCTTCTCCAAACCTCACGACCATTTCTAAGAAGTTATTTGCCAGCTGTAGTGGAGGATTTGACCTTGGATGAACTTTCAAATTAAAGGACTTGATATATTTCAGAGATGTTCCCACAGTAGCCGACAAAGGCTTAGCATGTCACTTCTGTAGGGGAAGGTTCCTCATTCCTCCTGTGGACCCACAAAAGGAATGCTAATGCATCCTCTTGAAAGAATATAAAATGTGAAAACGAATGAGAGACCAGAGTAATGAAACTCTTCAAGTAACAATCGAATACCTATACCCACCCACCATTGGGTAAATCGCACCTTCAACGACACCAAAAATTGGATCAAAAACTCAAATGAGCTGGAAATAATTATTAGAATAGTGATATCATCGATGCCTCTTACCTTTAGCAGGCGGGCAATCCTCGCAGTTAACGTCTCATACATTTTTTCTTCCTCGTTTACTTTCATATTTACAGAGTATCCATTTTTATAAACTTTATGCTCTGGGCAAATTCTTGCATTTAAAAAGCATACATTGACTTCCCTCTTTATTTGACATCGCACCAATTGCAGAGTCCCCGCATTCCTTACGTGTGTTGCATGTGTGCTTAACGGTGATAATATAAGAGTGGGAAATACAATTACATCATATAAATACTTGAAAATTGTGGGGCTATGACGCATAGGTAATGGACTGAGGCCCAAAAAAATATAGGCATTAGAAAATCATTGTACTGCAGCGCTTTATATTTTGCCTTGACACCGCGTATTTCTGGAGAGTTAAATCTTTCGTCATTTTTTTTTAAATTCTGCCACCAAGAATATATCAACCGACGGAAGATTTTCTCATTTCGCCTTGATCCATCCGCCAGTTTCATCCACAACACATGGGCCATTTCAAAATGTGGAATAACTTTAGTTGATCATCAGCCGGCAGGCGCGGATCGTGTTCGACTGTACGAGCGTACAGGCTTGCTACGTCGTCAACTCTGTCTCAAGATGGCGGACCGTTTTTGGCGGCTTTCAAATTATTCGAATTTTGATTGCTAATAATTCGACAATTACTTGTTCTATGTATCTCATTTAAATACAAATCAAATGGAAGTAGGATCAGAAGTGATATGCATTCATTCAATGCGTCAGTTTTGATAGGCTTAAACAACCCTACTGCACATTGTGTGTGTGTGTGTGCAAACGCAAAACGCACAAGATCGTTGGATCGCCTGAATACACATCGGCTCGCTCGCTCGCAACCTTTGAAGGATTTAATACTGGAATGACGGGATGGCTCTGACGAGTGGAGCGGAATCCTTTCAACCTTTCACTGCATTTCAATGAAAGAAAGAAGCCGCGTGCAATGCATTCGATCTATTTATTCTCTTCAGGCACACCCTCGAGACAAAAAAAACGCACTAATGGACGAATGGGAATTAGAAGGCTTAAGGAGGATACGAGGGGAGACCAAACACAGAAAAACTGTCAATTAGAACGATATGATCGATATCACAGTGTTGGCGAATCCGAAGACATAGTATTTCACCCCCGATGTACGCAATCGTTTACCAAGTCAGTGATGCGAGAGATAATTCCGATATGAATAATACTGAAGGAGCCAGAGTCTGCTCGAGAAAATCACGGCGGCTAAACATGAATAGTGATGCCTCTTTTCGTGAGGGCCAATTTTGATACTTTTGCAACTATTTAACTGAGCGTTTTACAAGCATAACCCAATTCACATGTGAGAACGTTTCCTCGTGTGGAAGATTAGCTAATTTATTGATAACGCCTCGTGGTTTTCTTTCTAAGGTGTGAAAAAATTTTAGTTCGTAGGTGGCTTTTACTATTTCCCATTCATCAATATATAAATATGAGACAGGAGTGACAATTTACGTCCATTCTTTAATTGAACGCAATCCACTTCATTAGGGAAAGAATTTCCTCCATGACTTCACAACGTAACTATACCTAGACCTAGAACAGAAATTTTTAAGCATAGTTATTCATTCCTAGGGCCCAAAATATATTGTGCGCTGCCTGAATTTATTACTAATGCAAGAAATGAATGTAAATATTGTAGAAGTGTAAAAAATTGGTTATTTCCTATTGATGATATATCAACTTAATTTTAATATTGTGCGAAATTATGAAACTCACAGCAGTGTCAATTATCTATTTCATGTTTTCTTTTTTTCTTCTTATTTCTTATTTATTACTGATATGAAAATTTTTATGAGTTAATTTCTCTATGCTGAGTGAAATTCGATTGTAACTATACCAGCACTAATACATTGTTATCCAAATATAAAGCAACACATTCAAATCATTTTGAATATAAGAACGAGTCGGTAACCCCAAAACGGAGTTCCTCCAAAGGAGTACGTAGGTATATTCCAGAAATTATGTCACTCATGATTGTATCTGTTATGTGTGGAATAAACTCATATTATTATCATTATTATTTGTCTCAGTAACAAGCTTGATTTTGCTTTGTGGAGTTAACTATCAATTGTACTCAGCAGAGTATTAATTAAGTCACATTTCGTATCATAAAAATATGTAAAACAATAAAAGAAATCCAACACTAGTTATTCGCAGGCCATTATAAATTATTTTAAAAATGAGCGTCTAACACGTAAACTTGCGAGGATGATACATTTTCCACAATTAAGAGAAATGGCTAATTCTTTCAAATATTTTCAGGCAATGTTCTCATAAAATATTTTTCTGCGTTAGACAAGGACTATGAATCCTGCAAAGGATTCTATAGAATGATCTCTCCCTCTCTCCCTCCCGTATATGAAAACAACTTCGAGGCACTCGATTTGATGCCTTCAAATGCCTTTCTCTCCTTCAATTTGCGTCGCGGGGATTCTTGGACCAACTCGACGAAACGGAGGGAAATGGTGACTAACATCACAGCTGAAACGGCTCAGGGACTCTCGTCATATGGACAGCAATCTTAACTCCCTTGTCTTTCCCCTCCCCCTTCCCTCTCCTCCTTCTCTATTCCTGCAATTTTCACATTCCAATGCCTCCTTCGACCCATTTCCATCCAATGTCTAAAATTATTCATCCGAAGGTCACTTGGTCAATGGTCCAATCACTTTCTGTCAAAAGTCCCTTCAAATCACAGCCAATCTATCCATGTATCGTCGTCATCCACAAAATCCATCCCCAAGGTTAGAACGGGCCCAAAACTTCTCGGCTGTTTTCAGGTCATTCTCCGTTTGCATCCGTCGCCGCACCGCTCAGAGGCACCCGGAATCATTTCCAGCCTCACCGACGTCGCTTCCTCACCTCATTCCATCTCCTCTCCTCCCATCCTCTCGATGCCTTCGCGCATATCCTGGTTTCTTCTTATCCATTCCGTCGGCTTCATCCCCAGCAAAAAGGTTTCGAGGGAGTTTGTTCTCTTCTACTCCAGCTTCCCATTGGTTAATGTCTCTCTACTATAGAGCGGTTAAGTTAGTCCGAACGAGATATCTCCCTAGTCAAAACAGAGACCATATTCGAATTATACGTTTTGATTTCACCAGCAGTAGGACACATCAATTAAATATTGGATTACCATCGGAGGAAATGTGAGATTTTTCAAAGGAAAACATGACTTTCACACGAATACGAAACGTAATAGAAAATTGAGGGAAAGAATTAGAATTTTTATTTATTCAGCCATCCGATAAAAAAAGTTCTAGCCCTCTATCTTAAGTGAAAGTACTATTAAAAAGCAAAAAATAAAACCACTGCACCGAACCCAATGATTAGCATGGACCACCAGAGGGGCCTTTGGGTGGCCTTAAGGGACTCTGAGGGCTTTTTAATATAACCTATATTACCCACAGATATATTTTCTATCTACATGCCAAATTGCAGCTCAATCGGTCCGGTAGATTTTGCGTGATTGAGTAACAAACATCCAAACATACAAACTTTCACATATATAATATTAGTAGGATTAATGGTGCAATAATATAGTTTTATATGACAGAAATTGTAAGTTATCAAGTGAAAATATCTAAATAGGTCTTTTACTTGACTCATTTTTTTCGCGCGGTGCGTTTGAAACTCCTTCAAAACGGAAGTTTTTTTGTGATGCCCAAGAACCGACTGCGGTGACAGTATGATTAATTTTCAAAAATAGTCGAGGAAACATACAAACTACACACTGTTAGTGTTTTTACGACATATAATTGTTAGAAATACCTCATTTGGTAAATTATGTCTCTCTGGAGTGGATACTCGTACCATTTTCCATGTAAAAGGGCCGGGTATATTTTGACAAATATCTCGGAAAGTAATGCGGTAAGGGGTTGAATTTTGAGCGTCATTGGAAGGGTGATATATATTTCTTTAAAATGATACCAAATTCATTGATTTCTAGGTTAAATGATATCTCGCTCGAACTTCCTAAAGCGCAGTGCGGCGCAGAAACTTGGACTGGAGGAGAAGAGGGTTATGTTGGGCCGCAGGTGTTTAAGATGCGTGCTCGAAAGAGGAAGGGGGAGGTCGAGGACGGGAGGAGGAGGGAGACGAAGGAGAAAGCGGAGCTCTCTATGGAGAGGAGGGGAGAAGTGCCGAAGAGGAGGAGAAGAATGGAGAAAGAGGGAGGGTGGATGTGTCTGCGGACGGACGGACGCTTGAACGGACGATGGTCGGAAAGACCGACGAGAAAACGAGGGACGGACGTCGCGCGGACGGGAAGAAAGAGAAATCTGATTGGTTGGCGCGATTCTTGTTGATTTACATGAAACTTCGCGGACGACTACCAAGTAGCAATGTGAACAGATGAAAGAGAAAAATATTCCGCGTCACATATTTGGTTTCTTCACAATTTAACGCAATTTTATAATGAAAGTGAAATAATTCGATTGCGTACAAAGAGAATTTATTCCAAACACACGTCTCATTATATTATGATCGTTCCAAATGAATATCATAGTATCATACCGAATAAAACTCATTTTTATACTTGGGATGAGTCGATTCCACTTATTTTCGATTCAGTTTCCGATTCTTTCAAATCGATTCCCGATTCTCGATTCCGATTCCATCGATTCTTATTCCTAATAGCAGGTGGGGTATTGATATACCACTAGCGTTCGTTTATTATTGAAATTCAAGTATTGGCACTGAAATTCAAAACAAAGACAATTAAGTCGCTCAAAAAGTATATTTACTAACAAATAGAAAATATATCCTCAGGTTATTGAGGTAGATTAAAAAGTAAAAATTGATGGCCGACACCCAAAATTACTGAGACAAATATGATGTGATAAATGAAATTTGAGTTTAATATATATTTATCTGGAATCGATGGAATTGGAATCAACTCTAGGCGATCGATTCTCGATACCGATTCTAATCCGGAGAATCGGTGGAATCGAGAATCGACATTTGGATTCGACTCATCCTTAGTTTATGCATATGTATTTATGATTTTCGCTTGAATTTCGAATTCCACGACGAGGACCAAGTCATGTGATTGCTTATGTGATTAAGGTGAGAATTATTAAACATTATTCTTTCACCATTTATACCACAACATGTACAAATGTTTATTACGTATAAATAGATGTGCTCGAAGGAAATGTGATCCAAGAATTATTTTTTCGACTTACTTAAAAAGTGACTAAAATGCGCACTCTATGGACCCACGAATAGCGCTGCAACCGCCCTAACGATGCTGCGGATAATGCCGGAGGCTACGGCAGGGGCTGCTGCTACGAGCTGAAAGAACCGCGAAATGAACCAAGGGCCTGCGGATGTACAGGATTGCTGAAAATATGTGTTCTTAACTCCATGTAAATCTGCCTTCGTAGGTACGCACATCACCTCAAACGAAATAAATCCAAAGAGGATTCACTTCTGTTACCATTAAAACAGGTTCTCACACTCAGAAAATATATCAGAATTCTTACACACGTTCTCGGTTACTCATTGAACAGACAAACATGAAATCCATGGTTCCCAGAACATTTGAATACATTGTATAGACCTATGGCAGAAAGAAGCTTAGAATACGGGCAGTATGTTTTTACTTGCTTTGTAGATTTCGACAAGATATTTGATTGGGTGGACTGGACAAAATTAATGAAAGTCCTGAGGGAATCAGGGTTCGATTGGAGAGACAAACGCCTCATCCGGAATCCTCATCTGAACGAGAGGGCGCAGGATAGGCAGGCTGGCCGATGGAGAATCGGGATGGGCAGCGATGAGGCGTGGAGTGCAGCAGGGGTGCCGACTATCGCCGTCGCTATTTAACATTTATTGGGAAGAGATGGCAAGGGATGCATGGGGAAGGATGGAGAAAGGAGGAAAGGTACGAGGGGATCTGATAAAGTCAGAGAGAGATTTGCAGATGACTGAGCACTGGTTTATCATTCAGCCAAGGGTTTACAGTCAATGATGAATGTGTTAGAGGTGAAGTGCGAGAGGTATGGGACATGGATAAACCATAAGATAACGAAAGTGATGAGATTTTCAAGAAGCAAGAAGGCGGGGCTAAATATAAGGGTAGGAGGGCACAAAATAGATCAAGTCGAGTAGTTCTAGCATCTGGGTAGTGTTTTGGAGGAGAACATATTTATAGACAGGGAAATAATGGCTAAAGAAATATTTTCAAAGAGGCGGGTATTGATGATGGAGGGTCTGAGGAGAGGTGTAAAGAAAATGCTGGCGAAAACTGTGGACCATGGTGCAATATGAGCCAGTTACTTGGTCGTTTTGAAGGAAGGATGTACGTAGACTTTGAGGTGTTTTAAGATGTAGATTTTATAGAAGGATGGAGAGAGGGTGAGGTGGGAGGCGAGATGTACGAACGAGGAGGTACCTATTGGAATATGGTTTCGAGATGAGAGGAGAGACTAATGAGGCGGAGGTTCGGAGGAGGCAGAAGAGAGATGGACGGGAGGACGTATTGAAAGGAGAGGGAATGCTGTACAGAGGGAAATACAGAGGACACATGGGAAGAGAGGAAGACGAAGGAAGAGGATAGGAATGCAGGACGAATTACGAAGAGGAAGACGATGCGTGGAATTCAAGAGGGATCTGATGATATTGGGTCATCCGTTTGATTGACAACGGATGACCAGCGCCAGAAATTAGGCCGTTAATTATAATTTCTGTCCAAAAACCTATCAATCACCTGCTATACTACTCAAATGAAGATCATTGGATTTGATAGGAAATTATCAATTACATGCGTCCGATTTCCGCACTCAGGAAAATGATTCCATTTTAATACGCACCAGCAAGTGACATGAAATCGTTCAACGTACTATATATGTATGTCGTTTGAACTTATCAATACGTTGCAACTATCGAAAACACACGAATAAGTTCCACTCCGCATTTCCCGACATCACATTATTCTTCTTTGTGTTCACTTATTTGGCTGTCAATGCCATTGCGATCTACAAGTACATTAATAATGTTACCAACGTTGACAATGAATGTATAGACGGTTATCGGAAATCAATCTATCTCCGTAATTAATTGTGATCACAACTAACCCATAGGCTGCGTCAAACGGCACCAAATTACTCGAAGGTGATTTAATTCCGGTAGTTCATGTCCTCACATCTCTCCGAATTGTTTCACCGGAAGGATAATAACACATCATTTTACTTGTCGGGAGATATTTCTCATTTGACCTCGAACAGCTCACGACGAATGCAATAATTCCTTTCCTTTAGAGTGGACGTGCACTCGTTCTAATCACAGCGTCCTAATCTTGCATTAGAAGCAGCGGCAGCCGCAGCAGAAGGGGCGCCGCCAACGACTATAATTGACGACTCCTCCACGTCCGCCTAGTCCGTCGATTCCACGAGATGGAGTGGCAATCGAGCGTGAAGCGGAAAATCTTCGCGGGGGGTTGAAGGATGTCGCAACGAGTCCTTGGAGGAGAGAGGAGTCCTTAAACAAGAGTCTCGACGAAATATGCACTTACACTAGGCAAACGTACTTGCCCGTCTCGCGTTTCCCCTCCCGTCCTTTCCTTCCACCCCAACCCCCCCCCCCACCCCAGCATTTCGGACCAATGTGGCGCCCTGCGAACGGACCCGCAGAGATTGATAGAGGCGCGTTGATTCGTTCAGTCTCGCGGTCACTCACCGCCGAACAATGGGAGGAGTAGTTTGAGCAGTAATCGAGATTGCACGGGAGGTCCGAGGGGGAGGATTGGCTCCATCGTAATTGTTGCGCGCTTTCGCAACAATGCCTCCCTCGGATCCGATGGATTCTCCCGCGCCCTTATTATGGAAGTATATCTATAATAATGAAGAGGAGAAGGGAGGGGGGGAGGGTGAATCTAGGCCGTCGTGCCAGTTGCCATGCCATTGTTAGTCGTGACTCGGCTCCACCAATCAATGGAGTCATTCCGAATTAGTCCGGAGTCCGCGGCCCGCAACCCACTTTTGACGACGCAAAGATCCCAACACTTGCTTTTACATCGATATACGTTTGCAAATTGTAAGCCCATGATTGAATATGCCCTTGCAGAGTTAATGCCGTAGGTACTTTTTCCCAGATTACAATAATTAGAAAAGAACTGTTGCAGTATTCCTAAAATTGTTGAAAAACTATATATTAACTTAATGGTTGAAGGCATAACTTTGTGGGAGATTACCGCAGACGTGACGATAAAGAAAAAATCTCTCAGTAAATTCCACACTTTAAACTTTTATTACCGACCGAAGTTTTCTAGGATTTTGCATAAAAGTAATGTATACGATATAGGCCGGTAATTTCCTGGATCATTTCTACTTCCTTTTTTAATATTGGTGTGACGTTGTCTATTTTTCAGTCCTGCAGAACCTTGAATTCGGATAATGTTTTACCGAATATAATTTCTAAGAATGGTGCAATCTGTGGCGCTAATTCCTTGAGCACACGTGCAGGTACATATCCATTATGGACCTGGGGCCTTCCATGCATCTTGTTGATCTTCCCTGCACGCGTTCTAACTCTGTTTTTAAGCCTACCTCATGAGGATCCCAAACACTGGCAGCGTATTCTAAGTGGGGTCTAACAAGGGACAAGCAGCTGAATCCTCTAACTGTATCGATAGACTAGGTCGATATTGAGATAGCATTCGATGAACGATCTACCACAGTTTCTAATTCCAGAGAAAAATAGACAGACATCTATGATGCTTGCAAATTAGAGTTCGATTTTCCATATTTGCTGGGGCAGACACCATTCCAAAGTGGCATCCATAGTGGCACATGGTTCGATGGGAGAATATAAATTATGGAAATCCGCGTATCAGAAGACATTTCAATGCTGCCTGTTGGGAACTTAAACCGCAGCAGATAATTAATTTACCAGAAGGAGAAACGGAGGACGCTTCATTGAGGCTTAGCAATCAAGCGGACGAGAGCCTCTGGAAGTGATTGGAAGTGTCCACAAGTGCAGAGGAGAATAGAAGAGTGGATCGTAATGCGTTATTTGCAGAGGTCGCAAAATAACTTCGTCAGAGCGATGCGCTGGCAAAGAATAGGATAATCAACTGACGCTCAAATTATTCACGAGAGAAGGAATGAGGAATGAATTGGACATGTGCGGATGAAAAGTGGGACAGACAGATGAAATACACGCCGCGCCAACGCATCCACCCCTTCCTTCCTTCGTAGTACAAAAAACAGCGTGACTTTCCAACAGATGCGATCGTGTCAGACGGAGAGCAGCATATCCATCAAAAGGGGGAAACTTCTCTTTTCGGCTTTAAAACTTCGGTTTTTAAGCATTTCATTTTCAAGTCTACCGGGCGAATCTCAAAAGCAAACGTCTCTCGATTTTCACTCTCCCGTCGTTTACGTCTCAAGGGCAAATCATGGATGGTGTGTGCAATCCAAGCGGGGTTGCTATCCTTAGACAGAGCCGTGCGTTGAAGTGAAATAGTAAGCGGATAGCGCCTCAGTTTTAGATTCTAGAAATTTCTGTCGAATAAGTCGTACTATACGCCTTATTTTTTACAAGTGTCATCCATAAAACATATTAGAATAATATGAATCGGCTTACGTATGCATGTATCTTTGGGGATCCATTTCTGCTGTTGAGCAGAAAGGGACCGTTGGTGAAATTAGAACTTCAAATGAGTGTGTCCTTCGTATATTTTTCTGTTTGTATGTGTGTATTTAAAATTATTTTTTTGTTTAGTTATAGGTCAAAAAATACTTTTTTATTCTCGTTCAGCAATATCCTAACTCGGGAAGAGTTAAAAGAAGGCTTTGTGAGGGTTAGATGACGAATTCGTCACTATGAGGCAGAAAAGATAGGAATTACATCATTTTTAACGAGCCGACTTTCCTTTGCGTCGCACAGCGATTTCGGTCTCAGCTGTCGATTGATTCCCTTCGAAAGATTTTTTAAAAATCATTGGGATCAGGGAGTGCCATGCATATTTTAAAAGGCCATCTCGGGAAGCTTAAAAAAAAGCGATGAAGTACCATTTTAAAGAAAACTGAAGTATCTGAACCAACTGTTGTTGAGCGAGGAATGAGCGACTATGAGTAAGGACTCTTCACCCCCGCCGCCCTGGGGATGAAATCATTGGAATGGCGGCTCCAAAGAGGTAGAAGACGAAGGGATGACATTAAATTAAGACGGCACGCTAAGATGATGACGTCGAATTATTCGCCGAAAATGAGAATGACATTCAACAAAACACCTGATCCATTCCACCGCCAATAAGTATAAATGATAATAACCGCCGAAAAAACTAAACTCTTGCTAAACGTATGAACACCTATTTGAATGCAAATTGGAAGTGGACGACGATGTAAAGGAGTAAAGGGACAGCGTTTGAATAATTATGGATTGATAGTATAACCGAGAACGAATCTCGAGAGCAAGTCAAAAATCAAACAAGATAGCCGGTTGCCAGGACGACACTATCTGGAAAAACGAAAACATTAGAGGAGAGACTAATACCAGAATCGGTGAGCCCACAATTGGACGCATCATCAAGTTCACATTAATAAGATGACCAGAAACCTCATTAAGGAACAGGCTTGTTCAGATGAAAGAGATTAGAGCACTTGGTAGAATTTCAGGGAATGCTTCACCAGGATTAGGAAAGGAGGGACGATGTAAGATGAGCACGTCACATTGAAAACATGTAATGTTTGATTGAGTGAGTAAAACTTTAAAAATATAATGGGACAACCGCGTTATTGGGATTGGTAACTGTTGAGAGCCATGTGCCGGCCGACGCCGACCGATCAGGCTTGCCGAGGAGTGAGTCATTGCCGGCCAGTCAAGGTGGAGAAGGTTCGAGAACCCTCGTCGTCGGATATAAAAGGCCGCGGCTGGACACCACCGGGGGCAGTCTACGGAACAGTCTATTGGCGCAAACGCTACGCTCGCGACGCGGCTCGGCTCATGTATACTCTGGTAAATAAATGGTGATTTATACTAGAAGTTGGTGTTTTGATTATATGAAGAAACACTACAGCAACCATGGAGTTGTAAACGTTGTTCGAGACTACTTACAAATAATTGTTAGACAAAGTTACTATGCAGCCATATGTCGGCTGTGACGATGTGTTCTCTCACGATGATCTAACGTCTCAGAGACGATGTGATCTCTCACGAACACAGTACAACATGCACTTGGAGTAGGCTACAAGAAAAGCATTAGAAATTAGACTGAGCGGATAAACGGAGAAGAAATGAACATGGTGCGCTTCGGAGGTGATATCGCAGTCATAACTGGAGAAATCTCGATGATCTTCAAAGGTCGCTAAACGCAATAAACCAAGTTCTCAAAGAGTACTGCATTGAAATAAATAAGACGAAGACTAAAATCCTATAGTATGCGGAAGAGAGAAGCTGAATGTATAAGTCACCCTGAGAGGAGAGAAATTTGAGCAAGTTGGTTCCTTCACCTATCTCGGAAGTACCATCACGTGGGACAGAAGAAGCACAACGGACATCAAACGCAGAACAGCCCAAGCTAAGAAGGCGTTCATGGAAAAAAGACAACTACTGTTGAAACTGAAAGAATAGTAGAATACATACCAGGAAACAATGTGTGTAAACATTCGTGTGGATTGTGGCACTCTGCGGATCGGAAGCATGGACCATTAGAAAAGATTACCAGAACAGACTAGAAGCGTTCGAAATCTGGTGCTGGAGGAAGATGCTGAAGATTTAATGGACGGACAAAATGAGATATGGTGAAGTTTATGGAAGAGTATAAGAGAAAAGATTCATTTTGAACACTATTCAGGAAAGAATAACTTGATGGATTGGACATAGGCTGAGGAAAAACGGGGTTTGGTAAGAACATAATTCTGGATATAAAACTGGAAAACCCTAGCATAGGCTTAGCTTGTCCATTATTCCGATGGGGTAGCTATGTTTAAGGAACCGGAGGATCTGTATGGAATGAGAGAAAAGAAATTGATAAATTTCGGGAGCGTTCTGATCCTTCCACGACGACCAACGGCCACGTCCGTCCGCCATTCAAATAATTGTTTAAACGTGGCTACAGTGCGCTAATCGCGAGTCATTTACCTGCGGTTTGCAGTGATTTTTGAGAATGTGGAAAATAATTCTTAGAACACACTTCACTCTAGTACAACTATGTGTGAGTTGGAAATAGCCAAACATATGCCAACATAAACGATGTACGGAATTATATTTCAATATTTTATCTCAACTAAAGCACCGTTATGATTTACGGAATAGCTTATGTAAATACGCATTTATTATTCGACATGATACCTTGAAATTTATTAAATACCATTATCAGAATATTAAACGTATTAATTTGCGTTTAAGATGAAATCTGTTCTCGTGTCATCGAACTATTTCGAACTATAGTATATATTTGGAGAGAGAGAGATCGATAAAAGGCATCGAATTTCAATAGCATTCGATTTCTACGAAACCAAATCGGTTCAATGCATTTGTTTCGCTTTAATCGACACGTGTCCCTAAGAAGCAATGAGCTCAAAGTTTCATCCAAATCTGAAGGTGAGCGAAGATCGCTCCGGCTTTCAATTGTGGTGCGATGATGAGTTTTGGAGCCGAATGGCATTCCGCGCACCGGTAGGCCGACAACCGACGAGGATGTGCTTTTTTTCCACTGACTGAACGCCCAAATGAAACAGGCGCCAAGTCACTCGCAAAAGTCCACACGCACCGAGGGATGAAATTCGCCATGAACAATCACTTGACTTGAGCGAGATTCGAACCCGGATCTCCCAAATGGTGTGCTGCTGTCCAGTCTTCCGTCGAGGCGAACCCCTCGTCGAAATCCGCCCCTCATCACTACATCACTGCCCGCGCGATCGCAATGTTAAGGTAGTCCGAGCGAAATATCATTTTACTTAGAAATCAATGAATTTAGTCTCATTTTAAAGAAAAACATCTCGCCCTTCCAATGACACCAAAAATTCAACCCCTTACCGCATAATTTTTGGAGTTATTTGCCAAAAAATTCCAGCCCATTTACATGGGAAAGGGTACGTGTATGCACTCCAGAGAGACATTATTTACAAAATGAGGAATTTCTAACACTTAATTGTCGTAAAAAAACTAATAGCGTGTATTTTGTACGTTTTCTCAGCTTTTTTTGAAAATAAATCATATTTTCGCCGCAGTAGGTTCATTGGTATCACAAAAAACCTTCCGTTTTGAAGGAGTTTCAAACGTACCGCGTGAAAAAAATGAGTCAAGTTAAACACTTATTTAGATATTTTCATTTAATTACTTACAATTTCTGTCATATAAAACTATATTATTGCACCATTAATAATGCAATATTTAATTGATGTGTCCTACAACTGGTGTGATTAAAACATATAATTCGAATATGGTCTCTATTATGACTAGGGAATTATCTCGCTCGCACTACCTTAAATGGAGAGCAGCCCTCCTACTAGTTCTACTCTGTCCCGTTCAATGCCCTGTCCTCCTCGCCCTCCCTAGCCTTTCAAATCCTTGGTCCACACCCTGGTCCAAAGATGCATCCATCCTTGGTTCTTCATCGCGGGGCTTACACCTCTATTGTGTCTCAATTACGAATCCGTTCCGTCGGAGAGCGAGAAGTGAGGTTTATCAATCCGGACTTTTGTATCGCCGATTACACCCTTGTTTTTGTGTTTATCAATGTGAATCAATAAAAAAACTAACCACTCAAAGTCCTCTAGTTATGATTATGCTAGCCCGAGAGACCCCTGTGGTGAGAGATATGTCTATGGAACCTCAAGCTCGCTACGAATTCCAATCTAGGGTTTCACCACTCAATTCGCCTGGCTTCCTTTGAGGTATCCATTGCATCCTTTATTATTTCGCATCGGTATTCTTTTTATGGAAAATAATTGTCATGTCGGGAAAATTCTGTCCCCTATCGCCAATTCTACGGCTTTTGTCGAGCATTGCAATGAGGAGTGAACATCACTTAAACATGTCACTATTTTCCGGCGTATTAACCCGATAGAGTTAATGTGTTTACTCGCCAATTCTTATGTAACGTTTGGCCATGAGTGTTGAGGAGATATGTTTTCCTGACGTTCATAATTCTTACGTCATAAAAAATAGACGCATGTCTCATGCGGCTAAGAAAAGGCAGTGCAATTTATTCCATGGCGATTAATATGGACAGACTGGGCAGCATTAATGGTCCTGCCCGAGATTTATATGTTACCGTCAAATGGTAGTTAACTTGTCACGGTCATGATTTTATGACTGGGAAGTCTTTATCCGGAACCGAAGGCTGGAGAACGAGGAGATGAATGTTTTGGTTTAATGGTGGATCTCATTTTTCCAAACTGAGAGTAGTAATACTTTCTACCTCTAAACATGTTCGATGTGAATTCGAGTCCCTCTACCGTTAGTGATCGGGGTCCGGTCCGGTGGATAATGTTATTGGCCTAACTGACCCGGTGTCATTCCCGACAAGTCTTCATCGTGTCTTAAATATGAGTATGTTCGGAGGGAAAAGCGCCGTTACCGATCATAAAAACAATCGTGAAGTCCTTGGGCACCGAAATTTTGTCGATTTATAATTATCTCTGTGTGTGTTTCTGATTCATGGTAACCCTGACCCACGAAGCCGCATGTCTTGGGGGAGGAGTGTGTGGGAGCAGCGCCACCCATAGCACCGCTACACGAACGAGGTTGAGCCAGCTTCGTTCCTTTTCCATCCGAGGCTCTCCCCATCCGGTCGCTCAATCTCCGGTTAAAGATTCTGGCTGCCTGACCACTGGCTTTGTCTTAGCCGGCAGTCATTACTGCCATCGGTAGCAAAAGTGAGCTAATACTGGTAGTCACGGGACTCTGAGGCTACGTTAAGCCGAAAAACGATTATGTGCTTGACGATATTTATATACCACAGTTTTCATTAACATCTTCCGCCGGAAGTGTATTCCGTAGGATCTCATTGGTTCTTACAGCTGGACTGCTTCGGATTCCAGAGAGGAGCTTGCTTTGCTGTGCTGTTGGTATAAACAAGGTTTGCTTTATATGACTTTATTTCTGCTCACTACTGAATAGCGCGGCATAAAATTGTTTTTTTTTAGTTTACTGAGTTTCATATTGTTACTTAAATTACTTCTCAACTCTGAGGATGATCTCTGATTGAAACCGGCTATTGCTAGTAGGGAATAAGAATGGGAAGGCCCGCTTCGACATTTTTAGTATGCCTATAGAGGAAAACACTGTCGCGATAACTATAGACACACAGTATTACCAATAGAGGGTCTCTAAAAGCCAGCGCCACTGGTGCCTAGCGTTAAAAACAAGCAGTCTGATACTATGAGTCCCTTTGAGTCACATGACAATGACAATAGCTCTGATAGCCAATGAGAAATCAGGAAATCCAGCCCATTAGGAGCGTTCCGGCAGAGTAGGTAGGGAATGCGTTTGCATTCTCTAGAATAACGAAGTTACATTAACGGGGTTGCTGGTTACTATGGTTAATATTGTCAATAGTAAACGACAGGCAGAGAAGCTCAACGAAGGTGAGTTGAACTGAAAATCAGACGGAAATGGACGTATTATCGGAAGGATTCATGTTGTATATTATTTAGGTAAAGTGATAATCGATTGGGTTTTTGGTACTAAGGTTTTGTTTATGGCTTTTGGAGTTTCACCTTTATTATATCAGCTTTCATTTTTTTGGATTAGTAGTTTTTTCCATGATATAACTATTGATTTTGTACGGAATTGTTACTGACCAAATAGATTGGTATGTCGCGGCGAGCAAAAATTGACTTAGGTTGGTTGAGTCCGGGGATGGCCGTACATCCAGAGGATAACAATGCAAAATATTTGGAATAGTGATCTCCAACCATAAGTATACTAATATGTTGAAGTAATGAACGGAAAATAAAATTCAAATCACCGTCATATCGCCACTGGCGAGCCAACTGGCGGCTGGCGTTTTAATCAAAGGAAACTAATTTAAAAGGTCCAAAGGAAACGGACCTGTCCATGCGTCTTCCCTGTTGCTGCTTCTTAGGGAGTGGTCACATGTGAAACCACTCACCCCCTTTTGCCCAGCCGGTTAAACTAGGGCAATCAATATCCATATGACTATTTGAATTTGCTGTGAACGTATGAAAGAAGAAGTCATTACATTACATATTCAACTGCAAATAAAATCTAAACAGGGGTACGACATATAAATATACTTTTAGATCAAGTTTCTCTGTATCAATAAGAACAGGATGTTGAGACGGCTTCGAATGTTTGCGATGAGGACTGTTTTAAGCTACTCGATTTAGTTTGTGAAGCCAAAGACGTTATTCAGAGCAAGAAGACGAATGCAGAGTTACATGGAGGGAAAAGGTAAAATTCATTTTAATTAATGGAGTACAAAACATTAGTCTTTAATAACCATTCATATGAATAGGTTGCGGGTCCTCCCACCACCAGCGAATATGGCAACCACGCCTTCCGTCCACAGGACTGATCGTCAACGCACACCTACTCTTGGTTCTGTGCATACTCATCGCAGAAGATTAATACAAATGTGACATAAATCTTGCGATTATGTAGTCATGTGTCCAGTTATGTTATGTTTTTTTTTCTTTTCATTATGTTCAGAGGTTATGTAGTCCTTTATTGTCCAGAGAGATCTTACACAAGCCGCTGCTCAAGTAGAACTAACAATGTGGTAAATGACACACATTTACACACCAGGTAACTGGTGGCAGCACATGACATATACACAACATGATTTTTGCTTTTTGACAAAAATTTCTAAGTGGTCATTTGATCTTGAAATTTATGGACTTGTAGTGACATGTTCTATTTCCCATTCAGAATGAATAGCTTCAAATTGTACGGAATTGAAAGGAGGGTCATTGTTACTGACCAAATAGTGTAGGTTCATGTGGACTTTGGACATCGAAACTTTGCTCAAATTTCATGTTTGGCCAGTTTAAGACACTACGGACAAATGTTTTTGATTTTGGGCGATTGCACGAGACCTCTCAAGTGAATGGCAATTCACTCGTGGCTCGACCATCTTCAGTTTTCACGATCTTCGGCAAGCAGGAAGAATACAATCGGGAATGACGATTTGCCAAATATTTATTAGTCTTTAAAAAATATTAGGAAATGCAAAGATTCGTCAGAATGACTTTCATCGCGAAATCACCGTGGGGTGGCGCTAGGTCTCTAAACAGGAGATTCCCGGGAAGCGCCCCCTGCCCGGCTGGAAGTGGGGGTTAGAAGATATTAATTCACCAGCACTACTTCTTCACTTATTCGACGGGCTGCACATGCTATGGCCACCCGCATAAGTTCCCAACATGTCATTTTCCAAGCGGGCGCGCGCGTCGCAGGACATTATTTTTGCCCTATCTTTTGTGTGTTTTATGAAATAACCCACTATTTGATTAAATCTGTTGTAAAATATATGTTTCAACTCAAAATGAGTTGTAAAATGTTGCTTTTATCAAGCACCAAAAGTAGCGACATTCTCATCCTTCAGTCACAGTTGTTCCATTGTGCTGAGGTTGTGCGCCACAAATGAAAGTTCATGTTCTCCAGTTCCTTCTAGTTCTCTAGTTCTGCATCACCGCTGTTCGGGAAAATTATGCTTAACCATATCTGATGATTATTTAAGGAGTTATTAGGCCCTAAGCATGGATAAAAATTAAAAAAAAAACAGCAAAAATGAAAGTCATCTTGGAGCTCAGAAATTATGCCAAGGAAGCCAAAAGTTAATATAAAACACATATTGATGTATTTTTATCTCGTCTGAGTCATAATATATTTTAAATATGACCACTTGGTCGTAATATAATTATTTTCTATCCTAATGTAAATCCGTCACATTTTTCCTCTTCATATAATTATGTGATGAGATCATTTTATGTACACGTCTACTTTCATTGCCACTAGGCATATGCCTATTTGCAATGTAATTTTGAATAAGAATAATAACGTATTGGAGATACAGTTCGGAGCTGCGGCTCACCAATTAGAATTATTTCGTAATATTTTTAGTGCCATAACCATGAATATATATTATGGATTACTTTCTCGTCGCCAAAAACTGTTGTCTAGAATTTCGTAAACAAACAGCTTTTTGGAAATTGGTGCTGCCTAGTGATGAAAGATGGAAGTTCAAATGTAAATACTGTCGATAGTTTGTAAATAAACACGTCGTACTGGTTTTACCATGAATATACATGGGTTTTACTTACAAATTATCATAATGCAGTGGATATAAAATGTAGCAATGCACGCGGGACGTCATACATTTTTTAATATTGTCCGGTCTATAGATATATTTTATTCCTCTCCAAATTTAATTACACAAATGCAAAATTAAATTCTTAGCTCTTCGTGAATATCGTTATATGGAAATTTAATAGTTATGCGAGGTGACTTCATGAGTATTCTCAATGGCCATCATTGCAGTGTAGGTAAAAAGGAATGCACCTACCGCTGCCTTGAACAGATTCTTATTTTTCAATCCAAGTCTCCTATTTTGGGTTCTCATAGACGTATATCCTGTTTTTCAGCCTGGTACGAAGCAAATTCTGTTTAAACAAGGCATTCTAAATTCTTTATTTCAGCCGATCGGGCTTAATGCATTCAAATTAGAATCAGAATCTGTCAAACATCGTCGTCGGCACACGATGGACGTTTCATAAACCTCTTACACATTTTCTGTAATAGAAATTTCCTGTCTAGCATTTATAAAGTAACTTTTAGATCACAAAATAGCAAGGTATTGTTCAAAGCATCAAGTAATTCTTAATTCTTTGATCGTTATTGAATATTCACCACATTCTCACGTTAGCAACAATTAACTACGTCTCTTTACAATAACAACTGAAAAGACTCTAATCGAAGTGGCGCCAAAGACTGGGCAAACTAAATGTGGAAATTTAGGCAACACGTAGTCTAGGCAACAATGCCAAACATCTAAATCCATAATATATATTTATGGTCATAAAATTGACATTTATGGTTATAGAAGGCTAATGATTGGAAAATCGTAATCCCTGATTGTATTCTTCCTTTTTGCCGAAATTTGTGAAAACCGAAGATGGTCGAGGCACGAGTGAATTGCCTTTTGGTTGAGTTTACGTGGAATCACCCTTTCATTAACCCTTGATGACCTTTGTGAACCTTACATTATATTTCTTAACGCAGAGCAGTCGGGACAACAAGACAAGAACCTCTGAAAACTAAATTACCTGCAACATGTATTTCCGAGCGCATATTCCAATTGGGTTTTACACGTGACTCCACTATTTTCTTTATGTTTGGCCAACTTTCAAAGTAATATTTTTAAGGACTGACAGCGTGGAATCATTGTTTGTGGCGGCAATGAATTCTCTACTTTTTCAGACACGGCTAAATTAGCCAACAACAAATTTATGTGAACTTCAACATCCTGTTTCAAGTCTATCACTTCAGTATCGGGAAGAGGAGCCCTAGACAGAGCATCCGCAACATACATATATTTTCCATGGAACAATTGCTAACTTCCAAGTGATCAGATAGAAATGCTAACCCCAGATGCTAGAATCAACTTTTGTAAGAGACTCGCCACTCCTGCTAATGGCTTTTTGAACAATGTTACCGGGGTTCGGGTTGGTGTGGTGGCTAACTAGTTCTGGCTAACCATACGGACGGCCAGGGTTCAAATCCCTGTCAGAGGAGGATGTTTTTCAGTGGAAACCCAATCCCTACTTTAGTGTCTTGTGGAGGGCGCTTCAAGTACAGTACTCCGTCTGTCGGATGAGACGTTAAACCGTGGTCTCCTTGGCGCCTTTCGTTAAGAACAGGCTGATTCCGACGCCGGGTTTCTATCCTACCTTCCTCCCTCACCTTCCCCCGATGGCGCAAGTGACCTAAGCTGTCGGTCGCCTCCCCAAACATCCAATATCCAATCCAACAACGTTGCTAAGGACGATGATTTGTTTCAGCGTTGAACACATGTCCATAAACAAAAGAATGGAACTTTTGACATCCAAACTGAATAGTATATGGTTCTTTTTCAATCTGTGTAAATCGCTGCTGACTCTCTGTAAGACTTTTTGAAGCATACTGTAAAGTTCTGATGTCCTTTTCAATTGATTTTAGCCTCTCATCGGACCCCTCTCGCCTTACGCGTGTTCCTCATCTCAGCTGCACAGATCACACAGTGCATACCAATTCACGTTCCAACTCAAAATAAAAATGCTCTTTCAATTAAAACACGTGTAATCGTTTACTTCCAGTTAATCATATATCCATTTGCAAATACCCTGGTTTGATATGCAAATCATTATTTACCCAATTTATATTCTTAATTGATACAGAAACTCAAGTAATTTTTGTTCAATCAGTAATACTGTTGAGTCACATCAGCATTCTTCCCTTATTTTATTAATTAATCATTCCCTCATTTTATTAACAAATCTACGACTTAAAGCTACGACTACGGCGTTAGCAAAAATCTGCAAAACTTGTCAAAAAGGGAATATTTCACCACCTTTCACAGACAACCACAAAACTACCAGTACAAGTACCAGGTAGTTTGTATTAGTAGATATTGCAGCCGCTTAAACGAAATTCAGGATCCATGCGGGAATCATGCGAAACGTGATGTTTGTACTGCGTTGTATATAAAGAAACAAGCGATAGGGATTTAATCAAATAATCAGCTGTATGAACTGTGGACTTTAAAGTCTCTATGGCAGTCGCTATGGTCGATTATCGATCGCGGAAAAAACGACATTTTAAACATGTCTCTTCTGAAGTCTATTTACCTAATTTTATTCTCATGCGTTTTCCTTGATACGGAGTTTCTCTCTCGGATATCACTCTCCCTCGTGGTGTGATAAAAGCAGTTCACCGCGACCTTCGTCTCCACTTAAGTACACATCGACAACGAGATAAATTTCAACTGGCTTCTTCAAGTTTTTTTTGTAATCTTTGCCCGAAACGGAAGTGGTCCGACTGGTATTTTTGGCTCTGTCTTCCGATATGTTTTTGCGACCGCGCATTTTTTCCCCCCGTGCAAGATATCGGCGAGCGCTATCCTCGATCGCTTCACTTTCTTCATCCCTTCCCATTTTGACCTTTAGGCCTCTCTGCATCCCAAGCAACCAACTATTCTGCACCTTCTCACTGCACCCACTGCCTCTTCATCTGGTTTGTGTCACCTTGCAATGGGGAGGGAGGACGTGGAACGGGGACTTACTGATGTGATCTTATTTGCGATCCTCTGCTGTAAGACGGCTTAAGTTCTTTACCTCAATGGATTTATACTGAGGAAATATGAGTTCTCAGTTTGGTAAAAAAAAAATAATCATTTTCTTTTACGTTAATTTTTCATAATTGAACTGGAAACAACAGACATACAATAATAGTGCAAATAATCTGCAAAACATCTTTTATCTTTATCAAGGACATATCTCCTGATAAGTTTTAGCCATATTCTGCACATTTATAAGACTTGAAGAAGTCTGAAAATCCCCATTTCCTACATCTAAAAAGTTTCCAAACAGGATATTCCTGAATGTCTTCAGCAGGTTTTTCGGAAATACATTTTGCTACTCAGCCACACCTATTACTTTTCAGTGTACTTTTAAAATGACAAAGCTTGACTAACGAGGTTTTTTTAGCATTCGATTTCTAGAATTCATCACAGAAAATGTTACAACACAGGTGGATCCTTCGTCATTTGATATGCGTCCGGGTTTCGATTTCTACATATACCTTAAAAAGTGATATTATATCGATAATGAATAAAAATCTGTATTTTTCAAACATGGCGAACAAAAAGTTGGTAGTGAACTTTTTTTTACATGCTAAGTCGCAATCGCAATAATAGTGCAAAGGACGTGCCCCTCCTGAAATAGCCAATGTGTCTATTTTTGCTTTCGCATGAAAAGATTGAGGCGTTTGCCCGAGGCTCGTCCCTAAGGATTCAAAAAGGCATTTCGTCCCTGGAAACATCGCACACTGCGAATCTAAGTCTACATCTACGTAATACCCTGCGAGCCACCACGAGGGTGTGTGGCAGGGGATGAAGATCACCAAACATGAACTATTGACATTCAACTAGGATATTTAATGGAGACATGCTAGATAATAGGGTCTCATGCAGCTATATGGTTAGTATCTACATAATAAGGAAGAGATTATTGGTTGTTATTACATGCATCATGCACTACAGACTACTATAACTATATTTCACCTACCTATCCCTTTGCTACGCTACCTATTGTTCTCTCTTATAGTACGCGGGAAAAATTACATTTTAAATCTATCGGTACTCGTCGGAAACTTTATATCGCTATCAGAGTGATAGAGACGCTTGTGGAAAGAAACCTAGATTGTGGGCAGGAAAAAATTGTACGCGGAAAAAATGACCTTTTAAATCTATCGGTACGACAATCTATCTCTCTAATCTTGTTAATCTGATCAAACCTAGCATAATACGCAGGGGTTCTCAATATATATCTAACGTCATCTGTGAACTACTCTGTTTCGAATTTACATAAAAGGTTTAACCTATATTTTAACCTGCGTCCTGATAGTAATTCCCATCCGAGTTCTTCTATTAAGCTCGTAACACTTACACATTTATCATAACGGCCTTTAACAAACCTAAAGGATCTCCTTTGCACGCGCTCTAATTCTTTTATCATGCCTTCCTCGTACGGATCCCATATACTAGCGGCAATTTCTAAATGAGGCCTGACAAGTGTAAAATAGCTTCTTTCTCTTACTCTCTCATCGCATTTGCCTAGAACCCTTTTTACGAATCCTAATCTACGGTTTGCTACACTAGTTATTTCCCTGATGTGTTTCCCCCATGACATGTTTTCAGTGATGGTGACACATAAGTATTTAATAGATTTTACGTTACATTTTTCTATTCTTCGTTGCAATGATAATGCCGGGGAAAGCCATTCTTTTTCCAAAAGTTCATTATTGCGCATTTCTTCAAATTTAATTCTAGCTGCCAACTATCACACCAATCATCAATCGCATCTAAATCCTTAGCTAAACACTGACTGTCCTCTTCATTTCTAATTTCCTTATACACTACTACATCATCGGCAAAAAGACGGAGCTTGCTATTTTTTACTACTTTATTCTAGTCATTTACGTAGAGAAGAAATAAAATTGGGCCTATCACTCTTCCCTGGGGAACACCCGATGTAACTTTTACTTCGCCTGAGCTGACACCATCTAATCTGAGCTGACACCCTTTGAACGCGTTCATGTAAGAAGTCTCCTACCCAGCCTACTACATTACTGTCTATCCCGTATGATGCTAACTTCGCGAGTAACTTACAGTGGGGAACCTTGTCAAAAGCTTTTCTAAAGTCAAGAAACGCTGCGTCTACCTGTATGTTACTTTCTCCGGGAACTAAAATATCGTGAACAAAAAGACCTAATTGATTTTCTCAAGACCGTCCCTTTCTGAACCCATGCTGGTTTGTTATCAATATATCCTAGCTGTCGAGGTGTCCCATAATTGATGTGACTATTATATGCTCTATAAATTTACATGATAGTGATGTTAATGATATTGGTCTATAATTACATGGCTGTTCCCTATCACCGCTTTTAGAAATTGGGGTCACGTTTGCTATCTTCCAGTCTTTGGGAACCGCGTGTTCTTCGAGGGATTTATTAAATATTACTTTGAGATACGGAGCCATTTCGAGAGCTAATTCTTTGTAAACACGAGCAGGAATTTCATCAGGACCGGAGGACTTGTTCGGGCTAATGTTACTTAGTAAGGATACGATTCCGCTACACGATATATCGATCGGGGGCATTACTTGCTGAAATCGGTCTTGTATGGTTTTCACGGAAACTATGTATAGATTGATTAAAAACACTCTGACAAAAATAATTTGAAAAATTTGCCTTATCTAAACTGGAAGTTACTATTTCGCCTCCTTCGTTTTTCAAGGAATTAACCGTTGACTTTTTAGTTCCCTGTACTTCCCTAACATATGACCAAAATGCTTTCGGTTTTCCCCCTAGTTGTTTTCCGAGTACTTTTCTCTTGAATTCCTTAAACGCTTTTCTAAGGGCTGTTTTTGCGGCTGCTCTACACATTTTATAATGTTCAATATTATTTTTTAGATCGCTATTTGCTACATTTTTCTTCATTTTTCTCAGTTTCGCGTGGCTAACTCGTTGGCGTTTTAAATATTTTCTAACCTCCGCGTTGTACCACCTTGGTTCCCTATTCTCACTCTTATACTTATGAGGTATATATCTGTAGACAAGTGACCACGTAATTTGGAGGAACTCTCTCCATGTATTTTGTCTGTATCACTATTTTTGCTGATGTTCACGAATTTTTCAAACGAAGTCTTTAAGTCACGCCTAAATCCGTTAAAATCTGCTTTACTAAAAAGGTAAATCTTTCTTTTTAATTTAAAATTTTTTCAGTATTGAGGGAAAATTTTACGTGCACTACCTTGTGGTCGCTTATTCTATCGACATTTTCTACTTTAAGAACTTTTTCCGAATAAGTGGTCCTCGAAAATTTTACGGGCAAGATAACGAATCGCAATCGATGAAGACGAAGGACTTAGACTCCGAACTGGGAGAGATCTTCCCATCTAGTTAAATCAGAGAGAGGACCAAAATCTGCGTTTCCACGAGTAATTATATTTGATATCGCTCGACAACGGGTGTCGCTGCTGTGCAGATTCTTCCGGTGAACACCTCAACCGATGTCACGACATTCCGAGCCGTAAAAATATTTTCTAGCTTGGAATGGTTGCTTTGATTTCTTTCATGTCTTTTTAAATCGCATGAGTAGTAATCTGACTCACGCTACGTTTTCAAGCTAATCCCTCGCCGGCCGCCGCAGAAGGCGAGTGGCAGGGGATGAGAGACACGTTTAATGATAACTTTTACTCAACCACAAATACACACACAAACATACGACCCAGGTTTCAATATATAAGTTTTATCTTCAGGTGCTACTTCGTGGCTCTTAGGAGTAAGTAGTAATAGAGTATTCATGAGGACCAGCCTTTGCAGTACCCGCACCACGTGCAGCTTTCCCTACTAACGATTACGGCGCTCTACCGGTCAGTTTTGGCACATTTTCGCCAGTATGTCGCAAGTGAAACCAAAGCATAGCAATACCCTAGGCCCGCTTTCACTATTATACTCAAGCTAGGTTCCCTTCTGAAAGGACTACCTTGAGAGCCAGAATACCATTCCCACAATTTATAGAAGGTATATGCGGTGTAACTGACAGTGTCGCGTTTTGGAGGAAATTATTGAAGCAGAGTTAGGTGTAGGAATATATATTTATGAGTGAAACTTTGTGACTGACTGTTCCTTTTTTCGGGATTCATTCCGCGATGTATGTTTTAAGAAAACAACTTGTCTCCTCAAAGTTGAAATTATGAGTGGGGCCGCTGAGATGGTGTTCGGCTATTTCAGAAATGCGGTAATTATTATTTTTAATTGCCCGTTGATGCTCTTGGAGGCGTATTTTTAGGGCTCTGCATGTCTGGCCTACATATGATTGTCCACAGCTGCACAAAACTTCATATATTCCTCCGTAGAGGTTCCGTGGAAGCGGGTCTTTGGCTTTCAGAAGTACGTCGCCTGTCTTCGTCGTGCATGTGAATCTGCTAACTACGTGTACCTCGACAGAACTCTAGAGATTTTCTCCGTAGTTCCAGACACATAAGGGAGAGTGGCATATGCCTTTGGTTTCTCTCTGTTTTCTGTCGGGTCAGTGGGATTTTTATTTCGGACCCCGAGAGAATTTCTTTCTTCTTTCTGTGCAGTTTTTAAGATGTAGTCACGTCGGAAACCATTTTTCTCAAATGCCCTCATTAAGTGCTGCTTTTCACCGGCGATGGAATCGGCGTCAGAGATCATAAAAGTTAGATGATACAGCGTTCTCATGACTGAGGCTTTCTGTTGAGGGTGGTGGCGCGATGTGGCATGTAGGTAGCGATCAGTGTGGGTACTTTTCCGGTACACAGAATGACCTAATGTCCCATCTTCTTTTTTCTGGACCATAACGTCTAACGAAGGCGGTTGTCCTTCTCTATTTCCATTGTGAATTTAATAGAGTTGCTTTGTTCATTTAGATGTTGCAGGAACTTTTTCAGCTCTTCTCTTCCATGAGGCCAGATAGCGAAAGTATCATCCACGTATCTTACGAATAGTTTTGGTTTTTTGTCGTAAGATTGCAGTGCTTTTTGTTCTAAAACCTCCATGAATAGGTTAGCTATCACGGGAGAAAGAGGTGAACCCATTGCAGCTCCAAATTTCTGTTTGTAGAAGATTTTATTCCACAGGAAATGTGAGTTGTTTAGGCAAAATTCGACCATTTTTGGGACGTCTTCTGGGAAAAAAAATTATTACCGCATTTCTGCAATAGCCGAACACCATTTCAGCTATAATACTCACTCATAATTTCAACTTTGAGGAGACAAGATTAATAGCTAGGGAAATACGCTATTACCCAAGATTATTCAGGGAGGCTATAGAAATTGCGAAGAGACCGGAGAACGTCAAACGAGAAGACGGTTACAAGTTGAGTAGCCGTCTAAAATGAATTTTTTCAAATTTAAATTCCGGCAAAAATGGGAGTCCAGACTCATATATATAAAGACGAGCGAGACAAAGAAATTAGTTCAGTTAAACTGATAAAGCTGGCAGGAGGACCAGCCAAATATTGTTGTTTTCTTAAAACATACATCGCGGAATAAATCCCGAAACAAGAAACAGTCAACACTGCATCCGCGGAGGCCTACGAGCCAAACTCTGTGACTCTCCATATCCCGGAAGGGAACGACGTGATTGGTATGTATGTATCTTCTGGTGCATAACAAATTCGGAAAGAATTCGGAAAATTAACGGAAAGAAGGGGAAGGTGATGATGGGGGAGGGGTGGAAGAAAGGAGAGAAGGATGAGATATCTCCCCCCCTCCTCATTTCTCCTTTCTTCCACCCCCCTCCCCCATCATCACCTTCCCCTTCTTTCCTTTTCCCCCAATATATATGAGAGAGTTCCCGAAATTTCCATGCACCTGAATATGGTACTTATATATTGAAACCCGGGTCGTGATTTTGTGTGTGTTTTTGTGGCTAAGTAAAAGTTATCATTAAATATGTCTCTTGAAATATACGACCAAGTAAACAAAGATACTGTTACATTTGTTAGGGGATGAGAGGATACCAGACATGAATCAGGAGTCGAGTGGACCGGGAAAATACATTGGAAGAGGGATAGTGAATATTATATTGTCTTTTAATGACAGGATCTGTTTTTTTTCACTGAGTCCCCATTAGCGGTGCGTGGATTGCAAGTATTTCGTGCATAGCATCACATTGGCTTTTTCTTATTTTGTCCCTACTGTCAGCTCTTCCGTGAGGTTGATATGTTATACTCCTCGTCACAATGTTACTCGTATGATCTAAAAGAAATTTCCATTTCATCATCTGAGTTGATACGAAAGAAAAAGTGAATGAAACGCTTTTTACAGTTATATAATTTTACAAAAATGTTAAGACACCAGGATAATTTGGAGATACTCAGGGAATTAACGGAGTCACCCGCAAGAGATCGCACGAGCGCGGGAATCCCGAAGAAAAACAATGAGTTTCAAAAACAAATAATCTTTAAATATTATTTTTCATTGACGTTGCCAGGCATTCTTGACAAAAATAACTTCGGGGAAGCCCGAGTATTTTGGACCTCCTAACTTCGACTCTATATAGCTAACTCCATTTAAATACTACAAAGGCGATATATTTTCCAGATAAACCATACCCAAGTAAAATGACTATGGTATTGTTATATTTCACTATTGTTGATATGATTAGCATTTTAAAAAATTAAATCGTTCCGTATGATTTGGACCGGGATCAAGTACTTTGGTCCAGAAAGTCGTGCACTAAGGACCTGGAACCAAAATTTGGCACTTCAATAAAAATCCTTGCAAACAAACATATTTAGTTCCTCTTTATGTTTTCTTTCAAAGTAAACGATAAAAAACGACTATGTTGGTTGATATTTTAAGTGACTTAATTTATTAATACATTTCAAAATGCATTTTATTTAATTTACGCAGTGTATGTTTATCCCACTCCATCTTACTGCTGCTTCTCAATCATCCCTCAAATCACTTCGAACACATTCCCTACTGACGCACCCTTCGATTTTCTTGATACTTGTATTTTCACCTGTGAGTTGACACCATCAACGAATACCCGGTTATTTTAGCCCGGGCCAAAAAACGCGCTTTTACGGTGGTCCGTATAACATGAAGAGGAACATTAGTACAAATGGATGAATATCACAGTGTGCATTTAATTTAATCTTTTTTAATTTTTTAAAATTTAATTTTAATTTAATTTCATTTAATTAATAATTAATTTAAGCGCACTAATGAGAATTTCCACTTAAAACGGTACCGCAATGATTTAAGATTGACGAGCAGCTATCCTGTATTTAGGACAATGCGAGCACGTAACTTCGTGGTCCTCAACCAGCCCTCAAAGAGAATAAATTCCACGGAGGACGGTCATTCCGCGCTCAGGGGTCAAAGCACACAAGCCTGACTCCTGAAATGTGAAGGGCCGTTATAAAGAACCAAACGAAAACGCACTAAATGATGAGCTAGGTTTAGTGGATACAAATTAAAGCTATCCGTCCGAATTGCATACACTTTTCCTTACTCGGGTAACTTTTCAACTATGGCCCTAAAATATTACTCGTTTAGGTATTTACTTTCGTTTACGGTATGACTCGTTAAAGTTTTAAATTTTTTGGTCAGATACCCTGTGTTAGGGATTGGAAAATCGACTTCGATTTTAATCGAAAATCGATAATCACACTCCGATTTTCGATTTAATCGTAGTCGACTTTTTGTCTTGAAAAATCGTTCAAAATCGATTCTAGCCGATCGATTTTCGATATTTATCTTGCTACAGCATTTGAATTTTGCCGCCTCGCTTTGCTCCGCGCCGCGCTATTTCACTCTGCATCGCTGGTGGGGGAACCTCGGTGGGGAGGCAAAGTGCTTCGGACACCGGCAGGTTAGAGTTGCCAACTGTGGGGCTGCGGATTTTTATTACAATAATTCCAGTCTAGGCAGGGACTCACGCTCGGAAGTAATACATTGGAGACCGCGAGACGAAAATTCGAAATGATAATACGCGTTGACATTGTGTCTTTTTTGTAAACGTTCTCTCAATAAATCGCTTCAGATCACTCGTCTTCTTCAAAGTAGATTCGCCCAGTCCGAATATCGTTTCTACGCATGGGCTACTAAATTATATGTAATTTACTTGTTATATTACCTATATGTATATAAGTATCTGGTATGGATTATTACTTTCCTGCAAACCTTATTAATATCTTTAAAATAATATATTGTATTAATAAATTTAACCGTATTCAGTTCTTATCCCTAGTGCTTCCATTAACCCATATTTCGCATTTTGTTAGAACAGCACATCCGTATTTCAGCAGATAATTACTTTACTATTTAAAAATTTCGATTTTTCGATTATTTTGGGCACAGAATCGAATTTTTAGAAAATCGATTTTGAAAACCGAAATCGAAAGTCGATTAATCGAAAATCGATTCTGGATTTACATTTCCAATCCCTACCCTGTGTAAGTAATCTACATCTACATAATACCCTGCGAGCCGCCGCACGGTCGTGTGGCAGGGGGTGTTAGGTCACCAGTCGTGTAAAGGTGTAAGTTTTTGGAGGTGAAATGGTGACATGTATTATAGGAGTGTATTTAGTGGAGCTCAATTTTTATTGTGGTCGCTTATTGTTCGCGGAAAGAACGAGTTTTTGTACCCATCTGTTCGTCAGTCTATCTCTCTTTATGTTGACGCATCTGTCAGACCTAGAGATGTAGTGAGGAGTCATGATAATATTCTCTATGTCGCTCTGAAAAATATCAGTTCTGAATTAAGCCTAGCGTGTATCATCCGAGTCTCTAGGGGCTCTCACCTTAATACCTCTAAAAGTTCGGAGACACTATATGTACGCTCGTAACAGTTTTTAACAAAGAACGCTGCTTTCCTTTGTACTTGATACATTTTTTTGGTTAAATCTATTTGACCAGGATCCCAAATGCTCGCGGCGTATTCAAAGTGTGGCCTAACCCGAGCGAAGTAGCATCTCTCTTCGACTTTTTCATCCGAGGACCTATTTGTATTATACGTTTATCTAAAATAAGATGAAGTCAGCCAACCGCTTTCAATTTTTCATTCACCGAGGATTATGGACCACCAATTGCTTTGGGGATCTCTCAAAGATGTATAGACGAGTGACGAAATAGTGGATGTTACCTGGACCCGGCTGGGGGTGGAAGGGAGAAGAATAAGTGTGAGAAAAAGAAGGGGGGGATCGTGAGTGGCGGTGAGCATATATGTATTTGAGTATATTTTCAAGCAATTCGGAAAGACAATTCTTGGACCTTGTTTCACTCAAGTACATATATGTGTTATTTACGGTGGAAATCACCGAATATGTATATGGCGAGTGTAAATGACGCATGTTTTACATTTGAAAATTTTCGTCTCAATGAAAGTTGAATTGAATTGTAAAAATGAATGTAAACATACAAAAATGAATAAATTTGTTAGCAGCGCATATACATTCCCCATGAAGGCTGCCTCATCACAGGGTTTTCCCTCAAGTGGCAACATACGAAGCTTCCAAACCTCAATAAAACATGAGTGCATGCGTGGGGCGTAATAGTGGAAACAATAAGTTAAGCCTGAATCACACGATACTTGACCATGTGCAAGTCCGAGGATATTAGCGAGTACTGGCTTTCTAGTACGAAACCAAGCATACTTGAAACCTTCCTAGGAGCTATCACACGATAGTTGAACTTGAACAAGGTCTGTTTAGTAGATCATTGATCTAGTACAGTCGCGGAAGGAGTTTGAAGACGGAAATGGATGATTTCGAACGAAGACGACGGCTTTTAGCCGCTGCGGCTCCTCAACCTCAACTGCCTCAGGCAACCAAGCCATTGTGTCTTGTTGTGATGTTTGAGTTGTCTATTTGATCGCGGGAAATTATAATTGTTACGAGGGACTATGGAGGCGCTGACATCAAAAATTGACGACCGCATTGCAAAGAGCAAAGGTGATTGGTCGGCGGCTACTTGGTCCATACTGGGAGCAAGTATCAAACTAGTACCACACCAATAGCGAAAAAAAGGATACCAGCTAATATGCTAGAGATCATGCAGGATTTCCAGTATGCTTGGTCTGTATCACAATATACATGACCTTGCACAAGTCCTAGTATGCTAGCTAGCATCCTCGGACTTGTACAAGGTCGAGTATCGTGTGATTCATGCTTTACTCACTTGGGTTTACCGCACGGAATTCTAAATGTAAGTGAAAATTGTATGAGAACATAAATTTATTTTTCACCGGTCATTACACCTTGACATTCATTAGCAATCAGTACATTAATATGCAACGTATTGTGGTGAGTTCATGGGGAACAAGGGAACACATTGAATGGAATTACTTCGATATATACGATGTATCAACAGTAATACTGAGGTTTTGTGGAATACTTTCCTCAACATAACACGATCAGTAGTTAGCAAATACATACCAAGTAAATGGAAAAGAGCCAATGCAGAGCCTAGGTGGTATAACGCGGAGGTTAGAAAAACATTAAAGCACCAAAGAACATGTCATGCTAGGTTAAAAAGGGCAAAAATTAACAAATCCTCCGAAGAACTATACACAGTCACCGAAAATTACAAAATATCTAAACTCTTAGCAAAAAAAGCGTGCCGAAGAGCGTTAGCTGATTTCAAAAGTAAATTACTGGGAGAACAATTGAACGATAATCCCAAGGCATTTTGGTCGTATGTTAGGGACACTCAAGGAAATAAATCAACAGTACACACGCTTAAGAATATCAAAGGGGAAAAGATAACCAACAGTCTACAAAAAGCCAATTCGTTAAACTCATTCTTCAAAAGCATTTTCAGTCCTTATACACCACATCTTTTCGATCCGCAGCCAGTTCGTTCCCAAACATGTATGCCTGAAATTATTATAAATTGTCGCGGCATAGAACAGCAGCTAAAAAATATTAACCCCAACAAATCCCCCGGTCCAGATCAAATACCTGCTCGCGTATATAAAACAATGGCAGCAGACATAGCGCCTTACTTAGAATTAATATTTACAAAAATCTTTAGTAGATCACGTAGTGCCTAAGGACTGGAGAGTAGCAAATGTCACACCTATATTCAAAAGCGGCGACAGGGAAGACCCTAGTAACTATAGGCCTATTTCTCTCACATCCATTTCCTGTAAGGTATTTGAACACATAATCGTAAGCTCCATTATGAGTCATTTAGATAGGGAGGAATTGTTAATAAATAACCAACACGGATTTCGAAAGGGTAGATCTTGCGAAACCCAATTGGCCCTCTTCGTTCATGACATCTTGCTCTCGGGTGAAAATAATGTCCAAGTTGACGCGATATTCCTCGATTTTAGGAAAGCTTTTGATAAGGTACCTCACGTTAAGTTGCTCTCAAAACTAGAAGCATATGGAATAGATAAAAACATTATTAGTTGGATTAATCAATTCTTACATGGGCGGGAACAAAGGGTTGTCATAGACGGTATCATGTCAAACACAGTTAGCGTTACATCGGGTGTTCCTCAGGGAAGTGTAATTGGTCCACTTTTATTTCTCTTGTACGTTAATGATATTAGTAACGTCGTTAAAAGTAAGCTTAGACTCTTCGCAGACGACGCGGTTGTGTATAGGGATATTAACAATTCTGAAGATAGCGACTCGTTAACAAGCGACCTACTTGCTATTCATGCTTGGTGCGAAAAGTGGCAGATGGAACTAAACATAAAAAAGTGCGTAGCAGTCAGCTTTTGAAAAAAGAAAAATAGGCCAGGTAGGTCTTAGAGAATTAAAAATACGGAAATTATTCACGCCGAGTCTGTTAAGTACTCAGGAGTCACAATTACTCACGACCTATCTTGGGGAAAACATATTAGGGAAATATGCGGTCAAGCATACAGGAAGCTAGGCTTTATCTAGAGAGTACTCGGAAAATGTGATGAGAAAGTGAAAGAACATTGTTATTTTTCAATCGTTAGGCCTCATCTGGAATATGCTGTTAGTGTATGGGATCCATACGAAACGGGGTTGATATCAGAGTTAGATCACGTACAGCGAAGAGGAGATAGGTTTGTGAAATGATGCTTCGATAAGTTGGCTAGTGTGTCTGGACTGTTAGAAGAATTGGGATGGGAATCGCTATCACAGCGTAGATTAAATTATAGGCTTAACCTCCTAAATAAATTTCAGGAAAATCATTTTACTGACGACGTAAAAAACATACTATTAACCCCTTCGTACTACGGCAGATTAGATCGCGCCAATAAAATTAGAGAGCTAGATTGTAGAACCGATAGGTATAAAATGTCATTTTTTCCGCGTACCATTCGGGACCGTAACAGCTGTGATCGTCGTCATGAATAGTTCGAGTATTGACAATAGGCAGGCAGTAAATCTTTCTCATTATATTCTTTACTCTCTTATTTATGCATGATGTAAATAATGATGTTCTTATTTATGCATGATATTTTGAATCTGTAGTAGTAGTCTTTGTATCCCTTGCATGTTAGAACGATTGAAGACAGAATGTTTCTTGGGTATTAGATTTGTAATTGGCGCTTTGCATGTGTGGTACGCGGGTTTTAATGTAATGTCGGTGTTCTACCATATCATTCATGCATGCCTGGTGCGAAAGCACCCCCTGCCACACACCCTTTGGGTGGCTCGCAGGGTATGACGTAGATGTAGATGTAGATACTTTAAGGGCAATAAGAATTCGGGTGAAAACAGCACTAAATTGCCAAAAGAACAAATCGATAATATGCATTTTTCCTTTTAATGCTTATATATTACTAACGAAACGTGTCGTGAAATGTAGTGAAGTCGGTCAGCGTGGTGGAGACGGTAAGAGCGCGTAAATCCCAAATATTGAAAGAATTGGCTGACTAACGGAAGAGAGTGTTGGACGATGGATTGATGGATTGATGGACATTTGACACTAATAGTCGACACAACCAGACGGCGCTTCAAATACGGTTTCGAGTTTCGCCTCCTGGTTGCTTACATTTGTGTCTTCGGTGTAATCACGTTATCATTAAAACATCGGCAAACCTTGGTTGTTTTGTCGCCCTGGTCAATAATATCGCCGTGTAAGTGTCCTTACTTGTCCAAAAAACAATTTGAGGATAATAATTCGCTGAGAAAACATTAATATATGCTTCAGTTTTTCTTTAATTTTCGATGTCGTGTTGTATTCATTTGCCTCGAGCAGTCTAATCAAACGAATATCGATAGTAACTGCAAGTTGTATTTCCCAGTCATTTTTCCATTAACGCATTTCAGCGCCTTTGCGTCGTCGTATAGGAGTTTTCACTTGAAGAAGACGCTCAGTCATCGAGACGCGTCGTAAAGAATAAAAAATGTAGACAGTACAACTCGTAGTTTTCAGTCGATGTCAGCTGCGTTTCCACCGCGTGAAGCAGAGCACATTGGATCGCGCGAAGTTCCACCGCAGGGTCGTCGAATCGACTCGTCAGAGCCGAACAACAAAAGAAAGAGCCAATCCGTTACTTTTAACTTCCGTCACCAGACGCGTAATTTCCTTTTCCCTTTGCGCCCCTCCGATATATGCATGCACGTATATGCACACCTGCCCATCTTCTCTTGCCTCTCAAAATCCCGTTTCACTAAGCGTTCGGTCCTCCCGTCGATCATTGCGGCTCTCGGCAATCCCAAACCACTTTGGAAATTTCGTCTGTCGCAACGGACGTGCGAATGACGTCCTCGATTTGCGCACCATGTCATGCAATTCACATTCTCATTTTTGCACAAACGTCATCCTCTCCTCTTCCCCGATCACGTCAATGTGGCCGACTGCAAACATCCACAATTCTCCACTCTCGAATCGTCCATTTATGTTGCTGCCATTAGGCGTTTAAATGTAATGTAACCCCTTAAGGTAGTCCGAGCGAGATAGTTCCCTAGTCATAATAGAGACCATATTCGAAATATATATTTTCATATCTCCAGCAGTAGGACACATTGGATTAAAAGCAGTGAAACCTCTCACTTACGGACAGTAACGGTCCTAAAAATGTGTCCGTAAGTGAGAGGTGACCGTAAGTTGGAGGTGACGCAAAGAAAACATCATTTTTAAGCTTTATTTTACCACGCAAATACTATACTGTAGGAATTTAAGGCAGCTGAAAGAAATCCTTTTATTTCAAATATCACTTCTGAATAATTCAAAATAAATTGGAAATAATAAAATAACGTAATGCATTTACTCACATATATTTAAAATTCACGAAGCATTTACACATTTTAATATGCATACATGCAAACACATAGCTCACCTAGGCGTAAAGAAATCATTGATTTTGGTTTGTATATTTCTTTTTGTGACAAATTCTTTTTCAAAATTTAACTTTACATCAATAAGGCTACTTAATGCCTCGCTGTTGCCTTTTGAAATGCAAAATGTTTTTAACTGTTCAATGTAATGCAACAAACCGGCATACGATGCCACAAGCATCTCTTCTACTATAGGCTCACTGTCATCACTTTCACTGATTTCGTCGTCTCCTTCATCAAGAGTACTTTCAATAATTTCTTCCATGTCAACCTCGTGATCCACGGTCAACAAATTAGAACCAATGCTCACATATTGAGCACTTTCGCCAGCATCCTTTAACAAAATGTCTAACTGCTAGCCATCTGTAACATCTTCCACCTCTGGTGATAATTCAATTTTACAAAACCCCGATTTAACAAAACAATTAAACAAGGTTGAAATTTTTATGTTTTTGATTACTTTTTTAACGTTTCCATTATGATTTTCCGTCCACAACTTCATGATGGTCTCCTTCTGCTTCAGCATATCAGCGATATGAGTCTTACTCACACCAAAATGAACCTTGATAGATAGCATATCCAAGAATGCATTCTAGGACACCCTTTCGTTCATTCCCCCCCATGTGCGCATTCTTGTGTCTTCACAGGTTTGACCATTGTCACTGTCCTCTTTCCCCCAGCTATTCATAAACTCTATTGTTAGAGGAAAAGACTTTCCATTTTTGAGAGATGGGTCAGAAAACCCATGGCGATGGTGTCCGTATAAGAGAAAAATTGTGCCCAACAAGGTGTCCGTGTCCGAATACTACATACATAATATACTTGTAGAGGTTCGATCCTTATACAAATGCATATCCTTCTGCCGGGGAATTGAATACTGACCTTAAGTCAGAGGTGTCCGTAAGTCAGAGGTGTCCGTGAACAGAGGTTTCACTGTATTGCATTATTAATGGTGCAATATATAGTTTTATATGACTGAAATTGTAAGTAATCAAATGAAAATATCTAAATTTAACTTGGCTCATTTTTTTCGCGCGGTGCGTTTGAAACTCCTTCAAAACGGAAGGTTTTTTTGTGATACCCAAGAACCTACTGCGGTGACAACGTGATTAATTTTTAAAAATAGTTAAGAAAACATACAAGCTCCACACTGTTAATTTTTTGACGAGATCTAAGTGTAGGGAATTCTTCATTTTTAATATAAGGTCTCTCTGGAGTGCATACACGTACCATTTCCCATGTAAAAGGGCTGTTTGCATTTTTTGGGAAATATCTCCCTAAGTAGTGTGGTAAGGGGTTGAACTTTTTATGTCAATGGAAGGGTGATGTATTTTTCTTTAAATCTAAATTCATCGATTTCTTGATAAAACGATATCTCGCTCGGACTGCCTTTATTCTCCACTCCACTCTCATTACCGCCCTTCGCATCACCGAGTCGCGTGTTCACTCGATGACGCACTCTACCTCGCCCGTCGACGCGTGCCAAAACTCCGAAATTCTTCCCGAACCGATATATACGTTATGCCTGTCCGCGCTCTCCACATCTACTTCATACTCTGCAAGCTGGAAGGTGTTTGGCAGGGCGTGAGTCATCACCAACGTGAACGGAAACATATCAGTAAATTTCACCAACATTCACTGTACTATGGGTAGCTACCGACGCTACAGAAACTATTTCTATTAAATGTATAATGCAAATACGTAATCGAGATACAATAGTCATGCAGGGTTCATGCAAAACATGATGTTAGTATTACGTTTCAGATTAAGAGACATGCATTGCAAATCAATGAATCAGCCATACACTACATGGCGACCAACGTAACTTCGCAATCTCATCGGCAGCCATTATAGTACTAACTAACCTATCGTGGGAATAATCACATTTTATACCCGTCTGTTCTGGAGTCTATTTCCCTAATTCTATTCTCATGATCTGTGATCTACCGTATTATGTTAGAGTTCGTAAGATATAAATGACTTCACCAGAAATCATATTGGTTTGCAATTATGCAAAATATTAAGACTTCATTTTAACCGACGGACTGAAAGCGATTCCCATTCCGGTTATTGCAAGAAGTCAGTAACAATAACATCTACATCTACTTATAACTCTGCTAGTCACCACTAGAATGTTTGGCAGGGAGTGACTTATCACCGAAATAAACTACAGTGGAGAAATTAACTTTCACTCACATGCAATACACTAAGGGTATGATATGAATGCAACAAAACCGCTAATATAATCAACAATGTAGCAATGTAAACGTGACACAAGAGTCATGCAGGAAACTTGCAAAACCTGGTGTTAGCACTACTCGACATATTTAGAAACACGCATTAGGGTGCATGTGAATAAATCAGATACACTACCTGTCAATTACATCTACGTAATACCCTGCAAGCCACCACGAGGGTGTGTGGCAGGGGGTGAAGATCACCAAACATGAACTATTGACATTCAACTAGGATATTTAATGGAGACATGCTAGATAATAGTGTCTCATGCAGCTAGATGGTTACTATCTACATAATAAGGAAGGGATTATTGGTTGTTATTACATGCATCATGCACTACAGACTACTATAACTATATTTCACCTACCTATCCCTTTGCTACGCTGCCTATTGTTCTCTCTTATAGTACGCGGGAAAAATGACCTTTTAAATCTATCGGTACGACAATCTATCTCTCTAATCTTGTTAATCTGATCAAACCTAGCATAATACGCAGGGGTTCTCAATATATATCTAACGTCATTTGTGAACTACTCTGTTTCGAATTTACATAAAAGGTTTAACCTAAATTTTAACCTGCGTTCTGATAGTAATTCCCATCCGAGTTCTTCTATTAAGCTCGTAACATTTACACATTTATCATAACGGCCTTTAACAAACCTAAAGGATCTCCTTTGCACGCGCTCTAATTCTTTTATCATGCCTTCCTCGTACGGATCCCATATACTAGCGGCAATTTCTAAATGAGGCCTGACAAGTGTAAAATAGCTTCTTTCTCGTACTCTCTCATCGCATTTGCCTAGAACCCTTTTTACGAATCCTGATCTACGGTTTGCTACACTAGTTATTTCCCTGATGTGGTTCCCCCATGACATGTTTTCAGTAATGGTGACACATAAGTATTTAATAGATTTTACGTTACATTTTTCTATTCTTCGTTGCAATGATAATGCCGGGGAAAGCCATTCTTTTTCCAAAAGTTCATTATTGCGCATTTCTTCAAATTTAATTCTAGCTGCCAACTATCACACCAATCATCAATCGCATCTAAATCCTTAGCTAAACACTGACTGTCCTCTTCATTTCTAATTTCCTTATACACTACTACATCATCGGCAAAAAGACGGAGCTTGCTATTTTTTACTACTTTATTCAAGTCATTTACGTAGAGAAGAAATAAAATTGGGCCTATCACTCTTCCCTGGGGAACACCCGATGTAACTTTTACTTCGCCTGAGCTGACACCATCTAATCTGAGCTGACACCCTTTGAACGCGTTCATGTAAGAAGTCTCCTACTCAGCCTACTACATTACTGTCTATCCCGTATGATGCTAACTTCGCGAGTAACTTACAGTGGGGAACCTTGTCAAAAGCTTTTCTAAAGTCAAGAAACGCTGCGTCTACCTGTATGTTACGATATGCTATGCTACGATAAGTTGGCTAGTGTGTCTGGACTGTTAGAAGAATTGGGATGGGAATCGCTATCACAGCGTAGATTAAATTATAGGCTTAACCTCCTAAATAAATTTCAGGAAAATCATTTTACTGACGACGTTAAAAACATACTATTAACCCCTTCGTACTACGGCAGATTAGATCGCGCCAATAAAATTAGAGAGCTAGATTGTAGAACCGATAGGTATAAAATGTCATTTTTTCCGCGTACCATTCGGGACCATAACAGCTGTGATCGTCGTCATGAATAGTTCGAGTATTGACCCTAGGCAGGCAGTTAATCTTTCTCATTATATTCTTTACTCTCTTATTTATGCATGATGTAAATAATGATGTTCTTATTTATGCATGATATTTTGAATCTGTAGTAGTACTCTTTGTATCCCTTGCATGTTGGAACGATTGAAGATAGAATGTTTCTTGGGTATTAGATTTGTAATTGGCGCTTTGCATGTGTGGTACGCGGGTTTTAATGTAATGTCGGTGTTCTACCATATCATTCATGCAATCCTTGGTGCGAAAGCACCCCCTGCCACACACCCTTTGGGTGGCTTGCAGGGTATGACGTAGATGTAGATGTAGATGTAGATGTTACTTTCTCCGGGAACTAAAATATCATGAACAAAAAGACCTAATTGATTTTCTCAAGACCGTCCCTTGAACTTGAACAAGAACGTCCTCTGAACCCATGCTGGGATGTTATCAATATATCCTGGCTGTCGAGGTGTCCCATAATTGATGTGACTATTATATGCTCTATAAATTTACATGATAGTGATGTTAATGATATTGGTCTATAATTACATGGCTGTTCCCTATCACCGCTTTTATAAATTGGGGTCACGTTTGCTATCTTCCAGTCTTTGGGAACCGCGTGTTCTTCGAGGGATTTATTAAATATTACTTTGAGATACGGAGCCATTTCGAGAGCTAATTCTTTGTAAACACGAGCTGGAATTTCATCAGGACCGGAGGACTTGTTCGGGCTAATGTTACTTAGTAAGGATACGATTCCGCTACACGATATATCGATCGGGGGCATTACTTGCTGAAATCGGTCTTGTATGGTTTCGCGGAAACTATGTATAGGTTGATTAAAAACACTCTGACAAAAATAATTTGAAAAATTTGCCTTATCTAAACTGGAAGTTACTATTTCGCCTCCTTCTTTTTTAAGGAATTAACCGTTGACTTTTTAGTTCCCTGTACTTCCCTAACATATGACCAAAATGCTTTCGGTTTTCCCCCTAGTAGTTCTCCGAGTACTTTTCTCTTGAATGCGCTAAACGCTTTTCTAAGGGCTGTTTTTGCGGCTGATTTACAAATTTTATAATGCTCGATGGTATTTTTTAGGTCGCTATTAGCTACATTTTTCTTCATTTTTCTTAGTTTCGCATGGCTAACTCGTTGGCGTTTTAAACATTTTCTAACCTCCGCGTTGTACCACCTTGGTTCCCTATTCTCGCTCTTATACTTATGAGGTATATATCTGTTGACAAGTGACCGTGTAATTTGGAGGAACTCTTTCCATGTATTTTCTGTATCGCTATTTTTGCTAATGTTCTCGAATTTTTCAAAAGATGTCTTTAAGTCAAGCCTAAATCCGTTAAAATCTGCTTTACTATAAAGGTAAATCTTTCTTTTTAATTTAAAATTTTTTTCAGTGTTGAGGGAAAATTTTACGTATACTACCTTGTGGTCGCTTATTCTATCGACATTTTCAACTTTAATAACTTTTTCAGGGATGTTTGTGGCAAGTAAATCGAGAACATTTTCCCCTCTATTAGGCAAATTTACTATTTGATGTAGTGCGTGTGATGCGAACAGGTTAAGCAATGACTCGCAGATTTCTTTGTCCCTACCTCCAGACTTATGACTGCATGTTTTCCAATCTATCGATGGTGTATTGAAATATCCACCTACAATTATCTGTCGTTCGTTACTATGGGAATTAATGGACCTGATCTGTTTCTGGAGTTCTGACACTGAGTGTACATCGTAATGGGGTGGTCTATAGTAGGCACAAACGTATATTACTTTTGAATTAGCACATGGACACCATACACTTTCAATTATATTATCGGGAATCACTTCTATTTTGCTGACTATTGTGTTCTTAACTGCGATAAATACTCCCCCTCCCGGTCGACCCTCTCAATCTCTCCTGTATACCCTAATATTTACTGGAAAAATTTCACTCTCAGCAATATCGCTTGTTAACCAACTTTCCGTTCCTATAATTATGTCAGAATTAGTACTCTCTATAAGGTGATGGAATTCAGGTATCTTGCTTTTTAAACTACGACAATTAACTACCACTACTGAAAATTCCTCTATTTGAATGTCTGCTTATTGTATTTGTGGGTTTTAAATTATTGGGAAAGTTACCGTTTGGAGATTCATGGGTGTTGTTTTGATTTATGTTTTTCCTTTTTCTGTGCTTTCTTCCGTCCCGTTAAACCAATACTGTGTTGTCTGATCAACTCGTTATTCTTTGCTATCCTGGTGAATGGCAAGTTATTTAATGGCCCACTATTTGACCTACTCTCTTCCCTAAATATTTCTAATTTATTGTCGTCTAATAAGCTTTCCCTAGGCGCTAAACTTTGTGTATTCTTTATTATCTGACTTTCTGAAAATGCACTGAATTCGTTCCCACTAACTGACCTACTCTCCTGCCTACCATCTATGCTATACTCGCTGGGTATGCTCAAATATCCTGCACGCTACCTTCTGCGATGCTCATACGTATTATGGACACCCGAGCGATTTCATGGCACTCGACACGAATCCATCAACGGCCTAAGGTGCAAGAACCCAGCTCCCTTGCTCCCGCGGACATCATTGAGCCTCTGGTTTATGCCTTCCACTCGGCTCCAAACCATAGAACCCCGATCCGTCCTTGGTACCAAGCTGCATATCGTGAGCCTCCTATTAGTACCAGAGCCGCTGCGAATACGGCGGAACTCAGAGCATAGATCTCTCTCACAGAGTCTAAAATCTCCTCTGATCTCCGACCCACAACGTCATTGGTCCCAACATGGGCCACCACATGCGTCCTAGAGCAGTTCATGCCATTGACCGCCGACTTCATCGCCTTCGTCACCTGTGCCACCTCTCCTCCTGGTATACACCAGAAGGTGACCCGTACATCGTCTCCTTCCCTTCAGGCCTTACCACGCAGTGGGGCCACTATACGACGGACATTAGAACTACCTATAACTACAATTCCCTTCTTTCCCTCACGACTCCCACTCGGTGACCCACCTCCCAGCTCGATTTCCGATGTCTCAGATTAACTTACTTCAAAGTCTCAACGCAGCCATTATGGTCTCTTATCGATCGATTTTTGGGTGTACATTGTTTAAAACCTTATTAAAATTGTCCAACTGTCGGTCCGTCCTCTTACATAAAATGAAAAATTTTACTGATAAGTGACGTGAGCTAAATGCATTTGAACAGCTCGAAATTTTAAACCGAAATGCTGACTCAGATGTTAATCTTTTGAATGAATGCTTGCTGCCCGCCAATTCCCATATCCTTTCCTCTTTTGTTGACCATTCCCGTCCCCTCCCTCACCCTAATATCCTTCCCCCTCTCCCCCCTCTTACCACTGACTGATAGTACTATATATACAAGGGATTGCTGTACATCCACCTGTATCACCTGATGATGACGCTCAGCCGTCGAGACCCGGGTCGTGGTGGTGTGTGTTTTTCTGTGGTTTGTAAAAGTTCTCCTCACTTTAATAAATTGTTATCATTCCTTCACACTGCTTTGAACGATCACTTCCGTTCCACATAAATTATCCCGTTTACCTTTCCTTTATTGTTCCCACCCGTCCCTCGCGGAACTGTTAACTCACCGACTAAAGTCTTCCATTACCCTCTTTATCTCTCTCCCCCCCCCTCCTGCCTCCATTTCTAATTGCTTGCTTCCATTTCATCGGTCCACCTTCCCCTTCATCCATCCGCACCCTTGCCTACATGATGCAGATGCCGCATCCAAAAATGCCTTTCCCTCCGAATTCCCCATTTTTAATGATCGTTATGCTTTACTTACTAATGCTTGTACTTTATGTTTGTGATTTTTTTCAATGATGCTATTTCCTATCCATGCCATGTATTTTATTTTTGTTAAATTTAAAAAAATTATGTGCCACATTCTTCTTGTAAAGGCAGACGCTATCTGTGAGCAGTTTTTAAATGAGAAAAAAACATAAACAAATGAATCGCATACATTACCCGAGGATTCTTCGCCAGAACAATTCCAAGGCCAAATAATTCCGGGATTCTTTCACCGAACGCCCTTCTTCCCACCATTTCCCTCCCTTTCCGAATAATCACAGAGAAAGAGCATCAGGTTGTTTGAACGAGATTTCGCATAACCTAGGATTACATTAATTTCGCCTCATTTTAAATATAAGCGTCTCACATTTCCAGAGATACCAACACATCGGACATTCCCTCTACTTTTCGAGGTATTTGCCAGGAATTGCATTGCCATTTTTTACATAGGGAACGATATGGTTTGCACTGCTCTGATACTTTTTTTTAAATGACTGGTTCGTAACACCAAGATCAAGTCATAAATGGAACATTGAGTGCCTTTTATATTTATCGAAATGTTAAGAAAAATAATAATTTATTAATAATATATTTTTAATGTGAATAATTTAATAGTAATATTATCGCATTATTTTTTAAATAATTGCCAAATAAACCTTCAGTTGCGAAAGCGTTTTCACATTACGGTGTAAAAAATGAGTCAAGAAATCTTGGTCACATCACCACAAAAGGAGATTAACTATGTAAACGACGAATAAACTAGGTAATAGGAGGAGGGTTCATTTTTCATTTATACGAGCATTTATTTGTACTCTAAAATGTCTTAAATTTCAAAGAACGCAAAGGTCAGATCTGAGGCTTTCCCGGCGTATGATCATAAATATTTCTATTCGGGAAGTCCACCGTGGATTCCACGGTTGCCGACATGTCGACGACCGAGTCGTCCATCGTCTTCATCAGAGTTCAATCAAGTGTTCCGGAATATATAGACATGATGAGCGAGTTTAGAGGCACCTGATTGGTCTTTCCGCCTTTTTCTGACCTCTCTCATCCCCGGTTTCCAGGAGTTGACTTTTTCATTGTTTCCGGTTTCCAGGAGTCACTAAATGGGTATCCTTGTGTCTCCATTGAAATCATTCTCCCCCACCCTAATTTCAATTGCCTCTTTCGTGAGTCTAACTTGTAATGTCTCGCGCGACAAGGAACCTTTGCAATGTCCCACTGGACGGCGTGGTCGCGGTTGATGTCATGCTCAGCTGCGGAAGAGTTTTCTGGCTAATCGAGCCAGAAGTGTAGTAGATGCTCGCTGAGCTTCCGGGTCGCCCGTAGCACTTCCCCTCTAGAGCGGACCAGAAAAAAGTAAAAGTTAAAATTTTCGAGTCCCGCGAGTCAACGGCGCGAGACAAGAATTTTGGTACTCGGGTCGACCCGATGAGACCACGGGAAAATGTCTCGCTCGGCGCTTGAATATTTAAAATAGTTAATCATAGAAATGAGAGCGACGATGCGCTATCAGTGACCGAAATATCGGTCGGACAGAACATTTCATGGAACAGAATGTGTGCAGAATGGCCTATTTAAGGAGGGAAAAAATAAGCCAAGGTCGTACCTCAAAAAAATAAGTAAAATTAGATAAAATTTTTAAAAAATAGATTTCCTATTTTATAGGGGCAAATACAATTTTTCGCGAGTAATTCACAGCAAAAACAAGATCAGAGTTTATTTACTTTTCTATCATTTGCAACTGTAAAGAGGAGCAATTGACGTTGCTCTTCATCATTAGTCAAATTATTTCCCTTTAAAAATTCAGTTACTAATTGTGCAGCTCTTTCCCCTGTATCATTAACAATTTTGATGTTTTTCACAACATTGAGTCCTTTGAGGAAATCCTGATCAAGCCTCCACGAGTTCGGGTGTTTATCTATAAAGCTAGATGAAAGAGTAGTTACATTGAATAATTTGTTAAATTGTTTTGTGACAAAGTCCTTGAGCTCTAACTGGAGAACAGAATCATCAAGTACGACCTGGGCTCGATTTTCAAGCAAGGGCAAGATTTTCGCTGTTAAGGTAGCCACTGAATTCGAATGTCTCGCGGGGTCAAGACGCCACATGGGGCAAATTAAAGACTTTCATGATTATTTAGTTAATTTCTCGTAATTTCAGTCTTATAAAACATTTTACGCCATTAATATAAAAATATTTACCTACTACTTAATGGCGAAATAAAAATATTAAATGTCCATTGTGATGAGAGGGAATAATCTCGCTCAAGCTAACAATAGTGGTAATGCACTTTTGTTGAGATGGATGAGATTCATTCAAGAAGAAGGCGTTTACCACTCTCTGAGTCTCGTCTCGTCACCCGCAGCAGGTGGACGTCCTTGAGAGAAATCCAATGGGGATCTCAGTTAAACAGATCGAGTCCCGTAATTACCGATTCAAGGCGATTCACCGTTGCATCCACAAAACAAACGCTGCATAAGCGTCAGCATCGCTCTCTCTCTCTCTCTCGCGTTAGTTAGTTCAGCTCCAGCCAAGGCATTAATTCCGAGGCCGACGTGAACAGCAATGCGATACAACGGAGGGAGAGAGGATTCGGAAGAGTGATAACCAATTAAAATCCGTCCACCGAAACAACGGACGTAAGGAATGCACTCCCAACGGGCGAAAGCCTGAGACCCAGTGCAACCCAGGCACTAAGTATTGTTGAGGGAAGCCCGACCAGAATAAGGATGGGCTCGATAGGTGAGCCCGATTTAACCCTACGGGGTGAATTTTTTTGGCATGGATCTTGAAGATCATGATTCATGCAGTGACAGTGTAAGCAATGGGGCTTCTTACTGTATTGTCACCGAGTGAGCTTAAAGAAACAACGAAACTCTTAAATACCTTAACAGCGCAAATCTTACCCGTCCTAGTAATATATGGCTTAAAAGCCTTAGCAACAGAATCGCATAGCAGTTACAAATAATGTAAAATATAATAATTACCTTTACGGAAACGAGAATAATAATAGAAAGTATATGGTACCACTGAAAAATACAAGATCGAGTAATGATATCTTTGCGGTAATTGTGCCTAAACTTTTTAATAAAATACCAGAAGAGTTAAGAACATTAAGTAAACAAAAAGAGAAGTAAAAATAAGGATAAAGGATTGGTTGGAAAATGAATAACTATGTCTCTTTGTAACATTAAAACACATATTTGAAATATCCGATCACCATAACGATGGCACCTGCTGACAAGCCTTTGGCTGAGGAAGGACCAAGATTTGAAAATAAAATTGTATTAAAAATTGAAAAAAAACACATTGTAACTTTTTTTTTACATGTATTTTTTTCTGTTATCATTGCCAACATTGTCAATTGTTATTATTATTATTTGTCGCAAGTAGCAATTTTGTGATTTTTGTGTAATTTTTTTGTACTTTTAATATTTCAAATACAATAAAATGAATTACTTGTGATTATTGAGTCCTTTAAAAAAAAATATTTCAAGTGAGTTGTTCCATTATAGCGTAACTTTAAGGAAAACTCCTGATGCGAGTAATCGGTGGTTATGAGAATGGAGTTGATTGAAAGGACAACAAATACAGATAGCCCATTGTCTTCTTTAAAATTCTTTTGAGATTTGCTTTATCTTTTTCGGTGGCGACAATAACACCTCATGGGTTTAATTGATTGTAATAATAAACGCAACCGATTATTCACTATGTTTAATTTTGAGATTGTAATAAAACAGCCATTTTTATTGACCTCTGTAACTTTTTGTGCTGCGGCATATCTATCTCTTTCAAGAGAGATTTCCTTGGCGCCAACCAGATTAACCAAACTTCTTTACCGTCTTTTAATACGACCGCTTGAGGAGGCAGATTGCTTCCTGAGATGCTGATATTGAACGATCCTGGAACTGCCGAAGTTGGCAGCGTTAGCTAAAAATTTACTATTGGTGGTACAAGAAGCACCTCTAGCGAGAGAGTTTTAAGTACCACTAATTATGTTCTGCCATCTAATTATGCTATTATGGCGCGTCTTAGGCCATATGTCGTCGATGCCATATTAATTTTACACGATCAATAAAAAATCCTTGAAATTAAGTATTTTCTTTTATAACTCATGACTCATAAAAACCTTTCCTTCCCTTTTCTTCGGTCCATTGCTCTCCGACTCCATCACAGCACTTCCAATTTTTCAAATTAAATTAAATTAGTCCTGAAAACCAACGCTCTCGCTATCCTTCTCTTATTTTTCTTATCCCACCGGATTCACTAATTTTGACAGCGCAATCTTCATGAAATATGTAATTCGTCTAGATATCGCTTTCGACTCCATATCCATATCTTTGAACATGTATGCGCTTAATATTGTTCGAAACCGTCTAGAAGTTTATAATTTTACGGTGTTTGAATAATGAGAACTTCATTCTTACAGATAGTTGTGTATCGCGACCCTGCCACAACTTCCCGGACGTAAAATACTTCATTTAGCAAATCTCAAAAGAATTTAAATGAAAATAATGCGCTATCAATATTTTTCTTTTGATTCAAATATTCTCAGTTCATCCAAGCACTCGCATTAGAAGTTATCGTTAAAGCTGCACCTTGATGGAAAAAAACGCATTTGAAATATTATCATGGTTTCTGGGTGAGTGCTTTTTATAATTTACATTATTTGTCATTGTTACGCGCTTCTATAGCTACAGCTCTGAAGGCATATCTTGCTAGGGCACATAATAATATCGCTCTTTAGGTAATCGAGAGTCTTATTTTTGCTCTTTTTCTTTAACTCTTGCCCTGTGGGGATACAATCAGGAGCCGCATTTTTTTTTGCTCAGCTACCTACGATGCTAGTAATCGAAGGGAGATTTTTTTGAAGATGCCTTGAGATAAGCCCTGATCGGACAAAACGTTGCTTTCTAAGACCAGACCAGGCTCGATGGCTGGTAGTATGGGATTTGAATCGGACCGAATTCCTTCCCTACTCACGCCGTTGGGCCAAGTCGGGCTCTGTCGGACATGTCTTCCCTCGGATCGGGCCCAATCACTCGTCGGACTGAGTCAGGCCTGGGTTGCAGGACTCTAGCGGAGTCATCGAGACGGATTGCATTGGCGAGTGTATAGTGCCTCGGATAACATTCTCCAGGACAGGAATTTGCGACATATGTGTATTGAAGCGCTTCCACAATCTACATTTTTGCTAGGATAACTCGATGGATACCGTCGATATTAAACGATCTATCTACATCTACGTCGTACCCTGCAAGCCATCTAATGGGTGTGTGGCAGGGGGTGCTTCCACACCAGGCATGCGTGAATGATACGGTAGAGCACCGAAATTACATTGAAGCCCGCGTACCACACATGCAAAGCGCCAATTAAAAATCTACTAACCAAGAAACATTCCATCATCAATCGTTCCAACATGCAAGGGATACAAAGAGTACTACTACATATTCAAAATACCATGAATACATAAGAACATCAATATTTACATCATGCATAAATAAGAACGTAGAGAATATAAAGAGAAATATTTACTCTCTGCCCATTGTCACAATTCGAACTATTCATGACGACGATCACAGCTGTTATGGTCCCGAATGGTACGCGGAAAAAAGGACATTTCATACCTAACGGATCTACAATCTATCTCTCTAATTTAATTGGCGCGATCTAATCTGCCGTAGTACGAGGGGATTAATAGTATGTTTTTAACGTCGTCAGAGAAATGTTTTTCCAGAAATTTCATTAAGAGGTTAAGCCTATAATTTAATCTACGCTGTGATAGTGATTCTCATCCCAATTCTTCCAACAGTCCAGACACACTACAAAACTTATCGTAGCATCGTTTTACATACCTAGCTCCCCTTTCCTTGAATCGATACCTATACTTGAAATCACATATCGGCCCCCTCTACTCTCAGTGGGTCGGCCGAAAGTATTTCCGTTGTGATGATGTAATCAATAACTATTTTACAATATTTTCATTCTACAAGACAAGATCTTCGAAGACCTGGTTGGTTGTTGGCTCTGATATTGGTTCTTAAGAAATGCGCACGTCGCCATCAATTCTGAAACGAAAGTAGATAAAATTTCACTTTTATAGGGTCTAAGGTCTTTCTTAATTTACGAGATCTCGATTGGACACCACACTCATCAAAATGTGCAAATATGACAGCCTCACCATGAAAAATATATTAGACCGATATATTCAAGATGTTTATAGTCAACATGGATTCCGTTCTTGTATTCGTTTCCGCGTCAATCAGGACCTCTCCTGGTGCGGACATACATATATGTACATACGTCACCACGCGCTGCCGCATATGCGTGTGGCAAGGGGTGTTAGGACTAAAAAAGACTTGAAAGGGATGAGGATGGGGAATAAGTTTGGGGAGAGAATGGATGAATAAAATCTACGCTAAATGTGTGCCTCGTAAATTAGTGTCGCGCGCTGTTCACGTCATTGCGTGATCACTAATAGCGCGAGGAAAGAAGAAAATGTTGCAATCAGCTTTGCAGCGTATCTCTCTCTTATTATGTCGCCACCGTCACTTCTAAGAGGACATTACACGGAGGCAAAATAAATGCAATTTCTACATGTCGTACTTAGATTCTCCCGATTTGAATCCTTCAAGTAATCTAATCCACGGATGTTGCCTCCGACTCGCTAACCGTTCTCACCCCGATCCTTCTGGAATACACACGTCTCACCACTACTTCACCGTTTGATGCTTTCCTTTGCGTGTTCGAACAATCGTTTTGGTGCAAAAAATCTGGATTCCTCCATAAAACCTCCGTCGAGTTTATTTTCCCCTTTTTTCCATATCGATAACAACAGATAGTTGCGAGCTAACATATTCTCTCTATTTTGAGCATTTAAAAGTCCTTCATGATATTCTCGCTATGTCATTCTCAATGGTTCCAAGGGAGATCAGCCCCATCAGTGGCTCAGAGTTCATTTATTACGCGTGAATTACGTAACATAGGTAGTGTTTTTGGCATGGAAATGATTGTCAAATAAGTCCGCATAAATTCCATGGGACTGCAGAACTTTCTCGCCTCGTCCGGACGTACAGCTGCCTTCGGAACATACGAGGTCACGGGAAGAATGTGAAAACGAAGTCAAAGGTCAACAAACAAGCTGCTCAGTTTTAAAATCACCATTACCATACCATGTCTAAAACTGCCCGATGGACGCCACTCATACGTTTACATATCGCCGTTCAACCAACGACATCGCCCGCGACTCACAAGATTCAACTCAACGCTCCCGGAAAGTGTTCTCTCTCTATCTCTTTCTCTCTCTCTCTCACTCACTCTCTCTCTCTCTCTCTCTCTCTATCTCTCCCTCTCTCTCTTAACCCTTTCAGTACCAGAGGTACAGTTATAGTTATTGGCGGTTTTTGCTCTGATAAGGTTGATGTCACATCCGGTGTTCCTCAAGGAAGTGTGATTGGCCCCCTTAATTCATTATTTATATTAATGATCTAAGTTCTCTAATTAGCAGTAAATTAAGATTATTTGCAGACGATACAGTTATCTACCGTGAAATGAACGCAGACGCGGACTTAGAAGCTCTGTCATCGGACCTTAACAACGTTCATTCGTGGTGCCAGGAGTGGGGGTTAGAATGAAATATTAGTAAAGGCACCACTGTTCAGTACTTGTGAAAGTCATCACACAAATGCCATGCAGCATTAAAGAAACTAGGTTTTGTTAAACGTACAATAGGAAGGTCCTCGGATGAAAAAATCAAAGAGAGATGCTACTTCGCTCTGGTTAGGCCACACCTCGAATATGCCGCGAGCATTTGGGACTCTAGTCAAATAGATTTAACCAAAAAAATTAACACAATACAAAGAAAAGCAGCACGCTTCGCTAAAAACTGCTATGAACGAACAAATAGTGTCACACAACTGTTAGAGGGATTAAGGTGGGAGCCCCCAGAGACTCGGAGGCTGCACGTTAGTCTTAGGTTGCTTAAAATATTCAGAACTGGTGTGTTTCAGAGAGACACAGATAATATTATAGTGACTACTCACTACATTTCTAGATCTGACAGATGCGATAAAATAAGATAGACACTTTGCCGAACAGATAGATACAAAACTCGTTCTCTCCGCGAACAATAAGTAATCACAATAAAAATTAAGCTCCACTAAATACCCTCTCATAATACATGTCACCATCTCATCTCCAAAAAAACGTGCACCTTTACACGGCTGGTGACCTAACACCCCCTGCCACACTCCCAAGCGTACCCAAGCCCTTCTGTTGTGTACGAAATAAAATCCAGTGGTACTTTCCTGACACATATTGCTCGCTGTTTATTTAAGTCTCCTCAAAAGATTTCGATGAACGCAAAAATTTCTATTTCATATTCCAAAGCTACAATGAAATATTTGTCCAACAAGCAAACCTGTTTTCAAAAAATTGCTATCTACTTAGTACTTGAAAATATGTGTTCTCCGTTACACGTATCATTTATTATACATTAATAATTATTATAAATTACAAGTACACACATTACTGTCATTTACATTAAATAATATACATTTCTGTCCGTTATTTTTTAAAGTGTATGTGAGAATAGTAAATGATTACCTTGAATACTATCTGTGTTACAAGACGTAAGTAGTTAAGTACGTGAAACGAATTTCAGCGAAATATGTTGCAATTAAAATGTGGTGGGACTGTAATGGGCTGAAGTGATCGGATCGGTCCTTCTCCCTATCGTACGTCTCATTTTCTTGGGGTAAACTTCAGCTACTGGATAATATTTTATTTCTTAAAATGTATTCTATTTTCGACGATCCCGCTTACAATATATAAAATCAGCAACTGGTTTCCCATGCCGAGGCCCCATTTTCGAATCCCTGCGCTGGCCCGGAGATCTTTTAGTGGAAATCTCGATGCCTATGCTCGGTTGCTGTGCGGAGAGCACTTTCGATCCATTTCTCCGTCCGTCCGATGGGTCGTCAGTCAAAGCGTGTTTCAACCTCGGCACCTCTCCCTTCCCTCTATGGAATGCCTACTAGTGTCGACGTGTTTCTCTCAATGCTTCTTCTCCCCATTTCTCAGCTTTATTAGTTTGTATTGACATTTTCCCGCAGAATATAATAGATCATTACGGCTACCAACGAGGCTTTTAGGAAGGTTGGACGACAATTAGCGCAGCTACATTTACTTCCCACTGCTTTCATCATCCTTATCCACTGCCAAGAAACAGCACCGAAACGCCGTCTATGCTCACGGTGTAACTCCTGCTCCCGTCCCTCTGCGTATTCGCGCTATTGCAAAAACATTAATACAAACTGTTTTACACCGGTAGCATACTTGTGGTGCCGCGCATACATGTGAAATATTGTCTCTTGGCAAGTTTTTGGCTGTATTTTACCAACTATATCAGTAGTGGTAGTAACAAATTTTTTTGTGCATAGCGTAATTCATGTTGGTGATAACTCACACATCCTTGAAGTGGCTCCCGGGGCTATGTGTAGAAATTACCCTTCTCCTCCAAGAAGAGAGTAATTGACAAGTAAATTACATGGAAGAGTAATCCTAATTATGTTTCTTCCCTTCGCGACTGTTGGTTGATTAGGGTACTTTAGCTTTTAGTGGTTATTTTGCGCCATCGAGGATTGGTGGTGATCGGGTCGGGAAGGGAGTGAATTGAATGAAAGATCCGAACTGTCGATAGAGTCGATGGAAAGTCCTAATTAATGCATCGCGGTCGTCATGGTGACCATCGACAGGGAGAGGTTTTTAATTCCGTAAACACCGGTTGATGGTCACCATGACGACCGAGATGCATAAATATAGAGTCTTACTTTCCTTCGACTCCATCGACGATTCGGACTGCTCTTTCATTAAATTCACTCCCTTCCATTCCCGACCCGATCATTACCAATCCTCGAACGGCGCAAAAGAACCACTAAAAGCTTAAGTACCCTAATCAACCAACAGTCGCGAAGGGAATAAACATATCGTCATTGCCTCATTATAATCCCTCTCTGAATTTATCGCGCCAGGAGAAATGTGACCCATAAGATTCCATGGTTGCGAATAAATGGCTTTAGTGCCATTCGCAGCGCCGAATGACGAAATATAGACAAGTATTGGCCTACCCATTTTGAAGGTGAATAAACATGCCGGGGACATGCGTTTTCATGTCCAACCCTGAAGAGTGGCGAGTGATGATGGAATGAGCTTAGGAATCTTAAGAGAAGAGTCTTAAGAATCACTGAGGAAAATCATTATTCGCTGAGACATCCGTCGAAAAGCGAATACAGCAGAAATTTCGCATCTCAAACTTCAAAAAGGCAAAATGAATGAGTCAAGAGCGATGCTTTGGAAGAACTAGACATGCAGCAATTTTTGTATATTTTCAACATTTGCCATGTTTCAGGCTGAATGGTTTCAGGAGTCACTTCATGGTAATTTTCCAATACATATACCTATGAGAGGAAAGGAAAACCTTAAGGAGGCCAATTAAAAATGATTTTGTTCGGTTCTCCGACCAATGGAAACTCGCCTTGAAAATGGCTGTGAAAGTCGAAACCTTGGTCAGCGGAGTGAATTGTATCATATTTAGTGGACTGTACATAGTTTTTCTTTTCCTATTCTCCGGTTACTTGGTTGTCAACGGATTAGTATGCGCTTCCCACATTTTCCACTCCAATGGTTGATAAAAGGAATGATTCGTTTCATTATCATATTTTGTAGTTTTGGAGCTTTGGCCTGATTTCAAATCCATAGTGCAACACGACTCTCCAGGGCACAATATCGACTGTATCATCAACTTTATTCGCGCTTTCTGTCGCTTTCTCTATATTTCCGCGAAAATGTATCACTCGTTAGAGTGGTAATTTTTACTATTTTTCGTAACTCTCACATTTGGCACCGAACTGTTTTTTTTAATTTCTGTTTCAGACATTTACGTGACAGTGCTAAAGTCGAGATAATTTTTACTTTGATGAGCTAGAATATGAATAAAATGGAATCCAAGTCACTCTCGTACAACAGACAAATTACAACAGAGTTTATCAGATTTGGATTTTTTCGCATGTTTCAAATGTTTCCGCCTTAAGCAGAAACAAATTCAAGTTCGAGCTGAGGAAGAAACTCCTTAGGAAGGAGCGGCGGCAACGGTGCAAATTTATTAATCTATTTTAATATGATAACCACGGCATGGATGGAGGCCAACCTCGGATGGAAGCAATGCAACGATACGGAAACTGGGGGAAAGGGCTTTGTTTAAACCGTTCGAGAAAATTTCCGATCATGCAACTAAGAAATCATTTGGTGCAAAGACGAAATGTTCGAGATTTTGGTGTGTTTTCAATCTATTGAAATACCCTTCCTATATTGTCATTCGAGGGGGAATAGTGGGAAATCATTTAGAAAGTCGTCGCATCAATGCCACAACCTGGCGATTTTTTTTCCGAGAAAACAGTCAAGTTAGCCAAACAGTCAGTACCCAACAATTTGTTGTTTTATTTACATTTTATTTCTTTACATGAACTATTTATAAACATTTTGGCACTAGTGTTGTTTTATAAACTTTTTAACTAGGACTAAAAGGTAAAAAATTAAAACAATAAACAAAATTAAGCATTCTTTTCTCACAAAATATTATGTTAAAAAATTTAAAAAAATGAATTTCTTAACATCGTGCTAAAAAAGAAAATATAATATTTTATCAAGTGAATGAAAGTTTAGCCAAGTACTGGAAATAAATAAATTCAACTGAAGGAAATCAGCCGCACAATGATTAAGACCACAACGAAAATCATGGGACGACACCTCATTTATATTTTGCACTATAACTTTAGTTCATATCAAGATCTTCTAGAGATTGTACATTGAAGCTCTCTATTCCATTGAATACCAAAACCTTCATATTTTATGAATCTATGTTGATAACGAAAAATGAAAGAGCGCCCAACGCTTTTCGTTGTGGTCTTATGTCATTTTCCTGGCTAATTTCCTTGAATTGAGTTTAATTATTTACAGTACTTGGATAAACTTTCATTCACTTGATAAAATATTGTTTTCTTTTTTATTACGATGTTAAGAAATTCATTTTTTTAGATTTTTAATAAATTTTTGTTAGAAAAGCATACTTGAAATTTTTATTCATTTTTTATTTCACTTAAACATATTGGTTGAATGCACTATTTAGCCTGTGTTTCCATTCAATATCTTCCTATATACTCATGATAGCTTTTGCCATTAAACATTATTTTACCCAATGCATTAGCGCATTGGACACCGTTCATATCTCCCATTAGTGCCGGGGTTTTCAATGTCATAATTCGACTACTCAAGGTGAAATATAGTTATTCCAGATTAATTCTGTTTAAAAGGCATTAAAGAGAAAAATTAAGAACACTTTAACCATGTATATGCAGCAAATATCATTTTTTTAACAGATGAAAGATAAGATTCGAGGAGGATTGCTTAGGAAATAATTTAGAAACTATTAATGACTGACCATGCGTTCGATATATGATTTCAAATTTTCCTGGCGAATCGTATTAATGAAGTTCTCTCGGGCTCCACACCAGCTTAAACAGTGATTAACTGCCAACGCTTCTGTGGCTGAGTCCGCCGCAGCCTTCAAGGCACAAACTGACATTTTAAAAATACCAGTAAATTAAATTAAATTTTTCGGTGTTTACTAAACGTTGCTGTTGACGCCGATTGTTGTCTCTCTCTTTTCCTTACGTAAGTTGAGGATAGGCTTCCAGGCGGAACTCGAGGCAAAACCGGTGTCGTGATTAACGTTGTAGCTCTCCAATTTAAGCTCCATAGCCTCTTTGGTGAGTCTATTCCAATATCTAGATGTTCTGTGGAGTTATTGAGTCTTTTCGAAGTGAAAGCGATGGTCATTTGTGAGGCTATTTTCCGCTACCGCAGATTTTTCCGGATGGCAGAGCCTGATACAGCTCCGGTGTTCCTTTACTCTCTTCTCAGACTCAGCTACAGAAACGTTGGCAGTTAATCACTGTTTAACCCGGTGTGGAGACCGAGAGAACTTCATTCATGCGTACGATGTTTGAGCGTCAAACGTGGCTCAGAATATTATAATAACATAATCAGCCACCGTTCAAATTGACGTATATTTAATACTTGTTATCAATTAACAGAGCATTAGTACGGCTAATGAATAAAGAGTGATTGCTATTCACGAGAGGTCGCTGGGAACGATCCATCTTCACGGAATCCTCGTCGTTTGAATCGTGGGTCCAAAAAAAGTGGCTTCTCGATAAGTGAAATTCTCCTTTACTAAACCCAGGCGCTTTTTCATTTCCTGGTCCAGCACTACATACCATTTAACAGGGGGAGGAAGATTCCTGCTTTGGCTCAGTCAGCATTCAAATGCTTCTATAGAATATCGAAGGGAAAAATATAGGTTAAATCGATTAAGAAAAGTTCAATCACAGGAATAAGATTAAGGAAATAGACTGCAGAACCGATAGACTTAAGATTTCATTTTTTCCACGTACAATAAGGGACCATAATAGTTTTGATAGATCAGTTCTAGGATACTGACTAGGTTAAATAGGTTTTTTCAGTAATGCTAAACATCTTTACATGAATCGTAGATACTAACCTCGCATGCAATCATTGGAATGATATACTCCTGCATGCCTTAGTACCTAGTGGTGCTATTTATTTGTTGCATTAATAATACTAACCAGTAGGTATATCTTGAGTAGTGTGCTGCATGGTAGCCTGTTCTTCTTCGTATTACTCTCCTGGTTACTGGTCTAACTGCGTACCGTTGTCCTGACTGCTTTTGGCCTGCGCCTGGCATCCGGGGGAACGTGCGCGGTTCTGATTTGAACTGGGATGAGTGCTGAATGCCTGGTGTGGAATCACCCCGTGCCACACACCCAAGTGGTGGCTTGCACATTATTTCGTACATGTAAAATATCTCTATTGTGTTGAGTGTTGGATCTTTTAGCGTATCGAAGCAAGTTCGTAGTTGAAGCACCTTTAAGAGACACCAAGGCAGAACAGAAACTGCACTTTGCCTTCTCTTGTCCTGTTTTTTTAAACAGTTTCCACTTGTCACTTCTTTTTCTTTCAATTTTTCTTAAGGATTCTTTCAATCCTTTCCGAAAGGACTTGATTACCACATTCACAAAAATGACTTGCTCGTATCAGTATCGAAAGAGGTAAATGTTTAATATCCATGGTTATGAATACCAGACGAAACCAATACAAGCATGCCGAGATCTAAATAAAATGCAAAATACTGCAAAGCGTGAGGAGAACCACAACAGGGCAAAGGAGAAGAAGCAACTGACCTTATTTTAAGGGACGCATTAAACAAATACTCTCGCGTACTCTTTCATTCCTAGACCGTGGAATAATTTTTCCATTGCAATCGGACCTCTTCACCCATGAAATTGGCCATTGCGGGGGTCGAACCATAATATACCCAGCGTGTGGCCGAAGGACGCGTTAATTTGTGTTTTTGCGTAATTAAAATGCGTGGGCCTCCCAAGAACTTTTATCGCGGTCATCTCCGATGTGGAGGTCTGGCAATGGAGTGCTGGATGGAGAGCAAAAGCTTTCCTCAATATGAAAAGCGATTCCAGTTGAGTGGTAACGTTTGAAGAGAAGGCACTAAAAGTACGGTAAAATGAGACAAAGGTCGAATGACAGTATTTAATATAGAGTATGTACAGATGTAGGAAAAACACCCACCTCGGCCAGTTTTGAGTTATTTCCGACAATGCGCGCAACAAAACGTAATCTACATCTACATCTACGTAATACCCTGCGAGCCACCACGAGGGTGTGTGGCAGGGGGTGAAGATCACCAAACATGCACTATTGCCATGTAAGTAGGATATATAATGTAGACATGCTAGAAAATAGGGTCATAGTTTATTAGTTACTACAGTAGATTATTAGTTATTGCAAGTAATTGTAGTAGTTATTACAATAGGATATTAGTTACTACGGTATAGTACAGGTTAAAATCTACATAATAAGGAAGAGATTATTGGTAGTTATTACATGCATCATGCACTACAGACTATTCTAACTATGTTTCACCTACCTATCCCTTTTGCTACGTTGCCTATTGTTCTCTCTTATGGTACGCGGGAAAAATGACATTTTAAATCTATCGGTGCGACAATCTATCTCTCTAATTTTGTTAATATGGTCAAACCTAGCATAATACGCAGGGGTTCTCAATATATATCTAACGTCATCTGTGAACTACTCTGTTTCAAATTTACTTAAAAGGTTTAACCTAAATTTTAACCTGCGTTCTGATAGTAATTCCCATCCTAGTTCTTCTATTAAACTCGTAACACTAATACAATTATCATAACGACATTTAACAAACCTAGCAGATCTCCTTTGCACGCGCTCTAATTCTTTTATCATACCTTCCTCGTACGGATCCCATATACTAGCGGCATATTCTAAATGAGGCCTGACAAGTGTAAAATATCTTCTTTCTCGTACTCTCTCATCGCCTTTGCCTAGAACCCTTTTTACGAATCCTAATCTACGGTTTGCTACACTAGTTATTTCCCTGATGTGTTTCCCCCATGACATGTCTTCACTGATGGTGACACCTAAGTATTTAATTGATTCTACGTTACATATTTTGTTTTCTTTGATGCTATAATTATTCCGGGGAAGGCCATTCTTTTTCCAAAAGTTCATTATCGCGCATTTCTTCAAATTTAATTCTAGCTGCCAACTATCACACCAATCATCAATCGCATCTAAATCCTTAGCTAAACACTGACTGTCCTCTTCATTTCTAATTTCCTTATACACTACTACATCATCGGCAAAAAGACGGAGCTTGCTATTTTTTACTACTTTATTCAAGTCATTTACGTAGAGAAGAAATAAAATTGGGCCTATCACTCTTCCCTGGGGAACACCCGATGTAACTTTTACTTCGCCTGAGCTGACACCATCTAATCTGAGCTGACACCCTTTGAACGCTTTCATGTAAGAAGTCTCCTACCCAGCCTACTACATTACTGTCTATCCCGTATGATGCTAACTTCGCGAGTAACTTACAGTGGGGAACCTTGTCAAAAGCTTTTCTAAAGTCAAGAAACGCTGCATCTACCTGTACGTTACCTTCTCCGGAAACTAAAATATCGTGAACAAAAAGACCTAATTGAGTTTCGCAAGACCGTCCTTTTCTGAACCCATGCTGGTTTGTTATTAATAAATCCTGGCTGTCGAGGTGTCCCATTATTGATGTAACTATTATATTCTCTATAATTTTACATGATAGTGACGTTAATGATATTGGTCTATAATTACATGGCTGTTCCCTATCTCCGCTTTTATAAATTGGGGTCACGTTTGCTATCTTCCAGTCTTTGGGAACCGCGTGTTCTTCGAGGGATTTATTAAATATTACTTTGAGATACGGAGCCATTTCGAGAGCTAATTCTTTGTAAACACGAGCTGGAATTTCATCAGGACCGGAGGACTTGTTCGGGCTAATGTTACTTAGTAAGGATACGATTCCGCTACAAGATATATCGATTGGGGGCATTGGTTGTTGAAATCGGTCTGGTATGGTTTCGCGGAAACTATGCATAGGTTGATTAAAAACACTCTGACAAAAATAATTTGAAAAATTTGCCTTATCTAAACTGGAAGTTACTATTTCGCCTCTATCGTTTTTCAAGGAATTAACCGTTGACTTTTTAGTTCCCTGTACTTCCCTAACATATGACCAAAATGCTTTCGGATTTCCCTCTAGTTGTTCTCCAAGTACTTTTCTCTTGAATGCGCTAAACGCTTTTCTAAGGGCTGTTTTTGCGGCTGATTTACAAATTTTATAGTGCTCGATGGTATTTTTTAGGTCGCTATTAGCTACATTTTTCTTCATTTTTCTTAGTTTCGCATGGCTAACTCGTTGGCGTTTTAAACATTTTCTAACCTCCGCGTTGTACCACCTTGGTTCCCTATTCTCGCTCTTATACTTATGAGGTATATATCTGTTGACAAGTGACCGTGTAATTTGGAGGAACTCTTTCCATGTATTTTCTGTATCGCTATTTTTGCTAATGTTCTCGAATTTTTCAAAAGATGTCTTTAAGTCAAGCCTAAATCCGTTAAAATCTGCTTTACTATAAATTTAAATCTTTCTTTTTAATTTAAAATTTTTTTCAGTGTTGAGGGAAAATTTTACGTATACTACCTTGTGGTCGCTTATTCTATCGACATTTTCAACTTTAATAACTTTTTCAGGGATGTTTGTGGCAAGTAAATCGAGAACATTTTCCCCTCTATTAGGCAAATTTACTATTTGATGTAGTGCGTGTGATGCGAACAGGTTAAGCAATGACTCGCAGATTTCTTTGTCCCTACCTCCAGACTTATGACTGCATGTTTTCCAATCTATCGATGGTGTATTGAAATATCCACCTACAATTATCTGTCGTTCGTTACTATGGGAATTAATGGACCTGATCTGTTTCTGGAGTTCTGACACTGAGTGTACATCGTAATGGGGTGGTCTATAGTAGGCACAAACGTATATTACTTTTGAATTAGCACATGGACACCATACACTTTCAATTATATTATCGGGAATCACTTCTATTTTGCTGACTATTGTGTTCTTAACTGCGATAAATACTCCCCCTCCCGGTCGACCCTCTCAATCTCTCCTGTATACCCTAATATTTACTGGAAAAATTTCACTCTCAGCAATATCGCTTGTTAACCAACTTTCCGTTCCTATAATTATGTCAGAATTAGTACTCTCTATAAGGTGATGGAATTCAGGTATCTTGCTTTTTAAACTACGACAATTAACTACCACTACTGAAAATTCCTCTATTTGAATGTCTGCTTATTGTATTTGTGGGTTTTAAATTATTGGGAAAGTTACCGTTTGGAGATTCATGGGTGTTGTTTTGATTTATGTTTTTCCTTTTTCTGTGCTTTCTTCCGTCCCGATAAACCTATACTGTGCTGTCTGGTCAACTTGTTATTCTTTGCTATCCTGGTGAGTGGCATGTTATTTAATGGCCCACTATTTGACCTACTCTCTTCCCTAAATATTTCTAATTTATTGTTATCTATTAAGATTTTCCTAGGCACTAAGCTTTGTGTACTCTTTATTATCTGACTTTCCGGAAAAGCACTGATTTCGCCCCCACTAACTGACCTACTCTCTTGCCTACCATCTATGCTAAACTCGCTGGGTATGCTCAAATATCCTGCACGCTACCTTCTGCGATGCCTCGTACGTATAATGGACACCCGAGCGGTTTAGTGGCACTCGACACGAATCCAGCACCGGCCTGAGATCTAAGAAAGTTGGTTGTGTAACGAAATCGCAGATAATGAAGTATTCCCAAAAAATTTCACAGTTTATAGAAAAGATAGAGTGGAAAGGACCGGGGGAGGAGTTTTTATTGCAGTGAAGGATTGTTATATTAGTAGGAGGGAGTCATTTTCCGACGACCAGGTAGAAAGCGTATGGTGCTCCATTCAAAATCCTAAAGCAAAAACAATCTATGTGTGCGCATATTACAGACCACCAGATACCCATATAACCTCAATATTAGAACTAGAAAGTCAACTCAGTAAATTAACCACTCAAAAAAACGACTGTCATATTATAATCGGTGGGGATTTCAATCTTCCGTCCATAGACTGGGACACGTACAGTTTTATCACTGGGGGGAAAGACAAAGACCTTTGTGAGTCACTCCTGTATACATTCACATCTCACTCACTACATCAATTAGTCACTGCTCCAACTAGAGGGAAAAATACACTTGATCTTTTAGCGACAAATATTCCACACATGGTTGTAAACATAGGTACGGATAAGGGAATAAGCGACCACAAGATAGTTAAAGCTAATTTTTCCGTGAGCATGATCAAGAAACATAATCCACAAAGAAAAATCTACTTATATAATAAGGCTGACTACGAAGGTATGAAACGAGAGTTACAAAAGTCATTTACTAATTTTCAAAAAATAAGTATCAACAGTAATACTGAGGTTTTGTGGAATACTTTCCTCAACGTTACACGATCAGTAGTTAGCAAATACATACCAAGTAAATGGAAAAGAGCCAATGCAGAGCCTAGGTGGTATAACGCGGAGGTTAGAAAAACATTAAAGCACCAAAGAACATGTCATGCTAGGTTAAAAAGGGCAAAAATTAACAAATCCTCTGAAGAACTATACACAGTCACCGAAAATTACAAAATATCTAAACTCTTAGCAAAAAAAGCGTGCCGAAGGGCGTTAGCTGATTTCAAAAGTAAATTACTGGGAGAACAATTGAACGATAATCCCAAGGCATTTTGGTCGTATGTTAGGGACACTCAAGGAAATAAATCAACAGTACACACGCTTAAGAATATCAAAGGGGAAAAGATAACCAACAGTCTACAAAAAGCCAATTCGTTAAACTCATTCTTCAAAAGCATTTTCAGTACTTATACACCACATCTTTTCGATCCGCAGCCAGTTCGTTCCCAAACATGTATGCCTGAAATTATTATAAATTGTCGCGGCATAGAACAGCAGCTAAAAAATATTAACCCCAACAAATCCCCCGGTCCAGATCAAATACCTGCTCGCGTATATAAAACAATGGCATCAGACATAGCGCCTTACTTAGAATTAATATTTACCAAATCTTTAGTAGATCATGTAGTGCCTAAGGACTGGAGAGTAGCAAATGTCACACCTATATTCAAAAGCGGCGACAGGGAAGACCCTAGTAACTATAGGCCTATTTCTCTCACATCCATTTCCTGTAAGGTATTTGAACACATAATCGTAAGCTCCATTATGAGTCATTTAGATAGGGAGGAATTGTTAATAAATAACCAACACGGATTTCGAAAGGGTAGATCTTGCGAAACCCAATTGGCCCTCTTCGTTCATGACATCTTGCTCTCGGGTGAAAATAATGTCCAAGTTGACGCGATATTCCTCGATTTTAGGAAAGCTTTTGATAAGGTACCTCACGTTAAGTTGCTCTCAAAACTAGAAGCATATGGAATAGATAAAAACATTATTAGTTGGATTAATCAATTCTTACATGGGCGGGAACAAAGGGTTGTCATAGACGGTATCATGTCAAACACAGTTAGCGTTACATCGGGTGTTCCTCAGGGAAGTGTAATTGGTCCACTTTTATTTCTCTTGTACGTTAATGATATTAGTAACGTCGTTAAAAGTAAGCTTAGACTCTTCGCAGACGACGCGGTTGTGTATAGGGATATTAACAATTCCGAAGATAGCGACTCGTTAACAATCGACCTACTTGCTATTCATGCTTGGTGCGAAAAGTGGCAGATGGAACTAAACATAAAAAAGTGCGTAGCAGTCAGCTTTTGGAAAAAGAAAAATTGGCCATTTAGGGCATACAGAATTGAAAATACAGAAATTATTCACGCCGAGTCTGTTAAGTACTTAGGAGTCACAATTAGTCACGACCTATCTTGGGGAAAACATATTAGGGAAATATGCGGTCAAGCATATAGGAAGCTAGGCTTTATCAAGAGAGTACTCGGAAAATGTGATGAGAAAGTGAAAGAACGTTGTTATTTTTCAATCGTTAGGCCTCATCTGGAATATGCTGTTAGTGTATGGGATCCATACGAAACGGGCTTGATATCAGAGTTAGATCGCGTACAGCGAAGAGGAGCTAGGTTTGTGAAACGATGCTACGATAAGTTGGCTAGTGTGTCTGGACTGTTAGAAGAATTAGGATGGGAATCGCTATCACAGCGTAGATTAAATTATAGGCTTAACCTCCTAAATAAATTTCAGGAAAATCATTTTACTGACGACGTAAAAAACATACTATTAACCCCTTCGTACTACGGCAGATTAGATCGCGCCAATAAAATTAGAGAGCTAGATTGTAGAACCGATAGGTATAAAATGTCATTTTTTCCGCGTACCATTCGGGACCATAACAGCTGTGATCGTCGTCATGAATAGTTCGAGTATTGACAATAGGCAGGCAGTTAATCTTTCTCATTATATTCTCCTCTTTCTTATTTATGCATGATGTAAATAATGATGTTCTTATTTATGCATGATATTTTGAATCTGTAGTAGTAGTCTTTGTATCCCTTGCATGTTAGAACGATTGGAGATACAATGTTTCTTGGGTATTAGATTTGTAATTGGCGCTTTGCATGTGTGGTACGCGGGTTTTTAATGTAATGTCGGTGTTCTACCATATCATTCATGCATGCCTGGTGCGAAAGCACCCCCTGCCACACACCCTTTGGGTGGCTTGCAGGGTATGACGTAGATGTAGATGTAGATGTAAGAACTCCGCTCCCTCGCTCCCACAGACTTCACGGAGTCTTTGGTTTATTCCTTCCACTCAGCTCCAAACCATCGAACCCCGATCCGTCCTAGGTACCAAGCTGCATATGGTAAGCCTCATATTGCGACTCGACCCTCCGCGAATACGGCGGAACTCGGAGCATAGATCTCTCACAGAGTCTAAAATCTCCTCTGATCTCCGACCCACAACGTCATTGGTCCCAACATGGGCTACCACATCCAGCTTAGAGCAGCCCTTGTCCCCGACCGCTGCCTTCATCGCCTTCTTCGCCTGTGGCACCATTCCTCCCGGTATACACCAGGAGGTGACCCGTGCATCTCCTCTCTCCTTGCGGGCCTTTACACGCAGTGGAGCCGCTATACGCCGGACATTCGAGCTACCTATCACTAAGATTCCCTCCCTTCCCTCGTCACTCCCTCTCGGCAACCCACCTCCCAGCGCTAGTTCCGATGGCGTAGCCTCCGCCAGCACATCGAACCTATTGCTGACTGGGATCGGCTCAGCCTCCGCACTTGCCGTTCCCCGTTTTCGGAGGGTGACCCCATGGCTACGCCTTGAGGCCACAATCCATGCGTCCGAAGCAACGGAGGGAGACTCCTCCGGAGGCACAGAAGTCTGGGGAAGTTCCTCCACCCTCCATCCCGTGACAGTGCCCGAGCTTCCCCGGACCTTGACACGTTTGGAGGGTGTTGGGCCCTCCCCATTCCCCCGCGACCTTCCAGGACTTGCCACCAACCGCTCCACCATGGCACGGAGCTCGTCCACCGTCCTCTCAAGCCCAGCGATCCGAGCCCCTAAGGACTCGCAATCGGGTGAGCTCCTGAGGAGGTTAAGAGCAGACCTAAAGGAAGGCATCCTAATCACAAAACCTTTTTTTTTTTAATGGGTGCGTGGGCATCTTATAAGCAAATTTACCGAGGGAGCCAACAACATAATTCTCGATTATGTATCACTGCTTATAAAAGGGGAAGAACTTCTCGTCAGAAGATATAAAAGTTGAGGTTGATAAATATGTGCAGATACTCGATGGAAATTTCCGGCCTTCCGGAATTTCCGGCCTTCCAAGCGAGTGGTTTCACCATATTCCCCGATGTCCTGTCATCCCCGTACCGGCGTTCGCGTGGACCCTTGCCGGCAACTCTCTCTCACCCGTACCCGCTACGTGGAGTGATTATTCTACTAATTGTGCTCCTGTCTGGTGATGTGCACCTTAACCCCGGCCCTCCCACATGTGATCCACCTTTTCGTGTATACTATCAAAACGTTAGAAGCATCAAAAACAAACTTACAACTTGTGATTCCCATGCTCACGAACTCTCCCTTTTTGATACTACTGCCTTCACAGAAACTTGGCTGTCTTCCGCTGTCAGTGACAGTGAGTTGTCTTTTTCTGATACTCATAAAATTTACCGCAGGGATAGAACCTCTAGAGGTGGTGGTGTACTTCTGGCCATAAACTCTAACATAAATTCAAAGCGTCGGAAGGACCTAGAGACGGAATGTGAAATTGTGTGGTGTGAAGTCTCCCTTCCTTCTAACCCGCATGCAAAATCAAAATCAAGAAAAACGTTTATAGGGTGTTTTTACCGCACCCCTTCAAGTGACATCAAAATTTTAGAAAACTGTTTGGACTCAGTACTAAGCGCCTTGAAGCTTGGCAATATCATCCTTGTTGGTGATTTTGACCTATCGATTCGATGGGACTCTCCAATCAGTGGTCAACCGCGCAGCGTCCACGACAATTTTTTTCTTGATCATTTTACCAACGCCCTTCAACTATCCCAGTATAATCTTCACCATACTCGCGATCTGGCAACCCTGGATTTCCTTCTCTCATCCTTTCCTCCAGAAGAAGTTGTCCCGGGGCGAAGTATCTTCACCTCGGACAATGAATCCTTGGATGCCGAGTACCGTTTCCACCGTTCCCACACAGTCAGGGGACTTCCCAATGTCCCTTTGTTTCCCCTTCCTGCATGGTCAAAGGTTTGTTGAGAGGACGTCAATCGCCGCCTCGACCTCATCCCCTGGGGCGTTCTATCGTCATTATCCCCCGAGGAAGCGGTCGACTACCTGTACAGTGTCCTCGAAAGTGTCATAAAAGACAGTGTACCTAAAGTGAAACCAAAAACAAGAAAATTTCCATCCTGGTTTAAGCCCGATACTCTGCGCATTCTTGGTAATAAGAATCGCGCCTGGTACCTTTACAAATCCTGTCCAAACGTGTATACCCATCGCTCATTCAAGAATTTGCGTCGCTACTCAAAGCAGCTCATTCATCGGGATTATGTTGAGTTCGCTCAGAAAGTATCCTCGTCTATTACTACCAACCCTAGAAAATTTTGGTCTTTTGTAAATCGTCGCCGTAGTAAACCTAGAATCCCAGAACTAGTTTCATATGGTAATATTAATGCTGTAGGGGAAAGCAGGACGAGCCTCTTTCTCAAATTCTTCTCTGAATGTATGACACCCCTCTCCATCCCATCCCTCACCCAAGATCACTTTCTCACTCCCATTACCAATAACTGCCTTTCTGACATCCAAACTGACCCTCTTGAAGTTCTTAATTATCAACGTAAAATTCGCCTTCAACGTTCCGCTGGCCCTGACGGCCTGAGCCCGATATTTGTTCATAATTACGCTGAATCCCTCCCAATACCTTTGAGTTTACTTTTAAATCGCTGTTTTTCCCTTGGTACGTTTCACTATGGAAAACTGCTAATGTTATCCCCATTCACAAATCCGGCCCAAAAAATGAAGCATCTAACTATCGACCCATCTCTTTACTACCAGTTCTCTCTTCTGTTTGTGAGAAAATTGTCCGCAACAGACTTTTTTATTTTACATCCCCTCATCTTTCTGATAATCAACATGGTTTTCTTCCGCGTCGTTCATGCTTGACTAACTTAGCTGTTTTTCAACATAATGCTGTAAATTCCATTAATAATAAAACTCAGTTAGATACCATTATCCTAGATTTTTCCAAAGCTTTTGACTCCATCAACCATAGCCTCCTCCTTTACAAACTCAGCGAACGATTTAACATTTCTGGTAATTTTAAAAATCTTCTTACTAGCTTCCTTAGTAATAGAAGTCAAAGGGTTATTCTTTCTGGTTTTTCGTCTCCATGGTCTCCACTGACATCTGGGGTTCCTCAAGGCAGTGTCCTTGGTCCTTACCTATTTAATCTATACATTAATGATCTTGCCGATGACTGTAAACTTTTCAAGAACATTCAAAAACCCTCCGATTGCCATGAACTACAGGATGCCTTACGCCAGGCCTCAAATTGGTGCGATGTTTGGAACCTTAAATTAAACCCGGAAAAATGCAATGTGATGTCTATCTCCCTAAAGAAGGCCCCTCTAGAATTTAATTATACTGTGAATAATCACTCGCTAAAACGTGTTTCAACATCTAAGGACCTTGGTATTATTACTGACAATAAATTGAACTTTTCTCCACAAATACAAACAATCAAGTCTAAAGCAATGTCCCTCTTAGGCCCCCTCTATTGTTTTACCGAAATTAATGAGCCCCGAGCACTTAGAACTTTCTTCTCTTCCATTATTCTTCCAATTCTTACCTATTCCTGCCCCATCTGGTCTATCTCTCCTCAAACTAATCTTTCATCGCTGGACTGTGTCCGCAACTTCTTTGCTAAAATAGTTAAGAATAGATTACCACAGTGTCGTAATATGTCCACCAAGGCTATTCTATCCTCTCTCTCCATCCCTAATCTCCCCACTCATAGACTCACAGCAGACTTAATATTTATTTATAATATTCTTAATTCCACCATCGACTGCCCTGAATTGCTCTCTTTTATCAAATTCATTTAGTTCCCTCCCGCCCCACCCGTTCTCACCCTTTACTCCACATATGCTTCCCATTCCCAGACTTTCGATCACTAAACGTTCTCTTATCTTCCGCCTCTCCTCTCTCTCCATTGAATTCCCTCCCTTCCCACACATCGATCCTTTTGCACTTTCATCCAAATCCTTTATAAGCCTTTCTCTTTTGTATCTTTCACCTAAGTAGTTATTCCCCCAATTTTCTTTTTTTTAGTATATTTCCATAATTTCTGCTTGCAACCAGTTGTTAAGTTTGCTTGTATATGTCCTTAAGTGTGTGTATTGTTACATGGCCACTATAAAATGGCGACATAGCTGTATGTGGTTTTATTACTTTAAATAAAAAAATAAAAATGCTTAATTGAACTTTAAGATGGGAAACGTCAATTCTAAAACTTCAATTCTTAGCGATTTGAATAAGATAGTTAGTTAGTTCGTTAGATATATATTGAGAACCCCTGCGTATTATGCTAGGTTTGATCATATTAACAAAATTAGAGAGATAGATTGTCGTACCGATAGATTTAAAATGTCATTTTTCCCGCGTACTATAAGAGAGAACAATAGGCAGCGTATCAAAGGGATAGGTAGGTGAAATATAGTTAGAGTAGTCTGTAGTGCATGATGCATGTAATAACAACCAATAATCCATACATATTATGTAGATACTAACCATCTAGCTGCATGTGACCATATTATCTAGCATGTCTCCATTAAAGATAAGTGGAATAAAGACAATCGTTAACTGATTATTTTTATGTACAACTCTGTCTACTTCTTTAACCCTGCCGTGTCCAATGCGCACCATTTATACATCGGTGGGCAAAATATATCATTTTTATTACAAAGATCGTTCTTAGTGATAAGACACTAACAATGAAAAAAGCTAACGTATTGATGGAAATTTCCACAGATATCGAAGAATCATCTCTTTTTTACGAGTAAATGTTTCACAAAAACAAAAAATCGTTTTTGTGAATTAATAAATGACCTTGAGAATTTTCACGCATGTTCATCTGGGGATTGCTGCTCTGAGTCCAATACGATCTCGATTCCATTGGAAGGAGGCGAGTCAAAAGTCTTTATCGAAGCATTCGTCCACTGTGTTGGGTTGGGGTAGTGGAGTGTGGAAGGGGAGGTCGTTTTTAGTGTTTGTTCCTCCTCGTCATACGGGGGGGGGGGGGGGCGGCGGCTTTGGCGTGTGCCACGTGCGAAGGTCGCTCTGTGCGGCGCACGCACACGAACAAGAGAGAGCCGCGTGCCCGCCAGCAGCAGCGCTTCGCGCGTCCTTGTCCGAGAGAGGTCGATCGCGGAAAATCGAAAGGAGTTGACCGTCTTCTGTTTTGGGGAGAACGCCTCTCTCTCTGAAAACAGGCGAGCGACGACTTCCGCTTCTCGGGTGATGTGTGGAGTGGAGTGGAGGGGGCGGGATGAAAGGTGAACGCATTTCGTGCTTCTTCTTTTGTTCTCTTCGTCGAGAGCGAGGAGTTTGAACCACCGAATAGAGACAGGCTGGGGTGGGGGGCAAGGCGCCCCACCGGGGGACAAGCGTCCGAGGGCCGCCCTCTCGCCCCGGGCAGGGCCGCACGCATCGGGGAAGAAGTTGCGTGCTCGGCTGCTCCCCCGTCGACTGATCACGACCCCCCCTCCACCCACCCTTTTGACGTACGCGATCGTCGCCGTAAACACACACAAGTGATAATTTTTTCTAACATTTTTTTTATGCAGTGACCAGTCCATACGGTATGACAATTTCAAGCTATCCGCCGGGACTAGCGACGGAGTTCCACTTTTACGGAGTCACCCGCAATGCACACATGTGCGAATTTCCACAGAGAAAAAAAAAGCCAAGGCGGATGATTTTTTCTCTGTGGAAATTCGCACAGTCTCTACGGTGCTGAATTAGATGCCCCAAAAGCAAGAAAAATATTAGAGGGCGCGTACTAGACTCCACCTAACACGAACGTTACTTCAGATTAGAATTCAAAACACAAATCAATAGCATCGCATCAAGGAATCCCGAATAAATTCAAAATTGTCGAGTGCGGGAAAATCCACCCTTAATTGATAAGAAGACCTTTTCATTAGTACCAGTGGGTGGGGCGAGGGAAGGGGGTTGGAGGTGGCGAGACAAAGACAGCTGCGAGTATCTGCTCTACACGCTCAAATGCCCCACAACAGATCGACACGACACTTAACAGAGGGAAAATATCCTTGAATCATTGACTGCTAATATACCACAACAAGTGAATAAGGTTTACTTTTTTAAGGGCATAAGTGACCTAAATGAAGTAGTTAGACCTCTGACTGTTCTTTGAAGATTATTAAAACATTAAAACGAATGAGATAATTTTTTAGATTTTTGAACAATACTGATTTCAATGCTTTCAATAGTCATTTAAAAAATTATTTTCTCGACTTCCAAGAATCAGTCGTAAAGTGAAGACACGGTGGGTGGGACAGACTTCCTTTTAATCTCCCATTCTCAGGGATTGAAATGCGTATTCCGAATGTGAAAGCGACAACAGCATATGTGGAAGCGAGAAAATCGCCAATATGACGGAGAGTATGTCAACATGAAAAAACTCGACACAGACTGGTCCATAAATGATCATACTTTAACATTACTAATACATATAAATTGTCTATATCCACTTCATAATTTTTCGGAATGAAATCATGGGTTTCATGAAGAAAAACACTTGTAGAACAGTTTCAGTATTACCCAAAAGCCTTTCGATCGTTCGCAAGAGAATATCCCGGCAATAGATAAACAGTTAAACCGCTATGAAACTAAAAGGGCGAAGTATAAACAAGCAGTTCGGACTAAGCCAATCAATTAAACTCCTACTTTCAAAGCTTGTTCAGCTAGTCATCGCAGAATACATCTAAGGTTTATATGTCTAGCCGGCAACAGTTACCACCAATAGATACTTGTACTCACACAATAGAAAATATTATTAAATCGTTGAGGCAAAATAAATCTTCAATAAAAATAAAAATGTAATGCATTTCCCGAGTATGTTTTCTACAAGATATGTCGTGAATAATTGTAACCCCTAAGTACTTGACATACTCGGCGTGAATAATTTCCGTATTATTAATTCTGTAAGCCCTACCTGGCCTATTTTTCTTTTTCCAAAAGCTGACTGCTACGAACTTTTTTATGTTTAGTTCCATCTGCCACTTTTCGCTACACGCATGAATAGCAAGTAGGTTGATTGTTAACGAGTCACTATCTTCGGAATTGTTAATATCCCTATACACAACCGCGTCGTCTGCGAAGAGTCTAAGCTTACTTTTAACGACGTTACTAATATCATTAATGTACAAGAGAAATAAAAGTGGACCAATTACACTTCCCTGAGGAACACCCGATGTAACGCTAACTGTGTTTGACATGATACCGTCTATGACAACCCTTTGTTCCCGCCCATGTAAGAATTGATTAATCCAACTAATAATGTTTTTATCTATTCCATATGCTTCTAGTTTTGAGAGCAACTTAACGTGAGGTACCTTATCAAAAGCTTTCCTAAAATCGAGGAATATCGCGTCAACTTGGACATTATTTTCACCCGAGAGCAAGATGTCATGAACGAAGAGGGCCAATTGGGTTTCGCAAGATCTACCCTTTCGAAATCCGTGTTGGTTATTTATTAACAATTCCTCCCTATCTAAATGACTCATAATGGAGCTTACGATTATGTGTTCAAATACCTTACAGGAAATGGATGTGAGAGAAATAGGCCTATAGTTACTAGGGTCTTCCCTGTCGCCGCTTTTGAATATAGGTGTGACATTTGCTACTCTCCAGTCCTTAGGAACTACGTGATCTACTAAAGATTTGGTAAATATTAATTCTAAGTAAGGCGCTATGTCTGATGCCAATGTTTTATATACGCGAGCAGGTATTCGATCTGGACCGGGGGATTTGTTGGGGTTGATATTTTTTAGCTGATGTTCTATGCCGCGACAATTTATAATAATTTCAGGCATAAATGTTTGGGAACGAACAGGCTGCGGATCGAAAAGATGTGGAGTATAAGTATTGAAAATGCTTTTGAAGAATGAGTTTAACGAATTGGCTTTTTGTAGACTGTTGGTTAGCTTTTCCCCTTTGATGTTATTAAGCGTGTGTACTGTTGATTTATTTCCTTGAGTGTCCCTCACTTACGACCAAAATGCCTTGGGATTATCGTTCAATTGTTCTCCCAGTAATTTACTTTTGAAATCAGCTAACGCCCTTCGGCACGCTTTTTTTGCTAAGAGTTTAGATATTTTGTAATTTTCGGTGACTGTGTATAGTTCTTCGGAGGATTTGTTAATTTTTGCCCTTTTTAACCTAGCATGACATGTTCTTTGGTGCTTTAATGTTTTTCTAACCTCCGCGTTATACCACCTAGGCTCTGCATTGGCTCTTTTCCATTTACTTGGTATGTATTTGCTAACTACTGATCGTGTAATGTTGAGGAAAGTATTCCACAAAACCTCAGTATTACTGTTGATACTTATTTTTTAAAATTAGAAAATGACTTTTGCAACTCTCGTTTCGTATTTTCGTAGTCAGCCTTATTAAACAAGTAGATTTTTCTTTGTGGATTATGTTTCTTGATCATGCTCACGAAAAAATTAGCTTTAACTATCTTGTGGTCGCTTATTCCCTTATCCGTACCTATGTTTACAACCATGTGTGGAATATTTGTCGCTAAGAGATCAAGTGTATTTTTCCCTCTGGTTGGAGCAGTGACTAATTGATGTGGTGAGTGAGATGTGAAAGTATACAGGAGTGACTCACAAAGGTCTTTGTCTTTACCCCCAGCGATAAAACTGTAAGTGTCCCAGTCTATGGTCGGAAGATTGAAATCCCCACCGATTATAATATGACAGTCGTTTTTTTGAGTGGTTAACTTACTGAGTTGACTTTCTAGTCCTAATATTGAGCTTACATGGGTATCTGGTGGTCTGTAATATGCGCACACATAGATTGTTTTTGCTTTAGGATTTTGAATGGAGCACCATACGCTTTCTACTTGGTCGTCGGAAAATGACTCCCTCCTACTAATATAACAATCCTTCACTGAAATAAAAACTTCTCCCCCGGTCCTTTTCACTCTATCTTTTCTATAAACTGTGAAATTTTTCGGGAATACTTCATTATCTGCGATTTCGTTGTTGTTTCGATGATGATGTTAATGAATGCCAGTTCCTGACATGGGAACTTTAAAAGTGTTATTTTTTCCGTAAACAAGTAGAAACCACAAGTAGAAGCTGTTAATGAGGATTTCAATAAGGGTTAGTAGATATGTATTGTAGCTAGTGAGTTGATTTACTCCGCAATATTTGAGTCATATTCTGCCACCTAGAGCTAACAGCACGGCGTGCATGTTCCCGGTAAAACTCTTGTACCTCTATCCATTCATTCAGTGGCAACATGCATATATCGATACAAACGGTCTTGCATCGGTATTGTGCTCTCAGTATGGCTCGCATTTGTGAAATTTTGACTCTCGAAATGAATGAGTGGGTTTTCGTCGATGCATCAAAAGTCGAGGCTCGAGTGACTTTATCAAGGGGTAGTGTAATGCATGTCGGTGTTAAGCTCTAACCCCCGACAGACACGACACCCTTGAGCTAAATTAACGCCAGTTCATTGGCGTGGGAGAGAACCCATCGATCGGCACGTTAAGAATCGTTCCAGATGCGATATCTTCGGCAAAAATGTAAATCAGAAAAGTATATTGCCAAAAATAGAAATTAAATTAAATTTATCGACATCCATGTCCTTAAAAAGCCTTTGCTTACATCTGGAGCAAAAATAGTGCTTCGTTGAAGAAATTTTATCATGTAAAAAAGTTTGAATATTTTGGTGATCATCTCGGAAATATGAAAGCCATTACCATAAATGTCTACTAAAGTATACATCTAAGCACAGAAATTTAATTTGGCGGAGTACAGCACGTTTCGCCAACTCGCGGTGTCATAATGTACAGAACATAGCAACTTTCAGCACAGGTATGTCTAAACATTATCCAGATTGGATGTAAAGAGCGGTGGTCGATCGGTTGGTTGGGTGAGCGAGGGATCGGCTGTCGAAGTGAGTGACTCATGGCTCGTAGTATATATGTATGTACTACTATCGTAAGAGGGAGGTCGAGGAGGGGAGGGGAGCGGGTGAGGGTGGGATTTGCAAGCGGAGGCAAAAGTCGTTTGTTTAATAGTGGCTCGGGATATTTTCAATAATTGATTCGGGAATTGTGGAGTTTCATTTAGAATGCCTAGTTTTACTTTTAAGTTACAAATGCCGTGGTACGGATCGACAGCGAATACGAGATGGAATGTTTTGTGTGTTTGAGATGACAGCTATTATGTTGTGGACGGGTGTTTTTGCTCACTGGTGGATATTATGCAGACTGAAGACTCGAAAGTATTATCATGTATATTGTGTTTGTATTCTATAAAAATTGTTAATTTTGTTTACATATTGTTATAAAGCCTATTGAGTGTTCATTTTAAACTCGTTAAAATGTACTGGATTAACTTACTTCAGACAAAGCTTATGTCTACTTAAATGTATGACCAAACAGGCGAAAAAAATTAAACTAAATTAAATTGTCCTTGATGGAAACACCGACGTCAAGAAACGTGATCTGATACATCTACATCTACATCTACATCTACGTCATACCCAGCAAGCCACCCAAAGGGTGTGTGGCAGGGGGTGCTTCCACACCAGGCATGCATTAATTTTACGGCAGAACACCGAAACTACATTGAAACCAGCGTACCACACATGCAACGCGCCCGTTAAACTCCGCTAACCAAGAAACAGTCTATCGTCAATCGTTCCAACAATCAACGGGTACATGGACTACTACTACAGATTCAAAATCTCATGCATAAATAAGAGCATCAATAATTACATCGTGCATAAATAAGAACTTTTAAATATATAAAGAAAGACATTACAATCTAGCTAACGTGACTATTTACACTATTCATGACGACGATCACAGCTGTTATGGTCCCGAATGGTACGCGGAAAAAATGACATTTTATACCTATGGATTTTACAGCGGATGAGGAGAATTTGTTTTCGGAGAGTTGAGGAAACCCAAAGAGGCTCTCCCCGCCGGGCATTCAAATTTCGAAAATGTCACTTATGAGCCTCACCCCCAGAGCTGCGGCTGTATTTCCTGGTCGGCGAGGAAATTCCCTTTGAGTTTCCTCACCACCATTCGGCCACAATTAGGAAGGGTTATTCTTGTGCTCCAAGCTGTTCCCGTGGATTATAAGATAGAATCGGCCATTATATACAGTGCATGTTGGTGAAAGTAAAGTCACTTTCACCAACATGCACCTCATAATATAGGTGTGCTACAAATGCTACAGAAACCGCAACATTATTCTATAATATAACTACGCAAAGATGAAACAAGAGTCATGCACGGAACATACAAAACGTGGTGTTAGCACTACTCGGCAGATTTTGTTCGGAGAATTGAGGAAACCCGTGAGGCTCTCCCCGCCGTGCATTCATTTTGGGGTATTCATTTATTTATTTATTTAATAAAATTGTTCACATACAGCATTAGCGCCAATTTATAGTAAACATATAACAAAAAACAAGAAAGAGGACAAAAACACAATAACAGCATAACAATAAGCAACGAGAACCCAACATGGAAAGGGGAAAATATTTCATTTGTTGACAGGTGGGATATCGCTTGGGTGGTGAAATAGTTACATAGTAAATAAAAAGGATCGATAGCGTGGGGGAGTGAATTTAGAAGGGATGGGAGGCGGAATAAAGGCGAGCGCTTGGTGAGAGATATCCTTGGAATAGGCAGATGGAGTAGAGTATGAGTGCGGGTGGATCGAGTTGGTATCCTGAAGTTGAAGAGAGAAAGCAGTTCAGGGCAATCAATGGTCGAGTTAAGGGTATTGTGGAGGAGTTTTAAATCCACTTTAAGCCTGTGGTTTTCAAGGTTAGAAATGGAAAGAGAGGACAGCACAGCGTTTGAGGACATATTACGGAAATGTGGGACTCTGTGCTTGACTATTTTGGCAAAGAAGTGAGAGATGCAATCGAGGGATTTTAGATTTGTTGGGGCTGACATAGACCAAATTGGGGAACAATATGATACTATGGGAAGGACAATTGTTGAGTAGTAGGAATGGAGTGCTATTGGATCTTTAATTTCTGTGAAGCGGTAAAGAAGGCCTAATAGGGACATCTTTATTTTTTACAGTCTGAATGTGGTCGGAGTAATTTAGCTTTTGATCGGTTAAAACGCCTAGGTCTTTCATGGTTGTCACTTTGTTTAAGGGAGTTGAGTTAATTGTGTAGTTGAAAGTCAGGGGTTTTGTTTTCAGAGCAAGAGTCATGATGCTGCATTTTCCAGGGTTTAGGTTAAGTTTCCAGGTATCACACCACAGGGAAGTTTGATTTAAGGCAAGTTGAAGTTGAATACAGTCAGAAGTATTATTAATTTGCTTGTAAATCTTGCAATCATCAGCATAGAGAAGGCAATGAACTTGGGAGGAAAGGAGCTGAGAAGGAAGATCATTAATGAATAAATTGAATAGATATGGCCCAAGGACACTGCCCTGGGGAACTCCAGACGTTACAGGAGACCAAGAGGAAGAAGCACCGGCGAGTATTACACGCTGGGTTCTGTTGGTGAGAAAGCTAGAAAGAAGGCTGAGGAACATACCATGTATGCCAAACTGTTGGCTCAGTTTATGAAGGGGGTCATTCCATACCAAGTGGTCCAAGTTGGTTGCTCGACCATTTAGGAAAAAATTCATTTTTTGAGGGCAGATAGCCTTATGTTTCGACAGCTCAAAACAAGTTATATTTTATTTTTAGTTTCCATGGCAACCAAATGGCGGCCATTTTCAATCTCGATGCAGAGCTTTTTTAGCATTTGCAAGCTTTGACATTAACTTCTGTTACTCAGCTACCATCGGTTATAGGAAAATGAAATAAATTTTTATGCAATACTCATACTTGGAACTACAACTCTGTGTATGTCAAAACATGGAATTGTTATTTCTTCGTGATTATTTTAACAGCCAAACTTTAAAGTGAAAAACGTAAGGTTTCGTATATTTCGGAATTTTTTTGGGGAAGAAGAAATTTTCTTCGACCCTTAGAAATTACTCATAATATACGATGACATTAGATCTCTATATTAAAAAAATTTGAACTCAGAAGCTATCATATTTTCATTTTTACAGAGCCGGCAAATTGTAACTTTTTAAAATTTTGCAATATTCCAAGTTCAATATCTCTGGTGGGCAGTTGTTTAAAAATTTGAAAATTACAGAAAATAAAGATCTGTACATAGTTTAACTATGGTATAAAACTTGACTTGGAGACTTTTCTAGTTACGCAGATATAGGTGTGTGTAAAAAGCAAAAATTCAGCATTTGCGAAATGATGTAAATGCATTTAACATGCCCATTATTGCACATCCTAAGGCTTGAAATAATACTTTTTTAAAAATTAAATGCTACTAATGTTTTTTAATCAAGCATATATTTATCTAGTACATACATTAGAATTTGAAATTATTCAAAAATATGAGTGTGTCCACATATCTTTTTGTGAAAGAGAATATCATTCAGAATATAAAGTGACCACTGATAATGGATCCCAATTACAAACGTGCTGAGAAAGCTGAGACCCACAGAAATATCAAAGGAAACTAAGAGTTTTATTTTCATATTCATTTCTATGTACCGATAAATTACAATGCTGTTAAACAAGTAAGGTGATGAATGCTATTATAGTATCAATAACTGACCTAATATTTCTTTCAATTTTCTTCGATATACTAGAAAAGTCTCCAAGTCAAGTTTTATACCATAGTTAAATTATGTACAGATCTTTATTTTCTGTAATTTTCAAATTTTTAAACAACTGCCCACCAGAGATATTGAACTTGGAATATTGCAAAATTTTAAAAAGTTACAATTTGCCGGCTCTGTAAAAATGAAAATATGATAGCTTCTGAGTTCAAATTTTTTTAATATAGAGATCTAATGTCATCGTATATTATGAGTAATTTCTAAGGGTCGAAGAAAATTTCTTCTTCCCCAAAAAAATTCCGAAATATACGAAACCTTACGTTTTTCACTTTAAAGTTTGGCTGTTAAAATAATCACGAAGAAATAACAATTCCATGTTTTGACATACACAGAGTTGTAGTTCCAAGTATGAGTATTGCATAAAAATTTATTTCATTTTCCTATAACCGATGGTAGCTGAGTAACAGAAGTTAATGTCAAAGCTTGCAAATGCTAAAAAAGCTCTGCATCGAGATTGAAAATGGCCGCCATTTGGTTGCCATGGAAACTAAAAATAAAATATAACTTGTTTTGAGCTGTCGAAACATAAGGCTATCTGCCCTCAAAAAATGAATTTTTTCTAAAATGGTCGAGCAACCAACTTGGACCACTTGGTATGGATTGACCCAAGGAGGAGTGGATGATGGATGGCGTCGAAAGCCTTGGAGAAGTCAAGGTAGATGGCATCAAGTTGAGTTGATTTGTCTATTGCCATGAAAAGAAAATTTTAGGGAAATATGCGGTCAAGCATATAGGAAGCTAGGCTTTATCAAGAGAGTACTCGGAAAATAAGATGAGAAAGTGAAAGAACGTTGTTATTTTTCAATCGTTAGGCCTCATCTGGAATATGCTGTTAGTGTATGGGATCCATACGAAACGGGGTTGATATCAGAGTTAGATCGCGTCCAGCGAAGAGGAGTTAGGTTTGTGAAACGATGCTACGATAAGTTGGCTAGTGTGTCTGGACTGTTAGAAGAATTAGGATGGGAATCGCTATCACAGCGTAGATTAAATTATAGGCTTAACCTCCTAAATAAATTTCAGGAAAATCATTTTACTGACGACGTAAAAAAACATACTATTAACCCCTTCGTACTACGGCAGATTAGATCGCGCCAATAAAATTAGAGAGCTAGATTGTAGAACCGATAGGTATAAAATGTCATTTTTTCCGCGTACCATTCGGGACCATAACAGCTGTGATCGTCGTCATGAATAGTTCGAGTATTGACCCTAGGCAGGCAGTTAATCTTTCTCATTATATTCTTTACTCTCTTATTTATGCATGATGTAAATAATGATGTTCTTATTTATGCATGATATTTTGAATCTGTAGTAGTACTCTTTGTATCCCTTGCATGTTGGAACGATTGAAGATAGAATGTTTCTTGGGTATTAGATTTGTAATTGGCGCTTTGCATGTGTGGTACGCGGGTTTTAATGTAATGTCGGTGTTCTACCATATCATTCATGCATGCCTGGTGCGAAAAGCACCCCCTGCCACACACCCTTTGGGTGGCTTGCAGGGTATGACGTAGATGTAGATGTAGATGACGGCGTGGTGCTGAAAGACGGCAAGATTTGTTAGGCATGATCTTCCTGGGAGGAAACCATGTTGCTGGGAAGATAGAAAGGGAGAGGTGAAATAGTAAATCCTGCTGAGAATAATACGCTCACAAACGGAAGACAGGATCGGAAGCAATGAGATTGGGCGATAGTTTGAGACATCATTCTTGGGACCAGTTTTATGTATCGGAATGACGTTGGCGCATTTCCATTGAGGAGGGAAGGTTCCTAAGGAAAAACAGCGATTGAACAAGAGGGCTAAAGGTTGTGAGGGGGATGAAGCGCAGTTGCGTATAAATTTAGGGTTGAGACCATCAGGGCCAGGTGAGCGGTGGAGGGGTATTTTGCAGAGATATTGAAAAACCTCCCGGGAATCCGTTTGTATGTTGGATAGGGAATGATTTGAATCAGGAAGGAGGGAATGGATAGGGGTGATACTGTGATTGGAAGCATGCTGCAGGCAATCGGAAAAGAATTTTAGGAAGAGGTTAGGTCTCTCTGATCCGGCGGCATTTTTGGTACCATAGGAGAGTGCTTCAGGAATTTGAGGACGATTACGGCGTTGGTTGATAAAGGACCAAAGTTTTTGGGGCTGGAGGAAATATTATTAAACATGCATTAGGGGGTATATGAATTGATCAACTACACTACCTGTCAACTAACCTACTTCTGGGTTCATGTTTTAACTTTAGGTCGTTCATGTTGGAGGTAAGTCACCCCCTGCCAAACACCCCTGTGGAGGCTAGCAGGGTAAGAAGTAGAAGTAAATGAGAAAACGTTGGCCCGGGGCAGACAGAACCTATCGGCCTCTCTATTCCATACTTTATATTGAAAAGTCTTCGATCCCAGTGTTGGGGCTGGCTTCATCTCTAAATCTCGCCTACTTCTCTTCTATTCTCCACCGTTTCACATGACTGGGATGGGAATCACTTTCTAACCGTCGATCAGAATTTAGACTTCATTCACTACGTGAGGTCCAAACCAGGTCGTTTGCTTACAATGTTATCAACAGTTTACAACATCTAACATACAACAGTGACTCAGATCAAGACAATACAATTAGGAAAATTTACTGTAGAACGGAAAGGTTTAAATTGTCATTTCGCCCGCGAACGATTAAAAGAGCATGACAGCTGCCAGTGAGACTTTGGACGCATTGGTCTTTCGATGACTGGTGTTGATCTGTTGAGTTGGTTTACTCCCCGCTGCTTTTATTCTTTATCTGCTGCCAAGTGCTGCGCTGTGAATGTTTGACGTGATACTCTATTGCATCTCTGTGCATTGAGTAGTCGTAAAATAATAAATACAAACTGTCAAACATCGGTAGCATGCTTTTAGTGCACCGCATGTTTGTGAGGTTTCGCCTCCTGACATCGTTTGTTAGTGCAATATTTTCCAACCGTTGTTAATAAATTTACTAAAAACTCTCCTGGATTCATGCTTGCCTCTTAATATCGGCCCATAGAGTACATCTTTTGCGTCAAAATTCCTTCAACTTTTGTAATGTTGGCGTCAAGCTTTTCCAAATAGACTGATTATTCGCTCGTGTACGGCCAAAAATCGGTCCAACTGCTCCCACAGTATTTTTATACTCCTTAATTCTGGCCCGATGTGGAAAGATTGTGTCGACTCACCTTCCATGGACCAATCTCAAAGCAACGACCGCGTACTTCCTATAAATATAGGAAGTCTGTGCTAAGGTGATCAGTCAATCGGATCGTCGGTTGGCTTTCATTTCGCATTTGGCCAAAGATGACCAGCTGTGGCACAAATCACCTCTTTAAGTGCCTTGTTCGAGGAGAGGGAGATTCACTTCTGTCTTCCGGGAGTTGATGGTCTCGTCACGGAGAGGGATTCGTGGGTGGCGGCCAGCCCTCGGGAAACGCGTCTGCTGATCGATCATTGCGTTCCTGAATCAAATCCAATTAGATATTCTGTTGTTTCACGTGTCTCATCACCCACGCATGAACTAGCTTACAAGTTAAATTCCATCTACCGCAACATGTCAACACATTCACCTAAGTTTGGAGTTTTCAATTCCATTGAGCTTCCACGAACTCTAGAATCCATTGTTCTTCCGCCCAATTCAAATCTTGTTTCTTTTGATGAGTCTAATCTGTTCACGTGTGTGCCTGTTGACGATGCCCTAAAAACGGCTGAAAATTACTCGGAAACTTCGGAGGCTGCCATCGAACTCTTAAATCTTATGAAGTTGAGTACAAAACAATACTATTTATTTGAGCAGCAAGAGTACCGCCAGAGAGATGGACTGGCCATGGGTTGCCCTCTTCCCTCCCCGTTCTGGCCGACATATTCATGGACAATTGGGAAAGAAATCTCTTTAACTCTGACGATACATTACTTAGAAATGTTTTATGCTGGTATGATATGTTGATGATATTTTATGTCTCTGGACGGTCAGCAAGCGACAATGGGACAGTTTTTTAACCCTTTCAAATAACCTTCTCCGGAAAATTACCGTGACATCCGAGTTTGGTCGATAAATGTTAAATAAAATTTTTATGTATTAATTTAAATAATAATTATTTTTATGTATTAATTTAAATATAAGATCTAACTATCTCCATCAAAAATAATAGACACAGATTCTCCATATATGTATAGGAAACCTACGCATACCGATTCCGTAATACCTAAGAGCTCATGCCATCTACACTCGCACAAGCACGCTTCTTTTCATTCCATGATGCACCGTCTTCTTAATATCCCACTGTGAAATTCAGATTCTTATCGGGAACTCAAAATTATACGACAAATTGCCCACAGTAAGGTATTTGAAAAATATCTTATCACCCGAATTCTAAATAGAATATTGAAACATCTCAAAGTCTTGTTCCTTGTCGCCCGTCCAACCTCAAGAGAAAATCAAATGGTTAAAAATATCCTTTATTGGCCCCCTGACATACACCATACCCAATGGTGTTCCAAAAAATAATATTAAAATCAGTTTTGACAATAACAGCACCTTGGGCCGAAGTTTACATAATTCAAAAGACGCAATTGATCCCAATTTAAAATCAGGAGTGTATAAACTAAAATATAATAAATCTAATTGAACTTATATCGGCCAAACTGGACGTAATTTTATGACTAGGTCCTAGGAATATGCTGGAGGAAGAAAGGTGACACGTCAACTTTCGCGCGGTACCTTTTGGAGACGGGCTATCCAAGTGACTTTGTACTAGATAAACTCCATTTCTCCGGGAAGGGAAGGAAGATGGATGCTTTGGAGCAACGACTGATCAACCTTGTAGACAGCCAATACTTACTTAACGACGTTGTATTCCCCAACCCATCCCCTCTGTTACGTATTATTTAGCCCCCTCCGCTAGCCTCATGGACACCATCCCAGTACCTTCAAATTTCCTTTTCATACCGTATGATTCATCCCACAGCTCACCTTCAGCTTATCCCACCAACTAGTATGCACCCCTCTCCACCAACTAGTATGCACCCCTCTCCACCAACTAGTATGCACCCTTCCCCTCCAAACTGAATGTTTCCCATGATCCTATGTAAGGTATATAAAGAACTGACTAGTTTTTTGTACCTGATGATGGCGTGGCAGCCGAAACCGGTCGCGTGTATTCAATAAATTGTTGAAGTCACACATTTTGATCTTCTTTATCTTTCGCATCAGTCCGTTTTGTCTATGTAAGAAACATTCATTAAACATTAAAAACAGAGTCAGAACGCGTGCAGATAAGATCAGCAAGATTTATGAAAGGCCGATATGATAGTCTCGTTAGTGTTACCGACTCTTGCAAAAACTAGGACGGGAATCGTTCGGGATGGGAACAGACCGTCGATTGAAAAGTTTACTCAATCTTTTATGTAAATTTAATACAATTTATTTTTCGACGCAATTTTCAATATCTTACGAACTCCAACATAAACGGTAGATCAGATCATGAAAATAAAATAAGGGAGATAGATTGAAGAATAGATAGGTTTAAAATGTCGTTTTTCCCGTGATCGATAAGACGCCATAATGGCTGCGTTGAGACTTTGAAGTAAGTTAATTGACAGGTAGTGTAGCTGATTTATTCATAAGCCCCCTAATGCGTGTTTCTAATTATGCCGAGTAGTGCTAATACCATGTTTTGCATGTTCCCTGCATGACCCCTTTGTCACGTTTACATTGCCACATTGTTGATTTTTTTAGTGGTTTTTGTTGCATTCATATCATGCCCTTAGTGTATTGCATGTGAGTGAAAGTTAATTTCTCCACTGTAGTTTATTTCGGTGATAAGTCACTCCCTGCCAAACACCCTTATGGTGACTAGCAGAGTGATAAGTAGATACCGATGTAGGGTGTGTGGCACGGGGTGATTCCACAGGCATGCAGCACTCATCCCATCTGAAATCAGAGCCACTGAGGCTCGCCCGGTTGCCTAGCGAAGGCCAAGAGCAGTCGATCGAGTGACGATTCGCGGTCAGGCTATAAACTAGGAGAGTGCTTCGTAAAGGAACATTCTACCATGCAGTACACTATTTATAATTGCTAGTCACATACAACTACTGGTTTGTATAATATAATGCGACTAAAGAATAGTAAAACAAGGCCATGGAGGAGTTATATCTTGCCGGATATTTCATGCGGGGTTAGAATGGTAGCAAATAATAATGCTCAGATATTTAGCACTGGTGCAAAACCTACTTTACCCTGTGAAGGCCAAAGTTTTCCCAGAACTGATCTATCGTGACTATCCTTCTTGATCCGTCCTTCATCTTATGCCTGTGATCGTTATCATCGTAATAGTCTACTATGTTAACGCTTTCGCAAGGACCTGTGGTTTTCAATATCTACACCAATTATATCCCTAGGGAGCATAGGATGAATGTTTCTGTCTCCGTATTACGATGATGCAGAGGTCCAGACCTGATGGCGGCGGTAAAAAGCTGACGAAGAGAGAAAGCCTTCGATAAAGGCAGTTGTGCTCCATACGGGACGTGGGGAGCCTCCAGGAGTCGACTATTCGGTTTACGCATTCATCTTGCCGTGGAGCTGCGAGGCCACCTACCCATCTGGGAGGTCTGCTGGACCGGAAGCTTCTCTAGACGCCTCAAGCTGAGAGTGTCCGTCTTCGCAGATTCTTCTTTTCGGAAAACACTTGAGTATATTTCAATGACAATTCTGAGAATTCTAAGCATTGCTGTTGACTCCTCCTGGAATTCTCACGAATCGACCCAACTCCCCATTTCAATGACATCTTCCCGCGCAACTACCCGGATGAAGCGTAAAAGATGGCGAATGTCGTACAAAGTAAATAATCCCCTTCCCATCCCTTTAACTCTGTCTCGCTTGGCCTTCACCCCCTTCCTCCCTCCCTCTCCCCCGTCTCCTCACTACTTCTTCCCTTCCCCCTCCCCCCCCCCGCCCATTGTTCAGTAGGGCGTGATTCACCGCGCCGCGCCGTCATAACCGCTCGTCGGCTTCTCACACACTCTCCCGTTTGTTCGCTAAGTGCTCTCGCTTGCCGCCTTTCCGCCACGTCACAACAAGGGTTTCGTTTTCTCGTCACGGTGACGGAGTAATGACCACTCCCGGTGCATTTAGCCCACTGTCCCCTCCCCTCGACCAACCGCGACCGCCACCAACACACAGAGGCCGATTGAGGGGAAGGGGAAGTCTGTCTTTCTAAAGGAGAGTCGCGAATGGAACCGGAGGAATAGGCAACGGAGTCACGTGACTTGTGGCGCCTAATCGGTGAATTTGAAATCAAACCCATAGTTCACCAGAAGGAAACAAATCATCGAGCAAGCGAGAAATTTTTCTGTTACAGCTTAAACAATCATCCTGATCATTTTATCAAACGTGCTTTTTAACTCGTCTTTAAAAATCAGGAAAACGACTGGTGAAAATAAATAGGCATTAGTTTATCTTATCGTTCCGATTACAGTGACATACTGAGACGTTGTATTTCTCGCGTATCCCCAAGTCGTGTTTACAAGAGAGGCAAGATGTCCTGTGCATAATTATCATCCACTGCTGTAGACAGCTCGAGTCACAATTCAGACGAATAAACAGAATGGGAAGTTATGTCGAGCATCACAGATTTTTCAGTGCTACACATAACCCGACAAGTCATATTGGACGGAAATCACCTTCTACATTTACGAAAATAATTAATGTTGCATGAAAAACCGCAACTCTTCGAAGGTAATTAGTAATTTAGAGGAAGAAAGAAGACAATTTGAAGGAAGGCTACTCTATGAAGGTAGGGGAAGTGGTCCTAATATCGTACCATTTCTAACAATGAGCTGAAAATTTGCAATTTTTCAATTAAATTGAATACCTGTTAGGATTAAAGTGAGGTTCAACTAATACAGTGCCTTGTCCATAAACTACAGAATTCAATGCCCCTCAATACGTATAAATCACAAATAGAAATACGCAGCAATTAAAGTTTGGTAGTTTGAGAAAAGTATTCCTAGTATCACACTGGGTGTGTTCCTAATATCGCACTGGGTGATATTAGGAATACTATATTTGATAATCATGAAGATGAGCGTGAAAGGCATAAACACTAATTGGAACACTGAAAATGTTATCATATGTAATAATGAACATTTTTTAAGTTTCGATGAGCAATTTTACATAGAATGAACAGTCTTAGTCTATAAACAACTGGAAATTAGTTTTACAAACAGTAGTCACAATTGAAGATTTTATGGTCTTCAGCTCCAGAACATAGTTCATGGCAATACATGCGACATTTTATGCAAATCCATTACATTTTTTTCCGCCTTTTTCAGTTGAGTAAAGCTGGTTGCAGAAAGGACACTCGCAATCATTTTCGCTGTCCTCATCGTCTGCATATACTGTCAAGAGTTTATCAGGATCGTCATCTGATTCTGAAGATGTGTCGGATAATGGATCAAGTTTGATCTTTCTCCTCTTATTCATTACAGTTCCCTTCTGCGGAATTATTTGTTTTCCTTTTAAGTTTTTCCGACAAGTTGATAATTTTTCTTTAATGCCTTACCGAAAAATATTTTGGGCCCAATTTTCCCCCTTTTCTTAGCAATGTCTTCCTCAAGTTTCATTTTTAATTCATTTTATTTTCATTCATTTTAATTTCGTTTTAATATTGACCTCAACATTCTCTGGTTGTACATTCAAGGTCCCATGTACAAGAAGCATCTTTTAAAGAGTGTTTTTTTAGGTTTATTTTAAGGTACATAGAATTTATTTCTAAGATTCTGTTGCGTTCTTTGCGAAGGTTTATTACCACTTCTCAGATAAAATGCCCTAAGGACTTTATAAATGAATAAATGTCTTAACGGTAACAATTTTGATGAAACCAACAAGGGGAACGAGTGACAGTATTGAGATTTACGTGCAACGATTCTAATTATTCTTTTTTTGCAGTACTGTAATTGGCTTTAGTATATTTTGATAACCCTCCCCTCCCTCTCCTCCCCTCCCCTCCCCCCCAGCAAACCTATCCAGAATCCAATTTAGACTGAACCAGGGCAAAATAAAGGGTTTTACGAAAATGGGGTGGACACTTATTTCGTATAAAACAGAATTTTGACAAACAGTTCTTTAGTGCGCCAGAAACAGTTTTATTTGTTAATTCAGCAGATGAATTTGGTATGTCCTGCCAGTAACAACTGCAACAGCAGAGTGGTCTTTTTCAATTCTCAGATATTGGAAGAATTATTTAAAAACTTGCTGAGCGCTGAACAGACTTAATGGTCTTACCCATCTGTACATTCACTCGGATATTTCCTGTGCAACCTGACGAGGTCCGCGATGTGTTTGCCACAAAAACAAGGCACCTACGTCTCAAAATTTCAATATCCCTCTTGTGTTCCGTGACTCGGCAATGCAGTGCAGTAAAGAAATGATTATTGTTAGTAATCATATTATTCCCTTTTTTTCATTTATCGCAGTTTCTCTTATGCAAGAGAGTAATGCATTGAAAGAGAATACAATAAAAAGCTTGCATTCATTTATGACTAACCTCACCTTTTAGCATCTCGTAATTCGTCGCCTCGCCCTTTTCTATCTTGTTTCTATTCGTTGGGAAGTTCTTACTATTCATCTTCTCATTGTAATCAGTAAATTTTAGTATTCCCTTGTTTGCAGGCAACCATCAGCATATCTATTATTCGGAAACCCCCCCGTCGAAATCAAAGTCTGGCTACGCGCCTGATAGAGGATGAGGCTGACCCCAAGACCAGGAGGTGGATGAGGAAGGGATCTAGTCAAAAGTAGAGAAGGCACTGGCTGGCTGGTGTGAAGGCAGAAGAGGTCCCTGGAATTGATGAAGTGAGTGTGAAAATGGTAAAAGCAGCAGAAGACGCGGGGATGCACTGTCTATTTCGTGTGATGATAATAGTGTGGAAATAGAGAACAACCTTAGGTGTCTGAAGGAAGGGAATAACTGTGCCTGTCTTCAAGAAAGGGAAAAGGAAAGATTTTTACAACTATAGGGGAATCATACTGACGTGCCACGATGCCAAAATATATTTCTCAAATCCTGGGGAGAGGAATCCGTGATGTGGTTGAATATGGATTGAGGGCAGGGCAGAATGGCCTCTGACGAGGAAAGTCAACAGTGCATCCTATGTTTGCAGTAAGGCAACTACAAGAAGATCACTGCGAGTATGGTATGGTCACCTATTGCCGTTCCTGGATATCGAGAAAGCCTATGACAGTGCGTGCAGAAACGAAGTATGGGAGGCTCTGGCTAGTACACAGTAAAAAGTAAATCTGGTTTTCAATGCGATCTGAATTTCTACGCAGTGTGGTCATAGATCTTGAATATAGGATCACGATATATATTCAAGATCTATGATTGTGGTATTACGCTGGTGGTCTACATTTACGGCGCAGCTCGCGTGAGAGTCACACACCTACGTTGATTTTCAACGACTTTACGTTGAAAATCAGCGCGCTGGGTTTGGATATCAGGCAGCGCTGGCGGCATCTAGCGGTAAGGATCAAAGATTATATACACAGGATAAGGTTGGCAGCAAGCTGTGTTCACAAAGACGTTTATTGAACGACCCCTCGCTACGCACATATAGATACACAGATACATAGCAACGCACTTCAATATATACACTTTGATAAACAAAGGTATATTCCACAACTGAATCTTACACATCGGAGTTTGTGTGACCGTACTATCATTCGCCATCGTCGCCAATTCATGACACTACGAGAAAGTTTATCAGCTCCATTATTTTTAATAAAAGTGGAGGTTATAACTAAAAGTGGGAGGTAAGTACAAGTTGACGTTTCGGTGCGTCTGCTGACGACATCGGAGTGTGGTTTTAAGTGGGGGCTTCAACGTTTCCCATTATAAATTTTACGGTAAGTAAATAGAAACAATTTCGGGCGATGAATTAATCGAGTGAGAATGTGAAAACCTTCGCTAAGTTTACCAGCAGAAGAACACATATTAGAAAGAACCATTGTGTGCGAGAGCGAAAACAGGATGGCGGTGAATTTGTTGATAATAATGTGGAGGGAATCGTCCCTAATGAAGGACCTGCTTATGTACGAGAGGGTTCAGTGGAAGAGGAATAACAAGACAATTTGTGAACATGGCAACAGGCTGAAGCTCAATTTTTGTTAGCACTCCGCGGTTGCTGCTCCAATTGTAAAATGTGTCAGTGACAGTTGAAAAAATCTTCTGAAAGCTAATTTAAGAAAAAAAATATCTCTTCCACCTATGAGAATTCTTTAGTTGCCAAAAAGTCTAATGAGTGTATTTTCTGAAATTTTGGTAGCATAACCATAGGTGGTGAATGTTGTTGGAAAATGATTACTGTCTGACCAAAGCTGTCTAAAATTAAACATGGGTCTATCATACTGTCAACTCAGGGCGGTCAAGAATTCAACATGGGACTATCATACAGTGAGACCTGAGCTGTCTTAAAGTCAACAGAGTTCTATCTTACTGTCAGATCAGGACTGTCTTAAATTCAACATGGGTCTATCTTACTGTAAGACCTGAGCTGTCATAAATTCAACACAGGCCTATTTTACTGTCAAATCAGAGCAATCTTAAATTCAACATAGGTCTATCACACTGTCAGATCAGGGCTGTCTTAAATTCAACATGGGACTAGCATACTGTAAGACCTGAGCTGTCTTGAATTCAACTTAGGTCTATCTTACTGTCAGACCTGAGCTGTCTTAAATTCAACATGGGACAACCTTACTGTCAGAGCGGAGCTGTCATAAATTCAACATACGTCTATCTTACTGTCAGACCTGAGCTATCAGAAATTCAACATAGGTCTATCTTACTGTCAGAAAAGGGCTGTCTTAAATTCAACATGGGACTATCTTACTGTCAGACCAGAACTGTCTTAAATTCAACACAGGTCTATCTTACTGTCAGATCAGGGCTGTTTTAAATTCAAAATGGATCTTTCTTACTGTCAGATCAGGGATGTCTTAAATTCAACATGGTTCTATCCTACTGTTAGACCAAAACTGTCATAAATACAACATTGGTCTATCTTACTGTCAGATCAGGGCTATCTTAAATTCAACATGGGTCATTCTTACTGATATATCAGGGCTGTCCTAAATTCAAAATGAGTCTATCTTACTGTCAGACCAAGCTGTCTTAATTTTAACATGGGTCTATCGTACTGTCAGACCAGATCTGTATTTAGTTCAACGTGGTTCTACATTACTTTCAGACCAGGCTGTCTTAAATTCAACATAGGTCCACCTTATAGCCAGTGCCACTTAGTTTGACATTTAGCTCTTCATCTACCTTATTCCTAGACTAGAAAACGGCTGTGAAATTAAACTGACCCTGCTTTTAAAATGTTGCCTCTCAAAATCATGCCTCTTTTCTGTCTTAAAATCAGACCGGCAATATACTGTGGTATTAAGGGAACCAAGAAGTTCTCTGTGTGGAGAAAAAAGGAATTCCATGAAGGAATGGTGTGCTTTGTCAAGATTGAAATATAAAAAAGGGGCGGATACAGCAGAAATGTAGTTTAAAATAGGGAGTACAATTTCAACCTTACTCTTTGCTGTTGTAATGTTGTCTGAAATAAGGGGGGGGGGGAATGAGAGGTGATTGGGCAAACTGCATGGTAAGGAACAAACAGGTGGTGACCCCAGGCTCATGGACTACGGGGATGGAGGTGAGGGTACACTGGCACAGAGAACGAGGGCGAGGCGGTTGATGGGATTATGTCATCGAGTAGCTTATCACCATGCACATTGTGATATGACAGGATTTCATAATTTTCAAGGAAGTCCAACTTCCCTCCCTTGTCACAAACGTGTAACAGCTTAGGGATAAAATTTGATCTGTGACCCTCATCAATTAGATGCTCTGCAAAATTTGACTTTTTGTCACCATTAACACTGGATTTTAAATGTTCCATTATTCTTGTATTCAACCTTCGTCCAGTTTGACCAACATAAAAAGAGTTACATTCAGGAGTATCACATTTAAGTAAGTATACCCCACTTTTACCATTCATGTCAACTTCATCCTTAGAATTAAATAATAATTTCTGGAGTGTCACAGGATTACACACGGAAATTTTGTATTTATTTTTGGGGAAATATCTATATAGTTTATATGTTAAATTATTAACAAAGGATAACTTCACCCACTTAGTGCCAGACAACCGCTTTAGATGTTTCACATCAAAATGACAATAGCGTTAACTTAAAAACGGGTCGCATTTAAAAATTTATAATCGGTGGGAAATTGCGAAGAGTTCTTCATTCGTTTTATGCCCTGCTGTGAATCATTCGATGAATAGCGTCCGCTTGCCCGGGGTGAAGTTGATGACAAACATTGAGCTTCAAATAAAATACCCTTTCCGGGCTTGAGGTTGTTTTGTATCGCCACAACGCAGGATAAGCGGAACTTGATGGGAGAGTTGGGAGACAGAATCGATGAAAACGGCTCTTTCAATGTGTTTTGTCGGGGAATATTCTGACCAGGGAATGCGTTCTGACCAGACCATAACTCTTCGTTGTAGTTCATGAATCCATCTGAATTTATAATTTTATATTAATTTTTATACCTTGAGCGGGACTGGAAGAGAGGAGAATAGTTAAACAAACAAAGGGAACATTTATCAAAATGAAATCGCGAGGGCTAAATCCAATAAAGGATGACCGAAAACTAACAGAGGAAGGTGGCAATGGCAGTGCTTACCTTACTCCGTGACCTGCATTGGCAGTGCGGGGGCATTCACCGACATCCAACCTCACTTGTGCCTTTGGAGAATTTTTCGGATGAGTTTCCTACCACGCCAGTTTATTCCCAAGTTCATTAAAATTCACTTAAATTTTTCCCAGTTTACTCTGTCGAACGCCTTGTTGAAATCCACAATGCACACAAAAACATCCTGATAATACTCGATGCTCCTTTCTACGAGTGATCTGATCAGTAATTGCATCCTTCCCTTCCGGAACCCAAACTGACCATCGCCCAAGTATGATTGGCCCCACTCACCAACTTTAGTAATTCTAAGTAAAACAATTCTGCGTATTATATCAGACTGATTGTCATATAGTCCTCTCATTCTGACGCTTTCTTCTTCTTCGAGATAGGAATCAGGACTTTTTTGCACGAAGTTCTCTGGCCACACTCCTTCCTCGTAGATCCAACGAATAAGGTCGATAAAGGATGGATAACGGACTCGTTTTCTTGGATCCCATTATTTCTTCCGCCACTCTTAATATACCCGTTTTTATACTCACCCATTTTTCCTCGATTGTTCCTATTTATTTTAATACACCTATGTTCCCTTTCACTACCTCCTGGTATTCCCCCATTTCTTCTCCTTTCAAAGCTTCAAAGTTCCATCCCTTTAACCTCCTACTTTTACTAAGCCCTCAGAATCTAACTACACATTTCATAATTACTTAATTGACATCTGACTCGGCATCAGCCCAGGGATAGCTTCGCGAGTTCATGTCACTGTTACTGAATTTTGACCTTATAAATAGATGATGCATTGAGAGAAGTCCCGGGCAAAGATAAACCTTGTTACAAAGGGTGACTGGAATGCAGTGGTGGTGGTGGTGGAAGTGAAGGATGGACACTAAGAGCGAGGGTATGGATTAGGAATAAGAAAAGACCGCGCTGAGATGGTCGATGAATTTTGTGAAATATATCAGTAATCCCCTTTCCGCGGACTACAACCTTGACGTGGTGGAAGGGCTTTCGCGTTCCAATGACCCCTAGAGCTGGACTGGCGGGAGCAATACATATTGCTCCCGGTAGGGCCACCCATGCCAGATAGGTCGAAGGGTAGGAGTCAGACGAAAAGTAGTCCCGTAATAGTGTCACGTGAAACACACTGTTGGGAAGATGCTCTGTCGACAATATACAACCCAGAAATATGAATGTCGCACAAAGAGAATTGAATCCTGGCAACTACGGGACGCCGCCCAATAGGGCGGGTGTCGGGCCCGGAATCGGGGGAGGCAAGGCCCCCGAGGTCATCACCACACGAAATTGCACAGCACAGTCATCACAGGATGCAAATGACCAAGAAAGGTAAGAAAAAAAGGAGGGCACCGATAAAAATAGGAACTTGGAACGCTAGAACAATGATGAGGGCTGGGAAGCTGGAAAACATTAAACAAGAAATGGATAGAGGGAAAATGGATGCCTTGGGGCTGGGCGAGGTGAGATGGAAGGACAGCGGGGACTACTGGAGTGATAGTTACAGGGTAATCTATAGTGGTGGGGTTGAGAGTCAATGCGGGGTAGCCATAGTGTTGAACGCAAAATTGGGGAGGAGGGTAGTAAATATTGAACAGGTGAGCGACAGGATACAAGAGGTAGAAATAAAAGCATGCCCTACAAATTTCGTATTGGTCCAGGTGTACTTGCCTACAAGCAATCATAGGGAGGAAGAGGTGGATGAGGTGTATGAACAGATAGAGGAGATAAACAGAGAAGTGCCGGGCAAGAAAAATCTAATAGCAATGGGCGACTGGAACGCAGTAGTAGGGGAAGGGAGAGATGGGTATGAAGTGGGAGGGTTTGGATTAGGAACGAGAAATGATCGCGAAGAGAAGGCAGTTGAATTTTGTAGGAGAAATTAATTAATAGTTACAAACACTTGGTTTAAACACCATCACAGGAGGAGATACACGTGGAAAATGCCGGGAGACACTGGGAGATACCAAATTGGCTATATCATGGTTAGACAAAGATTTAGGAGCAGTGTGAAGAACTCGCGGAGTTATCCGGGGGCTGATGCAGACTCGGATCATAATTTAGTGATGATGAATTGTGAGGTTAGATTCAAAAAGCTAAATAAAAGTAGGAGGATGAAGATATGGAACCTGGAAGCGTTGAAGGGGGAGAAAAGGAGGGAATACGAAGAGATAGTGGATGAGAACATAGGAGAAGCCAAAGAAGCAGGAACAATCGAGGAAAAGTGGGAGAATATATAAACAAGCATTGTAAGAGCGGCTGAGAAAACAATAGGAGCAGCGGAATCGTCGAGGGTAAAGAAGCAGTGGGTTACGGAAGAAATGATTAGGAAAATGGAGGAGAGAAGGAATTGGAAAAATGTCAACACCGACCAGGGTAGGGCGAAATACAAGGAGCTAAATATTCAACTTTGGCGAATAACCAATCGGGCGAAGGAAAATTGGTGGAGAAGGCAATGCGAGGAAATGGAGAAACTGCAAAGGGAAGGGGAAGTGGGTGCGTTATACGCTAGGGTAAAATTGCTATCGGGAGGTAAGAGAGGGCAAACAATACAAAAGATTAAGGACAAGAGAGGTAGAATGTTAACCGAGCAGGAAGATATCCTAGAAAGATGGCGAGAATACGTGGAGGAGCTATATGACAGCGATAGTAGACCAACTAGTTTAGATTTGGAGGATGAGGGAAACCTAGATGAAGATAACCTCGGGCCAAAAATTCTCGGCAGTGAAATAGAGAAAGCATTAAAAGAAATGAAGGCTAGAAAAGCTGTAGGAGTAGATAACATACCCTCGGAATTACTAAAGAGTTAGGAAGTAAAGGTAGGCAAACTTTTTTCGAACTCATACGCAGGATCTACGAAGAAGGAGTATGGCCAGAGGACTTTGTGAAAATGGTATTGATTCCTATCCCGAAAAAGAAGAATGCATCAGAATGCGAGAACTACCTACAGAACAATTAGTTTAATTTCACACGCAGCCAAAGTTTTACTTCAAATTATCAATAGAAGGTTGGAGAGTAAGGCCAAAAACTGCTTAGGCGATGAACATTTTGGGTTCAGGAAGGGAAGGTCAACACGGGATGCGATAGCGGTGACGAGAACACTTATAGAAAGAAACATAGAAACACGTTTTCGCATGCTTTATTGATTTTGAAAAGGCTTTCGACAGAATAAATTGGAATAAACTAACGGACATACTAGAGAAAATGGGAATAGATTGGCGAGACAGGAGACTAATTCGAAACTTATATATATGACGCAAAGGGCGCAGGTGAGGGTGGCTGATGGTGAATCAGGGTGGGCAACTCTAGGTCGCGGGGTAAGGCAAGTGTGTCCGTTGTCGCCATTGCTTTTCAACATTTATGCTGAGAAAATGGTAAGACAGGCACGGGAAGAACTTGAGGTTGGAGTGAAAGTGGGAGGGCATCTTATGCAATCGGTTCGATTCGCGGACGATCAGACATTGGTTAGTGGATCTTCGTAGAGAACACAAGCTTTGGTAGATGCTTTAGAAATGCAGTGCGGGATATTCGGAATGAAGATATATCATAATAAAACAAAAGTAATGAGATTCTGTAGGACGAAGAAAGCGAAGCTTGTGATTAAAGTTGGAGGACACAAACTAGAGCAAGTAGAGCAGTTTAATTACTTAGGTAGCACGCTAGAGGAAAATGGGCATAGTAATAAAGACATACGGAAGAGAATAGCACTAGCTTAGGAGGCGTTTAGTAATAGAAGAGAGCTGAACTGGCTAAGGATGTGAAGAAGAGGCTGGTGAAGAGTTTGATATGGAGCGTAGCGTAGTATGGGGCAGAAACGTGGACCCTGAGAAAGGAGGACGAGAATAGGCTGCAAACATTTCAGATGTGGGTGTGGAGAAGGATGAAGAAGGTTAGGTGGACGGAGAGGAAGACTAACGAGGAAGTGCTGGAGATGGCTGGCGAGGAAAGGAATCTTTCGAATGAAATCCGGGATGGGGAGGATAGATGGCTGAAGGATGTAATAAAGGGTGATGGGTTGCTGAAGAGTGTGATAGAGGGAAGGATGTTGGGCAAGCGGGGAAGGGGAAGAAAGAGAATAGGTTTCATGGACGGGTTGAAGAAGGGCTGATCTTATGCAGAGGCGACAAAATAATATATTAGAGGGAGATAGGGCCCGGAATGTGTAAAAGACCGAGAGCGGATTCTCTGACATTCAACAAAATCTACCTTATATCGGTGGAATACCTAATAAATAAATAATAATCAGAAATCACAAACACTTGGTTTAAACATCTCCTCAAGGGTAGAAAAAAAGGAAGGTTTTTCTCTGACTTTCAACAAAACCTGCCTTTAAACGGTCACACACTTAAGAGAATGGATTGAAAATGGATATTTTTTTTACTTTCTCTTATTAAATAATGAAGCGCACTGCTCCTGGAAAAATGTTGTCATCGTGAAACTAAATTCAACTTTCCCACCATGAACCTAGTTATGCGTTGAATGAACTTGAAGTTTTCGAGATATTTCCCATAGGTTGAGAATATGTTGCAAATACTTAAAATGTTTTATTTTTAGTGAATCTCATTTTCAATTTTAAAACTCGGACGCAGCTGACATGCGCCTTGGAAGATCACACGATCAGTTTGTAGTTTCACTTCGATCCAATTTCTTCCAAGAGAATATTATCCTTCAAATGATTTCAAACGGAAATGCTAATGTCGTAGGGGAATTATTCAACTCCGCTCGTTTCCGCAATCAATTCCTATGCCACCGAGGCGTGTGCGCGGGAAAACACCCTCGGGAAGTGACCACGACGGCTATTAGCGTCAAATGACTATCGCCTCGTGCACAATGGTATTCCCCACTTCCCCCCCCCCCAAGACTCCAAACTCCCCACCCCTTTCTCAACATCAATAAGCGAATCGTGTCTCGTCAACTCGCTCTCATCCCACTCCTCCCTGTGGCCACTCTGAATCTCCCCTCCCACTAGGGTTGCATTCCTCTATCAGTGCATCCTACGCTATTTTCCCTGTCAAAGCCTTCTTATTTCGGGTGGTCAGGTTACGCGGCGTGGCCCGCAAACTTCTCCAGGGATTTTTTCCATGATTTCATCCCAGCCTCGTGGTTTCCCCGATGGCCAATCTAAAATCCTCGAAGTGCAGTGCAAGCCACCTCCAGGTTGTTCGACGAGAGGGAGTTTCCATTCCAACCATGCTTCACGCGATCCAGTTCAAGGTCCGACAAAGGCCACGCTGGCGCCTGACCGCTAAACCAGAGAGCAGTAGGGATAACAATTCAAAGCTGCACCAGGAAATAGGAGAAAAGCTACTTCAATTAATTAAATGTTTACAAGCGATTGATTAATCAAAATATACTTACCACTGTTGATACTGCCACAAATTTAAGGATAACACCATTTAACACCTCGGAGTGTGTATATCTTAGAAATAATACAATAGTGAGAAATTTCCGCAATTTGTGGGTACCATTTCCAAAAAAACAGGAAAACAGACCTGTTGCAACGTTTTGCAGAAAAATTGACAGAGATGAGATAAGGTTAAACGCTTTCTTAAAGTGAAGCGATTTAAACGACCATTCAAACGACGTGAATATTCAATTCTTTTACTTACTTGTTTAGTTTTATTCAGCATGGGTCGAATGAGGCGATAGTGACCTCTACTTCCCCCAGCCCAGAAGAGAGAGACTCCTATGTAAATTTTAATTATGTCGGGCGTTGTAAGCTGACCACATTGGGGCCGCAAGTAGTACTGAAGTAAAATGTTATATTTTTAAGTTCCACAGTAATACATAATAAATAAATAATAATCCCTTTGATACGCTGCCTGTTGTTCTCTCTTGTGGTACGCGGGAAAAATGAAATTTTAAATCTATCGGTACGACTATCTATCTCTCTAATCTTGTTAATATGGTCAAACCTAGCATAATACGCAGGGATTCTCAATATATATCTTACGTCATCTGTGAAAAAATCGGTGTCGAATTTACTTAAAAGGTTTAACCTAAATTTTAACCTGCGTTCTGATAGTAATTCCCATCCTAGTTCTTCTATTAAACTCGTAACACTAATACAATTATCATAAAGACATTTAACAAACCTAGCAGATCTCCTTTGCACGCGCTCTAATTATTTTATCATACCTTCCTCGTAGGGATCCCATATACTAGCGGCATATTCTAAATGAAGCCTGAGAAAGGTAAAATAGCTTCTTTCTCGTACTCTCTCATCGCATTTGCCTAGAACCCTTTTTACGAATCCTAATCTACGGTTTGCTACACTAGTTATTTCCCTGATGTGTTTCCCCCATGACATGTCTTCAGTGATGTTGACGCCTAAGTATTTAATAGATTCTACGTTGCATATTTTATTTTCTTTGATGCAATAATTATTCCGGGGAAAGCCATTCTTTTTCCAATAGTTCATTCTCTCTTCATTTCTAATTTCCTTATACACTACTGCATCATCGGCGAAAAGACGGAGCTTGCTATATTTTACGACTGATTTCAAGTCATTTACGTAGAGAACAAATAAAATTGGGCCTATCACGCTTCCCTGGGGAACACCCGATGCAACTTTTACTTCGCCTGAGCTGAAACCATCTAATACCACCCTTTGAACGCGTTCATGTAAGAAGTCTCCTATCCAGCCTACTATATTTCTGTCTATCCCGTATGATGCTAATTTCGTGAGTAACTTACAGTGGGGAAACTTGTCAAACGCTTTTCTAAAGTCAAGAAACGCTGCGTCTACCTGTACGTTACCTTCTCCGGAAACTAAAACATAATGAACAAAAAGACCTAATTGAGTTTCGCAAGACCGTCCTTTTCTGAACCCATGCTGGTTTGTTATCAACAAATCCTGGCGGTCGAGGTGTCCCATTATTGATGTAACTACTAAATTCTCTATAATTTTACATGATATTGACGTTAATGATATTGGTCTATAATTACATGGCTGTTCGATGTCGCCGCTTTTAAAAATTGGGGCCACGTTTGCTGTCTTCCAGTCTTTGGGAACTGCGTGTTCTTTGAGGGATTAATTAAATATTACTTTAAGATACGGAGCCATTTCGAGAGCTAATTCTTTATACACACGAGCTGGAATTTCATCAGGACCTGAGGACTTGTTCGGGCTAATGTTATTTAGGGTTTAAATCCCTGCAGAGGCGAATGGTTTTCAGAGGAAACCCGACCCTACTTGAGTGTCTTGTGGAGGGCACTTGAAGTAGAGTACTCCGTTGAGCCGTGGTCCCCTTGGCGCCTTTCGTTAAGAGCAGGCTAACGCCGACGCCGGGTTTCTATCCAATCTTCCTCCCTTACCTATCCCCTATGGCGCAAATGACCTTAGCCGTAGGTCGCCTCCCCAAATATCCAATCCAATGTTATTTATTAAGGATACGATTCCGCTACACGATATATCGATCGGGGGCATTACTTGCTGAAATCGGGCTTGTATGGTTTCGTACAAACTACGCTTAGATTGATTAAAAACGCTCTGAAAAAAACAATTCAACAAATTAGCCTTATCTAAACTGGGAGTTTCTATTTCGCCTCTATCGTTTTTCAAGGAATTAACCGTTGACTTTTTAGTTCCCTGTACTTCCCTAACATATGACCAAAATGCTTTCGGATTTCCCTCTAGTTGTTCTCCGAGTACTTTTCTCTTGAATTCACTAAACGCTTTTCTAAGGGCTGTTTTTGCGGCTGCTTTACAAATTTTATTACGTTCGATAATATTTTTTAGGTCTCTATTAGCTACATTTTTCTTAGTTTCGCGTGGCTAACTGGTTGGCGTTTTAAACATTTCCTAATCTCCGCGTTGTACCACCTTGGTTCCCTATTCTCGCTCTTATACTTATGTTGTTTATATCTGTAGACAAGTGAACGCGTAATTTGGAGGAACTCTCTCCATGTATTGTCTGTATCACTATTTTTGCTGATGTTCACGAATTTTTCAAAAGAAGTCTTTAAGTCACGCATAAATCCGTTAAAATCTGCTTTACTATAAATTTAAATCTTTCTTTTTAATTTAAAATTTTTTTCAGTGTTGAGGGAAAATTTTACGTGCACTACCTTGTGGTCGCTTATTCTATCGACATTTTCAACTTTAATAACTTTTTCAGGGATGTTTGTGGCAAGTAAATCGAGAACATTTACCCCTCTATTAGGCAAATTTACTATTTGATGTAGTGCGTGTGATGCGAACAGGTTAAGCAATGACTCGCAGATTTCTTTGTCCCTGCCCCCAGACTTATGACTGCATGTTTTCCAATCTATCGATGGTGTATTGAAATATCCACCTACAATTATCTGTCGTTCGTTACTATGGGAATTAATGGACCTGATCTGTTTCTGGAGTTCTGACACTGAGTGTACATCGTAATGGGGTGGTCTATAGTAGGCACAAACGTATATTACTTTCGAATTAGCACATGGACACCATACACTTTCTATTATATTATCGGGAATCACTTCTATTTTGCTGACTATTGTGTTCTTAACTGCGATAAATACTCCCCCTCCCGGTCGACCCTCTCAATCTCTCCTGTATACCCTAATATTTACTGGAAAAATTTCATTATCAGTAATATCGCTTGTTGACCAACTTTCCGTTCCTATAATTATGTCAGAATTAGTACTCTTTATAAGGTGATGGAAGTCAGGTATCTTGCTTCTTTAACTACGACAATTAACTACCACTACTGAATATTCCTCTATTTTAATGTCTGCTTAGGATTAATTAAAAGAATACTAGGAAAATGTGACGAGGAAGTAAAGGAGCGATGTTATTTTTCACTCGTGAGACCTCCTTTAGAGTACGCCTCTAGTGTATGGGACCCTTACGAAACAGGACTCGTTTCGGATACAGATCGAATACAGCGGAGGGAAGTTAGACTTGTATAATTATTTTACGATAAACATACCAGTGTTACTAAATTGTTGAGGGAATTAGGTTGAGAGAGTAGGAACTTATATCTGATGGAAGGGAAAAATACAAATAAATTTGTTAACGAAAGTTTGATGTAGACTATTTTTTGCCGGGCGTTCGAATTATTTTCCGAGAGCCAAACTATTATGGTAGAAACGATCACAGGCAAAAAATTTAGGAAATACACGCTTCAAAACGTTGGTACCACCGCGCCACACATTAACAGCACCCGGTTGGATACCCGGAAGCCCTGGGCTATTATCACCATTGACACTTCAATTTTATGAACATCAGGCCACGTACAAAAAATCACAATACCAGAGACGTTTATCCCTATCGGAGGAAAAGAGATCGATCAACTGAGCCAATCAGGTCTCCCAAAAGCCGGATGAATTTTTGAATGCTCTCTTTTTATAGTCATGTAAACGTATGAATAAATTATTCGTCTGATAAGAGATTTTTTGAGCAATGATGATTTTAAAATCCTATCATGAATTTGGAGAAAAATCATACACTTGAGCTTATAATTTATCTTTCAAATTTTCCCTAAGCAATTCCCGATTCCAAAGTTCGATTTAAAAAACTCTGCTGGAATAGTTATTGTGTCAATGTCTCATTGAGAGCATACATACAAGGCTCACAGACGGAGACACGAGGAAATTCCGACTTCAAACTGCGAGTGATTCCAGTGATATTGCGATCAGTCATTGCGCGAGTTGGAGGCATTTTACTTTTACATGGATTTTTTTTCTTCCGGCTCTTCGACCCCCAATTATGAGTAAGCGATTACGTCCCTTCCACTTCCCCGCCAATCCTACCCATGTCTGTCCACAGACCATCCTATGCCGCAAACCTCATTTCCTCTTCCTCCCAACCCTTTGGACTTTCATTTGAGAGATAGGGGGAGAGGCCAAGGGCAAATCATGGAGACGCATCGAATTGTTAAAGAGGGGAACTTATACATTTAAAATGGAAGGGAAAGTCACCCTGGGGGGTGGAGCAGGGGACAAGGGTGGGAGGGGATGAAGACCGAGAGAGGGGAGGGTCTGACGCAGGGAGGAAGAGGCCAAGGGGAAACGGGATGTGAAAGAAGCAGAAGTACGATTTGTCCTCGGCGGGAGATCTTGAGGTGTATAGTGTGGAGTGCTGCCGGTAGCCGATGTCGCGTTTGACTGACAAATGCATTAAAGACGAGGTGTGCCGCTGGGTTTCCCCAGCTGAGACCCTTCCTTTTAACGAGCGACCCTTGTCCGCACAGGGTGAGTCTGGGAAGAGGGATCTGCGCCGTTTAAGGGGTTGGCTGGTTTCAGGGGATGTGATGTCGAGTGCATTACTAGTAGTCTCCGCCGGACACTTAAAGTTAAAACCCCTTGCCCATTTTTTCATCCTTACCTTCACTGCTCAACTCCCCTTAATATTTAAAGTTGCGATGGCAGCGCACATTTTGCTGCTGCAGGTATGAAGAAACTTGAGCAAATAGAGCCATTTTATTACCCGGGCAGTTCCTTTGAAAAGAAGGGTCAGTGTAGCGGCAAGGGCATTAGAAAAAGAGAACTTCGCCATCGAAGGAAGCGTTCGGTCACGGGAGGGAGCTGACGACGATGAAGTTTGGGTAAAAAGGTATGAAGATTAGGCAGGCGAAAAGTATGGCATGGAGTTCAGCTTAGCATAAGGTGGAAGAGAGGAATCTGAAACAGGACATCGAAAGTATGTAGGCTGCAGGCGTCCGAGATGTGGGTGTGGAAGAGGATGGAGAATGTATATACGGTGGACAGAAAAAAATGACAGACCATAAAGTACTGGGTATGGCGGATGAGGAGAGGAGACTTATGGTCGAGATTAGGAGGGAAAGTCGTAGTTTGTTAGCGGAGGAGGGGGTTGCATGAGGCCATATTAAGAAGGACGAATGTTGGGAAAACGACGGAAGGGAAGAAAGAGAATATGAACGGGTTTAAGAGGGAAAGAACGTATTCTGAGGTGAATAAGGAAATATTACTGGTAGACAGAAGCCTTCACGCGCAAAAATCTCGAGGAATTTTATTAGACTCCACTTAAACCCACAATTACCGATAGATTATCCATTAACAGTAATAATAACGTCCCTCCCGCATAGTATTCTCAAAGATAATGGATTGAAGCGACAGGAAGGGTACGGCAACGTACGACAATGAATGGGAAATGAGAGGTTTCCCAAAACAAGTCTTGTTGTGGATTCTTGAATTCCTCCGCATTCTAAAATAGAAAAACATTCAATGCTGAATATTTCAAAATCTCTCGAATCCATAATGACGAAGATTGCGTAACTGTCATCGACAGAAATTCACGTTCAAGCGCTGACTGATCGGTACGACCGATCGATTTGACGTCATCATATTCTTATTTTGTCGCACAGTCCGGAATTCAGGGACCTCCATTGACAATAGCTGTCGCGGGAGATTTGTACTGGTCTGCCCACCCACCCCTCTCTCCAACGGCCACCGCTCTTATTCCCTCCGCTATTCGTTCACCCTCCCACCCCTTCCGACTTTAAATCCCTTTACTTCCCCTCACTCACTCACTGTGGTCAGAGGCGTCCTTCCTCCGACCACCACCTCCCCTCCATCGCAATGTGCTCGCATTCCCGCCAAACCGAAAAACCTTCGTGCCTTCCCGGCGTTCCCTTCGCGGGACACTCTCGGCGGAGTGGGAGGGTTGGCTGTGGAAAGAGGGGGAGTCGTGGAGGGTGAAGGAGGGGAGGGAGGTAGGAGTAGGAGGAGAGGGTGTCTGAGAAAAGTATTTAAGAGGTGGCGTTCAGATGAGGTACGTTTAGTCGACGACCGATCGAGTGGGGTGGAGAGAGAGAGAGGCGTGTGTGTAGAGCGGAGGAATCGTCCCCGGCACACTCCGCGTCCAGTCAAGAGCCGCATCCGAGTGCCCAAACACCTACCAGAGTGTAAGCGGCGAGTCGGGCGGATCGCCGAATAGACTGGGACGCGAGAGAGAGAGATATTTCTTTCGACGGATAGCCACTCGCGAGAGTTGTCCGGACGACGTCTTCGCAGGACGAAGCAAAACTGAAAAACGCGGTTTTTGATTTCCTCTGCGGGACGTGAGCTTGGGGCGTGCCTCCGCGAGTGAGTTGCAGTGACAAGGGAATCTCTCTCTCAACACACGCGAGGCGAGAAGGAAAAGTACACGCGCTGAAGAGGTTAGAAAAGAACGTACTACCCTCGTCGCTATACGTAGTGTACAACGAGTGAGTGAGTAAGCGTGCCCAAGGATCGATTTTCGTGGTGGTCGTCGACTAGTTGGTGCGTCTGCAATCTTTTTGTGCGAGTGCAATCCATCATTTTAAAATTGTGACGACGGCGCTGAATTCTAAAGGAGAAAGAAGCGAGATGGCGCCGCAGGAGAGCAACAGCCCACCGGTGAGTCCGCAGATGGATTGTGCAGAACGTCGCGACGCCGTGGCCGAGACGGTAAAGGAGAATGATGGAGTCGGGATGCGGGAAGGAGGAGAGACGGGCGATGCGCCGATGGAGAAGGAAAAGGCGCCGCCCCTGGATGTGGCGGTGGTGGACGTTGGGAAGGAGAAGGAAGCGGAGGTGGAGCGGCAGCAGGGCGGTGGAGGAGGAGAAGGCCCACCCAAGGATTTCGACGACCTGCTTCCCCTCCTCGGAGAGTTCGGCCTCTACCAGAAGGTCCTCTTTCTGCTCCTCGCCCCGTTCTGTTTCTTCGTGGGATACGTCTACTTCAGCCAGATATTCATCACGCTAACCCCTGACCACTGGTGCCGGGTGCCAGGGCTCGAAGGGCTGACAGTCGAACAGAGGTGAGTGCCCCACACGAGAAAGAGAGAGCGAGCTAGCTCAAATGCGCGTCAAATTGTTTCCTAATTATCACATGTTCAAATGACATGGTATGCAGGTTTGTGTGGTCCATTCGTCTGTCTTGTGTAGTATTGTATATATGTATTGAAGAGTACCCGCGGGTTACCACACACGCCGAGGAATAATATAAAAAGACCTCTGAACAGTTGATTGCCATACAAGACTGACGAACTGACTACAAAAACCAAACCAAGGAATAAAATTCGCTATGAAAAAAATCACTTGACTTGACCGAGATTCCCAACTTAATGTTCCAATTGCCGGTCTGGTGTGTTTGCCAGTGACACCTATTTTCATCAAGGATTAGGAGAAATATAAGATTAAACGTTAATCTTACCGTCGAATTTTAGTCTGTTTTTTATGCTATAGTGGCTACACTACAGCGTGCATAGAACTTTTGAATGTATTTTTTATGGTATAAGGTCTCATTTAATTCATATGATTGTTTTTGGAGTCGATTTCATTCAGATCGTGCCGTTATTAACTTTTCTTAGTGTGATAAATAATGCCGTTGTTAGCCCTACAGGCGCGATTTAGTGTGCAAAGTTCCGTCCAGTGAATCTTGAAGGCTATTGGCGACTGGGCCGACTGGGATATCTAAATTAGACTTCACAAAACGCTTATCAAGGAAAGCATCAGCTGTTAATGAACGAGTGAAATCTCGCACTTTCCGACAAAATGTCTAAAGCGTACAAGTTTCAGCTCATCGGATGCCAAGTTCCCTCGCGACAAAGTGACGCCTGTTGATTTATTTCGCGTCAACCGACTCAAATTTTCCGACTAAAACGGTTGATGCAAACTGCTCTGACAAATACACGGTATCATTTTGCGTAAACCACAAGTCGCTGGAAAGGGAACAATTCTTCGTGATCAGGAGGGATCGGGTTGATACAGGCAAAGTCATTTTATTATTCTGGTAGGGGGGCTGCATATAGTCAGTCTGAAATCCTATATATAACTAGAGGTTTGAGAGCAAAAATATATTAGTGCTATCCTTTCAAAATTACCCATATCTACATCCTAAAAGCTTTTCAATTCACGTAAGTCTCTCATTAGTCAAGTGATTTTTCACTCGTGAAATTCGCTCTCAAACTGCAGACCCAATTTCGTATTCCTTATTACCTTCTACTTGTGTCCAGGCAGCGCCGCATTCGTCTTGCATATGATAAAATATAGTCCCCATCGGGTAGCTTGAGGGAGATTTCACTTGAAAATTTATCGTTTATTGCTATCATTAAAAATTAAGTTTTTAAAGATAGCAATGTCAGAATCACGAAGATTGTGAGGTGTTATATCAAAGATGATAAAAACCCTACTTAGCCGATGTACTAAATAATTATCTACTTCGGAGTACAAGACTGTTTCACGCCTTGCGCTGACGACTCCTTCAAAACTAAGTTATTTCTATTTCGAACGAAGTTCTACAGGAATTGTTTGGTTCGTTTATGAGCACCATTGACAAAACAGCGTCTGAAATATAATTGTGAGCAGTTCCATATCTGTGCATCAAGACTTGCTCATAAATGTCTCCTTTGGGTGCATATCCGTGGTTAACTAACTTCTCTTTTTTTGTAAATACCTCCAAAATTGCGCCTCAAATACTTCAATCTAATTATTGACAGAGTGGATGAATTCAAGTCGTGATATTTAAAGGTATTTTAAGATATCATTTCACCTAGATAAATCAACGTATTTGGTCTCATTTTAAAGGAAAAATATCTCAGCTTTCCGAAGATACCAAAGTATTTGCCGCTTATTGCTTCCAGAGATATTGGACGACAGATGCCAGCCATTTCACCTGGGAGGAGGTGTAAGAGTATAATACCCTCCCGAGTTAACATCTGAAAAAATCACTAATTTCACCGCACCGATCTCCTCAGCATTTTGAGTTTGTAGTTTAACATATTGCTGCATCACTTTCATAATATAAATCTAATGCTCACCGCAGTGTTTTCACTCACGATAAAATCCTCCGGTGTGATGAAATGTTCACATTTCAGAGTAAGAAAAAGGTCAAAGTTAAAGACTTAAATGAACATAATTATTTGATTTCGGAGAATTTTGGTCGTTTTCAAGTACATAATTGCACTACCAGTGACAATATTTACTCTTATTCTTCCAAGCGTTGCTGAAATTGAAACGTAAAATTCTACCATGTTGTCCATCGTGACCGGGGAAATATGTCGCTCAAACTGCGTCAAAGGATCCTTTGAATGATTTCCCACTATCCATGCACTTTCTATCTCCCTTCCCGCCCCACTCCCTTCCTTCTTTTCTCCTCTCTCTCTCCCTTTATGCCCCCCCCTCCTATTTACTCCTTCCCTTCCCTCCCTCCCCAAATCAACCTCGGCCGACACCCATGAACTGCATCGCCGCAGGGACGACCCTCGCTTGGGGAATCGGGTGGAAGGGGGCGAGGGGGGGGGGGGGCGGGGGCGAGGGGCAGACGCGCTGAGTGGACGCTGTCCCCTCCGTGTGCGTCCGGATTGGCGCCCCAACTCTCGCGATTATTTCGATGGACGAATATATTCGGAACGATATCGATACAGCAACATTTGTAGCTTATATTTATATTCTCTGCGACTGTTCTGAAGTGACATATTACACTCGGGAAGTAAAATGTCGCGTACCATGAGCTATTCACTTATAAATAGACGGCAGTTCTATATTATATTAAATGGGTTTTTTAAATGGACATTTTTAATGTCAAATGGTTATAAATTTGAATTTTTCGATTTTGTGAATCCATAACATTTAATGATGTAACAGTAAATAACTACCTCCTGCCACACACCTCTTGAGGTGGCTTTTAGGGAGTAGGGTAGATGTAGGATAAAAATAGGGAGAAGGGTCACCGCTTCTGTCCTTGGGAGACGCCGTGAAGAAACGCGCATGTCAAGCGGTTGATGCAGGCATTGAAATCTCCAAGGATACAATGTACTGTAATGGTGATTAGTGTTGTTATTATTATTATTATTAATTAGAGATCCCGTAGATATAAATGTAAAGGGGAGCACCAATTTCACACAGACTTGTCTTTGACACCATTTCATTCTTCACCACGTCTGTATTCGTCCCCAATTTCTTCATTCCGTATCCATCTGTATCACAATATTTCTTCCACGCACAGTCAGCATCTCTCCTGACCCTCGAATTATATATTCGCGTCCTCTTGCACCTCATTCACATCGTCCCTACAATCTCATCTACTCTCCTCCTCCTCCCGATCCTCGCGTAAGTGCATCACCCCCTCATTACCCACCACATGTGAGGGAACCTCCTCGTCCGTCTCCCTGTACCTCCAACTTGCCTTCTCCAATCTCATCCACGATTCGAACCCCTGGCAACGGAGTCTCCCTTCTTTCTGCAACGTTCTGCAAAATACGGCTCTTAAGAGTCAACTTTTCGCCAGCCATTTCCTTAAAAACTCATAGAAAATGGGGCTCAAGATTACGATGGCATTTTCATTGGTAGTCAAAGGACATCACGATCTTGATAGATCCGTGACTGTATGGCGCGGCTCTTCATAACGCGAGAGGATAACGCATGTCGAGCGGTTTCCGCTCTATTTTTTGAAGGGAAATCGACTAAACATCTGGACAGGATCCTGACTCGCTTGAAGGAGATTAGACTCGAGAGCATTATCCTTTCGTGACAAGAATTGATTAAATCCTTGACTTCGATAGCTTCCCACCTCCAATTTGTGTGCGAGTCCATTTATATGGAAAGAATAAACAATTCCAATAATACAATTGGTTTTTGCAACTTATTGATTTTTTTGTTGAAAATCTTGAGCGTGTTATCTTTTTTATGTGATGTCACTAGCATGGCTTCCGTCTCAGGGCTCCAGGATATTCCACTTCAATTTGAATTCTATCGAGGCGAATGGCGACTCTCGCCCTCAAAGTTTGTCCGGATGAAACAATCACTTCTCACTCGGCTTCTTCTATCACAATGCGCTGGAAGGAATCTCAAAGTGACCTTATAAGCTAATGAGATTTAATGATAATTTGCAACCCATTAAATTTGCAGAACATGTAAACTTGATTGAAAACGGATGACTTCACTGACATGCGTTCAGGATTGAGAAGTGGTTGTATGCTTAGTGGGCTTTATGCGAGGCTATCGACTAAAAGGTTCCACTCTGATGTCCGATTGCCTATTAAGGCACCTGATCTAGCCATTCCTCCGGTGTAGCAACTCCGATGTCAGTCACTCATTGATCACCTTCACTGTGCCCGGATAGAAACTAGTTCCTTCCGCGATCTAACTCCAGAAGTCGAATGATCGTTTTTATAATCCTCTCAAAAGAGGCGTCCCATAAAATGTTGGATACTGGATAATTTATCATTAATAAATTATCCAGTGCATAATTTATCAGCGATAAATTGGATGGTGGATAATTTATCGCTATTTACTTTAAAAGGTTACTTTTATATGAATTTTGTCTATCGAAAATAGAAGGGTCTAGGAAACTTCAGTCTTTGTCCACCAGTGCTTCATTCGTCTTTTATTATTTCGGCTAACAGCGCGAATGATTTACGCCAATTGCAAGAGCGCAAGCAAATGTTAGCAGTTGCTAGTTTCAAAAGCATTTCAAGAAATTGTTCAAGACAGCAGAATAAAGTATTCCTTATTTCCATCTCGCGACTCAGTAATTTTTGTTTGGACTGGTCCGTTTTCAGTCCACGACTATCGGAGGCAGGTTGCGAAGAACGATGGTGAGGGCAGAAACCGAGGTGACAGGTTTTCTTTTAATTTCTAGAGACATTGCTCCCCAAGTATATCCGCACGAATTGAATAAATGTTCTCGTAACAAAACATTTCTTCATTTTTATAAACCAACACATTCGCCATCTTTCTCATTACTTTTTAAGATCAAGGTCAAACTAATTGCGATCGTTTTACACGAGGTAAGGTATGGTTTAGCGCTCAGGAGAGGCGAACATAAATGAGCAATTGATGGAGCATATACTATCACGTCCAAAATGTAACGAAACCTAGATCGAGCGTTTTCTCAATTATATTAAAAACAATGTCCTCACTGCAATGAATTTTAAAGAAAGTTCAAAATCATCAGGCGTATTGTATTCCCAGAGTAAGGTGTGATAAAACTAAAAGCCTCAAACGTATATTTTGTTGAGTACTAAGAAGTCATAAATTATGTAAATGGAATGAGGGATGCTTAAGAAAATAATATTAATTCGACCTTTTTTTATTTTCTCTCCAAAATATGTGTATTGGTACTAAATAATTTCTAACTAATGCTTGTGATAAGATCTCATGCTTCTCACAACTATTGGACTTTCAGCGCGTCATTAGCATGACGGTCTCGATGATGACCAGAGAAAAAGGCTGGCCTCGCTTTACGTCGGGGATGTGTGCTGAAGAAGTGCGGAGTCAATCGATTCGACGTAAAACGGAACTAGATATTCACGACCATTTTATTTCCATCATAGTTACATAGGCGTTACTTCTGACTTTCGTGTTTTTTTGCCTTCCTTCACAAACGAATAAATTTGAGTGGCAAATTCAGCTGTGGGATAAATATGCCAAATAATAGAAAAACGCAACCTTTCATTTGTTTCGTTTAATTTGTAGAAAAGGGGGCGAAATTTTCGGACGGCCCTCGCCAGCATGGACGCAACATAGAATCAGGCGTAAATCGAAACGACGAACATCGATGAGCGTATACCTAGTGTGTATATGTACCAAATTCTTCGAGGGTAGGCTGTATCCGGCGCCAGGTTTCCCTCTCCTCCCTTGTTCCCGACTTCCTTCTCGACTAACCACATACCTTCATGGAATGAAGCACTCGAGTCGCGCGTATCTGGATACGAGAATAATTGAAGAAAATGACGGCCGCTTGTAGTCGGTTGAGGGATCATTCGGGCGTCGAATTCACCTCCTTCGGGCACGAAGTCGGCTTCAGCGTCCAGGACCTGCCGAGGAAATGGACAGATGCATTAGCGTTATAATCGGCGACATCCTAATACACGTCAGTATGACGACGAAGGTGTCGGTACCATAAATCGCGGCCGTGACTGAGAAAGTGCGTCACGGCTTAAGGCAGTCCGACCGAGATAGTTCCCTTTCGTCATAATAGAGACCATAATCGAATTATACGTTTTAATTTCACGAGCTGTATGACACATTAATTAAATATTGCGTTATTGATGATGCAATTATATAGTTTTATATGAAAGGAATGGTAAGTAATTAAATGAAAATATCCAAATAAATCTTTAACTTGACTCATTTTTTTCGCGCGGTTCGCTTGAAAGTCATTCAAGACGGAAGGTTTTTTGTGAAACCCAAGAACCAGCCGTGCGTAACTCAACGCTAAATTCGATGCAATGGGTTTTGAGCCGCGATGGTAGTGACATCTATCTGTCTGTGAACCGAAAGAGTGAACTAAACCGTCGCGGCAATTACGAAACCGGTTTATGCGTAGTAATTGCGCTTTAAGAATTTTGTCTCTTCACACTTAATGAAAGAATCAAAGCAAAGCTAACCGGTGAATGATACCAACAATACCAAAATTCCCAGAGAATTATTTCTGTAAATGCTAATTTCTCAATTCTGCGCCTGGAACATTTAAATAAATAGTCGAGAGTTGCACAGTAAATCATTTAAACAACCTCGTTACGCGAATGCAATACTTGCCTTCTAGATAAATGATTCTATACATTCAAAGCATGTCCAATATGGCAAACCTATAAAGAAGTACCACAATTTTCTAAACTCTCGATCCATGCAACATTTTGAGGTACGATAGAGCATAAATAATATTTATTTTATGCAATAAACTTTAATGGTTCTCATCATAATATGCATAATTTTACATATACAATAGAAAAAGTATTTTTTGATGCCTAGGAATAGCAATACTTTGGAAATTTACATATATACATAAAAGTTACATTACTCCAGTATCATGTAAAAGCTGCTTACACATTTCGATTTGGAATACCATAATGAAATAATTAATTACAGGCAAGGTAATGAACTGTCCACCATTAGCTAGGGGGGACCACCATAAATAAGTACACAAATACGTTGAAGGCCAAATATTTCCACGCTGAACTCTTTTTCTTCTACAAGGCTTCACACAATGAACTAGTTAGATCCCCAAAAAAGCATATACATAACATATCACCACATCCTTACAAGCAATGAACTTGATTAGCTTTGTAAGAAATCAGGAGGAGGACATGTTAATCAATACTGGACTCCATATGATAGAACAAGGGACAAGCAATGAATGCATTTGTAATCTTAACACTGACTTACTACACTATTACATAGATAATCATGTCATCAATGGAGCTTTGGTTCAGATCTGTTGCTCTTTGGCAAAATAAAGTTCCCATTCAGCAATTACAAATGACTGAGTTCAAAAGTATTAATAAAATTACCAAAAATGCTCTCACTTTCCTAACCACCGCAAAACCACAAAAAGCAAAAAGTATGACTATCCACATATCATTCCATATTTCTTAACACAGATGGAGGACGAAAAATCAGAATGATTTGGGATAATGCAGATCAGGAGAGAGAAGTGACAACAACATGAAAACTGTTCAGTTGTCACAAAACATAATAGCTAATTAATCACCCTAATTTCCTGTACACATGGCAAAGGTCAGGAGATGCAAGCATATAATATATCAAAACAAAATTCAATCAATTGAAGAAATATTTGGACAGAGATCACCATTTGGACTACTGACATGTATTTGGATGTATGATTACCCTACCAAAATCAAACATAATATTATCAGTAGACATTTTACCACTAATGCATACTATGTATCCCTTGTTGACTTGAAAATATTTAATTAGCTGTTTGACAGTAGCTCATGGCTAAAAATAAGTGAAAAAAGCCTGGGTAGAAGATTCATTATGGTGGTCAGTGGAAAATGACTGAGAGGTGAAACAAATATGTGAACTTTTGGAAATGTCTATCCTAAAATCCAGGTTAATTTTGTTTTGAAGCATTTATCTACAATGAGGCATTGAAGCAGACATATTTAAGCAAAAAGATTCAATACTGAAAATGTGCATGACGAACCTCATTACTACAACATGAAGCCCTGGAAAATGCTGGAGAACTTAACATTGAGGATTTCAAGGCCACAAACAGGTCAAAAAGTTAACCTGTTCGGGTGGGAGGCTGTGCGCGAGCATGACTTGGAACCTCTTCAGCCACTAGAGATCAGAAAAGCTGAAAATTCATTGTGCTCTAAAAGTGTAAGCCAAGACCATTTACCCGTGATTTCATAGTGCAATAGAAAAGCATGAATGACATCCAATATCATGTCTGAGTGGCTTATGATGCTAGATAATAACTAAGGATAAGAGAAATATTTTACTCTTCTTGACAATTCCCTTAGTCAACATACATTGAAGTTATTGCGTGTAAAAAAAATTATTTGAAATGCATCCCACTTCCCCTCAATTCAACTTAGATGTGACTTGCAACTGCACTACTACCCATTCCCTGTGACATCCCGGCATCTCATGAAGCAGCTGTGACAACCCCATCTTCCACCCCGCCTGACCACATTAGCAGCATACCCAAAGCTACAGTGCCTATTCTCCCTCCTTCCCTCAAACAACTTTCCTCCTCCCTCCTCACTAGCATGCCTGATGATAGATGAAATACTGCACCTGATCAGCTTTTACACAGTTTGAATTGACAAATGGATATAATTATACCTGAGCAATGGAAAATAATTTTCCCAGCAAAAATGAATGATAAAGGTAATTTTAATGAAGTGAAAGAAAAAAGGTTGAAGGTTAATGACATTGGTTCTTACGCCTCCAAGGCATTGATTCATAGAAGCTATGTTAATTCTTCCAGGTCTACACTGCATATATATTGGCTAAGGTTAACTACAGTTTCACTGGTATTCCAATTACCATCACAGAGTGCACTTTATCACAGTTGCCCATGATCTCCAATATGGAATCAGCGCTAGGTAGCATGACCGTCTCCTTAGTATGTGACTCTAAGCAAATGTCGTCACCCGATGGATATTCGAGTCTAGCGATGCATGATCGCTTGGCAGGAATTGAAGAATGGATACCTAGAGTGGGTGATACCCTCGGTGACATTTCCTCAGCACATGATGGACCTGCCAGTTCTGGGGGCAACCACTATCCAACTCCATCCCAGTAATCGTTGAAGTTGCTCCATAGATGAGGGTGTCACGACCATCATTGCGGAATTGATTGCGGTGAAAATGGCGTCCGCAAAGGTAGAATGCCTTCATTTTATCCCCAATGCTGAATTGTATTCCAGCAACATCCGCCCACTGCTTAAACCTGTAAAGTAATTGAACATTGATAAAGCTCTTTGTGCAATCCAACAGGGATTGAAGTTAAGTTTTAATCAATAATCAAGATTACAATTATACCACAGCCTACTTAATCTCTAGTAGAATAAAATACAATGAAGCTATTTCCATGAGCAACCACCAAATTTCAGAATATCAATATGCCCTCTCAACTCACATTTCCTTTGAATGCTCAACTTCTACAGTCATGAATGAGTTATTCATTAATGAACTTCACAGTTATTCCCTTAAAGTTAAGAGAAGAAAGACCGTGATATTGAGTAGAATTATAGAAACAGCAATAGCCGTCACAAAAATTTGTGACTCACTCAACAGGTGAATGAAAAGAATAGAAAATATTGTAGTAGTATATAGTGATGTACCATACTTACCATATTACTAAGAATGTTTTCATGCTTAGAGGGAAAGTGTGGCTTCAGATAGCAATTTGACACAATTTATGATATTGATTGAATAAAAAGTAAGCACTGATATCATTAAATTACTGTCATAACATAATGGATGTCGAAACATAATGGATGCATTTTGCTATAGGACTCAATTCACAATGCAATACACAGGCCAGATATGGCTATGGAATCTAAAAAAATATTGCACTTAACTCATACATCCATTAACAAATTGAAAACATGAAGGAAATCAGTTCCATGAGGACAACGTGGTACTTTGCAATCTACCCATTACTTTATTAATGAAATAACTTTTATAAATGACTATAACAGTAGTACTCTCATACAGAGTTCCCTTAAAATGTAATGGTTATAACATAATCATTCAGCCACGCAAAAAGTAACCTTTGACTAGGACATGAAGTGTATGTAATCCATTGAAAAGTTATTAAGTGCTATCGCGGCTTTAACTCAGGAAACTGAGATACTTAATGAACTCATAACATTCTGAAAACAGCGGTGACTAATAATATGAACCGAAACGTCGCGGACTCACATCAGAAAGTTAAAGACCCTTCCCATAATTAACAATGGGACGTTTGTTCATCGATCACGTTATTAATATATATTTTTATCATTCTCTGTCTTTGTTTCGAGACTTCCCTCTGTTGTTGCAGAGGGATGTCTCAAAAATGCTCAAGTTATCAACACTAGCATGGAACGTTAAATTTACATAAAATCAAACCTATGATCGCACACTTATAACATGAATTCATTCTAAAATCAAAAGAAATATTCAAGCACATGTTAAACGGATAAAATCGAAATTTGGTTATTAATCACTCTCACAAGTTTTGAAACTAGGTTTAGTGAGCAACATTAGCAGCCTTCACAATGCTCAAAGAAACTTTTACATAAGGTAATACAAGCAGCTGCTCGTAAATTTACCTTGACTTCATTAAAATAGTATTATCAGGGAATAACAACACTTACCTCGATTCATTGCGAGGAAAACGGAAGAGGTTATGCTCGCTGGATTGAGGGCAGCCAGCCTTGCACTTCATGTACTTCAGATAGTGAGCCGAATACTCAATTTCCACAGAGTAATCCAAAAAATGGTCCCAAAGTCGATTCCGGTAGAGTAATCCTATGAAAACGGTGCAGAGGTCGGAGCCGGGAGAACAATAAAAAAACGGTGCAGAGGTCAAAAGCGGGAGAATAATAAGAAAACGGTGCAGAGTAATCCAAGACAGAGCAGGGGTCAACGGTAATTCACTAGTCTTCCGGGGAGCTTTTGAAATCAATGATAGACTGCGACGATTGGAGGCGGAGACGCATGCGCACTGTGGACAGACAGCAACGCCACGCTATCAGTCTGTCTGTGACGGTAGAATCTTGAAAAACAGCATACATCGTCTGCCTATTCAAGAGGGAAGGGGCTGCCAAGAACCTACTGTGGTGAAAATATGATTCATTTTCAACAATGGTTGAGAAAACACACGGAACTACACGCTGTTAGTTTTTACGACGTCTAAGTGTTATAAATATCTCATTTGGTAAATAATGTCTCCCTGGAGTGCATACACGTGCCATTTTCCATGTAAAAGGGCTGGTATATTTTGGCAAATAACTCCGAAAGTAATGTGATAATGGGTTGACTTTTTTGTCATTAGAAGGATGATTTATTTTCTTTAAAATGCTACCAAATTCATCAATTCCTAAGTAAAATGATATTTCGCTCTGACTACCTTAAATAAGTTTTGTAATATCAAATTAAACGTCACTAACGATGCCATCACATGGCTAAAATTCGCTTAACTGCCCGGAAATAAATTATTCCCGAAGAAATGTGTTCACTCACTGTCTCTCTAATGCATACTGGATGGGTCTGTTAAGTTGGAGTCGTGCTCATACTTTCCTAATCAAGAGCATTAGGTCGAACGGCATTGCCCTCAACATTAAGTTCCATTCGCGCTCGCGTAAATAACACAAGGCGAGGAGAGAGCATTCGCCGAACGACAGGAACCTCTTGAACGGCTTAAGTGGACGCAGGGCAGTGGTGCAGGCAGTCGGGGTTGTATTGCAGGCAAATAGCTCGTGGAAGTGAGTAGGCCACCCCGATCAAGCCGCGCGCGCGTCAACTGTTTCCTTCCGCTAAAGAGAGAGGGGGAATTTTCGTATTTCCGCGTTCATTTCGAGTTCGGAGGGCGTGATTCTCGCCTTTCCCTCGAGAGGCAAATGGCAAAAGAGGCGAGAGGCTCCTGTCGTTCGGCGAATGCACTCTCCTCGCCTTGTTTCATTTACGCGAGCGCGAATGGAAATTAATGTTGAGGGCAATGCCGTTCGACCTAATGCTCTCGGTTAAGAAAGTACGAGCACGACTCAAACTGAACAGACCCATCCAGTATGCATTGGCAAGACAGTGAGTGAACACATTTCGTCGGGAAAAATTTATCATAAACCACTGGTACAAGGTCACACCATTCCTTTATCCCTATTTCGACAAACTCGCTGATAATGAAAAGAATATCCGCTGATGATCATTTTGCCCTTGTTGGCGAAGAGATAAGAGCCACTAAAGTTGATATTACTAAATTACAGCCAGTAGTATATGTACCATTAATTTACGACAAGGAATGGTTCGTAGGCTGTATTGTTGATCAGTCTGATGAAAGTGGAGATATATTCATCAAATTCATGCAGCGCTCTGAAAATGGATTTTGTTCGTGGCATGTTTCTACTCGTCAGAATGCCTATTGGGTACCATTTCAGATCATATGTATTGTGTCTGCACCAAGGCTTCGAGAGCAAAGATTAATATATTATATCAGCTTGCTCCTCATGACTGGGAACTAATTCAGAAGAAGCTCAAAACTTTTGGACTTAAAAGATAATTTTGCCAATATCCTAAGTCTGTTTCGTATACAAATGAAATACGACCAAAATATGACCATTTGCATAATTAAAAAATAGTCACTTTCCAGTTTTTACAATATAAGGAAGATAACTTCAAAAGTTTTTACATAACCTGTAGTATGACATCAGATGTCGCGAAGCAAAAAAGTAGAATATTTGAGATAAATATTTATACGTGAAGAAATTGAGAAGACAAACTAAATTTTGGAGTAAATACTTAAGATATGTAAAATTACACAGAAAAAGTTTCATTGCTATAGTTAGTTATAGTTAAAAACACATGGTGAATCTGCCAGTGGAATATTGGTGAAATAATGGATTTTTTAAGCTGGAGCCCTGTTTATACCGCCATAACTTCTTAACAAAGATCTTTATCGTGCCCAATTTCCTATTTCTGATGGTCCTGTTATTAAACATAAGAAATCTAGCCTCAATTACCTGTTAGGAATGAGTCTATGTTGATAATGGACTCCTGAAAAATTATTTTTGTAGTTTCGCCGGAGAAAATACCCAAAATTTAAATGCCAATAACTCTAAACTAAAAAAGACAAGATTTTTATGAAGGCAGATAATGAAAGGCTGAGTGCCAATTACCTTATATAGCAATATTCAGCCAGAAAACGTTTTTCATCTTGAAGATATTGGCATCCATACATGGGTGCTCAAGAATAGGCGCAATCCGCGAGTGTCAAAAGTGGGTATGACACCCTTTTTTTGAAAGGCCCTTACTCAAAAGCCTTTAGGATTTTTGACCATAAATTTTGCATGTGGGCATTATATGAGTAGAGGGATCAATACCTATATATTTAGTCAAATCCAAGTTGGTGACCAAACAAAATATTGGTTGGTTGAATTCACATGGAATGACCCCTATGATATTAGAATACAGTATTCTGCTATCGACCTCTTGTTTTATAAATCCAATTAAATATCAAGTATAGGTCCGAGCTAGTGATTCAAACAATCATCCTTCGCCAATGTTCCGGAATTTAATAATTTCCATCTTCAGGGCTACGTACAAACACAAATGTGAGGGTACAACAATAAAAATCTGATACATTAACGTCAATATAATTTACAACAGATAATTTACAAAAGATAATTACCTCAGAATTTCTATGTAAGGGTAAAGAATCATTAACAATGCATATTGAGGTAAAACCTCCCAATGGTCATTTCACTTTGGATAAAAATAATAATAGAATTTAAGGAACATGATCCCGATGTGCATTGTCTAATGTCTAATAAAGAGACCATGTGTGGATATATACAACAGTAAAACAATATTCATTTTTTTTGTTTGGGAAATAAGAGAGTATCAAAGTGAACAGTATATACAAGAATTATCAATGAAACATAAAAGTACATGAATGAATATATGCAATTATCACAAAGATTTCTTTAAATATCATACATCCATAACAATTGTCACAAAAATGTCATAATACAATGTTAAAACATAATTACATCTCAATCAAATATATGAATATTGGTGAACCTGGTTCTCCGGGGGTACGTGCGCGGTTCGGATTTCAGCTGGGATGAGGGCTTCATTTCTGGTGTCGAGTCACCCCATGCCACACACCCTACTAGTAGTGGTGGATTGCACGGTATATCGTCGATGTATATGCTGACTAGCAGGCAGCTAGCCTGCTCACTCTGTGAGCAGGGGTGTGTATCCGCAGGGGGTAAGTGTCCTAGTCTAAAAATAGCTCCTTGGTGAAAATGTTTTTTTTTCATTCACTGTTCTCCTTTGTTGTTTTTAAAGACATTTGAATGGGAGAGCACTGTGGATTTCTTTTGTTTCAATCTTTACTCTCTTCCACTCTCCCTTTTGGCCTTTCTCCCTCCCAGCATCTGGTTGTTGCAACCACGACCCAAAAATATAACTTACCAATTTGCACGGCTGGTGACCTATCACCCCCTGCCACACGCCCAAGCTATAGAAGTCCAAGGCGACTACCAAATCACGGAGACAGAGATTCCACATTCAACGCACCAAACCTCACCCTTTTAGCTCAAAAATTGACCGAGTAAGAAACAAAACGGATACAGAATGACTGACACGCTACAAAATTAATATATATAGAAGCTAAATATGTCTATACGGTGTTGAAATGTCAATTCGCGAGCGGGAGAGGCATTTTGGGGGGGTGAGAGGATGGCATTGAATGGACCCGTGCGAGGGCGTCTTTTTCACTTTCCTTCTGAGGAGCGCGTCTTCTCTCTTCTCTTACTGCACCCCCTTCCCTTCCCCTTCCCTTCCCTTCGCCCGTTGTCTCTCCCGACCCACGCATTATGTGATCGCCGAGGCGCAGAGAAGCAGTTGTTGCCGAGGGAGACGGGCTACGGAACCTTGAGTGCGGTCTTCCCTCGCGGGAAAAAAAACGAAATTAGCAACCGAGGTGAGGGGAAAAATTTCACTCCGCGTTATGATGACCAATTAATTTAAGGAAACCGAAACGGTTAACCGTGGAAAGCTTTGGACGGCCTTGAGAGAGAATCGCTGTGAAATGGTGATTAAAGTGAGAGATAAAAGGCTTATTCATCCTGCCCACACAATATCTGTGTTAGAGGGGGGATTGACAACTGTTCAAAAAAAATATGAAGTACGCCATTGATGTCTCAAACGTGTCAGCGAATTGCAGTTACTCTCGCGATGCCGTGTATAATTATTTCGCTGCAGCATAAACTGGTGACGCCTTGTATTAATATGGCGTTATCTTTACTCTCTGGCCGTCTCACTTCCTCGATTCTCTCTTGGAATGTTCGTATAAATGAGGAGGAGTATTTCTGTCGAAGGTTATTGCTCTAGATCGTTATAAAAGAAGCAGAAAACCTGAATACTGACGTCCCAATATCGTTTAAAGCTTCCATTAAAAACCGCGCTCATAAAAGCATGAATCGCAGATCAATACGATATCCAATTGTTGTAAGATCGAATAACAGCGCCCGTATGAGGTTGTTGGAGCTACAAACTGCAGATAACGCCAAACACGCGCGTGTTTATAATTGAATATGTAGAATTATAATATCAAGAGTACCCAACCAGTTTTAATATTAAAGGCATACTTAAATCTAGCCTTTGTTTCAAATCACTTGTATGTAATGGAGAAAAATATTTTCCGTCGTCTTAGTCGGACGAACGAAATGGAATGGATGTAAGTTGACCGGCGTATGCGGCCCAAAGAATGTCGATGGCAACGGGCGAATGAAATGCAAGCCGTGATGTCTACCTCGTGTTTACGTCGCCAATTTGGAAAATCCGCGGGAAACGCATCGTGGTTCAGTATTTCTGAAGAACAAAATTGCACCACATTACGTACAACACAATTTAAACCTTCAACTCGGCGTTGTATTTTATCCCTATAATCGTCGAAGCCGATGTCTTTCCCAGCCGCGTTCACCCCACGCGTTCCTTCTCCTCTCCTGTTGGGCAATTCCACGGCACCACGCGTTCATCCTTCGAATTTCCGTACTCTTCAACTTTCCAAATTCACCAATCGTGTCTAGGACCGTCCTTCGTCCTTCCCAAAGCTCCTGGTTTGCGAACGGCGCATTCCATAGCGGCGTTTAGCGTCATCTCCGAGTGTATTTGATACATTCACCTTGATGCAACGGCCTCCCACACCGTCAGTAACAACTTATTGTAAGAAAAAAGTGAAATAATTGCTCTAGATGAGAGAATAGCCCTGAGTTTCCGAATATAGCTCGCGGAAATACCTTCGTTAGACGAAGTAAATAATCTTCGTTCTGAGGATTCCGTAAAGTGTTGTCATTTTTCAGAGTCTTCCACAGTGTTCACTTACTAGTCGGCGACTAAAGTATCAGTAAGAACTAACCCACCCTTGGGATATTCCCAAATGTATGATTAAATAATCCGAAACATAATCTGAGGTATTCTTCTAATGCATTGCTATTGAGTGAGAAAGAGTTACAAATGTCATTGACACACATTTTGAGACTCCTCTGTTAATACAACGACGAAGACAGTCATCACATAACTCTATTTTCATTCGTTGTTCGCAATATTCAAAGCGTTTAATCCCCGAGATTAAGAAAGATGCACTCATCAAATGCTTGCTCTATTTCTCATTTTGGGGTTCCAGCCGCGTCGTTTTTCATGGCGTTTCTCCTTTTATTCTGGAGGAGTCTTTAGGTCATCTTCGACCTGAAAAGTGATGAGAGTGATGATCATGATGTCGAGAATAAAACTCTTGTCGTAAATTTCCACAGATATGTAATGAGGAAGGACCATGGTTTCAACACTTACTGTCACTTGAAATGTACTAACCGATTGAATTGAAACTACTTCCGCTTGTACAGCAATACAGCAGGCGAACGAATAAACCACAAAATAAAAGAAGCGACAACAGCGCATGCGAGCACCTCCAGGGCGTGTATGGTCTTTCCTTCGTTCTTTAGCTTTGGTGTCTCGGGTAATTAACCTGCGGGACGGTTAAGCAGTAATCTTCTAAATGTACGTCCCCGAGCCTAACGAAGAAGAGGAGGGGTGGGGAGAGGAGAGGTGTTGGCGGAGGAGGAGAGATGGTGTAAGGAACGAGATGTGAGGAGCGAAAGAAAGAAAAGAACCGGGGTGGGGGGTGAGAGGTCATGAATATTAGAGGGGGGGAAGGGAAAGGAAGGGAGGCTGAAACCGAAGGTAGTGCGAGCGAGATAGGTCCCTAGTCATAATAGGGATCATATTCGAATTATCCGTTTTAATATCTCCAGCTGTAGGACACATGAATTAAATATTGCATTATTAACGGTACAATGATATAGTTTTACATGACAGAAATTGTAAGTTATCGAATGGAAATATCTAAATAAATCTTTAACTTGAGTCATTTTTTTCACTCGGTGCGTTTGAAACTCCATCAAACGGAAGGATTATTGTGATCCCGAAGAATTTACCGCGGTGACAGTATGATTAATTTTCAAAGGTAGTTGAGAAAACACGCAAACTACCTTCTTCCCTCCAGAGGCCAGGGCATTCGCTCTCTGCATTCGCAGACGGGGAAAGCGCACGATTTTCCACCTTGCTTCACTGAGGCTGAAAGGGAGTATGTAGAGGAAACCAATGCTAATGATTAATCGTGCCAATCATTTGTTATTTCATTCAGTTCGTGTCCAAGAATACCTTCTCTGTTTTCGAACCGGAGCCGGTCGTGACACGACCACCTGATGACGTCACCGCGTGACTCGCAAATGCAATTCCACGGAGTCGACTCGGTTGTATGCAGTGCTCACTGCGGGGCCTCCTCGCCCGTTCATGAGCCGGCCTCAGTGGTGACGTCCTCGCCTGACAAACCCGAGGCTCGAATGCAACCACGGTGGTTGATGGACCAATCAGGGCATGGTTGCGTGCGTTCGGTTATATACCTGTATTAACCCTAATACGGGCAAGGCAATGGACCAATTGTCCAATGGTAACAAATGTCAAAAGCGGCCGCAGTTGGATGAATAATCGAGTCACAATATCGAGAGCGGGCGAGCGAGAGCAATGGGTCGACTCGTCGACAGCACATCGGAGCGATATTGCCGTGCGTGACGCACTGACTTTCTAATGAAATCCAATCTTCGCCACTTGCATTTGTGCGTGAAGTTAACATGGTTCCTGGCTTTAACCGACCTCAAAGTTAAGAATCCTTTTACGGAGGATTGAATCTTAATTCCGGCTCTGGATCCGTGAAGCGAGGCTATTCCGTCTAAAAATGGCGCGTCGTCATCCTCTCAAGTAAATTCGCAACCACCTTCCCCTTCCTCTGTTCACTCCACTCGATCTCCTCCAATCGGTCCCTCTTCCATCTGCTCATCCCGAGTCGTTATTCGGAATAGACTCGACGCTGTCCAACCTCGAAAAATCCGAGAAAGTGATTTCAATCCTCCCGACGAATCTCAACTTATGAATTAGCCCGATATCAAATATTATTAGTCTGTGATGTAAAAATTTCCTCCCTGCCGAGGCTCTGAAATCCGAGGCCATAACGGAATAACCCCCATGGGAACTTGGCATTGTATCCTCGATAGAGGATATCCCAAAATGAAACATGACCTATTCTTCTTTAGAACCGGTTTTATCTTTACCCCACAGGATTTACGACCTCGTCCATGACCCTCTCGAATAAATCGGCGTTTCTTCTGAATTGGGAGACTAATTCCATCTCATTATTTGAAATTGTCAGCCAAATCAACCGCTATTCGAGCAATACCTTTTTTGGCAGCATTCTCGCGGAAGTTACAAATGTTAACGATTTGAATAAATTATTAAATGCACACGGATATTGCGTGTAGGGAATATGTTTCTCACCCGATGATGTTTTGCCATTTTCAAGAAAGTAATGCACTGAGTAATATGTCATTTTGAAAGATTAAAGATACAGTCCGTCGAATTTCTGACGCGAAATGCCCGTCATTAACCCTCATTTTTTTCTCTCTTGAGCGCACAGCCGTATTATAACCGACGAAATATAACTGCTATTTAGTATTTCGGCTAATCTCTTGTTTTTCAGAGCGTAACTGAGGAGTTTTTTCATTAGAAACATGAAACTTTCTTCTTCACATAACGGCAGAGGAGTAATGTCTCGAGAGCACTACCTATTTATATGTAAAATTTTGCATCAAAATCGGCGTAATTTTTTCATGTTATGTACTAGTTCTGAAGTTCGCCAATTACTAGACACCTTTTCAAAGAGCAAAGACATGACTAAAGTAAAACGGCACGATCATTGGACATGGCTGTTTATCTTGCTGATTAAGAGGCTAGCGAGAAGTGGGTATCGATAAGGATTAGCGCCATACTGGCTGAACACGATGCAACGCCCTCGAAGCGAGGATATTTTCCAGAGAACTTGTCGACCTGGGAAAAAGAGGAAGCTCTCTTCATCGGGGGTGGGTCCTGGAATGTGGAATGACGGGCACGCGATCTTGGGATATCCGTGACATTTCGAATCCCCTTGCCCTTGCTTGGCGTATTTCATGGACTCGAAATAATTAGAGTACTACTATACTGAACCACGGAAGAGGAAAACGACCGAATCTTATACGCCTTTCCGGGCAATCGTGAATGGGTCCAGCGAGAAAGAGCGAGGGGGGAAGAATATACAACAATAGTTTTCAAGAGCCAAGACCACCGGAATTCAACATCCTCTTTGCATTCGAACCAAACTGGATATTTTTCGAAGAGCTGTAAGCACTGTGACAGATAAGCGGATGGCGGCTGCTCCGCGTGTGGCATTTAACTTTCTGCTCATCTGCAATCCACCCCAGCATCCTTAGAGGTAAAGCTCTATTTATTAAGGGCCGGAGGGAAGAGAAAATCCCCCTAAAGAGAGGTCAGGTGATCAGTATATAACGTAATGATTTGTTAGTCCACTTCCGTGTATCAACGAGTTAATAGCATTTATAAGCTAGAGAATAAATCGGTTGACTCTCTCTCTCTCTGACTCTCGTGAGTTATCCTTTCGGTAACGAGTCGCTTCTTCTTAGACATTTAAGTTGGGCAGCGGAAGACATGAGCAGCCATGACGGGGAGCATCCATGACGGAGAGGAGACAGAGTGCAGCGGCTTCGTCCTTTCACCACGCTCGTTTTTCTGTTGAAATGAATAAGTTTGTAAATTTCTCGCAGGTGACTTTCATAACGACCAGTTTCGTCGCTGTGCGACATCCACAGGTGACAAATGCGGGAAATGCAGAACCATATAATATACACTGACGGTCAATGGGCAATGAGTGTATATAATATGGCTGTGCATTTCCCGCATTTGTCGCCTGTGGATGTCGCACAGCGACGAAACCGGTCGTTATTAAAGTCACCTGCGAGAAATTTACAAAGTTATTCATTTCAAAATGAAACAATTTCACCACGTCACGCCGCAAACCATTCAATTTAGCTCGTTATTCTCTTAACCAACGCCCCTTTACGCTCTCCTCGTTTTTTAACGGCCTCCCTTCCATCCATCCCCCCCACCTTAAAAAGCAAGGGCCCCTCCCTCTCTTCACTCGCAGTTGGCGCGGATGAACACGCGGCATTTATGTATTTATTCAGACTGTGCCGACTGTGAAGGTTGGGATGCGAACACAGTTCTCGATCGTTCTTCGCGCGCGTAGATGTCGCGTGTGTCCCTTAAATGAGTCGCTTTGAGAAGCCCATGCTAAATGAGAAGCCCATGCTAAATTACTTTCCCCTATTTCCTCTCTATTTCATGACCTAACACCCCCTGCCACGCGCCCCGTTGCGCCCAGCAGAGTGCGTTTTTGGATGTAGTCATCTCCATGGGAAGCTGGTATGCACTTATAGGTGTCATGCGCAGCACTTCAAGTGTCGTTGGTACTCTGTCCTTGAATTGAATGGGACATTGAACGGGGAACCACTCAAACAAGGGTGCAGTGTATATATAAGTACCCATTGCGACGAGGGGAAGAGTCCTTTTTTACTCTCTCTCTCTCGAGTCTCCAAACTCTCCCCTTCCCTCTCCAGCACATGAACACGAGATCACTCTTGGAGACAAGCATCCTTTCCTTTGGATTTCCACGGCAAATGAACGAACTGACGAGGAAATAATGCACACCAGTGAGTTTGACGACGAGCGAATCTAGGAATATTGGCTGATCAGGGTAGTGTGTCATTACGTTTGGGATAGGGATCCATGACAGTTGCGATTGATCGGACGCGTTTATTAAACCATAAAAATGTATCTAGACGGGATTAGGTGTAGAGATAGGAATGAATGAATTGGTTCGGACACGTTTTCGGGTGCCTCGAAGCGAAGAGAGTGACCGTTGAGGAAAAAGGCGTCCATTCGATCGACGAGACTTAGTTAATTCTCGGCATTCGATTCGGGCGCATTCCACGACACGATGGCGCATTCAATTGACGGCCATTGGGACACATGTACCTTTAAAGCTTAAATTGCAATCGTTGGAGACGATTGATCACCCCAGTATGAAGTGAGTATATGGGAGGAAGAATGCGTGTATAGCCTCGGCGAAAGTTCTTGGCGCAGACCTGTGTGGGAAAGAGGGGAGGTACAGTCGGAGTGGGGGTGAAGTGGAAGGACAGAGGGGAGGGAGGGAGAGAGAACGAGAGAGAGAGAGAGAGAGAGGGAATGAGAGAGGGAGAGAATGAGGAATGCCCGGCGAAATGACGTAGAGCGTAAGGCTATAAGAATCCGTTGTCTCCGGCGAAACGCTCCAATCGCATTGATGCGGTCCCGGCCGTTCCGATTCACACACATCGGAGCGCTTCAATGCGCTCTCGATGGGGCCACGCATCGAGCATAATATGCGCTCCAAACGCACCACGGAGAAGTTGGCGCAGTTGATGCGGTGACGTAATTTTGGCGGTTTATTTGTTATGGTAACGGATGCGAAATGGAGAAAATGAATGAAATGAGTCTTCGCAGAGGAGTTATGCTGAAAATAATACTTGTCTGTTTTCCATTTCGGTTTTCACTGTGGTTTTGTTTCCTTACAGAAATATCTCATCAACAACCCTTAGAAACGATTCGCCGTCGCTATTCAAATTTTCCGCCCGCTCCAAAGACGTTCCGTTTCACTCTTCCACATTAAAAGCTTTAATGCGAGAATGAGAAACGGACCACCGGCCACTGATGTGGTGGCGCATCAATGCAATTGGAGCGTGCAGAACGGAACGCACCCATAATATGATTGGGATCGCATTTTAAATGCGAAGTGTAACTTCGTAATTCCACGTTGGTGTACTTCACTCAGGGAGATGGATTTGGACGCGGCAGGTCGTCATCAGGGCGCGATCAAGTCATTCACGCCAAATGTTAAGACAGCTACGAATAAGGAGTTAGTTTTCGCCGACTCTGTTCCTCAGGATCTCGCTGCGATACCTTTATCCCTCTTCTACTGACATGCGTCTAATTGAGTGACAGCGTTGTCCTTCGTCGCCGGAAAACGATCGGACGCAGAAATGAGCCAAGCCTTTCAACTTTCAGTTAATATCTCCACGTTTCCCTCTTCACTCAGGGGCAGCGGAGGATGACGAGCGAATTGCGAAATTCATCGGAACCCATGCGCCTCCCAGTGAGTGGAGGACGCAAGACAGGAGCCAAACGAGGAGGCGCGTATCCAATGGTCCGCTAGAGATCCATACATGAGCCAATCTCTCTCCCCCTCTGTCTATATGCCTACTCCACCTCCCCTCCCCTTCACCTTCTGATGGTTTCTCTCTCTCTCTCTCTCTCTCTCTCTCTAAGAAGATCACGGCTGCCGATGCACTAGCGGAGATGGCCGACGACCGCGAAGCGCCAAAACGACCCGCATGCGGTTCCCGCGGTTTCGTCCAACCCGTTAATACTAATCCCACTTCATAGCCCGCGTCTTACGCTAATACCTGGGTAGTCTCGCTTCGCTAACTGCCTACTCCCCCTACCTCTCTTTCTATGGGGTGTCTAACCATTTATTTCCGTTGTGATATCTACATGTCTATCTAAGCTCTATCCGAGACAGCACATACTATTGGGCTTATACCTTGTAAAAAAAAGAAGTTGGCTAATACATGTCTCGAGATGACGTCATTATTATGTTTCCATCTTCTCCTCGGTATACATATTTCATTATAGGGGCAGAAAAATGGTAAATTAGAATTTCTTCGATGAAGCCATAGTATACAATTAATCAGGCAAAAGAAATAACACGGAGATATCGGAAAAAGTACAATCAGCCGAGTCATTCAATTCACATTCGCCTAAAAAAGCGGAATGGGAAGCCAACTGCAAAACAATTGGTCTTGGTAGCGGGTTGAAGACCCGATTGCTAATTTAGAAGTCGCGGGTTCGAGTCTCGCCAGGGTCTATACGATACCCAGGACATGGGTGTTTGTGATTTTCAGAATTGATATTCACGGTTTGATTTCATTGAAATGAACGTAATTTGGATTATACCTTCGGGCATTTGATAAGTTATTGTTCAAAATTTCACTTAAATTTCTTCAGTTGTAATCCCTCGATTTCAGGTATCCGATTTTAGTGTAGGAAAGATTACCATATGAAGAACGTAACATGTGACGTATTTGAACAAATAGATTTGCAGATTGCATATTTTCCAGGTAATATTCGCAAAACACGTTCGATTTCTTTTCTAGTCCTGTAGGGGTTTTAACTTTGAGAAGATGTATTAAATGAACACGCTGAGGTCATAACGGATAATTGCAAAACAATTTGTGGTTGTGAGGAATACTGTAAAACGTTGAATGGTTCTCTCGATATTGCGATCGCCAGTCGATGACTGCGCGATGTCTCTTTGAATGTAGTCGAGGCAAACGGATCCGGGATCCAAGAAATCAAATAGTATCCGTATACATATCTATTACAGTCCTCAAATTTCCCTGAATATCGCAATCGTCGTTTGCGGGCGAAATTCCAAAGTCGCTTTCCATTTTGGACAGTCGACAGTCGGCTCGTGAAGAGGATTTAGTGGCGGAGTGGCGGGGGAGGGAAAGACGTGAAGGAAGGGCAGACGTGAATCGCGTGTTTACGATGTGTCTTGAGACAGTGTCACGCTGTTTTTTCTTTATTATCACTAATGGTGCGAGGAAAGGAGGAATTATTTTATCAATCAGTTCGCTGGTCATGTCTCGTCTTTTGTAATTCCTGTAGGATTTATAGAGATACGATGGCGCGTGGTCGAAATAATATCTTCCCGGGTCGTACTAAATTTGTCAAGCAATCGGGAGTCCAGCGTGTAGCCCCGCTGTCTCAAACAGCTCCCGTTCTAGTTATTCCCTCCGCTACGAGAGGCACCCTGTTCGCTCGCAGTCATTTCCATCTCGAAGCGTGGTCTTCCCTTCGTATTAAATTCTCGGTCTTCGCGGAGTGAATATGTCTGTGCACGATCCTAAAGCCTCGCAGTGGCGCAACCGGATGGAACTAGCCGCCCCACTTCCACCGGAAAACCCTCCAAGACCCCTCTTCTCTCTCTCTCTTCATAAATCCTTGTTCCTTGAATGCAGCACCGAATACACTTTCGATCGTCTTTCGTCCTGAAGTAAGTATGAACTATTAAAATAACATGAGAACGCACGTAGCACACTTTTTTCCGAGCCGCATAATTAGCACTAAGTGGGTTTTTTTAAATGTAGGCGACTACAGATGTACCCAAAGCATCCGATACACAGCCGAGTGTGAAGTTAGATATCGCATTGGCATCGAAAGGATGAGTAGGATCGCCCATCGCCACTGCGTCATTCGAATTAAGGAAACTAATATCATTGCTCCGTTAAACAATTACTTGATTATTTCATTTAGAAATTCCAACTTTTCAAGCGACACGGAATAACACTATCGTTGGACTTGGCATAGCACGAGCTTTCTCTTAAGATTAAATATTCCGGACATGCTATTGGCTATTAATATCGGTTGCTCGCGAAGAGGTCCTTGGTAAATGGAATGGGGAAAAAAAGCATTTTTTTCCATATTCTTATTCCAACAAAGAGTAAACACAAGTGCCTTAGGAAAACTAATGTTGCTGTTGTTGTAGTCGGCTCCTTTGAATGCAAATTTCTTTGGTTAGGTATATGTATTCCCAGGTTAGGATGGAGGGTCAACACCTCTTCCCATTTCGCGATCAAATTTCGATCAAGATATACCACTGATAATAAGTGGTCCACCGTTCAAGGCGTTTGGCGACTTAAAGGGGAATATCACCTCATATTTAGAGGCCGCACAGAAAAAGGCAGGTTGCCTCCACTATGAAACTAGGAAACGTAAGCTAAAGCGAAGAGGCGATCCTTCCAAGTGACGTGACATTTGTAACTTTTTAATAAAGACGTTTGAAGTTCTATAGGTTCTGCCACTTCGTGTATGGCTCGAGAATTGTTTTCGCGCTTTTTCCATTACGCTCAAAGAATAGCGAAACGTTAAATTTCAATTTGCAACCTTGGTTTTCAACAAATTCACTAGCAAAAATATGGTATATTTAATCAAGAGGATGAAATATACTTCGTATTGAGATGAAACTCGTTCCCATTAATTCTCCTCATTGACTCCCTACTTATACATGTATCCCTTCCTCACTACTCTCCGTGCTCGCACTTGTACACCCCCTCCCTCTCTCCCTCATCAACCCCCACCCTCCCCAACCTCCCCTTCTCGATCGCAAAATGCTTTAATGCATATGGAGGGCTTTCCACCCTCCATCCCTCCCTGCTTCACCCTCAACTTCCCCCCTCCCCCCCCACTCGGGACACAATTCACCGAACAACCAGTCCAAGGTTTGCGCGAACGCACTGTTGCACGAGAAAGACGCGTCGTCATGGAAACAACGCCGCCGAGTGTCGCAAATGGCTTTCACTCGCCCTTTCGGTTGAATTCGATGTTCACACGTATGCATTCGAGTCAAAAAGAGCGAAAGGGTGCCAAGTATTCGCTTCGTGCCTCCAAAAAAACAATTTGTCGTCTGACGCATCCATTCTTAAGTCAAGTTAGAGCGAAACATCAGAATAGTCAGGAAATTAAAATAGCCTTGCCTCTCATTAATACCAACCTAAGATTTCGTTAATAAATTAACAGAAATACTCGAGAAAATGGGAATAGATTGGCGAGACAGGGACTAATTCGAAACTTGTATATGACGCAAAGGGCGCAGTTGAGGGTGGCGGATGGTCAGTCGGGGTGGGAAACTCTAGGTCACGGGGTAAGGCAAGGGTGTCCGTTGTCGCCTTTGCTTTTCGACATCTATGCTGAGAAAATGATAAGACAGGCATGGAAAGAACTTGGGGTTGGAGTCAAATTGGGAGGGCATATTGTAAAATCGGTTAGAGTCGCGGAAGAAAGACACACGGGAGAGAATAGCGCTAGCTAAGGAGGCGTTTAGTAATAGAAGAGAGCTGATGACGGAGATATTTGGTAAGGATGTGAAGATGAGGCTGAAGAAGAGTTTGATACGGAGTGTACCATTGCATGGGGCAGAAACGTGGACCCTGAGAAAGGAGGACGAGAATAGGCTGCAGGCATTTGAGATGTGGGTGTTGAGAAGGATGGAGAAGGTTAGATGGACGAAGAGGACGATAAACGAGGAAGTGCTGGAGATGGTTGGCGAGGAAAGGAATCTTTTGAATGAAATCCGGGATGGGGAGGATAGATGGCTGAAGGATGTACTAAAGGGTGATGGGTTGCTGAAGAGTGTGATAGAGGGAAGGATTTTGGGCAAGCGGGGATGAGGAAGAAAGAGAATAGGTTTCATGGACGGGATGAAGAAGGGCAGATCTCATGCAGAGGCGAAAAAGGATATACTAGAGGAAGATAGGCCCCTGAATGTGTTAAATACCGGGAGGAGATTCTCTGACATTCAAAAAAACCTTTTTTACCGTCAGTCCCAGATATAGATGTGTGTGTATATTAAGTAAATCACAGGAAGTTTAATTCATTGTGGTGACCGGATTGCCTGGAATAGCGTAGGATCGCTTAAAAAACGTTATGGAGAACTTTCAAGACACGCAAGTTTGCTAATAAGCGTCAACATTAGTATATTAACTTCTCCTGCTCCTTATGGCATATTCCATTTCCAAATGCAACTGAATTGAGTTTCCCACCATGGCCATAGAACAAATCACGCCACCGTAGCCTCGTAATGAATGCGTGTAATTCGTTTCGGATGAGTGGCGTTGTCGCCTTCATAATTCTGAATCGGTTGGTTGCGCGCTCCGTGGCGTCGGAGAGTGTTGTCGGCGCGGACCGCTGGACAAAGAGGCGGCGTCCCAATCCCTCTTAAGTTTGGAGGAGGGGGAACACTATACCTATTTTTGGGACTTGAATGCCGGTGTGAGACATTGAACCTGCAGCGATCGTCACGGCGACTGTTGTGTACGAAAAGGAGAGGAACGGTAGTCTGCTGTCATGACGATGATTGTTGACCGCGGACCAATGTTTTTATTTTCGATACTGCTCTGGATCAGGATATGTTTACCTCAAATGAATGAAGTGCACCGCAGAGCAGCAACAGAGGGCCAAGTCAATACACTTTCCCGGAAGACGGTGGTCTCTAGAAGCGATTTCAACTGGGATAATTGTTTGTTAGATTTCCGCGTACAATGAAGTGAAATTTCCGCGAAGGCTTCCGCGGAGTTGTTTTTTCTGATGAAGAAAATGGTTTTCCGGGTCTCCTTCCGCGTTAATCCATTTTTGATGGACAATATTTATTTCGCCAATACTTCCAGCTGGCTTCTTCAGGTCCGCTGAAATTTGAATGCAGGGTTTGGTCCGTCCTTTCATGTTACACAGTTTTCACGCCTTCGGGTGGAGTGGTGTCGTGATTGGTCCGTACTATTGAAGAGCCGTTTCCAAGCGGTGGCGAATGCGTAGCCGTCCTCTCGTTTGAAATTTTGCGGTGTTTTCGCCATCTCTATTGATTCCCGTATGCTTCTAGGGAAATACCGGGCTTCTGTTTCCAATAATACGGTGCTGTCAAAATCAATGTTATGCGTTGGCTCATTTCACTGATGGTCTGCCACAGCCGACTGGTGGTGGAGTCCATTTTTCACGGCCCTCTCATTCTCTTGAAGCCGGCATTTCAGCGCTCTTGAGGTCTGGCCGATGTAGGAGTTACCGCAGCTACACTTCATTTTGTATATTCCTCCAAATATGTCTTACGGGAGGTGGTCCCTGGAGTTGAGGGGAGGATGTCTGCCGTTTTTGCAAGGCACTTCATCTCGTCATGACGTTGAGTTTGCGAAGAGATATCGCAATCTCGCGATTTTTTCCGGGGGTTCCGGCGACGTACGGCAAGATAGCATATGCCTTTGGTTTCTCTTTAGGGCCTCCCTCGTGCCCTCAATATTTTCCCTAAATATCCAGAGTCGGTATGCACACGAATTAAGTATCATGTAGCCATGGGCATACATAAGCTGGTGCAACTTTTGTTTTCCAAATATTTCTAGAAAAACCACAACTGGAATTCGAAGTGTCGTTTCTTGCTAAATGTGCCCCTTCACTTTCGACAATAGTAAAAAATTAATCAGTCTCCCTGAAAATTGACGGATTCGGTTAATTTTGACGTCTAATCACGGCCAACGTTTTACACTTGAGCATTAAAATAGATTATGCAAATGGGAATGATTTAAATATCTCATGTGGCGGTCAAATGTAATTTTTCAAAGCCGAAGGTTTGAGAAAATCCCACGTCCGCTCGCAGACGATCACAATTCCGACAACAAAAGAAAGACAAAATTGCTGCCATCAGTGGCCAGTTGGCTTCGACACTATCCAGTTGATACTCGTCACTGCAGAGGAGTTGCATTCGCGAGAATCGCACCGAGAAGTGTGAAAATCTGTTTCACTGGAGACGCCCGCCCGTTCCACGGCGCCGCACATTGCAATGGCGTGTGTTTTAGACTTGTCCCACGACGATCGTCATACCGAGAGATTCACTGGACAGGTGGTTCCTAGTAGAGTTGAAGTCATCAGGTGGCTGTGATAGAATTAGAAGTAACTAATCCATAATTAGGCCGCTCTTACGTAGGCATGACTCAGTTGCTAGGCATAGGGATTCAGATTTTCGCCAATAGATGGCAGGCAAGCTCCCTTATATCAGAGTGATTATTTGAGTACGTACTCCACCGTGGATGATACATCGCGCGGTTGCCCAAATGTTTTCAAAGTGAATGTGTCGCAATTGAAACTTCTCAGTAACAGTTGTGCCTTCTTTACTTAAAAATGTTGTCCTAAGGAATATTGAAAATAAAAAGTACTCTTTAATTGTTTACTTCCATTATTACCTTTTGCCTTTTTAGGCAATGCTGTAGTCTGTCCCTTCTGGTTAGTGGAAGAGTAAAAACTGTCGGGAAAACAAAACGCAAGGACGTCCATTGAAGTGGGAGGGCAGAGGTTGAGACAATTACGTAGAGCGATTCATGTATTTTGGCAGAGTTTTGAAATAGAACGGCCCGGCGGATCTAAATATAGGTTCTCTACGCTTTCAAAGATAAATACATTAACCAATTTCGGCACTAAACGTTTTAAAAATCGGCAAGGCCTTTAGAATTTTACATTAAGTTGTGCAAAGACAACTAGTCCGTGAAGGTTAAATTTGCTTGCATAATGTTATTCACTAGTGTTTCTAAACCTGTGATTTTAACTCTTGCGTTGGGATTCGATAAGCTATAGTCAGAACCCTCAAGTTTATCATATAAAGAGATAAAATTCTTAATTGCTATTTGGTAAGTAAGGGAGGAAAGTTTTTGGTTCACAGAAAACATACCAGTGCATAGTTTAAATGCCAACGGCATGCCGAGGTATGTTTTATCCAATTGTGTTTTATAGTGCATTAACCATTCCACTCTGTGTGAAAAATGTGTGTCGTTCTGGATTGCTTAATCCTTTATGCGAGTGTCTCCTCATAGTTTTCACTGGCGTTCATGATTACTAATCGCTTTTACTAGTGGTCCGTTTGGAATGATCTGTTCTCAGTGTTATGTATGCACGCACACCTTATGATGGCCCGGATGGTGATTCCTCAATAAATGGAAACTTTGGCAAAGGCGACTTGTTACAATTATTGGACCGAATTCCTTGGCAATAATCTAAAGGAAGAAAAGTTGCGCATTAATGCATTCGACGGCGACGACGCTGATTCCGATGTCTTTGGATTCTTTTCCTTTCGCTGCGCAGGAAGTCGCTGTCGATTCCGAGGAGGGCCGATGGATCCTTCGAGCAGTGTCGCATGTACGGCGTCAACTTCACGGCGCTACTTCTGGACGCCGCCACCGGCGAGGATGGCCTTCCCTCGCTGCGTGACCCTGACCCCGAGTGGCCGCTGGCCCCTTGCGCCAACGGCTGGGAATATGACCGCTCCGAGATACCATACGCAACAATCACCACGGAGGTAGGCAGAATGCATGCGTTCCTCCTCCATTGACCCTGTCTTCCCGTCCTCCACGTATCTACTTCATTGATGGTGGAGTGGGGCAAGCGAGGAGGAGTGTTGATTTCAACATTGTTCGGGTTGCATCCGCGTCAGTTGTCATTTAGCACGACAGTATCGCCAGCTATCCTGCTGGCGTCGTGATGAGAAGGATGAGGAGGAGTGTTGACTGATTCACAGAGGGCACTGTCGCCGCTGATCGTTCTGCACGTGACGAGTTGCCCGCCGGCCGAATAACAGACCGAGATAGGTACAGATATTGCGACCCTTGGCTCTCTCGGCTACTTGGCTACACACTGGCATTATAAGATGGCATTTACTGTAACAAGAAGTGGATTTCTTTATTTCAGTGCGACAGCGATTGTTAATTATAACCGTAACAACGGCAACGTAATTATAGTGACGCCAATGAATATCGAGATTTAGTGCAAAACGAAGTGACTTTCTGCCGTTCAATGCTATTTTAGTCCTGACGAAAGGATACGCAGGTGTAAAGTTGTAGATAGATTTCCGTGAAGGATTCCGCGGTGTCTTTGAGCTGGACTTAAAATGCATTGTAGATACTAACTTCGCATGCAATCTCCGGCATGATATACTCCTGCATGTCTTAGTGCCTTGTAGTGCTATTTATCTGTCGCATTAATAATACTGACGAGTAGTTATATCTTTAGTATGCTGCATGGTAGCATGTTCTTCTACGTATCACTCCCATAGTTTCTGGTCTACCGCGTAGGTACCGTTGCCCTGATTGCTTATAGCCTGCGCCTGGCATTCGGGGGAACGTGCGCGGTTCTGATTTGAACTGGGATGAGTGCTGCATGCCTGGTGTGAGACTAGAGAGAGACTGAGACAGAGAGAAGCGTTCGCCTGTGGCGAAGGAAAACGCAAAGATGTCTGTGGAAATCAATCCATTGTGATCTAATTCGCCGCTTGAATGCTTACTTGTTGGCTGGTCCACTTCTAATTAGTGTCATTATTTAAGACCTATATCCGTGGGTCAATGGTCGATTATCCTTTTTGATGTATATAGCTAAATGGAAATGTTTTACAATAGATCTATATGTCTTTTTTGATATGCAATTGCCAGTTCTACGCAATATGGAAGTGAGCCGTCGATCAATGGTACTCTCATCTTATATAGAACATGGCGAATCCCTCCGCTAAAATTTGGTACAGAAAAACAATCTACCTAATTTGGAAATTCAATACATATGCCAGTATTTGTTTCTAAATTTTTCCTGATTTGGCAAAAAATGAATCGTAAAAAGGTTTCAAAACAATGACAATTGTGACAATATTTCTTACAATCTTGGAAATTGGAGTCGATAAGCGCAATCTTTGTCAGAAAAAAATGTAAATGTCGGGTACAAACAATACGAACGTTAGATTATTATTAGCTGTTGGAGGATGCGACTGCGTGAAGGCAGTTTTCGTGATGACTGCAGAATACTTCTGAGAAAATGTTTGCGTTGCCATGTCTCGGTCACCAAGAGCTAGTTTAAGGGCCTTATTCTGAATCTGGGTCGCTATACGAAGCTCGCGCTATTCCAAGGCTCAGAACAGCGCGGATCGGTATTCTGAATGGAGGTGGGCAATGTATTGCCCAGTTCAGAGTCGCTATAATAAAGCCCGCCCCTTCCTGTATGACAACTTCTTCAGTCACATTCAACTTGAAATTCAGCAGCCAATGAGATGCAAGCTTGTGGTTATTTCTCTCTCCCTTTGATGAAATATTATTACCCGATTGTAATGTAGGACTTTTTTTCAACTCATAAATACATTAAACTATAACTATAATACTTATTTCGTATTATAAGCTGTAAAATATGCATTAATGCACAAAGTCATATATTCTGATAAATGACTGGCGAAATTAATATTGCGGAACGGTGAATGTAATCATGCAAGCGTGAGTCCATTGGTGGTGTGAGATTTGCATTAAAATATATGTTGTTTAAATGTTAATTATGCCTGCTATCCTTATGATTAAATAACATGTGAAGTGATCCTTTCCTGTGTCAGTTTTGGGAAAGCAGTGTCCCTTATTGAATACCTTTCGTAGCGTCGACGTATGCACTTTATCCGCAGACACTGTTTTACATGCAAATGTGCCAGTTTTCCTTCGATAGAGGACTACCAGTATTGCAATGTACATTATTCCACTCAGTGATAATGTTTTGTGTTGGCAGTAATGGGCTGGGAGGTCTCAACTGTCTCACTGCATATTGTTTTTAGCTTATAATGGGATGACCGCTAGACGTCAATGAGAGCGAGAGGTGGGCATAGAAAGTTTTTATCTTCGGGCTCATTTATAATGGGAGAGAAACTAATACACTGCATTTTTAACTGTAAGAGATTGGCTATTTAGTAAATTATAAAAGTGTTTGTATTGTATGACACTATATGATTCATATGACATTACGGGTAACGTTATTTTTCGTGACTTTCTTACGTCTCGCAGGAATTCATTGTACTTGTTACGTGTTGTTTTTACTCACCGTTATCATTAAAATTCGTGGTTAGCACAGCAAGATCATCTGAATTGGAGTACTCCTTGAAATTCAACCCTTGTGTACTTATTGTGCGCACATACGTGCTTGTAAATATCTAGCATATAACCGAGGTCCAAGAATTGTAGCTATTTACTTATATGATTAGGGATGTTATACTTGCCCCTTGCAAGCGAATTTCATAAGAGTATGAAATAATTACTTTTCAAAGTGATATTATCCAGTGGCCAGAGGAAAATAGTAATAGATTTAGTTAATTGTTTGTTCAACACGCATCTAATTGGCATATAAACGATTGTGATCTCAATTACATATCATTATGGCGCCATAGAAGCGATTTTGGGTCCTTAGTTACTTGAAAGTTTTTCATTTAAACACTGAAAAATGCTTTAAATCATTACGAAATGCGGAAATTCTGCCGAGTGCATGAGAAATAGCCGTGGCTATTCAGAATTGCCCGGTCTCCGTGACCGCGCTATAGAATTGCGACCCGGCCGGTCGCTATTCACCGTTCAGAACACCGAATTGCGACCGCGCTTTAAATATAGACTTCCGGTGGCCATTATAAATATTCAGAATACCGAATATCGACTGGGTCGCAATTACCATGGAAACAGCGCGCCGGGTCGAAATTCTGGCATATAGCGCGGTCGCAATTCCGTTCAGAATAAGGCCCTAAGACTCATCCTCCGAACAAACGCACATCGTGCGTGCGTATCGAGGATATCTCCTCCCTCTCACCAATAATTCCATCTCTTCGCATCAGTTGGACTGGGTGTGCGAGCGCTCCGGCTTGCCGCCGGCGGCGCAGTCCAGCTTCTTCGTGGGCGCCATTGTGGGTGGCCTGGTGTTCGGCTGGGTCGCCGACCACTACGGGCGCATCCCTGCGCTGGTCGGCACCAACGCCGTGGGTGCTGTGGCGGGCATCGCAACCGCATTCCTCTCCAACTCATTCTGGGCCTTCTGCGCACTACGATTCCTCGTCGGTCTCGCCTTCGACAACTGCTTCACCATGATGTACATCCTCGGTGAGTGACCCCTTCCCCTTCCACCCCCTGCTCTCTATATATCACTCCCTCATGGGTACCAACTGCTAAAAAGCAGTTTTTTTCTCTTACAATAAATGTTTCATTTCATTGGAGTGTTCTACCAGATGATTGGTAGGATTGTGGACAGTTTTTGATCCTAGGATGAAGATTTGTGGAATCTTCCTCCAACTGAAAGAAGAACACAACTTTGTATTTTCCGTAGATTTATTATATTAGACTCTTAATCGGTCTCGGCTATCTTGTCATATGGTGTTATATATACCGTAGTATACAGTACAACTGATGATGGCGAAGGAGAAATCGACCTTGAATTTCGATCCTTTGGATAAGACCTAGTTATTCTTCATTTAAACTTTTAGCATTACATACTTACTCGTTACGTCCTAATTTATTGCTCATCGTTCAGCTTTATCTCCTATACGTTATTTGCAATTGGATCCCTCTTAAATACCACATATCGTCTTCCTCTTCTAATTTCGTCCAGAATCCCTGTCCTCTTCTCTCCCCTTCCCCATTGCTCTCCCCTCTATTAATTACGCTATTAAACATTTCCTCTCCTTTCAATACGTCCTCCCGTCCATCTCTTCGCCGAACCTCTCCTCTCGAAACCATATTCTAACAGGCACCTCCTCGCTCGTCCATCTCGCCTCCCACCTCACCCTCTCTCCATCCCACGTCCACACCCCCACATCTCAAACGCCTCTAAGTCTACGGACGCGAGCTTTTATTCGGTGATCACCACCGCCAGGATTTGTACGATCCGAATTCTGGTTGGTTAGAGCTCTCCAATCCATTTTCCTTTCACATAATAGTACTTTGACGCGTACGTGCAACAGCTTTCCCTTCAGCAGCCTTGATAATCTTCAAATGCAATCTTGGTCTTCCACGGTAATTATTTCCATTCATTTCTCCTTCCATTCATTTCTCTAAGATGCCGTTTTTATCGGAAAAATGTGACAAATTAAGTTCTTTTTTTATCAGTATACAATGAACTCTCTCCAACTTCTCGTACGAATTCACCATTCGCGGCTCTTTTATGCTCTCCGTTCTTCGAGGATTTGAAGTCCATTGCAACAGTCTTCATTAACACCACCAAACTTCACACATTCTCCCACGTGTGTGGAGAGAATAAGTTTCAAATGAAGAACAAAGGCCGATGTTCATTTTCTTACATTTTGAATCAATATATGAACTACTGATGGACGTGTATTGACATTTTAAAGTTCATTTCCACGCAATGTGCATCGACTTATTAAAGTTTTAACTGTTGAAAACGGTGTTCGGCGGTAATCATAAAAATAATAGCAATAGTTGGCTTTTTAAGGAAAAAGGTTTTGTTTCATGAAATGCTCTTAAAAGTAAAAAATAACGTTTTCAGCTAACACCGGTTCTGCGGGCAACTATAAATAGAACCTTTTGGCAGTGCATTTAAACTTAATTCAGTTTATAATACTTACCCAAATTATAAATTTGATGAATGTCAAGGTCCACTTGATATGTTACGGTAAAGGACGTCATGGCAGTTAGCCTAAGTATTTAACAAGGACACGGTGCCAATTTTTGCATCCATTTAGGAGTAAGGGGTTAACCATTTCTCATATGCTTTACAGTTTATTGATAAATATTTGTAATGTTATCAAATATATTGTTAGAAATGCGTCAGGTTTATAACGATACTAAGTCTGTTTCGCTTAGTAGAACACGGAGATACTCGTTTATGTAGAGAGAAATGTATGAATTGCATTCAGGTATATGTAGATTTGTTCCAGGACTTTCTAGGGCATATTAGGCAAACTTTTACGCTCAAACATCGTGTTGTGAATAATTCCGAATATACATTTTGCACATCTCACCACTAAAAGCTATGCATATCATAAATTACAAATCTATATTTTTACTCGCATTCGTTTTGTTTCATCAGTAGATTGGTGTGGTCCAAATATGGCCCCCATAGCCTTTATTTTTAGTCGTACGCAGAACCTCTGGCGTTTGCTGAAAACATTTTTACTATGAGAGAATTTAATTTAATAAAAACCCTTTTCTTAAATTAATTGTCATATTTTGAAACTGATCACTATATTGTCATTGGAAGTGGATCCATTGACAAAATTTCAGAGCTCTAGGTCCTTAGGAAAGTAGGTTAAATTTCACTGGCAACATTTGACCCAGACAAACGGGAGAAACTCTAGCAAACCTCTTAAAAATGTCGAATTTCTCAATCTGTTATACGCATGAACACCCACGGCGAAATTATTAATAAAAATACATCACCAATTATGGAACTGTAAATTATGCAATTATGGAAATAAATGATGAACTACGTTAATTATGCTGTTACTTTGATAGCATTCCTTTTAAGTCCGACGCAATCAGAGATATAACGTCTTAAACAAGCGTTCCAAACCGAGCTATTAGCTCTATTAGAATTGATGATACAGTGAGTGCCTCTATCCAAACCCAATGTCGAGGCGCGCGAATTGGATTTCGTTGGACAGCTATTTCCAAACTCGCTGCTCTCAAACTTCAAAACGCCGTCGCGACGCGTCTCTCTCACACAGCGGAAAAACCGTTAATACCAATATCTAGAAAACGCTTCGTTTAGAAACCACGATTCTCACAAACTGATCGTTGCCAATACGCGAGTTCTTTCGAATCAATTCCAAACAGTTTGTAGGGGAAGACATTAAACGCCTATGCGCCAGAGGCATAATTCCTCTATGAAACGACTGAAGCGCCATTTAATCAGTAATCGGTCAATGCTCTGACATTCGTCATGCCCTCTTCACAATCGTCAATCGTCAACCTCCTCATCTGTTCAATACTCGTCTGTTTGATTCATACAACGGAATCGTTCCTTTCAATGCTATTTTTTACGCAAAACGAACTTTCATACTAGGAGCTCTCAGTATATACCTGCCTACGCCTTCAAGAGAGTTCACCATTCACCTTACCTACTTGAAAATTTGCCCAAGGTGGGATGTGCCTAGATGTGGGAGGCGATAAAATATTCTCAAATTCAAATCGCATATTTTAGCTCATAAGAGCATTTTTACGTACGTAGTGTTCACGCCTTGAAAGTCGTCCGTTCAGTAAAAGTTTCCATTGCCAATGGTCCCATTCGAGATGCCAGTCAACTGCGAGCGTTCTTTCAAGAACAACGCAACTCTTGCTGTTCTTCGGTGCTCGCTCTCGAGTTTAACGCTCTCTTTGCACGTGGTGTTCTCAGCGAGTGCGACTGACTGGCGCATAAAGATGAGGGAAGATCGTGGGGAGTGCGGTGACATGGGAGCAGGAAGCTACGGCATAGTGCCGCAAGCGGTGTTTTTGACCAATGATAAGTTGCGTCAATCGCGGGGCGACACAAGAGTGGTAGTATATTGTGGAGAGGAGCGGATTTAGGTCTTCCTTTAAGGGCGGAATTGTGAATTTTCGGAGGTATGACTGGTAAGTATGGCATGCCTTTCAGCCAACATTTTTCTAGTCATACCAGGTACCTATTAGGAGGAGATGGAAACGGCCTTTACCCTTCTCATCCGCCATCGATTGTGAATAGGGCATAACGCCGACAACACGTGACCACCATCGGCCATCTCGTTCTGGTTAACTGCTAACAAGCGAAGGCATTTGGCGTGCGCCGTCTTGTTTTTTCACTGATTGCATCGGTGAATTCAAAGCGAGTGTTGCATTTTATAATCGAGATGCAGGTGTGTTTCAAATCAAGATGTGGACGTCGTTTCATTTGGCTCCGTGAGCATTAAAAGTAAATCCCGCGTAATCCTAACAGCGAGCCCTGTTGTCTAGATGCTATAGTTTATAATAGCATTAACACGTGAGCTTGTCACAGAATAAATAATGCGATATAGAATAGCTACTTCCAAGAGCTGTTTTGTTTGATGAAAATATAAACTGCGGCATTTGTTATTTGGAGTGTTTTGCTTTGGGCATGGCAATCGCCAAAATGGAATTTACCAACAAGACAGAAGTCATGAAAGACTTCAATCAACAGAGTGCTTTAAAATCATGTGGAATATTTTATTTCGATATGGAAATAGTTCCTCAATTTTCCCACTTATCCATTAATCTTAAGGGGCATTTTTCTACATTGCCTAGTGTTGGAGTATGTGGGACCCAGCTGGAGAACATTCGTGGCCAACATGTCCATTGCAATCTACTTCACCCTCGGAACGGTGGCCCTGCCCTGGATAGCATATGGGATAAGTAACTGGAGATACTTCGCCATCGCCTCGTCCGCCCCTTTGCTGCTAGCAGTATTCACACCTTGGCTGGTGCCGGAAAGTGCAAGGTATTTCGAACCAATGTTTCAAAGTGCAATTCTGCAGTGTAATGAGCGATCCAAATGCTAACTGATGTATATGCATGTGTTACCAGACAGACTGAGAAATTATATACACCCCAAAATTATATTAATACTTAATGAAACGGATTACTTTAGCATTGATTACTTTAGCAGCATTGAGAGAATAAGTGTAATTGTAATCTTATATAACAAATGCAAATTTATCCTTATAAACATATGTAATTGTATTCTTATATAACAAGTGTATTCTTAATGAATGTAAAATGTAGTTCTTAATTCGTGTAAAGTTTTTCTTTATGTTCTGTAAATGGGCTATTTGGCCGTTAATAAACAAATAAATAAATAAATAAATCCCAAAAAGCATGGGGTTTCACGGGTGACACAATGACCAGAGACTGAGAGGTTTGGCCGATTTCAAGGCCTTATCCAGCTCTCATTGGAGTCCCAGCACTGGACATGAGTCATGGGTGTGTGTAGTGCTAGGATTAAGTGACCCTAGGACAGTGGTGTAGCTACAATGGAGTACCCAGGGTTGGAGGGGGACAGGGTTAGGGGTAGTCTTCAAAATGCAAAGATTAAAAAACTATGGAAATTCTATGTTTTTGCATTTGTCGGTCTTCATATCTAATAGGTACACCAGCTCGAGCCTCCAAGGCTGGAATCAATGCATGTCATTGATTCCAGCTGCCTCATTCACAGTTGGTGGGAAAATGATGCAGGTTCTGCCATTTTCAAGACTTTGTCCTGGATGCATCTGATACCATAAGACTACATCTTTGCTTGTACTCTCTACTTCTTGGCGCTTGGTGGTGGTGTGGATTTCGAAAGAGGTCACCCCATTGATCACCCATCCACTTCAATGCTCAACTATATTACTGACTATTATTATTTATTGTAGACTTGCATGCAAAATATGAGTGGCTACGACAATGATTACATGCACAGCAATTCCATAGTTATCTCAAAGTGCTGAAAACAGACACATACTATGAACCATGAATTTGAAACCAATTTTCTCCATTAACCCTATTTTATTGTTTAGAGCTGTAAATTAGCCAATTGACACCATTGGCATTTAACAGTATGATAAAATAGTTACAAAATTATATCATCACTTTCATTGTCCATTCATGATCAAATGGTTTAGTGAGATTGGTCGAAATGGTACTCACAAAAGCTTTATTGTTGAATTATTGATGTAAAATATGTATCAATTACAGGTGGCTTGTGTCGCAGGGCAAGGTTGACAAGGCAATCAAAATTATGAAGAAGTTTGAGAAAATCAATGGGAAGAAAATTGAGCCAAGAGTCTATGAAGAATTCAGGGTATGTACAATTCAGAAAAGGAGTCCTATTAAGAGATCTCGGGCTTTCTCAGTGTATTGTGATGTGGAAGGTTACTGAGGCTATCCACTGGGTCACTCCCTCCATCATGGCCCATGTTTCAATGAATGAGTCGTCCATTGTCATCGGAGCATGAGTGTTCTCAAGCACTTTGATAACAATTAGATAATATCTTCCCTCATAATCAACAATAATAGAAAACATAAAGTTAGAAGTTTAAAATATCAACCCTCAGTAACAGTGAGAGAGACTAGAAATTAATCTATGTATTACAAGAACTATCACAGATGAATTGTGGGACAAACCACAGCTAAGCATGATAAACTGTACCATCAGTACTTTCCATTCTATTTAAAAAGCAGTAACAGTTCTAGAAGGTTAGTATTCATGGGAGAAGAACCAATCTCAATCATTTTTGTTAATATTTCGAATACTGTTATTTTTAATAACAATTGCTCCATATTCCTAAGTCTTTTTTCATTGAATGAAATCCTATCTTCACTTACCATCATGAGTCATTGAATGTGATGACTTCTTTGGGGTCAGAGTTTCTACCCGTTGGCTGCATAGGACTGAATCTTCTCCTTCTCATCAAACTCCACTTTCTTCATCTTATTCACCAGATGTTAGGATAGCTAAATGTACCTGAAATATCTCCCTGAGTTAATACTTCACCTAATAAAAACCTTTGTTGCCATAAATGTGCATCTTCTTCACTGATCTATCATTCTCCCACCAGAGCTAGCAACTCTCTCACTGTCAACACTAAAAATTATGCATACCAATTCAATGTAAATGGAAGAACATTATACCCTCAAATTCAATTTGAAAATGGAGATCTGACTGCCAAACCACTCACATTATGACTCAATACACATCTGAACTGCTGATTTTTGAAGCAGGTCAAGACATAAACCCATAAATTAATTGAAATTGTTACTTGTACAATGTTTCTCTCTTTACTTTATCCATTTACCCTCGAACTTTTAATGATTTGCATTTTGTAACACAGAGCAATGAAATAGTGCAATGTTTTCATGCTGCGTTATACTTGAATAGCAGAATTTTTGCAACATTTTCAGCAGAAAAGGATACATCAAAATAGAATCAAATTGGCTGATATTTGACGATATATGTAAACTTGCAAACTAATTAAATTGGTATTTCCATGATTGTAAAACCATGTCACAAATTCATTTAATGGGTATCTAAGCAAAAATTCACGAATTGGACGTGATTGAGAGATTATTGAATGAGAAGTGAAATAACATCTGCAAAGACTTTTTTGAGACATGCACAAAAGCAATCTTAAAGTTTAATTACTTGCATCATAGAACATGTAATGTACATTCTTTTCACGTGACTATACAATTTGAGTATAATCTTATATTTTGTGCTCTGGTTATGCTCTGGTTATGCTCTATGGTGCTTCGGGTGCATATGGTACTCTCAGCATATTCAGTGTAAATGCTTGTTAGGACCATCCATTAATGTGCTAGATTAACATACATTACTGCCAATGAATCTGTCACAGGAGCAGTATTTTACTTATGCTGGTGAATTTTAACGATGTAAAAAAACCCCTCCATTATATGTATATGAAAAAATAATAAATACTGATATTATTGGGTATGACGAGGAGCAGGTAATACTTATTCAGATTTTGACCAAACATAATTCATTATAGTGTTCTCTCACATTTCAGGAAAGCTGCTTAAAGATGAAGAAGGAAGAGGACGAGGAGAGGAAATACTCAATTATTGATATTTTCAGGACTCCCAGAATGAGGAGGACAACTATCCTTCTCATAGTGATATGGTAGGCTTATTGACAGTAACATGAATATTTCTCATCACTAGTAAAGAGTTGGATTGAGATTCTTTGGATAAAGAATAAAAAATTTTGCATAAATTTGAAAGAATCCTTCCCATGTGATGAGTAAAATGCATTTGTCATGTAACAAGCATTAAATATATGCATGTGGAGGTAGATATGAAAAATGCCCCAACTAGGGCTTAATTTCTGAGTTGTAGAGTTGAGTTTCTAAGTTAGTCTAAGTCATTACGATCTTGGGTGGAGGGGTGGCAGGGAGCATGGATACATAATCTTAGGTAGGTATGGAATTTTCGAATGAATCTGCTAAGAAATGGTTTCCCTGGGCTCCACTTTGTAAATGCAGTGAGGATGGGAAGAGTGCCCTGGACCAGCCCAGGTGAAATGATTACTACAAAACTAACGACCATAGTTCCCAAATGCTGATCTATTTCCAAACTTACTACAAAAGCCTTTTGTATGACTTCCCATTTAAAGTATGAACATCATTTGCTTTGAACATTATGTATTATTATTTCTTTAAATAGTGAACAAATTGACGAATCAGGGGCAGAAAACTTCATTTTTCTGGCAAAAACGAGGGTACAATTAAGAAAGTAGTTCTTGATAACTGAACTGCATTCTTCAGCCATTCTGCATTAAATGTCTCAACATGTTATCTTGAGTGGAAGTACCATATTTAACTGCATTTTTCCCCATCATAAACCCCCGATAATTGCTCTCAGGTTTTAAATTGTCTGCCTCAAGGCAGATGTAAGTATGCCTGAGCAAGTCGTTCTCCAAAATATCTGGAGATATGGACTTACTTACCCGGTAGAATACCAGAGAGACCTTTATCAAGCAGTTTTGTGCTGTGACCAACAATGATGTTAAATTTATCAGAACATTTTTATTATCTCATTGAACAAAAAATGAATGTTTCCAACCATACGAGGCAACTGAAAAGTCCTCTTATGCAACTTGAGGAACAGTGTTTTGAATGAATGAACATATTAGTTAACTATTGAATAGTAGTTAGGAACAAAATAATTTTTAAGGTTCAACTTCACCTTCATTCTTGAATAAATTATTACTTATGGGTAAAAGTATATATGTAAAACTTGAAGGGGGGTGTGGCATGTAAAAGGCTGGGAACCACTGGTATAGAGCATTGGGTCTATTGCATTTTATTTTCACATTAAAGGATGAAATGGATGAAATTGCCATTTTAGACATGTTTCACAATCATTCTCTTTGTTTGACATACCCATGTTTCTGAAAACTCATACCCTTCTTTAACTGTCTCACTCTTCCTATCTTGCTTGTCATGACATAGCAAACTACACACATACTGGCATATACCAGTGGAATTTTCAAAAATGTGTGTACCCGATGATACCCATTTATTGGTCGTTCCTAAGATTGGTTGACTGCAGCCCTCCACCCTTCCCTATCTAATGCTACTTCCCTTACCACCTAGTATCTCTTCCAATGTTCTTTTCTCTTTATTTGGTCCATGAACTTATTCCTGGATCTTCTTCCTGGGACTTTTCACTCTATTTTGCTTTCACTTATGTTCCTCACAAACCCATTTTGTCTCAAGGTGTGCTCAATCCACCTTGTTTTTCTTTTCTGTATGGTGTTCCATATTGTCCTTTCCTCTTCTACTTTTCTGTGCACTACATCATTTCTTATTTTGTCCATCCATTTTACCTTCAGCAACCTACTCCAGCACCAAGTTTAGAAGGATTCTAGTCTTTCAAGTGAGCTTTTCCTATGGTCCATGCTTAGGACCATAGGTCCATGCTTGGGTCCATAGAGTGCCTCTTGCTCCACACAAATGTTTTCAAGTACTGTTTCCTTATTTGTAATTACATATATCTTCATTTAGCACAGCAGTTGTCTTTTTACCATGAAGGCCTTCTTATCCTGAGCTAATCTCAGAATTATGTCTGTTGTACTTCCTTCCCACATGGTGGTACTTCCGAGATAGGTGAAGGAATCCACTTGCTCTAATTTCTCTTCTCTTTGGGTGACGTCTGCATTCAGCTTCTCTTTTCTGCATTCAAGGATATTTGTCTTTGTCTTACTTATTTTCATGTTGTATTCTTAATTAACTAAAACATCATGGACCAACATCCGAAAGTTGGAACCAATTATGCAAATTATGTCAAATTAGCAGATAACACAAATAAATCTACTCAAAAGTTTATCTTCAGCACATCTATTATCTACCCATGTGGATAGAAAATATAATTTCATGTATTACCGTAACATATCACTGTTTCCACTTAAGGATTTTTTTTCTTACAGGATGATCATCTCTCTAGCTTATGATGGACATGTCCGCAATGTTGGAAATCTCGGCTTTGACTTGTTTGTGACATTCACAGTAGCCTGTGCAACAGAACTTCCTGCGGACACCACACTCATTATTGTCTTGGACCGGTGGGGGAGGAGATGGCTTGCCTGTGGCACTCTGGTCATGTCTGGCGTGTTCAGCATACTCGCTACAGCTGCACCACAAGGTCTCTCCAGGCAAACTGTTAATCACATATATGTGCACATTAAGAAACGGTCGTTTCTTTGTTGATCAGGATTCAGAGTAACTTACACAAATGGACCAGATATATATTTGATGCAAGTGACACTAGTGTGTTTTAAGCTCAGGGAGCATACAAGGGTTTTTTGGAGCACCTGAAAACATTTTTCCAAATATGCATTTGAAGACTCCACAAAAATATTTAAATTTTTTATCAGAATGTTTTATTGATAATATCATTTTGTTGTCCATGATGAGACAATTATCTGTAATTAGCTAGATAATGTTTATAGGCACCTGAAACTTACTATTATGTTACTTACAGAGTACTATAAATATTACTTACAGAGAAATAGGAGCAGAATTTAAGTATTATGAAGTTTCTCAGCCCCCTAAATTTTAAATAACCTAGAATGATTTCCTCCAGAGAAAAACTTGTAATTGCACCACAAATAATCAACTGATGATTTATTTATTACACACATGCAGATGTAAATACAGCACTGTATGGTAAAGGATCATACCAATCATATTCATTGAAAAGTTAGGGATAAACAAGAGACTGGAAGCAGTCTGCCATTGACAATTTTTCTATGGTTATTGGAGAGAAACCACTTTTAAAACCATTTAGTAAGAGTATGGATTTAAAATGAAAGTTCCTAAATTGGGCTTTCATATGACATGCGAACCAAACCGCTCTTTAATAAAATTACTCTCCAAATTTGAATTTTTTTCTCCAGAAAGATAAGATATTAATGGTATTTAGTTACTTTTCTGATAATATTTCATTCCACCATGTGAAATTCATCTTAAAACCATAAACCTGCTCCAAAAAATGAATTAAAGTAAGTCTCTCTAATCTGTACTTGTACTCATACCTGTTAAATTAGCCAGGAGTCTTCCTTTGATGCAACTTTGTCCCAAAGAGATCACCTAGTCAAGGCAAATAATGTATTCACTGTTGATTTGCAAAATCTATTAAACTAATCTGCACATTCACATGTTCCCCAGCAATTGACTTCGGCTCAAGTTTGAATCTGAGGTGAAACAATGCTGTTAATGATGACCAAAATTCTGAGTTTTTTTAGTCATCTGATTTGACAGTTTCATTAATGATCATATCGTTTAAAAGATTATTAGAAGACAAATAGCACTTTATCTGGTCGCACAAACAGTCATGTTGAATGTGGGCAATATCTTGCATGTAGATGCAATAATCCAGTAATTCATACTTCCTACACAACTACAACATTTGTATAGTCTTTTAAAAAGGTTGATGAAATTCATTTTTTCAGGAGTGGCGGCTGCTACCCTGGCAATCCTTGGACGCTTCAGCATAAATATTTCTTACAACATTGGACTTCAATATGCAGCTGAAATACTGCCAACCGTAGTACGAGCCCAAGGTGTTGCATTTATACATATCATGGGCTATGTTGCAAATCTGATTGCTCCATTTGTAGTGTACTTGGTAAGTGAGACCTCACATTAATGCATTTAGCTAAACATCAATTTGGGAGTCAATGAGCTTTATCACATTAAATGAGAAATATTTTTCCCTTACTCAAGTATGTTATGTTATGAATGTTATTCCAATAACTACGTATCAAATTGTATAATGCTCCTCTAGACCAAGAGCAGATGTTACATATACTAAATGAAGACATTAATACTAAATGATCATTTAATATCACTATTAATTATCCAAAGTGTCTCTTGTGACAGTATTCAAACCATAGCAACTGGATTACATTGATATTGCCAAGTGAAAAATTTGGCCAGGATCAGGAATCGAACCATGCACCTGTTGTTTGCCGGACCAATGTGCCACCATCCTATCCAGGCTTCTTAATTCTCATGGCAATTTTGGCAGGTACCAGGGAACTTAGGCCCTTGCAGTCCATCCAAGGTGGCAACGCAAGGAGGGGAAGAGGGCTTCAAAGAAACCACACCCAAACGACAGCATACTTAACCAGCACTTGTGTGGTGCTTGGTCAGGTGACTGTATTCATTTATTTAGGATGAATTTTTCTTATGGTTACCACAGTGTATTTCACCTGCTATGTTAGAATATTTTCACATGGCCAAGCATGACATAAGTGCTGGAGTGAAGGATACTGTCGCTTGGGTGTGGCTTCTTTGAAGCCCTCTTCTCCCTTGCATTGCCATTTTTGATGGCAACGCAAGGGAGGAGAGGGATTGGACAAGGGAGAAGAGGGACACCAAAATTGCCTCGAGAATTAGGAATCCTGGACAGCGTAGTAGACTGCACATTGGTCTGGCAAGTCAATGATCCATGGTTCGATTCCCAGTCCAGACCGAATTTTTCTCGTGGCAATTTCAGCAGTGGCAACTAAGTGTATCATCAGCATAAAGTTCTCTGGCTTTGTGGCATGCACCTATTTTTAACAATTATTATCAGGGATATTCTGTACCTAAAGAATTTTTATGGCCTATCAAGATAAGCCATGTGAATGATTGATATGAAAAGTTCTTTCCATTGAGATAGTGATGTTTTTGCTACCACATGTGTGCATGATATCCATCAATCATTGCTGTTGCCTTCCGAATTTCAATTGAATTTCTCATGCAAAGTGAAGGGTTGAGTAGACATGAGACAGCTGATAATTCTCTCTTCCGGTCTACGAGTGATACAGACACATGGTTGATATCCACATAATGATTTTCCGGTTGCTGTGATTACAGTATCATGTTAGAAAATTGTTTCACATGACTTTGCACCTGCAATTGACTGAGGGATGCAGTCAATGTGGTCTGGTCCAATCCCAAATCTCTTGGGGGGAAAAGATGAGTTTTTTTTTGGATTATCACAACCTCTGTTAAAAAGAGCCAAATGAGACCTTTGTTGTTCAAAATCAATTTCTTTTGAACATTTTTTTTACTTACATAACTAATAATGTCATCGACAGCCACTGATTACAAAAGGAACATGTTTTCTTGGTAAATTTTGCCTGAAATGATAAATAGACATGATGGAAACTCAAAAAAGATTTGTGAAAAGAATGTGCTCGCTTCAATCATTATCAAATAGTTTTTATGATTGTGCTCAGGTGGCTATGAAACCACCACCACCACATCTCTGCAAGAATGAAGAAATATCATGCGTGCTTGGGAATAGGGTGTATCTCTGCAGGAGTTCATGCACTAACAAAAGGGGAATTCGGCCGGCATGCATATTTAAGCTTGCCCCAGATTACCTCTTTAGGTACACATTCTACAAGATGTACTATCTATAGTGTACAAGATGTGCTATCTACCATACCCTTCACCATTTCCATGACATCATTTCACTTGCCTGCACATTTTTTGCTCACCATTCAGGAAGTCCTCAGAAATTTTGAGTCTCAAAGATGATCGAATTTTAACTTCACAAATTGGAAACTTTGAACATTGCCATGAAATAGTTGAGGTTTATAGAGGCTGTGAAATAATGTCCACAAAATTGTCCCAGGTCTCTCACAAGCTTCAAATACATCCCATTGTCTGAAATTCTTATCCTGTTCCCTCCTGTTCCACAGTTCCCCAGTGTTCTCCCTCCCCTGCATGTGTATCTCATCCAGTGTGCCCCATTCCTTCTCAAAGTGCCCTCATCCGACCTATTCTGCCCTCTCCTAATCACTCTGTTTCGTTGATTTTCCCCATTAAATCACATTAGGTTTTTAGGGAGCATCAGTGCTAGAGGTCATTTTGCTAGATTAAATCAGTCCCCCTCATTCTCTAATGTGTGTAACTAGCGCAACCTGTATTGAATGGCAATTCATTTCACATCAATGGAATTTGGCAGTACAAGTGAGAATTCCTCGAATTCCAATTGCAGGCTCACTTTAAATAATTTCTTTCACCCTGCCACATCTGTGCATAGGTACCTTCTTTGCTTCTACCACATTGAGGCATTACATCACAAATGCACTCTGGCTCTCAAGATTCATATCATTTTGAAGAATATTTCTCCATATTCACCCACAACTTTTACCAACCACCCCACCCATACTGCTCAACCCTGTATTGTAAGCCTGATCAGTTATTCCACCTTCAACCATTCTCCAAAGATGGTCAAACAAACTGGGCAGGCCTCGGACACACTTGTTCCTTGCCCTAGTTCTCCAATACACGTCAGGCACTCCTCCTCCACTGCAATTATTATGCTTACAGTACTGATAAATTTTAGTAGTGTCCATTGGGAGAGGGTTAGTGTAGTGAACTTAGTCTGTGACTAGATGACATCAGATTAGATGAGAGTAATCTCAAATAATATCCAGTGTTTTCTAACTTGGTAGTTTCCATTCACAAATAGATTTGCTGAAAAGTATTTTTTCTGTCTAATTTATCTGCAATTCGAGAGATTGTAAAGGGTTGGTCTAATTCCACTATCCATTTGAGGAATAGTTTATAATTTCATTTTATTTTCTATTTTAAATCTTGGCTATAAATAACACGAGTTTTGACTCATGTATTTAAGTGGTAGGAAAAAAACATCTTATGTGATTCCAGTTTGGTTTTTTTTTTTTTGAAATGGTCAAAGTTCTAATTTTCTATTATTTTTTTCCATTTGTGACCATAGTCCAAGAAAGTATTTTTTACAATGATTCCTACTCTTCACAGGAAACTGTTGACAAAATTCTTCCACTTCTGGTGTTGGGAATTCTATCATTTGCTGGAGGCGTTCTTTCACTTTTTCTTCCGGAAACCTTAGACCAGGAGCTTCCTACTACACTGCAAGATGGTGAAGATTTCGGGAAAGATCAGAAGTTTTGGGACTTTCCATGCTGTGGAAAGAGGTGAGTTGTGAACATGGTCTTATCAGTTATTTGATTATAATTTATTTTGTGTTATGTATTCTGATATTATTTATCGATAGTGTTATTTAAAATAAGCTTATAATTTATCTGCCTGAGGATGTGTATGGTGACAATGTTCATTGTATGATACGCATTAAAGCTAAAAGTTACTTATGAAGAACTAAGATATTCATAAATTTATTGAACAATCACATTTTAGTGATATGATGGCATTAAAAATAAAAATATGCTCAAATCAATAGCTGGTTTAAAAACCAAACAAGTACATATTAATCAGTGGAGTACCTAGTCTAGCCTCTTTTTTTTGAAGAAGTCCAGACTATTACCCTGGATTAAAACATATATAAATTCCTAATAAATTTATCTCTACATGTAGTTTAACATTTACAGATAAGTCTATAAATAATAATCTCAGCTTTCAGAGAAGTTACCTTTGTAGTGAGAATTTCTCACATTGTTTAAAAATTAATGGATAAATATTCAGCATGGCGTAGAATTGAGCTTTTAAAATATGAAATTAAGAAAGTCTAAATAGTCTTTCAGAATAAATTATTTTTGTTTTTTTTTCATTTGTGACCATAGTCCAAGAAAGTATTTTTTACAATGATTCCTGCTCTTAACAGGAAACTGTTGACAAAATTCTTCCACTTCTGGTGTTGGGAATTCTATCATTTGCTGGAGGCGTTATTATTAGGCGAAACTTTTTATTGTTATAACTTTTGAACAGGACAGTATCACTCTAACATTAGTTTGAGAATATACAGTTACATATTTTGTTGCTTGCATTAATGCATATAATTTTTTAATGGGAAACAAGTCATGAGATTTTTGGAACAGTCACTAATCTCATCAGTGAATGGTATATCTACGTTATAGATAAGAGGAACACAATGCTTTGAATATTAGTAGCTATTATATGCTGGTATTCTACTGAGTCAAGTGTAGTTACCAGCTTTGATATTAATGCATATAAGCAAAGGGATATCGACCCCCTTTGAATTTAATGGTGTACTGTGTACCCAAACCTCTGAGTAAACTTGGTAAAATATGCTCATCTCATCAATACATTTAACATTAATAACAAAGGAATAGGAAGATTGAAATCTGCTTCTAGCCAGGGACAGCCCTCTGTTCATTGATGACCTGCCTCAAATGTTCATTTGGCACCCCCCTCCTGCAACCAAGCGTGTGAAACATTTGCTCGAACATAACTTCAAGCATGTTGAAATTGCCTCGAGAAAAATTATCTCAGGACTGGGAATGGAACCAAAGACCTTTGGCTTTCCGGGCTAATGCTCTGACCACTGCACTACCCAGGCTTCCTAATCCTCACGGCAGTTTACAGGGATATGCATGAACTAGGTGTTCAGCCGTTGAGGTCCATCAAAGATGCCAATGCAGGGGAGAATGGGCTTCAAGGAAGCCGCAGCATGAGCACTGTATCCTACACCAGTGCAAAAGCCACATTTGGCACTGAATACATAAGTATGCCGGCCCGCTGAGGTCTGTGCTTTGATTCCCAGTCCAGGCCAATTTTTTCTCATGGCAGTATCAATGTATTTTACCACCATATTTGCAGCAGGCCTGCAAACATTGTATAATGTCTAATGGTAGTTTCTAAGCCTCTATTCAACTCTGTTCATTAAGTCTTGGACAACAAACAACTGTCAGAAATTTATAATAAATTTTTTGGCTTCACTTGGTGGAACAACATGGTGATGATTTTAAATGAATTCGCTTTGTAATATTCCAAGATGGTATTTATTACTCCGACCTTGGTTTCGCCTTTAGCCATCACTTGATAATGACTTAAGTCGAAACCTAGGTCAGAGTTATAAATACCTTTGCGGAATATTACAAAGTGAATTAATTTAAAATGTCATGTCAGTAGTTTATTGACTTAAATGAAGCTTTTGATGAAATAAACCCTCATCTACACCAGAAACTGCAATGATTTGGAATAACTGGCTTTATACTTCAATTGTTAACATTGATTGGTGATTAAGGGTGAGGTTTTCACCAAGGTCAAAAAATTGGCTGGTAACAGACTAGGTACTCCATTTACTTAAAGATAGAAACTGGGTAACCCAAGGATCAATTTGGAATCATAGTGATTTATCAAGTATATGAATGATCTGCTCTATTTTTCTTAGCTTGAATTATATTTTATGTACCCTATATCCTAATCACAGTTGGTTAGTTGTTCACTACCACTACTTGTCAGAATTATTGTCAAAAATGCAAACCTTGAGTCAAAAATATGTCCAAATGTTGTGATAACAATCACTTAGGCATCAATTGGTAATAAAAGACAACATGCAATTCCACATGACCTGATTTGACCCAATTTACAGCTCCCTCCTAATATTGAACAGTCGAGAACACATGCGAGAAATATTTGGCTGGTTAATAAGTGGAATATCTTGAGTAGGATTATTATATCTCCTAAATATTTTAAGAACCGGCTTCAGGAATCTTCATTATCAAAACATTGTTATCCAATCATCAGAGAGACATAATGCGGAGACGATTCTAGGGCGTAGGGTTGTGGCATAGGAGAAGAGGGAGAACCAATGACAAAAATGTCTCCGAGGAGACTCGGAAGAGGGGCATGCTGAGCATTAGAGTTGAACATGTGCTGCCCTCTTTGGTTAGAGGGGGAGTGGCGAGGGTGAGAGATGATTTGACTTCACTAAAAATATCCATTTAATTCCACCATCTATTTCACTCTCTCCCATTCTTGAGATGATGCCAAACCATTGGAGCACACTCCCTTACGGTATACCTATATGTCCATTACTGGAGCACCTACGTTACAGGCATTTCATGTGTTTTTAGTCAACTAATCATTCCTAACCCTATCCATCCCACCTTCCCCACAAATACTTTTCCCTGAATACTAAATTAACCAATTGCTGTTTAATTTTTACCTTATCTTTCCAGCCTTCCCTTTGTACAATGAAACAAATAATTACATTCTGCCAATCTGCTGGAAAAACTGAAGCTTGCAGACATATTTTGAACAGATCACATGAGCAACTTATGCATAATTAGCATTAACACCAATTTAAGATATTACTCTTAAATACAATGATGAATATGTATCATGTCAATAAGGACGAACACTAAATAAGGAATAAGTAATAAAATACATAAATTAGAAAGTGAAGCGAGACTCCTACATGCATTCATAATGTATTCAATAAGCCTTAAAATGCTAATGAAAAGCCAGGCTTGGAGATTCAATCTTGGGTTTTCACTTGAGCATGCAGAGTACCCAAGTACTTAAACTTACTTTCATACATTAATGGTTTATGCAATTTTTCCCCTCTTCTCCATTAGAAATGTGTCTGATGAGGTGGTGACTGTTTCATCTGTGGGACAAAGCAATTTCTACAGAGCAGGTTCCAGTAGGTCGACGAGATCATCGGTTCGTGGTGAGCTTTATCGTTCTTCAATGCTGTTGAAGAGAAGTACTTCCGTGAGGTCAAGGAAGGGGAAGTTGAGGACCTCGCTGGCGGTGCCGACAGAAAGTGAATTAGTTACTCACACCAAAGAGCCACAGATCGCATGCTGTAATGGAAACAGTGTGGTTTGAGGGCATTTTTGCCTCAGGGAAGGTGAAAGCCCTTCTCATAAGGTAGAAAGAGTACTGTATGTGGTTTTTGCTCCTGTAGAGGAGCTGGAAGAATATGGCTGTGATCTAGATGAAACTTCAATGAAATCATCTCATTCATATTTGTTCACAATTTCACCCTTAAGAAATTTGGATGGATACCAAAGCCCTTATTCCCTGATGGGCGTCAGATATAAGCATTGACAGTGGATTTTTATCCTTTGTGTTCATTGACAGACACTTATGGATGTGCCCAAAAAGCAACTGTTGCCCATTGAACATACATATTTGACTGACCCATCGATTTTTCAATCAGCTTTGAGTACTTATTGGTTTTACACCCACATTTCATTACATTATGAATGAAAATGTCTTAAATATCATATTAACAAGTTTGAATTTTAAATGACGATGTCCTCATCTAGAACCAGAAACAATTGTCAGTTTGTATAACAACAATTTTTTAAAAAATTATTCTATTTCTTCTTTCATGGTTCACTTGCCTTTGGTATTCTATCGTTGTGCCTAGTCAGTCACTATTGCTCCACTATAGCATGGAAGTGAGAAGTTCTAATGCAAATGTAAAGAAAAGCTTGGAGAGTTGACAAATGGATGTAAATAAGCCATTCTATATTTGAATGGTGACATTGATCCAAAAATTGTATTATGCTGAAGTATTCTCAATGTTGTCATTTTTTATGATGGAAGTGGAGAGGTATTATAGTGCTTCACCACATTTATTTGGGATTCCCATATTAAGATATTTTGAATGGAAAATGTTTTTGTGCTGATAATTATTTATTGCTTAATGTATTAAATACTTGTAAAGATGCTGTAAATGAAAATCAAGAATTTTTAAAGTCCAAAGTTTTCCTATTTGGGAAAACAAAGTGGGAATATGCTATATCTGTTAATTAATTGTCTAATAATACAGAAGTATATGGCTTCCACTTCAAAATCATTGGACATGCCAAGACAATATTATGGCTGAAAAATAAAAATTTTAATATACAATCATGTCTATTGTAATTGGTTATTCACTCTTTAATTCTACCAGCAAAAGTTTTTAGAATGAAAGGATAACATTAATGGTAGGAACTCTGCTAACATTCAATTATCAATTGAAATGAAGTGCAACTCCATTAGTAAATGTTAAGAATGTTTTTTTTACTTGTTTACCTCTGAATGAACTATTTAATGCTCCCTCCATTGACCTTCACTCATTCATAGTTAATTACACAATTGGCCAAGTGGTTTTTGCCCTTAAGTACCCTTTTATATATGCATATCCATTGTGCTACTCACGAATACGGTGGGAATGCCTTTTGCTCCCGAAAAAGACAATGACAACAGAGATCTTCAATTATGAATGTGATACAGGATGGCATCAAGGGCCAAACCAAGAAGTTTACAGTTCTCCGGAATCTGACGAACTAATTAAGAGTTGATCTCCAATGTCGGGCGGTTTTTACGTTGGAATAGTTTCGCACATTATCGGAAGCGAGTGGCGCGGCAGAAAATCTTGTTTGCTGGACACCCAGTTCTTCCTAAAATAAAGAAATACGGTTTTACTTTTGGGAATAACTCGAGGAAAATAAGTTATTACAGTCCACAGTGGTCAAAAATGATTTAGGATAATTAAGTCCTCTTCCCTTCAAGTTGCCTTGGTGTACGCTGTGTGTACACAGTCTTATGGGAGAGGTTGGCCGAGTTAGCGACAGTCGCCAATGTTATCTCATAGGAACGCGCCTACTACGTACGTTACCGCTTATGAGCGTACGTGATACGGGCGTCAATCTCATAGATTTTTCTGTCATCCACTTGAAATGACTTCCTAAACGTCCGTTGCCCAAAAAATGAAAGTTTAAAAATAAAAGGGTTGATTATATCTCTAAAAATCGGCTTCAAATGGTAATTATATCTGGAAGTAGTGGCCAGCCGCCGGCGCTTGCTCGAACCATACCTACTCCATACAGGCGCCATAGGGGCATAACTGATCTCATTCCGCGACTGCACTTGAGAACAAGCGGCCAGCACAAATTGTTTAACGTTAGAATCCTTTTGTTTGTTAAATAGCAGATGGGATAAGTATTTATGCTTTGATGAAGAGAGTAAAAAAATATGCGGCGCCTACCATCCTGCATTGCGTTCAAGGATGTCATGGGGGGGGGGGGGGGGGGGTAGCGCATTCGGGCGAAATTCCAGGACGGGCAAATCGTAAATTGGGTTTTATTAAAAGAATACTAGAAAAATGTGACGAGATAGTGAAGGAGCGATGTTATTATTCTCTCGTGAGACCTGACTTGGAGTACGCCGCTAGTATATGGGTACCCTTACGATGCAGGACTAGTTTCAGATACACCTACATCGAACACAGCGGAAAGTAGCAAAAATTGTGAAAAATTGTTACGATGTGCTTATCAGTGTTTTTGAATTGTTTATGGATTAAGGATGGGAACCTGCATCTAATCGAAGGGAAAAATATAGAACAAATGTCATCCAAAAGTTTGACGCGGGCTATTTTTTTCTGGACATTCTACATGTATGTGGACATTCTACATATGTATATTTTGCTAGAGCCAAACTATTATGGTAGAAACGATAGCACGCATGAAATTAAGGGAATAGACAGTAAAATCTATAGATTTGGAATGTATTATTTGCCACATACAATTATGATAGCTTTCATTTGATCATTTCTGGATAACTTTGACTCTCACTCGGTAAAGTAGGTTTTCCTCCATATTTGAGTAAAATTATGACTCGGAATGGTTTTATGGCACACTATTGCAGCGCATGCGTAAAGTAGGTCAACATTTTGGCAGCGCAAAGAGGATCATTCTTCTCGAGCCAAAACAATAGGGAGAACAACGGAGATCCCTTAACACCTGATTTTGTAACAATCCTCGAAGTCCTTGCGAGACCCAAAAGCAGTTTTGCAATAATCTGTACAAGACAAGCCGAATGTAGTGCCGGTTCGAAACCGAAATTTATCAAATTCGACTCTAAAATTCTAATCTCCAATTTTTATCAAATCTCACACTCCGGATCTCGAATCCGAATCCATAATTTCCCTTACTTAGGTATATATATCCTGCTTCTTTATCATTATCAACACTTGAATAAATATAACATATTTAAAAACAAATTTAAATCCATAATTATATTTTCTTGTAAATTTATGAGCCAATGAGTTGTTCTATGATTTCCCTTCATCCGAAAGCTAATTATTTAGCTTTACAAAAAACAAAACTGAACAGAAATTTTTTTCACAATTAAGTCTATTAACTTCTCAATGACGTATAAAGACAGTTGAGTATAAACAGATGGAATTTTTCAACGCACTATTCTTGTGCGGTTTTAGTTATTTTCCATTTGCGGTGTTTCTAATCCGTCCCAGGAATTGTTTTGCTAAATTGCAGGCTTTTCGTTTTTTCAGGCAAAAATTGAACATTCTATACCCAGCACCACCGTGCGTTTGTGGCTTAGGAGAGAGAACCGTGGGATATAGCGGCAGTTTTTATATCAAAATGGTGCAAAAATATTCCAAACCCTTCCTCCTGTTAATGGCGATCTAATTATTTGATTATTGGTCTTATTTCGTGTATTAGTGGCATTAGTGCACTATACAGTAGAGACACGGCAGAATCGTGGTTGATATGCTCACCAGTTATATTTTCTGTACTCTTTTGTTTTGTAACTCCTGCACCTCATGTTGCCCTCGTACATGCATTTTTGAAGTCACGCCGATTTTTCTGTTCCGGCAGTTCAGACGTGCACAGATCAGTGCGTCTGTTGCGTTCACTTTTTCGTTAAAATCTTCGATTACCTTTAACTGGTTGTGGGCCCAGTAGACTTGTGCCATGCGCGTATTACATTTTAATATTTCGGATTAAGTGCGAACAGTGACGATTTGCAGTAGGCATTTGTGATCACTAAAGGTGTGTGCCGTATTTGCCTCGTAGGTGTTTTAACATTGTTAACGGTCACGGTTAATGGCGATGAGTACGGAAATTAAACCAGAAAAGCTTGTCGGGGCAAGCAGTTGGGCCAAGTGGAAATGACAAATGAACGTGCACTTTGAACATTACGATATGATGACGAGTATGGATGGAACGCGACGGAAGTCTCCCGACATGATGGACCCGGAGTGAGCTTCGGCTCAGAAGAGATTGAGTGCTGAGTGGAAACAAAACAACGCGCGAACGGCAGCATGGATTGCGAGTGTGCGGAGTCAACAAGTTGCAGATTTGGTGTTAGGATCTACCAATGCCAAGGACAACTGGGACGAGCTTGTCAGCGTATAAGCATGAGATGAGCAGCATGCAGCGCCAGAGCATGGTGATGACGGAGTTTCCAAGCGTCGTATGTATTAGCCTATTTCCAATATTTCCCCCGTATGTAGTAGCCTATTTCCAAGCGTCGTTTGTAGTATTACATATTTTGGCTTAGATCGCTAACAGGCTTTATACGAGAACTTTCTTAAAAGGGTACCCGTTTTCTGCGACTAAAAACTGTAATATCGAATTCCATAACTTTACCTACCCCGGAGGAGGATGGTGTGATGGGTATTTATGAACGTATGATGATAACCCTCCTCAATGCATGAGTGTTAGTGGCCAGTAAATGGTATCTACATCTGCGAAATGCCGTGCAAGCTACCACTAGCGTGTGTGGCACGGGGTGATTCTAAACCAGGCATGCAGCACTAATCCCAGTTTAAATGAGAACCGCACACGTTCCCCCGAATGCCAGGCGCTGGCCAAAAGCAGTGTGGACAACGGTACGCAGTCAGACCAGAAACCAGGAGAGTAATACGAAAAAGAACAGGCTACCATGCAGCATACTACTCAAGATATACCTACTGGTTAGTAATATTAATGCGACAAATAAATAGCACTTCAAGGTAATAAGATATTCAGGAGTATATCATGCCGGAGATTGCATGCGAGGTTAGTATCTACAATTCATGTCAGATATTTAGCAGTACTGAAAAAAACTATTTAACCTAGTCATTATCCTAGAACTGATCTATCACAACTGTTATGGTCCCTTATTGTAGTGGACAAAATTGTAATTTTAAATCTAACGGATCTGCAGTGTATTTCCTAAATCTTTTGCCTGTGATCGTTTCTACGATAATAGTTTGGCTCTGGGAAAATAATTCGAACGCCCGGCAAAAAATAGTCTACATCAAACTTTCGTTAACAAATTTATTTGTATTTTTCCCTTCCATCAGATATAGGTTCCTACTCTCTCAACCTAATTCCCTCAACAATTTAGTAACACTGGTATGTTTATCGTAAAATAATTATACAAGTCTAACTTCCCTCCGCTGTATTCGATCTGTATCCGAAACGAGTCCTATTTCGTAAGGGTCCCATACACAAGCGGCGTACTCTAAAGGTCGTCTCACGAGTGAAAAATAACATCGCTCCTTTACTTCCTCGTCACATTTTCCTAGTATTCTTTTAATTAATCCTTAGCAGACATATTAAAATAGAGGATTTTTCAGTAGTGGTAGTTAATTGTCGTAGTTTAAGAAGCAAGATACCTGACTTCCATCACCTTATAAAGAGTACTAATTCTGACATAATTATAGGAACGGAAAGTTGGTCAACAAGCGAGTATTTATCGCAGTTAAGAACACAATAGTCAGCAAAATAGAAGTGATTCCCGATAATATAATAGAAAGTTTATGGTGTTCCATTCCATGTGCTAATTCAAAAGTAATATACGTTTGTGCCTACTATAGACCACCCCATTACGATGTACACTCAGTATTAGAACTCGAGAAAGAGATCAGATCCATTAATTCCCATAGTAACGAAAGACAGATAATTGTAGGTGGATATTTCAATACACCATCGATAGATTGGAAAACATGCAGTCATAAGTCTGGGGGTAGGGACAAAGAAATCTGTGAGTTATTGCTTAACCTGCTCGCATCAAAAGCACTACATCAAATAGTAAATTTGCCTAATAGAGGGGAAAATGTTCTCGATTTACTTGCCACAGACATACCTGAAAAAGTTATTAAAGTTGAAAATGTCGATGGAATAAGCGACCACAAGGTAGTATACGTAAAATTTGCCCTCAATACTGAAAAAAATTTTAAATAAAAAAGAAAGATTAACCTCTTTAGTAAAGCCGATTTTAACGGATTTAGGCGTGACTTAAAGACTTCTTTTGAAAAATTCGTGAACATCAGCAAAAATAGTGATTCAGACAATACATGGAGAGAGTTCCTCCAAATTACGCGGTCACTTGTCTACAGATATAAACAACATAAGTATAAGAGCGAGAATAGGGAACCAAGGTGGTACAACGCGGAGGTTAGAAAATGTTTAAAACGCCAACCAGTTAGCCACGCGAAACTAAGAAAAATGTAGCTAATAGAGACCTAAAAAATATTATCGAACGATATAAAATTTGTAAAGCAGCCGCAAAAACAGCCCTTAGAAAATCGTTTAGTGAATTCAAGAGAAAAGTACTCGGAGAACAACTAGAGGGAAATCCGAAAGCATTTTGGTCATATGTTAGGGAAGTACAGGGAACTAAAAAGTCAACGGTTAATTCCTTGAAAAACGATAGAGGCGAAATAGCAACTCCCAGTTTAGATAAGGCTAATTTGTTGAATTGTTTTTTTCAGAGCGTTTTTAATCAATCTAAGCGTAGTTTGTACGAAACCATACAAGCCCGATTTCAGCAAGTAATGCCCCCGATCGATATATCGTGTAGCGGAATCGTATCCTTACTAAGTAACATTGGATTGGATATTTGGGGAGGCGACCTACGGCTAAGGTTATTTGCGCCATAGGGGATAGGTAAGGGAGGAAGAGTGGATGGAAACCCGGCGTCGGCGTTAGCCTGCTCTTAACGAAAGGCGCCAAGGGGAGCACGGCTCAACGGAGTACTCTACTTTAAGTGCCCTCCACAAGACACTCGAGTAGGGTCGGGTTTCCTCTGAAAACCATTCGCCTCTGCAGGGATTTAAACCCTAAATAACATTAGCCCGAACAAGTCCTCAGGTCCTGATGAAATTCCAGCTCGTGTGTATAAAGAATTAGCTCTCGAAATGGGAGCCATTTCGAGAGCTAATCTTAAAGAGAGAGCTTATCTCCGTATCTTAAAGTAACATTTAATAAATCCCTCGAAGAACACCCAGTTCCCATTGACTGGAAGACAGCAAACGTGACCCCAATTTTTAAAAGCATCGATAGGGAACAGCCATGTAATTATATACCAATATCATTAACATCACTATCATGTAAATTTATAGAGCATATAATAGTCACATCAATTATGGGACACCTCGACAGCCAGGATATATTGATAACAAATCAGCATGGGTTCAGAAAGGGACGGTCTTGCGAAATTCAATTAGGTGTTTTTGTTCATGATATATGAGTTTCCGGAGAAGGTAACGTACAGGTAGACGCAGTGTTTCTTGACTTTAGAAAAGCGTTTGACAAGGTTCCTCACTGTAAGTTACTCACGAAGTTAGCATCATACGAAATAGACAGTAATATAGTAGGCTGGATAGGAGACTTCTTACATGAACGCGTTCAAAGGGTGGTATTAGATGGTGTCAGCTCAGGCGAATTAAAAGTTACATCAGGCGTTCCCCAGGGAAGCGTGATAGGCCCAATTTTATTTGTTCTCTACGTAAATGACTTGAAATCAGTCGTAAAATATAGCAAGCTCCGTCTTTTCGCCGATGATGCAGTAGTGTATAAGGAAATTAGAAATGAAGAGAGAATGAACTATTGGAAAAAGAATGGCTTTCCCCGGAATAATTATTGCATCAAAGAAAATAAAATATGCAACGTAGAATCTATTAAATACTTAGGCGTCAACATCACTGAAGACATGTCATGGGGGAAACACATCAGGGAAATAACTAGTGTAGCAAACCGTAGATTAGGATTCGTAAAAAGGGTTCTAGGCAAATGCGATGAGAGAGTACGAGAAAGAAGCTATTTTACCTTTCTCAGGCTTCATTTAGAATATGCCGCTAGTATATGGGATCCCTACGAGGAAGGTATGATAAAATAATTAGAGCGCGTGCAAAGGAGATCCGCTAGGTTTGTTAAATGTCGTTATGATAATTGTATTAGTGTTACGAGTTTAATAGAAGAACTAGGATGGGAATTACTATCAGAACGCAGGTTAAAATTTAGGTTAAACCTTTTAAGTAAATTCGACACCGATTTTTTCACAGATGACGTAAGATATATATTGAGAATCCCTGCGTATTATGCTAGGTTTGATCAAATTAACAAGATTAGAGAGATAGATAGTCGTACCGATAGATTTAAAATTTCATTTTTCCCGCGTACCATAAGAGAGAACAACAGGCAGCGTATCAAAGGGATTATTATTTATTTATTATGTATTACTGTGGAACTTAAAAATATAACATTTTACTTCAGTACTACTTGCGGCCCCAATGTGGTCAGCTTACAACGCCCGACATAATTAAAATTTACATAGGAGTCTCTCTCTTCTGGGCTGGGGGAAGTAGAGGTCACTATCGCCTCATTCGACCCATGCTGAATAAAACTAAACAAGTAAGTAAAAGAATTGAATATTCACGTCGTTTGAATGGTCGTTTAAATCGCTTCACTTTAAGAAAGCGTTTAACCTTATCTCATCTCTGTCAATTTTTCTGCAAAACGTTGCAACAGGTCTGTTTTCCTGTTTTTTTGGAAATGGTACCCACAAATTGCGGAAATTTCTCACTATTGTATTATTTCTAAGATATACACACTCCGAGGTGTTAAATGGTGTTATCCTTAAATTTGTGGCAGTATCAACAGTGGTAAGTATATTTTGATTAATCAATCGCTTGTAAACATTTAATTAATTGAAGTAGCTTTTCTCCTATTTCCTGGTGCAGCTTTGAATTGTTATCCCTACTGCTCTCTGGTTTAGCGGTCAGGCGCCAGCGTGGCCTTTGTCGGACCTTGAACTGGATCGCGTGAAGCATGGTTGGAATGGAAACTCCCTCTCGTCGAACAACCTGGAGGTGGCTTGCACTGCACTTCGAGGATTTTAGATTGGCCATCGGGGAAACCACGAGGCTGGGATGAAATCATGGAAAAAATCCCTGGAGAAGTTTGCGGGCCACGCCGCGTAACCTGACCACCCGAAATAAGAAGGCTTTGACAGGGAAAATAGCGTAGGATGCACTGATAGAGGAATGCAACCCTAGTGGGAGGGGAGATTCAGAGTGGCCACAGGGAGGAGTGGGATGAGAGCGAGTTGACGAGACACGATTCGCTTATTGATGTTGAGAAAGGGGTGGGGAGTTTGGAGTCTTGGGGGGGGGGGAAGTGGGGAATACCATTGTGCACGAGGCGATAGTCATTTGACGCTAATAGCCGTCGTGGTCACTTCCCGAGGGTGTTTTCCCGCGCACACGCCTCGGTGGCATAGGAATTGATTGCGGAAACGAGCGGAGTTGAATAATTCCCCTACGACATTAGCATTTCCGTTTGAAATCATTTGAAGGATAATATTCTCTTGGAAGAAATTGGATCGAAGTGAAACTACAAACTGATCGTGTGATCTTCCAAGGCGCATGTCAGCTGCGTCCGAGTTTTAAAATTGAAAATGAGATTCACTAAAAATAAAACATTTTAAGTATTTGCAACATATTCTCAACCTATGGGAAATATCTCGAAAACTTCAAGTTCATTCAACGCATAACTAGGTTCATGGTGGGAAAGTTGAATTTAGTTTCACGATGACAACATTTTTCCAGGAGCAGTGCGCTTCATTATTTAATAAGAGAAAGTAAAAAAAATATCCATTTTCAATCCATTCTCTTAAGTGTGTGACCGTTTAAAGGCAGGTTTTGTTGAAAGTCAGAGAAAAACCTTCCTTTTTTTCTACCCTTGAGGAGATGTTTAAACCAAGTGTTTGTGATTACTGATTATTATTTATTTATTAGGTATTCCACCGATATAAGGTAGATTTTGTTGAATGTCAGAGAATCCGCTCTCGGGCTTTTACACATTCCGGACCCTATCTCCCTCTAATATATTCTTTTGTCGCCTCTGCATAAGATCAGCCCTTCTTCAACCCGTCCATGAAACCTATTCTCTTTCTTCCCCTTCCCCGCTTGCCCAACATCCTTCCCTCTATCACACTCTTCAGCAACCCATCACCCTTTATTACATCCTTCAGCCATTTATCCTCCCCATCCCGGATTTCATTCGAAAGATTCCTTTCCTCGCCAGCCATCTCCAGCACTTCCTCGTTAGTCTTCCTCTCCGTCCACCTAACCTTCTTCATCCTTCTCCACACCCACATCTGAAATGTTTGCAGCCTATTCTCGTCCTCCTTTCTCAGGGTCCACGTTTCTGCCCCATACTACGCTACGCTCCATATCAAACTCTTCACCAGCCTCTTCTTCACATCCTTAGCCAGTTCAGCTCTCTTCTATTACTAAACGCCTCCTAAGCTAGTGCTATTCTCTTCCGTATGTCTTTATTACTATGCCCATTTTCCTCTAGCGTGCTACCTAAGTAATTAAACTGCTCTACTTGCTCTAGTTTGTGTCCTCCAACTTTAATCACAAGCTTCGCTTTCTTCGTCCTACAGAATCTCATTACTTTTGTTTTATTATGATATATCTTCATTCCGAATATCCCGCACTGCATTTCTAAAGCATCTACCAAAGCTTGTGTTCTCTACGAAGATCCACTAACCAATGTCTGATCGTCCGCGAATCGAACCGATTGCATAAGATGCCCTCCCACTTTCACTCCAACCTCAAGTTCTTCCCGTGCCTGTCTTACCATTTTCTCAGCATAAATGTTGAAAAGCAATGGCGACAACGGACACACTTGCCTTACCCCGCGACCTAGAGTTGCCCACCCTGATTCACCATCAGCCACCCTCACCTGCGCCCTTTGCGTCATATATATAAGTTTCGAATTAGTCTTCTGTCTCGCCAATCTATTCCCATTTTCTCTAGTATGTCCGTTAGTTTATTCCAATTTATTCTGTCGAAAGCCTTTTCAAAATCAATAAAGCATGCGAAAACGTCCTGATTACACTCTGTTTCTTTCTATAAGTGTTCTCATCACCGCTATCGCATCCCGTGTTGACCTTCCCTTCCTGGACCCAAAATGGTCATCGCCTATGCAGTTTTTGGCCTTACTCTCCAACCTTCTATTGATAATTCGAAGTAAAACTTTGGCTGCGTGTGAAATTAAACTAATTGTTCTGTAGTCCTCGCATTCTGATTCATTCTTCTTTTTCGGGATAGGGATTAATAACGTTTTCACAAAGTCCTCTGGCCACACATCTTCTTCGTAGATCCTGCGTATGAGTTCGAAAAAAGTTTGCCTACCTTTACTTCCTAGACTCTTTAGTAATTCCGAGGGTATGTTATTTACTCCTACAGCTTTTCTAGCCTTCATCTCTTTTAAATCTTTCTCTATTTCACTGTCGAGAATTTTTGGCCCGATGTTATCTTCATCTAGGTTTCCCTCATCCTCTACATCTAAACTAGTTGGTCTACTATCGCTGTCATATAGCTCCTCCACGTATTCTCGCCATCTTTCTAGGATATCTTCCTGCTCGGTTAACATTCTACCTCTCTTGTCCTTAATCTTTTGTATTGTTTGCCCTCTCTTACCTCCCGATAGCAATTTTACCCTAGCGTATAACGCACCCACTTCCCCTTCCCTTTGCAGTTTCTCCATTTCCTCGCATTGCCTTCTCCACCAATTTTCCTTCGCCCGATTGGTTATTCGCCAAAGTTGAATATTTAGCTCCTTGTATTTCGCCCTACCCTGGTCGGTGTTGACATTTTTCCAATTCCTTCTCTCCTCCATTTTCCTAATCATTTCTTCCGTAACCCACTGCTTCTTTACCCTCGACGATTCCGCTGCTCCTATTGTTTTCTCAGCCGCTCTTACAATGCTTGTTTATATATTCTCCCACTTTTCCTCGATTGTTCCTGCTTCTTTGGCTTCTCCTATGTTCTCATCCACTATCTCTTCGTATTCCCTCCTTTTCTCCCCCTTCAACGCTTCCAGGTTCCATATCTTCATCCTCCTACTTTTATTTAGCTTTTTGAATCTAACTTCACAATTCATCATCACTAAATTATGATCCGAGTCTGCATCAGCCCCCTGATAACTCCTCGAGTTCTTCACACTGCTCCTAAATCTTTGTCTTACCATGATATAGCCAATTTGGTATCTCCCAGTGTCTCCCGGCATTTTCCACGTGGATCTCCTCCTGTGATGGTGTTTAAACCAAGTGTTTGTAACTATTAATTAATTTCTCCTACAAAATTCAACTGCCTTCTCTTCGCGATCATTTCTCGTTCCTAATCCAAACCCTCCCACTTCATACCCATCTCTCCCTTCCCCTACTACTGCGTTCCAGTCGCCCATTACTATTAGATTTTTCTTGCCCGGCACTTCTCTGTTTATCTCCTCTATCTGTTCATACACCTCATCCACCTCTTCCTCCCTATGATTGCTTGTAGGCATGTACACCTGGACCAATACGAAATTTGTAGGGCGTGCTTTTATTTCTACCTCTTGTATTCTGTCGCTCACCTGTTCAATATTTACTACCCTCCTCCCCAATTTTGCGTTCAACACTATGGCTACCCCGCATTGACTCTCAACCCCACCACTATAGATTACCCTGTAACTATCACTCCAGTACTCCCCGCTGTCCTTCCATCTCACCTCTCCCAGCCCCAAGGCATCCATTTTCCCTCTATCCATTTCTTGTTTAATGTTTTCCAGCTTCCCAGCCTTCATCATTGTCCTAACGTTCCAAGTTCCTATTTTTATCGGTGCCCTCCTTTTTTTCTTATCTTCCTTGGTCCTTGTATCCTGTGATGACTGTGCTGTACAAGGATTTCGTGTGGTGACGACCTCGGGGGCCTTGCCTCCCCCGATTCCGGGCCTGATACCCGCCCTATTGGGCGGCGTCCCGTAGTTGCCAGCATTCAATTCTCTTTGTGCGACATTCATCTTTCTGGGTAGTATAATAGTCGAGAGGGGACTCCCACCCCCGCTTTCCAACAGTGTGTTTCACGTGAAAGTATTACGGGATTACTTTTCGTCTGGCTCCTATCCTTCGACCTACCTGGCATGGGTGGCCCTACCAAGAGCAATATGTATTGCTCCCGCCAGTCCAGCTCTAGGGGTCTTTGAAACGTGCAAGCCCTTCCACCACGTCAAGGTTGTAGTCCGCGGAAAGGAGCAAAGGGATAGGTAGGTGAAATATAGTTAGTCTGTAGTGAATGATGCATGTAATAACAACCAATAATCCCTTTCTTATTATGTAGATACTAACCATCTAGCTCCATGTGACCCTATTTTCTAGCATGTCTTTCTTAAATATCCTAGTTGCATGGCAATAGTGCATGTTTGGTGATCTTTACCCCCTGCCACACACCCTCGTGATGGCTCGCAGGGTATTACGTAGACGTAGACTTAAATTACGATTTTACTGTCCGCGAATTTCAAGTATATGCTTCCCCCAAGACAAGTCCTTAGTAAGGGTCTACATCTACATAATACCCTGCGAACCGCCGCATGGGCGTGTGGCAGGGGGTGTTAGGTCACCAGCCGTGTAACGGAGGAAGTTTTGGAGATGCAATGGTGATATGTATTATAGGAGTGTGTTAAGAATGAAACCACTTAGTTATTTTCCACCAATATATTTAAAACACAAATCAACGGGTTTCGGCCTTTTCAGGCCATTATCAAGATTACAGACTAAAATACCCAAAGGCGGCACAGCTTTTATACGAAATCTCAAGGAGAGGGAGGTGGTTGAAATGAAGGGGTGGGGGGGAATGAGAGGTGATTGGGCAAAACTGCAGGGGAAGGAACAAACAGGTGGTGACGCCAGGCTCATGGACTGCGGGGATGGAGGTTGGGGTAGGTACTGGCACGGAGAACGAGGGTGAGGCGGTTGAAGGGATTATGTCATCGAGTAGTCTCTCCCCGTGCACATTGTGATATGACTGGATTTCAAAATTTTCAAGGAAGTCCAACTTCCCCCACTTGTCACAAGCGTGTAACAGCTTTGGGATAAAATTGGATCTGTGACCCTCATCAATTAGATGCTCTGCAAAATTTGACTTTTTGTCACCATTGACACTGGATTCTAAATGCTCCATTATTCTTGTATTCAACCTTCGTCCAGTTTGACCAACATAAAAAGAGTTGCATTCAGGAGTATCACATTTAAGTAAGTATACCCCACTTTTACCATTCATGTCAACTTCATCCTTAGATGTGCGAATTTCCACAGAGAAAAAATCATCCACCTTGACCGGGATTCGAACCCGGATCCCTCGATTCGAGGGATCCGGGTTCGAATCCCGGTCAAGGCGGATGATTTTTTTCTCTGTGGAAATTCGCACATTTGTGCATTGCGGGTGACTCCGTAAAAGTGAAACTCCGTGGCTAGTCCCGGATAGCTTAAAATTTGTTCATCCTTAGAATTAAATAATAACTTCTGGAGTGTCACAGGATTACACACGGAAATTTTGTATTAATTTTTCGGGAAATGTCTATGTAGCTTATATGTTAAATTATTAACAAAGGGTAACTTCACCCCCTTAGTGCCAGACGGGAGTATTGGAGAGAGTGAAGTGGACGTGGCTATGGCACGGTTATTCTTAACAAAGCTGACTACCTTAATAAGTGCCTCACATTTTTATCAGATGTAAATCAATATGTTGGTTTAACTAAGGATCCGAGTATGAAGTTTCAATTGTCAGTGAAATCATCACTCCGTTCTTGTAATCACTTGTTGACGGATCGGGAGAAAGTGTTCCTCGCCCGCCCTAATCCCCTCCACCCCTCCCCCAGGCTATATGGTCTACCAAAGACATAAATCGAATTTCCCCATTCGGCCTGTCGTTGCGCATTTTACTGCCCCTTGCCACCTTTTAGCCGCAAAGTTAAATACGTCATTTCATTCCTATTCAAATTTTAACTCCACCTATGTCATCAGAAACTCAATGAATTAGCCCAAAAATTTATCTTTAATATCTCCTCCCCCCTATGCCAAGTTAGTTTCGTTCGACGTCAAAAAACCTGTTTACGACAATACCTGCAAAAGAAGCTTGTGCCCTCTCCGTTGAACTGTTGAAGAATGCTGGCTGTGGCGAACACATTATTAAGGAATTCAGTTTGCCTCTAAACCTTTGTTAAGTCAAAATTTTTTATTATTTAATGGATTTTTTTATCACAAAATTCATGGGCTATCGATAGGTTCGCCGCTGTCTCCGATCTTAGCTGAAGTTTTTATGGATCACCTAGAGCAGAAATTGTTTAAAATGAAACATCCCCGTTGGAAAACGTAATATATTATTACCGTTACGTCGATGATATCATCTGATTATGGACGGGGAGCGAAAGGCAATTAAACATGTTTTTATCTTTATTTAATTCGCTGCACCCTTCAATTTCTTTTTCCATGGAATTAGGTTTCAACAAAATAAATTTTTTATATTTGACTATCTCTTAAAATGATTCAAGTCATATATTTTCCATTTACCATAAGAATACCTATAGGTACTGACATCATTATTCCCAACGATTCGAACCACCACCATTCCTATAAAATGGCAGCTTTCTATTCCAAGCTTCACCGCCTACTTTCAATACCTCTCTCCCAGACAGAATGTTCCGTCGAATTAAAAACCATCAAATGTATAGCCCGAAATAATGGTTATGACGACTCGTTGGTAGATGACCTTTTTAAATCGTTTGCGACGAAAACGTGCCATAGCCACATCCACTTCACTCTCTCCAATACTCCCGTCTGGCACTAAGGGGGTGAAGTTACCCATTGTTAATAATTTAACATATAAACTGTATAGATATTTCCCCAAAAATAAATACAAAATTTCCGTGTGTAATCCTGTGACACTCCAGAAGTTATTATTTAATTCTAAGGATGAAGTTGACATGAATGATAAAAGTGGGGTATACTTACTTAAATGTGATACTCCTGAATGTAACTCTTTTTATGTTGGTCAAACTGGACGAAGGTTGAATACAAGAATAATGGAGCATTTAGAATCCAGTGTCAATGGTGACAAAAAGTCAAATTTTGCAGAGCATCTAATTGATGAGGGTCACAGATCCAATTTTATCCCAAAGCTGTTACACGCTTGTGACAAGTGGGGGAAGTTGGACTTCCTTGAAAATTTTGAAATCCTGTCATATCACAATGTGCACGGCGAAAAACTACTCGATGACATAATCCCTTCAACCGCCTCACCCTCGTTCTCGGTGCCAGCACCTACCCCCACCTCCATCCCCGCAGTCCTTGAGCCTGGCGTCACCATATGTTTGTTCCTTACCATGCAGTTTTGCCCAATCACCTCTCATCCCCCCCCTTATTTCAGCCACCTCCATCTCCTGGAGATTTCGCATATAATCCGTGCGGTCTTAGGGTATTTTAATCTGTAATCATGATAATGGCCTGTAACACTATATGTTCGTTCGTAGCAGTTTTCAATGAAGTGTCCTGTTTTTCTTTGAATTTTGTTAATTTTTTTGGTTAAATATTTACGACCAGGGTCCCAAATGCTCGCGGCGTATTCGAGGTGTGGCCTAACCAGAGCGAAGTAGCATCTCTCTTTGACTTTTTCATCCGAGGACCTTCCTATTACACGTTTAACAAAACCTAGTTTCTTTAATGCTGCGCCACATATGTTTTGAATGTGTAATCCTCACGATATATCTGAAGTTAAGGTAATTCCAAGATATTTTACTGTATTTGAAGATTTTATGTTTACTCCACCCACAGTATTTTTGTGATGACTTTCGCAGGAAGTGAACAGTGTTGCATTTGCTGATATTTAGTTCTAACTCCCACTCGTGGCACCACGACTGAACGTTGTTTAGGTCAGATGTCAGGACTTCAAAGTCCGCGTCTTTGCTTATTTCACGGTAGATTACTGTATCGTCTGCAAATAATCTTAATTTACTGCTAATTCGAGAATTTAGGTCTTTAATATAAATAATGAATAAAAGAAGGCCGATTATGCTTCCTTGAGGAACACCGGATGTGACTTCGACCATATCAGAGATAAAACCATCAATAACTACTTTTTGTTTTCGGTCACGTAGAAAGTCACTTATCCAATTCACTATTTTTCTATTGGCTCCGCATGATTGCAATTTATATTAGAGTTTTTTGTGAAGAACCTTGTCGAATGCCTTCTTGAAATGAAGGAATATCGCCTCGACTTGCTTAATCGATTCACCTGATTTTAGGATATCATGAAGGAAGAGCGCAAGCTGTGTTTCGCAGGGCCTGTCCTCACTTAAGCCATTCTGATTGCTATATAAGAAGTTACGATTATCCAGGAATGTCTTAAAATATCTAACGACAATGTGTTCGAGAATATTGCATAAAAGTGATGTTAGCGATATAGGCCGGTAATTTCCTGGGTCACTTCTATTTCCTTTTTTGAATATCGGAGAGGCGTTGGCTATTTTCCAGTCTTGGGGCACCTTACCTTAGGATAATGATTTGTTAAATATAATTTCTAAGAATGGTCCAGTCTATGGCGCTAACTTCTTGAGCTCGCGTGCAGGTATTTCTTCTGGTCATGGGGACTTGTTACTTTTAATCGAACGCAGTTGTTTAATTATTCCATCACGTTGAAGTGTTATGTCAGCCATGGGCTCGTTAAAGTCAGGAATGTGTAAATTGTGTATTGTGTCATCCTCAGTGAATACACTTTCGAAGTAGTGATTTAATAAATTAGATTTGCCGATGCTGCTGGTGACCACTTTGCCGTTTGTATCCCATAAAGACTACTGTCGAAGATTCGCCAGGGAGCTCTCTCGCGTAAGACTAGATTGACTTGGGGTTGTCATTTAGTAATTCACCGAGGATTTTTTCTTGAAGTTTCGTAGAGTAGAGCGCATTATATTCTTCGTTTTTGAGCGTTGAGCAACGTATGTTTTTCTCACCGCTAGCTCCTTTTTTTATTACTTTACCTACTTGATTTTTGATATAGACTGTGTAGTTGTCTTTGTCTCCTGAGCTCCCGCCTTATTTCGCGGTGACACCAATGAGGTTCTTTACTCTTCCGTTTGAATTTGTGTGGAATATATTCATCGATTCCTTTAATTAGTATTTCCAAAAAATATCTCCATGATACTTCGGTGCTCTCGTTCTTCATTGTGGCTACGAATTTTGTGAATGAAGCTTCTAACGTCTCTCCGAATTTTACGTAATCTCATTTTTCAAATAAGTAGACTTCACTTTTGGGTTTTACAGTGGAATCTACTGTTGTTTTCAAGGTGGTAAAAATTAATTTATGGAAACTTATGCCTTCGAGGATATCAACGTGTTTAATCATTGTAGGATGACTAACAGCTAAAAGGTCTAATATTGTATTACCTCTCGAAGGTTCGTCTACTGCTAGAGTAAGAGAGTGGTGTCGAAGTGTATTAAGTAAGGCCTCGCTTATATCACGCTTCCTTGCACTTGGTTCAACGCTATTGTTTTTCCAAGTTATAGCCGGGAGGTTGAAATCCCCACCGATAATTATTACGCTTTTGTTATCTTTCGAGGTAAATGATGTTAATTGAGCATCTAATGTGTACAAAACGTCGATTCTGGTGGCCGGTAAAATGAGCATATATTCATATTTCTTTGGTTTTGTTGCTTAATGGTACACCAAACGCTCTCTATTCCATTGTCGTATAATATGTGTGCGGTACTATTCAAATGCAATTTAACTGCTATGAATACTCCGCAGTCAGTCCATTCGGGTCAATCAAGTCTATAGATTTTATATTCTGTCGTAAAAACTTCGCTAACGTTTAAATCTTCTGCAAGCCAGCTCTCTATTCCGATTACTATATCTGCGTTTTCAAATATACGCTCAACTTCGGCACATTTGTTCCCTACGCTACGGAAAATTACTATTACTAAATTTATATCGCATTTGGCTTGATGAATGTCGGTTCGAGGTTTTCGGTAATTCTGTGGGCTATCTTTTTTGATGTCCTCTGAAACCACTGAGAAGCTATTTTTTCTTTCAAGTTTCGTAGCTATCTTGAGAGCGCGTGTTGAAATGATTTTCGCTATGGAAGTAAAATTTATTTATTAGTGCTTCCCCTAAGTTTTTTCGGCAAAGAAGGCCTAAGTTACCCGTATTTTCTCGGAGGCTGTTATCGGGGGTATACTTTTGAATCCCGCTGACTGACCTACTCTCTAGCCTAAAAAATACTTACAATGCTCAAAAATCCTGTGAGCCACTCGTTCTGACGCCTGGGCGGAGTAATGCACCCCAAAATGGTTGAACATCAAAGTGGAGCTGCCGTTGAGAGAAATAATAATAATATTAATAATAATACAACTTTATTTGCTATGGGACAAATATGTCCCTTGGAGCAGAAATTTTTTTATAATCAATTAGTCACGGAGTTCAATATAGACATGGAACATAACTGTAAACAAGACAAAATATGCCATATCATTGATAATACAGTTGTGTGTATACAGCGCATTAAAAATGCATAGCTTTACAAAAAATTACAGAGTTGGGTGCATGTCAATTAACAATATTTTAAGATATTTTTGCTTTAAACACCTTAACATTATTTATGGATTGTAAACTGTATGACCAAGAGTTCCATAATTTACACGAAGAAATAAAAAAGGACTTTTCATACAAATTGGTTCGATGTGATGGAATGGACAGAGTTTCCGTCTTCCGTGAAATGCGTTTTTCTGAATTAATATAAAATGTTATTTGTTTGTACAAGTAAGATGGTAATTGTGTTTTTATCATTTTTTGCATAAAGGTAGCTTTCGTTATGCATCGCCTTTGTTCCAGTTTGGGCCATTTTATCAGTCGGTAGTACGGTGTGACATGCTCATAATAATTTATATAAAAAACAAAGCGAATACAGGAATTTTGTAGTCGCTGTAATTTCTTATCAAGATCACTAGTAATATCAGAGTACACTATAGAACAATAATCAAAGTGCGGAAACAGCAGCACTTGTACAAGTATTTGCCGTAATCGAACTGGAATTAAATGTCTAAAATGCTTTAGTGGATACAGGGTTTTATGTATCTTGTTGGATATATAGCTTACGTGATCTTGCCACGTCAGTGTTTTATTTATAATAATTCCAAGATTGTTTAAGGAGTTTGAATAGTCAATTTTCCTACCTTGAGCAATTACTTTAGGAATTTCATTTAAAGCTAGGCTATTGACGTAATTAGAGCTACCAATAATCATGGCCTTGGTTTTTGTTGGCATTAGTTTTTTTGGAATTAATTTAGTTGGAGCTTATTCCCTGATATCCATGCACACATTTTCTTGATGTCTTTATTCATTTTCTGTACAGCATTGCGTAATTCGTTGGCATGGCAGTCTAGATAAATCTGCAAGTCATCAGCATAAAAGTGAAAGGAGCAGTAATTTATCACACTGGGAAGGTCTTTAATAAAGATAGAGAATAATAATGGGCCTAAGATAGATCCTTGGGGAACGCCACGGGAAACTGGTGGGAAGTTGGACATTTCACTTTCCACACCCTTGACAGCTTGCTTACGTTCGGAGAGATAGAATTGATACAGGAAAGGGGAAAAATAGTGCAGTGGTTACAGAAATTGAATTATTCCCAAATGCCATGGACTTAGAACAATTAAACTACGTAAGGAATGCTAACGGTAAAATATTAGATTTAGTACTGACCAATTTGCACTGTGCTAGCGTTGATCCCGTAAATAAGAGTTCCCTAATTTTAAAAGAAGACAGTCATCATCCAGCTCTAGAATTCAAAGTAAAATTATCCGCTAAAGTCTTGAGAAAAAAATTGAAATATCAGGTTCTTCATATAATTTAATTCATTTATTTCTTCTTATAATTCTTCTTCTTCATATAATTCAAACTTCATATAATTCAAAAGGGGAGATTACCCAAAATTATACGAGGAGTTACAAGGTAAAGATTGGGATTTAGTCACCAAAACAAACAACGTTGATCAAAGTTTGGATATTTTTTATGAATTTTTGTATCAGTCAATGGACCAATCTATCCCAAAGTGCCAAACATCGAAATATAAAAATCCCTCGTGGTATAGCTATGACATAATAAAAAAAATCAATAAAAAGCATCGTCACAGAAAATTTTTTAAACACAACAGATCATATTATCATTACAATATGTATGTAACGTTAAAATCTGAGATTAAGCTTTTAATTGAAAAAGCTTTTACTGAGTATACGGAAAGTGTCAAACTGAATGTTGAGGGTGGCAATCCTAATGCTTTATGGGATTTTGTGAAGAGTCAAAGATCCAATAGCAATACTGAGAACGTTATCGAACACAATGGACACAAATTTGATAACCCATGTGACATTGTAAATGCATTCAAACAGTATTTTGTTTCTGTTTATGTCCCTGAAGATTGTAATAGTCTAAACACTTATGTATCAAAATATAATTCATCAATCAACTTTTCACTGAACCAGATTACACTAGATGAGGTTCTAGAAACTATTAAGGTGACTAAAATGTAAAAATCACTGGGACCTGATAATATTCAAATGTATATTGTCAAGTGTTGTGCGAACTTAATTGCTCCTGCGCTATGCCATGTATTTAATCTCTCTTTGCGAAGTGGGGTGTTCCCTACCAAATGGAAAACAGCACAGGTATGTCCAATTTTCAAGAAGGGTAATAAACAAAAGATGGAAAATTATAGACCTATAAGTATACTCTCAGGATTTTCAAAGATATTTGAGTCCATTATCTATAAGCACATACACTTTCGAGTGAAAAACCAAATCAGTGAATTACAATATGGTTTCAGGTTAAATAGTAGTACAACTTGTAACTTAGTTACTTTTACTGAGTATATTATGAATAATATGAACATTCATGCCCAGACTGATGTCATCTATCTTGATTTCAAGAAAGCCTTTGACACTGTTAATCATAGTATTTTGGTCAGGAAACTCCACTACATTGGTATAACTGGTACTTTGTTAAATTGGCTATCGTCATACTTATCTGATCGAAAACAATATGTAACCTAAAACAAATGTAAATCTGAAGAGTATTCTGTAACGTCAGGGGTTCCACAAGGACCTAATTTAGGACCTCTCTTATTCTTAATTTTTGTGAATGATTTACCCCTATCGTTACAACACTCACAATGCTTAATGTTTGCCGATGATATTAAGGTGTTCAAAAAGTGAGTAGAGTTGATGATTGTTTAAAATTGCAAGAAGATTTGGACAATCTGGTTAAATGGTCTTATGAAAACAAAATTTATTTTAATGTAGAGAAATGTTACCGATTGACATACTCGACGAAGAAGATTAATGTTAATTATGAATATGGAATGGAAGGTCTATCATGAAAGCAGGTACATCAAATAAAAGACTTGGGGGTTATATTTGATTCTTCAATTGTCTTTTGCTCCACATATCTTTGACATAGCTCTCTCAGCTCAAAGATTATTGGGTTTTGTAAACCGAATGTCAAGGTACTTTAAGTCTGAGAAATCTCTCAAAATGTTGTACTTCTCCTTTGTAAGATGTAAGTTGGAGTATGCTTCTGTAGTATGGAATCCTCACAGTAAGAAACATGTTCAAATATTGGAGAGGGTACAAAAAAGGTTTTGACGTTATCTATATTATACCCAATATAATGTTTAACCAATGTATGGAAATTATGTTAGCTACGAAACTTTGGTTAAAGTGTTTGATTTTCAATATTTGCAAAAAAGAAGAATCATGTGTGATCTATCTTACTTATATAATTTACTTAATACTGGAGAAAATAGTGACTTAATTAGAAAAATTAATTTTGTAGTGCCTAGTATCAATGTGAGGTTATCGAGGAAATTTAAGTTGAGCATGGTAAAGTCAAACTACTGTGAAAACTCACCACTGATTAGAATGTGCCGATCTTTTAACATGCACTGTGAAATAATAGATTTATGTCAAAAAAGAAGTCTCCTTTGGAAATTGATAAATGATATAGTTTCTTGATATGTTTCGAAATCTCTGTAAAATTCAATTAATTCCAATATGTTTTGTATTTTCTTCTTTTTTGTTTTGTTTGCCCTGTAATTATTTTGTTGGGCAAACGTTAAACTCTATAAATAAATAAATACCAACGGAGAGCTGTGAGGGAGAGTTTTAGCTTTCCCAGCCGGTGAATGAGTATGCCAAGGTCAACTGAGTCAAATGCTTTACTGCAGTCAAATTGAACCAAGGTAGCGATTTTCAGCCGAGCGTCGGATATCGCCCGTTATTTTTAATAGCGCAGTCTGAGTACTGTAGCCTTCCCGGAAGCCTGACTGAAATTCGTCCAATATATTATTCCGATTTAGGTGATTTATAGTAGCACTGAAGACATGGCGCTCGAGGGGTTTGGAAAGGGCACATAACAGAGCTGAAAGTAATCTGAAAGTTCTTTGGGGTTAGGAGTCTTGATGATGGGCTGAATGATAGCTGATTTCCACATAGATGGGAAGGTAAAATAGGTAAGGGAGGAATTGTAAATATCAAGGATCATTGGCAGAACAACAGGAGTTACAGCTTTAAGGGATTTGGCATCTATATTGTCAACGCCTCTCGCGTTGGTTTTTATTAGTCTCATGCACTTTAGAAGCATGTTGGGGGTTGGGTGAGGGAAGAATAAGGTATCATTAATGAAGACTCGATGTAGAGGTTGACTTGGGTGGTCTCTCCGTCAGGCAACATGGGGAGGGGAGTGGACGTCTCATCATTCAGAGGGATAGGAGTGGAAAAGTACTGGTTCAACTGATCAAGAGAGAAATCGATTTTGAATCCCATTTATTCGAAAAACAATCGTAGTAATACTTGCACTTGGTAGAACGAATTTTTTGCTGGACTAAATTGCGGACCGATTTATACTCGACAAATAGATGGGGAAGCCGAGTTCTCCTTAAGTTCCGTCGTTACCGATCTCTGTGTTTTATCATATTTTTAATGTCATTAGATCACCGTGGACTCGGTTTTTGTTAGATTTTTACTGTCCACATTGGGGCGTGTGTATCAAGTAATGTTAAAATGTGTTTATTAAAAATAGACACTTTATTGTTGGCACAATTAGTGTTGAAAAATTCGCTCACATCTAAGTGGAGGAGATCGTTTTCAAAGAGATGAATGTCAAAATTTTTAAAGTCTCTTTAACGTAAGTTTAGTTGGCTTAAATTCCTGAACCATCGTAAAGTACTTGATAAATACTAGATCATGTTCCGACAGAAAAGGCACGGGATACTGTCCAAATTCTTTGATTTATTTTCACCATCAACGATGACAAGGTCTAGTAAAGTGTTGCTCTTGACGAGGTTATGCGTTGACTCGAAGGGAGTTAGAAATAAATTGCATCGATAAATCGTATCTTTAAGGTAATTACTGTCAGTGGAATTTTTTAACATATCAATATTAAAATCTCCGCAAAACATGATATTTTTGTAGGAGAGGATAAGGTTTAAAAGAGAAGGTTCAAAATTTACAGATAAATGGCCTGCTTTTGGTGGTCGATATACTACACAGAAGAGTGTTCTGCCACCGATGCAGGCTATTTCAAGAAACATATATTCGGGTTCGTACAGAGTCCCATCAGACTTACAGAGCATTTTGAAGCAGAGACTCTTTTGCACATAAAAACAAGAGAGTGTCCGCTATGGGAAGACAAAGATTGTATTGCATAACTACATATAAATTAACATCATTTCCACATAATTTGGATGCCACTCCGTAGCCCTGAGTATGATAATTTAACCACAGCTTCATGTCAGTCTTAACAAATATACTGATGAATAGACAACACTTTCTGGCATAAAAAATACCCAATGGTAGTCAGAAAGTGCTTAGATCAGAAGAATATTCTATACAGACTACAGGATCACCATCTTTACATCGCAATTAAATACTACCGTTTTTTATACAGACATATATCACTTTTCCAAATTTTTTAAGTTCTCTTGCTGAAGCACATCATTTTTTAGTAGAAAATGTAAGTGATTCGTTCAGGCAGATAGCCCTATTTTGAGGGGGGTCTGACCAACCTATATCGCGAGTTGAGAATTCTCTCTTTTCCTATCTTTTTTTGTAGGAATTCGTCCCTCTCGCTCCTTGGCGAACAAAGTTCACGACAATGGGTTGTGGTGGCGGGTTGTCCCGAGTCGCGGTACGTCTCCTGGCTCTGTAAACACAATCAACTGTTTCCGGGTCACAATTCACGCCAAGTGCGTGAGCGACTTCAGCAGGTCAGGTCTTTCGCCAGTTTTCACGGGAACGCCGTGGATCTCCTTGTTCCTCTTAGGCTGTTTTGCTCCGGGCTGTTGACAGCAGATTCCAAAGTCACTACGCAAGATTTTAAGTCGGCATTCTCCGATTTGAGGCACTCCGTTTGTGTCACCAAATCGTCAACTCTAACGTGTAGGGCTGAGAGTTTAGATGAGTTTTCAGCGATTGTGCTTTGACAATATTCAATAGCGTTCAGCACTTCCGTTGCTTTGCATTTTTGTTCCTCCCTGTTTGTTGTTTCAAATCACTTTTTACGTCGTTCAATGCAGTTATAATACTCGCCAGATAAATGTCACTTGATTTCTCGGTGTGAGGCTCCGCTTTTCCGACAGGTGTACTATGAAGTCTGCGTTTGGCTTTGTTCTTAGCGCTGCACGTCACACATAGCCACGACTTAATTATTGGTAGTGCATCTTCCTCACTAATATTAACGCATTTTAGGTGGAAAATGCTATTGCATGAAGTACACATTATAACTTTAGCAGTACTGGAACGCGATGCCTGACCCTCGCATATCGGGTATTCACCCATGGTGAATGGTCAAGGCCGATTTCTCCCGAAATCCTCACAAAATACCGCCGCTTACTCACAAATGCCTCACTATAATGAGAGAAAGGATAAATTGCAGAATTGGTAGCGTTACATATGAGGACCCCAGAAGTCAAGGGGTCTAAGTTACAAAATTGTTATTTAGAGAAAACTTAAGTCAAAGTTGAAAATGTTTGGTACAACCCACTAAGTAGTTACGAGGCATTACCCTAGATAGCATCACCTGTCAAGAAAATCACTTTGATCCCTTTACCACCTAAAAGATTTATATTTTCGCATCCCTGTACCTAACTTAGTTTTTTTCTAAATGTCACTTAGACCCCTTGACTTCTGGGGTCCACATATAGAATTGGTAACGTTACAATGATGATAAAGAATACACCTTCATAATTCCTGACTGCACAAAAAAAGGTTTGCAGTGATCATTATATTTCAAGTTAAACAATATCCTGATAACTTTCTATTGTATCACTAGTACCTTTTTTGCATTGGGAGCATTGGCCCACACCATTACACCATAGCTGATACTACTTTGAAAAAATGCAAACCCCTAGGTGGTGTGCGTTTTTAAACGCTCAGAAGTGGCATGGATGCATGTTTAAAGTAATGTGCGGTTTGGCACTAAAAGAGTTAATTTTTTTGTACAGTGACTTTTTGTTTTCTGTTCTCTTTTGTTTTGTGTCTCATGCTTCAACTATATATATAATACATACATGATCGAAGGACTGCTCAATGAAGCTCACAGGGGTAACCTTACGCGAGAAAAATAAAGCCACCAGCCTTGCGCATTTCAGCCATGTTCTGACTATGAAAACATTGCCTTCTTCTCTTAAATTCCGCGTATTTGAGTGGTGCAACTTTAATCGAATACGGGACCCAGGAGCAAATCTAACATGTGAAATGTATTTGTATATGTCGACAATATTCTCCGACATGCAGGTTATATCGCTAACATACTGGAGGGCACAGTGGAAGGGAAGAGCTTTAGGGGCAGGGGCCTGGACTGGAATACAATGGACAGATTTTGGAAGAGCAGGGATTTACCTCATACCACATAATGTAGGAATTGGCTCAGAACAGAGAAGAATGGAGGAGGATTGCTGCCAAAAGAAGAAAAGAATGATAAGGAGAGAATGGCCTCTCTTTCCTTTCAACATTTGGTTTCGTGATTATCCATTTCCCTATTTAACGCGCATTTGAATTTCAACAACATTTATAATTTATGGATGTTTAGAACCTAATTACCCCTCAATCAATGCTTAAAAAGGACAAAAAATGCTTAAAAATTGCAACAGAATTTTACTTGCAATAGCGACGGTAAACCTTTGCGCGATGGAGGAACAAAAACTGTTTTGAGAAAATTTCGCGGCGTACTTAAAGAGATGTTTTTATAATTCGTTCTATGCTTGGTGTATATTTTTTCGCGGCTCAAAACTTCATTTTTCTAAAACGAAAAGAAATGTTTTCGGCCAACCGGAAGAATAAATAATAAAAACAACAGGCATAAGGATCGGCATACAAGATTCTTCCGAATGTTATGAAGTCGGCGTTGCGTATGCGCCGTGCGGTGATTGTTGAATGAAACTTGACGCGTCGAATACCGATAAAAATTTCCGCTGGCATGCATTTTGTGACCTAATGACTGGTCACTCACATAACCACACATTAGAAGTGCTACGACGTCACCGTTGAAATGGCAAATTCCGAGGTTTGATTTCGAAAGAAATTTCGACGGACGACGAAGAGTTTACAGCGACCAAGCACATGTGCCACTCGCGCTGCCGTATTACAATTAGATGGAATCCTTTGAATCCTATGACACTATTTCTGGCCAAAACTTGCCAATGCAATCGGTTGCAATAAGTTGAAACTCAACCCCAACTTCCATAACGATGAATATTTACATTTAAAAAATTAAACAAGTTTTTAAAAGGGACTGAAAAATGTAAAATAATTTATCCTTTAAAAATTAATATTCGTAATTCCATGTAATAATTGTCCTTAAACTTGGTGTCGGTGAATTTTAAAAGAAATCAAAATGCTTGTAAAATTCAAAACAATAAACGCGGGGTGCATGCAATATAGATAATTTACGTATAAATATTCACCAGTAATTATTATTCCATGCAATTGAATTGAACGATCATTTGAGTTTTCGCTACCAGAGTTACTACCTATAATCCTTGCTCTTGCAACCGTGCAACAATTATCACTAGGTATTTATATTGCATGCTCCCCACGTTATTTGTTTTGAATTTTACAAGCATTTATATTTCTTTCAAAATTCACCAATACCAAGTTTAAGGACAATTATTACATGGGATTACGAATATTAATTTTTAAAGGAGAAATTGTTTTATATCTTTTAGGTCCCTTTTATAAACGTGTTTTTAAAAATTTGAACACTTACGACTGTACTTGAGCTTAGTTAATGAGAGGCCTTGAAGGACAGAATTAAGTTGTCTTATTATCCTATTTCCTTGTTGTCTATTATGCAGTGTCGTCTTCACATTTCGCATCTTGAGAAAGTACACCCAGGCACGTTAAAGAGAACTTTTTAATGGCTTTTGTTTCCAAATCCAGGTCTGGTTTTTCGTCTCCCACTATTAAGTGTTGTCTTCGTAGAGCTTTTTAATAGTCCACTCAATGCTAGTTTATCATAATCCGGAAAATGTTTTGTTTTGGTAAACGATATTATGTAAAAGACACGGGAAAAAAAGTTTCTCATCAATCTTGTTGGTTACGTAGAATTAACCCGTGGTAGAGCGCTGGGAATTAATTAAGACGGCCATTGTACCCATTCTGCTTCCCTTCGGCAAATATTTTTCGATCGTCTCACACAGAGTAAATATCAGACCCTCACTGACCCCCAAACTAAATCCAGACTTCTTGGCAAAACACTCATGCACGTAGGGGTAGTAACCTTTAAGGATACATTATCAATAGTTGTGTGATAATGTTATTATTTAGTGTTATATTTATATCATTCATTATTATTGCATTGCCAATCAGTTCTGAGCTATGTTCAAAATTTCAAGTCTCTAGACTGTCAGGAAGTTAGTTTAAAATAGATTACAAAATTAGTGAGTGAACCCGCCAAAGCGAGTTAATAAAAACGTGTTTATTGCTTTAAGACAAGACCTCCACGCGAAGAAAACCATGTAACTGAAGAGTTGTACTCGGAGGGTTAGCCATAGTATCATATTTGATGTTATATCATATTTAAGCCCTGTGCAACTCTCCTACCTCGGTGATGCTAGCCGATGTCGTCCTTATTATCGCCCAGCGATAGTTTCAAGGGGTGGGTACTAATGCTCACCCTTGTGCCCTTGGTGTGTGCATCGTGAAAACATTGTCCAAGGGCCTTATTCTGAATCTGGGTCGCTATACGAAGCTCGCGCTATTCCACGGCTCAGAACAGCGCGGATCGGTATTCTGAATGGAGGTGGGCAATGTATTGCCCAGTTCAGAGTCGCTATAATAAAGCCCGCCCCTTCCTGTATGACAACTTCTTCAGTCACATTCAACTTGAAATTCAGCAGCCAATGAGATGCAAGCTTGTGGTTATTTCTCTCTCCCTTTGATGAAATATTATTACCCGATTGTAATGTAGGACTTTTTTTCAACTCATAAATACATTAAACTATAACTATAATACTTATTTCGTATTATAAGCTGTAAAATATGCATTAATGCACAAAGTCATATATTCTGATAAATGACTGGCGAAATTAATATTGCGGAACGGTGAATGTAATCATGCAAGCGTGAGTCCATTGGTGGTGTGAGATTTGCATTAAAATATATGTTGTTTAAATGTTAATTATGCCTGCTATCCTTATGATTAAATAACATGTGAAGTGATCCTTTCCTGTGTCAGTTTTGGGAAAGCAGTGTCCCTTATTGAATACCTTTCGTAGCGTCGACGTATGCACTTTATCCGCAGACACTGTTTTACATGCAAATGTGCCAGTTTTCCTTCGATAGAGGACTACCAGTATTGCAATGTACATTATTCCACTCAGTGATAATGTTTTGTGTTGGCAGTAATGGGCTGGGAGGTCTCAACTGTCTCACTGCATATTGTTTTTAGCTTATAATGGGATGACCGCTAGACGTCAATGAGAGCGAGAGGTGGGCATAGAAAGTTTTTATCTTCGGGCTCATTTATAATGGGAGAGAAACTAATACACTGCATTTTTAACTGTAAGAGATTGGCTATTTAGTAAATTATAAAAGTGTTTGTATTGTATGACACTATATGATTCATATGACATTACGGGTAACGTTATTTTTCGTGACTTTCTTACGTCTCGCAGGAATTCATTGTACTTGTTACGTGTTGTTTTTACTCACCGTTATCATTAAAATTCGTGGTTAGCACAGCAAGATCATCTGAATTGGAGTACTCCTTGAAATTCAACCCTTGTGTACTTATTGTGCGCACATACGTGCTTGTAAATATCTAGCATATAACCGAGGTCCAAGAATTGTAGCTATTTACTTATATGATTAGGGATGTTATACTTGCCCCTTGCAAGCGAATTTCATAAGAGTATGAAATAATTACTTTTCAAAGTGATATTATCCAGTGGCCAGAGGAAAATAGTAATAGATTTAGTTAATTGTTTGTTCAACACGCATCTAATTGGCATATAAACGATTGTGATCTCAATTACATATCATTATGGCGCCATAGAAGCGATTTTGGGTCCTTAGTTACTTGAAAGTTTTTCATTTAAACACTGAAAAATGCTTTAAATCATTACGAAATGCGGAAATTCTGCCGAGTGCATGAGAAATAGCCGTGGCTATTCAGAATTGCCCGGTCTCCGTGACCGCGCTATAGAATTGCGACCCGGCCGGTCGCTATTCACCGTTCAGAACACCGAATTGCGACCGCGCTTTAAATATAGACTTCCGGTGGCCATTATAAATATTCAGAATACCGAATATCGACTGGGTCGCAATTACCATGGAAACAGCGCGCCGGGTCGAAATTCTGGCATATAGCGCGGTCGCAATTCCGTTCAGAATAAGGCCCCAAGAGGTTTAAAATAGATAGCGTTTGAATTTTGGAATTAATCACTGACGCAGTATGTATGCGTCAAATTTCCCATTTCTTCTCTGTGACAGGAATGCGTGGAAAATTAAAAGTCATGAATCTGTCTCGTCATAAGTCGACTGATAGGCTTTCAGTTGATCAGCAATGATTATTTAGTCAAATAAATACGGAACTCAACCATATATGCTGCGGATAAATTCGTCCAACGGCATATCGTTAAAAGAGTAATAATCATTACTAATATCTAAAAATGCAATGGTGTCTGTCTGTATGTATGTTGCTCCATCACGCAAAAACTACTGGACCGATTCATCTGAAATTTGGCATTTAGATAGAAATTATATCTGATCGTAAAATAAACTTCTTTAAAAAGCCATCAGAGCCCCCCTACATGGTGTTCTATGCTAAGCATTGGGTTCGGTGCTGTGGTTTCATTTTTTGCTAATTAAAAGTAATTTCACTCAAGATAGAAGGCTGGAATTATTTTTATAGGTTGGCTAAATAATTTTAGTTTCTAATTCTTTCAATTTCTTTTCTTTTACGCTTAACATTTGTCTGAAAATGATGTTTGTAGCTGAAAAATCTCACATTTTCCCCTGAAATCAACAAGAGCAAATTTCCTTGGCAACCAGTGATTTGAATTTCAAAGGTTATTCACGCCGTTAGTATTGTATATTCTCCACGCCTTTATTACAATAGAGTTATAGTTTCAAATCGGCAGCATTCAGTTAACAGAGTTGTGAACACCTTAACCTTTAATTGGAAAGAGTAGTCTTCAATACAATTAAAATGAAAGTTAGACTAGAAGATATAGCGTTAAAGTGCAACTTGTGCACACCAGCGAAAAAGTTTTTGTGAGAAACTTCAGCATTTCCGAAAAATAACAGCGACAGTACTCGGTTGAATAATAAATACGTATTTAGAAGCTGTAAAAAACTTACCTCTCACACGTGTGGTTTTTGAAATGTTTGCGTTCAAAAATGACCAATTTCGTGATTTTTCGAAGATTTTCGACGCCTTTTTTCGAGTTAAACCGAAGCTCCGGTCGAGGGATACTCACTTATTTAACCTTAGAGGCCCTCTATTAAGTAATACAGTGCCTCTGTTTTACCTCTACAATTAGCCCTATTTTTCCCCAGACAATAAGGTTGCGGACCCGTGGAGTAAAAAAAACGCGGGCCTTAAATACCCATTTTGGATAACGAATATGGCATTTCTAAATTTGGGAAAGCCTATTTCTTGATTTTTAGGAAATTTCAAGCGAGGATTATGCCATTTTTGAGTTAGCACTAAGTTAAAAATTCACGTTTTTTCAGGTAAATATCCCTCGAGTAATTTGGTGATTCCAAGCGTGAATGTTGTAGCCGCGGCAAGTCAGAGACGTATTTCTTAGAAAAAAATATCCCTCGAGTAAGTTAATGATTATAAGTCGATATGTTTTATCGTAGGCAATGTAGGAACTATGAATATATACTTATTACCATGAATATAATATATATCCATGGTAGGAACGTATATTTTATAGAAAAAGATGACCCTCGAGCAATTTTGTTTTCCATTTACCCCCTTCCCTTCCTTCTTCCCCCCCCCCCACCCTCACTGCGACCCCTTCCGCTCTCTCCGGCCAAGACACGAGCTGGTAAAAATTTCCCCTTTTCAAGAACCGTTCGTCAACCGCTGGGAAAAACCCCTTCCCCTTCCCCCATCCCCACTCCCCTAACCTACCGCCCCTCCTACCCCTATCCTCACCAGCGCACACGACATTTGTTCCGTGATACGCCTTGAAGACGGACTAGTTCCGAAAGCTAGCTATGTAAGTGTGATCGTCTCTTTTTTTGTGTGTCTATCTCCTCCATCCTATCCACATCGTGTGTATATATATATATATATATATATATATATATATATATATATATATATATAAATACGTTGATGGATTGGAGTCAGCCATGCGGCGATGAACACACGATGTGGATAGGATGGAGGAGATAGACACACAAAAAAAGAGACGATCACACTTACATAGCTAGCTTTCGGAACTAGTCCGTCTTCAAGGCGTATCACGGAACAAATGTCGTGTGCGCTGGTGAGGATAGGGGTAGGAGGGGCGGTAGGTTAGGGGAGTGGGGATGGGGGAAGGGGAAGGGGTTTTTCCCAGCGGTTGACGAACGGTTCTTGAAAAGGGGAAATTTTTACCAGCTCGTGTCTTGGCCGGAGAGAGCGGAAGGGGTCGCAGTGAGGGTGGGGGGGGGAGAGGGAAGGGAAGGGGGTAAATGGAAAACAACGGGGAGCGTGCGATTAATGTATTTTATTTAATCCGGGCGCGGCGTACGATTTTAGCAACCAGATTATGGCCAGCTCCTTCTGGCGCACTTCAATTAACGGGGCGTCCGGGGGAAGGGAGATCAATATTGCCACCTCAAAGCACTTGTCAAAGGACAAGCCATGCTTCCGCACATGAGTAGGGACGGGGAAAGTGGAAGATGGGTCTTTACAGGTGCACCGATGGTTATTCATTCTAATATTAAGGGGTGTAATACATTCGCCCACATAAAAACCGGGACATAGTTTACATTGTAACACATAAACTAAGTTGTGGGAGTCGCAAGAGCCGGAGGCTTTGATGTCGAACGGCGTCTCTGTGTTAGGACTCTGAAATGAGGATAGGGGGCGAAACATGTTGCACGTTTTGCACCGTGGTTTGTTGCATCTCTGTGTGGTGGGACGGGGAGTGTCATTCGATGTACCCTCTCGCGAAGAATTGGAGCGAAGAAGATTGGCTAAGTTAGGTGGACGTCTGAAACATACTGTGGGGCATTTGGGTAGGAGATTGGCTGTCGATCTGTTAGTATCTAAAATTGGGAATAAGTCTTTGAGGATGGTCTTGAGTTTTTGGACGCCAGGAAAATATGTGATGTGAAGATTTAGGGCGTCCAGGGGGGTGTCTTTTTTACGTGGGGTGAAATTAGCAGAGGAGGGTAAAATACGTTTTTTTAGAAGTGGCTCGGGATAATTTCTGTTGGATAAAGAATTGTGAAGCTTATCAAGGTATTCGTGAAGTTTTTCTTTGGAGTTGCAAATCCGGTGGCCACGGATCGACAGCGAATAAGGAATTGAGTGCTTAGTGTGTTTGGGATGGCAGCTGTTGTAATGCAAATACAGTTGTTTGTTGGAGGGCTTGATATGGACCGAAGTCTCAAAGGTGTTATTATTAGTGATGGAAATGTCTACGTCGAGAAAGGTGATTTGAGAAGGAGAAGTGGCCGATGTGAAGCGAATGGATGAGAACTGATTTAGAGATTTGAGGAAGTTCGCTAGGGTATCCTCGCCGTGGGTCCATATGATGAAAATATCATCAATGAATCTAACCCAGAGCTCCGGTTGTAATTCCTGGGTGGCGAGGAAATCACTTTCGAGCTTTCCCATGAAGAGATTGGCATAAGAAGGGGCCATTCTTGTGCCCATAGCCGTTCCCTTGGCTTGAAGAAAGAAACGCCCATTGAAAGTGAAGGCGTTGCGTTTCAGAATGAATTCAACTAACTTGATAAGGAAGTTGGTGGAGGGAATGCTAGGGTGATTTCTTCTCGAAAGGAAATGGGATATGGACTCTAGACCTTCATGGTGAGGAATCGAGGTGTTCAATGAAGTAACATCCACCGTAGCCATGATGACGCTTTTGTTGGAGGGAATATTTACTGCTTTCAGGATGTCTAGGAAGTGATAGGAATCACGAAGGAAGGAAGGGAGTTTAGCAACTATAGGCTGCAGGTGATAGTCCACGAAGGCCGATATGCGCTCCGTTGGGGAATTGCAGTTGGAGATGATAGGGCGTCCGGGGACGCCTTCTTTGTGTATTTTGGGAAGGAGATAGAAATACGGGGTTTTGAAGTGAGTGGGCGAGAGAATATTGATGTCGGACTTGGACAGTCCTTCATCAGGGCCTGTTGAAATTAAGAAGTCATGTATTTCCGCTTGATACGCCGCAGTTGGATCCTCTGTGAGTGGGAGATAGGAAGAAACATCACCGAGTTGTACCGAATACATTAATCGCACGCTCCCCGTTGTTTTCCATTTACCCCCTTCCCTTCCCTCTCCCCCCCCCACCCTCACTGCGACCCCTTCCGCTCTCTCCGGCCAAGACACGAGCTGGTAAAAATTTCCCCTTTTCAAGAACCGTTCGTCAACCGCTGGGAAAAACCCCTTCCCCTTCCCCCATCCCCACTCCCCTAACCTACCGCCCCTCCTACCCCTATCCTCACCAGCGCACACGACATTTGTTCCGTGATACGCCTTGAAGACGGACTAGTTCCGAAAGCTAGCTATGTAAGTGTGATCGTCTCTTTTTTTGTGTGTCTATCTCCTCCATCCTATCCACATCGTGTATATATATATATATATATATATATATCTATATATATATATATATAATAAACAAACACAATGGTGGTGTGACGATGTAATGATGGCCGATTCCAAGCAGAAAAAATTTGACTGGACCGGCCGCTCTCGTGGGTCATGCCTTGGGGAGCGTTTGTTCCTATAAACCCCCCGCCGACTCCGGTGGATTCTTAGTAGACTGGGCAGATTGGTGGACTGAGCATTGGACGCGAAATCCAAGCTACGCTAAGTTTTCTCGAGGCGAAAATGGAGTTCCAGCGAGCGCCCCGGAGCGTTTGGAGCGAGAGCTATATATTTATAGATATTGGCCACTGTCTCCGTCAAACGTTCAAGGTGCCAGCAATGACACCTGATTATTAACAGGATGATTAAATTATCTGGGGCAACTAGACTTTGTCACAAAATAACTGGATTTTGATGCCGATAATGGTCGAAGTTGCCGAGCCACAACAACAAACGACGGCCATGACACTTCGCCACGGACGCTCCAAAACCGTTCCACTGAATCCAAGTAGGGAGCGTCTGCGGCATTACTGGAACGCTGTTTGGAGTGAGTGCGTTCGGGAGTGTCCGGAGCGTTCACTGGAACTCACCCAATAACGGCGACAAATGGAGCGGAAAGTGCACAGTCCTGTATATTCTAAGTAATATGTTTATGCAGGATACTAAGGTTAGTTAGGCATGAACCCCCGGGGAGTAAACCACGCTGGCAGGTTGAAATGTAGGGGAGGGTTTGGTGTAACAAGCGAATGTGAATAATTTGTTCAAAAATGATCGTCGAGACGGGTAAAATTGATATCGGACGATAGTTATCAATCTCATATCTATGTCCCGATTTTAACACGGGTGTAACATTAGCTCTTTTTCACTGGGAGGGAAATGAGCCGGAAAAGAAAAATCCGTCAAAAAGCCTCGCGATCGGCAAGTAGAGTGAGTTAGCTGTACGATGAAGAAAGAGGTAGCCAATATTGTCGGAGCCAGTGGACTTAACTGGGGGTTGGGAGGTCAAATAGTTTAAAACTTCGTCAGGGGCAGTTGAAATTTGAGAAATGGAATAAGACCGGATGAAGTTGAGGAAGAGGAGTTGATATCAGAATGCTAATGAAGTTTGAGCAAAAGTAGGTGTACAATGCAGAGGGACGGAGTTCATTAATTGATTCTACATTGTTTAATATACTCACTGAATTAGTCTTCAGCACTAAGAGATAGCTAATGTGCAAACCTTTCTCGTTTATTTGCTTTGAAAGTAAATAGATAAATTGTAAGGTTTGTGGGATAGTTGGACCATAGCAAAGAAAGCATGTGATTGGTTGAGGTTTCGCTAGCTAGCTAGTCGACCAATGTTGCCCGTGCATAGCCCGATCCCCTTTGAGTGGTCAAACCAGCCCATGGTTCGAGCACGTTCCACGTCCCCCTTCATACACATCCTCCCTCTTCATATTCAATCCAATGGAATGTCAACTACACGAGTAGAGTTTGTAGACTGAAGCAAAGATATCCTATGGAGACTCATATTGAGATCCATCCTTACGACTTCAAGTTCAGCACAATGATCATAGTACTAAGAGAAAGCCACTGAGATTTAGAGGGTGCATTCAAAATAAAACATTAAAAAATTGAAAATATTTTATTTAAAAAAATAAAAGTCTTATAACTGGCAAAAAATTTCTTACATTTAGGTCCAATTTGAAGAAAATCATAAACTTTGCAGGCTGTTTAATTTACAATCTTTTCAATCAAATATCTATAAAACATACATACAAATTAAAGTTTTTCAAGAATATACATTTAATACTTTTCTTGGTAGGAGACAAGAAAAATCATTGTATCTCACATATTGTCTGAAGGACTATGTATAAACAATATTCCTCCCTTTGTTTCATTAAATGTAAGTTAAATGGAAAGGAAGAACTTCTTCCGAAAGAGCATAAAGGCAATTACAACCCATAAACTGGTGCCCCACAATGCCTCAATTGTGTTAATGAAGTGAGTGTTCATAGGTATGCCAGGAAACTTCCAATGCCATGGAAACAAATCGTAGGCGAGGGAATGGCCCACGTACATTATCGTTGCATTCATTCCTGGAAAAAATGAAATGAGGACAGTCAGCATAAATAAGATAAGCAATCGAGTCCATACTTGATCCAGCACAAGTTTGGGACTGCTCACTAATATAACTTGAAAATGTCGTAAGTATGGAATCAGCATTCAATCTAACTAGCGTGACCTCACTGAGCTACTTGATGGAATGATTGATGAGGCTCCAATTGACTGGTCACTGCTGGTGGTATGTAGTATCTGTCATAAATTTTTTACAGATTTTGTGCACTCTACTTTTCTTTTAAAATTTATTGCGTGTACTATGCTCCTTGTGGCAGTCTATAATTGCCTATAAGTAAAACAAAAAATGATTTTAATGTCCCAATGCTAATTTGGTCACCTGTTGCCTTAGGTTATTTAATTGAAAATTATAGCTGATATGTAATGTGGTATTACTTAATGAAAATACTTCTTCCTTGTGAGTATGCGTTCAATGAACATTTGAAACCCTCTAAAACTCTTTGAATATTGTAAGATTACATAATCAATATGAAGTACTATGTATTGCCTAGCACACCAGGTCTTTTGCTGGGTCATGCTTTGTGATGTGAGCTCTAGGAATAACTTTGAGGTTCAGGCATGAGGATGTGGAAATTCATTTTTCAAGTGGGAGATAAAAAATGTTCTGTCCCTCAAAACAGAAGAATTTTCCATCAAAAGTAGGCATGTAATATGATGTTAATAATGTTAAAAATATGATGTTAAGCCCATGCCACAATGGACGTATGCCGTAAGCCTTAAGGCGTAAGGATTTCCTTACGGCAGTCAATCTACAATGCAGACGTAAGCCGTAAGCGGGCGACATGAATATTGAAGACAAATGAGTAGCGAATTTAATTTTGCGCTGCGTAGCATTGCATATTCTTAATTAATGAGTATTTCGTTGTGAATAAATTCGGGTCTCCAATTGTGTCTTTCCGAGTAAATATCTTGAAATGAACATGGAGGTTGCCGCCGCTGCTTCAACATTGCTATTTCTCATAGGGGCAGCTGTAATTATTATAGTATAGGAAACTTAAAAGATGCCGGGCGATTGTGGCTACGGAATAAAATATATTTAAAAAGTTTTGATTTAATTGATAAAATTACGTAAGAAAAAGCTAGAACTTGATATCTCACGGAAGCTAATACGAATGGACTAAGTGTAAGAGGCGGCGGCCGACATATTCCTTCCTTCATCCCTCTCACACCTAACCGCTGCGCTAAGCACCTTTGCTCTCCAACCCCCCACCACCCAGCCCCCCCCGTCGGCCCATGGGGGGCGCTCGCACGCCCAAGTAAGGTAAGACGTACCTTTGACCGTATCATGCGAGGCGTGCGAGCCAATAGCAGCGGGGAGACCCGCCGACGAGAGGGAGACGACGCGACGGTCGGCAGTCGGCGTTTGTATGGAGATGAAGCGAGACAATAAAGTGTAATTGTGCCAGACCGGTGCTTATACTTTCCGCGCGATCCCTTCCATTCTTCCGGCGGATCGCAGCCGGGCGACGAGGGTGCCACGGCTACTTACAATCTAGTGTCAGGAGTGGGATGCCCTCCATCTAATTGTGGCAGACCGGAGGACGGAATATCGTTGCGGAGAAGGAGGTAAGACCATCATGGCGGGGCGAGTTAGTATTGGCGGGAAAGAGGATTTAGTTGCAGCAAGTGATAGAGGACGTCCATGAGAGGCTACGTGAGTTAGCCTGCGAAAATCAAGCCCTTAATTCCCGGTTGATTGAACGCGACGGCGCCCCTAATTCGAATGTTGGCCCCGACAGTAGGAAGTTCTCGTTACTGTCGTCTGTGGGAGTGTTTTCGGGGGGGCCCTCTAAGAATGTGTTTGCGTTTTTTGAGTGTCTAGAGGAAATAGCGGAAATTAGTGGGTGAGTCGATGCAGATAGGTTACGGGTGGCTAAGTTGCGTGTGTCTGGTAGTGCAGCGGAATTCGTCCGCTCGAAGCAGGAGTGCCGTGAGGCCGTCCTCTATGAAGACTTTAAGCGAGTGTTAACTGAGAGGTATAAGAGAAAACACGAGGCTCGGTTCTATCGGGAGCTTGTCTCACAGATGAAACGGGGGCCCACGGAGGATATAGAGGCTTTCGCAGATCGCATAAGGAGTGCTAACGCGCACACTTATGAGAAGAACGGGTCCAAGGAGTTTTTTGAGGCCACTTTATTCGAAGCCGAGCAGAGGGCGTTGGACGCGTTTCTGAATGGACTCTCCGGTGAGGTGGAACGCCGATGCCGCCATGATGCGCCGAAGACCCTCGAAGATGCTGTGAGGAGCGCCTTGCGGGCTGAGGCGATTGAAGCGAAGGTGACATCACGAGCGCCGCCAACTTCCCAGAAGATTTTCCGCGCGCCAAACGAGAGGAGGTGTTTCAACTGTAACCAACCTGGGCATTTCGCCCGGGAATGCAGACTGCCGCGAAAGGATCGTTGTTACGCTTGTGGCCAGGTGGGACACATCGCCCGTGAATGCCGCCGTCGTGGAAGACCTGGGCCTGATTTAAACGGCACCGGCGCGGCCGCGGACGCCGGGTGCCGCTAAAGGTGACTATTCCCGTGACGGGCTGTGATGCGGCGGAGGGTGATCTAAGAGTGATCGGAGTTATAGAGGGACGCGAGTGCGCACTTTTGATCGACACAGGAGCGCAAGTATCTCTAATATCAAGTGAAACAAGTGGTTCCTATGGACTCTCGAGGCCGGGGTGCCACCTGAGAGGAATCACGGGAAGGACGCTTTGGACACACGGGCAAAAGGCGGTGTTTTTACGCTTGGGTGATCACATTTATCCCATGCAAGTCAGGTTGTGGACAAGTTGGACGGAGTGGATGGTATCGTGGAATTGGACTTTTTGGAACGATATCGAGGTGTGTTGGATATGGGAAATGGGATTTTGCACTTGTGGGGACGGGAGATTCGGTTGTTAGGTCGCCGAAAGGAAGAATATTGTGGCCAAAGTCTAAGTTTTCCTGCAGATCAGCAACCAGAAGAAGAAATGCGGAAGGAGATAAATGTTGGTGTGGGTAAAGAGTACCCCGTGTGCCTCGGAGAAGAAATTATGGTCCCGCCGAGATCCGGGAGACTTTTGAGACTAGCAGTGGATGCTTGTATTGGTACCGGGACATATTTAGTGGAGCCCGCGGTAGAGGCTGTAGAAAACTGCTATGTCGCGAGGGGACTGTGTACCGTCGATAATAAGCAGTCAGTTACACAGCAAGTCACCAATTTAGGCCGCGAGGAGGTAGTACTACTAAAAGGGACTAGGCTAGGGGTGGCTACAAAGTTTGAGCCCAGTGAAACGGGCTGGCAAGACGCACGGGAAGGTGATGAGGACGATAGCGTCGGCCGACAGCGGGGGAATATTTCGCGAAAAGTTGGCGCACCTGGGTGTAAGTGAGAGAGAGGTCCTCCTGCCACTACTAGAAGAATTCGAGGATCTGTTTACAGAAAAGGATCGACTACCTGTCACCACTCTGACGTCTCACCGAATCAGCACGGGCGACGCCCCCCCTGTTTACAGAAGGCCTTACCGAGTACCCCATCATTTGAAGCCCGTGGTGGAGTCGTTCGTCAACGAACAGCTCGAAGCGGGTATTACTGTCCATAGTGAGAGCCCTTGGGCATCCCCAATTGTGATTGTACCCAAGAAATCGGTTGACTGAAAACCGACGTACCAGTTTTGTGTGGACTTCCGGGCTTTGAATGCGGTGACTGTCCCCGATGTGTATCCCATTCCGAACGTCGTCGAGTCATTGGACTATTTGGGCAATTCCCGATTCTTTTCACGAGGTTAGTGATACTTAGACAAGGCGAGGAAAGAGTTGGTGTGCTCTGAGGTAAGAGAGTTTTGCGTTTAGTTAGAGTAATGGGTAGTTTTTTTATGGTTTTTTTAGCAAGGGTGGTAGTAGTAGTAATCACTAGGATAATCTATGATCGAGCTAGGGTAACCATCGATCTCGTTAGAAAAGAATGTTATTGGGTGTTCTCATTGTGTTTGTGTTTTGTGGACTGTCGCCTTGAAGCACTGTTGGACTTAAAGGCTTATCATCCCAATTATTTTGAGGGCATGCACGTAGTAGCGTCTTTATGTTCATGGTATGACTGAACAAAATGTATTGCACAATTTTTTTTTATTTTTGGGGGGGAGTGGATGTAAGAGGCGGCCGACATATCTTCTTCATCTTCATCCCTCTCACACCTAACCGCTGCGCTAAGCACCTTTGCTCTCCCAACCCCCCACCACCCAGCCCCTTCGGCCGCCGGGAGCGCTTGCATGCCCAAGTAAGGTAAGATGTACCTTGGACCTTATCATGCGAGGCGTGCGAGCCAATAGCAGTGGGAAGACCCGCCGACGAGAGGGAGACGACGCGACGGTCGGCAGTCGGCGTTTGTATGGAGATGAAGCGAGACAATAAAGTGTAATTGTGCCAGACCGGTGCTTATACTTTCCGCGCGATCCCTTCCATTCTTCCGGCGGATCGCAGCCGCGCGACGAGAGTGCCACGGCTACTTGCACAAGTAACTAAATAACACAAAGGCTCCAGTAAAAATTGGCTATAGGTACAGTAAAGAATTTCAGATACACAAGGGGGCTGTCTTCAACCCTTTTCATACTAGAATTACACAAGTTGCTGCTACAACAATCAACAAATAAGGAACGATCTAAAGCAGTTCCATGTGTGCCTAAGCCGATGATATACGAGCAATAACAAAAAGCAATAAAAGGGGTATATGAGATATTAGCATCAGAAGTCATGTTGAATGGCAGAAAAACCAAGCATACAGTTATGTCAGCATAAGAGACCAAGAGAAAACTTGAGGACAAAATATTTCAAGGAGTACCTAATTGATATTGAGCCAAAGAATCATCAGCTGTGTAGAGCAGCAAATACTGGCAGGAAATACAGCATTAACGTACACCTTCTTAAAAGCAAGTTAATACTGAGTAATAAAATAACTGAAATATTTAAAACATAGATACGACCAGTAGAGACCTATGGTGCAGAAACTTGGGGCATTAACCTCAAAATAAGGGAATATATACACAAAGGAAGTGAATACAGTCCGACATAGTATGCACATAAAAATCTTTGCAAGAAGATGGTGTATGAAATTGAATATTGGCAGGGCACATCAAAAGAGTAAATAGCCCTCGGGCTCCATGGAGCAAACCACCAATTAGTACAATCTCTAGAATTGAAAATTTCCAGAAGGTTTTAAATTTATTTTTTGTGACATTCACGTTTCTCAGCATAGTTTGTAAAAATCTCTACATGGGAAATACCTTCCCATAATCTGCCTTTCATCCGTTTGCCTTTGTATTCCTTAGAAGACTAATTGTACGAACAGTTTCTCGCCTTCTCCATCTCAATAAGAACCTCATCCGGAACCTCATCTTTGATGCTTACGAATTTTTTGAACACCAGAAATTCACCTCCACTGTCAAAAGTGCTTCCGCTAAAGCAGTGGGCCATGACTGACACCGGTGGTAGTAATGGTGCGATCTGATTGGCTGACACTCTCGCCTGCTGTAAGACGTATCTGTAAAGATGGGACTTGACCATCTTCCTTAAGGCAGCTCCTTACGGCTTACGACAGGCCCTTGCAGCTCTCTTATGTCTTACGGCATACGTCTTACGTCCATTGTGGAATGAGCTTTATAGATAATATTTCTTCCGTGTCAATATGTGTTCAATGGGCATGTGCAACTGTCAAAGACAGCTTGAATGCTGCTAGATTGCATACTAAATATCAATTACATATTGGTCCATTGTGAACTTTTTACCTGAAGATGATGACACCAATGTGACTCAAGGGTGTCTTTTTCTTCACATGTTTGTTCATGCTTTAGCACAAAAAATTCACCAGCATTCCATTCGACACCTTCAGGTCTGAAGTAATTATGCTGAGTATTTTTTTTTTGCTGATATTTATAGGGCTCTGGGCCCTCAGTCTAAAGGGCTAGTCTAGTCCTGGAGCATCCATCTTCCCTGTTAAAATAATTAGGAGTCTTAGAGATTTGGATCATGTTTGTATCAGCCAAGGGAAGCTCATACTTGATGATCTTACATTCGTCAAAATTATTATGTGTTTGGGTGCTGACCAGCTGTGCTCAGCCACTGCATAATGAAAAATTGGTTCTTCTTGGTCGCCCTCTGGTGTTCCTCTGATCTGCATTTGAGGGATCTCAACACTTGGCCGATATCCCATATCCTGCAGCTGCACTTCACTTTGAACACTCCTTTGTGAAAATCATTTTGCCGGGGATCTTATTTGGATCAAAGGAGGTCAGAGGTATTTTTGCCACTTTTAAATCTCGTCAAGATGTCGTGCTTGATGAGGTCTCAAATGATTGTATAATCACAGCATAAGTCTTCATTGAACTTAAATTATGTCAATGCATCAAAACTAGTTGTGCCATGTACCCACAGTAATTAAATATCAGTGTAAAGATGAGATATTATTTTCTCATATTTCTACCCATTTCCAGCAGATGGAAATCTACCTTCACCTTAAGTCAGGTCTCTAAAATTGGGAAAATGGTGGGGAGTCCTGTGTTTCTGAGCATTTGCAGCATTAAATGATATGAATATGTCTAAGCATATTATATGGAGAAAATTTGCTAAGAAATGCATAATATTGATGTCCTGAGTTTCCTATTAGGACCTACCAGTCCCAAATACACATGGTACTTCCCCATTGTGAATTAATTCATTTCCTAAGGTCGCTAGCAATGTACAAATAATGTGGAATAACTAGAAAAATATTGGCATTCACAGATTCTCTACAGCTGGAAATAACTTTGACTTAAATGGCATTGAAATATCCTGAATATGTGTCTCAATAATGAGATAAAATTAGGGATGTGCCAACACTGGAGTCGAACATGGGTATAAAAATTGAGTCTTGAGTCAAGTTCACACATTAATGGTATATTTTGTTTTCGAGAGAAAATAAAATCCATCAAAGCCAAGAAAAAACTCAAGATTAATTTCCTAATTATCATCAATTCAATAAATAGAACAAAATACATACTCAATTTTGATGGGAAACTAAAATTTTAATCTGAATAAAAGACTAAATTTGAGAAAGAAACAGTAAACATCAATAAAATAGGCCTCTTTCTAAGAATTAAACTGAATTCACATTTATTAGTCATATTAACTCAATACAACATGCACTAATATGAAAATAAATTACCACTGCAGTATTTTTATAGCGATTTTGACAGTAAGATGAACATTTTGTGAGTTGGGATATGTTGATGAAACTTTAATGATGAGCAGAATTTTATCATACATGCACGTACACTGATGAGTGTAAATGTTTAGCTTTTGCAATCTGATAGGCGTCAAGGATATTGCTTCCGATTGTAAGATGAACCCACTTTTCTTTGAAAGTCCGCAAGGGAAAAAACATCGTCTTAATTTTGTACTAATGTGATATACAGTTTTTGCAATGAGATTGGTAGTCTTTATTGAAAAAAACGACTCGTATTTTGAATTGCTCTTACATCTGAAGATTTCATGAAAACCTGTTGATTTTTAATCACAAAATCAGGAATAACCTGACTTCTGTGCTCCCCAGAGCACTACATGCTCAGGTGGCCAACTACTCACTACTAGCTTCCAGAATCCTGTTTAATATCTTTCTTTTCCTGGCCCAAATAATAGAGAATATGTCTTTTAGCAAATATGTGAGCTGTTCAAAAATAGCTAAACTTTTTGCAAAACATTTATTTTAGAGTACTTATGACTTTTTGGTCCTAGTACAGTTTAAAGTATTCCTCTCTCTAGAGATAAACCAATTCTCGTGGTATATCCATTCCACCACGCAGTCCTTGAGTGCATCTTTGGATATCTCCGACGTTTACTCAGTGGAACTCTATTTAATGTCATTAATGGTGTCACAACAATGTCCTGGAAAACTTATTTCAATTTTGGAAATAAAAGAAAGTCATATGGCACCTGGTCAGGCGAATAAGTATGCTGAGGCAGCTACCACTTACACCACATTTGGTGGCGAACTTCTTCATGGAAGAATTTGAAGAGAAAGCCCTAAGAACAGCTTCACTAGAGCCAAAATACTTCTTCAGGTACGTGGATGATACCTTCATCGTTTGGCCTCATGGAAATGACAACTTAGATTACTTCCTCGCCCATATGAATAATCAACACCCCAATATCAAATTCACTATGGAGAAAGAAGAGTGACCGCCTTCCATTTTTAGACATTATGATCCACCGGAAGGAGAATGGCTCACTAGGACATGGTGTCTTCCGCAAGAAGACCCACATCGACCTATACCTGAAAGCCGAGAGTCACCATCATCCCTCGCAGAAAAGAGCTGTTCTTACAACACTCCTCCACCGCACCAGGTCAATAGCAGATGAAGAAAACCTTCCCCAATAGCTACTCCATCTACAGAAGACATTCCACCAAAACGGATTCTCCCGGAAGGAAGTAAACCGAGCCTTAGGAAAAGTTCCCCAAGTCATGGCCCTGAAAAGAGCCATGGAGGAACCCTTTGCCAAGGCATGTATTCCATATGTGTCAATAATATCGGGGAAAATATCTAGAATTCTTGGAAAACATGGAATACAGACTATCCACAAACCCCACAGGAAATTATTTAACGACCTCGTAAAAGTAAAAGATCCACTGGGAATGAAAACTCCGGGCGTACATCGCATTCCCTGTGAGTGTGGAGAAGCTTATGTGGGAGAGACTGGACAGACTGTGGAGACGAGGCTGATAGAACGCGAATGATGCATTCGTCTGAAACAACCTGACAAGTCGGCCACAGCTTAACACATTCACGCCCACAAAGTTGACTTCAACAAGACAACTATACTTTGCCGGGCAAATGGCTATTGGGACCGTTTGGTGAAAGAAGCTGTCAAAATGCGACTAGAGAAGAAAAAACTCAACAGAGACAGCGGTTTCCACCTCAGCAACACTTGGAAACCAGTACTGAAGTCCATAGAGGCAACGCAGACCAATCAGAGGAAAGCGTGGGAAAACAGCTTTGCACCTGCCCTTCCCTAACACTATACATATATAAAGGGACACTTTCAACCATCGGCATCTCACTTCCCTGAGGACGGCTGCAGAGTAAGCAGCCGAAACGTCGGTCATGGACCTTCCAACCGGATGGAATCCCAAGAAGCCTTTCTACATTCTATTCACTGGGAAAACCTGAAATCTTTCAAAATGTGTTGATATGATCCAATTGATATTTCAACCTCTCTACAAAGTTCTCTGTCAGTCAGACAATGGTTGGCCACCAGGACCACAATCTTCTCAGAGTTAGTGCCATCTAACCATTCATATAACTGTGTATGATTAAGAACATCTCCCTGAGCCTCTTCCTGCAGTTAAAAGGTTTCCATTTCCAAAGTTTTCGGAAGCATCACACAAAATTTCCTTACCTCAGGAATTACAAAAATCAGCATGAAGACTTAAACACCTCCCACTTGAATAGCAACATTATTGAGACTAAATAACATTTCAACACGCATTAAACTGTGGTATAAACTGAAGAGGAACTAAAGAATGAGTGCCGCCAATCAGACTGGTAGGACTTCTCCTCACCATGTGGTGAAAAATGTTTGGTTATTTCTTGAACAAACTAGGTAGACCTACATCATTTTCTAACCATCTGCTCCAAGGGTATAAAATCAAAGGTGAATCATTACATAATGCAGCATTCTTGAGTTTGTGCTGCAAAATCTTCTGAAGAAGCACAAATGACTTCTCATTTTTATGCCACTCTGCTTCCCTAATTTTTTTTCCAGATGTTGAGAGGTACATATACATATTCACCTTTTGGGGTCATTATTTCATTTCATGGTTACATCTTACACTGCAAGCAAATATCACATCTCTTGTCACCAACCTATCATTTCCCCTCATGTGATACCAAATGCCACATTGTCAACACTATGGGATAGACGTAATATTCCAGATTATAGATGGAGTTGAATATCATGACATACTCAGCAAACACGACAACCTTGACAAAACTCCATAATGATGGAATAATGGTGGCAATGGTGTCCACGATGGGTTCCACTGTTTTCGCCGTCAGCAGTCTTTAATCCCTTGTGTCCAATGGTGTATGCAATCCATCTAGGTCATCTTTTTTGTATGGTGTTTTATGGGATCATCTTCTACTCTTCTGTAAACTTCATCATTTCTTATTTTGTCCATCCATTTTATCTTCACCATCCTCCCACAGCACCAGGTATCAAAGGCTCCTAGTCTGTTCTGGTAGGCTATTCCAATGGTCCCTGCTTCTGATCCACAGATTGCCTTGCCCCAAATGAATGTTTTTCTCACACTGTTCCCTTCTTTGTTGTTTTATCTTCTTTGAACATAATAGTTCTCTTTTTACTATGGAAGCTTTCATAGCAAGCACTATTCTCCACTTGATGTCCATTGTATTTCCCCAGACCCATGTGGTGATACGTCTGAGATAGGTGAAGGAATCCACTTGCTCTAATCTATCTCTGCAAAGTCTGACTTCAGCATTCAGCTTCTCTCTTCTGCATATTTGTATTTAAGTCTTCATCTTATTTATTTTCATGTTGAATTCTTGAAGAACTTGGTCCATTGCATTTAGTGACTTTTGAAGATCATCATTATTTCACACGATAACTATGCTATAATCTACAAACTGGAGCATGTTTAGTTCTTTTCTGTCAATCTTAGTTCTACTCAACTTATGGTATAATTTATACATATTTTAATTTTGTATTTTCTTCAATGTGTGTCACTCTTGTTTTCAACACCCATTCTTAAGCCAGAATTGATTCAATTTTTAGATGGCGACATATCGAAACAGCATTTTTTCTCTTAGGACTTATGGTATAGTAATGAATTTTAGTCAATATTTTTCGCTAAAAAGGAGACAGTGACTTATACCCAAAGAATATTGGTCTGGGTCACATCATATGTAATGCTATTTCTGCTTATTTCACCCGTTGGAAAAATTGGAAAATTTCCTTTGTCTCAGTATTTAAGAGTCAAACTAAAGACTATCTAATCAAAGCCAAGAGTGGAGAGTGGCAAGATTTTCTAATTACATCTTACCTACAAGCTGACCCACTCACTTCTTTCCATGAATAAGTGCCACTGGAACATTGTAGCTGTTGGATCTCAAACAAAAACAAGCACCATAATGGGCATATTGAGGTCAAAGTATTTTATTAGCTTTTTGCATTAACTGTGTTTTATCCAAGATATTTTCTACGATCAGAATGGATCCTTATCTTTGGACACATACATATCATCATCATCAAAGAAGAAAAATACAGACTATCCTACTACCAATCTGTTCCATTCTTTGAGACTCCACCATCAGAAAGGCAGGGTTGAAGCAAGTGCACAAATACACTGACCCTCCCCAGCCTCATATGAGCTAGAGACTTCACATTCTCACCTGGGTAAAAGAATGGAGATCCATTCCACCATCCTTTAATGTCGACCAGGATGTAGCAGAGGGCCAGGAGGAAGAAGGCGAAGCATGAAGTCACCATGACAAAGGAGAGAGACCTGCAAAGAAGAATTCAAAGAGAGATAACTGCATGGGACAACTTCTTTTGTGAATGTATTTCCGATTCACTTCATTCATCCACAAATTGAAAAACTAGGCTTGTTCTCATCTTGGATCAGCAAATAATCCTACTAATATTTAATTTGTTATTTTGTTGTCTTTGTATCTGGATGTCCACTTGACAACCATTCAATCCTCCATTAAGTAATTATTGTGATACATTCACCTGAAAAACAACAAAGTGAACATAAAAAAGGAGTACTCTTCCCATTCCCAGTTGCAACTGATGGCATCATCATTAGCTCACGGTTCTGCATCTATCCCTGAGACAGAGACCTAATAAGCGTCACCAGGATTCAAACTTCCATTTGGCCACCAAAGTGGACAAAGCCTCTTCCTCCCTCACTTGTCCATTTGTTCCACCACTCGCCTCAAACACTCTTTCTCTCTCTTTGTCACCTCACATCAATCTCAAATCTCTTCTGGAGGAAACAAGCCGTGAGATGAGAGTGGTAGGAAGGAGAAGGGTGAGGAGGGGAGAAACCCGGGGCTGGCCCGTTATGGCATTTTTAAAATATTGACAGCAGTTAAAACTTGAGGTCATTCGTAATGGCCTACATTTTCAGTCTTTCTTTTCATAGTTTATATCTAGTGTTATGCATTTATTTTTTGTTGATTGTATTTGTATTGTGGCCTGCCATGTTGCTTGCCCTGTCTGCCATGATGGTTGGGTTTCCGATGGTTTTTTTTATCTGTGGGATCATGGGATAGGGCTCCTCAGGGGTCTTGAGTGCATGTTAGCCGTGGTGACCACAAATGATTCAGAACTCGTGTCGTGGGTCGTGTAATGAGTGAGTTCTAAATATTATAGTGTTGTGAAGTGGTGACTGTTTTTTTAAGGGCCTAACAACACAACAAAATACTTATCTTTAGTTTTACTGTAGTGATAATAGTGAGTCCAGCCCAACTCCTAGGGATGGACCCAAAGTGGGAGTCCAAAATTCTTCCAAAGTTCCTTTACGGCCAAGTTTGATCAAGCAAACGAGCCTTGTGCGAACAGTGTGTATTTTGGCAGACATTTGGACTAGGTGCAGAGTTACCAGAGACTTGGAGGCTAAATGTGTAGTGTCCTAGGTTGGTAACATGTACATCCGTGTGTGTGAGAGGAAAAATAAAATGGCAAGTCATGAATGAGTAATGCATGTTATTAATAATCTAACCCCTTACAGGTAATAACCTCCATCAGGATTGGAGAAGTACAATATGCAAGGCTTAGTTTGCTTGAGAAATTAACTTCAACTTGTGTATGGAAAGTTACAGGGGATCAAAAAGGGGCAGTGCATGCGTACCAAATGATGCTGATTCCAGATAGCGTCTCTTAGCCTCTCCTACCCAATTCCTATCCTCACCTCCACGTGGCGGACCTCGGTAACCTGAGTAACCCTGACGAACATTGGGTAGGTAACCAACCCCAGTGGGAGGCAGGGTCATGGCTGACGAGGGAGGGAGAAATGGTCCTCCGAAAAGGGGGTTGGGCGTATGGCTGACAAACAAACCCTGGAAAAAATCATTGCTTCGAAACATCATTTGAAGCCTCGGGAACAGGAATGATTTAACAGATACAGACCAAGCAAATGGATGGGTATGATTTTTGGAACTTGGAATACTAGAAGTTTATACAAAAGTGGTGCCCTAAAGGATCTACTAGCAGGAATTGAACATTATAACGTTGGCATTCTTGCTGTTCAAGAGGCAAGATGAAAGGGTAACTGTACATTTAACACAAGAAACAATACTATTTATTACATTGGGAAAGATGACAGTAAACATGAGTGCAGGGTTTCTTTTATTGTGGATAAAAGATTAATGGAAAGTGTCCTTAATTTTAAACCTTGTAATGAAAGAATCTGCCTTCTGAGACTCAAAACAAAATTCTTTAACCTATCAATCATAAATGTCCATTCAGAAATGGAAAATAAAGACGAAATGACCAAAGAAACTTTCTTTCTAAAGCTATCACAAATATTTGACAATATTCCAACGAATGATATCAATATAGTGATCGTAGACTATAATGCAAAAATCAGAAGAGAAGAAATTTACCAAAATATAGTAGGGAAACATAGCCTTCACACTAATGTAATGTCAATGTAATGTAACTAATGTAATGTAATGTCAAAAAAAAAAGTAATGACAATGGAATACTCACCATTGAATTTGCTAGATCCAGAGGCATGGTGTTAATATCGACTCAATTCCCTTAGAAAGACATCCACAAATGGACAAGGACCACCCCAGATAACAGACACCACAACCAAATAGATCATGTACTTATTGAGGAAAGGGGAGCTTCCAGTGTCACAAATGTAAGAAGTTTGAGAGGGGCAAACTGTGAGTCAGATCACTACCTGGTATGCATGTATTTTAGATGTAAGCAAAAGCAATTTGCAGTAAGCAAAAGGCAAAATGGACAGCAGGCCCTTCCAAAACTCAATTTAGAGAAACTGGACTCCCAACACCAGAAAAAGCTACCAAAAAGCATTGAGTGAAAACATGCAACATTTTAGTAAACTAAACAGTTCAGAAAACTCAGTAGAAGATGAGTGGAAGTACATTAAAAATGCAATCTTGCAAGCTGCGGAATCAACACTGGGGCAGAAACCACAGATTGAAAAGATTGAGCGGTTTGACCAGGAGTGTACCAAGGCCATCCAGAAAAGAAATTCAGACAGAAGAAAATATTTGAAAGGGCTGACCAGGGAATAGAAATCAAAGTATGAACAATTCCAGAAGGGAAGCCAGTAGAATTGTAAAGAAATATAAAAAAGCATATTGTAGCATTTTTTAGCATTCCCCCCATTTATTTCCTCTTTGGACAATTTATCCTCTGCAGACTATTTATCCTCCGGACTTAGCCAAAGGAATTGCCCGAGGCACCCCGCCACTGATGCGCTAATGACATCTGTCGCGCCAACGACGATCGCGAACTCCAGCCATCTCTGCAACTCAGCATCTCCTGCCCGCAGCGTCCTGTCCACCGCATCCTGCCCACCGCATCCTGTCCGCCGTGTCCCATGTATGCGTAAAGCATATTGTAGCATTTTTTAGCATTCCCCCCATTTATTTCCTCTTTGGACAATTTATCCTCTGCAGACTATTTATCCTCCGGACTTAGCCAAAGGAATTGCCCGAGGCACCCCGCCACTGATGCGCTAATGACATCTGTCGCGCCAACGACGATCGCGAACTCCAGCCATCTCCGCAACTCATCATCTCCTGCCCGCAGCGTCCTGTCCACCGCATCCTGCCCACCGCATCCTGTCCGCCGTGTCCCCACACCAGATCCTCTTTCGTTTATATAGCAGTTGGCATACAAATATGGAGCACAGAAAAAACCACCAAGGAATGGCTCACAAGTTTAATCTGCCCAGTCCACAAAAAAGGGGATAAGCTTGAATGTAAGTACAAACTACAGAGGGATCTCCCTACTATGCACAGCATACAAGATTTTACAATGATTACGTATCAAGGAATAACTGGATATATATGCTGAAAATATCTTAGGGGAATACCAGGCGGGATTCAGACCTGGTAGATCAACCTTAGATCAACTACATGGTAAAACAATTATCAGAAAAATTCTGCGAGCATTACTTGGATCTATACCAACTCTTTGTGGACTTGAAACAAGTGTATGATAGTATTGATAGAAATAAGCTACTTACCATCATGCTCGACTTCCACATAGCCTAAAAACTGGTAAGATTGGTTAAAGCCACAATGACGACCACTCAATGTAAAGTGAAAGTAGCTGGAAGCCTAACTTGCAATCTTGAAGTAACCCAAGGACTAAAGCAAGGAGATGGACTAGCACCCATGCTTTTCAATCTGGCCCTAGAACATGTTATAAGAAATACTGGAATTGACACTAACACAACCCTCACAAATAAATCAAAACAAATTGTAGAATATGCAAACAGCCTGAACATATTGGGAAAATCTGTACCATCAATAAAGGAAACCTTTGGGAACCTAGAAACAGCAGCTAAAAATCTAGGCCTTACAGGAAATGGACATAAAACTAAGTTTATGTTACAAAGTATAAAGCATAGAGTTAGCAATGGGCAAAACACCACCATTGGGAACTACAACTTTGAAGGCATTAACATCTTTACCTTTTGGGTACCAATGTGTCCTCGGACAACAATGAGACCAAGGAAATAAGGGAGCAAATAGATGCAGCAAACTGCACCTTCTACTCCCTACTTCTGGTCTTTAAGTCTAGAAATAAGTCCAGGGAAACAAAGGTCAAACTCTATAAAACCCTTATACGTACAGTTCTGTCATACGGAAGTGAAACATGGACAATGACAGCCAAATCTGCTGAACTGCTGGATAGCCGAGGAAGAAGAATGCTAAGGAGAATCTATGGGCCAGTAAACAGTGAAGGGATATGGAGAATTTTATGGAACCATGAAATATATGAACTGTACAAAGACCCCAAAATGTCCACACAAATTAAGCTAATGAGGCTCCGATGGGCAGGACATGCCCAGCAGATGCCAGAGACGAGGGTGGCAAAAAAAGTCTTCTTGGAGAGTGTGGGAAGAAAGAGACCAGTGGGCAAACTGAGGGCAAGGTGGGAAGATAATATGAGCAAGGATGCAAGAGACCTATTAAGGATCAGGAACTGGAGAGAACAGTCAAGAGACCGAGATGGATGGAGATGGAAAATTGACGAGGCCAAGGCTGTAGCGCCATTGGAGAGAGAGAGAGAGAATGGCAAGTTTTAGGGTATTATTTTAACCAGACACATTACATTTTCAGAGCTAATATCAGCAACAAAATAGTACTCTGCTAAAGTGATAGATACAAAAATTTCTTCTTTCCACTCATCATTGGTGACTAAAACAAAATCAGCAAGAACATGTGTTAACATATACTTTTCTTTTTTACACTCTCAATTCATTCCTTGCTTGCATTATCATGGTGTCTGTAGGCTTTCCTTCCAGCTTCATCATCAGAATCCTATCACTGTACTGCCAGACTTATGTCACTCCTCTGTCTCCCCATTCTTTCTTTAGTCTGACGTCTAGACCTGCAATACTCTCACCATTTGCTGAATACATCGCTAGATTTCCGTCGCTCCAATAGTCACCTACCCTATCTACTTGACATTGGTGATTCCCAGTATACCTTCCACCCCAAGTCTCTCCATTTTCATCTTTGCAATCTACAGATTCCCAGTGACCCTTATAAAGATCTCACGTTCCGTGTCCCTATCCTGCTTTTGTCTTTTCTGACTGATCTCCCTGTAGCCCCCACATGGAGATTTGATTACCACTGGGCCTACATGACCATGATAATTCCTAATTATTTGAAAATTCCACTGGGAAAAAATCATTTGCTTTGTTCAGAACTTGAACTCAGATCCCCTAAATGTCATACTGAGTGCTTTGGCCAGTTATGATACTGAAGCATCCTTCTCCCCTGCTAATATATGCAGCTAAAATTTATCAAAAGATCGAATGCTTCTCATGTTCAAAGTTTGGCTTTAACTCTGTGGACTATGTTGCCAAGAGCACTCGATGACTGCTTCTGTGACATAATATGTTCTGCGGTCTTAAACATCTAGTTCCTATGAAGCCTGTCACTCATTAAATCCATCGAAAAGAGATGTGCCTCGCTGGCTTAACTAGCTACAGCACTCAGCAGGATAACAAGGGATCCAGGATTGAGAACTGGGTAAGCAGAATGATTATTTTGTTGGGCAATTTTTGCCTTTATGTGGATTTGTAGGCTACTCCATGAAAGGAATAGCATGTCTAGACTCAGTATCCTAAAAATTTCCCATTTCCATTTGTGCTCTCATCAGATACAATGTTCTAATGCTTACCAAAGGTTTTTGTTCAATGGGATCCAACCATTTTCCTTGGAGCCGAGGCACAGCACGGCCCCTATCACCCCTGTCATAACAGACCATGTGAGCCATCTGATGAGACGATCCTTGTGTTTGTTGTGATACAACAAGATGGCACCTGCCTGAACTCCTAGGAACACTTGGAATATACTTAGCAAACATCCTGCATGAAAGAAAAGACATATATATATATATATATATATATATGATTCATTCTATCACTGATGAAGGTGCGGGTGACCCACCGAAATATTTGAACTCGTGAGTTTGCTTTTTATATGTTTTATGTTTAGTGTCACCCTGTGACGAAGTTTTATATTGTATGCCACGTTCGTGGAATCTTCGCAAGAACTATATATATATATATATATATATTTTTTCTGTGTGAGAGCTTTCTCGTACTACAAGTCCAAAGAGGACAGAAGTAATTACATTTTGCAGCAGAAATGCACCACAACAAAGCAAACAGGGATAGAATTAGTTGTCCTAAGGTTTTGCCAAATATATGTTCTAATTTTCCAAAGTGTAACACTGGTGATATTATCTGTATAAGTATACATGCACTATTGACTCCATACACAATGCTCCACAATATTGAATTCAAAGACTTTGAAGTCATAAGTTTTCAGTCATGAACAGTTTCTTTATTCATTAATTGATTTCAAAATATTAAAGTCATAAAATTATATACCTAGGTGGTATGGGATTTGTTTTTTGCAAAGATACCTTTTCTCTTTTCCAATTAGTATACATAATTTCTTTTTTGATTGTACTCTGCTGACTTAATATTTTACTCTTATATGTGCAACACTCTGTTAATAATAAAATAAATCTCCCCAGTGATTAGGGCCCCTGAAGCAGATAAATGGAGTGGGAGCCCCTTTACCACACCCTCGAAATGTGGCATATTTGGTACTTACTAAAATACTCATTTAACAATATTGCACAAGGTCACACCAAGGAATGCATTTTCCTATATTTTAAATTTACAACTTTTATTGGGAGGGCATTTTGGAGGTCCTCGTAACCCAGGGCGCTGCCCTGGCTGCCACATTTTAGCTACACAGGATAGGTGGAGGAGGATTAGTTCAAAGAGTTATGTATCTCAGAGTATGCTTGTTTGCAGGTAATGAGGCCAGTACATTTTACTCTCTGCTAAGATTGAGACACCATACAAGTAAGCTCTTAGAGTTATTTCCTTCTCATTAATACTGCCATACCTAATACTCCCTCTGGATCAAATGGACCAGATTGGTAAACATGGTTTGATGTTGGATTCTGGTATATGTGATTAACTCCTAGGACAATCCGGTCTATGTAACCAGTGGCTCCTCCAGCACAGCCCTTAAACTGGCCCCCATTTTCAATGCCACCAGGACCCAAATAGCCCCTGGAAACAAAAGAAGATAAAATGTAGTCCTGCTTAATGTTAACATATTTCTTTAAGACACTTTAGTTATTACCTTCCTGTTAGCTACAGGATCAGGTTGGTGTGATAAGTAGAGAGTACTGGTTTCCAATTTTATTTCTTAATTACAGATTTAATTGAAATTTTAGTTGCTCTGCGGTGGTCATAATGATGATAGCACCAATGATGCAAAGCAAATATGCAAAGAAAGATTATCAATGCATTCAAATAGTCAATTTTATCCATTTTAGCTGGCCTTGATTACTCTCGTGGCTTATTGTAAAAGAATGCTGCCACTGGCTGGAAGTTTTTTGTTTTTAATCCTGGCCGAGATGGAGATTTTTAGAGGAATCCTGATCCCTGCTAGGGTGCTGCGAGGAAGGCAACTTGAGTGCAGTGCATGGCACTCTTCATGTCAGATGGGACAATTAATGGCCTGCCCCTTTTTGCCCTTTTCCTCAGGAACAAGCTAATGGCAATTTCTCTCCACTCATTCTCCATTCATTCCCTTACCTGCCAATCCACCCACCCACCCTACATGCTGAAACCACTTGGCAATCAGTCCACTGCTCCACAAATAATCAACCAGCCAAACAGCACCAGGTTTGATGGACTATTTTCAACCGTTTTTTTCTTCTCTCCTATAATTCCTCCTCTAAATTCATTGTACTTTTAACATGCTCTATTATGGTTTATTATCGAAGCATGAAGTTCCTAGATAGGTGAATCAAGAGAAGAGCATTTTATGGTGCACTTATAGTTTTTTTTAGGGTTAACCCAATTTTAAGATGCAGCTGCCTAAACTTGATCACTTTTGAGTGAAACTTTTTCTATTCAAGATATGAAAAATTCCAGCCAGCTGTGGCATTAATACAGATAACAATACAGATAACCAATTGATGATGTGGTATGTTTTTTTTAATCTTTCTCTAAATATTTTATATACATCATTAGTACTATCATCATTATGGCCATAGTAGAGCAGCTGACATTTCAAATACATCAGTAATTAAGAAATAAGTGGAAATTGATGAATTTGCCAACAATTTATTCAAATGTTTACTTGGAAGCAATTTTCCTCCTTAGGAATATTAAAAACATTCCAGGCTAACACACTTCAAGAGAAGCAATAGAATTAGACTTTTAATGCCAATAATCAGGTCACCTGGTATTTCAATGTAAAAGTACTTGCAAGTTTGAGAAAAAAACAAACCAATGAATCACGAAAAGAGCATTTTATGATGCATTTATACTTTTCTGGGCTAAACCAATTTTAAGATACAGCTGCCTAGAAATCAAGGATTCAAATTTTAAGGGAGGGTAAGTATTCCTCACTCCTTTAATTATTTCACTTAAGCTAGGGTTCTTCCCAAAGGACCAATGTGATATCCATGAAATATCACATCCAACCTTCCATGAAGAGACAGTTATACATGAGCACAAAACTGACACTTTAAGGATACTTAAGCCTTTTTTTCATACTCTGACCAAAGTGTAAATTTAATTTCTTTCATTTTTTTGCTGTGTGTAGAAATGCACAGTCATACAATCAATCCATCTCCTGCATGTATGAGAGAAATTCCTTGTGCCATTTCATGATAGTAGCACTGCCATGGATCAGCAGACTGTGAGGACTGACAGAGACGAGGCTGGTATTTGGTGCTTTGGTGCCTGGGTATTTTGGGACTCGACGGTGCACTTTAGGCCAGAGCAGAATGGAGAGGGGGCACTGGTGAAGACAAATCTGAGGTGATGGTGGGCGTGAGTCTCACAAGGCGACCAAAGTTGAGTTAACGCTCTCTACCTCATTGCCTGAAGGAAAATGACTTTCTTTTCATGACCCCTTCCAGAAGGTCAAGGAACCATTGGTATTCCTCACAAGTAGAGTTCCCCACTGAAGTTTTCTGATCTGGCCACCCCATCATTGGAAGGTACTCATCCACATCTCCTCTCATTGTCATATCATCCTGATCCTATTGCCTGTATCTGGTGGGATCATCCAGCCATCAGGAAATGGTAAGACAGGAATCACCTGATTCCACCCTGATACCCATCCAGTAGGGTTTTACAGAACAATTTTAACACAACTAGATGTAGTTATCAAATACAACACTGAGCACGCCGATAGCTGAGGTAGTCTCCCTCTCGGGCTAGCAATTTGATTAGTTTGATATTTATAGTTTTCCTTACAAGATTTAAGAACTTCACAAACCTCTATTTTCCCCCTACTCCAGATTAGTGAGGAGTGTGCTTGGTGATCTGAGAAATTTATATCAAATAGTTTTGTCTGTCAGTAATGCCAAATGTAGTTCCATTGTGCTGGATCAATTAGATTGTTTTTTTTTGTGAAGTGTTCATTTCCTTTTGAAGAATAATTGTGTTGACAAACCATACTTCATCGGATCACTCAGGATATTCACTTATTGTTCATGAAAGAACTTTTTTTTCATTTCCCTTCTCCTTTCTCCCCCGTCTCCCTAAATCCCCACGTCAGAATGCTGCTTGTACCCGAGATAAACTTCACCCGCAGACTGTGACGTGATGAGGATAACCCACAAGTAATTTTTCTATTCCAACTGGTGGGTTTTTTCACGGAAGATGATTGCTTCACAGTGCTGATATGGTATTTGTATCAGGAGTAAACCCTCCCAATCTGTCCTTCACCAATGCCAGTTAGCCCTCACCACTAAAAACATCTGCCCGACCCTTTTCTCGCCCCTCTCCCTCTTCTTCTTTCATTATCCTGGGCTTTCACTCTTTCCTTGCTAACTTCTGAAGTCCACTCAACTGTTGCTACTCTAGTGCACTCTACATGTGAAAACCTCCAGTTTGGTACCCATCAACTAATCATTTTTATTGAAATAATAAAATGTGCAATTTTCTTCCAGAATAAAATTTATTTATGGTAGAAGTTTGCACATTATTTAATTTCAGTTGGAACAAATTCCACTCAAAGTCACTTGAATCTTCAAATTTTATAATCCTCGTTAGCTTTTAGCGAGCTTCTGGAGACCAGTGTCATGAAACTGGAGAGAGTGGTTGCAAAAATGCACTGTGAGGTGATAGGTGAAGAGTGTATCTTAGGCATCAGGGTTTACAGTGCTCCCTCCGAGATCCCTCATGGCATCGAGGTGATGCCATGAAGGCAAAAGCAGGTGGAGAGGTCAAAGAGACACTCATCCTTAAATCAGGGAGGGCAGCGGTACCCAAGGGTAATGGGGGCAGCAGTGCAGCCGAACCGTCAATTGAGGGAGTGGAGGCTCTTCTTCCAGCTTCAGCATTCGCTTTTGCTGCAATGTCTTCCTGAGATTGACTATATTGACTAATTGAGATTCCACTATAAAGTTTGGTGCCTCAATAGCCCAGATGGCTGTCTTGTAAATGTTGATATTTATTAAAGAAGCTAATGAAAAACTATGAAAAACAAATTTGAAAAGATAGGAGGACCTTAATGGGAATGATGGATGAACTTCCAAATAAAGACCTACCTTTTTGGTTTTATTTTGATAACTAGGTGAAACAGCTAGATAACAGCTTGGTGAAATATCAATTGGAAGGGAAGTATGGTGCAACTGTTGCTGTGAAGAAAAATAGAACACCTAAGTACATACTGCCCTCTGTAGTCCTCTGTGGGATTGGCCAAGGTGAAATCTTTTTTTGAAGTTGTAAGATACATGAATGATAAGTACTGTCAGTGTGAAGTGGGTAAACGATGCATTTGTGTGGGTGGTAAATTCATTATATGTCATGGAATTCTTGATGTGTGGTGTTGGTAGATTCAGTAGAAGTGAGCAAAAGAGAATCCTTGAACCATTACTTGATTTTTTGGAAAAATAAAATACATTTTTGGAGGTCATAGATTGAATACCATGTAATATACCCCTTAATTGTATGAGCATTTGTAGAAAGGAACAGTTTGACCATTTTCTAGTGGATACTTAATACCCTGATGTACAATGTAGATGAGGAAGTAGGGGAGAGATATAAGAGACAGCTGAAGTTCAACAGCAGTGGAAACGTACTTAGAGAGATTCAAGGAATCAAATTAATCTATAGAATGTACACCTGCATCCAGAGGCAATGAAACTGTAATGATAACAGTAAACTCATCTCAAGGAATATGTAAATATTCTTTGGACTGAATTACATTACCATTGACCAATCCTCATATCAGTGTCTCGGATACAGTGGATACTACCAGATCATGAAATTCTTAACCCAGTGGCAAAGGTGAGTCTATGAAAATGTTATCAGTCTGACGCAGATAAAGTGTATGAGACATAAAGTAAGATAATGCATTGACTGCTTTGAACCATCTCATGTATGGTAGTGATAAAATGAAGTTACTATAGCAATTTTTTTATTTTCCTGATATAGGATGTTTTGAAAATTACAATTAATTTACTGCTAGAGTACTTATTTGTAAGGGGGCGAGGGATGTGTGATCTCAGCGTGGGTAGCAGAGCAGAACATGCTCACTGACCACCAAGACCATTTGAGTGATGCAAACAAGGTGGTCAGCTCAAAGGACCAACAGGTCTAGGTGCCTTAGGTCCTCCTCGGGGGACCTCAACCGCCAGTAAATCTAAATCTAAAAAATTATTTGTAAAGATATGTGTAGGCATTTTTATGATATGTTCTGTAAAAAATGTTCATTAAAGTGAAGAAATATTTTATAGTTGTGGTGCCCTTAGAGCGAACAGCCCCAGTCACCTGTTAGAAATTGGAGATGCTGCCAACTGGGGGCAGGGTGAGACAATGAGAGCACCACCAACTGGCAGGGCCAGGCAGTAGGACCGGGGACGCCGTAGTGCATAGTGCTTGGAAACGATCTCTGTGCGGACGTAGAGTTGTCCTCAGCCATCGCTTAGCCAAGTGCAGCATGTACATCAGAAACCCCAATAAAGCTAACTGTTAATCGATAATGTAGTTCGTGGTCTCATTAATTCACCCCAAAGTGGTGACGCCGACGAGAAACACACGCAGGAAATCCGACCACGTGGGGCCGCATTTTCAAAGTTAGCACAAGGCGCTGATTGAGTCTACTGCATTGTTTGTCATTTTTTTGTAATTTTACATGCATCATGACGAAGGACGGTGAAGCCACAGTTGTTGAGAGGGTGAGCATTTGCGTGCCTCCTTTCTGGCCTGAAGATCCGGTGGTTTGCTCAAGTGAAAGGGCAATTCCACCTGAATGGCATCACTCAGGATGCCACCAAATATTTTTAAGTCATGTCCCAGTTGGACCACAAATACGCTGCGGAAGTAAGTGACATTATAACGTCCCCACCAGCGGAAGGCAAATACACTCGCCTGAGGGAGGAGCTCATACGACGTCTGACGGCCTCGCACGAGCAACGCATCCGCCAGCTTTTAGAACATGAAGAGATGGGTGATCGCAAACCATTGCAGTTTTTGCGCCATCTGTGTCAACTCGCCGGTGCCGCGGTCCCCGACCCCTTTCTTCGGACTTTGTGGCTAAACCACTTGCCCGACCACATGCACAATATTTTAACAGTGCAAGTTAGCGTGGATTAGAATTCGCTCTCCGCCCTGGCTGATTGAGTGCACCAGGTGATGCCGAGACCTCAAGTCGCTGCCACGGTTAACAACGATGCTGTGCTGCAACAGGTGGAGGAGCTTACTCGCTGCGTTAATGTCGCAGGTTACCAGCATGACCGCTAGCGTGACTGCCCAAGTGACCGACCCAGCTGACCATCGCTCTCGCCCGTGCTCCCCTAGTCGTTTCCGAGGGAATTCTCACTGCCGCTCCCGTGCTTCCTCTGCCGCTCGGAAAAATGGCTGGTGTTGGTACCACGGCAGGTTCCTGGATAAAGCCAACAGGTGCACCTCCCCATGCTCTTACCCCGAGGAAAACAAGTAGTCAGTTAATGAGGCGACTGATTACCGCCCTCCTGTGAGTCGCCTGTTTGAAGTTGACTCCACCATAAAACGGCAGTTTCTCGTGGATATGGGTTCCAACCTTTGTGTTTATCCGTGGAAATTAGTGTGTGGGCCACCTATGCTCAAAGTCCACCTATGACCTTTCTGCGGCCAATGATTCTGTGATAGCTACGTACGGATGACTTGAGATGCATCTCAATTTTGGCCTCCGGCAGGATTTTGTGTGGCATTTGTGGATGTGGCTAAACCAATCATAGGACCAGATTTCCTGAGATTTTAGGGCCTTCTAGTAGACATGAGAAATCAACGCCTCATCGACGGCACGACCACATTGCAGGCTAGCGGTAAGGTCGTGCGAGAGTCATTCCCACACATAAAATCTGTCAGTGGCAGTGATAAATTCCACCGCATTCTCAGCGACTACCTGGAAATTACCCAACGTACCACTCCCGGCCTGCCCTCTTCCACCCCAAAATGGTAATTTTTCATAGCTATGTGTATATTTTAGAAGATTTTTAAAAACATTATAGCCTTCAAAGACCTAGTGGTACTGTTTGTTACCATGCTGTATCTCAATAACTACCTCTGCTAAAATTTAAGCAGTAGGTTACATATAATACGAAGAATAATGCATGTTACAATATTTGTTTACATGAAAATTCTAGAAAATTTTTTTTCCTAAGTTTAAATGAATTGAGTGTGGCATTGAATGCATGCAAAAAGAGGGCATCAAAAAGCCAAAACTCATGAGTTTTAATCCTCAAACGGCACTTATGCCATGCATTACTATTAGCATACCCCATCATCTATGTTGAGTTTAATGTCTGAGGTTTAGAGCCTCATGGAAGATGGATTTTTCCTCATTCCAATACAAAACCTCTAGTCAATTGCTATAATAATTATAAAGCCTGGTATGGCATAGTTGGATAAAAAGGGGAACAGCTCCTCTATCAACATACCTTGGGCAACCAGGAACAGGGAGGAGGAATGTGATGAGTAGGTGGGCAGCCACAATGATGAGCATGACTAGCCACTGGAATTTTAACGAAGTCACATCGATCACAGCATCCCAGAAGCTCCATATCACTTGTTGCTCCCCATTAGGACTTTCTGCTTCCCTTCCCTTTGGATTTGGACATTTATGATAATAGTGATTTTTATTTGATGATAATATTAATACATTTAAATACAGTTGACTCTTAATATGACAAACCATTTTCACATGGAGTTTTCATCTTTATGAAGCTAACTGTTGGCCTGATCAAATGGGTATTAAAATGTATGGCAAAAGGAATGATATTATGAACTTTCTGTTACATATAACAAAATTACGAACCTTAGTTCCAGTCCCCATTGAACCAAAAATATTTTATTATGAATTTGGATGCATAAACAACAGCATTCGTGCAGTCATTCATAACACTACAGTATAAATCATGAAGCTTTGCCACACAAACTGTGCCCAAGAACTTGATAACTACCCTGTTAACAATGGTTGCTTTGCATAAGCTATTTGGCTTTGTTGAGGGTACAGAACTATCATTGGATAGGTGACATGGAAGGGACTTTTAAAGAATTAGAGGTCAAGGAGGTTGGAAGGAGAGAAATGAAAGATTGAGGACTTTCCTTTTTTCAATTTCAATCCTCCCCAACATCTCATGCTTCTATTATTCCTCTGAGGGTCACTAACCCAATGGAGGTCGCTAACCCAATCCGCTACCAGAATACACTACCTGGTCCAGAATACACTACCTGGCTCATCCTCCCTCCCCTGCCAACTCCCCCACCCCCTTCCCTCCAATACCCACTCTCCCTTTTCCCACCTTTTGCTTCCAACCCCCTTCCCCAACCCACTACCCAAGATATGGAATGCCCGGAAAATTTGGGTGTGTTCACTTCATTCGTAAGTTTTTGGTTCGTTTTATCCAGGAATAGGTCATATTTTGGATCATGATTCCATGGAAGTAATTTACATGAAAAGAAAGTACTGACTAGGGCTTCACTTTGAATTTTGTACATGATCAAAGAATATAGGACTACAAACTAGGAAACGGTATGTGAAAACCTTTGTGTGGAGTGTAGCACTATGGATCGGAAGCATGGACCATTGGAAAAGCTGATCAGAAGGGACTAGAAGCCTTTGAAACCTGGTGCTGGAGGAAGATGCTGGAGATTTAATGGATGGACCAAATAAGAAATGATTAAGTGTACAGAAGAGTAGAAGAGGAAAGGACCATTTAATGGAACACCATGCAGAAAAGAAGAACAAGATGGATTGGACACACCTTGAGACACAATGGGTTTGTTCACACACCCTGAGACGCGATGGAAGAACATAATTGAAGGTAAAATGGAGGGCAAAGTCCCAAAAGGAAGATCCAGGACTAAGTTAATGGGCCAAATAAAGAAGACAGCTAATAGGGAAAGATACCAGGAGGTAAGGGAACTGGCATTAGATAGGGAAGGGTGTAGGGATGCAGTCAACCAATCTTAGGATTGAACGACCGATGGTATTACATGCCCTCCTCCTAAGAAACCTTGCCTCATACTGGGGGTATTCTTCATTAATTATACAACTGTATTATTGCCAAGTTATTTAAGGCTATGTTTACCCAGCAGTAATAAAGACTGGACTGCTGATTGAATGTAACAAGAGATCCCTCTTACCCTAAGGCAGTAGCAGCATCAGATTATCCCTTGCAATCGGTTGGGCAATCATTTGAGTCTGAATCGAAGAAGCATTATCAGTGTTTTAAATGAACTGGCAGAACTCTCTGACCTGGCAAGTTGGAATGACAATGCTGGATTTGGTGTTTCAGCATCATTTTTCTACAGCTGAAATAGTATTCCTAGGGCACACTGAAATTCTGGCTGCAAAATCACCATATGTCACTAGATTTCAGGGAAATGTCATCACATTGTAGCACTTGATCATGCTTGTCTGGCAAGAAAGTCGTCAGCTCTTCCATTTCAATGCGGTAAATTTGTTGCTCTCATCTAAAAATTCATCAGTAAGAAGGATAATAAATGAATCCAAGCAACTTTATGAAGGGAAAATTTCTGACTTCTCCCTGTCCAGATGAATGTCACTGCACTTACATGATATAGAATTTTCAATGCAGGCAAACGAATGTCATTTGTTAACAAAGTAGATTTTTTTCACATACGAAAATGAATGGCATGTCAACAAGGCTTATAGGCTTAGTGAAAGGAAAGCAAGCAAAAGAAAGTCCTAGGGGTTGCTAGGGTCCCCATCTTGTGGAACACCAGTCCCTTCCTTGGCCTGCAGGTAGAGGTAACCCTGGCAATTCATCTCAGTGATAGATATGGCATCATGCCCTGTGTCCATCACAAAAGATGCTAATACAGTTATTTTTTGTATCAAAGGTAAATATTTAAACAACCTCAGAGTCTACTGAATTAATTTTGCAACATAATAGTTGTCCAAGCTGCTGAGTGGTTTGTCCATGGAATAAATTTCCTGGCTTGCTATGCTTAGTTCAAGAAATAGTGCGAGGTGTGATTTTCAAGTCATAAATTAGAATATGTTGGATTTTGTCTTTTTTGTGCATTATTTGATCTTACATTGTTCATACACATCTGAACTAATTCCACAGCCAACCAGGAAATTAGCAAAGGGATATTTTTTGTGTTTTACAAAAAATATGTTGATACGAAGTCCGATATCATAAACCACTGATTTTTTGGTCCCATAAACTTCATGATAATGAGAGTCAACTGTATTCTTAAAATTTAAAAAGCACAGCAGATAACAATTAGAACTCAAAAGTCAAGATTTTCACCCCCTCCCAAATTTTTTTAAATAGAAAAAGATACTTTCAGTACAAGCCATGAGTAAATTCCATATTTAAATATAGACATCTCTGGCCTTTGGAGGCAAGATGCGAAAAGATTTTGCTTCAAAGTACTAAATGCTTACTTTGCCTTTGTTAACTTGTGCTGTGGTGCAGGAAGCTTTCCTTTTATCCTGGTATAATGGTGGAAAGATGATGTCAGCCACAATTCTTAAAGCAACCTTACTTTCAAATTGTAGTTTATTGGCATGACGAAAAAATATTATATCGTAGTATATTCCACACTTGAAATGTTTAAAGCCAACCCAGGTTTTGACTGCACAGCAATCATTATCATGGTATGCTTACAGCTTAAGCGAGTCAATATATGGAGAGGAGACGGGGTGGGGAAATAAGTGAAGCTTGCTAATTGACATGCATCATGGTCAGGTTTGGTTATTGGGAGGGGGGTAAGGGGAATGGTATAGATTATAATAGAGGGGAATAGGAAGGAACAACACATTCATTAAGGAGTGTGGACATATTTGTTGGTAGCAGCATTCACAGTTTCCAATTGTTCAAAGAAGTCCAATTTGGCCCCCTGTCTCTTAATATGGAGCACTTCAGAGCACAAATCACTTTCCTGATATTTTCGCATATGAAGCTTTTTTGATGTTAACGCCATGCCTTAGCTGAAATATTCAGCATTTGCTAGGGAATGAAATTAACTTAATTATGACCTCAAACTTTCTTCTGGAGTGGAAGAATATCAAGTAGGTATCTCAGTTTTCATATTTTCTACGCTTGTAACTGAATCTTGTTTATTTGTATATTCCATGTATTAGATATATGTACACGTTAAATGGTTTTTTAGAGAAATGTGAAATAATTAGACAATTATGGTTACATGCTCTTTTATGCAAGCAAATGAATACATACATAATTACCATCTTTATGAACCTGGCGACACAATATATCAAGGTTTTTCAATCAACCTGGCCAGCATTATCAAAGGAATGTGATGTACAGTTTTGTTGTATACAACAAGGCAATTAGAAAAGTAGACAGACAAATATACTTTTTTAATTTTCGATATTACTTATTAGAATCACGAACAACAATGTACCTATTTAAAGTAAGAATATGTGCAATCATCAGTTAGAAATTGAAAGCTTTAGAACCATAATCATTAAAAATCAAAAGTAAATATCTTAACTAGGCTGCTAGAAAGAATAACTTTCTGAAGTACAAAACATGTTGGTAACGCTGTTGTGTCATGTTAGTGGTTGTATTTTTTATTCCAGTTGTGCACACCTTTGTCTGTGTAAATTTGTAGGGCATTTCACTTCTCATTTTTTGACATACCTATGAAGTTTAATTGCAATGGAGCCATTTCGGTAAACGTGAGTGTGCTTAATGATATGAATGAAATAACTTCATTTGTTAATATTGACTGCAACTGTCTTTTTAAATAGCTCTACTGGAAGACATCTGCAAAGAGGAATAACCATCAAAGCATGCAATTCAATTCAAAATATGAGTTCTCAATAAATGCATTTTAAGGATTACAGCTTCTTGGTTGTTTAAGAACATAATGTCAGAAACCCTAACAGCTTGCCACGATAGGATGTCTCCATATTTTTACCATCTTTGGGACTCTCAGAGAAAGAGTTCTCATTTCTCTCTCTAAGAAAGAGTCTTCAAGAGAAACATCCTAAACAAACTAATCCAATTTCAAAATACATAAGACTTCTTCATGTGTACATAATAAGAAATGCTCTTGAATTTCCATCATACTCTCTTAAGAAAGACTCCCAATTGGCTGCCAGTGTTTCTTTAATCTTGGTCTTTCCTCCTTAGTTTTAAATTAAATGGCTTCATCAAACTTACCCTCTCAGCAACCTGGTATTTATTTTTCGGAGCAAGAAGGATAGCAAGTGTGGTGACAGCAAAGTATGTCACGCCAAACCGTTGAAGAACACCAAATATTCTGATGATTTCCAAATCAGCTCCCCTTCCAGCTGTGTTCAACATAAGTCCCAGGCCAAAGAGAATCACTGCCCTCTGGGAAAGGAGAGGCAAAATACAATTTAACCACAATGAGAACATTTGATGAAAATTATAATAATAATAATAATATTAAATAATAATAATAATATTTATTACATGGACAAATGTCCTTTTACAAAACATTACAAAGCCAGATGATTACATTAGGAAATAAAAAATTAGACATTTTGAATAACAAAAGTTTTGAATACATTGAGTGAGAGATAAAAAATATCTGTAGATTTACAAAGACTATTATAATCTCTCATTATTCTAAAAATTGGAAGATAATTCAAATAAGTCGTACATACATATGGGATGTGAAATAGGTCATGAGATCTTGAATGACAAGTTGGAACCCTTAATTTAATTAAAGATAAAAGATAAGAACACTTAATATGATTATTTAATAGTGTGTGTAAGAAAATGATTCCCATTTGTTTCCTACGTGCAGAGAGGGTGTGGTTGAGTAGTTTCAATATCTTTTCATATCCTCCACTTTCCCTTTTAATTCCTTACCTTAAAAGCCACCAATCTGAGAAATTTATTTTGAACCCTCTGAAGGCCTAAGTAATGCTTATGATGATAAGGAAACCAAACTATAGAACAATATTTGAGAATTGGTCTAACTAGGGTGACATATAGAAGTCTATAACAAGACATATTGTTAAAGTCTCACCAATTTTGATAAATGAAGCTGAGAGTTTTATAGGCTTTTGTAATTGTAGCTTCAATGTGTCTGTTGAAAGTTAAGTCGGAATCAAAGAGAACACCCACATCAAGTTTCTGGTTCATTCTAACAAGATTTTGTCCAGATAGAGAATAGTCAATTTGTTGTCTAAACACCTAGGTTGGCAAGCCTGTACTTAGTCAGGTTGGCTATCCTGGGTGACACCCTAGATATACCCCGGATGTTACCATGGTTGCATCATGCTTGTATGCTGTACTGAATGATTGTGACGATGAATGAATAGCTATCGTTTAACATCTCGAGTTGTGTGCCTTATTTATCTAATCCTCGAAGGCCATTAAAGCAAATAGAACATGGCGCAGTCGAGTGGATAAAATTAGTTAACGCAGGTAAAGCGAAATATTGAATTTTTAGAAGTCACGTGCAGATAATTTACAATGGCGTGTGAATGCGTGAAGCTTCCAGCGAGCGTCGATTTCGATGGCCCCTCCGCGCAAACAGCATGGACAAGTTTCGTCCTCAAATTTAAGAATTTTTTGTTGGCCACCAAAGGAGACGAAGAGCTGGACAAAGTGAAAGTGGCCCTTCTGCTAGATATCCTTGGCGGGAGGGCATTAGAGCTGCTTTCAATGTTCAGCCTCCCCAAGGAAAGGCGGAATAAATATTCTGAGGTTAAGAAAGCATTTCAGGACTAAGTGTCCCCCAAAATAAACGAAACCTTTGAACGCTTCGTCTTTAATCAAAGGGTGCAAGAAGAGGGGGAGAGTTTCGAGCACTTCTTTGCAGATTGTCGGCGGCTGATACGGAACTGCGGATTCTTGAGGGCTGAACCATAATAGGAGTCCGTATTTCGGGACCGCATTGTCTACGGCATCCGAGACAAAGGGGTGCAGGAAGCTCTGCTGAGATTGGGGGATCTGTCTCTGGAGAGGGCAGCAGCGCACTGCAGAGCAGTGGAGCAGAGCCGGTAGCAGGCAAAGCAGATTCAAGAAGCAGCTATCTTGGGGTCCAGGGGTGAAGCCGCGAGTGTAGATTTTGTGCGGAAAGGAACACATAAAAAGGCAAGTGGCAACATAAAAAGAGCAAGTTCCAATAATTGTGGTGCTTATCGGAAAGCCAAGGAGAAATCCTCCGAGCCACAAAGTGAATTTCAGTGCAGTAGATATAAGACCACACATGGTCCACGAGAGTGCCCGGCATTCGGGAAAAAGTGTACAAAGTGCGGCATAGCCAATCATTTTGCTGTGGCATGCAGAATCAGAAAAGTGTGACAAGTCGATCTCTATGACACAGACTCTGATGAGTCTTCAGTCTCGTGTTATTCACTAAAACTCAGTGTAAGTGCGATAAAAACCAACAATAGCATTAATGAGTGTCACTGGACGAAGCGTTCAATGTGTGGCCATTGAAGGTAAAGATGTAGACTTGAAACTGGACACAGGGGCTCAAGTCAACATAATTCCAAGTAAACTATTAAACAAAGTGGGCAAACATGTGAAAATTAAACCCACCAGTGTGCATATAGAAACATATGGTGGCATGAAAATTAAGCCAAAGGGTATTGCAACTAATACTTGTTCCTTTAAAGACATTAGTATTCCCTTGATTGCATTTAAGTGAATTGTGACTCACAACCCCTATTGGGGCTTCCAGGTTGTGTAGCTCTAAATTTAGGCAAGAAGGTGTTTGTTGTGGAAGGTGGGTCACCTAGAGATAAATTTGTAAAAATGTGCAAAGGTGTTTTTGACTCGTTAGGTTGTTTCCCGCAAAAATGTACTATCAGAAGCAAAGAAAGTGCTGAGCCTATTGGAGTTGACCACCTAGACGAGTGCCTTCAGCAATCAAAGAACGGTTAAAGATAGGACTTAATTGGTTGCAGAAGAAGAACATCATTGAAAAAATTGAAAAACCATCGGGCAAAGAATGGGTTAACAATTTAGTAATCACTGAAAAACCGAGTGGAGAATTAAGGCTATGTCTGGACCCTGTAGAGCCTAATAAAGTAATAATCAGGCAGTACTACACAGTCCCCACTGTAAGTGAAATCTCAGAAAAATTGTGTGGTGATAAATTCTTTACTGTGTTTGACTTGAAAGAGGGATTCCATCAAGTTAAGTTAGATAAAAGTTCAACCTTAAAATGTGCATTCTCAAGCCCTTTTGGATATTACAAGTACCTGAGAATGCCTTATGGCATAGCAAATGGCCCAGAAATATTTCACAAAATGGTAGAGGAAAATTTTGGGGACATCCCAGGGACTGTCATTTATTTTGATGATCTCTTATGTATGGGAAAGACAGAAGTAGATCACGACATTGTTGTCAGCTGAGTTGTTGAAAGGGCCAGGGCTTTAAATATAAAGTTTAACGCTGCCAAATTACAGTACAAAGTTATATAGGTAAGTTATGTGGGCCATGTGTTTTCACTACTGGGAATGAAAACTGACCCAGACAGAGTAGAATCCCTCCTAAACTTAAATTACCCTACAAATAAGAAAGAATTACAAAGGTCTATAGGTATGTTTAACTATGTTCGTAAATTCATTCCAAATATGGCTACACTGACAGCTCCCTTAACCCTCCAGGTGGGTATCCCGTGATTTCCATGGGTTAGGTATCCGTCCATTCTCTGCGGAACCCGTGATTTCAGCGGGCTCATGGTTTTTCGTTTATCTTGCCCTGCGTATCCCACAAATCCCGTCTGATCCTTCTATCCTATGCGTTGCTGTAATGGTGACGTAGTTCAATATTTTCAGCAATAGATGGCAGCTATGTTCACTTTTTCAACGTCGACTATGCACATGTTCTTCCCAAGTGTGCATCGAGTAAGCCTTTCGAATAGTTCGCCAGGGTTCAAGTCATTGGAGTTTCTTTTTTTAGTTGTTATTATATCTTATACTGGTATTAATTGAAGCAAAATAGGTGTGTACTTCTTTATATTTTCTCCTCATATATATATGGTAATACAGTTGGATAATCGGTATATATCACCACAACTTGCTGACTTACTAATTGAACAAAAAACAGACATTTATGGGACATTTAATAGTAGAAGAAAAGATCTTCCAGAAGGATTTAGTAAACAGAAGGTATAGAGAGGAGATGTTCTAGCATATCCAAGGGGAAAGGTCATGGTTGTGAAATGGGAAGACAAAAACACTGTTTGCCTCTTGAGCACAATCCATAACGCTGTCTCAAAAAATACCATAAGCAGAAGGGGATTAGATGTAGTAAAGCCAACAGTGGTATGCGGTTATAATAATACCATGGGTGGTGTTGATCGTTGTGACCAGGAGCTTTCTTATTATCCATCTGTTAGAAAGCAGCAAGAAAAATATTATAAAAAGATTTTTAGACATTTTCTTGATCAGGCAGGGTGGAATTCATGTTTTTTACAAAAAAAAACATCTCATAAATCCCTTCAGTTCATTGAGTTCAGACTTCTACTAATAGAGGATGCAATTGAAAAGTATCATGATCCAAATTTCAAGTCACCAAAAGGAAGACCTAGTAAAACTCTGTCACCGCTAAGACTAACAGCACACCATTTACCGAGGCACATACCACCTAATCAGATAAAAAAGAGCCCAGAATACAATGTGCAGTATGTTGCTCCAAGAAAGATGAAAAAGGTAAATGAAAGTGGAAGGAAACTAGGATTTGGTGCGAAGACTGCGGAGTGGGACTTTGCCTGGTGCCTTGCTCCATAACTTATCACACTGAAAAAACATTTTGAAACGTCAGTTTGATGGAATACAGGTGTTTGTGTTTACTTTATTTTTAAAGAATCTATTTATTTTTATTTTTGTTCTTGAAGAAAAAACAATTTGGTAGCAACAAAAATTTGCCACAAATAAGAATTTGTAAAAATGAAGGTAGCTGAAATTTCATGTGTAAAATGATTATATTGTTTATAAAAGTTTATAAACATTTAATTTGTGTAATATTATCTTATCTTACATATTAAGTAAATGCATATTTGAATATACATAAAAGTTTATAAACAACTACAACCTCTCTATAACAAATAAGAAAAAAGTGAAATAACGGTGTTTTAAATTGTTAAAATGTTGATTGAAAAAAAAATGAATGAAAAAAAAATGAAATTGTTATTATTTCGTAAAAACAAGATAGAAAACTTGAAAAAACTTACATATTTGCAACCTAAGATTTGTGCCCAACTTATATCAATGATTAAAAAAATATTTTTTTTACCAGATAATAAAAAAAATTACCCACCTAGAGGGTTAAGGGAATTATTAAAGGCTGATGTTATCTGGACATGGCAGCCATGCCACGCAAAGGCTTTTGACAAATTAAAAGCCAGTATTGCTACTGTCCCTACCCTTGCAATATTTGACCCAAGTAAGAAAGTGATGATTCAATGTGATGCGTCACAGTCAGGGCTGGCATACTGCCTAATGCAAGAGGGACATTTAGGGAAAGGGATGCAACCAGTAACATTTGCCTCCTGGAGTCTAAATGAGTGTGAAAGAAATAGCTATGCACAGATTGAGAAAGAAATGTTAGCAATTTATTTCGCAACAACCAAGTCCAACAATTTTATATATGCCTCACTGTGGACATTCAGACAGGTCACAAACCCTTAGTATCTGTAATGAAAAAGGAAATCTGTAGGATAGGATTTACACGATTGCAGAGACTGAGGCTGAAACTCCTCAGATATTCATTGAATGTGTACTATGTGCCAGGCAAGGACCTGCACATTGCAGATCACTTGTCTCGGTCCTATCTTAAGAGAGAGAATGATGATGATGACCCTGATTTGCTTGAAATGGTGCATGTAGTTAGGAAAAATTTTTCTATGTCCCAAGAAAGAAGGGAACAATTTCGTGCAGAGACTCGCAGTGACCGTGCCAGCCTCGGTTAGCAAGTATTGTAAAGAGGAGTGGCCAGCCCAAGGTAAATGTAATGCAAAAACGTTGCCATTTTTTTAAAATAAGGGAGTACCTTTATGTTGAAGATGGGTTAGTCTTCTTAAATCACAAGATTGTAGTGCCAAAGACCATGCAGCATTACGTGCTATATCTGTTACATGAGGGTCATGGAGGTATAGAGAAAACTCGCACTAAAGGCAGGCAGCTATTTTACTGGCCCGGCATGTCAACTGAGATAGAGGAATTCATAAAGAAATGCCACATCCGTGATAAATTCAAGCCAACTAATAAATACCACACAAAGTACCACCACCAAAATGCCACACAAAGTACCACAACTCCCCTTTGAAAAAGTAGCACGTGACATCCTTGAGTTTGCAAGGCAACCATACTTGGTTCTGGTCTACTCTAAGTGATTAGAATTGAACCACTTACCTAGTAAATCCTCAACAGCTGTAATAAACTCCATGCAAAATACCTTTGCAACTCATGGATTGCCCAGGGTTATTATTGCTGATAATGTGCCATTTCTATCATGGGATGTAAAAAATATTTCAAAAAACAAGAGATAGACGTTAGAACTTCTAGCCCACACCACCATCAAAGCAATGGCCTTGCCGAAAAAGGTGTGCACATTAGCGAACAAATGTTGCGTAAAAGTAAGGAGGCTGGTGTAGATTTTAGGGATTTACTTCGTGACTACAGAAGCACTCCACTGAAAGGGTTAAATGTTTCCCCAGCAGAAATTTTGTTTAGTCACCGTCTGAGAACAAGACTTCCAGTTACCGCTGAGGCATTGAAGCCAAGAGTACATGAGGGAATCTATGCTGCATTATGTAATAAACAGAAAAAAGTGAAAGAGATTTATGATTGATGGGCAAATCACAAACTTACCCAAATAGGGAAAGGGGATAAAGTAAGGATCAAAGCATCCAAAAATGAGAATTGGGAACCAGGGATAATAGTTGGAAAACATAACTGCCCTAGATCATACCTAGTAAGAAATGACAAAGGTAACATTGTAAGGCGTAATAGTGCTCACCTACGCCATAATTTTTCAGGCACTGATAACTTAACAGCCCCCTTAATGCTGGAATGTGGTACATCTAGGAGTGTAACAAAGGAGGGAGAAGGACCAACTTCATGTGAAGAGGTGCCGCTGAGGAGAACCAATAACCCTGACAGATTTACCACTCATTTGTCAAACATCTCTGCAGTACGAAAGCATCTGCATATGAGTCTATGGTATGAAATAACTTTATGTCATCAGCATACATAAGATATTTAATTGGTTTAATTATGGTTCCTATATCATTTATAAAAATCAAAAATAGAATTGGCCCCAAGATGTGATCCCTGTGGGACACCAGATACAGCCTTGGAGGGGAAAGAAGTGAAACCTTTGATTTTTACCATTAGTGTTCTGTTAGTCAAGTAACTGCTAAACCAGGACAGTAAGTTCCCACTTATACCATAGGCATAAAGCTGTGCTAGAAGCATGGAATGGCGCACTTCATAAAAAGCTTTGGTAAAATCACACTAAATAGTGTCTGCTTGATGGTGATCATGTGCTGAGGCAGTGACAAAAGTGCTGAAAAGATAACAGGTTAGTGACGGTAGACCTGCCACTCCTAAACCCATGCTGTTCATCAACTAGAACATTTCCAGCAAATGGGGTCAGTCTATTTGTCGCTAAACTTTCAAGCACCTTTGCTAGAACAATTGAATAATGATAATGAATACTCTATGAATATGAATACTCATGATGAATAATGAATATTGCTATGTATTCATTTTAAATATTCTTGTAATGTTTGTATTGCCGTCACCATGCATTACGCTGTCCGCCATGATGATATTGTTGAGAGTGTTTTGTTCGCCATAACATATGGGTTTTGTCGGAGTTTCCGCTCGCTCTCTCGTGTTCCAACCACCATGGTAGACAGACGTAGGTTTGTGCAGTGCTCTTGTAATGTTAGAGTAAAAATATGTCTATTGTTCAAATATGGACGTAATTTCTTCCGGAAAAGAACCTGACAAATGGCGACGAGGATGGAATTTGGATTTGTGGGTCACGAAAATAAGTTCAATGACTTACATTAATTAGTTTTCATGCCTCGTGGTTGCGGATACGGTAGCTGTTCTTTTGCCTGTTTGGTGTTAATTGGTGCCTGTTCGGCGTATTTTCAAGTGTTCCGCGATTAATATTCGCATATTTTAATCCAAGTGCCTGTTTGGAGTGTGAATTTTCAATTACTCATAATTATATTTCTGGTGCTATCCGTACTTCCATCCGACCACGTGCTCGCCTCTTGTGCCTGCTGGAGCTGCTGAATACTAAAAAAGGGGTCCTTGTGTTTAATAATAACTCAAAATCAGTGCCTGTTAGTGTTAATTCTGTTTGGTACGATTTTAGTAGGAACTCTGCACTTTAGTCACGTGTTCATGAACTTAAAATTGCAAGTGAATTTATGTTGAACTGTCATGAACTGTGTTGAGTTCTGTTCAGGAAAAACTGCGTTAATTAAACGTGCTACGTGGCCAATGTTTTGTAGGTTGTTTTTCCACTTAAATATTGAACTCCTGAAGTTATAATTGTAATTTTGCCATCATGGTTAGTATGGGCTTCCCCGCATCTGGGATGGGTATGGTCCCACAGTTTTCGGGTAAATCAGAGGATTTTGAAGATTTCAAGGACCAGATTCAGTTTTTCTTTGAAGCGCAAAAAATAGTAGATGCAAGCCAGAAGCCTTCCTTTAGGAAGTCTTCGTTTCTTGTACGGGTGGCCACACTTACGCTGCGGCGAAGAAGCTCTGTGCTCCTGACCATCCAGGGTCAAAAACATTTTATGAACTTATTAAGTTGATGTCAGATCATTTTATTCCTACCTCCTGTGTTTGGGTGGAACGAAATACATTTGACGCGCGGATGCAGGATCACGATGAACCCTTCAAAGACTTCATCGCCGATCTTAGGCAGTTGGCCGATAAGTGTAAATTTGAAAACTTGGATGACGCGCTATTAAGGCAAATTCTCCATGGAATGCGGAATTGAAATTTAAAGGAACAGTTTTTCTCACTTAAATATGAGGACTTAACTTAAAAGATTGCCATTGATCGTACCACCGCCGCGGAACAAGCTAGGTCTTATATTAGCCAATTGAAAAATGGTGGATCACATAACGATCGAGGAAGTGTATTTTTGATGTCTTCCGCTAGACCGAGTGTGTGTGATCGTGATTACTCTGAACTACCAAGGGTCGCCCGCCCATTCAAAGATGTTTATGGCTAATCCTGCATCAGGTTTAGGTTGCCAACGCTGTGTGTCCCCTGTGCCTCATGATTGCCCCATTAAGTATGCCATTTGCCGTTAGTGCAATAAAAAGGGCACATAGCCAAGGTTTACTACATGAAGCAGCGTCGGATGGCGTCGCAGAGTTCCGGTCTCCAGCCAACGGAGCGGTATACCAGGCAGGAGACAACGGCGCCACAACGGAGTACAGCCGGTTCCTCACTTTTCCACTGCCAGGAGTTCCACACCAGGAGAGCGACAGGGTTCCTCACATTTCCACTGCCAGGAGTCGTCAGCGCCACATAGGGGTTCACCGGGAGCCTTGCGGCATCGACGTCCTCTACAGCAACGAGGGTCACATGGGTTCTCTTCTGGAACTACAAAGGCCCATGCAGTGACCTCTTCAGTGGAGTCTGATCCAGAGGCGTATGCAGTTGCGTCATCGGTGGAGTCAGGGTCAGATCCCTTTAATTCCACATTCCTTCTTTGGCTGCTCCCCCTCCAATCAAGGTTTAGGTAGAAATAGATGATATCCCTGTTTTCCTAGAAGTGAATAGTGGGGTGGGCCACACCATAATTGGTCGCTCCTTGTATGAAAGTAAATTCGCTCATATTGACTTGACCCCATCTAATATAAAGTTGTGCACATGGTCCAATCAGAAGCTAGATGTGCTCGGTCAGTGCATGGTTGAGGCCTCCTACCATGGTAAATGTGACACATTATTGTTTCTTGTTGCTACCTTTTCTGGCCCTCCCTTGCTGGGTTGCTCGTGGTTTAAGTCATTGAACATTAATGCTGGAGGAGTACATATTTTGTCTCCTTCTTTGGAACTTCCTAGTGAACTAACTGATTTTGCAAATGTGTTTTCCCCTGGGTTGGGAAAGTTCAATGGTCCTCCAGCCCATATTCACTTAAAGCCCGGAGCGACCCCTGTATTTCGCAAGGCACGATCAGTCCCCTACGCTCTTATTGATAAAGTGTCTGAAGAGATTGATAGGCTTGTAAAGGAAGGTATATTAGTTATGGTCAAGGTGTCTGAGTGAGCTACACCCACTGTTAATGTGCAGAAGAGGGATGGCACCATTAGGATCTGTGGAGATTATTCTTCAACATGAACCCCAACTGCCTGAGGGATTGCTACCCATTGCCCACGATTGATGAAGTTCTCACGAAATTATCTGGTGGGAAGTATTTTGCAAGATTCGATATATCCTTGGCTTTCTTGCTGATGACGGTGGGTAATGAGACTTCCAAAGTATTAACATTGAGTACACACAAAGGATTATTCGAGGTTCACTGGCTAAGCCAGGGGCTAAGTGCAGCGCTGGGTATTTTTCAGAGGACAATGGAGTCAGTTCTGGCGGGGCTGGAGGGAGTGCTTGTTTACCTGGATGATATTTTAGTCCAGGCCCCTTCCCGAGAGCAGCTGTGGTCCAGGGTGTGAGGCGTCCTATCACGCCTTGACTCTTCAAGTTTGCGCCTTCACGCTGACAAGTGTTTGTTTGGTGTCACAAGCATTGAGTTTGTGGGCTACAATTTAAGTGCAAAAGATATATCCCCTACGATAAGGAAAGTTGATGCTATAATTAATGCCCCAAGGCCCCATGATGTTGACAGCCTGCGAGTCTATTTAGGCTTTGTGAATTATTATGACAGGTATTTATAAAGAGGCCACCGTAATCACCAGAGAATCTCGATGCTTCCCAAGAATTATTTAGGAGGCTATCGAGATTTCAAATCAACTGTTGAATTTCAACCGGGAGGACGGATATCACCTCCACAACTCTTGGAAAAGACTGTTCAAACGAACGGGCCAATCGGGACAAAGGGAAAAAATTGGTGCCATAAAGTGAAAGGTCGCCATAGCCACATAAAGGCGTCCAATTTCCAGCATCATCATTTCAACCTGAAGACGCCAGCTGGGATGCAGGCCAAAACTGTTGTCCTTAAAAACAACAATGCAGTGAAAAACCCCAGAAGAATGCCTCCCTTAACATCACAGCACCGCGGAAGCCTTTGCACCAGTACCTAAATAGCTATTGTGAAGTACTTCTGGCCACGTTTTCCGCTGGAATGGCGTGCAGCAAAACGCCATTTCTCTACTATTCTCCCTCCTACAACTCCCCGCTCTCCAACTACTCCCCACTCTCCTATTTCTCCCCCTCTATGACCCGGAAGTCGCTGTAATGTAACGTGCGAGCCCATACAAAATAACTTGGGAATACTTCCATTCAAGTTTGTTTATCCATTCTGAGTGATAGGTTATCATGAATTACTGACTCTTTGTATTCCTGTCCTAGTCTCACTCGTGACAAATGACCCCTGCAGGGCATGCATCCCGGACGACAATCACCGCTAAACACTGTCCGTCAGAACTGTCCACTCATTATGACCAACAAACTCCATATACATTAAACATTGTGACCAACAATGGCCAAATAATCACTCACTATAACGGCATTCTCACTATAAGCCGCCCTTGCAATAATGGCCTTCTACTGTAATTTGATTTGAATTAACCATCCGTAATTCACTCTTTGAAAATGCCAAATTTTAATTCTGGGTATTTCATGATGTGTAATTTAGGTTCTAACCCTTCAACGTCGAGTGACGTAGTGAGTACGTCGCGCCCGGACTTCACATGCCGTCGAGCGACGTAGCCAGTACGTCGCGGTGACCATCTGCATATTTTAATTTTTTAATCGATTATATTTTTTCACGATCCTTGCGTGTATGGTATTATTTGAAAGCAGAATAATGTGGCTTTTAAGCAATCATAGCTGTTATAAAATAATAAATTATCATATTTTATTGAGAGTGTTTTAATTATATGAAATTTTCGAAAACTTTTTTCACACTCTGAACACTTGCTGCTCAACACTTATTCCAAAAAAATGATTTTATGCGACTTTCTTCTCACGGAGTGTTGGTGTCGCAGTTCCACAGCTTTTAGAGGACCACACTAGCTTAGGATGTCTTTCAACGGTTTGTTTCTCTCTCCCATATCTCCTCTTGACCCTCCATATGCGTCGTAGAAAGAGGGGCCAGTCGCCGTCCCCTCTAAATGCAGGCCCTTCTCATCTCAGGCCTTCGTCTGCTTTTTATCTCTCACCATCATAAACAATGAAGAGGGTCTTTAGGTCTGCATCTCGTTTGGTTTGTGTACAATATGTCTTTCATTATGAAGTTGCTTGCATGGCCGAGAAGGTTGACCATGGCCAAGTCGGAGTTCACGGCTTAGGGGAAGAATTCTTTTCGAAACGCCAAATGCTTTAGTCTGAATGAAACCTTTCTCGAGTGTGGTATCTCCTGCGGAAGTCTTTCTTTTCTGTGACTGCATCAACTTATTGAACCTTGGAAATATCTCATATTTTACATAATGGCATCGACAAGCAGAAAAAGGCTTTCGGTACCTGAAGAAGAAATAGAAGAGGAACTCCTACTGGAATACGATTCGGAAGAGAGTGGGAGCTCTGAAAGTGATAGTGACGAGGTGATTGAAGATCGTTCCGAATTGAACTTGATAAAGGAATATAGTGAATATTCGGAGGAGGAACCAGAGGAAAGCTTTTTCTGGGAGGACATGAAAAATTACGAAGGAGAAAGGGAAAAGTTCGTCGGTGGCTCTGGACCGCAAGGGAAAGCTTCATTGGTGACTGATATTTTAGATGCGTTTGAACTTTTCTTTGATGAGGACTTTGTAGGTACAATTGTAAAGGAAACTAATCATTACGCTGATCAGTACATGACCTTGGGTGGGCTGTCCTTTTCCAAAAAATCCAGAATTTTCTCTTGGAAAATAGTGTCGATCGATGAAATTTATACAGTTTTGGGATTATTCATGTTGATGGGAATAATACAGAAGCCATCACTTCGTTCATATTTTTCCACCAAAAGAGTTCTATCCACACCTGGGTTTGGAGACGTAATTAGCAGAGATCATTTTGAACTCATATGTAAATTTCTACACTTCACGAACAACGAAGACACTCTTAGTTGTCGCGGACCACCGAAGTTGAAAAAAGTATTTCCAGTCAATTCACATCTCAATAAAACATTCAAGAAATATTATTTTCCTAATAGAAATATCTCAATTGATGAGTCCTTGACTTTATGGAAAGGTTGCTTGTCCTTCAAACAATACTTGCCGTTGAAATCATCAAAGTTTGGTATAAAGACTTTCGAGCTCTGTGATGCAACTAACGGTTATTTATGGTCTTTCCTAATCTACACCGGGAGAGATACAATCTTTAGATCACCAATTTGCACAGCAAACTCAAGTAAAACAACTGCAATCGTTTTGAATCTTGTGTTTCCTTTACTGAATCAAGGCAGAACACTTTGGATGGACAATTTTTACAACTCACCGGGTTTAGCAAAACTATTGAAAGTTTCTTACGGTACTGACTGTGTTGGAACTTTGAGGATCAATAGAAAAAATGTCCCTTAGAAGGTGAAAGATAGACTATTGAAAAAAGGAGAGGTAGCCGGTCAACACTGAGGCCCAGTTTCAGTTGTAAAGTGGAAAGATAAGAAAGTAGTCACCATGATTTCTACATTCCATGGCGTAGAAACAAAGACTATAGTGAAAAGAGGGAACAAAGTCATGAAACCATTGAGTATCATTGATTATAATAAATATATGGGTGGGGTGGATCTAAAAGATCAGTTACTTCAAACCTACTTGATTGAGAGAAAGCGTCTCAACAAGTGGTACATGAAGCTATTTAGAAGACTCCTGAATTCGGCAGTACTAAATGCTCTAATAATATACCTGGAAAACATAAGAAAAACATTGACCATTTCACCTTTCGTGTCCGGCTAGTAGAGAAACTGTTTCAGAAATATGCCAAAAAGGACGCCCGAGTGCCCAGCCGACATTCCGCCGATAGTTTATTGCCTCGTTTGACAGAAAGACATTTCATCAGAAGGATCCCTCCCTCAGGAAAGAAACAACATCCACAAAGGAGGTGTGTTGTCTGCGCAAAACATTCCAGGAGAAGAGATACTGTGTACTGGAGTAAAAACTGTGACGCGGGACTTTGCTTTGACTGTTTTGAGATCTTTCACACCAAGCAGAATTATTGAGGTAGGCCATTTTTATAACTGGTATTATCATCGCCGAATGTGTAATGCGTGCATCTCTTTGCCGAGGCGAGGCAGCCTTTCGTGCATGTGCAACAATAATATATTTATTGCCTAGAACTTAATATTAAATAGCATTTTTTTAAAATAGTAATACCTAAAAGCAAATAATACGCAAAAGTTTCTTTGCATTAAAAATGAAGGAAATCCGATTTTTGGTAGCGGTAAAAGATAAAAAAATATTTCACCAAAGAAAATATCATGAAAAGTATAAGGAAGTACAAGTTATACCACAAAATATTATAGATAAGATATTATTTTATACGCACAAAAAATTTGAAATTGATTCAATGAATAGTTTTAAAGTTATAAATTTTTTACCAGCCATATGCGAAAACCGGCCATCCCATTTAAATCTCCTCCGACCTACGAGATGGGATTCCTTTAAATCTCCTCCGTGCTTGAAGGGTTAATAATCAATGATTATTTGCACTCCTGATAACAGCAGGACTTCAACTCTCTTCAATGATAAATGTAATATTTTCAGCATTTTTTTGCTATGGGTCATAATTCTCAATTAATCCATTAAGCATAGAGAGCTTTCAAATATTGAAAAAAAGCAATCCCAGTACTCAAACAAGAAAAAGATTGACTGGAATTCAGCAGTTTTACTCTGGTGCAGCAAGTAACGCTATCTATTGCTGTAGTTAGTTGTTGCTACCCCTATGAAGAATTAGTATTGAGTCTGCACTCCTTGCTCTGGATCCTGACTCATTTGACAATCTATATTTAGACAGAAATATGGAGTTTGTCTTTGTACTACTGCAACCATTGAGTACTAGTATATACCAGCACTCGAAGAGGCTTATGCTATACCAGTTTTACAGGCTTGTTCTGGAGTATTTTCAAGCATGAAGAGAGTATTATATTCCCTACATGGCTAATGGTGAAAAATAACCATGAAAAAAGACAATAATGCACTCACATTAGTTAATAGTCTGTATTATTACAGTTTTAGAAAAGTTATCATTATATTTTTCTTTCAATGATGGTTTCATTTAAATATGTTTGTTGTGTGAGAGTAATTAGGGTAAAAATGAATATTGATTGACATAAAGTGAAATTTTTGTGAAAAAATCAATTTCCAACTGTAATGGAGTAAAATATATGATCAATCAGCATTCATCATCCATTAGGGGTTGATTCATATAATGGCTATACTACTGTTAGTATGAAAAAGGATGCCACTGCACATAAACCTTTATAGTTAAATTCGAGTTATTGTATTGGCAAAACTATAGGTCTCATTATAGTGAACTATTTGCATTAAGGTAGCTGACACAAATAGTCACATTAATAATCAGTTCACCAGAGGGCAAAAGTATGTTCACTCTAGCCAGCACCTAACAGCACTGAAACCAAGCAGCCCATAACTCTCAGACGTCTGATTATATATATTACCAATTATGGTTTGTTTACAGCTTTCCATGAGTTTCTCAAAATCAAGCTGAAAATCATGAATTAAATAATTAAAAAAGCTTACGTATAGCATAGTACATGAAATATGATTCTTAGATAACTTTAATTGCGTAAATAAATTTTCTCTGTGTACTATACTGTGTACTGTACCTATCATATACCTATTTAATTTTCTAAATTTGTCCCACAGTAGCGTCCACATTCATTTAGACATGCACACCAAAGAAAAATGTAAAGAACCCCTAAATAAATATGCTTTGTTTATTCTTGCCATTGAGTTTTCTTTTATATGGCAAGTTGTGTTTCTTTCATTTTCCACTTTGATTCTCCCTCAGTTACAAATGCATGGTAGACTACATTAGTTTGGTGCCTAAAGAATCCTCCATGTCATTCTGTTAGCCTAGATTGACTAGTTAGGAAATACACCTAAAAATCATCAGACTATAACTCACATTCCAAATGTCATGTCTGTTATTTTCCCTTCAAGAGAATTTTGAGGAAAATGTAAACATTTGATGGTGTTTGCATGCTGCTTCAGGGATATTTTAAATTCACTCACCCGCATAACATTTAAAACTGCTGCACTCAAGGACGCTCCACTTCTGAGGGTAGATCTCACCGAGATTGGAATGCAAACGCCCATGATCCACATGAACCTTGATACATCAATTAAAAACAAAATTAAGAGATTTAAATTAGATCACTTCTGTTGAGGGATGACTGTGACACCCTTATGCTTATTATTATTATTGATATCTTCTGTAATTTCAATTATTTTTCATTTCAGTTATTATTAATATATGTAATTTATTTCCTGTATTTTTATATTGTCTAATTTGTTACCATGATTCATAGTATTTGTTTAATTAATATAAAGTAAATTGGTAATATGTAATATCCATGTGATGCAGTATGCATTCTTATTATGTTTATTGAAACAATCCAGAATTTTTATATAGGTAGTAAAAAGTGATAAATGCAGTTATACCAATGAGTAGACCTGTAATATATAATATTATTAATATACATGTCCATCTCTGTAATGATATTTTTAAATTGTATTCCTATTGTGCAATGTACCTATGCATGTATTTAAAAAGGGGAAATCCCGTTAATAAATGATGATGATGAACGTCTGTCGAAAGAGAAAAATAAAGGGCTGAAGGATGCCTAAATATTCTCAAAAAGGACATTCTTCTTCCTCCTAATCTGTCCTCTGTTCCCTCATCACCTCCATGACCATATTCTTAAGGGAAAATGAGTGACAATTCTGAATCAGGTTAAAAGAAATTACTTATAGTAAAGGAGATGAATACATGGGTTCATTCTTTATGCAATGTTTTATTTAACAAATGGCGATTCAAGACCATAACATTGAAAACTTTTAAAAAATGTCTAATGGAATTAGAATTTTCATCCATAAAAAAATTACTACCAATTATTTAAAATTAACATGAACTGATTTAAATATTTTTAAATGAATAAGCACCATATGGTCTTGAACAAATGCATCACCATATTCATGAAAATAATTGTTATGACAAAATAAAGGATGAAATTGAGTATTCCAAAAATAAATCTGCATATGGCACAAAGGATGCTCTTTACACTGTGGATGTCACATGGACACAATTATTGACAACACGAAGCTCATCAGTGGCCTTGTGTGAGATAAAGCAGACCTATTTCAAAATGTCCCAGAAAACGGACAAACCACATATTTCAGAGGAAGCTTCATTGATGAATGTCATTGAAAAAATACCAGACAAGCTACAGTCCACATGATAAGGAATAAAAAAAAATAATGCATGCTATTGCTTTTCTGAAAAACAATCTCAAACAAATTCTATGGACATTGTTAATACACACTTGTGACAGCAGTAAAGTACACTCTAACTAATCCAAATGCAGACAATTCAGAACCTTTTATAATTTAAGCAGGCTTTCTTCATGTATGTAGTGTGAGTGGGTTATTAATAAGGGGTCAAGAGATGGCTTCTCATCCCTATCTTTTCCGAAACCAATATTTTGACTGCCAGAATTGGCTGTCTTGACATTCATTTTCCTACTTATGTTTTTTGATTACTGAAAGAGTCAGTGATCACTGATGAGGGATGTTGAAATTGCCACAAGAAAAAATTGGCATGGACTGGGAAAGCCAAAGGTCCACAGTTCAATTCTTGGTCCAGGCGAATTATTTAACATTGCAGTTTCAACGTATTTCACCTTCTGCTTTGAATACTATCAGATGTGGCTAACCATGGCATACATAATTGTTAGGATACATACCCTTGGGTGTGGCTTCTTAGAACCAATTATCTCCCTTCTGTTGGTATCTTTGACGGATCACAAAGGCTTAAGATCTAGTTCCCTTGTATCTGTCAAAATTGCCATGAGAATTAGGAAGTCTGAATAGCGTAGCAGTCTGCACATTAATCTGTCAAACCATAGGTCCACGGTTCACTTCCCAGGCCGGGCTGATTTTTTTTCTCATGGCAATTTCAGGATATTTCACCCACTGGATTGAATGCTATAACTGGTGAGGGATACGGTATGTATTGGGAAAATATGCACATAATGCTGGTAGATGTAATTTCTATTGAGCTCATCAGAGGAAAGAAGGTCACAGCCATGGCTGGTTAAGACTGGTATTTTCTAATGAGGAGCAGTTTAAGGACGAGAACTCTAATTTTTCCTTCAGTAAGAGTGAATAAACCAGGAATTCCCATCAGGGGAAGTCTTGCTTGCCCCTTCAACATTTAGCGTTGTTGATATTTCATTGGTCATTCAATCCTAAGATTAATTGACCGTAGCCCTCCACCCGTCTCCATCTAATGCTAGTTCCCTTACTTCATAGTATGTACTTCTTCTTTATGTACTTTCCTCTTTATTTTGCCCATGACCTTTTCCCTGGATCTCTCTCTGGGGACTTCTCCCTCTATTTTATCTTCAATTATGGTCTTCACAAACCATTGTGCCTTAGGGTGTGTTCCATTCAAATCATCTGGTTCTTCTTTTCCATATGGTCCTTTCCTCTTCCACTCTTCTTTCCACTTCATCATTTCTTATTTTTTCCATCTATTTTGTCTTCAGCGTCCTACTCCAGCACCAGGTTTTGAAGACTTCTAGTCTTTTCTGGTCAGCTTTCCCAATGGTCCATGCTTCCGATTCATAGAGAGCGACACTCCACATGAACGTTTTCACATACTGTTTCCTAGTAAGTAGTCCTGTCATCTTTGAGTTGTCTTTTTCCCATGAATGCCATCTCATTTTGGGCTATTCTCCACTTGATGTCCATTGTATACATGTACTTCTTCCATCCCAAGTGATGGTACTTCCGAGATAGGTGAAGGAAATCCACTTACTCTAATTTCTCTCCTTTCAGGGTGACTTCGAACGTTCATCTTCTCTTTCTGCATACTAGGATATTAGTCTTCGTCTTATTTATTTTCATGTTGTATTCTTGAAGAACTTGGTCCATTATGTTTAGTGACCTTTGAAGATCATTGCAATTTCCACCCATGACTGCAATATCACCTGTGAAGCATAGCATGTTTATTTCTTCTCTGTTTACCTTTATTCTGCTCAGTCCAATTTCTTATGCTTCTCATAGGTCCCCTCCAAGTACATGTTGAACATGCAACCTCTCACCAAAATATATATGTTGGTAAGAGGTTGCATCCTTGTCTTACTTTATAGTTAATTTTAGTTTCTATCTGACTTCCATCTCTCATTCACATTGTAAAGAAATGCTTCCTGTATAGTTGGTACATTATTCCTGTCGTCATAATCCATTACAAGTTTTTCCAGCAGTCTGAACATCTGGTTCCACTCAACATTGTCGAAGGCTTTCTCCAGGTCCACAAATGCAACAAACAATGGCTTGTTCACATGTATTGTTTTCCCTAGCATTACTCTCAGGCAGAATATGACCTCCCTGGTACCCCTGTTCTTCCTAATTCCAAACTGGTTTCCTGAGAGGTTTTCTTCAATTTTCCTTTCTTTGGCTTATTTTTCATGTGAGTATTGTTGATTCATGTGACACTAGACTCAAGGTTTGGCGCTCCTCACATCTCTCAACCCTTGTCTTCTTCAGTACTATTACAATCATTACGCTCCTTAGAAAGTCCTCTGGAAGTGTTTCCCTTTGGTAGCTATTTTTTTATTATCTTCTATGGGTTATCCTTGGCTTCACTTCAGAACGCTATATGATCTGCATGGATGATGTCTGCTACAGGAACTTTGTTTTTCTTGAGGTATTATTATTGATATATGCTGACATTATTCAGCTGCAATATACTAGAAAATTAAGTATTTATTAATACCAATAGTGAATAAAATTTTGCATAATCATTGATGTTGTAGTTTTTATTGCATGTGAAAGGGTATTACCTTTCACAGTGGAGCAATAGTTTTCCCAGAGAAAAATAATAAGAATGAACATCCCTCAGTAGAAGTTCTTCAAGACTCATGACAAGTAGTGTAACCAGTAATATTTTTTTTCCCTTTGAAGCCACATGCATATAATATAAAAAATCTTACCATGGGAAGACAAGATCAGCAATCTGCAAGCCATTCCAAGTGGCATGGTCCAAAAACCAGTACCCGCCTCCTCCATAATTGACAAATATCATAACCACTATGCTTATCCTGTGGAAAAAAGAAATTGAATGCTGAATGAGGAGTATGTATTGTTGAAACTTGTACTGTCAAGGATATAAATAATAATCAACAACAGCATTAATTTGTATTCTTTTAAAAGCTATTTTATTCAAAGTGTTTTTAGTTTTTTTCTTATTTGGATAGAAGCCTTCTGCAGTAATAGACAAGTGCCGTGGAGGTATTTTAGAGTTGCTGTGTGATTAGTATTTCAAGGGCTTGACTTGAACCAAAAACCCTGTGTGTCAATAAGAATGTGATGCATTTGAAAGCTAGCCATAACATGATCCAACAGTAACTGAAACACAATCAAAATTCAAACCATGACAAAGCAGACAGACAATCACCAAACTGGAAGTACATATGAATATTCAATTTCGTAAAATTTAGTGTTTTTTCCTCCATGGACTACATAAATTTTAACTGTTTCCATTTCTGCATGGCTAATAGTGAGAAGATTTTTTTCCTTTCTTAAATTCACCCATTGTGAATGGACAAATTCTATAACATTGTGTGAACAAATGGAGCAATGCTATTCCAATATTTTGTCAGTTATTGCATGAATGATTTATTAAGGATGTTTTTAGAAAAAGCTATTATCACTAGAATTTTTATGCCTCTATAAGTTTTGGATAATCATGTAAATTTCTATTTTGAAAACAGCAGAATATTAATTTACAATTACCCTCGGAAAGTATCCAAAGATTTGAGGCGTTTCTTGGTGCTCTCAACTTTCTGATCCCCTGCTGGTCCACTGGCTAACTCCCTCCCTGAGCCAAACCTTCTAATTTTGGGAAAATATTTTCCTAGCAGCTTTGGCACATTTCTGAGAGCCTTCCATGCGAGTATAGTTACAGCAAATATGAGGACTATCAGGAGTAAAGCTGGAAAAAAATATATTATACCTAAAGCTGATCATCCAAATATGACTATCTTTTATATAAAGAGTCTTAATTTAAACGTTTTGGGCCCTTCTTCAGTCATAGAGATACGTAGAGTATCTTTACGACTGAAGAAGGGCTAAGACCTGAAACGTTTAAATTTAGACTTTCTTTCCATTCTCGTCTTTTTATACCCATCTTAGTTCTCTTTATTATTGTGTTTGTGGCCAATTGGCATAGTTTTCAATTTGTGTATGTGTTCAAACATTTTGGTGGGTCGCCCGCGCCTTCATCAGTGATAGAATCAAGGTGTGGGCAACCCACCGAAATATTTGAAATTGAGTGTTCTTTTTTATGTGTTTTGTATTTCGTGTCTCCCTGTGACGAAGTTATGTATTGTGCTTGCCACGTTTGTGAAATTTTCGTGAGAACTTCATAATATAGTATATATATATATATATATAATATGAGTGAACGAGTGTATATATATATATATATATATATATATATATATATATATATATATATATATATATATATATATATATATATATATATATATATATATATATATATATATATATATATATATATATATATATATATATATATATATATATATATATATATATATATATATATATTTTCTGCCACAATTCGAACAGAAAATTGGTAAAATTGACCCTTGGGGTAACCGATTTCGACCAAATTTGGCAAATCGTCTTCATTTGATTACAAAACGAAAATCACAAAGCCATTTTGTAATACATGCAACGGTTTACGAGATATAGCAATGTTGTAAAACTAGAATTTTACAAAAGCGTCATCGCATTGGATGGCATATCTCCGGAAATAAGGAAGATAAAAATACATGTAATGACTCATTTTGAAGGTATTGAATTGAGAAAGATAATTAATGGATTATTTAATAAAATTTAAACAATTAAATAAAGTTTATAACAAATTCAAATTTTCAAATCGATTTTTGACGATGTAGCTATGCCTTCGATTTTCCTAATTTTTTTATGTGTTGTAGATACAACCCTCCTCTACAAGTTTAAAAAATTTGGTAGGGGTAATATTTCATTTAAGAAAGAAAAAAATTTTGAGTGAAGGAGTAACGCTGGCCTCCCGCGGCGGCGGCGTCCGGCTCTCGCGCCGAACGTTCAGTAGTCGGTTCTCCAGATCTCATCAGCGCGCTTCCTTTTCCATCTTCTTTTCACCAATTTTAACTGTATACCGACCCTTTGATTCCCTTTACCCATGTCATTCGCTATTAGCTTCCCACTGAAGTGACCGCCGCTTTAGAATCCAGGATTAGCGACAACATGCTTAACAGGACCATGGGCCCACCAGCGGCCGTGCTCGGAGAACAATAGACGAATAGAAAGTTAAAGAAAGCATTAGCGGGGGAGTTTGATACGACAGTGCGCAGTAAAGAAGTCCATCGGTTGCCCTCTTTACGAAAAAAAAGAGATAATGAGTCCTATCAAGAGTATATTCTACACATGAGGAAGTTAGGTAATAGAATTAACCTAGAACCACAAGTGACGATCCAGTATATCATCGATGGTCTCAGAGATCGTGAAGTAAATAAAGTGGTGCTTTATGGAGCTAAACATTTGTGGAGCTTAAAGAAAAGATTATTTATTATGAGCTCATAGAAAACAAAATGAACGGTAATAGGCCGCAACGTGAAGTGGAAGAGAAAAAAAGTTTTGAGGAAAATTCCAACTATAGGCCTAACTGGGGTGGTTGTTTTAATTGTGGCGGCTTAGGGCATATCGGGTATGATTGCCGGTACAAAGTCAAGGGTACCAGGTGTTTCAAATGTCATGGCTTCGGACACATCGCCGCAAAATGCCCAATGACATCCAGAGTACGACATCAACGAGTGCCGCAAGAAGAAAGGAAGAATGAAAAGCCAGGACTGGTGAGGGTCTCATCGAGCATGCGAAAAAATAGGATGAAAACAGCTGAGATTAACGGCATCAAAGTCAAGTGCTTGATTGACAGTGGAAGTGATTATAATATCATAGCGGAAGACCTGGGTGAATTTGAGGCCAGTGAGGAAATTCTGAAAGCTGCAGGTGGAGGAATAATTAAGACGCTAGGCCGACTTAAATCAGTCATGGTGATAGATGATGTGTCATACCCGTTAGTTTACTCAGTCATACCTTGTGGAATAATTCCATATGCTAGAGCTCTGCTTGGGGATGAGTTACTGGACCGTGCATCTGTGAAACTGAGCAAGGGTGAGGTACAGATTTGGCCGTCAGAGAGTTGTTTGGTGTGCTATAATGAGGATGACGACGGCAAGAGTGGACATTTAAACCCTGAATTAGGTGGCACTGTTGATAATCTTATCAATAATTATTAACCAGAAAAGGTCGAGGAAGTACCAATGAAAATGGAAATTTCCCTGAAGGATGAGGCTCCAATCAACTGTAATCCCAGGAGATTGTCACCCAAAGAACACGCTGAGGTAGAAGAGCAAATAGAGGAGTGGTTAGATAAAGGTATAATTACGCCAAGCCATTCAGAATTCTCAAGCCAAGTGGTGGTAGCTGGGAAGAAGGATGGAAGTGCAAGAGTCTGCATTAACTACAAGCCAATTAACAGAGTAGTTGTGAGGCAACATTTCCCATTGCTGCTATTTGAGGACATTCTTGACAGGCTATCAGAGGCTAAGGTGTTTACAATGCTAGATTTGAATAATGGGTTTTTTCATGTGGAAGTGGCCGAACAGAGTCGGAAGTACACTGCTTTTGTCACACCGACAGGACAGTATGAGTTTACTAAAGTACCATTTGGACTGTGTAATTCTCCTTCAGTGTTTCAGAGATTTATTTCCTATATTTTCAGGGAGTTAGTTAAGAAAGGAACTATGTTTACTTATCTAGAAGATATCATCATTATTTCTCAAAATGAAACTGAAGCTGTAGATAGATTAAGGGAAGTGCTTAATGTCTCCAGTGCACATGGTTTGGAGATAAATTGGAGTAAAAATCAAGGGGCTTCATGGGAGAAAAGAATTTCTAGGTCATGTAATTGAAGATGGGAAGATACAGCCAACAACTGAGAAGATTGCTGCCTTGGTGAATTATCCTGAACCTAGATCTGAGAGACAGTTACGTGGTTTCCTGGGATTAGCTAGTTACTTTCCTAAATTTGTTAAGGGTTTTGCCCAGATAGCTAAGCCCTTGAGTGACCTGTTAAAGGCTAGTAAGGAAGTCAAGTTTGGGGAAGAAGAGCGGATTGCCTTCCTAAGACTGAAGGAACTTTTGGCCGTAGAACCAGTGCTGCGCATATACAATCAAAAGTTAGAGACTGAACTCCACACTAATGCATCACAAGAAGGCTATGGGGCAGTTCTGTTACAAAAGGCTTTAGATGACCAGCAATATATAAATATATATATATATAAATAACTGCACTTAGGATCACTTAAGTGACGAATATATAAAAGTTTGCCAGAGGAAGGCAGACGACAAACACAGAAAACAAAAAAATGAACACACTTACAAAGTTTCTTGATATTTCGGTGCCACTAGCACCTTGGTCGCAAGAGCGACAGTCTTCGCTATCTATATATATATATATATATATATATATATATATATATATATATATATATATATATATATATATATATATATATATATATATATAATAATATCGCTCTCGTGGGTCATGCCTTGGGGAGTGTTTGTTCCTATAAACCCCCTGCCGATTCCAGTGGATTCCTAGTAGACTGGGTAGCTTGGTGGTCTGAGCATTGGACGCAAAATCCAAAGGTCCGTGGTTCGATTCCTGGTCCAGTCGAATTTTTTCTGCTTGGAATCGGCCATCTTTACATCTTTACACCACCATTGTGTCTGTTTACTTTATGTGTTCCTATGTATATGTTATATATATGCATATGTACATGGTGGTGTAAATATGTAATGATGGCCGATTCCAAGTGGAAAAAATTCGACTGGACCGGGAATCAAACCACCGACCTTTGGACAGCAAAGTAGAAAAATCTTAAGAAATTTAGAAGTAATGTTCAGCAGACATTTTTTGTGGGATTTGTTCAACTTTGAGCCATTTGTGAGTGACAACAGTGGCGACAGTCAACAAGGCAATGTCACAAGCAGCAATCAATTCCATATGACCATGAAGCAAAGTAAAATGTAACGATAAAAATTGTCACCCACCACCATATGGTCATAAAAAGTGTCTCATCAAGGGGATCAGTTATAGCTAGCTAGAAGCTAAAAAAAACTATAATTATACAAACGAATTTCTGCAAGACTTTTCTTGACAAATACACCACTGCTTTATATACCTCATGTTTTTACATGACTTACCCAGTAAATTACTCAGTTATAACATAGGTTTAATGTTTAAATACTGGTATAATTATAAATTAACATCTAAAGCTTCAACTCCCACTCCAATAAAAGCAGTTTTGAATTTCTGACAGCTTTGATAAATTTTAGCCTACTACTAGAGTACCAAGAATAAATTGGGAGGGACCAAAGTGAATGGTTTAATACCAGAGCACTTTAGTCTAAGGAAATTCCTCTTGGCTGTATGTGAGGCCTCAGTGAATCAATTTCTGATCAATCCAAGCAGAGACTCCCTTGCCCTGCAACTCAGGTCAACTGATTTGGGACCTATGGATGCATGCACTCTCCTCCTCTACCCCCGTAACCAAGCCTACACCACATGGAGGGCACTTTTCACATGCAATTTCTTTTCTTCTTTAACATAATTCAACCATGTGATTGCATTGCAGCTCAGGTTGAGTGAGTAATGCCACTGAATAAAGTGGGCTAAGTTCATTGAACACTTTTGGATGCTGCTGAACATCATCATTTGACTTTGAGATGGAGAATAAAGGGTAGTCTCAAGAAGCAGGTCATGTGGCATTTTAATAGTGAAGTTGTGAGGAGGGAGATGTGGATCAGTGACTTGACAAGCTATTAAGGATTTGCACTCATAAATGAGCAGGGTGGGATTTGGATTTATAAGATAAATGGAGAAGAGCATGATGGGACATGGGAAATATACTGATACTCATTTACATGTACCCTAGGAGCAGATGGACAAGATGTGAGAATTTTTACCAGAAGAGAAGGGCAGTTTTAAATTTAAAGGATATGGACAGAAAAGTATAAGAGTGTATTCAAGAAGCTAGTGGTGAGTCCAAAATGACTCAATCAGTCACCTTGAGCATGTAGCATTTCAGGAATCATTTCAGGAAGAGTGTTATTCCATATTTTGTAACAAGAAGTTGACTTGTTTTCATTTCATCTCATTATTGATATAGATATGTTTAAGACATTTTAATGTCATTTATCTCAAAGCTATTTTCACCAATGGCAAATAAAAATAGGCAATATAATGATCAGTCAATTCATGGAGATTTACAGCCCCCGCATTGTCCATCAAAAATGCATGCATAGTAGTATTTTTTGGGTTCATCATGCAATAAATCTTTGGGCACCCAATGGCCAAGTTGTATTGCTTAATTCTGATGATGTATTATTTAATTCTGATGATACAAGGAAATACTGGCCCTGAATACGGCACCTTGTTCAGCAATTCAACATTGAGCTGAAGTTTGACATAAATCTGACAAAAAATGAATAAATTTACTCCCTACGATATATGTTAAATTAATGACATAGAAACATCCTTATAGTTCCTTTCAGATGACTTGGTGGGTGGGAAGGTGGGGCCAGCTGGAGGGAGGAGCTTGAAGCCAGTCATGTGGGCCGGAGGTAACCAATGGATAGCGTGGGTGGGGGACTTCTTTCTTCTGGTGGCTCAGTCTTACTCAGGATTCTGTCGTGTAAAGATCTTCTCTCTGCTCCCTGTGTTGCCACGTGTTCTGTGTATTCAGCTACTGCATTTTGAGTGTGGCTGCTTGATTACTATGGGTGTTAGTGTATTTATCTTGTCATCAGTACTTATTGTACAATCGGTACGTTTCTTATCAAAAGGAGATACTAATATGGGGGCAGGTTAAGAGGGACGTAGCGGAAAATAATTCCGAGTAAATCAAGTGACGACCGATAATTGGGCGTCCTGTGTCCGGCATGCCAAAAATCTCCAGGAGAAAGATTTCGAGAAAGAGGTTGCTAGGGATAAAATTCTAGATCCCATAATTGTTGATCTCAATGACAGCGATATGGAGGGCGAGGCAGTCAAGAAAGAGAGCGACGATTCCACATTAGCTCTGCCATCGTGAAAATGTATTACATTATGAAAGAATGAGCACATAAAGTATTAAATTGTTTACCCTACTTGATCCGTATTCTCCGCGGAACATTGGCCTTCTGTGCATACAATGTTACTGCCAATGATATCGTCAAGTTAAACTCCGAAGCTCTCCTGAACCTCTCGTTCTCTTTCGTGTAGCCATAGGTATGGCAACGCCTTGCAGCTCTCTCCTCCCTTGCATTTCCCCACCCCTACCTCGTTTCTCCACTCCCCTACCTCGCCCATTCCACAAATTTCCCCTCTCGTGTGAGAGTTGGCGGGCGCTGACGACTACGGCCAAAGTCTCACCCTCCAAGTCATCTAAAATGAACTACACTGGTAGAAAGATATTCCTTTCCTATTTCAAGCATAAAGGTCAGAACAACTAATTCAGTACTAGATGAATCAACAACAGCATTAAAATCATTGAAACATGTAAGAATATTTCTGACACTGAAATCCTTATTCCTTCATCTCTTGTTTCAAATACTGAAATGACATATGAAAGAATAATCCGCATAATAATTTGCAGGTGAGTGCATTAACCCTCTTGCCGCAGTATGCTTAGCAATAGCCATCCCTCAAATACTCAATTAAGTGCTCATTGCCACCCCTGATCATTTTCTTTGTGATTAGGCCAGTATTTATGATTAGACCTTAAAACCAACACTGGCAGTCAGAATTTAGTGTTTTTACACCATGTATTTTTTAAATTAACTTTCATTAATTGCATTTTGTACTACAGAAAATATTCACATAGTTTTCATACTGAGGACAATGATATTCTTAGGTGCTTAAAGAGTTCATAGATAGAAATGGACCAAATTTTAAGGAAGATTAGCATTAACTTCCACATCTCTGTCAACTTTCCCATCCCATGAAAAGGTTGTGACTTAAGATTTTACATTTGAAGGAAAAGGTGGTTGATGTTTCATAATTAGAAATATACTGGTGACCTAAACTGTTTCCCAGAAGAGGTAAATGGAGGTATTATCAAACCAATATGTATTTGTATTCATATATGCATTTCAATGGCATGTTTTTCTAGCCTTATAATCATTAGTATTGTAAGTATGTTATAAGATCATATTATAATGAAATACATTCAGTCATAAAATTGTGGCAAACCAGAGATATGGTAACAGTGGCGAGTAAATCACTTAGTTTATATGAAGCAAAAGTGATAGTGAACTGGCTAAAGAAATAGTTGATACTTAATTATTAGGAGAATTATGTCATCTGAGTTGACAAAACATTATGCTTCATACAGATAGATGCAGCCACTGCTTCATTAATTGAGACAATTATTAGTTGAGCATGCACAAAAATAAAAATGATTACCTCCTTCCCCGCCTTCATTCCATCATGTGCATGACAATTGCCGACTTAGGAAGAAACTATTTCTGAAAAGTTCATCATACCAATGGGTAGGCTGAGAAATAGAAAATGCAATGCAATTGCAGAAGCAGTGAAAATATTTTTTAGCAAAAGTGTCAGCAGATCAGAATAAAGAGATGCCCATGCATTAATAATAAAGCAAAGCCATCTATAGTTAACTGTTATTGACAATATTTTGACCAATTACATAGATAGGCATTGACAGGTTCCACTAGAGTTCTGAGGTGGCAGGAGAAGGTGCCAGTATCATTGATAGTCAGCTCATAAAAGCCAAACTCTCCCATCCTCGAGGCACTGCCAATCATCTCCACATCACACACAATGGACCTATGCACGGAAAAAACTGACATTAGTACCTTGGTAAATGTGATACACATGCATATGATTCAAACTAATATAAGACATTTTTAGGAATATTTTTTGGCTTCTCTGTGATTTAAAAAAATTGCATTCCTAGTTTTACATCCTCGAGAGCATAACATAATGAATGTAAATTCAAAGAATCCCTGAGAAGTCAACAAAAATCTTCAGGACGTGAATTATTCCCGTAAAACCTAAAAGTAGATATGAGAAATGTTTCAAGGGCTTCATTGCCTTCAAATTTATGTCTGTGTTAACTAATAGATAAAATGTTAATGGTGAACTCGACAAGAGGGACCCCATACCTGGTTTACCAGTTACCTGTCATCGAGAATGCAGTGTGTAAAAATTGGTGATGTTTATAGTAATTACAATATGATAACTTCTGGAGTTCCACAAGGCTCTGTCTTGGGTCCAATCCTATTTCTAGTTTATATAAACGATCTATGTAATTTCAATTTTAGAGGTCATGTGACAGCATTTGCTGATGATGTCGCCTTAAATTATGGAGGTTTAAACTGGGGTGATGTAAAATATGATATGCAGTCAGATTTGATCAATTTGCGACGTTGATTTGCTTCCAACAAATTGAAAATGAGTGTAACTAAAACGAAGTATATGTGTTATAATTTATGTAACAGGTACAAGTTTGATTGGGTTTTATATTATCATGAAGAAAACTGTCCGATAAATTCATGCAATAGCTGTTTGCCCATTGAACGGGTTTCCAGTTTGAAGTACCTGGGAGTAACCATTGACGAATCCTTAAAGTGGCAACAACATATTGATAATCTAACAAATATTATGCGAAATACATTGACAAATTTTTATTTCATCAGAAATAAATGTCCTTTAAATTTCCTTAGGATAATTTATAACGCGTTAGTACATTCCAGACTAAGTTATGGCATTTTTTGTTGGGGTGGCGCTTATTTAAACTCCTTGAAACCTGCCGTGTTTTTACAAAAAAGAATTATTCGTGTTATTTTGAAAAAGAACAGATTTGAAAAATCCTTCCCACTTTTTCTTCATTTACGTTTGCTTCCATTGAGGCATCTATATATTTATAAGGTTCTACGGTGTTTCTATACCAGAAGTGGTAACTCTGATGTATTTCAGTGTCTACCTTCTCACATTGCCCTGCGTAAAAAAAATATTCCATTACCAAAACCTAACTTGACGTTGTTTAAAAGATGTTTTTTGTATGTAGGGCTAAAGGTATACAATATGTTACCCCTGTCATGTACTAATTCTAAGTCTGTGAAAAAGTTTTTGGAAAATGTACATTCTTGGCTTCTCACCAAGGAGAGTGTAGAGCATTTATTGCTGTAAATCATTGATGTAATGAGTTATAAGTAAACTATTAGTAAGTAGCTTTTAAGGTACGAACTTACACTGTTAAGCAATTGTCACGGTATCACTGCACGATCTATATGTATCTTTAGGAAAAGCATAATGTAATATTATTTGATGGTAGCCTTAAACAGGTTCTCCTTCAAGGCTACCTAAAATTACTCTATTTTGCTATTGAAATGTAATTTGTTGTATGGAGTAATAAACTTATTATTATATATTATTATTATATATCAAATTGAAGGATGGATGCAAGATAGCATGACTGCCAAAAATGGAAGAACTGAAAATAAGAAGGAACTGCGAGGAGGGGGATTCACAAAGCAAACCCCCCACCACTGCCTCCTCAAAAATATGTCATTGCATGAATGGAACTCCGGAATTCCGAATTAAATATGAAATATTATTTGGAAGTTTTGACCTGGCTCTGGATGACATTGAACCCACACTTATAAATCCGATTTAAAAGTTTCAAACTTCCAATATGTATATTGAAACATTCATGCATCACACAATATGATGTGTAATTCAATGGATTGTACACTTGAAAACATATGTGGAATTCTCATCACTGATAAATTCTGGGAAACAAAAGGAAATAGCTGAAGACAGTGGCCACACTCCTATACATAACAATCAATGGCAATGTGATTTCCTAGAAATGAAAGTCGTGATTAAAATCACAAGGTTCACCTTTGACTATGTATATGTTATGATGTGAGGCAAATCAAAACACTTACTCATCACCTTTCAGGGTACTTCTCTCCTTGAAAGGAACAGATGTAAGTTTGAAGGCAGTTGCAAACTTGGTGTCAACTTTAAGAACCTCTTCTGTCTTGTTTTTAACTGCAGCAAATGACGTGTACTGGCACTGAAAAACCAAATGTGGGCAATTACTGACTGATGACTAGGATAAAATGGCAAATATGGCAATGTGGCAAATAAGTATAGATTTGATAAAATTCTAACACCATAGTAAATAAATAATAATATTTAATATGAGGATATTGAGGGTTCGGCAAAAGAATAAATTTGTAGGGCAAAGTATCCCCCGGTATATCACTATGGGGGTCCCTACTTCAATGGCCATTTTGATACTGGGACGAGTTTTTGAAACCTCCACAACATGGGCAGTCTAGCCTCCCTCCCCCCACTGCTTCCCCACTTGATCTGAAAAATATTGAACATTCATGCATTCTGCTCCTTGATGCCCTTTCCTTTTCGGGAATCAACGGAGCACTCTTATCACTGTGCCCACCCCTTCCCCTATCCCTCATTTCCCCTTCCCTCCCACCCTTTCTCCCACTTCCCCTCCTTCCTCTCTTCCCGTTTAACCCTTCCGGCGGCAGTCGGACATACCATATTGCCCTTACCAGGACATCGCCTTCAACCATGTATGAAATAGATGTGGCATCTGTGCATTGAAGCAATGGGAGAGAGTGTTGTCAAGATGCTGCAATGCTGGTGACGTATTAGAAACGATGTCGTTTTAGGAAATTAGATACATAAGATAGGAAATTAGATACATGGTCGAAGGGCATTGCAACTAACAAGTGAAAAGCAAACGAAGGAAATATGGAATTCCATATCCCTGTGGCATTTTAGGGCTTTCAAATTGTTTTTTTTTTCAGGTGAATGACATATTTCTATGTGTATTCATTATAATAATATCATCTGCTTCACTTAAATCATGGTTAAACTTAATATAGAGCAATGCCATGACTTTTATGATTGATTTTTAAAAATATAGTCCCTTATAATTTATGGTTTCGGCTCACGACACCAGAGGTTGAATGTCAAGTTCTTCAAGCTCTGCAACACTGTAATGCTGCAGCGTCAGAAACTATGCATTGTCATGATCCGAATGTGCAGTCACGCCACAATTTCAAGCTACCATTTCACGGGCATGATAGAAGTGTGAACGTGGCATCACTTTGATATTCTTATTGTTGAGTTCCAAAAATTAAGGCAGTTATTTAGAATCACACTACGCATTCTAACTCTGCCCATTTCTTCTTAATTCACACCGCACATGCATTTGGGAAAGCAATATCTTATCGTGGCATATTTTCGGGAAAACTTCTGATACATTACTTACAGTGCATCATCGTTCATTCTTTCATTCACTCAGACCGCTCAGTGGTAAAAACATGTATAAATATTTAGACAGAAAGGTAGGGAGATAGTGGATAGGAACACACAAAATTGATAAACACAAAGGTGGTGTAAAGGTGTAAAGATAGCCAATTCCAAAAATGGAGAAAAATGGATTGGACCCGGAATAGATCTACGGACCTTCTGATTTTGTGTCACATGGTGAAATAGAAACGCTCAGACCACCAAGCTACCCAGTCTAATAATAAACCACTGGAATCGGTGGGAGGTTTAGTCATGGAAGAAGGAGGAGGCCTCCTCCTCCTTCTTCCATGGTTTAGTTATATGAACAAACGCCCCCAAGGCATGCCCCACAAGAGAGGCCAATAGATGGCACTAGGATGTCCTGGGTTGGAGAGCTCCAGGCTCGGATGTTGCTTTATCTTAATATGGAGGTCTTGGGGGATGCAATCCACTAATAGCAGTTGGAGAGACTAAATCACCGAATTTAATCACTTCCTGCTTATGCCTATAAAGAAAATTTCAACCAAGTCAGCAATGCACAAAGATATAAAATAAGATAACTGCACTGTGAACAGTCCCTTGTGTCATGACCATATCGCCCGTATTTCTAGAGAGATATGGTTGGCTGGTAAGGTGATGGGGATTCACTCGCAGGATAGTAACTTGAAATAATCCGAGGAGGAATAACTGCACTGAGGATAACAAAATTTCACCCGTTTCCCCATTAGCAAACCCATTCAGGTGCCAAACATTCAAAATCAGAACTGCCTACCAACTTCCTTCCCCAGAGGGCGCGTCCTCGTTCAGCATGGACAATCCTGGAGGAATTCATTTGTGTCCGTAATTTTGATTTTCAAACTTTTAAGCCCCATATTGATTGATTAAATTGGGTAACTGCTTTGATGGAATGGTCCACTTTAGGCATGTTTGTCGAGATGGAAACCCACTGCCATGGCATCTCTATGTTTCGACTCATCACTTCCGTGGCTCCTGCGCCACCTCCTTGGGATTGAGGCCTGCACTTTGAGAGACAGTCTTATTGGATGAGAGACAGAAAAAAAACGAAATCTGAGATTAAGTGGAATCATAAGCCCTAAAGAGTGAACCAAAGGGCAGAATAATGATGATTCACAGAGTATTGGAGATGGGCTTCCTCAGAAAACCTAATTTCCCACTCAGTTAAGTAGGTACGCCCTCCTCATGAATGGATAGAAGAGCGGGAGACACTCGGCTCCCTTGCTAACACTCACCTGGTAACAGTCTTCCGTGAGCGACATCAAACTGAGAGAGCGGTCACTCGAGGACACTATCCTGAGGAAAGCCTCATCCATGCCAAGCTCTTTCCAGGAGTGCCCGTGCAAGGTTTGGAAATTGGGATCTTCGACCCAGGACGTCATATTGGCCGGCCAAAGGAAGCTTGAACTTGGAGAAATCCTCTCTCAGGTTGATTCCTGAAGGACAAAAACTTTCAATCTTGAGTTAACATGCTGTTACCTGCTCTTTTAATATACACTAGGATGATAGAATTCGACGAGACCACTCTTGGATAATCTAATGAATGAGGACGCTCACCAAATAGTGAGTGACAGTCCAAGCAAGAGTTGACTCTATTCTTTGCAAAATTAAGAAAAATGCACTAAGAATCGTCCTTTTTCATCAGATTAAGTTCTCCAACAAATAGTAAAACCATTTCAAACCTATCACTGGCAATTATTTGGGTCGAACACATAAAAAAAGGTTTTCAAGAGATGAATCAGACTGAGGATTACAAAATACTCCACAGCACAGGAGGCTTTTAGATCAACGAGATAGCAATTTAATCTTCAAAGATTGAAAGAGAAGGAGATAAAATGTAGACGCATTATTCACTTGTTATCTTCTCGTCTTCGGGTAGGGACAGTGAATGGAAAAACCATGAAGTATCTATAACGTTAATGAGCTTTTTTTAACGGCCCCAGATACGTACGGGAAAGGATCAAAAGATTCGCGGCTCTTAAATCGGCCGTCGCATAGTCGTCCGTAGAAGATCCCGCTTCCCCGAGCCGACGAAAGCACTGCAATGAAGGGGTGGAAAGCTTACAAACATCTGCGTTTTCGATCATCCGGTAGCACACTTACTGAAGCGGTGGAGATGAAACGGGCTGGCTCCGTATACGTCCGACTTTCGGACAGGACAGAGTCATATGCGCGTTTCAACAGAGCGCAGCGGGGAAGAAAGAGAAAGCCGACGAGTTTCACATCTCGGAAAAAGGGGGGTCTGTGGGAGGGGGAAGTCACATTGGCTCGGGAGGGAGGGATGGCGTGCTCGATTGGAGTGGTGCGCGTGAAGAACGACATTCTCCTTCCCCCTATGCGTGCACCCTAGAGTGATTTTCGCGCCTCCGTTTGTTGCGGCAACGCCCGCACGGCGCGGCCTCTTCCTCCACGCGGAGATGCACGGGTCATAACGCTTCAACTTTTATTTTATAGACATACTGAAAGGCGGAGGAAATGCGCATATATTTCTGTCACATTAATCCATCGTTCGTAGCATCGTTGAATCAACCCGGCACGCATTCATACTACTATCGTAAACTTATTATTGCCCTCACCAGGGCATCGCGACGAACAAGTGAAGAGCGAAATATGGAATTCCATGTCCCCGTAGCGTTTTAGGGCTTTCAAAATTATTTTTTCAAGCGAATAACATATTTCTATGCTAATTCATTGTAATATCACCACCAGCTTCACTTATATCATGGTGAGACTACATATAGAGCAATGCCATGACTTTTATGATCGACTTTTTTTTGCTTAAATCCGTTTCGACGCCGGGGCTCGGATTTGGAGTTGGGGTCGGACTAAATGAGGGTCGACCCTTCCACGGGGCCTCGAGAGCAGGTAACATTTTTTGCGGCCCCAGCAAAGGGATTTGAGCCTTTTTTCCCTTAGCTACGCCACGGAAATCAAAATTTTAGGAGTAGGTACTATTTACCAACGGACGACGCGTCCATTTAACGCCCGCATTTCGACCGTCGCGACTGCCGAAATGCGGGCGTTCAGGCCACTCGGAGGTCACCGCTAAGGCCACCGCAAAGTCCAACGCTATGACCACAGAGTGAGCAGAGGAACTCGGTCATAACGCAGAGCAAGCAGCAATGCCTACTCTATGTTATGACCCAGTGACGATGCATCGTATCGATTACTACATGCGCCGATTATGTTCCAGTGGAACTAGAATAAATTAGTCTTTGGAAAAAATATTCTTACATTCGGGTGAGCCGCCCCCGGACTCAGCGACCCTGGGTCATCGGACATTTAGCTGGGCCACATTTTGGTAATGGACTTGTAAATTGGTGACGCCTAATTCCATTCTAAAAGAACATTTTCCTGCATATTTAGCATTGGCTTCACGTCGATTAGGAAATGAATACCTCGGCAACAGCTTGTACGTGACGTCATGCTTTACTTGTCCAGTGAACGAGAAACAAACTTCATTTTTTAATTTCATCGCATTTGTTGTGTGATGCATTTTAAGTCAAATTCTAGCTCTCGGTAACGGTGATAGCATTTTTAAAACGCGAACTTTCGCCTATCCTTCCTCCAGCTTCCCAAGGGCCATGCTTGAAATAATTAGATAATACATTTGTTTTTTATTAATGTAATTTGATTGTCACTTATAAAACGTAAAGTGACGTAAGAAAATAGACTGTCGGTTGTACATGTGAAGCATACAAATAATAAATATATTTTTTTCGACATAAGTGATAATTTCCACGTCCTGCGTCCTCGATGTGAGAGCTATTTCGTTTTCTATAGCGAGGGCCTTTTCCGAGGGTATGTCCCCTCGGAAGCTGGGCTACATTGCCCAGGCGGAGGATCGCCCTTGTGTGCGAAAAATGCATAATACGTGAGCTTTTTAACGATCCCTCGTGGTTTAAAGCTACAAAAAATCGTGCATTGATTATATGATATACTACCAAAAAATATTCATGCCATTGCCGTCGAAACGGATCCGTCGGCGACACCACAGAGTCAACGTCGACCAGCAGATGTCGAGCCGTGCGGCTGTTCGCAACTCCACAGCCCCTCCAGGAGGAGGTCTATTCCGGCGGCCCAAGCTGTACCGATCAGATGTTCTCACCACTGGCCGTAACACTCCCCCCCCACCCACTCTTTTGTGTAGATGTCCTTTGAAGTGCGCCCGCTATGCTCTCCTTGTGGCCATTATTCTAGAAAAAGTTAGACAATTATTACTAGTCGTACGTCACATTACGAGAGGCACTTTCACCTTTATTTGGAGTGCTCTATGCTCAAAAGAATATCATTCAATTTTATTGAACGAAAGAATCATTTATCATGAATTTTGAGGCAATTATCATTCGAAAACGTAAGTAAATTTCGTTAATATGAAATGTAATTCGACTGCTATCTCACGCTCCTCTATGACCGGACTTCATTGTCGTGGTTGCATTATTTTCTATATTGACGGAAAATAAGTGTCTTCACTGCTAATAGATATTCTTATATTTAGTGTCCACAAATAGCGAGATAATAATATAGCTACGCTTAGTAAAATACTGCAGCTGTGCGTAACGAATCATTGTGCTCTGACCAAAGGTTTGGCTGCCAGAAAAACCTTTTGTTTAAACATATTTCTCCTGGCCCCGTAAGTGCGAGCATAATTTTTTATACTAACATTTGTAAAAAGGTGAAGATTAAAATTCAGATGTTCAGGCCTAAACATTTAGGCGGCCGAAATTAAAGCATGACCTTTCTGAAGGCTGCGGGTATATTATTGGAATATCTCTTCTTGATGTAAAGCTCTATCATTCATGATACGCTCCACAAGTGGAATTCAAAAAATGTTTTTGCTCAAGAATGGATAGTGGGGACATAATTTATTTTTAAATGCGGCTGAAATTCTTATTTAATAGGTTCTTGATTGTACCATTTTCTGGGAAAAAAGTGGTCAGGCTGCAATTGGTATATTTTGGGACAATTTAACTCGGAATTATCCACGCGTCAATCTTTCGATTGGCTGAACCGCAAGTCCGACGCTTAAGCCTTTGCCGTTTACTGCACTAGTGCACTGCTCTCTCTCTCTCTCTCTCGCCCTGCCTGCGAATATAATTAATTTCCCCGAATCCCTCGACTGACCACCTTCGCGAAGCAGGGCGTGTGGATTTGCCTCGCTTCGATCATTTTAAACCTTTTGATCGCCAGTTATTTTCGCCAAGGTGTCGCCCCGAGGTGTCCCGATCGATAAAATGAGGTCTCCTCGCCTATCCTCAATACTATCGAATCTCTGTCCCTACCTCCACCCCCGTCTCTCTCCACCCGCCCCCCCCCCCCCCGTCCTCCCCCCCGCCCTTGACATTCGACCGGTGTCCAAAGAAAGTCTGGTGGAAGCCTCGCACCGGGCTTCGTTTTTACTCGCTCTCGATTACTGAACGATAATAATTCTTAGATAATCTAACACTTACTCAGTAGAATACTTGCGTATTTTAACCATGCGAGGCTTATATCAGAGCCACCAAGAATACGTATTCAAGGTGGCTCTGAGAACGCCCCCCTGCCACTGCCACCATTCTTGCCAAGGAATGTAAAAATAATAATCTTGTAATACTGGACAGTACTTCATTCAAAGAACTCCAACCCACGCAACGTTTTCAATTATTTTATTAAAATTTTTATAATCTTACATTTGAATTGCAGTTATTAAATCGACATCTCGATAGTGCAGCATATTATTGTGTGTGGCTAAGCAAAAGTCAGGTGACGAAGAGCCCAACATTTAAGTGGCAAATGTTTCTCCACCCGTATAAAAATTTTCCCAGTCAAACCTATTTCGAACTGTATTCAAACAGTCATCAAGACGCGTATGCTCAAACTGACTTCAAACACACATCTAATTGGGGGGAAAAGTGAAACACTGTGACGTCACAATACGAAGCGTGTTTGAATACAGCCTGAATTCACTTTGAAGGCACTTTCGCCGCTCGCGGCTCAGATGTTTTTGCGGCTTCAAACTGTATTCTAACAGTCCTCCGCGCTATCCCCAGACTGAATTCAAACCCTCTTCCTCGATGGTTCCGGACTGTAATCTAACCGTCGTCTACACCAGCTCCCAACTGTATTCAAACCCTCTTCCCTGATGGTATTGGACTGTAATCAAACAGTGGTCTACACTAGATCCCCACCATATTCAACTCTCCTCCGCGGTATTACAAGTCAGTAACTACAGTTGCTGACTTGTAATCCGTCTTCTACGTTACATCCCTATTTTTTTACTGCACACCATTACCCTCCATATCGCGTACGCGACTCTTTACAAGCCGGGCTTACTTGAAACAGCATTCAACCGACAAGAGGGCTCAGTACTTGACCTTCTAAGTTCCAAACACTAAATTTGTAGGTAGGGTGGGAAAACGATGAGGTAGATAATAACAAGTTCAAATGTCAGAAAAAAAATAATTTAAACTTTCCTTAAATATCATATTTAATGTAAATATATAAATCATAATACAGAATTACAAAACAAACATTCAAAAATCATGACTTTAAAAAAATAACAATGAAAAATGTCACCATCAAAATCAAAATGTTTGTACCTATAGACGAAACTGAAAAATATGCGAAGAAGAAGGAAATGGGTGATTTTTAGAAGGGAAAAATGCTGTATCTGATGAACCTATACCAATTTGTTTAAACAAACTTTACCTGGCCCAAGATCTATGATGTTCGACGTCTCGCTGGGAGTAATTAGGAACAAGGGGTAACGTTCCAGGCGTATTTCAGCCTCCACTACAGATTGCGACAGCACGTCAACAGCAGTCACCGGCACGGGGCATCCCATTCCAGAATTGCATCCATGGGAGGAGACATTTGAGAGCAAACTTTTCTCTCTCATTTCTTCGTTCTCCTTCCCGGTCTTGTTTTCTGTTGTCTTTTTTTAAACAACGTCCCCGAATCCTTTTAATCATCTCCTTCACCATGCCTGGCTGATCGCAGACCGATGCTGCTTCTCTAGGGTAAACGTCCGCATCCCTAAGTTTCTCGAAGGCCAGGTGTGCCTCGCTGCACTCCCCATGTGTGCCTACTCACCACATGAAAATAAAAACACTAGAAATTTAAATTAACTGTGATGAGACAAGGCCTCGTCATGCCATCCAACATTCGTATGTTGTAAGAAATTGTACACTAGGTAAATTCGCATCCATTCAAAAAAAGTTATACATGAATGCTTAAATTCGCAATTGCGTTAGCACGACTAAAGAATTGTATGGAACAACAAGCAGTACAACTACTATACTTTACCCACCTCCGATAAACACCAGAAGCACTTTCTGCATCTCTTTCTCCCACGAAATGGTTTGGTCACTGCCCCTTATCGGCAGCCCGTTTATAAATTTTTCAACGTCCCTCACCTCAACCGTCGTATCATCACTGTAAAAATGAAACACTCCATGCAACATTTTGTACCTTCGGCGGCTCCCCTCGAGACTCACGATACTCGCTGTGGAGTCATTTGAGCACTCATCGTACAGGGCGTCGACTAAATGCGCCATGACTATAACTCAACTATCAGCTAAGATGAGGAAGGATTTCGATTCCCTTCGCGAGGACCACGTACCACGTGAAATTCAACTACTTCAACCATTTCATCTCCGACCGGAAAACGTGTTTTAATTATGAATATGCCGGGAAGATACTTTCACTTAACTATTTATTTATCTATGTATCAATATCTTGAGTCTATAACTACTGTTGCCATGACTCATTAGGCTACATAAAACATACGACCGAGAGAGAGAATCGTGCCACGATGTTCATCTTAGTTCCTACCGTTTCTACATTACGCGGGTTCAACTTCCCGACACAAATAATATCACACTAGCCGAAGGTGCCCGCTGGAATTCAACGGGTGTGAAAAAAAATCAAACTTATTTTATAAGAAAACCACAAACCCTGAAGAATACAGTCAGCGTGTCATTTGAGGTGTTCGTAACATATCATGTACGTTGTGTTCGTAGTAGTAGACACGCTGACTGTTTCTCAGGTGCACGCAGAGATGAATGACTGCTGGTCCTCTTTCATGCACGGATAACAAAAATATGGGACAAGCTGACTCATTACTACTTAAATAGCACCCAGGTTCATAGATTGCCACCTCATTCCCCGGTTCTCTTGAACCGTCTTCTGAGTGAATGACCGCTTGATCGCTTCTCTCGTGTACATACATATATTGGCATTCAATTACCTAATCGAGTTGCGTTATTCAATTTTATATCCAGTGGTGGTCTTCCTAGTGCAGCATTAGAGGGTTTCTCAGTCGGTTGATATATTTGCAAAACCTCAAAAGTGTTATCAATATTTTTCAAGTTCATAGAAGTAGATTAGGTAATACTGATGAAGAGCATGGTAAAGAATTAAGCTCTGGTTTCATTCTGTGATTCAAGTTTAAAAAAGAACATTTTATAAATACCATAACTTAACGGCAAGCTTTGAATAGTTTACCTAAATCTATGCCGCTCATATTTGTTTAAAGCTATTCCGCATGAAATGAACGTAATTATCAACATTTAAGCCGTAATATTTAGTAGTACCTATATGGCAATTAGGCAACATAATATTGGCCTTAGAAGCAAATAAGAGGCTTAACAGTAATTTTTTATCAACGACTTGGATTAATTTTGTTAAACTAATAGTCTATGGTAATAAACTTAAGGCTTTAATTACCGTTCGTTACCGTATATTTACTCACTGAGTTTAAACTTACGAAAAACTGGACACTGAAAATAAGGTTCAGTACTCATATCTCTCGGGAAAAAAATTATTTTGGCAGCAATGCCCTTGATAACACTTTGAAGTCAGTTAGAATGATTTGAAAGTGATAACGTCAGTTTGAAGTTTTTTAGAATACAGTTTTAATAGTTCAGACATGAGAATCCAGTTTGAATACACTGCCTGAATACAGATAGAAGTGACTTTGAAGTAGAAGTCATTTTGAATACGGTAGTCGACACTAGTTTGAATACAGATATGGCATCTCCATTTCCTGTTGGAATACAATCGAATTCGATTCGAACTCAGTTTGAATGCAGATTTTGGCGAAAAACACCTGTTTGAACACAGTTTGAAATGTAGTTAACTGGGAAAATTTTTATTAGGGCATTGATTCCTCAAGGGTGTTCCCCCATTAAATCTTCAACAATGGCAAGAATTGCCAGGGGGACACCTTTCCAAATAGCGCCGAATCAAAGGAAAGTCTGGAATATTTTGTATACATATAACATAAAGAACATATCTCGCATTCTCGAATCGAAAATGAGTTTCAATAAAAATAAAAGAGATCTTTCAACTTTATTTTCCCATGGCAATTATTTTGAGTTTGTACAGCCATTATTTCTAATTCGATTTTGCAAAAAGATATCTGTAATCTATCAAGCAACATGTAATTGCAATGCTTACAATAAACTTTCTTAGGGAAGTTGTTGTGAATGGTCCGAAGTCAAGCCTGTTGTTCAAAAAGTAGCCCCTTATCTACGGATTGGTGAGATTCAATGATTCGCATAGACCTACCATTGTAAAACTATTGGTTCTGGAAATAAACAGCGTTGCTGAAAATATTTTCAATTCTGGACTTAGCTTTTGATGTAAAGATGGATATTTCTATCTTTAGTAGGGCCCTCATTTTGTATCTCGTCCGGCAAATAACCACGCGTTCAGTGGAAATAATTTGGAATCGTTGGGAATGCATCGAACAGTCGTTTACAGATCTATTTTTCGTATGAGTGAAAGGGATAAGAGAATCTACGGGAATTGAGCCCGCCACATCATCTGCTCGTTCCATCGTTTTCACGTAATAAGAACAACACTAAGCGAGCGATCACAAATTTTACAGTTAGAATAAGAAATTCGTGGATACCCAAGGAAAGATAACATTTCCTCTTTCTCGTCGATAATGCTGCAAAATCAAAGACAATAAGTGCTCGAGTGCTGTCCGTGATCTTGGATTTCGGATACATACTAAGATAAACTCTCTCTCATGATATTGGGAGATATAATTTAATCTCAAATATCCGCCGGACAGAGATTGGCTTGGATTTCTTATTCGGTCGAGATTGAGGAAACGCTCTCATCGAAGACGATGAAGAGAGAGGTCTCAAACAGACATCAAATCCGAAGGGTCCATGGATATGGAGCGAGAGTTGAACCCAAATATTCTGGAGAGAGGGACTGTGAGTTTGTTTCCGGAACCGATAGAGGTGCTACAGTTGGCTACGGTCAAATTTGCTATTAAGGAATTCGAAGAAAAGATTCACAATATGGAAGGTAGGTATTTAAAAAACGGAACTGTCGCTTGTTTGATTTTACCACCAACTATAAATGAAGAGAGAGTCATCGAATGCAGTCAATGACCGTAATAAGAGGCCAACAATTAGGAAATCAATACCAGCAGTACTCATACGTGATTTTTCTTTGTGGAATTTAGACATTGTAAAAGAATAGTGACTTCGAATGTTCACACTTTGTGTGGAAGTTACGAAATCATTTTTATTTTACTTGCAGTATTTGTTTGTCCATGAGCATCGTAGAGCATCAGAAAAAAACAATTCTGCACATGAATGAAAAAAAATCAACGGCTACAGTTTCTTTGAAATTGCCGTTTTATGTATTTATGCTTATATACTCTATGAACTCATTCACTTTATAAAAAGTGTGTTTTAAAATCCTTTTTCTCGTCTTTGACTCAATTTTGGGCAAAAATGTATTAAGTCATAGACACACAGACTCTTAGAAAACAGCGAACCGACATTCATCAATATAATGCGATATAAATTTAGTAATAGTAAATTTCCGTCACGAAAAGAACAAACGTGCCGAAGTTGAGCGTATATTTGAAAACGCAGATATAGTAATTGGAATAGAGAGCTGGCTTGCAAAAGATATTAACGATAGTGAAGTTTTTTCGACAGGACATATAATCTATAAACGTGATCGACCAATAGGACTGGCGGCGGAGTATTCAAAGCATTTAATCGCATTTGAATAGTACCACACACATATTAGACGACAATGGAATAGAGAGCGTTTGGTGTACTATTAAGCAACAAAACAAAAGAAATATATGTTCATTTTACAGACCACCAGATTCCAAAATAGACGTTTTGTACGAATTAGAAACTCCATTATCATCATTTACTTCGAGAGATAACAAAATCGTGATAGTTATCGGTGGAGATTTCAACCTGCCGGCTATAAATTGGAAAACCAACAGCGCGGAAGTAAGTTCAAGGAAACGTGATATAAGCGAGGCCTTACTTAATACCACTCTCCACTCCATTCCACACCACTCTCTTACTCAAGTAGTAGACGAACCTACGAGAGGTAACAAAATAATAGACCTTTTAGCTGTTATCCATCCTACAATGATTAAATACCTCCTCGAAGGCATTAATGATCATAAAGTAATTTTTACGACTTTGAAAACAACAGTAGATTCCACTGTAAAACCCAAACTATAAGTTTACTTATTTGAAAAATGAGCCATTATTTTGGCAGCAGCGTAGACCACGCAGTTGACCGTCCAGAGGTCCGACGTCTCCGTTAGGATTTCGTCGATAAAGCCATTAAACCTGGTCAGGAGGTTGCTCCGCAGAGAGATCTTACGATGGATATCTCTCTGCTAGTCCTGTCCTACATCATAGGTGATTTCATTTATCAACCGCATTCGGAGTTCATAGTCGACCTGACCTACTTCCTCCCTACTTGTCGGGGATACCGACGTTGCAGCGTAGGCTTGTGCGATGAACGAATTTGCCCATCGAGGGTCGATAAAAAAAATCTCTCATCGACATCGGTGAATTCATCTACGTTGATGATCGATGACATTCACTGTCATCGACGCGGTTCATCGCAACGCGATGACTAAAATCATCGTCGATGAATTCCATAGAGGATTTTTCGCAGAATCTCCGAGGGAAAACAGTGTTCTCCACCATAGACCTAGAGAGCTTACAATCAAATACCAGTTCACCCCGACGACATTGCCAAAACAGCCATTAGCACGCCATTCGGCCTATTTGAGTTTCCATACATGACATTTGGTTTAAGAAACCCGGCCCAGACCTTTCAACGTTTTATGGACGAGGTTTTGCGTGGTTTGGACTTCTGTTATGTGTCTATCGATGCCACAATTGTGGCATCTGGGTCAGTGAAAGAGCATGCCACAACATCTCCGCCAGCTGTTCGTGTGATTAGCGAAATACGGAGTTGTAATCAATCCCGCCAAGTGTGTGTTTGGTGAGCCAGAAGTGGTGTTTCTCGGGAATTCCGTGTCTTCGGAAGGAACGAAACCCTTGCCAGATAAGGTAGAAGCCATAAAAACCTTCCCTCCCCCGAAAACTATAAAAGGGTTGCGGCAGTTTTTGGGCATGCTCAATTGCTATAGGCGTTTTCTCCCCGGTTCCGCGAAGGTTCAAGCCCCGCTGTCCGATGTTTTGGCTGGGAAAGTAAGAAGCAAAGACTGTATACCATGGACCCCGCAGCTACATACGGCATTCCAACAGTGCAAAGACAGTATTTCCCAAGCCGCCCTTCTCGCTCATCCGGATATTAATATTCCCTTGGCACTCTTTACAGATGCCTCTGACTTCACTCTTGGAGCGGCTCTTCAGCAGCGTACTCGCGAAGGTTGGCAGCCATTAGCTTTCTTTTCCCGCAAACTAAATCCCGCCCAAAGAAATTACAGTCCTTACGATAGGGAGCTGTTGGCAATATACGAGGCCATCCGCCATTTCCGCCACATGCTGGAAGGTCGACACTTCGTTATTTATACCGACCACAAGCCTTTGCTTTCGGGCAGAAAGCGGACCAATGTTCACCACGATAATTCCGCTACCTCAACTACATCAGTCAATTCACCACAGACGTCCGACATGTCACCGGCAGTGACCATGTTGTTGCTGATGCGTTTTCTAGGGTGGAGGAAGTCACGGCGGCTGTCACCCATGAGGCGCTATCAAGAGCACAAGTAGGAGACGTGGAGCTTGCCAGTCTTCTTCTTTCCGATACCTCCCCTTCCCTAAAAAAAATTACCCGTCCCGGAGTCTGACCTCAGCATTTTTTGTGATTTTTCTACACCATCTAGCCGCCCTTTCGTGCCCGCGTCCCTCAGAAGACAAGTTTTCCGTTCTCTTCATAGCCTTTCCCATCCCGGCATCAAAGCATCTGCAAGGCTGCAACTCAAGGATGATATACGCTGCCACGCCACGGACGACTGGGTGGACATCCTCCCTGCAATACTCCTCGGTATCCGCTGCGCCTGGAAGGAGGACCTCGGCTGCACGGCAGCTGATTTGGTATACGGGGAGCCGTTACGGTTACCTGGCGATTTCGTCTCACCCGCGACAAGAGCTTTTACTGCTGAGGACCAGGCCAGCTCTGTTGTTCAACTGCGGCGACACATGACGAACGTGTCTCTTCGCCCTCCTGCCCGTCAAGGCGAACGACCCACATTTGTTTTCAAGCCTCTGGTTTCGAGCACGCACGTACTGGTGAGGAACGATACCACGAAACCACGAAAGGCGCTTTGCACCTCCCTTAGGAAGGTCCCTTTGAAGTTCTTGAGCGCGGCGCCAAAACGTACGTGGTGCCCGGTTTCCCGGACAATTCGCGGATTTTTTTCTGTGAATTCATACCTCTTTCTCATTTTTTCCCCTGATCCTTTACCGTCAGCTACTGCCAGGGGGGGTGGTGTGGCGGCCGCTAAGGTTCAACTGTTTGCGGTTCACCGTTCTGCCGCGAGAGGCCGCCTAGGAGGCGCCACAGAAATAACGGGTTTGGGCAGTCTTCGTCTTTACTCCAAAAAGAACGGACGACATGAAACACGACTCGAGGTTTCGCCGCCATGACAGTTCTTGTATTACCTTTGTTTGTTGGAAATTGGCTACGTCAACAATAAACGTTGTACATTGGATTTTAATTCTTTCCTTGCTGAGCATCCCAAAATTGCCCTTACCGCTCGGTAGCCATTACGCGAGAGACGTTGTTCAGTGTATATATTTCCTTGTGCGTAGGTGACAGTGTGATTCCTTTGTTTTGACGTTCCCAGCGTATCCTATTTCTTCATTTGCTGGCGAGAGAGACAGCGTTCAGTGTACGTATGTATTTCCTAGTGCCTCCAACAGTGCGTACATGACAGTGTGATTCCTTTGTTTTGACATTCCCAGCGTATGCTATTCACACAATTTCCGTTATTCCTTCATTTGTTTCCGTGACTTTTCTGAGCTTAAGCTGTTCATTTTCATTTCAGCAGTTGACCTTCAGATGCTACAGGGTATTTTATATTTGACTGTTTGTTTATAACGGGCAACCAATCGTATTGGACATTAATTTTCCAAGGATTATAATGAAGCAAGTAAGTTAGGCACTGATATCTACTTGTTTCTTTTGTAACACACATTGGAATTCTTTGCTCGTTTCCCCGCCCTCCCGCTCGCTAGTGTATTCTTGTTCTTTCGATGTCCATTTTACATTTCTACGCCCTACGAATTATAAAGGGGAAATGCTTTCGAATCGTTGTAATTGTCATGGCATGAATAACATCAGCTGATTTTGCTAGCGGCGTATTCAATTTACGTGAATTGGCATCGAATAACCGGAAATGAACTAGCATTCGAATTAATTGCATTAAATATTATTTCAATGCACTTTTTTCCCTTTTCTTACATCGTAAAGTAGGACTTGTAGGGTGGAATTCGGAACACGAATCCACCGATCACATCACCTAATTCTGTACGCTTTCGGTGTCATTGATTTATTTCGCGACGCTCTGGAGAGTTTTCTCGTCGATGGCTCGGTAACTTAGGTACATAAATCTACTATCCAATGCCTTAAAGTATTACTTGCAGTATAAATCATCGTGCTGGTGGAGAAAAAGGAGACTTAAGAACACGTATAGTTAGCCCAGAGACGTCTGTTATAAGGCTTGATATCTTAATCAGCGCAGCCTGTGGCCAAAAGTGGAACTTCAATACTTTCGCTTCCATTGGCAACAGAGTCAAGATGGGAGTTTTCCGTCCTTATGCAGTGTTCTTGGCTAATTTGCAAATGCCATCCAAAGAGACCACTGAAATGTGTACTTCATGGTAACTGTTCACCTGACAATTACATCCTCTAATTTTAGTCGTACATTAAAAATTGCTTAATTTTTATGAAATTTTACTCAAGCAAAATGCCAACCTTGGCCATCATTAACGTGTAGAAGTAATGCCGGGTCGTGCAAAAATTACAACTCCGCAGCAGATCGAATATTCGAGGCGACGTCTCGAGGAAATTGTAAAATTTATCAAAAATAAACATTTTTGGCTGAAATGACTCAAATGACAGTCTTCCAGAGTAGCAATTGCATATAACTTCTAATGTGAAAATGCGAAATATTAAGCCATTAGGTTTAATATTCGCAAGGCATTAGGCTTAATATTTCGCATTAAAACACTAAGCCACAAGGCGCATAAAAGCACATAATCATACTTCCAAAATACTAGGCGTTGTGAAAGACTGGGTCCCTAGCTTGTGGTGTGTAACGTCCCGTTTGCGTCGTTATGCAGCGACCATTCAAAGTTCCGTAATCGCTCCGAGCGGTCCACAACCCGGCTGGCGTTGTGCACCGCCGGCGAAGAGAAAACATCCAATCCGTAATGGCGACCGACGTTATGCCTCCCCACGGGCGTTCAGTAACGTCGATTTAGGGGCGTTATGAGTTCCATAATCGTCCTACTGTGGTGGTTAGCCCCACATGCAGACGTCCACCATTAGCCGGCAGAGCCGTTACCAGGCACGCCACTAGGAGGCTGGTGGTCCGCTTTCGTACCTTATTATTATTATTTATCCCAACACTGTATCATCTGTGAACAATGAAACCAGCACGTTACATCTCCAGCCATTACACTGGCATTATCCCTACACACGCTGAATGGGATGTGACTTGAATGTCTGCGCATTTAGTCCACGGCTGACGAGAGAGGAGAGGTCGCCAAAGATTAGGTTAAGAGACGTATGCGTCGATGCGTAGTTGGAGCGACGTAAACGGGACGAATAGGCGAATGCCCTGAATCGGAGTCAAGCCCCGTAGGAAAGACGCATTTATACCAGAGAGTTCTTCCGAGGAATGTCTTCCTCGGTGAGCAGTTAAGGAAGATCATAATGATTGGCAAACCGACGCACAGTGGTGCCAAGTACGACTCTGGTTGCACTTTCGCGTCCATTTTCGCGTCGCGAAATTTTTTAAAGTCACTTTTGAAGCTGGAGAAAAAAAATTATCTGGTGAGTTAATACAATGATTGAGTCTATTTGAGCAGCACTTTTGAAATATTTTTGCCTTCAAATCGAGCTAATACTTCGTGATATTAATGTGAGGATATGACCACTGTTATTGCAGAATTCTTGAGACCAAACTGGCACAGTTTCATACGCGCTGATGTACCATTTTGCTTCATAAAGAACTGAAAGCCTCCACCTCAATTTTATTTCACGTCTTTTTTGACTACATTCAGGAAAAAGGACTTGCATTGTAATGTGTGCGCCAAAGCCCATCGGCCGACCGACCAACAAAAACCGAAAGCCGAACGTGACCCGGGCAGGTTTTCTCCCAGCACAAGGTAGAAAGAAGGGTTCAGAATATTATTCGGAAGCGATTGCCCGCACATATCTGTACATTTTTACTTCATCGCATTTTGTTTGTAACATTTGAGCGAAACGTAACGTTGGCACCTCGTAAGATTCCATAACTACTAAATCTTAGTTATTCCTACCATAGAGCTATAGTGTTTTTACATAATAAAAATTATTTCCATAAGTTAATTTCACAAGTTGGCACCTTTGAAGATATATACGACGAATGCTCGATGTTATATCCCAAACTATGACTTCGTGAAGGTGTTTCCTCGCCGTCTGAGGACACATAGGAGGGGCACATCAACAACAGAAAGAACAAATGTAGAACAGGGACGTGGGACACCGTGGTAGATGAATTTCTTATGGCGATATAAATCTCTATCGTGAAAGATCTATTCATTCGCAACTTACCGATGCTTCACTAAGAAGTAATCACGAGGAATACAGTTTTGCCGCTTAAAAGGGCGGATGTCTTTCCTTGAGACCACTAAACATAGCACCTGTTAGGGATTCGAATCATAGCCAGAGGTTCCATCCAGAGCAGTACATATCCTCCCTACCACTTTCTCTTGCATATGATGTCATGTTTTCCAAATCGCAAACACCTAAGGAATATTTAACAAAAATATATAGGTGTGCTTCGACAAAATTTTATCACTGAAACGAGATTTAGCACAGTGGTGAAAATATCAAACGATTCTCACTCTCTCTCTCTCTCTCCCTCTCTTCGTGGTAGAGCAGAATAAGGTTATTTGAATAGTGGCGCCAACGACGAAGGCAAGAACTAAGCGGATGATAAGGGACATCGGAGCCAACACGGAGAGAATTGGAAGAAGAGGCCGGTGACTGGTGAAAACATTAGTTCGCAGTGTGCACTTTCTGGATCGGAAGCATGGAGAATTGGAAAATGCGACCAGAACAGGCCAGAAGACTTCGAAACCTGGTGTTGGAGGAGGATGCTGAAGATATAATGGACGGACAGCATAAGGAATGAATATTGTGTGCAGAAGAATAGAGGAGGAAGGGACCATATGGAACACAATACAGAAAAGAATAAGCAGATGGATTGGACACACCCTGAGACACGATTGGTTTGTAATGAACATAACTGAAGTTAAAACAGAGGGAAAAGCCCCCAGAGACAGTCCTGGGAATGCAAAACATGATGTTAGTACTGCGTGACAGATCAAGAAGCAAGGAGTGAGGAGCGAAACAACTAGTCAGCTACGAGAATTGACTAACCTACTTCAAAGTGTCATTGGCAGTCGTCATGATCGATTATCGATCGCGGGAAAAATGGCATTTGAAAGATGCCCGTTCTGCAGTCTATCTCTCCAATTTTAGCTCCATGATCTGATCTACCGTAGTATGTTGGAGTTCGTAAGATATTTATTACTTCGTCAGAAAATAAATTAGTTTTGAATTTACATAAAAGATTGAGCGTATTTTTTAACCGACGGTCTGAAAGCAATTCCCATGCAAGTTGTTGCAAGAGGTCAGTAACCCTAAATAGGGTATCATAACAGCCTTTGACGTATCTTGGTGATCTTCTCTGCACATGTTTCAACTGTTTTTAAGCCTACGTCATGAGGATCCCAAGCACTGTCAGCGTATTCCAAGTTCGGTCTAGCGAGGGATAAGTAGCTCATTTCTCTCACTTTATCGCCTCACATTCAAAGTACTCTTTTAACAAATTCCAATTCACGATTAGCATGACCAGTTATTATTGTATCATTCATCGTTAGGATTACAATCTCGTGAATATATAACATTTTAAACATTGATGATGAATCAATATGAATGGTTGCTAGCCGTAGGCAGGGCAAAAGCCATCGGCTGAGTGGAAGGGAAGCCCCATGGTAAAGTGAAAATGTGGAAAGGACTGAAGTATCTTTTTCATTTCTTTGCACCAATGTTTGGTATATTAAGAGGCAAAAGCCAGCTACAGTGAATAAGAAGTCAGTTTTCCTTACACTCTCATTTGAGCAGTTTTGGATAGTCCAAGAAACGCGTGGATGTATTTCCATCATCTGTTCTAGTGATCTACGCGCATCCATCTTTTCCGTAATGCCTTTAAATGTTATTTACTCTGCTGTTTTTAGCGGTATCCTCTGATTTAGCAGGCTCGTTTGGATATTAGGACATATGAAACCATTTGCAAAAGGAAGTGACATATTACAGCTGAAAGCCTTTTCCGTATTCTGTTAACTTATAATCCTTCAAATAGAAAGTTGACAACTTAAATATGGTCAAAAATAATGCTCTAGGAGAACTCTGAAGAGAAAAAAAGGACTAGCATGAAGAATCAGAGGCACCCGTCAAGTGCAGGACCATGACGGGCTATACTCGGCCAATATCTGTTTCGTTTCAAAAACCGTTCGTTCGCACGGATATTCTTAAAACGTCATCCGATTATAGGAGCGTCCTCTAGGGAGTGGATCCGGCAGGCTAGTGACAACCTGCTCCATCACAGGCGCCGGTAAATTAATGAAGGTGGTTCACATAGGAGGGCGCCGGAACCGGAAGCGCCCTGATTGCACCATTCGCATTGCGTCAACCACTTCCGCACTTCCCTCTACCTCCCCTCCCCAGTCCTCCTCCAACTCCTTCCCCTCCTCTGCCCACCCTCCCCTCCCCTTACACGCGAGAAGTCGCAGAGGAGCATGCAATTCAAACTCTGATGAGCGACGAAGCAAAATTTACGTTTGAGAAGTTCTTTGAGGTATTCAGCGTAGGTATGCTACGCCTTTAGCCATTAAATGATGATACAACTGAAAGCTATTATGATACCTTAACAAATACGCAACTCAAGAGAAAAGATACAGCATGCACTTTCTGCAAATCTAGCATTGGTAAGGTTAAAATTAATTCTGATGACTTCTTCAGGCTCTATTCAAAATATTTTCCAAGAATAAACTTCAAGTATTCGTATTAAATTATACCTTTCGCACAGCGACAGCCAGTTTTGAAATGTCATGTACCTACCTGGATTCTCATATGAGGACAGAATAAATAGTAGAGCTTTGCGAGGCGTGGGTAGGCGTGGGGTTAGAATACTGGCTTCTTATTCAGAGGGTTTGAGTTTTAAACCCAGCTGTGGCGGAGATTCGTGAGTGGAATCACGATGCTTGCCGGGATACTTAAGCCCGTATCACACGATACTTGAACCATTACCAAACCTAGTATGCTGACCGCTAATAGATATTGAGGATGAAACCTAGCATGATTTAATACGTACTAGAAGGTATCACATCATCATTGAACTTGCGCGTGGACGGAATTATTGATCGTTCTGCGAATAAAAAATGGATAATTCGCACGAAAGAAGGTGACTTTTGGCCGCTGCTGCTGTCGTGATAGCGGGAATGGCGAATGTAATTCGGAACCAAGGAAGACGTCGAAGAACGTGGGCTAGAGATAGGATAAGAAGGAGACAAGACGGCCGTGGATCCATTTACATGCTGCATAGGGAGATAGGGTAAGAATTTATAATGATAGAAATGCAGATAAATATCGTTGGACCACACCTTCAAGTCATCCCGGTCCAGAGTATACGCGAACTTCTTAATTAATTTGTTTCCGACATATTGGGTGTTGGGCGAATGCAGACGTCGGTCAAGAGTTGGTTAAAGCAGATACAAAACAAAAATTTTTTCTACTGCTTTTCTGTCATGTCGTGGGAATTTATATTTTGTTTCGGATTTTGCTCGTATGAGTGAATGGATGACTCAAATTTTAATAATAGAATTGCAAGTTGTGCTTCAAATTTGAGTGTTTGGATCATATCCGTGAAATGATGGGCGAGAGATACGAATGTCCTCGGAATCACTCACTGAATTCAAAAGATTTTATGGTTGTCGAAGAATCATAACTACCTTATCAAAGGCTCAGTCCCTGGAACAAGGAATTAATATTAATTTATATCGTCATGCGTCCGCCCATAGAAGGAATTTTTATTGCTATTGAATGCTTTGTTTTCCCTACCACTTAGGACACCACATCATTCAGAAATTATCCGCGTATGAACGAGGAGATGTTTGAGGACCTATTGCAGAAAGTTTCACCTTAATAACCCGACAAGATACCGTTATGAGACAAAGTATAAGTGCAATGGAAAGGTAAGAGGATATATTCATGAAATCCCATCGACAGGCAAAATTTCAAAAGCACTATTAATTAATTGCTGCTAACTGAACATATTTTTTCCTCAGATTATCTATTACCTTGAGATTCTTGGCCACAGGGGAAACATTCAAGAGTCTCATTGTCAGTTACTCCTCGAGGATTACGGCTAATATCCAGATAGCATGCCAAACTTGCTGAACACTTGCCACAAGTTTGTCACTGCAAAATTGCAATTTTGCAAAAAGTTTGTCATAACAAGCCTGCACACTTGCTGCAAGCCTGAAACAAACCTCCTAGTTACGTGTCTACAAACTTGCTGCAGACTTGTCGCGTCACATCTGATGCAGACTTGTCGTGTCATACCTGCCGCATACTTGTCATATCACACATGACTCATACTTGCCATATTACACCTGCCGCAAACATGTCTCATCATGTGCAGAAAAAGCTAGTTTCACACCTACCGTTTCTCACTCTTTCTAGCCCTTACTCTTAAATTTTCTCTTAACAAGACTGGCTCATCATCACTCTCTGACTCCCCTGGCAAGATGACTATCTTCGTTCTCTCCTTGCGTCTACCACTTGATTTTTCATCCGAATCTAAATTTGATGTTCCCTCTGCTCTCCGCAATTTTAAACGTGCTTCATAAAATGTTTCTGTAAGAGTTTTAACATTATATGGAGCTATTATTATCAAGGCGTGGGAAGAATTCAGCTTGGAACTCAGCTAAGTTTCGCAAGGATAATCATTCCTCATTTGTTTTTTCCCCGCAGATGCTCTGCCATCTTCGGTCCAAAGAGTTTTCACAGCGCCATTTTCAAACTCACCGGAGAACTATTCCTCATGCGGTGAATGAGTTTATTTGAGTACAACAAGTATTTACATTCGATAATTACAACATCACAAAACAGAAACAAGAAATTATAAGTAGTTTGCTCCGAGAGAGGGCTTCAGGTCTTATCGTAATTTTGATTACACTCCACTTTGACATGATGATGACCAAAGCATATAGATATGTATTAACTGCCTAACATATCATGCCCATTACTCTCTTTAAAACTAAATGAGTCATCATTTCCCACTTATATGGCTACCTGCTACAATAAATTCTTTTCAAGATGTGAGGCCACCATGAGATTCTGATACTGGACTGCAGGATTTTTGAACAATGAACAAGCATAATGAACAAGAATTTCTTTGCCTACAGACATGGTTTACATATGTGCCGTTATGAGAGAATGAAATCATATCTATGATGCCACTTGTCACCAAAATTAGCAAAATAGTCTTGCACAAAACCATGATGAGTGGATGAATGATGGAGTAACAAGTGCAAAAGCTGTTAGGGCAACCTGTCATTATCTTCTTCGAGAGTATCTCCAGAGAGTAATTATTTTCTGTAATGAATTATAAATAAAGGGAGAATTAAATTGATATTTACTATCCTGCATGATATGCATAGATGAGAAACTTCACTCCATTCCCTCCTCCCCTGTTTAACAGTCACTCGCCTATTCTCCTCTCTTCACAATAGTTCACTCTTCTTGTTGAGAAAGGTGGCTGTGACCATCGAAATATCTGACAGATACGAGTGATTATACCTACTTTTGTTTTGTGTTGTATATGTTTTTCTCACACTAGTTAACATTGTTGTATGATTGTGGATCTCCTCATCAGGACTTGTGTATATATATATATCCATATATAATGAGCTGTTAGCAACAGGTATGACATGATAAGTCTGCTGCAGGAGTGATATGACAAGTCTGCTGCAGGTGTGATGGTACAAGTCTACAGCAAGTATGTGATCACATAACTAGCCAGCTTGATACAGGCTGCAGATAGTTTCCAAGCTAGAATTAGTTTGCCACAGCAAGCCATGGCAAGTTTGCCGTAAGTTTGCATGCTATCTGGGATACTTTGTCAATAATATTACCTGAGACATTGTCTGCAATCATTGAGGTATTAGAAGACGAGATAAAGGTATTGATTGCTGAGAATATAATGGATACAAATACTTATTATGTTTATAACAGTACAATTTTGATGTAAATTAGCCATAATATTTATTTCCAGGTTCCATCTTTACCTGAGGAATGGGAAGTAATTACTTCCCAATTTTTAACTTTGTGGTACTTTCCCTTTTGTCATGGGGCATTAGATGGGAAACATGTCAATTTTAGAGCTCCGAGATCAAGTGGATCCTTCTACCATAACTAAAAAGGGAATGATATTATAATATTACATATTGGCCGTGGCCGATGCTCATTGCAAGTTTGTTAGGGTGAATGTTGGAGTGAATGGACGAGTGAATGATGCGAATGTGTTCTCCCGTAATAATTTAAAAAGGGCCCTGGATGATAAAATACCCTGGGCATCCCTACGGAAAGGCCTTTACCTGGCGGGGATAAAAACATCCCATTTTTCGTTGTCGCACACGATGCTTTTCCCCTTGGGAAGCATGTCATGAAGTCTTTCAGGCTCCGGGAATCGACTCCTGAAAGAAGTATTTTATTACCGGCTGAGCAGGGGAAGGAGGGTTGTGGAAAATTCATTCAGCATTTTAGCCAATACCTAAGTTCAGAGTCCTCCTCACAAAAATTAATCCACCCCCAAACAAGGTGGACACTATCATTAGGGTATGTTGCCTGTTACATAATTCTCTTCTGGCTCAGCAGCCACCATTCAGAGGTGATGAGGAGGTGGAAGGGGAACTTCATTTGGAGCCTTTACTGACACTGGAGATGGCCAATTGAGGTGGACGACATCGGTTTCCAAGATAATAGGTACAATAACATATTTTATTGAACGGGTATAAATCCTTTATAAAGGTATACATTGAATGCAAGTATAAGGCAACAAGGAGTACCAGCTTTACAGTGAATGAAAGAACATAATTAAAGATCAAAGTAAACTTAAAAAATAAATGAATAAAAAAAATAAAATAAAATATAGATATGGCTTAATTAAAAAAGAAAACAAAAAGTACGCAACTGAGTAAGGCAAACTAAAATAAAAATATAGACATGACTTAGTAAAACAAGGCAAACAGTCCAGAAACATTGCTTCGTACATATCTCTTAAAGGCACTTGAACATGAACTAAATTTGTCAATATTCCTTGAGATTGCATAAGAATCTCTCATTACACGGCACATTGACAGAAAGATAAAGAAATAGTGTGCAGGAAGGCAAAGAAATTATTGTAAATTAGTTTTTCCTTTTGCCCTTCAGAATCCAAGAGTAACCACATTGCGTTCGACTTTGTGACACTTGTCAAATAAGTATGGACTATAACAGAGGAAAAGCTGACTCACAGATTTGTGCTACGAGCAGGGGTAACTTTGTGAGAGCTGCTCAGTGAAATATTTTCTGCATAAATAATGATACGTTATGTGACACATCGGTAAATAAAAGAAAAACGATGACTCTAACCATAGCGTAATATTTTTTCAAATATCTACCCATATAATCACCGGGAAAATTGACAAAAATATGAAAAAGGTATAATCGGTTTACGGTATGTTGTTTGTGTACTGATTGACATTATCAATTCGAGTCTTCGACCTCAGTGTGCCGTGAATCGTCATTTTTTAGAGAAGAACCGCTAAATTTGGGGACTTTTTCAGTTTTTACGAAATATCTTATTAACTATGCTGTCCAGAGAAAAATTTAAATTTATTTTGTAGGGCAGCGTAAACTTAATACAGTTTAAGCCTAATTTAAGGTCACTGCAATTAATATATACTGATGAATGGCTTCTCACAGATAGGTACTTCTCTTTTGAAAAATCTTTTAAAACACTGCAATTTTCTGAGGAATATTGCCAAATATCTCAAAAACCGCTACGAGGGAGTTAATCATGTATGGTGTCAAGAAATTAGAACTAACAGACCTTTTTACGCGTCTTATTATTATTTGCTACATGGAATAAAAGGCGAAATTTTACCAATTATATTGCATATCTTATGTTGAATCATGCTATGTGATTTCCATCGTACGAACGGACGTTCTTAGTGAAATGTGTTCCGAGAATTTTTCCCACCCACTTGCAAAGTTATAAAAATGTGCTGTCAATGACTCACGATCGCTTCCGTCTCAAGAGGGGTTGGGCCGCTACGAAGATGCATTGCACCTGCAACGAGTTAAAGCCACGCCAAAGTCCACGACGACGCTGCCACAAGCGACTTTTCCCATTTTTCCTGCTTGCATTTCCCGTCTCATTCCATCGCAATTCAACCGCAGGACATTCAACCGCAAGGTCACCCAACAAACACAGCGCACGAAGGGAGAAAAGAAGTGACGTGGGAGTCCGCTTGGCGGCGCCACGTGGAAAACACATGAAGATTGATAATTAATGATCCCCTGAAGGGCTTCCGCTCTAATCGCACGATTCTATGACAGCTGGCAATGTTTTTGGATGAAATTGATTAGAGCGATAAGAACGTATGAAGACGAGACAAGCGTTGGCAATCCACGATGCCAGGAGCTCACCATATGTAGCTTCGACTATCCTGCAACCGTCTTCAGGTCGAAGGTGGAAAGAAGTTGTATTGGCCGCCTTAGGCCGTTTCCGAACTTGCCAAATCTAGCATCTTGCCTTGAAACCTAGTACGCATCGAAAGCTATGACGTCATGGACGAGTCCTCACCTTGCGCTTGTTCACTAGCTATCGAGGAAAGATACCAAGTCAACGAAAAAGGAGACTTGTTATGTTTGCTAGGTTTCAAGTTCGAACTCGGGGTGTGATAATATGAGCTTGTATGGAAAATAGAAGTGAAGAAACTTTCAAATGGATACTATTTTATCATTACTACGTGTATTTGTGTGATATTTATTATTTTTTGCGGAAAAAATGATGAATTCGCTATATTTAAAGGTTTTTCAAATGTGAATATACTGATAAAAGATTTGGTACCTAATAGTTGTGTGAATAACTCCATACATTGTAGATGTACCGTCCTTGTTTACTACATTGATCCAACAAAATCTATCTTCCTTTCTCTGGAAGGAAAAGAAATGAAATAATGATGAAAGAAATTATATGAAAGAATTATGGTCCGATGGAAAGTACTCTATGGTAGCCATAATTTAATTGGCAGCATTATTTTTAGCTAACGAACGTCATAATTGTTAATGACGTTGAGCATAGGAGAGATTTCATAATGTTCCGTCCTTGTTTACTTCATTGAAACTACAAATTCTGTTTTCCTTGCTCTCGGAGGGAAATAAATGATCTCGTTGAAAGAATTATGGTCCGATGGAAAGTACTCTAAGGTAGCCATAATTTCATTGGCAGCATTATTGTTAGCTAACGAACATAATAATTGTTAATAACGTTAACATTGGAGAGGTTTTCACAGCATTCATCAAAGAAATGGGACAATACACCTTTACAGTAAATGTAATTTGTTTTCAGCTTAATTATGTTAGTTACAACGCGCGTATTTATCAGTCAACAGTCCGAGATCATAGGTAGATAGTTCGGAGTGTAATGCATTAATATATTGTTACGTGTTTTTTCATACAGGCAAAAAATATTACGATGCCTTTTTTTGCACAAAGACGTTGATTGTGGTGAAATACAGTGAGCGATATGTCGTCCACTTTCGCAGCCCCAAGTAATCGAAGCGTATTAGTTAATCACCATATTATGGTATATGAGAATTATTTTATTCATAATCAATAAGATTTTAAAAATAATATTCTCTGTTACTTTGCCGAATAAGGTTGGGAAGCATTTTAAAGAAGTAATCCACTTCAATCACCCACAATAATTATGGACACGGATAGCGCTTTTCGTATGTTTTACGAAATGAAGGCCGCATGGTGTCTCTTCCACCGTAAAAGGGCTACGAAAGTGTCAAGTCAAGATTCTACCCGGTCGGTCTTGGTATCAAGTTAACTTGATATCAAGTTAACTAGGCGTTTGCCAAGTTCGAAAACGGCCTTATACTATAGTGCTGGTCGTCCTGGTGCTGCGCTGCGATCGTTCGGAGCGGATGATCCTTCTCCTTGAGCTGCCGAAGGGGCAGCCATTGTCTCTGTTGAAATTTTCCGGCAATTTCCAAATATCTATTGCTTCCTTGATATGCTTTGGATAATAGCGGCTCTGCTTGGCTAGTATTTTTGCATTGTCGAAATTAATTCTGTGCCCCGAATTTGGAAATTGTCGTAAAATTTCAACAGACACAATGGCCATCTCCCCTCAGCAGCTTATGGAGAAGGATCATCCGCTCCGACCAATCGCAGCGCAGCTCCAGGACGACCAGCACTATATAAGGCAAACAGCCAAACAGCTTCTTTCCACCTTCGACCTGAAGACGGTTGCAGAATGGCCATCGTACCGTTGTCGGCCAAAGTCAACGAACGCGGATGGAGAACCCGAAAATGCGGAACACTCGTTGACGACGCCGCGAAAGCCTTCGCAGGAATATGAGTAAACGCACATCATAAATTTCGTGCAAATTTCAAATCGTCCACCTCATTAACGCCGATGCTTCTGTGCCACCAGGCAGCGCTTGGCTCGCCTCCCTTGCCCCTGGGAGTGTTGGGTGAGTGAAATAGATTCACATTCCCGCTCACCCATCACACAAATTGTCTGCTTTGCGTATAAAAGCTACATTAGTAACCTAAAAAGTCGTTTTCAAGTGGCACTGACACATGGAGGCATACCTTGTTTGGCAGACGGGGGCGATGGTGGTGACAATCAGTGACAACAACCGACCACGGTTGGCATCCCTGCGAAAGTGTAGGTACGGCTCTCAATGTCGCATGCAAGTGACATTTCAGTCTAACAAATCTTTGGACTCCCGATGATGTTGCTTTGTCAATGATTCCATTGTATTGTTTGTGTGGTTGGGTGGAGGGGTCTTTTTTTATGACGAATGGGGATTTTTGAGAGTGTGGAGGGTGAGAACGGTTGTGCTGTGGAATCCCGCGAGAGCAAGGTTGCTCCTGAAACAAAAATATTATGAATTTTCGGCAGAATTGATAGCAAAATTCTTGAAATGTTTCCCGACATTACAACCTGTCTATTTGAAAAAAAATCTGGATTATCGGGCAATCGTATTCTACAGCAGCGTTTCTCTGGCGTCGCCCGGCGTATTCGGCGGGAACTAAGCCCGCACAACATCTACTTGCCTATGTAATTGTTCAATATCTCAATATATGTGTTAAATTTATGCCGAGTGTTATTTATATTGATGGAAATGAGTGGTATATAAGTGAGATACCAGTGCAAATCGGTGCAGTGTTGCCACGAACACTCGCTCTGCGCGCCGGCTCAAGGCGGCGGCGGATAACGATTTAATCGCATTCCTTATCCTTTTTACATTCACTACTGCCGGCTACCCTTATCATGATTCACAGGAGGATATCACTCATAAAAGCACTGGTTTATTGGCACTGCAATCAGCCTACTGTGCACGATAGTGTTAAGTTTCTCTCGGGATATTGTGGAGTGAACTACGCTCGAGATGCCTCCGAGATCTTCGATTTCCGAGAGCGAACTCGGAATGATTTATGCGCAATTCGTCTTTTGTTTGTTCAAAGGAAAGAAACTTGGTGATAAGCGTCGTCCAGCCAGTACCAGCGATTGTCTTTGTGTGTCACTTCGCTCGGTGAAAAAAGTATCTTCGGTGAACAGTGAGAGAACGTGAGTGAGGAAATCCCAGGGCCAGCAAAGGAGAGAAGACCATTGACCCATCAATTCACATTGAACAATTCCTGGCGAACTCGCGGGCGGGTGCGTGGCAGCACTGCTCCGCTTGGCAGAGGCGGTTCGTATGCCGCTCACTTCACTCAGCATAAATACCAATCGACCTATTGATATATTGGAAACGTTCATGGCATGCGGAATACCACGCGACCGAGAACGAATTTGTACCATTCCTCAGTTTTGAAATGCAAACATTGTGCAAAATTGATGACAAACATTTTCCTGTTAAAGATACAACGCTGAAACTGTTAAGTTGAGCAAACATGTCTATCTACCATTTACTGAAATAATGTTGCCATAAAACTACTCGTGTTTGAGTAACAAATTATCAAAGTCGAAACTTTGCTTGCACACTGCCCAAAACTGGTACTTTTTACGTTTCACCCGTGGTAAAAAAAATGTTGGCATGCGTTTAAAAATTAAGGTTTACCAATTAATTACGCAGAATTAGAAGAGGCAATTTATGGTGTGATTAGTTTGTCTGTAGGTTTTTCGTTATTTTTTATTCGTACCCAAACACATAATTTCTGCCCCGATAGGCTGCAATACCTTACTCAACAGTACACAATACCCAGCGAGCCACCTTGAGGGTGTGTGGCAAGGGGTGAGTTATCACCAGAATGCATTACGCTATCCCCAAAGAAAGTTAATGTAAATACGACTGCTGGTTTATTAACGAAAACTTGCTAAGAGGCGAAATTTGACAGATAGGTGGTACAATATAAACATGCTACCGATGTAAGACAGTTAGTATTAATATATTTACAACTACAAAATGCACGGTTGTACAAAAAGTACTCCGCAAACATGCACGGCTCGCTGTTAGTAGTAGTAGGTGGCAGACGAGTGTACCTCTAAGAGGATGTGCGTACCTGACGGGTCCATGCGTGTAATAGTGTCACCGACGCTACGCCTTTTCAGGGCGGCGGTCTACTTTCCCCATCGGTGTCGGTGGCGTCGACGACCAGACGACGCGAGCGCCAGAGAGATCAAGGTCGCCTTCATCCACCGGGTCCACGGAATGTCGTCCAGAAGAGTTTTTTTTATTTTTCGGTCGCGCGGTAGACTCGCGAAAGTAGTCCGCTGAATTTCCGTCAAGTCCCTAAAAATTGTCGTGGAACCCGTGAGTATAATGTGTCGGCGACAGATTTTAAGATTTCTGAACGCAAGCTCAGTTGGCAAAAATTTTATTAACAAGTGCACTATTTAGTCAAATATGAAACATACCTAGGACAAATGATTTTCACAACAAAAAGTTTTTCTTGGCATTATATTTTTATAACTTCTTAAAAGAGAATCCTACTCCGCAGTACGTTAAATAATAATTACTGTTAACATTTATATAATGAAATATACATGCAGTGTATCTCTACATCCAGGGAAAATGCTTTTTGGATATTGTATGATGATAACTTGCTGCCAGAGCAAATAATAAATTCACCGAAATATGAATGAGGAAATTAACAGGTTAACACGTCACACTTTCACATAAGGATGTTTCTGATCATCTTTTTCAATAATTTTAAAACTTAAGGCTATGACACAATTTTTTCATAGTGCATTTAGATATTTTTTACTAATTGTCATCATAGATTTTTTAAATTAATTCACATTTATCAATATTTATACGCATACCAGTCTTTTTTACTGGCATTCATCATCTTATTTGCTGCTATAAAGTAAAACTACGCAACCGTAACCTTATAAAATGTATGCATAGAATCGAATTATATTAAAATAACCTTCCACAGATTAAATACAGCTATTATATTCTTTAACTTGGCGCCTTTTGATTCAGTGCTTCCACCTATCAAAGAAACATTACAACTAATTTTTTGTTATAATAGATATGAAACTCGTACTTTTCAATGTACTGCAAAACAAGCAACACACATTTCATTTGAAACCTCCATGACAAGCCTTTCTTGAAATATTCGTGGTAAAAACAGCTATAAAAAATACTTCTTATAATCCATACATGTACACAATTTCTGAAACCCTGGTCCCACTATAAATATACTAACCGTTAACCGTTTCGTTTGAGGCTCCTGGAGCGCTAGTGTTGCTAGAAGCCTAAAATCAATTTCCATTCTTACTGTACATGATTATATATTTGGGCGGCTTTTATTTGTACTTGTCATCCGTGGTCTTCTGATCGTGCATTCAGGGCAGTTGGACTCCACGAAGTTTGCTATTGACTCAAGTTACATCTTTTCTGCTTGAATGGAGGGTGACAGTAAAGTTTCACCCACAAAAACTTCTGTAAAAGAGGTCTCCAACTCTCAAGATGAGGCTGATGCCTGGGGAAGAGCTCCGTAGGTCTTCACGAAAGGGTGATTGCAGTATTTTTCCGTTGTGCAAGAAAGTGCTGTATACCTGTTTGTTTCAATTGTAGGAAGCCAGACCCTGTGCCCGTGGCGGAAATGCCTGTTCATAAGTTTTCGGAATTTTATAATATGAGACATAAAAGCAGAGGCCAAGCAATTATTTTCAACCATGAGCATTTTGACGATAGCACATTAAAATCACGGTCCGGAACAAGTTTAGACTGTGTCAACCTCGGAGAACGTCTTAGAAAATTGGGGTTTCGTGTTACCATACACAACAATTTGAAGTTCGCTGACCTGAAGGAAAAAGTTAACCAAGGTAAATATTTTTTAGATTGCGACTATCTCCTTAATTTGGAATGAGTTACTGCAATTCATGAACAATTTTATCCATGGTTTGGAAGATTGATCCTTGCCCTTGGAACTAAGAACAAATTCTGTCATTCAATATTCCCTTCAACGGATCGATTTCTTCGTACTGTTACTGTGTCCTTAAGTTGCGACCCGAAAGAATGTGCCTGTGTATTATAATCTTTGGTATGTGCCTTCAACAATGATTGCTCTGTGTGGTCAGCCTCAGGAACTGTAACCATTTGGCTCACTTAGGTTGAATATTCCAGAGGGAGTTCCATCTGGGTATATGATCAAAGATAAATTTTATCGAGGCGAGTCACATTTAAGAATTTCTAGTTGAAGAGAAGGGAAGAAATGGAAGCACGACTTACAAGTTTCCAGCAACATTTGCATGTTATAGAATTAGACCTTTTATTTTTGTGAATGGCATCACAAGTTGAAGTTTCTCGTTTTTTCACTTGACTTGCATAGTTATATCACGTTTAAATTACATAGCTCTGGCATCTGCCGAGACAGTCATTTTAGAATAGAAGCATCACTTTGTATGTAATGGAATTCAATCTAAGTTAAAGAATCAGAGGCACAAAGTATGCATTAAGCTAGTTATGTCTTGACTTGTTTGATTGCGAACTCACTTTTATTTTCATGCTGACATTAATCTTTTTTCCCCCCTCAGCATTTAATGTATTGGCATCATCTCTTTGTTCTTACAATAATAGCGGCCGCTGATGATCACTCAGATTGTGACTGCTTTTTCATGGCTGTGCTCTCCCATGGCGAGCGTGACATCCTTTACACTAAAGACGTTGGCTATAAACCCGATGTCCTCTGGACTCCATTTACTGCAGACAAGTGTACATCTCTTGCTGGGAAGCCTAAATTGTTCTTCATTCAGGTATATATGTATATATATATATATATATATATCCTAAGCTGGTCACCAAATTGTGCACTTTAATGTGTATGTACTCCTGTGATTATCACTAATTGCAGATTTGCTCTGCTTAGAAATAATGTACAATGTCATTTTAGTGGTATTTTTTTTAATGTTTGTCAAGTTCATGTTTTAAAAACTGAAATCTGCTGTTAATAAGTTGCTAATGTGAAATAAGAGTATTGGTAATGTCCAGTGAGATCACATAGCATGCTTTACACAAAAGTCATTATCAGTGGATTACCATAAGAAAATGCATGTCGTCGTCTTTGGTTGTCAATTCAAAGATTGGTTGACTGCAGCCCTCCACCGTGGCCACACAAATGCTAGCTCCATCTCTTCCACGCTGTGATTCCTATGTACTTCCTTCTTTATTTGGTCAATGAACGTATTCTTGGGTCTTCGTCTGGGGGCTTTCCTCTCTATTTTGCCATCAATTACGTTCTAACACAAAGCCATTCTGCCTCAGGGTGTGTCCAATCCATCTCGTTCTTCTTCCATCTATCGTGTTCCATATGGTCCTCTCCTCTTCTACTCTTCTGTACACTTCATCATTTCTTATTTTTTTTCCATCCATTTTATCTTCAGCATCCTCCTCCAGCACCAAGTTTCAAAGGCTTCTAGTATATTCTGGTGATCTTTTCCAATTGTCTATGCATCCAATCAATAGAGTGCTATACTCCACACGAATGTTTTCACATGCCGTTTCCTAGTTTTTAGCCCTAGCCTCTTTGAGCACAGCAGTTGTCTTTTTCCCATGAACGCCTTCTTAGCTTGGGCTATTCTTCACTTGATGTTCATTGTACTTCTTCCGTCCCACGCAATGGTACTTCCAAGATAGGTGAAGGAACCAACTTGCTCCAACTTCTCTCCTCTCAGGGTGACTTCTACACTCAGCTTCTCTCTTCTGCACACTGCAAATTTAGTCTTCATCTTATTTATTTACTCTCTGTATTCTTGGAGAACTTGTCATTTGCATTTAGTGTCTGTGAATATCATCATAATTTTCTGCTATGGCTGCAATACCATCTGTGATGTGGAGCATGTTTATTTCTTCTCCATCAACTTTCTTTCAACACCAATCCTTCCTCCAACAACAATCTTTCAACACTAAGGAATAAATTGCTGTTCCTTCCTGGTGATGATGTTCAGTTTTTGGCATATTTATAGTCAGCATGATGAAATGAGACACATGACGAAATTATTCATTTGTGTAGTCTATTTTCATCAATTAGAACTGTTTAAACTTTTGACATTTCAGAACGTCCTGTGCCAACTGCAAGACTGGTGTGCAGGTTGCATGCATTCTAGGAAATTCCTCGTCGTTGATTTTACATGGTATAATTGAATATCAAGCCTTCCTTCCATCCTAATAAGGACATAATTTCCTGATTTTATCCAGTTTAGATACTCTTCTTGTGCATTTCACTCATTCCATCCTCTATGTCAAAGTATTATGCAAATGTTACTAAAATTATGTAGAATTTGATTTGTTGTGATAATTTCTAAAGAAAATTACTTCTTTGGAAGTGCAAGTGCCTTCTTGTTCAGTAGTTTGTTTATGAAAATAACCGACTACATAATATGAGTTGAAGAAATGTATTGCTTGCATCTTAATTGAGAATTAAGTAAGCCATTTGCTATGTTCATTAATGTACCAAATTCTTAGTCATTTATAAAACTATTTGCGATATTTATATAATTTTAGCATTTGATGTTTCTGTGATAATTTTTGAAGCAAGGAGAAATGCATAACCATGGGTTTCTCTCACAAGCTGGGCAATTTGTGTAAGTGTGCGTCCTAATCCCTCACTTCGAGTTCTCTCGGCACTGCCAATGCTTCCTAATGCATCTTGTGTCGTCTATTTCATATAGCTCTGGATAATATCTTGACAAACCTGGATTTCTGGATGATAATATGGAGGAGGGAGTGGGAGGGAAATTTAATGAGCTGTGCGTATAATAGTGATTTGATGATGGAAAGGCAAAATACATTTTGTTCTGGATTACCTCCTGTTTCTCCCTTGCATTTCTGGAGAGAATTCGTTTTAAGAACATTTTCGGAGAGAGACCTCTGCCCCTCTCCCATTAATGCTTCACACCTTAGGTTAACATAAAAACAACAATATTTACACTTGCAATGGGATTCAAACCCATGACCTTTGGTTTTGAAGGCCGTCATTTTATTAATCCGAATCCTGCATTTGGCAAAATATATTGGTTTATCAAATTTAATGTAGAAAAATAATAATAACCACAAAGATGGACTTCCAATAAAGCGATTCAAACTGTTGAAATTGAAAAAGTTTAAAACATTGCCGTTATGTTACTAGTCAATGCGTTTTAGAATGCAGCACATCTAAGAAAAGGTACAAGCCTAACCTATGACGCCAGCAAAACCACAATCGCCTTAGGAGTGACTTGAGTCAGCTGGCCAGCCACAAAGAATGGCTTGAGTTTGGACATTCAAGAATATCCTCCGTCAACCGATAGCACCCACAGGACTTTCCAGAACATTCTTCAATGATGAACATGTTAATCTTAATTCCATTCAATCCAATTTTTTGTGCTTCTCTTATTGCCTCCTCCGAGTACACGTTGAATAGTGCTGGTGAGAGGTTCCATTCTTGTCTTACTCCTTTGTTAATTTTAGCTTCTGTTTTTCTTCTGTCTCCCATTTCCATTGTGAAGAAATGCTTCTTGTATCATTGGTAGATTATTCTTCTGTTTTTGTAATCCATTCAGAGTTTTTCCAACATCACACGTGTCTTTTTCCACCCAATATTGTCAAAGGGTACCTCCAGGTCTGTGGATGTGTCATACAATGGCTTGTTCACATGCATTGTTTTCTCGACTTTGGTCTCTTGGGCAGAAAATAGCCATCTTGGTACCTCTGTTCATCCTAAATCCAAATTTGATTTTTAGAGGTTGTCTTCAATTTTCCTTTCCACCCTTCAGCTTTTTATTTGCATATTCATCTTTGACGCCTGTGGCTCTAGACACAAAGGTTCCTCACATCTCTCAGTCCTTTTCTTCTTCAGTATTGCAATCAATACACTCCTTTGAAAGTCCTCTGCCTAGGTAACTATCTTTCATTATTTCTTACAGGTTGTCCTTGGTTTTTCTTCCAATTGCTTTAATGATTTCTCTGTTGATGTTGTCTGCTCCAGGTACTTAGTTTGTCTCAGTGTCTTTATCTGCTCTATCGAATTCACTCATCAGTATGTGTGTCCCGTCGTCCTCATCAACCTCGTTCTTGTCTTTCATTAGGTTTTCTTCCAGGGGCATCAGCCCTTGGTAGACTTCTTCGATATATTGCTTTGATCTATTCCCAATGTTTTCACCCTTTATCAGTGTATTCCTATTCACATCCCTGATGATGTCGCTTCATTGTTCTTCTCCTATGTGTTTCTCCCCTAGCTATAATGCTGATTATGTGTTCACCTCCTTCATGTTTTCATTGAAACTTATTCACAGCACACTCAGTTGTCTCAGGTGTGACCTTATGGAATTTCCTGTACACTGTAAATGAAGAAACTTTGTTATTCAACATAAATTTTATTTTAGACAACCCAGGTTTTGACGTGGCACATCATCGTCAGGTCAACCTGATGATGACGTGCCACGTCGAAACCCAGGTTGTCTAAAGTAAAATTTATGTTGAATAACAAAGTTTCTTCATTTACAATTATTCACAGCAACTTTCAATTCACTTGCCTTCTTGTGTTCTCGTTTGACTTGGTTCCTAAGTTTCTAGTCGAGGGTTGCCATACCTTCATTTCTGAGGTTCTTGTATTTTCTTCTTTCCTCTCTAAGTTCTCTGCCATCCATGATTCTCTGTTTTTATCCATGACTTCTTCATGTCGACCCTCTTACTCATTAGTTGCTCTTCTGCTACTTCTGCGATTGTCCTTTTCAGCTCACCCTATTTTTTTATCGTGCCCGTATCTACTTCATTTTTTAGTTTCTTGTCGACAGCTGTGACAAATCTTTTTATGTTCACCCCTTCATTCAGTATTTTAATGTCCCTTCATGGTTTTTTTTTATCTTCTTAATTTTAACCATTGAAGGTACCTCTCCATTACAACTAGGTTATGGTCACTGATTATGTTTGCACCCAGATATCTCTTGTTTTGGTTTACTGCATTCTGGTACCTTGAGTCTGACAAGTAAGTAGTGTATTTGGTATCTGAGCATACAATGTGGCATCTTTATCTGCACTTCTTATGCTGATGTCACTGGAACAGAGTGTTGTTCACTACCATATTCTTCTTTTTCATAACTACATATACTAGTATTTCTCCATTGGGATTTCTTTTGCCCAGTCCAAAATATCCTGCACTATTTCCCTCTCCTGCCGCTGTGTTTCAGTCTCCCATTTTGACGAGGTTCTCTTTCCTTTCTTGACTATATATTCTGAGGCTACAATTTGCTCTTACATATGGTTAGACAGTGGCATATAGACCTGCACTATTGAAGTGTCCGTAGGCTCTAGTTCCAGCTTTTCACAATCAGTTTCCTCTCATTGCCTTTACTACTTCTGAAGCCAGAGACAAGGTTTGCTGATGAGTTTTTCCCTTTCCTTTACACAAATATATCAGGGGATCCATCTTAACACACTCAATGCAGATGCCTTGAATTCAAGGCATTGGTCCCATTATGTTTCTCGGACTGCCATTTATCTCCACTTTGGCGGCTAAACTCCTCTTTCTTCTCAACGACTCAGAGTGACTCTAGAAGATCGATTAATCAATATATTGTTAAATATATGATATTAAATGTCTAAAGAAATATTAGAAATAGAAAAAAAAATCTGCGAGGCAGAAAATTTTTTTTAGCATTGAGTGTGTTAAAGTAGTTTAAGGAGCCCTTTTCCCCTTTTTTGCAATTTTCTAGAGACATTTATCACTGGTTCCCTAAGTCTGCGAGGCCGTGATATTCACATTGTGTTTCGGGATAAAGGATTGATAAGATTCACCTGCCAGTCACCCTCCATTCTTCTTGATAGTCATCCGCAGTTAGGGTAATCCTCTGGTGCCTATCATCAGGGAAGATCCCCATCCTCAGCTCAGCTTAATGGCTTCTTTAAACACTAAGGAAGACTTTGGCAACCGGGTGTGATTCTTTCGGGATTTAGGAAATCTCTGTCATTTTTTAGGGCTCAATATTGAAGCTAAATGAGGGGAATCTAGGATACCCAATGCGAGCTTATTTTACTCTGAAGGCATCGGACAATGGACTGTCAGGAAGATATCACTTCTTCCCTCAGGGCTCGGTATCAAACTATTATTCAAGGTTCTTAAAGCAGTAGCATAAGTGGAATGAGAAAAAGCAAAATCAAAGTCTGTCGAAAGATGGAGAGAGACTTTCTTTCATATGGAGAGACAAATTTCAGCTGGGAGGCAATGTTCTTAATAGGGCACCAAAATTAATAACACCGTGGAAGGAAAAACCACGTATGGTGTGTATTATCATTTAGTTCCTAATAAATCTCATGCTCTCTACGATTTTTCACAAAAATTATGTAAAATATGGGAACAATAATGCTTTGCTGAGATGCAGTTACTGAAAAAGAGGTACCCATCTGAATAGAGAAATCCTTGAATTTGACATTTCTTCCACCAGACACTATGGCTAAATTACAGCCACTCGACTTGGGAATATACAGTTGTGTGGCACTTATTTTTCATAACTAAGAGTGATGAAACTTGATCACGTTAATCAACACCTCACATTTTTAAGAGGTGTTAAATTTAATTTTTCTCAATTCTAAAGAATAAGTGCCACCATAATATACAATCTCTTTTACGTTCCAGTATCGGAAGTGAGTTTTGCGATCTATCGTTTTTTTGGATGGATGAAGGGGATAGTGTCTCCGAAGTGCTGAAACTTGTGTGTGTTTTACACACATTGCCACTGTCACTTTCATCCTGGCAAGAATTATGTGAGAGCAATGTTGAAAAATGCCTCATTGAAATAATGAAAAAAATCATGAAAAACTGCTCTCATGCATGAAACGTAACTAATACAATCGATAGAGAGCAAAGACAATGCAGTCTGTCTGTGTTGGGTTGGATCTGGAGTTGCAGGAGAATAAGAGGGCATTACTTTAAAAAAAATAATATTCTCTTGAACTTCGTGCTGCCGACAATGTTAAAATTGAAAAATCAGCTGTAAAAGATTTTCTGCGGATACAATAGTCTGTGTGTGTTGCCTTGTTAAAAAGTTATTAAAATGATATTCCCTAAGAATATTCATCACTTAATAGCCATCAATTTTATAGATTCATTCAGACTGGAAAATTTTTACCTCCATCCTGTGGTCACCTCCTTGAGTGGTCATTATTTCATGGTGGCCTCATAGGACAAGTGTTAACTCTATTTGATTTAATTTATGTCCACTACTGGACCATCCAATCGTATTATTTCATAACCTACTCATCCCTAACCCCATTTATCCTGCTTTTACTGCTTGCACCTCTCAAGTATCCCTTGGCCGTTCCATTTAGTGTACGCGTATGCTTATCTGAGAATACCAAGGTTTCACTATCACCCTATGTGTTAACTGGAAAGAACACTTTTGCACTTAGCGGTTTTTGTTTCTTTTACAAAAACTTGTTCCTTGATGATCTCCATATGCTACCTATGACTTTCCTTCTACTATTTGTATGCCTCTATGTCTCCTCATCTATCCAACTGTCTTTTGCAAAATGTTCAAATGTAGCTAATTGTCTAGTGCTTTCTCTCTTCCTTAGCTGTCTGTATTTATTACTCATTTTTGGCCATTACTGGGTATTAGCCTCAGGAAAAGCTTGCTTTTGATTATACTTAGACAAATGTGATTACTGTATTTGCATATGCCATGTACCTTTTATGTGCCTGGCCAATGCATTAGACCACCCATTCACTACCCAGGATCTTTCTGATGGCAGTTTTTTTTAAGGATCTTGTTGTTTTGGCCGTCATTACAGTCTATCAGAGATGACACTTGTGAGGGTACAATTGGCTTATTTGAGACTACTACCAATGACAAAAAATTCATTCAAAAATTAATTCCATTTCAGGATTGGTGAGCTTCTCTTAATCAAAAGCGTAAATTGGCTGAAGTTTTAGCTTTTGTTCTGGCTTAATTTCCCCATTGTTGAGCATTTCAGGATTATGGAATAAAACAATGGATTCCCTGAGTGATAATCCACTCTCCAATCCAATCCCCGTTCTCTTCACTTTATTTTCAGACACCTTTTCACAGCTCTTAATTTTCCTTCTTTATTTCCTTGGTACGTACTTCATATGTTTTTGTCCACAATACTGTTCCACTTGAAGTATCAATTAGTTAATTTATTCAAAGTGCATTATTGCTTTGTGATTTATTTTCATTGAGATTTACAAGTAAATAAATTATTTGGTTCATGTGAAAATCATCTTGGCTAAAAAGTATCATGGTGTCATCTTATTCTGCTCGATTCCTTTTGGAATTTCTGAAACCATATGTACAAATCTGTGGATTCTCTTGAAAGTGTATAGGTTGTCTCTTTCACTGCATTTTATGGGATAGTTATCATGATACTGAGCTCTAGAGCGCTACCTCCTGCTTCAGTGAGTCCTAGGTGGATATGTATACCTCTTCTTATATCCACATCAAACTCTGGGATTGATTGTCAGACAGCATGATTGAGACTTGAAAAACTGCTAATGAGTAACTTATAGTACATCTTAATCTTCTCTCTCATCGATGGAATATAAGTAACATGATAAAATTGGAAACAGAATGATGAGTTTGGCATGGAAAATATGTACATAATTAAATGCTGACTTATTACCCCTGTGCCTGACTCTAAAGTTTTTGGTGAATTGGTAAATGGTGAATTTTGCAATGGCTGGTAGCCATACAATCAATGCATGCATAATACCAGCAACGTTATTGTCACATAAATGGTTCCCTGGTGTTAGATTACTTGTTAGTACTGACCATTTCTGACCACAAGCCAATGTTGTCACCACCATCGAGCCAAATACATAATATGTTTGTAACAATGTGCTTTCTTTCAGGCGTGCCAAGGTGATAGGTTTGACTCTGGTGTTATCCTTAGGAGGACTGAAGTGGATGGGTCTTCACAGTACTCAATTCCAAGTCATGCTGATTTCCTAATTGCATACTCAACTATACCAGGTAAGCCTTTTGTTTTTCACGATCCAGTCAATAATACTACAGTATCGGTATTAAATGCCCTGTATTAAATCTGTCAAAATGAGTGCTTTTGGTCCCTCAACAAGGAATATTGGTACAAATAATGATCCTGGGTTCATTGCAGCCCCTTTTGTACCAATCCATTCAATTCTTGGACGTGTACTTTCAGTGAAAATGGCTTACTTGAGGCCTGAAAAGTTCTCTTCAATTACGAGATGTTTGCTCAACTACATTTTTAAGCAGTTAGTGTTGGACTGAAATCACAGCATGTTATAGCTCAAGTGAATTGATGTTGAAATAATGTGGAGCATGCTTTGACTTGACTGAAGATTATACACTCCATCTGTGTTTTGTCTCATGATCAATCCCTTATTCTTCCCCCATGTCACCCCATTCATCCCTAAGGGTTCTTCTCGTGGAGAAATGCCACTAAGGGTTCATGGTTCATTCAGGCACTGTGCGAGGAGCTCCGTGAGAGAGGAGCCAAGCTCGACATCTTGACCCTGCTGACTTTTGTCAACCAAAGAGTGGCCCTGAATTTTGAGTCAAATGTCCCTGCGGATGAAGCAATGAATAGAAAGAAGCAAATCCCTTGTATTACATCAATGCTCACTCGTCGCCTTATTTTCACTGAGACTGGTGAAGCATAAGAGAGGGGAGAGTGTTGGGTGAGAGACGAGCAGCATTGACTCTCATGACTCTCTCCAAACCTCTATGTTAATCTGAATGAACAATTTTGTGCATTTATTTTTTGTGCAAAATATCTTGCCTGAGGTGTGATAATGGTACTCTCGGCAGCTATGGAGACAAATTTTTGAAACAGGGGTGATCTATTGCTTTGGCAATGTATTTGCATAATGCATATTCCAGTGATATGGATAGTTAATTATTGTATAGTACATATGTGGCTGGGAGACTTGACTGAATTTATTGCAATTTTTGTTTATGTAAGAATGCTTTCTGTAATTAATTTTCAATTGGCTGCATAAAATATTTTTCTAAATTTGTACCATGACATTGTGATGTAATGCAGCTCTAATCACTTGACTGAGACATAATGCTATGTAAACCTACAATCAAAGAGGAATATTGCCCATCTGCTTGGCTTGAAAAAGGCAAATTTGCTCCCCTTATTATTCAATGGTTACCATATGAAAACCTTTTGTGTGTACTTTCTCCGTTTATGGGGATTACGAACTTCATAATGTGTAATTCTGTGATTGGTGAAATACATCCATTTGTAATCACCACCATGCCTTTTTTTCAAATATTGGACTTTAAAAGCACCTGTGAGCCTTCTCTCTCTCTCTCTCTATGTCCCTTACTCTCTCTCTGTACGCATAATACCTTGAATATGACTTTGATGCAGGGAACTGAACCGGAGCTGAATCGGTGAAAAAATGAACCGCTCCCGAGGTTTTTTCTGAACCGATTCGATTGGTGAACTTCCGCGGTGGTTTGGAGCACTCCGGTTTGGAGTGGAGCGATTGATGGAGAGCCGTCGGAATGGAGCGTTAGTACTCATCTCTCCACTCCAAACCCCTCATGGAGCCCCATGTAACTATCGCTCCAGGGTGTGTCTTAGCGCTCCAGGTGGCACAGACGAGGATACCATGAGGCATCAGTCAATTACAAAGCAACTCTTGTTGAACTTAAAGATAAAGTCTTTTAATAGGATAGACATAGTTGAATGCCTGCCCTTTCGTCTGGTGTGGCATGGAATGGGGGCTAAAGTAGTTCATGCTTTAAGAGTGCCTAAGACGAGGCTACGCCTGGTTCATTGCGAAAATATTATAAGATAAATTCTCTGGATTCAGAATATCATTCTTTCAAACACTCTAAATTACTATAAATTAATAATCTACTATCACCTTCAATGATAATGTTCTCTAAAATTTTATTCCGTCACATTCAATTAATCTTCACGTTGCAGCTATTGGACTTGGAATGAATTTATATTCATTTTGTGGCGTTCGTAACTTTAACCGTCAATGTGATCGTCTGTTACTATGCAAATGGGTCAAAAAATCACTGTAGAAGTATTTCAGTTTAACTTCCTTTGACATTTAAGGTTATTTTGAGCATGATATTTTTCAGTCGATATTCAGGAGTGGGTTGTTTCTAAGCTGATGTATGTGATAAATACAAGAAGATTTAAGCAACATGTTTGAACCATCTGATGGCCCACCAAGGGGGTCTTTAGGGCCCTAGGGCATTTCGAGTATAGTACAAGTCCTTTCCTGTTGTATTATGTTCAAATATGCATTTTTAAGAATGTCGTATGATTCAAAACCTATCATTGTGAAGTAACATGAAAAGCACCAGTTTGGGACCCCAGGACTGATTAGGGCCCATATTTTAATTTTGACCTCAAAGACCAAATCATGGCATCAGAGGTACAATTCAAGCATATAGGTTTGCGTGATTTTTTTGTGAAATTTTGTGAGATTAGCAATTTTCTAAAGCCCTCAGAGGACTAGCATAAACACTAAGAAAAGGATGTGTCAAATGCATTTACTCTGCAGCAGCCATTGACCACATATGGAGAGTTTGGGGTGAAATACATTCTCACCTAAAATCTCTATGTAACTTATATATTGATTTTTTAATATGAGCTGTAAAAGCCTCGGAAATAAGTGTCCATTCCATGCCTTTGGTGCGTTTTCCAAGTAAATAAAATACTCTATTGTTGAAGTAGTGCAATACCGGAGCTTTCCTTCAGGTGCTCCACTCCGAACCGGAGAGCTTGCCACAATGGTTCAGCTCTGGAGCGGAGCGAAAGAATCTGATGTCGTTCCGCTCTGGAGTGGAGGTGACCTGCGGCGAACCCCTTCGGTGCTCCAGAGCAGAGAGACCACGGTATGGGATGCTCTGCTCCGGTTCAACTCCCTGCTTGGATGATTCAATGGATGGCTTTACTGTATAGCCCTTTTTTTTCTCGTGTGATTCTGTAAGACATACACTCTACTTTTATAAGTGTCAAAATAGAAAAAAATTGCAGTGCTCTTCAATTTCCTAGCGAGAGATCAAAGGGATCCTAGTACTTTCAGTCAGCAGCAAAGCCTTCAGTTTGCAATACTCTCTTGTAATTTAAAAAACAACTCTCTTAGGCATAGTGAAGCTGAGAGGTAAGTTTCTTCACCTTAAGGCAACCTACAACACCTTTCTTACTTTATTTCTTCCACAACAAATTCAATAAAGTAATCGATTCTCTTTCAAATAAAACTAACCGGACGTCACGATAATGTTTAGTTAATGAGTGATTGCGGATTGATGCAACAAGCTCCATTTTTGTGTCTTATTACCTTTCCCGCGACCTGAATCACAATCCCTTGGTCTTGTGCCTCTGCTCAGTGGTATACAAATTGGCACATGTAGTGAGTACAACCATTGTTGCTCTTTCAAACGAGACATAACAATTGCAAATCATATTTACCTAGCTATGAGCAATGGCAGGCATGTTCTTATGAAACCCCTAAGCAGCGTGCAGTTTCGTGATGTGGAAGCCACATAAAAACTATCAAAGAGATCAAAATGTCTTCATCCAAATGTGAAAAAGGTGACCAAAAAAGAGCACATGTGAAGTGAAAACACTGTTGAACTGGTGAAAGGGAGTTCTCAAGTGTTTTGAGCCCAGAGTTAGCCAGTGATGCTCTTGAATGGTAAGCTAGCAAGCATTACTCTCCCTGAACTGATTCATGCAGAGCCTTTAATTGGCCCTGCCACTTGTGTGAGTTGCCCAACCATCTTTTCAACTAAATTGGGGCAAAAGGTGTGCAAGGTATATGGGTTTATTTGGTAGGTTTATGAAAATTAAATTTTTCATCCTGCAAACTTACCATCTCGGTCATATATGGACTACCAAGGTACTGCATTTGTTCAAATACAACTCCCAATTTTCTATCTCCATTTTTGTAAAAGCTTGATTTCTATCATGATCTATCCTTTTAATGCAAGAAATTCCAGATAAAATAGTGATTCAATTCCATCAAACTTTAATTTATGAATACATAGACAAATGACTGAATTTACAACGTCCATTAAGCATAGGTATATTGCCTTCTAGTACTCCTCACATTATGTATCATGAGGCTACGAAAACTTGGCTTCCTTAACCCTTTATAGGGCAGCAGTCCCTCCCAGGGACAACCATTCAAAATTTGCCGCCCGAAACATGGGCATAGTTTTCTCTCTCCGCTGCATGCGCTAGTTACTAGAAAAATACCCACTGGGTTTTGGATGGCCTTGGGTACTGATAGTGGTGCTCCCTTCGAGGGACCACTGCCCATTCCGGACCACGGTGGATCCAGCCATGCTCGAGTACGCGCTTTTGGATTTTCTTGGTCTGAACCTCATTGTGTATCTCAAAAGGTTAGTAAATTTAACAATAAATGTACATAATTTATATTTTAGGCATTAATTTGTGATAATATTTAATTAAAAACATGTTATTTAAGTTTTTTCATGATATTTACCCGAAATTTCTCTGGATTGTCCCAAAACCTTGAATTTCCAAGCTTATTTTAAATTTTTTGCATGTCTTACCCAGTTTTATTTATTATTGTTGTACAAATTAGATGTATTTTCATTTAATTATGCCTTAAAAACTCTCTATGCATATAGCATGTGCATCTAGCCATATGCAATTGTGATATATTATGAAGTGCAAAAATCCTCGAGAGTCGGAACGATTTGTACTCGTGAAATTTTGCTGAAAATATTTTTGCCAGAGAGAGGAATGAAAAATTTATTTATTGTTTTTCCTATGTATATTTTTCGAATTTTAGCACCGTTGAGTTGATTTAAAAATATTTTCTCGGTCCTCTCCGGCTGAATTTAGGCCCTTCTTCCGCAGCCATGAAAAGGCCTTGGCCCCTTGCACATCTCCGCACGTAAATTTCTCCTCTAAGTATTTTTTTTGTGTGCCTATGAAAAGCATACACATTTCAGCCACCAAGTAGTGAATATATTAATAAGCCTAACGAATGAGATGGCTCTAGATTCTTAGGTGGGACACAGATAGACCTTTAAGAAGTTAGCCTACAAATACTGTGCCACTGATACAATCTCATGATGATCCAGTGCCTGGCCTGAGTGGAGTTAAACAAAAGATATACCCTGGCACAAGAACGGTCAGTCATTTCATCAATGCACAACCTGATGAAAAAGAGCAAAGTTCCAAGAACTAATAATGTAGGCTTATGGGAAAATGTTCATTGTCCAGAAGCAATTTCGGGCTACAAGTTCATGGAGGGGAGGAGATTTGTTTGATCATTTGCTTTCATGCCATAGTGTGTCGTTGAAGCCATGGTTGTGGTGTGTGGTGGTTGAAGCTTTTTTTATTATTATTACTATTTAGATGCCCTTATTGAGCAGACATATAAATCATGTTCTGCTTTACCTCCTTCTCAGAACCCCAGACAAATCTTTATTCCTAAATCAGTCCATTCTCATGTACTCCTACCTCTACGAGGGTCGTTAGAAAAGTTCTCGGCCTGACACAGACATACTGCTAGTATGACCAAATGGCAATGATATTTGTCAAGTATCATCATTTAGATGGCGTGCTGCCACGTTTCAGGCGTGTACGTTTAGTTGCTTGTTGTTTGGCGATCGAGGGAAGTATACAAGTTATCACAGTTTCTAAAAATGGTTAAATTGAAATTTGAGCCGTTATAAATACTTCGTTCTAAACAATGCCCTTGCCCATCTTTCCAAAACCATTGGAGTTTTTTCAGGTTAGAAGAATACCAAGTGGTAGCCTTCAATCCAAAGACCAGCCTAACAGGTGTGTGCAAAACTCACTAAGTATTGTGATCTTTGAACAAAATTCTTGCTCCAGTCAAAAATTGCTTCAGGAGACTTGAGTGAGGACTAATTTGTAGAATGATACCAACTTATACATTCTGTACATACCTAAATATATATAAATAATCAAACAACCTCCTTTATTTAAATTACTTAGCAATACATTCAATTACTACATAATTAGTGCATAGAAAATATTTACACAAATCCACCATCCAAGAAGCACAGCATTTACATAGAGAATACTGAGGTGGGATGATACAATTCATTTCCCAAACCCACCCCTGCATGCCGGGCTTGGATCCACTTTCTTGTCACTGCTTTCCCACTGACTTGGAGCTTTGGCCTGGCAAAGATCATGAAGGAAAGATTAGTTCTCTTGCAGACACAGAAGGTCAATATCCATTTTCTCATCCTACTGGTCAAATTTCTTACCTTAATTAATCCACGCTTAAAGCTAATTATTTATTATTTTACAGCCTGGCTGTCAGTCAGTCATGTCTGTTAAAGGACTTAAAGACAACCTGGGAAGTTCAAAATTGAAAGAAACACTGTCCTTCAGCCATATCCAAAGGATAAAATCATAAACAACAATTAAAAGAATTATTTTTTACTAGTGATGGGTCGGATCCACTTTTTATCAGTTCTGACTTGGTTCTAACCTTTGTTTTCAGTTGGGTAGTCAGTTACGGTTCTCAAGTTTATTCTTTCTTTGGTTTTTCAATTTCATAGAGCAAGTATTTTTGTTCCATTATGACCCATTTGTACAGTAACTAAGCAAATACATTCACTAACTAGTCTTTGAATTATCCAAAAGTTTACTAAATTCAGTATAAACTGTAGTTACAAATAACATATGCACAACCATAAAATTAGCAAATGCACGACCACAGAAAAAGACCCAACTCATAAGGACACTTCAGCCTGAAAGACCTCAAAGTCCAAAGGATGTGAACAAAAAAGTTGAAATCAGGGAAAATAGTTGCAAAAGAAAATAAAAGAGTAATGTGGGTCATGAAATGTTGAGATATGTGATGCCATCCACCAAATACAAGGATGAAATAGCAACTAGTAAAAGGCACCCAGGACTTGTGAAAAAGCCAGTAGTTACATTGGCATACAATGAGGGGAAAAGTTCAATCAATTTATCTGACTATGTGTCATGCCACAGATCTGCTTTGGGGAAAAGTGATGCATAACTCAAGATAGCAATTGAACCACTTCAAGGAATGACCATTGTAAATCTGCACCTTTCGTATGATAAAATAAATTATGTATTGCTCAATACTGCCAACTGCTCTAAGGGAAGTTTTCATTGACCAGCTCGTCTTGTTTGCCTTATTATTACGGGTAGCCTGCAATTATTACTGTAATTGAAGCCTGGAGATTTTTTTCAGAATCACTCCACATTTTTAATATGTAAATGTAATACATTTATATTATTCTTATATTCAAGGCTGAAATAATTAGGAGTCCGTCCCAAAGACCAACTCATCCTGACCAACTGTCCGAGATCACCAACGACTGACTGAACTGTCATTGTTTCTTTCTTCTGTTGTTTGTACAATGCATACTAGCTATGCTCATATGTGTCCCACTTTTGGTAGAGGTCTGGTAAGGGTGAGATCGCAGTACTTTGCCTTCCCCTTACATGTCGGCCAACTAATAATTGCAGATAAGACATGGAAGGCAGTAGAAGAGTGTAGATATAATGCGTTTCTCGGTGCACAGTTAGTTCTCATCTCTTGTATCAATTTCTAATCAGTATTGGGAAAATGTTAATTTGGCACATGCAAAATGGAACGTCTTGTATTACATTGTAAAGTGAGGACACTAAGTGTGGGGTTCGCAGAAAAACTTCTCTGGAGAACAATGCAGTTTCAACATAGTAATGGATGGTTGCCAAAAGTAATCGTTTATGGTAACCATTCAGTAAAGACCCTGCCTTCAGCGTCACCCTAGCACTCCCTGTCACCTCCTTGTTTATTTTCGCCCCCCTAGATTAAAGCAATCCCAGGGGGCACTTTGGGAACCACTGATCTAGGGGGCAAACAGAAACATGGGGGCAGCAGGAGGCAGGGTCCTGACTGAATGGTACGTACCATATTGTAACAGTCACGGCCGTTTTCCCGTGCCGTTTCAGCGATGTTTTTTTTGCTTTGTCTCCCACCATCCCTCTTATTCTCCGGGAAGGTGAGACGACCCACACTCATGAGATATACGCCTTGCAAGGTCGCGAGAACGTGACCAATGCTTTTGTTTTGAATGAATGTGTGTGCTTGTGTGTGAGTGAGGGTTGAATGTGACAGTGTTTTGTAGGAATCTAATGGGCATAAAGGCGGCAAACTTCTTCGTTCCCCTCCCTGCCAGTGTGAGATATGAATTACCCAGGTATCTGTGCGCAGGAGGGGCATACAAGGGCCCTACCGAGACGGACTCGAGAGAATTCCTGATTTGTGAGATAGTGCGGCGATACCTTAGTTCTTCCGGCGTGGCCGATCCAATGACCAAGGCGAGTACGAGAGAGTGGGAATCCACTTACTGCCGAGAGACTGCCGAGAGACGACACAATTAATGAGGCCTGGCACTGCTGTGTGCACCTCAAGCATTGCTATTCACCCATTATGCTGGCCTGAGTAATTGGCCGACCCTCATCCATTGTAGTCTCGAATCCTCGCGACGTGGTACACTCGGCTTGTCGCTAGCGCCAGTGCCGCCTTCGAGCCGAAATGCAACACTCATCTCATCATCTTCATCTGTCGTCCAAACTGGTCACGTAAGCCACTGCCATTCCGTCCTCGCCCATTGCCCTTATTCGTCGTTGCTTGTCCAATTCATCCCTCCAAGTGTTTCATCGACGTTGCGGGACTCTTGAGCAACGATAGTGTAATTCACCCTGTATTGTGTTTGCTTGAAGTTAGAGATCCCCAGCATCTGATTGTATGTTTAAATTGTATAACTTGCCGACCATTTGTGTTGTCCCGTCGTCCAATTAGTTGACTCGGGTATTAACCCTCTTAGTGCTGACCCCTGCCAGCGGTTCTACTGAGAAATGCGGGGGGTAACTTAATGAAATGTATCACTCTAGGAAAATAAATATTATAAAGTTATTGTTTAAAATATCCATATGCAGTTTTTCTTATTGCATATACATTGAATTAGGTAATAATAAAAAAACGCTTATACTTTGTACAAAAAATAATTGTAATTATATTTGTGTGCAAAAGTTAAACAATATTTTGCCTATGTGCCGATATATCGGCCCGCCGCACTTTACGCCTAACATACCAAAGCCGATATATCAGCCCGCCGCACTAAGAGGGTTAAATTCGGCATAGGGTATTTATTTCACGTGTTCTATTCTTGATTGTCATTCCGTTGCATCCCCATCTATATCATACATGTCCAATTATCTCATCTGTTCCCTCACGTCTCACCCACCATCAGTGTAATTTTAAGTGCCATGCTAACTGTATCTTTAAAGGGTAATTTTGCATGCTAAGACACGAGGTTTGTGTATGAATGTAATTGTTTTTGTTATGAGTGAATTAAACAGTGTTAATTATTAAATTAAACTGTGCTTCAAAGAATATATCCGAGTGTGGTTCGAATTACTTCTGGGGGGAAATAAGGGGAATCTTTCCACTTACAGGTGGCTTAATGCCAAAAGTTCTAGATGGTGCATACTGCATGATACATAGATCCGGACGACTCAGGGTCCCTAAAACTACGGAGTAGGTGCACCGTGTGCCGAAACACATTACTTATTGTATCACTGCTTCTCCCCATCTATATCCAGGTGGGAAAATGGTCTGTTACAATATATAACTGTCCAGGAATGATTCAATTATCCACCAATTAGGTTTGAAATAAAAATTCAATCATGATTGTTTCAGCTAAATTTTTGTAAACACCCTGCTTTGGTGATGTTGTCTGTGATTTTAAAGAATAGTGTATGAGGGCTTTGTTTTCATGAACCCAAGGGGTTGGTAGCTCAAAAATATATGGGAAACACTGATGTAAAGTGGCAATCAGAATAAATACTTTCTTACAGTTTGTATCCAGGGCACCTAAGCCCACTTAATAATAATACTTTTATTTGCCTAGAGATCAAAAATATACAACTGGACTAGTTTTTTGAATGAACAAAGTGTAAAACTTGTGATTTACTAATGCTAACCACCAGACTATTGTCTGGACTTCAGTAAATTACAACTTGAACTCAGTGGTTCATACTCTGCCTGCATCTCTTTTCTCATAATGAGACTAAAGAGACTATATGTAAGACGCCTTTCATGGGAGATTCACAGTCTCTGTTCTTCCATTTTTAGGAGAGTAACTAGAACTAGGAAACATAGTTTCAATATTTCTGGTAGATTGCTTCCAATTTCTTGCCATATTTCTATAAAATCAAACCATTATCTTATATTATTTATGTATTTTGCCGGTTAACGGTAGGTTTTGTTGGATGTCTGAGAAACTCCTGATTTTCTACACGTTAGAGTAGGCCAAGTAAAGAACTGCATCTTTTGAAGGTTCCACAAGCAGTATTTCAATTCTGCATCTGGAACTGAAATCGGGCACACAAATTGCATAACTAAGCCAGCAACACTTACGACAATTGATAAAGCATGTACGCCCCCTGCTAGTTCATCACGAAGAAGTTCGTTTATCATTCTGTGCCGCTGCAATGAAATGGATAAGATTACAAATGAGAAAAAATTTAACCTGCCAAAGACATTTACAGATTAAGGAAACTTACGGCTATGAGAGGGATGCTTTCAAACTCCTTCGACACAACGACAACTTTGAAATGCGTCTCAGACCCTTTTGGAACATTATGCATAAACGATTCATTAATAACCTCCAAATGCTCGGGTTTCAAATGTTCAGTCAGTTTAAATGTTATTGCGCTTTCAGTGGGTTTCCCTTGGTTGTAGTCCATCGCACCTTTCCGCATTACAATCGCACACCTTGAGTAAAAGCATCGGCCTACAAGAGAAAATAGCTAGCTAAGAAATGTGACAAAAAGCATGAACTGCGATGTATTTATCTTTATCTCACCAAATTTTTCCCTTTGAATATTCAAAGTTCTCCATGCAAAGCTCATTGGAACAAGCTATCCAGCTACCGGTTACCCAGAAAATACTATTTTGATCGTTCTAGGTTTTTTTAGAAGATGGACGGCAACCAGTGGTTCAACTACCACAAGTACGAATACCACAATTGCATTTTCATTTTTGAAATCGAACAATTGAAATCAGTTCAGGCGGATTCCTACGATTCCTAACACTAGAACAAAAGTTAATCGTAATAATAGAAATAATGAAAAAAGCTAATCGTTTTATGGCGAAAGTAACATTTCAGATTGGTGTCTCGGGAGTATATTGCGAATGTTTCATGCCGTGAATATAGGAGCACCTGACTCTACAGTTGTTTCAGTTATGTTTCTGTAAATTATTGAGATGGTGATTTTATATAATCAAAGATAACTTTGGTTTACTAGCGATGAAATTTCTCGAGTGGGTCATTCATTATAATTGAATTACCTGCAATGGTTGCAGTTGGCTAATATTTCACATGAAGCTAAGGTATGCTTGCAGCTTTACATTTAGCCGTTATGTCTTTTCGATTCTACTATGGAAAAAATATTTTCATTTGCAGAGGGCGGCCTAAGCTTCTCGTGATATGCTTTACGTTGATCGTCGTTTTTTACATTGAAAATGTAAGCTATTACATTAGTGCTTTGAACTGGCCGTCCATCAAATGCTCTTCCTCCGAATGCCTAAAACTTCTCCTCGTAGCCGACCCACAGATTTTGGGAGAAAAGACTGAGTCGGCGATAACAAGATGGGATTGTGATAGGTGAGATGGAATTGTGATAGGAAAGCCATGGACTCGAGCTCCTTCGCGGAGTTGATTCTAATTCTTTGAATTCCACAGGTACCTGTCGAAAACTTTTCTTCTTGCCTTAAGTCATGTGAAGCCAGATATTATTTTATTCCTTGGAGATCTGATGGATGAAGGAAGCCGAGCATCAGCCGATGAATATCCACGCTACCAGGAGCGCTTCTTTTCTATCTATAGAACTGATGGGAACGTTCAGGTACTCTTTTATATGCAGTCTGTCGATCGGAAATAGTGGCGAAACAAATCGGTGCGCTATTTTGGCTAAATATTATTAATAAAGACTACCTCCAATCGCAGTGTTGGAGTTTACCTTGCGTATCTTTGGAGGTTGCGATGGCAAGGACAGGTTATGGGCAACCAGAGTAATATACGAATGGTCATCTCTCCCGTGATTCAATCTATCCCCCGCAAATCGCTCAAAAATCCTTTCCCTCCCCTGTCGGTCTCAAAAGTTACGAATGGTTGAACCATTTACAGCCTGTGGAGACTTTCTTTGCGTTAAGGTCGAAAAGAGGCTTGACGAGAGAGTTACTATTGTAAACGCCATTCATCTAATGCCCTCATTCAATCTATAGTGTGGACAATTTCTGTATTATCTTGCTGTTCAAATTAATTTTCATATGGAAGACATCGGCGCATCCCAACACAACCTCCACTATTTCATTAATGCCCTTCCTCACTCCCACTAAGAAACCCCTCTCAACCAATTTAGGGAAACAAAAATTGACACAATTTTGAAAATATCCACTCTCTTACAGTAATAAAAATACGTTAAAAACAATAAGTAACTAGTCCAACGACGTGAAGCCGAAGCATCAGACATTATAACTTCTTCAGTGTCAATTTCGGAGTTGATGGTTTCATCATCAGCAGTTGAATATTAACGCTTACAAAGTTAATGCCATTTATTAGCCCATTATGTACAACAGACAGTGGCACAACTTTAACCCATTAAGTCCCAAGCCCTTAAAAATATATCTGTTAAAATATTTCGTGAATATAGTTGCATATTATCCCCATTAAGGATAGGAATTTACATTTTTGCATTTTCTATTTTAAAACTTAAAATGACTTATGAAAATTATAAAAATACATCTGCAGAGAAATTTGTTTTTAAAACTACAATCAATATTTACTTAATTTCAGCATTTGATGTTCCTGTGATAATTTATGAAGTGAAGGAAAACGCATAATAACGGGTTTCCCTCACAAGCTGTGCAATTTGTGGGATTGTCCATCCTAATCCCTCACTTGGCACTCGTTGCAATTTCGTTGCTTCCTTTTCAATCTTGCATTGCCTATTTCATATTGATGTGGATAATCTCACCAAATTTGTAGTGTTCTACAATTGACTAAGGTATTCCAAAATATCCACCCCGCTGAAAAATTGTCTTCAAGAAAATTTATCGTCAAATCCATGGATGTATGTATCGGTTTAGGGGTGGTTGGCAAAGTATATTTGGGTAGAAAGGAAAAGTGGACGGAAGGAGAAGGAAGGGGGAGAGAGAAGTTGGGTTCGAAGGGCTGCAGGCAGTTGTGTGAGACTCCCCATGGGGTGAGGAATGGGGGGAAGGGCTCAGAGCATTGACCACGCACTGGTCACAGAGAGAATTGGCCGATGGTGGGGGTGTATGGTGGGTCTCCGTAAAGAGTGGAGCGAGAGGAGGGATTAGCTCAGGCCTTAGATTAGCCTTCAATCAGGTTTTGCAATGACTGAATCAGTAGGGCTTGCCTGAAGGAAGGCAGGGTGTGGATGAACGGCAGGCATCGGCGAATGGCTAGTGCGGAGGCAGAGGGTGGGGGGGATCCCTTGGTGAGGGGTGAGTGAGGGTAACAAGGAGGAAAGTGCATTGCAGAACAATGTCACGATTGGGAGTGAAAGGCGTCTAGCTTGGAAGAGGGCTGAGTCTAACGGTGGTGAATGGTTTTGAACAAAATAATCATGGCATGGATTCATTCATTCATAGATTTGGATTCATACTGATTTATGAATTGTCCTTATCAGCTGTTGTAGGGTATCAACAGTACTATTGAGGAGAGAAATGTTGAATGCAGGAATGCGTTCATGAGTATAAAAGGGAAGTTGAAGTTTCCCACCAAAATGTGCCCCGATTTTTTTATAAACAAATGACAATGAACACTATGGAACTATGTATCTGAGGGATGACACGTTTTCAAGTTGTCTACAATGGCAGTTCTACTATAAAATGAAAATTTTAAAAAATACAACAGAGTAAATGGAGTTGACAATATTCACTTTCTCAGGGAAGGGTTTGCCCTGTATTTGACATATGAGTAACTTAAAATGAAAGGATTATAGTGTATACCTTGTGCATTAGTTTTTTTGTTTCACAAAGACTTTCTCACTCCACCATTGTGGTTAATTCTTTTGCATTTTAATTTTAATATACCGCAGCTTATGTAGCGCATGCAGCATTTATAGTGGTTGTGAAATTGGAGGTGCACCACTAAGAAGTTTATTAAATTGAAGGATCAATATTTTAGAAGAATAATGAAATCCACAATAAATGCACTAGCAAATAGTTCAAACTCGATCCTCTTTATCAAAAAAGTTTTAATCCTCTGGTTCCAGAAAATATTGCCTTGTTGTTTGAGATAAGAATAAGCAAAAATTATTAATAACCACTTCTTCCAATAGTTTATATAGTTCCTCATCTAAAAATATCCTTGAGTGCACTCCTACATGTCATATATGCAATTTTGATTCAACTGGTGGACAAAAGCATTAAATTTTACAATTTTACATTTTATATGCATCCAGTATTCACCCTGCATTCTAAGAAGTGTTGTGCAAAAAATTGTCTTCAAATTTCTGTCTTGATAGATTCCAAAATAACATTTGTACTCTGGAAACGAATAGAGAAGAAAGAAATGAGTTGGTAGCCTCCAAGCACTGATGCACACCTTCAAAAAGACGCTCTAGTCTTCAAGGCGACGCGACGTGACTAAAATTGCTTCTTCCCCCAGGTTGAGAAAAGGGGTTATAATAATTGACTAAAAAACTCCTGAAATCTTCAATTCCCGTACCTTGATAATACAGACACAACAGAAACATCGGAAGTAGAATAGCATTCAAACACCAATGCACGCTCTCAGATATGAGAACAGGAAAATACAATGTAAACTGTGAAGACAACTTGCCGATGACCCTTTCTCCCTTCTGGGTTTCCCAAAGGATCATATATCCGTTTCAAAGGACATGTATGTACTTACCGCTCTATCAGTAACATTCCTAACCCTCTCCATCTTACTTTTGCCGCAAGCACTCCTCAGATAACTCATACCCACGGCGTTTAGTCTACTCTTTTGTCTATCCTGACACACCTATGTATCACTACCATACAGCAAAGTGGGGAGAAGTACTCTTTTGTACATGTTAAACTTATCTTATTTTAAATATCGATCACAGCCCGTCAATATTTGCGTTATATTTTTGGCTGTGGTGGAAAAAAATCGTTTAAAAAAATCTTTTTTTAAAGCTTAGCAATAATTTTGCCTCGACTGCTAATTACTTAATGCAGTTTCACTTAATGAGCGAGGAAGCAAATGTACTTTATAGGTTTCATTCATGATCACTGATATAGATGAACGTTTTCGACCGTGACATTCCAGAAAAATAGAAGTTGACGGCATTGATGAAAACAAGCTTGGAGATGTGGATGTGCAACGGTAAGAGAGACGCTCAGAGAATATGCGTATTAGGAACTCGAAGGCCGAGCAAATGAATTCACTATGTGGATTGCTTCACACCCCCCAATGGTGCCCGCCTAGGCGGTGGACGGCGGCGGGAAATTTGGTGTCGGCTCTGCTTATGAGCCGACTGTGTTGCCTCAGCAACAGGTTGTGTATTTCGGGCCCTTGTTTTTGCCTCTGAGTTTGCGCCTCGTATAAGAACGACCGAGATGGAGCCACAGGCACCGCACTTATGGAAAAATACTTGATGGAAGATGCCATGGGCGCCAACTCACAGATTAAATTATTGAAGAAATTGAACTCTCGTGGAACAAACATATTAGATGATATACTGATAGATTTATGATGTCATTTTTTCCACGTACAATAAGGGACCATAATAGTTGTGATAGATTACTTCTAGGATACTTACTAGGTTAAATAGGTTTTTTCAGTGGTGCTCAGTATCTTAACATGAATTGTAGATACTAACTTCGCATGCAATCTCCGGCATGATATATTCCTGCATGTCCCATTCGGGACCATATCAGCTGTGATCCACGTCATGAATAGTGACAAGAGCTAGACTGTAGATCTTTCTCTTTATATTCTCTACGTTCTTATTTATGCATGGTGTAAATATTGACGTTCGTATTTATGCATGATATTTTGAATCTGTTGTAATAGTCTTTGTATCCCTTGCATGTTGGAACGATTGACTATAGAATGTTTCTCGGCTAGTAGATTTTTAATTGTCATGTTGCATGTGTGGTACGATGGTTTCAATGTAATTTTGGCGTTCTGCCATATAATACATACATGCATGCCTGGTGTGGAAGCACCCCCTGCCACACACCCTTTTGGGTGGCTTGCAGGGTATGACGTAGATACAGATGAACAGTAAGGGTATGAGAAAAAAAGAGCCCCTCCGGAGGAAATGTATGATCAATTTTCCTCCGCACCTAAATATGAAGACATGCATAGATATCGAAGAGACCGCACACTATTGTGTATACACCCTGATCAATGGATCACCAATTTACCACAAGGCCATGGTGTAAAAGGGCATTACGATTGCAAAGACGAAGAATATACAATATGTGGAAGACATAATCGTAAAAATTAAATAAAATTTAACAGTAATATCCACATTATAAATACAAAACAAATACGCCACCTGGGAATCTAATAAATTATAACTGGTACTAGAAAACTGACTTTGTAAAACATTGGACACTTGGAAGCAACTGACAATCTACTGTCAAAAGAAAGGTTTTTTTTACATTTGTTAGTCCCACGAGTAGTATTTGGGACTCGAAGGTGGCCTGGCTGGAATTTTTGCAAGGAAACTGGCTAAATGGGTAACAAGTTTATTTTGCACCTCGCACAACTACATCGCATTTCATCTCCAGTCCAACTGCCCCGGCTCCCGTCAAGTTCTCCCCCATCTCCCCCCCACATTCCCTTCCTCTCCTCCTCCCATTCAGGATCGCCGTCTCACCGCTTCCCCACGATCTCTCCCTGGGGAGGTGGGGCAGGAGGAGGGAGTTGGGAGGCGCGTGAGAAAGGAAGTGCACGTTGCATCTTTCTTAACCGACCCACGTGCGTCGTTGGGACATATGGTCTGCCATGGGGGCGGGGGGGGTGACGATTGTGACTTCTACTTACTTAAACATTTTATTATTTGCTATTATTAATAATGCTTTATATATCATTCACTATATTGTAACTATTTGTTTTTCTTCATTACTGTATAGATTCCATTTATTAGGAAGATATGCGTGAATAGATTGTATAAAAATTGTGGACGTAGAATAATACGTATAAGAGCAGATTCCAGAGCACCCCCTACCATGCACCTTAACAGTGGCTCCGAGTGTTGTAGAAACAGTATATCCAAGTATTGTAGAATGCTGTAGATTTAGCTGCTGATTCAAAAATCTTAATTAATTTTATAGATTGATTTTATGCACCAACGATATAAGTTATATCAAACTATGTCACCAATGGGTAACATTACAGCAACAATACATTCACACTTGCAATGGGATTCGAATCCACACTGTGTTAGTTCAAGGGCAATATTTTATTTATCTGAATCCCGCATATGTCGAATCGATATTGTTAAATCAAATCTAATGAACAAAAACGAAAGAATAATGATAAAAACAACAAAGATACACTTCTAATAAAATAATTCCACCATTAAAATAGAAAAAGTTTAAAACATTGCTGTTATGTAACGAAACAACGTATTCCAGAACGCAGCACACCGTAGAAAAGGTTGAAGCCCAAGCTATAACTTCAGGGAAATTGCAATTGTCTTATGAATTGCTTGAGTTTGCTGGCCGACCGTATGGAATGGCTTGATCGTGGACATTCTAGAACATCCTGCGTCACCCAATAGCGCCCACAGGACGTTCCAGAACATTCTTGCGCATTGAACGTGTTAATCAGTGATCCACTTCTGTAGACTATTGTGCAATGGTCACACCTTTTATTGTGAATAGTTTAAAATTCACATATCTACCGGGACAACTCCTCCACAGCCAATACAGTTCACTTTCTAATGTACTTTCCAATATGGTTATTGAAGAAGTAATTTTATTGACAGGTCGTTCATTTCAGATGCTGTTCATCCCTGGTGACAATGATATTGGTGGTGAAATGGAATCAATCACCAGAGCAAAGGTGGAGAGATATCGGAAAACATTTGGAGAAGAAAAAGCCGTTAACATTAGATTTGCTGAATTTATAAAGGTAATCTAGGAATTCATTCTTTTATTACTTAGTATTTTGTGACTGTGGTAATTTTTCATGTGTAATGTAAATTTGACATTTGCTGTAGAGTGCCTAATCATAAGAGTGCCACCATTTTGCTGCCTTGGAATCAGTGGCAGCATTTTGGAAAAAGTGGAGCTATTCTGTAAATTGAAGGGTTTCAGGCATAACAATTTGGAAATTTATTTTTCAACCCCTTGAGTGTGAAATGTTCAATCAGCTCTTGGGGTATGTGTGAAAAATGCCACAGGTCAATCAGTCAGCAGATTTTGTGAATATAGGCCGCTGATGGAGGCTGGAACTAAAACGAATGGAGTGAGAGTGAAAAAATGTCACTTATATCCGCTGATATGAGTGGAAAAAACTTTTTTCTTTCTCTCCCAGTAACTCTGCACATGTGTCCCATCTCTAGAACGACAATCTTGACATGGTAGAAGGACTTGCATGTTCCATGAACCCCTAGAGCTGTACTTGCAGGAGCTATTGTTATGGCTCTTGGTTTTAATTAGTGAGACTTTCGAAAGTAGAGCAAATGACTCTGTGATTGATGAGCAGTTTGGGTCACAGAAGGGAGGGGGAACACAGGGGTGTGCGATTGCGATGATGAGGACACTACAAAGCATAGAGTTTTAGGAGGATGTTTTTGCTTTCTTTCTGGATTTTGAAAAGGCATTGGACAGAGAAAACATTTATGCCAAGGATATGACGAGAGTGGAATGGAAAGATCTGGATGTTGGAATCAAAGTAGAAGACCGGCTGATTAAATTGGTTCGATTCGTGGAAGAACAGGCATTGGTTAGTTGATCATTGAATGGATGGCAATCTTCAGAAGAAGAATTAGCAATTCAGGGCAGGAAATTATGAGTGAATATTAATATGTATTAAGAAAAGTAAAGTAATGAGTGTTTGTTTGGAAGAGAGGAGGTGGGAATGAGGCAGATGGGCAAGAGGAGGGACGACAAAGTGCACCTGGATTGGAGTCCCAGCTCAAGAAGCTTCTCTTAAAACTTTGAATGGGCAAATCTAGAAAAGTATCTATTGGCTATCATAATTGTGGCTTCTTTCTATTCTCTTCCCCTGGCCAAAAGCTACATTCCATAGTCTCTTAATAGTGCAATTGATGGGGCCTTATATGAATCTGTTTCACTGTATATATGTAATTCCAATGGATGCCCTGCACTGTTTTCATATAATCTGTAACTTCATACACATTGAATCAGGATTTCACATTGATGGCATTTATTTATTAAAATTGATAAATGTGAAACATCTATAATTTTACACCTGTACATACATGTGATGATTGATATGTTTCACCAATTCCTTTTTATGCCTGTTACTTTTCAATTTGGTCACTATCAAGCTCATTATACCTTGATGGAACTGCAATCAAAGCATGCTATTACCTATTTTTCCTTGTTATATTGCATCTTTAGCTTTGGAATGTGAGTGATTTTCTCTTGGTGATACTCAGAAATAGTACCCTGATCCTGATACTTTGGAAAACATATATTATGCCAGAAATCAGGAGCTTATCCTCGGACAAATATGATAACTACTGGCTTGGCCGCCAAGGAATGAGACCTTCATAAAAAATTAGAAGCCTTAGGGTGAGAGGACTATAAAGATACAGTGCAAAAACTAGTTGTGGGTCAAATGACCCTCAGCTGTCCTTCTAGGTATAACCAGGGGTGTTAAACAAAACTTAAGTCATGGTTCCGGAATGATTCAGAGTGGGTTCAGATATAGTTTTGGTTCATGGAACCAAACAGAAAGTAGGAACGCAAATCTCAGAACGAAAATATTTTAAACAAAAACCCATAGGAGTGAAAGAGGAATCGATCGCTTTTCGGTTTGGGCTAGGAAAAGTTTCGTTCCGACCTTCCCCCTTAGGGCTGGGCAGTTTTCCAGTGCACTGTTTCAGCGGTTCGGTTTTTTTCAGAACCGGCAGGCCGGTTCAGATTTTGTAAAATAACCAGTGCTCCGGGGAAGCAGTTCTAAATCGTTGCAACGGGGAAGCGGTTTTGAACCGGCACACTGGGGAATTGGTTCTGAACTGGTGCACCAGGGAAGCGGTTCTAAACCAGGGCACTGGGGCATCGGTTCTGAACCGGCGCACCGAGGAATCGGTCTGAACCGGTACACCGGGGAAGTGGTTTACTTACGTAAATCAATGGGATTTTTCATGTTATTTTATTTTGTTGATTATTACAACGAATAAGAAAGAGTCCATAATCCTTCAAGGTAGTGCAGCAGCAATTTTTATTAAACCAATGCTGATGGTTTTGGGAGACTTTGTGGAGGAAGGGCCATTGTTTCAAGCTCCTAAAAGATGGAGACATCCTCCCTTGGTGAAGGGTCAATGAGGCAACCTTCCCCTTGCTGGCAGGGCTGGCCAGGAAATATCTTGCTGTGCCAGCCACGTTAGCAGAATCCAAAAGAATTTTCAGTTTGGGAGGACTTGTTATAAATAAATTGCGAACGTGTTTACTTGGCGAACATGCCGAAGAAATAATTTTCATTTCCATGAACCAGTGCTATGTACCAGCCAATTCCTAGATTTAAATAAGTAATAATTGAAAATTCTAATGTAGCATCTGCACTTGTATTAAAATGTAAATTTTGAAAATCAATTTGTTCTCTTATCTTCAGAACACCCTTCCAGTAATTGATAAAATACAGGTCCATTCATCATTAATACAACAGCATTTTGCTTCTTTAAAAAGTCACTAGAATGTTTACCAAAACAAAAACCAGGCATTCAGGAGCATTGTTTGACACTTAAGAAAAGTCAATGTAATTGTAAGCCCAGGCTTCAAGCAAAAACCATTGGCTCCCCCAAACATGCTCACTTTTTATTGTTCAGTTTAGAAAAGAATGCCTGCATTTTAACCCCTCTAAAGTATGCGACGCAGCATATACGTCCACTCAATTCCATGCCTTCGGGGTAACTTAAATCGGAGGTATTTTAACTGCTAAGGGTGTTTTAATTGGGAAGGCATGGAAGACTTATTGTAGACTTTGATGTAAACTTCTTAGCGTAACAATTGCTCTTCAGATATTACAAAAAAATTTGTATGGACAATGTTTTCAACTATATTATTATAAATTCTTACATTTTGCGAAGCCGTTTCCTTTATCCTGTTATCAATTTTGGTGGTTGACCTCATTGACCTTAGTGTGGTATTGCTCGAAACATGGCGACTTCCAGTTTTGGATTTTCTGGCTCTCTTGTCAATCTCTTGTATTTCATTTTGTATTTGAGGATTGTCCTTTGAGCTTTTCCATTACCCACCGCTCCTATCAGTTTATTTCAGCAACCCTAATTGAAATAAAACCGTCATCAAAAAATAACTCGAAATATTTCAAGACACTGAACCGACACTATTTATTTACCAACTAAATCACACGCGAGAGACAAAGGATGATGAGCACTCGATTTCTTCCCAATTATTTTCTTGGTAGTAAAAATTAACTGAGAAAGTTTTCCTTTTCCTCCAAGGAACGGGAATCCAGAGGGTATTCTATTGATTCCTTGGAAATTGTATCTGAACTGACTTCACTCCTCTCCACCTTCTTGTGTCTTGCAGTTGCTTGTCTTTTTTTTTATTTTATTTTACTATTTTTATTTAATTTTATTATTTATTTTTATTTGTGTTTACCATTTATTAAAAAATCATTAGAGGTAGAAGTCATGGCCAACTGAAGAGTGCTTCAGTGAAGAGTCGATCCCGTGGCAGAAGTATAATAAATCCACCAAAGGAAATACAAGGCGTCCGAGTCAGACCCTCGCTTCGTGATCATGGTCATGATGTAAGAGAAAGGAAATGTCGACTAAGAAAGGCAGATAACCATGAACCACAGACGAAAGCTATCAGCCTCTCCACTCATATCATCTTTTCATCTCTCTGGAAGCACGTAAATCAGATCTCAAGTGGATATATTTCGTCCGTATGCAGACAAAAAAAACACCAGGCCTTCTGCCTCTAGGGAGCTTTTCATTCACCAGGAATGAGTAATTAACTTAGGACAACGCATTTTGTTGTCACAACAGCATTATCATCAAGACTGACCAAGGCACTTGATAATGTTGTTTTAACAACGAAACGCATTGTGCTAAGTAAATAAATAACTGGAAATTTTGCAATGTCTTCCTTCTACAATAATGTGCATTTCATCACCGTTCACGCGGCAGGTTCAAATTCATAAGATCAACACATGAAGGTGCATTTTTTGAGACTTAAAAAAGTCAATTTATATGTATGCCGAGGCCTCGCATATAAACCATTGGCTCTCACAAGCATTCTCACTTAATACTCTTCAGTTTAGGAAAGCATACCTGCATTATTAAGCAGTATCTTCTTTATTTGGAAAAACGTCTAACAAAACAGGTCGAATAAAAAATTTTGCAAAAAACCATTTGGATAACAAATAACGTGGATCGCTAGAAAAAAACAGTTTAGTAGAAAAAACGGGTTATTAAAAAATCAGTTCAGAAGAAAACAACAGTTCTGTAGAAGACACCGGTTCAGTAGAATAGACCGGTTCAGGAGAAAACACTGGTTCAGGAGAAAAAACCGGTTCCGTAGAAAAAAATGGTTTGATCTATTGAACCGGTCCACTGCCGTCACAAACTTTTTTTTTTGAACCAAGAACCGGTTCAGTATTTCCTGCACCACCCAGCCCTATTCCCCCCTATGGTTCCGGCTTGCGTTCCAAGGAATTTTAAAAGTGTGCATTAAATTTTCTAAATGACCTGCCATCATGTCATGTATTCCACTTTCGGTATAGTTTGGGGTGCTAGTCAAGGCGTTTCATGGTGTTTGATAACAATGGAAGACAATGGAAAGAAACCTGTCTTTTTTATACAATTAATGGTAAAAAAATTTTATCCTGAGGAGGAATTGTAGGTTATAATATATTCAGTACAGACAATACAATCTCTCGAACAGTATGGAGGGGATGTACGATGGCTCGCTCGGGGTTGATCTCAAGGAATCGTCGACAAATATCCCTTCACGTACTTGCACAGCAACAGTGTAAATGATAGGAATCCTTATCGTATGCATGCAAAATAATCTTGAAATCAGCGGGAAAATGAAACTCTTGGATATCTGAACAGCTAAAATGCTGTGTCCCAGCATCTGTCCGGTGGAAATGCGGTGCCTTAAATAAGCCAATGCAGTGCCCCCCCTCCCTCCCCCCACCGTCTAGATCGTCCCTCACTGTCTAGATCGCGCCCTAAGGATCACCAGGGGAAATGCAGAGGTTATCGCCCTCTAAGTACATGTGGACGGAATATTTGTAAAAGACTTCTCGCTAAGCAAAAGTTAAGGAGAGAAGAATAGGGATGGGAATTTTTGTTTTCCCATCACTGTTTGAGAGCCCAGCCTGTAGTCTATTGGGCACCCTTGTCCTCCTCCTTGGCCTCTGCTAATGGGATTAACAATTTACAAAGGGTCAGGGTTTTTTCTGTTTTCCCCCCTTCTTCAGAAGAGGTCTCCATCCCTGTGCACCAGTAGTCACCATTGTGTCCTCAAACTCTTTGTATCTGCACCGCGACCAATTTTCCCCTGTTTGGTTTCATATCCCTTCCGCCACACACCCTTCTTAACTGTTTCAATAAGGTCAGTGCCCTGTGTCCTTAGAACTCGGCTCATCCGCCTGGGAAAATCCCTCATGCTTCTGGTAAATTACCCAACAAGACTGATCGTCAAAACCCTGCCAGGGAATCCCAGCCGGTGGGGAGGCAGGGGTGAGAAGGCGATCCCTTTCTTCCTCCCCCACTCCCATAACCGGGAGAAGGAGAGCAGGTGGGGAGGGTTAGGGGATGGGAAGGGTGTCCGGTGGGCCTACCTTTAGCCACTGCACCCCCACCTCCCCGTCTCTCACTGTCAAGACAGTGTTCTAAAAAACTTACGTTAGACTAAGTTAACAAACCTAAGACGTTACAACAATACATTATCGGGGATCAATCTCTTTTCGCTCGTTAAAAGTAGGAGTTTCTAAGCAAAATAATTTCCTAACAGTATTTACTTGTATATGCTTAATTAATTGGGGATTAATACTAAAATTTTCTAAGTCTGCCCGACACAAGTGGGCGGAGAGCGCACGTTTTTACATTAGAAGTAGATGTTAAACGAATTACGAAGCAGGCTAGATATGTGATTGGTGGATATCTTGAAATCGTGATATACTTTTAGAATTAATAATTTTCAGTTAGGAGAAATTATTTTAAAATTTCCTATATTTCTCCGATTACGAAGATTCCAAAAAGTTTTAATTTCAGGTATTACACTTGGTGCCATCTCTGAAATTATTATGTTTTACATTGTTTCTAGTTGTTACACGTGCCTGATGTTGCCGTTAGTAAGTAATCTGTTTTTGTGACGCGTAAGATGTTCGCTGTTATGGTATTCAGATAGTTCCATTGTTGCGCTCTTTCTAAGCCTACTTTGTAGGCATACTATAAGGATTCCCATCATTTAAGCTGTTGCTGTGCAAGTAATGATGAAGATCCCCTGAGATGAGTCCAGATAGGGCCCGGAACCATGAGTGCGACCCGAAAGTCCATCCGCCTCTTCACTTGAACTGAAACTATTCAAAAGAGGGAACGGTTCCGGAACGTTTTATTTTTTTCAAAATTCTACTTTCGTTCCGTTAATGAAACTAAAGTAAAGCTGTACTTAAAATTTCATTTTGAACCGAAACTATAGTCAAAAAGGAAGCCTATAGTTTCGCTCCAGAACAAATCTATGTGCTTGGTTCCAGTTTTGTTTAACATCCCTAGGTATAACCTTGTAAAAGATAACTAAAAATATTAGAGATTTATTTATGTCAATTTATCAAATTTTAGGTAGAAATGAAGAAAGTAGGAAAGTTTGAAAACATTTAAACATATTTTGCATAGAGAAAAATTAATTTGAATTCTGAAAATGGGTCAAATGACCCCTGCCATCCTTCTAGTGTTAAAAGAGATTTCTCAAAATCAAATTTTCATATAATATTTTTTTACATGTAACAGTAAGTATTTATGTGCAGGAACACCATACATACTTCACTTAGTTGAAATTTCACCGTATTGCATTTCACTTTTATGTGACTCACTCGATTTCACAGAGGAAGTAAAATGCTCGGGGGAAGGGGGGATGTAGCTTTGCTGAATATCAATGTCATTTGTCTCCCAGTATGGTCTGAATGGGCATAGGCAAATGTTAGAAATTCACTGAGGACAACATAGTGGCCACTGCAGAAATCACCTTTTGTAGCACTTTTTTGTGTCGTCGATATGGCACATTTTTTATTTTCTTACTGTCAAATTTGTTCCCAAAGTGTGACAGAGTGACCGTAAAATATTTCATGAGCTTTGAGTGGAACCAAGTGCTGCCAGATAAAAATGTCTGTGCGCACCCAATGTGCACTTTCACTCTCATTTCAATCAACAGTTGACAATTTTGGGACTGGAGTTAACATTTATGCTCAATAATCAGTGTCTGTAGTTGCTAATGAAGCAGTTGCCTTTGCCAAAATTGTCGATTATCAATTAAAATTAGGGTCAACGTGGGCACTATGTGCTCACAGACCTTTAGCTCCATTGGTATTCATTAGTTTTTTCTTGAAGTTTCCGCAATTAAACATGGCTCATCTCTCACTCAAAATGCACAATTCTACGATGAGGAAATAAAAACAATGCCTATAGTGAGTGTGCAGTAATGTTGTAAAATTGTGAGGTGATCTCAGTGGCCGACTCACCCGAAATGGGGTTCATAATGCATACATTTTATTTTGTGGAATTGACAATTTTCTGGGTGTTTTAATTCCTGAGGCCTTGTTTGCATTATTTGCTTATTACCATGAAATCTATTCCATATGATGGTTATAAATGAATTAGTCCTGGTTGAAACCACCAACCGTGGAAACTTTTCCTGCCTGAGTTCACTTACCATAGTTACCAATCTACAGTTGTTTTCTGGCATCTGAATGTATTTTAGTTACAGTGGCTGGGTGATTGTCATCATCTTGGGTAGGTGGTGGGTAACAAATATGGCACACAACTTAGGTAATAAATATTTGTTGTACAATGGTAATATATGGCTGGTAGAAATTATCAGTGCTTTTTATATTCATACATATCAATGGTTTTTTATATAAGAAGCTACTACTACAAATAGAGTAGTGTTGAGCATCTATAAATCGCTGGAAAATCCAAAATCCAGCAGCACCTGTAGTGTGGCAGCATCGCCAAAATAACTACCTGACTATTCAAGAAATTAAAAACTCTTTCATGTAACAAATGTTTTAGAAAATTGTGATACTGCGCTGGATTTGAATGATTCCTTTCATTGCCAGAGATTAGTTTAAGAAACGTGTAGTTTGTGATAATTTCTTTTTAAAAAATTTTTTGGTACAATTGAAACGAGTCATACAAATTAATTGCACGCATTGTGGTTTTAAGTCCTCATGATTTGCTGAGATATTGCTTCTTCTTGTTGAGCTACTCGCTACTTTTATGCTACTCGTTGGTATGTGCACATTACCAAGCTTAAATCTCTTACCACCTCATACTGGTTACTTTTGCTTATTCTCGGGTTTTATAAGGTGTTAAGTTCAAGGAACTTAATTGCAGTCATTTTTTGCATATTCCTACATACTACTATCAATCGTGTCCAATCAGGTGGCTAAGCATTGGCAGAGGCATGAAGCAACAGCATAAAACTTAGTCAATCACTATATGAATATCAATCAGTGATTGTACATATCATGCTGGTATGCTTATGGCAGGTTTAGAGCTACACATGTAGTTTCATTGGTGAGCAATGATTCATGAACATTTACCTGCGGCAGTCAACTGATCAAAGAGGGAAAAACATGAAACAAAAGTGCTTAACAGATATATTCCTATGAGGTCAAAAAACAGTAAAGTGTGATGGGGACAAAATGTCTTTCATTCAGGGTGTTTATAGCACCTTGTATACTACGCATCACAGTATAATCACAGTGAAAAATAAACTCAGAATAAAATAAAAAATATTGAGAACTTAAATGAAAATACTTCAAATCAAGAAGAAAAGACCACATGATACCACACAGACCACATATTGTGATACCACAAAGCACCAGTAATCAGGAAAAATCTGTTATCCGGCATCACTTAGGTCCCAGCAGTGCCTGATTAAAGATGCTACATACTCCATGTAATTGTTCATTTGTTTCAGGAAGTTGTACCAGACAATGTGCAATTGTTCAATTTAATGTTTCAACTCACTATGAATCGAATCATATCTTTTGAACTTGGCCTTGTGATTATTTACACCAATAAATGAATGTATTGTGGTGTATTCCTCCCTTACCTATTATGTATTGTTTTTTCTATTTGCAAGTGTGTTCAAAATGGTTTGTTTATTTCATGCAAAGAATTATAAATACATATATTGAGGCACAGTCTTCACTGTCTTAGCCTAAGTTTAAAAGTTTAAGTCCAACCGTTGTTATTTTTTGACCACTCAATGTTGTGTTTACTCATCCATTGTTACTTGATCATTGCCCTGATGTAATAGGTTTTAGGTTGTTATGGGAAATAGAAAAAAATGCAATGGAATAGGATAATTTCATTTAGTTTTGTGAAGTACAAGGTGGGTGTTTGAGATATACGAGTAGTAGTTCTTGCATGACATACAAAACACAATAAATAGTGTGTTGAATCCACATGCTGAAGTGAAAAAGATGGTTCAGGTTGGCTTGTCAATTATTATTAGGGTTTCATCATAATTGGATAAAATGTTCAAAATGGCCTTTGAGTAAACAGCACATTAGTGACTTTTCATCCTTCATTCTGTGAAGTTGGGTACATGTATGAGAACTGCACTGATTTGAACCTGCAGCAGGCTAAGGTTTAGTGTTCATATTTTCAACACATAAATACCCTAACAAATATGAATTTTTTAATTTCCCATTGGATTCTAGTAAGAGTAAAAACACTTGTAAAAGGGTCATTTTTTAGCCTCCTCAAAGACTCAACGAAGTGAATGTTTTTCATTGCAGTTGATTGTTCACAAAAAATGCGGAATAAAATTGAAATAATAGGAAAAGGGATATGTATACATTTCCTTATGGATAAAGTGCACTGCAATATATAGTTGGCTATACAAATAGTTGGCTTGGATATCATATTTCATTTCATGCCTTGAGGTTAAAGCATTTTTTGAAAGAAAGAGTTTTGCATTGATATGGTCTGTGCTTCTCATGTTTTTTTCTGGTGCATTTGTTAGTGCAGGTGAATCGCCTTACTGAGAGCTTCCCCTTGGAAAAAATTGTTCATTCTGCCCGTGCCAATTGCTCTCGTATCCTACTGTCTCATCTTCCAATACTTCCTGCCTCGGGTGGATTTGTAGATAAGGTGAGTCTGATTTGTCATTCAATCTTTATTTATTACATTTTTATTTTCATCCATCTTTGGTATTAAGTTGAGTTTGAGTCCAGTAAAACCTTGATTTTACTCAGTGGAAAGCGCTGAAAATGGGCACCAAATGAAATCAAAGAGCCTAAAATCAAGATGTAGTGAAGAAGTGACAACATTGCAAGGTGTATATATATTTATATAGGTTGTCTAATACTGTTTTATTGCTATCGGGGGGTAAGAGAGGGTAAACAGTATGAAAGATTAAGGGCAGAAGAGGTCAGATATTAATCAAGCAGGAAGATATCCAAGATCAGTGGAGAGAATACATGGAAGAGCTATATTACAGTGATAGTAGACCAACTAATTTAGATATTGAGGATGAGGGAACACTAGATGAAGATGACTTTGGGCCAATGATACTTTGCAGTGAAATGGTTGGCAAGCTTTTTTTGTACTTACACATAGGATCTATGAATAAGGAGTATGGCCATAGTACTCTGTGAAAACAGTCCTGATTCCCATCCCAAATAAGAAGAATGCATCAGAATGCGAGGACTATAGAACAATCTGTTTGATTTAACACACAGCCAAAGTTTTACTTTGAATTAACCATATAAGATTGGAAGGTATGGCCTATATCTACTTGAATGATGACCTGTTTGGGTTCTGTGAGGGAAGGTCAACTTGGGATGTGATTGCAGTGTTGAGGACACTTATAGGAAGAAACATAGAGTATAACCAGGATGCTTTCGGGAAGGATGTTGGGCAAGCGTGGAAGGGGAAGAATGAAGAAAGGTTTCATGGGCGGGATGAAGAAGGGTACATCGTATGCTGAGGCGAAAAAGAAAATGTATATTGGAGGGGCCCCTGGATGTGTAGAGGGCCGGGAGGAGATTCTCTGACACTCAACAAGACCTACCTTTACCAGTAGAATACTTTGAAAAAAAAAAAAAGATACCTTTTTTCTTTGAAGGGGCCCCACTATACACAATACTAATATGTGAATGAATAAAAGACTTTACAATTTAAATCAACTCATTTTGGGTTAAGAGTGGCCTCTTATATTAATGTCCAACTTCCCATTTCAAAATTTTTATGAACTATGTACTTTATCTTAATTATTCAAGTTTCCAATGCAACTCTCTCAACCATGATGCTTCAGCATTTTTCTGTCTAGTCGATCTTGCCAAAATTTACAGATTGCATCCAAGAGTGCAACATGTACTAGGGGGGGTGGGGACCTAATTTTTAAAAATTCGAATCTCTTTTGGGAAATCTCATAAATTGTGCCATGGGGGTAGAAAAGTAAGTATGTAGACTATTAAGGTATGTATTTAGATAAGGAAAAGACATGCCACTTGCTCCTTAAGTTTTGAAACATTGCCATTGTTTTGTTTTCCAGCAATTCCTGGTGATAACGCTGCACTGAGCATTTGTAATTGCTTTTTTAATCTTATTACCAACGACTTGTAATTATCATTCATTGAACATGTATAATCTTGAGTATTTTCCGTTTATACCGAGTAGTTCATGAAATCGTCTGCCCTGAGAGTGAGTTCATGTCACCCAAGTTGCCAGGCATGTCTCGGGCATCCTTCCATCAACAGGGATATCAATTGAAGCATCAACGGGAGAGGGGATAGAGGTCTCGCTCCGTAAATGCCCTTGAAACAAATTCTCTCCAAAAATACGAGTGAGAAACAGGAGGTACTCGGGAAACAAACAAGTATATTGAATAAACCACAAATGAAATAATATATATTGCCAGCTTAAGAATTACAACCAAAATATTGCAAGGGTCAGCCAACCTGTGTTCTGACGTTTTAAAACTCAACAATCAACCACCAATTATAACAAAGTACCGTACAAGTATCTCAGCATGTTCACACCAGGGCGATCGCCAGCCAAAAAAAAGCAAGGAGTCAGCTGCGCCGTAGGAGGGGAGGGGGTTTTTTGGCAAGTTGGAAGGTCTAATGGGTGAGCGAGGGAGTAGAGGCGATTGGGAGTAGCCTCGGAGGGGAGGCTGGCAGTGGGATGAGTACCCACACATGCCGTGTAGGATTTCAATTGGAGCTCAGGGAACTGTTTTTCGTCTCCAATCGCGGATTTCAGGATTTTGCCTTTTAGCCATGAGTTTCCGTCTTAGCTCGTCCTCGTAGTCTTCCGAGGCCAACTGCTATTGAAATGAGAGATGAACTGGCGAGGGAATGTGGTGGTCAGGAATGTGGCTAAAGGAATTTGGAGACAGGAATTGCTGGCAGGAAACGCTGAGTCAGGATATCGATGGATGTCTCGATATCGATGTCTTGATTTAGTGTGCTCACAGATATCGTTAGCGAGACAGTATCAGAGCGCACATTTCTTGCGCGCCTCGGCCTGTCCTTTGGCTAAGTTTGCAGGTAATAGCTGGACTTAAGGTCCACTAAATCAATGTGATGGTTACCTTAGTGGCACTGGAAAGCATCTCCATTCAAATCCCCTGAGTGGAACAATCCCTATTAATCGGAAATGAAAAACTAACTATTGGAAGAATGACACCGGATATGATTATTATTCCTCGACATTTTGAAGAAGTCTGTGACCATGCTGATGTGGACTGGGCTATTTCATAGACGATTACATTGCACTTGCACGGGCCTCTCATCGAAACTGGACTTTAAGTGCCATATTTGGCTTCCATGTGGCAGGAAAATGCAGTGGTTGGATATGATTGTTATCATGATATTGTGGGCTCTCCTATTCCAAAGTTCTGTGAGCAATATGTTTTGAAGTGCTGGAAGTTCTGTGCGAAATCAGAAATATTTTTCTCTTGGGGACTGAAGTAGTAGGTACGGCATAAAATCAAAAAACTGAGAAACTACAAAAAATCAAGTATTTCCCTTATTCTTTATAATTCCCAGTTGGAATTCACTGTCACTGCCCAAAATTGCACACTCCGTAAAATTGAGGTTCTACTGTATGTAAGCACATGGCTCTGTATTTTTCTTTCCTATTCATGCTTTACAGGTTATAACGCAGTTGCGTCCTCAGCTCATATTTTCTGCTCATGACCACAAGTCTTTCCATTTTGATGCAGACATTGATGTGAGATCTGGAAGAATTGTCGGCCACTACCGAGTCTTTCCCCTTGGTGGCTCTGAGTGAGTAGTATGCATGGAATTCAGAGATGGGCAATATCGAAAATACACACATTTTTAATCGTATTACTGATACTTTTGTAGTTTGTATTGAAAGTACTTTTTGTGGTAGTATTTTGTATCTAAAATACTATGGAGAAGTAGTTTGTATGTATTTTGAAAAGACCTTAAAATACTAAATACAAGCAGTTTCTCAATTGTTGTAAAAATCTTATTGCCTTTTCACATTGAGTGCTTACAGCCAATGAGAGGGTAGGCAAGAGTATGGCAAATAAATTCTCCCTTGCCGCACTTGTGTGAACCCCATTCACTCTGCCAATATCTGCAAGAAAAATTTGTCACTGGAACTCTCTTTTGGTATTCTTTGAAGAAATTTAGTGTGTGGTTTTTGACACAGATGGACGGCAAGGTATGGCTCGTTACATCATTCACCCATATCCATAGTGGTAGTCTGGATAGAGGTGGCCATAAACAGATGAGCAGAGTTATTGGTGGCGGTGTAGGCCATGGCTGGATCTGACCACTGTGCCAAGCTGTCTACTTAAGAATGTCTCCTTAAGAATGTGTAGTGTGATCAGTTTACAATGAGAGATAACAAAAGTTATAATTACAGCTGTACAAGAGAAAATCAATCATGGGTTATGTGTCGACGTTTGTTTCATTACATTTGGCCCACGAACTCGATTTACAATCGGCTTCAAACTCTGGGTCACATAATTTTTGTGCCGATATTAGAGCCTGCTCTATCATGATACATATATGAATGTTGATTTGCATGAGTTTCTTTAACCGCTGCCCTGACGTGCCCAAGTTGGCTCGGGCACCGGGGAGTCACAAATTCTGACGTGCCCGAGTATACTCAGGCACGTCGGTGAATTCTCTCTCCTTTTCCTCATGCCTGAAAATACTCGGGGAGATGCTAGTAGTTCACGTTTCTGCCGTCTCTAGAGCTACTGGAGGACTTACGACCGCACGTATGTCCCACGGGGACAACACGGGGACACGACATTTTCAAATGCCGGAATATGTAATGCCGTTAATTTTATTTTTCCTTTCAGCCATGGAAATCGTAACGTACTTCAAAATATGGCAAATGGATTATTTCGTAACTTCGGTAATTTGCAGTGTTTTTCTTTGTTGTTTCTATTATTCTTTTTAATGTTTTATCTTCAACTTGTTTTCTAAGAATATTTACGCAAACATTTTTCTACAAAAATAACGATTTCAGTTTTTCACAGAATAATTTACTGACGTAAAATGTGTATATATTTTATTTATAATGAATAAAAATTTATTTCTTTTGAATGATATTTTATAGTTGTAATATTTATTAGTATTCCAAATCGTTCATTTTTCACTGATATCTATATGATACCCTGCGAGCCGCAAAAAGGTGTGTGGCAGGGATTGTTAGGGCACCAGCCATTGGGGACAGAGGAAATAGAAAGGGGGCGATGGACGAGGAGCGTGGGATATTTGATGAGAGGGAGATGTTTATTCATTTACATCCACATCGGACACTTCAAGCCACCCCATAGGTGCAAGATTTTCCTGGTCTTGGTTTTGTTCCCCAAGTATTCTTTTTTAATGCTACAACACAAAATTGACTCACAGAGACATATTTAGGTACAAGACAAGTTAGAAGAAAGTGATACGACTTTTGGAGAAAATCAAAAAAGATGCGATTGCTTGAGAAATATGGGGAAAACGAGGAGGGGTTATACGGAGAGTCCAGGCCAACTCTCCTTGAGAGAAAGGGGGAAGGATAAATGTGGACAAGAAAGGTTGGGGCTGGTTGGCGGTGTGCTGCTGAGGGAGGGCGGGTGGGTTGAGGAAGGAGGGTAGGAGTGGGCATTTCGCAGCAGGGAATTTCGCAGCAGGGCATTTTGCCAGGTGTGAGAAAATGGAGAAGGGGGTTGTGAAACGGAGTGGGTCTGAGTGGTGTGTTTGGGGGAACGGATGGTCAGGAAGGGGGAAGTGGGTTACAAAAATTTGTTCACTCAATAAACAATTTACATTCAATTGCACGATTCAACTTGCCACAAAATGTCCAGTCTTTGACCCTTATTCTCCTGGTGAAGAATGGTTTTTTTGATATTTTTACTGTAAAATTCTAACAGAGATAGGATTTCTACTTCACGAAAATTTCAGTAGTATAGCTCCGTGATTACAATTTGCGATGATAAAGATAAATACAAAGTGCCGATATGTGGTAGATGGAGTTTGAGTTGAGGTTAGAGAGTGTACATAGTGAAAGACTGATTGGTGTCTTGTCCCTCGAGTAGCAGGATAAACAAAAATGAATATCGGTAGGACCGTGGCAAAAATAACATCGCCAGGGTCATCAAGAAAGGAGATTTTTCTCCGACAATATTCCTAAAACATGCTTTTTGGCATTGCCGCAATTTGAAAGACCTTCGGGTCTGCACACGTGCAAAATCTGTCCCTTTACGGGCGTTCAGAGTGGGTCCCTTGAGTTTTTCGGAAGGATAAAGGATAGATTTCGCACTTAGGTGCAAAATCCATTCCAGTTTTTGGATGTATTTCTTTAGTTTGCTTCCGAAATGGAGAGAACAGTCTTCCTCTGAGTTTTGAAGTGTGCACAATGTATTCCATCATTCGTCTACACATCGCAGTCACCTAATTTAGCTGTTGTCCCGGAGGAAAATTATTTTACAGTTTTATTATTTTTGAGTGATCTTTTGCATCCATTGATGGAATCTGGTGAGGAATCAGAACTTCCTATTGTGATTCCGAGAACTTGAATATTGAAGAATCTGGTTCAGAATCAAGTGTTTCCGAAGATTCGAGCGCTGACTCCAAAGATGAAGCAGAACCTTGGCGAGATGAAGAATGGTGAGAAGTATCTTCAGCTGACCCTCCTCCTGCACCATCCAGATTTACGTTTGAAGGGGTAGCTTCACTGAACTTTCGGCTGGAGCCTGATTGTGGTGCTCTCAATTATTTTGAACTTTTCTTCGATGATGGACTCATTGGATTTATAACCGATGAGACCAATCGCTATACAAGTGATTCTCTGCGTGATAAATCGGGCCCAACCAGTGGTGGCGAAAGTCGGTGGCGTGTTGTGACAGGGTTTGAAGTTCGTGTGTTTTTGGCTCTCGTAATGGTGCAAAGCATAGCACGAAAACCCGACATGGAGTGTTATTGGTCAAGTAGGTCAGACAATGTCTTACTGAACATTTGTGAAAATAAGGCAATATTTACATTTCACCAATAATGCTACGTATAATCCCGAAACACACCCACATCCAAAACTCAACAAAATATGGCCGATATACCAAAAATTAGAGGAAAAGTTCAAGGCACTGTACACACCTGGGAGAGATGTCACCATAGATGAAAGTTTACTTTTATACAAGGGAAGGTTGGGTTGGCGACAATTCATGCCACTAAAAGGGCTAGGTTTGGCATAAAAATGTTTATTTTGTGCGAATCGAGAAGTGGTTACATGTGGTCGAGTATCATTTACACGGGAAGAGGAATCGTATTGGACCGAGAGTTCGACCAAATGCCTATGTCATCACAAGTAGTGACGGCATTGATGAGGCCATTACTTGACAAAGGCTACTGTTTGACAACGGACAATTTTTATAGTTCTCCTGAATTGGCTACTTTGCTGGTTTCTCAGGCAACCGACACGCACAGTACAGTGAGAAAAACTCGAAGGGGAATACCGAAAGCTTTCAGAGACAGAAAATTGAAGAAGGGAGAGGTTATTGCTTCCTCCAAAGGCAAAGTCATGGTGCTTCGGTGGAAAGATAAAAAGGAGGTGACCCTTTTATCAACAGTCCACAACAATGTAATGGATCGAGTGGAAAAAAGGGGCAAAATTAGAGTAAAGCCGAAGGTTGTAATTGATTATAATGATACCATGGGGGGAGTGGACCGTGTGGACTAACATCTGGCCGATTACCCTATTCCCCGAAAAAGAGGAAAAAATATTACAAAAAATTTTTTTTCCACCTTTTAGAATTAGCCATGTGGAACTCATTCGTGCTCTATCGAAAGGCTGGTGGTCCCAAAGTGCACTTAGAATATCATCTCGAGCCCATCGAACAATTGATTGAGACGTACCATCCCGACATGGTGTCCCCAAGGGCGGGTAGGCCACCCACACAGCCCCACCCTCGCCGACTCACCGAGAGGCACTTTCCCGACCTAATCCCCCCGAGTGACAAGAAGGCCAACCCAACCAGGCAGTGTGTGATGTGCTGTAGTAAGCGCGATGCAAGGGGGAAAAAAGTGCGCCGGGAAACAAGATACTTTTGCCCTCAGTCTGAAGTGTCCTTATGTGTGGCCCCTTGCTTCCGCTTATATCACACCACTAAAAACATCTGAATGAACTAGGAAGTGTTTGGATGGTGATTTTATATTTATATTTTATGAATTTTCTAAATAAAATAGTTCAAAATTGTTTTGATTTCATAATTCAATATTGCATTAATGTCTCTCCATTTTTTGTTTTATCATATAATAAAAAATACTGCTGAAATTGCAATAAAATTATCTTTAAATTGGTTTATAAAACATTGAGCTAGCAGTTACAGAGACTCAGATATAAATTTTCAAAGTACAGCAGCATATCATTTTGACGCCGACAGTAATTTAGGAGATACCATGAAGATATATAATGAGAAGTTAAACGGCCCACTACTGCACCCACTTTCTTGTTTCTTCCAGACCTACAGGTATACTGATTTGTGCTTTTGTTAATACAGGAGGCCTACATGCAGCAGCTAGATTAGGCATCGGAGACTTATAAACTACTGACGGCTGGATAGACCATTCAAAAATCAATATACAGTCTGTCGTCTAAAAAAGCACCTTTGATGGATGTGGGTGTCTAGATCCAGAAACAGTTTCTGACTGGAAGTGCTCGACTATGCATAATCATGTTGATGGCTATTCTGTATAAGATGTGATTAAGGTGGACGAGACAGGTCATTTTTATGCCACACTGCTACACAAGACGGTAGACTTGGAAGGGGATCCTTGGCATCTACATCTACACGCTGCTGTGCGAGCCGTCACATGAGTGTGTGGCAGGGGGTGTTTGGAGATCAGCCGTTTAAAGCATAATGCTTAGGGAGGTGAAATGCCTAAGTGTATTCTGGGAGTGGAGCTTATTTTTTTATTATGGTCAATTATTGTGAGTGGAAGGAACGAATTTTTGTACCTATCTGTTTGACAATTTATGTCTTATTTTATTGCTTCTCTGGGACCTATGAATGAAGTGTGGCATAAAAAAATATTGTCTGTGTCATTTTGAAACACTCCTCTGGATTTCTCGAGCCAACTAACCCTAGCTTGCAGCCTACCGAGTATCTAGCGGCTCTCAACCTAATTCTTCTATAAGCTATGAAACACTGGATGTTTGCTTTTGGCAGATTTTAGCGAAGCATGCAGCTTTCCTTTGTATTTTATTTATATGCTAGTTAAAATTTATGTCTAGGGTCCCAAATGCTAGTGGCGTATTTGAGGTGTGGCCTAGCGAGAGAAAAGTAGCACCTCTCCTCTACTTTTTCACCCGTGGACCTTCCTTTTGTACGCGTGGTAAATCCTAGTTTTTTTAATCTGTGCCACACGTTTTGTATGTGTTCCCCACAACATGTCTGTCGGTAAGGTAATTCCAAGGTATTTGACTTTATCGCAAGACTTTATGTTAACTCCATCCAAAATGTACATTGGATTGATGACTTCTGCAAGAAGTGTATTGTATCTAGTATTTTTGAAGGGCAAATGCATGCACTTGGAGCGAAGATCGAGGGTCAAAACAGAAAAATAGTTTTCTTTATGGATCAAAGTCCTACACACTTATTAAATGTGAAACCTAGGAATGATTAATTATTATTTTTCCCTGCCAACTGCTCCACTCCAATCTCTAGCCACTTGATTTAGGTATAAGTCAATCAAATTGAATGAAATTAAGATATAGTTAGTTGTTTATATTCATTTTTCTTAGATAGCTCATCGTTACAAAATGATGTATAATGCTAACCAGTAACGGTAAGATAACTCACGTAATTTCACTTTATGTAATAGCGTTGGATCATCAATATCAGTTTTCTTGACAGTAATCCTGAAACTGCAACACCCTTTAGCACCACTCATAAATAGTTACGTACACATCATCCATAAAATTATTTTTTGTTATTCTAAGATAGCTGCTCATGATGATGATGCACGTACAAAATGATATACGATGCTAACCAGTTATGTCAAGACAACATTTTCAGTGATTCCACACAATGAAGGAATAATAACTTTTTGAAAATGAGTTTGCTGGCTACTACTTTACATAAGATCACCTAGCTTAAATATCAGATGATCTGATTTCTCTTTAAATTTCCCCTCTTATGTGTTATGAAAAGTCTTGTGACTATGGAGGAGCTTATAGTTCTGTAGCCGAGTCAACGACAGACCAAATGAGACTAATTTCCATAAAATATTTTCCATGTGCGAGAAAGGTGGGAAACTGTTGCGTGACCTTGTCTCCTGACCCCATAGTGTGTGTCCTTACTCAGCTGTGTAAATTTTAAAGTGTGGAGAACAAATTTTTAGTTTTAATGATTTTGTGTGTCTGAAAACCATGTAATGCATTTTTTGTAATTGCCCATTTGAATGGGGGTGAAGGAAGGTTGCCTAAGCCAGTGGTCACTGTTTAGTGAGGACCCTGCTTCCCCTTGTTCCCCCTCGTTCCTTTCCACCCCTCAGCACTACAACCTCCTCCCAGGGGGCTGTAGCACCCACTTTGGAAACCATCGCTTCAGTCTGACCTTAGGATGAATGATTCATGGGTTTCCATGGAGCGGAGCCATAAGAGAATTGTTATCGCTTGGATGGCTTATGTAGCTCTATCTGACGTAAGGGGATTTGAAAGCTCAATTTGGTCACCCAGAGGTCAGTACACCACTCAAACCACACACATGGATGTGTGAAGTTTTCATTTTTTAACTCATTGTCTTTTGCTTCTTCTATTAAAGGGTTGCTCTAAAGACAGCGGCTGCAAAAAAAGCTACGGGGAAGTCCCTTTCCTCATGGATGTTTTACCTGGGAGACAGTATTGTGCATGAAATAATGGTGCCAACTTGTTCGTACCGCATGGGAGTGCCGTATGTGGGCTTTGGAGCTGCCACCCTTGCCCCACTGGGTTAGTCAATGATCTGACATTATTTCAAAGGCATAGTTTTTTTCCATGGATGAGATAAAATCCTATGTTAAAATATGAAATGAAGCATGGCTTTCTTAAGCACGGCCCAAAGCATGGCCCATAAAGATACGGACTTAGCAATATGAACTGGACTATCAGTACCTGGAATGTGAGAGGAGTACATGGAAAGGAGCATGAGTTGTTGAATGAAATGAAAGTGAGAAGACTTGATATTTGATGTGTATGTGAAACTAAGCGCAAGGGGCGGAATGTTGTTTCTGTAGATGGAGGTGGTCAGGAGTTGAAGATAATGTACTGGGCAGTCAAGGTGTAGGACTCATTCTTAATGAGAGAGCTAAGTTAATGGTAAGGAAGCACGAGTTAGTATCCCATAGATTGCTCTGGGTTCGCATGAAAGTTGGTATTAGGAGAGTTGTAGTTGCGGCGTGCTACACACCAGTGGATGGAGAGAGTGACAGTGTGAAAGATGAGTTTTGGGAAAAACTGAGAGAGGTATTGACTGATTGTGATCCTGGTGAAAGAATAATTTTACTCGGTGACATGAATGGGTGGGTTGGTGTGAGGCGGGATGCATCTGAGAGAGTGGTTGGGCCATTTGGTGACCCTCGAGTGAATGATAATGGTGAAAACTTGGTGAGTGTGTGCTTGGAAGAAGGATTGTTCGTATCGAACACATAATTTAAACATAAGAGAATACATGTGTATACTTGGCAAAGGGGCGATTGTAAAAGCATGATTGATTTCGATGTGTATGATGAGAGATTGAGGGAGTTAGTGTGGGACACGAGAGTGATGAGGGGTGCTGAATGTGGAAGAGACCACTATTTGGTACTCTCCAAAGTGAATCTGGGCAGAAAGTGGGTGCCAAGGAAGAACGTTGCACGTAAGCAGTTGAGAGTGAAAGTGGAAAGGTTGCTAGACAGGGAGGTAAGAATGTAGTATGGTTGCATACTTGAGGATGCTCTATCCTAGAAGCAGAGAGAATGGGACGAGTATATCAGAAACAGGAATGTGACTGATGTGTAGGAGTGTTTAAAAGAAGTGATTGTGGAATGTGCTGAAAGTGTATGTGGAAAAGGAGTGGTAGGAAGAATGAAAGGTGATGTTTGGTGGAATGAAGAGGTGAAAATTGCAGTCAGGGAAAAGGAAGAGGCGTACCTACAAGAATATGATTGCTGCCAAATCTGAGGAAGAGCGCACTTAAGCATGTGAGGTTTACAGAAAGAAAAAGAATGAATGCAAATCGTAGTGAAAGAGAGCAAGGAAAGAATGCGTGCAGATGAAGCTAGAAAGATGCAGAGCGATTTTGAAGGCTATAAAAAGCTGTTTTGGAAGTGGGTAAAAAGGGCTAAGATTGGTGAAGACAGGGGAATGAATGCGGTAAGGAACAAAAGTGGAGAGATTGTTTGGGATGAGAGCCATATTAGGGACTGCTGGAGAGAGTATTTTGAAGAATTATACAATAATGTTGCAGGTGCTGAGGATGAGCCTTGTGAAGTAGTATGTGAGAATGTGGTGATGGAGAAGGCGATCAGTAAGAATGAGGTCATAATGGCATTGAGAGTATTGAAAAATGGGAAGGCTGCAGGCGTAGATGGGATATCCACTGAGATGTTGAAGTGTGGGCGTAATTTACTCATTTGTCGGCTGTGTGAACTAGATAATTTATGCTTAGGCTTCTGTTCTTCCAGTGGATTGGAAGAATGCAATCATCGTTCCATTGTACAATGGGTAGGGAGGAAAGACCGAATATAATAATTATCAGGCCATTAGTTTATTGAGCATACCAGGAAAAGTGTTCAGCAAATTTTTAATTGAAAGAGTGAGGGATATTACTTCTGGCAGGATATTGGTTGTGCAGTGTGGGTTTATGCATGGGAGAGGATGTAGTGACTAGCTTTTCGTGCTTCAGCAAGTGATAGAAAAATATGTGGGCGTCCAAAAGAAAGTGTATTTGTTGATTTAGAGAAGGCCTATGATAGGGTAAAAAGAAAGAAGTTGTGGAAGGTTTTGAAGGAATATGGAGTGAATGGGCAGTTATTGAATGTTATTGTGGCGATGTATGGTAACAGTAAGGCAAGTGAGAAAGTTAACGGGGTTCTGAGTGATTAGTTTGCAATAAAACGGAGTAAAGCAAGGATGCATTATGTCACCATGGCTGTTTAATGTATTTATGGATAAATTTGTTAGAGATGCATGTAGTGAAAAAGACTGTGTGTTTGATTGGAAATGTAAACGTGCGAGTTCTATTATATGCGGATGATGCTGTTTGATCTCAGAGAGCCAAGAGGGATTACAGAAGCTCCTAGATAAGTTTTGTGAATCAACAGAGAGAATGGATTTGAAGGTAAATGCGTACAAGACTAAAGTAGTAGTTTTTGATAAGGAGAATGGGGAGGATAACTGTATGATGAGGGCGAATGGTGAAGTAATTGAGCAGGTGGATGATTTTGTGTACTTAGGTAAGATGTATTCGAAAGATGGAAGAATAGATGAGGAGATAAAGAGACGTGCGAATGCTGGAAGGAAAGTGGTAGGTAGCATGTGGAGCATATCAAGGAATGAGTGCCTGTCTAAGGAAGCAAAAATCGCCATGTACAAAAGTGTACTTCTCCCACTTAGTTGTATGGTAGTGAAACCTGGGTATGTCAGGATAGACATAAGAGTAGACTAAACGCTGTGGGTATGAGTTCTCTGAGGAGTGTTTGCGGCAAAAGTAGGAAGGATAGGGTCAGGAATGAGTGTGTAATGAATGAGTGTAGGCTAGATGCTCCAGTAATGGACATATATGAAAGGAGTGTGATTCATTGGTTTGGCCATGTTGAGAGAAAGGATGAGAGTCGAATAACGAAACAGATATATGAGAGTGAAATGAATGGTGCGAGAGGTGGAGGTAGGCCGATAAAGGTGTGGTTGAATGTGGTGGAGGAAATTCTTAGGAGGAGGAATATTAGGAGTCTTAGAAACAGGAGGACGTGAATGAAGCAGTGTTATCGGGGTAAATGAGGCAAAAGAGGTTTGCAAGGATAGGTCAGTATAGAGGAAATTATTGAAGCAGAGTTAGGTGTACAAATATGTATTTATGAGTGAAACATTATGACTGTGCCTACCCCGGAAGGGAACGGCGTGATTGGTTTGTATGTATGTATATACAATTATCCTGATTTTAATTATTACAGTGACAATTTTTATTTTAGTAAATACACAAGGCCTTGCCCTTGGTATTTGGCCATGCAGTTAATCAGCAGAAAGGCCTCTGGCATCTCTGGTAGTGCAGGTGGTTTATTGAAGGATTGTGAGATGGCATCAGTATTACACCATCCAGCAGTAGTTTTGCAGCCAACTGTTTTGGTTGATATGGTTCTCCTATCATTAAAATTGAATGCCTAGATTTTTATTAACTTCCTTGTTTTCATTTTGGTTAAAGTCAACAAATGGCAAGAACGACCATGCTGATGGTGGGAGGGCTGTTTCATGTGCGTTGAATGAGCCGTTGAATGGGCCTGCTGTCAAAATGGGACAGTGAGTGCAGGTTTTGGTTCCCAAATGGCAGGGAAATGCAGTGCTTGGGTATGTTAATTTACATGGTTGAGTTGGCTGTCCTGTTCTTAAGTTCTATGAGCAATATGTAGTGAAATGCTGGAAGTTTGATGTAAAATCAAGAATATTGTGCTATCAGAGACAGAAGTGTGACTGTAAAAAAACTATGTTATATCGAGAAACTATGTGAAAAAATAAGTATTTTCCATTGAAATTCCATATTGTTTCTTGCTGGGTATTACTGTCACTATGCAAAACCATGGTGTGTAAAATCAAACTTTTCCTATAGTGACTTTTTGGTGATTAGGAAAAAAAGTGACTTTTTTAAACTCGTTGCCAGTTAACATGTAATCCCATCTCTTATAAAATTTTAATTTGACCCAATTTTTTATTCAATTTATGAACAGCATCAAATATCCATTTCTCAATGCTTAGAAACAGCCAGGCTCAATGTTGCTGTTTGTGCACTGTAGCTGTTCTGACCCCTGATGAATAATGTGGGGAAACCTGTCAAATAATTAACGGGGGCTGGCCTTTGATGGAAATACAAGGAATAAAAATGGAGCTGCAAAGGAAGGGTGAGGGTAAAACAAAACTAGAATGGGTTAGCGGGATGGTGTTTGGGCAGGATGGGTGGTTCTCGTGCCAGGTGACCCAAACTTCGTAAAAAACACACGACGATACATTCGCTGGTGGGAGGAAGCTCTTCTCGCACATTGGTCTTTCTCCTCTTTTCTCTGCTGCTAGTGTGGTGCCTGCCAATTCTCTTGTACCCTTGAGGTGAAGAACTAGAGCGCTCCCAGCTTCAGACTGCCAACAAAAAGGCGAAGGAGGGATCTGAAAAAATAGAAAAGTTATGTGGCTAAGTCTTGCTGCAACAGGAGGGAGAGGGTAATTCAAATTAACTTAATGGTCGGCCGATCTCTGGCGACGTCACACAAACAGTTTCTATACAATCGTAATACAGGACTCTGGTTGAAATGCATAGCCTTCTATTTGCAACACCAAACTGGCATGATGGGCCAATAAAAAATTTTAGGAGGAAATTTCACGACTTCTATTGTGAGAAGAAGGTGATGTTGGCAATGTGTTCTAGATTTGTTGTAGGTCGAGGTTAATTCAAATGTCTACATAGCAACCATAAAATCTCAGGCAATGGCTGATGCTCAGAATAGTTGTTTTATTTGTTCAGGAAGTGAGGTCATAGTTCATACCATGCAATTTAATGTTATCAATTAGGGCACCTAAAAATCTACTGCGATAGATCTTTGCCAATCCAGGACAGTTAAATCCAGATCCTTTTGTAATACAGACAGCTCTCTTTCAAGTGATGCAGGTGAGTTACAGAGGGGTGGTGGAATGGTGTCACAACTGTATCATTTCAAATTATTTTCAGAGCCAATAATTTTGATTAATATGGTTAACTGGTGGCTAAACTTGAATATCTTGAAATTTATTCTCTTACTTTTTTGTCATGGTTAAAATCTAACACCACTGTGGTCAAAGTCTAGCTCTAGTTCCAGTGATGAACTCCAGGGAAGATAAGATGATGGTGGTGGCTGAACGGATTTTGATTGACTGATTGCTTGTCGGCAGTTGGGCTTAGAGTGACTTAGCTACTGTTTTGATCTTTGCTACTGACACATGGAAATCATCAGCACACACATACAGTTCTAAATCTTGTAGAAATTGGGAAAGTTTTCCCAGTAAATTTAGTTTCAATGCATGAAGTAGAATTGTGCATATTTGCAATAACCCTGAATGGGTTGCCATTATTTCATAGAAAGATACTTGAAGCTCATATCCTTGTAATTAATATTTGAGAATGATGTATGATTTCCTCTCCAGTGACTTTAATATTCAAGTCACCATTTGTACTCTGAAGGGCGATATGGAAAGTTGTTGACAGTCATCAGTGACTGAGGGTTTCTTGGATGATTCCAACAATACCTTTCCCCATATGGTCTGAATTTGAGAGGGTCCAGCATATTCTTTGGGGATCTTCACTGCCATTCAAAAAGTAGAACATGGTCATGGGGCAATTAATGCTATTTATCTGGAAAGCATCGTCAGAAGTGATTTTTTTGACTTAAATGTCCTCCTTATCTGAGGCACAGAGTTGGCAGCCCGATGCTTATCTGTATTTCAGTTGATGTGTTAACTGGCTTAACTTCATTTTTGCTTGAACTCCTACAAAAATTACTTTATAATAGAGATTTGTCTCGATGAATCAACATTGCTGACATAAGTTCTTCTTCAATGTTCGCAGTTGCTGAAGGTGTTGAAGTTGCTTACGAGGATGAGTATGACTCTGTAGATGGCATCACTCGAGACAGTGGCAAGATGGTGCTCCACTACTCGGTGCTGTGGCTCCCCTCTCGTCTCTCCCAGTTGAAATTCTATATTTTCTTTGCCTGTGCATCAGCCGTCGGCATTTTGATTTGGAAAGTTTGCAGCTGCAGTGCCAGAAATTTCAGAGGATGATTGATATTTTATTTTTGGAAAATTTTGATAGCATTTATATTCTTTATTAGGTAATGAGAGATAGAGGTATGATTGTTGTATTTATATATAATATTAGGGACCATAGTTTTTAAGTTTTGTGATTACATTTTCTAGGGCACTGTTAGGCATAATATTTATGCTGGTTGTAAAGTTATTAGGGCCAGAAAGACGAATGTCTGGGTCAAGTATGGCAGAATTCCATTTTAATGTGGATTTTATTAAAATGCACTGTCGGCTGAAAGCAGCAAAAACAATTGTTAGTTTTTGGTTATGTATTCCTGCAGATATCTGCCAGAAGATAAGACTGATGTCTTACTTATAGTCTAAAGGAGTAGCTGGAGAGGTGCTCAGAGAAATTGCAAATTTATTTGGTTTATTCATGTCTACCTTAAATTTTCAGGTTACTGTGGAAACGTTTTATAAGCAAACCAGCAATTAATTGTAATCATTGAATAACACAATCAGTTTTGTTAATTACATACCCTGCAATGTTTGTACTGGTGATGGCTACTTGCACTGCCCTTTGATCTTAGCCCCGGAACTAGCCCCTCTCACCCCAAATGTTCCACGAGAGAAACTGCCATTTAGCCTTTTATTTTATTTCTACCAGAGATTAAGATTAGATGCTACAAAAGTAGATGGGAGCACCTCAACTGAACTGGGTGGTGTTGTGGAAAAAATAAAGTTGAGATGGCTGGTCCCTTGTTCCACCAGTCCTCGCCAGAACTGAAACTTGCTAGGTAAATAGCTTCCTGTGTTCTGATTTCTTTTGTTGAGCTTTGATGCAGTGAAATTCTGGCCTAAGGGAAAGCACATGAAAAATTTTTACTGCAAAATCTGTGCATATGTGTACCATAAGACCATCCTCATGTGTCCAGAAAATCTAGTTTTTTTGTATGACGTTAGAAAGATCACACAGTGCTAAATATTGATTATTGAAACAATGAATTGGTTCAGCATATACTCTGATTACACAGTTCTAGACATTCTTTTAGAGTTTGTTATGCGTGCATTTAGTTCTGCTGATATTAAAATTCAGGTTCAGAAGTTCAGATACAATCCCAAATTACATATACCATGGCAGCAACAGCCACCAAAATAATTAATGTAATATAGATGTGAATAAAATTTGTTTTTATTGCTATTCAAAATAAATTTAAAGCTGTAGATTTTTATTAATTATTTGAAGCCTTAATTAAACCATCATACTTTCATCTGTACTTGTGGTGGATTATGAGGATCGAGGATGGAGTATAACCAGAACTGAGTTGCACAAACTGATTGATGTAGTGGGGACCATAAAAAGATCAGTTGTGCCATCGTCAGGGTAAATGCAGTGGTGTGGGGAGGGGGGTCCAGAGGTGATGACGTGGTGGAGTGGTGTCCCCTTCTTTGGTTGAGGGGGCTGGTCCATTGGTAATAATGCTTGGTCAACGAAACAGTGGCTACTAGAAATGCACATAGAAATAAAAATCATGGATGGGTTTGTTAAGTTCTTGCGTTTAGAACCAGAACAGAAAGGGTATTTCCACTGAAATGGTAGGTGTGAATGAAATAAAAGAAAGCTTGACATATTACTGTTATGAAAGGGTGATGATGTATGGTGAAAACACACGTAACGTAAGTGTAAGTAAGTTAGTTGATTACCATTGTTTAATGTTGCCTTTGTCGCTACACATGGCGATAGATAAAGACTCGCTGTTTTTATGGCACCAGAAGTGGAATTAAAATAAGCGCAGAGTGATATAAAACAATTTGATGTAATCGCTTTGGTGCATCAAAGTGGCAACTATGACCGGACAGCTTATTTGAGCTGTAATTTTAAATTCAGTAGACTGTATTCATGTTTGTTCATGGTGAGTGATGAAGTTATTCAAAGAGAAGAAGAGCATTATCAATCATAAAGAGTCATTTGGAGATAGGAATCTGGCCACGTCCGGAATAAAATATGATTTGAGAATGAGGTTATAAGGACAATTAAGGAAGGAAAAGACCCAGTACACACATGATGATGATAGGTTTGAGCAGATAGACAAAAAAGAGACGAGCACTTACTGGGCTAGCTTTTGGACGTCTTCGTCCATCATCAAGGCGATACAAGACACAAATGCAAGTGCCGTGTGCACTGACTGATTAGGAAAGGGGAAGGTGGGCTGGGAGGGGGGGGAGGGAAAGGGTGCCGGAGGGTGGGTTTATGGAATAAAAATGTCACAGGCATGACAGGCAATTTGCATCTGGGACAATTGCGAGGGGAGGAGGTGGGTTTTGATGCAACAGAGTTTTTAGAAAGAGGCTTGGTGGATTTAAAAATATCTGACTAGTTGGGATTACGCTAATATGTGATCAAGGGAGGCTTGGAGAAAATTTTAGCACTGGACGAGTGGTTTTACAGAATATGATAGAGATCTCTAAGAATGAAATTAATGGAATGTACGCAGTGCAGAGAGTGCACCTGATGATGCTGCGCTGCGGCGAAACTGGTCGTAAATAAATCTTTTACAATGTGGAATTGCAAAGTTAATCCTTCTATCCCTGATATAAAATACATGGCGGGATAAAAAAAGACACATGACTCTTAGTGACGGCCATTTTGGAACTCGCTTTATTCCGAGAGAACAACAGTTGACAATCAGCAGGCACAATTCACAGACAAAAACAATCACAGTTATCACACTCTTCCCCCCGTAAATGAAACATTGCTTGAATCTTACGGATACAAAAATAAAATAAAACAAACTGCACATTCACACTTGGTCATGCATGCCGGACCTCAAACAAAAGACAGGGACGGTGTTTGTTTTATGTTGATCAGGAACCCTCGATCAGCCATGGCGTTTACAACTTTGGATAAGCTCGGAAGTAACTGACCTGAGTTACAGAGTATTAATATGTACCTGCAAAAATGACAGCATTAACATCAAGATAACAGTCTTGGTCATCTATGATGGCAGTAGAAAAACTACCTTTGGAAAGAGATATCTTTGGTCAAAATCAGTAACAAAAAATATATATCATTATGAGAACAATCACATTATTGTCTTACTCTGGCACAAAAATATTGACCATAGAACAAATTAAACTGATGAATAATTCAGCATTTCAAGTATACAAAAAAATCTGTCATCATTCCTCGATACTAAACCAGCAGTCTCTTGGGTAGGATGATAGGTTTTCCCCTCCTGGAGAACTTAGGCTCAGGCTGTGGATCCATGGACTGTGGGGCGGCCTTGGACTGCACCCTGGGCTTGCGCACATTAGGCATCCCCAGAGATGGAACGTCCCTTGGCAGGACCCCTGGCGATGGTTTAGGCGAGCCCACCGGTGGGACTACCGTTGGAGTAGTGGTCACTGGGCTGGAGACCCTGGCTGGAGTGGCTGCTTTGGGTGTTGGAGCCGTAAACCCTAACAGGCCCGACCCCGGGTGTTCTCCTGGGACTGGTGTTCCAAAACTTGGGATGGGCGCTGGTACCACCGGCACCTCTGGTTCTGGCTGGACAGGTAGTTCTGGCGGCGTTTGTAGTGCCGCTGGATCCTCCTCAATGGTGTCAGCATTCCGAGATCACTGGCACAGATGAGAGGAAGACACCTGCCTCACTTGGTTGTTCACTTCCACGTTGTAGGACACACTGGAAATGACACATTCTATGCGACCTGGATGTCATTTGATTCGGCCATGCTGCATATTTCTCACCCAAACTAGATCGCCTGGCTTGAAGATACTGATCTTGGTTCGGTGCTTTGCTTTCCTCCTTTCCTGTTGTTCCTTAACTTTCATTTTCAGAATGTTGCTAGGTTGCAACATTGGCAATGGCGTTCTTGGTTTCCGCCCCAGGAACAATTCGGCTGGAGAGACTCATCACCGTATGAGGCGTGATCCGAAAGGTGAACAGAAAAGCATCTATCTTGTGCCGCAGAGGACGTTTCTCCGTCTTCTTGTCCATCAGTTGCTTATTCAACGACGACTTCAGAGTCTTCTCTTCATTCTCTCCTGCCCCATTACCTTGTGGATGGTAAGTGGGTGAGAATATAGGAACCGCACCATTTGCTTCATGAAATTCTATTCCTTAGATAGGAAAGATGGGTCGTTGTCACTGACTAACTCCTCAGGCAAACCATACGCTGCATACAGAGAACGCAGGACTCCAATTACTGTTGAAGCCAGCAAGTTAGGCATAATCTTGACTTCAGGCCATTTCGAATGAGCATCCAGTACCACAAGCAGGTCAACTCCTTCAAATTTAGCAAAACCTAAATGGAGTCTTTGCTGCCGTCTGGTAGGCCACGTCCAAGGAACATAACTGTCATGTGGTACAGAAGACTGTAGTGCCTGATAGATGCCTCAATTTTTCACATAATCTTCAATCTCTTGATCCATGCCTGGTCACCACACACAGCTGCGGGCTAGAGGTTTCATGCGACTGTCTCCTGGGAGGGCCTCATGCAAAATTTCCATCACCTTTGGCTGAAGGGACGGTGGAATAATTACTCTTCCATTCCAGAGAAGACAGGAGTTTTCTGCTGACAATTCCAAATATTTGTTATGAAATGGCTTCATTGCTTCATCATCACACTATTCAGGCCACCCAGTCATAACAAAATGCAGAACTTGCTTCAAAATAGGGTCCTTCACAGTCAGTAAAGCTACTTGCTCTGCTGAAACCCAGTCCAATGGGACTTCATGCACCCAAAAAATCGGTGCTTCTAATGGCTCAAAATTCTTGGAAGGAAAACGGCTCAAACAACTAGCATGGGGTATATCCTCACTGCACTTGTGGACAATCGTGTACCGATGGGCTGACAGTAACATCTGCCAACGCTGGAGTCTTGCTGCTGCTGATGGACGCTGATGATTCTTCTCACCAAAGATTGCAACTAAGGGTTTGTTATCTGAAACAATCTCAAAAGTTCGGCCAGTAAGGTATTTCTCACACTTCTTAATACCAAAAATTAGCACAGCCCCTTCTCTCTCATGCACAGGATATTTGAGTTCCCGCTCTGTGAACATTTTGGATGCAAAAGCAATGGGCTCTTCTCTCAAATCATAGGTTAAATGACTGAGCACACAACCTGCCCCAACTGGTGAAGCATCGGAAGTCAACCGCAATGGTCTATACAAGGAGTACGGCACCAACACCGTGGTTGAAAGCAGTTGCAGTGCCTTCTCATACGCAGCTTGCTCCCTTGCCCCCCAGTAGAATTCCCGTGACTGCTTCAGCTGGTACAATGGATGCAACACAGTAGCCAGCTGCTCACCATACTTAGGGAAAAATGTAATCCTACCCAAAAAAGACTTCAGTTGAGTATGATCCCCAGGTCTCGGCTTCTTCATCAATTCATCCATCTGGGCTGGATCAGGACGAGAACCTTCTCCACTCAGCAGGAAACCCAGATAGATGACAGATGTCTGAAGAAATTTGCATTTAATCAGGTTCAGCTGTACATGGTACTTTACCAGACGTTCCAGTATCTGATGCAGGATCTGAAGACACTCCTCCTTGGTCTTTCCATATGCCAATTTGTCATCTAAATAAATGAACAAATTTTTAATGCCAGCAAGTATCGTACTGATTACCTCTTGGAAATTTGTAGGTGCTGAGACTGCCAAAAGGCAAACGGAGACACTTAAAAGGAGTATTCAATTTGCATAAGTCCTGAGGAGCTGGTGCTAACTTGAGCTACAAATAGGCCATTTTCTTATCCAAAATGCAAAATTAGCCTCCATCAACTGTAGACAGATCATCAATCAAAGACAAGGCCCTACCTGTGACTTTCAAATTTGGATTGATAGTACCAGAAAAATCACCACAGACTCGGACTTCTCTATTGCTTTTCCTCACAGGTACTATTGGGGTACCTCATGGACCAGGTTCACACTTCAATGAAACCTGAACGCTCCATGTCTTCCAGAGCTCGTTTGGTCGGTTCACGCAGAGGAATGGCCAACACTCTGGGGCCACGGAACACTGGCTGGGTCCCTTCCAGTAACACCAAGTTAACCTCAAAACCCTTAATTGGTTCAGTACCACTACCATACACTGTAGGGTATTTCCGTCTCAATTCAACAGATAACATACTGTCCTCGGCACTATCGACGGCCAACACCACCTTATTTGGGAAAAGGACGTCAAAATCCGGGCGCAGTTCTCTGATCCATGGAAGTCAGTACAAAGCAGGGAATTTCCGGCCAACCACACACACGGTGAACCTTTTAACCTTGTTTTGATACTGTACGGCAACGTCCAACTCACCCAACATTGGAAGAGCTTCTCCTCAGATCAACGTAGTCGTTCGTCTCAGTGGAATATGGGCAAAATATCGCTCATATAAAAACTTGTCTATTGTAGACGTTTTGGCTGCTGTGTCAACTCCATGTCAATACGCTCATTATTGAGTTTCACATCAATATGGACTCTGTCCGTGAGCGCACTTTGAACCGAATACCGCGCCAAAGTTTCTTCCTGTTCCTCTTGGACTACGAGGACTTTCTTTGGCTCTTTCTTCTTCTTTGGCCGTGGACGATCTTTGGCTAAATGTCCCGCTATTTTATTACAGTTGAAACAGCGGGCCTTGGAGGCATCAAAACCCCGGGGTGACTTCTTTGTATTCTTCTAACCTTGATTCTGGTTTTTCGAGACTTGTGAAATTTGTGACTTCCTTTGAACAGCATGGATAGTATTAGCATTACTGGCTTCGGTGCTATACATCTACTCAAATTTTGCGGCATTAGCTACCACTGCTGAGAAGTTATCTGCTCCTTCAGCCACTTTCTCCTTCACTTTGAAGTACTTCAAATTATTAATGAACTGAGTCTGTAAGGCTTGAACCAAAAACTCACCGAACCAAAGAATTTACTTAATTGGTACAATGCAACAAAATTCTGAGACGGATTCTGAAGCATTTTGTCTCCTGGCGTAGAACTTCTCCCTCTCCGTGTTCTTGTTGCGTTGAGGCCTGAAATGGAACTTTAGCAGAGCTTCTATCTGAGCAAATGTCAGCTCCTCAGGCGCACCTGCCCCACACAGTCCATCTAGCACAGCATAGTTGTCCGGCCCGGTTTCGGCGAGCAACCACCGTTTGCGCTTGGAATTATACAACTCGACAGCAGCGAGATGAGCTGTCGTTGTTGCCGCCTCCGCTGAACTTGCTGGAGAGTCGGGTTCCACGACCCGTCGTGTGAAAAGGTGGCTTGTGAACCTCTTCAAATACTGTTCGATGACTACGGCTTGTAATGGCCAAATCCCTTGCCACCATCGGCCATGATTTCCCGTCAGAGTTATCCCGGGTTGCGAACTATAGTACAATACGCACTAATTTTCCTCGTCGCCACAGTGATAGATTCGGGTACCTAATCGGTAAGACAACCACTATAACTATAAAATACATGGCGGGATAAAAAAGACACATGACTCTTAGTGACGGCCATTTTGGAACTCGCTCTATTCCGAGAGAACAATAGTTGACAATCGGCAGGCACAATTCAGGCAAAAGCATTCACAGTTATCACAAATACATGTAAACAAGCCATTATATGTCGCATTCTCGAACCTGGAGAAACCCTTCAACAATTTTGAACAAGACGTGGAACTGATGTTCAGACTGCTTGAAAAACTGGGATTTCGAGGGAAGGAGAATAATCTACCAAATATACAGGAATCAAGTCCACACGGTGCGAATGAGAGACGAAAGTCAGATAAAAGCTAACATTAACCCATTTCCGCCCGGAAAATTTTTGTTTGCGATTTTGATGAATGTTTGGTATGGTCACCTAAAGCACTTAGGTATGCAAAATATTTTGGTGATCGTGACCTTGAACGACGTAGTGTTGAAAAGTTGATCGCGATCAAGTTCGTGGTTCCTCCTACAGAGCGTCATACACTCGGCGCGCCGGCAGTAAATCCCAGCCCTTTCTTTGCCTTCCTTCCTGGAGCCATCGGTGAACCGTACTTAGGCCCCATTGTGAAGGTCTTTGTCACCTTCCTTAACCCACTGCCTCCCTTTCGAGATGAGGATTTACAAAAGTGGGCATGTTTTATTGAGTGAAGCTGTCATCGTTTCTGAGCCCATCCCATAGATGGGGCTTCACCCCGTAAGATCCAGCAATATTTTTCTGTGTCCAGACAGGTTTCCCCTGTCATTCCACTGTCCCAGTCTCTCGAGGCGATATACTGCCATCCTTGTGTGAGTCTACCTTTCACGTGCAGTGGGGCAATACAGAGTAGGGTTTCCAGAGCCAATGTGAGGGTGTTTGTCATTGCCCCCGTAATGCCCATGCAGGCCATTCTTTGCAGCTGGTTGATTTTGTTCCTGGCAGTGCTTTGCCCGATTCTCCTCCACTAGACTACTGAAGAGTGTAGAAAGCCAGGTTTCGCTACCGCAGTGTAGAGCCAGCTGATTGCCTTTGGCTGAAGTTCCCAGGTTTTGCCTAGGGCCCTCCTGCAAGTCCATAGGGAGGCTCATGCTTTATTGGCTTTCGCCTCCGGGTGTTCTCCTCAGTTGAGTTTTGAGTCCAAGACTCTCAGATACTTAACCGTCAAAGAAGGCTGCAAGATCCTTCTTTGTGGTGAAGGAAGTGTGAATTCTTCTCTTTTCCTCGTGTTGGTAAATAATGTGAGTTTTTTCTTTCCCGGGCTTACAATCTGCCCTGTCTCATTTCACCATCCCATGATTTTGTCCAGGGCTTTCTGAATAAGTCCGGAAACGGTGCCAAGGTACTTGCCAGTGATGAGGATCACTACATCGTCTGCGTACCCTTGAGTGTAGGCTCCAGTCTTATTCATCATTGAAATGAGGCCGTCCACCACCATATTCCACAGCAGTGGGGACAATACTCCCCCTCTGCGGACATCCCCGAGTCACGGCCGCTGCCATCGTGCTCTCTCTTAGAACAACCTTGACGGTTCTTTCATCTAACATTTGCCTGATCCAAATGACTATGTTTGTGTGAACACCATATCTTCTGGTTGCAAGGCAAATTTGGTCAAAGGATGTGTTATAAAGGCTCCTTCCACGTCAAGGAAAGTGCCCAAACCAAACATCCCATATTCTAGCACCCCTTCTATCCTAGTGACGAGATTATGGAGTGCTATCTGTACTGATTTACCTTTTGAATTAGCGTTTTGGCTCGGGTTGTAAGGCAGTGTCCTTTAGACGTCCATCCCTAATGTACCTGTCCACTATTTTCTCCAATGCTTTCAGTATGAAGGATATAAGACTGATGCCAAGAAAAGAGCCGGCCTTGGTGTAGTCTGTTTTTCCTGGTTTGGGTATAAAGTCGACTATGGGGATCATCCAGGTTTTGGAGACGTATTTGCACACCATGCAGGTGGAACGCACACCATGCAGGATACCGTTGGTATCAGTAACAGGTTCTCTCTCTCTTGCAGAAGTAATGGAAAGACACCGTCTGTTCCAGCAGATTTATATGGACTAACTCGCTTCGCTCGGTAGGGGGCTCCGCCCCCTACACCGCCGGAACGGCTTCGCCGTTATGTTTGGGTATGAAAAAATTTCCTGAAAAATCGACTTACTTTTAAGGGTTATAGTCTTCGAATTCCATATTGAAGAGTTTGGCGTTGGTGTTACGTTTGAGCATCCGCCATTTTGAAAAACGCAGGCGTTGAAGTTGTTAAATTTTGCGTACGGACTGTGAAAACGCAATTTTCGAATTGGACCACATGTAACTTCGAAACTACGGGGCGTAGAAAGCACCATTATCAATCGAAGGGCAATGTTATTTCTAGCTTGATATCATGGGGGATGGGTTATTTTCGTTATGTTTTGCGAAACAAAACTACCAGTCTTCCTTTGACTACGCAGCAGGCCAGGGGAACTGCTTAAAGAAAACTAAAAGGAAAAATTGAGCGTGAGAATTATAACCGATCGACCGTTCAGTCGCTAGTGCGGGACAACCTCCGGAAAGTTTCGATTTGTAAGTCTTCTATCGAAGCAACCAATAAAAATAACGACACAGAGTCAACAACCTAATTAAGAACGCTCATTCCTTAGCCAAAATTGTGAAAAGCAGTCGTTTCAGGCAGTAAACTCAGGAGCCAGAATGAAAAATTCACGAAAAACAGGGAAATACGAAATTTTAATTTATTTGAGGGAGGGGGGGGGGAGGTAATATTCTCAAAGCAAGTGACAATTATGAAAACAAATTTTTTTAAAGATATTGGTGACAAAAACAATGGAAAAAGAAAAAAACATTCCATGCATTAGCATCGAACCTTGCCCCTCGCATACCGCTCGGGTATGGCGGTACTGGCGAGGGCAGTCTATTGGGTTTAAATGGCTTTCATCTGGTTTTTTCAAAATTCTTAGTTTAAGCAATAGCTGCGAGTTAACTGCTAGGGTTTAAAAAATGAGAAAGGTATTGCTCTTGAGGCAATTTTATTAGTAATAAAATGAAACTGTCAAAGAAGAACAGTTAATTACCGTTTGAAAGAAATAGACAGAAAAACACAGACCTGCACCGTCGGTTAGTGTCGAATAGTACGCGTTATAAATTTTTTTTGAGGCTTTTGTATAAAAACTCCAAATATTGGCTACTTATCCGCAATTTGCAGGTTAAAGGCGCATGCAACTGTAAACGTTGAAGGCCATATATGCACTAGTAAAGATATGACAGGCATTTCGCATGGATTAAATAAGGTATCATTTTCATAAAGTCCCATTTTGGGGGATTGTTGTGAAATAAATATGAGAGACAAAGAATAGTTAATGAAATCATCATAGTAAGCATTTTAATAGCAACAAAATAAATGTCTAACTTGAGTAAAATATTTAACCGTTCAGGAGCAACACATTAAATACCAGAAGCTTGCGCGCCAATCGATCAAAAAATTCGCCATTTTTATTTTTTTTTTGAATTTTGTGTGTGTTATCACTATAAGTCCATAACGGACATATCAAGTAGCACATGAATGCCAAATTCCAAAATCAAATATGCACTAATAGCGACAAAAGATGCTTTTCATAAGGATGATTGGGGTATTCATTTTCATAAAGTCAGAATTTGGGGGATTGCTGTCAGATAATTATAGACAATAGATTACAAAATGTTGTATTGCCATTTACGGCCTTTTATTGCCTACTATAAAAAATTATAGCATTGGTAAAATGTTTAACCGTTCAGAGGCAACAAACCGAAATTCAGAAGCCGGCGTTACAACTGAGAGAATTATCCGCCATTTTTAATTTTTTTCGGCCATTATTTTATAAGGTCGGAGTTTAAACTATTTAGCCTTCAAAATCATGTAATGATGCTTATGCATGCCAATTTTTAAGACCATATGTGCAATACTGGAGACGTGATGGGCATTTTACCGTGATTAAATGGGGAATCATTTTCATAAAGTCAGATTTTGGGGAATTGTTGTGATATATTCATGAGTGATCGGAAAAAACTAAAGGTATTATCTTAAACAACATCTAATTAGCTAAAAAAATAATTCATAACATTGGTAAAATGTCTTACCATTTAGAGGTAAGACAATGAATTCCGGAGACCTACGCCGCAACTGAGCGAAAAGTTCGCCATTTTTTAATTTTTTTTAAGGCTTGTATATAAAAAGTCGGCATTTTCGCTAATTATCCATAAGAATCATGTAACGTACCATATGTCTTCCAAATTTCAAGGTCATATATCCACTATAGGAGACGTGACGGCTCAAAACATGTTTGAAAATTTCAAAAATCCAAGAAATTCCGACTTTGGCGCCATGTAACTCCGAAACTAACCAATGTAAAAGCAAACGATTTGCGTTATTGTTTAAACCGTTTAGTTCTCAACAAAACACCCACACACTACTTTGAGATCAGATCGACCGTTTAGACGCTAGAGCACAAGAACCAAAAAAACCGGGAAATTTTTAACTAATTTACGTGTTCAGAGACCTTTGGTGAGAAAACTACGAGGCGTAGAGACACGAGGTCAGTTGCATATTGTAGATGGATCAATTTGGCTAAAATTTTTCCTCAGATTCGAGATACGAAGTATAGTTTAAATGATATTAAGCGAGAACCGAAAGTCTTCACTTCGAAAATGACCCAGAACCGCCATTTTTATTTTTTCGGCCGGTTCCGGTTGGAAATTCCCGGTTTTCGGAATTTTTCCTCCGATGAATTCTTTCATAGAATGTCCGTGCCAAATTTCACGTCCCTATGCCGTCTAGAAGTGGTCGGGAATTTGTATACATGAGTCAGTGAGTCAATTACACAAAGGGCTGTAGCGAACTTCCGATATTAATTATTTGTTTTAACGTACCTATTACTAATCTAATCCCCTTGTGTATAATACTTTTACACTAAGCACTTTGATACGTGGAAAACTAAAATTAATGAGTACCCTATGGTGACGTAAGTACATATTGAAATTTGCGTGTACAATTAATGTTGCATCAGTCAATTTATTACGCGAGCTGCATTTTCGAATTCGGTAAGTGGGAAGTGAGTGCCTGAAAAACTGCAAGACATGCTGTAAAATGAAAAGGACTCTTCAACCGAAAGGCGGGAAAAGAGAGGCCTAATCATCACGTGCATCTTAACAAATCATCATCTTTATAGAGTGAATGGAGTCAACATATACGGATTAACACTCAAAATTCAAATCGACATTGAAGAACACATATTGTAAGCTCCTACCATTAAATATTCCTCGCGCTACGGTGGAAAATCGACTTGTAGAAAATACGAATCATTTAAAAAAATTGAATAAACCTTTAGAACAAACAACGTTCAATCCAGTTATTAAAGGGGAGAGCAATATATCATCTGATCAGAATCCTTATATTAGTGCGCGGTGCAAAATGTGACATGCAAAAGAAATAGGAGATATAACTGGTTTACCTGAGGATGAGTCTTGGACCCCCTGGATGTCCCTACTCACACACAAGATTATCTTCGACGTCCCTCTAGAAATCACTGCGTTAAGACGAAGAATCACCTCAGTGATGAGCTTAGTTATCTCAGAGGAAAGCAGAACACCTCGATAACCTTAGCACTGATAGCAGAAATGCCGAGAATGCCAAGAATAAGTGGTCATCAGCACGTGCTGTAATTGTTTGGCCCGCGAGGAGAGGGAAAGGTGGAAATCGATGGGTTAATTGTTGCAGCGGTAGTTGCCGCTTAATTAATCAACGACATACAATGTTTGAGACTATGTATTTCAATCGAGACACTTTTTTAATTGTTGGCGCGCGGGATTGTTGACACGAATCAAGGGCGCGTACGCGTAAATTGGTTGGATAAGAAGTCAACATTTATTTAGAATGAATACGTACATTAATAATTCCAAATGAACGAGGCAACTTATGGATGGTGTCGTTTTATTGGGAAATTGGAATATACGGTCAAATGGAATGTTTATTTATTTTTAACACGGTTACAATGGGAACCATAAACAGAACAATAACTACATATTTTAGTCCTTGTCAATGGCTTTCGAATGAATTCATTACCGATATCACAGCTCTCCTAACGTACGATTAGTAGACCTAAAACTATAGTAAATACGGTATTCTTATTACATTTCGACGTTTGGCGGGTTTTTACTGGTGCATCATGGGTACTATCTACATCATCATATATATATATATATATATATATATATATATATATATATATATATATATATATTGTCTTAAGCACACAATAATTGGCTATATAGAGAATTAACAACCACTCCGAAGACGTTATAAGTCTATGAGCTATTGCTCATCAAACATAAGCCAACTCGGAGGAATTCAGAATTGTCCGCCATTTTTATTTTTTTCCGGTAGGATCGATACAATCATCTTGAAATAGTTTACATTTTCTAACGTCAAATACAGTCTCCCATGTACTTACAAACTTTAAAGGAATTCGGTCGGCAATAAGGCGACGAAATGATGTTTTAATCTTTAGAAAATTGTAATTTTCGGAGACATCTAAAGATTGTTTAATTTTGATCTCGATAACCAAGGGAGACGAAAAAAAATGTTACCCACAGACTGTGAAGAACATTGTAGGCATATATAATGTATTTTTCACGTTGTCGATATCTCAAACGGTCGTCGAGTACAGCAATAAATATTTTAAAAATACACTTTTTTCCGTTAAATTTCGGATCGGACGGCTTTTTCGCAACAATACACGTAAAAAACACTAAAAAAATTACAAGGAAACGTGACCACATGTATTAGCTTTTTTAAAAAAAACAACAACCATCCGTATCGCTTGCATAGTTCCATCGTAGCCCGATGCCTTACCTCTCGTCTTACACCCTGCGAAAGAATGGGGTAGTGAACTGGTTTTAAATGTCTTTCATCTGATTTTTTCGAAATTCTGAGTTCAAGCGATAGCTGTGAGTTAACCGTTAGGGTTAGGAAGATGCGAAAGGTATTGTTCTTTATGCAATTTCAATAGTAATGAAATGTAATCGTCAAATAAGAACATATTTTTACCGTTCAATATAAATTGACGGAAGAACACAGGCCTGCACCGTTAGTTAGTGTCGAAAAATACGCATTATTACTTTTTTCGGAGGCTTTTATATGAAAAATAAAACTTTTCGCTACTTATCCGCAATGTGCATGTAAAGGCGCATAAAACTCTAAACGTTGAAGAACATGTAGCCACTAGTAAAGACATGACGGGCATTTAAATGGGATTAAATATGGTATCATTTTCATAACGTCCCATTTTGGGGATTGTTCGTGAAATTAATATGGGAGATAGAGAAAAGGTAATGGTGTAATCATATTAACCATTTTAGTAGCGAGAAGAGGAACTTCTAACGTCAGAAAAATATTAAACCGTTCAGAAGCAACACTCGAAATACTAGAAGCTTGCGCGCCAACCGAACATAAAAATCCGCCATTTTAAATTTTTTTGGAGGTTTATAGGAAAAAAGGCGTCATTTTAACTAATAACCCATAAATGTCATATTTAGTAGTATATGCATGCCAAATATCAAGGTCAAATATGCGCTAATAGCAAATAAATGGGCATTTCACAGCGATAAAATGAGTTTTCATTTTCAAAGTGTCTGACTTCGGGGGATTGCTGTGAGATAATCTTACATAATTTAAGAAAATTGATGATACCTTCATTTAGCGCAATTTATTGTCTATAAGAAAAAGTTATAACATTGGTAAAATATTTAACCGTTCAGAGGCTACACACCGTAATCCAGAAGCCAGCGTCACAAATGAGCGAAAAATCCGCCATTTTAAAATGTTTTTGGCCATTAGTAGATATAAAGTCGGTAATTTCACTAAACAACCTTCAAAAGCATGTAATGCTGCTCATGCATGCCAACTTTCAAGGCTATATGTGCAATAGTAGAGACGTGACGGGCATTTTACCTTGATGAAATGGGGTATCATTTTCATAAAGTCAGATTTTTGGGGATTGTTGTGAGATATCCTTGAGAGATATGAAAAACCTAAAGGCATTTAATCATACCTCATTTAATTAGCTACAACAATAATTCATTACATTGGTAAAAAGTGTTACCCTTCAGAGGGAACACAATGAATTCTAGAGACCTACGCCACTACTGAGCGAAAAATCCGCCAGGTTTTTATTTTTTTCGCCTTTTTGTTGATAGAAAGTCGGAGTTTTCGCCAAATATCCATTAGGATCACGTAACGTACCATACGTCTGCCGAATTTCAAGGTCATATCTCCACTATTGGAGACGTGAGGCCTTGAAACATGTTTGAAAATTTCAAAAATAAGACAAATTCCGACTTTGGCGCCATCTAACTCCGTAACTAACGAACGTAGAAGTAAACAATTTGCATCATTGTTTAGACCGTTTAGTTGCCTGCAACAACCCGCTCACTATTTTGAGATCAGAACAACCGTTTAGACGCTAGAGCACAAAAACCGAAAAAAACCGGGAAATTTTTAACTAATTTTCGTCTTCAGAGACCTCTGGTGAGAAAACTACGAGGCGTAGAAAGACACTGTTGGGCGCATTTTGTAGATGAATCGTTTTGGCTACATAAATTTTTCGTCAGATTCGAGATCCGAAGTATAGTTCATGAGATATTAAGTGAGAACCAAAGGTCTAATTTTCGAAAACGTCGAAAAACCGCCATTTTAATTTTTTTTCGGCGGGTTCCGGTTGGAAATTTCCGGTTTTCGGATTTTTTCCTCCGATGAATCCTCCGTTATATATACAATGGGACGTGTGACTGACTCACTCACTCACGTATATAAATTCCCGACCACTTCTAGATCGGGTAGGAACACGAAATTTGGCACGGGACTAACCTATCTCGCGTTCGTCACTTCCCCTTCCCCACTTCCGCCGTCTTACGCCCCCAACCCGATCATCTAGACTACGGCGTGATTCCTTCACGGAGGGCCAACGCAAGAAAAATTGTCCCATGATCCAGCTCCGACCGTGTCGCGGCGCAGCGGAGCCACCCAAATTTACTTTTGCGGTTAGCTATACATTTCCGTGGACATGAGATACTCCAGCAAGGACTCCCCTCTATCTTTAGTGTCGTTGCTCCCCAACACAGAGTGGGGCGAATTAGCGTCGCGCTCGACGAGGAGGTCCCATTTCTTGGTCCTGCAATAGCTTACCATATCCCTCCCGTTCCTCTGAGGGTGGTGGTCCGGGCGCATCGTACGGAAGATATGAGTAGGAGATCACCAGCCTCCTCTTGTTTCCACCGCCCGCAAGACTCTTTCTCGTAAATGCATAGCACTTAGTGATATAGATACATGCTCAAGGTCTTTCGACCGAGGTACATAAGAATTATTTTCTCTTGGTCATGTTTCAGCCCCTGACTCTGTCTTGGAAAGCCCAGGGTTCCTGAATCAGGGCAATTTTGACCTTACCTTCTGAGAGGATCCTTTGCAGAACCCCTGATGCGGCCTTGCTGGGCTGGAAGTTAACTTGGAGGCAGTGGATGCCCATCATGCTAGTCCCTCTCCTTTTTGTCTACCCCCTCCACCACTGGGGTATTTGGGGGCTCTTCGGGCTCGCCCGGGGGTCACCTCGGCCCTATGCATGTCGACGTGCCCTCGGAAGCCCGAGCTGGATATGTAGTTGGCGGACGGCTCATCGGCTCCAAGGACAAACCTCGTCCCATGTACCGTCTCCCTTCTCTCGTAAGGCCTCCATAAGGCTGTCTGAAGCCCCGGGTGGGCCTTCTTTAGCCGCTTAAGGAGCGTTTTGGTGTCGGGTCTGCTCAACCCTGGCCCGCCCCCTTTTTTAGGATCCGCCGCCCGAGTTCCCAGCGATGCCCGCCTCCCACCTTGGATTGCCGCCAGTGACATTGCCCCCACCAGTTCTTCCCACGACAGGGGGGTTCGCAGTTCTCCCGGCAGCTGTCGACTTGTTGGCGCGCAGTCTTTCTTTCTTTCATCTTCTCCTGGATGCCCCACTAACTCTCTGTTTTGTGGTGAGCCTCTCCATTTTGTAGGAAATGCTCCCCAGGGTATTAAGAGCAGGCAGGATAGAAAGCTTTTCGCAGCCTTCCCTCAACAGATGCCTCTGTTCGCAGCCCTTGGCATCTGATGTAGTTCCCGGAGTTGTCTGTAGTTGGCGCAACAGTCGCGCCGAGGCTCCGCCCATATCCGGCGGAGGAGGGGGTGAAGGAGGGGAGGAGAGCCACTTCTCTCGACTAGCATTGTCTGACTTTGTAACTAGATATGTATTCAGTTTTCCGGGAAAAAGTGCGCCGGCTCAATTAACGAAGGTGGCAGCAGCGAAGGTTTGGTGTTACCCAGGGGACGGGGAAAAGAAGGCTTGGGCCGTTTCCGAACGTGGCAAGCGCATAGTTACCTTGCTATCAAGCTATCTTGATTCCTAGGCAGACGAAGTGAAATCCGTACTTGACTTGAAATCATTTTATACTAGTTGTGATGGAGCCGAAGCATTAATCAAGTGAGGAGAAAAGCAGTGTCTCAAAACGGGCAAGACATGTAATGACACACGGAAATAATTTATTTATGCTGGGAAATTACTTCGTTGTCTCGGTAGGTAAAATTTGTTGCAGTGTTACGTTACAGCAAAAAAATTCAAAAACAGATGTTCGTTCTGCACATTCCTTTGAAACAGTTGTCGGAGCTATCGGGATATGGCACGAAAGTACATGTCAGAATTCAGGAGGAACGTATCTACGTACATATATGTGAATGTTAAGCAGTATAAATGAAGCAGTGCTAAATTTCACGCACTGTACTGCGGAATGCGAAACCTAACCCTGATTTCCCATACACAAAATGGTTCACCAATCGGGGTCTTTCTGAAACCAAACCCCCGCAGTTGACGAGGGATCCCTGTGTTGTCATTGGCGAGTATGAACACATACGAGCGATGAAACTCGGCAGAGGACGTAAAGGCTGAGCAATGCCGGGGAGCGATGATCGTAACGAGCCGATGTTACAGCTCTGTGTCCCGTGACTCGAAGTCGCTGCTATTATAATCTTTGGTCGCTGCATTCAAACGTTTGTCAGCATCTCAATACTATTTATGATCGTTCTCCAAAGTGCCATATGTGCCGCAAAAAGCTGTTTTCTGAGTGGAGAAGTCCTAACCCTTACGCGCCGAAGCCTCTCGAAGGGAAATACCTCCCCCTGCTAGGAGTAGCATAAGAATTTTCTGTACTCCTCTATATGGAGCTCTCTCGTGGCGACGAATCGCTCAGGTATGCCCTTTGCCCGTTTTGGAACTCCACGCAGCGGGACACGTGCCCTACCTCCAGGCATTCGGCTCGGCCACCCAACCCTTTGCAGCCACTTTCTCAGCAGGAGGTCGCTGTAAATTTGTTGCAGTAGCGATGGTTTTTTTTAAATAATCCTTTGCTGTATACTCCAAAAATCTATTCTTTTAAATGAATTCCTAATGTTATTCTGAGCGTTTTAAAATTTTTATTTATTTACTTATATTATTTATTTATTTTCACTGCCCCTAATACAGCACAATAGGCCATTTTATGTCGGGTGAACAACAGCAACAACGGACGAGACACAGACACCCATGTCCTGGGCAGATAATATTCTACCCAGGCGGGACTCGAACCCGCGACCCTTGGGTTAGTAGGCGAGGACTTTACCCCGCCGCCACCGGGGCCGACAACGAAATTCTAGCGTTAATATTAACAAATGTTGTGTTTATCTATAGTTCACAAGCTATTTAGAGTTCCGTACAAAAACTCTGTATCTGCGGTAAAATTTCGTTTGCAATTTGCTAAGACTCAGCAAGAAACAAACTTTTTCCTAAGTTAAAAATTTTGTAGGGTGCACAAAATAATAGCCTCGAAAAACCATTGAAAAATTAAATAAATGACCGCGGATTCATGCAGGAAGGAGGGCAACTAATGAGGCGGAGGGTCGAGCGCACTTGCCGAGGAAAAGGTCTGGGTTTTCTCTAAGCTGGGTCGTAAGGTCTAACTGCATATCTGGGATTATTGCTCCCGTGTCGGTCACTACTGTCGGCGCAGAAATTATGTGCACTCGAGTTTGGGTACAAATAAAAAGTTAACGAAAAGACGTACAGAAAACCTAACGACACCATCATTTTTCTTATTCATTTCTACGTTATTTAAAGGCAAATTGGAATTTTTTGATCAATTTTTATATTTTTTACTACAGTTATAACGTAAAAAGTACCGGTTATTTACGGCGCGCGGGTAAAGCTCCGACTTTGACACCTTGCAACTCAAACACAAGTTCGTCAATGACAACTATATTCCTGTAAATCGAGGATAGATATGTTTGCTATAGATTGTGCGAGTTTCAGCTTTGTAGGTTTCATATAATAAAAGTTATTATTAATTATTTAAAATTATTGCATTTCAAAACTGGGGCATCGTGTGAATTCGTTGTTGGTCTCGTTGCAATTGGCACGTCTTGAACATTTCCAATATGTTATTGTCCAAAACATCTATAAGCGCGTTTAATTTAAATCGAGTGATATTTATAATGGACGAAGTAAGGGGTCCCGTTAGGCGTTTCGTCGTCAGTTGCTTGGTGCGACAGGGCTAAAGATTCTTATAACGGTCTCTTCTACTTTGTTGATGAAATTCCACGACTTCCCTCAGAACACTGATACCTATAAATATGCGAAACAATCAGAAAAAATGTGCTTCGAATTTACGTCATAGATTCAGTCCTTCGATATTGGAGGGACTCTCACCTTAGTTCATTTATCAAATTAATCACACTGATGAGGATACATATGAATAAAAAACTTGCTATTTATAACATTAAATTGAGCTGTAATGAAATATTAGGATGAATTGAGCACAAACTTTATTTTGTGATATTACTTTATTTCACGGAGCCAAAGGGTCAAATTCGTCCGATGTGGTTCCACGGTGTTTTTTTGAACCATTGGAGGTTTTACGAGCCTCAGTAACGCCTGGAGGCATGGGCATACTCCTGCTTCTTCTTGGGTCGATCAGCTCGGGTAAAAGGCATTCGTGGTAGAATGACTCCAGCTTCGGCTTAATTTTCTCCCAGAAGTCGTCATCTCTCTTAATTTCAACTGTCTTTATGAATGGAGGTGTATCTGTGTACAACGTAAACAAGCAATAACTGCGTCCGGTTATATGCAGTTGCCCTTGTACCTGAAATAAAATGAAGGTATATGAGATTCATAGTGAATTATTCCCTTTTTTACCTCAGTATGGCAAAAAATGCTTGCTTACCTGGTAATAATATGCATGGTTTTTGTTGAAATATCCTTCTGCTGTCAAACACTTAATTTTCCGTTTAGCTATGGCTTCTTCTATGGTCATATCTCTCACTGAGTATGGGCATTTTATTTCAACGAGTCCTTCACGACCAATAAGGCCATCAGGAGAGGCCCCCAGGAAAGGTAACTCTGGATCAATGAAGAAGCAGCAAGGCAGAACATCAACACCTTCATGCTCCCTCAGTAATGCTATCGCGCGCTTTTCATTATCTTTACCGTATTGCATTGCTACAGTTCTTATATCACTGTATGGCATTTTGTTTACTGAGGTGGCCGAACCGGTGGTTTTTCGTCGGCGGCATACGGTACCAAAATTGGATGCCGTCAACCGCTTTCTGCGCTCCTCCTTCCAAAGAGGGCAGTTTACTTGGTCTACCGTGGCCTTTTCTAAACTATCTCTCTCCAAATTGGTTAATTTCAGTGACACTAAGACTTCCTGCGCTTCTGATTGAAATAATACGTCATCCATGCCCGGTTTTTCTGCCATGGGACCGTAGTCAGCATCAGCCCCTCGTTTCGTAGGAAACAACTCTCTCCTCGAAGGCTGCTTCTTTTTGCGAGATGCAGAGGAACGAATAGCTTTCTGCCTTCGTGCCTGCTCCGTTTTTTTGGTGAAAGCCCCAGGACTGCAGTCGTATAAGTTTTTATGCACTTTGGAATGCAAGAACCTTGAGTTATGGGATATCACTGCAGCCATTGCTCTTGTCTTGTAGGAATCCCGCATGCAGTAATGTACTCTCTTACCCCCGACCATTTTGGCAACAATAGGATTAAAATGTTCTGCGCAATTACTGTCTAGAGTTTGAATTAAACTGCGACTGTTGCGGGCAAGATTCCCGACTATCCTCTCAATCTTGTGCATCCAACCGTCTGCCATAAGCCCATCGATGAAAGATTCGTCTTGGTCTCGCCTCTCGCAAAAGTAGTCATCGCATTTTGAATGGTCCCCGAAAACATGCTTTGGGCTGTTGAGAATGTCTCTTTGTAGTTTGTCAATTTTGTCTGCTAAATCACGTGTACTTTTGTCCCCTTTACGATAATCTATCGCTTTTTTTACTGCAGTCCTTAATCGCATTACATTGGATGCAATTATCTTTCTCATTGCTGAAGGTCCACATCTTGAATCTTTTGATAGCTCCCGTAGTTTATTGCAGTAATTATTCATTAGATGATTAATGCACTCAATTTTTTCCACTGGAGTATTCTTGTATGGCCTAGAACTAACAATTTTTGCGTATGCACTGCTGTCTCCGTCAGCCACCTGCTTATTGTAGCGAACACCATACATTTCCTCACTGCATTTGAAGCCTTCTGATATAATTGCGGATTCCATGCTGGATGAGGAAGACGTGGAGGTCCAGTTTTTATAGCAAACGTGAACTTTTGGCCCCAATCCTTTTACTTCCGCATATTTACAAGGGGTGCAGTATTTATTTTTAACCCCAATGAATATTACTTTTTTCGTCCGGTATCCAATTATCCCGGCCTGTAAAGAATATAAAAAGTAGAATACAGTGGCCATTATCCAGTATCATTCAGCAAATTTCAATGGTAATGTAAGTAAGGAATCCAAATTATTATAATATATCCTACAAAAATACTTCATATCGTTGCGCGCGACCATTTAAAGTATTATGCGGTTTCTTGAAACTTCATGTTTTTATTCTCACTGAAAATTGTTATTTTTAGTGGGGTATTGCTTAAATATAGAATTTTCACCCACTCATTACTCGAAACAACATTGCTGTGACACAACTATCAAGCTTAGCAATAAAATCCTTCGTTTCGACAATTCACTTCCCTTGATTTGTTGAAAATAACGCACAAATACGTTTAGCAAAAGGTTTCTGAAGTTAGAAGAAATGTTTGCCACTTACCAGTCCAGATAATGAGTCGTACTTGGTGCGGCATGATCTTTTCGCCCGGCTTCCATCCGCAGCCACGGGGATGAGCGGCACTCCGTCGAAATCAAGATCCCCAATTTCTCTAGCTAAGCGTGCCTCCTCCAAAGCAGCCACTTCCATTTCCTTGGTGGCAGTTGCAAAAAACACATCACTGAGTTCTTTCTCATACTTGATATACGTCTTATTTGACATTCAAGGCACGTTTAAGCTTCCACAAAATTCCTCAAGTTGCGAATGGCCTGCGCCTATTGAAATAATGCCAGAAGTACCGGCTAAGTTGACGTCCATTTTTCGGCTAGCTTTCTCAGGGTTGTCTGTCCACACCGTACACTGAAATTGGCACAATTTGCACTTCAGCATAAACCCTAACCTTAGTCCCTCCCGTTTTTCTCAAATGCCTTGCATGTCTGAAAATCGACAGTTCATCGGACTATGGTTCTCTATCGGAGCGATCTGCTTGAATAAAAAGGCAATATCCACTATTCTTCTTCCAGTTAGAGTGAACGCCTTTCCCTGAGCCGTGTCTTCTACATCATGAGACTCCTTTATGACGTCGCCAACGAGGGAATCACCACATAGCTTCTCAGCGTGCAGGGAATCTTCATTTAAATTTAATGTGTTTTGCAGAGTCCTGCTGACACTGATGCTGCGTTCTTAACCTTTCCTTTTTTTGTGAAATTTTTCAACCTATTCCGCAATAACCTCGAGTACGGAACTCCCTTTCGTTCCATTGTCACCAAAGCTATAAATACCTGCACCAGACTAACAATCTCGCGCCATCCAATTTTGTGTCGGGCATTCTACATATTTTGCTAGAATCATACTATTATAGTAGAAACAATCACAGGCATAAAATTAAGGAAATAGAGTGCAGAATATATACATTTAGAATGTCATTCTTCATGTACTACAATAAGGGACCATAAAGGTTGCCATAGATCAGTTCTGTGAAGATCTGACCCTAACTAGGTAGAATAGTTTTTTTACTTGTGCTTTATATCTTATTATCATTGCTAACAGCTCATCCTGCGTGAAACTTCCGGGAGGATTTTGCTTTCTGCATGATTTTATACTTGCAGGACTACATTGCAATTGCATTAAACATACTAACTATTAGTTGTATCATAACTAGTGTCGCCTGGTAACATTAAGTCTGCATAGCACCAGGGATTGCACTCTCTTGGTTTCTGGTCTGCTCGTGCATTTTAATCTGACTACATTTGGCCTGTGCTTAGCAGCCGGGGGAAAGTGCGCAGTTTTAATACGAAATGGGATGAGTGATAATTGTGAGTGTATAAAGAGTGATAAAGTGATAATTATCATAACCTACAAGTCATTGAACATTGCTATGAAAATTACATTTATATTACACTTAAATGGACTTCAATATTTTTACCCATGTAATTTACAAATTAACTACTCTTATAACTAAATTAGACTCTTATCTTACCTGTCATCATGGTGCGCTTCTGATATTTTCCGACTTTTATAGCTTCATTCTATCCCAACCCTATTTCCAATGTCTGTATTGAGTGATGCTGAAGAAGAGCAGATTTTTCTCTAGACTGCAACCTACAAAAATGTGAGTGTAAAACACTCATAAGATTATTTTAATAATATTTCGGGAGAAAAGGATCAATTTAAATAAACTCATGACCAACGCCTGTTTTGTATGCTGGCCGTTCGGTGTAATGCCCTGAATTAGTGGATTTTACCCGCTAATTCACCATGTGCGAGGTCAAACATAAATGTGCCCTTCAATATCCAACTCTCTCTTTTATTCATACAAGAATGAATGAAACATGAAAGTCTCGTGGTAGTTGCGGTGATCATGTCTTCGCGTAATACCTCCTCAAACTACCGCGTAAATCGCACACCGAATGGAGTGATTCACATTAGTGTTGCGAGTGCAATCCAGAGGACTCTAATATCGCCGTCCGCCTCACAGGGTAGTGGTAGTGGTAGCTTGAACATTGAAGCTCTCTCTAGCCGGGAGAATTGAAGCCAAATTGACGATCAATTTTGCGCATTTGGCCATGTTGTGATTATGAAAACATTGGGTGAGCCTTTGCAAAAGCATTGAAATCTGGTGACTTTCGTGGCTTTGCTGTGGCTCGGTTGTGGATGTATTGAGTCCATCGAGGATATTTACCTTTACGTCTCAAACATGCTGTACCCCAAGGTTCTGTGCTTGGCCCTCTTCCATTCTTAGTTATGATAAACGACCTTCCCTACAATGTTCCATGTCAGACTATTCTTGATGCTGATGATACAACCTTCTTATATAACACTAATGATCTGAACAATATGCAAAAATCATATGATTCTATTTTGAATGTGGCTCAAAGGTGGTTCTCAGCTAATGGACTTGCCTTAAATACGGAATAAACTAATTGAAAATCTTTTCCTTAAGCAAAGCATTAAATGAAACGGACAGTATAAAGCTCCTAGGCTTTGAAATAGACAGCAAGTTAACGTGGAATACTCACATATCTTCTATTTGTACCAAACTATCCAAGGTGATTTTCATGTTACACAAGCTCAAGGTACTTATTCCAAAGGACTATTTAAGATCAATTTATTTTGCTTTTTTTCAGTGCCATCTTAATTATGGCATTGAACTATGGGGTCATGCTTCAATGGCAAATGATATTTTTATACTGCTAAAGAGAGCGGTGAGAATTATTTCTAACTCAATCCCTCGAGAGCATTGTAAGCCATTATTCAAACAGCTTGGTATTATCACACTTCCCAGTTTGTATATTTACAAATGTCTATGTAATGTTAAAGAAAATATTGAGTTAATTAACACAGGTGTCAGTGTCCATCACCACGGCACTAGGAGAAAGGAAAATCTGGTTGTATCACAGTGTAGACTAACTAAAACAAAAAAAACAATTTAATGTTTTAAAGCTGAAATATTTTTCCTCATGAGGCCAGAAATGTCACCTTGCCAAACTTTAAATCTGTAATTCATTGGAAAGCCATCACAAAGATGGGGCGAGCTTCTTACGGCTAGACAACGAAATAAAAGAGAGAAAATCTCCAAAAGCCGTAAACAATTGGCACCCTTCGTCAACAAACACCAAATTTGCTGTCTTGGTATGCTGGGAAAACCACAGCAGAGACCAACCACAGCCTCTCAACCAAGAATACCCCCCTGTTATGGTTTACGGGAATGTTACTTCCTCGCCAGGGACCAAACACAGACGCACACACACAACCAAATAGGATCCTTTTCAAGGGCTAATGGGACCCCGCTAAGGATGTTTGGGTTATAGCCTGGGATCCTTCACAGGGCTAATGAGACCCCACTAAGGATGCCCGGTTATTTACGCATGCACACTCACAAGCACACAAATCACTCACTCACACACACAAATGGACTCGCCTACTCAAATACGCGTATTCGACCCCCACCCTCGTCCTGTCGTGTCGATTTGACCACGCTCTTTTTGAGCTGATTCTCCCAGAATTTGGGCCCATATTTTTTTAGAGCTTTGGACCCATGAAATAAATTTTTATCGATTGAAACTTAAGAAACGATACGATGAAAGAATTATTTGTTGGGACACAACGTATTTTTACGTGTAGGAAATAACTGTGGGCCTCAAACTACTTCCGAGAAATATGATGCATTACAATTAACATTTTAGCATATTATCCTGTGAATTTTAAGTTAAAGTATGGAAAATCTATTAGAATTGAACGGTTTCCATGTGGAGAAAATTTTTCTTTACAAATATTTCCAATACCTTAATACCGAACGTAAGTTTCCGCCCTCGTGCATTCAGGTCGCCTCAAACACTTGCATTTCTTAATTTCTCCTGAGGTAATATTATTTAGTTACTAAAAACTAATCTCAAAAGTCCAGAAGATCATATTTAGTCCAGTTTTTAAAGGAAACATTAGAATTCCCTTTTTTCGTTGTATAGTAAGAACCACTGGACGCGGACTTCTCTTGATCGATGAAGTAGCGTAGATGGAAGGCGTTCGTCTGCAGCCAAGATTGCCTGGGGTTCAAATCTTGACGTTGCGTTTTAGTGCCCTTATAATTAATCTACGCGATGTGACTTTATTGTATCCTAATCTTCGCAGGAGTTTGCAGAAGGCCCAGGGAATGTGTATTGACCTCAACCATGAGTGTGTGAGTTTTACACATATTCGGGCTTTGTAAAAGAATCAGAGCGGTCTCCTTGATCGTCAAATGAGATGTTTACTTCCCATTCTCGGGTACTCGGCCCCACTTGACTTCCACGGCCTGCCAGTCATCTGATGCTCATATCCACTCACACGCCAATTTACTACTCAATGATAAGCTATTCATGAAGGAGGGAATAGACCGGATCTCTGATTGTGTCAGTGACTCGATTTAGTGAACTTACCTGATGCTACATTCACCTTTCAATTACTTTGAATGATTTATTAAAGAGAGCCGTTATTTCTATTAGGAATTAGAGTTTGGTTCTATCTGCCGAATTTGTAAATACCGATTACTTATCTGAGACAGAAACCAAATAAGTGTGGAATTTTTAAGAAAATATCATTAAAATGGCTGTGGAAGTTTTCCCAGCATTGTTTTCTGGGTTTGCTATAAGCATACATTAGCCGTGTAGTTCAACAGTTCAGCTAAGAAGATGGAAGATAATATTTAGAGAATAAGGTAAATTAATGAATTTTTTCCTCACTTTAACACCTTTGACATACGCAGTGAAACATTTTTTGCTAAAATTACGCAGTCAAATTTTTGAGGAGTATTTTTATTCTCGCGCGTAATACTCCGACGAAAACGCATCGCGTATCTTCCTCTGTGAAAGTGATAAAATACTAAAAATCATCTTTTCCATGGAGGGACTAAGCAGTATTTAGATATTTTCCCGATGGTCACTTGTATACTCCTCATAAATCCGCTGAGTAGTCAATGGAGTACAAATTAGGAATGTGCACCGTCAAAGATTATACGATTGCTACATCCCTAAAAAATCTATTCCTCTTCAAATGTGTCGTAATAATATTGCTTCAATGGAAGTTAAAATTTTGAGTGCCCCACATGACGATATTAACAAACTTTTTACAGGGTCATAAATTTCTTCTCTTAGTGGTAATGTATTTTAACGGATTTTGAAAAGGGACACTATAATGCTTTATTTAGAACGAGTGGAAAAGGTTGAAATGAATTCGTAATTCTCGCAATTTGAGTTATGTGTGCACATGATCACAGAAATTGATCATCGAGAAATATGCTGGTATTTACATAAAGAATGTGGATGTTTATTAGCCTAATAGTTATTCCATCCCCCTCCATTCTCGATTTGCTGACCAAGTATTTTCGACATGGAGTTGTCCACATTTTGGCATCATCTTATTGGGTTCATATCTCATTCTTCCTCCACGATTTTCCTCATTGCATCTTAATTTGCGGTTGTTTCGTTTGAGGGGGTCGAAAAACGTTTGTTACTCCGACTCCGAAACTCCGAATGGATATTCCGTCGATTCCTTATATACCCTTTCCAAGTCCTGTGAATTTTTCGGATACAACTATTGTTCCAAATTACCGAATTGTAATTGATCTCGCGGATTTTTTAACGATACTATGTACTTTGCATTCAGCGAAATGTTCCTCGATTGTGCGCTTTGCAAGAAAACATTCTGAGTGAAGGATGATTCTGAGTGAAGGATGATTCTGAGTGAATGATGATTCTGAGTGACATGTTAAAATGATGACTCCCTCGTGTGAACAGTTTGCACACGTCTTTACTATAAGCCCCTTCACTCATCAAATCATCGATAACGCACAAGATTGGAGCACCTCCAAATTCCTCAAAAGACGGTATTTCTTGGTATATGCTTAGTAGTTCATGTTCTATATCTGGCTCGCTTCCTGGGCTGCAACACCATACTATTTCAGCTATGTTTTGATCTATCATACAATGTAAATTTTCAATGAACTTCGCTACAAAGGTCGTCTTTCCACATCCTGATGGGCCGGCGCAGATGCAGGTAAAAGCATGTTTCCAGACTAACGTCATGGTTGAGACTGGAAATTTCAGTTAGAGATGAAGTATTGAACGTTTCTCAAGTATCAGCAAACGCCTCATCGTGTGTCCTCTTTCGCGGAAATTCGTAATGACCCCAAGCAAGCATGTTAATTCCATTCTCGCAAATATATCGTTTAACATCATTGGCAGTGAGTGTTACCTTGTTCATTTGCATTGTAAAAATCTCGTGTTTCTTGCTACGAATAACGTTCATCTTTCTAGACTCTATCGAATTTTAATGTAAACATTGAACGTAATCGTTAAAATTCAGAAATTTGTCTTTGGCTGCTCTCGTTTCGCCTTTTGCTTTCTTTTTCTCTTTCCCACCCTCAAATTTAAACGAATGTAGTTTACTTCGTAGCCCATTAAAGTGAGTCATTATTTTTCCATCACATTCATTCTTCATTTTACCTATCACTTTTCTGTTCTTATCTGAATAACATAGGTGGTCTTTTTGATAGTTTTAGTTATCGAATGCGTGTAGATCTTCTAAAATATCCCTGTATGCGTCAGCGGTGGTAATTTCATATATTAGGGAATCGGTATCGGTGTACGCCAATTTCAATCGCTTTCCATATTTTGGTAACACTTTCTTGTAGTGAAAATCGTACATTAGCGTCTTACTCAGATCGAGAACGCAGAATGCAATGTATATTGGCTTGTTCATTTTAATAGTAGCCTTCTGCATGTGAACGGCCACCAGAGACTGGTTGAAAATCGTTCGGTCTAAAAAGTGGATTTGTTAATTAATTTTTGTAATTGCTTTTCGTTTGTCACTAATTGCAAGTTAATTCTTTCACGTACATTCTCCATTGTCTTACCAAATACAGCATTATTCATGAGCTTATAAAAGTTCTTTGTGAACTCTTTAGTAGCTAATTTACTTCTTTCAGTATTCAAATCGATGTAGGACTTTAACCACGGCGACTGACTGAATTGAATGATCCTGTGTATCTTTGTAAGTTTAAGTCCGAGAGAAATAGCTTGTTTTAGATTTACGTAGTGAATTGCATATTTCGTCTTGTTCTCAAGAGTTGTTAGTAATTTTTAGTGTTTACCACCCGGTGGAATTTTTTTTTCTGGACACAGCGGTATGTTCGAGTGCTCATCGTGGAGTGTCTCAGGATATGTCAAGTCTGCTTCGATAATAAAACCTTTCTCACTATCGTCTGGAATATGCTCGATATAACGTTATCGATTTCCTCATGAGTAAGCCATCTAAAATTTGCGAAAGTTAGAAGTCTTGATAGTGTCCAACCATACAAGTTATTCGCTTCCAAGTACATTAGGAATTTCGACTCCGCGTCTGAATCGCACTCGTTTATGTATTTGTTATTACATGTACAGAATGTTTTAGAACACTGAGAAATACCACCTCAAATTCCTTTCTCGATCATCAGCACCATGTCCTAATCTGTTATTAGTTCGAGCTCGATTTTGGTATGTTTCAGCATCGCATCGAAAGTTAACCCTGGAGCGGGCCTAATTTGTATGTATACATCGAAAGAAATATCAAAAATAAATTCAACGCTTAGAAATTCCATCACGTACCAGGCTGGGTCTAACTTGTATGTACTAAAAGATACGGATCTGAAATTCTCGAATACGTCCACAAGGAGTGAGACGTCAATTTTCAAGTATACATCGCTGTATTCTCCCAACTTCTCGCATTCGAACGAGCTCCAAATATTTTAGCATGTTTATAGTCCTCGTCTGAAATTTGTTTGTCTGTTAAACGATTAAAAATTGCATCTTGTCAGGTAGTGAATACTCATCGAGTTTTTCCACTGAATCGGTATAATCGTAAGGGTACACTCCTTTACGAGCGACTAAATTTGTCTTTTCGCCAAATATCGTATAAGTGTATTTAAACTCGGTAAAATTTGCAACCAGTGAAGATAGCGATGCTGGCATGAAGCGGTACGTGTCTATGAATCTGATGCTGAAATTTTTCTCGATAGCCTTTGCAAATAGTTTTTGCGCTAAATCTGATTGGCTGTGCCTCACAATGCTGACCAATTAGCTCGTGATATTTTCGTAACCAAGTGCGTTTAAATCATGCACTGTTGGGGATTTTTGAGTCTGTTGTATCAACCGCACAGTTTAGATGGTTATGAAAAGGGATGATAACTCCAGATAGATAGTTTTGGTATTTGCACCATTTTATAAGGACTCATTTCGGGTCGCAACCAACTCCAACAAGCCTAAAGCCACAAATGAAAAAACGACTTCGTTTTCTTCCACTGATTTAACGAAGTCGTTTTTTCATTTGTGAATATCAACTTCCACATAGTTAACCCTGATACCATTGAAAGCCTAAAGACTTTCATTAATATTTCCGACCGGAATCCCTAAGCTAGTATCGTCAAGTGGGCGACACTTCACACTCTGTCCAATTAAAGCAATCGTAAGTAGTTGGCTGCAGTATTTCAAAGGTTAATGTGTAAAATAACACATCTGGAAATAGGTTTTAATATGACTTCATTAACTTGCCTATTCGCTTGACTTTGTGTGTTGTCTTATTGCTTTCCAATCTTATCAAATTTTCATTTATTATCACCCTCTGAGGTATTCTATTTATTAGATGAGGATCATGGTGCAATGATACATAGATGGTTGATAACAGGTATGGAGTTGTTGTTAATCCACAGAAAATCCTATGATTTAGTGCTGAAGAAGTTAGTCAAAAGCTGAATTGTTCATAGTAAATTAAGCAGGAAAATGTAAGTAATATTCTTTTCTAGTATCAGTTTCTTTTTGCCAAACTGTCACAGGTATATTAGTCAGTTTTGTAACCACTTAATTTATTTCTGTCAACAGGAAACCTACTGCTCAATATAAATGGCATAACAGGAGGAATATATGTTTAGAAGACGCTTAATCATTCTGAAAACATTAAAGAAGATGCCATCTGCAGTGAGTTCTTCATTAAATGTACCTTTCATAAAATGATATAATACCACGAAATGTGTTTCAACCATAAGACTCTAGTTTGATAGTCTACTTGTCACAGTAGTCATGGGTTATGTTATAATAAGTGATATCCTTCGCATTCAGAGGGGATATTATCATATGTGGATTTCACTTAATTATCTGTATTCTCAATCAGTTTGGAAGGTTTTATCTGGTGGTATCCTGTGCATTCTGAGGGGATTTCATCTAATGAGGATATCACTTAGTTATCTGTATTGCCCTTCAGTATGGGACTTATGGCTGTGTTCCACTATTTTTGTTTGAAAAAAATATATTTTCATTATTTCACTGTCTGAAAATGAAGCCATCATCACTCAGTTATGTATTATATACCTGGAATTTTAATAAACCATTATATGTTATTAATGTTTATTATTCACCTTCCGTAGCAAAGTTATCGACAGTCATTAGTTTTGTACTCCTGCTGTTGAGCAGTGATTGAAGGAAAGGGTTTTTTAAATAATGAAACAAACGGCCTCAAGGTGAAGGAGACAATTTGAATTTCCCGCAGTACTTCAATGTAGTTCCCACTTCGTCCGTAGAGGCAACTTAGCGGTGCTACTCTAGGCGGCGAAAACTTGTTACACCGTTTTTGACACAGAGATTACCATCTTTCCTGTGTATTATAAGCCGTGTCCCAATTCGTTAGGCATCAGGGAGGATGCGGTTAGCTACCTAAATATTTGGTTACCCCTGTGGTCCGCCTTATCGCTATAGTGTCGCCAGCTGCCTATCGTCCAGCACTCTGAAAGCAAGATTGCCGTATGACGTAGCAAGTTTGCATTAGTTCCTGAGGAGGCTTAGTTCAGAGTAAATAAACGAGAGCGCTGCTATCGCGAAAAATCAGTCGTTGCCAAATGCACGATATTCGCTATTTTAATGCATTTTTGGAAGGATAAGAATGTATTGCTTTAATCAATGATGATCAATTTACATAATATCTGCATTTAAAGTAAATTTTCGCCCCAGATTCACTGGTTCGAGTAAAACAAGTCTCTCAGTCATACCAACTTTACGATTTCAAGTGTAAATTAAAAAAACAAAAACATTAATTCAACCCTATCACTCTTAAATCGCTTACACGTTAGATATTTTGGGCAATAAAATCATTAATGTTTTGAATAGAATATATCAGAATTCAAGAGAAACCCATCCCATCCTCAAAATTAAACTTATGCAGTTTCCTCACTGATTTCTTATCAACAATAGGCGGCCTGCGTGTTTCTTTTGTCTAATCAAGTTTCCCGCCTCATACCTGTTTTTTCCCGACCATATTCTTGCCCATATTGTTTCATTGTCACGCCATTATCGCTGGATATAATTTCATTATTTCAGTAGAAGGTATTTCGCTGTATCGCAATGAATCTGTGGTATTTGCGTATCAAGAAGTGTGCGGACGTCAGATGCACCTCGGTATCTGCCGAGCACAAGTTTTTTAAATTTCCAACAAAACCAGAAAGGTATGTTTGTATCAATTCATCATTGATAAGATTCTTCTTAGTGACTTCTGTCTTAATTCTTTCACCGATTTACGATGCAGATTTTCTTTCATAGATTATAGTCCATTTCTATCTAGTTTCAAATTTTATTCATTTTTTTGAGATTGCCCGGACGTCACAATTTCTGTTCCTGTATAAATTATCATTGGTAGTGACGAGAATGATGAAATCACGCCTTTAGTGCAAAGTGATTATTGTGATGCAAAAGCTGCCTCGTATTCTGCACCGAACTGGATCTCGTTCGTGAATGGATTCTTCTACTTCTGTTGTAATTATTCATATACCCATTAGCCAAGTTAAGTGAATGAAATAAATTTAAAAAAGGAGAGGATTGGACACTCATCTCGAATGTTGATGTAACATAGCATGAACGTAAGTCGGCATGTGAAATTGATTGCTCTGTCTCAATCGGTTCCATTTTACAAAACTTGTTACAAATGTTGTTCAAAGGTATTGCTCAAGTCGATACAGTCAGAGGTAATAAGATACATTTGTTGTGTTGCTAAATATTTCATACCTTTGTGTAATGTCCATTGGAGAGGAAGCTCTCTATGAATTAACATCATTATCAAGAGTTCACAGAAGTTCACACTTGGTCAATTAAAAATGTTGATATGATTGTTCTGAGATTTTTCAAATGGCAGATTAGAGTTACCGTCATATTTAAGTAATTTTAAAAGGGAAAGGGGAATGAATTTGCATACATATTGTTTTCTCACTCTGATGCTTTTAGCAAAAGCCAATCGCTGTGTCAAAAATTCTCCTATGACATTAAACCCTTAGAAAATAATCCTCCAGCAGTAACTGCAAGATCCATAACCCAGTTAGGCTATGCTCACACAATATCTAGAGTTGAAATTTAATACTGTTGTTTTTCACCTAGCTCTTTCTTATCATTGTGCAGTTATGTCTGTTTTCAATGTTTCCAAGAACTGCAAGTATCTATATTGTAGGCCCCCACTATATTGTAGGCGATTCTCAGTTGCTCAAATCTCAGGCACTTTTCATTTCTTTTGAGTCATATGAGTTGGAAGTCGTTGACAGAGGCAAACTCCTTTAACAATAACTTTCACCTGTTCTACAATACATTGTTGTTCCATTGTGGGTCAGCCTTTTCCCTTGAACCAAATTAGCATTCCTAATCAATTTGAAAGAATTACAACTTTCCAGAAATCTGGTATTATCTTGGGCATTAATAAGCATGTCATTGCATAATATGTCCGCTAAATATTGGTACTGAATCTCAGGACATGATATTTTCTGTGAATACCTGCATTTTTGATGAAAGTATTTCTCTACCTATTACAAATAATTGTTATATAATTAATGTCTACACATTTTTAGGATAACATCTGCATAAAATCCTGAAATGGGACCTGCCTCACACAGATTTCCGTAAAAAAATTCCATACACTACCATATTTTACTTCTATATCATAATTTAATTATGGATTATTTAAAAACGCTATACTCTGCTCTACTCTATTATCATTTATCAGATGGTATCACAATATTGGGAAATGGGTCCTCATATATGCTTCTTCAGCAAAAGCCATGGCCAAATTCTTTCCCTCATTTGTCAACTTTAAGTGATTTTGCTTTGCATCCAAATGATAAGCCAAGTAGTGTGCAGGAGTCATGGCTCGGCGATATCTTTAATTCAGTTTCAACAATGCATTGGGGTTGACGTGAGGCCTGGCCAGGTTTTCTTGGAGTTCTTTCCAAACTGCGACACACCTACCTATTGTAGCGCTAATTTGTTGCTCTTCGTGTAATTCCATGGCAATGGGCTTTATTATTAAAAGTAAGTCTTATACATTGCATTTTATGCCTATGTTGGTAAACTTTTTTTTAACCAGCTTATTTATTTTAGTCTTATATTTCACAAATTTTTATCAAGGTTGCCCAGTTTTTTTTACTTTACACTATAAGTATCATATACCTTGTTCCATCGAACCTCCGTGGGAATAACAAGACAAGACACTGCTTTCCCAGTTTCTTATTCAAATTGTGTTGATGCAAAGTAATTGTTCCTGCAGTACTTCAACACAAATGTTACATGTTGTGAAACATTATTCATACAAAGATCTTCACTTCACTCCTCAAGCAAATTTTTAATATTTCAAGAAGGGAATCTGTTACCTTTCAGCAAAATCCAGAAATAGTTATTCGTGCACAGAATATTACCCTACCTCTTTCCCCAGAGTACAAGCTACAAAAGTTAGGCCAGTTCCATTTTCTCTTTCTATTGGTATAGGCAGTGGGCTGCTGTTGCCAAGAATACGAAGTTGGATGGAAGAGCTGCATTCCTTTGTTCCCGCCATTTTGATGGTAGGCAATTCAGAGACCCATATCGAACTCTTCTGATAAAGGGTGCCATACCATCCATCTGCTGGCCTCCTGAAGCCCTTCCGATGCCATCACAAACTCTACCAACGGTGCCAGAAGCCCTCCCAACACAACCGCTGTCCTGCTGGTGGAAGTGGAAGAAGCCTCATGTATGTCCTATCCACCTGAGGACCTGCCCACGGAGGCTTCCACATGCAACATACATTTTAAACAAGACTTATCTAAAATAGTAACATCAACCCCTTGTTCTGCTCCTCCTTGCCCTGGCGAACTTGCCCATGCTGATTTGGCTATTCCAAGCACGTCAGCTAACAGTAATAAGCCCTCTTGCTCTCTTCATCTCTCCTTCAGTGAAAAGAGCATTTCATGTGCCAATGTGGCTGAGGAAAGCACATCCACTGCAGCTGAGGAAATCCTCCCTTGTGCGGAAGATGTACTCAGTGTGGAAGGACAATTTGAAGTGCCACAGAAGCTGAGTGCTCCGGGGAAGAAGGGGAAGTCAATGCTCGCTAAAATGAGCTTGACCAGAAAGAAGCAACTTACCCCAAGGAAGAAGTTGCTTCTTGAGTATTACGTGAAGAACCTGCGGTTTCTACGGTCCACCCGCAAAAAATACCAGGACGCTAAGGCATTAGCAGGTTAACTGATGCCATCAATGACCCTGCGAAAGTGGTGGAATTATTATCTCAGTCCATGTCCTTGGCTACTGCCCAATTTGTCGCTTCCCAAATTCGGTGTGGTATGACAAAGCCCAAAAGACGAAGATGGACTGAGGAAGACAAGGTACTTGCTTTGTCTATATATAAAAGATCGCCCTAGGCTTACACACTTTTACAGGGTATATTTGCCTTGCCCAGCAAAAGAACCCTCATCAAGATAGTAAACAGTGTGCCCTTTAATGTTGGCATCGATGATAGGGTTTTTGCCTCCCTCAGACACACTGGCAGGCATGACAGAACGTGACCGCGTGTGCTCCTTAATGTTTGATAAAATGTCTCTTCGTGAGCATCTTCAGTATGACATTTAGGCAGACCGGGTCACTGGATTTCAAGACTTGGGTGGGTCACAGAGGTCAGAACTGGTGGCAAACCAGGCCCTTGTAGTAATGCTGCAAGGCCTGCACCGAAATTGGAGACAACCTGTGGCCTACTATGTTACAAAAGGTGGTATGGGTGCAGAGGCGATAGTAGAAATCCCTCGCAACCTTTTAACTGCCTGTGAAAATAGTGGCCTCAATGTGGTCTGCATTGTCTGTGACATGGGTTCGAAGAATGTGCGAGCTCTGAAACTTTTGGGATCCTCCGTATCCCAGCCCTTCTTCCACCACAATGAGAAGACCATTTTCACACTTTTTGACCCCCCACATCTCCTTAAGTGCTTAAGGAATATGCTTTTTCGAAACGATGTGGCATTTGATTTGCAGATTGCAAACTCAAAAGTCAAACTCAAACTCAGTCACTGAATTCTGTTTTTGACGCAGTTCCCAGTTTGTCATTTAATATCTCTGAAAGTGGGTAAAATCCGCGACTTTAATTAGTAGCATTATTACACGAAAGCAGTTATAAACAATATGCTAAACTTTCAGAGACATAAATGTGCTGGTATTTGTTGCAATTAAAAATGAATATCTGACCTCCGATTCAGTCATTGAATAGTGTTTTTGACCCAGTTACTAGTTTGTCATTTATTTGCTCAAAATGTGTGTAATATATGCGACTTTAATTAGTAGCATTATTAGGTGAAAGCAATTAATAACAATATATTAAACTTTCACTGATATGAATGAGCTCATATTCCTTGTACTAACAAATGTATATGTGTCTTTGGAATCAGTCACCTAATTCTTTTTTTGAAACATTTACCAGTTTGACACCTAATATCTCTGATGTAATACCCGCGACTTTAATTAGTTGCTTTTTTAGTGAAAGTAGTTATTAAAATAATATTAAACTTTAGGCGATAAGAATGTTTATTTATTCCTTGTAATTTAAAATGAATCTTCGTTCTCCGGGTCAATTGCTGAATAACGTTTTAGGAACACTTACAAGTTTCTCCTCTAATATCTCAGATCGTGGGTTACGTCAGGGAATTATATTTTATCTACTTATTTCATCATTGTAACTAAAGTAATCGGTCACTGTGAATGTCATTACGTGACTCTTGTTGTAATACCGTTACTTTTCACAGTTACTGATATTTAATATGGTACCCCTGATCTTGGGATAGATTTTCTTGGGCTAAAATCACGGAACATAATTAACGTTGCTATAAATAATCAGGGTGAACCTTCAGGAATAGCCAATTCCTATGTTCTGAAGTTTGCTTTTGTTTATGTAGTACATCCATGGAAGAAGGAGGAGAGGAAGCGCAACTTTGACATTTTTGGGTATACCAGTAGATCCACAAACAAGGATCTCGGTCTGCTCGACCGAGGCGCCTACTACGTCAATTCGTTTTCGTTCGCCTGTGTATATAATCTTTGTTTTCGTTCATTTCCTGTCTGAACTTGTTAGCTGAAGGATCGAAGCGAACGAACAGTAGTTAGCCATCATGGCGACGCCATGTGCCGGTATGAAGAGAAAACGAGGAGTTTATTGCACTGCTCTTTGGTGCAACAAGTTCTTTGGTTGTAGAACCGATGAACCTATTTCATTATTTTACTTTCCGAAAGACCCTGAGTGGTGAGTAGTGTTATAATTATAAGAATTAGTTGGTTATTACGAGTCCTCGATGTAAGTTCTAAAATGAGATTTTTTAGAGCGGTTCAGTGGCTTAAAATTCGCTCTCCGTGAAGACCTATTGGAGAAGAATATTAAAAATATGAGACTGTGCAGTGACCATTTCACGGATGGAGATTTCAAATGCAAAACACCTCGTGCTTTACTGAAAGCTAACGCTATACCCAGCCGATACGAGTGGAACTTTGGTGAGCCACATGGTGAGTAGTTGTGATGAGGAAAGTATGCTTAATTTTCGGTTATATCTTACACCGTTTACCAACCACGATATCTGTATATTTTTCACGAAATCCAAACTCCCTCTAGTTCAAAGCGCCCCTATGAAAATGTTGATTTCTGCTGTAAATATTTTTTGATGTAATGTTATTTTTTTACGACCATTGTTAGTGTCGCAAACCATCATTATTATTAAGTATCACTGATATGCATATCTGGGATAGTTTTATGTATTACTGAACTTACAGTGAACGGTATTCTTTATTTTCAGTCGTCTGTGACGTCGAGACTTCTGCAGATGCAATTCCTCTGACATCAGGTAAGAGAAACTCGAGCTAAGTGAGTTCTTGCAATGCATCCCAGGAATTAAAATTTTATTTAGACGTAAATGAAAGTCTGGCTGGTGGATTTTGACCAAGATTGGATTTGAGTAGTTTATTCTCAATTTCGTATCCAATTGTGCTTATTATTTGGGGTTAACAAGTGTTTTTATAGATTCAACATGAAATTTGTAGTATATACTTTTTCTGTAAGCGATAGAAATGACACTTGCTATCCGAAAAGAACCGCGGTTGACGAATTTCATTTTGAAATTACCGCCACTAGAGGATAATTGGCCACCAGAGTGCAGCACTCAAAATTTATACTCAGTGGCCATATGGGAGCTGCGCTTCCTCTGCTTCCTCTCCTCCTTCCATGGTACATCTGGCAACGTCGATTCATTGAGTCATCGTGTTCAGATGTTCCTCAAGATACGTGATGGAGCTTAAAGATGCAGGTTGTCATTACATGCGCCTAGTTATGATTTGACGCAAAATTTAAAGCGTGAATTACTGGTGGGCCAGCTTTAGAGTCCAGTGAAGCGAGGAGCCCAAGACTTGAGATTGTATAGCGAGCGACCTGCTCATAGGTAAGAAACAAATTGGCATTAGTCTCCTGCACATATAGTTGATGAGTTCTTGGCGTACGATCCTGTCTTTCCATCGTCAATGCTGAACCGGCGGGTCTTTGGTTTACAGCGTATTCATTGAAATTTCCAGCGCTAATTATTTTAAGATGGTTTGATGAGGCGTATTAATTTTTCACTTCTGGTCCAACACTACCTTATTTGCCGGCGGATTCTTAGTCGTGATCCAGTAGGTACGCTCCCGTCATCAGTCTTGGAATATGGTTTCAGGTGTTTATTTAAGATCTTAGAAATGGTTAGACTGACGTAAAATCATCATACTTACATCATAAGTTGTTATCGATCTTTCATCAATCATTCGTTTGTTGCAGCTCTCCACTCCTTTCCTGCCAGTCAACCTGTTCTTTCCCACTTAGTTTATCACTCCGGCGTCCTTCGAAGTTAGTTTGATGTATTCTAATGATGGTCATCCGATGTGTTTCTTCTTGTCCATTGATCCTGCCATTATACTTATGTTGCAAAGCATGCCCAATAACTGTGTCGCGTCTGGTCAGTTTTCATGAAACTGATTTCCTCTACAACTTTCTGCAGGACTTTGGGGTGCTTTTTCCATCCATTTAATCTTCGTGTTTCATCGAAAACACCACCTCTCTCATGCATCCAGTCATTTTTGCTCTGCAGCTGTTATTGTCTTGGTTTTATGCCATATGTAGGCATGCACCAAGTAAATTTGCTACATAATGTTTTCTTCCTGCCAGGTTTGTGTTACTAGCTGCCAGCAGACTCCTCTTTTGGCAGTTACCTTCTTTTCTTGAGCACTACAATATCTTCTTGCTTCTTCCTTGGCAGGTGATTCTAATTCCCTGATAACAAAATTCTTCCTCTTGTTCAAGTTTTTGCTGTCCAAGTTGGATAGTGATTCTGTCTTCTTGATTTCATGTAAAAACCTTAATCATGGTTCCATAGTATTTATCGTTAAGTTGTATTTTTTCAAAGAACTGCCCATGCAGTTTTGGATCCATGTCAGAACTACTGGCCCATGATAAGGCTCTTATCTGCCTGACTTGTTGTGTGAACAGCAAATGTATTATGCTGATTTTTTTCACCATGTGATTTTATTCCGATTTTTCCTGAAAATCATGGCAGACTAAGCATAACCTTGCTATACTTCTTTTCTCACTTATACCGTCTTCACATTACCATCACATTTTGTCGCTGCCAACGGATCCTTGCATACTATTTTTCTGTCGTTGAAGAACTCTCCTATACTCTTCAGTGTAATTAGAGATTGAAGCACTTTGTAATTTCCTCATGAGATCACATCTCATGAGATGACATGTATGTGCTTCACACACACGTTTGCTTCATCAACGAAGAAGAAGCAATTAAGCAACTATGCCTACTTAAGTGTGGAGCCAAATATCAAATACTCTGGAGAGTTAAAGTGGTGGTTTCAGGCATAACTTTGTGGAATAACTCCATGATTAGAGATTGAAACACTTTGTAATTTCCTCATGAGAGTACATCTTGTTGTTGTCGACCTGTTGAAAGCCTTTGACACTTTGTTGTTCCATATAATCCAGTTCTATGGCTGGGGAAACTATACAATGCAGTGAAATTCTTCTTATTGATTTTACCATTTCCTACTCATTTCACTTCTTGGAGGGCAGTAACATCTAGACCTTAATTCAACATTTCATTTGCAACGTCCATCATTTTGCCTGGTTTTAGCATTGTTCTCACATTCCAGCTCACTAATTTCTATTTACTCATAGTCCATGTCATTTTGCCTGGTGGTTGTTTTGAAAGTCCAGCCATATCCATCAGAGTCACTTTTGAATGTTTCACAGCGGAAAAGTTTTGACAGGAAGGGTTTGCTGGCTCCATGCCTTACCCCCAACCTGGAGGGCCATGTGTGCTATGGGTTCACTCCCTTAGGCTGGACGATTGCTTCTCTGCACATACATAAGAGCCCCAATCATTTTGAGGCTTACTTAGTACGGCAATCAAAGTAACAGTTGTATGTAAAATATTTTTTAAAATCAATTTTTTTTCAATTTCAATCAATTTTTTCCCAATTTCAACGGTGGCATCTTTCCTTGGCAACTTGAGGAACACCTTTGATCGGGATATATTCACCCGGGCATGTTATGGCTAATCTAATCTATGTATAAAAATGGAGTGGTTGTTGCGTGAACATTACTCCCCTCCTCAAAGGCTACTCAACCGTTTGACCTGAAATTTTGTATAATTTGAGCATATCTGCCACCTTGATCTGTAGCCTATGTATATATGAAACGTCCAATGGCCTCAAGGACCCCAGGATCCCTGAATAGCATTGGAGTGTTAGCTGAAGTTTAATTTTTTGCTTTTTTATATCATTTATATTCAAGATATAATGGTGAAACTTTCAATGGCCGATGACTGAAAGTTTTTAAAATTTAATTCTTGCAATTGATTATGTTTTAAGTATCCTATTTGGTTGAATGCAGTGCTTTTTGTACAAAATTTTCAATTTCCCTCCAATTTCATAAATAGCATCTTTTCTTAACAGCCTGAGTAATAACCTTTGGACAGGATATGACATGTTATGACTTACCTACACTATGAATAAGAAAGGAGTTGTGCAAGTATGTTCGCTAATCTTATCCATAATAAAAAATGAATCAATCGACCTGAAATTTTGCCTGATTACCTAACTTAAGAAATAGGCTTTTTAAAAAAATGCTTCAGAGCCTCCTGGGCGGAGAGAGCCAAATAATGGGCCCATTTCAAGAATGGGATCTGTGTAAAGGTCTCCTATTTTGCCTCTTGAAAATTTAATTGCAATCAAGATAAAGGGTTGACAATTTGATAGTTGAATGCCTGAAAGAATGTAAAATTTAATTCTTGCATTTGATTTTGTTGTACATTATGTATTTGCATAAGTATTGGGTATTCAGTCCATATTTGAAAATAAACACGTACAATTTCCACACTTTTATTTTCGTCACCAATCATGGTTTCAGCACATTATGCCATCGTCAGGGAAAGATGTACTGAAACCATGTTCGGTGATGAAAATAAAAGTTTGAAAATTGTACAAGAGTTTATTTTCAAGTATGGAAATCCATAGGTTCTGCAGAGTTTGTGCCAATACACTCTTATGTTTGGTATTCAGTGCCAAAAATATCAATTTGTATCTGATTTCAACAATAGATCATTTCCTGGGCAATCTGAACATTGGCTATGAGTGGTAAATTTCCCTGGGTCCTTTTATCAGTTTCATTGATGAAAATGATCACAATTAGCAAATTTCAGTGAGATTTCAGTCGGGGCATTTTGTATTCCAACCTCTCAATGTGCCCTGAACAGATTTTACATAGTAACCTCATTAAGCACATCACATTGAACCTTGGCACCATTTGGCACCGTTTGGCACCATTTGCGTATTTGTAGTGTACTTTGCTTGAGCACTGGTATGTGTAGTATTTTATTTTTTTTATTGACACTCGCAACTCTGGAAACAGCTCAACAAAGGCCTTTTACGTCGGGTGTTTTAACATTAACAAGAGACGAACACGCACACACCCATGTCGTGGGTAGATAATATTCTACCCAGGCGGGACTCGAACCCGCGACCCTCTGGTTAGCAGGCGAGGACTTTACCCCACTGCCACCGGGGCTGACAGTATTGCTTACTACATAGATTCCAGTTCCAATAGGCCTTAGTCCCCAAAACCTGCTTTCTATTTATCCCCTGATTAAGTGAAGTAATGAGCCCTTTATTGCGAAACTTTGCTCTTATGCATAGATAGCCAATACAAAAATATGTAGTGTTGTCAGTCTATTTTGACCCCAAACGTGTCAAAGTCACTTGTGGAAATATATGTGATGATAATTTTTACTGCTTGCTGGCTTGATTTCATCTATAAAGTTTAATTGGAATTATTATTCACATATATGAAGCTGTTCATCATTTATATACCATTTTAAAAGTGAACCATGTCAGTGAAAGATCCTAAGCAACTCGGAGTACAATTTGTCAGTAGCAACAAAATTAAGAGTGAAATGGGAAAATAGATTCTGTTTTTTACTGATGCAATTTCAAATGTATTTCTTGATCTTCCCTCCCGTTGAGAATCAATAGGCATTTCTGCTAGTATTACATATATTCCTATTTTGTTTTAATGATTAATTCACTACACACATTAAAATACATTAATGTGTTATCAGCCTTTCGCCAATCCTTCAGGTATTGGCAAAATGGAATTGTTACCATTTTTGACATGTAAATTTTATAAAAATGCAATATTATCAATAGAAATAAGCGATTGTCAAAGTTGAAAGAAATAAATATCATGGACTTTTGATGACTTGTGTTGCCAAAAATTGTTGGTGTCACAACTTTCTTTGGATAGATTTAATTTTTACAAGGGCAAATATTTGGTGCTTTTCACACGCTCAATGTTTCTTTTGCTTCTTTTTACCTTGATGCTCGAGATTTTGTCTTTTGGTATATCCTGCTATACTTTTTTTTAGGACTGATTGTGGCATTTCATTACTTTTATACTTATGGTAACTTTCTTGTAAAGTCTCTGTCCACTTCTAAACAAATTTGTGCTGACTGGTGTTTTACACTGTCACTACTTAGTACACTGTCCATCCTTTTATTGCAGCTTTCATAATTATTTTGTTTCATAGTAGTTACCCTGGCCACCGGCAGTTCCCAGCCCAGGTTGTGGAATTCTTCTCGTTTTCACCAGGGTTGAAATTCTTCTCATTTAGTCGTTAGAATTTCGTGTTCCTCTGCACTCATAATCTGTATGACTCTTGGTCTTGACAGACTCAACTGTTTCATGTACTCCAGCCAATGTCCATGGCAACTGTCACTTTGCCCCCAAAAACACTCAGTTTAACATGAGAGAAATGTCAAATTTGTTCCCAATGCAGCAAAATGCACCCCCGAGCTGCGAGGGCCTCCCATGAGTAATTAGTGCAATGCCAACAGATGGATGGAAAAGGCAAAGAGGGCAAAAGAGTGGGTGAGATTAGGATCATTGCATGGGAGTTGGGAGAAAGATATGCTAAATATCCATTTCAGGTATTAACAAAAATTAAATACTCTTTGAAGAACTCTTTTTGGCTATAAATGATACGCCATGGTGGCACTGATATATGTGTCATGTAAAATTACAAGTTCCAATCAGGGCTGAGTAAGTCCCAAAATATTGCATGAGGTACATGTTGTGATGGGAAAAGTGAATAAAGTTTTAATTTTCAATGAGATTGTGTAATTATTCTATATAAATATTATCTAATTACAAAAGAATTTTAAAATCATATATATTTGATTATGAATTAAAAATGCAGTCAAAATGACTGAGGTGACACCTCAGGTATATGAGGCAAACTTTTGTACCCAACAAATGTTTTCACTTGTGTGATTAAAGAGAATGTTTACCGAAATGTCATTAATATTTTCCTATATAATTATTGAAAGTCAAAATTACAATATAATTCATCAAGTGGCGGAAAGAGATAAGATATACAAAACAGTAATTATGACCACTTAAAATTCTAGTGTCAAGCCATTTATTGTATCTTGAGCAACTCAAAAATCATGTTTGTAAGCAGTTTGTAACATTTGTGAAGTTAACATTTACAATACTCAAACTTCATGTCACACTTATGGCTAAGATACATATGTATCTTCAATTGAACTCATTACAAAATTACCTCACACGAAAATTGCTTTCACTTAGACATCTTGACAATGAGTGGACCAGGGAAGAAGAAATGGAAGGTCCACTTCCATAAGGCCCTGTTGTGTAGGTTTCTTTTGAATGTTCCATTGGCTCGACAGTGGCGAGGTGATTTGAATTTCTTTACACAACACTGAAAGCTATGGAACAGAGAGAAAGAACACATTATGCCTGAAAGGAAATGACTGAGAGGGCTTCAAAGGAAAGTCAATTTTGGATTACAACAGTTACATTAAATAAAATTTATCAGTGTACATAAATGCTTTGGTAACAAAGGCCAGTTTATGTAATTTAATGATGATGTAAATGAATAAGATATAAAAACTAAAGCATAGAAACATGAATAGAAGGATTGTAGCATATGTACAATGATGTAACATGTATGAATCAATGACATAAGGGAGTAGCATTTGGGACTAGTAGGCAAAATATCAGTAATTAAATCATTGAAAAAACCACTACATAATTCAAGACAATGAAAGCTGAGATTTGGGAAAATGGACTAGCAAATTCTAAATAAGTGAAAGATAGTTTGCATTCCAGTATGATAAAATATCCTCCAAGAATTATTAGTAGACTAACCCTGGCTCTTATGCAAAGCCTCACGTTTCAATGAGTAAACAGGTTTCAAATTGGTTTCTGCAATAACTATTTTGGTACCGATTCATTTTTTATTCCTTTCTGGTTCCGGTTTTAAGCTCATGAAGTGGAACCAAGCCAGCCCATCCCTAGTTGATTTACTTCTTTTCGCTCTGAATTTTTCATTCATTTTTAAGTTAAGCGTAAATTATTTCAGTGGATTCTCTAGGTTTAAAGTCTCTCATATCATTTCCATGAGTTGGTTGTTTCGATGTTGTCAATAGGTCTAGGTTGGATTACATTTAGTGATAGCATTCCCTTTTTTTTTCATTTTAGTTTACTCACCTCTATATGAAAATATTACTTTTTTTACTGAGCAGTTTTTTGTAGCCATTTTGGTAGTAAGCGTAGCATTAATCTGGCATAAATGCTTTATATTCTGTTCCCAGGGGAAATCCCATTACGTAGGTGGGAGCTCTCTTGGACCTTGCAGGGGGCTTCCTTGTCCACTCCCATGGGATTTAACGTGGGAGCTCCATCAGAGGTCCTGAGGAATATCGTGGGGGACCTCTGTGGGTGCTCTCATACAGCATTGTAGCATCAGCTTAAAACTTTGAAGAATGTACTATGTAGACAAACTAGGACTAAAATGGCATGTATGTTAGTACATACATGCTTTTTTAGAATGTCAATGAAAAACCTACTCCATCTTGTGGTCAAAACTTATCAACCAGACGTTTCAATGGGGCCTAAGAATCCAATCAAATATTTGTGGAAGGTATAGGAATTCCTGGGAGTCTTGGTTAACCTCAGTGACGGTTGTCTTTAGGGATTGTTTAGTGTAAAAAAAAAGAAATTTGGCAATTTTAGGTAAAAGGCACATTATGGAATTAAATGTTTTACAGAGAAAAATGAAGTAAATGGTGGCAGATGATGATAATCCATTCTTGAACTTCTGAGCAGAGTGTTCATCATTAAATGCTTTAACTTGAGGTAGTTTTTGTTGAGTTATTGACATGTACACATATACTGTAAAGCAAGGACAATGAAAAATGAAGTAATTTGCTCATTATTGGTTCTTGCTCAAATCACAATTGTTATGGCTAAGAGATCAAGAAATGAAATGTACAGAGATCATGGGGCTAACTTACCAAAAAAAAAACTTAAAAAAAAGTTAGCATTTAACTATCCTATTTCACAACATTTCCGTATTGATTGATCTTTTGGGATTCCCATGTACCTTATTCTAGACTTTCAAATGGTTGGATTCACTTTGCACTTAACGCATTATGTTGGGAAAAGATATTAGCTGCTACCATTATGACTAATGGGAGTGTGAGAACACCAGATTTTCAACTTGAGTCAAGTTGAAGTCGATCTTTACTATAAATATTGAGTTTCAAGATGATTTGGAGTGGAGCACCTATGTTATCATATTTAATATTTTTGTGAATATAATTTTTTAATATTATTACCAATGCTATCGTAATTCATATTTTTAAGAGAAAATAAAATTCTCTAAAGTTGGGGATACTACTTTCATCTCGTTAATCACCAATTTTCTTGTGGAATTTTTTTCCAAGAAAGAAAACTCTTTATAAATGTCCTTGGCTACAACCTGTACCCTGCCAATCACCAATTTTCTTGATGGACTTTTTTGTGAAAAACTGCTCCCTTCCTACTAATAGTGTGAAATTCCCATAGGAGTCAAACTGTGTTCTTACACAATGCATGTACCTGTGCGTGTAGATGTGTGAGTGCATTGACCATTACAATTTCATCTTGTAAACATTCAAAATTGTGCCAATGCATGAATGTGTAGTCATATAATTAGCCCCTGTTTCAACTTGGAGTATTTGTCAACGCATCTGTCCAGCCACATACTTGCGTGGATACATGCATCATGTAAACAGGCCTCAGTTATAGGTGTAAAGCACGGAAGTGCAGCAAGATGAGTGGTCAAGGGAGGAGATTTGATGTGGAAAGAGGGTGGTTGTATGGGGTGAGTGTGGAGGCACCTCTGGTTGATTGTTGTACTACACTTCAGCAAAATGCTATATTGGCAGACTAAAAAAAAATTCACTTAACTCATTTGAATTATTTTTAATTGTAGTAAAAGTAAGTAAAAATATTGTAAAAATGTACCAGGTCAGCATTATGAGTAATATAAATTTCGTGACACTGTGGTAACCGGAAGTGGGTGAAAAAAATGTTCTGGCTGGTGAGAAGAAAGTGGATATTTACCAAGATTCATTTTGATGTAAATTGATAATCTATGATAAAATAAAAAATCTAGTAGTTTCTCTGTGTTTCTTACTTGTCTCCTCAAAATTTCTGAACCAATTGACCTGAAATTATTCACTATGGATTCAAACGTGTATGCTAACTTAAGCTATAGGCTGTATGAAAAAGTTTCGGGACCACAATGGCCCCAAAAATGGGCCCCTATGAAGTATTATCTGGATTTAACTTGTTACATAGGTTCTTATAGTCAGAGCCCATCCATGTGTATTGTAGATTGTTTGCTACTTAGAATTTAGCACTCAATGAGATACTTGCAATATGGTGATTATTAATGAAATGAGTGAGCTCTACCGCCTTAGAATATTTGTAAGGGCCACTACTGGCCATGATGTTTTAAACATTACTGCCATTTGGAATTTCCTCTTCGTTAAATTATGATTATTGATGGAGATGAGCTATAACAAATCATCCGATACACACCTATGAGGTGTAAACTCATGCGATGGAAGTTGCATGGAGTTAGAAAGAAGCAGAATTTCCAGAGAAAGACATCCTTCAGCAAAGTTAAGCCACCAAGACAAGTAATTGAAATAGGTTTAAGAAATAGATTTGCAAAATGTTTTCCTAGGATTGTATTGATTAATGGAGTAGGAAGATGGGCATAGTCATGAGGAGATATCTGTAGGGATTTTTGAAATGTTTGGATATGGTGATGAATGGAAAGGATTAAATGGATTAGGAAATGATGGACTGGAAAGAATTGTATGAGAAAAGAAACATTACGAGGGTGGGTCAATAAGTCCGTGACTTTTTGAATTTCCCGTGTAGTCGCTATAATTACAACAATACCCTCGTTAGTTACCATCTATTAGTAAACAACTGTAACATTCTGAGCTAGTTCCATCTTTTAGTTTGTGTTTAATACCCATTGATAGCCGACTACCTCGTGATTTGAGAGGAAAATGGAAAAAAGAGAATTTCGTGTGCATATTAAACATTATTTTTTGCGGAAAAAAAACATCACTCAAACCAAGGATAAGCTTGATAAATACTATGGAGAGACTGCACCATCAGTTTCAATGATTAAGAAGTGGTTTACAGAATTTTGTTGTGGCTGTACAAGCACGGAAGATGCCGAACGTTCTGGACACCCAGTTGAGGTCTCTACACCCGAAACAATTGAAAAAATTCACGATATGGTGTTGGCCGATCGGAGAATGAAAGTGAAAGAGATTGTGGAAGCCATAGGCATCTCACATGGCTCAGGGGTTTCAATTTTGGAAGATCACCTGGATATGAGAAAACTTTCCGCAAGATGGGTGCCGCGTTTGCTCACAATTGACCACAAACGCAATCGTGTGACAACTTTGCAGGAGTGTTTGGCCTTGTTTAACCGCAATATGAACAAGTTTTTGCGCCGTTTTGTAACTGTGGATGAAACGTGGATCCACCATAACACACCAGAAACCAAACAGCAGTCAAAACAGTGGGTTTTTCGGGGTGAGTCGGTGCCAAAGAAGGCCAAGGTGGGTTTGTCAGCCAACAAAGTCATGGCGACCGTTTTTTGGGATGCACGCGGTATAATCCACATTGACTACCTTCAAAAGGGTAAAACAATCAATGGCGAATATTATGTCAACTTATTGGGTCGATTTAATGAGGATTTGAAAAAAAAACGACCGCATTGGCCAAGAAAAAAGTTCTTTTCCACCAAGACAATGCAAGGGTGCACACCTGTGCAGTGTCCATGGCAAAAATCCATGAATTGGGCTACGAATTGTTGCCTCATCCACCCTATTCTCTGAATTTAGCCCCGAGTGACTATTTCTTGTTTCCAAACCTGAAGAAATGGCTCCGCGGAAAGAGATTTGACTCCAACGATGAAATCATCTCACAAACAAATACGTATTTTCATGACATCGACAAATCTTATTTTTTGGAAGGTATAAAAAAATTGGAAAAACGTTGGACCAAGTGTATAGAGCTCAAAGGAGACTACGTTGAAAAATAAAATAATTTTTTAATCCAAAAACCTATGTTTGATTGAAAAAGTCACGGACTTATTGACCCACCCTCGTATGAGGACAGTAGGAAAGCAGACTGAATAGGACATCAGAAAATACTCCCCTTCTTCAAGGAATATTGGAATGGAAGATTGAGTGAAAGAGAGATCATGATGATGGACATAATGAATGGCCAGATTTACAAAGGGCTTAGGGATACAGCCCAGGACAGAGAAGCATGGAGGAAATAGTTCACATCAAACCTATCGCAGGACAGTTCGACCCAAGGAGAAGAGGTCTGCATAGTGCACCCATCGAACCTCAATGCAATCCTTGAGAGGGATGGATGGTTGGGGTTCCAAGAGACTCCTAGTTCCCGAATCACTGGTTTCTATTTAGTCTCGGTGTGACTTCAGTAATGAGCCATTTATCTTGAAATTTTATACGTTGTTACATGACAGTAGTTTCAAGCAAAGATTCGAATGTGATCTCTATTGGATCTGGAAAATAACGTCGCTGAAACCCACTTCAGAGAATAAGGGCTCAAAGTTTATGGCAATCTTCCCATGCCCTCATGGCGAAACTGGAATACTTTTTTCATTTTACTGTTTTGAAAACAAATCATTTTTCAGTTAAATAGCTTCATGCAATGAATTATTAAGTGATAACCTTGGCAATCTCCACTCAGTAAAAATCTAAGATGAGAAATGAGCAGATTGATTCTCTTCTGTATCAATAGAACTAATTTATTATTTCTTGATCTTATCTATTTCATTGGAATTCAATGGTCATTTTTGCTAGTGATGAATAATTGTATGATTGATTTTAAGATATTAAGGAAGGAAATCTTCAATGTCTTGGCTCAGGTTCTCTTCTTCATTTCTCACAAATTTCTTTCAAAGACACTTTGTGGATAATTAGTTGTTGCCCATGCAAAGCTGCTGGTACACCCATAATGTTTGTGTTTAGTGTGCCAAAAAGCAAACATTATATGGGAAAACATTTGATATTTAAATTATGATGCCAAAGTCCATTGAATGTGGGTTTTCTCAGAGTCTGGTGCCTCGATTCAAAACATGCTATTAATTATTTGTGCTGGCACTAGCTCCATGGGTAATAGCCCAAACATAATAAATATATAATCCATTCTATTTGAGTTCAGGCTCGTTAGATCTCTGTTGATGGTATTCTTATGGTTTGACTGTCTACAGTGGGTGGATCCATCGATTGATTTGCGTTTTTCTTTTTTCAAGAATGGGCGACATGGCTCAGGAACCGAATGAGTCATTCAGAAGGGAAATGGAATTGCTGAAGGCGATGATTCCTACCAATGAAGACACTGAAGAAATTGATGAACATTTAAAGAATCTGAACTTGAGAGAAGATGAGTCTGATAAAGTCCTGAATGGACCTTTGACTGAAGCCTTTTATGCTGTCAACTGTCCATTTGTCTGGTCAGAGTATGTTTCCAATGAAAACATGCAGACATGCATCAGCAGTATGGAGGGGAAAGTTGAGTCTCGGGACAATGATTGGAAAATATTCTGCTTTCGCTTGTACTTTGCTTTCCTGTATGCTCGATTGGGAAAATTAACTCTTGCATTTAAGGAGTTAGAATTTTGTGAGGAATATGTAAGGGAGAACCGAGAAGATGAATTCTACCAGGAGATAGTGAATGGCCTAGACCATTGCATTGAAGCTTCCAGGGCTCATCTGCATTTCCTAAAAGGGGATACGAAGGTGGCCGATGACATCATCTCCAAAGTTTTTCCTGTAAAGGTGGGTGTTTCATTGGTAGAGACGGGTGACTTACTGTAATTTTCATTTTAGGTAAATTACAGTCATTTTAGTGAATAACTAATTTTCTGGTTAATTTTTAATTTTCAGCAGTTAATAGCTAATGGTGGAGTTAATAGGAAATCCATTGGCAATGGCAAAGCAAATGTATGTGTGTGTATATATATATGTATCTTGGGCTGATCGAACCGTCAGTGTTGAGTAAAGGCCTCTCTTTCTCACCAACACACCCAAAGTTAATCCCATCAACATTCAGCATTCTTTCTGATGCCATTGATTTGTGCCGCAATCTGAAATGGAAAGTTTTCTGGAGTTCCCAACCCTCTACTAACCCAGCCAACTCTAACTCAATTCACCTCGCTCTCACCAAATTCAAACCTCCTCCTTCCTTTGAACCCAATCTTCCTTCTTACCACCCAGTTGAAATTTTTGTCCACAAGCCTCTTTCCAAAATTTCCAACCCTTCCTGTATTGACTTCCTTAACCCCAAACCCAACCTTTCCACAGTAGAAATGCCAGCCCTCCAACTACTTATCCACAACCCTAAATAGGAATAACTATTTAGGGTTGTGGATAAGTTGAAAAACTAAATAGTAAGGTTCCACGGTGGTCATTCATAACACCAATGACTACATGAATGAAACTGAAAGGCAACTTTCTGATACTGCCTCCTACAGGCCTGTTCCCTGTAATCCCACCTCTGATTTTGCAGATGAGTTAGCATCGCTCCTCTTTCACAAAGGTCCAATAGAAGGTTTGACAAAGTATGACATTTCCGTCCTCTCCTCACCCTATCATTTCTGCATCCCTCCCAAAATTCAAAAACCTAATGTCCCCAGCTGTTCTATTTCATCCATCTCCTCTTGTTGTTCCTCTACTGAACACATCTCAGCATTTACCAACCATTATCTGCAGCGAGCGTGTCCTACCCTCATTTATTTCAGATACGTTCCATTTCTTAAATCAGTTGAATTCTATCTCACTTCCATGGAACACACCCCTTTTTTTACCACAATAGATATCACTTCCCTGTACACTTCCATACCCCCCTCAGATGGTTACCTCTGTCAGTTCAGTCTGCCATTTTCTAACCCAACACCCCACTCCTGATATACCCAGTTCTAAATTCCTCTTAGAACTTTCTGACTTCATTCTCATGCACAATGCCTTCTCTTTTAATTACATGTGTTTACTACCTCCAAACCAAGGGCTGTGCCATGGGAAGTCGATTTAGTCCTTCATGTGCTAATCTTTTTCTCAATCTTCTCGAAGAGAACTTCCTCTCACAAGCCCCTTTAAAACCTCTTCTGTGGCTCCGGTATACACAGATGATATTTTCCTACTTTGGACACATGACATATACTCCCTAAACTCTTTCATTTCCTCTCTCAATGCTTCCTCTTTTGTATCTTTCTCCTCAAATATATCTACCACCCATATAACCTTTCTCAATATCGAGGTATCTTTATCCAACCATAAATTCAGTACCTCTGTTCATATAAAACCAACCAATAAGCAGCAATACTTTCACTTCAGCAGTTGTCATCTCTCTCACACCAAATGTTATCTCCCATAATCACTTTCAATCACAGGTCATTGAATTTGCAATAACCCAGAGTCCCTTGATCGCTTTCTTTCCAATCTACACCAGTATCTTCTCTGCAGGGGCTACCCTGAATCCCTTTTATATAAAACAATCCTTAGAAAACCTTACCTAAATTAACCTCCTATCCAAAATATAATATTTCTATTTGCACCACTTTCTTCCCAGGCGTACAGTCCCTAAAACATCTCAGGGAATAATTTCAAGCTCCTCAAGTAATCCTACCTCTACTTATTTGTTCCATAAATGTCCCTCTCTTGTCTACAAACGTCCCCATGAACCTGTCTGTTTTATTTAGGGCTACTAAACCCCTCAATAAATCATTCGGTAGTTCTAAAGCTCCAGCCACCTGTTTTGACTGGCCAAGATGCAAAACTGGTTTAATTCTTATCACTGACAGACTCTCCAAAAATTCCTGAGTTGTTATCTACCTTCTGTTCTCTCCTCATCCTGTACCTCATCCAATATAGTTTATGTCCTGTTGTGTAAGATATGTCCAGCCATTTACATTGAGCTCTGTAGTACTCCCCTTAATCTAAGAATGAACAATCACCATGCCTCTTGCAATCCTTCTTCTGATACCTTCTCTTTCTCTGTCCCCACACTTGCTGCCTCCCTCAATACCAAATTGTATGACTGCTACAATATAGCCATTTTGCCATCCCTCCCCCCCCACTCAGCCTCTTTCATCACTTTGAACACTTCAGAAAAATCTTTTATCAGGTTTTATAATTTCCTCTGTCCAACTGGGCTCAACCATTCCCTTTCCTGTAATTAACCCCTCCCCCCTACTTGTGGCTACTTTGTATCCTCTCTTCCAAATTTGGTCTTTGGCAACTCCCCCCTCTTAATCCGCCTCCTTTCCCACCACCTCGCTCCATCCCTCCCTCCCTCCCTCCTTCCTTGACAAGTCCTCCTCCTGCTCATTCTTCCTCTCACCAACGAAGGTGGAGGCGACTCATTGACAATTTTGAAACCGAGTCAGTCTTCTTTGTTGTTGTGTTCTATGTTTTTCTTGTCACCCTGTGATGAAGAGTATTTTATTGTTGCCATGTTCTTATTTCACGACTTGATATTGCTGCTTGTTATTGGGTTTAATGTGTGCAGAGGCGGTGAATTGGTGAGATGAAAAGAAGAAATTTAAGGGTTTAAGGAATCTACTCCATGGGGCCAGAAAAAGAAGATATCATTGATATAGCGGAGCCAGAGAAGGGGTCAGGGGGACGGGAAGGACTGCTCTCATTGGCTGAGGAATAGGTTGGCATAGGACGGGATGATTCTACAGCCCATTGTGCGCATCCTTCGGTTTGGAGGAAAAAGCTGTTATTGAAAGAAACAGCGTTGTGGGTGAGGATGACATGGGAAAAATCAGAGCTAGGGATATGGGGAAGGGGACAGGCATCAAGGAAGTAGCGAAGAGAAGATAAGCCATATCACAGTGTGGAATGGAAGTGTTGAGGAAAGGGTCGTCTACATTTACCATTATGATGTCAGAATCTTAAGGAATGGGGATGGATTTGAGGCGTTCAATTAAATGGTAGGTGTCTTTGATGAAACTCTTTCATTTCTTCTCTTAATGAGTACTCCTCGGTCACCTTCTCCTCCCACATCAGTTACCTTTCTTGATGTCGATATCTAGTACCTTGTTCATTTTACATCTCCAGAGTTGAACCAAATATATTGCAATTTTGGGGTCAGTATTTGCTTTAAATTCCTTTTATAATTTTTATTTGCTTTCAGGCTTTTTTTAGGTTTTATAAATGCTCGCCTAAAAATATGCCTCCCGTCAAAATTTCAAGTTTCCAGCTACATAATTGGTTATTCCATGTCAGATCAGCAGTGAGTTGACCCTTGGTGTCAACGATTTGAACCAAAACTCTTGTGTGGGTTCTTTCTGGCATTGTATGAAAAAGTGTGGAAGCGTTTTTTGAAAAAAAATTTTTGGCAGATCTAGAGACAGTCAAAGTTTTGATCATTTTTCGTTTAGACCTTTATTCTCTTTGCTCTATACCCTAAACGAAAATAGCTAGAGGAAAGGTTGACAATTTATTTTGTTTTCAAAAGATTGTACAGCAACAGTGTCTGATCAGTTTGGTAAGTAAACTAAATTTCGTTGAAATTGTTTAGATTTTAAATGTTTAAATTTTAACAAAAAAAAATACAACCATTTTCAAAATTGAATTTTTTTTTAGTTTCACGTGTTAGTCATTTGTCTTACCTCAGAAACAAGTTTGGTCGTGAGCAGTTCACAAGCAACCGAGATATTAAAATTCAAATAGTGGACTATGCCCTCATTCGCCACGACTTTGTCACTTTGCGTATGCGATTCTTGCGTTCGCTTTCTTCTCATAATCAGAATCAATTATCATCCACATGCTCCATTTTTTTGTTAAGGAAGGGATCTTTTTGCTCGTCTTCACGTGTCAATCATTGAATAAAATAAATGCTGTCTATTGGATTTTTGTGTTCCAATATACCTCCTTCCCATGACCTGTCGCGTGGCTCGTAAGAGAACCTATTTCACGGCCCTTGCCCGACGTTGCTAGCCTGGCATTAGTTAATTCAGTGTACCGGATGGATGGGGCCCATACGGTTACAGTATATTTTGTTATTAAAGAACGAAAATGTTTAAACATTATCTGGAATTATGAATTATTCCACAGTCAAAGTCAATTCAACGTATGGTTACGTATGGTTCTTAACTTCAATGGATTTCCTTCTCTGTAGAAGTCATATTAACCTAACAATGTTTGAAAATGGCATTTAAACTAAATAAAACATTTTTGGTGGCAGTGTGGATGGTGTTTTTGGTCATCCATGAAATTAACATTTGCAGGGTTGCTACTTGATGTTTTTGGGGCCATATCTACTTGTCGCATACTTGATAATGGTAACATTTATTTGTAAGGTCTACGGAGGTAGCCTTTGGAGAATCTGTAGATTGTTTGTTTCTTGTAGGAATTAAACAATCCTTCAAAGGCAGCTTTGATTGCTGTCAATGCAGAGGTGATGCAAGAATTCAATTTAAGATGTAAGGAAATGGCCTTGAAAATGATGCAAGTAGCTGTGAAATTAGACCCAGATGACAAGGGCTCAAGGCGTGGTGCTTGGTATTACTCTATTGGGAAGCTGCTGGGACAAATGCGTCGAAGCGAGCATAGAGCAGGGGTGAGTGCCATGAATTTAGTCCCTTAAAAATAATCAATTCCTAAAGTATTCAGTGGTGAACTTTTTTGTCTACTTAGCGGAAGTGGCAAATGGGAATTCATAAACATTTATGCATTCACAGAAAAATGCTCCTCAGGAGAAAAACATGTAGGCCTTAAGAGGGCCTAGAGCATTGATTCTACAGTTATGGATTCTTTATAGTTATCTACATGCGAGAGATTCTTTCTGAAAGAGTCATCGTAAACACACTTACTTGAATCAAATTATTGAAGTATCATAAACCACCTAATAATAAGTGATATGTGTGATAAACGATGATTGGAACTCTTAGAATCATTGCTTGACAGTTTAATTATGGGTTTAAGTGCTAAAATACTAAATGCATTAACAGCAAGAAGTAGTTAGGTGTTTTCAAATTAAGGGTGAAAACTGTGTACTTGAGTTCAGTTGATAAACAATCATGAAATAGTCTTTGCCATGTGTTGAAATTAATAAGCCCTCATGCAATACTGTGGGACTATAATATTTGTTTTAAATTGGTGCGAAACCTAATCTGAATAACTAAAGACATATGATAAACAGAATTCTTTCTTTTAGTCTCTTTCAATGAGAAAAGGATGCATGCAAAGTTTGTTTAAAAGCCAGCCGAGAACAATCTGAGGGATGAAAAATGTAAGGTATTTGCAGCCATAGAAGTGACATAGGAATATTCCTGGACCACAATGAGTACCTTCATTAAAGCATTCGATAAGTTCTCCTCAAGAAGTCGGTTAGTTGGAAATATCTTCCACCATTTAATTTAGGTGTCATGCCGCAGACTACCACTCTCCACAGCTCAGTATGTTGTGAACATTTTACCCCTAACTTGAGCTGTGGTAACATCATGTGAGAGAATGCCGCTTTGAGTTACGTTGAAGCGCAGGCTAGAAATGAACTTTTGCCGTTTAAAATGCAGAACTTCCTATTTGGAGAACAGAAGTCCTCAAAAAAATAAAAATGTATCACATTTAGTTGGAGGAGTGATTTTGTAATCATGGTTGAATGCTGTGCTGCATATCAGTGCCGAGGATTATCAGTTTCAGGAGGAGACTTTCCACAGGCACTATCTCCAGTTCGCACCAGGCACGATTCGTTCTTCTACTGTCGGCTGATGTCGGGCGCATTCTATTCAGCTCGCACAGACCGGTGGACATTAGTGCAGATGACTGTAAATGAATAGCACACAACTGCAAAGAATGGAAACGCCATGATTTTAATTTTGCCTGATTATAAACTTCGATATGACAACTAAATTCGATTTGTTACGTATTTCCATTGCAAACTTACCGTGTCGAAGCGGTTGAATTAAACTATTTCATAACACTTCGCACTTATTTTCAGTTCAATACTTTTTCCTTTTTATTGCAAATGGAGATACTGAGAAAATTCTCTTACAGTGATCAGATTCCTCTCTAAAACCACACTACAACTTGGCGCGAAATTGTTGCTATATAAAACGTGTTTAAAAGTGCGCTGCCATCTGCGCTAACAAAAGTGAATGGGACACGATGTGCACTAATCTGCAAAGTGCAAGCGCATTCTGTGAGTGGAAAGCTTTCATATAACAATTCTGATTATTAGTTGCAATCCAAAATTAATCTAACATGCAATATCTGCTAACAGTGGAATCATTGGACTTAGTACAATTTTGGGCTTGAAGTGACTTGCGTCACATGCTAAAGAAACCATCACTTTTTAGTGCACGGTTAGGGTTGTTTCCACCATTTCGAGAAGGCTCTTTTTTTTAATGAGTTAGGTCAAACAAACGATTTAAATGATAATGTATTAACGTAAAATATTCTCTTCCGATTGCGGTCAATAGTTGAAGAGAGGCTTTGATTAGATTAGTTGTGGTGGAGTTCCTCGAGGAGGACCTGAGGCACCTAGACCTGTTGGTCCTTTGTGCTGACCACCTTGTTTGTATCACCCAAAGAGATTGATGGCTTTGCTGAAGGCCAGAATGTCCTCAACGGGGATACCCCTAATTTAAGCTGGTTCCAGAAAGGGAGATCCCAGGTGCCCAATTCTAGTCCTCATCAGGGCCGGGCAGTCGCAGAGAACGTGAGATGTTGTCTCGTCCTCTTCTTCGCACCACCTGAATCTGGCAGAATCCACCAGCTTCAGAAGGTGGAGGTGCCTCATGACGTGATAGTGTCCAGTTAGGAATCCCACTATCGTACGTAGTTGACGTTTATTTAGCAAAATGAGTCTTCTAGCCAGTCCCAGTTTTGGTCCTTCAATCAGGAGCTTAACTTGTCTAAGCCCCTGTGTATTCTGCCAGATCTCAGAATGGCGGGCGAGGCGCCACTTCTTGATCTCTGTTATCCCTGTTGAGGGTACAATTGGGATGAAAGGCTCGGGTCCTATCGGGGAGTGATTTGAGCCTTCTCTAGTGAGTTGGTCCGCTATCTCATTTCCGGTTATGCCCATGTGTCCTGGGACCCAGAAAAGTTCTACCTTTCCGAGACTATTCAATGAATTAAGCGCATTACGGCATTCCAGAAGTAGTCTTGACTTGCACCATGGTGACACCAGGGCCTTTAGGGCAGCTTGGCTGTCAGAACGTATGTGAATTGGTCTGCCTTTGAGACCTGTTTCCTTAACAACGTGAGCGCAGGTCAGCAGAGCGTAGACCTCTGCTTGAAAGACCGTTGCATATGCTCCCAACGAGATGGTGAGTCTTTTGTGTGGGCGCTGGCAATAAATGCCAGCTCCTGCTTTTCCTTCCTTTCTGGAGCCGTTGGTAAACCATAGTTGGGCACCATTGTGGCGGTCTTTGTGCCTTTCCTTTGTCCACCACTCCCTTCCTGGGAAGTGGATTTTGAAAAGTGGGGGTGCAGTGAGTGAAGCTGTTATTGAGTCCGAGCCCATCTCAAAGATAGGGCTTGACTCCTTAAGCTCCTGCCATACTTTTCTGTGTCCGAATGGGTTTCCCCTGTCGTTCCACTGTCCCAGTCTCTTGAGACGATATGCTGCTACCCTGGCTTGGGCTTCTGCTTCCACGTTCAGTGGAGAGAGACCCAGTAGGGTTTCCAGAGCTAAAGATGGGGTGGTCTTCATTGCCCCCGTGATGCCCATACAGGCCATTCTTTGCAGGTGGTTCAATTATTTCTTTGCGGTGCATTGCCGCGTTTTCCTCCACCAGACTATTGAACAGTGTAGAAAGCTGGGTTTTACTACTGCAGAATAAATCCAGCTGATCGCCTTTGGTTGAAGTCCCCAGGTTTTGCCTAGGGCTCTCCTACATGTCCATAGGGAGGCACATGCTTTCTTGGTTTTCTCCTCAAGGTGTGCCCCCCAGTTAAGTTTGGAGTCCAGGAGGACTTGTTGAAGGTTGTAGGAGCCTTCCTTGTAATGAAGGAAGTATGAGTCCTTCCCTTTTCCTCTTATTGGTAAACAATATGAGTTTTGTTTTTCCTGGGTTAACAGTCAGCCCTGTCTCATTGCACCAGCTTATTGTTTTGTCCAGAGCTTTCTGCATTAGTGTCGAAACGATATTGAGGTATTTGCCAGTAATGAGTATTGCTACGTCATCTGCGTACCCCTGGGTGTAGGCTCCAGCCTTATTCAATGTTGAAATGAGGCCATCGACCACCATGTTCCATAGCAGTGGGGACAGAACTCCCCCCTGAGGGCATCCACGAGTCACAGCCACCTCCATCATACTCTCCCTTAGAGTGGCCTTGACGATTCTTTCTTCAAGCATTAGCCTGATCCAGTTGACAATATGTGCGTGAACACCATGTCTTCTGGCTGCAAGGCAGATTTGATCAAATGATGTGTTGTTAAAGGCTCCTTCCACATCGAGGAAAGTGCCCAAACCGTGCATCCCATGTTCCAGTACCCCTTCTACCCTGGTAACAAGGTTGTGGAGTGCTGTCTCAACTAATTTACCTTTTTGATAGGCATGTTGGTTCAGGTGTAGGGGATTTTCTTTCAGTGGTCCTTCCCTGATGTGTCTGTCTACTATTTTCTCCATTGCTTTCAGCATGAAGGATATGAGGCTGATGCCACGGAAGGAGTCAGCCTTGGTGTAGTCTGTCTTTCCTGGTTTGGATATAAAGACGACTTTAGTAATCCTCCATGTTTTAGGGACGTACCCATATGCCAGGCAGGATCGAAAGATTCTGACAATTGGTAGCAGCACCAGATTCTGTCCCTCTTGCAGAAGTGCAGGGAAGATGCCATCTTCACCAGCAGATTTGTGAGGGCTGAAGCTTGTTATCGCCCATCTTGTAGCGTTGTACGTGATGATGCTGGAGGCCAATCTCCATTCCGTCCTGGCTGGACGGCTGGGAGGCCTCCTTAGGCGCATCTGGACCTCCATAGAGCCTGGAAAATGGGTCTCTAGCATAAACTTTAGTGCTTCCTTATCTGATGACGTGAATTCTCCAGAGGGAAGCAGAAGAGACCCTACTCCTGCTTCTGGATCCTTTGACATGATCTTGTGAAATCTAGCAAGCTGTGGAACACCTTCCATGCTCTCGCAGAAGTTCTTCCAAGATTCTCTTTTGGAGCGCTTGATAGTTGCTCTGTATTTTCGCTGGGCTGCTCTATAGTTATCCCAGTCCCTGGTCAGGGTAGTTCTCTTTGCTTTGTTAAAGAGTTTCCGTGTCTCCTTCCGGAGATGTTCAAGTTCTGTGCCCCACCAGGGTAGCTTGCAGCCTTCTTTCCTGGTTTTTAAAGGGCAACTGGCTTCATAGGATGTGGTGATGCTTTCCTGGAGAAACTCCACGGCAGCATCTATCTTGTCCACTTTCTTGAATTTAAAGGTGGGGGCTTCCGAAAGCATCCCCTCCAATATTTTCCTGTACTTCCCCCAATCAGTTGATCTGGGGTTCCTGTGTGTTGTCAGCCTGTTGCTGGCTTCCAGAAGGGTGAAATGTATGTGCCGATGATCAGAGAGAGAGCCTTCACTCCACACTTTCCACCCTACCACGCTATTCACCATTGAGTTGGTGCAAAGAGTAATATCAATCACCTCTTCCCTTAATCTATTAGAAAAAGTGGGTCGTGATCCTTTATTGAGAATGGTTAAATCCATAGACATGAGATACTCAAGAAGTGCCTCCCCTCTGTTGTTGGTGTCTCTGCTTCCCCACACAAAATGGTGAGAGTTGGCATCGCACCCAACGAGGAGGTCCCATTTTTTGGCCAGACAGAATCTTACCAATCTCTCCAGTTCCTTCGAGGGTGGTGGTCCTGGAGCATCGTATGGGAGGTATGTTGAGCTAATCACCAACCTCCTTTCGTTCCCACTGTCCCCCAGACTCAGCACAGCTGCTGCTTGGTCCCTGGTGGTAAATTCAGGTATAGCATTTAACCCATTAACAAAGATACAAGCTCTTGGTCTGTCGACCGAGGTACAATAAAATACTTTACCCTTGGTCATGCTCAAGCCTCTGACTCTGCCCTGGAAAGCCCAGGGTTCTTGAATCAAAGCGATTTTTACCTTACCTTCCGAGAGGATCCTTTGCAGAACCCCCGAGGTGGCCCTACTGTGTTGAAGATTGGCTTGGAGGCAATGAATGCCCGCCATGCTGATCCTTCTCCTTGGTGTCAACCCCTTCCACCTCTGGGGTCTCTTGGGGTTCCTCGGGTTCGCCCGTCTTTCCCAGGAAAGTTATCTCAGCCCTCTGCATGCCGTCATTTCCCCGGAATTCTGGGCTGGATATGAAGGAGGCAGATGGCTCATCGACACCAAGGATGAACCTCGTGCCTTGGTTCACCTCCTTCCACTCATAAGGTCTCCAGAGAACTGTCTGGAGCCCCGGGTTAGACTTTCTCAGTCTGTCCAGGAGAGTTCTGACGTCGGGTTTGCTGAGCCCAGGAACCCACACCATCATCCTTCTCCTCTTTATACGGCTGTCGGCATCCACAGCCTTAATGTTGGTTTCGCCGAAGGGTCCCATATGTTCCGCTGTCTCTACCAGCCAATTGGCAGTGTATTCATTTGCGCAAGCAAATTCCACTGCCCCGTTTATAAGCCTGTTGGCTTCAATAAGAGGGACCTCCTGGTCCGCTGGGACTGTGTCCCACAACTCCTCGAGCCTTGCGACGGCCAGTTTGTGCCTCTCCTCGTTCATCATCACCTCCGGATAGGAGACGGGCACAATCGCCATCTTCTTAAGGTCGGCCGATTTAGCGGCCTGCGTGTAAGGTGATACCCTTGGTTTCTTGGCATCCTGTGTCAAGTTGGTAGGGGTATCCCCTGGGGCCCTTGTTCTTTTTTGGGGCGCACCTCTTGGGTTCCCAGCAGAACCTGCCCGCAACCTAGGGGATCTGCCGGTGATGTTGCTATCACCGGTTTTTCCCCCAGTGGGAGGGACCGCAGGACCCCTTTTATTAGCGCGCAGTCTGTCTCTTTCTCTTCTCCGTCTTCTCCTGGCTGCGCCACTTTCTTTAGATTTGGTGGTGAGCTTTTCCATTTTATTGGAGTTGCTCCCCAGTGTAATGATGGAGGCTTCCGAGTCCGACTTAGGGGACCAGGATACAGCCTTCAAGGTGGACTCAGAGGAGTCCGACAGCATCTCCCCCTGCTCCACTGCTCCAGAGGGGTGACAGGAAGGTTTGGGATCCCTCAAGGGGACTCCCTGGGTTATGGGAAGAGAGGAGGAGGCGCTTCCGTTGGGCTCCCCAACGGGGCTCCTCAACAGTGCATCCTCCGTCCCCAGAGACATAGGACTTGCGTCCATAGATGGAGTTCGCCTTGCGGCAAACTCCAGAAGGTTTTTGTTTGATTTAGGTTCCATAGAAATCCCAAGAGTAGCTATGGTCAGCCCACACACAGCCTTGCTTGCATGGGTAAGGCAAAATAAAACCGGAGGTCGCCCTGTATCCGGAGTTTCCCCGTTAATGACTTCTTACCCCCCACCCCGCAGACGCGGTCACCATTGGCACAGGGAGTCTCATTAGTGAGGGGAGCTAGTTATCGACCAGCCGGGTCTAGATCCGTCATGTTCAGCGAAAACCAGGGGCAACTCGTGGAGGATGTGGCTCTTCACCACGCATGACGGTCTTGGTGGGCAGTGAGCATGTTCTGCTCTGCTACCCACCCTGGGATCACACATCCCTCGCCCCCTGAAGAGAGGCTTAATGCCCACTTGGATGAAAAAGGTCTACGATTGACAACGTGAGTCAAAAAGCGATAAAAAGAAAACCCTTGTCTCTGCAAGAAAAAATGAAAGTGATTAGAGAAGTGGAATCCAATCCTACCAGGGGCAGAGTAGAACTGGCGAAACAGCTCAACATGCCTATCACGACACTTTATGGCATAATGTCAAAAAAGACAACTAAAATATCGATTAGGCGAGACATCCTGTAAAACTAAGAGGAAACGGTTAGGCAAGTATGAAGAAGTGGAGAAAAAGCTATTAGTATGGTTTAAGCAAACTTCCTCTTGGAATATACCAGTGAATGGTACCGTGCTGAAGGAGAATGCAGTTGAAATTGTAGGTAGACTAGGTATGGATTTTAATCCTTCAAATGGGTGGCTGGATAGATTTAAAAGTAGAACTGGGTTAGCTTATAAAACTATCTGTGGAGAATCTAGGAGTTTGAATACATTAGAAGTTGAGGAATGGAAAAGAACTGTTCTGCATCCTCTTCTTGAAGAATACAAACCTTGTGATGTTTTCAATGCTGATGAACTTGGCTTATTTTCTAATCTTCTCCCTAATAAGACTTATGCATTCAAAGGTGAAAGTTGCCATGGAGGAAAAATGAGGAGAGAGAGAATGACAGTTCTGGTTGGAGCTAATATGGATGGGACTGAAAAACTTCCATTACTAGTTATTGGAAAGTACAGGAAGCCCAGATGTTTTAAAAATGTCAAAATTTATCTTGCAAGTACAGAAACAATAAAAGTGCCTGGATGACTTGTACCATTTTCGAGGAATATCTTAAGGCTCTTGATTCCAGTATGGGGGGTGAAAATAGGAAAATAATATTATGCATTGATAACTGCCCTGCTCACCAGAAAAACACTGAGTATTTGAGCAATGTGAGGGTTGAGTTTCTCCCCAAGAATTCCACAGCAGTTTTGCAGACCATTGATCAGGGTGTAATCAAAGTTTTGAAAACTTACTTTAGGAAGAGGCTTGTCCATAGACTGCTTTTACATGCTAGTTCTAGTATGGCTGCCCCAGTGAATAATTTCAAGCTATCAGTGTTACAGGGTATACATTATTTAGCTGCATCTTGGGAACAAATTGGTTCTACAATGATAGCTAATTGTTTCCACAAAGCTGGATTCCATACAAGTCCAGAAGCGTTAATGGGTGAGGGTACATCTGTGCAGAGTAAAAATTTTGTTGACTTAGAGAGGGGAGAAGATTTCGTTCAGAATGAATGGCATAGTTTTAATGAAATTTTTGATTTCAATGGAAATTTCACGGATTTTATTGAAGTCAATGACAGTGTCATGCCTTGGTCTACTCAGACAATTGAAGAGTTATGTGAGGGGGACCACCTGGAGCAAGAGAGTGAAGAAGAGGTTGAAGATGGGAGTGTGGTACCTACTTACTGTGAGGCTATGAATGCTCTGTCTGTGTTTCGGACATTTATCGACAGTGTTTCTGATGTTCCTGACAGCACCCTTAAAAATTTGAATGAAGTGGAATCATTCTCTGTAGCTTTAAGGAAAAGGTTTATGAAACAAACCACACTAGATTCTTTCTTTTCCTCCCATCCTTGGGACAATAAACTATTTGTTAAAGTGAGATGAATTTGTTTTTACTTTCTATTATTTAACATATCAGGAAAAATCCGATAAATTTTTCCAGCTTTCCCTCTTTTAAAGTTTTCCCAGGTAAGACGTTTTCAACCCTCGGACCCTTGAAAAATTCTTAACAGGGTTCTACTGTGTGCAATGTAGCGGAGCCACAACAGGGGTTTTAAAGGATATCCAGAGAGAAAGGATAGCCATGGGTAGTAGGTTCAGCCCCTCTTATGCTAACCTCTATCTTGGGCGGCTGGAGCAATCCTTTCTCTCTGGATATCCTTTAAAACCCCTGTTGTGGCTCAGATCGGTGCCCTTCCTTACCAGAGAGTGGGTAGGAAACTTGATACTGTTCGGTGGATATTCAATACCCCCTTCTCCAGAAGGCAAACTCAGTGTATCACACTTGTAAACATGAAGGAGAGTGGGTTGGAAACCTGATACTGTTTGGTGGATACCAGTACGAAAACGAAAGAAAATGATAATGACCGAAGGCTGACTAAACTAATAGTTAGTTTGTCAAAGATCCCTAATTGTAGCTTTGTTTCACAAATAATGTTACAAACAGTATACAAATGAAAACTTTGTGAATTTAGCTGTGTTGAAAAAGTATATATCCTTCGAATAAGTAATCTTTATGGAAGAGAATACAATATATTTCACGGCGGTAGGGGTTGTAGTTCCTGAGCTACAGCGATTTCAAATCTGCTGCCCAAAAGTAGGACATTACAAAGTTGATGAAAGAACCCTCTTCCCGTAAGTACTGAGAACACTGCAGTCGCTACCCGTAAAAAAATCATTTTATTCCTTCCATTACATTATACTTCATGAAATATGAGTTCTTTAAGTACATTATATATGTTTTAACATTGTCTAAGTTTCAAAACATTTATATAGTTCCCCTAAATAGTGCTATAATAATTAAAATCTGATGACAAGTGTAGTTTGTCATTGTGCGATTTGGCATCGGAAGTTCATGACGAGCTAGACTCGTCATTTCAGTCAAAACTATATCGCTTGTAAAAATTTAAGTTTCTCACCTTTAAAACTAAAATTTAATTCACCTTTAAGAATTTAAAAAAGTTAAAGTTTGGCACCCCTGTGGCACAAGTTGCTGGCGCTTGACTTCAAAGTTTTAGTATATCATGTTTGCATTGAAAGGAAAAATTTGGTCCTCAAGACCATAAATTGTTGACACCTTGAAATTTTGGCCCACCCCAAAGCTGCGCATGCGTATGCAAATTGAGAATAATCTTCATCTTATTTTTGGAAACAACGGCACTTACTTTGCACTGTGCCCATTCCAGATGCCTTCCCGAGAAGAGCTGAAGATGCTGGAGAGAGCGACCAAGATCAACCCGTTCCCTGTGAGCATAGCAGCCCTCGCAGATTCCTATAGGGAGGCCAGTACTTCTGCAATATTTGGTGGCAAAATGCAAGTTAGTCATGAACTTTGCTCTAAAATGCTCATCGAAGCGAGGCAGCTCTATAAACGAGCATTTGAACTGGACAACGAAAATTCAAGCACCTTAAGAAGGTAAACCAATGCTCATTTTTCCAGTGTTTACTGTTCCTTTGGCTGTGAAGATAACTTAGATCTGAATAATATTTTTATTAATTTTGGTGAATTGCCTATCAAGATGCCATGAAGTTACTTTTGCTTGGTATCCTCTGCGTGAACGCTCACATTTAAACCAACAAAAGCCATCCCTCCTAGGCTCGCTGCTCTTTCAATTCCTCTGCAACCAATCTTCACATTTTCCTTCCAAGTCCTCCCTGCATTGGAAGTATTGCCCTTTGTCATTTTGAAGGCTTGAGTGATGTCTGGGTCATCCATAGAAAATGCATTACCCTGCAAACTGCGACAGTAGTTCATGGCAGAGGTTGTTAAGACTATTAAAAGAGAAGCAAATTTGGAAAATGAGTTTGAAGAGGAAGAGGACGAGGGGGAATTGTTTGTTAGCCATGTTTTTTATTATCTCTTGCTCTGTATCTCTTGTAGTTGCTAATGGCATGTAGAAAGGATGAATTTATGTACCCATCAGTAAGCTTGCTTCTCATTTTTTCAAGTCAGTTCCTTTCCGTCCAAGATCCGTAATAAACTACAGTCCATGGTTAAAGTAATATTATCTATGTCATTTTAAAGCTCACCTCCTCTTTGAGTTTTTCAAGCATTATTGCCGATCGTGTATCTTTTGAGTCTGTGTATTGGCTCCCAACATATTCTTATAAGCTGCATTATACTCTTTGTTTGCTCGATGCAGCTTTTAACAAAGTGAGTGGATTTCCTTTGAATTTTCTTTATTTTGCGAGCTATATTCTTCTGTTCAGTAATTTCAAGTACTCACAGTATAATCAAGATCTTGCCATAATATAAGTGGAATAGTCTATCACTTATTCATCCTTAACTTTCATAATATTAGCTTGATATAACATAGTGCTTTATTCCAGCAGAATAAATGCTTTGTTCAGTAGGTCATTATTAGGAGGGCGGCTAATGGCGAGAAGGCCATTATAGCAAGCGGTTATTTTGCCATTGTTGGTCAATGGTTAATGTATATGGAGTTTGTTGGTTATTACAAGTGGCCATTTCTGACAGACTGCTATACACAAGTCTGTTTCGCTGTGATTGCCGTCCGGGATGTATAACTGGCAGGGGTCATTTGACCGACGTGAGACTAGGACAGGTATACAAAGTTTTGGTAATTTGCGATAATCTTTCACTTGAAATGGAAAAACAAATTGGAACGGAAGAAGTAAGCTCTTTTGCATGGGATCGCACGTTACATAATACCTTAGAACCTTGTTAAATCGAAATTGAAGGGACCAAAAAAATTGGACTTCGATTATCCAGGTTCTAATTAAACGTACTTTCCGAAAATAAACAAATATATTCCGAATTTTGTAGAAAATCATTGTAAAACTACATTTTTTATCAACAGGTACATGCTATTTGGAGTAGTTGATGACCACAATTCTTCAATTTCGTGAGAATACAATACATAGAGGTTATCCGACTTAAGATAATTTGGAGAAGTACGCTTTTTTTTAGACACGATTGCACCAAAAAAATGATCTTCAGGCATGAATCTGCATGTGGTGATTCACCTGACAATTGTTTCCAACATCCAACAACGGTGCTGAGTGTTGTGTCAGCCCGCAGATATTGAAACGCCTGCCATGTGCGTCCATTATGACAATTTCCTGCCTCACTGAATTTTTAACCCGTCAATCACCTCAATCTTCACACAAATTGAACTGCGGGTACAGTTGGCTTGAGTAAATTTGACAAGATAATTTTTCATTGTACAGAAGAGCCACCTCTTTTCTTCTGCATCCACGTTTCATACTTCATAATCCAAGTTCTTGGCTAAAGGAGCACCGTGCATGCATTACGTCTTCTTCCCTTTTGGATGGAGAGAACGGTAGAGCCGTGGAGCATCAACTGAAGGTCAGCTAGGGTCTCCCCTCCCTCCCTGAGCACGGAAACCGAGGAAACAATTATGACGCAGTTTTGGAGACTCTCCCCTCATAAGCAGTCCCAATACCTTCTCCCTCCCATACCTAGTGAATCACAAGAAGTGTGGGGGAAGAGCAAATATATAATAAAAAGAATACAGAGAAAGTTGGCAAGTAAAGCTCTCCAGCGACCAGGGGAAGACACAGGAATCTGAGGATCAAAGCGAAGCACTATAGAGAAGTGGTTTTCCGATGATGCACATGCTTAAACAGGAAAACGGATCAAGATCGTCTCATTTTACCTTGTCCGTAAGATAATACATATGTTGTAAGCCAGCGAAAAATTCCAGTAAAACCCCAAAGATTGCGTTCGATATTCTGTCAAAAATGGCATTTATGATTTTACAAAAAACTTCTTCATATTTCCAAAGAATATATTGAAGAATTGTCTGGTAAAGTTTTATTGGAAATGATAATGGTTATAAATGTTTGAATGACCATTCTAGCTACCAGCTACCTACCTAAAAACACATTACAAGAGTTATGTTTTGGAAAAAAATTAATCTATAGTCGTTTGTTTTCTTTTCGTAGAGTTCGTGCACATGTTTACACAGAATGCTCAAGGCTTGGGAAATATTTTCATCGGAATTTAGTCTTTGTCGTAGCGCCATTTCCACCTATGAGATAGCAGAAAATGCCTCTTTACGAGTCACTCGCATATTTATCAGCTGCCCTTCGGCCTCCTCTTCTCCATCTGAATCACATACTGCTATCCCGCATCTGTCGCCATCAAGTTCATTTGATTTAGCAACCGTGGTATTCTTCGAAGTGGTGATCACATTGTAATTGCCACGGACGTATTCCGGAAAATTATTTGGACACTCAGTTTCACCATGAATTTCAGGCCAGTCGAAATCTTCACTTGAGTCATTAATTATGTTTAAAGCCATTTCTTCCCCAAAACCAGCTTTACGGAAGCAGTTTGCAATAACAGATGAAGAGACTTCATTCCAAGACGCACAGATATTCCTCATTACATCCAGCACCTTCCACTTCTTAATGTCTTGAATGGGAATATTTCTTGCAAGTCTCCCTGATCATGCACCTCACCAAGTTCTTTCTATACGATCCCTTGAGGCAGTAAGTAATGCCCTGATCAAGAGGCTGAATGTAGCTAGTGGTCTTAGCAGGAAGGAAAACTACTCTAATGTTATTTAGATTGAGCTCTTCAATGCTGTGAGCAGTGCACTGATCTATTAAAAGCAGAATTTTTCGATTCTGGCCATCCATTCTTCTCTCAAAACTTGTAAGCCACTCACGAAATAAAGCCGTGGTCATCCAAGCATTTTTATTGGCACGATAACCACAAGGAAGGAATTCCTTTGAAACACCTATCGTGGGCATATTTTCCTATCACCATGGGCTGAAGTTTTTTGTTGCCATCGGAGTTGCAACACAGTGCGACAGCCTTTCCTTGCTTTTCTTCCCTCCACGGCATCTGTCTCCTTTCGCAGCGAGCGTCCTATCCAGCAGAATGTTATAGAAGATTCCACTCTCATCCATATTAAAAATATCTTTTGGAGCGTAGTCCTGAAAAATGTGTTTGACATTTTCTCGCCACCTTTCAGCAGCACCTACATCCACTGATTTTCCTTCTCCAGACATGCACAAAGACACAATATTACTCCTCTTCTGGAATCTCTGCAGCCACCCATTGGAGCACTTAAATTCTTCGCCAAATTTAAGAGTGATCATTTCGGCCTTCTCTTTTACTAAGGGACCAGACCGAGGGATATTATTTGCCCTACATTGGAAGAACCAATCCAACAACTCGCTCTCTACCTTTACGTGCTTGACTCCCCGATTTCTTTTCTTCCTGCCATCGTCCTTTCTGCTTTCTGATTGTGATACAATTGCATTGCGATTTTTAATGTAAGTCGACAGCGTTGATTGCGGAATACCATATTGCTTTGCGATTTCCGTTTTTGTTTTCACCCCAGTATCCACCTCACGAAGAATATTCATCTTCTCCGTAAGAGTCAGTGCATTGTGTTTTCTTTTCGAAGACATATCTGCACTGGTCTTTCATCAATAAGGGTAATTGTCAAAGCTATTTAAACCTACAATGGAGGAATAAATGCCTGGCTAATATTGAGAATGAAGCTACAACATTTTCATAGGTGAACAAAACAATTCAACAGAGAAAAACAGTACTGGGCTCAATCATTATCACCACATTATTAAGCTCATCACGTCCGATACGAGTGCCGCTAACATTAATAATAATAATAATAATGTTAATTTTTTATTGATCATTCAGCCAACATTATGTGGAATAGATCTCGTCAAAAACATGTGAAAAATACAATTACAAAATTAAAATGGGAGTAATCAAAAACAAGTAATAAATGATTACATCTCTGCAAAATACAGATAATAAACCTAGACACATTCATAGGCACAAAAAGATTTCAATGTAATGTTTAATAGAGACAGGTACAAAATAAAAACAGCAATACAAAACTTTAAAACACTTACAAGTGATGTTAAAAGCATTTAAAGGTCAGATCTGATATATTTGAGCAAGTGGGTGGTGCTGAAGCCACCTTTTTATACCCCTTTTATACACCTTTTTGAAGCAGGCTTAATTTGCCGATCGTGCTTCATAAGGTAATAAATTGAACATTCTTAAACCTAAAACATTGAAATTTTGTTTAGTCTTTTCGATTCTGCAAAGGGACACATCAAGTCCCTCTTTCTTTTGGGTGTTATGACTGTGACCTGCTCTTATGGGCAGGTTTGATAGATTTCTTTTTACGTAGGAAAGAACTTCACATACATACAGAGAGTAAACAGTCATTATTTTATATTGAATGAAATAAGGCTTACAGTGCTCATCATTTTTTAGGCCAAATAGAGCCCTAATGGCTTTTTTCTGTAGTAGAAGCACATTTTAGGTATGACTTGTGTGTGCCCATAGAATTATACCATAAATTATATGGCTCTGAAAATATGCATAATATACATTCATCATCACCTGTGTCGAGACCACTGGCCTTATTTTCCTGATTAAATACAGCACACTGCTAAGTTTTATACATACACTGTTTACATGGCTATCCCAGGATAATTTCTCGTCAAGGAGAAAGCCTAGAAGTTTAACTGACTTACTCGAATTGTTTCCTTCTCTAAGTCCAAAAGAGAACTTATTTGTTTTTAAGTCATTGATTAATAATTCATTATCATTAAACCACTCCTTGGACATCCTTAACATTCCTTCTGCAGTAATCCAGGTCTCATAATAGTTGTCATAGGTGTGCATTAGAGTGGTGTCATCTGCATATAAAATTGATGTCCGCTTCGAATGGTATTGTAAGTCATTAATATATATGATAAAAAGAAGAGGACCCAAGATTGACCCCTGAGGAACACCATATTTTAGGGGCCGAGTATTTGATTTATTGTTACCCCAGAATACTTGCTGTTGCCTATTTGTTAAGTAGCTGGACAACAACTTTATTACTGGACCTCTCAAGCCATATCTGTGCAACTTTTGCTTCAGGATATCATGCGAAACTGTATCAAAGGCTTTAGTTAGGTCACATGTAATCATGGCCACATGTTGATTTTTTTCCAAAGCTTCATTAATAATATTAATTACTACCTCAACAGCCTTGATGGTAGAGGACCCTGGTCTGTAACCATACTGACTAGTGGCGAAAATTTTGACAAAATGGGTTTCAAGTTGCTCTTTAATTAAATATTCAATTATTTTAGATATGATGGGAGTAACAGCAATGGGTCGATAACTTTCCTCCTTGCATCCTTTCTTGAAGAGTGGGACTACTTTTGAAGTCTTCAGAATATTGGGAAATGTGCCTTCAATTAACAAACTATTGATGAGGTCACAGAGTGTCACCGCTAGAAATTCCACTATTTCTTTCATTAGAATATTGGAGAAGCCAAAAATGTCACGACTAGTGGAAGATTTCAGGTTTGTAACGATTTTTATTATGTTGTTAGGTGTAGTGAGTTTCCAATCTGACAAAAGTTCTTCATGTTCAATTTCACCCATGCATTGAATAGGGTTCTTAGTTTGTGAAAAATTTTCCTTAATTTCATCCACAGCGGTGAGAAAATAATTATTAAAATCATTAGGATGTAGATGATTTTCAGCCTGGCTATCGTTAATCATATCGGTTTCATTTTTAATGATTTGCCATGTGGCCTTACATTTGTTATTAGCCTTTTCCATGAACATATTGTGTACATCCTTTTTTGCTTCCAAAATTTCTGACCTATGTTGTTTTTTATACCTGTAGAAGGCTATTTTGGCTGCTTCAGTTTGTTCCAACTTAGATGCAGTGTGAAGAGAAGCAAGTCTAATTTTCATGTCTTTCAGCTGGTTGGAGAAGTATTTAATTGTTTTCTTCTTGCCCTTAGGGAAAGGTCTAGATGGGAAACAGTGATTGTATAAAAATAACAATTCGTTGAGAAATGAGTTAAAGACAAGATGATATTAAGTATCTCACCCCAGGGAAAGTCAAAGAGCATAGACTTGAAATTGAGAGTGCCTTCCACCTTTAATGGTCGATGTGTTGTTGCAGGTGTTCTTAGAGTCTTGTGTGTCTTCATTACCATGGCATTCAGCCACACTAGTTTGTGGTCAGAAATGATTGGGTCATCAACACCCACAGTATATCTATCCATATTAAGGTTAGTTATGATATTATCAAGACAAGCTTTACCTCTAGTTGGTAGAGCATTAGCAGGGTATAAATTATAGGATCTAAACAGATTTGAAAAGTTCGTCACATCTGTAGAATGGTTGTTAATATCTAAATGTATATCACCACAGATGAAGATGTTACTACTCACTTGTTCTAACCTCAGGCAGACCATCTCCATCAGTTCAAGGAACTTTCCTAAATCACCATCAGGTGATCTGTACACAGCAGCAACCACTGTGTTCACTTCAGCTAAATAGATGGCTTTAAATTCACCATCTTTTTCACTACTGCGCTCACTGAGTTTGATACTTTTATACTTGATACCCTCTGCAACATATATGGCTACACCACCATTCTTATATTTTTGCCTACAAATCACATCACACAGCACATACCCATCAATATTATACATACATATGTTTTTGTTCTTCTTTTAACCAGTGTTCAGTAAGGCAGAGCACATCAAATTTATTATTCTGCAAGTACAAAAGTGCCAATTGTTTTCATGCCCTTAAACTTAGATTTTTTAATATACTGCCCCGAGAGGCTAGGTTTGTCAGCCTGTCTAGGTTCGAATTGATCTTTAAGCGTTAGCTTTTGTATAAAGCATTCTATTCATTGCAGGAATTTGAGGAGTGTGATACTTCAGACCTCAAATTTTAATTCCTGATTTCCTTTTATATATTTTTTCATTTGTGTTTTTACTCATACCTCTTGATGATGACTATTGCATTGCATTGCTTTATGTCAAATAAAAATTATTATTCTTTGTTACTTCTGTAACTTTCCCCTCCGAGTCCTCGGCTAACATCGGGTTTCGTTGCCGTCATAATGGCCGAGAACTCGAGAGGGGCGGTGCAGAGTTCGTAGCCGCTTCCGATTAACCCATCGGATCAGTGGCTACGCTGCGTTCGGGTCGTGCGCACGGAGCAGACGGAGCGACCCCAAGAGGACGGCCTTCTGCATGCGGGCTGCAACTGATTCCGCCTGTGCCACGCAAGCAGGAATACACTTGATGCTCTGTATCAGCGAGCCCTTGATTCCACCGAGCACACCTATGACTAGGACTACTAGTTTTACAGAGTGTCCCGGGTACATCTGCCGAAGTTCGAACAGCAGGTCTTGATATTTCGCATCCAAGTTCGTATCGGCCGGAGCCGAAAACTCAATTACGAACATGGAACGAGATTGGCGGTCGAGGAGAACGATGTCTGGCTTGTTCGCCTCCAACTGCCTGGTGGTGGGGAATGAGTAATTCCACCAGATTTTTGTTTTGTCGTTCTCCACGACGGACTCAATATCTCCAGGGGCATAGGGCAGCACATAGACTTCGTCGATGCCGTAATGATTTCGAAAGTGGAAATACAACACCCGCAGAGCTGCGTTGTGCCGAGCTAAGTACGCTGACAGCACGTAATAACTGCAGCCGGAGAGAAGGTGACTCAAAGTCTCCGGCTTGGTTCGGCACGCTCTGCATCTCGTGTCCGTCACCTCCGCCTTGAATATCATTCGGCGGTACACGAGAGTGTTGATGACACCATCCTGGCACGCGAGAACGAAACCCTCTGTTTCGGACCTGAGACCCGCGGAACGAAGGAAGGCAAACATCAGCTCCTTCGATAGCCCATGTTTTTCCATGTTTCGGTAGAAACCTCCATGCATGGGCTTATCGGTGTGTGTCTTGAGCAAGGTCTTCTGCTCAGCCTTTTTGACCTCGAGCTTTAAGACGTCTGCCCTCAGTGACACGATTAACGTGCCACTGTCGTTACCGTCGGATGACAGGTCAAAGTCCAGACCAATTTCGTCCGCTGCCCTCTTCGCCGCCTGGAAGAGGAACGCCCCCACCCCGGCACCTTCGTGCTCCCTTACGAGAGTGAGCAGGGGGTCCGTGCTGTTGAACACACGGCAAACTGTACCCAAAACAACTCTGTTATGTAGACACTCCAGGCTCAACAGACCTCTACCGCCTACACTGCGAGGGAGATACACTCTGGCGACGGAAGATTTCGGATGAAGACTTCTATAGATGGTCAGCATCTTCCTCGTTCCCCGGTCGAGGTTTTGCAACTCGTTGACATTCCATTTCATGCATCCGAAGGTGTACAGCAGTGTCGGAACCGCGAACATGTTCGTGGCAAGAACCTTGTTCTTGCTAGACAGCTCAGAACTCCAGATTTTTCTGAGAGTCTGTCTGTACTTGGCGGTGAGTCTTTCCTTCACTGCTGCTACCTCCTGCATTCGACGCTGGGGGACGCCGAGGTATTCGTAGCATTCATCATCTTGCAGATGACGAACGACGTTCCCGTCAACGAGTTGCGAGTCTTCCTTGTCCTCCGATATTCTTCCTTTCGCCAGGTGGATGGATGCACACTTGTCCAATCCGAATTCCATCCCTATAGCCTCACTGTATTGATGTACGGTGTCCAGTGCAACGTGCAGTTCTTTGGCGTTGGAAGCATACAGTTTAAGGTCATCCATGTAAAACAAATGGGTGACCTTGTGCTTCCTGTCACCAGGAACGCCGCACATGTATCCTCGGCCTCGCCTCAGCTTGAAGGAGAGGGGGAGGAGGGAAATACAGAACAGGAGGGGGCTCAAGCTGTCGCCTTGAAAAACGCCACGATGGTATGTTACCAACTCAGTGGAGACGGTCCGTTTGCCCGAAGTCAACACGAAGCGCGTTCTCCAGAGTGGTAACAGGCATTGGATGCAGGACACAACCTCTGGGTGGACTTTCATCAACTTCAGCACGGCGATGAGAAGCTCATGCGAAGTGGTGTCGAAAGCCTTGCAATAGTCCACCCAGGCCATTGATAGGTTTCGCTTATGTCTGGCGGCATCCTGACATATGCACCTGTCAATGAGCAGGTTGTCCTTGCATCCCGCGATTCCTCGTTTGCACCCCCTTTGCTCGTACACCTCCTCCCACACAGGCTGGATCTGCCGGAGGATAAGGTCGCTCAAGATCGTGGTGAACGCCTTATATACAGTGTTTAGACAGGTTATAGGGCGATAGTTCTTCGGATTGGACAAGTCTCCCTTTTTCGGAATGAGAACCGTGCGTCCCTCAGTCAGCCAAGGTGGAAATGGTTCTCTCCCTGTGATGAGGGACGTGAAGATTCTGGCCAGATGTTTATGGGTAGAAGTGAACTTCTTCCACCAGAAGCTATTCATGGCATCCATTCCCGGAGCCGCGAAATTCTTCTTGCCAGACAAAGCGTGCTTCACGTCACTTTCCGTGACTGAAAGGGATCCATCCACATTGTGTAGGTGGCGGTCGCAGAACTCTTTAAAGAGTGCGAGTCTCCTCGGCGAGTCAATCTGGCTTCGGCCACGCGACCCTTGTGTAGCCCAGGTCTTATTCGGGCCCGAATAAGGACCCATCTTTAGAGATGGAGTGAATCAGTGTTTTTGTGTTATGTGTGCGTGTACATATATAGACTATCTTTAGAAATGAACATGGACATAGGGTGCATTGGTGTTGTTTTTTTTATTGTTTTGTGTTCGGTGATCTTTTTTTCTTTCTTTTTTCTTTCTTACATTGCATGCTAACCAGAATATGCTATGTTCAAGTAACTTCCAAGACTTTTTCCATACCTTCCTTTCCTTGCTCTTGTATAACGATCATTGCACCAGAAGATTGGTGAAATGATCTATTGGTTCATCCATATTACCAGGGTAAAGTAAGGGGCTTATAACAGTACTGTCTGTACCAATGCCATTACTGAAACAAAAATCTCCTACCTGAAATTTTCCCGTGGCATAAAACCTCAACATATCAGCAATTTTAAAAATGGAGGGGGGGGGTGATCCTTGTAAGTCCGCATTGTGGGGAGAATTAATTGGCAGAATCATATTCCTCATTGTTTCTTTGGAGACACGATCTCTTGCTCGGAATTCGCTCTTCATTAACATTTCCTTGGGATTTTCCCGGTCTTTGACGTTTCTTCTCTGGTAGATATGCGTTCAATATAGTGATATTGCAAAAAATCCGAAAAATTGTCGCTCAGCACCTGTTGATAGATCTTCACAATTAGCTCACAGTGAAAGCATATATGTGCTCAAGCAATATTCTCGACTCTGTATGAACTTCTGTTCTCAAAGAACACTCAGCACTATACTGACGGCTGTACACTAACCTCGACATGCGAAATGGGACTGCAACGAAATGAAATGCCTATTATAAAAGATGCAGACAATGAAAGTTTTGTGCACATATATCGTTCGCATTGCCAACAAACTTCGTGACTGTTGACGGCAAATTTAGAGGTAAAACCATAGATCTAATAAGTTTTCCAGGATAGGTTAGCAACTAGTCCTATCCTATAAATATGAATTGTGTTTTAAAGCCCAGAGATGTACATGCCATTCATTATGAGACGAGTATAATGACGTATGGTAAACAGGGAGAAGCACCATACAATTCCATCGATATTAGTAACACTTCGTTATACTTTTACTCATCATTTATACCACAATATTAAAAGTTTAAGGTACGATTTTACATAGCATAAAATGGTTTTTCAGTGGCATGGTGATCTCAACACGTAAACTAACATTAATTGAGGGTGGGCAGAGGTGGCTCGAAAACGGATTTGTTGACATAAGTATTTTAGGCAAAATGTGGATTTGTAGGCACAAGGTGGGTGATTTCTGTATTCTTGTTAAGCTTGTACTAAAATAAATTGCATTTTATAAGGGATGACAAAGCCCATATGAAAACTATCAGCAATAAAAAATTTGAAAGCCGAGGAGGCTTCAACACAGTTTTGATGACATTAGTTATTTTACATTCGATATTCCTTTCAGCATCTTAGCGGGTAATTAAAACATTCCTGCTATATTTCTATATAATTTTAAATGGTTATCATGAGCACAGAGCTTGTTTTATATCAACATTTATTGATTATAAATGAGATAAGTCCAGCAAACGAAATCCAGCGGCCATGATTGATGTAGTGAATAGCATGGTCTGGGGTTCACTACAGCTTGCAGTGGGTGTTTGTAGCAGAGCTGGGCTGTTATTGTCAGCTGGTGATTTATCCAGCGGAGATTCTGCTATAGCGAGGTTTCAGGATTTGGCTCATAACATCACTATAACCGTCAACGTCATATGGTGTTTGTCAATCTAACCCAAAATACATGAGGAAACGCGTCCCCCCGCCTACAATACGAATTATTGGAGTAACAGGATTTTTGATAGCTGGAGTACAGCGGAGCACAGTACAGTTTGACAGCGGAGTTTCTGGACTAGGCCCAATGTTATTTTGTTTTCGTGTTTTATGCTCCACAGCGCAGTCAAGTATAGAAGGCGTAAGTCACAGAGGAGAGAGAAAATAACTAAATAAAGGAATGGAGAACGCTGGATCTGGAATATCTCCGCGATGCCCGTTTAAAATGAAGTTTCTCTTTCACACTAATGTGAATAAAAAGTTTCGAAAATCGTGGAGTGATTAGGATATTACTTTTTAAATACGAGGTATTTCATTAGTTTCTATGTTTAAGCTTACCAAAGTTAGCATTTAAGGATGCCATTGGATAAAATGGCATTCAACATAACACGCTGCTAAGAGATTATACATAGATGGATAAAAAATTATGGCTTAATTTATTTACTGGATTAATGATTTGCAGAAGAGAACAATAAGCACAAGTCATCAAATAGAATAGGGACTTGGTCATGAGTTAATATTTCTTACTCGAATTTCAATGAGCGGTGAAACCGTTTGGGTAGGAACGAAATTATATTTCTTTCAAGTTCGTATATCCTGGAGGCAATATGGAAGAAACCACAAAAAAAGACCTGAGAAGGATTTTTTTCAATGGACCGAGTCCTTTGCCTTTTTTTTTTACCTACTATTGAGCGATAAAGAAAGGGCGATTGGAAGCGCAGTTAGGCCAGGTACCGTCTTAACTGCGTAGATGTTAGAAACATCGATAAGAAATGGATTAGTTAAGCACCGTCTTTGCAAGCGAAGGCATTTCCTGTGCGGCAGAGCGTTAGTTGGTGATCTGAGGTTCTATTTTCTTTGGTATCATTCTCCACGACCTCTACATTAATATTCTATCTGTCCAAAAAATCTCGCCATTTAGAACTGGAAATGTAGTGTACTCCGAGCTGATAAAGATACGGAAAATGTCAGGATCACACTCAATTTGCTGTCAAGCGATTAGGGGAACGAAATAATATTTCTTCTCAAGTTTGTATATCCAGTAGGCGATGTGGAAGAAACTACAAATAATGACCTGAGAAGGATTTTTTAATGGATTGGAGTCCATTGCTCATTTTTTTACGATTGAGCGATAAAGAAAGAGTGATTGGAAGCGCGGTTGGGCCAACTACCGTTTTACCTGCGTAGATGTTAGAAACAAATGCCTTTTTTATGCGTTTAGCACATACCAGTTGCACGTCCTGATTAGCCGCAGATCAAGAAAGCTAGTCTCATGCAAAAGCAGAACTTGTGTTATATACCTCCTTTAAACTGGGCGAAAATTTTGCAAAGAAAATGATTGCCAACATTTGCATAGGGAACTATGATCATTTGCATAGGGGCCTAAGAGATAATAGTTATTTCACGAACGTGTATGACATTTAGCTTATGATATAAAGGTTTAATTTCGAATTCTTTCATGAATAAGGACTATAAATCATTTTAAAACATTTCCAAAGACCAGAAAAGTTAGGGGGAAAATTTTTTTTGCAATTTATTAAAAAGGTTTGAAAATATGAAGTGCCGATTTTTCCATCCCTTCAACTTCGTATTATCGAGATGCTACTGTAAGTATACGGGCGATGACCAGTTTGGGTTCCGGATGGGAAGGTCAACTGGAGATGCAATTGCGGTGATGAGAACACTTATAGAAAGAAACATAGAGTATAACCAGGACGTTTTCGCATGCTTCATTGATTTTGAAAAAAAACTCTTGACTGGGTAAATTGGAATAAACTAATGGAAATACTCTGGAAAATGGGAATAGATTGGCAAAACAGGAGACTAATCTGAAACTCATGGAAGACACAAAGGGCGCAAGCGAGGGTGGCTGATGGTGAATCAGGGTGGGCAACTATCGGTTGCGGGGTTAGGCTAGGGTGTCCGTTGTCGCCATTGCTTTTCAACATTTATGCTGATGAAATGGTAAGACAGGCACGGGAGGAACTTGAGGTGGGAATCAAAGATGTAGGGCATCTGATAAAATTGGTTAGATTCGTGGACGATCAGGCATTGGTTAGTGAATCTTTGAAGGGACTGCAAGCTTTGGCAGATGCTTTAGAAGGGCAGCGTGGGATATTTGCAATGAAGATAAACCATAAGAAAGCAAAAATAATGAGATATTGTAGGACAAGGAAAGTGAGGGTGGACATTTGAGTTGGTGGACGCTAACTCGAGCAAGTAGAGCATTTCATTTACTTAGGTAGTATGTTAGCAGAAAACAGTAGCAAAGTAGCAAAGACATATGGAAGAGAATAGTGCCAGCCAAGGAGACATTTAACTATAGAGGAGAGTTGAGGATGGGGACGTTGGGTGAGAATGTGAAGAAGAGTGTGGTGAAGAGCGTAGCATTGAGGATGGAGAAGGTGAGGCGGACAGAGGAGGAAGACTAACGGGTAAGTGATTGTGAGATGGTGGGCTAGGAAAGGAAACTTCTGAATGAAATCCAGGATGGGCAGAGTAGGTGGCTGGAGGGCATAATAATGGATTGGATGAGTAATGGATGGGTTGCTCAAGAATGTGATCGAGGGAAGGATGTTGGGCAAGCAAGGTAGGGGAAGAATGAGAATAGGTTTCATGGGCAGGATGAAGAGGGGCAGATCATATGCTGAGGCAAAAAAGGATAAACTTAAGCAAGATAGGCCCCTGAAAGTGTAGAAACCCGACAGGAAATTCTCTGACATTCAGCAAAAACCTTACGTAACGGGTGGAATAATTTTTGAAAAATTAAAAAGACACTGTTCACGCTGGTACAAAAGATATAATTTAATTACATATGCTCCGGGGCACACTTTTAAATGTATTTGGAATTTAAAATAAAAATTTGATAATTATTGGAAATAATTTTGTAACGACATTATAATATTTATATGCTTATATATAAAAAATTTTCAAATAGCTTTCCCTAATAATTTTTTAGAAATACATTTACAGCAAATTATTCAACAAAATAAAATAGCTGGGTAAATTTTTTCAAAGGTTAAGCTTTGTATGCTGTTTCAGTATCATTATAAAATCTTAGAGATTTCCTCAATTTTGAAATCTCATGGGTTTTTGCTTTTAAAATGATTTTTAATCACACTGATCAGTGCTCTTTTTCTAATAGCAATTTTTACCATTGGTTATTATAAGTTATATATTTGTTTGTTTCAGATGTGGAAATGGCTTGATGAAATTACCAGCTCCTCATAAAGATCTTTCTCTTGCAAAACAGTGCCTTGAAAAAGCTATTTCTGTGAACCCTAAGAGTTCATCTGCCTACCAAGCCCTCGGGACAATGGAAGAAAAGTACTTCAAAAATCTTAATGGAGCTCTGAAATATTTTCAGTTATCATATGAACACGGAAACCCAATTTCTGGTGCATTTATTGTAGAGGTGAGCAATCAAGCATTTTGAATTATTTGCTACAAGGCAGTCCATGGGGTAGGTTATACCCCCCATAGAAATGGAGAGTTCGGAAAAATATGGAAAATTCTGTTTTCCGAAGTGATTCTGTAAGGATTTTCGAGCTCGAAGAAATTAAAAAAAACATTACTAAACAATAGAAATTTAATTAATTTACAAAATTATTTATAACTTTAATCAGCCTGATATTTAAATGTACGTAATGGATGACTTGGATGCATAAGATTTAAAATATTTGGAAAAACCTTCATTTTATCGGTTAACAAATCATGTAAGAGTTCAATATTATCATGAGAGTACCCATACAAAGAGGTAGACATTATTGTTAAAACTAATTCTGGAAATCTCTCCTCTTCTGCAGTCCAATCGATCATGCTCATTCTTCTTTGCTTAATTCTGCAGAAAATGTCTATGACATTTTCAATGTTAATTTATTATTCTTTGTGGATAATCGCTAGAGCTAATCCATTCAATCTCACGTGTCCCATTGTGTTGCGTAAATAAGTCTTAACTCTCCGCAGAGTAGAGAAGCTTCTTGCTGGCGTAACTGTGGTGACAGTAATAGTCCCAAATATCTGAAGCAGATCTAATATATTGGGGAAAAATTGCTTGTGACAGCTCTTCAATGCTTCAATGGCTGTTTCAGGTCTTTCAGTTTTGTCTTCCCACTTTTTTCCATAGTTTCAGTTGTTTTTATTAAATGAGAAGAACTTGTCAAAAGTTTGTCATATTTCTCAGCTGCCTGGATCACATCGTCCTCACTATATTTTAAATTGAAAGCTAAAATTAGGCCTTCGAGTGGTAATATTGCACCAAAATTTTGGGAAAAATCTTGATTCCAACTCAATAAAATGATCCACAGCAGGTAAAAACAGCGTTCGTCTAAAGTATTCCTCGATGCTAGAAGCAGGAACATTTTCTCGTTTGGTCTGGGTCGAGCAAGTTCTGGCGTCGCTATTTCACTTCCAATATATTCAGCTAGTTTTGTAGCGTCTTCAAAAATCCTTCCAAATTCTATTACTGCATCTCTCCTTAGATTTTGGAACACCTTTAAAACATCCTTGACATGATTCAAGGCAGCCGATTAGTCTATTTTAGGACTTCGGAGCCGTTTGCTTAGTCTTAGAGTTAGAGAAAAACTGTGTGCTTTAGTTTCTAAGGATGCAATGAAGTCCCCCCTTCGGATAGCAGAACCAAATGTATAGGCTTTGCTAGCCATTTCTCCATCATGACTTCTTGAGAGTTCATCAAGCCAGGTAACTAGAGGAACAAAGAGCTCTTTGAAAGTAATATGGGCATCTTGTCTTTTGCTCTTAACCTTTTCTTTTTACACTCTGTGAGTGGCAGGTGTGATATAACTTCTTCTAAGGCATTTTTTATACTTGAAGAGGCGAACAAAAATGCTGAAACTGATCCTACAATTCCCAACATATTTCTAACAGTGGGAGTATCACATGACTTTGAAATACATAAATTCAAAGAATGGCTGAAACAGTGGGTATACACAGCCAAAGATTGTGCATTTTAAATAAGGGCTTGAACTCCTTTAAATATCCCGGCCATGTTTGAGGCACCATCATTGCCCTGTCCACAAAGATACTGATAGTTCAGACCAAGGATCTCCAGTTCCATACCAATGGCTTCTTTAATTGAAGCGCCAGTGGTTGATTTCAGCTCAGTGATTCCGAGGAAGTGTTCTTTAATAACAAACGTGTCAGTGTCAATATACCTAATACAGAATGTCATCTGTTCTTTAGTGGTGATATCTTTAGTTTCATTACACATGATGGAAAAAAAATTAGCCTTTTTTATATCCCTTGATGTTGAAGAGCGTATAGCATCACCTATGCAATATATGATTTCATTTTGAACAGTGTCATTGAACTGATAAAAGATCGTAGGCATTCCTGGCGAATAATATTAGTAAAATCCTCTCGGGTTTGCCACCGGGTAAGGCTATTAAAAGCCAACATTTTTACGAGAAACTCTCTCATCGTTAGGCTATGACTGTTCCCAGTCATAGCCCTGATTGGCCTTTAATAGCCTTACCCGGTGCCAAACCCGAGAAGATTTTACTAATCATTGAACTGTTTTTCCCGCAAGTATTAAATTAATGCTTTAAATCTTCATCTCCAGCATCCATATGGAAAGCCAAATGGCTCTGAAATACTCCATGCTTTCCCATTAAAAGATCTTCGGTTTTTTCTTCTTTTAAATGAGGAATTAAACCGTGGTCACAATGACCTCGCAAAGGAAGATTATTTCTCGCACAAAGGAGTATAGTTTTCATTATAGGTCTCAATCGTTTTCGGTTCTCTTCAATAATTGCATATTTATTGGCATCAAGAACAACATCAATACTTCTTTTACTTGTTTCCATACATTTGGTGAATTCTAAAGCCTTCTCCATTGAAAATTTGTTGTAATTCGTATTCTCGTGATAACGAGGGTCTTCAGTAGCCTTCTTGAATTTTGCTAATGGTTCTTTCACCAGCGTTTTCAGAGCCGAAAAGAGTTGAAATCGGGCATACAGTTGTTTTTAATTTGTTTTTTTATAAAATTTGAAGCTATGTAAGAACTAAGTGAAATAAAAATAATGGAGACTACAAAACTTTTGACAGCCTTGTAGGTATAATAATAAATTTGATTTTCCGCTGCCGCCAGCGGATACTCATTGGCACAAGTACTATGGCAAATACGATCATTGTCACTATTCATACGTATTTTGTTAATCAGCTGTGATGGATGGATGATCGCTGCGTTTAGTAGTGCTATCATACCTTGTTGGTAAATAGGCAGAAGGAGGGGATGCCTCTCTCTCTCCCCTTATTCTTCCCACGAATGATATATTTCTAAAATATTACCCTGACAAGAGTATTAACAACCCCATCAAAGATTGAAAGCAATCTGGTACATTAGCAACATTTTGTCATAATTTCTTTCGGTCACCGGTTGTATACGATGACAGATCGGAAGAGGGAGCCCCGCATTCGTCGTCGCCACCGCTAATGCTGTCCCTCTGAATAGATTATTTTTGAGTAAGCGAAGTCGACTTCCGATGATTTTAAACCTAGAACAACGGGAAATTATTCTTGATTGGATAATTGAATGTAGACGGAAACATAAGCATGCGCAACAATGAAGCCGTATTTTCATCCACTCACATTATGTGAATGTGCTCGTTGACGTTAAGAAATTATAACTCATAGTGATTGCTCCTTGCAGGTTGCTGATAAACAGGGCTGAATTCTGTCCGCCAAGGTCTGTATTACAACCGAATTCTACCATATTGTATTGCACATGGGGTGAGCGTTAACTTTACTTTAATTGTGGATATCTGTATTCGTACCTGAGATCCAATTCCTGCTCCTGAAGAAGCAATCAAAACACTAAGAGTGCAAAATCCTCCGCATAATATTTCATTGTATGAGAGCCAGTTATGTTGGTTCAACCACTCATGCTGAAATCTTCTGTTTTGTTTTCCTTCTAATTTAGTAAGAAAAGGAAAGTTTGCGGGAGGCTTCCAGGTATCCTTAAAAAATTTTAGTTTCTCGTCATCACTCAGAGCTCCTATAACCACTCTGCCGATATCATATGGATCATACTTTGTTTCTCTCACTTCCAATCTATTTTCCTGTGAATTAAAGTAAAGTTTCTCAAAAACAACCTGCTGGTGTCCCACTCCCCGTCCCATCGGATGGTGAGACGTAACTCGCTTACGTTCAGACCTTTTTAGGGAAAGTATTTGTAATGCTGTAAATGTCAATAATATGCTTTTGGCTAATTTTAGCTCTAAATACGAAAATTAATTATGTAACATTTCCAAAAGAAAATTTAAAATTGTTGCTTTTTTAAAAATAGTTGCTTAAACCTCGGACGCTTTCATTTTTTTAGTGTATGCAGTACATGCAGAACAGGTTCTTCAGGTGGTTTCTTGGCTCTGTGATCAGATTTGTCGAAATAATGTGTTAGCCGGTGCTTCATTTAGGCAGCAGTTCGCTTCTTTCAAACACTAATGCACCAATATTGCAGATACTAGTGATGATCAAAATATCGCTGTGATTCTATGAGATAATGAAAAGTAGCAGTCACAACCTGTCACTTAATATTTAAAATCAATGTGATTGTGGTGACACTGCACTTCAACACCAACAATGCAACCACTTATAAAATCGCTGTAATGGTACTGTGAATTAGGGCAGGTGCACACTTGGCTACTTGCGCCAGCCACAGCTCAGCCACTAGTGGCCACGATAAGCTGCAACTTCCGGACTTAAACATCAATGTTCCACACATTGGGCAATTGGTGTCGCCACGTCTGGACACCGGCTGGGGCTGTCGCCAGTTCTCGCTGCTTGAGGCGGTCAATAGTCACCGACTTCAGACGAACACTTCCCCACCAGCACACAAACGTTAGAATAACGTTTGAACGAACATCGTTTGAAACACATTATCATGTCCAACCATGCGAACGTTTTTTTCTCATTTTGAAGAAACGCTTAGGGTGTAACGTTTGACTAATGTTAAAAAAAATGTGAATTTTACGAAACCCACACGCCTACTCTAAATCACCTGATTTTTCAATTTTACATCGAAATCGACTAAAAGAAGGTCGACAAGATTACATCATGATATATACTAAGTCAATCAGCGAATGAGAGCAATTCCACACTTTTTATCACTGACAGTGATATTACAATACCTGTATTGTAATATCAAATGTTGACCAAATAGAAGTTAACCAGAAAAAGTTCAGTTGAATTTGAAAGTAGAACTTGTATTTCAGGTTGGAGTTAGGCTGGTGTTGACGTGTTGGTATTTATCGAGGATAGACCTTTGAAGAAACAACCTTTCGACCATCTTTTCATTATTTATGACAAGGATCCTATGATATGTGGAACGAATACTGTGCATTTAGAGCTTCGGAGTGCATGAAAACGAAGTTCAGGGAGAAATGACACAACTTCAAAAGTCTATCCTTGATAAATACCAACACGTCCATACCAGCTTAACTCCAACCTGAAACACAAGATCTACTTCCAACTTCTAGTGAACTTTTTCTGGTAAACTTCTATTTGGCCAACTTCCCACGCCGACAGTTCAGCACCAAAAGAAAGAAATTTGCCAAATTTACTCCTTTGCTAATTCCAATGATGAGTACCTATACATGATCTCAGACCAAAGCCCACTGGATTGCGAGCCATCGTATTACAAGCATGAACACTGTAAACTTTGTAGTATCTATGGTTATGAGGATGTAAACAGCTTCTTCGCCAGAGACTCCGACGGAGGTTTGCCACGAACATTATTGTAACGTTTCTCTAACGACTCGATGAGAGGCTCACGGAAGTTTAGGTTAGAATGGTTAGGAATCCAAACGTATGTGGCCTTTACCCTTCCTTACATCTCACCTCTTCAGCATGGTTTTCTTCCTGGCGGCTCCTGTCTTCCAAATCTATCTACTCTGCACCATCATACCATTTCTGCCTTCGAAAATGGGTTGCAACTCGGTGTTTGTTATATTGACTTTTCTAAGGCTTTTGACTCTGTCAACCACACCCTCCTTCTGTACAAACTTCAATCTCGATTAGCATTCATGGTACCGTCTTCTCAGTTATTTCACATTTTTTACGTGACCGTCACCAGCGTGTGATAAGCAATGGTCACTCCTCTGCATTCGTCCCTGTCTCTTCCGGCGTCCCCCAGGGCAGCGTTCTCGGCCCTCTTCTCTTTGCACTCTACGTGGATGATCTAGTTGATGACATTTTACCCTTGGGCTGTAACATTCTCTTATACGCTGATGACTGCAAAGTGTTTAAAAATGTGGACTGTAAGGCTGACTCACTTCAGTTTCAGTCCGCTCTTAATGCAATTGATAGCTGGTGCACAAAATGGTTACTACGTGTTAATCCAGGTAAATCCGCTATTATGTCCTTCACATTAAAACACAAAACTATCTCCTCTACTTACCATGTTTCCAAACACCCTGTACCTTCTGTCACTTCCTTCAATGATTTAGGGGTTTGACCAAAAGACCTTTGACCAAAAGCTCCTTCTTCAATTTCTAAAAAAGCTATGTCCATAGTGGGGATTCTATACAGACTTAATGAAATTACTGACCCTTTTGCCCTTAAATCTGTGTTTCTTGGTTGTGTACTGTCCATCCTTGAGTACTGTTCTCCCATCTGGTGACCTGCGTCCCCCACTACACTTAAAATACTCAACCGCCCCCTCAATTTCTTTTTAGCCATAGTCCGGCATCGCATGCCCTCCCTTAGACACAGCTCTCTCGTTGAAATTCTTTTGTCTCTAGGTCTCTCACATCTCCCACATTGCCGATTGCTAATTTCTGACCTTAAATTCCTTCACTCAATCATGAACGGGTCCCTCCATTCTGATCATCTTCTCTCCTGTTTTTCACTCTGCATCCCTGCCCGCACCACTCGCGATGTAAGTCTGTTTCACACACCCAAATTCCGTCTCTCAACCTCCCAATGCTCCAATTTCTACCGCCTACCTTCATTTTTTAATACCCTTGCCAACAATCACCCTACCCTTCTCCTTTTCTCCTCATGCAACATCTTTTCTTTCCAACTTAAACGCATTGTGTCCTCCTCTTCTTCCTTCCCTCCCCACAACAATTGACTTTTTTTCTTTTTCTTTCTGTTGATTATTGTTTTTATTGTTTTTACTATGTATTTTTGTTTTATTTCTTAACTTATTTTTTGTTTATTTAAACCCATTGTAAAGGCCCTAGTTGCTGTTTTTGGCATTTTAATAGATAAATGAATAAATAAATGATCTCAGACCAAAGCCTACCGGATTGTATTATGAGTATGAACACTGTAAACTTTGTAGTATCCATGGTCATGAGGACGTAAACAGCTTCTTCGCCAGAGACTCCGATGGAGGTTCGCTGCGAACATTATTGTAACGTTTCTCTAACGACTCGATGAGAGGCTCACCAAAGTTTATGTTACAATGGTTAGGAATCCAAACGTAAGTGGCGCGCGCTAACCAAATAACGTTTCTCTAACGTTATTTTAACGTTTGTGTGCTGGTGGGGTTTGCAACTGTTGCAGCCAGCCACGTGGTCACTCTGTGATTCTCACTGTATGCCAGTACTCCGAAGCATGAATTTGTCTTGCTTGGCATGGAGAACTTCGATGTGGATATATTCATTTCTGACATGTTAGCAGGGGATGTTCCCAGTAACGAATAACCCAGGGGACGTTCGCAGTGAATTTGTCGTACTCTTTGCTTTTGACGTGGCTCCGGCGTATTATTATCATAATGCTATATTAACCAAACCATCAAAATCGTCAAACCTTCAAAAATTTTAAACTTCTGGAAGCCATTTTACCTAGTGTAAGACGAGGCCCAATGGGGGGGCCTCTAGTCCCCTTAGCTCCCCCTTGCCACCACCACTGGTAGCATGTGCCAAAATAGTATTCTAGTCTTTACAATGTACAGTGACCTCTCAGTCATCCTGTAAATAGCAAATGGAAATCTCATGCAAACGGCATGGAAATTTGTGGTTGCTTGACAATTTGAATTTGGATTGGCATTTCAAGTCTGTCAGAATATCTTCCATTCACAAGGATTTTGGACTCATTTTATACCTTGATAGCCAGTGGCCTAGTTCACCCTTTGTGGATATTATAATATTGATTGAATGGGAAACATCTTAGAGCATTATTTTTCAGTTCAAATTGACGCTTTGTTCAGGGTCCACCTGTTACCAAGCGCTGCTGTTGGCTAAGAATGACTGTAAAAGACAAAAGCAGAAATGTATAATTTTAGCTTAAAAAATATTGAAATTTGCAAAAGACTATGAAAATATGAAAAATTGAATGTTATCGTGGAAGAATTTCTGTTTAACTAGATGAAAAATTAAACCCTTCGCATTTTTTTTCCAATATGGCCGACATTGGTAATGGTCAGTGCTTCTCGTGCTCTGAAATTTTTGAAGATAGTAGCGTAATAATTACATGTGATTTTGATTGCTGTGCACAGTTTCATTTCCAATGCACGAATTTAACTAAGGCGTCACTCAATGCCCTAAGTACGTGTCGAAATCTCATTTACCAATGCAATCAGTGCCTCGCTCGTTCTACCTGCCGAGCTAGCGATGTAAACAACTCGTTAAATGCTTTAGTGGACAATCAGTTGGATCTCTCGAAAGGCCTAAATGAACTGAAGAACAATATCTTCACACATGGTGAGATTATTAAATCACAATCGGCACAAATCAAACCACTTCGAGAGGAAGTGAGGAAAGCGAAAAAAGCCTCTAATCTCTCCACCAGTGCTAATGCGAGCATGAGGCATGAGAAAAAAGTGTCGTTTCTAAGTGATAGCCTTGGCATGGAGGCCACCGACATGAAAAATCAGCAATTACAGTCATTGATGGTGCACGTGAATTACTCGGCCAAAACCACTAATCCCTCTCTTCCTACGAAACCTACCTCAAACGTACTCACTCCTGCTATCAATCAAAATGTTTCCGATCCCAAATGTGCTCCCATCATTTCATCATTTCTGGCAGTTACTTCTTCTCCAGCCGTGAACACATCGGCCGGTGCGTGGAGCGAAGACTCTCAAGAGAAACAAGATGCTTGTTAAAAGAACTGCCTCTTCTGACTGCCCTCTACGTGCTGCCGGTCCTGGACGTGCCCCAGTGAGAAAGGCATTTATTCATGTGCGGAATCTCGATCCAAATACAAATGCGAAAGAGGTGATAGAGTATCTCGATTCCAAGTTGGAAACTCAGTCAGAGGTCGAAGCAGTAAACGCCGGAGGTAACTATTCATCTTTTAAATTACCATTGATTTCGACCTAAAAAGTTGTGTGCTTGACACTAATATGTGGCCCGAGGAAACTTAGATTGGTCGATTTAAGTTTAACAAATCTGCCGACCATATTCCTAGACATCATAAGCTAATTGCAAATAGGGATTCTGTCCGAACTGTGCAGGTAGACTCAGAATCTGCTGGCAAAACAATCTCCTGACCAAGTAATTTGCCATCTAGTCTCACTTGTTCTAATAAGAATGTTAACTCTGGCCATGTGATTTCCGTGTTACATTTAAACATTCGTAATAAACCTCCATAATAAGCTTCTGGAACTAAAAACTTTAATAATTGATCACCATCCAGATGTCTTAGTGTTTGTGAACAATGGTTGGTCAAAGATGACATTTCTACACTTTGTCTTTGAGGACATAGCATTGCAAATGCCTGTGTGTGTACAAATCACAAAAACGGTGGCATCATAATTTTTGTGAAAGCTAATTGTGAAATTGCCTCATCTAAATTTTCGTGTGTGCAACTGAATGAAGAACTGACTTTTGAGGGCTGTTTGACCTGTCTATCTCTAAATAATAATAATAAGCTTTATATTCTGAGTGTTTATAGATCTCCACTTGGCAATTTTCCAGTATTCCTAGATAAACGTGGATATTTGTTGGATGAAATACGTAATGCAAAAAATAATATCCCCATCATTATGACTGGGGATTTTAACTGCAATTTATTAGTTGATGGTAATTCGTCAAGAGACTTCATGCGATTACTTAAATCCTATAATTTAATGCCTACAATCACTTCTACACACACCAGAATCACATCAAATTCAATATCTTTATTGGACAACATTATTACTAATCAAAACACAATTGATGTATCGACCAAAGTACTTGATTCAACCATATCTGACCATCTCCCCCTATTGTCCTCAATGAGAGTGGACCCATCTCCACGTAGTACACAGACATATTTCACTGGAGTTTATTCACAAGAGAACCAGGACACATTTTTCTCCCTTCTTGAGTCACATGATTGGTCGGGAGATCATAATCCTAGTGCATTTGATGCAAGTTTTCAATATTTTCATGACTATCTTCAGTATAGTTTCAATGTTGCCTTCCCGCTCCTTCCTAAGAGAAGAATGATGGCATCAAATAAAAAACCTTGGATAATTGACCAAATTCGTAATTTCTCTGCCACTTTAAAAAATCTATCAGCTAAAGTTAAATATTCCAATAGTCCACTCCTGCATGAGGAATATTTAGCCCAAAAAAAGTATTACAGGAGACTCCTAGAACATGCCAAAAAGTTGTATAACAATGAAAGGGTACTTGCATAAAAAAATGAGTCCAAAGTGTCTTGGGATATTATACGTGAGTCAACAGGAAAATTCCATCAATATATTCTACCCAAAATCAATCAGTCAGGGGATAATTTGCATGTTAAATGTTCTGACGTAGCGAATGAATTCAACAATCTCTTCACAATAAAATCACCAGCAACCCCTCCTTTAACTTCTTCTACAAACTCGTTTCATAATCTGCCTCATTTTGCTTTTTCTTTCTTTATTCGGCCTTGCATTGAACCAAAATTAAAAGCCAAATATCAACATTTGCTAGCAAAAATTTTCCAGGCCCGGATGACATCCCAGGGAAAATATTATATCTTTCCTACAGATGTATAAAAGAACCTCTCCTGTTTCTAATTAATGAATCACTTAAACAAGGGATTTTCCCTTCTTCTCTGAAACATTCCAAAATAATCCCTTTATGTAAAAACAAAGGTTGCTCTAATACATAATTTGAATAATTATAGATCAGTTGCACTGCAAAATGTTTTGTCCAAAGTTCTTTAAAAAGTGTTCTGCATTCAATTAATGTCATTCTTAGAAAAATATGCCTTATTATCTTGTCTTCACTTGACCAAAAACTAAAAACCATAGGAATATTTTATGATTTTTCCAAGGCGTTTGATAATGTAAATCACTCCTGCCTCCTCGCCAAAATGAACCAACTGGGAATAAGAGTTGTTGCAAACAAATGGCTTCACTCATACCTCAGTAATCAAACTCAAACTGTTTCACTCTCAGTTAATGGTAACAGATATTCTTCTGATTGCACTACCACCACAATAGGGGTTCCCCAAGGGTCTATATTAGGCCCAGTCTTATTTCTGATCTATATAAATGACTTAGCATTATCTTTCAATAATATCCCTGATACTAAAGTTATACTATATGCTGATGATACTAATGTTCTACTTTCCGCTCCAATGCAAAAGAGCGTTATTAAAAACTCCACTACAGCAAATTAAAACATTTTAAAGTGCATTGCTGTAAAGTGCTAAGACATTTGAAGGTGCATTGATGATGATTTGAATCTAAATATCCAAAAGTCACATATTGTTCAATTTGGTTGCAATAGTAATTTATTGGAATGCATTTTGATTAAAATTCAAAATAAGTCCATTGAGAATTACCTTATAAAGAATTTCTAGGAACTTACCTGCATACCAACTTGTCTTGGGAGATGAATATTGAAGTCTTAGCCAATAAACTAAGCTCTATATGTTATCTCTTATGCCACCTAAGAAACTCAGTTGACACAAATATCCTACTGACTTTATATTATGGTGCATTTTATTCACACTAAAAAAATTGATTACTTTTTGTACTCTAGTATGCAAGTATTGAAGATGTGGCACTAAAGTATGGTAGCCATGTTGTGTGTGTATATCTTTGCTGAGACGTGTGATATTGCACTGTTTATATGTGAACTGTTGCACTATTTATATGGGAAATATCCCTTTCCACCCGAGAAAATTTTTTTTCTAATTTTAACAAACTTGAGTGTTTTTCTGGTTCATAGAGACCTCTTGTAGCCATCTGGAAGAAAAAAAAAATTTTTAGACCAATAGTTATCGCGGAAAGGTACCCACACAATTGTGCTGGTTCAGGTGTAATTGTGTAATCAGGATAATTCCTCACCCGCACATCCGTGTGGGTTCGGGCGCAATTACGACTGAAAACTATTCCAAAAAATTTTTTTTAACAGGATTTATTCCCATAAAAAACACAAAAAGTCACTATTACTTACAAAAAAATATTTACGTCTTATGGAGATATCATTTTAATAAAAAATACATTTATGAACAATGTCATAAATGGCGTCAATATTTTTTCAATCTTTCTCAGTGACCACTAAAATAAAAAATAATTTAAGGATGACATGTGTGGAAACATTTGAAACAATTTTTGCTCTTTAACCCTCATATGGATTCTCTGCGCCTTAGAGGCGCTCGGGGTTTTTAAAATGATTTTAAAAATTTCCATTCCCATGGATCATTCTGAAACTTTCAGTAGTCTACTTTTTCTGCTTTCTTAGGCTAAATATATATTTTTGTATGTATAGTGTGCATAGTTTTCATTTTATTGGCCTCTAATGAAAAAAGTCACGTCGTTGGATTTACGGCGCCGCTGCGGCGCCAAGAGTTTCCTCGTCGCAATGTCAGGGATTGCACTCTCAATACTAATTTAAAAGCTATTATGTTTTGTATGAAATGGTATCTTCTATTTATAATCATAATATTTAAAATTTTAAACTTTATAAACAAAATTAAATTGTTTAACAAAGGGAAAATTTTACTATGCCAATTTTGCTTCGTCTTTTATCTAATAATCATAATTTTTGCCTGTTTATAATGTTCATTGACAAAACTTCATCTATTTGCAAGAATAATACTTAGAAACTCATGGCTAGCCTAAGGGTGTTTTTTCCATGGCCTCTGGCATTATTTTGTTAGGGTACCTTCTCCACTCCGCATCCCTCCTCCGTGTCCGCGTACCTGCTGTGCAGATGGTCAACTTTGGGGACATTCCAGGGTTACTATGTATATAATTATACCAAGCAGCAATCCTAAGAAAATTTAACGACAATATATTTACAGAATTCATGCAATAGCGCCTCTTTACCTTCGTGTGGAAATTTCACGTTGAATGAGTAGCTGAGGCTCGGGACCACTATTCAGAAGTTTGACTGACCACCGTGAAGAACACATCGCACGGTTGGTGTTATGTCTCGTACCTATCATTCGAAAGTATTCCTTTGCGGCTGCGATAGTCTTCACAAAATTGCTGGCGATAATATTGTTTCCCAGGACGTAACTGTTTACCTATGGATTGACATTGACAGAACTTACATGGTAAAAATATTTTCACGATGAAAAAATACATAGACGAATTACCACAGTGAAAATTTGTAAATATATTTCTCGTTTCTTTGCATACTCAAATGCACAGGGGTTTTAGACCTCCAAAGTTTATCAACGTGAAAGGGTGAGTGAGGAGAAGAAAGGTGGGTAATTCTATGGAGGTTTTTTTGAGGTGAAGGGGTGGAGATACATGGTGGAGGGTCGACTGCCAAGGATCAGGAAATACCGGGATCGTTAGGCCAGGTAAGGGTAGAAAATCCGTATCGCGAAGAAAGGTTGAGAGTGCAAGGAGGCAATTAGACACAATAGGCTACTCTTTCTTCATCCTTCCATCGCTGCGTGAGGGACAGGAAATCCGCGCCTTATTGCAAAGTGCCCCGGGGTGGCCCTCCCTTCATTCCGAGAAGGTCTAGTTCGGGTGGGTCGTTGGAGGTGAGGAGAAGTTCATTCAGTTTTTGTGGGGGGAAGAAAGTAGGCGGAGGATGACAATTAAGGAAGCATAGTGGGAAAGTACGGATGGTCTCAATGTTTGGGTCATTGTAATGCTACGGAAAGAAAAGGTGAGGGGGTCCTCCCAGCATGAGGGTATTTTGGTCACCCCAGAACAGTAGTTCCCCTTCCATCAGTCCCTCACGCAGCGCCGGACCGAGGAAAAATCACGCCATCGTATTCCATGTTTTTTCCATCTCATGCTCCTTCTTTCTTACCACCTACAACCCAAACTTCTTAGAAATAATTATTTTGGCCTTGCCCACCAATCTAGAAGCAAAACCTCATCTGCCGCACTCCCCCGCATCTTTTTTACCTGTCCATCTCTATGGAGACAACCTCAGTGAGGGAATGGACTCCGCTGTAGCCCGAAAATACCGACTCTTCTAGCCCACCCTCCAATGCGGCACTGGACTCTTTGACGCGTCGCTGATTGTCCCACATTACTCATATTTCACAACCTATCTGACTTTCATCCTTTATTTTTTTAGAAATTGCAGGATATAAACTTCCAGAATGTCCGTTACATTTGCCTTGATCGTCAGAATATAGCCCTTAAACATCACGACGGTATCACTCGTCTCTTCTCACTCCACCAGCACTTTTTCAATTATTAACGTTTAAGAACTCAGGCTTCTGCGCACACTACAAACATATAACATGTGGGTGGACGTAGTGAAGCAACATTATTTTACATCGACCCATTTGACTTTTATTCGGTCCTCATTTTTAGTATTTGGATACATAAAAAAATAAAACAATGTGTACATGATAAAGCGCAGTTTCTCCAGCATTGCATATCAGAAAAAATATTTAAAACAACCATTACACATGAAATTAATACCTTCATTTGAAAATAACCGTATAAGGGACCAAAAAAGAGAGTATTACGACAACAAACGGAAAAGAATGCAGTGTTAAAGATTTTTAGCTATAACTTCTGTAATAATGGGTTAAATCTTGCAAAACACGGTTAAAAATAAATATAATAGAAGTCACTAGCATTATCAATCAGAAAACATGCTAAGAAAGGCCAAGTTTCAAAGATAATGACAAAATATAACGCAGCGCTGCTGCGGCGCCGTAAATCCAACGACGTAACTAAATTCGTAAATCCATATGAGGGTTAAAAGACATAAATTAACATTACACTTCTCACATCTTGTTTTCGTCCTGCTGTTGCATTGATCATACCTGTACATTCTCGGCAATAAGATGTCATCAATCACCGGGAAATGGTTATAACCATCAAAACACATGTCTGCACAGAAAATAACACTGGGTGGATAGTAATATTTACATGTTTTCACTTTAGGAATCTCATCCACCATAATATCTTCATCGGTTCCATCCACGCTATCTCTATCGGGAGTAGCAATGAGAGCTTCTGCTAGCTCAGTCCTGAACTTTAGGAAGTCCTTCGTTTTCCTTCGGGGACTCTTATTTTCTCTAGATGCTTCCTTGTACTGGAACCAGCTACTTTTGGTTCCTCAATCCAGAAAGTGTAGAATCACTTTGAGGGTCCACTTTTTTGTGTCAAACCAAATTCTGTAGTTCTCCATCATTTGATCACATAGATCAACCCCCCCCCCCCCCAATTGATTTATTGTGTCTCCGGACAATAGCTGGACAAGATACATCTAGATATTTTCTTTCTTTTTTAGACCAACGCTGAACATCCTGCTGTGGTTCGATTCCACTACAGGTGGACGCTAATAGCACCTTGTTATTGTCCTTCCATTGAATGACAACAATATTATCATCACTGCGCACATATTGCAGTGATTCACTCCAGCTCATTTTGATTTTTTCAAGCTTGATCTGACCCATGACTCGATTAGCCATTATGGTACCTGTCTCTTCTATCCCTATACTGTTAAACTTTTCCAGCAGTGGGAGAGTGGTAATCAGGCGATCAAAGTAAAGAAAACTCCCCACGGGGATAGTTTGAATCAGGCGCATAACCACAGATGGGCCATGGCCTAGCTCCAGAAAGGGGAGAGGTGTATTATTTCCCTGAAACACTTCAAAATCCATCACTACACCCGAAGAAGATGTAATTCTTTAAGCCCACAGGTTGAGGTTTGTTTTTTATATACATATTGCTTTAGTCTGGGACAATGGCCTGTAAACGGAATCATTTGCTCGTTGACTGAATTGTAGTTATGATCTCGAGGAATATCACGGTATGCGTTACGCACCACATCAATTATCGGTTGTACCTTCCACAACTTATTAACCTCTGAATTGGGTGGGGGGACAAGGGTATCCACGAAGTGTAAATTCATCCTCATGGTCAGAAAACGATCTTTGGTAATATTCTCCGCAATCTGACGAAGACGAAATCCTTGTTGCCGGTACATTGGCAGCCTTGGATATTTTATAACCCCCATGAGAATGCTGATTCCGAAAAACTTTTTGATTTTGTTGGGATTGGTCTCTATTGATTTCCCTGATTTAACCACAGGATACATGTTCGTAAAATCTGCTGCAAGCTGGAAGAAATCGTTTGGGAAATATTTCAGCCAGTAGTGAAGAGGGCTTGCAACTGGATCAGGGTTCTGAAAATGATTTTAGCATAGTCAGCGGAGGAATACTAATGATTAGGTCTTACATCATTGTAAAATTTCACAAGGTAACTTGAATTTAAGTAATAAGCCTAGCAATAGTAATATACTACTATCGTAAACTCGGCAGGGTTTTTCTCTGGCGGATGAACTTTCTCCCGAAAGCTTTTTGGCGCCACGCCATTCTCCTCACAGGCAGCTTCCTCAGGTCTTAACCTTTTCTCTGGACCAGCACCCTCGGAAGGTGGAAGTGAGTTATTCCTTGAAGCCGGGCTTTCTGCTGACGGTAGTCCCATATCAAATGGAGAAGGAGTCCTAGAGACAGGCGTAAACTGTATGCCACTCTGCACGGAGGTAGAAGCCAATGAGGATGGAGAGGGTGCTTCTTCCTCACTGCAGTCGTCGGAGATCTCATCGCTAATAATGCAAGGAGGCAAATATGGTTGATCTACGTCCTCATCATCACTTAGCTTCACTTATCTCTGATTCTTCGTCAAATAGCTGTAGGATCCTCTCTGTTGTCAGCGGTAATGTTCGCTTTGCCATCTCTCAAACAAAACAGAGTGTACTAATCATTTAGCCACTGACGCATATGAATCTCAAAAATTCTCGTGTGAATAATTAGTAATGCAAAATCAACCCTTAATATACTGTGTATTTTTCCGAAATACATTTTTGATAATTTTTTTACAAATTATATATCTAAAATTAAATCTAAAGAAATAAAGGAAAATTATGAAAAGGGTTTACTACAGAAGCTGTTAGTTTTGTGAGGCAATTTCCTCAAAGCTCATTGTCAGAAAATATTGAATGCCAACTCATTTGTTACAAAGTATTACCTGGGTATTGTAAAAAACAACTGTGTATGATAGAGAGCACATTTCTAATGCATGGAAAAGAATGCAATTAAATGTTAGGGCACATCCTGGTGCACACCAAACATTCTTCATATTTATCATGCATTACGCTAGACATCCAAGCAAGACAAGCATGAAAAGCAAGCATAACGTGCATTCTTTTGTTTATCATATCTTGCATTACTTATTTTCATTACGTGATTTGAACGACTTGAGACAGTATTACTATTTATTCTAATTGTTTGAAAACTAATCACTAGTTGAATGAAAAAAATAACGACAAATATTACCTTTAGCTAGAGGCAGTGTACTTCTTCGCAGCCACTCAGGATGATCAAACGTTGACTTCACCGATTATATCCTTATCTTGAAACGTTGCATCCACGGTCACTCACCAAAAATCAAACTTTGACTGAACCAGTGAGTCCCAGCGACCCATGCAAAGCCATTTCATTGGTTTCATTGTTAAGCCTGGCTCAAATGCAAAAAATCCCAAGTGCTAAATTGTAATACATCGTGGGGTATGAGAATACACGACACGGTGTAAGGGATCCGCCTACGAAGACAAAAGTCACACAAAAAATAGAACTGTCCGGGTCCCAGGCACCCATCGGTGTAAGTTACAAGTTGATCGTCATAATTGAGTCATCAATTCTACAGAGCAAAGTCGTGAGGGGTTTCATTCACCAAGACGGTCTAATTAAGTTCAAAGTTCAACTAGGAATGGGAGGAAACTAGATACCCAGTAATTGGAGTAGTAAATGAGCACGGCATTTTGAACCGTATGAACCGTGCAGCATCAGGAAAAAAAAACTTTTGACACAATGTTACCTTTCGATGGGAAGGAATGGGGAAAATATGAAAAGCAGTCAAGGCAATAGGGGGAAGGGGTGAGGAGGAAAAGAATCACCGAAAATAATATCTCAGTTTATGTACGACCCCATACTAATAAAATAAAGAATAGACAAGGTGTGACTTTGTCCCACACAAAGTTTCTCTCAAGAATTCACATTATGAATTTATTTTTCCCTTTGAAGAAAATAAAATTGTGATTATAAGTCATAGTTAAGCCCCTACCCGCACAATCGTGTGGGTACATTTTATATCAGAAATAAATATTTAATGAAACATCATACTAGGAGCTCAAATGAACCACAATAGCAATTGACATTTAAATTATTGTAAAATTTAGTAGTAAAAGAATATAACAATTTTATACATTATAAAAATTGCGACATATCGTATACAAAAAAATGAGGGCGGAGAGGCTTTCAGAAAAAGGTTGCCAGCATGACCTACTGTAAAAATATTCAATTAAAACCTCCCCTGTGCATTAGAGGAGAATCCACACGAAGGCTTGGAGCCGGCGGGAACCGGAGAAATAGCTCTTGGACGGAGTAAAACATTTTTTTTTCTTACCCACACGATTGTGCGGATGAGGGTGGATAGGGTTATGTGATTTATGTGTTTTTGTGAACCTACTTAGCTTCTTTTGAATCCTACTATATTTTTTAATCTATTGTATTTTTTTGACGTGTCTTATATCTTTCTTTGTAAGATCTTTGGACAAAATAATTTAAAATAACCGGCAAAAATTTTTACTTCATGCAATATTCAAAGATGGCTCGTCCTGTGATGAAGAGGATTTAAAAGGATTTCTCTGTCAAAATAACAGGAAAAGAGAAAATCATGGGTAGTGAAATATCAGAATACTGTGGTGGTGCTGTGGGGTGTAGAATGCTCAAGAATGCCATTCATTGTGCAGGAAATATTTTGTATGATGGACTCAGCTTATTGCTGGATGTTGGCAGTTATGCTCTCATTACTAAGCCATGGTACATGAGTGAGATAACTGAAAGGGTACTAAAGAGGGACAATAGTGATCCAAAAAAAGACACGATGTCAAGGAAGAATGTATCGCACCAGCTGAAAACAGCTCTCAGCAATAGTATTTGAAGAAGGCTAAAATTTGTTGGACAACAGAAGAGCCTCACCATCCCAACTGTAACACTATTTCACTTTCAGCATTTAACCTTTGTGTAAGATGGTTGTAAGGCATGCTGTCTGATGGACAAATGAAATTTATTTCAGAAAACTGTCTAGTCAACGTTTCATCAACGCTCAACATCGGGTACACTTGAAGAAACAACTGCTGACATTGTTGTCAACTCTGGCAAAATATCAAGTAGAGTACTGTATTAGATTCAGTCAACTGACCTTGTAATATTTTTTGTTAGTTTGACCATTGGACCATTTTTGTCTCTTTGGAAGCAGCTTTTTTGTTGCTGCAGACATTACTGCCAATTTAGGAGATGCTTTCATTATTACTTTCCTCAGGTGAAATGTGGTAGTAGGCACTGTCATCTGATGGCCTAAGTTCCAATTTTATGGAGGACAAATTCTGTGGAGTCATTCCACTCTCTCTCTTGAGAGCAGAAATCTCTTTTTTTTTCTATGTTTACCAATTGATCTGAACTTGGACATTTGAAACTTTCAAGCGAGCCAACTCAGATTGCCTGGTTAACCAACATGAACTGAAGACATCGATAGTGGACGATTGAATCTATCAGATAGATAGATAGTTTATTCACCATAAAAAACAAAGATTGAATTTGCATAGGTTTCTTCAAGCTTGTACCAAATAAAAATAGATTACAATATCAATTAAAAGATTAAAAATACAAAAAAGTTTACAAATAAAATAGTATCAAGGTAGAAATTATTCAATGCTATAAAATGTATTTTTTACAAAATCTTTTAACATATTTTTGAAATTTTTTTCCGGTTATATATTTCTTTTATTTTCAAAGGAAGTTTATTGAATAGTATTTTTCCTGAGAACTCAGGGGTTTTTTGCAGTAGTGATGTTCTACAATGATCATTAAATATGTCGAATTTACGTCTGGTGTTGTACCTATGGACATCTGTATATCTAATCAGAGAAATGTTTTTGTGGCTTGCATAGAGAATCACATTATACATGTATATGCTGGGAATAGTCATGATTTTATGCAGTTTAAAATATTTCTGGCAAGACTCTCTAGCTTTTAGTTTTAAAATAACCCTCAGAGCTTGTTTTTGAAGGGTGAGTATGTTTTTTTAGATTTTCTTGGGCTGAGTTTCCCCAACAGACAATGCCATACCTAGCCACAGATTCAGAGATACTATGGTATATGGGGATTAGAGTTTCTGAGTGACAGTAATTCGCCAGATTTTTTAAAAGAAATATGGACGAGCATAGCCTATTGCAACATTTATTTTCATGTAGCTTCCAGTTTAACTTATTGTCTATTTCCAGACCTAAGAAATTGGTGTATTCCACCTTGGAAATCAAACAATTTTCTATCAGTTGAAGCATTAGCATGAAAATTTTTTCAGTCGCATTCCAAGTGATCAAAATGGCCCAATCAGAGGTAGAATTGCGATGTGCTTCAATTTTATCAGTGTTACATCACCCGCCATCACTATGCTCTTGTGAGAGTGATGCAGAGCGCCACAAACCCACTGGTTCTGATCGATCCGATCTGATCCGATCCTGTGTTGGTATTCCTAATAACGATTTAATATAAGTGTTTATGTGATTTCTAAAGATCTCTTGTTACCCCTCGCAGCAAACAACATCACTCGATTGAAGAAAACCATACGAGTAAAATAGTGCTGGAGAAATTCCACGTGCTGAGAAGAAGTCCCCTGTTAGACTTCTCTGGAAATGTTATCCTCATGCATAAACAATGAGCTACAACTCAGTGACGTCGTTTCCTCGTCCCACTTATCCGTGGCTGCTTCTCCTATTCCTTTCCCTTCTTCCCCCACCTTCGTCATTTCCTCCTCCTGATTTCACTTTTTTGATTCCAATGCCACTCACCATTTCTCAATGGTTAACGCCTCAATTGTATCCTCCTCCCTTCACCCCCTTTATTCACCAAATCTGCCCCTCCCCCCCTTCTCTTTCCACCCTGGTCATCCCCCATTCCTGTACCTATATACCTATCTATGCTTGTGATTGGTGATTTGTGCTACTGTCTTGACAGTGACTGTGAAAGTCAAAAAGTAATTTTAGTAAAAAGAATTATAGTTGATGGCATATGCACAAAGTTTTCTTTTCTTTTAATTCAAAATGAAGAAGTACCACAAAGTGATGCCTAAAAACATTGAGTCCCTGTGTAGCGTCTTGTTGATGATGGATACATGCCATCAATGTGACCGATTCTTGACAAAATATGTCTCTTATCCCCATTGTAATATATTGCTATTGCCCCAAATTGCATGTGAAATTGTGGAGAAAACAATAGGAATACCCAGGAAACCCTGGGAATTTATTTCTGTAAATGAGTGGTAACTTTATTAGCAGTTTCAGCTGTTTTGGACATCACTGTTGTTTTCTGTTTGCATTTTTTCATTTTAGCAATTTACTCATGGGACCTGACAGGTGCCTTATCTTTTACCTGTTGTAGCAAGTGATGCAGAGGGGTAACTTGAGATAATCTATTCATTTCTTGAACCATAGTATTTACTCAACCCGTTTGTATTTAAATTAGATTGATTATTATGGAAACATATTTCAACAAACATTGCTATTCTCACCTTCTATTAAAGTCATGGTGCCTTATGTAAATTATTTACTTACATTTTCATTTTTTTTATTGATTATAAGATATGATTTTGAACTAATCTGCTATTAACCACAGCAAACTCTTGAAAACAGTGATTTCATTATCTTCAGAAACCATGAATAACCCTGAATTTGACCATGAATGAAGGAGTGACAAACCTGAAGAAAGGAAGGGGTCCTCATTATAGTGTCTATCCCCTCTGCTTTTCTGCTTTTGACGGATGTTTGATTCTGGTTGCTTACTTGGTATTTTCTCTTTCTTGCTCAGGTTCGTATGAGGATTGAGAGGGGACATTACAATCCCATAGCCGACCTTGACAAATTTATTGCTGAAATGCAAGGTCATAGGGTGGATATGAAGTCAGAATTTTTGATCCTCAAAGGAGAGTACCTGTTCTTTTTCCAGAATGACCTGCTTGCAGCTGCCAAATTCTGGAAGGAAGCCATCTTACTCGCTCCAAAGTCAGAAAATGTTATGGTAATTCACTTTCTACCTCATATATGCAAATACAAAGCCTCTTCAGAGGGGGCGGGGTGAATACTGCCCCGGGAATTGGCTTTCTAGAATGTTGGCATTTTCATCACCAAGGTTTCATGCTAGTAGATTAAAAAATCCTGTTTTTGTGGTAGTATGCTGAAAAGATATGGAGCTCTTTCATGCAAATCTCACGCAAATCATGCCAGAAAGAGTGGTTGCCCAATCGGAACCAGAATTATGTAGATCCATCTGAACTGGGTAAATGACAATGCATTGATAATATTTCTAAGAGACTTCCAATTCAGTGAGCCATCAAGAATCATCCGTCTCTTTACCCTTGTGGTACTTGATTAAGTAGGTCCCCAGTGATTGGGATAGCACTTTTTTTTGTAAATTTATATCAACAGTGGTTATTGGTCTCATATTTTACTCCATTACGGAATGAATCAGATGGTGGAGAATTTTTATTTGACTGTTCGGATGATGAGCTGAGATTTGAAATGTGGAGAATCAGCCAATTCCTCAGAACGTGACGGTGAATGCTGTCAAGGCACAAGAGAGAGAGAGTCTAAAGATGAGCTTACTATTTGGCAAAATAATGTTCATTATTTTCATTTGTACCTTCATATTTTCCACAATTTTGTTATATCATGTTTGATTTCGGTTTTCGGGAAAATTCCATCTTCGGCCAAAAAATAAAATTTTGAGCTTATTAATTGCAACTAAACTTTGAAAAATTATACATATGTATAAAATGATGTAAAAGATCTCTGTAATTTACTGAGCTATGCCATTTCACGCAAGACAAAATTAAACTGAAAAAACGATAGATTGATACAAATGCCGTGAGTTTATATATCAATAAATCATTGATATTGTCAAAATTATTGATGTTCTTAAGTGAAAATATCAGTTTATGTAAAGAAAAAGAGTGACAGTGAGTAGAAATAACAGTAAAAATGTAAACTTGATTACGCAAAGTGAGGAATTATTTCATTAATTACTGTGGGTCAAAATGACCCGCTTTGGGCGTTGAATGATGTTGAAAAGTCTAGGCGTCCTGATGTTCAAGTTGAAACATGTTAGTTTAATTTGAGTCTGGCTTTTATCAATAAAAAAAAACAATTGCAACCATCTTAAAATTGTAAATTGCATTCACTGGTACCAACCTTAGAAAGCACCCCTCATCTCAACTCCCATGCATGGAGGCCTCCTATTGGTTGTAGGCTAGAGTGCCCAAATTGCCCATTACCTCGGACTGAGTCTACTATGCTCAGCACACATTGTGGGTCCTGGCGTGTCCCTTAAAATATTCTGATAGCTGTGCTGGCCAGATACATTTCCCTGTGCAATCTTTGTCCCTGTCCTTTAGTTCGACCATAATCAAGCGCACACTTAATTGCAACACTTTTCAACATATCATCAATAATGGAGGGATATGTAAAAATACAGAATATTAAATTATCTATTGAAATGGACAATGCTTTTGAATGGACCATTGGCAGATATTTATAGCTTTCCCAGCAATTTTTTTGATAAAATAAATTATATGCACCTCAGAGTTATTAGGCATTACTGAAGTATGTAGAGGTAAATACGGCCAGAAATGCTTAATTCTTCTGTTAGTAATTTGAAAGAGGAATATATATGCAAGTGACTGATCAACACTCTGACAGAAGAGATTCTTTCCTGGCTCCACTCATGTGTCAAATTTATTTACTCTGTCTCAGGTTCCATACTCACTGCTACAGTAGAACCTTGAAGTTACGAAGTTGATGGGAATGAAAAAATTGGCACTTAATAATATTGAATTGGACATCAACGAGTGTCTTTCAAGAGCATCACAATGAAGCTATTTTCTTCCCTTAAATTACGATGTGCTCTTGCAGCATACTCGTGCGATTTATGAAGTTATAATTTATGAGAGTTTATGTCAATTTGTATTCATGCCAACAGGGTGCATAAAGTTGAACACAACTGACTTGTCTCAAGTTGATGTCTCTGATTTTTGGGATTTCCGCTGTGTCGTTCCATCTTTTCGTGGCGGAAAGCCCGAAAATCAGAAAAATCAACCTCCATCCATGCCCCTACATCCAAACAACTATCCTTTTTTTTTCAATGACTAAGATATTAGGCAATCAAGCGTCTTAGTAAAATTTTTGTGCAGTTTGGACTAAGCCTATGAAGCCTCATAGCGCATATGTCATTTTTTAACTAGAGAACTCTGGCGTGAGCGATGTATTGCAATGCATCATTTTATCCAATGCAAACGCAAATACAATGCAATTCGAATGATTTATCGAATGCAATGGCGGACGTCATTTTATCCAATGGCATCCTTATATGCCAACTTCGGTAAGCTAAAACGCAGAAGCTAATGAAATGCCTCGTATTTAAAAAGTGATCACCGAGTCACTCCACAATTTTCGAAGCTTTTTATCCACAATAGTGTGAAAGAGAAACTTCATCCCAAATGAACATCGCGGAGATATTCCAGATCCAGCATTCTCCATTCCATTATTTAGTTATTTTCTCTCCCCTCTGCGACTTATGCCTTCTATACTCGACTGCATTGTGGAGCATAAAATATGAAAGTGAAACTGTTTGAAGCGTAACTTTTAATGGCTTTGATGGCTATATGCTCAAAAACAATATTTTACTGTGGATGAGACAGATCTTTCTTCTGATAGACTGCCACACAAGACCCAAGACTTCAAAAGGGATTCTAACCAACACATCACTGTTTTGTGATGAATCAGTGCTGATGACAGAAATAGACTGAATCCCTTTGTTTCAGGAAAACTAGAAATCCACATGTTTTTAACTATACATTAGGAACTTACTGTGTATAACCTATGCAGCCAATACCAAGGCATGGATGACTTTTAGCACGTTAGAACGACAAATGCTTACTCTTGATGCAAAGACTGGGGGCCCAAGGAGAAAAATCCTTTTGTTATTGGAACGTTGCCCTGCAAACCATGTTAAATTGAGGTTAAGATAAAAATTAATTATAAGTTTTCCCTTAGTAGCGAAAAAGTAGCTTTTAATTTTTAATCCATTCAAATTACAATTATGAAACACTAAGTCATAATTCTGCTTGAATTCCCTGCAAATTCCCTCGATTTGCATTTTCCTGTGATTTGCTCTTTTTTCCCTTTGGCTTTCCCAATAGAGTAAAAGAGGAGTTTAACTGTAATTTATTATATTTTTTCCAACAAAGGGATTAAATAACTCTGTGTATAATTGATGGGTAATGAGGTATCATAACTTCTTAGTGATCATAAAGCAGGTGATAATCAAGTGATGGGTAGTACTTTTTTAAATACAACCATTAAACGCATGAGTAACCTAAGTAAGTGTTCATGTAGCATTCTTTTTATTTAAATTAGTACAAATATGCAGTTTTAATTTATGTTGTTCGGTACTCAATGAAGATGATTGGGCTGAAATATGAGGGCACACAGTTTTGTGATAGATAAATCTATTTCCATTATAGGCTGGAACAACTTGTGATACTTGTTTGTAGCTCCCTATCATTGAGCTAGGTAGGTATGTTATTACCCAAACCTAATTTAGGTATATTTCGAGGTTATAAAAGTTACCAGATATTTCCAGTTTTATCAGTATAGTTTTTTAATATTGTAAACAGCATTACTGGATTCGGAATTTTGTAATTTGAGCCAAAGAATTTATCAATTCTGCCAAGTGGTGATTTTTTCTGCTTGGTATTATCTATATTATTTATGTAAGTTACTTAACTAACTGATTAGGAAATTTCCAGGGTTGGTTAGTAGTTTTGTTTAAGGAGCTTTTCCTCAAATTTATTCATCATGATTCTCATTCATTACATTTCTCCAGCCCAACACCTGCCTTATTCTTTCATTATTCCCTGTATCTGACTGCTTTGATTGAATATCTCCCGAGTGTCTTTGGAGCTGAGTGTTTTCTTTTAATAATGTTTCAGTGAATACCGGGTGTAGAATGTGGATGAAGTTTTCTTGGGTTCTGAGTTGGTGGGAGATCCCTTGATTTTTTTGTTTTTGTTGAAAAAAATTTAAAAAACATTTTGACGTTCTTTTGAAGGAATTTAAAAGAAATGGAAAATCCCATGCAAATGGATTGGCTACAAAAAATCTTCCCTTCTACTTTGCTGATTCATTATGAAAACATTTTTAGAATTATTATCAGTAAAGTAGGCATTGTCAACGTTAAACTAAATTTACCATCCATATACTCAATTATCTAAACTTAAAACTTACTAAATTTATATGTCATGTGGTTTTGATGACTTTTTAAATTATTTTCACCATTTCAGAATCATGTTTGTAGATTTGTGCATGGGAGACGCTTTGATAAGCCGTACCTGAAGAGTATTCCTGGAAGAAGTGCATTCAATCTTTATGATTGTCTTAAGTATGAAATAGGGAATGTATTGGAATCATCAAAATATACCAATTCTGACAAAGAACTCCTGAAAGAGTTGTTGGAATTGAGCAAGGTTAACGGTGGGAAGTAAGATGCATCAAATGTGAGTGCTCACATAAATCCTGTTTACGATCAAACTTGTGTAAATATGCTGTATATTTATGATAAGAGTGTGCACATTATATGGCATGCTTGATTTTATATAAACATGGCATTTAATAAACGAAATTTTAACTCTGTTGACTTCTCTTTAGAGATGACTGCTTTGTAATAATAAAGGCTTGCAATGTATTGGACCATTGAAACTTCCTAGGAATTGACTTTGACTTATTCCCTCATGATTTAAACTTATTCACTATGATTTAAGATGTCATCTAAGTTCCATTATACTTATCAAGGGAATGTTTCGTTTAAAGGAAAAAAATTGCGCAGGCAAGGATTACTGCTACAGTTACTTACTTCTTGTCTATTAGCATTGGCAGGGATTCCACTGGTATTATTGATGTTTTTCTGTGAACATGTACCTTCTTTGTAATGTTTTATGGTGATCTTACTTTCGTGTGTGAGTAAATACTTTAGAAATGCTTCAAACTTAAAAAAAACTACCGATGGTTTATAGTCGTTAAGAGACTAGCTAAAGGCAAGAATGATTTCATAATTATATCTGCCACCTGTCATGTTCCTCTCAATGTGACTGCCAGCCATCTGAGTAAGCTCCATTGTCCTGAAAACCCTACGTATGAGAGTGAACTATGAGTGCCATCACAGACGTTAGTTATATTTTATCCCTTACCCATCAGTCTTTAAAGTCTTGTACTCTACTCACTGTACCGTGGCACATATGATGAGCAGGCTAATGTGAATGGCAGTCAGATTATAGGGAAGATGTTGAATAATAGGAGCAGAAAATGGATGTGGAAAGTATGAGTTTTGATATTCTCAAGTGAGGTAGATTTTGAGCTTTTTGAATTTTCTAATTCTGTCAACTCCGTACTGTTTCGCCGAAGTAGCTCACAGGGAACGTGAGAGGAAGGATGGCGGAATCAAAGGTGTTACTCCCTTTAGAACATGGTTTATTCGTCTTCCAGACCCACAACCAACTGCTTCTTTTTCCGCGTCTCTCGCCCGTGCACCCATTCGCCTTGCTCCTGCTGACGCCGATCCATGCACATTCCAACTCACCCCCCACCCCTAGGCACCGAGTGCCCAGAGGCATGGGAACCTAAGTCAGCATCAGCAAGCGACGAATGGAAGTCGGGCGGGAGGAATGCGGAGCGGACTTTACAATTCTTTACTTGTCATTGTAGTATTGGTTTTATGCCAACTTTTGCATGTGCATATATGTAATGCTATGCTTTGGCTATATTTGCTGTTTGTTGATATTTATCATAGTATGCAGTTTGCAAATCATTAATTTTGACTGCATAAACAGGGTTATCAGAGGCTGTGGGATAATGAATGCAAAAAATGGGAGAGGTATCTGTGAAAACAAGGACTTGGAGCTCACTAGTGAAGACGTCTAGAAACTGAGAAACATGGGGCAGTCATTTCTTGATGGCTTGCCTATTTGCCACGTGGTGAGATACTAAGAGAATTGCTCACTACAGCGAATAGCGAAGGCATCAATTGTTGTGTGTGTATTGAGTGTATAACCCTCTGACAGCATTACATATTTATTTGCTTACCCAAGCAAGTATTTCCATTACCTAATAAAATCCAGCAGTTTTGAAATAGAGGAAACATTAAGATTTCATATGATGTTAGTTAGTCGTTACAAGCAATGCATTATAGTTATTGCACATTGATTGCAAGAGATCGCAAATTGTTGTTGCATACTCAGGTCTTAGTACTCATGAACAGATACAACTGGTACTCTATGGCAAATCAAGCTTTATCATTTTATGCTCATGATGTAGTGACTTTTCATGTACACGAAGGACCTCTAGCGATCTATTAAAGAACAGAGGAAATGCAAAACTGTTTTGACATATTTTAAACATAAGTGTGTGCCGATCGGTGAAGCTTGGGGAACCTTGAGCAAGTTGCATAAATGTTTTCCTAATCAGTGCTTGAAGTAAGTACTGTATATTTCCACAGATAAGACGACCTTGAGATAAGACGAGGTGTATATTTTCGTCAAATTTTTATAGTTTAAGCATATATCAGCCCTAAAGGACGACCCTCAAACTATCAGCGGCCGAAAGCGAGGATGTACTTGAGGAGCTATTTGCCTCAGATGATGAATTTGAGGATTTTGCAGGAATTTAAATACATTGATTTGAAGTGAGTGTTTTGTTTTATTTTATAATGATTTTAATTTACATAAATTTCAACCTTATTTTTTTGTATCTGTCCTATAAGACGACCCTGGATTTTCCTGGGGGCCTTTTTTAATGATTCAAGTATCGTCTTATCTGCTGAAATATATTGTAAGTCCATTGTTACGCATTTTTTAAAAATGTGCTGGAAATTTGTGTCTGTTCATGTATATCCTATGCAATTTAATGAGTGTCAACTTGGGTGTTATGCATGTGAGACTTTTTAAAAATTTTGTTTGTGTTAATTGTTTTAGCCCAGATTATGGAAGTGTGCATTGAACTATTTCAGCCAGAATAGTTTGCTATGTCAGATGAGGTACCTATGCAAAAGTTTTTTTTTCTCTTTGCTGTGTTATCATGGTGGGTCATCTGTGAGAACGAATCCATTTTAAGGAGCATTATCGATTGCCTCTCCACAGATTTTGCTCGGAGTTAGAAAGTCAGAATCAGGTGGTGCTACATACAGAAAATTATAAGAATGCGTATTGTTTTAGTCCAGGTGGACATATCTGAATTCTGCCTCTTGTTGTTGGTGTCAATCACAAGTAATTGTCATAATTTGCTATGGCGTGAATGATTTTGTCCAATAATGTTTTAATGGGGTTCTTTGATGTATCAAAAGACAATGGTGCCATAAGGTTTAGCTGATGTAATTCTTAATGTGATGAGAATTAGAAAAAATAGATTAAAAGTTGGTCTGTCAAACATATGATGGCACTTCAATAATGGCAGGTTATCACAATTGTGTTCAGGTCGTAGTAAAAATTCAATGTCCTCTTGCTCTTTTCATTCACTGCCACGCCCCTACACTTAATTCAGTACTTCGAATTTCTCTTACGAGTTTGGTGCTTCCGAAACATTATGTATCCAAAACTCTATACTGCTAAACAAGTGATAGTTTTTGGGTAAATAATAATTAATGAGTCCAGGGATTACAGTAAATTTTCTTTCTGGTGCTCCATGATTCAGGAACGGTCACTGGTGTGCACCATTTAATTTGAACTCTGACGTTCATTTGAAAAGTCAATTATTTCAATAAACTGCACCAGAAGAAATTGTTGTTTAATATTTTTGAAAAAAATTTCAACTTTAAATAATTCCCTCTTGCTAAATATTACAACAAGAGGGTGAAAAATGCATTTTTAGAATTGTCTTAATGAAGAGCACCAGAAGAATATGATAAGTTTGACAGTATGAAGAAAAATCTCAACTTCACATTTTGTTCTCTTGAATTATATTACAGCTAGAGCGTTATATTTGCAATTTTTGAATCCTTATCTAAGTGGACTAGAATAATTTAAAGAGTTTGACATTTTTGAAAAATATCCCTTACATTTAATATCTCTCTTTCGCATATTATTACAGCTTAATTGTTAAAATTACTCCTTTGGTATTGTATTAGGTGCACCAGAAAAATTTTTGAACTATGAAATTTTGAAAGAAAATTTCAAATCTAAGTATTTCTCTCTTGCATAATATTACTCAAAAGGAGTAAAATACTGCATTTTTGGAATTATCTTAACCCTTCAGCTACCATGGGGGGTAACTCAGTTACCCTAGCGATAGTTTTTCTGTGTTATTTAGGTTAAACGTTTTAAAATAATTTCATGCATCAATATATTTGTTCTTTAAGATCTAATAATATTATTCTTTGCACATTTTTCATCAGTTACACATTTTTGGTGTTATTTCAATAAAATCCTTCGATAAAAACCTTGGGTTAGTTTGTCTCAGTTTTATTTGAGTTGAAAATGCTTGCAGCTTGACTTGAGTTGACCTATATACTTTTTCTAAGTTACAGTTTCAGGGCTTTACTCAATGTATACATATTATTACAAATTTGGTTCAATACCATGTTTGAAACCTAAGATTGCACTCTTATATGTATCATCACTTACTTACACTTCGTATCACATCACATCAAAATGCACTGCTCAACATGAATTCAAATATTCACATTTCGTAAGTATCCATATCAGAGTGAACATGTTGAATCCAATTCGGCTATAAATATACTTCAATGCCACAGTTGAAACCTAGGACCATACCCTTCTTTTTGTCATCACTTAGCTATGCTTTGTATGATATCACATCAAGATGTCAAGCAATTGTAATTCATAATAAAAGCATTGGTGAGATTCAAAATGGATAAATACATATACAAGTCGTTATATTGGTCTTATACTTTGGAATAAAAGTATCATATTATTGGAGAGAACCACTTTGTGGCCACCTATAAAAGGAAGAACTCTTGTAGCAGCTTACTAGATCGAGAGACTGGTGTGCCAAAGCCTGACAATGAGCCCTACATTTTCATCCAATTCTCTTCAACAACAAATATAATTGAAGTTTGTAAATTGTATTGATGTATTGATTTTAAATTTTTACTCTATATGCATGTCATAATTCCGTACTCATGGTAATATTTTATATGCATGACAGGAAAGACTGCTGTGCAATGAAATAATGAAGGCAAATAGCTGCTGACTGAATTCATTATTTGGATGCACAAAGTATTATCATAAACGGAGATCCCTGTCCTTCCTCAAAAACCAAGGTAGCCAAATTTTATTACATACCTATACCGAAGTGGAAATAAAGCAAAGAAAGAAACGGCTCACAGAGTGTATGTTGTGGAAGGGTCAAGATGCCTGAAACGTTTTTATTTTTTCTTTATTTTTTCCCTTGTTAAGTTTAATTTATATTCAATTTTTTATTTCTTTTAGAATCTTCTACTTTTCTATTTATTTAATTAACTCCTAATAAATGTTGCTCCCTATATTTTTATTCAGAGAAATGGAAAAAAATGACCATTTTTGAGATTTGTAAAAAATACTGAATAGAGATACTTTTTATTTATTTATTTTCACGGTCCCGAATACAGTACAATAGGCCATTTTACGTTGCGTGAACGACAGTAACAATGGACGAGACACAGACACCCATGTCCTGGGCAGATAATATTCGACCCAGGCGGGACTCGAACCTGTGACCCTTGGGTTAGCAGGCGAGGACTTGACCACCGATGTAATCTGGATAAAATGGATGAATCACCAGGAGAGGAAAGAGAACTGTTCTTCGGAGGCTTGGAGACTGATGTAGCATTGAGGAAGAGTCAGAGGTTGAGGATGAAATTACTGCAGATTGGTACGCAGATGCTCTTGAAGCCTGTGAGGAGAGTGAAGAAACACTGGAATTCGTAGCAAAACACCATGCATTGGTCTGCAAATTCCCTTCCCCTAGGTAGACGTAGATCTCATAACATTTTACGCTCAACACCTGGGCTTTCTAATGCCAGTATGAATATTTCTACAATACACGATGCTTTCAATCGCTTTGTTTCTTCAGAAATCATTGAAATTATATGTTAATTCACTGATCTGAAGGCTCGTCGAGTATATCAAAAGTACAATGAGGAACACCCATTGTCTTCTGAAATATGGGTGGAAACTTAACCTACAGAACTAAGATGTTTCCTTGGAATTCTTTTAGCAGCTGGAAAAATACACAGATATCATGTTTGTGTCTCAATTGTGGTCAATCAATCCCACTTTTGAAATTCCTTTTTTCACTGCTGTTATGTCTAGGAATAGGTCTCAGCTTCTTCCTGCACTTACATGATTTGGTGACTCACCTACACGATCAACCCCAATCACAGAGAAACAAGACAAATTACAAGCAGTCAGAGGTATTTGATATATTTACAAAATCTTGCTCATGCAATTATACTCCCAGTAATCTAACTATTGACACCATAACACCCATATCTGTATTATGCAAGTGTACTTGGGTTTGGCAGAGAACAAATGGGAGAAAAATCAGGGAAAGAGTGTTGTAATGGATCATTCTAAACCCAATTATGGATCTGGAGGAGGAATCATGGTGGATAATTTTTTTACTTCCATTCCTTTGGCAGCTGCCTTGTTGAGAAAAATCTAACGCTAATAGGTACCCTATGAAGAAGTATAAGGGAGATACCTAAAGGATTTATACCATCTTTTTTTGGGAAATAAATAGCTCTCTGTTTGGATTTTCTTGGGACATGAGGCTTGTCTCTTATGTTCCAAAAAGAAACAAAGCTGTTTTTAAGTTGTCAGCCCAGAATCACGATAGATGCATATCTGAGAATTCCCTTTGAAAACCATGGGTACCATCAGACAAAAGGTGGAGTAGACAAAGGAGATCAAATGACAAGGGAATATTCTTGTGTGTGACAAACTAATTGTTGGCCATTTTATTTGTTTATGTAGATAATAGACATAGCTGCTCTGAATTCCTACATTATGTGGATAAAACGAAATGCAGATTGGGAAAAGACAAAAACAAAAAGATGGACAAATATTTACTTGAGTTGAGCTTACAATTGGCTTTACCATATATACAGCAAAGAGCCTCTTTGGCCAACACGCTAATATTCCAGAAATTCAAAGATAATTCCAAAAACACAATTTGAACGCTTAACCTGTAATATTGAGTGAGAAAATGATATTTTAAGTTGAGAGATTTATTTTCAAAAATAGTGCGCCTTGGTATGACAAATCTAATAATGCAGTTGTCCTTCTATCGTAATATGAAGCGAGGGAGAAATAAAATATTTGAGATTTTGTTTCAAGTATGTCAAACTTAGCCAATACTACTCTTTGGCTTCTTTTCAACTATTCCAAAAATTCATTTTCAAAGTTCCAGCTGTATTATTAAGCAAGAGAAGGATATTAGAAGTTGAATTTTTTTTCAAAAATGTGTTGCTTAAGACATTTTTCTTTTGCTCTTGTTTTGATGTATCCAATGATGCAATTTTCACTTTATAGTTTAAAAAATTAGGGAGAGAGTGATTGACAGTTTTTTTAATATGTCAAACTTAGCAAATCTTTCTCGTGCGCCCAGCCACGTCAATTCCAAAAATGCATTTTGAATGATCTTGGTGGATGATTAAGCAGCATAGAGAGATTTTTATTCGAGATTTTTTTTTTAAATTTAAAACAAAACATGTTCTTCTGGTGTCTTTCTTTCAGACAATTCCAAAACTGCAATTTTAAAGCGCTAGCTGTAAAATCAAGTGACAGAGTGGTATAATTAAAGTGTAGATTTTTTTCAAAAATATCAAAATAATGAAATTCTTCAGTTGTGCTTAGTTATGGCAATTTCAAAAATGCAAATTTAGCTCTCTGGGTGTAATATTTAGCGAGAGAGTGATATCAAAAATTATATTTTTTCTCAAATAATGCCAAACTTCACCCATCATTCTAGTGCACCTTGTTAAGGCAATTAAAAAAATGCAATTTTTATGAGTGTAATATTAAGCGAGAGAGAGAGATTTTAAGTTGAGATTTTTATCCAGAAAAGTCTCTTCTTAATTAATTCTTTTGGTGCATCTCGTTAAGGCAATTCCAAAAATGCTATTTTTATGCTCTAGCAGTGTGAAAGAGGTATTTATGAGAATGTTTACAAAAATGCCAAACAAACACTAATGCGTATAATGCACTTAGTTTATATCTTTAAAAAAATGCAATATTACGGATCTGTGCGTAATACAGAGCAAGAAAAAGGCATTTAAATGAGATTTTTTTCAAAAAGTCACACTTATAAACTCTTCTGGTGCATCTCATTAAGACAATCCCAGTATACAATTTCTATTGGGCGTAATATTAACGAGAAAGAATTATCATAGTTGAGATATTTTTTCCCAAAAGATCAAACTAAACAGAATCATCTAAAGTGCCTCGCCTTCTTAAGTGCTATGCGCCTCGACCACGCAATTATAAAATGCAATTGAAACACTGAATTAATGGAGCATGAGATATTTAATTGGAGATTTTTGTTCATAAATTTCACTTTAACAAGTTCCTTTGGTGCCTCTCGCTAGGACAATTTGGAAAATACAATTTCAGTGATAATGCTGCTGTGTTATGGAAGAGAGGGAGATTTGAAGTTAACTATCATTTATCTAAATGACCGACTCATGCAATTATTCAGGTCTCGCTTCGTTGTGACTTCCAAAAATGCAATTTTAACATTCTGGGTGAATCATTGAGCGAAAGAGAGATATTTTGAGTTGAGATTTTGTTTGAGAATATAACAAATATTCTTATGTTGCACCTATTTAATGCAATTCCAAAAATGCATTTTTAAGAATCTCGGTGCTATATTGAGCAAGAGAGAGATAGTTTAATATTGGTTTTCAAAAATATAATTCTTAATGAATTCTTGTGTTGCGCCTTCGTACGACAATTCCTGAAATGCAATTTTAATGCTCTACTTGTAATAGTTAGCGAGAGATTGATATTTTGAGACCAGAGATAAGTATTTTCCCATACTTGTCAAACTTAACAACATTTTTCTTTTCGTCTTAATACGAAAATTCTATAATGTAATTAAAACATGCAAGATCTAAAATTTATTGAGTCAAATATTTAATTGGAGATTTTTGTTCAAAAATGTAACTATGTGTTAACAAATTCCTTTGGTGCACATTGCTTCAAGATAATTCTAAAAATGCAATATCACCGATGAAGGGGTAATATCATAAGAGAGAGGGATACAAAGTTAGGTATCTATTTTTAAAATGTCAAACTGATGAAATTTGTCATATGCGCCTCGAAAGACAAGAAGAAATTACATATGACAGTCTAGCGGTAATATACATTGACAGAGCAATATTTTAGGCTGACATTTTTCTTGACAAATGCCAAGATTAGCAAATTCTTCTGCTGCCTGGGCATTGTGAATGGATGTAACTTGTTTTTGCAAGATAAAGTATGTGAGGATGATGTAGATAGTGCGGAGCTACTCCTTTTGGAATTTGTCTACTAAACTCAGGAGTTGTACGGCAAATATGAAATTAACCCCTTGATGACGAAGTATTTAAGATAGCCCTTTAAATTTTTTCCGGTTGTAATAAAATGCTCTGAGATTTTCCAGTTATTCACCTCTAATATTTATTTTCCTCTAGAATATGAACAGACGTCAACACGCCGCGCCGCCGCCGAACAAACGCTCGGCGTTCGCGCCGTCACGCATTCGGCTTTATTTCCTCCCCCCCCCCGCTTTCCGCCGCTGACCAAAATCAAGACCGCGCCCATCTCTAGTGTGGATGAACATCTATCTTTTATGCAAGAACCACCAAAGTCATTATTTAGCGATTTGTTAGTTCATTAATACACTAAAAATGATTTTGCCATACTTCGAATAACTCTGCATAATTAATGTTATAATTGTTTGAATTGGAGACAGCGGGTAACATTTCTTTTGAATATGACTTTAAAAATGAAAGTGTGTTTAAATTTAATGCGCCAGCGCTTAAAATCATGGAATTCGGGGATATATTAAGTGAGAGATGTGTTCATTCCTGGTATATCTAACACTGCCTGGGGTAAACCCATCCCTGTGCTTACTGGGTAAAAATTAACAGGTTTTCTTTTACCATTATCTCACTGCAACTTGAATTAAATTGGGTTTCCAGCACTGTAGAAATTTGAGACGAAATAAAAATATGCTAGGAGGTACCATTCTTCTACAGGATATGAGAAACAAATCCATTATCTCAAAATTAGAGTGGCACCCCAGGCATATTCTCCCCTGAATCCAAGAATAAATGCTGACAGTTGTTCTGAAGAAAAAAGTGCTCATTTTAGTAAAATTTGGTTACAATTCAAGAAAGTTATATCCCCTCAAGGTAAAAACTTCACTGTCAGCTTATTTACTCCTAAAATCAAGAAGAAATGCTCTAGGTAATTAATGAGTGAATAACTCGCAGATTGCCGGAGGATCCCACTCAATAACTTTAGAACGAGTTATTTTGAGTGATAGAACGACTAACTGGCCATAATGTTTGTTTTTGGCATTATTATTAGTGCACAGCTAAATCATTCAATATGGCCATGACAGAGTTTGAAGCTTTGAAAACTATTCTATAACTACTTAGTTATCCCATTTGTCTCTAGTTGTAATAGTCGTTGAGGAGTTTCCGTGACTAGCAGTTCTCCGCCTATGTTGATTAATATTGCTTGTGACGCACCATGGCATAATTATTAGAGATATAGCAGCCACCCATTAATAAAATAAAAGCCATTTGAAAGCTTATTTGCTGCACATATCAATTAAGATATTAAGTTAATTTATTAACTCAATACATTTACAGGTTTGTTGTAAATCTTTTATTAATTTCATTCAAAAAACAAGTCAACTTATTTTAAGAACAACATATAATAGTATAGAGATAATATTTTTATTATGGACATGATATTTCAAACCAATAATGATTATTTTATGCTACACACTTTACATGTACATTGATTTTTTCCATTTTTTTTATTCTTGCTTCTGAGGGTTTTCATCCTAATGGGCAAATAAATATATGCATCTTAGACAGTGGGGTGGATTTCATTTCTTTACTTTGAATTCCAATGGAGTGGTTAAATTATCAATGCTCATCTTTCAACCAGATGCGGAGAATTGCAAATTAAGGCAGAGAGATGTGTTCACCCACATGGTGTGGACCAGTGCCAATGACCTCGTGTGCCTCAGGAACTTCATCAAACTTAAAAGTTTTTTTTTTGCATTTCAGTTGAAAGTAATCTGTATTATCCATTGAACTCAGTTAAAAGGAGTTATTGGAAACTTAAATTTCACTAAATTGAAATTAGTAGAGATGTACTTACTTACGATCTCATGTTATTATTTTGAACAAAGGATTGTTTAAAACTGATTGATTGATGAAGTTACGAGCGCCACCTGGCATATTTTTACATATAGTCTATCAATGTGGTGAACGTAGGAATTTGAATTCATGTTTAGCTATTTCAAAATTTCTTTGATTTTAAGATGGATATTAGTTTCAAATAGGTAGAAGGCATAAGGGTTTATACTCTTTGGCACTCAATTAAACTTAGTGGCATTGTCTAGCTATTTGTCGGCTAAGAGAAGAATATCCATCTGTCCTCAGAGCATAGTTTTTCATCAATCATTTTCTATTCACTAATTAGCTTAGATAGATGGCGAGAACAGGCTCCTCATTGATGCATCAGGATAACAATCATAAACAATAGCCAAATTTAAGTCATTGCTTGAGAAAGCTCCTGTCTTGCCCAGCGCATGCGACACCTTTGATTCCACCAATCAAATTCATTAAAGGATTCATCAAACTAAGCATCATACTCTTTGAAGTTATTGGTGGGTAAGCAGTAAACTATCGATTGCTATGACAGTTATTAGCCGATCCAGCAGCTCGTAAAATATACTCTCAGAATCAACAGTGTTTCTTATCATCATTCAAAAGGAGCAAACATACTGAAGCCTTGGTTTGACATGGTGGAGGTGTGGTTTGTGCTTAAGAAAGTAATCTAAGAATTTTAGGTTCAATAACATAAGGACTTTTTTATAAATAAATTCTCAGGATAGAACAGTTATTATAAATAGATTGAGCAGGCCATTGGACACTCCAGTTTGCCTCTTGCTGTTGTTTTTGCTCTCTCGGTCCATGACAGCACCTACATGGATGATGGGGTCTGAAAAGAAATAGAAAGAAACCATGGTCAGAGTCAATGTCTTCAAAGCTCTGGAGTCATGGCATTGGGTGGTGTGACAGTGGGAAGAAACAAAAAAAGCATTGGAATGAGCGTCGATGGGCAACCATGGGCATATGACTTCAATAGACCGACAATCATATTAATTATATCAATGAAGGTAAAATATCGATCTTTTGTCGTCTAAGACATCTCATGTATTTCCACCTCTTGCATTGCATGTCTAACACTGTAAGCAGATGAGAATGAAATTTCAGCTGCCAGTACAGGACTGAGGAGAGGAGAAGAAAGGGACGGAGAGGAGGTAAAGACTGTTAAAAGAGGTACCTACCTAGTAGGATGGAGGTTAGGACAAAGGGCTGAGGGCTGGAAAACTAGAAGATAGCGAACAGGAAATCGATCCAGGGAAAATGCTGGAAAATTGCATATCTTGATGTAAAAGTCACCATTGAAAGCGGAAGCGAATAGAGAAATAACTAGTCAGACAAACATGGCAAAAGTAGTTATTGATGTGAAAAACTCTTCTTTAACAAAAAAATCTTTAACAATATTAATCTAAGTCTCAGGATAAGAAAACACTAATTGTGCATGTCGAGTGTTTTAATGTATTGCTGCAACTCTTGAACAATTGGAACAGCAGAGCATGGTGGATACTAATGTGTGTTCTGTGGTTTAATAGAAGGTTAGTGGAAATTCATTTGACAGTGTTATCCTGAAAATATTGAGAAACCATGTGTTCTCAGTAAAACCTTGAAACAGAAAGAGATGACTGAAGACAGATCTAAGGCTTTCCTGGTGTGTGATGTCATTAAAGGTTAATCAGGCTTTCCACTGGGTCAAACTCCATTTTGGCCGATATTTCGATGAACAAGTTGTCCATCAACATCAGCGAGTGCCTTGCATTGTCAAATGATCAGGAATATATAGCATTCGGCATACGGTCAGGTGTCGCGTGATGGGTCCCCTATTTCCTGCCTTTTTTCCCTGGTCTCTCGGATGCATCTCAGCACTGGTTTCCTTGACTGGCCGAGGGATTATCGAGCGATTGATTCATGGTGCTTTTTCTGATCCAGATTTCCATCGCTTCCCTCATCAGTCTTTCCCAGAACTTGTCCATGCGACAGAGGAACAGCAGTCTTCTCCCAGCAAATGGCATATGGTCCTCGGGATTGCTGTGCTCGGCCACGGCAGATTTTTCAGGTTGGCTTTGATTTCTCAGGTTTTCAGATGTGAATGATTTCGATGCACTCTTGGACTGTGGACTGATTTAATACTATGTTATAGTATTTGACTAGTCTATCTATTGGAGGGTAACATTTCATCAGATAACTGAAGAGGTCAACCTAAATCACCACTGTCTGAATATGTATGTATAGGTGTAAGGAAATAATAGAAATAAGTAGAAAATGGAATTGTCGGATTGACATCCTATTCGACGATAAAACCACTGGCTAAAGACATACTTGAGGGAAGAGAATAGAGGGAAAAGTCCCCAGAGGAAGACCTAGGATTAAGTTCTTTGACCAAATAAAGAGGAAAGTACATAGGAAGAGATACAAGGAGATAAGGGAACTAGCATTAGATGGGGAAGGGTGGAGGGCTGCAGTCAATCAATCTTAGGATTTAACAACCAATCAATATATATCTGGGTATAAGTAATGCCACGAAAATGAGAAAATACAAAATATATCCCGTGGACTTGTTACATATTTTATTTTTAAAAAATCAGGAAGAGAAGAATTCATGAAACCAAATATCACCGAAATAGAGGAACACTTTATTTATGGCACGATGAGTGGGAAATTCTCTTGCCGGCGAATGCCTTGGCACTCAACAGTTTTGCTCCGTGCGCTTGAATATCAGAACAATATAAGACTTCATGTAGCGGTGCTTGAAAAAAACATTCACGGAATTCCCAACTCGACCTTAAGAGCCTTTAAGTCACTCGCACGAAGCAGACTTTGCGGTTCATCCGAGCCGATGATTGCAATCAAGGAACCTGAGATAAACGGATAAACGGGGGTTAACTTAAAGTACTACAAAGGAGGAAGCTACGTGGAAACATTCGTGTGGAAGGTGGTGCTTTGTGGAAAAGCTAACCAGAGCAGACTAGAAGCCTTTGTAGCCTGGTGCTGGATGCTGAAGATATTATGGACGGACAAAATAAGAAATGACGAACTTTGCAGAAGAATAGAAGAGGAAAGAACCGCATGGAAAAACATACAGAAAATAACAGCCATATGGATTGGATACACTCTGAGCCTCATTGGGTTTGTGAAGAACATAATTTAGGGTAAAATGGAGGGAAAAGTCTTCAGTGGTAGAGCTAGGAATAAGGTAATGGACCAATAAAAGAGGAAAGTACGTAGGAAGGGCTACCAGAGGGTAAGGAAACCAGCATTAGAATGGGCATTAGGGTGGAGTCAACCAATCTTAGGATGATTGAGTGAAATGAATGAGACTGCAGAACAGGCGGAATATCGTGTTTTGCATGATCCCTGCGTGACTCTTTTATCTCGTTTATATAGCTGCGTTATGCATCAATTCTATATTTTCTGTAGCATTCGCAGGATTCCTAGAGTGAAAAGCATGTTGGTGGAAGTTATCTTCACACTATAACGTTTGTTGGTGATAAATTATCCCTTGCTAACACACTTGAGGTGTTGTTGAAATTGCCTCGAGGAAAAACCTGTCTGGAATGGGAATCGAAGATCCATGGCATTTATGAAAGATGCGAAGTAACGAAGTCTTAATCCCTTGCGGTCCATCAAAGATGGTAACGCACTGAAGAATGGGCTTCAAAGAAGCCGCAACATTGGGACTGTATGATTCGGGACAATCGACTTGAGCTGTGACACTTGAGACGCAAGGATTTTCTTGGGGTAGTCAATCACCAATAATTGAGTAAACCGTAAGAAGTCGACGAGCGTATCGAAGACAATAGACTATCGAAATATTGTCTACGTTGCGCACAGTTGCATGCTCATTGTATGTGAGCGTTTCTAGGATTGTATCTAAAATTTTCGCTCTGAAGTTTACAGACATCCAATATGTCCAAATCCAAATGTCAGACAATCTCTAACCTCAACAATACTGTCACCAAAGCAACTGACCGTGACTGACACCGGAAGTAGTAATGTCACGCTCTGATTGTCTGACATTTTGCCTGCCGAAAGCCAGAAAGATGGATTTTGACCATCTTCCTCACTGCAGCGCGCTACGGCTTAAGTTTTACTGCTTTCGTTCACGGTAGAATGGGTTTCAATTTTATTACAGTTACCTTGCGTGCCTCTGGGTAAGTCTAAGTAAGTAAGTAAGGTAAGTAAGTAATCTGGGTAAGTAACTTGACAATTCCGCCTCGAATAATTATATTTTCGGCAAATTGACCGCACGACATTACGGCACGGCACGCGTTCTCTCACTCCTATCTATGGATGAGTTATTCGAGAACGATCTGTTCACTTTTGTGAGCAAATAGCTTATTCATTCAATGAATAACTGGGATTGAACCGTAGGTTGGTAGTTGCTGAAAAATTAAGAACACTAGGCATATTAGGCACCTATAGAAGTTTGAAAAATATTGCTTTCATTAACTCTCAGATTGTCATTGAGTGATTTAAAAAGGAGCTATAATTAATATCATATTTTCAAGCAGTTTATATACTTCGCAAATTTGATGGAGACAACAGAGACGCCATTTTACCTTCAACTGCGCGGCATGCGCTTATCCTAAATATGTACACACACATTCGACCACCGACACAAAATTGATTCGCTCATTTTTTGAAAATGTTCAATTAGGTGGACAATGGCTAGGCTAGGAGAGCACAAATGCCCAATCAGGTGAGCACCACCACTGCGCGCATTCACCCACCCTTGGCGTCGGGGCGCCGTCGTTCCCGCCGCCGCCACCAGGTGCCTCCCTCTTGCCGATGCTCTTCAGCAGCTCCCGGTTCGCCTGGATCTGGTCCTCTGACTCTCGCATGCGTCGTCGCGCGATCTCCAGCAGCAGCCTCTGTCTCAGCACGTCCAGTGGGTTGACGATGGACAGCGATGGGCCTTCGTTCATTCGACCGTTCGAGGCAAGACCCCGGCCGCCGGACCCGAACAAATTGCCCCCGCTGCCACCCACCCGCATCATGCCAGCCGAGCCCGCGAACCCACCCCCGCTGCCCCCGGTCCGGATCCGTCCGGAGCCGCCAACGAAGCCTCCACCGCTGTTCTGCCTCTTGAGACGGGCGACCTCCTGCTCCTGCCGCGTGCACAGACAGACACGAAGAAGAGAACATGTTTTCAAGGGTTACGGTGGAATTCACCTCACTTTTTACATTACATGTTATTCTGCGTTGAAATTTCCCGAATGCCCAAAAACGAATACAAGCTCCACCAATACGTGGTCAGTTGCTTTTGACAAAAATCATTTTTCGTGATTCCTCTTTACACATAGAATTTTGCATGTGAAGGATAGTTTGAAATATTCGATAAATATGGAGTAGGGGTTAAAAAAACTAATTTAAAAAATTTATCCACATTGAGAAATGCCAATTTTGTGTTTAACTTAGCCGGAATGTCTTGGTCTGCTTTGGAAGAATCACAGCTAGACATTATCTTCTCCCTCAATCGAGCTCAAACAATCTTACCGAAACGAGCAAAGCATTTTACTCAGAAAACTCCTGAGCTATCGTCATAAAAGTTTCTGTTCCCATGACAGACACTGCGTTATTACATCCGGGGCAGAAGACTTTGAGAAGGAAAAATTCAGGCGATACAACAGAATTGAAAGATACGTTGGTTGCCATGAAATGCTCACCTCTCCATGTGCTGAACTGGATAGCAAACAAAGACAAAGTCTGCCTGCTGAACGGTAGGAGGATGAGTATCGAGTGGTTGGACGGGATCGTGTTGCCCGGATCAAGAGGACATTTCGGAGTTCGGTGGGGGGGGGGGGGGGGGCTCGAGCCCCCGTCTGAGTGAGGTCTAGTCTAGAGCCCCCGTCTGAGTGAAGTTCTACCAGTAATACCAGTTCTTTTACTGCTTTTAAATATTTGTCAGAAAAAGATCGTGACTTTTCTGAGTGCACACCACTCATTGATTACTCAAAGGGTTCGGGGGTGGGTGTTTCGAAGTCGGATACCTCATGTCAACAGATGGCAGGGCAGTAGAGTCTTAAGAGGTCCTCCTCTGCCCCCCTTCTATATCCCAAGACGTCCCTAATGGAGGGCAAACTCCGACAGCGATTCGCATCCCAAACCTCAAAACGCAGCGAAGTAGGAAAGACCCTTCCTTCCCATTTTCCACGCGACATCCACCCTTTGTGATGAGTAGACCGTGACCGCTTCTCTCGACTAACAACTTTCTGTTTGCGATACATGATCACCTCCATTTCCGCTAGCCTGTGCCTTGTTCCCGCACGGTCCACACAGCTCAGTTAACTCTTTATGCGCTCACGCTATCTTCCTCGTAAATACGAATTTTTTGGAGTAATGTGTGAATTATAATCGTTAAGGCTTTTCGATCAGTGCTAACTCCAAGATTTCTAAGCGAGAAATGGCCGACTATTGATTTCAACAGTGAAGAGAAGGATGATATGATCTCTTGAAATGGGCAGAAGTATTTTAACCGGCCATCGTTAAGCCTTAAAAATGTTACTCTTAATCAGTCTTGAGAGAATATTGAAACAGTTGCTATAGTAGAAACGTAATAATCTGTATGGTAATAATTAAAAATGATTTTTCTTGGAATATCTTCACTGATTTTCTATGTGTTATCATACAGGGATTAGGGGTCATACCTCCCAAAACAAAATTCCCAGTCACTTACTCCTAACTACTAAAATTCCCAAAGAACAAAATTTCCCAAAATACTAAAATCCCAAAATTGAAAATTCCAAAATGTTTTGTAACAAGTATTTATGACATTACCTAAGTAATTCAGAAAGTCAAATTTGAACCAATGGCTCGTAAGTAATCAAGAATTTCGTCATCATTTTTGTATGTTTCGTACTTCGAAATAATATTATATAAGCGATCTTTGATGCGTTGCTGCTTGGGCCAGAATTTTCTGTATTCTTTAACCGGAAGATAATTGATGCAGCATGGTCTCGGTGTCAGCCTGCTCCTCCTGAATATCCGCAAGGAAATTATAAATACTTGGGTGCGCTTTACCGACAACAGTCGCAAAACGATTATGCTACCCCTCGGAAAGATTATTTGATCTAGCCTGCCTTTGTCTAACCATCAATGTGTAAATATACGCGATTATCTTTAACAATAATTTCGGCCATGGTTATGGTATAAATAAAAAAACAAACTATAAGCAATTGAACGTAGCAACGGAAGATACATAGAGAGAAAACATTTTATATAATTTGGGAGTTTCGTATGTTAGGAGATGTAATGTATTGGCAGTTTTGTGTAATGGGAAAAAGAAATATTTGGGAGTTTTGGATTGGGAGAAGTATTTTGGGAGTTATGACCATTAGTATCCATACAGGGACAGAGTATTTTCTGCTAAATAAATTACTCATTTGGTGAGTAGACTTAGAATTAGACACAACTTTCCTATGCGCCGTTTTTTTAGTATTCTACTGGTTGAAAGTTAATTTTATTTGGTGGATAGAAACTCCTCCCATGTTCTACTCTTTGAGGACCCCATCTACGTATAGTTCATGACAATTCAACGAGATGGATAAATTAAACAACTGCGTTTGATTAAAAGTAACAAGTCCCTAGGTCCAGTACCTGCACGCGTGCTCGAGGAGTTAGCGCCACAGATTGCACCATTCTTAGAAATTACATTCAGCAATTCATTATCCAAAGGTAAGGCGTACCAAGACTGGAAAATAGCCAACGTCACACCGATATTTAAAAAAGGAAATAAAAGTGGTCCTGGAAACTACCGGCCTATATCGTTAACATCACTTTTATGCATTATCCTCGAACAGATTGTTGTTAGCGAAATTATGACATTCCTGGATAATCGTAATTTCTTGCATAGCAGTCAACACGGCTTCCGTAAGGGCAGGTCCTGCGAAACACAGTTTCCGCTCTTCCTTCATGATATCCTAAAATCAGGTGAATCAAATAGGCGAATCGTCGTAATATTCCTTGATTTCAAGAAGGCATTCGACAAGGTTCATCACAAAAAACTCTCATATAAATTGCAATTATGCGGAATAAATAGATAAATAGTGAATTGGATAAGGGACTTTCTCAGTGATCGAAAACTAAAAGTAGTTATTGATGGTTTTAGCTCTGATATGGTCGAAGTCACATCCGGTGTTCCTCAGGGAAGCGTGATCGGCCCTCTTTTATTCATTATTTATATTAATGACCAAATTGTCGTGTTAGCAGTAAATTCAGATTATTAGCAGACGATACAGTTATCTAACTTTACATTAGCCAAGATGCGGACTTTGAATTTTTGTCATTGGACCTTAACAGCATTTATTCGTTGTGCCAGGAGTGGGGGTTAAAACTAAATATTATTAAATTAATCAAAGTTCACTTCCGGCGATAGTCATCACAAAAATGCACTACCTATACTGTGAGTGGAGCAAGAATAAAATCTTCAAATACAGCAAAATATCTTGGAATTACCTTATCTTCTGATATATCGTGGGAAAAACACATGGAAAATATATGCGGCACAGCACTAAAGAAACTAGATTTTGTTAAGTGTATTATAGTAATGTCTTCGGATGGAAAAGTAAAAGGGAGAGATGCCACTTCGCTCTGCTTAGGCCACACCTCGAATACGCCGCGTGCATTTGGGATCCTGGTCATAAAGATTTAACCAAAAAAATTAATGAAATAGAAAGAAAAACTGCATGCTCCGTTAATAACTGCGAGTAAATAATACGAGCGTACACATAGTGTTTCACAACTGTTAGAGGGATTAAAGTGGGAGCCCCTACTGACTCGGAGGATTGGCTAAGCTTTCTTGAGAAATTCAGAATCGGTGTGTTTTTTAGAGCAACGAGGAGAATATAATCGTGACGCTTCACTACATTTCTAGGTCTGACAGAAGCGATAAAATGAGAGAGATACTATGCCAAATAGATTGGTACAAAATCTCGTTCTTCCCACGCACAATAAGCGACCACAATAAAAACTGAGCTTCATTAAATACACTCCCACAATACATGTCACCATTACACCCCCCCAAAACGTTACATCTTTACACGGCTGGTGACCCAACACCCCCTGCCACACGCCCAGGCGGCGGCTCGCAGGGTAGTATGTAGATGTAGTATTTCCTTTTTCGCCTCAGTGTACGATCTACTCTTCTTAATCCCTTCCATACAGCCTAGCCTCTCTCTTTTCCTTCCTTGCTTGCCCAACATACTTCCTTCTATCATGCTCTGAGCAAGCAATCTCCCCTTATTACTTCCTCCATCCACCCAGTTTGGACTTCCTCCAGTTCTCATTCCAGAAGTTTCCTGCCTTTGCCAATCATACCAAACACTTCCACGTTTGTCTTCCTCTCTGTCCACCTTCCCTCCTTCCCCCTCCTCCTCCTCCTACTCCTCCTCCTACTCCTACACACCCCAAACACACCCCAAACAAAAGCCTCGTCGACACACCTTCTGTCTTCTCCTCTCGCCCTCCTCCAATTCTACGCTCCTGCCTCATGAAACGCTTCGCTCCCAGGGCGACTGGAGCAGCCTATCCTCGCCTCCCTTTTTAGACAGTCGACGTGTCTGCCACACCCCATATCAAGCTCTTCACCAGCCTCTTTTTTGTAACATTACCCTGGGTCCCCGTCATCGGCTCCTTTAAGACACTAAACACTTCCCTCGATTACGGAGTGGAGCGTCGATTATCCGAAACTATTGGGGTTTGAGAATATTCTAATGTCAGATTTTTTGGATATCCGATCTTTGGCGGGGAAAATAATGGATAGTGCTTTTTAGGGTCGTAGCAGCACTTGAACACAAAACTCAGTGCATCGTCATTGCATTTATTGCCACTCAAGAATGTTTCCTTGGTCGCAACAAACCTTGAAGATTCTTTTATCAGTTCAACCAGTTCCAATACAAATCGGTTGTTTGCCGGTTTTTCAACTGTATTGACAGACTCATCAGTTAGGCGGAATTTGTTTTAAGCTTTTTTTTTTAGAGATATGTCGTTGACGGTAGCCTAATATTCTGCTGCCATATACCTAGGAATCCTTCATGTCCATTTATTTTTAGAGTTGGAGGATTGGTTTGTATTCTTCTTCTTGCACGATCAAAACCAAAGGCAGTAACGTCTGTCTGTAATAATGATTGAAACTTTCAAGAACCCATCACCTGGCCCTTTTGCCCTTTGGGGGACGGAGACAATTTAAGGAGACGAATAGCCAACCTTGCACTTCTCGTTTTCTCTTTAAACTGATGTGTTTGAGGGATGACATGGGACGAATTGGGTTTCATTCATCAACGTTTCGGATGATCGACACTTGGATAATAATCGACGTTCTACTCTGCCAATTTTATTCTAGTGAACTATCCTATCGTGCGTCCCAAGATTTCACTTGACTGAGTGGACAGCAGTGTTGACGATGCTCGGTCTCCTTCACCGGCAGACGACAATTGTGCTGCCTCCACCGCCATCACAAGACATTAACAAGAGACAAAAGACAATCGCCGTGAGACGGGAGGGCGGAAGTGAAGATGGAACGCGGCGGGAAAGGCAACGGACGCTGCCATCGAGTGCGTGAAGCACGTGCACGTGAGGGATTGGCAACTTTCATCTCTTTCCGTGCACGGGAAACCATTCAAATTCGCTCTTGGATGTTGTGGAAGGAAGCCTTCTATCGGAAGACACAGTTGATATAAATGTGATCCTACCAAAGATTACACATTTCTGTCTTTTAAAGATCCATATGGTAATGAAATAATTGTTATATTTGGCAAATAAACTTCTTCACATGCAAGTAACATTATGCTTTCAATTATGGAAGTAATAAATCAGCAGAAAGATGAATATTAAGATCTCCATTGTCAATGAGGTATTTCTAGTGGCAAAAATAAAACCGTAGACCATCACGCCTCGAGATTGGAATAAGATTCACGAGAGTATTTTGGCGTTCAATAGATGTTTTTTCATTTTTCTAAATTACTAGCCGAAGTGCCCGTTGATATTCAACAGGAGGGATACAATGGAGAACTTTCAAGGTTTTTTTTACAGCTGTTTTAACTCATGCATCATATAGATAACCAAAAATGTTTCCTACACTTTCTTTCCTTTCATCTGAGCGACCCATATTTATTGAACTACAGTCAATGGAAAGGATGATGTCGTTTCAAACGCTGCTTTTTGCGCGCCATTTTGGAAGTGATACGCGTGACGTCACACCTGCCGTCCACCGTACGAGACATACGAGATACCGGCGAATAGTTCGGCGAGTATCACCGTTCACTCACCGTTCATTTATCTTTAGCCTCGTGATATTTCGCTGAAATATTGCGTCTGAGTTTCGGAAAGTATATATGTATTTTGGTGTGCAATACTATAACGATTTATTAGTGTTTCATCTGCATGGAAGTTTGTGCCAACTCAGATAATCTGCCTATGAAGTCGACGCTCTAGTGATGATGGAGTACTTATAATGAGATGCGACATGTAGACATAGTCGGAAATACAAACCGTTAAATCTCTTCGTTAATTATTTACTGTGATTTTCCCGTTAAATTAATATATTATATGTTTGAAATTTCTATTGCAGTATTTCGGCATTATTAGAAATGTGATCTTTTCGAAAAGTTCGATTTTAAAATTTTATTGCAGTTCCATGAGGAAGTATGACATCGATAGTGCAATAGGACGCGTTCGATAGGAAATATTGAAAAATTTATGCACAGTGAAGTGCGAAATATTGCCGGAACATAAAGTAACGGCAAATAATTGTGAGTCTAGCCTTATGATCAGCGAAGAGTCTCACGAGGAGACATCGCGAGACCTACGGTGAGTTGAGTTGACGCCAAAGATTTAATTTTTTTGCGACTGGGGATAGATGTAGAAAAAGGGTCACTGCTTTTTCTCCCATAGGCCCGGGTTCACGAGAAAATTTTAGGTAACTTGAGAATTTGGCTCATCTTCAATTCGTCTCATTAAGACATGTTCACACGATGCATGTCCTTGCAAGTATATACGTTGATATATAGATGCACAAATTATCCGTATCATAACAGGAGCTTTTTTATGTCCACGAGTTCATGCATTGGCGCAATTTTTGGTGTAAATACGATGCTATTTTAATGGATTTAATGAATAAGATTACGCATCTGCTCATGCGTAATTAACGACAGTATTACGCTCGTAAAATAATTATTTGCCGTGGTGGTGTGGGTTAAGGCATTGGGTGCAAAGGACTCCAGTGTACAGGATCGTGGCCATACTACGTAATTTATTTTTCGGTTTAATATGTTTCAGAAATAAAGTAGAATTCCCAACCCCCAACAGGTAAAACCGTCACTGCATCATTCTTAACTTTCTAACTATTACTTGGATCTTCAACTAACCCTTCAAAGAGAGTACAAGTAGTAGCAAATTTTGGGATTCTATAGTTCGCCTGGATTTACACTTAAGAAGTGGAAGGTGTGTCGTTGGCCGCACATTTTGTAATCCGAGGATACATTTTAGGGAAGAGAGAGAGCTCCGATCGGTCATGAGTCTATTTGAAGAGTGTTAACAAAAGACAAAGATGTAACTTTTATCGTATTAGCGACGTATTCACTGTGAATTTCCTAGCAATTATACTCGAATGCTGATATTTGTTAATCACATTTTCGCTCACCGTGAAGAATTTTCTGACATGAGAGAGTTAATAACAGGGTATTTAAAAGCAGAGGTTTGTGAAGAGGTTCATTTAAAGTGACGTATTTAATGTAAGCAAAACGTTGATTGAAGGATCATGGAGTGTTTTCCTTGCACAATCAACCAACGCGGTTGAAAACCCGGAAGACCTTCATGCTCGACAACATACAAAAATGGTCGCAAATTATGTTACCCACACGAACACGTTCGTGCCGATGCAAAGCATCTGGTGATAACTTCATTAAATGCGCTTGTTGTGGAATCATTTTTTACTTAACATGCCTATGTTATATCATTTGAAATCATGCCGCATTACGCCGTGAACGTTAGATGAAATCCCTAGAGTTGCAATACGCATAACAAGGTAAAGAAAATACTGTGTTATCATGCCCTACATTTGTAATGAACTGGAATGTATTAACTTTCTCTCCCCCCCTAGGTCGCCGTTTCGATTCCTCAAAATGTTACAAAAATAAATGCAATGGCAGGTAAATAGTGGAAAGAAATCTTATAGTTGCAATTTTATCGCGAACCCAGGCGTATGGGAAAAAAAATCTTACACTTTTCCCACGTTTCTCTCCAGTTTCAGAAAAAAAGTTGTGTCGTTAGCAGCCTAACCCAGTCTCTACAGTGTAAGAAGTTCTGACAATGCCGATGACATGCGACTTTAAATTAATTTATATGGTTAAACTTCGCTTCGGCTCCGTTACTTTGTAAGCGGAATTTCCATCGTTGGTAGCAGCGTAGATGTTTCCGTGCTTGAATCCATTGAATACTCCACCGTTCTAGGCGTAGCGCTCCTGCCCTAAGTCCCCGGTGACGCCGCCCGGAGTCCCCGAGACAACGCCGGGCTTGCCACCGCTGCGGCCTCTGAACGACAGGTGTGACGTCAGACATGCCCGATCTGACCACGCCCCCCTTTTCGCCCGTTTTTCGCGCCGTTGGAATTTCGACAACTTTGAGAATTTATATCTCGGGAACTAAGCGCTACTTAAGCATCGGGTTTCTTGCGTTGGGCAAGATTCATCGTCCTCTATTACCTCTATTTTTTTCAAAAAATCTGCAAGTTCTCCATTAAGTAATATTATATTCATCTATCAAAACAAAAGAGACTATTGTCCCACTCATAAACATAGGCATTTTTGCACTACATGGAAATTGTCTGTTTAGGCGTGTAAGCTCTTTCACTTGAATTGTTCAGTATCATAACGGTGAAATTGTAATTTACACATTAATTTATGCGATTATTAATTCAAATAGAATTTTTTTTAATTTTTGAGCCTTCAATTGAAGTGAAAATGATCTAAACACACATTTTTGTGACATTACTTCGACGCGTATGGGGTAAAATTGTACTGACTTAAAGGCAAAACTCATTTCACATATCTGTGTACAGAACTATTATGTACCCTCGCGCGTAGTATCTTTTGTTTTGATCGAATTGGGACCCTTTAGTTCATTCATTCTGAGACGGAATAGAATGCAGTATTTGGGGACTTATTCAGAGCCCATTATAACACCAACCTTCCCTCTTGAGCTCTACGACTGAAATATGGTTCAATAGGTGTAGTATCCTGGGACTCTAACAGTGTGCAAAATATGTATATCGAAAATAGCCTTGTTCTTCGCATACTGCGTATACGCGACGGTGCCTAATTGTATAAGAATATGTACAACGTGCTTAATTAATTCATATACTGTGTGAAAGCCTTTCAGGGCTCAGAGAGATGTTGGAATATTTCGTATCTCAACCTAAATCTCACTGAAATTTGCTATTTTTATTATTTACATGCATTCAACTCATAAAAAGACCCAGGCGGATGTTCCCACTTGTAGTCATTGCTCAGGTTGCCAAGGAAATATTCATCTGTTGAAATCGGAGAACAATTGATATATTTGGAACTGTAAACGCAATTTTTAAGCAAATACGAAACGTTCAAGATAATCGAGTTCAAAAATAAAATTTTACATTTTATCAACCATCCGATTATGAAAATTTCAACCCTCATCTTGATTGCTAGTTATTTAAAAGGAAAAATAGGAAATCTCTGCACTGATTCCAATGTTTCATAGGGGCACATTATTTTGGAACCTTCGGCCGTTGAGGCCCTGAGAGATTAAAAAATTTTATTGCTTCAGTTCGCATGTACGTTAGAATCATGCCAAGTTTCAGGTCAATTGGTTCTGTAGTTTTTGAGGAGTAGACAAACGAACATACAGGCACCAATCCATTTTTATGCTTGGCGTAGGAAAAGCCGTAAAAGGCGCGGGGGGAAATTTCTCATTAAATGTATTTCTCAGGTTGCTAAATGCAAAGATAATATTTTTGAATTTGGAGACAAATTGAGAATTTTTCCTTTAAAAGACGTAAATTTTAAGCAAATGCGAAGCGTACAAGAAAATCGGTTGTAAGAATAATATTTAACATTCTATTACCAATCCAATGGCGAAAATTTTAATTTTTTTGACGACAAATACGTTAAAATCAATTAAAATATTCGTATAAATGATATATATTTAAGCAAATACAAAGAATACAAAAAATAAATTGAAAGGATTTAATACAACTTAATCTTTCATCCATCCGATAGTAAAAATTTCTAACCTAGATAATCTTGTTTTAGAGCAATTTAAAAAGAAACATCTGAAGAAACCTGTGCTCTCTGATTTCGGGGGGTCGTTTTTCTGTGGTTCTCGGAGGCCTTCCCTCCCTCCTCTACCCCTCCTCCCATTTCCCCTCCTTCCCGGCAACCCGTCCCTTTGGCAGTCGGACTACTTCCTCCGTCTGAAGAAGACAAGAGATGATGTGGTCGAAAATTCAAATACCTAGTCGTTAGACCTTTTCTTTTCTGACCTTCTCTTTATAAACGTAACACCAAGCGGATTTTATTTTATATAGATCGAGACTTGTGATACTTATCTGGATATTTATTTTTTTTAATTTCTGTAACAATTAAAACACTCGTAGACTCCGAAAAAGGACACTAACAAAAAATCATTCTACGTTTCGGCGATAAAGTCGCCTTGATTTGCATACCTCTTCCGCCGATGAAGATTACTTTATTGTCAACACGTACAACAACTGTCTGTGAGTGTCCTTTTACGTGTCTCTATGTGTTTTAAGTGTATCAGTTGTATTTTTGATGCGCATCTTCGCATAGTGCGTTTTTCTTGAAGTTATGTTCTACAAACATGACTGGAGACCGCGGCAAATACAAGAGCCTGCTAGATGACATGTCCTGAATTGGGAAAACAAAGCACCATTTCTCCCCTTTCCCGTCAGGAGCTCATGGCGTTGGCGAAAAAGTGAATATTCTTCTTAATGGTGAACTTTGCGTTTCAGATCCGAATACCGGCGCATTTTTATGCTGCCTTTTCATAAAATTAATATCTTTTCATAAAATAAATTTCTCTTTATTTTGAATCCAAAACTTTTGGACATGATGCCGATGGGTTTTACCGAATCGTACTTTATACCTTTAGGCTTTTTTTTAGGGAACTATTGTCTTGGTGACTGTGAGCTTATCGTTTGGCACACTTCTCGAGCAGTTCGCAAAAGAACTGAAATTTATGAACTTGAGGCAAGTGTTCTTCATTGCCATTCGCAGGTCCTCTTACTCATGCGTCGATTGACGAAATCGACTTCCTCTCCGAGCCTCTCATTGCAAATACCAATACCGACTCTTCAATCAGAAGTCAGCTGTAGCAAGATTTACTTCACCAGTTCGCGCTTTCGGATCTAATTGTAAGTTGAAATGCGAACGGTAAATGCACAAATGGAATGAATATTTATTTCGCAAAGAACTTATGAGATAGTAAGACATGGTTGTAGTTAGAGGAAATTGCCCGCTGTTGATTATATCTAACGCTTGTTTTGCTGTATTACTTTTTATATCCATCTCATTTGATCTAGTTCTCTGCTGAATTCTCAGTAGCACATGCGTCAGTCAATGTTTTTGGAAGCAGCGCCCGGCTCGCGTGAACGGCGATTTTGTCCGCTGGGAAATAGTTTCCGTCTCGCGATCCGCCCATTTGGCTTCATCTCACACTCTTTCGTTGAATGCGTCCCTAAACTATAAGGGTGGGACTCAATCAGCGTACACGACTGATTATCTATTTAGAATGTTATATATAATTCATGCTCGGGTTTGTTATCGTAAACATGAGTCGTCCAAAATTACTTAGTAAGGTTCAAAAGATTGTAATCGCCCATCATGCCCGCTTAGGTGCAAAATAACTTCGTTTGGTGCCTGGTGCTTAACGATGCGGATATGCGAATATTGATCGCCTGTAGCTTCTGAAATTTCGGCTATCGAGTCGTTAAAGATTCTAGGGTTTTTCTCTGCTCTCTATATTGTTTTATAAATCCGTGTTTTCATTTCATAGGCTTGAATCTGATGAATAAAGGCGCTATAAGGGCACTTTCAGACGTCCTTACCTCCAAACCATTAGATCGATCATCGGGAGGCATTGTGGGTCCTGAAAGGGGAGGAAAACTCGAGGGAGAACACTAAAGAGGTCGTGTGTCAGCTAAACTGTCTTCGACTCCTCAGAAAGGGAAGGCAAGAATAATTGGTGGAAAACTGTGTCCTTCAGATGCGATGGGTGAATTAGCTGTGGATTGTGAGAGAGAATCGTTTACATTTGCATTGTGTGCTTGCAGATAAAATAAATTGTGTTGACTGAATAATACACGACAAAAATCTCATTTCTATGCTAAAAGTCAAAAGAGAACCACATGAAAACCGTAGGAAGAGAGTCACGGAATGAATTTGAGTCAAACGGACTCGTAATGTAATTTTTTCCCTTGCTTTACGTAAATCCAAGGAATTCCTTCCGTATTTTCTACCTAACTAGCTTAAACCATGAGTAGCAGTTTCATGGCCTACCTCTGTAATAATACTGACCAGTTTATCCGATGATAACCCGATGAGCGACTGCTCCGATAATCACTTACATTGCTCTGGATGGCAGTTTCCACTGTCACTTACGTTTAGAAAGCTCTATCTCTTTCTCACTTCTTATCCAAACACAACAAGGTTTTCATCAAAAATAAATCAATGCTTGGCAACATCATTTTTTCTTTTAGCTTGACCAGGGAATCTCCATTAGGAAATATTTTTCTAGCTTGCTCACATTTTCCTCGCGCGAACGTTAACAACGCGCTCATTTTAGGATGCTGATGTGATTTTTTCATCAATCAATAATAATCAAAGTGACATTTCTTTGCTACCACTGGAAAGTAGAGAAGATTAACTACGAAACAGTTTTTATAAAAGGCCATCACGCATAAAAGCGGCTTACTGAGGACAGTTTGAACGAAAGTACTCGGGAGAAGATTCGTAAAAATCCCGTTCCGTCCCGAGAAGATTTCTAACAATAAAAGTGCTTCTTTGCTAGATTGTTGCGCTTGAAACGCTATCTACAATTACATGGTAAAGGTAACCCCATAGATATATATATATATATATATATATATATATATATATATATATATATATATATATATATATATAGACAATTAAAGAGGAAACTTACAGGGGGTAAAAAGACGAAAGTAAAGAGAGAGTCTTACTTAGAGACGTTTCGGGTGTTAGCCCTTCTTCAGTCACACAGAGAATTATCCCTTCTTCAGTCACACAGATTCTCTGTGTGACTGAAGAAGGGATAACACCCGAAACGTCTCTAAGTAAGACTCTCTCTTTACTTTCGTCTTTTCACCCCCTGTAAGTTTCCTCTTTAATTGTCTATATATATATGTACAATATATAAGCTAGCAACAAGGCGTTGAGGTTGGGGATGGATAGATCGGTATATCAGTGGACACTCACAGAAAGGCGATCCATGACGACACCGGTGTCCACTGCTCTCGGAAGCTTTCGGGTGAGAACCCTTCTTCAGCGGGAGAAAATCACAACTGAAGAGTGTCACACTGGAGTTGAGGGTCTGACTGGGTGCGTGGTTGGTGTTTGAGGGAAGTGATTGGTTGGAAGGATGTGAGGGAGGGAGGAGTAAGAGGAGGGGATACGGAACCACCTTTCATCCCAGTCTAGATGCTGCACTGAAAAACCCTCTTAAGTCAGCACACTCAATTCTCGCCTCTTCCCCCTCTACTTTTTCTTTTATTCGCAGACCTCCGGTGCTCTCCTTTCGTCGCCCTCCCAACCTCCAAAATAGTCTATGGATCCGCGAGATCCGACAAACCTCACTTGAGGGTAGTGTGGCCAATCCCCCTCTCGTTGGATCAAATCCTTGCAGCAAGCCCTGTTGTCTCACCTGCCCACTCAACCCTTTCTCCCGAACTTTCACGACCCCTGTCACAAACATAACGTATCAGATACTTACTCGGGGAACCTGTTCCTCGAGTAATGTAATTTACCTCCTCACCTGTAAACACTGCCAGGCCTTCTACGTTGGCCTCACAAGCACATCTCTCAATGTACGAATCAATAACCACAGGAGCAGCGTGACACAACGATTGAAGCTGCCTGTAGCGGAGCACGCCAATTCTCATAACCTCCCCTTCAACGACTGCTTCCAAGTAACAATCATTCGCGCCCTCCCACCTGACACATCTATCATGGAGCTCCGCCATTGGGAACAATCATATATTTCAATCCTAAAATGTATTTGTACTCCCGGGCTTAACCTCCGCTAGCTTTCTCCGTATCCCCTCCTCTTACTCCTCCCTCCCTCACATCCTTCCAACCAGTCACTTCCCTCAAACACCAACCACCCTCCTAGTCAGACCCTCTACCCTCAACTCCAGTGTGACACTCTTCAGTTGTGATTTTCTCCCGCTGAGGAAGGGTTCTCACCCGAAAGCTTCCGAGAGCAGTGGACACCGGTGTCGTCATGGATCGCCTTTCTGTGAGTGTCCACTGATATACCTATCTATCCATCCCCAACCTCAACGCCTTGTTGCTAGCTTATATTTCTAAATTTATTTCCTTTTTCTGTAATATATATATATATATATATATATATATATATATATATATATATATATATATATATATATATATATATATATATATATATATATATATATATGCATGTGTCAGAAAATATATGAAGATAAAACTGGCTGAGAGAGCGAATTTTATGCCATCGGAACTAGTCACTGTAGTACTGTGTTCACGGAGATACCCGAATGCGTGAAAGCGAAATTCCACGGAGGAAAAATCATTTGTATTGAACGGAACTCGAATCCGGATATCTGTTTATCTTGGCGAGTGCATTAGCATCACCACTGTGCAATCGCCTTATTCGGCAATTGCCGTAATCAGGCGATCCCTTGTAAACAGAATGATTAAGATTCTATCTATTATCCTATGACTTACGTGAGTGCGGTGGGATTGTGTGTTCTGGGCGTCTACCTCCGTCGCGGCTGACCCTCTCCTGCGGCGACCGTCCTCCTGGTCCTCGCCAACCTCCGTCAGCAAGAACAGATCGGGGCTCTTTGGTGACTCCCATTCGTCCAGCACCCCGTCAGGGCCAGCCGCTGCACCCCTCACGCCCCTGAGCCGATCACTCTCCAGCAAAGCTATAGTTATGGAGCGAGGAGAAAGGATTGATGATCAATTGGTAATTCATACCGTAGAATCATTATTCGCGTGCATTGAGCTGGATCACGTGGACGGAGGCGGAACAGGGGCGAGATGATCATTCGAGGGAAAAGGGCCTTGGATCTTGGGTCGGGCACGTGGTCTTGGGTTGGTCGCATCTCCATCGTCCCATTTTCCGCATCGTTTTCCGTCCGTGTGAATCTAGATTTTCAGTGGTGATTATGGGTGTAGTGCATGAGCCTCGATTACCCTGCAAGCCAACGTAGGAGCGAATGACACCGTGAGCACACTGACCAGACAGGTTTACAATGTCATTTTTCCCGCGATCGATACGAGGCCTTAATGGCTGCCAATAGGACTTTATGATAGATTGGCGGACGGATAGTGCAGCTAAGTAGCGGAGTTGCTCTCTAATACCCGTTTCTTAATCTACCACGCAATACCAACGATATCTTTCGCTTCACCCCTGCAATTCCTCTTGTATCTCGTTCACGTTGCAGCAATACACATTATTACTACAGGTTTCTGTAGAATTGATGGTATACCTCTGCGGTAGTGCATGTCGATTAAAGTTACCGGTACATTATAATGCATGTTTGTGATAATTTACCCACTGCCATGCTCCCTTCAGTTGGCTTGCAGGGTGATATGTAGATATTGCCATAGAGAAGGTATTATATGTTGGAAAGGACGAAAGTGAATTGCATCTTAACGTAGTCCTCAGTCAATTTTGATTAACTCATGGCACGTGATGAGAGGGAATTTTGGTGTATAGCCTATCAGATCGTCAGTTCATCTCTCCCGTTTTGACGCTTCCATCCATTCCAGGGGCGTGCATTGTGTTCGGTTTGAATAAGGCCTCTACAACTTGAAGTTATTGCGACCCAACCTTTTACTTTAATCGGCAGTGTTAAACTCTGTGCACTAAGGTGTTCGGCTTTTGTCTGTGTTTTGTTGTAAGCCGCGAATGAAGTTCCTGTGAACAGGGTCCCAAATACTTCCATGAGAATAAAAATGAGGCTAAATAAGGGAGATGGAAGCATCTCATTCTATTTTCAATCAATGGTCTTCCTACTATCAGCATAGTATACCAAATGCAACGCGATACATCTCTTTCAAATGTTTTTCCTCTCATTTGTTGTAAAGGCTTTGTGATTTACAAGTGCTCGAATTCATCTAATTCATTTATTTTCTCTCTTTCAACATAAAATATATGCCTTTATATCCACCATGTACAATGACACTATACGTGCCATCATAAACAATCGATTCAGATTGTTCTTCCCTTTTTGTGAATTTTCTCCTCCCTTGGACGAAAACAGTGGTGGAAGGACACGTGTGTATTCCGATGACCCCATAGAGCTGAACTGGTGGGTGCAATGCTTCTGGTAGGGCCACCCATGCCATAGTGCATGCTAGAAGACAGACGAATGGTAGTCCGCGCAGCGTCTGTCCCTCATGCGGTGAGGCGGCTGCGAAAGGCATCTGAACCCAGAGGGTCGGCCTATCTCGTAAAAAACACCACTGAGAAAGCCACGGAATAAGGATTCAAAACAGCACCTTGGATTCATGAACTGCACTTATACGGAAATAAATCTTGGCAACTACGGGACTTTGTCCGGTGGGCCGGCGGCTGTCGTGCCCGGCAGCCAAGGGCGACAAGGGCAATGCGGTCATCATCGAACTAATCCTTGCCCGGAATTATAGGAAAATGCTGAGACAGAAGAAAGGAAAATCGGGGAAAGGAACACAGCCATCGTAATAGGCACGTGGAATAGCAGGGACTATGCTAAGGGCTGGAAATTTAGATAATGTAAAGAATAACATGGAGAGGGTGGGTGTAAACATTATGGGTCTTAGCGAAGTGATATGGATAGAGAGCGGATACTATTAAAGCCATGACTAGCGGAGAGGTTGAAAGCTAGCTTGGGGTTGCATTCATAATGAACAGAAAACGTTGTAGAATAGTAGTCTATGCAGAACAGGTGAGTGACGGGATAATAATTTTTGAGCTGAAGGCCGGTCCAACGAACTTAGTTATAGTCCCGGTTCACAAGCCTACCTCAAATCGTATAGAGGAAGTGGTAGATGAGGTTTACTGTCGGCCGGAGGGAATAATGTATGGAATGCCTGGGAAGAAGCAGTTGGTGAAAATGGGAGATTGGAATAATGGAATTGGTGGTTTGTGAAGAAAGAGATGGACGGGGTGTGGGTGATTATGGGTTAGGAAGGAGAAATGACCGCGGCGAGATAGCTGTATAATTTTGCTGGTGAAATAATCAAGGAATCACGAATACATAGTTCGAGCATCACCCTCGACGCAGGTACACATGGGAGAAGCCGGGAGACAGATATATGTTTCGGATAGATCACAGTATGGTAAGACTCATATTCAGGTATAGCGCTTATCCTCACATACATATCCAGGGGCTGATGCGGACACAGATCGCGACTTCTTAGAGGTAACACGCCGCATTTAACTGAAAAAAGATAAGAGGAGGCAGGAGGGCACGCAGGTGGAATATGGTGACGTGGATGCACTGAATGAGGCACTGAATGAGGCATTGAAGGAGAAGGATAGAGGGCAGGTTGATCTAATCATGGGCGCAGATCGTGGAGAGAGATCAGAGGAAGGTGATTTGGGAAGTAAGAAAAAAGGAATTGCAGCGAACGCCATGGTAGACGTGGTGAGTGTAACTAAGATTAGAAAACCGTGTGTCTCGGAGGAAATAATAACGGAGATGTTTGGGAGAAGGAAATGGAAGAGAGTAAACTCAGGGCTGGGTGGAGCGAAATACCGGAAATTAAACAACAGGCTCTGAAGAGAAATAAAGAAAGCAAGAGAATCATGGTGGAGAGAACGGATAGAATCCTTGGAAAATTTTCAAAAAGGGTGAATATCAGATGCTCTGAATGGGAAAGCAAAGCAATAGACGGGGGGTAGTAAGGGATTAGCAGTGATAATATTTGAGACAGGAAAGTTTAGTAAAAGGAGATCCAAGCGAGGTGGAAAGAGTGCGTCGAAGACCAGGAAATGAGGTCCTGAAGGATGGATGTAGAAAGGGAAGAGGACATCGACGGAGATGGAATTAGACCAGCTATCCTTGATAGTGAAAGCGAAAAAGAAGCACATTACTTGGAAACGAATAAGGCGGTGGGAATAGATAACTGAACCTGCTGATTTCTAAAGAGTTCTCCTGTGCCAGAACGGAAGAGGAGAACTATTTTCGCTAATTCGTAGGATTTGTGTGAAGAGAGTGTGGTCGGAGGATTTCACGAAGACAACACTTATGCCGACACCAAAGAACAGCAAGGCAAAAACTTGCGAGGACTATGGGACAACAAGCTTAATATATCACGTGGCCAAAGTAATCCTGAGATTTATAAATGGAAGACTGGAGAGCAAGGCTATCGAATACTTGTGTGACGACCCGTTTGGGTCTCGGAGAGGAATTGGGACGTGGGACGCTATAGGAGTAATGAGGACGCTAGTATAAAGAAACGTTGAATATGGGAAGGATGTTTTTGATAACTTTGTGCATTTCGAGAAGGCGTTTGATAGGGTACACTGGGCAGAATTAATGAAAGTTCTGAAGAAATAAGGAGTCAATTGGAGGGATAGACGTCTCATTCGGAACCTTCATATGAACCAGTGGGCGCAGGTGAGGGTGGGAATCGGGATGGGCTGTGATAGGATGAATTAAGCGGCAGGGTTGCCCATTACTACCGTTGCTTTTGACGTGTATTCAGAGGAAATTGTGAGGGAGACGTAGAGAGAGACGGATGTAGTAATAAAAGTAGGAGGGGATCTGATAAAGTCGGTTAGATTTGCTAATGACCAAGCAGTTATTTGTCAGACACCGAAGGGGTTACAGTCAATGACGAATATCATAGAGGTGAAATACGAGTGGTTTGGAATGAACATGAAACATAAGAAGACGAAATACATAAGGTTATGTAGTAGCAAGAAGGTGGGTCTGAATATGAGGCTGGAAGGGCACAAAGTAGGGCACGCCGAGAAGTTTACGTATCTAAGTAGCATTTTGGAGGAGAATGGGTCTTCTGGAAGAAACATAAGATGCAGAATTTTCATAAAAAATAAGCTTTTTCAAAGAGAATGGAGTTTATGATGGGGGATATAAAGAAAAGGATTGTGAATAGCGTGTGTCTGAACGAGTCGGAGACTTGGTCGTTGCGAAGGGAGGATGTACGTAGACCCGAGGCATTTGAGATATGTGGGTGGTGTGGATATGGGATGGAGGAGAAGGTGAGCTGAGTGGCGAAGAGGAGGACGGACGGACGAGGAGGCATTGGGATATGGTTGAAGAGGAGTTGGTGGTGGAGGTTCAGAGGAGGCAGAAAAAATGGATGGAGGATGTATTGCAGGAGAGTAAATACTGGAAATGGTAATAGAAGAGAGCGAAAATTGGGGAAGAGGGGATGAGAAATGATGGAGGATTGAGAGGAATTCTGGTCAAAATAAGATGGAAAAGATGTTATGAGTAATTAAAGTGGAATCTAATGGCGGATCACGCATAGATATATATATATATATATATATTTATTTATTTATTTATTTAAGTTCTGGGACATTCTGTCCCCTGGAACATTTACAGTTTATAAAACAAATAATAATCAACAGTCTCGTTTGTATTGTACATTAGTAGTAAACATAAGCAAAAGCACTAGCTGTTAACAGTTGAACACATTTCAGTAATTACAAAGATAAAAAACGAACAAACAAAAATGAGGCCTTGTGATGCACAAATATTAAATACATATAAGTAATATATATATATATATATATATATATATATATACAAAGTTAACTGATTCACTCATCTGCGTTAAATCATAATGCAATGCATTTTATATTTCATTGATTTGCATGGTCATTACACATTATGTGTGCGCACAGGCGTTTCTTGAACAAATTTACATGCGTTGATTCCCTTATTTCTTTTTGGTAAGGCATTCCATAGCCTACAAGAAGCCATATAAAAAGATCTACTGTACACAGAAGTACGGAAATTTGGGATTAACAATAGTTCTGTGTTTCTCGTCGATCTTTTCCGCGTATTTATGTTAAAAATAATTTTATTATACAAGTAACTGGGACACTTTGAGTTGATTAGCTTTTATATAAAAAAATTTATTTGATATTCCCGGCGCTTATGTATTTTCAACCACCTGAGTGTGTCATAGTATGGCGTGATGTGTTTATCAGCAGGAATACTTTACTTAACGCGATCAGGCGATCCCAGTGGACCGCGTGATGTCAGGACCAAGGCTCTCCACTCCTCTCTTATTTTGGCAATTTCCCTCCAGCAGGAATATTAAATATAAACCTTATGCCACAGTTTCGCAACCTCTGTGGTTTTTGATTTAGATAGGAGGGAAAGTAGAACAATATGCCATGAATTTGGACGGTGAAATAAGTACTGTTCAAAAACTCACATGTCAGCTTGTGGGTTACTCAAAAGGAAGTGTCCTTCAATACATTAACGAAGATGAGGTTAGATCAACCACGTAAGACAATTTTTTTACGTCATGGCGGTGAGAGCATCTAATTATGCTTACGCTGCATTATATCCGTATAATACCACATCCCCAATAGGATCTCCGGGTGGGGACTAATAAGAGGGGTACATCAGTCAGGAAGGACAAGTACAGGGTAGGGACATGGAATCCATGTTTTCAAGTAGGGGGACTCCCTCTACCTCCCCCATCCTACCTTCCTCCAACCTACTCATCATATATACCTCTAGAAAAGTTTTTTTTTGAATTTGTACCCGATGATGACACCGCCGTGTCGAAACATGTCGTACCAAGAAAATAAGTCAGTGGAGGAAAACCAAGTTAATTTTCATTAGCAATGGATAGCTACCTTCGATACTAGAAAATCAAGAAGATAAAACGCGAATCAAGGTGGAGCACGAAAATGCTGGCCGAAGAAGGAAACAGAAAGATTCGCCGCAGCCGTCGACAGGAAACTATAAAATGGGCTGAGATGGGCATCGAAGAAAAATGGGATGAACTAAATTGGACTATTGCAGAAGTAGCGGAGGAACAACTGGTAAGTAAGACAGCCATCACGAAGGAGCCATGGATAACGACGGAGTTTAGGGAACTATTGGAAGAAAGAAAATAATACAAGAACCCCAGAAACGAAGGAAAGGCAACCCTCTACAAGAAGCTAAGGAACCAAATCAATAGAGAACGCAAGGAGGCTAGGGAGGATTGGATCGAAAGTTGCTGCGAGGAGGTCAACGAAAATGAGAAGAAGGGAAACACCGAAACAGCATTTAAGCTAGTGAAGAAACATTTCGGAGAGAGGAAAACGAGAACTAACAATATCAGAGAGGTGAAAGGGCTTATATTCATAAAGGATGAAGACATTGGGAATAGATGGAAGCAATACATCAAAGAACTCTAGTAAGGGTCGATGCCACTGAAAGAAAACCTAATGAATAACGAAAGCAATGTTGCCGGAGGATCGGGGCCCACTCATACTGAGGACTGAATTTGATAGAGCAGTAGATGACGTCAAGAAAAACAAAGCACCTGAAGAAGACATCATCAACGGAGAAATCATCAAAGCGCTCGGAAGTAAAGCCAATGATAACTTGTTCGAGGTAATCAGAAAGAGCTACCACAGCGGAACACTTCCCTAGTCCACAAGACTTTTCAAGAAGTAAGAGTAATGATTGCGATGCCGAAGAAGACAAAGACTGAGAGATGTGAGGAGCAGCAAACTGTGAGTTCAATGTCACATGCATCAAAATACTAACACGAATAACAATCCAAAGTGTGGTAAGAAAAATTGAAGCGAACCTCTTGGAGAACCAGTTTGGATTTTGAAAGCACAAGGGTACCAGGGAGACCATACTCTGCCTGAGATAACGGTAGAGAAAACAATACTTATGAGCAAGGCATTGTATGTCTCATTCGTGGACCTGGTGAAAGCCTTCGACAGTTTTGATTGGAACAAGATTTCAGACTGCTCGAAAATCTCGGAATGGATTACAACGGCAGAAGAATAATTTACCAAGTATACAGAAAGCAAGTCCCCACAATTCAAATGAGAGACGGAAGTCAGATAGAGGCTAAAATTAGCAAAGACCATAAGAGCATAAGCACATGAAATAGGACTGAGCGGGATAAAGATAAACGGAGAAGAAATAAACATACTCCGCTTCGAAGGTGATATCTCAGTCATAACTGGAAATCACGACGATCTACAAAGGTAACGAAACGTAATTGATAAGTTCTCCAAGAATACAACATTTAAAAAAATAAGACGAAAACTAAAATCCTAGTATGCGGAAGAGAGAAGCTGAATGAAGAAGTCACCCTTAAGGGGAGAGAAATTAGAGCAAGTGGATTCCTTCACCTATCTCGGAAGTACCGTCACGTGGGACGGAAGAAGTACAGCGGAGATCAAACGGGGAATAGCCCAAGCTAAGAAGGCGTTCATGGGAAGAAGACAGCAGCGGTTCTCAAAGAAGATAGGACTGCAAACCAGGAAACAGTATGTGAAAAGATTTGTGTGGAGCAAGAGGCACTCTATGGATCGGAAGCATAGACCACTGGAAAAGCAGATCATAACTGATTCGATGCTTTCGAAATCTGGTGCTGGAGGAGAAAACTGAAGATAAAATGGGCGGACAAAATATGATATGATGAAGTGTACAGAGGAGTAGAAGGACCATTTAATGGAACACTAAACAGAAAAGAAGAATAGGATGGATTGGACACACTCTGAGACACAATGGCTTTGTGAAGAACGTAATTGAAGATAAAATAGAGGGAAGAGTCCCATCAGAGGAAGGAAGGACCAGGAATAAGTTCGTGGACCAATTAAAGAGGAAAGTACATAAGGAGAGATAACAGGGGGTGAGGGAACTAGCATTAGATTAGAGGGAAGGGTGGAGGACTGCGGTAGGATTAAACGACCAATGAATGATTGAAATATCACATCGTCAGGAGGCAATGTAATTATGGGGGAGTGTATGCAACGAGAGACTTGTTCCGAGGCCTGAAAGTAGATCTCAAGGTAATGAGCCACCGATTTCCATCAATTGAAATGATGACATCCCTTAGTTTCTTTGAGAATCGGCCGCGTCAGGGCAGTGTATTCCACGGGAGTCCCGTGACAGAAGGCCCGCCTACTTGAGTGAAAGCTATCTGGGTGGAAGTGAAGCTTGCCGGGGGTTTAGTTGCCAAAGACAGGACGAAAGAATTTTTGCAGGGCTAAAGTGATCTCTTTCTCAACCGATGAGTCCCGCGGAGGGGAATTTCTTCGTGTTCGAAATTAAGCGGGGATGAACATTTTTATCTTATATGAGGAGTCTTAATGCAAAACAGATTTTGGTGAGAACACTTTATCAGTTGGGTAACTTTATTATTTTCGGCTATTGTTTGCGTGGGAGGGATCGCCAGGTGACTGACCGACATTTAATTATGCTACTCACCGATTTACAGAAATCTATGGAAACATTTTACCTCGCATCACGGAAAGCAAAATCGAATCTCGTGTTCAGTAATAGGGGTGAAACTCCATTGAGTAAAGGGTGAAGCTCCATCCATCTGTGACATCAATCTGGTGTGGCTCAGTGCGTCGTTATCGTTAGTCATCACAATAATAATTATTGCATCGAATAATGCCTCCGTTCGATATGAAGAACCCTTTAAGCATGGAAGATAAATTATATTGCAGGCTTTTGATCGTCGATATCTTGATGTGTATCGCTACTTGTTGGACATCGTGCTGCTTTCACCTCACTCCCAAATTATTCGTGAAACTGTATATATAGAGAGTGGACGATCCACACAAAATGATGATTGTCCAATGGCCATGTATAGCGTAAGGTGAAGGGGTAAGATTCATTTTGCGTTACTCTCGTATCGTGCTCGCCGAATGTCCCCCACTCATGGCTTTCATTTTCTTCAGGGATCAGTGGTGATGTTTTTTCATCTCGTGCACCTTCCAAATATCACTCGCTGCCAATGCTGAAGCTCTAATGCTCTTCGGATATATGATTCAATGCGATTGCATTTAGGCGCAGGAATATGCTTCGAGTGAAATTTGCTTGAAATTTATTGACAATGCATATTATATTGTAATCTGCAAGCGGTTTGAAGCAAAAATACAGCACATATCACAAAGATGCCGTTCCAAAGGAAACAACTCTTCTCTACGATCAGAGAAACACTCTCTGCTCTTCAAGGTTTCCACCGGCGAGACAAACGTCCGAAGGGAAACTTTTGTGAGCAGGAAGCAATGAATTATCATCCACCTGTATGATTCGGCACTTAGGTGTGCGTGTGTGTGATTGTAGAAAGCGTGGGGAAGGAGCATTCTGATGCCTTTTGAGTCAGCGAACCGCGGAGCAAACGGTCCTCGGGTGTTTTCCCTCGCGGAATCACTCGAACCATAATACGATCCGATGGAAAGAGAGAGGATTTTGTAACCCTCCGCACATTGTCAGGGCAACGAGAACACGGGGAAAAGTGTCCGTTGTTGTGAAGAGGGGAAAGGAGCAAAATTCGCGGTGAAACCGAAATATGTTGACGGATGAATCGGTGGCCCAGGTTAGCGTGGCGCTGTAGTCGTGGCAGAGCGCCGATGAAGATGCGCGACGTGGTGCACGAATCACATGATTTCTTCAATTGTGTCGAAAATATTCTCATTAGAGAGAGAGAGGGGGCGGGGCTGAATTCAAAGAAAAAGAATCATTCCATGTGATGGACTCATGGCCATGTACAACACCGGCAAAAATGGTTGATTAAGGCCTAATGTGCGCATTTATCTATCTCTTCAATACGGTAAACATCTCGCCTTCTTGAAGCAACTAGCGGCAGCTATATCTTTACGTCCTTGAAGCGTTAAAACCTATTTAATTTGCCAGTAATCCATAGTAGAGGTATAAGTGCCACCTGCTGTAAATGCTGGGTCTACAGGCACATTTTGACGAGGTAGCCCGTCCCCTTAGAATCCATCCTAGACCGGGAGAACCTCGGAAGGATAGCGGCGATATCGCTGTGTGAGAATTTAAGGCCGGTATTCATAGTCCTCAATAATTACAGATTCGTTTCAATCTATGATTATATCTCTAATTAATTACTGTTTCTTATTCATAGTCGTCAAAGAATCAGTGATTCGTCAATCGATGATTCTTGAATCAGAGATTCATCAATCTCTGATTATTATGTATTCATAGTCGTCAAATAATCATTGTTTATAGTTCTAGTATTCATAGTCAAGCAAACTGTAATTATTTGGCCAAATAATCATTGATTCGTGAATTAAGCTCTCGACTGTAATTAATTAGAGTTTTCCTTTGTTGGACATCGGTAGTTCTGTGATTGTTTACGACATATTCGTGTCTTTACGTTCCAACTGTACAGTTTTATACGGTGCTAAAGGCATAGAATACTCTATATGAACGTCTTGAATTGATTAGGATTATTGATTACCTTGAATTGATTAGGATTTCCGAGCAATGGAAATTCCTTTGGGATATATTGGTGTATGTGATTGCCGATGACGATGTACCAGCGTATCACTAAAGACTGCGAAAAACACACATTAGGGATCCAACAAATCCAAATTACTCACATGGGGAGACTACGTACACTGACTCGCCGATCTGAATGCCGTATTTACTATGTCGTGCACGAGGTCAAAGGCTAGTACGCCTTGGACTTCGTCAAACGTATTCTATCTGTACTGTAATTAATCAGTTTATAATCTGAAATATCCGCCCTTAGTATAAAAAAGCTGGGAAAATTTATTCTCGCTAGCTTGTTCCAGAGCCTCACATCACATTTCAATCACCCTCAAAGCCACTTTGCCTATAACTTTTATTAACGCACATTTTTAGCATCGGTTTGTTTGGTGCAGTGGTTAGCGCCCTGGATTATTACGCTAAAGTCACCCGTTTCGAGACCCCCGGCTGACATTTTTTTTCCATCTCTATATTCACAACCAGGGAGAAATTTTTCCTCCGAGTTTCATGTCATATCATAGGACTTCTCCTCGCCTTTTTTCTCGTGATACTTTCCACAAAATTCGTACTCCAGGGTGAATCTTTGATGTCAATGGCCTCACTGGGGTCTGGTGATGGACCGCTTATGATATACGTCAATCTCTGTCTAAAATCCGTTATCTAACTTGCTGTAACAATAGACATGAGTGTTGACAGACGACGAGTTTAATAGAGGGTACCGATTCTCAAAACCCGTAGTGATCGAGTATATTCTTCTTAGAACTACTGTTCATATATCGACACTTTCCGCGAGGACTGACAGTTCCTCTTGTGCTACTGTGGCTCATTGCTTTGAGATTTTACGCTTAGGCATCAATATTAATTTGTTGAAATCATATTACAAATTTAAGAAAAATATATCACAGCGGTTTTTAATCACGCAGTATTTTACAAAATCTTCATGCTGAATTTAACATCGGCCAAAATTTCCATGAATGTTTTACTCGTAAGCCATCATCAATTGCTACTAATTACATATTTCAAATTTTCTTTATCGGTAATGATCAGTTATAAATACTGCTACTGCTACTCTTCGTCTTCTTTGGTGTTTTACGTACATATGTAGGGATTGCTAGTTCTGTTTCGCATCCAACGGTGTCCAGAATTGTGAAACATATAACTAATCTTTTGGCCGTCCAAATAGTTGACACCATCAGACCGCCTGTTTCTTATGATGATCAGGTGACGAATAGGTGCCGCGGGTGTCTCTTTGTGAGAATAGAAAAAAGAGGAGACCACTCTTATGGTCGGACAATTCCTGACGTTAAACAGCACACGCTACATCATCAACACTTGCCGGAATACGAGATTACTGTTTGTTGATTTTCCCTAGCAACGACTTCATTAACGTCGAATAATCATAAGAAGTAATTCTAATGTAGGCACGGCTAATTCATTTTTATCAAAAAACATTGCCAATCCATTTTTCATTTTCTTTTTCAATATGCAATTAATAAAACTATATACTCAACTTGAATAAAAATTTAACGATACCCACAAAATGTTTTGCCTCTTCAATTTCTCATACCACTCAAAAATAAACATACATCCAATCTGTAATTCACCAATTACAGATTATCCCAAATAATTCGAGATTCATGAATCAGTGATTCATGAATTGAAGATTGTTTTCTGTCTATGAATACATAAATCAAATAATCAATGATTGACGAATAATCGTTGATTCAGCAATCATTGATTATTTATCCCGTCTATGAATACCGGCCTAAATGTTACAAATTCTTTGACGTGAGCTTGTGTGAGAGAGACGAGTGATTATAGGAAGCTCTGAGGCTGTTCGCATTGTGCGGATTATAAAGAGGAGTGAAGCGGATGTAAAATTCGGGCCTCTGATGGCATAGATTTATTAGACGGATTACATAAACGGCAAGAAGGCCGTCATTAAAATCTCGTCCACTGGCCTTTACAAGAACTGGGATGGGAATCTCTTTCTCACCGTGGATTGATGGGGACGGTTGGTATGGGGACGGGAATGCTGGGTATGTTTCGGTTGAATTTGCAGGTGAGGAAAGGACATCTGGGTAACATTTTAGTGATGATATATTTGCCGGAAAGACGTGGCTACCCTGGAAAGTGATGCCGTGATGATTTTGTTTGTGTATAAATATTGGAGACGCTTTGACGTGTGACTGCAGCATCCTACGATTGATGATGGATAACTCTCATTCGCGATGACGTAATGTGGGCTTATGAAGTGAAGATTCATGCGTTAGGCGGCGGTGCAAAGCGTTCCATAATGACAGAAGTTTGAATACCTGATTATATTTTACGGTGTGTGTCCTCGATTGGTGCCGTTTGGATTTACGTCAGATTCAATGTTGCGTCCTGCTACCATGAGTCGTCAGAAAAAATTCCGTTCAATGCCAATAAAAAAAGGACATTTGTGAATACATTTGTTTGTTTTGATAAGCTTTGATAAGTTTAGCATTTTTGCTAAACTTATCAAAGCTTTACGTAGACGAATTTAATGCTAAAAAGCCAAGTCGTATTTTTTTAATTAAGGCAAAAACCAGCTTGCAAATTAACGCTTTGATAAATAATGGAATTTATGTAATCAAGATATCTGTCTCCGCAAAACTTCGTCTCTTCGAAAATGTCGCACATTTTTCCCTTTCGCGAGGACTAACGGTAAAGGAACATCGAGACTATTGAGGGAAACTGAAAACCATGTGTGTTTCTCTTCCGTAACCATGTGAGCTTACCTTGTAATCGTCTTTCGTTCGTCGGCGACGAGAAGTACGTGGCTCGGCCGAGGCTCTCGATGGCGCCGCTGGCGTCCCCGGGCACCACGCCGTCGGCGGTCCACGGCACGAGGTACGAGAGGAGTGGGGTTGGAGGAGAGTCGGCGAATGAGGAGTTAGGGCCGCAGGAGAAGAGGGTGAGTAGGAGGAAGAGTTGGGGGAGGGACGAAGAGGGCCTCGCAGACATCATGTCGATCCGCTCCCAATAGCCGCTCGCCTCGACACACCTGCGGTGGACGAGAGATAAGAAAAAGGTGATCGGTAACTCCTCCTCGACTTTCGGTGTGGATCGAATTATTCCTTCGACACACGACTTGGCGACGTAAAGAGACGGTCAGCCATTGTCGCGGTCCCGTCGACAAAAAAACACAATTGTCACTTAATTCATGCTCTGGATTCTCATGCAGAAATATGTCCTCTCCCTGCAAGAAACAAAGTAAGGTTATTTCTTTGAAGGCTTCCGCGACTCTTATAATTATTAATGTTGCTCTTTTCAGGTATTTCCGTCGCGTGTTTGGTTTTTTCGACAACAGTTTCTCCCCTCTTCCTGGGGGCGTCTTCAGGTCCGTTGGACATTTTTGTAATTGTTATTATTTATTTTCGTTGTTATGTATTGCGTTGCTAGTACATCTAGGACCATAGGGTGTCTCGATTGCCCGCTCCTCGTTGTGGTTTCACCACTCTCTCCCAGGTTGAGGCAAGTGGGTATCCATCCTCCCGATTGAAATTCGATGGATATTTCACCAGCTCTACCGCTTCTCTGATCAACCTGGGAAAATAACGATTTTCCCTTGAGAGTACTCTCACTTGGTCAAAGGCAATCTGATGTCCTGGCTCGAACCACGCATGCTCTGCAACTGCGGAGAGGCTGAATCTCTTCTTTTCGGTGGCCCTCTGGTGCTCTTTAATTCGGCACTGAATTGCTCTCCCCGTTTGGCCGATGTAGGATTTACCACATATACATTTGATTTCATAGGGAGGGAGTCTATGAAATCAAATGTATATGTGGTAAATCCTACATCGGCCAAACGGGGAGAGCAATTCAGTGCCGAATTAAAGAGCACCAGAGGGCCACCGAAAAGAAGAGATTCAGCCTCTCCGCAGTTGCAGAGCATGCGTGGTTCGAGCCAGGACATCAGATTGCCTTTGACCAAGTGAGAGTACTCTCAAGGGAAAATCGTTATTTTCCCAGGTTGATCAGAGAAGCGGTAGAGCTGGTGAAATATCCATCGAATTTCAATCGGGAGGATGGATACCCACTTGCCTCAACCTGGGAGAGAGTGGTGAAACCACAACGAGGAGCGGGCAATCGAGACACCCTATGGTCCTAGATGTACTAGCAACGCAATACATAACAACGAAAATAAATAATAACAATTACAAAAATGTCCAACGGACCTGAAGACGCCCCCAGGAAGAGGGGAGAAACTGTTGTCGAAAAAACCAAACACGCGACGGAAATACCTGAAAAGAGCAACATTAATAAAGTAAGGTTATATTTAAGCGCTGTTTTTCACGCATATACGAGGGCTATTTTTTTTCAAAGTCCTATTGGTCGCGAAATTAAAACCACTGTGAAAATCCGATGAAGCTCTGCGCAGATGTGTTGCGTAGTGCCTCTAGTATGCCCGTCGGCCGCGTCACGACGCAATTGTTAGTTGTCTGAGCGCGCAGTGAGCACGTAAACGTGCCCACAACCATATAGTTTCCCGCCAAGTATGAAGTGCTTGCTGCAATTTGATTTCTTCCTGCTGAGGGGTGCAATGCAGCCGAAATTCATCGACGAATGAGTAATATGTACGGTGAAACTTTCATGAGTGACAGCAAAGTGCGGCAATGGTGCAGGAACTTTGAAGCAGGGCGAACAGAAACTCTCTGCCTCCTTCATGACAATCCTCGACATCAGCACACATCAGCTGCAACAAAGTCGCTCCTCAAGCGTTTTCGATGGGAAGTGTTTAATCACCCACCATACAGCCCGGACTTGGCTCGCTCCGATTTCCATCTCTTTACTCACATGAAACGCTGGCTAGGAGGGCAGCATTTTGGCGCAGACAACGAGCTGCAGACTAGCGTAGAGAATTGGCTGAAAGCACCGGCGGCGCGGCGGATGCCTTCTACGACGAGGGTATTGGAAAGTTGTAACCACGCTACGACAGATGTCTAAGTCGGAGCGGCGACTATGTAGAGAATTAGCTGGAAGGAGTAGGTAAATGTTGAAAACAAAACATTTTTGATTTTGACTGTGGTTTTAATTTTGCGACCGATCGGACCTCGAAAAAAAAACCCCTTAGAACATGAAATTACAGGGCATTCAATGGGGAAACAAGTAAAAAAAAGGAAATTTCTATCTAATAGATGCCACTTTTTTCGAAAACTGTTTAAGATGCGGAAACTCCCGGTAAATTTATTTTAAATAAAATGGACTCATCCAACAACCTTGTGTCTTCATCTTTCAGACATTTCCTAATTACTTCGAAAATCGACTTCAAAATATTTTAATTGCATGGAAATGGCGCTGCGATTGGCGTCTATAGCCATGAAAACGTGTTCATCAAAAATGTATTCGTGAAATAGTCGACAATTTTTGAGTCTTCACTTTGGTTTTCTATCGCTAACGCATTCCATCGGTGAAAGCTGGATATGTTAAAACCGGTAGAAAAAAGTTTGAATGCAGTGTTTGTTTTACTCTTCGAAGAGTCGCGGTGGAACCTCCCATCACACGCTATTCACCCATGAACTTAACTATGGCAATTTTCCAAATGTAATGGTTTAAAAGACCGGCAAAGGTGCTATAATAGTAGTTTGAAAAGAGAATCCATTCTCTCTCACATGGTCCTATCGCCCTAGTTGTCTCTCTTCGGATACATCCTAGGGGCTTAACCTGGCATTTCGCGTTAACATTCGAGTCTGTGGAAGATTATTTTAGCTTCTGCGGGAAACATGCAGAGCTCATTGAACATGCCTACTTAGTTCCTAAGGTATCTGCTAGAAGCTGGTGTCGTATATACAACCATTCATACCGTCTCAGTCTCCCTATCCTCACTCTCACAATATCTTGTAAAAAGCTCTCGAAATCTTCTTGCATCTTTTTTGTTCCTTGCCTCCATAACCTCTTCCGCTAATTGTCCCAAAGGAAGAATTGCTTCTTCAGCAATTTCTCCTCCATGTATGAGAACTTTGTGGATTGTGGGAGGCATATAAAGCCAAGGATATAACTGCACAAACATTTCGGCAGTCCCCCAGCTGTAGGCGTTAAATGCAGTTATATTTAGTTGTCAACCATTTGATGATGCCTTCAATGGAGTGGAGAATCTTTGGATGAAACCTCCGTCAATGAATGAAACATTATCGTCAGAATAAAACGTTTTAAACTGGGTACCATAAAAAACTAGGTGGCCATGTAAAGAATCTTAATTAGTGGCGTACCCAGGGGTGCCCATCCCCCCACAATGCTGATGGCGCATTCCCCCCCACCCCAAAAGCAGCAATTCCCCCCTCCCCTCCATCCCCTCGCCCCTCCTGCGGGTATGTAGCTACTTACTATACCTATAGGATTATGCTGATGGTTGCCTACAAACAATGGGCTCGTTTAATTCGCCTCATCACATTGAGAAGATGAATGGTAATCACACTTCCCAACGAATAGAAACAAGAAAGAAAAGGAAGAGGCGGAGAAATAAGATATACTAAAAGGTGCAGTTGGTCATAAATAAATGCAAGCTTTTCATTGTATTGTTTCAATACAATGCTCTCTTATAAAAGAGAGTTGCGATGAATGATAAAATGTGAATAATATGATTACTGACATTAATCATATCATTACCGCACAGCATAACCGAGTCACGGAACACAAATGGAATATTTGAATTTGAAGACGGAGGCGCCATGTTTTTGTGGCAAAAACATCAAGGACCATGTCAGGTTTTCTGGGAATGTCCGAGTGAATGTACAGGAGGGAAAGAGTATTGAGTCTGTTCTGCGCACAGCACGTCCTTATGTAATTCTAATTCAAATATCTGAGAGTCGAAAAAGATCATTCTGCTGTTGCAGTTGTTACAGGCAGGACACAGAAAATCCCCAGCATCTGTCGCACTACTTGGAAGATGTCTTTAAGACAAACATACAGAACCAAAGGACCGAGAGCCAGAAAGAACGCAAAATATGCAGTCGGCCAACGAAGGGACAGAAAATAACTATGACAAAAGTCAATGAGCGAAAATTTGGACGAAATCGCTAGTGCTAAAGAATATGTAACGATATGCTCTCAGAAAAAAAAGAAGAGTACCTTGAGAGGGTCTAAAGCATTTCTTGATGGGTCTGCCTATTTCGAAAAATGCCGATAATACTCTGTCATTTCACCAAGAAACTCACCTTTTCCACAATCAAGGTAATCTGAATAAGTTGCAAGGAGGATTTAGGAATCTGCTTCGAGGCATCAGAATTAAAGCCCCAGTTGCAGGCCTCCTTATGAGGTAAAAGACAACTGAAGCACGTCAGGAGATTGCGATGTGTCAGCAGTCTTTCATCAATCTGAAGAAGGAAGAAGTCCAATAAAGGAATAAATACTGCCTGCCTGAAATATTCCTCAGGGCTCGAGGCAGGAATATCGATCCTGTATAGTTGACGGACACATCGGCGAGGGACTTTAATTTCCAGTTCAAATCCTATCAAAACAGTGGCATGGCAATGGATGTCACGTGCTATCAGGGACAAAAGAAACGAACCTGGAATGCCAGATGACGAGTGTTGGTCAGGTTCGTTTCTTTTATCCCTGATAGTACAGCAATGTGGCAAGAACGGTGAATATGGACCTTTGGAATTCAAAGATCCGTTTTCACAGCGTTGGTACGCAAAGCGAAGTATAGCGAAAGCACATAACTGTGAGTGTTATCAATAAAAGCAAGGAAAAACTTGAGTCGAGTAGGTATCTGTAGCTACTTGCTGAACTCTGGTGGAAAACCTTGTGAAAATGCTCAGTAGCATCGTCTCGCATTTTCTGCAAGGCACTTTGGGCAGTGTCAGCAAAAGACATTGCCTGAACAAGGTCCATGTTTTGGTCTAAAGTTGGCGACTCAAGGGGAGGCTGATAGCAAAAACCTCGGCACTAACATGCACAGCAATGAGAAACCCTGCGTCTTGAATGGACCAATGCAACGTACTTGCAGCAGAGATTGAATCCTTGTCAGTCCAGTTTAATATGACCTTATACAGAGCTTGTAGAACAGGGCGGAGAAGTTCAATGAAGGTGGGTACTGAATCGCGTCACTCAACTAAACGAATGGCACAAAGTTTCATTAAAGCAAGTGGCTGTAGTTTGAGGCTTCAACTATCCAGTTGCCTTCTGCAATTCATTGCTTCTCTTAGGATACCTGAAGAAGTCGTACGCGGACGCCACAACAGCCATGCAATTCGTAATGACTGGAAAACCACATGCATCAGAAACTGCAAGATTGAAGCTGTGAGAACTACAGTGAACATAGCAAGAGAATTCTTAGCTCGGATATAAGCTTATACACCCTGAAAGCGAGGGCTCATTAAACTATCACCGTCTCAGCTCTACCCTAATATGTATTTTATGTCTATGAACATGCTGATTTGAATATTGATGGTGGCATCACCTTGTGCTATCTCTCTTAAATCTGTGACAGGAACAAAAATTAGGAAGACCTCTTTCACCTTCTACTTTTTCAAGTAACGTATGTTCTGTTTTAGAGGCATCTGTACAAGTTGTTCTGTTTTAGAGGCATCTGTGGTTTCGTCTGCTTACACTGAAAACCCTTTTGATTGGTTGATCTCTTCCACTGTGTTAAGCTATAGTATCTTGACAAGAGCTAATTTTTCATTTTGGATTTCAGGTGATGTGTATTTAGCATTGCCAGCAGCTGATTCCAAATGTACAGCAATAGCCGTGTCATTACACGTGTCATTACTGTTAACTTTCAGTCTCAGTAAAGCCCGAAATTCGCCATCCTTTGTAACTTTCTCTTGTTCCTCAGGAAGAACTTCACCTGCCTCCCTTTGGCGACAAACGGCAAACCCTCCCGACTGCAAAATATTACTGTCTCTATTATGGGTTTGACTCTAATAGCGTTAAAGTATCTCTTAGCCATTTCAAGACATGTTACAATCATTTCAGTTCAGAGCAAGGATAATCTTCACATTGCCTCTCGCTTGAGGGCGGAATCGATTTGGGCAGAGATTGAATCTTGTTGCAACCAATTGAAAGGAGCCACAGACACCCTTGCGTCATTGTAGAGTTGAGGGTTCTGGTGGCGTTTAAACATTTCCTTAGCATCTTTCCTCTTACATAATTTTGAATAGATAAGTTGGCTACCTCGTTCATGACTTCTCTTCCCACACCCAGTGTTGGCTACAAACAAGAAGGACCAGAGAGCATTGCCACAGCACGACGCGGTCAATCGTTCTTTCGTGGACTAGTGACCGGGAGCATGGGTTTCTCGTACAAATGGATGGGTTCTTGACGGCAAACATTTCCAATATGACCAGTCTCGTCAGCATAGTAAATCTGATGAGAATCATAATGTTCCTCTATGATAAATTATGATTGAAATTCCTCCCGAAATGCATTGGCAGTGGCATTGTTGGAACTAAGTCGTTCTTCTTGAATACTAAGTTAACGAATGCCATGTCTCTCTTTAAAACTGGTGAGCCACCTATATGAAGCATTTAATTCACCTTTCAATCCCAATTTCTTTCGACTTCGCTGTCTCTTTTACAATAGCCCCAGATGGGTGAATAAATGATCGAATTAAGAGTTTTTTGATGGATTTAGTGCTTTGAAAGTCCTGCAGCATGGTTACAATTCTTAGCATACTCCATGAATTTGGTTTTACGTTTTTTAATGTCGCGTACCTTTTAAATGCCAATGCCATAATCTCTGGATAGTTTAATCCCTGGTTCCCATTTCTCTAGTCTGTAAATTCATTCAAGTTTCTGCTTCACCATCAGCACAATTTACTTGCATTGAAGCTATGATATCCAGCTACGGGTTAGTAACTTATTCACTGGCCAAATGAAATAACAATGGCGAAGATAATTCTTTTCCCTGATATGGCTGAGTGAAGCTGGGTTCACACTACGGAAAACGTGGCGGAAGGGGAAAATCCATGAAAGGCCAATCACAGACCGGCAGTGAGGAGTCGAGGAATTTTACTTTTTGAGAGCGAAATGTTACGTCAAAACATAGCAGAAAGAGTGAAACGAAATAAATGAAGCGGAAAATAAACAAAGCGAGAAAATTTCTTTCCATTCCTTATTTGGACGACGTTAAAGCCTTCATTAAGAAACCTCCTTTGAGACAACTTCACTGACTTTGACCTCGCTCTCTTGAAATTACTCTCTAAGCCATTAAATTCGATCAGTTTCCCGCGGTGTGAATATTTGACCCTGATCTTCTTTTGACATTATAATCATCGGGAGTTAATTTTTGAACCCTTGTCGAGATGAAGTCTCCCTTTTCAGAGGGAAGGAGGGCTGCAGTTGAAGCGTTTCCTACATAGCAGGTGGCGGGTCCGCCCCTTAACCGGCCAAACGACTTGTAACCATCTGGATACTTTTCCGTTTTCTGCGCCATATTGCCGTCATCTTGAGACCCAGTCACTACGTCGAAACATTGTCGCCTACATCTGCAAAATTGTGTTGAAGAAAGTATCCACTGAGGTCCGAAGGTTGCGGTCGAAGACAAAACCTCTCATGTGGGCGAAGAAAATGCCAGTTTTCTTAAGGCCTCGTCCACGGCAAGAAGCTACCACTAACTACAAGCCACGACACGCGGGTGCGCCGCAACGCTTGGACGTACGACAGGGCTAAAAACTAAAAGACTCGCTATAAAGCGAAGAATACTTTACAATGCCACACATGCATGTCTCGCGGTAGTAGAAGTTTCCTCGAGCGAATTTTGAAGCGAAAGATGAAATTATTAGGGTCAAGCGAAAGAAAGTGTTAAACATTTGTGTCATAATACACTCTCTCTCTCTCTCTCTCTCTCTCTCTCTCTCTCTCTCTCTCTCTCTCTCTCTCTCTCTCTCTCTCTCTCTCTCTCTCTCTCTCTCTCTCCTCTCTCTCCCTCTCTCTCTCTCTCTCTCTCCCTTCTCTTCTCTTTTTTCTCCTTTTTCCTTCCTCTCTTATTTTCTCTTTTTTCTCTCCGTCGAAAACTGTCGGTGGAATTTAACCCCCAAACCCCCCCCCCCCCCGCCCCAAATGGCGCCTGAAATAAAAGAAGCTTTCTGCTGGATGAATGACTCTCCATGACAGCACGATGTTTTACTATGCCACATTTAACGCTTAACATTCATTTATCGTTATAACCTTTCGATACCAATGTAAATTACTGAAAACGGGTAAAAATATTTACATTTTATGAATTTCTTTATGCATTTTAAAAATCCCCCCAAATTTTTTATTCTCCCCCAAAATTTTTTTATATGGCGCAAACTTGCGCCATATATCCCCCCTGAGGGCGGCCCTGGGTCTACCTGTTATTTCAGCCACCTGCCGGGGATTTTCAAAGAAACTCCTCGCTTTGTTTCCATCCTTTGTATCCATCATTTGTTACTCCTGAACCCTGATTAGGCACTCGATAATCAGTCACATACTGTATTTAGAGGATTTTGATATCTTAGACTTGATTTTTCAGCTTCTGTGTTTGTTTCTATGCACCTATTACAAATATGAGTTAGTTAAACCATTCTTTTTGTATCCCCAAGTGAAATCTCTGGCTCATGGACCTTTTTTCTTACCCGCCACCACTTGGAATCTTGTTGATATGCAATGTATAGCACGCATTCAAGGAATTTAATGTGACATGGTTGTGCAGATATGCCGAAGGCTTATTTATTGCCGTCCACCTCATTCTCCATCATATCATGCTGATCATTAATCCCTGAGGTTTTTTCCCGACTGATGTAGCAAATCAAATCATGCTTCCACTCCCAGTCAATGCGTTACACAACTGAATAGATGAGTACTTTCCTTTTATGGAAGAAGTATTTTTACTCCATTTTCTACAGTTTTCAGTGCCAGATTATTATAACTTACTTTTCCATTTGTCATCGTGAGTAGCACACGGAGCTTTAAAATTTGAATTTGTTGTTTTAGGTACTTTATATATCTTCTGAAAGTGCAATTTCTTTTGATTCTTTGACCAATGGAAGAATAAAATCGGTCTATGACCTTGGGAATGGACAGAACATCCTTCGAATCTGTATTTTCACGTAAGTGTGCCTTTAATTACGCTCCCAGAAGCCGGAACAGTCGAAACTAATGCCACTATTCGCGATGCTGTGTGACATAGCTGGGCTTGGAGATCAACCCCGCACACTTCTTCCGTAATTGAAACTTTATCAGGGTAAGCAGCATTTTTAGCGAGCCTTATGCGCTCAAAGCTTGGATGTAACTTGTGCCCGTTTCTTTCAGCTATCTTGAGCAGAACTTTACATTGTTCTTTGGTTAAATGCATTGAAATTAGCATAGCCAGAGCCTCCTCGTCTGACAAAATCGTTTGGGAAACCTCAGTTTCCTCGACTATGTTAATACCCTCCTAGCCTTTGTCGGGGTGATTATTATTTTTGTAATTAGCTTAGAGACCGTTTCATCTCCCTGTTTGTTCAAGTTCATTGATGCCGCAAATGAGAGCGTTGCTTTCGGAGCGAAAAGGTCGAAGACCCTCGGCTTTCCTTCTCTTTGATCTCTCGCTTTAGATATTGTATTTTTTTCAGGCTAGGAATAACAATATATTTATGACAGCAGGTATTTAATGAGATAATGTTGTTTATGACTAGCGACGTATCTATGCAATAAATAAAATATGGAGAAGTGTTTGAGAATCAGAGCTCTTGTTTCCATGGAAGGATCCTTTCTAGATTACCAGTCCAAGCGGGATCTACGTCAGGACAAATGATTCACATGTTTAATAAATATAAATTAATGGTGAATAAATGTTTTAAATGCAATTGTTATGTTGATAACTAGGTAATAGGCACTATCAAATAAGGTCTACTAATGAAAAAAATCAATCGATTATGTTCGTGCCGGGACAGGCCTCATTTTAATTTTGTCCTCATTAAGTTTCCTTTCCTTTAAACCTCCCTCCATTTTTACTCCCGTCTTGCCTTTTGTGCTTCATTTATTTGTTTGTATACGACGAAAGAGGGCGCCAGTTTTTTTTGGTACTATTGTGTGCTTCGCGGGAGAGGAGGACACAGTCGAAATACACCGGACTTCTCGGGAAGCTAGTCTCACCGGCGGTGGGCAATCGGTGTGCCGAGAAAGTGGCGTGTCTGTTGGTGTGTGGCAGCGGGAGTAAGTCTTCCCTTTTAACATTATTTTCTTTTGCCCTATTCCCACCTGTTCCACCCACTTTGATTTCCTGTTCCCTTCTTTATTTTATTTTCTTTATTGTAACCCGACGTAAGGCCTGTCCCGGCCCGTTTGTTTAATTTACAATCGTTTGTCTGAGTCGAGACGTCAGTCCCGTGCGAGTATATTTTCTGGTGCCGAAATCCGGGATTTCGGAAATTATTAGGGTTTATTCTTATTTAATTTATTTTCAATTGTATGATACAATCACGTATACGAAGGAAATGACCGCCTCGAGGCAAATTTTCGAATCGCACCTATCCTGAGTTTTACTCGGCATCAGTCCAAGGCTACTGTCTTGGCCGCCCACGAGTTAGCAGTCGACATCAACAATTACCAGGGTCGCATCAGTGAGCACCCATAATCTGGGATATTTTTGGCTAGGTGCTCTCTTCTAAAGGAAGTCTGTCTTAATTTTACGAATGAAAATAATGCAATCTTTGAACATTGCATTAATAGAGACCACGCGGAAGTGTATCAATTGGACTCCGAACTCGCCGAAGAGTTAGACGAGAAGTATTATTTCATTTTGTCAATTCTTGCTGGATTGACACATCGTCCCAGAGTGCAGTGGACGGCGAAGCTCGTTCTTCAGTGTCAAATCAAAAATGTAGACTTCACGCGATTAACGTTCCTAAGTTTTCGGGGACATTTTCAGAATGGCCAGCGTTTCGGGATGCATTCAAATCGGTAGTCCATGACCGGAATGATATATCAGACATTGAAAAGTTTTCTTATCTGAAAGCTTCTCTTCAAGGAAAAGCCTTGTCATTAATTAGATCTGTTCCCTTTGGTGAAGCGCATTATTCATCCGCCTGGCAAGAGTTAAATGATTTTTATAACAATCCTCGTATTCTTATTTTTTCCTTTTTAGATAAAATATTGTCGTTTCCGACTATTCCTACTAATAAAGTGGCATCGTTACTAGAATTCGTGACAACTTTCGCGGAGATGCACGCTGCCTTGGGCACTTTAGATATCCCAAATTTGGGGGACTTCATTTTATTCCTCTTGGCAGCTCGGGTTTTGGATGTGGAGACTTTATCTCAAATCGAAGAGACGTTAGGTGGGAGAATGTTTCTTTCTGTGTTGAATCTTATTAATTTTGTCATGAAAAAATTAAAATTTTGCAAACAGCGAATGGAACTGTCCCTAAATCTATTTCCTCCAGTTCTTGAGAAAAGTCTTAAGTTCTCACTGCCAGTTTCTGTCCACGAAACACCTTCAAAGGTTGAGGATATAGCGGTAAAACGTGATATCTGCCCATTGTGCTCCTCGCATCCATTATTTAAATGCATTAAATATGTTGAAATGGATTATGCTCAGCGTTCAAGGAAGTTATGTGTCAATTGTCTAAGGCCAGGGCATTGGACCCCCAAATGTCAATTAAGAGGCATGCGGTGCCAAATATGCAAGCGATACCATGGTACGTCGCTACATACTTTGGCCGGCAATGAGAATTTCGTCAGCTCCAACGACAAGGGAAAGGACCTCATTCGATCATTGGACGATGAGGAGGGCACTTCTTTGCCTAAAACGTCTAATTCTTCGTCTTATTTCCCGGAAATCATAACGTCCTGCACTCGGACTCAAGGCAGCATATCACAATTGTAGGCAGAGTGCTTGCCAAGATTGAGGCGGGTAATGGGGCATGAGAACCCATTAGAATTCTCATTGAACCTGGCTCCCAAGTGTCGATCATCTCATGCTCTGCTGTAGGACGGCTGTCCTTGAACGTTTCTGCGTATGAAGGCGAGCCAGTCGGATTAGGGAATTCTCCACTTCAACCGCCGAAGGACCAGGTTTTATGTTCTCTCTTGCCTAGACATACGTCATCCCCAATGATCACCACCGCCTCGTGGGTCGTGGTATCAGAAGTGATAAATACACTTCCATCGACTCCTCTCCCGCACTATATTTTCAAACAAATTTCTCATTTGCGCCTCGCAGACCCAGAATTTGACAAGCCCGCACCCGTGTAAATGTTATTGGGCATGGATTTATTTCCCAGGATTCCCCTTGGTGGGCGGAAATCGTTGTCTAACGCAAACGTGATGTCAATGAACTCAGTTTTCATTTGGATCATGATGGGAAATATTCCAACCATCGCCCACCAACTACCATCCCACGCTATGTCGTTTGCTGTATATAGTCGCGAGACGCCTATACTTAATCAGTGAAAGGCGTTTTGGGAGGTGGAGGAACCAAAGGCCGAAACTCGGCCATGGCTTGAAGATTTACAATGCGAAATGTCGTTTCCACATACATATCGTCGTATGAAAGACGGGAAGTCACGACGCCATTCACGGAATTTCCCCCTCTGTTGGGAGATTCTCGCAGCTACGCCATTGGATTAATACCGAACGCAAATTAGCCAAGAACTCTCATTTAAAGAATGAATATTCAAATTTTATGAAGGACTATTAGTCCCTCGGACGTATGCCCAAATCTGTGGTACCTGGTTCATATTATCATGCAGTGTTTAAGGCGTCTTCTTCTCCGAGCAATAAAATTCGCGTTGTTTTCGATGCCTCGGCACGGACATCGCTCGGTAATCTTTTAATGACGTCTTACTGACCGGCCCAAACCTCCAAAAGGACATTTTAGTCGGATTTAGGATTCATAATTGCATTTATTATATCTCTACAATATACTGACAAATTCTGGTATATCCAGACCATTGCCATTATCAACATGTCCTTTTTCGAGAGGATGCATCGTCTTCGTTAATTGATTATCATTTGAAGATTATGGAGTTGTTTCCTCGGCTTTTCTGGCGATTGCATCAGCTCGTTCATAATTAAGGAAAACATTTTACTTTAGCTGCACAGTTACTCCTCCACGACACTCATGTGGACGATTTCACAGTCACAGGAGCGAGCTCTGTGCCGGATGCTCTAGATTTGCAAAATCAACTTATCTCTTTGCTGGCATTAGGATGTTTTCCTCTTGGAAAATGGGAAAGCATTGCTCCAGAATTATTAACAAATATACCTGCGGAGCAATGCGAAACAATTTTGAATTTTGATTCTATTGGTGCTAGTTTTTTAAAGGTGTTGGGAATGTACTGGTTGCCTAGGTTTGATACATTTTCTTACCACGTGAATTTTGATTTAATGATAAATTCTAAAAGACAGCTTCTATCAAACATAGCAAGAGTCTTTGATGCCATTGGGGCTCTGGCTCCCGTCATATTATGGACTAAGGACTTGATGCAGTCATTATGGAACGAAAAGTCATCGTGGAATGAGCTCCTTCCCGAGGATATTAGAATTCAGTGGAAAAATTTTGTATCTCTAAGTCATTCAGTCTTAGAGATAAACAATTCCTCGCTATATTTCTTCACTTCTGCCTATAAACTGGCAATTGATCGGATTTTGTGATGCCTCGGAGCGCGGTTATGGTGCGGTAGTATATCTACGGACGGTTATAGAATCAGAAATTCATTTTCATCTCGTTGAGGCGAAAATAAATGTAGCACCCTTAAGAAAATTATCTATCCCGAAGCTTGAATTGCTGGTAGCAGATTTATTGTCCAAACTACTATCCCGTTTGTCATCCTCTGTGGACCACATATTAGGGACCCTCAAAATGTATGCTTGGACTGATTCTCAGATCGTGTTGGCATGGTTGCACTCGTCACCTCATATGTTGAAAACAATTGTTGCCAATAGAATCAGCAACTTAACGGCCATCCTGGCCAGTTCTTCGTGGAAACACCTCGAATCACACAATAATCCTGCGAATTGTGTTTCGAGGGGGATGTTGCCGCACCTGTTTATAGGGTTTAATTTATATTGGTCAGGTCCGAATTTCTTAACGAGGATGAATCTCAATTGCCTTCTCTATCTTTGTAAAAGAAATGGGAGGATAGTCTCCCTGAGTTGAAGGCTCAACCACCATGGGTAGGGGCGGTCCAAGATGAGGGTTGTTCGTGCAATTGGATGACAACATATGCATGCTATGTAAAATTAATTCACGCTGTTACATTTGCTCAGAGGTTTATTGCTGGTTGTTGGGGAGAGCGACGACCACCTAATCTTTTTATTTTGGAATCTGAGTGGAATATCACTCTCAACCACATTATAAAATTGGTACAGAATTGCCATTTTAATTAATTTGTGGTCTCCAATCAAGATCTCAGGATAAGCGTCTTAATTCTGCTTTACCTGGTTTGTCACCCGTAAGTAATTGATCCCCAGGGGATTCTCAGGGTGGGCAGTTGACTTATTCATTTACAGTTATCACGATCACAAAAACAACCTGTTCTGTTGCCCAAAGTCTGTCACCTTTCACGGTTGATTGTGAGATATTATCATTCTGTATCACTCCGCGGTGGGCCCCGAGTGATGGGGGCATTAATCGTGCGGCGGTTCTGGGTAATGTCTCACTTGGGTCACTTGTTCGATCAGAGATAGTTAGGTGCACTGTCTGTGCACGGTACAGAGGAGGTAACCTCCAGCCTGTCATGGCGCCTTTACCTTCAACACGGGTTGTGCCTCACCGACCATTTTCTTCAGTCGGGGTAGATTATGGAGGTCCTTTTGGATACAAGTTAAATAACAGGAGGAATGCAGCGCACGATAAATGCTACTTAAATATTTTCATTTGTTTCACAACCAAAGCAGTGAATTTGGAATTGGTAACATCTTTGTCTACTCCCGCACTCCTTGCTGCCTTTCAGAGGTTTATGGCACGTCGCGGAATACCAAAGGTGATACATTCAGATTGTGGGACTAATTTTGTTGGAGCAGATACATACTTAGCGGACCTATGTCGGATGATCCGTTCTTAACTTCACAAGAAAGCCTTAACTTCATTTCTACCAGATTTTGGTATTGTCTGGAAATTTAATCTCCCTTTCGCTCCACATTTTGGAGGGCTGTAGGAAGCTGGAATAAAATCCGTCAAGTACCATCTGCGTAGAATATTGCCTGGTCATGCCATGAATTTTGAAGAATTTGCCACACTTTTTTGTAAGATTGAAGCAGTCTTAAATTCTGTTCTGTATGTGGACTACAGTAAACTGTCCCATGCAGTTGCACCAAATAAATCCTCTTCCAACATTTAAAATATCACGCTCTCTTTTCATTCATCATTCATTTCCCAGAAAGATTCTTTTAAGGTTTTTAAAATATATACATTCTCGTTAGGTCATTAAAGATTTAACGTATCAGGCCTTATCTTTTGGAAATTGAATACAGACAACATGATCACAATATAATACACACTGGAACATTTTCACACAATCTTATTGCACCGCACCGACATAAATTTCAACACGATTAATGCAATTATCGTAGTCCTTATGAAGGATAAAGAGAATAAAGGACCTTGGTGTTGTCATAAATTTTGCCGTAACTAAGATCGGTGCAGTGCTGTAAAATTGAGCGGAATTTTCACAAATTTTGTGATCGATAGTTCATAATTTTCTCAACTGGACGGTATCCATTCGATAAAAATGAAAGATTCCTAAAATGTAATTCGTTCAATTGCGTCCATGTTCACGCATGATGTCATGGTATAAGAATAAGAATAAGAATGCTTTATTTGCTCTGGGTACATCACCCCTAAGAGCATTACAAAAGTTATCTAAAACAAAAGTTATCAAAAACAATTATCAAAAAAATTTAAAAAATTATCAAAAACAATGGGATTTTCAGCTCTTACAATATACAATATACAACAATATAAGCATAAAAACGATATACAACAAAATAAGCATTTAAGAACCACAGAGAGTGAAGAAGGTGTGAGAAAAACTCATTCAATGTTTATCAGTGAGAAATCCATGGTAAAAAGTAAAAGGTTCGGAACCAAAGACAATGTACAATAAACCAAGCATTAAGTACCACAAAGAGAGTAAAATATGTAAGACAAACTTATTAGATATCAACCGTGAGAAGTCCAAAGTACCAAGTTTGGAATTACTTTGCAAGCAGGTAATGATATGTTTTGGATTTAAAGGCTGGTATGGGGATGGTATGGGGTTGAATGAAATGGGCCGTTATGAATAGGCAGGCGTTGAACGGGGATGGTGGTGGCGGAGGGAGGGGGATGTTCTCCTCCTCCAAAGGACTCGCCATCAAACCGCGCTGGGTAACCGACCGCCTGCCGTCATTGCCTAGTAGTTTCGCGTGGCGCCCGGAGGAGAAAGCCTCTGCGCCATCTGATTGGAGTCCACTATGAGGTGCTCCGCATCAGAGATGGTCAAAATGGATCATGAATATGGACGATATGATTATCCAGGGTGGAGCCCATTTGCAGCTGATAACCACGGTTAAATTGGTTTTCATTTTCAGATGATGGGATTGAGAATATTTCGCTTTATTAGTTTTGCAGATTACCTACCTACTACTTTAAGAATTCTAAAAAAATACGCAGAGATACCTATTCCTTTAGCCCAGAAATATAAAAATGGAATTTGGGCGTGATGTTAAGTAGGTGCAAAAGTCGTACGAATATTAAAAAAATAGGGTATATGACTAATATTTCTCATCATTCCTTCTCGATTACATACATTTTCGTCCTTACTATATTCCTATGTGTGTGTGTGGTATTATTTATGATTATTACGTATTGTCCGGTATTCAACAAGTACAAAGTTTCATGGTTTGTTTTTTTTTGACAAATTTTTGGCCAGATGTTCAAGAAGTACGTTGATGCGGAGAAAGTATTTTTGTACTGACTGAGAGGGGTTGGTATGCTCCCCAAGGGGATGAAAACCCCTGGTACTCCCAATCTTCTCTCTCTTTCTGCTCCTGCGGCCAGTCCAAGAGTCGAATGCTGACGAAGATCGATTCTGCACTCAGTTGTCACTTCTGTCATTCTGCTCTCACCTTCCAGCATCTTTGGCCTGGATCATGGGTTTAGTCCGATGTTGATGACAGCATCAGATACCTCCTATTTCAACGTCCAGCCAATGCCATGATAAAAGTACCCAAATTTAAAGGATAGATAGTTAATAATGAAGGACTAAAAAGTAAATTTCCGGGGTGAAAATTAAGATAAAATATTAGGCAGACCTATGATGATTGACTAGGAATGTGAATAAATAAATAACGTACATTCATACCAATCACGCCGTTCCCTTTCTGGGGTAGGCACAGTCACAAAGTTTCACTCCTAAATACATATTTGTACACCTAACTCTGCTTCAATAATTTCCTCCATACTGACCTATCCTTGCAAACCTCTTTTGCTTCATTTACCCCCATACACTGCTTCATACACACCCTCCTGTTTTTAAGACTCCTAATATTCCTCCTCGTAAGAATTTCCTCAACCACAATTTTCTCGGCCTACCTCTCCCTTTCACACCATTCATTCTACACTCATATATCTGTTTCGTTATTCGGCTCTCATCCATTCTCTCAACATGGCCAAACCAACGAAGCACACTCCTTTCATATATGTCCTTTACTGTAGCATCCAACCCACGTTCATTTATTACCCACTGATTCCTGACCCTATCTATCCTACTTTTGCCGCAAACACTCCTCAGATAACTCATACCCACGGCGTTTAGTCTACTCTTATGTCTACCCTGACATACCCATGTTTCAATACCATACAACAAAGTGGGGAGAAGTACACATTGTACACGGCGGTTTTTGCTTCCTTAGACAGGCACTCATTCCTTGATATGCTCCACATGCTACACCTACCACTTTCCTTCCAGCATTCGCACGTCTCTTTATCTCCTCATCTGTCCGTTCATCTTTCGCAAACATCTTACCTAAGTACACAATATCATCCATTCGTTCAATTACTAGTATTCGACCCCCACCCTCGTCCTGTTGTGTTGATTTGACCACGCTCTTTTTGAGCTGATTCTCCCAGAAGCTGGGCCCATTTGTGTGTGTGTGAGTGATTTTGTGTGCTTGCGTAAATAACCGGGCATCCTTAGCGGGGTCTCATTAGCTCTGTGAAGGATCCCAGATTATAACCCCAACATCCTTAGCGGGGTCCCATTAGCCCTTGCAAAGGATCCTATTTGGTTGTGTGTGTGCGTCTGTGTTTGGTCCCTGGCGAGGAAGTAACATTCCCGAAAACCAACACAGAAGGGTATTCTTGGTTGAGAGGCTGTGGTTGGTCTCTGCTGTGGTTTTCCCAGCATACCAACACAGTGAATTTGGTGTTTGTTGACGAAGGGTGCCAATTGTTTACGGCTTTTGGAGATTTTTTCTCTCTTTTATTTCAAAGAATGGAGGCATTTGAAGGGTGGTGCTATAGGGGAAAGACATTGCCTACTCAAAATGCTAAACAAGAGAAGGAACACCTGGATTGGCCATATTCTCCGACGCGAAAGCTTGGTTAAAACCATACTAGAAGATACAGTAGAGGTAAAAAACAAGGGCAGACCTAGGCTGGACAATATGGGACAGTTGATGAAGGAACTAGGTTGCCAATCGTACACTGAAGTGTAAAGATTGGCCCAAGATCGGATAAAGTGGAAGACTGTCAGACTGCAGACCAATCCGAGGATTGCAACCAATGAAGAAGAAGAATGGTTTTGGCCCATTCGCTTCGCAGCCCATTTGGTTAGATGATTTGTGACTGAGGCATCCTCAGCCGCAAGCAAATCCCACCCCAGCCAGGATGGTGATCAGTTTATCTGCATAAGATGCGCACTGATGGCAATTGAGCTGCTCTTTCGGATTTTTTCGTCCAATTTTTGTAGAGAATTGAAAAATTTCACTTCTCTTTTGATTGATTCCCATTTAGACATGGCATCAGTCGATTCTGCGGCTATACGTTAAACTAGCAATCGTAGTGGTTCAGTAAAATTACTGTCATTTAGCGTAAATTTGTCTAAACGCCAAGATGGAGACCGCTGTGGTTTTGCCTATATTCTCAAAATAATTACAATTCCTCTGTGACCAGAATATGTTTCAATTAAATAAACTCCTTACGCTCTCTTGATGTGTTCTGCTGAAAAATATAATCGATCTAGTCTGGAGGAACACTGTTGTGTGATAAATATGTGCCCTGCAGTGTGTCGATTCAGAAACCGCCAGACTTCTAGGAGAGCGTTTTTTAGCGGCGAGCTGCCTGCTGAGGGCTGAGGCAAAGCGCGGGTGTGCCAGTCGACTATTCCGGTTTACTTTTTACAAGCTTTCTCTCCACCAGGACTCAATAAATCTCACAAACCTCCTCCATCACTTCCAATCAGACCAACCTATTCCTTTCAAATTTTCTTTTCTTCCTTCCTTCCTGTCCCCCCCCCTACCTTCCTCTTCTCCTTTCCCCTTCCCTTCTGTCCCTCCCCTCCTTCCCTTTCATCCACCTCCGTCCTCCCCTCTCGTTTTCAGTCCTCTATGTTCTCGTGAAAAAGACGCACGTCGCGTTGAAATATCAAGGAGCTTTCTTGTAAGTGTTTTTTCGGTTATGTCTCTATATTTTTTATCTGTCCCTGGATAATTATGCTCGCAAATCTGGATTCTCACGGTCGTAGATTGGTGAAGAAAGTCCGCTAATAAATTTCCAACTTGCGTCCACTGATTTAAGAACACTTTTCTACGGAACTACACTCATACAAAAAAAACTTACGTAGCACGGAGAGTTCTTCCCAGTGTATACATTGTTGAAACTGGCCTCTGTCATGGAGAATTCCTTACCGAGTGTATATACTGTTAAAAATGTTCTCCCCGACGGGCTTGCACTTCGCTATAGAAGGTATTATACGCCCCTATTGTAACTTCCCCTCCTCTGGGAGCGTCCCGAATGCTCTCGAACTAATTCCTCCTCCGCGGGAGTTGGGGTTGGCGAGCTTGTTCCACGAAGTTTGACAATGCTTTCAATATTTAAACAATACAGTCTTCGTCAACCGAGCGTGTGCCCTTGAGAGTGCGTTGAGTGCAGGTGTGCCTGTGCATTGTTTTTCTTTTCAGCAATCCTTCCTACTACGTTGTTTCGTCCGAGACAAATATCATAAGCTAACCATTTCGTATCAAAAATCAATCCACTCCCTTATCAACATCATTTCGGCCTCAAGCACCAAATTCGCTTTCTACCGTTAGCACAATTCCTAAGTCTTCTCAACGATCTCTTGAACTTCGCCGACTTAAATCTTTGAAAAAAAAACTATCCTCTCTTTGTGCCTCCCATTTCCGCGCTGGCCTTTCCCTTTCTCTCCGCTTAACACCTCCCCCCCTCGCCCTCTCCTCCCCTGTAACTATTCAGACCTGACCTGGCCACACTATTTAACCTTCCTCCCCTACCACCATCTTGGAACCCTCCTAAACGTGTGCCTCATAAGAGAGACCTCCCGCGCGACCCTCCTCAGGGAGATGATAACCCGGAAAACCCAGCTCAGAATGCTTTTTTCAATCTATCCTCGATCCCCTTAAATCTTCAAGAATGGTCTCAACTTAGTAAAGGCCTCATTTTCTCTCCCACCCCAAGCGTAAACCGAGTTTCTCTCCCAAAGGACGTCCTCCACTTTTGCCGGAACCAGCGATGGCGAGTTTTCTGGGACTCTCAAACAACCCCAGTCACTTCCCAAGCCCATTCATAGTGCCTTACTTAAGTTCCGACCACCCTCTACCCATGAACCCAAATCTCTTGCTGCCAACCATCCGGTCGAAGTTTTTATTAACCTCCTTTTGTCCAAAATCTCCTCCTTTTTAAATTCCCTTAATCCAAAATCTAACTTCTCGTAACCTGAATCCTTCGAGCTCAAAAAGTCAATACGCAACCCGGAAATGGTCATTACCTCAGCCGACAAAGGTGCCATTGTCGTTGTCCTGGACACGTCCCACTACATCTCAGAAGAGTCGTCCCACTACATTTCAGAATTCAGCTAATCGACAGCTCTCAGATACATATTCCTATTTCGTAGTCCCCAATGACCCCAATTCCACTTTTCAAGATGAAATCATCTTCTTCCTCCAAGAAAAAGGGCCATCGGAGGGTCTATCTTACGCGGATATTTCCTTGCTCTCTCCCGCTTATCCGAAAACTCCTCATTTTTATATTCTCCCCAAAATCCACAAACCAAACAATCCTGGTCGACCTATTGTTTCCTCCCGCAATTCCCCCACGGAAAGAATTTCGGCATTCGTCGACTATTACCTCCAACCGCTGGTGTGCTCATTACCGTCTTATGTGAAAGACACCTACCATTTCCTTCAAATCCTTAAGTCTACCCCTCCCTTCGGATACCCAAATCATAATGGCCCTATAGATGTTACCTCACTTTATACCAGTATTCCTCACCCTGAAAGTCTGTCTTCCCTGCGTTTTTCCTCTCCGAACGCCCATGTCCACAAATTCCTAGTACGGAATTCCTCTTAGATTTGACGGACGGATTCTTACCTACAACTCCTCCTTCGATGAAAAAATTCTTTCTTAAAACCATGGGATGTGCCAAGGACTGTGCCATGTAGTAGGTTCAGCCCCTCTTATGCTATTCTCGACCTTAGGTGGCTAGAGCAATCCTTTCTGTCTGGATATCCTTTAAAACCCCTGTTGTGGCTCCGCTACATTGACGACATTTTTCTTCTTTGGCCTCATGGCACCGATTCTCTAAACACTTTCCTTTCCGATCTCAACAATTCTCACTCCGTCTCTTTCACATCAACTATCTTTAATTCCAATATCATTTTCCTTGAAGTCAACATTACCTTATCAGACTTCGATTTCCAGACCTCCGTTCACATCAAACCTACTTATGGCAATAGCTTCATTATAGTAGCTGTCACCCCTCCCATACCAAACGCTCCCTTCCCTTCTACCTGTCCATCCGTGGCCAACGTATTTGTAATAATCCAGATTCCCTCAATACATTTCTTACTAACCTTCACTACTCGCTCCTCAAGTGTGGCTACCCAGAATCCCTTCTCGTTTAAAAAATCAGGAAAAATTCTCCCTCCACCAAAACCTCTTCCTACTAAAGACTCCCGCATCCTTTCTATTTGCACAACTTATTTCCCAGGTGTACAATTTATTAACTTCATTCTTAAAGATCTCTATCCTATTCTGAAAAACTACTCCTCCACTACTACATTTTCTCCAAGCCTCCCTCAATCACCTACAAGCGTCCTCCAAACTTGTCCTGTCATAAGGGATCAACCTGGGTGGTTCGAGATAGGGAGGATTATGTCGCGGAAGCAATGCGACAACTCGGTGATGTTTCTTCCTATCTCCCACTCACAGAGGATCCAACTGCGGCGTATCAAGCGGAAATACGTGACTTCTTAATTTCAACAGGCCCTGATGAAGGACTCTCCAAGTCCGACATCAATATTCTCTCGCCCACTCACTTCAAAACCCCGTATTTCTATCTCCTTCCCAAAATACACAAAGAAGGCGTCCCCGGACGCCCTATCATCTCCAACTGCAATTCCCCGGCAGGAGCGCATCTCGGCCTTCGTGGACTATCACCTGCAGCCTATAGTTTCTAAACTCCCTTCCTTCCTTCGTGACTGCTATCAATTCCTAGACATCCTGAAGGGAGTAAATATTCCCTCCAACAAAAGCTCCATCATGGCTACGGTGGATGTTACTTCATTGTACACCTCGATTCCTCACCATGAAGGTCTACAGTCCATATCCCATTTCCTTTCGAGAAGAAATCACCCTCGCATTCCCTCCACCAACTTCCTTATCAAGCTAGCAGAATTCATTCTGAAATGCAACGCCTTCACTTTTAAAGGGCGTTTCTTTCTTCAAGCCAAGGGAACGGCTATGGGCACAAGAATGGCCTCTTCTTACGCCAATATCTTCATGGGAAAGCTCGAAAGTGACTTCTTCGCCCCCCGGAAATTACAACCGGAGCTCTGGGTTAGATTTATTGGTGTCATTTTCATCATATGGACCCACGGCGAGGATACCCTGGCGAACTTCCTCAATTCTCTGAATCAGTTCTCATCCATTCGCTTCACATCGGCCACTTCTCCTTTTCAAATCACCTTTCTCGACGTCGACATTTCCATCACGAATAATAACACCTTTGAGACTTCGGTCTACATCAAGCCCTCAAATAAACAACTATAGGTATTTGCATTACAACTGTAGTCAGCCTAAACACACAAAGCACTCAATTCCTTATTCGCTGTCGACCCATGACCACCGGATTTGCAATTCCAAAGAAAAACTTCATGAATACCTTAGTAAGCTATATAATTCTTTAGCCATGAGAAATTATCCCGAGCCACTTATATAAAAGCATATTTTGCCCTCCTCTGCTAATTTTACCCCACGTAGAAATGACACCCCTAAATCTCAAAAAATACAACTCGACATTTTTAATGATTCGGCGGTTCGACACAATCGCCTTCTTCGGAATATTAGGTGGTGATCCTGAAGGAGGCGGTTTTTTATACATAATTATCGCAAACACTCACCAATCAATCATCCACAAAGACTGCTCTGCGGCGTGCACACATAAATATTTCATACGGACCAGAGGAGAAGGAAATTGGAAATGAAACACGTGAGTGGACAAACAGTGGACGGTGGGTTGAAAGATGGAATGATGGCCGATTCCAATTGAAAATAAAGCGACTGGACCGGGTTAATGAACCAAGGACGATGTCGTGTCGGTTGTTCAGACCACCAAGCTATCTATCCCACCAAGGAACCGACACCCTCCTCCCCCCCCTACCCCAAACGTCGATTCCAGTATACAAGATAGTTGAAGAGTTGACTCGGTGGAATTTCGACATTATATAATTATAATAACTTTGTAATATTCCACACTGTTATATTACTAGTGAACAATCCTGATCGGTTTCAATGAATACACATCAATACAGCGTACAGAAGTGGTGGCTTGATATATATGTATACACAGGGTACCACAAGGGGAAGGAATCAAGGAGGAGGTTGGGAGGGGGGGGGGAGGATATTAGTAGAGGGGCGAGGGGTTAACAAAGCGAGGACACGGGAAATGTAAAACCAACAGCGTCAAGAGTTAAAAGAGGAGGGGAGAGGCACAGTAAAAAGGGACGACAATTTCTCCGGAATAAAATCATTTTAAACCCTATGACCAGATTTTTTAAAGCCTAAAACAATTTCAAAATTTTCTAAAAAGTCCAATTTGGCACCTTTGTCACAAAAATATAAAATATTGGGATTAAAATTAGAAATGTGATTGTGGTCACACAGATGCTTAGCAAACACAGAGCTCTTGCCGATTCCAGATTGGCGTGGTTTACGCCGCTCGCGCTTGCACGCGGTGGGGAATGGATTCGTTGGATTTTAGAGATTTGGAGTGTGTGGTTTTATAGATGGCGGCGGAATGCTGTTAAAGCGTCTGAAGGGTGAGAGCGAGCGAGAGGGGAAAGACGTATATTCTTTTACGCCCTTTATTTTTTCCGCGGATATTCACTCCGCACATCTCTTCCCTCTAATCTCAGGCGAGGAAACCCAGCACGGCCGCACGAACGGGAAGCATTAATTCCCACTTCCAGAGTCTTCCGGATTCTGTGCTTCTTTTGTTTATCGAGTCGAAACAGAAGGCTCGTGCGCGCGTGCTTTGTTCGCTGCGCAAACACTCGCGCGCCTTGCCCCTCCTTTCCCCTCCTTGGCGCGTGAGTCGAGAGAATGAGAGAGAGATATATGGGATAGTATTGGAAAGGGGATGCTGTGCTCTGCCGTTTATACGCGTCCCTTATCTCCTTCATCGCCCCATTCTCTCCCTTCGGAGGATGGCCTCACTTCTCCATGCCTGCACTCTGTATTCCTCTCATCATTCGCCCGTTTCCCTGGGATTGGATCTTCGCCTTATCTGTCTTTCGCATTTCCCACGCGCATCGCGCTATTCCTCTTCCTCCCTGCCTCTCCATCTCGCCGAACAAGAGGTTCGGTTCAATTTCAATGGGGAGGGCTTCCAATCGTGGGTGGGTGCGTGAATCGTATCGTTCGAGAAAACTCGATTCTTCGTTTGTCGCGCCTTCTACATTCACCAGGTGACAGGCCCCCGAATAGAAATGGCGGGATAATATAAAAGGAAAATCAATGGTGGTGTTAACTTTCAGCGAGAATACAATCCCGGCTCCAAGGAGTCGAATGTATAATGCCGTTACTATCGAAATAACCCGTCTTCACTTCACGCTTGTTAGTTTCTGGCTGTTAACTCAAGAAATGAAATTACTTCGATAGTTTATTTAAAAACCATCTAGATCCATAGAAATAGTACTAGGACCTAATTAACTTTTGCCCAGAAATATCATATTTTATCCTGGATTACAATGTTATCTGTGTAATCTTTTGATTGGGTACAAGAGTGGATACGGTTGCGGGCGCGACCTCTTTGCCTGGCCACAATGAATTCTTGCAGCCTCTTACTCAGCATCCTCCCCTCTATTAGTATTATCACACATCCTTTAGTAACCCGTGCCCACCTTTCCTCTTCTCAATCTAATCCAGACCTTTCCTCTCCTCACCCTCATCAATGAGCACTTCCTCGTTTGTCCTCCTCTCCGTCCTCCATTCTTCTCCACACAGACACACATCTCGAACGCCTGCAGTGTCCTCTTGTATTCATTTCTCCGAGGTCACGTTTCTCAACCACGCTATGCCAAACACTAATCGAATCTCTACGTCAGCCTCTCACAATCTCCCTCTAGTTCCCAGTCAATAGATCCGTTTTATGGCTAAACATCTTTCTCAGGGGGGGGGGGGGGAATTTCTCCTGTTTATGCCCAAAGTGCGATGCCAAAGTCCCGACAACGTATTACTCATGCAATTGGAGTTTCTCCATTGGCTCCTTGTTTCGCACTCCCTCTCTGATTACCTCCTCGCTTTCTTTGTTCTGAGAAATCATTTCATGGTAGTGTTTTTCTTGTTATTATTTATCTTTCACAATTCCAGCTCTGATTTTCCAATCCATCTCTGAAGCTCTCGCAATTCCATGAGATATAATCGACTGACCACCAAACCGGTCGTCCGTGGATATAATGACTCTCCTCTAATTTATATTCCCACTGTAAGAGTCGAATATAGAAACAGATGTATATGAGAGTGAAATTAATGCTGCGAGAGGGAGAGGTAGGCCGAGAAAGTTGTGGTTGAATGTGATTGGGGAAATTCTTAGGAGGAGGAATATTAGGAGTCTTAAATACAGGAGGGCGTGTATGAAGCAGTGCATGGGGGTAAACGAAGCAAAAGAGGTTTGCAAGGATAGGTCAGTATGGAGGAAATTATTGAAGCATAGTTAGGGGTACAGATATGTATTTATGAGTGAAACTCTTTGACTGTGAGTACCCCTGAAAGGGAACGGCGTCATTGGTATGTATGTAAGTTTTTCCCACACCTAGATTAAAATTTAGTCGGCATAAATATTTTAAAATGAAGTCGTTAACAGACAATCTTGGTTTAATGCATCAACTATCATTTCCCACCGTCAATTGCTGCATTTTCTCTACCTCTCTTATTTGTCCTGTTTTTAAATATTGTCTATTCTTTCCTCCATTCTGTCCTCATTTGCTTTTCTCACCTTTGCTCTTATCCTTCGACTCCCGCTATCCACTCTCTTTCATCACGTATGTCGCCGTCTGCTTCTCCATTCCTCCTTCTGCCGCTCAGCCGTTTGAATCGACCGACCATCATCTTGACAAAACACGGACATGGTCCGTGATCGCAACCGCCCGCGGATAACTACGTGATATTTTTTGAGATCGTTCATTAACCTGTGCCTGACCATGAAAAAATCAATTTGACCTTCCCCTGGCACTAACTATGTGTGCCCACCCCTGAGGTAATGCTTTTAACTTGTTTTTGTTGTTGCCAATTTTTTTCTCTGTATAAGTAAAAATCTAAAATCTTCTCGACTATGTCTCATGATTAGCGCAGGCCCCATTTAAGGCAGTCCGAGCGAGATAGTTCCTTAGTCATAATAGAGACCATATTCGAATTACACTTTTTAATTTCACCTGCTGTAGGACACTTCAATTAAATATTGCATTATTAATTGTGCAATAATATAATTTTGTGTGTCAGAAATTGTAAGTAATTAAATTAAAATATCTAAATAAGTCTTTAACTTGACTTGACTTGAATTTTTTTTTTCGCGCAGTGAGTTTGAAACTCCCTCAAAACGGAAGATTTTTCGATACCCAAGAACCTACTGTGGTGACAATATGATTAATTTTCAAATCTAGTCGAGAAAACATACTGTTAGCTTTTTTACATACACACTGTTAGTTTTTTTTACGTCATCTAAGTGTTATAAATACCTCATTTGGTAAACAATGTCTCCCTGGAGTGCATGCACGTACCGTTTCCCATGTAAAAGGACAGGTATTTTGGGCACATGTCTCCGAAAGTAATGTGGTAAGGGGTTAAATGTTTGGTGTCATTGGATAGGTGAGATGTTTTTCTTTAAAACGAGACCAAATTCATTGATTTCTAAGCAAAATGATATTTCGCTCAGACTACCTTAAACTCACCCCTATAATATTCCCTCCCTCTCCTCCCTCCCATCCCCTTACTGCTGATTTTCAATCCATTATCACAATTTTGTTGTTGTGGGGAGTTCTTCAGTTACTCTTTCCAGTTTGTTGCATATGCCATCATTTTACAGGCATGCTTTGGTAAGAGAGTTGCTATCTCTCTAATAGCTTTAAGCTTATCAAAAGTTCTTTCAATCCTACTATTTTGAGTAACAGGATCATTAAACATATTGATGCAAGTCAGCACCTGGAATCGCATCAAATGTGCAGTGAAAATTGACCATCGATAGGAAAAAATTGTGGACCATTGATCTGAGACACAGATATCGTTTCCATGGAATTTTCCGCCATTAATTAGAAAAGAAAGAAAACTGGAAATTTCTCCAGATTCGTTCTCTATCCAAGTTTTTATTTCAAATGGTTAGTTATGTTGTGTGTTTGAATTATACGCTTGTCATTCAAATTTGTGTTCATACTAATAACCCTAAAACAGTCGATTCATGAGAAAATAAGAAAAACGAAATGAATCCGAAATTGAAGGAATAGGAACGAAATGTGTCAGGAATTGATAAAACCAGGAGGGAAACAAAAACTATTGTCTTTGACTTCGTCTTCTTAAAGTAGGCTACGCTGAGAAAACCAAACCTCTTTTGGAAATAGGCAGTTGCTATTCCTGTGTAGCACTGTATCGCCAATGAGTTCTCACTTATTCAAAGTGGAAATTTTTCAATATTTATTTCATCGGGAATTATAGTTCTCTCGTGGGTCGTTTGGCTTATGGTATTGGACCCCTATGTATCTCGGAGCGTTTCATGCGCTTGCGTCTGTCTTCATGTGAGGTGTACTTGAGGGTACGTCTTATCTTTTTTCAAATCTGAAAAGTGGTAAAAAGAATTACACGCGAGTTTTTTCTCATCATCACATTACTTTTGGTGAGAAAACACCCTTTGTGCGTAATTATTTTGGGTGTGCAAATTCGATAACCAGTGGCTCATGGGGTCTCAAACACAACACTCGAAATTTCAATTTTTTATCTGTTTGAAAATTGTCCATAGAAAGCAGAGGATGCCAATTTAAAGTTTTACATGTAGCATACATGAAGTATGGGGCTAATACAGAAATACAACAGCGAAAAAAGAGTGGCATACCATCGCTCAACATAGTGAAGGGACGAGATTTTAAGTTGTAAGACTTAAGGCTTTCCCGGCGAATGCTTAGAATGTTAAGCTCTCAGGTTTCCAACCCTCGGTTGAGATGGTGGTTTTTGGCGTTTCGAAGGCGTAGTCTGTCATCGTCCGCGGGGTGATAATTTTGGCCAGGAGGGTGTCACTTTATATATGCTCTGTGGATGGGCTATCCTGTTTCTGATTGGCCCTCTTTTCCCGCTCTTTTTCTTATGAGACTCGTGATTGGTTTCCACGCATTGCTGATCTGAAAGCCTCTGTCTCTCTTGTATCTGTGGTTGTTGATTTCTCCACAGCCTCCCTTCACAATCCGGTCCCAATAACTCGCAGCGCGAAGAGTGAAGGATCTCGGTCCCTTTGAAATCCCAAGGTGCCAAAAACTACCATCACCCGCTTGGAAACCCGAGAACTATACATTCTAGATTTTAAGTTATTTTTTTAGAGGGAGATTGAATCTTCGGCGTCGAAGATTCTGTGCATTTGAGAGGAAGTCGATCTGTGTGATTGTCGGAAAGGAATGGATGTTTGTGTGGGTGGGAAAATGGACCCTTTTAGAATTTGACTACCGGGGAGTGACTGTGTAAAGAGCGATATGTGCGTGCGTGCTCGGTAAGGTCAGTGTTCGCATTTTGGAATTGTCGAGGGAAAGCAATTCAGGACGATCCATGACTGCGGAGTTGTGAATTAATTTATCATAAATTTCAATGGCTAGTGTAATTTTAATGAGGTTTGTTTTATTTCCGTCAATTAATGTTTACCCATCTTCCGTCGTTCAAGAGATTCTCTCTGTGGTTGGTTGCGAGGCGTCGGCCGGTGCCTACATCGCCCTTTTTGTCGGCGCGTCGGGGGCCAACCCCTCCCCCCCCTCCTTCCCCCCCTCAGGCGACCTTGCAACTCTGCTTCCGGTGGCTCTCGAGCCGCGCCATGGCCAGCGACATCACCATCTAGCCTCTCATTTGGTTTACTCCCAGTCCGTAGTCAGAAATTGTTATGAATTCTGAAATATATTTTCATTTGAGTGAACTTAAAGATTATGACGGATATGATCTCAGTATGTACAGTCCTGGACAACAAATTCTTACCACCGCGGAGCGAAACATTTTCTAACTGAGTACTGAGTTGACGCGGATTTGACAACCGCGCCCCCGCGCGAGAAATAAACGCACGGACCGAAACGAGGACCATTTCAATCCTCCACTGGTGAGGGGAGGGACCCATTGAAGAATGATTTGACTTGCGAAGGGATTTTTGAACGGGATGGGGTGCAGGCTGGGTTTCGGACTATTTTCGTAAGGGCTGGATGAGAGAGGAGAAAGTGTTCAGCCTAGAGATGGGTCGGTCGCGAACGAACGAATCAATTCGAACGACTCTTTGAAGTGAGTTGACGAACGGGGTCGTTCGCGGCAATGAACCGTCGTTCCTTACGAATCGTAATGAAAATAGGCGCAACACCCGGCAAAGATGGGAACTAACTGACAGGCGAGGCCACGAGTCCACCCACCCTTGGAAGTTTGGGAATGGAAATGGGCGCACCACTCGGCAAAGCAGAGAATCAAGTGAACGACAGGAAGAAACGAGTCCCCCCACTCTTGAAATTTGAAGTCTGAGGGAGGGGGACCTGTGTTCTCGTAGAGCCCGCGGAGAGGGAGGACTCATGAGTCCTCGAGGAGTCAGATTCGGATTAGGATTCAGATTCAGTTAAGGACTCGGATTCAGATTAGGATTCGGATTCAGATTCAGTTAAGGACTCGGATTCAGATTAGGATTCGGATTCAGATTCAGTTGAGGACTCGGATTCAGATTAGGATTCAGATTCAGTTGAGGACTCGGATTCAGATTAGGATTCGGATTCAGATTCAGTTGAGGACTCGGATTCAGATTAGGATTCGGATTCAGATTCAGTTAAGGACTCGGATTCAGATTAGGACTCAGATTCAGATGAGGACTCGGATTCAGTGATTCCTTGAGGAGTCGCTGGCCTGAGAATCAAATTATACTCAAGGAATTAGTGATCGCGGTGGAATAATGAATTCTTGACTATTAAAATCTTGTCCGTTTGCGATTGTTCGCAAACTTCTAAAAAATTTCCTCGATCTTTGAATAAATAAATTCATTTATCTGCAAACCTACTGAGGCAAATATTTAATCAAAATTATAAATTTTACCAGAAATATTTTTTTTAAATTTTTGAGTTTGTTCCATTAATGACGGAGCAGAAACTTTTGTCAAAAGAATAGCATTGAAAAAATGTTCCAAAAGATTTTCGCTGCATTTTAGGCGTATGCTTCCGCAACTTTCAGGAACAGTAGCCTACGAATATTTCGATGAACGATACTTCATCCACCCAAACTTGCATTAGCAGATTTTAGCTCCTCCATTTTTTATATACTTCGATGCATTTCTTACACACTCAAAAAGATGGTGTATAATTAAAAGACTCGATTTCTCGGTTATTTTCGGCGGTGTATACCATTTTTTATAGCGAGTGATATGACTCTAACTTTTTTGTAGGTTTTTCACCATTTTTAGAAGTCGTAGGTACATGTTTCAGCTACAAATATACTTTTTCTCGTCAGCAGTAGTTTTTAAGGCATGCTTACAGAAGCACTGCATAGTGAAACCTGCCTCAGAGGCCACCTCACTAGGGCGGTCTCATCTGTGTGCGATAAAAATTTTCGGAAAATGAATTTATGATATTATCAATTAAAATTTTACCTCCAATCAGCGGACACTTTCTATCTTGCGGGAGTTATTTCAAAGGCCTGCTGTTGGCCGCTAAATACAGGTTTCACTATATGTTTAAATTAAAGTTAAAATTTATTTCAATGAACCACTATAATGAAAAAAATTGAACGAGAACGAGATCCAAGAATCGATTCTTTAGATTGAACGACCGATTCAAGACTCGGTCATTGTATTGAACGATGTTGCCCATCTCTAGACTTCAGCCGTTATAATGAAAACCTTATCCGTCTTCGTAAAATACAATTTTATTACACATACGACCCGGGTTTCAGCAACTTTGTGCCGTCATCAAGTAACAAATATCACAGGTGGCCGGGTAAATATATGGTTGAAGGTTGGGAATGACGAAGTGGAGGCGGGGGGGGGGGGGAAGTTGATACAAAGTAAATGGAAGGATCGTGCGTTATTACGGTGAAGGACGGATAAGGTGACGGTTAACGGTTTTGGGTTGGAGGAGGTCTATTTTAAGGAGGGGGAAATGCGGCAGGAACAAATGGTCATTGCATAAAATATGCGGGCTCGCTTGTGTATTTATATGTTCTTAACAAAGAGAGACAGTTACATCATGTAATATCTGCCATTTCGCGTAATCGCTAAGTGTTTATAAACAATTGTCCACTTACTGACTGGTGCAGTTAACGATAACGAACTGCCGGAGCGGAAACTGAAGAATGTATTTTGTTTTTGCGCCTTTCTATCAACCGTAGTATACCACGATAAACGAGCTCAACGAACGTTCGAAGAACTGACTCAAAACATTTTCTCCTTCTCTCTCATCCAGCCCTTACGAAAATAGTCCGAAACCCAGCCTGCACCCCATCCCGTTCAGAAATCTCTTCGCGAGTCAAATCATTCTTCAATGGGTCCCTCTCCTCACCAGTGGCGGGTTGAAATGGTCCTCGTTTCGGTCCGTGCGTTTATTTCTCGCGCGGGGGCGCGGTTGTCAAATCCGCGTCAACTCAGTACTTAGAAAAGTTTTCGCTCAGCGGTGGTAAGAATTCTTTGCCTATTCTGAAAATTGTTTCTCCGGAGCTAGGAGCTTCGGTTTTCTCCCAAAGTTTTCTCCCGACCCGATTCTGAAAATCGGCGGAGACTACTAAAAGTCGTAACAGGAAGTGGAGAAAAGTGACGTAGATCGAGGGTATGACAATTTTTAAAAGCAAATTCATGGATACTGCGATCCTTCTGACGTCATTCTAAGAACCAATAGAATCTCTTGTTTTATTGTATTTCGAGGGCAAAAGCAGAATTGCGCTCCATTTGAGTTCACTAACGTGAGATAAATATTTTGAGAGAGTCGGGAGATATTATATATTTCAGTGGAATGTAAGTAGGACTAACTTTTTTGATTTGACAATCGTTATTAGTCCATGAGGTTTATATAAATATACCGCTCAATCATGGTATGTATCTAAAGTATATGACCAAATGTGCTGCATTCGAGAATTAATGTTGTACTCTTAAGGGGCTTTTAGGGAGGATGTTTCCGATATGAGACGAGGGAACTGGATGAATAAGGCGCAGGTAAAAGTTCTTGTTATCTACCTGGGAGAAAACTTAAATTTTGCTCGGGGCCGCTTCGAAGGAATGCAGGGTAAGGAATTGATGGGAAAGAAGTGGGAAGAGTAGGCCACTCTCTTAAATTCCCATGGCCCTCCAAAGACGGCGGAACTGTAGAAGAGGGTTGGTTTTTTATCAGGACATGTCCATATTGAGAAAATTTAATTATGAATTTTCATTTCAAAAATATTGCGTGCCATTTTCGTATACGTTCTTTAGACTTGGAAAGACCTCAAGACCAAGACACGGGCCAAGAAAGCAAAAATAAGTGCTGAGAGGTCGACGACGGGAAATAGGGAGGTATGTGTTGTGCTATTTGTGTGTAATAATTACATAATCAATACTTTTATTTGACCAAAACCTTGATTGAGGGGAGATTATGACAGACAATTAGCAGAGAAGTGGTAACTTTGGGATAGAATTTACCTACGAAAGCAGTATGAACATCTAATGAACGGCAAGCGAGATTTTTGTCCCAATGAAATACTTACGATTTCTAGTCAATTGGTACAAGGAGAAGTAGCCGAGGTGGTTAAGGCACTTGCGCCTTATACGCCGGGTTGGAGTGGGATGTCGCGGGTTCGAATCTCGTGAATGTATTTTTTTTTTCGCTCGAATATACTTTGGAAACCACGAAAGATGCTAGATTCCTAACGCATACGACAGTAACTACGGTTTTTTTCGTTTTAAAACAATTTTCTGGAATTTCTACTGCCCCGAGTGTTGTAGACAATTGTGGAGTTTTTATCATTTGCTCGGAAGGAGAGTTGGAGGAGAAAGGAGCGTCATTGGCTGAGTATTTCCGATTTTGAAATACTTTTTGAAATAGGAATGACTCCGATTAGTCGTGGAACTTTCTGGAGGCCAATAACGGAAGAAAAAAATGTTAATGTTTATCTTGAAGCGATCTGATTGCTTTAAATTTCCTAGAAATTGTGCTCCAAGGCAGATATTTTTACTCAACTTTTACTTCAATCGCGAAGATTTTCCTGCCAGAAAAGAGATTAAAACAGGTGCCAAGAGTATGGATAAGAGGCTTGAGAGGAGCTAATATGGGACAACGTATTTAATGAAGGAACTTGGGAGGAAGGGGGGGGGGTTGACTGGGGGGGACTGGGTTGACGTTTGGTCGTCGGATCCGCAGAATTCCCCGGTCGCTCTTCTTCCTAGAATATCGGGTGCACTTGTGCACCTATAGTAGCCATCGATAGATTGTATTCACCACGTCATTCTCACCCTTTCGGCATCGGGAAACCCGGATCCTTCTGTCGATCCCTGGGTTCTTATGGAACTCGGCGCGAAATCGTAAGTATTTGGTTGGGACGAAAATGTTTATTAGCAATTTTCTCACGAACCCGGGAACATGGGGCGGAAAGACATTACCAATTTCCGGCATTTTCACTCCCTTTTAAGTTAACATATGTCTTGTCTTCTTCCTCAATTACTGTTACGCGATGTCTCCTTGTGAGTGCGAACACTTAGCCCTCTTCTTCCCAAAAGCGGCGAGAGGCAGTTGCACAGATAATGTGCGATATCCTTACCAACCCTGAAAATTGCTCTGAAAGCTCCTTCGGGAATTTCGAAGGGATTTTGGTTAGTCTCCTTCGTTGAACAACCTGTTCTTGTATTCGAATCAACTCTTCTTCGTAAAGGAGGAGTTATCTCCGAAGATTTACTCGGCGCGCCATTTTGACAGAATTGAACAAAACACTAACGATATGCGCCACTGGCCGTACGGGAGAAAGATTTAGCTGGGGAATTCTACTTGGATCTTCGCGATGCTCCCTTAGGAGACTATTTAAGCGCCGGAAGGCGCTCCGCGACGGTTTCAGAATACGGATTGGAGAAAAGGAGCCTAATAGTCTCCTGGCGCTTGGGGCTAGCTCTTTCTCCGAAATACAGAATACCATTGGGAGCTAAGAGCTAATTTTGTCTCTTTTTAGCAGTTAGCTCCGGAGAAACGATTTTCAGAATAGGCCCCCAGGACTGTACATAACGGGGGAAAATAAGTTCTAGTAACTTCGGAGACCGGTATAATTATAGCTATGATATCTTTATATCGAAGTATTTTTCCTTATATCTGGCACCTTCTTCCTATACTCTTTGAGTATGAAGAGACTGTTATAAGGGGTCTTGATTCGTTAATGTCTTTCAAACAACTTGCACTAGTTTTTCCCCCACGCAGCATGGTGATTCACTTCACTGCTTGCGATGTAACACAAGGTTTTTTTGGTTGTGAGGAAAGCACGGCATTCTGTATTCCCCGCCATCATTTTGACCCCGTTTGGGTCATATTTGCGGCATTCCACTCAATCTGCAACTAATACACTCCAGGTTTTCATCGTTTGCAATATTTTATTAGTTTAGAAGTTACACGGGACGCGGGTAGAATGGACCCAGGTACGAATGATTCTAGACAGGACACCCTGATGTATACGAGGAGGATGATTGGTACCCATTAAAACGGCTGTGTTACGCACAGCAGTGAGTGAAATCGACAGCCCTAGCCTGCGGATGGTTGCCCAATTTGGCGCCAAAGATGCCTCCGGAAGGATTTAAGCTGTGTCCCAATTCGTTAGGCATTAGGGAGGATGCGGTTAGCTAGCTAAATATTTGGCTACCTTAGGCAAAGTGAGCTCGAGTTGGGACAACCTTCGCAAGTAACACCATCTACTGAGCTGGGAAGAAATGAGAAACAAAGGAATTATGAAAAGGATCTGAGGTAAATAAACATTATATCCGTGATACATGTAATCGCGGATAGGAGAAGTATTCTCGATGGTCTGTTTTTATGATGATTTTTATCATACTATAGGCCCCTTCGGCTATTTTTGGCTGCAATTTGGGAATAATCTTGGTAATTATTTTCCAATTTTTAAGAATTATTTTTAAGTTGTCATTGGTAGTGATACTGCTAGTGTAGGTTTGCTGGGTGGTAAATTCGTATTTTTTTTAAACTAAAGGTATAGCTTTTGTCATTTGCTTGGGGAAAAATACCGTTTAAAACGAGAAGTTATTTCGGTAGTGTAATAATTGCTATTGAAAATCCTAGAAGATATTGTTCAAGGCAGGTTGGTAGGCATTTCAAGCATCAACTATCACCACTACTAGTAAGCATTTTCAGCAGTAACTACTTCAAGTTTATTAGTTTTGGGGAATTCTTAGTTGTTAACCATTAAATTCTAAGTTGTTTTTTGTATAGTGTACTACTGAATTCTCAGTGGTAAGCTAAATTTGGTATTTTTTTATACTAGGCTGATAGGACACAGAAAGTGTTGAATTCCAGGAGTTTCTCTGACTTTCAACAAACCTTCTTTTCACCGGTAGAATACTTAAAAAGGGATTGTCGTAGTGTGTAGGAGTTCCTCAGTTTGTATGAGTGGTCTAGTGTTCATTTATTAATCATTTTTTATCACATATGCATGCTATTCACCCACTTAGTGCTATGTATCTCCCTTCAAATTCCAATAGTTCTGCTTGTGAGAATCATTGCAATACAATTTAAGGTATCAAAACTGTATATTAATAAAGAGATGATCTATAACTTGGTGATTATAATATTGCTGATTTTAACTGTAATTGCTCAGTCATTTATAAATATTTACTTATTATAAGAAGTCAGCTAAAATCATCCCACAGCAAATTATTACTTGAGACAGTCAATTATCTTGAGTTATTACAAATTAACGAATCCTCTAACTCCATGCATGAGATTGGACCTGACTTTCTGTGACAAAACAGAGGTAACCTCTTGAATTGATGTCAATCCACTTCTACCTGCTGATATTTATTATTCAGCCCTTAATTTTATCATTCCTCAAAGGGATTTTTCTTTTTATAAAAAGACAGATAGGTAACACTGATTATGACTACGGGAAGTGTGCTTTTACATCAATTATTTCCTTTATCGAAAACGTAAATTAGCCGGGGCTGCTGAGTAATATATGACGAGTTTTCATCAGATACACATGCTAATTACTTAATTATTTTTAATGTATTTTTTTAATAGTAGATAGAGACTCGTTTAAGTATTCGTAAAAGGTTTGGCAGCTTTTTGTATTTTCTTTTTATGGTTAACATTTAAAAAATTATTTATTTACGTATTAACATTTTGAGTGAGGCATGTGTATTCATAATATAACAAGCCCGCTTCTATTTCAAGTCTCAATTGTGTTTTCATTAAGGTGTCAGATAGTTCTCCTGAATTTTGCTACATGTGGACATTTTCAAATTGAAGTGTAGGCAACTTTTTCTCTCGGATCACACAACAGTCATGTGTTATTTTTGTAGGTGGGGGAGGAAATGGTTACGACGAATGTTTTCTCTGGCGCATGCATCGCTTTGCATGATGGGAAATTCAATATGGAGGCGGATTTAGGATAAACTCCATCTACCCTAAATTTCACCCCCGAGAAAGGCACCTAAATCCGCTCCCCCATGATGCCTAACGAATTGGGACACACTTCAAGATGGCGTCCTCCCTAAATCTGCCGATTTAGCTGCCTAAATGGCGAATTGGGACACAGCTTTAAACTCGGAGGTGGAACGCGTCTGGACGACATCTGGGGGCTCTTCTCAGAGCTACCGTTGCCCGCGTGTAGCCGCCTTCTCAAGCCGCGTAATCCAGTGGCAGTGGGGTTTTAGTGGGTTACAATCACTTGAGTCCCACAGGACATCTGCCCTAGGGTGTGCAGAAAGCATTTCCCCACCCACTGCCAAACAAATCTACGAGTTACAAGTCAAATGACTATTTTCACCAGGCGGATGGGTTACTCAGATATACCGAACCGAAGACTTCAACTATTTAAAAAAAAATGGCGGGCCCAATCGAGACCATATATTACTGGTATTTTGATGTTTACGATACATATTTTCGGTGTGTACATTGCAATATTTCCAATTCAAAAGTTAATGCAATGTTTTTGGGAAAATACAAATGATTGAATATGAGCTGGATAGAAATTAAATGTCCCAACTTACCTTAAAAGATCCCAAGCGAATGCGAGATTTCGGGTTCGCCTAACATCATAAGATATAATCGTTTATTTCGACGTATTTCTTATGGGATGAGCTCTAAATGGTCGTTATTAATAAACCTTAAATTTCAAGATATTATGTTTAGTTGGTTTTATCTTTATTGAACCACTATTAATGAGGTTACAACGCAATATCATAACGAAACTTCATGGTAACATACCATACCATGGCGACAATAACATTTATTTTAACTTACAGCTCGTATTTCGTGTTATTAATGATTATATTATTCAACAGAAATGAATTGGTAAGTAGTTGTGTATTACAGATAAGTTAAAGAGTGTGAAACATCAGGATATTTAATTATTTTCTCTCTCAACTCCCGTTTCGTCGTGAATTTCGACCGAAAACTAGTCAACAAACAAATGAAAGTCAACTAGCGCGTATTTGGAGCTTGTTTATCGGTCTTCCGCCTTGTGAAAATAGTCACGTGACTTGTAACTTGTAGCCCTGAGACACAGCCCCCTGGTGTCGATTTGCGGCTGTCCATTTGCAGCATTGTTCCGCGGACTGACTGCCGTCGCCACGTTCGAAGCAGGGTCGACCGTCTTAACAGGAGACTGTGGAAATTCTGGGATAGCATAGGGGCAGAATTAGTCCGTCCGGTGCTCGGATCATGCCTCACTCGCCTCGACCCTCGGGGTGTGCTCGCGGGAGTGTCACGCCATCGCTGAGGCGTCAGGACGGATGGCTCGTAGGATATTCGAGCTCTGTAGGTATTTTTAGGGCTGAGAGAAGCTCCTCTATTCTCGTTTATAGTGGTTTTAAGAGGAATTTAAAAGATTTAAGGTCTTCGAATTGAAATATACAAAATTTATTCTTTTTATCGATCACCTCCTTTGCTTACTACGCATTTTTCCTTTTTATATGCCTGCTGCAATTTCATCCTCACTCCACCAGGGTAAGAAAATTGTTCTTCATTCACGAATGCAAAAGAAGCAATTTTTGAGTTGAGGTACCTCTTGCTTCGAGAGAAACGGCCCGAGGGAAGATCAGACACGTATAAGCCCATGGAGATCGTTGAACAGCATTTCGCGGTATAACTCCGTCGATGCGTGCATTGAAAGAGTACGAGCATAGCGAAATAGGAAATTTCGCGTTCTCAGAATGGAAAGGAGAAGAGGCCTTCTCCGTGGAAACACGTGCATGTCTTGTTTCACGTTCCCCAAACACTTGGTGCGTTCCCTTGGTTTTCCTATTCTTTGAAATTGCCAACAATTATCAATCAAAGGAAATGGCAGCTTTTCCGCAACACTGACGTTTTCAGGAACTTGAACAAATCCATTCCGTATGCGTGAACTTCGATTACAATGAGCTGGGATGGAGCCAGATTCTTATACTCAAAGGAATTTATTGCATCGTCCATCGGATATCATCTGGGCAACCCTTCCTTCGTCGAGCAGCGCAAAAGGGAAATGTGAAAAAAAAGCGTAAATTTCCTTTCGGGCGGGTCTCGGAAAGGCCTTCTAGGATTAATCAGGGTGCCATCAAGTTCATTGGATGTTAACGCGTTTATGATTTCCAGTATTAGTCCGTATTCATAACTAGCTCACTGATGCATGATTGACCAGGGAATATTCCGAAAGGCTGCTCTCGAGGTAAGAACCTATTTAGAGATCGGATTGAAGTATCTGATGAAGCCGCAGCCTCAAAACGCGTTGCAGGAAAAAGACTCTCTCACTGACTAGTGATTCGAACATATGTAATTTAGCCCTTTGCTCGTGAAACAGGTCAGAGCCGAAGGACTAATTTCTCCGATCATAAAGATGTAAGTTTAATGGGACGAAGAAGAACTCTTAAGTCTAGATCAATGATCTATTTCAAGGGGTTTTCTAGTTTTTATTCAGCGCTTTTCTTCAATTAAATCCGCCATTCACGTCATGATCTTTCCGAATTATGTTGAACTTAATAATGAAAAACTAGACACACTATTAGGACGTCAGAACTCTGCTATATAAAGTGGGTTTTCTGCAACTATGGTAGCGATTTTTATGTTGTTTTATACGATCCGTGCAAAGAGTACATGGTCTTAATCATAATTTCGTATTACCTGGATAACTCAAGAAAATTTATACGCTTGTGGAACGTAAGACGGAACTCCACATGCCATTTCCTTGGTGGCTCAGAATATTTCATAGATTTCCTACGTGAGATTTTTAAAGATGTATTCTCTGCGTGGATTGATGAGATACTTAAGTGAATTCCGGATTATTACATGTGAACCCCGCCAGTTTCAACACGCTCCAGTCATTTGCAAGCAAATAGTGGTTTTAAAGTGTTTCTTTGTATAATTTAGAACATTGATACACAGAACACAACAAGTGAAGGGTTGAACAAGTATTGTTTGAGCCTCTCGCCGGGTCAAAACTGACTTGTTCAAGTCGACCAGAGCTAGGAATGCATGAAAAGTGCTTGTCTAGGAATACATAAAAAGTCACTTGTTTTGCTCGTGGGTGGCTAACAGTAAAGGATGTGGCGAAAAGATTACCACATTCCAGGGCTTCTTCACGAATCTTAAGCCAGAGTTCTTAATATACAAGAACAAAATAAGTATTTATTACCCTCAAGTTTTAGCTCAACATTTAATTAAATAAGTAACAATCCTCACTGGCATACTCGCCATTCTGTATCATAGAGTTCATGAACACAAAAAAAGACAGTTCTTGACTCTTAAAAGGAATATAAAAGATATCCTTTCTCCACTCTGTGCTCACCAATGCAACCCACAGAAAGAAACAAACAATGCAATCAAAAAGTCAATGAGGTCTCGCGGACTTACTTGGCCGAACGAAAAATGAATGGGAGACAGAGCGGACAACGAATTACAGAATTTAGAAACCAAAATGTCTGTCTCGGATATCAATAACTCTTTCGGACGCCCCGAGGAGGAAAATAAAATAAAACCCACCAACAGCTCACTCGCAACAGCCATTGGCCACATACATCGTCTCCAATGACTACAATCACACAGACACACACACACACACTGCCATAATATCACTTTAAATTCAGAGCACATGCTCAATAGAGGGAGAGAGATACATCTACATCTACATAATACCCCGCGAGCCGCCGCATGGGCGTGTGGCAGGGGGTGTTAGGTCACCAGCCGTGTAAAGGTGTACGTTTTTTGGAGATGAAATGGTGACATGCCATTATAGGAGTGTATTTAGTGGAGCTCAATTTTATATTGTGGTCGCTTATTGTGCGCGGAGAGAACGAGTTTTTGTACCTATCTTTTTGACGGAGCATCTCTCTTATTTTATCGAATCTGTCAGACCTAGATGTGTAGTCAGGAGCCATGATAATATTCTCTGTCGCTCTGAAAAATATCAGTTCTGAATTTATCAAGCAACCTAAGTCTAGCGTGCAGCCTCCGAGTCTCTAAGGGCTCCCACCTTAATGCCTCTAGAAGTTATGAGACACTATATGTACGCTCGATGTTTACTAATCGACCCATAGCAACGGAAACAAATCTTATTGAGTCGTCGAGACCAAATTAAACTTGTACTTTAAGGTGCCTTCAATGAGCATCGTCTATAGTGAATCGAATTCACGTCAATATGATAAGACACGCGATTACCAAACACGGAGTAAACTGTTTAACGATGTATCATAGGAACGACAAAACAATTGATACTCGATTGAAAGCTCACAACAGCCATAGTAAATTCACGTCTGTATGTTGATGCAAAATCACCGAGTACCACTAGCGCCTCCAAGTGGCCTTCTCCGTAAGCCAAAATTCTTCCTCCCCTAAGGTGGTGGCACCTGAGAAATTCTTCCCAAAGCTCTCAAATTTATGTCCAGTTTTTAGCATTGCTTTGCCACTCTATATATACTTATTCTATGATAATACATGTAATTTAACATTATTAAAAATACGATCGTTCCAAAGTAACATGGAAAATATGAAAAGGGTTTCAGGGGTAACGCAACATCTATCCTCCCTTCTGCTCTTTTTTTTTTGCTTTTCGGAATATTCCGTTGGCCCCTGTAAGTCCCTGGAATTCCAATAGGCTGAGTCTCTCATCAGGTTTACAGAGCCTACAGAACTTGACATACATCCATGCCCTGGGTGGTGAAAGACCCAACCAGGCGAGACTTGAACCCCAGTTGACCCTAGGAGTAGCGGTCGAGGACTTTACCCCTCCACCAACAAGGGACCGGATTTTGTCTCCGCTCTTTCAGGAAAACACCATATCATCAGCAGAATTTGAAAGGGTTACAGGGTTACAGGGACGTAGGGGATGAAGTTGAAAGAGTGCTTAAAGTGGTCAAAGCGACGGTTTTAACGTCTAAAAGACGGACATTTAGTCCTTGAATTTCGGAAATGATGCGTGCGAGTAAGTTGTTTCACAATTTTGTTTCAAAAACCTTAACATTAAAGAAAAATTATATGATTTCCAGGAAATGTCTACCTCTATCAGGAACACGTCAAACATTTACAGTCTGATAAGATGCGCGGTTAAATATCTCTTATCTATCTTCGCTCGTTCTTCCGCGTGACAGGTTCACTCACGGTTGGTCTCCATGCCCGTCGTGTCTCTTACTATACTGTAAATTACTATATTGTAAAACTACCCGAGAAAAACATTTTTACTCGATCAACGTGAGAGGATGTCTCGATTTGGTTCAAGCCAATATTGTTTGATTCTGCAGGACATGCGTGAGGCGTACAGGCTCAGCCAAATGAAAGAAGGACATCTAGAAGTGCATTCGTAGCATTCAGCCAATGTCTCACCTTCCTTTAATTTCGAATAGTACCCAATGCTCCTTTTTTATTTTTATGCAGCTTGAAATTAAAATGCCGAATAAATGTTGTGTACCTGGCTGCAAAAGCAACTGTGAATCCAGCGAAAGTAATACCTACGTATCTATATTTAGATTTCCAAAAGATGCCGAAGCGAGGAAGGCTTGGCATAAGGAGTATACCGAAGCAAATGTGGGAGCCCACAGTTAAAAGTGTCGTTTCTGAAAAACACTTCCAAGCTGAAAGTATTTCCAGATTTGAAACCTTTTAGGACAAGAATTTATCTCTCCACCAGTATCCTCGGAGCAGACCAATGTTGACACCAGACGCTGTCCCTAGTACATTTCCATCCTCGCCTGCCTACCTGAGCCTGCCGGAGCCTACACACTGAACAGATGAGGAAATTTGCAGAGACAAGATAATCTAACGCAGAGGAGCTTAAAAAAGAAGTGAAGCTTCAGGAGGACATTTTGAGAACTTTTTCCGCCTTGTGCAGCGAATACCAGTCAAAGATTCCCCTTTAACACGAGTGTAAGGTGAAGAAATAGTGACAGAATTCATTTAATTTGTGTGATTGACTTTTCGTCTGTGTCAAAAATTTGAGTAAGTGTAGAAATTAGTACTGAGTTGGTGGTTGTGTTTTATGTAAATGGTTTTATTCTGAGTAAATAGGAACTTTCTGCGGGTATTAATCCGAGATAATAATGTCACATCAGAATCCTGAGGACAGTGGTCGTCGTCGGCATTTGCAAATTTAAAAGACGCAATTTCTCTCTTTCTTGTGTAAAAAGCTTTCTGGGAAAAATTATGTTTTTTCACACCAGTTGTTTTACCGCCTATCAAATAATGCGGATTGAAAACTGTGGCGACCATAACGACAATAACAGAATAAATAGGGCCATGTTCCCTCAGCCATGCATGAACCTCTCCCGATAGATTTTCTTTCTCATTTGGAGATTCGATGGTATTTTTAATGTGCGATCCCGTGCACATTTTTAAGAGCATGAGAAATTACTGAATGAATTGAAAAGATCATGAGAATCACTAACATTTCCGTCATTGAATACATTTGTTATGGTTCACGCAAATTTTCTGAAGTAGTGGCATTACGCAAAAAAAGAAATCAACCAGTTTTAAAAAGTTTTCCCAGCTTAACTGACAAAACAGCATCCATGATAGAGAGAGAGAGAGAGAGAGAGAGAGAGAGACGGAATGTCAATTCATTGGCCAACATTTTCAACGAAACAACCGCCACAGCATTGGAAATGGAACAACAGGCGGAAAGCATTCTGGAACTCATCACTTTAATTACCAAATGGTGCCATTATTATAATGAATGTAAAGAATCCCGTCTCGAGGAGAAAACAGAGGAAGCGCGGGAATATGTTCATATTAACATACAAACGGTTGCAATACGCACGTGCAATTCTTTAAGTGCCCAGATATATTTGCCACTGGTAGGTATTTTTTGTTTGAAAAGGTCATATTATATATGTTTCTGTATGCCTATGTAATCTTAGAGCATGGGAAAATGCGTTTGGGTATTAACATCATCATTTAAGTCGTGATCTTAACAGGGACTCTACGTGCTTGTTAACCATTTCCCTTAGTAATGCACCAGACACAGTGTAAAGGTTCTGTTTCCATTAAAACTATTGAATAATTGCTCATATTTCGTGTTGGTCCTTCAGTGCGTGATGGTTCGCCGCATTATGCAAAACAGTCCTAAGAAGAAAATTATTTACCTTCAGGAGTTGTTACTACAAATTTTTCATCTTTCAAAACACTGTCATTATGTCCGAAGTGATATAGACCCAGTAATGAACCACAGGAGGACAATTATTTTGCAAGTAACGGAATCCTTTAGGTCATCTGCGAAGCTACGTGCGATCTGTCAACGTCTGTTGAAGGTAAGAGGTTTACGAAATACTTTGTCAACGCAATTGTTTCATTCCAAAGGCCAACGCCGAAAGCTAACAGTAATTTAGTGGATATGCTTGTGCGTCATTTTCAGTCATTTAGTTGTTGGAAAATGTCTCCTCGCCCGCCGCCACAGTCGCACATAAACTTGCCATCCATTTCATAGATAGTGTTAGCCGTTTGTTTACATTCATCGTGGTTGCCTTCACTTATTTTAAGACTGTTGTGATTCCCGAAGTATATATTCAGATTACCTTTTATACTTTAGTCTCTGGGTCGCAATGGTTCTCTATGAAGAGGGTCAATATTTTTAGAAAATGAATAATTGAAGTGAAGACTTTGAAACTGGCACTGAAAGAAATTAACCGATATAAAGATAGAATCCATAAAATTTACATTTTTCTAAAGATAACCATTCATATTAATTGAAGCCTCCGAAACTTTCCACTTGACCGACTTTAACTTCGGCCTTTGGGTGAGGCTTACGCGTTCAAAATATAAATGCTATGTTCCTCAGCGTAATAGTCCACTCTATTTTGCACGGAATTCGCTCGTATATTAGTTTCTTCAAGTCTTCGTCATAAAGTAGAGGTCAGCCACGGAGAAAACCACCGACCAAAAGTTTAGACAAAAGTACTGTTATTGCCCTCCTCACACAATTCGAGAAGTCTCGAACAAAGGACGTTAGACAAGGCGTCTTAATCGTAAAAATTCCATTCAAGACCATTAGAGACGGCCTTTCAATGACAATTGTTCAGGAATACTTGAAGCAACTTGAACGGGCTTTCACAGTGCCATATTAAGCTAGAAAGACTTCTAAGCGATTTCCAAGAAAATCAACGACTATTGGAGAGTACCTCAAAGCCTAGAGTCACTAGTCATATACCCACTTGTTGTATAGTATCGATTAAATATAAATTTGCTTCAAACCACATCTATGTCCTCCCTCAAGGGTTCTTTACGAAAGTAATATTCAGTTAGATTGGGAAGTGGTCGTTAATATTCAGTTTTGGAGACGAAAAACGCATTAATGGCGTAAATGTTGCTTAAGTTGTATTTTCAGTGAATCATTGAAATGTTGCAGTCAAAATTTACAAGGAAATATCGCCACAGAAACGGAAACGGGGATGGCGGTGATAATCGAATGCATCAGATTGCACATGTACTTCGGTTCTTTCCCGTAGCGATCTCCTGCGCTTACAGTCCCCGAAATAATGTTTGCATTCAGAAAAATCTTAAACCAAATACCTAAAGAAATGTGTTAATTTTATTTTGAATGAGACTCGCTGGAAATATCAATGAATATACTTTCAATAATGAGTTGAATTAATAACTAGGCTAAACAAATTAGCAACACATATGTCCTATAGTAGATTTGAATCGGGGGTCACTCAAACTTTACATTCGAAGACACTAGCCACTATGGGAACCGAGTAGATGAAACCATGAAAGACGATGTTGTTTTCCTTATTTTTATCATGGCTTCCACCAGCTTCCAATCGCCGGTTGCAATCATTTATTTGCGGAAATATGTACTTTTTACTCCTTATAAGGGTTTTATTTGTACGCAAACACAATTATTATAGTCATATAACGACACATCTTCATATTTTGGAATGGAACTCTTATATAAATCGTATGTTATCACAAATACTCCGACGGTGTCCCGGTGTTCTCGCAGGGAGAGTCTGCGATTGAAGTTTGTCCATCAAATTCACATTGAACCCACTATTGACCCAGTCTCCTAAATATTCAGCACTTCAGTAAGAATTTATATCAATGAAGAGATCATTACTTTACGCCAATATGCGCTAATGAAATTTATCCCAAAATACGTTGCTTTACTTTCTTCACTATAAATTATTTATCGTTAATATAGACTGTAATACCTCTTACAGCTTACGTACACCTTTGATAATCTTAAGCAAAACGGTACTTTAATGTTTAAAAATGTAATTAATACATTAAGCTGTTATTTTATGATTGAATAATAGCATAAATTACATGATGCTACAAAAAATGATGTAGAAAAAACTTACGAGCAATGTGATGCATTCATTGAACTCAAAGTGATCCATTTAGTGAGCGACACGGATCTCCCACCTTTCCACAAAGAGGTGGGATTATAAAATAACCCCCCACAGTTCGAGAGACGAGTTATCCTCCTCTGAGGAGGTGGCGAAGAGCTCTTAGTTGAAAGTTACCATGGGCCATGCTTCTAATTTGGAGGTCTTCTCCTAATTGTTTACAAATGGCTGCGGACTGAAAGTACCTGACGACCATCTCTATGATTTATTGGAACACATTTTCAACAATTTCCATGATTTTATTCCTTTTCGATACTTGAGAGATGGTAGAATGTGGTGGAATCATCTTCAAATATCTTTTTTCAGGACTGGGACCAAGTTTTACATGAGAAAATTACAGATATACCAATGCTAAAGCTTTCGCCGGCGAACAGCAATAGACGTATGGCATATACGCCACCGATCATGAAGACATGTACAGCCCTGTGGTTTATCCGCCCCCAGCAGCTCTCAAGTAGGAGAATATTTTTCTCTTTCATTATTGTCAAGGATAATTAATAATGCCATGAATGTGTAATGTATTTAAGTTTCGCGGTGAAGTGATATTTGCAATATTATCTTCACGTGTTCAATACATGGTTTTGTTGTTTACAGATTGCCAGCGCTGACTAATCGCAGATGACAATTGTCTTCATAAACATGTCAGTGAAAATGTATGTTCTATCATTATTTGCCTTTTTTGATTGAAAGTACTCCTTGCCAATTTCAAATGCATCTGCGAAGCTGCTCCTCAATAATTTCTTTTTCCGGGAAAGCATGAAGGCGTGCTGTGCTCGTTGCGCGGTGGTTGGGTGAGGATGGGAAATTTTAGCACGAGGGTTGGTGATGAGGGAGAAGATTCTGGAAGCCAAGAGATAAGACTGTCGAGCGAAAGAGAATGGAGAACACATAGGCTTTATGGACCGGGTAAGGTGAGAATAGGACGAGCGTCGAGAAGAAGGACGAAATCGCGAGCGAGGGTTGGGACCTCCGAAACACTGCAGATTTTTACCATCTCTCATGTAAATCTGCTTTTATTTGAAATTATTGAAACTTTCGCGGTCCATGTTTGTCAAGCAGTGATGGTTTTGGGGTAACCCGCGTCAAGATTTAAGAGAGCCAACGTTTCTTCTCCTTTGCCGGAGACCTCATCAGGGCAGAATGACCTAATTGCCTTTGTTGTGCATCAATTTATAATGTGCGGCAAGGTGCAAGAGGGGGTGGGTGTTGATAGAGAGTCTTCTGGACGTCGCTCTTCTTCCTGGAAATTACTGGTAGCCATGATTCACTTATTCTTTGTCCCTGGTCTCCATTGAAATTCTTGCTATGCTTTTAAATTTCCAAGGCCTCCCGGAAGATTCTCGTCTTGAAATGTTTTTCTCTGACGAGAATTTTTAGGTTAGTGACGTCAATGGTGTGGCCTAGGGCGGCATGTTCTGCAACCGCTGATTTATCGGCGTAGCCCAGTCGCATTGCCGCGCTGTGCTCCTTGATTCTTGTCTTTATTCTCCGACCAGTTTCACCGACGTACACTTGGTCACATGCGCTGCAGTTCAATTACTATACTCCCTCTGTTTCCATTTTATCTTTTTCTTTCACGTTTCTGATAATATCCCTTCATTGTGTACTTGGCTTAAAGATAGTGCTTGTTTATTTGATGCCTTCGTAATTCTCTGGATATTTTATCCGTGACTCCCTTGATATATGGCAGGAAGGCTTTTTTCTGCTCCTCGGTCTTCTCTTCATCAAGTTGTCTTGATTCTCGTCGTCTTAATTTACGAGAGATGGTCATTCTGATTTCTCTTCTTCCTTTTACTTGTTGATTTCTCGCATACATACTCAAATGATTTTCCCATAGTAATCTCCAACGCCGATGGTTCTTTCGATGGGTGCATTCCTGGGTATCTGCAGCTGTTTTCTATCCCAAATATTTTGCCCATTACAAAAATTTCGTTTTGAGCACTCACGCAACTGAAAACGAATCTGCACTTTTTCTGCAGTCGTTCGCCGCAAGCCTTCCTCTTCAACTGCCGCCGCAAAGCGCGCGCCTTCGTTCGGAATCCCAGCATTTTCTCATCGCAGCACTCTTCAAGTTCTCACGAGGATCCCGGCGCCATGCGTTGTTTCAACTTTCCTCATTGTGTCCTCCCCTATCCCCTTCCCCCCAACAAAACGCCTCTCCCATTGGATAATAGACTGCGCCTTTCGGACGCGAGTGGGAAAGTTAGTTTCCCTCCCTCTTTCTGTTCCTCCTCCGCTCCCTATTTTAATTCCCTAATCCTCTTAAGTCACGGCTCGGGAGCTTCGGCGACAGTTTTAATTATTTTCGGGGTTTCCATTGCGAAACAAGCGTGTCCTCGGAGAGCGCGGTGGATTTCCAAACGGTGACGGGGAGAACCTTCGATGAAAAAAAACAAAAGAAAGCGAGCGCGCGCATCGAGTGATGGCACGTCTTCGTAGCAAACACCATTGTTCCTCTTTGAAATACAAATGCGGGTGTTAAGTCCGATTCTTGGAAATCCAATGGGTTGTGTATATAGAGTAAGTATACATATATAGAGTGGCAAAGCAATGCTAAAAACTGGACATAAATTTTTGAGAGCTTTGGGAAGAATTTCTCAGGTGCCACCACCTTAGGGGAGGAATAATTTTGGCTTACGGAGAAGGCCACTTGGAGGTACTAGTGGTACTCGGTGATTTTGCATCGACATACAGAAGAGTAAATTTAGCGTGGCCGTTGTGTGCTTTTAATCGAGCATCAATTGTTTTGTCGTTCCTATGATACATCGATAAACAGTTTACTCCGTGTTTGGTAATCGCGTGTCTTATCATATTGACGTGAATTCGATTCATCATAGACAATGTTCATTAACGCACCGTAAAATACATGTTTAATTTGGTATCGACGACTCATTAAGATTAGTTTCCGTTGCTATGGATCGATTAGTAAACATCCAGGCACCGAAATCATCATAAGAACATCATGTGAGTTATGCGACACTAAATGATGTGGCCGTGGGCCAAAGCTCATTTGTTATGGCTTGTCGTGCGACTTCGATACACCTGTTCCATCTATCGTCCAAAGTATTATTTAAAAACTCATATTCAAATCTCCCTATATCTTTGCCACTCTGTATATACTTACTCTATGGCTGTGTACTCTAGTGTGTTCAAAGTTTCCAATTTAACAACACCGCTCATGGATAACAATGTTGCCAGCTCTACGTTAGTCTCTCTCACGATCCCGTGGTCGGAGACATTCGAGCGAGCGGGCATCTGCAGTGGAATACATTATGGATGAAATAATTATGTGCATATAAGGTTTTACAATTATTCATTTATTGCAGTGCCATGGCTAGTCGATACAGTAAAAGAATTCGAGGGCTGTTGTGGTGTTTAGCGTAAAGGAGAGTTTGAGCGCAGTTTAGCCATGAATACAATCCAATTTAGACACCTCTAAAAGTCAATCTACCAAATCCACTCATATTGAGTGCCAGGTACTGATATAACGCAATCGAAGCTCACAGGAACCCAATTCAATGCCTTAACGGACCGAGACATGTAATATGTGCAAATGTAAGCAATATCTAGCTTCAAAGTTGCAGAAACACGTTCATATTGTAAAAGAACCTACGAATAACCTTTCATCTATAAAAATCACGAATTTCAAAACTGAGAATTCTGTTATTTTATGAGGAATTAATCCTCATTATTACACTAATGTTTCTTATATTAGAGTATGCATTCCCCTTGCGGTTACGTTTAAAGAATAGGGATATAGCGAGTGCGTGTGTTGCAGATTACTAACATGGCGAGAATCTGTCTATCGGATCCTGGAACTTGACGACATTTTCGTGGCAATTCGTCTTGCGATAGTGATTTACTCCCTTTTGGGACTATATATCCAGATGCTTAAACAAAAAACGATTGAATATTTGCCCCGTAAACAAATGAGAGCATTACGAGTTTTGCATCATTTCTCATGGGGCTGCTATCGTTTCTGCGGTAATTCATATTGGATTTCAGTTCTATGCATTCCGCTCACCACTCCATGACATTTTCAACAAAAATTATATCGTATGTTACCGAAACATTAAGATCCGTATTCAAAGTCGTTACCTGGGTGGGCTGCCGTCCCCTAACTCTCCCCCAGGCCGTCGATTTCCTGGGTAAGGCATGAAGCTTACCCAAAGGTCCCCTAACGCAGTACTGCTGCCCACGCGTGGGACGAATTGATAGTACTGTACTAAAGGCAGTGCACGATAATATCAACAACTTTCCATAGTTACGTCTTCTGTTTACAAACACGGGTACTTATTGAACCACCCTCATATTCCTCACCATTCATATTGCATAAATATTTAAGTAATATTGTAAACGTTATCTCATGATCCTTCAATCATTTTTAATCAACATCGTGTAACAGTATACTATATTACTGTTTATAGCGTGCTTGGTTACGGTAAAAAATGAGCATCGAAAACATCGAGAACCATTCAGCGGAACCGTTCATATGTATTTTTCCGCGGGATTGTTGCCAAATCTCTCACCCAGACGTCCCCTGGCTGGGTGTTACCCAGGTTAGGTTTATGAATTTCTCAGCGTAGGAGACCCCTAGGTGTTACCTGGATAGGAGATACCCAGGTAACTCCTAGGAATACGACTATGAATACGGGCATAAGTCTTACAGGGGAATGACAATCAGTTGCAGGATCACGAAGTAACGTTCGAATTTTGTCTCTCGGTGTGACTGCATTGAGCTCGTTCACCCAGTATAGAAGTGGCCTTAGATCGATGTACCATGATGATTGTTATGGAGAGGGTAGGGCCGTGTGACGGCCGTGTCCTGGCGTTTTCATTCAGGGCCCTCTTATTGTGATGGATTCGTTCCCGGCCTAATGCTTCACATGACTCTCGGCATGATTCGGTTCGCAGCCAGTGACTTCTCTGTCTCGAGGAATTTATATCCTTTTGGAATATCTGCGAAGACTTAATCTATATACTATACGCTGGGAAAGAACCAAATCACAAGGACAGAGGAAGGTTATGAGGTATGCAAGACTTAATGAGAAGTTGTCTGCCGATGAAATAGTGATCTCTGCGATTTCAACATTTCTCGGGGTGCATCCGCGTCAGTTGTCATTCAACACACAACAGTTTCAGCACAACAGTCTCTGCTTTTCTATTCCAATAAAAAAAGCAGAGATATCGTTCCACTATTCAATCCTAAACTTTTTAAGAGGCTGTAAATAGTTTCCAGAACATTTCGTGACTTGAACAGAGTTCGGAATTAAGGGGGAGCTTTTTTGCACGTACGACAAATGAGAATTTTGTTTGAGTGAAAGGGACAGAGGTCTCCGCGACGATTGAGATCGAGGATCGACTTTTGAACAAAAAAGTGTAACTTAGTTTTAACGAATTCCGAAAGAAATATATTGCTACCTACCTACTAATGGCAAATGCACGCATATATTTGTTTAAACAGAGAGGTAGAAAGAAGGTGGATAGGAACACGTAAAATAGACAAACGCAATGGTGGTGTGAAGATGGAAAGATGGCCGATTCTAAACAGAAAAAATTCGTCTAGACCGGGAATCGAACCACGGACCTTTGGATTTCGCTTCCTATGCGCAGACCATCAAGCTACCCAGTCTACTAAGAACCCATTGGAACCATTGCGACTCGGATCAAAGAGCATAGGAGCAGGAGCGTCCGACTGTGCCACCGCCCGAGCAATCCACGGTGGTGGAACATAGCGTGAGCAACTACCATAAAATATAATTTGACGACGCAAAACTACTCGGCAGGTGCAATCATGGGAACACCAGGGCAGTGGATTGTATTATTCTCGGAGAAGTAATCTATAGTTTCGCGGGCTTATAAATTTTATTTTGACTCTATTTAAAATTATTCAATACGAGTGAAATCATTCAAAATTAGGCTCAATGCTCATTTCAAGAGATGCAAACGCGAAATTTGCCGTCCATCTGGCAACTGCGTAGCGTTAGATCTGGGTTAGGTCTGTTTTGCGATCGCCTGTTCGCTTGGTCATCACTCGAATGAAGAAAGCTCGATCGAATGTGATACGGATTTCTTACGTTCGAGTGCTAGCCGCGTCATAAAGTCGCCTCAATGAGTTGATCCGCGGTTCGCAACCCTGCGATGGAAGAATGAGCGGATCTGAAATGTTTCTCAAATATCAGTGACTTTAAATGTATTTTCAATACGGGATATTATTGATTTGGATGTATATTTTTGCATTAGAGACGATGATCGCCACCGATCAAAAAATTAGGACATTTATGGTAGAAGATCAACTTTCTACTTTCTTTAAGAATATTTCCAAGGATTGCTCTATCTTTGAAGATCGCAATATCTACGCGCTTGAACACATCTCCAAAGCATTCCATCTGGTTCTTTGCACTAAATATGCAAAGTCTAAGACACACACGAGAAGAGTAATTTCTCATGCTACAAACCAATGTCTCAAATACGCATTTTCCTTCCTTTCAGCTACGAAATGTTTTTCTCTTTCGCCATGAAAATGCACCATAAGACAGCGAAGCTTACATAAAAGTTACAAAATGGATCCCGTTACCGTGGAGCCGTCGTTTAGAGAACGTTGCATTCGAATGCGCGCTTTTCACAACCAAAAATAATAGCCTGAAGTTGAGAGCGAAACTCCAACGAAACATTTGGCACTGTCGCGTAGTATTGCGCGTCGTGTCGTACATAATGAGAGGGGAGGGGAGGGGGAAGGGGTGGAGTTGTGTGTGTGTGTGTGGACCTTCTTCCACTCAATCTCTGCCAGTCACCCCTCGTGTGAAGGCGATCTCTCGAGAGTCATTCTCGCTCGACTGACTGGTCCACCCTGAGGTCCGAGGAAGCACACCTCCGTCATTATCTGGTTCTCAATTGAGGATCTTAGAACTTCAATGCTCATGCGAATAAAAGGTAAAATAATGCAAAAAATAGGAGGTCAATACGATAGCTAAGACCTGTTGCTATTTACGAAGTATATTTTTCAAAACATTGCTGCAGTATAATATGAATCCATGGCATATGATGCTATCTCATTAAATGTTCAAACATTATTTTGAACGCTTATTTAAGGGAAGACAATCATTTTCGATTTGAATGAACCGTCTCTCGAACGGAATAGCTCCATGAAAATGGAAGAATGGCTGTCGGCTATGATTCGACGGGGAACACTTAAACAGGATTTTTCCGATGAAAGTGTTGTGACGGCAAAGATATTTATGAATACTACTGTTATCATCTTTAACTGTCATGTCCTCTTGAAATCTTAGATCACATAACAATCAGAAGTCAACATAAGTATCATCATTTATTTCATCACGAGCTGATAGCGTCAAATCACTTTCATATTTCATCAAATAAGGTTGAACGTCGTGTTTGTCAATCGTAAATGCTAAGGACGGATATTAACTTCAAGTTATTCTTGAAAATGAAAGAGGTAGCCTGAATAGAAATATATAATAATATTTTCATGAGAATATAAATATTTCTTACTAACGTAAAGTGGCTCATATGACGCAACATAACACGAAATGGTGGTCTAGTATTTTCTAACCCAGCATAGAGAAGATCACAGAGAGCAAATTTACCGTACATTTTCGAGAGGCTACTAATTTAAAGTTCAGGTTGGGAGTACTGGTTGTATGGCTAAGTACCACAGGGGTAGGAACACTAGAAAAGAATGAAGCCAAGGGCCTTGGAAGAAGGACTTAAGAAGGTTAGCTTTATTGAAATTTCGTTTCTTAGGGTAACAGAAAGAGAGAAAGCACATCGATCAGGATGAACACAAATGTACGAGAAGCTCGAACTTTCAAGCTCTCGAAACTAGGAAACGGATACATTATCTGTGGAGCGATCGTGCAAAAATGTTGGACAACGGAATGAGTCACGTGCATACGATCGATGTCGGAGAAATCAGCCGCGTTTTCGGTCGTTTTGATTTGGGATTACTCTTAACAGTTAGCTTTCGATCTTCTTTCTTGTTAAACATGTCATGCTTATTATTAAGCCTTCAATGGACTAAATTGCACGGTTTAATGGAAAATCAAGTACATTAAAAGTAGACCCTTTAAATGTCACCATAGTCACAAGAAAATCTTGACATTATGGTGGAAAATCTATGGGTTTAAGCAAAAGAACATTATTAACAAAATAAGTATAATTTAGAACATAAGAAGTGAAGGGTTGAACAAGTATTGTTTGAGCCTCTCGCCGGGTCAAACTGACTTGTTCAAGTCGACCAGAGCTATGAAGACATTTAAAAAGCCTAGGCCAGGAATACATAAAAAGTCACTTGTTCTACTCGTGGGAGGCTAACAGTGAAGGATGTGGCGAAAATATTACCACATTACCAATATTGCATCCGATTCCATAATTTAATAAATTATGGAATTAATTTGGCCAGGCAGATATCAACTACAATATTCCATAATTTGCAGTGCACAAAGATACACGTGTAATTCCCCTAAACCTTTTGAATTAATTTTTACATTTTGAAAATAAATGTAGCTGATTCACATAAGGAAATAATAAGGCCTGAAGTAACATTATTGAGAGGAAGAGTTTAAGCAACGAAAAATAAATGCCGGCAAGAGGTATCGATAATGCGACGCTGGTCTTGATCAGCGAAGTCAGTCGTAACTTGGTTACGGAGGAATTAATTCTTTAAAAAGGGAAATGGCATTTTGTATTTCAAGATACGGCTATAATAGCTTCCAAGCTTGTTAGAGCTCTTTGTTTGTTTTTTTAAATGGAAAAGTGTCTCTTTATTCCATCCGAGGGCGGCACTTATATACAATGATAATTATCACTTGCATAAATACATTTTGGCTTCATGTTTTGGGAGGAGCTTAGCACAGAAATTGTAAATTATATTAAATACTCAAACCGGTGTTCCCGTCTTGTTAGGAAATCTGTGAGTTAAAATTCTTCATTAAGTTCTTATTTTTCCAATAACTGACGCTTTATTATGATTAAGCATAATTTTAGTGAATTATAGACACGTAGAGATAATTACTGTGCGCCAAAAATGCACTGAGGAAGGTTATCCCAAAAGACGAGGTGAGAAATGGATCTTGTTTCGTCATAAGAAATATTTTATTGTTAATGTAGACCACGGATTACTTCACGGATTTAGAGATAAATAGTTTGATGATAGTTGGAGGTGGGTTGGAGAGGATAGTTGGTTGGTGTTCCAACGGGGCTCCATGTACCTACTGCTTTATATTTACCCTACCCATGGATGAAATAATGAGCCCTTTATCTTTAAACTTTGTACGTAGGTACATGATAGTCATATATGCCAATATATAATATTTAAAGGTGTATGTCTAACCAATTCGACCATAAAAATTTCTGAGGGATCCCATAGTAAACATATGTAAGGATAATTTTAACCGCTTGCTGGCTTAATTTCTTTTGAGAATTGAATTTGAATGAATAATTGCCTGAATTAAATCGCTAATTTTTATTAAATTTACTGTTTTGCAACTGAGTATCTTCAGTGAAAGACCTTGTGCGCTCAAATGGGCCATTTCCACTTGGTAGAAGAATATTTATGGGAACTTGGGAAATGGGTCCTCTTTTGGCCAGGCAGATATCAACTACAATATTTCTTAATCGTGTCCCACACATTTAGAATCAATGGGTATATTTTCTGGTATATATAACTAATTAGTTCTCTCAAAGTAACCTGTGCATTGATTCCAATTCTGTTGTCATGCGAGTGAGAAGACATTGCGAGTTGTGTGGCGAATCGGTGGTCAAAGTCCATGCACTGAGTTATTAAAGTTGACCATGTTATCGGCAACATAAATGTCCCAACATTACATAATGTTGATTTCCATCACCAGAATGAATTTTCCAAATTCTTAACTCTAATTACTTTCGCTTAATGTACTTTATGACGTGGTGATATCAAGTGTGGTTTAAAATACATAGAACAGTGCTAATACGGGGAAGACGACGATGAACAGAACCCGTTGAACTTCGGAGACGGAGGAGGAGAGGAAACATGAAAGCCATGCGAGCCAACTAAACTACGCGCAACTCTCAAATTTCAAGTATTAGTAAATGTCATTAATGTCCGGAGAAACTTTTAATGCAGCTGATGAAATCCGTTTTTTTTTATCTTTTTACTTCGATCTCCTCGGATGAATACATGCTCGAACCCAACATGAATTTATGTTTTGACTCCAAGAAATTTTTTGAAGGCGATTTCTGTAGATATTTAAGAAGCAGAAATATAAAAATCGCGCTATCTGATTATTCAAATGCGCATTTCAGCGGTAAATGACTGTAATAAGAGCAGTACGAAGATGCTCCGTTGAATTTCAGATATCGGAAGAAATAATAAAAATCTTTACGATTAATGATAAGAATCAATGTGACGTGCTAAATGCAGATACTATAAAAAAAATATTCAACGCTCATGGAGAGGTTCGGGTAAAGCAAACATCTCCCTGAAGTTCGCTTATAGTTACCTATTCATTCAATGTAAAACAATAAAGTCCCGGGCAAAAGTACTCACTGATGAGCAAAGTCATAGTGAGTTTTATTTGGGTAATTAGAGTCCAATAGAACCCAAACAATTCCTCCGAACTTCAGGACTTTATTTAAGTCTAACAGGATCAGTAGAAAGGTCCATGTATTGTGTAAAATGGTCAGGATATAAGTAGTTTGCAGGCACCGTGACTCAAACCGTTGTTTGTTTTATGTTTCGCTAACAAATGAAGACATTTAATTATATAAGCATTGAATTGTAAACGTTTCTTCACCGATTAGTGTATTATTTTCCGAGTAATGTGCGTGATGAAGATGGGTGAGTGAGGCCAATTTGGACAGGACACACATGCGGGTACTTAATAGCCACGGTTAATCTCTCTGTTCTTTGGTTCTATTGGTAACAAGTGTGGAAATATAACTGTGTCTTCTTCTTCAGTGTTCAAGCCTGAGGTTAGTTTGCAGCAGTACGCCATTTCTCTCTTCTGTCTGCCTTTCTCCTCATTTCTGTGTATGTGGTGCAACCAATTTCATTCACAAACTGCTGCATTAATGCCATCCTTGGTCGTCCCCGGCGATTCCTTCCCTCTATAGCTCCTTCTGCTATTGTTAAAACGATGTTGTCGTGTCTTAGAATGTGCCCTTCGAGTTTGTCTCTTCTCGTTTGGATATGCCATCACAGGGATCTGGTTTCCTGAACTCTTTTCAGTACCTCTTCATTCGTGACTCTATTTCTCCAGCTGAGCTTCAACATCCTTCTGTAGAGCCACATCTCCAGGGCTTCTAGCCGCCTTCTCTCTTGTTTTCTTACCACCCATGTTTCGCTCCCGTATAGGGCCACACTCCAAACAAATGCTTTCGTCATCCGTTTCCTTATTTCCAAACTAATGTTCTTGCTGGTGAGTAGGTTCTTTCTTAGATAGAATGCAATTTTGGCCTGATGTATTCTCCTTACAATTTCTTTCTGGCTTCTACCATCTCTTGTTATTATGCTTCCCAAGTAGACAAATTTCTATATTACTTCTAGCTTCTCTCCTCCAATTCTCATTATTGGGGGTTCATATTGTTCTTAATTACTGCAAACCATCACCTTGGTTTTGCGTTTGTTTATTCTCATGCCATACTGTTTACAGAAAATCCTGCCCATTGTGTTAAGCATCCTTTCTAGATTATCTTTCGTCTCCGTGATCACAGCAATATCATCTGCGTAGCGCAGCATATCTATCTTCTGTCCATTAATTTTAATCCCCACCTCGGTAGTTTAGCGAACTTGATCTATAGCTTCCTGGATGTAAGCATTGAATATAAGAGGAGAGAGAGCACATCCTTGTCTCACGCCTTTTCTAACTTTTGCTTCTTGCTTTTGATGAAAATTCCTTATCACAAACATTTCGTTCTTGTATAAGCTGAGTATTACCCGCATGTCTTTATATTTTAGGCCTGCTTTCTTCAGCACTCTGAACATCTCTTTCCAGATAACATTGCCAAATGCCTTTTCCAGGTCAATGAAGGCAATGTATGTAGTTTTATCTCTCTGCATTTGTTTATCAATAAGACGCCTCAATGCCAGAATCGCCTCTCTTGTTCCTCATCCTCTTCTGAATCCAAACTGATCTTCACTCAGAATATCCTCTACCTTTCCTTCAATTCTCCTCAGGATTATCTTTATGAGGATTTTCGATGTATATAATATTAGGCTTAAGGTTTGGTACTGTTCGCATTTTGTTGCTACCGCCTTCTTCGGTATAGGAACCATGATGCATTTCTGGAAGTCGGTTGGTATCTCTCCTGTGTTATATTTGGACCTCATCATTTTCAGCAGCATCGTTTTCATATTTTCGCCAGCATTCTTGATTTGTTCTGAAGGAATATCTTCAATACCCGTTGCTTTGTTCTCCTGTTGGTCTTTACTGTGTAAATATTTAATTTTCTAAGTTACTTAAACTTAGATCTTTTCTTTGAAGTAATTTCCACAAAAGGGAAAACGGGACGGAGTGGTTAGAACGAATATGTTCTTTAGCAGCCAACCTTAAATCCACGTTTTATTCCATCGATAAACTGCGAGGGCATGATGGAGTTTTAATATTTACGCTTGCTATTTTCCAAAATATTCGCGTGAACAAGTTGAAAGTTTGATGAGACAGAACGCTGCCTGATAACCACTTTTTCACACACATTCATAATGGCTCATCCCTCCTTTTTGAGCGACCGTGATTAGTAAAAATGGAAACACAATTGTCATATTCAAGGTATGAATCCGTTGTTATTTAATGACTCTGCCTCCTGTAACTGTAGTTTAGTGACTTTACAATAGTTGTAATAGTGCACCTTTAGTAGGAAAGACGTCTAATTTTGATTATAATGAGGGGTTCAAATGTCCTCTTTTTCAAATGTCAGTGCTGATGTTGAGAACCTATAAAATGTGAATACCCCTCTCTTATTAGCGAGACTTTGTTCCTACAATGCAAAGCTGCATAGTACATGGATGAACCAATAAGTCGTAGGGTGGGAAAATTCTGAAGGTTTCTCCTTTAAGACCTAACCTGAAAGAAGGCATGGGAAATGAAAGTGATTCTCGATAAACTGGCGAGGGACGTAGACTTTAGCCTAACTCTGAGAGATGGGAGTGAAATACGAGTGCAGTGCATATGAGGTACTGTGTGTGTTGCATATAGGGAGTATTTGTATGTTTTAAGGTAGAAGTAGGAGTAAACAGCAGGTCCTGGATGGCTGCACTACGCATCTACGAACTACGTCTCATGTGCGAGGAACCGGGCCTACTTTGGAATTTGCTGGTTTCTAATCACACGACTGTTGATCCATTCATTGTATTATTCTTAAATATTTTTACTAACATGAGAGGGTTTCCTTGTGGCTTGCAATTGTCGGGAAAGCATTGTAAATTTAATACCTTTATGCCATCTAGTAGTCACTACTATACCAAGCAATTGTCGCTTTAGATATTAAGTAATGAACTTACTCTTAATGCCAATGTTGTACACAAAGTTTACTATTCCACTCTTAAGTGTAGTCATCCATTGAAAATTATGTAGATAATCTGTTGCTAACTTGCTTCTGGCTTACAACGTCTTCCTATCTTTCATAACATAGCCGCTACCGTCCTAATTTTCTGTATATACTTTGTTACTCCTGATAGAGGGCCTTTTAATATAAGAATAACATGGTCGATTCCATCATCTGCTAAAGCGTCCGCCATTTTCGGCGCATGAGGTGAGCAGAGTTGTACGTTCAATGGCACAATCATAGCCATTTACTGCCGTCAAGATAAAACTTTCTCATTGATAACATGATAATACGTCATGAGAAGATAGCATGCGATGATAATTTCAATATATAGTTGAAGAGGCAGTTATAAGTTGTACATTAGCTGCTTTAAATGAGCCAAAAAACTCCGAATTTTTGCTAATAGATACGATTTCTGCTTGACTACATCTTGTTTAGGCAGAAGTTAGGTAAAGTTTGAGAACTTAATGACAAAATTTCATATTTTTTCAAGTAGACAAAGGGTGGTCGTGCACGATTTTTTTGTGGCTTTACACACAGGAATCGAATTCACGTCCTTACCGCGCACGCGAATGTACTTAGTTACCCATACCTGAATTGTAAGTTTTTTGTCTATATTATATATGTATTATTTGTACAGATATTTATTACTCGTTCGCGATATATACACGCTGATTATTATTTAAAGAACTATATTATAAGGTTTTGATAAATAGTCTTTTAAACATTTGAATAACCTCGTTACCATTGGATCAGAATTAGTGCGTAAAGACCATTTTACCAGGGGCACGTAATCGCACAATCTGATGTGCGTATGAACGTGCATTTTAAATTGCGTCGTGTAAAGCGATGAATTGCAAGTACAGATGCGCGAATGCATGAACGCGAGACGGCAAAATAGCTACTGCAATAATTCAATTATTATTGCACGGCAGATTGAGAAAAATATGCCGTTTCAAATTGTGCATTTTCACGCCCCGTATGAACCGGACTTATTAAAGAGAGGAATACCAGGGGAAAATTAAAACATGTCGATGAAAACATCATAATTAGCGATATTGTATATAATTTTTATTTCAACATTAAACGTCCATAACGGAATTGCGGCCAACCCTGACCTTGATTCCAATTTATCAGACGGCATGACGAAATAGAAAAATCTCTTAGTGGGATATCCACACTGAAAACTTTTATTCCCGACCTAGATTTAGATTGCCTTGCAATCATTGTCAAAGATGAGCCTTTGAAAGGCCTTCGAAAATGATCGTAAGGCAATCGAAGCCTAGGTCAGGAATATAAGTTTCAAGTGTGGGTATCCCACTAAGAGATTTTTCTTTTTCGTCATGTCTGCGGTAAAATTCCGCAAAGTTACGCATTCAACCATTAAATTTATCCACCGGCTTAACAAACTTAATTACGACGGAAAAATATCGATGTAATTAATTATGCACATGTTGAAGGGCTTTTTCTCTTGATGACAATGTTCATTCATGTTGGTTGGATACTACTATCTCCTTAGTAACCAGCAATTTTGGCCATTTTCCCCGAATAATGAAAAATAAGGCAATTAGATATGATTCAATCGCTACGCTTACCAATCGAACTAAGATCGATATGATCTCGGACCGCTCTGAACATTCTAAGCCAGTCGACTCGGATCGCCTGGTTTACGAATGCGAAATCGATCGAAATATCAATTTGAATCGGTTCATATAGATTTGAAATCTCAGACTGGCAGAGAAAGTGGGCCGAGTTAGCTCGCTTCTCATATCTATCTCGCTAGCCCGTTTCGTTTACCATCCCGAGCTGAACTGGCCAAATCGATCGATCGGAGTTTGATTGGTAAACGTAGTGATAAAGGAAAAGTGGATCATGATTATTCCCATGGAAACGCACATGAAAACGTAAACAATGTGTAATGAATGATTGCTATAATAAATAGGAAATGCTATTTAAGAGAAAAGTGGAGGGAAAATGCATACATTTACATTAATAAAACGTAATCTTCGGAAACTTTGTGGTATTCCATCACAACAATTTGTGAAAGCGAGGAAAACTTTTACAAACCACAGAAAAAACACACACCACCACGACCCGGGTTTCGACGACTGAGCGTCATCATCAGGGGATACAAAAATGCCCCATCCTTTCCCCTAATCAATTGCCAATTCCCATATCCTTTCTTCTTTTGTTGACCATTCCCGTCCCCCTCACCCTAATATCCTCCGCACCCCCTCTTACCACTGACTGATAGTACGAGGCATATCCAGAAAGTGAGTGTACTAAATTTTTGTAGGCTACAAAAGTTTTATTTAAAAACATTTCTTTACAGGATTACATCAGCATATAGCTCAACTATTTTCCCACGTAGTCACCATCCCTCTCGATGCACGAAGTGTGACGAGAAATCAATTTTTTGATGCCTTGGTCATAGAACTCTCCCACCACCTCTTTCATCCACTTCTTCACCTCCTCTTTCACTTCCTTGTCGGTTGTAAATCTTTTTCCACCCATGTGCATCTTCAGCGAGGTAAAGAGATGATAATGTGTCGGTCGGCGCCAGGTGGAGGGAATGCGGGGGGGGGTGGTTCAAAACGTCCCATCCTAAACGAGTCGAGAAGTTCCTTCGTGACGTTGGGGCCGTGTGGGGCCTGGCGTTGCCGTGCAACAGGCAAACTCCCTTCTGCAGCATTCTCATCCTTTTGTTTTTAATCACTCTCCGCAATATTTTTAGAGTCTCACTAACCGTGGAGCATTTATGGTTTCACCCTGAGGTAAAATATTGATCAAAATGATGCCTTTGTGGTCCCAAAACACGGATGCCACGATTGTTTTTGGCTGAAATTGTGGTTTTGAATGTCTTCGCTGAGGGTGATGAGGTGCTGAACGTCAGTAGGGCCGTTTTTAAATTCACGACACCATTTAAACGCACTCGTACGATTCATAACTTCTTCACTATAAACCTTTTTAATCTCATTAAAAACTTCGGACGGCGATTTTCCCTTCACCACGAGATAGCGGATGACGTACAGTGGTCCGAAATCGGAAAAAGCCGGACAAAAGTCCAAAATGTTTTTTTTTTGAGATAGAGACTTGAAACTTATCATAAACACTCATAAATGATTGCCAATTATAAATTTGTATGCCATTTTACATAAATACAACTCGTTACTGAGATACAGTAGCCCAAACATGACCAATTTTTCAAAAACACCCGCGATCTCGTTTTTCTTCTAAAATCTTTGAATTTAAGCAGGTGGTGTTGCGTTGGTATGATTTTTATGGAATAAAAAACGCAATATTCCTTTGACCTGGTTCTTTGCCTATATTTTCCATGACTTTTGAAGATTTTTGCTCTCATCTGTCTGGTTTTGCAACGCAAAATGGCGTACCCGTTTTTCACGTGAAATTTGACATAACGTAGACATTATCTTTCGTTTACGAAATATATAACTCGGGAAATTTACATCACAGTGTAAATTAGAGATTTATTAATAATACTAAGCAGAAGTCTTGGAAAAAAGTTTGCGACCAAGGAAATGAGAGCGATTTTTCGATCGCACGTCAAGGTTGAGCAACACGACGCGGGACCCTGAGGCTCAGTAACTGCGGGCGATTTTTCAATTTTGTTGAAACTTTATTCTTGAAAATCGTCATTTAAAGCACGGCACGTAGTCAGTTTGGACCTAAAACACTATACTGAGGATATTACCAGGATTATGGATCGATCGACTACACGCATTCCTCTAGTGAAGATGCTAGGGATTGGATATTTGTCGGAACCATCCCACGTATAAGAAATATGCTTCGGGTATGAAGTAGGGTTAAGAGAATAAGTCGGCATGCTAAAGAGAGAGAGAGAAATAAACTGTTTCCGGGAATGACAACAACCGATACTCTTTTTCCCTTTCCACCCTCACCGAGGTGGGTCGCGCGTTTTATGACGACGCACAGCCTTTGACGGTATTTAACGTGTTCTTCCACAAGGGTTTCCCCTTTTCAATTTGGCCAAGATTCATCCTCTAGAGGAATGTTTTAGGGAAAAGGAGGCGAAAATTACTATATCTTTGAATTCATGATTTATATATTATTATAAAATGGTAAATTAAGAGTTAACTTGACTAGGGCAAATTTCACTTTCGGTCGTCCATTGTAAAGAAAATATACGAGGCAACATGTCTGATAAATGCAAATTCAAAATCAAATCCTTTTTCACTTCCTGACGTGAAGTAGGTAGCAAAGGGTATCAAACCAATTACTTGAGAGAAACAAAGATGCACGCATGGTATTCACTGATTTAATACACTATAACCATGAATAAAGAAGGCTATTCAGGGCACACATCCTTGTTTCGTTACCGGGAGTCTAGTCTCAGTGGCTGCTTTGGTTTAGCTATATTTTTCTCATTTATTCGTTTCTTGAACCAGTTGAGCGCAAAAAAGGTCTCGTGGAGCAACAAAGGGCAAGCAACAAAGAGTAGTTATGGTAGTGGCTAAAGACGACTTAAGGCTGGCCCACAATCAGCGTGTACGTGAGCCGTTAACGGAAATACGCGAAAAGATGGCTGACGGGAAAGTATAGCGAATGGACACAATCAATGTGTACTACGGGGAGTACGAGTACGCGAGAGATGGGCGACTTTCATCTCTTCCCGTGTCCCGCACACACGGAAAACCAATCAGAATAGTCCTGAGAATCCGAGAATGGGAGCCATCTGTCGGTAGATACATCCAACTGTTAACTTTTTTACACCTGATCTCTTATCTGCGCCTGCGTTAGTCAACTGTTACTCCGGGCCGCGTAAACGTTGATTGTGACCGCTGACTTGCGTTCCCCGTCTCCCGTTGTCCCGTTAACGTTTCGCGTCACACGTACAAGTTGACTGTGTCCCAGCCTTTAATCGCATATGCGATCACACAAGTCCTCAACGTTCACGAATGCGCCTCAGAAGGTGGCCATGAGCCCACAATGGCGGACTCGCCACGTGACTCGATTTCGGCCAGTCACGTCCCTCGCTTGGCGGCAAAGAATGGTCGTGCTTTCCTAATTGAGACCTTAACTGTTCAGGGTACGATATTGGGACGTGTGTTGTGGAACTTTCGAAATCCTGCGAAGCGGTGGAGGAAGGTTGATCGATGTGGAAGGTTAGGAAACTTAGTAATTGCTGTCAACAAATGTGCTTCGAGAAGTGAAATGGCTCGCCGCTATCTTGCATCGTCATTTGGACGTCTCCCGTCTAATATAGGTCCCTAATGGGTGATTTGAAACTCTTAACGTGTGGCGTGTGAGCGCCTCGTGTGTCTTTTTCGCCAACTAGTTTTTAGTTTCCCTGCCTCTGTCTCTCTCTCTCTCTCATTACGTTTCCTCTTTTCCCCTTAACTCCTCCTCCAGGCCGCGCAGGTTGGTGCCAGGAACTCCTGCGGTAGCGACGGCTGCGTTGTTGATTGAGGAATCTTATTCCGACACATTGGTAACGTTGATAATCCATATGCTCTCTCTTGTTTAAGGAAATTTCATATCTCGTGTTCAGATATTTGTTTGCATTTACCGTGTTTGAAACTAAACTGTAACGAAAGAATGAATGGGTTTCTCTGTGATTGAACTTTTTTCAGGACAAATAGTGTCTCATTCTTCAGTAAATAGTGGTAAGTAAATCATGTAAGTACTCTATTGATGTCGGTCGGGAAACTTTATGACTTATTTGTCCGCCACGGAATATTGTACGAAAGGATAATGATCAAGAGTACAGGACCTCAAATCCAGAGTGTTTTGGATCGCAAGACTTCTGGATTTTCGGTCTTCAGTGGAAAAAAACAACACTCGTTTGTCTGAGGATGTCCACATGAGTTTAAACCATAAGTTTGAAATTGACAAGAAATGGAAAATTTCAATGTAATGATTAGAGTTCCAGTAGTGTATATCATGTAACAACTTTGTGGAATAATGATATAGTCAAAGGAATGATTTCACTTTGCCGTTGTCAGATCCTCCACATTAATACCTTGTCCACGTCGACAGTCTTTGCTTGATTCCATCTTTTCCAATTAGCCTACAAACTTAGAGCATCATTCTCAGTTACAGTTTTGAACTACGGCTCCGTTTGTTTCTTCATGTGCTAATTAACGGTCGAAATTCCATCACCAAACTGCCCACTTAACCTCCTTACTTGAGTCCCCATGTCACACTACCACTATAACTCCACTTTGTTTAATACTCACGGTTAACTATTTTCCCTTGGAAAATCCACCGAGAGGAATGATTCTCGGTGTTTCAGGCATGATGAAAAAAAAATCGGCTCGGTTGTCTCGGCACAAGCTATCTCGCGCAAATTGCCAAAAACACGGACGCTTGCTATATGTTGGGCTCACAAGCAGGCGTGCGAGGTGAAGTGTTTCGTGAGCAACCAATCGGGTACTTTCCTGTGTATTATAATCTTTGCTTTGCTCCGTTTACCTGGAAATCTGTAAGCGAGGTTGAGTTTTGCTCAAATTTCTCGCGCGTAGCCAGCGCGTCAGTCAGTCCGCCAATCGTTTCACGCGTCGTGGCGCGCCCGACGCCACGACGCGTGGAACAAATGACGGACACGTGAAGTCATTTCGTATGTTCATTTAAGATTCACTGGATTATTTACGCACATACTTATGAATTTTTCATTTCTGTAAATCATAAAAATTACTATAGCGTCGCGAATTGTAAGCTTCATCATCATGGAGGACAAACGTGTCCAGTCGCTCTCATACGCTCCTGACGCGTTCATGAAAAATATTTGGTGTACCTAAGTACGCAAGGGCAAGGGCCTAGCCTCATTGAAACACCAGCTCCCGTATGATCACTGGAGTTAAGCAATGTTAGACTCGGACGAGGTTTGGATGGACGACCATTCATACCTTCACCGTGGCGCTCTTGTCCCCTTTGTGCATGTGGCAGGCAGGTTAAAAATACTATGCATTACTAAAATATAAGTTTCTTAGTTATATACTAAAAGGAAAAGTATTTTTAGAATATATTGAATTTCTGTTTAATAAAATTACTACAGAAATATTGAGTAAAGTACACATATATATGGGGTCGGCACAATGGACCACTACTCAAGGTCTTGGTGCCCGAGCTCTTGTCCAAGGCTCCCCCAACTAACAATCTGATCGAAGTACGCTATGATCACGCAAAGATTCAACATTTTTTTACTTCCTTAATCATTCGCGGAATGGTGTCAGCACGGGAAGTTGTTGCGCTCGACGACGTCTCCAACGCTTGGATATAAACCTTTCGCTCGTAAAGATGGCGCCTCACTGACTGCATTCGTCGAATGGTCAGCGCTCGCCAATTGTCAAATTCAGCGCAACAAAGCTCGTCGTCTTTTCGTTCGTCGTTCTTCAGAAACGCAACTCCGCGAGTCGCCGCAGGAGCGTGTGGATGGACGTTTTGACGGTTGGGATGGTGCTTGATTCTTGGCTGGTGCGTGGAAATAATTCATTTTGGTGCCGAGCAGTTAAGAAGAAGTGTGTTTCTCCTATTTTGCCGCTGCTGTCAGTACCATGTGGGACGTAACGCGAGGTTAAAGCAGTATTCTCCGTATCAACCTATTAAAATGGTGAGGGCTGTTTCGTCCGCATACTCTTTAAATCGGTCGTTTAAGACCTTTCTCGCTTTGCTTTCCCGCATCCGGCACCCTGGGTGGCGAAAGCACATCGGCTTAGGGAATCGGCCATGTGACGCCTCTCCCAAGGATTCCGTATTTGCTAATGGAGTCCCTTTTCTGAGTAGGCGTACTTGCCTTATTTAAGCACTCTCCCTTCCACTTCAGTCGTCCTTCCTCCTTCAAGGAGAAACCTCAAAGTACGCACGGCTTCCGTGAGAATAAGGAGATCGACTGGAAGTAGATTACATGCGCATCGCATGAATGGATTCAGGAAGGAGAACTCTCTGGAAGTGCTCCGAAGTTCATCGTGATAAGAGTGATCGGTGCGAATTGTGTCATTTGTTTTCGCCGACCCGATCGATTTTGATTCCCATTTGCGGAATTTTAATTAATTATATATATATATATATATATATATATATATAACTGCACTTAGGATCACTCAAGTGACGAATATATAAAAGTTTGCCAGAGGAAGGCAGACGACAAACACAGAAAACAAAAAAATGATGAACACACAAAGTTTCTTGATATTTCGGTGCCACTAGCACCTTGGTCGCAAGAGCGAAGACTGAGAAGGAAGGGAGGACTGAGGTGGTAGGAAGGGAGGACTGAGGCGGAAGGAAGGGAGGGAGGGGAGGGACAGGGGAAGGGGAGGAGGGGGAGGGAGAGGAAAGGTGGGGGCGGGAGGCGGGAAGTGGAAGAAATTCGAAAGGAAGAAGTAGTATGGGCAGAGGTGATAGAAGAAGTTAGTGGGATTTATTGAGTCCTGGCGGAGAGAAAGCCTGGAATAAGTAAATGCAAGAGGACTCAAGATCTTTGATTTGGAGTGGGGAGGAGGAAGGGGGAAGGGAGGCGAGAATGCCAACCTTAAAAATATTATTAAAGGTGGAGTTGTGGGAAGAAACATGGGTGGCAACAGGGAGGGAAACAGAAATAGAAGGTGGTTCATTACAACTGGAGCGGTGGCCATTCATGCGGATGTTAAGGGGAGTGGTCGTCAAACCGATGTAAAAACTAGGGCATAATTGGCAAAGAAGGATATAGACAACATTATGGGAAACGCAGGAGAGTGAGGGGACGGAAGGAAGATGAGCGGCAAGGAATTTATCAGGCAGAGGCTGGGTGAGAAGGATGCCACAAGTTCTGCAACGTGGGCGATTGCACGGCGTCGGAAGGGACTTAGTAGGTCGGGAGATTGATTTGGAAAGAGGTTTAGTGATTTTAAAGAGGGTAGAGAGGTTGGGAGGGCGTCTAAAGGTGAGAGAAGGACAGCGGGGGAAAATTTTGGAAGTGGTTAGGTTGTCAGAGAGGATGGGGTAGAGGTTTTTGATTAAGCGACAGATGGAGTGAGCTCCAGGGAAATAGGTGGTACAGAGGGAGATTTGATCATGAGGAAACTTTTTAAGAGAGAGAGATTTAGAAGAAGAGGGTCGCTGTAGGATTTTTTTCTGAAGAAGACGCTCAGGGTAGCCTCTGCGAAGGAGGGATTGGTGGAGATTAGAGAGAGAAAGGTCAAGGGATTCGGGATTGTTGCATATTCGGTGACCACGGATAGAGAGGGAAAAGGGGAGGGATCGTTTAGTATGAGAGGGGTGGCAGCTGTTGAAATGGAGATATTGTTGCTTGTTGGTGGGCTTGATATGGACAGAAGTGTGGAATTTAAGGTTACTGAGGGAGATGTCTACATCCAGAAAGGTAATTTTAGAGGCAGAGATGTTAGAGGTGAAGGAGACAGAGGAGGAGGAGTTTAGGGAGGAGATGAAAGAATTAAGGGAATCAAGGCCATGTGGCCACAGAAGAAAAATATCGTCAATGTAACGAAGCCAGAGAAGAGGTTTAGGAGAGCAGGACGAGAGAAAAGATTGCTCAAAAGCACCCAAGAAGAGGTTAGCATAGGAGGGGCTGAAACGACTACCCATGGCACAACCTTTAGTTTGGATGTAGAATTTGTTATTGAAGGAGAAAGCATTATTAGTAAGTATAAAGTTGGAAAGGTCAAGGAGAAAATCTGAACTAGGGGCGTGAGGAACAGGCCGCTGGTCAAGAAAAAGACGAATGGCGGAAAGTCCTTCAGAGTGAGGAATAGAAGTGTAGAGAGAGGTGACATCTATGGTGGCCATTAAGATATCACAGTCTGAGGGGAGTGGGGTAGATTGGAGGCGTTCAAGAAAATGATAAGTATCTTTTATGTGAGAAGGTAGAGAGAGAACAAAAGGTTGTAAGTAGTGGTCAACGAAAGCGGAGATGCGTTCGGTGACAGAGTTATAAGAGGAAACTATTGGGCGACCAGGGTTGTGAGTCTTATGGATTTTGGGAAGAATGTAGAAATTGGGGGTGCGAGGGTGTGGGGGGGTGAGAAGAGATATATCATGGGAGGAAAGACCTTCGTTGGGACCTTTTTCCTTGAGGAAAGAGGTGATGTTTTGCAGAAAAGTGGGGTTGGGATCATTTTGGACGGGCTGGTAGGAAGAGGCATCCGACAACTGCCGGAGAGCTTCATTTAGATAGTCAGAAGAGTTTAGTACAACTACCGTGGAACCTTTGTCGGATGGAGTAATGACAATATTAGGGTTGCGGGTGAGGCTTTTTAGGGCAGAAATTTCGGAGGGAGAAAGATTGGGAGTAGGTTTGAGGGAGTGGAGAATATATATATATATATATATATATATATATATATATATATATATATATATATATATATATATATGTATATATATATATATATGAACAGTTTGCCAGAGAAAGGCAGACGCTAAACACAGTGAAACAAAAAAAAATCAGGAAAAAAATCCTACAACGACCTTCTTCTAAATCTCTCTCTCTCAATAAGTTTCCTCATGATCAAATCTCCCTCTGTACCACCTATTTCCCTGGAGTTCACTCCATCCGTCGCATAATCAAAAACCTATACCCCATCCTCTCTGACAACCTTACCACTTCCAAGATTTTCCCCCGCTGTCCTTCTCTCACCTTTAGACGCCCCCCCAACCTCTCCACCCTCTTTAAAATTACTAAACCTCTTTCCAAATCTATCTCCAGCACTACTAAATCCCTTCCGACGCCTTGCAATCGCCCTCGTTGCAAAACTTGCGGCATCCTTCTCACCCAACCTCTGCCTGATAAATTCCTTGCCGCTCATCTTCCTTCCGTCCCCTCACTCTCCTGCGTTTCCCATAATGTTGTCTATATCCTTCTTTGCCAATTATGCCCTAGTTTTTACATTGGTTTGACTACCACTCCTCTTAACATCCGCATGAATGGCCACCGCTCTAGTTGCAATGAACCACCTTCTATTTCTGTTTCCCTCCCTGTCGCCACCCACGTTTCTTCCCACAACTCCACCTTTAATAATATTTTTAAGGTCGGTATTCTCGCCTCCCTTCCCCCTTCCGCCTCCCCACTTCAAATCAAAGATCTTGAGTCCTCTTGCATTTATTTTTTCCAGGTTTTCTCTCCGCCAGGACTCAATAAATCCCACTAACTTCTATCACCTCTGCCCATACTACTTCTTCCTTTCGAATTTCTTCCACTTCCCGCTTCCCGCCCCCACCTCTCCTCTGCCTCCCCCTCCTCCCCTTCCCCTGTCCCTCCCCTCCCTCCCTTCCTTCCACCTCAGTCCTCCCTTCCTTCTCAGTCTTCTACGCTCTTGCGAACAAGGTGCTAGTGGCACCGAAATATCAAGAAACTTTGTAAGTGTGTTCATTTTTTTGTTTCACTGTGTTTAGCGTCTGCCTTTCTCTGGCAAACTGTTTATAAATATATAAATAAATAAATAAATCCGTGAACATCATGCCGTCGGTGTTTTATTGAAACTATCGAATGCTTGAAAATTCTCGGGTGAATCATTGGGATATTTCTCAGCCGATTGGTATGTTTTTTGACGGTCGTCTCCATGGTTTCCCTATTTCTGGGACATCTGTTCACTTTTCACATAACCTGTTCGCTGTTTCAAGTTCATCATGCCTTTCCCTCTTCTCTTGTCGTTGGAAATGTCTTCAACCGTCCTCTCCCTTCCACCCGTGGCTTTCATTGTGTTTACCTTCAGCAAGCACCCTCTGTGAAACGTTTCTTTGTTCGACTCTTCTGCCTCATGTGCCCGCCAACCCTCCTCCAACTCCACTTACTCGTTCGTCTTTTTCTCCATCTGGCTTGCTTCATCGCTCTCTCTCTCTCTCTCTCTGTTACTCTCCGCCTCGTCTCGAAAGCCACCTGTCTATGGACATAACTGTTTCCGCAGTGACCAAGAGAAATTGAAAATTTCTCTTGGTCACTGCGGAGTGATGATGACGAGAGGAGAATGATGGAGTAATTATTAGTTTTCCCAGAGGTATGTTCCATATGAAGCGGGGTTGAAATCGGAATTCGATCGCGTGCAGCGAGGAGAAGCTAGATTTGTAAAACGATGCTACGATAAGTTTGCTTGTGTGTCTGGATTGTTAGAAGAATTGGGATGGGCATCGCTATCACAGCGTAGATTAAATTATAGGCTTAACCTCTTAACTAAATTTCAGGAAAAATATTTCTCTGACGACGTCAAAAACATACTATCAACCCCCTCGTGCTGCGGCAGATTATATCGCGCCAATAAAATTAGTGACAAAAAGAGACAAAAAAATCCACAGAAGGGGAAGAGGACGCCTCGGTAGCTTAACTGGCTAAAGCACTCGGCCGGAAATCGAGGGATCCGGGTTCGAATCCCGGCGGATCGAATCAAGGCGGACGATTTTTTTCTCTGTGGAAATTTGCACAAAATTAGAGAGATAGATTGTAGAACCGATAGGTATAAAATGTCATTTTTTCGCTTCGCGTACCATTCAAGACCATAACAGCTGTGATCGTCGTCATGAATAGTGCGAATAGTGACATTAGCTAGACTGAAGATCTTTTTCTTGATATTCTCTACGTTCTTATTTATGCATCATGTAAATATTGATGTTCTTATTTATGCATGATATTTTGAATCTGTAGTAGTAGTTCTTGTACCCCTTGCACGTTGGAACGATTGATAATGGAATATTTCTTGGTTGGTAGATTTTTAATTGTCTCGTTGCATGTTTGGTACCCTGGTTTCAATGTAGTTTCGGTGTTCTACCGTATAAACTCATGCATGCCTGGTGTGGAAGCACCCCCTGCCACACACCCATTTTCTGGCTTGCAGGGTATGACGTAGATGTAGACGAATCCTAGGGGATTGTTTCTTTCGGAGCACGGCAAGAATTACTCCTTAGGATCATTCTCCCCGACTGTCGTTGCTGACCCATTTTGCCTTCCAGTTTCGCGGATTCCTGGATTACGACGGTAATAGAGATAACGCTCTTCCTTCTGTCAAACATGTTGACGCGGTGACTTAATGGGCTTAAATAACAATTATACGAGTCAAGAACATGAAATTCTGTCGAGGGCTTTTAATTTCATTCCGCTTCATATTATTACCACTTCTGACATTTTATTCCCCTGGTATCCATTTCTAAGTTTTGTCAAATTGGAATTTGAGGTGTAAAGGAAGGCCATTTTACATAATTTACATCCGGTAGTAAGCAAATTCGATCGCATATCTCGAAATATCCCGTCTTTAACATTTGTGTACATTCTTAGCTCTCGTCTCCCGTTTTGAGTAGCCGTGAGAAATTGACTTTGTGCCTCGCGCTAGAGCCATTGAATAATGAAACCCCTCGGCGACGACGAGTCAATTAATCCCGAGTTTATTTTTAACCAGTATCTCGAAGCATAAGCACGATGCATAATTTGACTCGTCGACCGTATTAAGATGATCAATGGAAGACGTAAAACTTCAATCCCCACTCTCTTGGAGATCGTTAATGCTCATTTTCATCGAGATACGTACTAGATGGGAGGAATCTTGAGTTACGTATTCTACAGCGAGAAGACTTAGAGAGGCTCTGTTTATGCCTTTGAAGGGCAGGAATTAAACCCTCCTCCTCCACCCCTCCCGCAACCCCCATTTTATTTTGCTCGTCCATTTTGGACGTAGTGAGGTCAGTCGTGAGTGATCGATTCATGATATTCGGTTCTCAAAAAAAAAGATCTATGAACCGAATATGGAAAACATAGGGGAACACGAGGGGCGATTTTATAACTTGGATAACGTTCGAACGGTAGCGATTCTTTCGCACTTCTACTGAGCTCGATTCCATCGAGTGATGACCAAACGAGCTTATTTATTCTTAAGGGCGATTAGACCGTCAAACATAATGGAGTTGTCTGCTGATGGACAGAATATTTCTCACTTTCTTCCCAAGTACGTATTTTGTATACGAACGAGCGAAGAGTTTAATTGTGAATGATTGCACTTTTTTCAGTGATTTTGAATTTAAAGAAATTGAAAAGCAAAATTAGTAGGAAGGTTTCGGCTGCCTTTCATCATTTGGAGATTACCTTTCGGGTTTCCTTCCGCGTGTTGTCTTTTGGTGACGACAGTTTCTCCAGCTGATGGCGTCTTCAGGTCGAAGGAAGGAAAACCGAAAGCTAATCTCCAAAAATTTTAAAAGCATTAAAACGCAATGACTACATTGAAGCTTTCTACCACACAGTTCTTATACACTGCACCTCTTCTGTATAATTTGATATGTTTATTCCTAAGTACGTGTATTTCTAACACTTTTACGGTTTTATGAACAAAATTTCTGCTGAATTTGCCCCTTATCATTAACACTTAAATCGTCTAAGCTAGAGCTGAGAGTATTTAAAAATGCTACATCATTGTGTTTTTGAACCTTAAACTTCCTGACTGGAAAATGAAACTTTAAAATATATAACACCGTATAGAAAAACTTCTCACCTTCATCAAGTGATTTATGTAACATCATTATTACCTCTCAACATAATTAAAATAAATCATGCATTTGAGGGACACATGTCTCATTTCGTTCATAGCAACGTTCAAACCTCTCCAATAACAGCGTTTTCCTCGAAGTGAAACTGAAAACACTATAACTCTCCTGGCTAACCAGTGAATTTATGGCAGTGGAAATGTGATATTTCTGCCCTATCTACGTTGAAATTTCTCCGCATGGCGCACGATACTTCCCGCCATCCATGTAAATTTAATATATGTTCCTCGAGGAATTTTGAGGATACTGGGACTATATCGCACTTACGTATGTTCTCTGGTTGACTTTAAAGATCATTTACCAAGTCCTGAGCAAATAAGTACTCATTTAAGTTATCTAATGGCTTCTTAGCATATAACTACAGACTCATGTTAATTTGGATACTCATTGATACTAAATGACTGTCCTTCAACAAATCCCTCAGCATTAACATACTCTTTAACCATCATTACTATTTGAACACAAAACTTCCCACCATCACATCTAATGGAGAAAAAAATGCAACACTCTTTAATGAACTCATATTTCTCTGGTCAAAGACAATATCTGTATTTCTTGTGGCATATCTTATTATCAGCTGAGGGATTTTTAAGGCGCCTTGAAACCATTTCCACCTTTTCTCCATGAACGCTTGGAGACAATGAAACAGAGGAGCTCGAATGAATGGAAAGGTGGCCCTTGAGGTTAGAAAACTTATCGAATGAATCATGATGAAGCAAAATACGTTGCACAAGTGGACAAAATGTATATATTATGATTTCACCTTGGACGTAGAGAACCACACACACACACACACGGTTTAATAGCAAATGCTCTCATAGTCATTTTAATGCATGCATGCTGCATGACTGAATTGGGGCGATCTTTAAAATATCGAAATTATGGTATTAAAGGGTCTTCTCTGGGCTTTGCCAGCGTTGGAAAGCCTTAAAAAATTATACCTGTCACAACGCACTCATTTACGAGCTTAAGAAATGAAAACCTTAATATGTAATATAATATGACCACTAGCACACATCCTGTCCATCGGAGCACATCATCAATAGTATTGGCAAAGCCACAGCGAGTACGGAGACACTCTTAAACCTTCATTTTCTTATTATCACTGAATATGACGCCGTTGTTTCTTGCGCCATGATAACTTAATATTATAAACTGATGCATGAAATGCTCTAGATAGATTATTTTCTTTCAATCATAATCGCTAAAAACAAAAAAAGTATGATTGAAACTCTCTTGAAATTTTTGTCAGCGTTCAAGTGTCAGATTACTTGAGTGTTTAAGTTTGAAGTCCGAGTATGAAGTGTTTTATATGATTTGTAATTTATAAAATATACCGCAACGCGATAGTTCTTAAAATATTATTCAAATTATAAACTATAAAACAAACCATTCTTCGATCGACAGTGCGCTGATTCCCATTATGATTTGTAGATTCAGGTGAATCAGTCAATTTTCTGCCGTCGTAAACACCTTGAGTGGAGGATGAGCAATAACGTGTTCCACTTTCTCTCTCGATCGAATCAATTATTTTAACTCTTTATTTTTCAAAGACGTATATTGAGGCAATTCTATGAAGCCGAATTATGACGAAATAAGGAGAAGGAATATGAATCATTTTCACAATGTCGGTAGATGCGAATTCTGAGGAATCCTTGAGTTACGCTTTCAGTTTCCAGTAGACGCCTGCTGGACCAACTTTTTGACAAGCGGAAAAACAGCTGCTGGATGTCGACTGTCACAAACTGCTAGTAACTGTTAAGCCCCGTTCACAACAACTTAACTTGACTTAACTTGGCGCGACTTAGGAGTTAAGGCCGTGAGTAAGCAAAACACTGGTTCGCAACAACTTAAAGTGGCTCAACTCGACCTGGCGTAGTTTTGGAGTTGAGCATTTCTCAACTTTCTCTTGATTCTAGCCAATGGGAAGGCCTGGTTTAATATCGATAGTGCGGAAGTAATTGATTGTTACTATCGATATAGGATACCTTGGTTACGCTGTTTGTGTTATATGAGGAGACTTTGTGGAAGGAAGAATTAGCCAAATATTCGTTTAAAGAAGTTAAGCCAAGTTAAGTCAAGTTGTTGTGAACGGGGCTTTTATCGTCTCCGATTTCATGGACGGCAAAATACTCCATTGACGTAGGGCGTCCCGGTGTTCTAATGCCTTCGCCGAGTTCTTCAGACGAAATTTTGCACTGAGTGTACACTTCAAAACGTGGCGTAGGGTGGTAGGGACAATATTCTGTGTTTGCAAAATTTGCGCAAGGGCCTCAATTGAAAAAATTCGTGAAGACTTGACATCTTGGAGAGAATTTTTGTAATATTTCACATCATTTTGAAGCGCTTTATGCACTGGATACCAATTCCTTCTGGTGGTCGCCGTCAACGGTTCGACTGGTTGTTACTTAATCCAGGTGAGTGAGTACCTATCGTTACGATTATTAATTTCAACTTATTGACTGTGGTCTAATGTGTCAATATCTAGTTAAAAGAAGATACATTTAGCTCCTTAACGGAATGAATAAGTTGCTTCTCGAAAATATATTAAATAATTTTCCCTTTTTCAAGTTTTAGAGGGTTCTCGACAAAGTATTGCATAACTTGATATATTATTTTGTGTTTACGAAAGATCTTAGCTAAAGAAAATCCATCCCATGTAATACTTAATAATGTGTAGAACGGGTAAGCCAATAATATTTGAAAACGCTCCAATTAGGAATAAGATTCAGGTGGAGTTGGTTGTTTAGATGTTTTGGTTCTTTAGATTGCGTGTTATATGCCTGTCTTTGCTTCAAGGAAGCAAAATCGGAAGTCATTCGTGACATTTATCTAGTAGACACTCAATTAAAATATTAATGCATCTAGAGCGTGTTTATCTTCGTATTATTTCCACTGGACCGTGACGAGAGCGTGTTCAGGATGTGTTGGGTTTGGCGGTCAGGCCACAAGGGAGAAAGTGGAACACGAGAGAAAGGAGAAGGGAAATGGACAACTTTGATACTTGCGAAACTTATCAGTGGCGAATCACGCCACTTAGGGTTCATGGGTGGTATAACTGAAAAGTACCCTGTATTTATTTGATACATTTACTGTTGCCATATATACGGTAATTAAAATGCATGTACTTAATGACATATTTCATACTTTTTACTCATCTTTGATGTGCTCATTTTTACTCATCAATACTGATGTGAGAACTCAAAAAACTGATGTATTAAAAAAATTTAAAAAATATTTTTCCAGCCTTGGAATATCGGAAAACTAATGAAAATTTGAGTGATTACATTGTTTTTCTTCAAAGCGTAGGAATATCAAATTTAGATGACTGTAATATGATTAATAGGAATTTCTACCTTTTAATTTTGATCCTAAAATCCAAAGCTGAAGTATCCCACCCGAATTTAAGGTAGTCAATTTCTATAAAATTACCAATTGTATGTGGTGTTTCAATTAGTTTCTTCCACCAAACTGTCTTTGACGGAAATGGCAGGTTCCTTTTGATGATTCTGAAAGACATTTCCAATGCCAAAGGCTTCTCGGCTTGTTAAATTGTTAATCTTTTCCCATAATCGTATCAGTGTTATTTCAATATTACCATATTATTTCTCACGTTTAGAGTCAAAAGAAAATGCCAAAGACGTTGCTCGAGAACTCTAAAATTAGATCTGTGAAGGTCTTTCCACCAAATTGCTGACTAGGCATGTTTTGTGGATACCCATGCCGAACTAACTGACCTAACAACACCAAGTGCCCTTGCTGCTCATCATTAGTCCATAGGAATGACTGAAAATTTCCAATGCCGCGACCACTTTGTTAGTGTAATCTTTATGAGAATCCAATTATATCCGGGAGACTCGTAATGACTGGTGATCAATTCTCATTTCATATAGCACTTTTATTGTGGCCGACGCAATCTGAAACCATGGAGGAAGTGAGGATAAGAAATCAAATACGAAAGCTCAATTTGATCGCCAAAATAGCACCGCCCGAAAAGAAAAGCGACGAGGAAATAAATAGAAAATTCCTTGGCTGCAGTGATACAGTTATTCTATGATTTTCACCACTCCTCCTTCGCTAGGCGTTTTTAATTCGAATTCATAAGTAAACTTTTTAATCATAGATCCACATAGTTCTTTTGTAAAAAATCAGCAGGCATTTCAAGAGGGGGTACTTATCAAACAAAAATGTCTTAACTCGCCACATTTTCCCAATACAATACGTTTACGACTTTAGATCTCCTGTTGACACTAAAATTTCCGAAGCGAGTTGGTTATCACGATAAATCAAAATACCATTACAAATACTTCTTAACTCCTTGATTAAACACTCTTGTGAAGTAAATGATTTTCTAACACCCGTCAGTTAAAGCCATTTACTCGGCCTCGATATTTGAAAGAGCAACATTCCTTTGTTTTTTCGACTCCCATGACATTGCCCCTTCAGTTAGTTTAAACATGAAGCCTGCGTGTGATCCACGGTCTACTTCTTCATTTCCTCTCTCAGATCTCACAAAACCAACCAGATCTTCACCAGTCTTTCCGAGTGTCGAACAAAGATTAATTGTTCCCGTACAGTATCGCAGTTCTCACTCGTCAACCATCCTGTGGGCACAGCCAAAATTACTGCTGAATAAACTCAGCCTACTGCATGCATTAGCAATGTCGGGATGCCCATTCACAGCGATGTACATAAGTGATCCAACCAGCGGTCAAAATGGAGACATCACACCACCACCTGGTGCACCACCTCCTCGCTTAGTCAGCCTTTTTCAGCTTCTGACTCGAGTCCTCTGGTGTCACAGCTGCTTGGGCTGCTACCTTCCCAAATTTCCTCGTCAGATCCTCCACATTGTGCTGGTGGATAGCGACGGTCATTCACTCTCCGTGTCTCCGGATGTGCAGCGCAATACAAATTCTCACCTCTCCCAAGGTCATTCCTTTTAAACCTCACTTGAATTGGCTCATCATCAGCATCTATTTCTGTTATTTGCTATTTCAAACCAGAAGAAAGACATCCGCATAAGTGGCAGAAATAATGCTCCCATTGGCCCATCTGCAGTAGATTGAGGCTGCTCCGTGAAGGCTCCTTCTTTACATCCTTGGAGGAAGGCTATTGAGACATCTAGGTAATAAATGTCCAAGTCCCTTTAAATTACCAATGCGAGCAGAGAATCTGATGGGGCAGCCTAAAACCTCAAGAGCTTAAGTCTCTTCATAATGTACTCCATGCCATTGCGTGTTTTCCGTGGAAACTATCCTCGCGCGATGCCTACACACCGATCCATCTGTACCCAATTTTATCTTTAATTTTTCGCTCGTTTTTAACCGATGGTTTGTTCCATGGTTGATCAACCAGCACCCAAGTTTAATTCGCGGAGAGAAACCAATGCTCTTTTTCCATAGCAGCTTCCATAGCGCATTGCTCACTTTTTGGAGTCTAGACTATTTTTTCCTTCCTCTGGAGTCACTCGAACTCAATGCTTCTCTCGATTTCTTTCTTGTTGGGTCATTAATATTTTCTCACATTGTCTTGTTTAAAGTGACATCATTTGGCCATACTTTGGGACTATTTTCTCTCTCTGTGAATGATTGCAGACATTATCTTCATCTTCAATTGCTTACCTCGAGAGATTACGAAAGCATGATAAATATCGGTGGAGGTTTCAACCACCTGACTATAAATTGGGTAACATATAGTGTAGAAACAAGTTTAAGGAAGAGTGATATAAGCGACGTCTAACTCAGTTTGTTAGAAGTCAGTAACTTTCAAACCACCCTCTAACTAAAGTAGTTAACGAACCTACGAGAGAAGATAAAGTACCTTTAGACTTTTTAGCTATCAGTCACTCTGCAATGATTAAACACGTCGATATCCTCGAAGGAATTTATAACGATAAAGTAATTTTAACGACCTTGAAAATTACAATAAAATGTACTGTAAAACCTAAACGCCAAGGATACTTATTTGTATGCATACATGTGAAATCGTCAAATTTCAAGAGATGTTAGATGCGTATTTCACGAAATGTGTAGCTTTAACAAAAGACGAGAACAGCGAAGTATCGTGGAGATATTTTTTTGAGATTCTGCGTGAAGGAATCGATAAATATATTCCACACAAATTCAAAGTAAGAGTAAGTAACCTCGTTGGTATAACCACGTAGTAGGGTGGGAGTTCAGGAGACAAGGATACAACACAAGTTACACAACTCCTATAATAATTCTATTATGTCGTGTAACACAATGACGAAACTTGCGGAGAAAGAAATTTGTGTAGCTCAACGGTCATAAAACAAAGAAAATAATGCGTTATACTGTACGAAACTTAAAAAATCATAGTTGAATTACTATATGAAAAGCCCAAGTAATTCTGGTCTTATTCCAGAGAGCTCCAGGGCGAATGTTGGACAGTTGAGTCTTATTTGAACAAAAATGGCGACGCAGTCACCAAATAGTATCGACAAAGACAACCTATGAAACCACTACTTCGAAAAAGTATACACTACAGATGACACAGTACATAATTTAGATGTGCCCGACTTTAATGAGCCGATGGCTCACATAAATGTTCAACGTGACGGAATGACTAAACAACTGCGTTCAATTAAACGTAACAACTTCCCAGGACCAGAAGAAATACCTGAACGCGTGCTCAAGGAGTTAGCGCCACAGATTGCACCATTCTAGAAATTATATTTAGCAAATAATTATCCGAAGGCAACGTACCTCAAGATTAGAAAATGGTCATTATCACACCTATATTTAAAAAAGGAAAAATATATTACCCAAGAAATTACCGGCCTAAGTCATTAACATAACTTTTATGAAAGAATCTTGAACACATTGTTGTTAGTAATATCATGACCTTCCCGGATATTCAACACTTCTAACATGGCAGTCAACACGGCTTTCAGAAGGGTAGATCCTGCGAGACGCAGCTATCACTCCTCCTTCATGACATCCTATAATCTGGTGAATCAAAAAAAACAAGATGACGTAATATTCCTTGAGTTCAAGAAAGCATTCGACAAGGTTCCTCACAGAAAACCAATCACAAATTGCAATCATGCGGAGTAAGTAAAAAATAGTGAATTGGATTCAAGAGTACTGATTGATGTTATTAGCTCTGATATGGTAACAGACACATCTGGTGATAATAAGAAGTAATATCAAGGAAGCGTGATCGGCCTCTTTTTTTTATTATATAAGTGACCTAAGTTCTCGAGTCGGCTGTGAACTGAGCTTATTTAGAGCCGACTCATATACCGGGAAAATAGCGAAGACACCGACTAAGAAAGTCCATCTCCGGACGTAAACAACGTACATTAGTGGTGCCAGGAGTTAGGGTTTGAACTAAATCCTAGTAAACGCACCAGAGGACTCATTTTGGGAAACTCATCACACCAACACCATATCTACACTGTGGGTGGAGTAAATATTAAGTACCTACTCAGAAAATGCCAAACGCCTTGTAATTATCTTAAGATGCATCGCTAAGAACATATATATGTACAATAAGCTATGTGGCACAGCATTAAAGAAACCAGGATTTATCTCAGCGTATAATAGGTAGGTCCTCGGATGAGAAAGTAAAAAAGAGATACTATTTCGCTCTGGTTAGGCCACTCTCCTCGAGCATTTGGGACCCTGGATAGAAAGATTGAACCACTTGATGGTTGCTCCAAATTCTATTGATGGTTGAGCCAAATTATATCCCTGAAATGCGCTCTTTGGCCCAATTAAACTTGGGGTGTTTGGATTTCATTGCAGTCCGGCAGCTGAAGGCCTTCTCGCGTAGCCAAACTTTTCAACGTTCCTCTTTCACCTGAATCTTCTTCATGCAGGGTGGAAAAAAATGCTGTTTAATTTAATGTTTAAATATTTAATAAGAAGAAAAAATTGAGGATGTTGTTTTCAGATTGTGTGTGAAAAAGTCCAAAACAAAAAGTCCAAAGAAAAACACACGAGCAATGAAGTCCAAAGTCGGAAAAATCCAAAGTAACGAAGTCCAAAGCCTGCAAAGTCCAAAATGTTTTTTCTCAAAAAGTGTGACGCAAAGCCCGTACTTCTTCTTGATTAGGGACATGAGTTGGATAAGATTCAGCAGTCCCTCCTCTGCGCACAAAGACACTCCGACCAGCATTTACAGTTGTCCTGCGTGCACCGCACTTACTTTGGCATTTCCGATATTTTGCATCCCCTTTTGATTACGATGTAGTATACAAAAAACCCTGTAGATGTCCGTAAACTTGAGAACTTTCCGTGATAACTTCTAGAGTAGGCATTGCCATGTTAAATAAATGAATTATTACTGAGTTAATTTTATGCACCGTTAATTTTGATTGTTACTATTTGGTAAGGTTAGTAATAAACAGTTACTAGGCTATTAAATAAACATGAATTGAAGTTAGTTGCAAAATTCATAAAATATTTAATCGATATTTTTTGAAAAACTTTGGACTTAATAGACTGGACTTTTCTGTTTGGACTTTTTGTTTTGGCCTTTTTGGGGTCCATCCTGTTTTTATTTTATAATAAACAGCCGATCCGTTCCGGTCGTGTTTGAAATGAAATATGCGAATAGCAGGTATTTTGCAGTACACATAACAAATATAAACTATTCATTGTTCATTATATGGTTTGAAATACTTAATACAATGAGCTGTAGCTGCACGTTTGAGCCAATTAGTCCAGTCTGTAGGGAAATTTGAAGGTTTTTTCGTGATACAGGTTAAGAATAGTCAAAAGTTGTAGGAAAGGGAGAGTTATATATACCTATATATTTTTAAACTTCGAACTAGACGTTATAAACAAATTACAGGGGTTCAAAGTTGGCTAAAAACGGTTTTTTAATTCTACAAGCCAAGGTATTCACTTTAGGAAGAAATGTTTCAAATGTTTTTTGTAGACAATTAAAAAGCGAATAATTTGAGCTATGGTAAGTTTTTTTAGACAATTATTTATTGCAAAAACTTTGAAAAACCCCCCAAAATGGCGTTTTTTGCACATCAATTATTTATTGCAAAAATGACTTTTTAAATATTTTTTTGCTTTGTAATTAAGGCCCCCATTATGACAAAAAAAATAGGATTTATAAAGCCAATTTGGTTAATTTGCTGCTGAGTTATTCCATTTGTTTATTAAAAACATGTCTAATGTTCAATGCTGTAACTTTTTATTGGACCAATATACAGGGTCGCATAAAGACTCATTCTCTTTGTAAAGGTCCAAAATATAATAATATTAAAGAAAAATTGAAAAAAATTATTTTCAATCCCTCAAATAACGCTTACAAAAAAAGGGCGTTTTTGTTTTATAAATAAATGAAGCTGGGGCCACCCTCATAAACTGTAGATAATGTTTTCTTCAAGATTTGAGTAGCTGAGGTCGAAACGAAGAATTAAAAAAAAAAGTTGTTTTTCGACCAATAGCAACCGAGATAAGAATTTTTTTTTTAATCACTGCTCCGTTGTTTATAACAATTAATAAATAAATCCGGCGGCATTTGGACCTCAAAGACATTTTCAATATCTATTGTCAAATTTACAAAATATTGACTTGTAAGTGTTAAAAAACAAGAATGAAGTATAGCGAAGAAAAACAAGGCCGGCCGGCCGCGGTGGTGGGGGTATCGCGACGTGCTCTCCCGCGCGCGAGAGAAAACTGAGTTGGCTACTTCAAATCTGCTGCGCTCGGAAAAATATCTCGTATCTCGAAAAGTTCTGAACCAAATTCGATGTTTTTTTTTAAATCTGGGATAGCTTCAAATTTTATTAACAATGACCTTGTTAGTTTGTAAAAAATATTAATACTTCCAGCTGAAATGCTATAAATATGAAATTATAAGAAAAAAAACGCCCTTTTTTTGTAAGCGTTATTTGAGGGGTTGAAAATAATTTTTTTCAATTTTTCTTTAATATTATTAAATTTTGGACCTTTACAAAGAGAATGAGCCTTTATGCGACCCTGTATGTTGGTCCAATAAAAAGTTACAGCATTGAACATTAGACATGTTTTTAATAAACAAATGGAATAACTCAGCAGCAAATTAACCAAATTGGCTTTATAAATCCTATTTTTTTTGTCATAATGGGGGCCTTAATTACAAAGCAAAAAAATATTTAAAAAGTCATTTTTGCAATAAATAATTGATGTGCAAAAAACGCCATTTTGGGGGTTTTTCAAAGTTTTTGCAATAAATAATTGTCTAAAAAAACTTACCATAGCTCAAATTATTCGCTTTTTAATTGTCTACAAAAAACATTTGAAACATTTCTTCCTAAAGTGAATACCTTGGCTTGTAGAATTAAAAAACAGTTTTTAGCCAACTTTGAACCCCTGTAATTTGTTTATAACGTCTAGTTCGAAGTTTAAAAATATATAGGTATATATAACTCTCCCTTTCCTACAACTTTTGACTATTCTTAACCTGTATAAAGACAACGTCATAAATGACCCTTTTTTCTCTCCACAGACTGGACTAAATCCCCATATTACATATCTGCCTCACGCTACGTCCAGGGCTAATTGTTAGCCCGCAGAGGCGGGCGAGAGAAAAATTCTAAAGTTTAAAAATTTTAATAAGTGCATTTATTTATGAACTTGCATGGAATTTTTTTTCAGGAAAAGTTAGATAAGTACATATTAATTGAGAAAAAAGTTTCTGCGATGAAGTGTTTGAAAAACGTTATTAAACAATTTTTTAAGTGTGAAAAATAATAAAAAAAGAAAATTTATTCCACTCAGTTTTAATTACTACCACAACCTTTTAAAAAAGGCAAATATTTAAATAATGTATGTGTCGTTTCTCTACGATAAATATAAGACAAGATATAAATAAAAAAATTTTTTCTGGAAATGTTTTTAGCAAAAATATGAAAAGATTTAAATTCGTATAAATCACGCAAATATTCTTTTCGGCTGATGGTTTCAGATTACTTTTTCTGGCGTTGAATTATACCCATGCGCCAATTTAGAGCAAAATCTGACTCTCAAAGGGAGAATTATTTGTAGAATTGAGGTAGAATGATCCATCTACTTATTCCCAACGTGATACAATTACCACGGCCTTTCATTCATTACCATAATTGATATGTAATTAAGTACTTGAGTGTGATTGGGGCATAGCGTATAAATTCGCGTCCACAAAGGCCAAAAACAGTGTTTTCAAGTGTTCTCTTTGATTTCCGGGCAGCCGCTGCCTAAAATTATACACCTAAATCTATGAATACGGCCGAAAGTTTTCAATTTTTTCGGAAAGAAGAGTCGTCTGTCATATCCGGAGTTTATGTTAGTTCTGGTGCCAATCTTGTGCACTGGTGCACTCGACCCTCGATCGAACATCCAGTTGATTCTAATCGAATGCTTTGAGGAGTTGGTCTATTTGTTGAGACTCCTATTTTGCAAAGTGAGTGCCAGGCCCTCGTTCGCCATTCGAAGGCGAATGCCTTAATTCTCCGAAGAGAATTTGCATTTCTCCATCATTGGCTCATTCGCTAAACAGGCGCTTGGATCTCGTTGGTGCTGGAAAGAGCGGTAATAGCTCGCTGCTGGGACTTAAATATGTTATCCTCAGCGAGTGAGCGGCGAAACTTCAATCGAGGCCTTGCGCGTTCATTTGTGATAGGAGGGGAGGGGAGGGGGGAAATGAGAAGAGGGTTGTGAGGAGTTGACTTTTGTGGAATTGATTCGCAGCTCGGGCGATTGGCAATTATGAAGTGGAAAGAGAGAGAGGGAAGAGGGAAAGAGAGAGAGAGAGGAAGGGAAAGCAGAAGGAGGAGGAGATGATTGTGGGAAGAGGGGAAAACGAGGGCTTTTTGATTGGGTTGTTCTTCCAAAATGCAAACATGCGAACTCGACCTCCGCGGCGGCGACTCCCCTGTCTCCTTAACGGTGCGTCGACGTGACTGGCCTCTATATCCTAGATTAGTGTTTCCCACGAAGTGAGCATCCTCTCTTTTTAAGGGAAGCATTAATTTTCATGCATCCTTCTTTATTTATTTAGGTTAAAATTTTGCGGAATCCCAGATTGTGAGGACGGTGGCTTCATATCGGCGTGCGATCCAACTCCACCTACTGTCTGTAAAAATAGCATGATACCCGAGTATGAGATGCTCTATCTTCCAAACGAGGAAACTAATTTCAATGCAGTGAAATTCATGAGAGATCTTGTTTATTTCTACGTTGGATGATGTACTTTGAAAAATTCTCCGCTCGTTAGTATTTCCTGTCTCAATCAACAGCAACAGTCTCAATCAATTTTCAATTGAGCCGTTAGTTTCGAGGTTTGCAGAGATTTGCGTTGTCTACAATAACTTGTCCAATTTTAGAGATATAAACTATTTGTTGTCTGCAAATAGTATTGGATAAATTTGGATTTTTATACCAAAATTTCAAGTTATTGGAACGAAAATTATGGGTATCCCAAGCGCTCAAAGTTGGACAACTGGATTTTACACGCAAAAAACGGGTACTTTTTTGAGAAAAAATTAAGTATATGAATTACTAACGGGCGGAGGATTTTAAAAAGTACATTCGCCAACGTAAAAAGAAACAAGTTCTCTTATGGATTTGACTCCATTGAAATCGATTTCCTCCTTTGGAAGTATGAGCATCTCAAACTCGGGTATCTTCCTTTTTTACAGACAATATGTATAATTTGATTTCAGGCAGCCGATTTAGAACAAAAAATACCAAACAAGGCCTTTTTTGAACATGACAAACGCATAGTTACCTGCCAATCAAGTTATCTTGATCCCTAAGCAGACGGATTTATGATTTATCGCAAAAACGAATTTAGCAAGCAATGAGGAATGTTTCTTTATTAAAATCTATTCACAAAATAACAAAGCGTTAAGTTCTAATCCAGAAATTAATACTATAAGAATTGACTAAAAACGTCCCGACGAAGAGTTTCTCTAGAAACGAAATAGGGAAGTACGTGAAAGGTCTCAGATAGCTACCGGGGGATGCATGGAGGGAGTCAACCGGAAACCGATGAAGGGGAAGAGCCATGCTGCACTACCCTGTGCAATGAATTCAAAGAACTCCACGAAAGAGAACGAAGACCAAGGGACACGTGAAGGACCTTAGATTCAGATTTTCCGCTCGGATGACTGTGTGCTTCGTGATTGTTGCGCCAGTCGAGGTATCTGCCTTCCGGGTTACATGTCACAATGTATTGTTTATGTAGGGCTCATTACGAGGATGGATAATTAATCGTTTTGAAAGCAAATAATGCCCCAAACACAGCTTTAAATGTATTGTGATTCTTGATGCTCATTAAAAATGTTTGGATCAAATTAGAGCTTAATGTATTGTCATATAACTCCGTTCCATAGTTACAGAAGTTCTGAGGTTAATTAGAATGCATGTTTTTACTGCTGCTACTTATTACGATATCTTCAAGCCTCATATTTGTCTGTAACGACTCTGGCATTTAAAATTAACATCTACGTCAATGATGGTAAACCTATGATACGCGTGCCAAAGGTGACACGCCAGGACATAATGGGTGACGTGCTTTGCTTACGAACGGTCGTCGCCCAAGAACATTCAAAACATGCTCATGTTACTTTATGATAAAATTTTATTTGACCATTTCAAAATGAAATTTGTTAAAAAGTATTTACCAACCGAATTATTACATTAAATAAGATTCCGCCAGATCTCGCAATTCTGATTTCGATTTGCCTTCCGTTTCCATCAGGAGAGAGAGTGAGAATTAGAAAAGACATTACCTGATCGACGAGACATTCTGCGAGTAAGGCAAAAAAATCATGATTAAATGATGAAAGAATTGGTTGTAGCAGTAGCTGGCCCTTTCAAGACATATGTGCTGAAATATATGGATAGAAGTAACGGATTGTTTGGCATAAGTACTGCGCAAAGAAACAGTTGGAAGCAGAACGAGGGATATAAATACCCATTTTGACACAGATCTTGCATATACGCCTCTATAAAAGACAAGTCCATTCCGATTACAGGACGCTCTAGCCAGAAAAATCAAGCGATGGATTCCACCACAATATTTCTCTCTACCTACTTCTGTGGCACCTTGCTCTCAGCGTTTAATCATGTTAAAACCAATAAAAACTGAATGAAAGATTAAGTTAGGATGACTTCCTTGGGCTTCAAGCGAGCCAAATACCAACTTTTGAATCAACTCAACTGAAGATTTTTCGTTATTTATCCAGAGAGGGTTTTGATTTTGTTGCATAAAATGCCGATTCATTTGTTTAAATCTAACGCGGTAACCTTGAGTCTCGACTTTTCCGCCGATTTTTTCCCTGATCACGCTATTGATTCCTTCAATATCGGGTGACAGTTGAACGTTCAATGGTTTCAAATGACAGTATAGACTCGAGATTAGCCCTTATCTCATTGGTGATAGATCATTTTGATATTTCCATAAATACATTGCTTTATCTCCGCACTCCTATTCTCAAGACTTATAATAGTCCTCTTCTTGAACATGTCTCTTCCAGAATTTCATTCAACGATTTTATTCATATTCCTGACACAACTTTCACTCGACTCTCAAGTATCGTTTTAATTACCGACTCTCATGCATTATCTCGGCATGGCCAAACTAAAGAAGCGCTCCCCTTTCTATAGCTCCATTACTAGAGCATCTGTCCCATATTCGTTAATTACTCAATCACTTATAGCTGTCGTGATAAGTAGATGAATTCGCCTTACAAGGGGGAAGTGGCAAGATTTCCTGGGAAGGTATCTGTTTGCCAGTGGCTTTGATAGTTGATTTTTATAGTATAATTCTCAATTGGCTAGCTGATATTGTTTCCGGAAAAACTTGCCGGCTCATTTACCAAGAGGTATAGCGTTGGCAATTTTTATCTGATTTCATTCGCTAGGGAACAGGAGACTTGGGAAAGGGAGGGAAATTCATTGTTTTGTGCTCCATAATAGTTCTCGAAAAATATGCTTATAGGAAGTCACGCTCGAGATTGCGACCGTCTTATCCCATCTCGCGAGAGAAATTCACACTCACTCTGCGTCGCATTAAGGGTGTCAGCTATGTGGCTCAAATGTGAAACTTCTAATGGATTTTCTGGTGGCCATTGGTATATCGTTAGTCCCGGAGGATCATTTCCGGAGAAATTACTTCCTTAATCTTGTGAGGATCGGTGGGAAGAAGTAATATGACACGAAAGTCAGGTGTCTTGACAAGGACTGAAAGAAATCAGTAGAAGTGGCATTACAGTATTGCTGAATAAAATCTGTGGAAGTTGCATTGGAGCATTGGAGGTTGAAATACTGTGGAAATTGATTGGATTTTGTAAATAACTCGCGATAGATACTTTCGTGTTGCAGTTAACAATACACCATGCTCCTTAATTGGGTCAGTGGAGGACTTTTAGAGATTATATTATTTTATTTTCCAATGTCCCCTAACAAATTTTTAAAATTCACAAAATGTTTTTTTTAGCTGCATATTGGTCTTAGATCGATGTAATTTGCTTAATATTGAAGATCATGTAGGTTTTAGCTCTCAATTATAAGGGAGTCGGAGTAGAATATTCGGTTGAAACTTTTGGGATGGCATTTGAGATGGTGGAAGGTAAATGCTGCGTCAGATGCGATGAATGTTCAATGAAAGATCAATTTAAGTTAATGTGGACGACTTCACTTTTTTAGGTTTTTAATTCATAACCATCATCACACCATAACCAACAAACAAATTACTATGGTCCTAATTTTCACCAGAGTCTTTAAGGAGGTCAAAATTTCACTCGCCACTTAAAAAGATATTGTCTAATTTTTAAAATTTGAGTACAAGATTCCATTTTTGATGCAATCTATGAATACATTAAAGGTACAATCCGGAGAGTGATGCAAGCACAAGACAGCATACGTGATTGAATTAATATTCAGTTTAGCAAAACAGCAATAAAAGTATTTTTAATAGCAGGTGTTGAAACTTAAACTAGAAATGTTTATGTCAGTTCTAGAGTCACTGGCAGCACCGCTTCCCTCTTATTGAAAACGGCAAATGTATGAAAATAGGTTCTAGCTTTGCATGTCGATGAAAGTTATTTCTTGTGGATGAAGCGAATGTTTACAAATCGTAAGGATATCGGGGGTTAACTGATGTAAATTCAACTCACACAAGGTCTTGTCAGGCCTTTTTTCGATTGGGATTAATGCTGAGAGATAGAAAGTTGAGATGACAATTATTGTTTTTATGGATTCTGGACTGTCGGGTCAGATGACACAAGAGTCCAGTCACCCTAATCCTAGCCACCAGGATTTCGGTTTAATTGAATCCCATTAGGCTTCTCGTGGACTTCGGCTAACAACATCGTTTGGAGCACTCGTTACTCAAGAGGATGCCAGTAAGATTCTCATCGCACTTTTTCCTTTGCCATGGATGTGTCCGATTGATCGTTGATGGAAACCGAGTCACTGCTCGTGGACTGTTAATTGGCATGATTCAGGAATTGGCAAGCCGGAGTCGACTTTTTAATCCAAAAGTCGTCTATTATATTAGGTCGATTTTTAATTATCAAAATCGTCTTAAATCATCGAATTCCGACTTTTCTACGACTGCGAACCCGATTTTTGGAATAAGTTTTTGACCATTTTTCACACGTTCATTTGTTTTACAACATATTTAAGCACCGGAAAACGCTATTTATTATACTCGAGAAGTATAAACATGGGTCGGAGGAAGGAAAGTGGAAATTAAACTTACAGAAGGTCTATATCTCAGGGAGTCATATTGTAACGGTCACGGGTCGTTTCCCGTTTCGCGATGTTTTTCTTCTCCCCCCCCCCCCGTTCCCCTTTTTTGGTTATGAAATGTGAAACGACCTACGTGTGCCTCGCAAAGGTGCGGGCAGGGATAAGTGTTTTGTTTGAATTGGTTTGTGTTCGTCACATGTGATGATGTTGTTCCATTATAAATGTGGTCAAGAAATGGCATTGGCAATCTTCCCCCCCCCTTTCTCGTTCCCCCAACTTTCCCCTGAACGTCGTGAAGAGGAGTTTGAGAGACAATGACGGAGCAGGCGCACGACGCCGAAACGAACTGAATACGATGTCACGTCGGTCCCTCTCGTCCGCCGGTGTGGGACAACCGGTCCGTTACATTAAATGGCGCCCAACGTGGGGCCCCTAATGCTTATTTGTCAAGTATGGTTTTCATGTCTATGGGCGGGAACATACGGTTGTCATAGATGGTGTCATGTCAAACACCGTTAGAGTCACATCGGGTGTTCCTCAGGGAAGTGTCATCGGTCCACTTTTATTCCTCTTATACATAAATGATATCATCATCGTCGTTAAAAGCAATCTTAGACTCTTCGCAGACGACGCGGTTGTGTGTAGGGATATTACCAATTCCGAAGATAGCGACTCGTTAACAATCGACCTACTTGCCATTCATGCTTGGTGCGAAAAGTGGCAGATGGAACTGAACATAAAAAAGTGCGTAGCAGTCAGCTTTTGGAAAAAGAAAAATAGGCCAGGTAGGACTTACAGAATTAATAATACGGAGATAATGAACGTCAAGTCTGTTAAGTACTTAAGGGTCACAATTACTCACGACATATCTTGGGGAAAACATATTCGGGAAATATGAGGTCAAGCATACAGGAAGCTAGGCTTTTTCAAGAGAGTACTCGGAAAATGAGATGAGAAAGAAAGAATGTTGTTATTTTTCAATCGTTAGGCCTCATCTGGAATATGCTGCCAGTGTGTGAGATCCAAATGAAGAGGGGTTGAAATCGGAATTTGATCGCGTGCAGCGAAGAGGAGCTAGGTTTGTAAAACGATGCTATGATGAGTTTACTAGTGTGTCTGGATTGTAAGAAGAATTAGGATGGGAATCGCTATCACAGCGTAGATTAAATTATAGGCTTAACTTCTTAACTAAATTTCAGGAAAACCATTTCTCTGTCGACGTAAAAAAACATACTATTATCCCCCTCGTACTACGGCAGATTAGAGTGCGCCTTAAAATTAGAGAGGTAGATTGTAGAATCGATAGGTATAAAATGTCATTTTTTCCGCGTACCATACGGGACCATAACAGCTGTGAATGTCGTCATGAATAGTGCAAATAGTGACATTATCTAGATTGTAAATCTTTCTCTTTATATTCTCTACTCTCTTATTTATGCATGTTGTGAATATTGATGTTCTTATTTATGCATGGTATTTTGAATCTGTAGTAGTAGTCTTTGTATCCCTTGCATGTTGGAACGATTGACGATAGAATGTTTCTTGGTTCATCGTCATTAGTCGTCTGCTTTCGCCTTGGTCCTTGGTGCCTCCATCTCTCTGTCCTCTGCTCTCCTCTCCAATTCTCTGTAACTCCCTCCATCCTTCATGTCATCAATCATCTTTCTTTTCTTTCTTCCTCTTTAGCGGTTTCCATTTACCGTTCCTTCCAGTACATCTCGTAACAAACTTTTCCTTCTCAGTACAATTCCCATCCAGCTCTTCTTCCTATCTTCATATGGTCTTTAAGAGCTTTCTTCCTTCTTTCATTCACTCCAACACCTCTTCATTCCTAACCATATCAGACCACTTGATTTTGAGAACTTTCCTCCAAATCCACATTTCTAAACTCTTTATCATTTTTCTATCCTTTTCTGTTGTAGTCTATGTCTCCCCACCATACAAAAACACATTCATAACAAAACACTTGATGATTCTCTTCTTCACTTCCAGCTCCATTTTACTAGTTAGTATAGTCTTTTTCTTCCTAAATGCCTCCTTAGCCATACCAATTGTTGTTCTTATCTCCATTTCACTCTTCCAATCCTCCGTCACTTCAGTTCCTTGATACTTGAATCGTTTTACCTGCTCCAGATGTTCTCCATCCACATAAATATTCAACTCTTTCTTTACCCCCACTTTCATTAATTTAGTTTCTTTTTATTGATTTTGAGTCCATATTCCTCCTTTGTGAGTGCTAGTTTCTTGGTTTTTAGATTTTTAATTTGCACATTGCATGTGTGGTACGCTGGTTTCAATGTAATTTCGGTGTTTGCCGTAAAATTCGTGCAGGCCTAGCGTGGAAGCACCCCCTGCCACACACCCTTTGGGCGGCTTGCAGGGTAGGAAGTAAATGTAGATGTATGGTTTCATCAAGAAAGTAGGCGCGCTTGATCGGGAAACTCGGCGGACTAAGAGATTGACGTCCAAGGACATAACTGGTAAGCGGGTGGAGGAAATTACGTTTTCGGATTCAAGGAAATTTGAGGGTGAGTTAAGGCTGGGACTAAATCAACGTGAACGTGTGGCGCGAGACGTAAACGGGACAACGGGAGACGGGGAACGCAAGTCAGCGGTCACAATCGACGTTAACGCGGCCCGGAGTAACAATTGACTAACGCAGGCGCAGCTAAGAGATCAGGTGTATACAAGTATGGAAGTAAATAAGTTGTCTTAGCCAAGAGCAATCTTCAACAGTTGGATGTATCTGCCGACAGATGGCTCCCATTCCCGATTTATCATGACCATTCTGATTGGTTTTTCGTGTACGGGACACGGGGAGAGATGAATGTTGCCCATCTCTCGCGTACTCGTACTCCCCGAACATGTTGATTGTGTCCGTTCGCTAAACTTTCCCGTCAGCCATCTTTTCACGTATTCCCGTTAACGGCTCACGTTACACGTACACGTTGATTGTGTCCCAGACTTTATCCTGTGCCGGGGGTAGAACAGGGCGAGCCGAAGGCGGAACCTTCATCGTCAAACGCAATGGAGACGGTTAGTCCAGGGTCGGCTGATGCGTTATTAACGTGGTTAACAGCAGAGGAGGAGGAGAGAGAAAGGCGGGAGAAGGAAGTGAAGGAAAGGAGAAGGGCGGAAAAAGAAGTACAGAGAGAAAGGAGGGAAAGGAATGAGAAGAGGGAGAAAAAAAGAAAGACGAATGTTTTATCAAAATGATTAACGCATTAGAAGCTAGTGTAGAAGCTGCCTTTGGTAATACCATGAAGAGATTGGAGGAGGTAGAGACAAAAGTGCAGTCCGTAGAGACTCAGGTACTCGGTCTTTTGACAGAATTGCTAGAGTGTGTCAAAGAGAGCAGTCCGTAGTCGGGCACGGGTAGTCGGATTCTCGAAGGAGCTCGCTAAGATGCGTGAACAAGTATAGCGGGTTGAACAGATAGGACCTGGGTCCGCGCCCGCAATGGCTCCCATAGTCAATGTTGACAAATATTCTTTCAAAGGAGAAGCGGGTAAGAATCCCGTGGGTTTCATACGAACGGCTGAAGATTACATACATACCATACATACCAATCCCGTCGTTCCCTTTCTGGGTAGGCACAGTCACCAAGTTTCACTCGTAAAAATATATCTGTACACCTAACTCTGCTTCAATAATCTCCTCCTTGCAAAAAAATCCTTGCAAACCTCATTTGCCTCATTGACCCATATGCACTGCTTCAGACACGTCCTCCTGTTTCTAAGACTCCTAATATTCCTCCTCCTAAGAATTTCCTCAACCACATTCAACCACAACTTTCTCGGCCTACCTCTCCCTTTCACACCATTCATTCTACTCTCATATATCTGTTTTGTTATTCGACTCTCATCCATTCTTTCAAAATGGCCAAACCAACGAAGCACACTCCTTTCATGTATGTACATTACTGGAGCATCTAACCCACATTCATTTATTACTCACTCATTCCTGACCCTATCCATTCTACTTTTGCCGCAAACTCTCCTCAGACAAATCATACCCAAGGCATTTAGTCTACTTCTGAGGGTAGCTCTATCTGATATACCCATGTGTCACTACCATACAGCAAAGTAGGGAGAACATAAGGATATTAGCGATACCCGCGTCAGGACGCTCACTAGTATTTTTTGGTATGTTAAATGGGACTGTGGAGTTATGAAGGGGAATGCTGTGGCCGATTCCTGATACTTATGAAGAGGTTGGGGAATTATTTTTGGCCGAGTATTGGAACGCTTGTGCTCGATACGACTATCGGGCAAGCGTGTTGAATGGGACATACTCGCGCTGGAAGGACGGGAAGATGAAAGAATACGCGATGAGAACAGTGGCCACGGCGAGATTTTGGATAAGCCACAAAGGTTCCATCCGCCATTTTTTCAGGCAAATCTTCATATACCTGACTTTCTGTTAGAACTATCTGAATTTATTCTTACCCACAATGCCTTCTCCTTCAACGATCTTCACTACCTCTGTGCCATGGGAAGTCGATTTAGCCCCCCTCGAAAGGAATAGGTTGGTCTGAGTGGAAGTGATGGAGGAGGTTAGTGAGATTTATTGAGTCCTGGCGGAGAGAAAGCTTGAAAAAAGTAAATGCAAGATGACTCGAGATCTTTAAGTTGGAGGGGAGAGGACGATGGGGGAAGGAGGAGGTGAGAATACCGACCTTAAAAGTATTGTTAAAACTAGAGTTGTGGGAAGAAACGTGGGTGGTAACTGGGGGGGAAATGGAGAGGGAGGGTGGATCATTGCAACTGGAGCGGTGGACATTCATACGAATATTTAGAGTATACGTCGTAAGACGTATGTAGAAACTGGGGCACAATCAACAAAGGAGGATATAGACAACATTATGAGAGATGCAAGATAGGTGGTCAAAAGTACCCTCCAATCTCGGCAACTTCAGCTCTCGTGAAAGACTTATTTAAAGTTGGAAATACATTTAACAAGGATGGGCTGGCCTGAGGGGAAACGCGATGTAAATGCGGCTCTTCCACGGCTCTATCCTCCTTCGATTGTGGAGAACATTAGGAAATGTTTTAATTCCACCAGTGATCTTTTGTGTAACTTTTTAATGTGATGTTCAACTAATATTGTTTTGAATTTCAAATATGACTTAGTTTGAGTTACATTTATCGAGTTTAGTGTATATGTTTTTTAGAACAAAATAGACTTACAACTTTTGTGCTGTTTTCGTTGGAATTGACTATTTTAGTCGCAGTAAAATCGCTACATTGTCAACATGAACATCATACAATTAAAGTTTGTTGTGGTTGCTTTTTGCCTTATGGAAGCGTGTTAATTCGATCTTTGGAGCTTGAGCTAAATTCGGAAAGAGTCGACGAAAGTCGACTTTTAAAGTCGGCGTCGAAGTCGAAAGCGAAGCGACCAAAGTAGAAAAGGAAAGTCTACTTTTTCGAAACTATTCAAATCTCAAGAAAGCCACGCTCCGCACGAATGTTTTCTCCATCGTTCCACTTCGCCTCACTCTTCCGTTAGTGAGTTCTCAAATTTCCTTCTCCTCCGGCAGTGGGTGCATCGGTATCACAGGGCGTCCTGTACTCTAAAAAACCGGGAAGACCGGGAAATCTCAGGGAATTTTGATTTCCCTCAGTACATCAGGGAAGTATCGAATTGACTTTGGAATTTTCTAAAACTTTTCTATAAAACAGCAACGGAAGCAATTTGCCTTTTTCGGCAAGTTGCCAAGTCAAACTTCCCTTGCGTTGTCGCATTTTGCATTCCTGTAATCACCGAAAGTAGGTGCAATGTTTTATAGATAGGCGCATTGTGTTCTAATTGGTCATAGTCTGTAAACTCGATAATTTCTCGTAATTTTGTACCTGATGATGTCGCCTATGTGACGAAACCGGTCGACCTGAAATAAAAAACTGTGAAAAAAGTACCACATCGCATTGAATTTCATAGTCTGTAAAACAGTGGCCATACAGACCGTGCCTTTATCGGCAAGTTGCGAAGTCAAATCTCCCTTGCGTTGTCGCATTTTGCAAAATGAGGAAAAAAGTCAACTCCGTTAGTTTTTTAAGTTGTTGATCATTTTATATCGATGCTATTCATAGCAAAGTCTGGCTGAAATGTACCTTGTTCCTTGAGCACCTGAGCATGACAATGTTTAAATCTAAGAAAGGGTGGTGATGTGATTATCTCTCAAACTATTTTTAAAGTTTTGTGTCCATTTTCCTCCAAATATGCAAGTTTAAAAATAATCCTTTCGTTTAATCACCCAAAAATCATACCGAACATTCTCTTATAATTAACGAGAAGAAAATCAATATTTCCTCTGGAAAAATAAGAATTATGTCTGGAAATCCTGGAAATCTCAGGGAATTTTCAAATGCCCAGTTGCTGGACACCCTGTATAAATCCTTGTGGTTGGCAACGCCGCGCTCGACTCCACCTTCCCCAGCGAACATTCTCCTCCTCCTTCCTTCCTTTCTCCCTCCCTCTCCTCCGCAACTCTTCCCCTTCCTACCCCCGCCACTCGCGCAAGCAGCAGCACGTTCTTCGTCCTCTCCAACCCCTTCCCCTCCTTCCCTTCTGTGCCTCCTCCTCCTCCTCCCTCTCCACTCATTACTGCCTTCCCATTCATGGACAGACGGCGCTTCGTGCGCCCGCGACATATTATTCGACGGCAATCTCACCTGTTGTGAGTCGTCGCTCAAATTGGTATTAATGTCTTCCGCATCACTTCGTCGCGGCGCGGGCGGCAGAAAGAGCGGCTTAGCGAGCGAGTATGTGTGTATTATGGACGTTAGAGGCAAACGACACCTCCTCCACTAACGATTACGAGGTTAGAATTAATCTGCTTTAGATATGGGAAGGTGACGGTTTCCTGGTTGCTGCTCTACGCACATAATGGGTTCGCCCTTTCTGACGATGCTTGATCCGATTACGTCACATATTTAACTGCTTTGTCTCTCCCTCTCACGCACCATTCACTCACTCCCACCTCTTATCACTCGGTGCATTGTGATATTACTTGATACTTACCTGATTGTTTGTCCATTCATGCGGCAGATCGCGTTTAAAAATCCACACTAGGCAATCTGCCAATGTATTACAGTTAATATGTAAATATAAAAATAAAAAAGCAATCATGCTGTCGCAAATTTGGGCAATAAATTGGCTGCACTTGAATCGTTGTGTTTTATTCTATTTCCTAAAGAATATATATAAAGATAGTGCTTTTTCGTTTTAAAACTGACATTTATAGGGCAGTAACTCTTCTAACTTCTTTCAGAAATGTAAGAGAAATAATATGTTTGAGGTGTAAGCTCTTTCACCTCGAATTTTCCACAGGCAACACCTGTAATGGGCGTTAGATTTATACAATTTAGTCCTGTTTCAGTTATTATTTTCAAAGATTATTTCTTTTTTGACTACTGCGTGGCAAATATCTACCAAAAACGTTCAATGGTTTCAGAAATATTGTGCACATGGAAGCAAACGAAAGGGAAATAGCCAGTCTGTGCAAGAAGCAACCTTGACGGGAGACTCATGCAGGACGAAAGGTCGCCAGATTTTTGGAGACTTGTGCTCAAAATAAGTAAAATTAATGGATAAGGAAGAGAGAGGAATGAGGACGGCGGCCATTGAAGGGCCACCAAATAAGTCAAAGGAGAAGAGAAACGACGGCAAAATCGACCTCCACTCCGCTCTCTCGCTCGCATTCGAGGATGAATTCCGATGATAGAACGGCTCTCGTCCGAAATGGAGAGACCAAACTCCAGGGACACTCTCGCAAAGATTTCTCCCGATTCATCAGGCTCTCGGAAAGCCTTCTAGTTCTCACTTAACATTAGAAAGGTTTCTAAGAGTGAAGTTTGGTGTAAGCATTCCTAAACCTAATTATCAAAAGTTTAAGCAATCATTTATGTACCTTGCCCCCAGAATTTTCTGTTCCCTACCATTCCATATTGCGGCTTGCGCCTCTACAGGTTCATTTTAAAAAAGAATAATAGATTGGTTATTTTCAAAGCAAAATATTGAAAATTTATTTATATAATGTACTGGTATAATTATATGAATTGTTACTCATGTCAACTATATTTTATTTGAATCATTGTTCATTCTTTTGTTACAAAGTTTATTTTCATTTTATTGCAAAGTATTTTAATGGTGCATTTCTATAAGTTTATTTATTCTCTGAACTGTCTGGTTTTTTCATGAACACTCTCATATTTTGTAACCTATTTTCTACAGGTTTTTCTTAGGATTTATTTTCTGAAGTTATATGCTGGGAATTGATTTTATTTGTGTTTAAATTTCCATCTGCCTCAGACGTAAACTTGCAGGTGGTGATCCCAAAACATGCAAATCTCAGGGGTACCTCATTTCACACTGAAGTATTTTTTGTTATATTTCACTGTAACTTTCTATAGTGTGAAATAAAAAAAATTATACTATTATTCTCATTAGAAAAACATTTTGGAAATGACGTGGAAATCAGCAGTGATACAAAATGAGACTATTTTTGGCGTACCTTTGCTCACAATCGAATCGCATAATGCGTGATGAAATATCAGTCCGAGCTTTTTCTTGAAACAGTGAAGCAGTTAAGATTGTTCCGCGCCAGGTCACGGTCCCTGAATATCCGACTCTTGAATGGCGGGCATATGAGAGGATAAGAGACCGCTCGAAGGGCGGACATTCCGTGCGACTCCGAGAGGCCGATCACACACCTGAGACCAATTCCCCGACTAGAGGGAAACAATTTCCTTCGCGTTGGCCACACTGCTGCTTCGCGAGATGACGCGTCTTCTTTCTTTTCGTGACGAGTGCGTTCAATGTCGAGGCGCGCAATTAGTGACCTTCCCTCCCATTAAACGCCTCGTTGTTTTTTTTGAGCGAAGGAGGACGCCGTTAACCCTTGGTTCCCTTCCCTAGGGTACCCTTCCAAAATGGCTTCCGGCTCTCCACGTTCACGAGAATCAATGCTTTTCTCGAGCTCTTTGGTTCATTATTCCCCTCGATCCTTAGCTATTGACTGGACAACCCGCAAAAGTATTGTTCAACTCACGTTATTTTTATATTTCAATAGGTAGTCTATTCTTTGTAGGTAGGTTCAAGCGGAAAGCTGTTCTTTTGCAGCCGCAGGCCCTTCTGCCTTCATGGCACGATCTCATTCTGCACAGCTGACATCTTCCTCCCATCCACGCAACCTATTCTCTTTCTTCATCTTTCCCTTCCTTTTTGTGTCCAAACATATCTCTCCCGCTTCTCTATCATCTCGCCCATTAGATCCACCCCTTCCCAAACCACCTGTAGTGTACCTACCTGACCCGACCAACCCCTCAAACACCACACACCCCATATCACCTTCCACTATTTTCAGCCGTTTTCCCTCCCCTCCCACTCCTTGCCGAACACTTCTTCGTTTGTCTCCATCTGTAATGCAATGCGATGCGATCATCTACGGCAAAATTAGCGAAGATGTGGACTCAGATGTTCTATCATCGTACCTATATCGTGGGGAACACACATACAAAACATATGCGGCACAGCATTAAAGAAACTGGGCTTTGTTAAGCGTATAATGGGAATGTCCTCGGATGAAAAAGTAAAAGGGAGAGATGCTACTTCGCTCTGGTTAGGCCACACCTCGAATACGCCGCGAGCATTTGAGAACCTTGACGAAAATATTTAGCCCGGAAAATAAACAAAATACAAAGGAATGCCACGCGCTTCGTTAATTACTGCTACGAGCGAACATATACCTAGTGTCACACATCTTTTGGAGGAATTAGGTTGGGGTTAATTTCTAGGTCTGACAGATGCTATCTAATAAGAAACTTACGTTGCCGAACAGATAGGTACAAAAACTCGTTCTTTCCGCGTTCAGTAAGTGACCAATAAAAATATGAGCTCCAATCAATATACAAGTCAATCAAGTCCAAAATACAAGTCATCATTTCTGCTTCCAAAAATCTTATCCCTTATTATCTTTAAATCCTCTGTTTTTTTTAACAACCACTTCCCATGCGGCAATTCGAAGGATTCATAATGATGAGGTGAATTCATTCCGAGACGATTTATTTCTTGCGGATTTAGGCAATTCATATTTTTAAAAGGTTTTATTGAGTTCCACTTGTTTGTTTGTCTGGGTCATATCTTGAAACTGACATTAAACCCACCCATTTGATAACTACGGGCAAGACCGAGGTATAACGTCTCTGGACACATACCGTCGTCATTTTACGAGTGGTATGCATTTCAGGATGAATTAAAACACCACTCTCCTCTCCGATAGAAATGATGTATCAACTTGGATGTAAGCCGTCAAGTAGCTGTATGCTCGCTATCCTAGAAAACATGTCTCGCATAGCAGCCAAGTTCCTATGATGTCAGATCCTTCCATGTTCTGAGGTTGGTATACAAGTCGGGAACATATTATAAATGGCACATCTGCCTTATTCCTACCTTAATTTTAATTACACCCCAAATTCTCCATTAATGAAGGATTCACGACATTTGAAAAATGTACACAATAAAATTACATGCATTTCGAACCGTTTTATTTGAAGACCTTATCAAGGGTGACGCGATCTCATTTCTTCTGGCCGCTCTTCCTCAATTCTTCCAATCCCTAACAATAGGTCTTTGGTTGTCATAGCAAATTGATATCGCTATTGATTAAAATTGATTTTTATTGATCGCTATTTGATATTGTTTAAAATAAAATTTAACTAGCTATCATTGTTTTTCGGGCTAAAATCTCACGAAAGTTGAAGCGAAGCAAAGTTTGAGCGCGCAGTGCTTGAGATACCTGTATAATTTTAATCCCAAATACATATAATTGCTTAGGGAAATAAGCGTAGATTCCAGATTTGCTGTTCAAAGATTGCCAAGAAGAAGTTTTGCTGAGCTGTTTAGCACTTGTTTTGTTTTAGTTAAGGATAGTGTTGAAATCCCTATCCTGAAAAGTGTGAATAATTTTGATGTATTTCGGTATTTTGAAACATTGTAACGAGTTAGAGCTCAAAAATGACACTTAATCGAAGTCATTGAAATCAGCACTTTTGATATTCGGTGAAACTACAATTTGTTAACCCTACTGCGACTTTATAATGCCGATATTTTGTTAGTTCTCGAATATCTTATCAACGCTTAAAAAATTATTGTACTCTCACATCATTTTTAATTTTATCCTCACAAACTTCAATTAAAGTGATATCCATGTAATAAAAAAACCGTCTATAAATTTGACCGAGGTTGTTTGTTCAACCTGGGTTTTGTTGTTCCTTCGTCACCTCTCTTGAGGGGAGGAGTCAAACTAAATGTACGAAATCTCTCTCTTCCCAGTCAGGGCCTTTCAGAACTCTTTAATGGTGAAGTATTTTGATGCCTCTCGCCTCTCGAGGCCAAAGTAGCGGCGAGACCGAAGTCTCTAATTGCTCTCGGCATTACTTTTAATTAATCCTCCGGTCCTAATAACGTTTCTTCGTAGAGTTTGCCTGAATTTTCATCTCGCCCCGTGGTCTGCTTCGCAGGTGGGCTGAGGGCTTGAGGTGAGGGAGCGAGGGGGGAGGGATGACAGGGTGGAAGGGGCCGAGGGGGTTGAAAGCATATATATATATATTATGGATTGTTATCTCGTCGCCAAAAGCTGTAGTCTAGAATTCCGTAAACAAACAACTTTTTGGAAAGTGGTGACGCCTAGTGATGAAAGACGGAAGTTCAAATGTGAATACAGTCTACAGATTGTAAATAAACTCGTCGTACTGGTTTTACCATGAATATACATGGGTTTTACGTACAATTAATTGTAATGCTGTAATAAAAAAATGTAGTGATACACGCACTTCGTGAATATCACTATGCGGAAATTTAATAATAATGCGAGGTGACTTCATGAGTATTCCCAATGGCCATCATTGCAGTGTCGGTAAAAAGGAATGCACTTACCGCCGCCTTAAACAGATTCCTATTTTTCAATCCAAGTCTCCTATTTTGGGTCCTCGTAGACTCATACCCTGTTTTGAAGCCTGGTACGAAGTAAGTTCTGTTTAAACAAGGCATTCTTAATTTTTTATTTAAGCCGAACGGGCTTAATGCATTCAAATTAGAATCAGAGTCTGGCAAACATCGTCGTCGGCACACAATGGACGTTTCATTAAAATCTTACCTACACTTTTCTACTACTACTTACTAACTACATTTTCTGTAAAAGACATTTCCTCTCTAGCATTTACAGAGTAAATTTTAGATCACAATAAATAGCAAGATACTTCAAAGCACCATGTAATTCCTCCTCGATCGTTATTGAATATTCACCACAGTCTCACGTTAGCAATAATTAACTACGTCTATTACAATAACAACTCAAAAAACTCAAATGAAAGTGGCGCCAAGGATTGGTCGAACTAAAAGTGGAAATTTAGGCAACACGTACCCTAAGCAGCAACTCCAAACATCTAAATCCATAATATATATTTATGATCCTACCGTTCTCAGTAGTGAATATTTACATCACCAGCCTTAACAAACGGGAACGCGTGGCAAATAGAAACAACATCTATTAAAGAATATCAATCAGATAGCAACGAGAGAGAGAGAGAGAGATATTTAATCAGATATCATATGACTGTGTAATATTTAGAAGAATGGGACATTGGAAACGATAGTGGACCATTTTGTCAAATAAAATTTTATAAATTCAGTTGTAGACTTAGAATTCATTTTCTGTCATTTGATTAATAATTTGATGCAAATATTAACACGATTTCCGTAATTTTAAAAAATATAACTTGAATACGAAAGTGAGCAGTCTACGCTAACCTGTGCTACTGGTGGACTTTCAGTAAATGAAGCAAATTTGTTCATTTCATGTTTTTCAGGGTATATTATTCACCCTACATTCAAAAGAAGTTTTGAAGAAATTTCTATCCGATCAGCTAACTATAGGAGACTTACCAGAAGCATGGCTGCGATGAAAACTAATAACAGGATTCAAGTCAACAGAACTGGCTAAAGACATTACATCTAAGTCATACCCTAAAAGCCACCCAAATGGTGTGTGGTAGGGGGTGCTTCCACACCAGGCGTGCAGGGATTGTACGGCATAACACCGAAACTATATCGAAACCAGCGTACCACATATGCAACGCGCCAATTTAAAATCCACAAACCAAGTAACATTCCATCGTCAATCATTCCAACATGCAAGGGATACAAAGACTACTACTACAGATTCAAAATACCATGCATAAATAAGAACATCAATATTCACAACATGCATAAATAAGAGAGTAGAGAATATAAAGAGAAAGATTTACAATCTAGATAATGTCACTATTTGCACTATTCATGACGACATTCACAGCTGTTATGGTCCCGTATGGTACGCGGAAAAAATGACATTTTATACCTATCGATTCTACAATCTACCTCTCTAATTTTAAGGCGCACTCTAATCTGCCGTAGTACGAGGGGGATAATAGTATGTTTTTTTACGTCGACAGAGAAATGGTTTTCCTGAAATTTAGTTAAGAGGTTAAGCCTATAATTTAATCTACGCTGTGATAGCGATTCCCATCCTAATTCTTCTTACAATCCAGACACACTAGTAAACTCATCATAGCATCGTTTTACAAACCTAGCTCCTCTTCGCTGCACGCGATCAAATTCCGATTTCAACCCCTCTTCATTTGGATCTCACACACTGGCAGCATATTCCAGATGAGGCCTAACGATTGAAAAATAACAACATTCTTTCTTTCTCATCTCATTTTCCGAGTACTCTCTTGAAAAAGCCTAGCTTCCTGTATGCTTGACCTCATATTTCCCGAATATGTTTTCCCCAAGATATGTCGTGAGTAATTGTGACCCTTAAGTACTTAACAGACTTGACGTTCATTATCTCCGTATTATTAATTCTGTAAGTCCTACCTGGCCTATTTTTCTTTTTCCAAAAGCTGACTGCTACGCACTTTTTTATGTTCAGTTCCATCTGCCACTTTTCGCACCAAGCATGAATGGCAAGTAGGTCGATTGTTAACGAGTCGCTATCTTCGGAATTGGTAATATCCCTACACACAACCGCGTCGTCTGCGAAGAGTCTAAGATTGCTTTTAACGACGATGATGATATCATTTATAAGGAGGCAATTCGCGTGGAAGTCGCCCAAGTTCTGATAACGATGTTGGAGAGAGTCTACGCGAACTTTCAAGAAGGCCTCCAGCAATGGATCGTCAAAAACGGTCACCACATGACTGATGTGATTTTCCACACTTAATTGTGACAAATGTTATTTCATTGTAAACCCGAATCCGTCAATAAATTTGTTTTTGAGTAAAAATTACCGATTTTGTGATTTTTCAAAATCCGTCCGTCCTTTGTGTCGGACCCTGTAGGTAATAATGAACTAGTCTGTAACGTAGGAGAGTGAACTCACGGAGAAAAAAGGATTCTAAGGTTAACGTTGGCAAGGATGTGATAAGTTTAGCAAACTCTGGCTTTGACAAGCTGAACTGCAACTTACTACTGAGTTCTAGTTGCGACAACGAAAAGTCAAAGAAACCAAAGAGTTAAAACTACGGCGGAATAACTAAAACACAGACCTCACACCTGGCAAAGAGCTAACTAAGCAACGAGATAAATAAGAACACAAACTCTCTACAACAACACAAAAATAAAGCCAAAACAACTATGTTTACTTATCACTACACAGTCCAACGAACTACAGCAACGGGAAAGCAGGTGCACAGCGCAGGTAGGGGTCTGCCTCGCTGAGGGGATTAACCGGTTATTAACCGGGGGCTGAGGGGATTAACCGGGGATTAATGTCTGGTGTGGAAGCACCCCCTGCCACACATCCTTTTGGTGGCTTGCAGGGTATGACGTAGATGCAGGGAGAGGTCAGGCAGGCACGTCCGCTCGCTCCGAGTGTCAGGCGAAGAATGACATTAATGACGCTGTGGAACCCTGGGAGAAGACTTTATTTAGGCAAGATACTCATGTGGTAGCAATACATTTAGATCCAAGATACCAGGTTATTTTATCCACTGAGGAGAGGCACAGACACTTTCGATTTTGGGAATAGGTATTTTCTTCTTTGGGGATAGATTACCTTTGGTGTTGTTATTTTAAATTCGGTATTAGTCTAGGGTTTTAATAAAAATTTCTTCGTAAATCTCATTGGAAGCATTTAAATGCCTAAAGTGGGGTGTATTGATGTTTGAAGCACACTTCATCTTACAATCTCGACTATGTACACAAACTTCGTATTATGAGCCCTAAGTTTGACGTATGCTATAAAATCAAAATGAAGACTTAAACATGAAAAAATATTATTATACGATACATTTCGAAATAATAATTAGTACAATAATTAAGAACTGTTTAAATCATATCGTGTACAAAGAAGCATTCTTCGAAGTTCGTGGTTTATAAAGTTTACTTATTCTTAATACACATAAACAACAATGTTACTTCTACGATATGAGTATGAATTTCTCGCACAGCATTCGTAAATGTTATATAAACGATGGATGAATATAGTATTTCTCGACGTTTTGATCTCGTATTAACTAATAATAAACACTTACTCGAAGAAATTGCCATGAGAAAAATTCGGTCTGGAGCGGGAATCGAACCACGGACCTTTGGTCAGTGAAGTCCAAGATAGCGTAGTGGTCTGCGCATTGGTCCGGCAAACCAAAGGTCCGTGGTTCGATTCCCGGTCCAGGCCAAATTTTTTTCAGGGCAATGTTTCTTAAAAAAATTCACCCGCCATGTTTGAATATTTTCAACTTTTACTCGAGTCAAAACTACTAATACATTGTCCAATGCCATCTGCTTTTGAGAATGACTAAATGGAAAAGAGTTTAGAACAGTTTAGTTTATTTCCGATGGGTGAAGTTTCATCCCAGATCGAAACCAATTCCCCCAATTATTGTATTTCATAGTGCACTGGGACGGAATGAAACTGTAATCTCCAGTTTCCGTTTCAATCCGGATCGGAACAAAATATATTTTTTTCTCGTCGAATACTATGTCTAAATAATATGGCAGTGATACAGCGACCCAGTCAATAAACGACTCAAAAGGTTCTTCGAAATGCTTGCTCCGCTTCAATCTGTCGGTATTGGTAACCGAATCACCTGAAATGGACCACTGGGTATCTGAGTGGTACTGAAGCACTTCTAAAATATGCTCCTTTAAAAATGCAGCATTTTCCATTTTTTCATAACTTAGTTTTCACTGGGGAGGTAAATAACCTGAAAAACTTGCAATGGACAAATTGACATCATTTACTGTTAGTCTGCCAGCGGCACAGGTTAGTGTGGACTGCTCATTTTCACATTCAAATTATATATTTTTTTAATTTACATAAATTGTGTAATTATTTGCGTCAGATTATTTATCAAATTACAGAGATTGAATCCTAAGCCTGATACTGAATTTGTTTTATTTCGGACTGGGAGAAAGAAATGCCCAGGGGGAGAGGCTGGTCGTGTTCTGCAAGGACATGGTATTAGCTAACACTCTCTTCGAGCACCTTCCGCGTAGGAGGTACACATGGATGATGCCAGGTGACATTGCCAGATACCGAATAGACTACATAATTGTCAAGGTCAGATACAAGAACCAGGTCAAGCAGTGTAAGAACTATCCCGGTGCGGATATAAACAGTGATCACAGCCTAGTAGCCATGACCATGCTACCTTCGATTCAAGAAAATCAAGAAGATAAAACGCGAACCTAAATGGATCACAAAAATATTAGCCGAAGAAAGAAATTCGCCGCAGCCATTGACAGGAGAGGAAAAAAAAGGATGAACTGGACATCAAAGAAAAATGGGATGAGCTGAAGAAGACAATCGCAGAAGTAGCAGAGGAGCAGCTGGTAAGCAAGACGGCCAACACGAAGAAGCCATGGATAACGACGGAGATTAGGAAACTATTAGCTGAAAGAAGAAAATACAAGAATCCCAGCAATGAAGGAGAGGCAACCCTCTGCAAGAAGCTAAGAACCAAGTCAATAGAGAATGCAAGAAGGCTAGGGAGGATTGGATCGAACGCTGCTGCAAAGAAATTAACGAGAACATGAAGAAGGAAAACACTGAAACATCATACAAGCTGGTGAAAAAACACTTTAAAGAGAGGAAAACGAGAACTGACAACATCAGAGGTGCGAACGTCCCTATGTCTTCATCCTCTATCATTATGATAGAGGATGAAGACATAGGGAATAGATGGAAACAATGCATCGAAGAACTCTACCGGAGGTCGACGCCGCTGGAAGACAACCTAATTAAGGACGAGAGCGAGGCTGAAGAGGAAGACTGAGGCCCACTCGTACTGAGGAGTGAATTTGATAGAGCAGTAAAAGACCTCAAAAAAATAAAGCTTTTTAAGAAGACAACATCAATGGAGAAATCATAAAAAGCGCCCGGAAATAAAGCCAAGGATAACCTGTACGAGATAATCAGAAATAGCTACCATACTGGAGCACTTTTAGAGGACTTTCAAAGGAGCGTAATGATTGCGATAACCAAGAAGACAAGGACTGAGAAATGTGAGGAGCACCGAACCTTGAGTCTAGTTTCATATGAATCCAAAATTCACGAATAATAAGCCGAAGAATGGAAAGGAAAATTGAAGACGACCTCTGGGAAAACCAGTTTGGATTTAGAAAGACCAGTGGAACCAAGGAGGTCACACTGCCTGAGAGTAATGGAAGAGGAAACAATACATATGAACAAGCCATTGTATGTCGCATTCATGGACCTGGAGAAAGTCTTCTACAATGTAGAGTGGAACAAGCTCTTCAGACTGCTCAAAAAACTCGAAATGGATTACAACGACAGAAGAATAATCTACCAAATATATATGAAGCAAGTCGTGACAGTACGAATGAGAGACGGGGGTCAGATCGAAGCTAAAGTCAACAAAAGAGTAAGACAAGGATGCAATATCTCACCAGCAAAGTTCAACATGTATTTTAATGAGGCCATAAGTGAAGCGCAAGAAATTTGACTGAGCGGAATAAAGATAAACGGAGAAGAAATAAACATGCTCCTTTCGCAGATGATATCGCAGTCACAGCTGGAAATTGCGATGATCTTCAAATGTAACGAAACGTCATGGACCAAGTTCTCCAAGAATACAACATTAAAATAAGTTAGACGAAGACCAAAATCCTAGTATGCGGAAGAGAGAGGCTGAATGCAGGAGTCACCCTGAAGGGTAGAGAAGCAAGTAGAGCGAGTGGATTCCTTCACCTATCTCATCACGTGGGACGGAAGAAGTGCAACGGACATCAGGCGAAAAATAGCCCAGGCTAAGAAGGCGTTCATGGGAAAAAGACAACTGCTGTGCTCAAAGAAGATGGGACTAGGAACTAGGAAACAGTTTGTGAAAACATTTGTGTTGAGCGCAGCACTCTATGGATCGGAAGCATGGACCATTGGAAAAGCTGATCAGAAAAGAATAGAAGCCTTCAAAACCTGGTACTGGAGTAGGATGCAGAAGATAAAACGGACGGAAAAAATGAGAAATGATAAGGTGTACCGAAGGGTAGAAGAGGAAAGGACCAAATGGGACACCGTAGAGGAAAGAAGAGCCAGATGGATTGGACACACCCTGAGGCACGATGGATTTGGGAAGAACATGATTGAAGGTGAAATAGAGGGAAAAGTCCCATCAAAGGAAGACCCAGGAATAAGTTCATGGACCAAATAAAGAGGAAATTATATAGGAAGAGATACCAGGAGGAAAGGGACATAGCATTTAATAGGGAAGAGTGGAGGGTTGCAGTCACCAATTTTAGGATGGAACGACGAATGAATATATGAATAATGATTTTTCCAAAATGATCTTATCATTCCTTCAAAACCCTGACAAATGTCTTTCAGCTGAGAATATATATTATTTACTGTCTGTACGTCGTTGTAACCTATTAATTTACACTCCTCGGTTTCTAACCGCACATATTTGCTTGGGCATAGGATTAGAAATCAGTGGTTACATACATTCGGTTTTAAAAATATATTAAATCAGTAATGACGAATCGTTAAACAACTAGACAGTACGATAGTAAAATTAGCTCGAGTAATATCCCCAGAGCGGTGCTGTTCTTATGTGTATTTAATTCGGGTATTATTCTGTTGCGATTTATCGCAAAGAAATTGCCAAGTATTTTTGATCGATATTGCTCACCTTGGTAATATTTTTTTGACTGCGTCGGTCGTTGCTATTCGATATAGAGAAGTATTCTAATTCAAAGCTACGCCATGAACTGCCTGTACCCATCGACGCTGCATTTTCGTTGCCGTTATGGAAATATCCATTCCAATCCTCACAGAAATCTACACAATCACAGTTCAGACCGTCCTGATGCTAAATGTTTAGTGAGTCCTAAAGGTCTTTAATCTAAATGATTCTATTCTAGGCTTGCCCGTTCTCCCCCAGAACAAGGGCCTAACTCACCACAAAGAGGAGCAGGTCGTAATATGCTGTTTTATAGGCTACTATGATTATTAACTTGACTCCTGAGTGATTCTAGTCAAATGCAAATGGCTGTCGTGTTTCTGACATTAAATAATCTCACAATTTTAATCAATAAATCACAATTTAAAGACATTGAGGTTTTGGGATGAATGGCATCAGTTTTGGTCACAAGAAGACTGATGTTGGTAAAGATTGAGGTAGCATGTTGTAGTAGGTCGAGGAAGTCGTCAGTATCCTCAATGAAAGTAGGGAGAGACAAGAAAATGAATGTTTGTATTAATAATCAAACTTTGCTAAGATACGTTGAGTGGGGAAATTGATGCTAGCGATAGACAGGTGACCGGCGTTGCTGAATTCAAGGACCTTAAGAATCGTGTAAATATGAAGAAATATGCAGTTTGTATGGAGAGCGGGGGTAGTAGAGAGGAATAGTAGACCTTCCCCAGGTCTGAAATCACCAAGAAATATGCTTGTTTCTTTTTTTAGAATTCAGGGCGTGGAGGGAGAGAATCGCCGGAATGGGACCATTTTTGAGTCGAAGACCTTCATTTTTTAATTGAGTATTTGTATCTATTGGGACTACGGTGGATGCATCGTCTTCCTTAGTTATAATTAAATCTTAATGCTGCACGGTTCTATTTTTAGAGTGCTTTTAAGCGGATGACATTTCTGGCTGGGTTAATTGAATAGAGGATTGGCTGGTCAGTTAATATAGTGGGGGATAGTTTCATGAAGATTTTATCGAGACTGGGATAAAATGCGTTGCACAAGAAGATTCGTGTAAACTGTTGAGGAAGAGCAAGAAAGAGAGGAAATTAATTTTGGAGGGAAGAGGTTAACTGGTTATTATCTGGAAGGTTTTGCATCTCGCGCCTAGGCAGGTGTTGGGTTGAGTTTATTGCGTGAGTGGTTGGTTAGGGTTTGGTCGCATTTAAGGCGCTGGAGAGGTCAGGGAGGGTATTTAAGTGTGTGTGAGAGAGAGAGGGACGTTAAGGGAGGATATTAGTGGTGGTAGAAAATGGTATGAGTGTGACTCTTAGACAATCTTGCCATTACTTACTCGTATACGTGTTTTTCGGCGACTGTTACTTACTCTCCATTCTCTTGGCCGCGCCCTCTCACCCTCCGCTTTATTCTCTGAGAAATGACATCAAATTTTTCCTCATTCTGCTTCCCCCGTGCGTGTTTAGCTCTGCCATAATTTCCGCCCACGGTCCACCCTCGTCACGGCCAGTTAAAAAGAGCCGCCCCACTCACCCCCCACCCCTTTCTTCGTCCCCCATTCCTCCCCCCCCTCTCCCATCCGATGTCGTCTATTTCACTTTTCAGCCGCTTTGCCGAGAGAAGTGAAAAAGAATGTGCAGAATTTCGGTCTTCCGTCTCCTGATCTCCTCGTCCTTCTGTGCACCTATGCCTCTTTTGCCGCCATTCATTGCCATTGCAATGGTGGGTAGAGAGTCTACGTTATCGTTATGTTTTCAATCGTTAGGCCTCATCTGGAATACTTTGCCAGTGTATGGGATCCATTCGAAGCGGGGTTGATATCGGAATTAGATCGTGTGCAGCGAAGAGGAGCTAGGTTTGTAAAACGATGCTACGATAAGTTTAGTAGTGTCTCTGGATTGTCAGAAGAATTGGGATGGGAATCGCTATCACAGCGTAGATTAAAGTATAGGCTTAACCTCCTAAATAAATTTCAGGAAAAACATTTCTCTGACGATGTAAAAAACACACTATTAACCCCCTCGTACTACGGCAGATTAGATCGCGCAAATAAAATTAGAGAGATAGATTGTAGATCCGATAGGTATAAAATGTCCTTTTTTCCACGTACCATTCGGGACCACATACCACAGCTGTGATCTTCGTCATGAATAGTGCGAATAGTGAGATTAGCTAGACAGTAAATCTTTCTCTTTAAATTTTCTACGTTCTTATTTATGCATCATGTAAACAATGATGTTCTTATTTATGAATGATGTTTTGAATCTGTAGTAGTAGTCTTTGTATCCCTTGCATGTTGGAACGTTTGACGATAGAATGTTTATTGGTTGGTGGATTTTTAATTGGCGCGTTGCATGTGTGGTACGCTGGTTTCAATATAGTTTCGGTGTTCTGCCGTATAATTCATGCGTGCCTGGTGAGGAAGCACCCCCTGCCACACACCATTTGGGTGGCTTGCAGCGTATGACGTAGATGTACGTTCGGACCGCCTCCGGCCGATGGCAATAGCGGCGGCAAGACGCAAGGCGCGTACGGAACGTGACGACAAATCCCGCCCGCTTTGGGGAGGGGGAGGGGGGGATGGATGGGGGGATAGGGAATGGAGGAGAGTACGGCGACGAAAAGAGGAAGGGGAGAGAGAGAGGGGGGGTGGGTGTTTCCACGGGCCGCCCCCCTTCCCCCATTACCATCCCCACCTTCCCCACCACCAGCGTCCTCTTTAATCAACGCCAAATAATCTCTGGGGCTTGTGGTGCTTGGGGGAGGGGAGTTGCGCTCAAACAGATGGGAGCCGAATCTTAAAGGGTTTTCCACAGGGTCAGTGAATCTTGGATGCCTCATGCTGGCGTCCTCACGGTTTCCTGATAGTTAATAATGGCAGAATCAGCCATTGAAGCAACGGAAGCCCTTTAACTGACTCAATTGGTGGGTTTCCGGCAATACTTAATGGAATTTGCTAATCATTTTGAATGAATAGAGTAAACTTTGTTTGACCTGATGATTACGTTTATCGTCGAAACTATGGTCGTTAGTCATTAAATTCATTGTGGAAAAACAAAGTTTACTCTATTCGTTCAAAATGTTTACCTGACTCGGTTGAAAATGTGTGAAGACTTGGATCATATGGCGGAAGAAGAGCGAAATATTTCTGGCGAAGTCCTCGAGCAAGCGTGCTCTCCATCCACTTACAAAAACTGGTTATGGACCTTTATTTCCCCTCTATATTCATATTAGCCACTGCTTCAACAATAACGTCGGTCGTTAAGGAATCTTATCACCAAAAATGCGTAGTTTTGAGTAATTTCACGAATATTTTTACAAAAATTTTACTAATACCATAGCAAAACAAAATTCGCACGAAAGAATAAGAATCGTTCTTTTCGACTACTTTTGATCCTTAAGTCTGAATCACACGATACTTGACCTTGTACAAGTCCGAGGATGCTAGCGAGTACTGGATTTCTAGTACGAAACCTAGCATGCTTGAAACCTTCCTAGGAGCTATCACACGATACTAGAACTTGCACAAGATCTGTTTATATCTATATATGATGACGATATCCGCAATATCTTTTAAAGCCTTTGCTCTTACGGCCTTATTTATGTTATGCAGGTGATTTGGTATTGTAAAGTGCCTACCATTATTATCGATTAAAACCTCAATTGCCTCAGGTACCCAAGCCATTGTGTATTGTGGTGAGGTTTGAGCTGTTTATTTGATTGCGGGAAATCGTAATTGTCACGAGGAAATATGGAGGCGCTGACATAAAAAATTGACGACCGCATTGCAAAGAGCAAAGGTGATTGGTCGGCGACTTCTAGGTCCTACTAGGAGCAAGTATCAAACTAGTACCGCACGAATTACGAAAACAAGGATACCAGCTATTGTGCTAGCGATCATTCAGGATTTCCAGTATGCTTGGTCTTGCTAGCTAGCATCCTCGGATTTGTACTAGGTCAAGGATCGTGTGATTCAGGCTTAAGGACGGAAAAGGTAGGATGATGGTTGAAATGGCGTCAGCGGGAGATTTTGACCGCGAAAGTCATGGGGGAACGTGATGGCGGTCGCCCGTAAAAGGAAGAATAGTGTCTCCCGATTACAACAAAAATCGGCGTTTCAACCGGGCCTGAGTTAAGGTGAAACCGGGACTGGGTTATGGTGAAATTCCTTTTTTTTTGGATGATTCAAGGAAACATTTTAAGCAGCTGTGTGACAATTTTTTATAAATAAATTACACATTGTAACTTTACAATCTGTAATAAAACTCTCGTGCTTCTCAGTTCATGCAGTGATATTTGATTTTTGTTTACTTTTATTGTATGATGCGTTGCCATCTTGGTCAGCTATAGAGCCCACGTTAAAAATATGATATATTTAATAAATGATTATAAAATGATTTTTCCCAAGCACGAGACCCTTCTTTTTATTAGTTTTTCGTAAAAATTTACGAAATGCGAAAATGTCATCAAAATCGTTTTGTCTGTTTTCAAGGGAAATATCTGCACATGAATAATGAAATGGCTCGTTAATAGTATAAGATACATTTGCATGGCTGCAGCTATGCTATAAGTTGGATCGAGCCAGGCGATACTTTGTGAAAAAGTGACATATTAAATGAAACTTGAACGTCGTATTTTTCACACTTAATTCGGGAACCCTACACGTTTCGACACTCTCTCCTGTCTCATTTTCAGTGAGCTTTACCCTTTGAAAATGACACGAGAGTTTCGAAACCGGTAGGGTTCCCAAATAAAGTGGGAAAAATACGACGTACAAGTTTTATTTCATATGCAGCTATACTGTCGCTCGTCAAAGGGTTCTAAATACGCAACATATTGAGCAACTTTCGAGCGAATATTTTTTTCCAAATCCTCACGAATTTGAAAGAAAAAACAACGTTCGTCTGAAAATATGATTTCTTTGAACATATATTTCCATTCGTTTGGCATTTGTCTCGACTTTGTGAGCGCTCTGTATTGCCGCTTTAATTGTGCGAAAGAAAGGAAGACTGAAGAAGCCAGAAGAAAATGACACACGTCAATACTTGTATTTCTAAAAAAGGGAATGGGTTTTGCGGACAGACACACGGGCAGAGAACCTTTGGATTTTATATTAATTATTTGCGCCGATAAAAGTGAACAACATTGCAAGCAGATGTCCTGAAGTGGTGAAGTGGTGGGGGGCCTTCAGAGAGTTATTTTCGACTTGCTCGAAAGTTTATAAAAAACGAGTGAATGGGTGTTTGCAATTTGCAAGCAAAGGGGGGGGGAGTTTGTATAAGATGATACTCTTTAAATAACGAAAAATCAATGCATCCTCATTACAAGACCAATGAAAGTGCTCAAGTCTGCGTGCTACGTGCAAGCAAAAAAAATTTTTATGGAATTCTCCAAATGAATTGCATGGTCCATGAGGTATGGGTACCAGACAGCTGTAGTAACCTCGAATCGACACTCGACCCGGCGACAATGGAGAAATATATCCATATCAACGAAAATGAAGAAATTTAAAAAACCCCCGATAAAACTTTAAAAATTTCAGTTTAACGGTAAGTAGAGAAAAATCGATTGCAAGATTGAGATTTTTCAACCATTCAGCCCCATATCTGTGAAAGAATCAGTCTTGTAGCTTAATTTTTTCATATTTTAATGAACGAAAGAAAAAGGTCTACACTGAAATATTTCATTTTTCCCATTCAATTCTATGCAAAGTTATCGATTGCAGTAACTCGAAGCCTAATCGATTTCTTTTACTTTTCCGATTTTTTCCCAACTCGACACAATTCTAACCCTCCTCTAAAAATTTCACCCACCTAGCTCGATTAGAAATGCCCAGAAATTTGTATGAATGAGTGGGCGAGCGAGCGAGTGAGTCAGTTTTGCATTAAATGATATGCGCTCGATGACCCACGACTCCAACCACCTTAAGCGACATGGATTGGTGGCGCGTCTCCTGGCGGTTGAAGCTGTGGAGTTGAGAGGGAGTGGGTCTTTCGGGGCAACATCATCGTGGGCGGAAGTGGGTGAGGCGAGAGGGAGAATTCAGGGTATCGAGCCCCTTCTGCACCACCCCCCCCTCCCATCCCTCCACAACACCCCCTCCAGGCCAAAGGCCAACTCGCCAACCTTGACTCTTGCTAATCCAATGTTCCTCCCGTTGGTGGTGATTATATGATGACGCCGCCGCGATGCTCATGTCCCATTCGGCGGTGAAATTGCTCCCGCCGTCGGCGATTAAGCGCGTCCCCTTTGACATCTGGGAAGGTATCCGGGGAAGGGCTCTCAGCCGTTGCTCCGGTTGTTCCGTGTGTATTGCACACCCTCGAACACCAATGGTGTGCGCCTCTTTGTGGTAACGGAGAGAGTGTCGTCGCAGACCAGACGAAAAATATTCGCCTGGTGCTTCGCTATTGCTAATTTACCTCATGTGTATTCACCAGCGAATGCTTACGATGACATTTTCTATCTATTTTCAGTTTCCTGGAGTGTGTTTAGTGAATGAGTATGGTTTAGTCCATTGCTTCAAGGTTTGCATCCGAGGCATCTTCTTATGCCCGACTCCACCGCTCCCCGATATCGATTTTGCCTTTGACTACAAAGATTAGCGTCTCTCATTTCAGATGGCATGTGCTGTTTTAATGATATACTGTTTTCCCCTCATTAATGTTAAGTAGATCGCGCTCTTTGCCAGGACACACCAGAACTTCCTCGTGTGTCATACACGGTCTTAAAGGTTCTGACGTGAATCCACATCTCATAAGTTTATAATTTTGGAATAGCGTTTGCTTTCCATGTCCAGCCTTCTTCTACGTGAAGTATCGATCAAGCGAAAAAATTTACGAACTTCTCTAACTGTACAAGCCAAAATCCTAACTTGTAAGTTCTCTTTTAAATTTGCCAAGTGTCTGTCAGGCTCGTTCTGTACGGGATTTTACATCGCTGTCAGAGGTCCAATCTTTGTAAAGACTTGAGCCAGATATTTATATTTGCCGAGCTTGTGGGCATAAGGGCTTTACTATAACTTGTAAATCAATTCAAGACTCTTAAAATGATCATGAATTTTGCCTTTTTGGTATCGATATTTAAGGCTGTTAATTTACTTTTTCCTCCTATCACGTCGATTGTTTGTTGTTTTAGAAAACCTATGTTATCGTCAACTAGGAATGTGTCATCAGCGCAGTGAATTTAATTAATCCGCCTGCTGTTTAACTTGTCTCCCAACTGAGCGCGCTCCAATGCCGCTTGAAAAATTGCTTTCGATTGAAGATGGGACTACAGTGGAGACAGCACGCATCCCTGTCGTACCCCTCTCGTAATCATATTGAGTTGAACATATCATTGGCTGATTTCAACCGTCCATTTTGTCCTGAGTATTAGCTTTCGATGCATCGGATGTCCACTTTATAAAGACTTTTGAGCAGCTGCATTTGTTTTTTATGCTTTACTCGATCGATTAATTTAGCATAATCTCTAAATCCACATCATTCCCTTGATCGTATCAATTCTGGACAGGCACTTGTGTAGCGGCTATCGCTTCTCATGTACTCAGTCCCTATGGAAACCCAAATAATAAGTCGCCTACGTTTCTGTCACGTTTTTTACACATTCTTTGATGCATTACCCCTAGAAATATTTTTTTATGTATGACTCATCAAACAGATCAGTCTTTGAGCCTTTCTGTGACCACTCTCACTACTCAGGGGTTTTTAGACGAGGCGCCTTTTTCGCGGATGGCTTATAATTAACTTCAAGGCTGCATCTCTCATATCCAACAATTATGTTGAAATTAACCGGCAGCAATGCCTCGATATCTGCTGATTCACTCTCCAATTTTTCTCGCTTCTCTTCCTTTCGCGTTATTCGTATCACTTGAGCGAAATGCCAAAGGCATCTGATATATTTCACTTCATCATTAGGAAAAATTAGCTTGTCTTTCTAGTGTTATTGTAATATTAGCCACTTCTTGTTCTTGTCTGAGGCATATGTCAACAAATGTAAGAGCCGAATGGGGAAATGATTAACGTATTAACGAATAGTATTGTGGATTACCGTTGTCATCGGCTAGCGTGGTGGATACTATTTTGCGTGAAAGACTTTCTGCTCGTAGTGTTACCAGGGAATAGACAAAGAAGTTGCTCTCGTTTCTTGGGAAAATAACCTATTGATTTGATACGAGGGTATCAGCTCGGATGTGACGTGTTTTGGTCTCCCAATCACTTATCACATGACTATTTTGTCATAGTTTGAATGGCTATGATTAATTCTGATCTCAGTGTATTCGTATATGATCCTCTAAGAGTGCGGATCATTAGAACAGTTAGAGTTTGACAGCGTGCAGAAAGCTTTTTTCTCAGTATCCTGATGCTACATGTTTCACTTTTCTTGAGCATTCTCTTTTGCCTTTAGAAAAGTGCATGGACATGTGAGTGACCGCTGAAAATGCTCTTGGCTTTTATCCCGGCATCTGGTCTTCTTCTTAAGTTAGGGCCTTGCCTTCTGATCTAGTGGTCGCGGGCTCGAGTCCCGCGTGAGTACATTTTTATTACTGGCCCGTGCTTGGGTGTGTAGTTGGCCCGCATTGAGATTATACATGAACGTACTCTGTGGTCATTATCTTTCTCAGATAGCACCGTAACTACTGGTATCATTATCATTCTAAACAAAAGGTTAACGATCGACCGTTTCATTGAGCACGTGGCCATTTAATTCCAAAAGCATGCCATCTTTAATTATGTCATGTCGTATAACTGTAGCGAAACGTGCGTTGCGTGATTTGGATGGGATTCATGCAGAAATATTTGGTTCCAGTGGAAGTTATACTCTATTAAGTGTACTTAGTATTACAGTTGACGTGAAAATGCACCAAGAATCAATGTTTGTTCACGCTTCTAGGTCAAGTGATCACCGAGGGATTTATTTCGAAGGTTATGGAGAATATGAATTATTCAAAATATCTTCAAATTTCTGCTACAGTTAATGCACACATACCTCTTTTTTTCTAAACGTTCTTAACGTCCTTGCGTAGGAATGATCAAACGTGCGACGATCATTGCCTTTTAAAAATTAGCGATTGCGGTTTGCTATTAGCGAATATAATTTGACAGAACCCTCTAATGCTTGGAGAATAGTCGTGTACCTTTATTTCGGAATAATTGGCGTAATAACTGAAGCAGACAACAGTTTATCGGTAAACCCCATGATCACGGCTAATTTGTCTGCCGCCTCCACCTCTACTCGGCTTCCTTACTGGTGCGAAACTTTAAGATTCCCGGCGCCATCTCTAGAGAGTATATTGTATCGCAATTGAAGTGTGCGCGGAGGAAAATGATGGCGAATGACGAAGTTTGCTGAATCGTTCACATGCCGCCAAATTCTTAATGAAATCAATCAAAGGGAATCGCAGTCCGTCGCAAGAATTTCCTGCACAGAACGGATGATGAACGGCTTCTTCGTGGAGGTGGACGTCAATTGAAACGTATCGCATGATCCCTTCTTCTCCATTCGAAATTTATTCTCGGTTCAGATTCATGGAAATGTTGCGACGCGATGACTATATCGTAGCCGCGGGCACGCCTCGCCTCGTGTCCATTCCCAGGCCTCTCCCTTGTCTAGGTGCTCTGTGGTGCTCGAGGACGCGCGCGAGAGCGATTCCCCAACGCTCATTAATTCGAGACCACGGCCCGACCGCCGCTAAAGATTAGCGCGAGTCGTTTTAAAAATGCAAAGGAGCGGTAATAATGGCGACATCGCTGGCATGACATGTACTCGTCACCTACCGCGCCTCGAAATAGGGTTTTCAGGCGATGCGTACGACTCGTGGCCGGAATATACATTCCGCCGGAAGCCGACAGAGGGAGCCGACAGGGGGGGCGCCGACTTCGCGGTACGACTAACGACCTGCGGTCCTAGAAATCACACACCGTATGAGATGGAAAGTCGAACGAAGTAATGAAAGTGACGTTGAGATGATGGATACCGTTCGTCAATTATTCGTCCGCTTGGAAAATCAAATTGCTAAGGACTAATAGACCTCTGTATATTGTGTATTTGTACTTCTTTTGTACGATATCGACCCAATATACGTCTCTCATTGACACGTGCAACGTGCGATCAGTTTCTTCATCCTCTGTTAACACCATTCTTTCAGAAATTGCTGAGTTCTACCTTGGGATATCGCTCAGAATTACTTGATATACGAAATGTGACACATGAGAGAGCAGAATGCTTCATTAAAACGGTGATCGGCGAAAAAAGAGTGCACACCGCTGGATTGAAAAACTAGGATGAGACTCCTTAGAAACCAGAGCCCTACTTTCTGGGCTTATATTACTTCACAGGTTTCAGGGTGACGTGTGGAAGGTTGTTTTCTCCTCACTATGAATATATAGACAAAGAGTACTCTAAAGACACTGCTGGTGATACAAAAGTTTAACTGTCCCCAAAAAGTACTAGAGACTGCGCCAGAAAACAAATCGAAACACTTAACTCATTACTATTCAGATAGCTTCTTGCGAGGCGCTAGTTCGCCAGAGGCTGAGTGGAAAACTCCGAGGGGCGCTGCTCTCGAGAAGCTAGCAATTTGAATAGATGTGGAGTTGCCATGTCCGATGGCGGCAGAAGAGGGCAAATCAGGGACTGAGTGGACCAACTCGCGGTCCAACAAGGAAGAGAGACCAGTTCCCAAAACTCCGGTCGCGTTACGGACAGCGGCGGCGGCGGCGCTAGTGTCGGCAAGTCGTCAGCCAATGTGCGAAGCCGAAGAGATAGTAAATCAGAAACAAGGAGCTGAAAAGGGTTCGAAAGTCGGTTAAAGGTTTTCAGCGCTGTTTCAAGGACTGAATGCAGTCCCTGCATTTGGGGGCATAATTAATTGACTGCTTGAACGAGTGGCCGTAGAAATTCTGCGTGGATTTGAGCGGAAGTTTGTTGGTTTTCGGCCAATGCTTGGATCTTGTCGGGCTCCCCTTTTATTATGGCCCTGAGATGCCTGACTCCGGGCTTCAGGATGTACGGTTTCATCAATCATGTAATTTAGTTTCGTTTTAAACAGAAGTAATCATTTTACTTATGGTAGTAGTTATGGCATGTCTATTTTATAGTCCGTCCAAAATTTAACTTTCTACTTTATATTTTACGGGAACTGCATTGAATCATGGGTCTCGTGCGTAACGAAAGTTCAGCGCTATGAAATTTTTGTGGCTCTCAATTTCGTTCGGTGGTTTCGTTTGCTGTTCTTTTTTTTACATTTTTATCATTTTTAATTTGAATTTACTTTTGAGCTGTGGCTTATTTACGACTGCTAATCTTACCATATTTTTGTTTCATAATTTGAATATTATTTTCTGATTCTTTTATTTTTATTCTCTCCGTGACATTCTTACTTAAGTAACACTGTTCAGTCGATTGCGATTCTTTGAAACGCGTATTTTAAACATTTTGAGTTATTCAAATTCTGTACATTTTTGTGATTACCCAGTGGCAGTTCTTGAAAAATCAATTTATTATTAGATACATTCATTTATTATCAAAGTTCCAAAATAAATGCGAAAACCAGCGTAAATAAATGAAAATAGGAATAGATAATCTTTTAAACCTTATTTACTCATACAAATCTCGATGTTATGAAGATATGGTGAAACTAGCTTATCCTTGAAATATGACGAGACACTAGTTTATCATGAACTCGCCAAAATGACCATCGAAGCACAGTGAAATAGATAAGAGCAAGAAATAATAAATAGTTCTATTTATATAGAAGAGAATCTGTCTGCTCATTTCTCATCTTATATTTTTACTGAGTGGAGATTGCCAAGGTTATCACTTAATAATTCATTGCATGAAGCTATTTAACTGAAAAATGATTTGTTTTCAAAACAGTAAAATGAAAAAAGTATTCCAGTTTCGCCATGAGGGCATGGGAAGATTGCCATAAACTTTGAGCCCGTATTCTCTGAAGTGGGTTTCAGCGACGTTATTTTCCAGATCCAATAGAGATCACATTCGAATCTTTACTTGAAACTACTGTCATGTAACAACGTATAAAATTTCAAGATAAATGGCTCATTACTGAAGTCACTCCGAGACTAAATAGAAACCAGTGATTCGGGAACTAGGAGTCTCTTGGAACCCCAACCATCCATCCCTCTCAAGGATTGCATTGAGGTTCGATGGGTGCACTATGCAGACCTCTTCTCCTTGGGTCGAACTGTCCTGCGATAGGTTTGATGTGAACTATTTCCTCCATGCTTCTCTGTCCTGGGCTGTATCCCTAAGCCCTTTGTAAATCTGGCCATTCATTATGTCCATCATCATGATCTCTCTTTCACTCAATCTTCCATTCCAATATTCCTTGAAGAAGGGGAGTATTTTCTGATGTCCTATTCAGTCTGCTTTCCTACTGTCCTCATAATGTTTCTTTTCTCATACAGTTCTTTCCAGTCCATCATTTCCTAATCCATTTAATCCTTTCCATTCATCACCATATCCAAACATTTCAAAAATCCCTACAGATATCTCCTCGTGACTATGCCCATCTTCCTACTCCGTTAAGCAATATAGTCCTAGCAAAACGTTTTGCAAATCTATTTCTTAAACCTATTTTAATTACTTGGCTTGGTGGCTTAACTTTGCTGAAGGATGTCTTTCTCTGGAAATTCTGCTTCTTTCTAACTCCATGCAATTTCCATTCCATCAGATGATTATTAGAAATCCATTTCCATTCCATCAGATGGTAATTAGAATTCCATGTGATGACTCCGCATTCTATGAAGAATCATCATGTCGATGGCGTACAGCACTGTGCTAAATTTTAGGCAGTAAGCGATATACTACGCCCATCGAAGGACCCTAATTGTAATAAACAATGCGACGTACTAAATTTAGACAATTTGTAGAAGCTGTTAAGCACTCGTGGAGATGTTGGAGAGCAAAATATCTCTGCTGAAATCTCACTCAAATTAGCTAATATGGATTATTTTTTAGGTAAGAGATAAAAGGCCCGTGGAAAATTTCCCTTAATGGCCTTTGATCAGGTTGCCAAGGAAATATGCTATATTTAATACCTCATAAAAATGGACAATTTTCGAATTAAAAACATATTTTTTAGCTATAATAAAGCGTATAACTATATAGATTTAAACAATTAAATATTTGATTCTTTCTGCCACGTGATAGTGGAAATTTCATCTCTTTACAATGATAGCAAATTATTTAAAGAAGAATATGCCTGAAGAATACTGTCAGCGTGGTCATTTGAGGAGTCCTTAACCTATCTTGTACGATGTGTTCGTTGTAGTAGACACTATGATCCTTTTCCAGGTGCACTTAGAGATGAGTGACTGATGGTCATCTTTCATGAACGGAAAACCCAAAAATGGACCACGCAGACTCATTACTACTTAAATATCACCCAGGTTGATAGATGGTCCCCTCATCCCTCCGGTTCTCTTGAGCCGTCTTCTGAGTGAATTAACAGCTTGATCGCTTCCCTTATGTACAAAAACATATATATGCATTAAATCACGTACTTGAGTTGCAATATTCAACGTTGACATGTGCCTTGGGTATCTTAATTAGTATAGGAGAGAAGGGTACAATCCAGCGGTTGACCATGTCAAAAGGAGCTTTTGCAGCAGCAGCAGCCGTGTTTATTTGACATATGAATCTTCAGTCTCCCGGACTGCGCCTTTGGTGTAAAGGGTAGCCATAATCATTGGTTTTGGTTACCAAATCAAAAATATACGGTGATCATTAGTGCAATTGCCGATTTTCATGCACGGATGTCCTTCATTGAGCAGAATTTTCCGTTCTTCGTTCGGGTAAGAAGTATTCAGTGACGTCATCATAATTTCCGCCATCTTAAAACAAATTGAAGTTTCAAACAGATGGCTCTATATAAGGACCAGATTTATTACTGGTCACTCGTCCGTAGGTTGGGTTAGGATGAAATTCATGCGGTTCTTAGCGTGAACCCGAGAAACACCACTGAGGGGAGGTGACCGACATAGTTTCTCATTTGTCTTGATATTTCCTTTTTTGTATTTCTGTTTTTTAGTTTTTTATTTATTTTTTCGTTTTATGTTTGTAAACACTGATCATCATTAGGTCATCTGTATCAGCTCATTAGAAAATAGACTTATACGCTAAATCTACTGCTTTTCCCTCAGGAGTGTTGATAAAAAGGCTGTTGCCGCTCGAATCGCGGGAGCAAGCCACGTGAAGTTGCCCTTGCAGTGAAACGGTGATTTCCAAGTGAAGGCCAAACATTTGAAGAGTCTGCCCTTTGAACTTATTCATTGTCATAGAAATCAGATATGTCAAGCCAGGAAACTGGGGAAATGATGCTGGGAAATGTGTCTTGCAGCACCATGCTCCCTTCGCGCGAGCCGCTGTGAAGGAGTTTCATTGGATCGCTGGTGGGCATTTCTTTGAGCATCCAAGTCTAATCTTTGTCTTTTTTCTTGCGAGGCCTCATTTTCTTGCAAAGAAGGCATTCCTCTTGCTTTAGAAGAATCATTTGAAAAATTACTCTTTTTTTCTATTAGGCATGTTGATGGATATATTTTTAAGTCCAAGGAGGGGAAACACAGTGGCGAGTGAGAGTCTTGAATAGGGACCTCGACGATTGAGTGAATGTTAGTTAATTGTACTTTAACATTTTTAAACATATTTAAATAATTCGTATTTTTATGATTTGAGAATTGGTCTAAAAAACCGTTCGCAATAGTAATGAGAGGCAGACGGTTCCACTACGTGTAATACATCTGAGTATTAAACGAAGATTAACAACGCTCTGCTTGTTGTAGGAACAGAGGCATTATTACCATTACTATATGCTGCACGTAAAGTATTCTTGCACATTTTATTGAGTATGTAGTATATTTAATTCCTTTGTGTTTATCGTTTACTACGTAAGTGTCCCCTTATATACATACAGTGCCTCTGTGAGAGTTACTTTAAAAATAGACATTGAATACATGTTGTCAATATGCATTGAATTTTTATCGTTTACCATTGCTATCTATCATGGGGCCCATGGGACTCTGGGCCCTCTCATACATATATTTTATTTCCACGTACTCTCATTTTCCTGCAGGAAAACGGATATTTTAATGCTAGAGGCCTGAATATCCTTTGGAAATGAAATATATGGTTGCCAAGGAAATATGCTAGTGTTGATTTCAGAGAAAAATATGGGATTTTTCAGCTAAAAACATGATTTTCAGACAAATACAGAGATTAAAAGAAAATCGATTGAAGAACTTAGAAACACCATTTATTAAGTCATCCAATAAAAAAATTTCACAGCACGCACGTACAGCATAAACGCCAGACAAGCGACAGGCAGGTGGTGTGCGCAGTCGGCAACTGCACATCTCCCGCACTACACGCTCTTTCACTGCCGAGTTCAAGTCGTCAGACTGTGCTGAGCAGCAGTCACATAAACATGGCCGCCTCAATATATTCTCCCGCCAAATGCGAATTGCGAAGCGTTATTCGTTTCCCGCAGGGAGAAGGGGATAGTGCCGCAGAAATTCATCAAAGAATGTGCCAAGTGTATGGATGAAACGTTATGAGTGATGGTGTTATGCGTCAATGGTGTCGAATATTTGGATGGCCGAGCTGACGTGCATATGATGAAGGGGGTCAAGGATGCAAGTCTGTCGCTACAGACTGCCTTGTTCAACGATTTGACGAAGTGGTTAGAGAAGAATGTAGATTCACCATATGTGCTTTCTCAGTCTATGGAATTTTCGGAAGATCTTCTCTGTACTCTATCGTTACAGAACACTTAGGCTTCAAAAACCTTGCGTTCACTAGGTCCCAAAAATGTTGACTGGCAACGCCCTGATCCTTGACAACGCCCGCCGTCACAATACTGGTGCAACCCAAAGGCTACTTGAGCAATTTCAATGGGACATTGTCGACAACTCGCTATACAGTCCCTGCCTAGCGCCGAGTGACTTCCATCTTTTCCCTGAACTGTAGAAGTGGTAGGGAGGGCAACGCTCTCAAACTAACGAGGTGCTTCAAGACGACGTATTGACTCATTGAAATTCATTGGCGGTAACATTTTATGAAGAGGGTATTGTAAAGCTTGTCCCTAGGTTCGACTAATGCCTCAATCGTCAAGGTGATTATGTCGAAAGGTAAACATGAGTGTACATAATGTTTAGTAATAAAATAGTTATTAAATATTCACGTTAATAAAATAGTCATTAAATATTAAAAATGTCTTTTATAGATGACCTATTGGAGGTTGAAAGAAAACTGCCCTCGGATTAGTAAGGATAGCTCAAGTAAATATATTCTCTAAAATAGTTTTAAGTATAAGGTCTGTCGTTTCAGTTATTTTTCGGGAGAAGAGTGACGAACATACAAACACCGTTCCATTTTATATATGAGTTTAAATTAATAGCCTAAATATACCCATTTTAACCCGGAATATAGTATGTACCGCAAAGCGAAATAATTTACAATTGTTTAGCCTAGAAGAGCATCGTGACGACCAGCTTCCTGTAAAGTTGGTATATTATTCATCTGTCGTTGTATTCCATTCCGAGTTTATCCAGCAGTCTGGACATCTTGCTCCACTCAGCATTGTGGAAGGCATTCATGGACCTGGAGAAGGCCACCGACTATATTGAGTAGAACAAGATGTTTAGACTGCTGGATAAACTCGGAATGGATTACAACGACAGATGAATAATAATCTACCAACTATACAAGAAAAATACGTCACGATGCGTATGAAAGATGGAATACAAATAGAGGCAAAAATTACCAAAGGAGTAAGACAAGGGTGCAACCTATCACTAGCACTGTTCAGTATGTACTTGGATGAGGCTAGAGGTGAGGCACAAGAAATCGGACTGAGCGGAATAAAGATAAACGGAGAAGAAGGATATTTGCTCCGCTTTGCAGATGATATCGCAGTCATAACTGGAAAGCGCGGGACCAAGTTCTCCAGGAATACATTCTGAAAATATGTGACCTGAAGACTAAAATCGTAGCATGAGGAAGTGAAAGGCTGAATGCAGAAGTCGCCCCGAGAGGGCGAAACTCACGCCGGGTTTCCCTCCCTCCCAGTCCTTGCCAACCATTGTCATGGCCGCGAAGGACCACCCACTCTCACTCGTCAGTTGGCAGTCCGACGAATAAACCGCTGTCGTCGCCGGAATGAGAAAAAGGATGACGAGGAGAAGAGGGGAGGTTTGGGGAGGGACGGGGGGGGGGGGGGGGAGGGACGGGGGAGGGAGGGACGGGGGAGGGTGGAAAGAGTTTGTTGTTTGTCAAACCGGGGGAAGGACCAATCTCCCTGCCGTCCCCCTTGGCGACCGCGGTAAGCACTTTTGGGAAATCCACTACCTCTTCAAACATTCATCGCAAAGGTTTGTGGTTCCCATGGAGAAGGGGGGAGAGGAGATTGTTTCTTGATGCGAGCAGGCGAAGTTATGCGGCTTCAATTAAAGGCAGTGGCCGCTCGAGAGAGGAATGAAACGACGATCGAAAACGCACACGAGGGGAAGTGATATGAAACCGTCGCTTCGCTGAATTCTGCATCGAAACAATTCGTCGACTGGAATGGAAATCAAAATAATTACGGGCTTAGTGACTATGGTGACACTATTCACTGCACGTGCTCATGGCGTAACACATTTCATCAAAATTGAGTCGGTGTTGAGTGCGTGGGAGAGAAAAGGGAAAAAGAAATGAATCAAGCGAAACAAATGCGTATCTTCGTTCGGTGGTCGCTTAGTCTCGAGTTTATCCTGCTCGAAAATTTTCCTATAAGGTTCTGCAGATATATTTAAATATTTCCGAACTCAAATGTATAAAATTTATCTATCATTATTTTCTATGATATCAGTGTTTTCATGCTTCCATCTTGTAGAACAATATACCCATACCTTTTCAAATTAACATTATTCGAAATTCTCGCACGGCTTTCAATCCATGTCTCCGATTTCACATTTATGGGGACAAGTTAATTTATACTCACAATTGGCGGCCATTTTATTTTTTATTACTGTGTTCATTCTATCCTGCGAGCCACAGTAAGGGCATGTGGCAGAGGGTGTTAGGACAACAGGCGTGTTGAGGATGAGGTTTTGGGAGGTAAAATGGTGTTTTATGGATTGGATGAGGTTTTGGGAGGTAAAATGGTGTTTTATGGATGTGTTGTAAGTGGGGTTTCAGTGTTAATATGGTTATTTATTGTGCATGGAAAGAATGAATTTTTGTACCTACCTGTTCAGCATTGTATCTTTCTTATTTTATTACTTCTATCTGACCTAGAGATATAGTATGGCGTCAAAATGATATTCCCTATTACGCTCTAAATCAGACCTATTCGGAATTCCTCCAACTAAGCCAAGCGACTAGCCTCCGAGTCCTCAGCGGCTCCAAGCTAATACCTTGAAAAGCTGTGAAACACCACATGCTCGCTCTTTGCGGTTTTTAACGACGGCTGCTGCTTTTCTTTGTATTTTATTAATATCTTTGGTTAAATCTTTCTGCCTAGGGTTACAAATGCTCGCAGCTTATTCGAGGTGTGGTCTAACCAGTGTGAAGCTGTGCCTCTCCTCTACTTTTTTGTCCGGGGACCTTCCTATTGTACACTTGACAGATCCTTGTATCTGAAGTGCTGTGCCGCATATGTTTTGTGTGTGTGTTCCCACGCAATACATCAGAAGTTAAGGTTATTCCAAGGTATTTGGCTTTTTCTGAAGACTTTATGTTTACTCCACTCACAGTGTAGCAATGGCGTTGGTGCTATGAGTTGCACAAAAAGTTTTCTGTGGTGCATTTACTAAGATTTAGTTCTATCTTCCACTCCTGGCACCACGAATTAACGTTTTTTAGATGCGGTGATGGAAATTCTAAGCCCACATCTTGGCAAAGTTCGCGGTAGGTGACCGTATCTTCTGCAAATGATCTTAAGTTACTGCTAACTCGAGAACAGATCACTTATATAAATTATGAATAAAAGAGGGCCGATCGCACTTCCTTGTGGAACACCGGATGTGGCTGTAACCATATCGGTGCTTATACCATCAATGACTACTCTTTGTTTTGGGATTCACTGAGTCCCGTTCAATCCAATTCACTGTTTTTCTTTCATTTACTCCCTATGATTGCGATTAGTATAAGAGTTTTTTTTGTGAGGAGCGTTGTCAAATGCTTTCTTAAAATCAAGGAATATTGCGTCAAATTGCTCTTTCGATGCATCTGTTATGAGGATATCATGAATGAAGAGCGCAGGCTGTGTTTCGTTGGAGCTACCCTTCCGGAATCCGTGCTGACTGCCTTGTAAGAAGTTTCGATTGTCACAAGTATGAATATACATATGGCTTGCTGGTTCTTTGCAAAACGTGTTGCCTAGATTTCTGCAAGTTAACAAAACGATTGAGTTCGTCGATTGTGGCGCCGTCACTCTGACAAAAGTGAATTAATTTGGTGTTTTAAATGCAACTGCTGTCAATAAAACATAAATGATCACCATTAGCCTGCCGGTAACCATAAATATACTTCAAAGTAAATATCTAATTAAATATAGAACGTAATTATTAAGCCATTATTCTAATATAACTAAAGGAAAATCAGTTTTGAATCTTAAGTCTATTTATGTTTACTGCTTTTGTTTACCAACACTTTTATTTTGGTTCAAGATGTTTGTGTTTACCAGCATCGACGACCTATGAAATATTTAATGTCTCTTAATATTAAGCATTTGATATGGGAAATAGGCTTCTGTAATTCTTAGGGATTCATTATGCATTCATACATTGTACATAAAAACGCGAATATGCTAGCTGAATTATTATTTTGGGGTTTCACTTTCATAGAACGAGCTCACGAGGGAAAAGTAAGATAAAAAATATAAAACGACTACACAAACCCAAATAAACAAGACTTGTTCACATTTACATAAACCATGCGGCCGTTTTGAATTTGAATTGAATAATACAGGGTTTTTCACAATCTCGAGTCAATATTTTAGTCAATTCCAGCAAATATTTCAATTCACTACACCCATCGAGTTCTACCGACGCTGCTAATGAATATATAAATCTACCAACGAAAGATATACTAGTAAATTTGAATAGATTTCACATACCGTTGTCTTGAACAGGTTCTTCTTGTTCAACTGAGTTTGGCATTTTCGGTCCTTGTTTGCCAGTACCCTGTTTTTCAGCCTGGTACTAAACAATTTCTGATTGGAGAAGACTTTGCTGAAATATTGGAGGATGCTGAGTACGCTGAAGTTCGATTCAATGTGTGACGACCGTCGACGTGGACTCGCGATACGTCTACGTCTCTTGCTCAATTCCAAGAGCAGATCTTTCTTCCCTAGCATCCACAAGGCTACTCGGAGATGTCCAAAATCTGCAGCTTTAATTTAAGACTTCGTGTTGTCCGTAATAACCATCATCGTCCCACGTTAACGCCAATTAACAATGAACATTTATGAGTCGACTGAAGAAACTTTCTGCATGGCAGCGCCAAGGACTGGGTGAACTAAGTGCGGAAATTTAGAAAACACGTTGCCTAGGCAACAATGACAAACTTCTGAATCCATTATATTTCATGGTCATAATATTGCTAATAATATGTTGTTCGAGAATCTTTCTTAAATCCGATGATAACTGTATAGGCCGGTAATAAATGGTATGTTAAATTGTAATAGCACAGACATTTATTTGGTCCGCTTTCATATCTCCAACGGTCAATCTCCCGTCCGTGTATCACTTGTGATTTCTGAATTCTAAAAAAATACTGGCCATAGTAAGTATACATTCAGATGTCCCATCGCCACCGAAATGCGTGTGTCGAGGTTTAGTTGCAAAATAAGTTGGAATGCTTTAATGCGAATTCACTTTGAATGAATCTATTTATGACTCTATTCAGTATGAAGAGAGTGAAAACACTTGTCTTTGCCTATCTCTTTTTGCTGATAATTTCAAAGAAACTTATTTTAACTTGTAGTCTACAAAAAGAGCGATATCTATTTTTGGTCTTGTAATTTCCATTATTATGTATGTTAGAGTTTTTCTTTCGAATATAATTTAGAAAAACGGTGAAAAAGTAGGTTCATACCACTGAGTTGCTACATTTTCAAGAAAACTCTTCCTTAGCCACAGGATGTCGTATATTTCAAGATGAGGTTTGTAGAATGTGACCTTCATTTTGAGCAATATTTTCTGATGCTTATTAGACATCATTATTTCTCTCATGAAAATAGTTTTCCGAAGCGCATGCTCCTACCTTTAGAGAGTAAGCCAATGGATCTTTAAGCCATCCTCCATTTTCCAACCGTTTCTTCCTCTCCCTTTCAACAGTGTCCTGATACGGTGCACATCACCGATTGGCTGTCTTTCCTTTTCCACTCATCGAATGTCCGAACATTTTCGTCGACGCTTTCCGTCGCGATAGACCCGGGTATTTTTGAACTGCTACAATCCACATTTTTTTGGCGCAACAACGTCATCCATTCTCTCATCAGTCATACGCTGACATATCGTATATTTGGCCGTTGTAAAATCGATGAAACATGAAAAAGGCGCATCGCGTATGTGCCCTTCCTATTTTTCTCCTCGTGCCGGCCCTTATCTCGCGCGCCCTCTTATCCTTTGACGGGGGAGAAGGCAGGGGTGGGTGGAACGAAAGGCCTTTGACTCCTTCGGCCACGTCAAAGCCCATGGTGTCTCCACACATCTGTCCCGCTTCCGCGCATTATTCATAGGTGGGCGCGACGACGTCAACCTCCGTGCGCGTGGGTTTTCTCATTTGTCGGCCGTCAAAGTCGCTCTCTTTCCGATCGGACCCCCCATGTTTTATATATATATATATATATATTGTGTATTATGTACATGTAAATACATGCCCCCCCCCCCCTTTTTACAGATTCCCTTCCCCTCCCTCCCTTCCCCTCTCACATCGGAAGGGAGTGTGGTCGTTTGTCCGAACCTCGGCCTGCTCTCGGACCAGCATTTCAGGCATCGCGATGTGAAGTGGGTGACTGACAGAAAAGGAAGTAGGAATGCAATCACTAGAGTGAGACACGGAAGCGAGGCTGGTCGTCAAAATAGAAAAGGCACAGACTGGAGGGAATTGAGCAATTTAAAGGCAGAGGAAGCGGTTGTTGTTTACTTACGTGAAACATTGCATGCGTGATCTTACTTGTAATAAGTATTGATAAAAATAAAAACAACTGCCTGCTACCGAATTGGTCTATTGGCGATTACATGCGATTTTAATGATTAGTATCTCAGCCTTTATGTCAAAAATTCGCATTTATTTTAAATAATTTAATTTTATAAGCGGATATTTTCACATAAATGCTAAATAATTAGTTTCATATAATTAAAATGTGTGGATAACACGCATGGAGGCAATATCGTGTAAAGAACTCGTGTTTATATATGATTTGCGCTTAAGTTTTTGATTCCAAGCGGTACAATCCGAGTCATAACAATTACTTGCACTATAGTGAAATATTTAACGTCTCTATTTCTCCGTCGTTCTGGGAGAGTAACTCCGGCGATCACGGGCAAAACTGCTGTGCTTAAAGAAGATAGGAATACAAACTAGGAAACAGTATGTGAAAATATTCGTGTGGAGCGTAGCACTCTATGGATCGGACGCATGGACCATTGGGAAAGCTGGCCAGAAAAGAATAGAAGCATTCGAAACCTGGTGCTGAAGCAGGATGCTAAAGATAAAATGGACGAAGAAAATAAGAAATAATGAAGTGTACAGAAGGGTAGAAGAGGAAAGGACCATATGGAACACGATAGAGGAAAGAAGAATATGACACTCAGTGAGGCACAATGATTTTGTGAAGAACGTAACGGAAGGCAAAATGAGAGGGAAAAGTCCCCAGAGGAAGACCCAGGGATAAGTTCATGGACCAAATAAAGAGGAAAGTACATCAGAATAGCTACTAGGAATTAAGGGAAGGGTGGAGGGCTGTAGTCAACCAGTCCTAGCATTGGACGACCAATGATGATGATGAACATTGACATTACTACACGTATAGTACTTCCCTCGAATAAATAGATGAACTGACGAGAACAGTGGTCCAAGGATTTAATTGAGGCATACTTTAAAAGTTACTAAAACGTACACCGACGACTCGTAATTTCTGCTCCAGCTTCATTAATTACTATAAAAGAGTAGAGCTGGAAAAAAGGACAAGGTGGCTGAAGAGTCGGCGGAGAGTAGGAAAAGTTTAGCAAAAAAAGGAGCTGACCCGATTTTAGATAATGAATTACACGAACCATTCCACTTTTGTTTTCCGGAGGAAGAGAGAAGTCCCTCGGTAAGACAACATGCCGACCCTCAACCATTAAATCGCTTAAATGTAATGCAGGGAGAGTAATGGGGGGAAAGGAGATTGTGGCGAATGGCCTACGTTGAGGGCCCTATGGGACGGCAGGGAGGCGAACAATGGGTTGCCTCGGGACCTCAGAGAGACTCCAATATTTGGACTCCTCCATGGGCACAGTGACATTTGACGGAATTGATGCTTGGTTTAGGTACAAGAGGAAGTATTGAGGAGATTTTCAAGTAAGGTCGTGCGAGCGAGAGATAGTTCCCATTGTCATAATTGAGACCACATTCGATATATACCTACGTTTTAATTTCACCAGCTGTGAGACACGCGAATTAAATTTTGCATTATTAATGGTGCAATTATGTGATTTTACAGAAATTGTCAGTATTCAAATGAAAATATCGAAATAAGTTTTTAACTTGATTCATTTTTTTCATACGGTACGTTTGAAACTCTATCATAATGGAAGGTTTATTGTCTCGAATCGAAGATTGTTTATTATCTCGAAGAACTTACTGTGGTGACAATATGATTAATTTTCAAAAATAGTTAAGAAAACACGCAAACCACACACTGTTGATTTTTTGATGGGATCTAAGTGTAGGAAATGCCTCATTATTAATATAATGTCTCTCTGGAGTTTATACACGTGCAACCATTTCCCAATGTAAAAGGGCTCTTTGTATTTTCTGGCAAATATCTCGGAAAGTAATAAGGTAATGTGTTTAATTTTTGGTGTCAATGGAAGGGTAATATATTTTTATTTAAAATGAGACCAAATTCATTCATTTCTAGGTAAAATGATATTTCGCTCAATCTACCTTAAGGCACAACTCAAACCAATGATTAACGGAATGGAAAATGAGGAATCTACGATTTAAAGCGCAATCCCCTTATTTACCCGACAACTTTTAAGGATCGCGCATGCATCCGCTCTAACATAAGGCGAGGCAACATTTTTACCTGGAGCGTCATTTCTGAGTTAACGTTCCTCAGGAGAAAATTCGTTTCCTTTCATCATTCACCTGTTTTATTAGTGACCCTCTGGGGTAAAACATGCAAAGATAGTGGCGGATTGCCAAAAAAATTACAGCCATTTCCGCTCGTAGGCCGCTTACCCTGTCTCTCTGTTGGTGAGTGGCCTTTACTCCTCCGATAAACCCTTTCAATATTTCTTTTCGCTTTTCATACGCACTCATTGTCAAATGATGGAAATTTTGACGTCCCTGACGGAAAAACTCCATTCACGCTAAACTCGATTGTTTCAGGCTTTACTTGGTGAAAATCCATTCTAAAGAATTCAAAAGAGATATGGGACTTTTTTACAGTTTTTATTTCAAGTCGCCTATGCGACGAAACCGGTCGGCTTGAAATGAAAACTGTGGAAAAGTACCATATCTCTTTTGAATTCTTCCATGCACGCTGCCTATCGCAAGTAGTCTTCGGGATATTTTGTGCCCAAGTATCTAATCAATATCAATAACAATGTAATGAATACATTTTTTACCGGCGATAACTTATGTTTTATCCTATAAAATCGTGAATAATATCAACGATGGACAAAAATGACCCAGGATATGAAAATCTCCTTTCAGACGGCATTCGACTCCCCTCAACTCTTTGGTTGGCAATAACTCAGTTCACTCGCCTCTGAGGCGAGGCCATTGAATCAATTCATTAAGACACCGAAGCGTTTATCCGTAAAATATCTCCAAGTTCCCATTTCTCCGGACTAAAACATTGTTGTAACAGCGTCCTGCCTTCCAAGCTTGTCATTATAAACGCACAATGTCTCGTCATTCGTCTCCTTTTCATTTCACTCATCGACTCCATACGCGTGCCTCACATTCCAAGAACTAAATGCCCAGTTCGTTTCGCTATGTCCGCCGCTTGATGGGACAGCATTACACTGCTGTTTTGCCCTCCGTCGTCGCCTCTTCTTTGACTTTGAGCAGTAGGTTTGTATAATGTATGCAAGGTTACCAGCCTTAGCAGTACCCTCGCTACGAGTAGCTTTCCCTAACAACGGTTACAGCGCCCTACCCGTTAGTTTAGGCTCATTTTCTTCGGCCTCAAGACAAACCAAAGCCTAGAAATTTCCTAAGTATGCTATCATTCCTCTACTCGACCTAGGATCCCTTCTAAATGGACTTCCTTAAAAGCTAGCGATCCATTGTCTGCGACCCGCCGCTCGGAGTAGCAGGCAGGACACACCGGAACGCAAAAACGTTACATACTCGAGTGTCCAAAGCACAAAGTATCATAAGTCGTTAAGTCGGGCGACTTAATATCTTTTCATTCATTTTAAGGCAAAAGTTTTTGAGTCGTAACAGAAAATTAGCCGTCACATATGCGTCAAAAAGGAATGAACATTCAATATAATATTTCAAACCCCATAACTGACCCATAAAAAAATTCCTTTCATTTTCGCTAATACTTTCATGTTCCAGATTAGCTTTGAAAACTTTACCTCTGCTCTCCTGTGAAATTTGGAAAACGTGACGAAGCAACTTCTGATTCCGAGTGCTGCGATTGAAGGACAAATAGAAGGGAAAGGCGATAGGAAGGGCAAGAGAACAAATGCACAAAACAAATGAAGAAGAAAGTGCAAAAGACTAAGAACCACCAGGAAATAAAGAGGGGACTAATAAGTATGTGGAGAAGAGGGCTGATGTGTGCCATTATTATAGGATTTTTACGACCCCTTAATGTGTGCGTTTTCGCCAATTATTGAAAAGGCAAACTTTTCAATGGTCCTGATTTCAATATTTTTTTCAGTGGCACCGGATGTGAGGAGAAGCAGGACAGGAGGACGAACTCCGGGAAGTGGCTACACCTGGCGACTGCCCTGCTTCATTATCGAGACATGCGTGCTCTTTAAATTCTCCCGTTCTGCACGGCCGCTGCTTTTTTAAATGGTCCCGCCCAATAAAGACCCAAGTTTTGTTTTATTCATGTTTGGGGTGTTCATTGAAAATATATGTCCTCTGTTCATATGAACGGCGAAATTTTGCTTTTTCAATCTGATAGTAACATCGAAAACGACGCCACACTACGTGACATGAACTTTATTCAAGAATGATTAAAAAATGGCTAAAATATGCGTTTTCCTAAAAATATGAAGATGCTATTTTCACGCATACATTTATAGCCCGCTCCATATTTAATTGACGTCGTGGGCTCTAACGGAAATTCGTTTCCCGTGTCAATCATCACAAGTCTAAAGGTGTGATGTTGCCGATTGTAATCGGAAGGTTTCTTCGAAACTTATGTCGTAAACTAACTGCGCATCCAGAATTCTTCCAATACGCAAATTTCATTTACTTGAGGAATGAAATCAAACCACGCGCGGTCGAAAACGGTTGCTTTCGGGACGTGGAGGTGATGGTTTGGAGTTTGGAGCTGGGCAACAGCGTTTTCTATAACACCTCAACTGATAAACTAAACGTGGAACGCTCTATAAATACTATTGAATTTTTCACGAAATCGAGTGGCTATGAAATTTAGGAACCTGACCATTTTACATTTGAGTTATTTGCAAACCCCTTAACGAAATGAGGTCAATTTCCGTTTGTTTAAAACAACTGGTGATGTAGGTATCTCATACGGGTGTGGTGAGATTGCATCACAAATACATTTTTGAAGAATCCGTGTATTATATGGATGTTTCTCGGATGTTCCACCGGATTATCATGTCCACGAGTCCCGAAGTTTCGGAAAACGACTTGCTCTCCATCTTCAGGGGTTCATTTAGAACACATGAAACGCGGGATTCGTGCACCTGCCTAACCCGGTCGAACACCCGAGAAACATTTATCCAGCAGATACGCCGGAAAAGCCTAAGATCTTTCACCGTGCATTATACCATGGAGTAAGCACATATAGAGTGGCGTAGAGACAGGGAGATTCGGATATGAGTTTTTAAATAATACTTTGGCCGATAGATGGAACAGGTGTATCGAATTAGCACGACAAGCCATAACATATGAGCTTTGGCACGCGGCCACTTCATTTATTGCGGCATAACTCACATGATGTTCTTATGATGATTTCGGTGCCTGGATGTTTACTAATCGACCCATAGCAACGGAAACAAATCTTATTGAGTCGTCGAGACCAAATCAAACATGTATTTTAATGTGCCTTCAATAAGCATCGTCTATAATGAATCGAATTCACGTCAATATGATAAGACACGCGATTACCAAACACGGAGTAAACTGTTTTCCTATGTATCATAGGAACGACAAAACAGTTGATACTCGATTAAAAGCACACAACAGCCATGCTAAATCCACTCTTCTGTATGTTGATGCAAAATCATCGAGTACCCCTAGCGCCTCCAAGTGGCCTTCTCCGTAAGCCAAAATTGTTCCTCCCCAAAGGTGGTGGTACCTGAGAAATTCTTCCCAAAGCTCTCAAAAATGTATGTCCAGTTTTTGGCATTGCTTTGCCACTCTATATATACTTACTCTATGATTATATGCTTAAAAATGTTTTGAATTCCGAGGATTGTCATCGGTGAAATAAATTTTGTTCATGGAACTCGAGCGAAGAGGCGGAATGAGCCATCGCAGGTTCTTGCTTTTCTTACCGCGGGGAGGCGAGAAGGAGGCGAAGAACCAACCCATGGGGTGGAGTGGACGGCATCTCCGCTGCGTGTAAGGGAGGGGGGAGTGGGTAAGGGGGGGTGGGTGCTTCTATCAAGGGATGGGAGAAGAGGTAAAATTGGAAGGGCTATGGTGCTCCGCGCATATCCGCGAAATAAATAATTTCCTCCCGTTCTCCTCCTCCTCATCCTCCCCTCGCACCCCCCCCTTTCCCAACCAGACCCTAACTCCCCAACCGACAAGGCACGGCACACCAGCATTTTTTCATCATTGGAATCCATTGGCTTCCTCGTCAAACTTCGCCGCCGGAATGCCTTTCGCGGAAGACGGAAGATCAACAAGTATTCTCCACTCGGTCGGGGAAATGTTTTCACGAATGAAAGAAATTGCTCAAGTGACTCGAGACTCCGTTCAACCGTGCACGGGAGCACTTCGCCAAGGGATGAGAGAGGTAGAGAGATATCTTCCCGAAGCGTAGACCTCCCCACCCTTACCCTATCCCTATCCACACGCCCCGCCCGTCTGCTTCCGGAGGGTTGAATTCCTCCCTTAGTCCGCGGAACAACAGCGAGGAAATAATTCCCTGAGGAGCCGGTGTCCTGCGAAAAACGGAATTAGTTTTCCATTTGAGAGAACTCTTAGGGCTCACGACTCCAAAAAGTTTACTGCGAAGAAGTTGGCTCGTTGCCGAGAGACGGCTGATTCTACGCCTTGAGACAACGTTCGCCAATTAACGGTTTGCGCCGACAATGCTCCAAAAGTAAGTCTTATGAAATGCGACTCCTCGGGGTTTGAATTGTTGAGAGGGCGGTCGAGTTGTGTTTCATTGGCGTCCAATGTATTTCCAAGTTAGCAGTCGTTGGGAATTTAGTATTTGTTCGAAACACCAGCCTCATGGCAGTAAAACGGAATCCAATGAGAAGTTGCGTGCCTGTCATTCTTGCATTGACATTTATCCCGGATGAACTCTGAGTTAATATTTTGTTCGAAGGCTTTGTTTTTAAGATTCTTATGAATTGAGAAAGCTATTCTTTGGAAAATATTTACGAAGAATGGCTTAATTCTGAAAGTGTGGACGCATTTTATTTAACGGAAACCCATTACCAAGTACCAACGCGACAACGGTGGCCGAGGTCGAGGTGAATGTGCCTTGTGGTGGTGGGGTCGCACCTTAGCAAGTCGTTAGCGAGTGTAGTTATCATTTCGCTCCATCCCTCGCGGCTTGGACAGTTTCATGTCGGAGAAGTGCAACTTTCTTCCATAAAATTATTACAGAGTTTCATTCGGGAATGGTGGTCCTGTTGACACATTAGATTAGAATTGTGACATGGAAAATGACGGGTTGGATTACTTTCACTCGCTGTTAGTGTTCCACTGATCACCTTTGGACGCATGTGCGAATTATAACTCTGCCCGGATATGTGGTTCCCGAACGGTAATGGTGATGATGCTACGTTCCCAAGGTGATCGCTACAACCGCGATTGCTTTTGACTAAGTACACCATTGTAATAAATATAGTTGCCTTTGATTTGATGTACAACTTGGAGTTGAATAAAACCTTGAGTCGGCGCTACGCATGCGTATTGCGCGGCTGTGAGCACGATTACTTTTAAAAATATGATTACATCCACCAGCCCCATTTTACAAGGTTCATTGAATGGGACCGAGTTAGAAAAATCTTGTAGTTGGCACTCAGGGCTGGCTGCGACCTCTGCTGGGAAAGCTTTACGTCGCCGAGAGACGACGAGGAGGGGCGAGGAACAACAGGGCTGGCGAAACTGGATCCAAATGTACTGCGGAATAAACGCCTCAGCGGAAGAAATGCCTTCAAGAAACTCACGTTCGCGCATCGGAGCCGATCACTGGGTTTTCTATCGGGCTTCGCCTTGACTTTTCAGTTCACTGTATTTCCAGTTTAGAAACTACCGTTTTTGAGTCTCGGGAGACTGACGAAATTAGGTTAAGTCCATGGTCGCTGTGGTGGCGGAGAATGAGACCAAATCTTCATTGGCCAATTTTTTTTGGATGCGCAATTTCATGTGGAGCGGGTGTGTGACAACTCCAATGATGTACTCTTTACATCAACACAATGCATAAGGTTGGCATGAGATAAAGCGAATTTTGCAAAGAAATAAAGCAGTCAGTTATTAAAATTTGATTCTACATATATGATGTGTATCTAGCTACTCAGACACACTTTTTTCTCGTCTTTATCTAATCGACGAAACGATTTCCACAACTCACGCGCATGCGCCTCTACTGCCATCCACTGTTGTCACTCCCCCCTTGTGTTGTCCCTCATTGTGGCTCTTGCATTGTATCAAAAAAAAAATTTCTGAGTGTAGCGAGTGCGCTTTGATGAAAATATTCATCATATCCGCTTTAAAATGTTTTTGTGTGCATAGATAATGGGCATAACCTTTGAGGTTTGAAAATTGCGAAATAACCACGGAAATGTTTTAATTTCTAAGGGCTTTCAGTGTGAAGTGAAAACATTTTGTTTTATCAGACGGAATCATCATTTCCTTCCTCAAAATAGTCAAACAATGACCGCCACTGTTTCATTTTCGTCGTATTTCCTGTGCAAGGAGAATTAAAGTATTACGTTTGTCTTTCATCGCGTGAGGGAACGAGCAGAGGAAGAGAAGGATACTTATTGTTGAGATAAAGGGTGGTCTTCCTGCGCGCTTGTTATTCGCGCGTCGCGGATTTCCGTTGGGTTGGCAGCCCTGTCACTTTGCGCTCATCAGGAAGAGCCAATTCCGGAGGGAGAGGGGGCGAACGAGGGAGGAATGGTGTACATGAGACACCTACAACCCACGCCTAATTGACCGCAGACCCGGAAAGGGTTCATTGGTTCCTCCAACTACTCAGGTTGAGATAAATTTTTTTCAAGAGCTTCAACCATGAATATATATTATGGATTTAGATGTTTGGAGTTGCTGCTTAGGCTACGTGTTGCCTAAATTTCCACTTTTAGTTCATCCAGTCCTTGGCGCCACTTTGATTAGAGTCTTTTCAGTTGTTATTGTAATAGACGTAGTTAATTGTTGATAACGTGAGACTGTGGTGAATATTCAATAACGATCGAGGAGATATGAATTAATTGATGCTTTGAATAGTATCTTGCTATTTTTGTGATCTAAAAGTTACTCTGTAAATGCTAGAGAGGAAATATCTATTACAGAAAATGTGTAGGTAAGAGGTTTATAAAACGTCCATTGTGTGCCGACGACGATGTTTGCCAGACTCTGATTATAATTTGAAAGCATTATGCCCGTTCGGCTTAAATAAAGAATTTAGAGTGCCTTCTTTAAACAGAACTTTCTTCGTGCCAGGCTACAAAACAGGGTATGCGTCTATGAGAACCCAAAATAGGAGACTTGGATTGAAAAATAGGAATCTGTTCAAGGCGGCGGAAGGTGCATTCCTTTTTACCGACACTGCAATGATGGCCATTGGGAATACTTATGAAGTCACCTCGAAACTTTATTAAATTTCCGCATAGTGATATTAATGAAGTGCTAAGAAGTTAATTGTGTAATTGTGATATTAAATTTGGAGAGGAATTACATAGATCTGCAAACCGGACGATATTAAAAAATTGTATCATTACGTCCCGCGTGTATTAATACATTTTTAATCCACTGCATTATGATCAATTGTAAGTGAAACCCATATATAATCATGATAAAACCGGTAAGACGAGTTTATTTACAATCTGTCGACTGTATTTACATTTGAACTTCCGTCTTTCATCACTTGACGGCACCACTTTCCAAAAAGTTGTTTGTTTACGGAATTCTAGACAACAGTTTTTGGCGACGACTTCAACTATTCAATCACGAGACACATATTTTGATTATTTAATTGTTTGGTAATTACGGTTCACGCGTCGATGATTTAACTATATTTTTATGAAATAAACGGCGAAGAGAACGGCAAAGTCGTTGGCGGTACTTTGAGGAGTTTTTCGGAGCGACCAAAAAATACATGAGACGGTTTTGATTTTCGAGAGTCTCTCCAATTTTTACGAACATTTTGTTATTTCACGCTTCTAATCCTGGTCCTTGAAAGTAAGCGTACTTCCCACAAGATGAAAAAAATGACAAATCAGAATGGCGACATTTTGATCTAGACGCGAAAATGTCCTGGGAATCGGCTGTGTGGTGGAGAAGAGGAACGCATACTCTTTCCATCTCGGGGGCACAGGTTTGATCTGAGATATTTCATTGTAATCGAAGTACTTTTTCGGGGTCTCCATGGAGAGCAGTAGGAGTGTAATGAGCCATTGGGGCCTAATGGGGCGTCACGTTTGGTCGATCACCGTGATCTGCACCTTTCGACGCGAAAGCAAAGCCATTGGCAACGCCGCACAGAGGTCGGAAATCGAAAAATGGCAGACAAAAGTCCAGAATAGCTTTTTTTAGGAAAAGACTTGAAACATGGCACATATACTCACAAATTATTTCTAATTATGGAATGATAAGCTATTTACCCCAAAGATCAGTGTTTCCGAAACTTTTTTGAGCCACCGCCTCTTGGTTCCACAAAACTATACCCAACGCCTCCCACCCGTAATCCTAAAAAGTGTAATAAAAATCATAGACTATATGAACAAATTGGGGAGTTAATAAAATAAAATGATGATTAATCTGATATTTATTTCAGGACTTGTATGCACACAGATAGATAGACATGGTGGGATTAATGTAGAAATAAAGGAACTGCGATTATATATGTTGAGTCAAAATAAACTATCCAAAAAAACTGATTTTATACATAGATTCAAAAAGTTGACATTACACTTTCTCTCTAAAATTAAACTTTATCTTATCATAGTCCTATGAATATTTACAATTTGTGGAAACAGAGTCACCAATAAATGCTTTATTTTAATTAGTTAAACAACTTAAGCGTCTATTCATTATAGTTTTCAAGTTCTTAAAGTCATTAATGAAAAGTTTAGAAATGGAATTTAACGACGAAGTCTAGTCAAATACAGTTTGAATGCAATGGATGGGCTTGATGAGATGATACAAATTTCTCAACGTACTGTTTGAAGTTGCTTAGCAAGAGTCTTAAATCGCCTCGTCCACAAACCTGCGTTCCATTTCTTTGCTTTGAAATAAGTTGAATGAGTGCACTTAAACTGTGTTCCACCAAATATAAAGTTGTGAATGCAATTTGGAGTTTTTTAACCACCGTCCATAGTCCAGGATAGCGATCTTAAACTTCCTTCTGTTACCAAAGTTCTTGATAGCCTTTCCTAAACTTCGGTTTCAGTTCAATATCATGTTTTAATTCAGTCAATTCTTTCTCATGGACCCCAGGCTCTTCAGCATCTAAGAATGGATTAATTACCCAATCTGAAACTTCCATCCAAAGAAGATGCTTAAATCGTTCAGACACATCTTGATGCATTGTGTCCAAATGATCACAAAATTCTTTAAGATCATCATCATCTACACCAGCTTTCTCTACTAGCTCATGCATGGAGGGAAATTGGTGTAGCACATGGCGGCCTACATTGCATTTGAATATTATTAGTTTTGAAATTAAAGTATATACCAGAGACTTTGCCTTAATTAGGTGAATCTCATTTCCCTGCAGTTGTAAATTCAGTTCATTGAAATTTGCGAATAGCTCTGACAAATACTCAATATTCGGTTTGATATTTTTAAGTTTGTCACTGAGCATAGCATCTTTCTTTTCAAAAATCGCGACAACAGTATCAAAAAGATCATAAAAGCGCCTTAAACAGTTTCCTTTGGATAGCCAGCGAACTTCAGTGTGACATAACAAACGTTGAAAATGTTCATCATTTTCCAAACACAAATCCCGAAACAGTCGATCGTCAAGAACATGGGCTTTGACTTCGTTAACTGCAGTAATTACAGTTTGTAATGACTTGTGGAGGCGATCGCTGAGTTTCTTGGCAACCAGGTGTTGTCGGTGAATGACACAATGCATAGTAAAGACAATTGCTACATATTTATTCAAGTATGCAATTCACCCATAGTAACGAAAAGTTATTGATGGAGCTCCGTCCGTCGCAACAGCAAGTATGTTGCTAAGTGGAATTTTCTTGTCCCTGAAGAAAAGCTCAACAACACGAAATATTCACACCCCTTTTGTATCTGTTTCCAATTATTTTGCAAACCACAACTCCTGAGCTAAATTTTCATAGTTTATAATGCGCTCGTAAACTAGAAGCAAGGACTCATCGCCTGGCAAAGTTGACTCGTCTAGCTGTAATGCAAAAGCAGTTGTCATTAATATTCCACGCAGCATATCTTCCAAATTTTCAGCCATTTCATCTATGCGCCTTTGCACTGAAGTGTTGCTCAGAGGAATACTCATTAATATATCATGTGGTGACCTATATAGAACGGTACTCAGGGTTTCCCTCATTCCTGGCAATATGAGTTCTTCACCAATTGTATGCGACTTTCCAGACTTTGCAATCAACATTGAAATATTATATGATGCACGCAAACCGTCAGTGGTTTGCTTTGAATTATTGCACAACATGCTTGACAACGTTGGACGATTTAGCAATTCTCTCAAACATATGTATCGTATTTTTTGCTTTCAACTTTTTCAAAAAGATAATAGTTTTAATAAAACATTGTTACAAACAGGCAATTGAAGCCGGCGAAATAGTTTTTATTCGCTAAAGACTTAGATTGACAAGGTATTAGGATTGAAGTTATCAAATGAAGGCATTGAGGGCAATTTATAACACTCAGGAGAAAGTATGAATCGACTTCGTATGCATTGAAAATTTTAAGATTCTTCTTAATGGCTTTTCAAACAAGTTCTATCATTCAAAACTAGGGTCATTGCGCATACATTCAAGAGAAACAAGTGAGAAATATGCGATACATATGACAAAAGCGTAACGTTCGACGGTCTGCTGTGCGATCGCCGATATAAAATCGCTCGAAAGACTTCACTCGAATGAAGTGAGCTCGATCGAAGGCGAACGGATCCCTAAGAACTTAAGCCAAGTTATAAAATCGGACCCCAAGTGGGTGTTGTGGCCACAACAGAGCATTTCCCGAGGCAACGGAAGGACTCCTCAGGAACGATGACCTTGGAGAGCTCCATTCACACGGTGAGCCTTGCGAAATGCTTCCTGCGCTCTCGACCTACAAGATCTCTTCTTCGCGTCAAAATATCCGCTTCACTTTTGCCTCAACTCCAGCTCATTTCGTGAAGTGCACATAATATCTGCACCCATCTGAACGACGCATTGCAAAAGTTATTACGTCGTCCAATATTTGAAGTTATGTGAGTGAGATTATTTTTCACCTAGAGCTCAATGAGTTTGGTTTACTTTTTAAGAGAAATATCTCACCTTTCATAAAATACCAAAATATTTGTCACCCACTGAACTACTTTTCGAGATATTTTCCAGGAAATTTCATCCGTTTTTCACCTTTTCACACACACATCCGTGGAAATGGTTATCCACTCCAGAGAGGCTTCATTTAAAGGCTGATGAATTTCTGGCGCCTATAATTCGTCAGAAACTCAACATCAGGTACCTTGTAATTTTTCTCAACTACCTTTAAACGTGAATCAATTGGGAGCTCAGGACATTTTACAGAATTGCCACAATGACCTTCCGATGTCAATGCTTTTCCCTCGTAAGACGTGACACAAATGGAGTCGAATCAAAGACTTAATGTATGCAATTTCACTACATTATATACCTACTGGTAATTTCAGTCACGTAAAAAAATACATTTGCGCTATAAAACTGTACATATTTGCTTCATTCTTCATAGAGCTGATGGAATGGAAAAATAAAATTCCAGTGAGGTGTTTCCTATGACTCGGGCAAAATCTCGCTCAAAGTTCTGCGCCAAGGTGGGCGATTATGAGTTTGCTATGTGAGCGAAGACAACCCAGCACGGAAGTACGCGAGTATTGAATCGCAGCGCAGAATGAGGCGACGGCGTGAAATGGATCACTTTCACGGGGGCTGCATCGAAATTAAATAAAAAAAGAGAAATAGCCAATTTGTAGAGCTCGATGATCTACTTTTGAGTACTTTACGATTGCTGCCCGCCGTGCAAGATACTGTGCAAGATACGGTGGTGGGGAGTCTTTTTGTCTTCATTGATAATAACATTCTCCGAAATGCTTGCAGTTCAGTAATAATAAAAGTCTCATTGATTAATTTAAATGGCTATCCGATGTCTTTGTTCTCGAACAAAATAGTCAAAACGATGTGGGTGAAGGCAGCTTGAATCTATAGTTGATTATTTAGGGTAAGATTCATTTCCACGGAGTCGTAAAAGAAAAACGTGAGAACATTTTTTGTCAATGCGCAGAAAACACTTTAAGTGGGTTTGGCGAGATGGTCAAAGTGGGTGGATTCTTCCAGGACTCGGGTTCGGATCCCGGCTGTAGTGCACATATATTTCAGTGGCTTTTCGACCCCAATCAGGGTGTGAGGAAATGGAAATGAAAAAGTATTTCATCAAATGTAGAATTAACTCTTGTAAAAAGTACCCTAATATAAACAAATAAACTGGAATGTTGACTCGATTTCCATCATGATAATGCCGTCAACCACCAGAGAGGCGCAAGCGGCGGTGGTTGGGAAAGCCAGCCTAATGCAGTCTTAGGGTTATAATAGTTAGGCGGCATATCTTTATAATATCATTGCCCATGACGGAGTGATAATGTATTTTAATAACCAGGTGGCGATTGGAAAGGTATTTTAAAATCATGATACATGGGATTATACTTTGGAAACTGTAATTGTTTGTCTCAGATTGTATTTCGTGTCCTAAGACCACTCTCAAATCGGCCTCCCAATTTTCAATAAATACAAAATAACCCGATCTTATTTGCACTTTGGTATACCATCAACGACACCTGTGGCTCTGTAGTTAATAGCACTGCACATTCAGTTACCTATCTACATCTACGTTATACCCTGCGAGCCACCACGAGGGTGTGTGGCAGAGGGTGAAGATCACCAAACATGCACTATTGCCATGCAAGTAGGATATTTAAGGGAGACATGCTAGAGAACAGGGTCACATGCAGCTAGATGGTTAGTATCTACATAATAAGAAAGGGATTTGTGTTTGTTATTACATGCATCATGCACTGCAGACTACTCTAACTATATTTCACATACCTATCCCTTTGCTACGCTGCCTATTGTTCTCTCTTATGGTACGCGGCAAAAATGACATTTTAAATCTATCGGTACGACAATCTATCTCTCTAATCTTGTTAATCTGATCAAACCTAGCATGATACCTATATACTTAATGGAAATTCGTATGACTATTGGTTGACAACAATTTCTATGAAGCATCTGAATGTACTGCAATTAAATTGACTACACAGCTCCGTCTTAGGCACGACATGTTTACTTAGAAGTTTTTAATATTGACGTCCCAGCCCGAATATTTTTCATATTGGAGAGTGAGTGGAATTCGAATGAGGAAACTAATATCTCGGGTACATTTGTTTCCTTTTTGCCTATATGTAAGAAGGGGGTTCCGATCAGATCCTTATCCGACGGTTAGTTATTACCTTTGAAGGTTATTCGGAAGGAATAGTTAGATAAACCAGAGAGGAGACGGATCAGAGGCAAAGAGGGGGTGGATAATGTCCGTGTGGTGAATTGATGACTGTGTATTAATTAGCCTGTCAATCTTTGTAATGCAATCAATGATATGTGTATTAGGGATGAAATGTTAGAGGTAAGGAATATCTTTTGAACACCATGGAAAAGGAGTATTGTAGAAGGCGGAAGGCTCGTTGTCAGAGAATATAAGAGTGGGTGGACATAAATTACTTCTTGCTCGGAAGTAATCACGACTTCATAACCAACGGTTTCGATAATGTCAACTTCTTCACAACTTGGAAGTTGGATGACTACACTGGGTATGACACCATAATTCAGGTATTCCCGAGATCAATAAGCCGATGGCTTATATTATTAAACATGATAAAGTATTTGAATAACTGCGTACGATCGAAAATAACAAATCCTTTGGTTCATAATACCAACGGAATCAGGATCAGAATTCGCACGCCATCTCTTGGAGTTAATATGTTCCTAGACTATCTAAACCTCTTGAACGGCCGTCAGCGCGGCTTCCGGAAGGGTAGAGCCTGCGAAACAGCCTGTGCTCTTCCTTCATGACACCCTAACATCAAGCGAATCAAAAAAGCAAGTCGACGCGATATTCCTTGATTTAAAGAAGGCATTCCTTAAGGTTCCTCTCAGAAAAACTCATATAAAATGCAGTCACTCGGAAATATTAAATGAATAGTGAACTGGGTAAGGGACTTTCTCAGTAATCCCAAACAAAAAGTAGTTATGTATGGTTTTAGCTCTGATACGGTTGGAGTCACGTCCGGTGTTCCTCAAGGAAGCGTGATCGGCCCTCTTTTATTCATTTTTTATAAGAGTGACCTAAGGTCTCGAGTTAGCAGTAAATTAAGATCAGAAGTAGATTAGCAGTAGATTAAGAAGATATGGTCATCTACCGCGAAATTAGCCAAGATACGGACTCAGAATATCTATCATCGGGTCTACACAACGTTCATTCGTGGTGCCAGCAGTGGGGGCTGGAACTAAATCATAGTAAATGCACCATGTGGAGCTTCCTGAGGAAGTCATCACGTCAACGCTTTTGCTACACTGTGGGTGGAGTAAACATAAAGTACTCTGAAAAGTGAAATACCTTGGAATAACCTTATGCGTATCGTATGTCATATCGTAGGGAACACACATATAAATCATACACAGCACAACACGTCAGATACTAGGATCTGTCGAGTGCGCCAAAGTAAGGTCCCCGGATGAAAAAGTGGAGGAGAAGTACTGCTACACACTGGTTATGCCATACCTTGAATACGCCGCGAGCATTTGTGACCATGGACAGAAAGGTTTAACCAAAGAAATTAATAAAATACAATGGAAAACAGCACCATTTGTTAAAAACTGCAACGAGCGAGCTTATAGTCCTTCACAGCTCTTCAAAGGGAATGAATTGGGAGATGATAAGGACTCGGAGGTTGGTCTTAGGTTGGCTTAGTTAGCTGGGGAAATTCAGAAACGGTCTGTTTTGTAGAGAAACAGGGAATATCTTTTTGGCGTCATATGACGTATCTACCAAAGCCTAGATCGAAATGTACGGCGCCCCAGTTTTGAAATGCAATAATTTTACAAAATTTATTGCAAAATTTAAATATTCAAAACATAAAGCTGACACTGACACCATACTTATATACATATAATATCCTACTATCTTTTACTTAAATTTGATTGCCACTGCAGTTCGTGTGTTTGAGTTACGAATTATCAAATTCGGAGCTTTTTTCGCACTTTGTCCAAAACCTTCCATTACGTTATGGCCGTTTTTAAAATATGACAATGCGATTTAAAATAGTACTTTTCCATTAAATAACGCAGAATTAAAGTAGAAAAGTTATGGTGTGATTAGTTTTTCTAATGGTATATTCTTTATTTTTTTATTCGTACCCTAACGCGAGAGCAAATCATTTCTGCGCCGAGAGGAGGTCCAACAGAAGCAATGAAATAAGAGAGATACATTGTCGAACAGACAGGTACAGAAATTTGTTCTTTCCACGCACATCATACTTTTCACCATTTCACCTCCCATTACGTTCCCCATTGTACCTTCAAACAGCTGGTGTCCTTACACCCCCTACCACACGTCCTTGCGGCGGCTGGCAGGGTAGTATGTAGCTACAGATGAAAATAGAGGGTGGGTAGGCTATTAGAGGAAAATGAATTTGGTGTGAGGGACGGCAGATGTCAAATCCTTATGTCAAAGACAATGTTCTTGTGATTTGACATAGATGGCTCTGGGGATAGGCATACGTCAAGTGGTATATGTAGCTATGCGGAAGCTATGCTAATGTGGAAACTTAGAGCCTTGCGATGTCATTCATTCGTCGTGCAATCCTAAGATTGGTTGACTGCAGCCCTCCACCCTTCCCTATCAAATGCTAGTTTCCTTACCTCCTGGTATCTCTCCCTATGTACTTTCCTCTTTAATTGGTCCACGAACTTATTCCAGGGCTTCCCTCCTCTGATGGGACTTTTCCCTCTATTTTACCTTCCTTGTCTTACTTCTTTGTAAATTTTAGCTTCTATCTGGCTTCCATCGTATGAGAAATTTGGGTAGCGTGCAAAAAGTTGGTTGGCAAGCTACGAAAATATTATTATTTTTCTTCTGTTGCTTGGGATCAAACCCTCGATCCTCCGATTGGGAATCGAACACGCTGCCACTGGTCTAAACTGGACCCAGTGGCGATGAATGGGTCGTAAAATGATCCATTATTGGAAGTGTCGGGTGTCGGTGGGATGTATGAATTTGAGGTGTGTTTTCGGAGGAGAACAACAACAACGAGAGAGTCAGATGGGAGGACGTGGTGACGGACGGACGAGGAAGTGTTTTTGGATGCGTTGGGAGAGGAAATGGGAAATTGTGGCGGCCGAGAGAGATGGAGTGATAGAGTGTGAGATAGAGAGAGAATGGTGGAAAAGGCCGACGATGCAGGACGTTTCCTAATATCCAGCCACTATACATTGCTCAAAAGAAGATTATCAGTGTAATATTGCACAAAGGAAAACTTGAGCATTCCTTTCCCCTTTTTAAAGAGCTAGGTATATTACCCTTGAGGCATTTATTTGTATCCTAGCGAAAGGTGCCCGTTGAAACTCAACGGGTGAGAAAAACACTGAATTTATTATATGTACGAAAGCCACAAAACCTGAAGAATACTGAGCGGTCTTCTTTGAGTCATCTTCTGAGTGAATGAACTTAATCGCTTCCCTTGTGTACATCCATATATTTGCATTCAATGACTTATTACAGTGGCGATATTCATTTTTGATTTGGGCGTTGAGTATCTTCAAACAGGATTGGAGAGGAGGGGTACAGTCCAGCGGTTGAAAATGTCAAACGGATCATTTGCAGCAGCAGCCATTTGACCAATTAATCCTCCGTTACCTGGACTGCGTCTTAGGCGTAAAGGGTAACCATAATCATTGGTTTCGTTTTTTAAATCAAAAATATATGTTGATTCTTTGAGCAATTGTCGATTTTTATGCATGGATGGCGTTCATTGAGCAGAATTCTCCGTTCTTCTTTCGGGTAAGATGAATGTAGTGACGTTATTATAGTTTCCGCCATATTAAAACAGATTGAAGTTTCGAAACAGACCGGGTCAATATTTGAACCAGATTTATAGCCGAGTACCCTTCCGTGGTTGGGTTAGGATGAGATTTGTGCGGTTCTTAGTGTAACCCGAAAAAACACCACGGGAAGGTGACCGACACTTAGTTTCCCATTTTTCTTGATATAGGTACCCTTTTTTGGTATTTTTGTGTTGGATTTTTTATTTATTTTTTTCGCTTAATGCTTATAAACACTGATCATCATTTTAGCATCGGTATCAGCTCATTAGAAAATAAACTTGAACATTATGTTTACGGCTTTCCCTCAGGAGTGTTGATGTATACTTATTGTAAATATGCATTGAATTTATCGATTACCCACCTTAGCAATCCATCATGGGGCCCATGGGACTCTGGGCCCTTCTTATACAGATATTCTCTCAACATGATATCATGGACCTACAGGAAAAAAAATTATTTAAAGAAGCGTGAATATCTTTTGAAGATCAAATCTTTGGTTGCCAATGAAATATGGTATTGTTGATTTCAGTGAAAATGTGAGATTTTTCAGCTGAAAACATGACTTTCACACGAGTATGAAACGTAATAGAAAATTGAGGGAAAGAATTAGAATTTTTATTTATTCAGCCATCCGATAAAAAAAGTTCCAGCCCTCTATCTTAAGTGAAAGTACTATTATAAAGCAAAAAATAAAACCACTGCTCCGAGCCCAATGATTAGCATGGACCACCAGAGGGGCCTTTGGGGGGCCTTAGGGGACCCTGAGGGCTTTTTAGTATAGCCTATATTACCCACAGATATATTTTCTATCTACATGCCAAATTTCAGCTCAATCGGTAGATTTTGCGTGATTGAGTAACAAACATACAAACATCCAAACTTACACATTTATAATATTAGTAGTATTTGGTACTAAACATGTCCTATACTTTAGAGGGGGGAGATAGAACAGAGCCCAGGGAATATGCAAGAGTAAATTGAGAGTGAAATTTGGTGTAAACATTCCTAAACCTAATTAGCAAAAGTTTAAGCAATCATTTATGTACCTTGCCCCCAGAATTTTCTGTTCCCTACCATTCCATATTGCGGCTTGCGCCTCTACAGGTTCATTTTTAAAAAGAATAAAAGATTGATTATTTTATAAGCAAAATATTGAAAATTTATTTATATAACATACTGATATAATTTTATCAATTGTTACTCACGTCAACTATGTTTTATTTGAATCATTGTTCATTCTTTTGATACAAAGTTTATTTTCATTTTATTGCAAAGTATTTTAATGGTACATTTCTATAAGTTTATTTAATCTCTGAACTGTCTGGTTTTTTCATGAAAACACTCTCATATTTTGTAAGCTATTCTCTACAGGTTTTTCTTAGGATTTATTTTATGAAGTTTATATGTTGGGGATTGATTTTATTTGTGTTTAAATTTTCATCTGCCTCAAATGTAAACTTGCAGGGGGCAATCCCAAAACACATGCAAATCTCAGGGGTACCTCATTTCACTCTGAAATATTTTTTGTCATATTTCACTGTAACTTTATATGGTGTGAAATAAAATTTATTATCATTATTATTATAACTTGAGAGGAGAAGTGTGAAAGTGAAAAGCGGACTGATGGTGCCGATGTCGAGACGACGTTTGCAGATTTTAAGAGAGGGATGAAAAGGGGAGTGAGTTTTTTGACGAAACGTGGTGAAGCATAAATGCAATGAGCAACAGAGAGACCCAAGTGTCCATGAGCAGGTAATTTGCAGGAAAATGATAACATATTCCCTGGATATAATATATACTTACCGACACGGCTGTCCAAAACCTATCAATAGCCAGACAGATGATGGTTGAACTGAAAAGCACTGAGAAAATTGTCATCGTTAAAAATAAATGAAGACAGCAATTCACCGTAAGTTATTTTCAACAGTCCTTTGAGATGACTCCATTGGCATTAGATGAAAATACACGTATCTGATGTCCAACAGTATCTTTGAGAGGATTGGAGCGGTACTCGTTGATGTGAAGATTCGCATTAAACGGTGCATACTCGTTCATATCGGTAAAAACTTTAGATATTAGTGAAAAAATTGCACGTTACCGATAAGATTAATTGACAATTTAATGCTGTCTTAACACATAGCCATAAGGTACTTGACATATAGTCCAAAATGTTTTCTCGTTATTATAACAGTGGGTGGTTTGCAAATATCCATGTATCATTACGAGTTGAAACACATATTTTCACATGATTTTCGCTTAAATAGTTAATTTCATGGCGCCCAATCCAAGTCATAAATGTGTTTTAATTGAGACAAAATTTAAAAAATAAAATTCTTGTTTCTTTTAAATTACTATATGTACGATTATTTCCACCGTGTAAACAGATGTACTGAAATGACGTGTGGCCAAATAATTTTTTCTCGACTTTCTTTAAATATTCTTAAAATGAGGCTTCAATGATCATCAATTATCGCTCCGACCACCTTGATGCGACTTTGCGAACTTTATGTAAATGTGAAATAGGAAATCATTGATCCAACTAGTAGTGAGGGAAGAGCTGGCATTCAATGTAAACAGCTATAACTTTTTTAACGTTAATGCATTCTAATCATCTGCAGTAACACTGCGAAACAAATCATCCACTTGTTAGGCACTTAAAAAAAGTAGGGTTGAGAATGTAAAGTTTACAGTTTATAATTGGACACTTCCTGGATTGTCGTCCTTTAACCATCATGAACGCTGTCCGTGAAAGGAGTAATGGCAGGAAATCACACAGGTGCCAGGAAAGGATTATTTCACGATCTTCAAATCTGGAAATTAGTATTATTATTAGAAATATTTGATTTTCAGCACAACATCACCACTAAAATCTAAAGATGAAAGCAGTGAAAAAATGAACCCTGCCCTCCAATCGAAGTCTGTTAATATTATTGAGTGACGTCTTCGCAGTTTGAACTGATAGTTATAGCACACAAATTGACAGCCATCGGTGTTACTATGGGTACCTTCCGTTCAGTGTTGGCACAGGTTGAAACATATTAGGGCACTTAAAAAAAATGTACAAACGAACGGCGTAGAATCGAGCGGATGGCGCTGGGTAAACTTTCGCTAATCCGCCGGCATTTGCCACTCTGTTGTCGCCGCCGAACGTCTTGTCTATTGTTATGGAATGCTATGCAAAATGTAATTATAATAATCATCACGTGGTGGTGTCGTGTCTGTTGGAAAGGTCCCGTGCACCACTGCTGTGACCATCCGCTTCTGTCGCGAACCTTCTCTTTGGCCACGTCATAGTTGCTGATCTTAACCTCATCCACCAAATATCATTCCTCTCTTTGTCTCTCTTATTCTCCACTGAACCTTCTAATGCCACTGTTAACACGTTTTCCCCTCTAATCACATGACCAGTTACCTTTTCTTATTTCCTTTACGAGCGATCTTTCGTCCTTCACTTTATTTAAGACCACCTCATTTCTCACCTTATCCATCCATCTTACTTTTTCCATCTTTCTCCACACCCACATTTCAAAATCCTATTTTCTATTTCTTTACCTCTTTCCTAATGTCCATGCTTTACATCCATGCATGAAAACGCTCCATGCATACAGAAAAATATTGCAGAAAAACAACATCTTTCCCATCACTGAGTTTCTTATAAATGTAAATCATCAATGTTTGACGCCTTTCCTTCGCAGAGGCCACGAGCATCTTACATTAGCCCAAAACGTAGTCTCCGTTTTAGCATTACTGGAACACGAGACTGCAATGCTGCTGAATGTTCTGGCCAATGATTTTTGACGCTTCTTTCAACATAAACCGTTTAAATGTTTAAGAATTACCGTCGGGAAAAAAGTGTTTCTCTTTGTAATAGTTCCAAGAATTGTGTCTGGAAGGGATTCGAGCGGCATTGGGAGTTACCATTCTAGGCATTCATAACCAATTTAACATGATTACTCAACCTAAAACGATTTCGCGACTATTTTGTCCTAACGTTTGCTGTAATGCAAAGAATAGTAAAATCTGATGAAGGAATTCAAACACACATGATAGACAGTCATGTGAAATATCTCTCTGAGTCTGTTGAACAGTTGTGAAGTGACGAGAAATAGTTTTCTATTATTGAGTATTTCAATGGAATCTCGAGAGTATTGTTGGACTGCCATTTGCATTTTGCACCCTTTATTGTTTCTGGCACAACTCTGTAGGTCTAGTGCCAATAACTTAGCACACTAGAGAAAATTTTACTTTTCACGACCGGGGCTTCGTTGTGGTACACCTTCGTCCTCTATCTAATACACAACATCTTCATCTATTCGGTGAAAGAGGGAAATTAATGTTGGCTGTTAAAATATTTGTTGGGCTCATGTTTTACTTATTCCGAAAACATTCCTTTATACAGCTATAAAATATTAAGTTAATATTTTATATTAACCATTTCAGTACTTCCTACGTCTGTCTTTGAATATTGATGTCGCATAAAACTTCAAAAGTAGTAACGCGAACTTAAAATTCAAGTATTTAATCATCTCTTGTTAATATAAATAGGTATGATTTCACTGTCGCTCACTTCCACTGTGCATCAACACTCTCGATGATTGGTCTTTGGCTTCGTCCTCTAGAGTGCTAGTGAGTTCTCCATTCGATCTCTCAAGCGAATACTTTGGTCGGCATTTCAACAAACTGTCACCTTAACTGAAGCAGTGGGGGCATTTTCAATATCTAATCATTAAAAGTATTTATTTGCTGTTTATATCATTAAACTGCCAATTAATAATCTGTCTATCCCATTATCTGAACTGAACACATTCAGGAAATAACTGGTCAGGCGAATGGTAAATTGGGAATTGTTAAAATAGTACTTGGAAAGTGCGAGGATAAAGATAGAGAAATCACCTTCTTCTCTTTTGTTAGACCCCCCTTAGAACACGATGCCAGTGCTTGGGATCCTCATGAGGCAGGCTTACGAACAGAGTTAGAACACGTGCAGAGAAGATCAGCAAGATTCTTGAAAGGCCGTTATGATAGTCTCGTTAGTATAACTGACCTCTTGAAAAAACTAGGATGGGAATCGCTTTCAGACCGTCGATTGAAAATTAGACTCAATATTTTTTTAATTTAATCAAATTTAAAACAGATTTATTTTCTGACGAAGTTTTCAATATTTTACCAACTCCAGCATACTACAGTAAAACAGATCATGAGAATAAAATAAGAGAAATAGATTAATCAACAGAAAGGTATATGATGTAGTTGTTCCCGCGATCGATAAGAGACCATAATGACAGCCTTAAGGCTTTGAATTTGGTTATTTGACAGGTAGTGTGGCATTCAGATTAATTCATATGCACCCTAAAGCATGTGGTGCTAACACCAGGTTTAGCATTTTCCCTGCATTACTCGTTTGTCGCATTTTCATAGTTACATTAAAGATTTGTTTTGTAGTTTCTGCAGCATTTGTAGTATATCGTTAGTGTGGTGTTTGTTGGTGATGGTATAGAGTAAGTACATATAGAGTGGCAAAGCAATGCTAAAAACTGGACATACATTTTTGAGAGCTTTGGGAAGAATTTCTCAGGTACCACCACCTTTGGGGAGGAACAATTTTGGCTTACGGAGAAGGCCACTTGGAGGCGCTAGTGGTCATCGATGATTTTGCATCAACATACAGAAGAGTGGATTTACCACGGCTGTTGTGTGCTTTCAATCGAGTATCAATTGTTCTGTCGTTGCTATGATATATCGATAAACAGTTGTCTCCATGTTTGGTAATCGCGTGTCTTATCATATTGACGTGAATTCGATTCATTATAGACGATGCTTATTGAAATGACATTAAAATACATGTTTGATTTGGTCTCGACGACTCAATAAGATTTGTTTCCGTTGCTGTGGGTCGATTTGTAAACATCCAGTCACCGAAATCATCATAAGAGCATCATGTGAGTTATGCCGCAATAAATGAAGTGGCCGCGTGCCCAAGCTCATTTGTTATGGCTTGTCGTGCAACTTCGATACACCTGTTCCATCTATCGGCCAAAGTATTATTTAAAAACTCATATCCGAGTCTCCGTATCTCTTTGCCACTCTATATGTACATGCTCTATGGTGATAGTAAATTATTTCACTGTAGTTCATGTTGATGATACTGATACCCCCTGTCGAACACCCTTGTGGTGGCTTGCAGGGTAATAAGTAGATGTAGATTCCTGAGTATCGTCGGGGTCGCCACAGTAGCCAGGTTTGTCACTCAAACATCTGATCTCAGATGGAGCGTGTCTTCACCCGCGCAGTCGTTCGCACCTTTTGATCGAATTCGTCGCTCTGAGTGGCTGGCTGTTCCACATTACAACATTACACCCCCCCCCCTAATACTCTTCCCCCCCGGCCCAACGCCCCCTCCCACCCCCCAATATTCACACCTCGCCGCCAGGAGTCCCTTTATCCGTTTGGGGGAGAATTTCCGTTTCCTGGAAATTTCCATTAAACTTCCGACCGTAAAACTGTAGCCGTTCCTTGAATAAAACCCTAAAAGATGTTTGTGTGTGTGTGTGTGTTAGAAGGTGCGCTTCTTTTATATCGCTCCATAAATATTTGATGTGGCGCAGCCGCGATAAATATCTCGGCTGCGCCAGTCTACCTGTTTCAATAAGCTTAAGCGTAATATCTTTTGTGCCGGGAGTTTTTGAAAGTCACCCATATATTCTTAGGCGAGGCGATAAGAATTTTAACTGATTCTCCTTTATTTTTGATTCTGTTCTGTGCAGATGGAATGCTTCAGTACATGGTTGGGAATACCGCCAAATTATTTCATCTTGTGCCTGACAAAATCTTAGAACGTAATAATGATAGGATTATTTAATGTTTTCCAATTTTTATTTCTTCTCAGAAATCCCAAGTAGAATACATTAAACAATTTCCTCTTTATTTTGACGACTGATGTTTATGGCATAAATTTGGGAGCATTTTCCAATACTGGAGAAAATGAACCACTAGTTGCTTATGATTCTCTATAAAAGTTCCGTACAATGGCCCCACACTGGCTGCCCTACGGAATAGTAAGGCCCATGAGTTGGGGAATGTGCCACACCTATCCAACGGCTAATAGCAAGTAGGTGAATAATAGAGACAGAATGGGAATTGCGTGTCTGTGGAATCCATTGTACGGTCCGTGAATATCTTGTTTATAATTTCATTTTTTACCAAAGTGGGATTTTTTTATTTCCGCGCTCTCGATGTGCAATTGTCCGTTAAAAATGTTTACAGCCAACTATGTATTTGCAAATCTCACTCACTTTAGTCAGTCTCACTTGGTGGTATGTATTCCATCATTAAAAAATAAAGAGGACAACTTTTACTAAAACCACTAGATTTACGAACAAACCGGGGGCGGGGGGGAGGGGCTGGCCATTGGGTCACCCCTATCCCCTTTGCTGGCCGAAATGTTTTTAGATAACTTGGAGACGAACCTTTTTAATGTTGGCAAGAATTGTGTAGCATCACAGGTCATTTATTGGTTTAGGAATGTGGACGACGATTTAATTTTATGGAACGAAACCGACTGACAACTGGACATCCTTCTTAACTTTATTAATAATTTGCATCCAGCCATAGCTTTTACTCGTGAATTGGAGTGTAACCGTTCAATCAATTTCTTAGACTTGACTATCTCCCTTGAAGAAGGGAGGCACCACTTTTCAATTTTCCGCAAACCCACCTATACCGACCATGTCATACCTGCTGATTCCAGACACCCTTACTCGCAAAAACTTTCCGCTTTTCACGCCCTTATTAACCGCCTTATCAACTTTCCCCTGAACGACTCTGAGTTTGGAAAAGAATTCCGAACCATCAAACAGATTGCAGTGAATAACGGCTATCCATTTTCACTAATAGAAAAATTAATTCGCAATATTAGGAGCAAAAGAGCCGTGGCCAGTTCGTGCAACAAAACTGAACACCCTGTTCAACAATGGCGTTCAATTACCTACTTTGGGGAGATTTCCTCTCGAGTGGCGCAATTGTTTCCGAAGGACCGTTATAAAGTGACATTTAAAGCCGTCCCAATTCGCCATTTAGGCAGCTACATCGGCAGATTTAGGGAGGACGCCATCTTGAAGTGTGTCCCAATTTGTTAGGCATCATGGGGGATCGGATTTAGGTGCCTTTCTCGGGGGTGAAATTTAGGGTAGATGGAGTTTATCCTAAATCCGCCTCCATTTTGAATTTCCCATCATGCAAAGCGCTGCATGCGTCGTACAAGGAAACTCGTACACTATGAAGTAATCGAAAAGTGACAAACATGGCCGGCAAGTATTTTGTCTGTAAGTGAAAGAATTCTCTAATATTTTGCATGACTTACCCAAGTGTTAGATATTACTTTAATTAATAGGTATTTGTTTTAGGGAGCAGAGAAAATACGGAGGCCTTCATCAAGGCGAGGAAGGAGCGAGGTGAATTGTTTTTTTGAGGGAAGGGAAATTCGGCCGTGGCGGCATATGGACGTGAGTGTCCTCTAACAATCCTTTTCCATGCTTTGTCTTCTAACTTTAACACCTGATGACTCTTTGGTAATGTTTGCTGTATTGGTACCTTGTGCAAGTTTTGAAATTCACTTGATAGATGTTATTTTTTGGATCAATTTTCTGCATCTCGCTGCGTAATGTTAGGCTGTCGTATTACTGAAATGGATATTGTTCAACGCTCCTTGCAGTAGTGCTATTTTTTCCTCTTAGTCGAGAAATACAGTAGAAAATTTATTTTATTCTAACATAGAATGTAATTCTTTTGTTTTAAGTGTGGTGTTAAGAGACCTGAAATTGGAGGGGACGGTGTCGGTGCCGCAAGCCCGGAAAGAAATGGGATAATTTGGTCCGGAAATATAAGGTGAGTTATAACTGAAGCACTTAAATAACAACTTGATCGAAGGACACACGAACAAGCCCTTATGTTTATCCTACCCAAATAATAATCTATCTTTGCCTCTGAAGTGTTTCTCATGGGGTACTTTAAGGATCTGTACTTGGTCCGCTTCTAATTTTAATCATAATCGATGACTTGCCTTCCTATTTCCCATGTACATCTTTAATTTACGCTGGTGGTACTACGTTCGTACGTGATAGAAATGAGATTATAGCACCAGTGAATCCTCCAGTGCAATTATGTTAGTAGGTAGCATCTTAGTGGTTTTCAGCAAATGGCCTGGTTCTGAAAAGGACAAAAGTCGAGTGGAAATATTTTCTCATTGTGCATTGCCCATGTATCGTGGAAATTGAAAGTTGCTTGGTTTTAATTTGAATAGTAAATTACAATGGGATCCACACATTTTAACGGTTGCTAATAAAATATCTAAAACTACCTACATGCTCCGAAAATTAAGAACTCAGATTTCGTAGGATTACCAGCGAGCAATCTATTTCTCCTTATTTCACTGCATCTTAAAGCATGGAATTTAATTATGTGGTCATGCCCCAGCCTCCAAAGATATATTTGTTCTACAAAAAAGGGAAATCAGGATCATATCTCACTCTTACCCAACAGAGCAATACAAGCCTGTTTTCAGATATCTTAGAATCATGACTTTCTACAGCCTTTCTATTTATAAATTGGTATGTAATGTGAAAGATAACTTTGGTTCCCGTAAAACTGGTGCAAATGTCCATTTCCACTGTACATCGGAGGAAAGGCAATCTTGTTCTACCCCAATGTAGACTGAGTAAGTCATCAGGGTTGTCGCAAAAAAAAAGTTTAAAATATTGGCATTTGCTTTGGATGAGTATGTGTTTTTTTCGTTTTTTCTTTATTTTCATGACAAAGATTACTGCTACGTCTTTGTGCTTGGTATCCAATACATGTGTTATTATCATGGAATTAGACTATGTGCAGCTAGTTTCTGTTGCTTTTGAAATTGCTTTTTCCATATTAGTTGCCTTTTAAAACATCAAATTTTTTTAATGGTTTGGGTTCATTTGCGATAGGAGCAGTGTGTAACAATTGAAGTACCAATTTACGAGAGCACTTATGTTTACAATAATGAGTGTGAATTAACCATGCTATGAGTATGGCTAATGGTATTCAATCCAAAACATTAAGAACAAAGTCATGCATTCGAGCAGAGGTGGAGTCAAATTTTAAATGCTTCTTCCATTCCAGGCTGTCATTAATGTGTGTCCTATTCTCAATGTGGTGTTACCTGCCTGTGGATCATGACACAGAGTGAATAACGAAGAAAATTATAGGTGGAGAAGTTCATGCTATGGTTAATTTTTGGAGGAGTTTGTAGCTGTTGAAGTAGATAATTTATACCAGTGATCCTTTGACTCCTTGAGGTCGTACAATAATTCCATAGAATAAAGATTTTCCGGTATTTCCCCTGTTTACTGAGCAACTATCCCATTTTTTTGTCCCTTAAAACCTTATTCAGGTTATTGCAAACATTTAACAAAAAAATAAGCCAAATAGCTCCATCCATTCTCAAATGATGCACTTACCAACGAACAGCATTTCATTTTGTATTTTTATAGATTTATTTATGTGGGACTTTTAGTTGGTACAATAATGGATACAGATTCCTTCTATCGTGTGAGTCATGTACCTGTTTGAAATCTATGAATATATTAGATTCATAAGTGTCATATTCACAGGCTTTGAGCAGGATTTCTTTCATTTTGAAAATTTGGTCTATTAAAGACCTCCCTTCTAAATCCCACTTGATATTCATCAATAGTAATGTATGATAATATTTTATATGCTGTGCATTGAATAGAGATCCCTTGTTGGTTGTCACGTTTCAATTTGTCTCCCTTTTTGTGTATAGGGCACTTAAAGCATAATAGTAATGCTAGGCACAAGCTTACTTTCCTGTTGTAACTGAAAGTGTTGGCTTGCTGACATCGCATGTGACTTCTTCAATTTAGAGAAATGTGTTCTGCATCAAATTCCTTCTCCTCTTTTTTCATTTTCTTTTTCCCTCTTTCATGATTTAGGACTTGCGGAATCCGGCCACCGGCACCGGCTGGGAGAATGGAGTGGAGTGTGCGGACACCTGGCCGTTTTACTCCTCAATGCACTGGGCCATTGGAGAAAGAGATGCTTGTTCTGTGCCACCAGCCATTTTCTGCTCCAGTGGCCCTGGGCATTCAGGGAGTGTCTCAGCCTTGTGTCTGGACACTCCACTCCCTGAAGAGGAAGAAGGAAGAGGGGTGGAGGCTACTAGTGGGCCGCCTAAACGGCGAAGGACCTCCGAAAGGAGCAGAGGAGGAGGGGGGATGAATTTTTATGTTTGATGAAAAATTATATGCAGAATAAATCTAATTAAAATGATTAATTTCTTTTTAATGGGAATACTGTGAAATACCTTTACCCATCTAGAGAAGCGAAAATTGCCGTGTACAAAAGTGTACTTCTCCCCACTTTGCTGTATGGTAGTGAAACGTGTATTTCAGGAAACAGGAGGGCGTGTATGAAATAGTGTATGGGGGTAAATGAGGCAAAAGAGGTTGGCAAGGATAGGTCAGTATGTAGGAAATTATTGAAGCAGAGTTAGGTTTACAGTTTATTAATGAGTGAAACTTTTTTACTGTGCCTACACTGGAAGGGAGCGGCGTCATGGATATGTATGCATGTACACCTTTACCCTTGGTTAAATTAATGAGATGGTTGTATCATATATTGGTCTCACATCTGAAAGGTATAATGCAACTAATTGTGGCTAACACTGGGTGTGAAAAATACAGGACTGCAGCGTCAAAGCAGAGGGGTTTCGCCAGGTAAATAATCTATGGTAATAATTCTTTGGAAATTACAATATTAAGGTGGGAGACATTATGGAGCTGCACTTGGAACTTGCATTCCTATCGAAGGGCTGATGCAGATACAATCACAAGCTATTGTTGTTGATATGTCATATTTGAGAAGATTAGAAGTGGTTGATGGGTAAGTAAGTGGAATAGAGAGGCATTGACTGGGGCACTGAGGGAGAAGTACCGAGAGCATGTTGATCAGATAATGGATGCAGTTTGTGAGAGGACGTGAGTGGAAGAAAGAGATGGAATGTCTGTTACTTGTTTAAGAAGGTAAAGCAATAGTCAGATGGAATTTAGGAAAAGGGAATGACCACACATACAACCAAGGTGATTTCAAAGGCTAAAGAGATCCAGGAGAGGTGGATTTTTAATGTGAACTTCAGAGAGATCATAATAAATGATGGGGGGTGGGGTAGGATTGAGTCCGTGAGGTTTACAGAGAATCAAGCATTAGTATATCAGGCGACCATGGAGTCCAGTCAATGATGAATGCATTTGGTGGTGCAGTGTGGGAGGTTTGTGATGAAGATACGCCATAGAGGAAGAAAGTGATGAGTAATTTCTAGAATCTGGATCACAATGCAATGGTAGGAGGGCACTCAAAGAGCAAGTCAAGTAGTTGGGTCATACTTGTCCAAGAGTCCATTTCTACTCCAGGAGAATGATCTCTCCACTTGAGTTGAACACCAGAATGGCTCAGTGGCAACAATATTAGATGTAGAATGGGCATGGTCTAAGAGGAGGAAGGTTCTTGAGGGGGAGCCTGAGTAGTAATCTACAAAACGCTGGTTGAAACTCAAATACAGTGTAGCACCAAGGTGGTAAGAAGGACGAGCAAGGTCAGTTACATAAGATACTACCACCACTGCTCTATGTCTAACCTGGTGCATAGGTCTTCACGTACCCTTTCAATATGCTGTTGTTGTTAAATAAAAGATTAGATTAAACCTTATATCATTACCATGATATCATGCAGAGAGCTGTTGACCCCTAACAGATAAATTGCAAGGAATGTCATTCTTACTGCTTCCACACCTTCCCTTGATTTTATGAAACATTTTCCTCAGTCGTATTCAATAAAATTTGAGTTGAGAGCCTGGAGTATCCTGCATTTATCTTTTATTGATACTGAGATCCTAGAGGCAGTTTGAATTAGTAAAAACGTGCATAGCTTAAAGCGTAAAATAGGTTACTTCACGAGAAAGTGGAAGCTGCATGGGTGCTATAGTATGGTGAATCTGCAATGATGATCTTATAGGGATGATTAGCATAAGCTTTCACCACATCACATGCACCACAACTAAGTAACAATTTGTTCTTTCATCCCCCCTCACCTAGAAAAGTAAACTCAACATGGACATAAAAAGTAATATTGCTTGGAGAGGGTATAAGGCAACTTCTCTTACATTTAATAATGATAAACGGAGCACAATTATAAAGGGAAAGCTTTTATTCATAGGTAGCCATGATCAATTAGTGCCACTGGAACATCCTGAGGTCGTTTTTCATCCTCCTGGCTATTTCCTCCCTCACATCCAAACCTTTCCTGTGGTTTTCCAACATGCCTGCTGCATTGTCATCGTTGTCAACATTGGCCATCTCCTCCTCAACCAAAACGTCCCCATTTGTTATGCAAATGTTGTGCATGATACAACATGCCCCGATTATGTTTGCCACTCTGGTGCAATGCAGGGTCACCCGCTGCATAAAAATGCACCTCCACCGGGCCTTCAGCATTCCGAAACTCCTCTCAATAACGTTTCTGCCCCTTCTGTGGTGTGCGTTAAAACGAGCCTGGACAGGTCCGGCCACAGGCTCCCGGTAAGGGGTCAACATTGTGATTGGCTCCCTAATACAGGGGTAGCCACTGTCGCCCAAAATAGCATATCCCTTCGGGGGGTTAATTCCCTCTCTGTAAAGGGGGCTAGCACGAAACGCGCGAGAGTCATGGACAGATCCAGGGTTGCCGGCGTACCCATGGAGGAACTTTCCTGTGTGGTCACATTGACTGATTAAAATAGTCAGCCCGATGAGGGCCGGAGGCCAGTACTTCTACGTGGCAACCGTCTATTGCGCCAACAACGCACCGGAGCTCTCCGCTTCGCGACATGCGAGCGAAGCCGGCACCAATGGCTTCCAGCTCCCCATTAGTGGGAAGGCGTGTAACCCTCCCCGAAAGGGAGAGCACTTGCTGCATCATGTCATGAACCATACGGTGCACAGAGGCGCGCGGCATCCCGTACGTGGAGCTCACCACTCGGAAGGCTGCACCACTGGCCAACCAAAACAGGAAGATGGCAAGCTTCCACTTCTGCTCCCATCCCCACCTTTGGTCAACGGAAACCATCCGTAGGAGCTCTCGGTATGACTCCCGGGAGACGCGAATATGCCTCCGCATGTCCCAGTCATCCCCTACGAGGATTCTGATTATCTCCCGCTCCCGATTTAAAACGCAATACTGCGTTGGTTCCTACCAAGATATTTCCATAATGTTACATCGGGAAATTATCATATAAACGTAATGGCTCGAGATAACTAAAAAAACATTTGGTATTACTAACACTGATAAATACTAACCATTCCGCGTGCAGCAACCTCCCGCTTAAACACCAAAAGCTGCTGCAGGAGAATTAAAAAGTCCATCTCCTGTTGCATGAACTCATGGATAGCCATGAAAAACATTTCTTCATCCATTAAGACAAAGAAAAATACGCGAACTACTGATAATACAAAAATCGAACACTAAAAGAATGAGAGAAGCTAAATGAAAATGCAAAACGAGAAAACGACTATATAAATACAAAAGAAATTGGTATACAAACAAATACAATATAGCTAAACAATACAATAATACAAAATAGCTAAACGCTAAGGGGACCTACTTAGGTAAAAAAATGAAAAAAGTATGGCCTATTATTAAAACAAAGACAAAAAGCAATACACACTATAACAAATAAACACACGAATCGCTACGTACTAATAAAAATAAAAATTCGATAAACGAAAAATACAGGAATATATGCTAAAAAGTTATAAAAAAATACACGCTACACAACCCAAAGAAACCCTACTTAGTACACTTAAAAAAACGAATTTAAATCCCAGAACACCGACACAAACTTAAATACCCCGAAAACTAAAAACTAATGAATCTCCAAACAACGAAATGGATGAAAAATAATGTAATTTCACTTTCCAAATCTCACAACGCAGGTAGCCACAGGCGCCAAAAATGTCGTAATTTCAGATTTAATTTGTTTCATTCAGTCCTTTATTAATTACTCATATGTTTTTCATTCGTTTCCAGCTCGGTAGACGGCAACACTAGCAAAGGATGTCCCAAATCAAGCTCCCTTAGCGAAAGGCATCTAAATATTTAGGTAGCTAACCGCATCCTCCCTAATGCCTAACAAATTGGGACACGGCTTAAAATACCATATAGCGTGAAAAACCTGTTAGTGAACTGCAAGGACCCCATTGAACCTCAGAAATTAAGTGGTGTATACCTGATGAAATGCAATGAATGTGGTGGACAGTATGTTGGACAGGCGTGTAGAAATTTTGAAATTAGACAAATGGAGCAAAAAAGGGATAATAGAAATTTTAATTTTAACGGAAGCAACTTCGCCCGACATCTTTTAACCCACGGACATAAAAGTGATTTTACCATGACACCTCTCCATTTTACAAATGACAGACGCAAGCTGAATGCATTAGAACAACTAGAAATTTTTAAAAACCATGCTTACTGTGATAAATTCCTTGTTAATGAATGTATGCTCCCTGCCTATTCCCCCATCCTCAAAGCTTGAATCCCCTCCTCATCTTCGTCCTCATAGCTTCGTCCCCGCCCCCCACCTGCGACCACCCTCACACTCCTCCTGTATTGCCTTCTCTTCTTCCCCCTCCCTCCCCCCCACCTCTCCTCACCTGGTAATGTCTAATATATAAGGTTTGCACATCGGCCTCCATTTACCTGAAGATGATGTGAATGCACATCGAAACCTGGGTCGTTTTTTTAATAAATCTAGTGGTTTTAGTAAAAGTTGTCATCTTTATTTTTTTAATGTGCAAATCTGTCCCCGTGGCGGAAAAGTGCTCGTGAAACGCGGTGATTGTGAGCTGTGAGTACGTCCGTTAAGGGGAAGATCTTCAGACCTCCCTCTTTCTCGAAAGAAAATGAGAAATTTCACCGACGACTTGCGACATATTGCCATGGCATGCCTCATATCGTTTTATCAATCTATCTACCCGTACATTTCTTTCGCATTCCATCAATAATTCTCTCTATGTTTTTATCTTTGAAATTTTGTTTTATGCGTTAATGTTAGTAAGTTAACTTTCGCAAAATTTTGTCGCTTTCATTATGATATTCCGCCAAATGCGTCAGTATGAAAGTATGTATTTGGTGCTCACCACAGCGAATGAAGCGTACAAAAACGAATATATTTATAATCAACGCAGGTCATCGAAAATGAAGGGAAAGGATAGTCTCGCGAAAAATACTCTCGAGGCGTTTCGGCGCCGAAGGCGTCTCCCTCGGCTGCCTTGCGTTCGCAATCTTCTTTTGTTTCGGGGTGAAGAGCGTGAGTGAACGGCGTGAACCTGATCCACGGGGACAGCTCGCTTCCCGACTGGGACCGCCTCCCTCCCTCCAACGCATACTTTATAATGAGGCGATGGCGTGAATCTCATCTTCGAGAGGGATGACACGACTCATCAAACAATTAGGGCAAGTTTCTCCCTGGTGTTCACTCCCTTGGCGCGGCACCGCCAAGAGGTGGTGCATGGTGCGCGCCACTCGAGGGGCCAACACGCCCCTCTCACAAGTTAGTTTCACTTGCGTGAGCGACGGTGCTTCTCTGCGCTGGCTGAGAGACACCCCCTGATTCCATTCCAGTTTCCATCCCTAATTCGCTCCCGTCGCCGTCGTCGGCTTCGTGGCGCCACTGTAGTATTGCCACGTGCTCCGCGATATACCGGGCTCGTTTTGAAAGGAGCGGCCCCCCGTCGGCGATCAATTTGTTCCCTTCCTGTGTTCTTTCTGTGAGATGTTGGCTTGCGTGCCGTAGACCGGAAATTGAGACGGTACCGCCGAGGTCAGTGAGCAAACGAGTCAAAAGAAGAACGAGAACTCACCGTTTTGTTGATGTTCTTAAAATACCGCATCTGCTGATGACGTGCTGTAGGATACAAACAAATTGAGTTACAAAATATGCTGATAAGTCAAGGAATATTGAATCTGGAAGTTATTCTGAAGGAAATGTCGCTGAAATGCAGAGGAGCACGTTGGCCAAGTATTATGCAGGCAGCCATGAAAATGCTAACGACTCCTTTCTACAGACATGCACAAATTAGAATAATGGATTGTTTCCTCTTTCATTTGCGCATGCACAGAAAAACAACAGATCTCATTAACCGTACGTTCAGAGTGCAGTCGCCTATTTTACATTCTACGTTACGGTCAACGGGTTTCCTCCAGGATAATGTATTTTTTTCATTTAATATATTCAAAGTAAATTTGGAGCCACGTTTTTTATTTTAAACTGATTTTATAAATCGTGCTTGACAATTAAAAAATGTTTTATTATACTTTATGCTAATAGATGGTGCTCTCTTAATGTTCACTTTCTTACAGACTTAATCATCTGTAAGTATCAGATACATTGCCAATAATTTCCTATCCTTCCTACATCCAAAAGTTGTAATATTCATATTTGTACTCTTGCGTTTGCCATTTTTCAAACTAAAATTTACTTGTTTTATATATTCAGTGATATAGCAATATTAGTTACAAGGGTTGTGAATTGTGATACATAAATATTTAATTGAATTTTACGTAAAATAGCATAATCCATAATCGCTCCGCATGATAGTGTAGATGCTCATATTTGAACGGAGGTTTCACTGGTTAGATGGCCTCAACACACACACCAGAAGTCTCTCGTCTTCAGAAACAATGAGACAACGGCTGAAAGAGGGACAATATTTGTCGCACCACTATGGTCGGTTGGCACAAGGCGCTCAGATATGGAAAATATGTCTTTTTTCCCCTCAAAAAGGCATTAAATCAATGAAAAGTTCGTGTAATAAGCTATAAACGACTTAGTACTCAGCAGCCAGAGTTTTGAATTTGATCATGCGAGCGAAATGTAGAATCTGGCATTTTAAAAACGCTCTGTTAAACACTCAGGCGACCGTATTCAAGGGTTATAGCTTTCAGAGTTTCTTTAGAAATATGGTGACGATGGTGGGCTACCTTCGACGTTAAGGAAAATCACTAAACAAAACCACTGTCCCTTTAATTGAGTGGAAGAATGTAATTCCTAAATGCATAATGCCAGATAAACATCCGTTAAATGTATCCAGATATTCTCCCATTTGATCCTTGCATATAGAGGTCTGTACTCACCATCTCCGAAGAGCACCCCTAATAAAACAGTATCCTTGTAAACTTGGTGGTATGTATCCATAGTCATATTTAATGGTAACTTTTTCTAAACCACAACAAAAACACAAAAACACTGGGTTTTTGTGAGTGTTTTTGTTGTGGTTTAGCCAAAGTTACCATTAAATATGACTATGGATACATACCACCAAGTTTACAAGGATACTGTTTTATTTGATATAAAACTAGTTTTCCTTTCAGAAAGCCTTGGTTCCCATTCCAACGATTACGAAGATTAAACCGCGGAACAGTTTGATCCCTACATGAACGATTGCTATAACATACAAGAAAATTCTTCATTCCTTCTTTTCTTGCTCTCTGCAATGTAAGCCAAGAGTATACCATCGAAAGAGTAGTCCGCCGGCTAATAGTTTGTACTTTTAATTGGAAGAGAAATACAACCCTGCTAAAAATTTTCTTAGAAGCTGTTCTGTAGAACGTAAGGAATTCTACAGAAATTGACTCTTTTTCTTCAGAACTAGTCCCTTTTCTAAGGATCTGTACTGAACATGAGAGCCTGACTCTACAGAACACATGTTCTGTAGAGTTATTTTCTTCGGAGCAAAATTACTCCTTACAACCTGTTCTGTAGAACTTCAGCAACTCTACGGAAATATGTGGGGTTTCCTTGAACTTGTAAGGAGTTCTACAGAGCGTCAAAGGGCTTCTGTAGAACGTCCTAAGGAATTCCACAGAACGTCCTAAGGTATTCTGCAGAACGTCCTTAGTTATTCTGCAGAACGTCGTTGGAATTTCCGTTAAATGGCGTTTCAATACTCTAAGGAATGTCTACAGAACTTTTTAGAAATTCAGAAGAAGTATTCATAAGGAAACTATACAGAATTTTTTAGCAGGGAATCCTCCAGATTATTAACAGCGAAGGACCCCATCTTTTTGTGCAGTTTCTTCACCTTAGCGTTAATCCTAGCCCAAATCATCCCGAATGTAAATACTATTCTCCTTTCCAACTTTTTCGGATTACTCAAATCCTTTTTATTGCTTGACTTTCCTTTCTTCCATCGGTAAAACCAAGTGCTTGGTACGGTGAGACTGGAAACTTCCGTTATAGGTTTGGAGGCTGAACAGTTGGTTGGAACAAGAGTTGGTAGGTTAAGCAATTCCGTGATAGAGGGAAGGGACCTGTTGGGTCGGAGGGGGAAAGTGAGGCTTCATGCACAATAGGGATGGAGAGAATTCGGACGAATGCGGACTCGAAAACAGATTTTTGCGTGAGATGGAACATTTTTGGTCAGAGAGCGAGCGATTTCCTAGCATAGAATCTCTCCTTTTTTTATATCCTCCTGGCCAATTTCAGTTGCATAGAAATATGTGATATAATAGAACAGCCGATCCCTGCTAACTTCAAAAACATTAATTTGTATTTTACGACAGTTATTATGAATACGTTGTAGAAAGATTGGTAATATCTAGAAACCAAGTACATATGACATGAGTTTCACTGTAATGGGAAACCTCCGCCATTTTCTATGGCTGCGATTTTTATGGCCTTCATTTTATCTGGAAACTCCATTTTTAAGTGTGACATGAAATTTTAAAGTACATTTTTGTTATTATTTACTTTAATTTTAAATTTACTAGAAATGCTAAGAAATTATGTTTGGTGTGCATAAATAGCTGATGTTTGAATTTAGGCTTAACAATGGCTGCGTAAGAAAAACCTTGTAGTCTGACAAAACTAACTGCGTGCAAATTGACAGTAGATGAGCACATATATGTAGTAAAACTGATCACATCAGGGAGTAAAATTGGAAAATCGCGCAAATTTCTGTTTGTGAAATAAATTAATCCCCGTATTGGATTATAGCGGATATGGAGGTGATCTACTTCGATGCCGGGGCGGCTTGGGGTCGCAAAAATTTTATTTTGGTCATATCTCCATCGTGCACCCTCCATTCGACTTTGGCACTGGCCAAACACTTCTGAGTGTTTATACTGTTATATTATCTGGAAAATATTGCCAAAATGTATTGTTGGGTTACATGTTCGAATATCTTTGTAATAATAATAATAAGGTGGAATCAAGGGCTCGCTGATACAGAGCATCAAGTGTATTCCTGCTTGCGAGGGCACAGGCGGAATCACTTGCAGCCCGCATGCAGAAGGCCGTCCTCTTGGGGCCGCTCCGTCTGCTTCGTGCGCACGACCCGAACGCAGCGTAGCCACTGATCCGATGGGTTAATCGGAAGCGGCTACGAACTCTGCACCGCCCCTCTCGAGTTGTCGGCCATTATGACGGCAACGAAACCCGATGTTAGCCGGGGACTCGGAGGGGAAAGTTACAGAAGTAACAGGATAATAATAATAATAATAAGGGTACGTAAGCGGACCATCAGCCTCCTCGTGGCGTACCTGGCAACGGCTTTGACGGCTAATGGTGGACGTCTATGTGGCGGGCTAACCACCCGCCATGTAGTATAATCTGGTTCCTAGAATGAATTCAGATAAGGCCACCCACAACCGGCCCCTCTCGGATGGGGGCCCCAGTAGAGTTGGGCGTGGCCAAGGAAAAAGAAGACCTCAGATGGGAGCTCGCATGGAGTGGACGGAAGCCTTAAGGGGCGACCTCCTCGCATGCTATGCTGCCAGCGAGCCCGAACGCAGGGGTTAAATGGCCAGGATGCACTCTATGTGGTGTGAAATGCATCCGGAACACGACCACCTGTCGCAGCAGAACTTGCGCGACCAGGCCAACCACCTGCGAAAAAAGGAAAATATCCACCAACCGCAGGTTCAGAGTAACACGCCACCAGCCGAACCACCCTCCCCGTCACAGGCAGCACCTCCACCTGCTGACGTGAGTACCGCACGTTTGTCGGTATCCCCTACAAAGAGGGAGGATGTAGGTCAGACTGACTCTGAACTATTACGATCGCGGTTAAGAAGCACAATTAGCTATGACGAAGGACACACTAGGCAGAGAAGCATCCATCGAAAGATCTCTCTGCGGGGTAACCACCTGCCCCAAATGAATGGACTCATCGACGAAATCCTGACAGAGACGTCAGATCTCTGGACGGTGAATTGCGTGGTCTACGCTGCGGCCAAGGTTTTGGCAACCTCCCGAAAGGACTCCTCTCGGGAGAATAAAGCAGCAACAAGGCTGAAAAAGCTGGATGCCAAGATCACGCTGGCGCGACAGCAGGCGTCGAGGATTCAGTGTGTGATTGAGTGCATCACTACCGGGCGAACCTTTACATCCAAGGTTCGGCGCATTGCGCGCAGCCTCAGGTTCAACCATCACACACTGAACAAAAACGTGTTGCTAACTATTAAGCAGCACGAGGTCGATAGGGTACGGGCGCTTACCTCGGCCAAGAAAATACTCCTGAAAAGGAGTAGAGCCGTAAGGGAGAATTCCACCTTTCTCCTTCAGCCGTCCCGTCTCTTTCGGCCTCCTCCGCCTGTTGTTGAATCCCCACCACCCGTTCATGAGGTCGAGCGTTTCTGGAAGGATATCTACGAAACGTCGAGGCCATTCAATGGAGACACTCCGGCCATCGCACTCTTTAAAGAGTTCTGCGACCGCCACGTACACAATGTGAATGGACCCCTTTCAGTCACGGAAAGTGACGTGAAGCACGCTTTCTCTGGCAAGAAGAATTTCGCGGCTCCAGGAATGGATGCCGTGAATAGCTTCTGGTGGAAGAAGTTCACTTCTACCCATAAACATCTGGCCAGAATCTTCACGTCCCTCACCACAGGTAGAGAACCATTTCCACCTTGGCTGACTGAAAAAGGGAGACTTGTCCAATCCGAAGAACTATCGCCCTATAACCTGTCTAAACACTGTATACAAGGCGTTCACCACGATCTTGAGCGACCTTATCCTCCGGCAGATCCAGCCTGTGTGGGAGGAGGTGTACGAGCAAAGGGGGTTCAAACGAGGAATCGCGGGATGCAAGGACAACCTGCTCATTGACAGGTGCATATGTCAGGATGCCGCCCGACATAAGCGAAACCTATCAATGGCCTTGGTGGACTATCGCAAGGCTTTCGACACCATTTCGCATGAGCTTCTCATCGCCGTGCTGAAGTTGATGAAAGTCCACCCAGAGGTTGTGTCCTGCATCCAACGCCTCATACCACTCTGGAGAACGCGCTTCGTCTTGACATCAGGCAAACGGACCGTCTCCACTGAGTTGGTAACATACCACCGTGGCGTTTTTCAAGGCGACAGCTTGAGCCCCCTCCTGTTCTCTATTTCCCTCCTCCCCCTCTCCTTCAAGCTGAGACGAGGCCGAGGATACACGTGCGGCGTTCCTGGTGACAGGAAGCACAAGGTCACCCATTTGTTTTACATGGATGACCTCAAACTGTATGCTTCCAACGCCAAAGAACTGCGCGTTTCATTGGACACCGTACATCAATACAGTGAGGCTATAGGGATGGAATTCGGATTGGACAAGTGTGCATCCATCCACCTGGCGAAAGGAAGAATATCGGAGGACAAGGAAGACTCGCAACTCGTTGACGGGAACGTCGTTCGTCATCTGCAAGATGACGAATGCTACGAATACCTCGGCGTCCCCCAGCGTCGAATGCAGGAGGTATCAGCAGTGAAGGAAAGACTCACCGCCAAGTACAGACAGACTCTCAGAAAAATCTGGAGTTCTGAGCTGTCTAGCAAGAACAAGGTTCTTGCAACGAACATGTTCGCGGTTCCGACACTGCTGTACACCTTCGGATGCATGAAATGGAATGTCAACGAGTTGCAAAACCTCGACCGGGGAACGAGGAAGATGCTGACCATCTATAGAAGTCTTCATCCGAAATCTTACGTCGCCAGATTGTATCTCCCTCGCAGTGTAGGCGGTAAAGGTCTGTTGAGCCTGGAGTGTCTACATAACAGAGTTGTTTTGGGTACAGTTTGCCGTGTGTTCAACAGCACGGACCCCCTGCTCACTCTCGTAAGGGAGCACGAAGGTGCCGGGGTGGGGGCGTTCCTCTTCCAGGCGGCGAAGAGGGCAGCGGACGAAATTGGTCTGGACTTTGACCTGTCATCCGACAGTAACGACAGTGGCACGTCAATCGTGTCACTGAGGGCAGACGTCTTAAAGCTCGAGGTCAAAAAGGCTGAGCAGAAGACCTTGCTCAAGACACACACCGATAAGCCCATGCATGTAGGTTTCTACCGAAACATGGAAAAACATGGGCTATCGAAGGAGCTGACGTTTGCCTTCCTTCGTTCCGCGGGTCTCAGGTCCGAAACAGAGGGTTTCGTTCTCGCGTGCTAGGATGGTGTCATCAACACTCTCGTGTACCGCCGAATGATATTCAAGGCGGAGATGGCGGACACGAGATGCAGAGCGTGCCGAGCCAAGCCGGAGACTTTGAGTCACCTTCTCTCCGGCTGCAGTTATTACGCGCAGTCAGCGTATTTAACTAGGCACAATGCAGCTCTACGGGTGTTGTATTTCCACCTCCGAAACCATTACGGCATCGACCAAGTTTATGTGCTGCCCTATGCCCCTGGAGATATTGAGTCCGTCGTGGAGAACGACAAAACAAAAATCTGGTGGAATTACTCATTCCCCACCACCAGGCAGTTGAAGGCGAACAAGCCTGACATCGTTCTCCTCGACCGCCAATCTCGTTCCATGTTCGTAATTAAGTTTTCGGCTCCGGCCAATACGAACTTGGACTCGATAGAGGCGGAAAAACGGACGAAATATCAAGACCTGCTGTTCGAACTTCGGCAGATGTACCCGGAACACTCTGTAAAACTAGTAGTCCTAGTCATAGGTGTGCTCGGTGGAATCAAGGGCTCGCTGATACAGAGCATCAAGTGTATTCCTGCTTGCGTGGCACAGGCGGAATCAGTTGCAGCCCGCATGCAGAAGGCCGTCCTCTTGGGGTCGCTCCGTCTGCTTCGTGCGCACGACCCGAACGCAGCGTAGCCACTGATCCGATGGGTTAATCGGAAGCGGCTACGAACTCTGCACCGCCCCTCTCGAGTTCTCGGCCATTATGACGGCAACGAAACCCGATGTTAGCCGGGGACTCGGAGGGGAAAGTTACAGAAGTAACAGGATAATAATAATAATAATAATTGGAAAGGTTTATTGTCGAAGGAGCAATTGCTCCTGTGGGGCAAGGTTTTGTATTTGGACATTAAATTGACACACGAAAAAAAAAAGAAAAACAATAGTCAAACAAAATACATTAACATAAATTAACATTTTCGTATTGTATTTAGTAGCTGTCATCCGATAACTTGGGAGATGTCTCTTCTATTTCTGCTCGGACTAATAAATTTAATCCTAGATTTGGGCATTTTCAGGATGGTGGAAGCAAAAACTTGAGCCGTTTCAGCAACTGTGTTACGTCATCAGTGGGTGGATTCACAGCGCGGCGCGCGCTTCATAGGAGATCCGCAGTTGCAAACATCAAACATCAAATCGGTAAGATGCACTCGCGTGCTGCTAAGTTTCCATTATTATGCTCTTTTCTGAATGAACATGGTTGGCTGATTCCATATGCTCCACGTATCGAATTTATGAATGCTGATATTTTGTTTATTGAATGCTCAAGGCTCATGACAATATTTTGTTAACACAAGACTGTTAACAAGACTGTTTCAATTGTCCGCTTTGAGAGAAAAAAAATTAAAATTTTTTCGATTCGAGCTACCACTATCAAAACCGAATTATGTCTTCTCCGGGCTATTTCTCAGCGTGCGAAACAGACGAGTATGAGACATGGACCACGGGACTGTAAAGAATACTGCGAAGCGGCGGAGCGGTTATTTTGCGCGCAGAGTCAATCGGACAAATATCTCTCTCTCTCCATGTTTTCAGCACGAGCGCATCGGAAAGTTGGATTACTCACCTCTTCTTTTCGTTCGACTCATTTCTCAATTAGACTTAAAGATTGGGCTCCAGGTGTTGTTATAGCAATGGTTAATCAGTTTATGGATTTATTTCAGATGACTTTCTATGCCGCGACAAGAAATATTTATGGACTGCATTGAATTTTTATGTGAGCAAGAAAAAAAAGTGCTGTTATTCTGAGGGCATGAAATATGGACGCTTTGTAAAAAGGTGTCAAGTATATTTGCTTTTTCTGATCTATCGCTAACTCTTTCTCCTTGACCGTTTCTCAGTGACGTTACCGTAGATTTATTCCCTTGAACTTCGCTCACGTAAGATCAAAGTGCCTTGGGATTGTCTTCCAAAAATTCACCTTATATTTTACTCTTGGATTCCATTAGTGTTGTAGTGCTTTTCCTTAAGTCCGCTTTTGCTGTCATTTCAGCTCTCTTATATTTATCGCAAATTTCGTTAGGTTCGACGTCGGATAGATATTGATGGGCGCTCTTAATTTTTAGGTCCAAGACTCGTTGTCCCTTGAGAGATTTCCGGACATCCACATTATATTACCCAGGTCTCGTATTGACTTTTTTAAAGTCTACTTGGTATTGCATCATTAAGGCTAGTTGCGTGATTCTAAGAAAAATATACGAATGTCGTTAGTACACTTAGAATATCACTGACCCTCTGGTTTATGCCGTCCACTCTGCTCCAAATCGTCGAACTCTGGTCCTTTCCTAGGTACCAAACTGCATATAGTGAGCCTCAAGTTAGTTCCAGAGTCGCAGCGAATATGATATGGTTACACCACAACACTAAATATACCGATGTCAATAAAAATGACGTTTCACTACAATTAATGAATAACAAATTTTGCATTATCGGATAAGGTGTCCATAAGTATCAATTCAATACATGAGATACCACTGTCACCATTGTAGGCTGTTTCAACGACTCGCTGAGCATCGAGATCCTTGTATTATTTCGCGGAGTAGTGTCGTCCGATGCCCTTCCCTCATTCCCCTCCCTCCCCCCCTCTCTCCCTCTCCTTCTCCTCCCTCCCCCCCTCTCTCCCTCTCCTTCCCCTCCATCCCTTCTCACCCTCTCCCTTCCCCTCCCCTGTCACTTCACTTTCACCTACTCTCCTCACGATGCGAACTTTTTAGGAGTTATACCTTAGATATAGCTGTTGTGTTACTTACTCGTTGACTATTGCTATCAAAATAATCTTCAATGTATGAATGCAGTGAGAAAAATTGCATTTACCCGCCTTGGGTGTATTAAATCTGCGCGTAAAAAACTCTTGTCAGAAAACGTACTTGACAGAAAACGAACCATTTCGGCTCGCCACATATTACTTATTGTTATTTTACAATATCAATGAATACACTTGATCTTTCCACAATTTTTATTTTTCCTCCGCTCCCTTTGGTTTCGACACTCAGGTCATCATCAGGTGCTGATGCTGAAATGAATCGTTTCCACCAAGTAACGGCCGACAACACCAACTATATCAAAAGTGCTGTTATTTTATTTTTTGGTTACTACATGCCATTGAAAACTATTTGGTTTGGCGTGAAAATGTATATAAAATGTTTGGAATTGAAATAAAATTACTTGAAGTGGGTTCGAGGCGGGCTCTGCGTTGTCTTTCCTCGGTGATTGCGCTAACTACGGTGCTACTTTACAATGGCATCAGCCCTGAAATGATCGAAATACTTTCTTGAGATTTTTAAATTTTCTTGTGCTTACTTAATATCGATTATTACTATCATAATACTCCTGTTGTCCTCGAATGCTTGGGAAGATTTCATATCATCTCGATATTGATCGATTTTATGCTATATTGTGGCTCTTACTAAATGCTCGAGTGCTTATTTCTGAGCATAATTTTAAAATATATTTTTTTTCTCTTTTTATACCAGTCTCCATCATAATGAAATGTATTCAAAATGTATACTTACTCTGAGACCCGGTTGCTTGAATTTGAATCTGTTGCTATGCATTTCCACTTGGTTTATGCGATCCTAAATAATTTCATTTTGAAGTATAATTTTCCGGAATCCAGAATTTCGTGAGCAAAATAAAGCTTACGTTCGGCTTACAAGAGTTGACCTCTTGTTACTGGGCTTGAGACAAGGGTCGTCGGGATCATTGAATATGCAGATGCAATTCATAAAAAGGGATCCTCTCCCTCGCAGCCTCAAATGGTTGAGAATCAGTGCGAGAGAATACATGTGCATGTTTCCCGAAAGGGCTCTGCCCTGTTCCGCCGTTTAAACGCTCTTCCCTGGGGAATGGTTTTTGCGGATAACGTTTTTGTTTCATGTCGATGACGTTCTTAAAAATGAATATTTTTTCTACTGTCTATGATTTTGCATTTTGACGAATAATGAAGCTTAGCGAGTGTCTGAGAAGATTTCACCCGTGGACTTAAACACAGCAAAAAGTAGATCTGATTTTAAGACAGAAAAGAGAACTGACTTTCAGAGTCAACATTTTTAAGGCAGTGTCAATGGAACTTCATAGCCGTTTCCTAGTCTAAGGATATGTTAGATGCAGAGCTGAAAGTCAAACCAAGTGGTACTGGTTGTAAAATAGATCCATGTTGAATTAAAGACAGCCCTGGTCTGACAGTGAGGTAGAGCCATGTTGAATTTTAGACAGCCCTGGTCTGACAGTAATCATTTTTCATCAACATTCACTAAATATGGTTATGATACCAAAGTTATTGAAACCACAAGCATTAGAGTATTTTGAAACTAAAAAATGCATATAGATACAAGAGATGTATATTTTTTCTCAAATTAGCATTCACAAGATTTTTACAACTGTCACTGACACATTTTACAATTGGAGCAGTAATATTTTGCGCATGGAGTGCTAGCAAAAATTGAGCTTCCGCCTGTTTCTGCAAATTGCCTTGTTGTTCCTCTTCCACTGAACCCTCTCGTACATAAGCAGGTCCTTCATTAGGCACAATTCCCTCTACAACATTATCAACAATTTCACCGCCATCCTGTTCCCGCTCTCGCACACAATGGTTCTTTCTAATATGTGTTCTTCTGCTGGTAAACTTAGCGAAGGTTTTCACATTCTCACTCGATTAATTCATCGCCCGAAATGTTTTCTATTTATTTACCGTAAAATGTATAATGGGCAACGTGGAAGCCCCCACTTAAAACCACACTCCGATATCGTCAGCAGACGCACCGTAAAGTCAACTTGAACTTACCACCCACTTTTAGTTATAACCATCACTTTCATTAAAAATAAGGGAGCTGATAAACTTTTTCGTAGTATTACGAATTGGCGACGATGGCGAACGATGGTATGGGCACACAAACTTTGATGGCGAACCACGCTAATGCGTAACCGGAAACGGCTCGAATCAGACAGGCAGAGTCATTTCCCCATTTTTACCGCTAGATGCCGACAGCGCTGCCTGTTTTCCTCGCGTAGCGTGCTGATTTTCAACATGCAGTCCTTGAAAATCAATGTAGATGTGTGATTCTTCCGCGAAATGCACCGTAAATGTAGACCACTACCGTAGTAACACATTACATTTAAATTGAGATCGCATTGAAAACTAGATTTACTTTTTACTGTGAAGTAATTGCTAATTTCGTAAAAGGTAAGTCATTAATTTTTTCTCGTCAAATTTGCTATTCGTAATACTGAGTTGGATTACAAAAATGCACTTCAACTTCCGTGGTCAGTGTATTTGTCTCCAATTCTTTTGTTATCGTGGTCCCGTTCGATGTGGGGCAAATCTGAGACACGTGTATAATACTCGAGTCTGTATTCCGCTTCGTGCGAGGCATGCTGATTGGGGTCCGTGGAGTCTGGCGGTCGTTTTGCTACAATTTATACCTCGAAAGCCTTCGCCACAGGCAAGATGTGTTTGCGTGGAAGTTTTGGTCCCATCGTCAAAAAGGGTCAGCATGGCATTCAACTACATTGAGTTTGTCTCGAATAATCTGACCTGACCGGCAAGACTGCCATCTTCACATTATTTCTTGGTGAGAAATCAAATAAATGTTTCTGGGGAAACTTGACGGGAAATAACGATTGTTAGTCCGCTCTCAACAAAAAGTCCATTAATTTAAGTGGAAGACCACATCTCATAGGATATGATATCGAATTGGTTGATTGGCATCAATTAATCTATTTGGATCATCACCCGCTAATGATAACGGAACCACTAAAACCCGCGTCTATGTTACATGTACATACTACCCCGCGAGCCGCCGCATGGGCGTGTGGCAGGGGGTGGTAGGTCACCAGCCGTGTAAAGGTGTAACATTATTGGAGATGAAATGGTGACATGTACTATGGAAGTGTGTTTGGAGGAGCTCAGTTTTTATTGTGGTCGCTTATTGTGCGCGGAAAGAACGAGTTTTTGTACATATCTGTTAATGGCAGTGTATCTCTCTTATTTAATCGCATCTGCCAGACCTAGAGATGTAGTGAGACGTCATAATAATATTCTCTGTCGCTCTGAAACACACCAGTTCTGAATATCTCAAGCAGCCTAAGCCTTACGTGCAGCCTCCGAGTCTTTAGGGGCTCCCACCTTAATCCCTCTAGCAGTTGTGTAACACTATTTTCTTTTTTTTTTTGGTTAAGTCTATTTGACCAGGGTCCCAAATGCACGCGGTGTTTTCGAGGCGTGGCCTATCCAGAGCGAAGTAGCATCTCTCTTTGACTTTTTCATCCGAGGACCTTCCTATTATATGTTTAACAAAACCTAGTTTCTTTAATGCTGTGCCGCATATGTTTTGAATGTGTAAACACCACGATATATCTGAAGTTAAGGTAATTCCAAGATATTTTACTGTATCTGAAGATTTTATGTTTACTCCACCCACGGTGTAGGTATGGCTTTTGTGTGATGACTTCTGCAGGAAGTGAAATGTGGTGCATTTTCTAATATTTAGTTATAATCCCCACTCCTGGCTCCACGAATGAACGTTGTTAAGGTTAGATGACAAAACTTCAAAGTCCGCGTCTTCGCTTATTGCATGGTAGATTACTGTATCGTCTACGAATAATCTTAATTTACTGATATTTCGAAAACTTAGGCCATTAATATGAATTATAAATGATAGAGGGCCAATCACGCTTCCTTAAGGAACGCCGGATGTGACTTCAACCATAACAGAGCTAAACCGGCAATAACTACTTTTAGTTTTCGATCACTGAGAAAGTCACTTATCCATTTCACTGTTTATCTATGAACTCCGCATGAATACAATTTATAAATGAGTTTATTGTGAGGAACCTTGTCGAATGCTTTCTTGAAATTCCCTCCATAGGCCCACGCTACCCTTCCAGGACTAAATTATTTGAAGGGAAGCCCTTTTCTCGGATACTTCGTGAGGCATGCATTCTAAACTGCTGTTCCAATACCATATGAACGATGAACGGACGCCACTCGAGAGCGTTGAGCCACGCTTGGGTGACTCCCTACCGCAGCACAAGAAAAGGCCCGCGACGATGCGATATCCCTTGGGTGCACCCGAGCGGCCTTCCCACACTTCTTCTTGCCATTCATCCCATATTCCGCCCCAACACGGAATCCTCCGCATCGCCCATTCTCATGTTTCCCTTTTTTGCCACCCGCTCAAAACCCGCTCCCCCTTTTCACCCGGACGTCCACAATATCCTATGAAACGCCTTATTTTTACATCTCTGTCCTGCGGAAAATTTCTATTCTTCCGTCGTTAAGTAACAAGTTTATCGGGAGTATGCGACCGTTCTGTTCCATTTGATTCAAATGACACTTTGTTATTTTCGTGCCGCAAATTGTAAATGTGCCCGACTTGCGTATTGCATTTCCCATTCGTAATCGTTTTCTCGTAATTACGCGACAATTATCGCTCACTACGAATATGTTGTCAGTTACACATCAAGTGAGTGTTAAATATACTATTATTTTAGCGATGGTGACTTGTGTATCATCTACATTTACATACTACTCAGTGAGCCACAGCATGGGTAAGTGGCAGGAGGTGTTATGGCACCAGTCAAGTAAAGGTGTGATGGAGACCAGACGTGAAGAACTGAGAAGTATTTCGGTAATGTTTTGGGTGGAGCAGAGGTTTTCAATCGTTACCTATTGTGCTTAGAAAGAATGAATTTTTGCATCTATATCTCCAGCAATATATTCCTCTTATTTTATTGTTTCTGTGTGACCTAGCGATTCAGGGTGGCGTCAAAAAGATATTCCCTGTTTCTCTACAAAACAGACCGTTTCTGAATTTCCCCAGCTAACTAAGCCAACCTAAGACCAACCTCCGAGTCCTTATCATCTCCCAATTCATTCCCTTTGAAGAGCTGTGAAGGACTATAAGCTCGCTCGTTGCAGTTTTTAACAAATGGTGCTGTTTTCCATTGTATTTTATTAATTTCTTTGGTTAAACCTTTCTGTCCATGGTCACAAATGCTCGCGGCGTATTCAAGGTATGGCATAACCAGTGTGTAGCAGTACTTCTCCTCCACTTTTTCATCCGGGGACCTTACTTTGGCGCACTCGACAGATCCTAGTATCTGACGTGTTGTGCTGTGTATGATTTATATGTGTGTTCCCTACGATATGACATACGATACGCATAAGGTTATTCCAAGGTATTTCACCTTTCAGAGTACTTTATGTTTACTCCACCCACAGTGTAGCAAAAGCGTTGACGTGATGACTTCCTCAGGAAGCTCCACATGGTGCATTTACTATGATTTAGTATGATTGCGATTATTTTACAACTGGTTTTTTTGTGAGGAGAAAATTCGAACGCTTTCTTGAAACCAAATAATGTCGCGTCAACTTTCTTTTTCGAATCACCTGGTTTTAAAATTTTCATGAAGGTAGATCCTAAGTTATGTTTCGCAGAATCTACCCATCCGGAGGCCGTGCTGACTACCGTGCAAGAAATTTAGATTGTCGAAGAAGGTCCTAACTCCAAGGACTAGCGTGCAAATATTCCATCTGGACATGAGCTATTTATATATATTTATATCTTTGCTATTTTGCCTTACGTAGCCGGGACTTTGCAAAAAATAGCAAGAATTCTCGCCAAGCACGACGTCTTGACCAGATTCCGATGCGGCAAGAAGACCTCTGACCTCCTTCGAAATGAAAAAGATCGTCTCCCATCGGATATTTACGAAAGGGTGTACGATATAACATGCAGCTGTGGAAAATCGTACATCGGGCAAACATCTAGATCCCTGAAATGCAGGTTGGAAGAACATCTAAGAGCAACCGAAAAGAAAAATGTCGCCTTTCCGCAGTCGCAGAGCACGCATTTTCGGAACCTGGCCATGTAATTAATTTTAACGGGTGTAAGATCATCGCCAGAGAAAATAAGTATTTCCCTCGGCTAATAAGGGAAGCTATCGAATTAGCGAAGAACACCTAGAACTTTAATAGAAAAGACGGCTATCCGCTAGCTTCAACGTTTAAACGGCTCTTCCAACAATCGATTTCGAATTCCCATCCGGCCAATGGGCGCGCACCTGACTAATACCGTTAAGAAAATGATCTGCATTTCATTTAGGACTTGACGAAGCCAGCTGGAAGGCAGGCGAAACTGTTGTCCCCCAAAAATGGATCGACCCGGTAAAAACCGAAGAGAGTACGGTCATTAAATAACCGCGGAAGCCTCCGTACCATGAGGACTTGTTATTTTCAATCGAACGCAGTTATTTAGTTACTTCATTACGTTGAATAATGTCAGCCATCGGCTCATTAATGTCGGGAATTCGTACTGTGTCATACTTAGCGAAGTCATCCTCCTCCTCATCAGTTGAGAAGTTGACTTAATCGATAGAGGTGGCTATTACTTTGCCCTCTTTGTCCAATAAATACTTCTATTCTGAGATTCTCCCTGTAGCTCTATCGCGAAAGACCGCAGTTACTTGGAATTTTCATTTAGTAATGAGTCTATGATTTCTTCTTTCGTTTTGTATATTAGCACCCATTATTTTCTTTGTATTTGAGCGGTCAGAAACGGAATATTCTCTTGCCGCAAGTTCCGTTGTTTTATTACCGAATTTTATAGAATTTTAGTATATATTGAATTACTGTCCGTGTCTAGCCTGAATAAACGCATGTTTGCGCTCCCGCTTTACTCTTTGGATATACCAATTAGGTTCTTTACTATCGTGCTTGAATTCGTGCGGAATATGCTCAGTGATTTCTTTATGTAGTATTTACAAAGTCTTTATCTCCATGTTATGTCGGTGATCTTGTCTTTTGTGGAAGCTATTAAACCAAGTCACACCGTTTCTATTATCTCTGCAAATTTATCGCATTTTTCATATCTGTAGATTTCACGTTTAGTTTTTGAAGCTGACTTTTGTTTTCAAGGTCATAAATCTTCCTTCCATGGAAATCTCTCCCAACGATTAACTTCCAAGAATCACAACACAAGGGCTTAGGAAATAAAGGTCGACAAGATTTATACAAACATATTCATCGGATCTACGAGGTTGGATTATGACCAGAGAACTCCGCAATAGCAGTCATGATTCCCATCCAAAGGATGAAGAAAGTGTCAAAATAAGAGGACTATATGACAATCAGTTTATTTTGCACGAAGCTAAATTATTGCTTAGCATAATCAATGAAATGTTGAAGATTAAGACCAATTACTACCTGGGGGAAGACCAATTTGGGTTCCAGCTGGGAAGACCAACTCGAGATGCGATTGCAGTAATGAGAATACTTCTAGAAAGAGACGTAGAGTATATTGTAAGATTTTTTCTTGCTTTGTGGATTTCTAAAAGGCTCTTTTGGCAGAAATGGAGAACCTGGCCCGGTGGAAATCACGAATAATCTTCAACGAAATATGTGTATCCCTTTTGTTTTTCCTCCCGACAGCATCGCGAAGTTGTTGCGAACGGGGATGGGAGCGAAGGGGGAGGAGGGGGAGATAATGTTTGACTTACATTTGAAAATGAAAGGTGACGATCGAATTTCGTTTTATTGTAAGTTTGGCAACCCTATATGGGCCTTATCGAGACTAAATGGCCTTTTGCTTTCATAGTCTTTGCGGTCTTTTTCGACTGTAGAGAATTAATGCAGCGCCACATTCATTCTTTGCTGCTCACACTTACTGCAAGATCATCACTTACAATAGTCTTATGTTATTTGTCTATTTATCTTATATTTCAATTTTAATAAACTTTTAATACCAATGGAGACTTATCATGTTTTATTCGCCTGAGTGTTATTTCCATCATTTACTATATGATTGGATTCAAACCACTTCCCGACGAGGCACTCTACTGGGCTTTAGAATAACTAGGTTGCCTTGATTCAAGAGTATCGTGCAGCGCTACATTTAGATATGAATCCTGATTATTGAGATTAGATTAAGGCATGTCTACCAGCGGAAAAGCTTGGTTTTTGGTTTGTAATATTGATATGAAATTTATGGGAGCGACGTTCCCTTCAAGAGATTCAAGAAAGTTCAAGAAAGTTCTTTGCCGACTGTGGCACCAATCTTGGCAGTTGAAGAATGCGGTGTCTTTTGCAGTGGCTTAATTGTCAAGGAAGCATGTGTTTTTTTTTGGCAAAGACCCAAGTCGATTTTCAAAGATTTTGGAGATTCGCATTGTAGAGCTGATTCATTGTTGACTTTTTCTATGACCACTGCTAAAAAAGTTAAAAATGAGCTATTCTTAAAATAATACAAGTTTAGTGTTAAATTTTTGAAGTAGGAACAGTCACGAAAAGATTGCCTTGAGTTCCTGGAGCTCTGTATAATATATGTTAGAGATATCCCGCTTGAGCCATACTGTTTATGGTACCAGGTGCCATTAGTGAGGCTTATCGGTTGCCAAGGGCTCTGTGCTGCTAAAACTCATGAAAGGAACCCCCCATGTCAAAAAAGTATTGAATGGTATCCGCTGATTGTGCATATCTGTAATCTATTATTACATATAAACTTGGCCTTCTGCAAAATTAGTTGTGACAGCTTTAATGCTGGACCTCACCAAGTGTTTTCCCCCGTAACCCCTTTGGGAGTCATGAGCTAGGAAGTAGAAATGGCCACGGCGAGATAGCTGTGGAGATTTGCATCGGTTTAACCTAGAAATCACAAATAGATGGTTCAGATATCACTCTCAACGCCGGTACACGTTGAAGGAGTCAGGAAACACAGATAGGTTCCAGATTGGTTATATCATGGTAAGACATAAATTCAGGAATAGTACTAAAAACTCTCATACATATCCAGGTGCTGATGTTCACTCAGACCATAACTTTTTAATGATGAAATGCAGATTTAAAGTCAAGAGATGGAATGAGGTAGGAGGGTATGAATGAGGAATACACATAAGGCATTGACTGCGGTAATGAAGGAAAAGCATCGAGAGCAGGTTGATAAATTCATGGGCGCAGAACGCGGAGTGAGATTAGTGGAAGATGTTTGGGGAAGAAAGAAAAAGGAATTGCAGAGGCAGCGAATGCAACGGTAGGCGTAGCCAGTGTAACTAAGATTTTAAAACCATGGGTGAAAGAGGGGATTATAGTGCAAGATACGCTGGGGAGAAGGAAAAGGTCAGTACAGGGAATTCAACAAGAGGGTCCAAAGAAAAACACAGAGAGCAAGAGAGCATCATGGAGAGGACAAATTGATTCCTTGGAAGATTTTCACAAAGAGAGAAGATCAGATACTCTGTAAAGGAAAGTAAAGCAATTGACGGGCGGTAGTAAGGGAAGGGTAATAGCGGTGGTAACAGACTAGCCAGAAAATTTTATAGAAGAGCCACAAGGGATGCAAAAGAGGTGGAAGGAATACGTTGAAAAGCTGAGCTATATTGTAAGGAAACAAAGCCCATTGGTTTGATATAGAAAGAGGAGACGATGTCGTCAAAGATGGCTTCGGATCCGGTACCCTTGATAGTGAAATCAAAAGAGCACTACGTGACACGAAATAAGGCAAAGGGAATAGAAAACATCCCGGCACAGTTTCTAAATATCAACCCCTGTGCCAGAATGAAAGAGGTAAACTTTTTTTTGCCAATTCGTACTTTTTATGAGAGGATGGAGTGCGACCGAAGGACTTCACGAAGATAACATTAATTCCGATACCAAAGAGGAGAAAGGAAAAAAATTGCTAGAACTATGGGACAATAAGCTTAATATGCCACGGCCTCAATATGGCTTATATGGCCTTAATATGGCGACCAGTATGGGTTTAGGAGAGGGACGGGAACGCGGTATTCTATGGGAGTGATGAGGACGCTATGATAATGAAACCTAGAATGTGGGATGTGCTTGCTTGCTTTTTAGATTTCGAGAAGATGTTTTTGACAGGGTGGACCGTGCGGAATTAATGGAAGTACTGAAGGAATCAGGGGCCGATTGGAGGGACAGATTCAGATTCTTTAGTATATGAACCAGCGGGCCCAGGTCAGGGTAGCCGTGGGAGAATTAAGATGGGTCGTGATGAGACGTGGAGTGTGACAGGAGTAACCACTATCACCGTTGCTTTTAACGCGTGTTCTTCAATAAATGGTCAGGAATGCATGGAGAGGGATGGCGGCAAAAATAAAGGTAAGAAGGGTTTCGATAAAAAAGTGAGATTTGCAAATGATCTAGTATTCGTTTCTTAGTCATCCTAAGGGTTAGAATTAATGATGAGTCAAACTGGCAACTTAATAACTATTATAAATTATTTTGAAGAAATTAATTTGTAAGTTATTATAGATTACAAGACTATCTAGTGTACCCATATGTTTAAGCTTTATTTAATGGTTAGATTTGGAGATTACAAAAGGGTAAAAATAATGTATAAGACTCATTCTACAAAAACGCATCTAGGCCGAACTGCCCTCTATCTGTCGTGCTGAACAAAATTTTCAGTGGAATTTTTCAACGGTTTTATATTTTCATTCAGCGTGAGTTTTTAATAGCAAGCAGAACCATTGAACCACCTTGAGCTCTTGCGTATCCAATCCATGTTTCTCTAAAATCTCCACTGTTGCCGCATCACTCCAACCAAGATGGGAAATTCCTTTCCTTCGAAAAATAGTCCTTTTGTCTTGGATGGTTCGTGAAGGAAATGGGACGGCTCAAGTAAAGTGCGATTGAGAGCCCGACGAGCCTCGAAAACAAAAGAAAAACTAATATTGATCTCTTACTCATGTTTTCTTCAAACTAGAGATTACGAATGAACAAAGTTTTATCGTCAAATGGATCGCAAATTGAAAAATTAGAACTGCTGATGGAAATTATACGTTTACACATATCCATCTGGTCGACCCATCAGGATGGTGATGTGTATTAGCGTTAGTTGAATTTCAGACGCGGCGCATTAGCTGCAGTATGCCCTTCAATGCGTATCTTTGAAGATCAATTATCAATTCTATTCGTAGGTGAACTTCATTGTCCTTCTTACGTGTACTAGGGAGCTATGGAGCCGGCTCACTCCTCCGTTACTCAAGCTGAGAAAGAAAATAATAAGTTTTTTTATGCAAAACAGAATGTTATTTGAGGGGCTCCTTAATAAATAATAATCAAATAATAACAAAGAAGCTTTTTCTTATTACCTGAAATCAGCATAAAATATTCTCTCTCAGGGAACTCGAAGCTCTGTGGACCGTGCTTTCTAATATATTTAAACAAAATTATTCATGCCGGTGATAAATGTGATTTCTCCACTGGGCGTTTGCCCCCTTATATTCTGAAGAAATCCTTTCAAGACTCAATCAGGGGACCAAATTCGAATAGCGCTGAACTTTAGGAACCTTCGGAATATTGTAAAAAATTTCTCTAACAAAAAGATCGACGTATCGACGGTCGAAAGTGTAATAGTAGATAAAATGTCCCCTAGGTCGCCATCTTAAAAAGCACTAGTTCGGGAAGGTTGTGGAAATGAAAATTGAAAGAAATTGAAAATATTAAAATATGGAGAAACCCTCCATTGTCAGAAACCCCCGTACAAGGTCAAAAAAATGTACACGATGAAATAGCAAGTGATAAAAAACACTCTCTCTCACCAATGGCGGAGTGCGTTTGGAGTGATGTGACGTGAGTCTATCTAGCATGAATATATATTTTGGATTTAGATGTTTGTGATTGTTGCCTAGGCTACGTTTTGCCTAAATTTCCACTTTTACTTCACCCAGTCCTTGGCGCCACTTTGATTGGAGTCTTTTTAGTTGTAATTGTAAATAGACGTTGTTAATTGTTACTAACGTGAGACTGTGATGAATATTCGATAACGATCAAGGAGATATAAATTACTTGATGCTTTGAATAATATCTTGCTATTTTAGTGACCTAAATGTTAATTTGTAAATGCTACAGAAGAAATATCTGTTACAGAAAAAGTGTAAGAGGTTTATGAAACGTACATCGTGTGCCGACGATGATGTTTGCCAGACTATGATTGTAATTTGAATGCATTAAGCCCATTCGTCTTTAATAAAGAATTAAGAATGCCCTGTTTAAACAGAACTTGCTTCGTACCAGGCTGCAAAACAGGGTATGCGTCTACGAGGATCCAAAATAGGAGACGTGGATTGAAAAATAAGAATCTGTTCATGGCGGCGGTAGGTGCATTCCTTTTCACCTACACTGCAATGAATAGGTATTGGGAATACTGATGAAGTCACCTCGCATTATTATTAAATTTCCGTATAGCGATATTCATGAAGTTCTAAGAATTTAATTGTGCATTTGTGTAATTAAATTTGGAGAGGAATTAAATATATCTGTAGACCGGACGATATTGAAAAGTGTATAATTACGTCGCGCGTGTAGTACTACATTTTTTATCCACTGCATTATGATTAATTGTACGTAAAACCCATGTATATTCATGGTAAAACCAGTACGACGTGTTTATTTACAAACTATCAACTGCATTCACATTGAACTTCCGTCTTTCATCACTAGGCAGCACCACTTTCCAAAAAGTTGTTTGTATACGGAATTCTGGACAACAGTTTTTGACGACGAGATAACAATCCATAATATATATTCATGCTGTCTAGTATGGTAACTTCAAGTCTTACACGTGCCTTGGTCCACTTGGCTTACTTAAATTGCAATGTGCTTCGTAAAGGAAATAAGCGATGTCTTGGGATTTCGCATGAAAGATGAAATATGTCTTTGATATAGTTGGATAATATTCTGGCTTTTTCTCCTCTCAAACGCGAAGCATAAACAGTTGCGCATATTTCCCACCATGCCCGTTCTTCAGGTAAATGTCTGTATGTTCAGTTAGTCCTCGATTTACTTCGGAGATGCGTGCTGAAGAAGTGCGACGTAATTCGAAATTACATCAAGCGGAGCCAGACATTCGAGACGACTTCAGCTCGATTAGGTATTTATCAAGGCTTTAACTTATATGTTCGTGTTTATTCCCTTCATTTAATGGGGAAAGGGAAAATAAATTTGAATGGTTATTTAAAATAGGATCAATATGTCTGAATTCTCAAAAAACGCATTCAAATATTATATTAAAGTTATTCGGGGTGTCTCGCTGCGTATTGAGCATTTTTAAATTGACTCAACGTTTCGTTCTGCATGCTGAGAACGTCGTCAGGAGAGAATGTAAGAGTTTGCTTGTTTCGCCTCTGTACATATGTATGCATAAGGCAGTCTGCTTTGAGCTCTTGTGGTGAACAGACGTGTTTTTTCCTTCTGTCCCTGAGTGACCTTGTCAGACCTGAAAGTGCTTCAAGCTGTTGGTGTGAGGCGTTGTCATAATGCCTACGTGTTCCCAGTGCAGTGCGGTCATAAAATGTACTCAGAAAATGGTGAAGTGCAATACGTGGGAAAAAGCCTTTCATCTTGCCTGCTCCTCTCTCAACGAGGTTGACCTGCAATTACTGGATGATACGAATCAAACCTGGACCTGTGCAACCTGAATTACGGGGATTCGCACCGAGCGTGGTGATGAAGCTCCAATCAAACCCATGGGCGCTGAATGTTCTCTGGTCGACAGTCAACCTGATAGCACCAGATCACTATTGCAGGACTTATTGGATCGAGTTGAAGGGATTCAGGACGAACAGCGTGAGTTCAAAAATACTATTAAAAACGAGCTAAGTGAACTGCGTAATGTTGTGTTGCCATGGGCCACACAAATAAATGAGCATGCTAAGAAAATCGAGTACATAAATGATTCTTTCACGAATATCTGTACTAAATTTGATAGTATCTCTGAAGAAAATAAAAATCTCGTGAAGAGAATTTGTACTCTTGAATCACAGCTGAACTTTGTTGAGCAGGAGTCACACAGGAATGTAGTGGAAATTCGTGGAGTTCCGCTCAAGTCGGGCGAAGAGTTGGAGGCTTAAGTCTGCAAAGTGGGGCTTAGCCTGGGGGTCGAGCTTGAAAAATCTGATATTGACTATACGTATAGACTCTTTGCCCGCCCCAATTCAACTACTGGCAGACGACCTGCCATAAAAGTTCGCTTCACTAAGGTTAACCTTGTGCGCGAATTATTCAGGGGTCGTAGAATCAAAAAGAATTTTTCTACGAAGGACATTGATTCGAGTGAGACTAATGACATACCCATTTACGTAAATAAATCCCTGAGTACCACAAACCGTAAAATTTATGCTAAGGCAAATAATTAAAGAAAAGTGGAAAACTTAAGTATTTGTGGGTTCGAGGTGGAAATATATATGCTAGGAAGGAAGACGGAGGAGAAAAACTCTTCCTGCGAACAGAAGAGGATATCGTGGTCTTGCAATGACAAGAGGCTAATGTGTCAAGTGACTCAGCATCCCAACACCTGACTGACATTAACTGTGAGCAGAGACCTGAAAATTCCCAAACAGTGACCGAATGTCCCACCTTCAACATTTGCCATGTCAATGCCCAGTCCATACCCGAACATATTGACGAGTTTCGCAATTATTTTGTACATAATGATTATCATGTGATTGCCGTCTCAGAAACATGGTTAAAACCCTCCATTCCATCTGAGTATGTCTTGTATGTCTGTCTGAGTATGAGACTACTACATGTTAATTCGGAATGATAGACTGGTCAGAACAGGAGGAGGAGTATGTTTATATGTTAAGAAATGTTTCAAATATAAGATAATTTCTTGTAATAATGGAAATCTGAAGCCAGAGTTTGTATTTGTTGAAATTTCTTGTGATTCTAGCAAAATTCTATTAGCAGTTGTCTATAGGCCTCCAAAGGTTGGCTACATGAGTGACTTCTTTGAAACCGCGCTCGCAGATCCGCTTCCCTCCTATAGTAATATTGCAATATATGGTGACTTTAACTCAAATTTGTGGAAGGAAACGTACATAGTCGCTATATTAGAGACATGTGTTATCGGTATAATCTGTCATTGGTCCCATCACTTCCAACGCATCATCAAGCCGAATCCAGTACCCTGCTAGATCTATTTATTGTTGACGACATATTGAAAAGTGAGGAACATGGTCAACATCCAGTTCCATTTCTATCTGACCATGATCTAATATATATAAAATTTAACCTTAAAACGCCAAAGTTTACACCAAAAAGAATTTCCTACCGAGACTTTAGCAAATTCGATCTTCCGAGATTCCAGGAAGATTTTAATGACCTGCAATGGACGGATTTCATTTCCACTAATTCCGTTGACACCAAAGTGACTATTTTTATGTCTAACTTGAATCAGCTACTAGATATTCATGCTCCTTTCAGAAAGATAGTGCCAAAACAAAATCCGATCCCATGGGTTACTCTTGAAATAAAGCAACTTATTAAAAAAAGAGATGCAACACGTCGAAAATGCCAAAGGATCAGATCTCAATATCTTTTCCATGAATATAAAAGATTAAGGAATGAAACACAATGGTTAATGAAAAAAGCCAAAGAAAATTATTATAATGATTGTTTTCCGACATATGGGACTCTAAAACTATATGGAATATATATAGGGGTTATACTATATAGCTATAGCTAGCTATCTAACTATATATATAGGGGTTTGACGACTAGGAATTGTTAAATCTCGAAATGATCACTTTCATTCTAATGTCTCTGTCGATGACCTAAATAAATATTTTACCAGCTCATTCGCCAATGTAACTTCTAGTTTGATGGATGAGTCACAATCAGATAATGAAGCTGGAAATGAAGTTTAATTGTTTAACAGAAAAGAATTAAGTAACAACGTATTATATTTTCCCTATCTTACCCCTGAACTGATGTTGAAGTATCTCCGTAGTATAAAGTCTAATGCTGGCGGAATTGATGGAATAAATAGAAAGACATTAAACATAATTATTCCAACTATATTCCCTGTGCTGCTTGACATTTATAACTGCTCATTGAATTATTCAGTCTTACCTGTCACGTGGAAGACCGCAATAATTAAACCTATTCAGAAAATTCGAAATCCGACCGAGCCATCACATTATCGTCCCATTTCATTGCTATGTACCTTGTCTAAACCGCTTGAGAGATTTGTATACAACTCGGTAGTAGACTTTCTAGCAACTAATTACCTTCTAGATAAATACCAGTCGGCATTTCGGAAAGGACATAGTACCGAAACTACCCTCATTAGAGTAACGGAAGATATTCGCTACTCTATAGATAACCACAAAGTGACCATTCTTGAACTGTTTGATTTTACAAAGGCAAAATTTTCCTGTGTAAATCACGAACTCCTACTATGTAAAATGGGGAAACTTGGATTTTCTTTCCCAGTTATTCAATGGTTCCGATCTTATTTACGCCAGAGAATTCAAGCAGTAAAAGGATATGAGGATGAACTGTCCAGTTTTTCCGCAGTGACGTGTGGTGTGCCTCAGGGCTCTATCCTTGGGCCTCCACTTTTCTCAATATTTATTCTTGATTTACCCAGCTCGGTCACTCACTCAAAATATCAATTGTATGCTGACGATTTGCAAGTTTATCTAGACTGTCATCCATCTGGAATCCATAGCGCCATCGAAAAGATAAATGAAGATGTTTCCCGCATATGCAAGTGGGTTGAACATAATATGTTGAAAATCAATCCCGTTAAAACAAAATCTATAATAATTGGTACTGCCAAATTTATAAATAAACTTAATTATGATATTTTACATAAAATTATAGTAAATGGTACTGAAATTGATTTTACAAATAAGGTTGTAAACTTAGGAGTTAATATTAATGATACACTTACTTGGAAGGAGCATGTCGCTTTTATTTCCAACAAAGTGTGCAAGACATTAGCGCAGATGAAAGAATTTAAACATTTAATTCCATTTGGGCCGCGTAAAAAACTCATTAATTATCTTTTAATTCCTCATATCGCTTATTGTCTCCTTGTATTTATTGATTTAACTAAGGAATTACAAAATAAATTACAAATATTGTTTAATGCCGGAGTAAAATATATATGTAATACGAATATTTACGAACATGTAACTCCTTACTATGTAAAATTGAAGTGGATGAAATTGGAACATAGAAAAATATTTAAATTATGTGTTCATCTACAAAATATTATCAACTAAAACCCCTGATTATCTGTATAATCATATTATTAGAAACCAAAGTGTTCCAGGCAGACAAGTAAGAGGAAGAAAAAGATTTAAAATTCCAAGTTGTAGAACTAATATGTATCAGTTATCCACAATAATATCTGGCCTAAGAATATGGAATGGTATTCCTGACAATATTATAAAATCAAACAATGTATATAAATTTAAATCGGAAATGTTATCTTTCTTGTATAAAAATATTATTGTAGCGCAGTGTGAATTTCATTGTATAATTCATTTTTTGTTAATTTCTAAAAAACTCTCTCTCATCCTTACTAATTGTTTTTATAATTTATTCGAATGCACTGTAGTAATTGTAAATATTACTGTATTAATGAATGTCCTATGTTTATTGAATGTTCATACTTGTGAACTGTAGTGTCCTGAAAAAATACAATTTTTGCCGCAGAGTTTCTTCTTTTAAACTCTACTTTGTTCCAAAGATTATGAAGTCCTTGAACAATAAATATTATTATTATTATAATTTGGTTACTGTAGTAACATTCCCCTTCGTGTCCTCGGCAAACATTGGGTTTCATTTCTGTCATAATGGCCGAGAACTCGAGAGGGGCGGTGCAGAGTTCGTAGCCACTTCCGATTAACCCATCGGATCAGTGGCTACGCTGCGTTCGGGTCGTGCGCACGAAGCAGACGGAGCGACCCCAAGAGGAAGGCCTTCTGCATGCGGGCTGCAACTGATTCCGCCTGTGCCCTCGCAAGCAGGAATACCCTTGATGCTCTGTATCAGCGAGCCCTTGATTCCACCGAGCACACCTATGACTAGGACTACTAGTTTTACAGAGTGTCCTGGGTACATTTGCCGAAGCTCAAAAAGCAGGCCTAGATATTTCGTCCGTTTTTCCCGCTCCTTTACATCCATGTTCGTTTCAGTCGGGGCCGAAAACTCTATCACGAACATGGAGCGTGAGAAATGGTCTAGGAGACACGATTCACGTGCCACTGTTGTTACCGTCGGATGACAGGTCAAAGTCCAGACCGGTTTCGTCCGCTGCTCTCTTCGCCGCCTGGAAGAGGAGCGCCCCCACTCCGGCACCTTCGTACTCCCTTACGACACTGAGCAGGGGGTCTCTGCTTTTGGGCACTTGGCATGCTGTTCCAAGAACAACTCTGTCATGGAGACACTCCAGGCTCAACAGACCTGTACCACCTACACTGCGAGGGAGATACAGTCTGGCGACGGAATATTTCAGATGAAGACTTCTATAGATGTTCATCATCTTCCTCGTCCCCCTGTCGAGGTTCTGCAACTCATTGATGTTCAATTTCATGCATTCAAAGGTGTACAGCAGTGTGGGAACCGCGAACATGTTCGTGGCAAGAACCTTGTTCTTGCCAGACAGCTCAGAACTCTAGATTTTCCTAAGAGTCTGTCTGTACTTGGCGGTGAGTCTCTCCTTCACTGCTGCAACCTCCTGCATTCGGCTTTGCGGGACGCCGAGATATTCATAGCTGTCATCGCACTCGAGGTTGCGAATGACGCTCCCGTCAACGAGGTGCTCGTCTTCCTTGTTCCCGAAAATCTTCATCTCGTCAGGTGGATGGATGCACACTTGTCCAATCCGAACTCCATCCCTATAGCCTCACTGTACTCCAGTACGGTGTCCAGGGCCACGCGAAGGTCTTTTCCGTAGGAACCTTACAGCTTCGGGTCATCCATATAAAATAAATGTGTGACCTTTTGCTTTCTGTCACCTGGCACACCGCACATATATCCTTTCCTTGTCGCAGTCTTAGCGAGAGAGGTAGGAGGGAAATGCAGAACAGGAGAGGGCTCAAGCTATTGCCTTGGAAAACCACACGGTGGTATGATACCAACTCTGTCGAGTCCGACCGCTTGCCTGCGGTCAGGACAAAGCGCGTTCTCCAGAGTGGTATCAGGCGTTGGATGCAGGACACTACCTCTGGGTGGACTTTCATCAACTTCAACATGGCTACAATGACCTCATATGAGGTGGGGTCAAACGCCTTTCTGTAGTTTAGCCAGGCCATTGATAGGTTGCGCTTACGCTGGATGGAATTCTGGCATATGCATCTATCAATGAGCAGGTTGTCCTTACATCCCGCGATTCCACGCTTTGAGCCCCTCTGCTCGTACACCTCCTTCCACACCGGCTGGACCTGGTGGAGGATAAGGTCGCTCAAGATGGAGGTGAACGCCTTGTATACAGTGTTGAGGCAGGTTATAGGGCGGTAGTTCTTAGGATTGGACAAGTCTCCCTTCTGAGGTTTTAGAACCGTGCGTCCCTCAGTCAGGCACGGTGGAATTTCCTCTCTACCCGAGAAAACGGACGTGAAATTTCTGGCGAGATTTCGGTGGGTGGAAGTGAACTTCTTCCACCAGAAGTTATTCACGGCATCCATTCCAGGAGCCGAGAAATTAATCGTGCCAGAGAATACCTTCTTCACGTCACTCTCTGTGACTGAAAGAGGTCCATCCACTTCATGTTGGTGGCAGTCGCAAAACATTTTAAAGAGGCCTATGGCCGGAGTGTGTCCGTTGAATGGCTTCGACGTTTCATAGATATCCTTCCAGAGACTTTCCACCTCTTGGACGGGTGGTGGAGATTCGACGACAGACTGAGGTGGTCGAAAGAGATGGGACGGGTGAAGGAGGAAGGTTGAGTTCTCCCTCACGGCCTTACTCCTCTTCAGGAGCTTTTTCTGGGCCGTGGTGAGTGCCCGAACTCTATCAACCGCGTGCTGCTTCACGGTGAGCAGCACGTCCTTGTTAAGTGTATGATTGTGAAATCTGAGGCTGCGTGCTATGCGCCGGACGTTGGGTGTGAAAGCCTGCCCAGATGTGATGTACTCCATCGCACACTGAATCCTTGAAGCCTGCCGTCTCGCCAGCGTGATCTTGGCCTCCAATTGTTCCTGCCGTTTTGCCGCTTTGGTCTCCCAAGAGGTGGGCATTTGGGAGTTGGCCATTATTTTGGCAGCAGCGTAGACCACGCAGTTGGCTGTTCAGAGGTCCGATGTCACCGTAAGGATATCTTCGATAAAGCCAATCAACCTGATCAGGACGTTAGTCCGCAGAGAGATCTTCCGATGGATATCTCTCTGCCTGGTTTGTCCTACATCATAAGTGATTTCGTTAAACAACCGCGTTCGGAGTTCAGAGTCGGCCTGATCTACTTCCTCCCTACTTGTCGGCGGTACCGACGGTGCAGTGGTTGTGAAAACAGCCTGTGGAAAGACTGCTTGTGTCGGGGAGGGTGGTCTGGCCGGTGGTGTATTCCTCTGAACACGCGGTTGTTGGGGAGTTTCCTTTTTTCGCAGGTGGTTGGCATAGTCGCGCATATTCTGCTGCGACAGGTGGTTATGTTCAGGATGCATCTCACACCTCAAAGATTGCATCCTTGCCATATACCCCCTGCGATTGGGCTCGCTGGCAGCATAGCATGCAAGGAGGTTGCCCCTTTGGGTTTCCGTCCACTCCATGCAAGCTCCCTTCTTGGTGGTATTTTTATCATTGCCACACCCAACTCTATTGAGGCCCCCATCCGAGAAGGGCCGGTTGTGGGTGGCACTTCTGATTGTCATTCGCGGAGTTATATTATCAATAATAATAATATTAATTTATTTTTCTCCATTTTATTCCTCAGTCGTGCTGGGTTATTCTAGGGTACGGGTAATATACCAAGTACTCCCAGAAATTCATTATTCAGTTGTTTTACTAAAATGTAAGAATTTTCTGACTATATGGCATGTTGCTATAATGACTGCCTTCTGGATTTGAATTTATAAGTTGTAATGTAAATTTAATTTATCCAGACTGTTTCTATGTTGTTTCGGTTTTATTCCGTTGGCTGAAACTATTATGGGTATTATCTCGACCATGTTCATTTTCCACAATCTTAAAACCTCAGCTGATAAATCCTGGTACTTGCTTAATAATATTAATTTTATTATTATTAGTATTATGTTCTTCGTCGAGACGGTTGACCACTGTTAAGGGTTTTAAATTTAAAATATGATGCGTGCCGTTAAAGATATTCGGTGCTTAGGTATCTTTTCCATACGCTGCTCAGGCGATAGTCGTCTTCCCTATTAAAATTGGATGGTCGTTTGGCTATCTCGATTGATTCCCTTATTAGCAGAGGGTAATAATTTTGGCCAGAACTTGAGCCTCATCGAAGAGTATCTTGTCTTTTGGATCTGATGTAATGTGCTCTCCGACGGCTGAAGTCATCCACTGCCTTGCATATAGCGCTCTTTTATGCTCTCTTATGCCCGAATAACTTTAATATAGTAAAGAGTCGCTGCGAAAACCTTCAAACAAAGCATTCCGATATGTTAATGCCATTTTATTAGCATTAGCAACCCGGGGGAAAGTTTTCGACGGCCGTTGTTAGAGTCGCATCGAACGAGACGCAAATCGAGGTCTTACGAGTGTAATTAGTGTCTCTGGCGCAAGAGGGCCCTCTGTCCGCGACGCTCTTCCTCTCGGCCGCCATTCCATCGCATTCCGTCGTCCGCATCTCTTATATACTCTCTCGACCCCCCCCCCCAACCCTCCCCCTCCCAACCACCGCCACATTTCACCCCTCCTTCAATTTGAGCTTCCATGGCGACAAATTGACTCGAGGGAAGGATCGGAGGCCAGGGAGGGGGGGGGGGATGAGTGGATGGGGGACGGAGATTAGTAGCCTCCCCTTCCCCCACCTGCTGCTGCATTTGTCAACGGCCGAGTGGTTCCCGTGGTGACGGAGGAGGAGGAGGTTGGAATTTTGGAGCGAGGCACGGTGGGGAGGAGTGAGGCCTCCTTAGAAGGGCAACACGGTGGAAGGGTGGGGAAGGATTTGATGTTGGGTTGGGGGCGAGGGAAGTGGGGGGGGGGGGGGTGGGGTTGAAGCAAGCGATTGCACATCGTGATCCTTGAGCGATTCGCTTCGGAGGCGACCTTCGAAGGTCTTAGGTCAGCCTTAAAGAATTTAAATTTATTTAAAGCTCAAAGCTAAAATTTTACGATTTTACCCAAAATATAAAAATGTCGTGATTGTAGGTGACTTAAATGCGAATATGATGAATGCTGGAAATTATGACTGTCTTCACTTAAAGAATTTCTTTCACTGCAACAATTATCACCTGGTTTCTTCGCAACTTACCCACCATACGCTAAATAGCCAAACGTGCCTGGACCTTTGTGTTGTGGATGACATGGAGAAGCAATCGTACACCTCACAGTCACCGGTGCCTTTTTTATCTGCTCATGACCAAATATCCCTTTCGTATAACTTTACCTTTCCTTTCGCCATACTCCCTAATTTTACATTTCGCGATTTTAGTAACTTCAATCATGAAAGATTTCTTGATGACCTACTCTCTGCTAATTGGTTGTATGTACATGACTCAGTCAAATTGTATCGACGATAAACTTGAAATGTTCAACGATTATCTAGTGAGCTGCTTCAATCGACATGCTCCTGTGCGTATATAAACGCCCTACCTCCCCATGGTTGACCTTCGCAAAAACGGGTTTCGCAAGATTCGCAAGACGGGTGGAGGAGGATTATGGGGAGGGGAGGAGTGGGGGTGAATCAAGCGATTGCACATCGTGATCCTTGAGCGCTCGCGAACCGCGATTCGTTTGGTAGAGACCTTCGTAATTCTTCGGTCAGCCGTAATACAAAGGGCGTGAGAGCGCTTTCATCCCACTGAGGGCCGCTTTTATGACTTGACATCCGTTAAGGCAGTTCGAGCGAAATATCATTTTACTTAGTTACAATTGAATTTGGTCTCATTTTAAAGAGAAATATCTCACTCTTCTAATGACGCCAAAAATTCAACCCCTTACCGCATTACTTTCGGAGATATTTGTTAAAATATACCAGCCCTTTTACATGGAAAATGGTTCGTGTATGCGCTCCAGAGAGACATAATGTACAAAATGGAGGTATTTCTAACACTTAGATGTCGTAGAAAAACTAACAGCGTGTAGTTTGTATGTTTTCACAACTATAATTGAAAAAAAACATATTGCCGCCGCAGTAGGTTCTTGGGTATCACAAAAAACCTTCCGTTTTGAAGGAGTTTCAAACGCACAGCGCGAAAAAATGAGCAAAGTTAATGACTTATTTGATATTTTCATTATAGGTACTGCGTTGCAGACTATGAAACAGCAGTGTCCATTAATTACGTGAGGCGATTTTTTCGACCCCCTCCCCTCCACTCCCCCTTTCTTGAGATGTCGTGAGATTTGGCTCGATCGACTCTCTCCCCCCTCCCCCTAATCTCACGTGAGATTTTTCAAAATGCGTATTTTTAGTGAGAATACATTAATCTGTGCTTGATTACGTTAGATTTATTTAAAAAAACATAATTTGCTTAATAGTTTTTATTAAAGACTAGTTAAGACTAATATTCAAGACTACTAAGAACGTAGTCTAGAATCGAAGTGAGAAAATCGAACAATAAAATACTTAAATAGGAAATAATGAAATTCGTAAAAAGATACTCATTCGAATTCAGTCGACGGGGACTCAATGTGTGGTCTCATGAGTGACTACTGGAACCAACGTGTCCATGTGATTTTCATTAAACTCATCTGCTCCTTCAACCTCGCTCTGATTTGGCCACTCTAAACCGTTGTCGCTTGCACACACAAGCTCAGTAGCTCGACGTGTGACAACCCGTGAGGGTCGCGCTTTGCGCGCTGGTGCAGCTGGTGCACTGTGGACCGCACGCCGGTGCTCTGCAGCTCTTGTGATGGATGAAAAGTAGATACCGCATGCACTGCAGCATCTCTTTTCTAGATCACCGCATACACTTGGTCACCAGAGTTCATAGGGCATGCTGGTTAAGACGTTCGCATACCTTTGTGGTGTTCGCATAACCGCGATAAATATTATTGTGTAGGATTTAGCCATATTTTAGTGGAGAATCATGTTTTACTTAAGTTAACCTAGTTTTCTCACAACTTTACACTTTCTCGCGGAAAAAAGTTACGTGATATTTGCCGAGACCCCCCTCACTCTCCTCCACGTGAGATTGGGTGAGATTCGGTTCGACGCCCCTCCCCCTTCCCTCCCAAAACAAACGCTTCACGTAATTAATGGACGCCCCCTTAACAAGTTACACACTTTACCCATCGACTAGCCGAATACAAAGCCTCATTGGTAGATAGCCACTCTGGTCTCGTATCGATCACGAGAAAAAACGTCTTTTTAAACCCCTCTGTTCTGCTGTCTGTTTCTCCAATATTATTCTCATGATCTGATGTACGGTCTTATGCAGGAGTTCCTTAGATATTGATAACTGCGCCAGAAAATATATTGGTGTTGAATTTTATTCGAGTGATCAGAAACTTGAGCTTATGAGAGGGCGATTGTGTCGCTGACCATCGAACGTTAAGCGGATGTCATGGACGGCATATTCTGCACTTGTGTGCTTGCGGAGAGAGCTAAGTTTTTATTTTTGTACTTTCTTTAGTCACATTTGACATTAAGAATCAAAGAAAATACCAATTCCAAAATCATTGAAGTTCACTTCTTCGCGAGTTTTGTGCACTGCCTGCAGTGCGTTCTCATTTGACAATTTTATTCTTAATTCATTTTCATTGCAAAACATATACGGATAAAAAACTGAAACGTCAGCTCAAATTGCGTCTTAAAGTGTTTCGTTAGCGCTAAAACGGTTTTAGGGTAGCTGAGAATAGGTCAAGAATAATCCATTATTGTATCTTAACCTTTTTGATTGTAAAGTATAAATCTCGGAATATTTCAAAGCGGTGTACAAAATTTCCGAACCGAAAGCCGAACTTATAAATGTAGAGTCCGTTAAGTACTTAAGAGTGACCCTTACTCAGGACTTGTCGTGGGGGAACCATATACGAGAAATTTGTGGACAGGCAAGTCTTAAATTAGGATTTATTAGAAGAAAACTAGGAAAGTGTGACGAGAAGGTAAAGGAGCGATGTTATTTTTCTCTCTTGAGACCCCACTTGGAGTACGCCGCTAGTACATGGGATCCTTACGAAGTAGTTTCAGTTATAGATCGAATACAGCGGAGGGCAGCTAGGTTTGTTAAAAATTGTTATGATAAACATAGTAGTTTTACAAAATTGAGGATAGAACTAGGGTGGGAACCTCTATCCAATCGAAGGGAGAAACATAGGTCAAATCTTTTACGAAAGTTTTATGTAGACTATTTTTTGCCAGGCGTTAAACATATACAACCAAACTAAGCCAACTAGAACAATAACTAGAGCCAAACTATTACGGTAGGAACGATTACAGAAATAAGATTAAGAAAATAGACTCCAGAACTGATAGATTTAAGTTGTCATTTTTTCCACGCACAATAAGGGACCATAATAGTAGTGATAGATCAGTTTTAGGATATTGACTAGGTTAAATAAGTTTTTTCAATAGTTCTAAATATCTTAACATGAATTGTAGATACTAACCTCGCATGAAATCTCCGGCATGATATACTCCTGAATGTCTTAGTACCTTGTAGTGCTATTTGTTTGACACATTAATAATACTAACCAGTGGTTATATCTTGAGTAGCATGCTGCATGGTAGCATGTTCTTCTTCGTATCACTCTCCTAGTTCGTGGTCTGACTGCGTACCGTTGTCCTGCGGTGCTTTGACCTGCGCCTGGCATTCGGCGGAACGTGCACGGTTCTGAATTGAACTGGTATCAGTGCTGCATGCCTGGTGTGGAATCACCCCGTGCCACACACCCTAGTGGTGGCTTGCACGGTATTTCGTAGATGTAGATGCTGAATGACTGAATTGGGGTGATCTTTAAAATACCGAAATTATGGTAGTGATTAATTTTCTATAGCACTTTCCGACTCATTACAGCTAATCGTTTACCATTGTGAGGAAATAAGGGTTACCATGGCAGCATTCGACTGGTCTGCTGCATTAATGCATTTCGTACAAAATTTTAATGTTGAAATAACCGAATCCGGCTCAGTTGTGGTCACACATTTAACTTCATTCGGCTCTCGTTGGTTAGATGAAGAATAAAATGAAAAGTATCATTTGTCGAAACTTGATTGTGTTTAGCTACTACCATAGAGTAAGCACACATGTGGAGTGGCAAAGAGATTGGGAGATTCGGATATGAGTTTTTAAATAATACTTTGGCCGATAGATGGAACAGGTGTATCGAAGTTGCACGACAAGCCATAACAAATGAGCTTTGGCACACGGCCACTTCATTTAGAGTCGCATAACTAACATGGTGTTCTTATGATGATTTCGGTGCCTGGATATTTACTAATCGTCCCATTGCAACGAAAACAAATCTTATTGAGTCGTCGAGACCAAATTAAACATGCATTTTAATGTGCATTAATGAGCATCGTCTATAATGAATCGAATTCACGTCAGCATGATAAGACACGTGATTACCAAACACGGAGTCAACTGTTTACCGATGCATCATAGCAACAACAAAACAACTGATATTCAATAAAAATCACACAAGAGCCATGGTAAATCCACCTCTGCATGTCGATGCAAAATCACCGAGTACCACTAGTACGTCCAAGTGGCCTTCTCCGTAAGCCAAAATTCTTCCTCCCCTAAGATGGTGGCACCTGAAAAATTCTTCCCAAAAGCTCTCATAAATTTAAGTCCAGTTTTTAGCATTGATTTGCCACTCTATATATGTACACTTACTCTATGCTACTACGTAGACCAATGTCTTCACCGACGGCGAATCACTTGGTGCAGTTACTGCCTAACTACTGTTACAATGCGAATTCAGATTATGATAATCGTGAACTTAAGCGTTTGAAATTTGAAATACAGAATCCTGGATGAATAGATTTGACACGTCATGATGGCATCGCTCAATACACTTGGTGATATTGTAAATCTTGGCAGGAATTCCGAGATTAAGTACTGCAAAGGTAGTTTAGCAGCCGAAGTTTTTATCACGTTCAATGGCTTGCTGCTACCGAAAGCGATCAGTAACACCGCAAAGTCCCTTTTTTCTGTGGAAATCAACGTTTTGCGCCGAAATATGCGCCAACGGAAAAATCCGCGACGGCAGTTGCGTGCGAAATACGTCCAGCAGCGATGGTGACCATTTGGAAGTTTGGAACACGTTAAATGAGGTGTTTTTGCCGCGATCAATCATTTTTATACTAATCTATCAGTAGTCAACGTTAACCTAACCATATCGTCTCCTGTCCCCGTCCTCCACCTGGCTAGTGTTTGAACACACACCTACCGCACCTAAAGGCAGTGCGACAAAACTATTCTCTGAAGTTCTGAAAAATAACTATTAAAAAAGCTAATTCATAATTATGAAAAACTATATGCTTGATTACAATTACAAATTCATGAAAGTAACTTTGTATTAATATATATCGTTTACTGTGTGAGGGACTTGGTTTGGAGAAAGGCACGTGGTGTCGCCTCATTAAGTCGAGGATTAATGAAGTCAAGTCGCACGCATCTTCAGGTTGGTCGCCGGACATTTCATGTGAAAGAGGAGTTGGTTGGAGATGAGTAGGAAAGCAATGGCAGGAGTGGCATTTTAACCAAATAGGGATCAAAATGTCAAATTGATCCGAAGCTCGACGCTTTGACACTAAGTACATCTGCACCGACAGCTTTCTAATAAGAAAAGCTGTCTTTGCTCTGTTTATGAAGGACTCTATTCCTCGCTCCAGAATAGCGTCGGAAGCGATTCTGAATAAGGTGTAGAAATTCGAGGCGTCGGTTGAGTAATACTATTATAAACCCCGTCCCTTACGGTATGAAAACCTTCCGATACAGTAAATGGAAATTCAGGAAGCCAATGACGAGCAATGTTTACGTTTTTCACTAACAGCTGAGACCCTCGCCATGGTTGCCGTGAGTCTGGTGTATAAAAGTATGTTTCCATAAAATAATCGTACTAAATATTTTTCAATGCTGTTTTCGAATACTATTATTATACTTTACTTAGAATGAAAACGTATTTGTGTTTTGTTTAGGCCCTATAGTCGTGCAGTTCGTAAACAAAGTGTCAAATTGTACGAAAAGCCCCAACCAAGCAACGTCTCGGGTGTGTATTTATACTAATTATCTAGACCGAGAAAAGGATGTTAAAATATCATTAAAAGTAATAGTTTATTTTAGAAATTGAAATAATTTGTGTGTCCCTGGTATAATGTGTATGTACACAGGGAGCGTTGGCCATTGAAGAAAGTGTACCTACTTGGTAAAAATTTTCTTTCGTGTGAAATTAACATTGGCGTTATTTGCTATAAATACCGAGTTTTTTGTTTTGTATTCATCAGCTGATAGATGACTCTGATTAAAATAGAGTTTGTGACGGGGATTTCAGTTTGCGAAAGTCTGGCGACGTTTGTTATTTGTTTTTTGTTTGTTATTTGTTAAAGTCCTCGCCTGCTAAACCGAGGGTCGAGGGTTCGAATCCCGCCTGGGTGGGTTTTTCACCACCCAGGGCATAGATGTGTGTCAAGTTCTGTTGGTTCGGCCGCTGGAAAACCTGATGACAGGCTCAGTAGCCTATCGGGATTCCGGGGACATACGGGCCAACAGAATCGTCCGGCAAGCAAAAAAAAAATCCTATATGAACATATGACAGATACCCGAGCAGGGAAAACAATTTTAATTCCTATAATGATAGTTCATCTCGGCATCGTAATAAAATATTTTTTTTTCATGTATCTGTTAAGTTTTTTTAACGTTTTAAATTCCACAATTTATTCGACGGAGCAGATGTTTGGATACGTGAGAAGTGCATGATCAAGCAAAATGATCCAGCATTACCTTTAAACTACACATTCATTTGCAGTTATCATTGGAATTGTTACCTTTAATAATCTAGTATTCTTTTAAATTCATCAACTGATAGAAAATTCTCGGAGAACCCTAGCGGTTAACAGAAATTCCATTCAGAAAATTCCAGCAACGTTTGTTACATATTGACGGGCAACCTAGCGGACTGAACAATGTCAATACATAATTACAGTCAACTCAAGATTGAAGCAAAGCATATTGTTTTTATGTATCTGTTGGGTTGTTTATTTTATTTTCACCACTTATACGATGGAGCAGACGACGTTTGGATTCATGCGAAGAGAGAATAATGATGTATAAGTGTATCAAGGAAAGTGATTCGATGGTAAATATCAACTATTTCATCTGGGATATTTGAAATTTATTATTCTTAATAGTCCATGGATTTAATAAGACGGTTAGCCATTGCAATTTGCCTCTTGAAAGCTTCTTGTGGGACCGCTGAGGAATGTGTGGATGGAAGTTAATGTGAATATGCGAGGTGAGCAATACTTCGAACCGACTCGTTTATATAACAACAGTAATGTTCGGTACAATTCTTAATGCAGAGAATGAATACTCACATCCTTTGCGTGTAGAGCAGGTTCTTCTATTTTACCTTAACTCGTTGTATCCCCGGCTGAGAGATGGGAAAATAGATGCAATGCAGGAATAAAGCAATGAGACTCGGTCAAAAAAATACCAGTCTACAATGAGAGGTACGGGAAGGGCCAGGGTCAAGGAAGGTTTCCAATTTCATGCTTAAACTCAACTTGGTTAAGTTTCAGATAAGTTTGCTCACTTTTCCTTCCCGTCCAGCTTGGAAAATTTGCCTACTTTGTATGAGAAGAATTTTGTATGTTTACTTGAATAAATTTATTTACAATTCAATTCTGCTAATATTTTTATGTTATTAGCAATTCTTTAAATGAATATTTAACAGAATCCTCGTTAGATAAAGAATCTGGAAATAAAGTACCAGGTGACAGTTTCACTCAAGAATAGCTTGCCACGTTAGAATCGCGGTGAATCACGTGGTAAGACGTGGGATGTTAATCAGGTTTTCCACCACATCAGGTACTCCATTTCTGTCGAAGTTTCGATGAACGAGTCGTCTATCGTCCTCAGGGCATTGGAAAACCTGAACCGGTGAAAAACCCGATTGACCTTCCACGACACCATACGTCGGGAAAGCCTTCGATCACTAATCACGGTAAGAATTTAGACTCGTGGTGATCAGATCGTCGCCAAAAACAGCGTCGTTCCCAGGCCTCAGTCTCACGTTCAGAATCGCGTCGTTGGCGCTATTCTTCTGAACAAATGCGTCACGAAAACTATTCCTGGCCATTAGCGTCAATGCTATCTCATTAGGAATATTGGCCAAGGAGAGCGAGATTGCCGCCTCTCCCTTCTCTCTTAATACTCGTCGTAATGGCTAACTTTTCGGGCGAAGTACGAATATTCTTGTCGAAATTTAAGGTAGTCTGAGCGAAATATCATTTTACTTATAAATCAATTAATTTGGTCTCATTATAAATAAAATAGTATTACCCTTCCATTGACATAAAAAATTCAACCCCTTGCCACATTCCTTTCCGAGATATTTGCCAAAAAATACCAGCCCTTTTTTGTGGGAAATGGTACGTGTATGCAGTCCAGTGAGGTCATACTAAAAATAAGGCATTTCCTACGCTTATATTTCGTCAAAAAATCAACAGAGTGTAGTTTGTATGTTTTCTCAACTATTTTTGAAAATTAACCATGCTGTCACCGCAATAAGTTCATGGGTATTACAGAAAACCTTCCGTTTTGAAGGAGTTTCAAACGTACCGCGTGAATTCAAGACTTCAAATTGAAGACTTATTGAGATATATTCATTAAATTACCTATCATTTCTCTCCTACAAAACTGTATTATTCCACTGTTAATAATGCAATATTTATTTGATGTGTCACTTAGCTGGTGAAATTAAAACGTATAATTCGAATATGGTCTCTATTATGACTAGGGAACTATCTCGCTCGGACTACCTTAAGCCGCTAATGTCATCACCTAAATGCCTTCACTTTCATGTCCTTTACTGCGTTATTATTGGCTGGCGACAGCAACCAAGACAAAGCTATCTCGCTTCCCCTTCCTCGTCATTTAGGCCAACTGCAATTGCGTTGAACATCATGTGCCCATATATATCATTTGTTATGTTAAAGACATAATTTATTAAAATATTGGAAAGTTGTGCATTATACGGAGAGGATGTCAAAAGATGTACAAACTTCGAGGGTGTCTGCGGTGTAAGTGACTGCGGCGGAAAACCTTTGGCAGAAACTGCTGATGAAGTTGATGGAGGCCTCCAGGAAACGAAGTATGGAAATAAAAACAAAATAGGCGAAGGGTATCAAGATAAGTAAGGAGCCAGTGATATGTAAGCTGGAAGTCGAAGATGATATCATCGAGTTAGTATCTATCTCCAATTACCTTGGTATAAATATTGTAAGTTGTGGCATGTTTCAAAATCAGGCGAAACATCGACCATTACTAAAGTATTGGATGCGCTGAATAGTATGATTTGGAAAAAGAAATTTTTAGGCAAGGAAATGAATTAAAGATTTTATAAATCTATTCTGAGACCAATACTTATACATATGTATATATGCAGCTGAGATGCCGGCAGGAACGAGCAAAACAACATGAATGCAAGAAACGGAGGAGATGAGAATACTGACATGCCTGAAAACCTCACTGACGAGTATTTGTTGTCTTAGTGACTGTTAACTTTGTAACTTACGGTAACCAGACCATGACCTTGGTTGCATATTCTCATCGGGTCTTTTTCTCAAAGGCAAGTTTTGATTAGTGTCACTAATCGCCAAGGTTTTCTAAGCAAATAAAAGCTCTTATCCACAAGAACATTTTTAGCCTCGTTGTATTAATATCAGTAAAATTGCCATGTCTTCCGTATTTTGAAAGATGGAGATGTTATTTTTGCTGAAATCTATTGAGAAAGAAATTTACTAAAAGTTTTATTCTTACACATTTTTTTATATAACTGAAATTAAGAGCGATATCGTACATTATTTGTTTTTAAGGAATTAAATTTCGACAAATATTTAATAGCCATCTTGAAAATAAGATACCGTTAGCATTGATGATAGCAGAACAAGAACAATACATATCTTATGCACCAGTGTGAAAAGTTTCAAATCTCCTCAATCGACACTAGTCATTGAAATTCGAGGTTTTCATAGTGAATGCAGAATACTTCTGAAAAAAAATGTTTACATTGCCATAGCTCGGTAAGTAAGGAGTTGCGACCCCATGTTGCTATGATATAAAATGCTTAGAATCACTTCCCTTACCTCCTCCAGAAGTTTCCAACTTTCTTCCTGAAACAACCTGTATACAAAGCTATAAGTAGAGTCCACGGAAAGTTGCTAGAATAAAAAAGAGCATTAAATATTGAGTCTAAGGAACCCAGGATGCCATCCGCGAAACGCTGAGATTGAAATATAGACGTTTCAAGCGGTGAACTCGTATCCGAATAAATGTATCTCTCTCCCATTTCCTTCCATCTCTCACACCACCCACCAACTGACCCAATCTCATTCCCTGCGACAGCAAGCGAGTGTGTTATTCGGAAGAGGGGGTCAGGGGGGCGGGGGGGGAGGGGAGGGGGAGGGAGTCAGGGGGAGGGCTCCTTGGCTGGCCCCCGGATGACACCCCCGCCGTCCCCATTGGGGTGGTTTGGATGGCTCCCCGTCCATTTCGGGGCAATTTTATTTGCGGACCGGCCTCGAATCGCCGCCGGACAGTCTTGCCGCTCGGCGTTACGAGCTCGACTTCCATGTCTACGAAATACCGTGCAACCCTGCTAAAAAATTCTGTATAGTTTCCTTATAAATACTCTGCAGAATTTCTTAAAAAGTTCTTTAGATATTCCTTCAAGTATTGAAATGCCATTTTACAGAATTCCCTACGACTTTCTGCAGAATACCTTAGGACGTTCTACAGAATTCCTTTGGACGTTCTGTGGAATTCCCTACGACTCTCCATATAGGTCCTTATAAAAGGAACTGGGTCAACCGAAACCTCACATATTTCCGTAGAGTTGCTGAAGTTCTACAGAACAGCTTATAAGGAGTTATTTCGCTCTGCAGAAAACAACTCTACAAAGTATGTGTTCTGTAAAGTCAGGGTCTCATGTTCCTTACAGATCCTTAGAAAAGAAAGTAGTTCTGAAGAAAAACAGTCGATTTCTGTAGAATTCTTTACGTTCTACAGCAACAGCTTCTAAGGATTTTTTTAGCAGGGAAGTCACCCCTAAGGTGAGTGGCACGGGGTGATTCCACACCAGGCATGCAGCAATCCTCCCAGAGCAAATCTGAACCTCGCACGTTCCCCCGGATGCCAGACAGTGAAGACCAAATGGCAATCAGGAGAACACTGTGCGGTCAGACCAGAAACAAGGGAGAGTGCTGAGTGGACGAACATTCCAACATGCAGTGACCTCGTTATGATAGAACTATATTTGTACTATTAATATGATGAATACATTTTACTACGAGATATTAAATCATGAAGAATGCTGAATCATGCTGGAAGTTTCAAGCGGAGTGAGTCGATGTTTAAGATGGTGTGTTTGAAGTACAGAGTGTTCTTTACCGAGCGATGGTCGGAGTTCCATGGAACAAATCTATCGCAACTATTCATCTATATCTACTTATTACCCTGCAAGCCACCACAAGGGTGTTTGGCAGGGGAGACTTATCACCAACATGAACTACAGTGAAAAAATGTACTATCACCAACAAGCACCACGCTAACGATATACTACACATGCTACAGAAATTACTAAAATAATCTTTAATGTAACAATGAAAACGTGACAAACGAGTAATGCAGGGAAAATGCTAAACCTGGTGTTAGCACTACTCGGTAGATTTAGAAACATGCTTTAGGGTGCATATGAATTAATCACCTGAACACTACCTGTCAACTAACCAAATTCAAAGTCTTAACGCTGTCAGTATGATCTCTTATCGCAGGAACAACTACATCATACACTTTTCTGTTGACTAATCTATTTCCCTTATTTTATTCTCATGGTCTGATCTACCGTAGCATGTTGGAGTTCGTAAGATATCGATAACTTCTTTTGAAAATAAATCGGTGTTGAATTTACTTAAAAGATTGAGTATAATTTTCAATGAAAGGTCTGAAAGCGATTCCCGTCTTAGTTTTTGCAAAAGGTCAGTAACACTAACGAGACTATCATAACGGCCTTTGACGTATATTTTTGATATTATCTGCACGCGTTCTGACTCTGTTCTTAAGCCTAACCTCATGATGATCTCAAACACTGGCAGTGTATTCTAAGTGGGGTCTAACAGAAGTAGCTGATTTCTCTAACTTTATTGACGCACTTTCCAAGTACTCTCCCCAATTAACGATTTGCTTGACCAGTTATATACCGAATATGTTTGCTCCACGAGAGATCGTTAGTTAGTTTAACTCCGAGATATTTTAAAGATTCTACAGTCTCTTATTGAGTATTTTGTACGTAATGACTGTACTGAGGGGAGTTTTTCCTTTTTCAGAATTGCTTTAATAATTTTCCTCGGGACACTTTATCGAATGCGTCTTTAAAGTCAAGTAAAATCAAGTCTACTGGAGTCATTATCTTCACCGGAGACTAAAATATCGTGGGCAAACGGTGCTATTTGAGTTTCGCAGGATCTTTCTTTCCTGAATCCGTGTTGTGCTTATAATAGCAAGTTCTGCGTATCTAGGTGTGTCATGACTGAGCTTACTGTTATATGTTCAAGGACTTTGTATGATATTGGTGTTAAAGATATCGGTCTGTAATTCGATGGCTGTTCCTTATCACCACTTTTAAATATGACCGTTACATTGGCAATTTTCCAGTCTTTGGCTACTACGTGTTTTTTGACGGATTTTCGGAATATGATCTGCAAGTAGGGGGCTAAATCTGAAGCTATTTCTTTATACACGCGGGAAGGAATTCTTTCAGGACCGTTAGACTTATTCGGGCTGAGCAATTTTAACACATTTTCTATTCTGCGAACACAAATATCAATTGGCGATATCGTTTGACGGTAACGATTGTTAAGCCTCACGGATGTGTTCTTCAAAGACTTGGTGGGAACGAATTGAAAGTAGAAGTTTAATTAGTTAGCTTTGTCCGAGCTGTTTTGTTTGTGGTTCGCCATTATTAATTCTCAGGGGATTAACTGTATATCTTCTGCCTTGAACTTCCCTTATGCATGACCAAAATGCTTTTGGGTTATCCCGTAAAAGTTCTACAAGCGTTTTCCTCTTGAAATCCATAATTGCATTCCTCAACGCTTCCTTCATAGCGGCTTTGGACAACTTATATTTTTCAATAATTTACTCGCGATCATCGGTGGATAAATCTGCACGGAATTTTTTCATCTTGGCGTGGCATGCTCTCTGTCGCCTCAACGATCTTCTCACCTCCGCGTCGTTCCATCTCGGTTCTCTGCTCTCTTTTTTTACTTAACTTGGGACATATTTATTGATTCCGGAATGTCCAATCGAAAGAAAAGCTTTCCAAGTACTCTTCACTTCTAAATTAACTATTGACTCTATGAAGACGGGATGGGAATTTTTTTTGATGAAATTTGAAACCTTCAAAATCATCTCTTTTAAAAATTTAAATTTTTCTTATTCGCTCAAAGTTTTTATTGACATTTAAGGAAAACTTAGCTTTGACTACCCTATGATCACTAATTTCCTCGACAGTGTCCACTTCTATCAGTTGATGTGGTATATTTGTAGCCAGTAAATCAAGAATATTATCTCGTCTGTTAGGTGCCGTATCAATCTGAAGTGGTGCATTTGATGAGACAGTGTTCAGCAGGGACTCACATATGTCTTCATCTCTCCCCCCGGGTATGAAACTGTTGGTCATCCGATCTATAGAGGAAACGTTGAAATCTCCACCTATTATTAAATTTCTTGCGGGATTCCTGGATGTGATGCTATTTAACTGTGTTTCTAGTACTAAAATTGAATTGACACCAGTGTTAGGTGGCCTGTAATATGAGCACACAAATATTGTTTTGGATTTAGGCATTTATTTGAATGCCATACAGATTCAAGACTGGTCTCTGGAACTATTTCCACTTGGCTGACGATTTGCATTTTTTTATCGCTACAAAAACTCCGCTGCCGACTAAGTTAATTCTATCTTTTCTATAAATGGTGAAAGATTTTGGGAAGACATACAAATGCGTCACGAGAATATTCGGACAGTTTAGGGATTAAGTTCCTCATAGAGAGAGAATATCCTGATTGTGTTCCGAGAATGTGCTGTCAATGATTTATTGTGAAGATACTCAAAATAAATACACATGTTGTCTGTGCTGAGTAAATTCATTGAGAGTATTTTTAGCCCATACTGAGAGTACTAACGCTAAATAAGTGCCCTGAGCACATTCTGAACACTTTTTGAGCTCCAATCAAAACACTCCCGTATTACACTTCACCGTTTTACCGTCTAAATCTTTTACACTTTTACACGGCTGGTGTCCTAACACCTCCTGCCATTCGTACCTGGTGATTCGTAGGGTAATATGAAGCGTAGACGTAGATTCAATGAAGTCAGTGAAATAGGGCTCTGTGGATGTGAACATACGTTTGAAAATAATAATACAGTATAAAATTTCCTTGATGTAACCGATTGTAGTGATCAGAAACCGCAACCACTTCATATGCGCCACTGAATTCCAGTTTTATAAATGACTAGCGGAAGGTACCCGTCGTTGAAATCCAACGGGTGTGAAAGATATTGAACTTATTTTACCAGAAAACCATAAAAGCGTGAAGAATCCTGTCAGCACTGTGGTCATTTGAGGAGTCCTCAACCTATCTTGTTCGATGTGTTCGTTTTATTAGACACGCTGACCGTTTTCCTGGTGCACGTTGAGATGAGTGACTGTTGGTCCTCTTTCATGCACGGAAAACCCAAAAATGGACCACGCAGACTCATTACTACTAAAATAGCAGCCAGGTTCATAGATGGTCACCTCGTCCCTCCGGTTCTCTTGAGCCGTCTTCTGTGCGATTTAACAGCTTGAACGCTTCCCTTGTGTATAAAAATATATATTTGCATTCAATGACTTAATTGAGCTGCGCTATTCAACGTTGATATGTGCGCCGAGTATGTTAATCAGGATCTGAGAATAGGGTACAATCCAGCGGTTGACGACGTTAAAAGGAGCTTTTGTAGAAGCAGCCATGTTTATTTGACCTATGAATCCCCTGACCTCCTCTCCCGGACTACACCTTCGGTGCAAAGGTTAGCCATAATCATTGGTTACTAAATTAAAAATCTATGGTGATTCTTAGTGCAATTGCCGAATTTCATGCACGGATTTCCTCCACTGAGCAGAATTTCCCAACAAGGCGTTGAGGATGAGGTTACCGAGCAAAATACGTGTTCAGCGTCAAAATGGTGTATCATCGGACCGTGGTCGCGGAGGCACCCGTCCTCTGGTGCCTCGTTTCACCAATGCAGCGGACGCTTTAATGTCTCGACGCCCATCCGCTAACAGTTATTATCCTGGCTGCTTTACAAGAGCCTCCACATTAGCACGATATTTAAGATTCCCAATGATCGACATGACTGCCGTCAGAGATTACTCTTGAAATTAAAGCCAACGAATATTGCGGATTTTGTTCCCTTGCACTGCACTGATTCCCTTGAAATGCACTGGAGCCATGAGGAATGAACTTCCGTCTCTTTCTAGATGGGTGGCCTTGGGGTAGTGTTTGCCAGTAAAATGACACCAATCATTTCGGAGATGCTAAACTACTTTCATATGCTCGTAAATGAACCATAGTTAATGGAGCAATACTATTAGTACTTGTAACTGATGCAACTAGCAATTTAAGTATATGCATCGTTGTGCAGCTGCCTTTGGAAAACAACGACCGGCTCATTCTATCGGCGGATAAGGGGAACCCGACAGTCATCATTAACAAAGGAAATTGCTATGAAAAGGTTACTAAACTCCTAAAGGTAGAGGCGCACGGCGAACTGAATTCCGACATCATGCCAAAATTCAACGTGAGACGAAATGGCTGATAGACCATTCATCCATACCAGAACAGACGCTGGCTGATAGTGTCCGCATCGAAACACACAAAAATGCCATAACTATACTGTGGGTGGAGTAAACATAAAATCTTCAAATACAGTAAAATATTTTGGAATGGCCTTATCTTCAGATATATCGTGGGGAACCGACATACAAAATATATGCAGCACAGCATTAAAGAAACTAGGTTTTGTTAAACGTATAATAGGAAGGTCCTCGGATGAAAAAGTCAAAGAGAGATGCTATACTTCGCTCTGGTTAGGCCACACCTCGAATACGCCGCGAGCATTTGGGATCCTGGTCATAAAGATTTAACCAAAAAAATTAACAAAATACAAAGAAAAGCTGCACGCCTCGTTAAAAACTGCTACGAACGAACATATAGTGTCTCACAACTGTTAGAGGGATTAAGGTGGGAGCCCCTAGAAACTCGGGAGGCTACACGTTAGGCTTAAGCTGCTTGAGATATTCAGAACTGGTGTGTTTCAGAGCGACACAGAGAATATTATTATGACGCCTCACTACATCTCTATGTCTGACAGATGCGATAAAATAAGAGAGATACATTGCCGAACAGATACGTACAAAAACTCGTTTTTTCCGCGCACAATAAGCGACCACAATAGAAACTGAGCTCCTCCAAATACACTCTCATAGGACATGTCACCATTTCACCTCCAAAGCTTTTACATCTTCACGCGGCTCATGACCTGCCACCCCCTGCCACACGCCCCTGCGGCGGCTCGTGGGATAGTGTGTAGATGAAAACCACCTCGACTCTACGGACTTCCGGAAGTGCACAAAAATGGACAGCCACTACGCCCGATCTTAAGTCTCATCTACTCTTCTACCCACAAACTGGCAAGATATCTGGCGCCTCTTATTTCCTGGTTTCGGAAAAATCCTCAACCTTCGTCAAGAACTCAGCGCATTTGATCTAGACACCTTTCGAAGAAGAGAGAGAGGGAGAGAGAGAGGGAGAGTGAGGTAGGGTGATTTACTCGTTAGCCTGGACGTGGAACCCTGTTCTACAACATACCAATAAATGGATATGTCGACGCCTTCAAAGGGCGCTGACCAACAAAAGTCTCCCCAGGCACGGATTTCCTACTCCGTGGCCAAAGGACTTCCCTAAGATGGTGGGATTCTGCCTCCAATACTCGCATTTCCGGTGGAACCGAAGATTCTACATTCAACTGGAAGGAAAGGCCATGGAATCTCCCCTGTCGCCAGTAGTTGACACCCTATACATGGAGAACTTCGAAGAAGCCTTTCGGAGAAATCAAAATTCTTCGTGATGATATGTTGATACACGGATGCGTGTGGATGATACGTTCATCATTCAAGAATATGAGGAAGAGGACCTTGACAATTCTTTTAAAATTTCTGTTATTTTTATGTAAGAAGTATCCGCCGAGTAAGTTGGTGATTACAAGCGCTAAGGTGTTAGCCACGGCAATGTAGAAACGTCTATGTTTATATAAAAACGTATTACTCGAGTAACGTCGTTAAAACAAACGTAAAAAAAGGCGTAAATACTCAGTGAAATGGTTGTCAGGCAACCATCATCCATAATCCCTGCTTAATAGTCATGTGACCCTTGGTCAGAAGTCACAAGTTCTTCTGAGAGCTGTAAAATTATAACGCTCCCTTCCTCTGCACTTCACACATACTAAACACTTCTCGGAAGTATTTAGTATGTGAGAAACGGTGTAATGGAGGACAAGAAAAACCTCACTTTTTAGGTTTCAGTCATTCGCACTTTCCGTGAAATTAAAAACATAGGCAAAGGTAAGACATCGCAAAAACAGTCGAGGTTGGCAGTGCATGTGACGCAAATTTCGTGGCGATGCGTGAAGTAGGAAGGATATAAAATATTTGTTTTTACGTTTTGGACGCAAGCGGCCCTTTACCCGCTGTCTGCTCACATTGCCTCCCAATCACCATATCTATTCGCTCCTTTGCAAAACCCTTCTTCACTTTCTGGAATTTTATTTTTCTTTAGATCTCCATTTGCTACATTCTCGCATTCGATATCCCCGAGCCGCCGATGTATATGCGTGAAATCGAAGCGCTGACACCTCACGAGTCACTCCCACATTCAGAAACGTGAGACTCGGCATAAATTAATGTATGGACAGATTGAGGTCTAGGTGTTTCTTTGACTTCCGCATCCATCGGGAGTGTATCAGCCGTCCTCTCGAGACAAATAAATGCTTAAGCGAGCTCTACCGTACAGCAACCTAAGCTTAATTTTTTTCCGAGTCTGGCTAATTATGAAAAACATGTTCTTTGCTCTGATTAATTATGACTTCGTTGACTAACCTGCATATTTTGTCCGTTGATTGCCTTTTGTGGCCAATGCATATCATCAATAGAAGCATTATAAGCTGTTTAAGTGTGGAACTGTCTAGCGATGGCTTATTTGGGTATTCACATTGCAGTTGCCGATCAAGGCCTCCTGAAGGCGAAGGCGGAGAACTAGTAGTAGCCATGGTCCATTTAAGTGAGGTCACCATCCGAGTGGAATGGGAATGGGTGCAGTGTAGTGGACTAAATCGACCATTTCGGTCATTTGCCCCCTTAGAGTGGACACAAGGGGGTGGGGGTGTGGGGAAGGGATGAGGGAGGTGTGTCAGGAAGGGAAATGTGTCCTATCATGTTCACCCTTCCCTTGGTTAAAATCCCATCACCCGTCCCTCGGCCGCCCCAGGGTTCACTTTATTTCGGCGCCAAGGGTATTTAGCCAACCGACTTCCTCCAGGTTTGGCTCTCACACTATCGGTGAACCATGGACGATTTTCAGACAGAAACCCATTAACCGAGCATCTAAAAAATACAGAATAAATAGTAGTGGGATAAGCAATGAAAGTTTTACTTGTTATGAAACTCACGAGGACCCTAGTTTGCCTACAATCAGATAAGCATCGACAAAGGAAAAATTCAACTCTACAGCACTAGTCATATTTTTTAAGACTTCAAAGTCCTATTATTTAAATATTTGTGCACCCTTGGACTTATAAGAGACTATTACTCTTTCCATCTTTTCAAATGTATTCGTTGGTTGAAGAATTCAGGTTCAATAAATATATCTATGATTAAATCACTCAGTCAACTCCGGTGCAACTCAATTTAAGACGGATTTTGGAATAATCCATGCACTCTTTTTGTGCTCTTTTAAGTTAAATGATGTCGATAAAAAACTACGCAAAAATCCATTGTATGAGACCAAAGAAATGTGTTTGCACTACGTAACCCAAACAAGTGTGTGCCACGAAACCTGAGATCGGAGGTGGCAGTCGGTGGATGTAGAGAAAGGCAATCGCCTCTCACTCACTGATTGATCACGATGTCCCTGGGAGCCCTTAATGCATTGCAATAAATTTCTATGCACAGATCCGACTTAGGATGCAGTGATATTTGATAAGAAATGCCCAAGAGAGATGAGTCTATCAGTTGGACAACGCTAAAAAACCTTTAAAAAAATATTCATCACGTAAACGACCTCTGAGAAGCCTTCACATCGACAATCCTGGCAATTCTTCGACAATTGCTGTTATGACAGGCGCAGAAGCACTAACTGAAATACATTACATTTCTTATACTCCACATGGTTTGAAGTGATTCAAGATGCCTGCAATTGGAAGTGGATCCTGTCCTGGTTGTGGCCTCGGATAAAGCCATCTGTCGCCAAAATTGTGACCAGCCAATCTTTCTCAGTTTGGTCCAGAGAGAGACGAGCTAAATGCTCCTCAACGCGTAACCTTGGAGGTTGGTCACCATATAGAAAATGGTTCGTTCGTTCGACATACCAATAATAATGACAGAAAGATTTATTGGAAATAGCTGCTACGTCAGAGGAACGTCATACTATCACCCTATTCCTTTCTAATTCACCTTTGAGGTGATCAAATAGGATCAGTTGACTACTAATTTCACCCCACGTAGAAAAGACACCCCCCTGGACGCCCTAAATCTTCACAACACATACTTTCCTGGCGTCCAAAAACTTAAGACCATCCTCAAAGACTTTTTTCTAATTTCAGATACAAACAGATCGACAGCAAATCTCCTACCCAAATGCCCCACATTATGTTTCAGACGTCCACCTAACTTAGCCAACCTTCTCCGCTCCAATTCTTCGCTGGAGAGTATATCGAATAACACTCCCCGCCCCACCACACAGAGATGCAACAAGCCACGGTGCAAAACGTGCAACATGTTCCGCTCCCTATCCTCTTTTCAGAGTCCCAACACAGAGACGCCGTTCGACATAAAAGCCTCCGGCTCTTGCGACTCACACAACTTGGTTTATGTTTTACAATGTAAACTATGCCCCTGTTTTTATGTGGGCGAATGCATTACGCCTCTTAATATTAGAATCAATAATCATCGGTGCACCTGTAAAACCCATCTTCCACTTTCCCCGTCCCTACTCATGTGCGGAAACATGGCTTGTCTTTTGACAAGTGCTTCGAGGTGGCAATATTGCTCTCCCTTCCCCCGTTAATTGAAGTGCGCCAGAAGGAGCATGCATTAATCTGGTTGCTGAAATCGTACGCCGCGCCCGGATTAAATAAAGATATTGATGGCACGCTTCCCGTGCTTTTCCGTTTAACCCCCCGCTTTCTCCCCCCCTCACTTCGGAATTCCACTTCGACCCTTTCCGCTCTCTCAGGCCCAGACACGAGCTGGTAAAAATTCCCTTTTCAAGGACCGTTCCTCAGCCGCCTATAAAAACCCCTTCCCCTTCCCACACCCATATCCTACCGCCCCTCCTACCCCTATCCTCACCAGTGCATACGACATTTGTGCCGTGATACGCCTCGAAGACGGACCAGTTCCGAAAGCTAGCAATGTAAGTGTGATCGTCTCTTTTTTGTGTATCTATCTCCTCCATCCTATCAACATTGTGCGTTCATCCCCACATGGCTGACTCCAATCCATCAACGTATATATATAAATATATAAATATATATATATAATTATGCTAAAATCGTACGCCGCGCCCGGATTAAATAAAATACATTAATGGCACGCTCCCCATTGTTTTCCATTTACCCCCTTCCCTTCCCTCTTCCCCCCCCCCCACCCTCACTGCGACCCCTTCCGATCTCTCCGGCCAAGACACGAGCTGGTAAAAATTTCCCCTTTTCAAGAACCGTTCGTCAACCGCTGGGAAAAACCCCTTCCCCCCTCCCCTTCCCCACTCCCCTAACCTACCGCCCCTCCTACCCCTATCCTCACCAGCGCACACGACATTTGTTCCGTGATACGCCTTGAAGACGGACTAGTTCCGAAAGCTAGCGATGTAAGTGTGATCGTCTCTTTTTTTGTGTGTCTATCTCCTCCATCCTATCCACATCGTGTGATCATCGCCGCATGGCTGACTCCAATCCATCAACGTATTTATATATATATATATATATATATATATAATTTGGCTTCGTTATATAGACGATATTTTTATAATTTGGACCCACGGAAGCACATCACTTGATCATTTTATTAAAAAAATTAATTCACATCCATTCCTTTCTTTCACTCATCACTCTTCAACTTCTTCAATCACGTTCCTCGATGTAGATATTCACTTAAAAAATAACAAAATTAGCACATCCGTTCACAAGAAACCCACCAACCTGCAGTAGTACTTGCATTGGGATAGCTGTCATCCCCATCACTCCCTCCCATTTTCTCTGGCTCGTCGAGGTCGACGTATTTGCTCCGACGATTTTCATTTATTTCGTTATTTGAAAGACCTGGAAACAGCCTTCGCGAGCCGGGGATATCCCCTCCACCTGGTGAGGGAACAGTTCATCAGGGCGGTTGAGCCCTCCAGGAGACCGCCTTCCACGCCTCAACCGGACGATCATCTTTATCCTGACGAACAAATCTTTGTAACCACCTTTCATCCGGGTCTAGATGCTGCACTGAAAAACCTTCTTAAGTCAGCACACTCAATTCTCGCCTCTTCCCCCTCTACTTCTTCTTTTATTCGAAGACCTCCGGTGCTCTCCTTTCGTCGCCCTCCCAACCTCCAAAATCGTCTCTGGATCCGCGAGATCCGACAAACCTCACTTGAGGGTAGTGTGGCCAATCCCCCTCTCGTTGGATCAATTCCTTGCAGCAAGCCCCTTTGTCTCACCTGCCCACTCAACCCTTTCTCCCGAACTTTCACGACCCCTGTCACAAATATAACGTATCAGATACTTACTCAGGGGAACCTGTTCCTCGAGTAATGTAATTTACCTCCTCACCTGTAAACACTGCCAGGCCTTCTACGTTGGCCTCACAAGCACATCTCTCAATGTACGAATCAATAACCACAGGAGCAGCGTGACACAACGATTGAAGCTGCCTGTAGCGGAGCACGCCAATTCTCATAACCTCCCCTTCAACGACTGCTTCCATGTAAAAATCATTTGCGCCCTCCCACCTGACACATCTATCATAGAGCTCCGCCTTGGGAACAATCATATATTTCGTCGTCCCCGGTGGCGGCGGAGTAAAGTCCTTGCCTGCTAACCCGAGGGTCGCGGGTTCGAGTCCCGCCTGGGTGGAATATTATCAGCCCAGGACATGGGTGTCTATGTCTCGTCCGTTGTTACTGTTGTCTACCCGACGTAAAATGGCCTAATGTGCTGTATTCGGGGCAGTGAAAATAAATAAATAAATAAATAAATTTCAATCCTAAAATGTATTTGTACTCCCGCGCTTAACCTCCGCTAGCTTTCTCCGTATCCCCTCCTCTTACTCCTCCCTCCCTCACATCCTTCCAACCAATCACTTCCCTCAAACACCAACCACCCTCCTAGTCAGACCCTCTACCCTCAACTCCAGTGTGACACTCTTCAGTTGTGATTTTCTCCCGCTGAGGAAGGGTTCTCACCCGAAAGCTTCCGAGAGCAGTGGACACCGGTGTCGCCATGGATCGCCTTTCTTTTTCCTATATTGTGTTTGTAAATTTTATGTGTTCCTATCCACTTTCTTTCTACCTTTCTGTATGAACATTTATGTGTATATATATATTTATGTGTATATACATATATACATATATATATATATATATATATATATATATATATATATATATATATATATATATATATATATATATATATATATACCGGGAATCGAACCACGGACCTTTGGATTTCGCGTCCAATGCTCAGACCACCAAGCTACCCAGTCTACTAAGAAACCACTGGAATCGGCGGGGGGTTTATATGAACAAACACTCCCCAGGGCAAGGGTGGGGGCGGGAGGCGGGAAGTGGAAGAAATTCGAAAGGAAGAAGTAGTATGGGCAGAGGTGATAGAAGAAGTTAGTGGGATTTATTGAGTCCTGGCGGAGAGAAAGCCTGGAATAAGTAAATGCAAGAGGACTCAAGATCTTTGATTTGGAGTGGGGAGGAGGAAGGGGGAAGGGAGGCGAGAATGCCAACCTTAAAAATATTATTAAAGGTGGAGTTGTGGGAAGAAACATGGGTGGCAACAGGGAGGGAAACAGAAATAGAAGGTGGTTCATTACAACTGGAGCGGTGGCCATTCATGCGGATGTTAAGGGGAGTGGTCGTCAAACCGATGTAAAAACTAGGGCATAATTGGCAAAGAAGGATATAGACAACATTATGGGAAACGCAGGAGAGTGAGGGGACGGAAGGAAGATGAGCGGAAAGGAATTTATCAGGCAGAGGCTGGGTGAGAAGGATGCCACAAGTTTTGCAACGTGGGCGATTGCACGGCGTCGGAAGGGACTTAGTAGGTCGGGAGATTGATTTGGAAAGAGGTTTAGTGATTTTAAAGAGGGTGGAGAGGTTGGGAGGGCGTCTAAAGGTGAGAGAAGGACAGCGGGGAAAAATTTTGGAAGTGGTTAGGTTGTCAGAGAGGATGGGGTAAAGGTTTTTGATTAAGCGACGGATGGAGTGAGCTCCAGGGAAATAGGTGGTACAGAGGGAGATTTGATCATGAGGAAACTTTTTAAGAGAGAGAGATTTAGAAGAAGAGGGTCGCTGTAGGATTTTTTTCTGAAGAAGACGCTCAGGGTAGCCTCTGCGAAGGAGGGATTGGTGGAGATTAGAGAGAGAAAGGTCAAGGGATTCGGGATTGTTGCATATTCGGTGACCACGGATAGAGAGGGAAAAGGGGAGGGAACGTTTAGTATGAGAGGGGTGGCAGCTGTTGAAATGGAGATATTGTTGCTTGTTGGTGGGCTTGATATGGACAGAAGTGTGGAATTTAAGGTTACTGAGGGAGATATCTACATCCAGAAAGGTAATTTTAGAGGCAGAGATGTTAGAGGTGAAGGAGACAGAGGAGGAGGAGTTTAGGGAGGAGATGAAAGAATTAAGGGAATCAAGGCCATGTGGCCACAGAAGAAAAATATCGTCAATGTAACGAAGCCAGAGAAGAGGTTTAGGAGAGCAGGACGAGAGAAAAGATTGCTCAAAAGCACCCAAGAAGAGGTTAGCATAGGAGGGGCTGAAACGACTACCCATGGCACAACCTTTAGTTTGGATGTAGAATTTGTTATTGAAGGAGAAAGCATTATTAGTAAGTATAAAGTTGGAAAGGTCAAGGAGAAAATCTGAACTAGGGGCGTGAGGAACAGGCCGCTGGTCAAGAAAAAGACGAATGGCGGAAAGTCCTTCAGAGTGAGGAATAGAAGTGTAGAGAGAGGTGACATCTATGGTGGCCATTAAGATATCACAGTCTGAGGGGAGTGGGGTAGATTGGAGGCGTTCAAAAAAATGATAAGTATCTTTTATGTGAGAAGGTAGAGAGAGAACAAAAGGTTGTAAGTAGTGGTCAACGAAAGCGGAGATGCGTTCGGTGACAGAGTTATAAGAGGAAACTATTGGGCGACCAGGGTTGTGAGTCTTATGGATTTTGGGAAGAATGTAGAAATTGGGGGTGCGAGGGTGTGGGGGGGTGAGAAGAGATATATCATGGGAGGAAAGACCTTCGTTGGGACCTTTTTCCTTGAGGAAAGAGGTGATGTTTTGCAGAAAAGTGGGGTTGGGATCATTTTGGACGGGCTGGTAGGAAGAGGCATCCGACAACTGCCGGAGAGCTTCATTTAGATAGTCAGAAGAGTTTAGTACAACTACCGTGGAACCTTTGTCGGATGGAGTAATGACAATATTAGGGTTGCGGGTGAGGCTTTTTAGGGCAGAAATTTCGGAGGGAGAAAGATTGGGAGTAGGTTTGAGGGAGTGGAGAAAAGAGGGTTCAGAGAGTTTGGAAAGGAGAAGGTTGGTGAAAATTTCTAAGGGGTGATTCGAAAGAAGGGCTTTGGGCTCATATTGGGAGGAAGGCTTAAATTTAGAGAGAGCAGGGTGCGGGGGGTTGGAGGAAGAAGAAAGAGAGGGCCGCGTTTCCCAGAAAAGCTTCCATTTTAGTCGTCGGCAGAAGAGAATGGCGTCGGTGAGGATGGAGATAGGATTGATTTTGGGAGTGGGAGAGAAACTGAGTCCTTTAGTTAGCAATGAAATCTCGTCGCGGGAGAGAGGGGTGGACGAAAGGTTGACAACTTGCTCAGGTAGCTCAGCTGTGTTGGCGGTGGAGGGTGTTGGGGGAGGAGGAGGGTCTTTTGGAAGGGTGCGCTTGTACACTTATATATATATATATATATATATATATATATATATATATATATATATATATATATATATATATATATATATATATATATTACTATATGTATATTTATATATATATTGTGATATATATATATATATATATATATATTGTGATATATATATATATATATAAACATATATATATATATATTGTGATATATATATATTCTGTGAGTGTCCACTGGTATACCTATCTATCCATCCCCAACCTCAACGCCTTGTTGCTAGCTTATATATATATATATATATATATATATATATATATATATATATATATATATATATATATATATATATATTCGTTCACTCATTCACTCAGACCGCACAGCGGCAAATACTCACATAAATATTTATACAGAAAGGTAGAAAGAAAGTGGAAAACTAAAAATCCATCAACGTTGTGATTTTCTCCCGCTGAGGAAGGGTTCTCACCCGAAAGCTTCCGAGAGCAGTGGACACCGGCGTCGCCATGGATCGCCTTTCTGTGAGTGTCCACTGATATACCTATCTATCCATCCCCAACCTCAACGCCTTGTTGCTAGCTTATATATATAATAATAGATATAATCGTTCATCCATTCACTCAGACCGCTCAGCGGCAAATACATACAAATAAAAGTTCAAACAGAAAGGTAGAAAGAAAGTGGATAGGAACACACAAAATCAACAGACACAATGGTGGTGTGAAGATGTAAAGATGGCCAATTCCAAGCAGAAAAAATTCGACTGGACCGGGAATCGAACCACTGACCTTTGGATGTGGAAACACTCGGGAGTGTTTGTTCATATAAACCCCCGCCGATTCCAGTAGATTCTTTGTAGACTGGGTAGCTCGGTCGTCTGAGCAGTGGACGCGACATCCAAAGGTCAATGGTTCGATTCCCGGTACAGTCGAATTTTTTCTGCTTGGAATTGGCCATCTTTACATCTTCACACCACCATTGTGTCTGTTGATTTTGTGTGTTCCTATCCACTTTCTTTCTACCTTTCTGTATGCACATTTATGTGAGTATTTATATATATATATATATATATATATATATATATATATATATATATATATATATATATATATATATATATATATCTATATATATATATCTATATATATATATATATATATATATATATCCACATCGTGTGTTCATCGCCGCATGGCTGAGTCCAATCCATCAACGTATATATATATATATAAAACTTCGTCACAGGGTGACACTAAACATAAAACATAAAAAAGCAAACTCACAAGTTTAAAATTTTTGGTGGGTCGCCCGCACCTTCGTCAGTGATAGAATCATTCTATCACTGACGAAGGTGCGGGCGACCCACCGAAAATTTTAAACTTGTGAGTTTGCTTTTTTATGTTTTATGTTTAGTGTCACCCTGTGACGAAGTTTTATATTGTTTGCCACGTTCGTGGAATCTTCGCAAGAACTATATATATATATATATATATATATATATATATATATATATATATATATAATCGTTCGTTCATTCACTCAGACCGCTCAGCGGCAAATACATACAAATAAAGGTTCAAACAGAAAGGTAGAAAGAAAGTGGATAGGAACACAAAATTTACGAACACAATGGTGGTGTGAAGATGTAAAGATGGCCGATTCTAAGCAGAAAAAATTCGACTCCCTTCCTCCTCCCCCCACCTCTCCCTCCCTTCTATCCTTTACTCGTCAGTACCTACTTATTTCTCACGAAGGCGGTTGTGTCCGCCGAATATATAAAAATATCTGTGAGTTTTTCTTTTTTGTGTTTTCTATGTGTAACTGTCAGTCACGCCTGTGACATTTTTTACAATATGTGTGTGTGTTTTTTACAATATGTGTGTGTGTGTTCTTTATATTTGTATTATATTTATATAGAGCGGTAAAATTTATATTTAATATCAGCATGGACATTGAGAGGAATTTTTCCTCATGTTTCTGAAGTTTCTTATGAAAATATATTTGTGCTCTTTGATTTAACTTAAAGAAGCTGGCACATAAATCGTGAATTGGATATTAAAAAGGGATGCATAACTCTTTGAATAGCAACTTTCTTCCAACTCCTTTATACACATGAAATCACGTACTCCATAGTTATGGAGGTTTCTTGTCATATAAGCGTCCAATAATCCGGATGTCCTACGGCGGGCTACCGCGTGGCCCGCTGAGCACTTCTATGACGTTCCTTTCGTGAAGAAGAAACACAAAAGGTGTCTTTATTATTCGATGGCCCTCCGTTCTTTTGGGTACCCTTAGCAGTGCGCGGCGTGGGTTGCCGACCTCAAGTCGAGGACTCGACGACCGTGGGCGTCGTTGTCGCTTTGTCTGCCGATGCGATGCCGAACGAGGAAATTATCATCCGAGTCGCTCGCGCGAAGGGAAACCATTGATCCGTGACTGAAAACGGGAAGGGGTCTAAGGGAGCGAACCAGCGAGAGGAAAATTTGCCGCCTCTGTCCTCCCTACGTCTCTCCTCGTCTATCTCCATCTCCATCTCCCACTGCTCCTTTAATTCGGCGCTTTTGGTCTCACCATGAAAGGAAAGTACATTAGGTTACTGTAACCATTTCCGAGGCGATGTCATGCCCCTAACCAGTTTTCTGGCTCCGTGCATGGCGAAGCAAAAGACCAAGGAGTGTTTATTTTTCCATTGTGTCCGAGTCCTCTTCAAACCGGACCCCAATTTTTCATGCTGATCATAGTCATCATCAATGTACATCTGTCTTAAGACAGGTTCCAGCTGAACTCCTCCAACCTTCTCTATTTTCCGCCCACATTTTCACCTCTTGGTAATTCCTGTTCTCCCTCAAATCCGTCAACATATCAAATTTTCTTCTTCCTTTCTTGCATTTTCCTTTCACTATTCCTTCCATTATCTTACTCAGAAGGCAGTCATGCCTCATGACATGCCCAAACCAGTTTGCCTTCCTTCTTCTTATTGCATTCATGATTGATCTTTTCTCGTCAATCCTTTCCACAACTTGGTCATTCCTAAAGTTGTCCGTCCACCTCACTCTCGTCATCCTTCTCCAAAACCACATTTTAAAACTTTAAAGATACTTCACTTCCTTTTTCCTATAGGTCCAAGTTTCTGACCCATAGAGGACCACGCTCCATATAAAGCATTTAGCAAATATCTTCCTTAGGGTAATAGGTATTTTATTGGCAGTTAATAGAGCTTTTGTTTTTTCAAAGGCTTTCTTTCCCATCCGTACTGATGCAAATCATGAAATGAGGTGCAAAGACTTTTTTTTAGGATGCACGTATGACGGTTTTATTATTCATTTCTTCACCATTTCTTGGCCTGCGATTGATTTGAATTGTCTCTCTCTCGATACGATAGATTGAATCACGTCTCTAAATGATTGGCTCCACCACACGCACGTACGCGGAATCGAATATCGGCACCGCCGTCGATTGCTAATCGCGAGAACAAACATTATCCGTTCGTCCATCCATTCGGCGCCAAGCTTCCCCCACTCTTATTATTATGGTTGTGTCGCCGTCGGTTCGACCGGCCTCAAGGAGGCGACCAAAGAGCGTGTTGCGGAGGGGCGGTCGGCCGCCCAAGATGACGACGCTTTTTCTTCTCTGCCCCTCGGAATGATATCGCTTCCCTCCCTCCCTCCCATCCAACCCAGTTGCGTTCATTCCCGCATTCCCTAAAAATTCTTTCTCCCGGCCCACATCGCATCGCGTCCTCATTCGTTGCGGCAACTCCTTCGTCCTCGGAGAGGCGAGTCATAACTGATAAACATGGAAATCCATTTCCATTTCACCCGTGACTTCCTAATGACGGCTTTCCTTTCGCGTGCGGCGCGGGACCTACTCGTCCTTCCCACCCCGACTCTCCCCTTCTCTCCCCCCACCCAACTGGCCCCTTACCCACCCTCTTGCTCCGCGAAATAAAGTCGCCCTCGTTGTCGGAGCGTCGCGATGGATCGGAACGTTTAGGAAATGTGTTTTCTTATCCGTGAGAAGAACAAAATCCCACCTTACCAAGCAAATTTCCTTTTTTTAATTGGGGATATTCCACTTTACAGCAGTTTCCCTCCCCAAACCCAACACCTAACAACCCAATGGAGCCGAAACACTGACTACGAATGAAAGAGAAAAAAGTGAACTACGAGCCACTGAAATGGACTTTTGGTGGAGGTCGGCTAGGAAATCAAGAGTAGAAAGAGTTGGAAATGAGCAGATGAGAGAAATAATGGAGGTGGAGAAGGATGTAGTGGAGACTGTTGAAGGAAGAAGATAACGATGGTATGAACACGCCCAAAGAATGGCGGATAAAAGAATACCGAAAGCTGCGATCTAAAATGGATTCCGGAAGGCAGAAGGATAAGAGGAAGAAGTCATGGTGGGATGGAGTGAGGGAGGAAATGGATAGGAGGGGGGTGGATGTGGAAGATGCATTTGATAGGGACTGGTAGAGAAAGGGCAATGGGTGATGGACCTGATGAGTGGACCCTACTATTTATGGAGAGATAAATGTGTGTTGGGTTTGGGGAAAATTTCTAGCGGTACAAAAACTTGAAAATAGTTAAAGCGAGAATGATTTATAAACAGTGGAAATTGTTTATCGATGTTGGATAGGTGCCTAAAAGCCGCCGATGAGAACATTTATTTTGTAAGGAGGCGAATGTCTAAGGGAATCGAGTGGTAATATGGTGGCAATTATTTATATACCTCGTCTGGAATTATTTACAAGGAATAGCTGCGATTGAAGCTTTAATATGTTAATGGAATCGCAATGACCACCTGGATATGTCTGGACAATTCTGTGCCGCAAAAACACTTTCACCAACTATGTACTTATTTTTCATTTTTGATTTGTGCATTAATGGTCAGTTTTGGATGAGCAGAATCTTTTACGCAATACAAATGAAAAGATTGAATTAATTATTCACTTCACCCGTTGAATAGCGGTGTAACATTCTTTAATTGGAAGAGATATATATTTCTTCAGGGCATTTAGTGGCCAGCCGACATATGTGATGATGTCCAACAGATATGCTCATTCTCTTTCGCGAGAACGCATTTCATTGGCTCAATAGTCGAAAGACTATCGGCCGTATTCATAGATTTCAGCTAAATCGCGCTAGTAAGGCGACTAACTTAGCTACTAAGAGCACTTAGTCGGATACTAAAAAAGTGGTATTCATAGATCCTTTCCTGTGAGCTACTAGGAGCTACTAACTTAGCGTTCTACTATCGCCAATATCGTAGCGGAGTACATGGTTTTAGGTAGCGAGTGTCCTAAGGACAAATAAATAGGGAGAGAATTGGAAAGCTGGCGGAAGCGAGGTACACATCCTCCGAGGAGGAACCCGCGGGCTCCACACGTGTCTCCACACGCCGCCCTTCTCACCTCTCCCTCGACACAAGGGATGGGCTGAGTCCTACTTTATTGTATGCTACATGTATTTATGTTACAATATTTGGGGTGCTTTATGAATTTAAACCCCCAAATTCCTATTTTACATTTTAGCTAGTCTTAAATTCTACAATTGTGTGATATTCACAGGGGAAAAATTATTCGCATGCACTGGGAGTCGAACCAAGATCCCTGGAGCTCGCGAAATCGAGGGATCTGGGTTCAATTCCCAGTTCAGGCGAATGATTGTTCCCCTGAGAATTTCACACAATTGTGTAATCGCTAGTGGGTGACTCTGTTGAAATAACTGCGCGGCTAGTTCCGTGGTTCTGTGAAAATGTCCAAAGTAAACTTAAATTTTACATTTAGTTTTTATTTATAATTTGGTTTAAATATGAATTAGGTGCTTTTTTCATGTTTAATTTACTATTAATAGTTTTTAAACCTGATTTATAAATTTTCTAAATCCGATTTTTCTTGATGAATTGTTATGCTGTCTTCTTTTCTTGTATTTTTTTGTTAATCTATCTGAGGGAGATATTTCTTGGGGGTATTTATTTTCAATATGCTAACAAGCAAAAGACCTGGCTATTTATGTGATTATTTCGCTACTCGGCCATCCCCAAACTCTCGCCCAACACAAGAAGCGAATACTAGATATTCTATTATCCCTCTCACCGGACCACTAACTTCCAAAAATCTTTCATTGTTACCGCGATAAATTTCGGGAATTCCCTTCCCGCTAATATTAGAAATACTTCCAAATTAACGATGTTTAAAACACTGCTATAAAAATACATACTCACGCACTAAAACAAACTTCTTTAATATGAGTATTTATGAGCAAATTGTAATATGTAATATGACACGAGACCAAATGAAATTTCTGCTGATATTCTTTTTTGTTGAATGGAAATTATGTTGAACCTTGATGTGATTAATATTTAATATGTGTAATTTGCGTATTTATAAACTGATAGTAATATTATATATGTGTAATGTGTATTGACCAACAGATATTTTTTGTGTATTTTTCAACAGTTATTTCTTTGTATTTTTTGTAATATTTTGTTACTTACCCTTATCTCTGCGACCATCAAAATCGCTGGGTAATGAATGATGTTCATAGGTGTCTTTGCCACCGAACATTAATAATTATATTATATACTATATAATATATTTTTTGGTCTTGCGTTTGGCGTTTTGCGATCTTCTTCGTTGGTGTTCCTTTACAGAGGTCATCTTCTTTTGTTGTATTCTTTCTTGTTTGACGAATTATTCTCTTCTATCCTCTTCCACCTTGGGTTGGTCTTCTTCTTACTTGTGCCGTTTTTCCCATTTTTATTTCTTGTTTCTTTTTGGGGGATTGAGCTAGCTGGCTTTTTCAGTACTCTTCTCCTAATCTTTCTCCTTTTTATTCTTTTTTCGGTGTTTTCCCCATTTTTCTGAATAGGAGAGTTCTTTCTTCTTCAAATATTTTACGCTGGAAGATTCGATGGGTTACTGTGTCGTCTTCTCTGCAGTCGCAAAGTTCACTCTCATCATCGCTTTGTATTCTTTCCTGTAGTAGGTTTTAAATTCTCCATGACCAGTAGGCATCTCTGTTAAGTCTCTATTGAGTTTCATTTTAGTTTTTATTCTATTTTCCACGCTTGGGAAGAACGGATTGGTTGTCTTCCCTTTTTCTGTATTTTTCACGTTTCTTCCCATTTTTCAAGTCAATGTTTTCTAAGTGCTATTCTATTGTTGCACCACCTGTCTTCAGCGGAGAGAGCTATTTCATTTACTTTAACTTCATTATTCAACTTTCATTTTTCTTTCTTTCTCTTTTCTTCAATTTCATATTTGACTGGAAATTGATTGATTGATTGATTCCCGTTATTATACGATTGCAATTAGTCTACTTCTTTGAGCCTCGTTTAATTTGAAGATCAGTTTTCTTTTACCGAACCTGAAGAGAGTTTTTTTTCATGATATCCGTCGAGCCGGGTCCATAAAAACAATGAAGCAACCCTTTGCAACGCTGCCACTTGCTTCATTGTACGTGAATTCGTATGCCATGCATTACTATTGCTTTATTCAATAAATTGCCAATTGAACCAATAAATAAAAAGCCATTGTTATTACATTTCATAAGTAATAAATGTGCATTTATTCCATTGCCTAAGAAAATCTATGCCGGAATTTTTCTTTGAAGTATGTTATTTATCATATTTTAATGGATTGTTCCGAGAATTAAGCGTTTTCTGCTATTTTTTTCTTTTAGTATGTATCACCGCCAAATTTTCATTAATATCCCCACCTTAGGGATAAAAATGCAATCAGAATACCACTGGAATGCCTCTGCTAAATATAGTTGCATTTGTTTTCTACGATATCTCGATAAATGCTTCTTTAGGATGAAAATAGTCGGAGGTGATCTATTCATCCATTTCATAGATGGATACGAAACGACATAATTGACAAGGGGCGAACAAGAAAAAAGACCAATATCGGGGAGTTTAGAGCAATATTTATTCTACAATGGCGCAATCGTTAAATATTCTAACTTCCCCATTTTTTAGCGTTACTCGTACCATCAAAATTCCGAAAAATCTTCTATGAATGTTGATTGTTACTGTGCAGACAAATCTGGAATCACATGCTTGTCATAAACTTTTTTTCACAAATAGTAATACACCACAAATTCGTCACAAATCCTTCATAAAAATCAGTAAAATCAATTGGTCACACTGCAGCTTCACCGTTTCAAACTTAAATTAAATCCATACAATCGTATCAATGAAGGTGACTGTTATATTCAAACAAACAGGTCTTTCTTGAGGTCTTCACCAATAAAAAAACGCTCAGAAGGAAAAACATTTGTGATTATTCAATAGCTATGACCCGAAGAATTTAAAAATGAAGTTGGCGTCCTAAAAACAGTCATCACACACACACATTGATTAATGCAGTTTATTGTGCTGCGATTCTTAGCACTGATGAAACAAGATGAAGAAGAGGCGGGGCGGGACCACCTTTCAACGCTCGAAACCACACTAATCATCTCACTTACTCTTTCTTTTCCGTTGAATAAAACACACATGAAGCACAACTGAGTACCACAACACGGCATTGTAGACTAAGAAAAAATAATTAAATTGCTGAGTTTGATCCAGCAAAAATGCTACATGTCGCATTTTATAGACTTGAGGGAAGCAACTGCACCAGTAGCTTTGGTATTTTTGCCTAAAATCTCCCTAAAGGCTTCACCCGAGGTGAACTGGTTGTGACAGACCGAAATATTTCGTAGCGTCGCTGCTAAGCTTGGTATCATCTATGCATACGATTTGGTTAGTCGACGACTAAGGTAACTAAGCTCATAGGAGCTGACTAAGGAATCTATTAATACGGCCGAATTCATCCGGTGAATTGGAAGAAAGAAAGTTAAACGCGCGCTCTCTGTATATTTTTGGAAAAATTACACATTTCGCTGCGCTACGGTTTTTAATTCCTTTTACAAGCATCAATTTCAACTTACACTCGCTGATACTATTGCCGAAGTGGTTTATAACACTGTGTTGAATAGTCAGATTGCGTTGGAGGACTAATGACGAGGAGTTTGCCTTGCTACTGAAATAAAGCAAATGAAAAGCAAAACAATGATCTTTTATGGCCTGATTTCTTTTAATGGAAACTTTTATGTCAATATATTACAATTTCACTATTCGTTTTATTGTATAAACTCTTATGAGACCAACAGATATCAATATGGCATCATTTGCAGTAGAAATAAAACGCATTCTGCGCCAATGTGACCTTGAAAATTTAAGATAAACAATCACGAATATCTCGCATACTAATTAACTTAGATACAATATAACGACACCGTATGATAGTCCTAATTAAGCCACATCAAATGACTACCTCATCTTAGTGACGAAGCAAACAATTAACTCACAACAGTCAAAAAACATTCAATATAAACAATATGAAATATCTCGCATACTAATTAACGCAGAGAAAATATATTAACACCGTTGGATAGCCTTTATTAACCCGTATCGAATGATATCCTCACCTTTGCGACAAAGTGAATAATACACCCGCAACAGCCGAAAACATTCCATATAAACAGTAGCAATATCTCGGTAAATAATTGACTCAGCGAAAATATGATTTCACCATCCGATAGCCTAAATCAATCGACGTGGAATAATATCCATATGCCAAACCCTTAAATCCATAGAAACCGTCACGGACCCGTCTCTCTTTGAGGCTAACGATCTTCCGAGAACACTTACACTGGCCAGACTTGGCTTGGAAATGAGGTAGCATGACGCAACCCATCTGTGTATGGGAACCGCGTTCTATTAGTTCCGTCACACGTCATCTGGCGCTCACTCAATACACCACTCACCATCAATGCGGAAATTCCACCCGTCAAGGCAACCTAGAATTCATCGTACGTAAACAACTTCGAAATCGCATGGTGCACCCTTCTGAGACGCAATACCTCATCCCCTTTCAAGTAAAAGCACGCGTCATAATGCCTAGACATGTTCTAACACGTTATTGGCTGGGGGGTATAAAAGAACAAACGAGTACATCTTTTAGTCATATATGCAACTATTGCAGGATGGGACAGGTTATGTCTCCTATTATATCCAGGCCTCTGATCCACGACGGGAGAGAGAACGTGATTGAACAGAACGAGCTAGTCTTTCCCATATTGCTTTTAGAAGACATCGATAATACTTATTAGATAATGGAGTCATCAAATACCGGCGTGGATAGAAAAGTTAGCCACGTCTCCGAGATTTCTCTATGATTCATTGTGGAGGATGAGGAGATTGAGCCAACGGTCGAGCCATTATAAAGAGAATTGCGGCAATATTTTTCTCATCAGACCTCTTCGATTAACCGTGATGTAAGGATGCGGGACATACTTCTATCTACAACTGCAGAGCTGGGTGGTGTGCATCAGCTCCGCGTCAGCAAAGCGAAAGAGAACGTGAGAAATTTCTACGAAGTGTGTCTCCCCTCACCGCTGCTGGAGAACAATGACGAAAACGATATTATCCTACATATGAAGTTCGATAATAGATACTACGTTGAAGTGAAACACATGGATAAGATGATTGCTCTCGTGGAGCAGAGTATTAACTTTTCAGGCTTCCAGAATCCATCTACTAAAGTTATCGAGCGGTTAAACGTGTCCACAGTGAAACAGTTGAAACTCACAGGTGAAATGTTGGAGAAAGCCATGAATCAAGAAACATCTATTGCATGCAATGTGTACGAAATACATCATGATAACGTCATAGCGTGTGATGGTGCTTTCACGCTATCTTCAACAAAAGGATTGAAAGTAGTGGAATGTGATGGTGGTGCTAGTGTATCAAATAAAAGACCCTCAGGATTGACCTGACGAACCAGATTGTGTGCGGCCAGTGACATTTACACCTGGACAAAAATCAAGAATAAACTATGGACGAACAAACAAAGAAGAAGGAGAATTGATTCAATCTTATACCTTTATTCTCAATGTTGTACCTGATGATATTACTTTGTTCTAAATAAAAGCATTTTAAAAATTGTTCCTTGCTCTCATTTTTTATTACCTTACCTCTAATGCAAAGGTATCATAGAAATAAGAGAGAAAATACAGGTTTACAAAAAATGTTTATTTTTTAAAATAATATTTACAATATTATAAATACATCAACCACACATGGAGGTGTTGGTTATATTGTTTACGAAATATATCGTCTCAGTTCAATTCACCATCTCCACTAATATTATATTGTTCTTGAAATAAACGCACTGCACTTCTGATCGCACATAATTGCACCTCCATACTCGTACCACTGGTGTTCAAATATTCATTCTCGAGTAATTAACTCTCAATACAATTATATCCAGTTAATTGAACAGCATTATAGATTAACAAAGAAAACATGGTAATGTTACATAACAGTAAAAGACTACTTACCAAAAAATCTAAACCATCCATTGCAAAAAGATTTTTGATGGTAATCACGTTAATTTTGAACAAATTTTATTTATTTTACACCAGTTAGCTGGCTTATGACAATTCTTTCTAGCACATTGTAAATTACTTTGAGAATGAGCGTCAATTACACATCTCTCATCTGTAGTCAATTTCTTAAGCGAGGGACAATCATAGAATTCCAGATTAGCTACGCAAATACCTCTGGGAAGAAGACTAGTTAAGTAAGATGCCTTTTGCGCGCCTTTAGTAAACAGATATTTATATTTCTTTGTATAATTATGTAATATACTCTACAATTCTGAGTAATCTACATCTCCAGAGTATTCAAACAAACCATGATAGTTATTTCTCAACCAAGAGGAATCTTTCACGTATAATACGCGGGTTGGTGATTTAAAGAACCACGTGTTACAACATTTGTTTTGAACATTGATTATGGATAATTCATTGACTAAATAACTCCCATCATTATTAGTGAATCCTTGAAATTCGATAATGGCACTCATCGCGATGAATTTCCAACTTCAAGGTTTTTACTCCCAATGCCAGGGGTTGAACACACATCAAAGACCTTTTGACTTACAGAATTTTACTTCGTGCCAGTGGTCAAAAAGCCTTTCACTCACACGCGCTGGAAAAATCAGAGCATAACCAAGTTATACTTTTTGATTACCAGGAAAATCATACGTTATGAGTACCATCTCTAATCCAAGTCTTTCTAAATCTAAATTAAACGTATTATTAGCTAACTTGGTGGCGAGAAATTGTCAAATTTTATCACGACAGCTCGAAAGTCTTCGGAGAAAGAGATTTATCAGCTTGGATAATTTTATCAGAGCATACCATTCGTCACCGTTCAAGTTAAATGAGCTTATTTTCTTAATGGACAAATGCCTCTTCCCAAAATAATTTGCATAGGCTAAGCAGGATGAGGTTAATTGTTCTTTTTCACCTTTGTAGAAGAAAACATCCAGTCTTTTCCGAATTCAGAATATTAATCCAATCAGCTTGCGAAACAATTACACTCTTTATTCACTTGATTAAATTGCACCACGGACTCAAATTCTCTACCAGGATCGTAACCAACACACACACTCTTCGACTTTGCACTTTTTAAAAAATACACCGACTGAAGTAGCAGATTATTAAAGAGTGGAGATGCAGCGGGACTGGAATGGTGTGCAGCCAGTCTCTTCCTCTTGACGGGTGGAGACTGCAGGACTTCTTCCTCTGACGGTAGCATGACGACTGATGTACGGTGAGAATTTATATAGCTTAAGAGGACGATGTTGGAGGAGGGGTGGGGGAACAATCATCCGAACATGAATCAACTTCAGCCTTGAGACGGTTATATTGGAACCATTGGGCGAGGGAATAAGCGTCTCTCAATGCGCACGTGCTATTGCGTAATTAATGACAGGGATTGACGCAGGAAAATGCGATAAAGCTGCATTTTTCAGGAGGGGGGCAATTTAATTCCTTTTGAAGAGAGATGAAAGTCCAATTAGTGAGATCGGAGAAAAATTCGCACTCAGCCTCGCTAAATGCGAAGAGGGCGGTCGCTCCCTTAATGATGGCCTCCAAAGCGGGGAGAAGCTCTGTGTGAGAGATGAATCCACTGTTGAAGGAAGTCTCATCGCAGTGCAGGGGTTCTTGAAACCAAAGCTTCTTTCCCCCAGCAACGAGTTTCCCATGTTTCTTGAAACTTCCCCAAAAAAGGCGGTTGGAATCGACATCGACGACTGCAAGCTCCGTCACTCCCTCCTTCGAAAAGCTCACTGATGAGACGATCTGCATTCTGCGAGTGATTCTTCTATAATAATCACCTCCTCTCCCCGTGCACTGTATTTATTCTGGAACAGCAACGCTGGGCTCGGGGATGACATCTCACGTCGCTCCTCACCCCATCGAAGGTGAGTCGGAACAGCTCTAGGGTGCGGCAGTCGTTGAGGTGTGGGTTAGTGTGACTGATTTGAGTTAGGAATTTGTTTAAACTTTTCTCTAAAGATTTAATAACTGCATACAAGCAACAATATTCCCCGCAAATGTCGAAATGAAAGATTTGTATCTGAACGCGATTGTGAGCGCAGTTGAAAGGCTTTAAAAAATCCAAAATTTTAGGAACAAAGGGGCTTAATCCGTACGAGTCGAAATATTCTGCAAATTGATTATATATGTAAATAGCTACCCAATGAGAACCTGGAAAACTAGCCTGATCTAAACTTACTACGAATATGCCATTTTTCGGTGAGTGTGGTATTTTATCGGAAGGATATACTCCGCGAAATAATTCACCCAATCTATTACGTAATAGTCTATCGATTTGAACGCTATCAATGACTAAAAATTTGCGATAATCTTCCTGTTTTTAACAATTTCTAGTGTAGCATCATATTCAGCAAAGACCAAACACGTCACGGTTTTTGCCAATTCGTTTTCAAATCTCGCCTCTATTCTCACCACACCCGTATCCCCTAAACTTACATAGTCCTCGTTACCTGAATCGTTGGGTGTGAGATCGAATACTAACATAAAATAACCGTGTCCAAACATATCGTAAGTGATTTGATTTCCCTTATCGTGATGCTTTATTCCACTGCCGGAGAAAATCGTATCATACGCTCGTGCCCAATACTTTTTGCTGCTGAAATTACATTCCAGTCCCTCGGAAGGAATCTGAACTCCGTTCACAAAGAGCAAAAAGTTCTCAAGTGAGTAGTGAGAGAGTGCAAATGGATTCTTATTCACATCACCGGTGTACGAATCGTTATAGACAATTGCAAATATTAGTGTTCGGTATTCGTCCATTGATTGCGTTGTCAATGCTTAAAGTTTGACGGCCTGAGGGTACAGTGAACGTTTTCAATTCTGTTCGCTTGTAGTGATATTTAGCTTTGTCTCCTAACATTTTACTATGTGCTACTGATATCGAAGGGTTAATATCATGATGCAGCACGTATAGAGTTGCGTCGAGTATTCGCAAAACCCCATCTTCCCCAACCATTAGATAGAAAGCAGGTTTCGAGAGTATTAATCTAATATTAATGTCTACACCATTGAGTAGCAGCTGTGTTTGATAAAATACGTCCACGTGTAATTTACCATACAACTCCACTTCGGCACTATTCTTGAACCACGATTTTCGTTTCATTCACCCGGCATTGTTGCTATCGATCTTGTTAACATCATCCCCCGTGTCCAATTCCCAACCGACATTACGCAAGTGTGTTCTACTAGCGTCAGATCCATAGTTTAGAATGTTTTCCAAATAACTTCTATAGTGATAATTATCCTCTGAGGGTGTGACAAGAGTCCCATTGAAATAAACGTCTCATTGCAGGAATAGTGAGTGTAAAATATTGTTCACTACACCCGGTTGATTTGTATCTGCATCGGGATAATCACATAAATTTTTCTTGCAAATCTTCACTTTGAGCTTGAGGTATATACTATTTAAATTTCTGTACGAGTCGCCAGAATCTTTAATTAAAAATTCAATGACCGGTCGATTGTCCAACGAAGATATTGGTTTGTAAGGCACCAAGCGTTTAGATAGAATGTTGGTCTGTATGGGTGGATTAGGTTGGAATAAATCCAACGAACTCAGCATATGCTCAGCCATTATGAAAAAATATATCTCGGCGCGACATTCTTCGCTCTTCGCCCTCTCGTTGAATGCTGTTTTTTCTTACCACTTGTGGTTTTATTTGAATCAAGCGAGGGCGTTTTGCTATCTTCAATCTCCCCATTTGAACAACTCTTCCTCGGCCTTACGCTTCAAATTCTGTCCTGCCTGGTTTAATCTATTGCGTAATATCTCCTTAACCGGTTTGGTGCCAAGTTCGCCGAGGGCAGCCGCTACCGCGCTTACGACCTCTTTCCCCAGTCTTAAGTCCGCTAAATAGTAAAGGCTTTGCAAAACTCCAGAGGCGGGCGAGAAAACTCCCAATTCTCCTCCGCTTTAGCACGCGATATGACGCTCGATATATTGGTCCCACCTCTCCTCCCACCTGTCTTACATAGTATGCGTAATAGCGATCCGCTACCGGAGCCATCTCGTTGCTTAATGACGAACTAATCGAAATGACTTCTTTTTTATAAAATGTATCACCGCTATTGAAGATTCTATCCCACTATGCAATGGAATAGGCTCACCGAGTTTATCGGTCATTAAAATCTCAACGCTTTCAATGTGTTCTTCTCGACGGAGTAATACAAAATCGGATTGAATACTTGATATCCTCCAACTCTAGTATTGATTATACGTGAACAGCGGCTCAAGGAATCACCCACGAGGTGGGGCTTCATAATGTTGGTGTACACGTAAATGTTTTTCGGAGCAGGAAATTTTTTCGGAGCAGAGTACTTCTCCTCCCTCGTTTACCACTCGATTTTGAGAATGTTGCTTTAGCATTGCTGAATATATTTTGTACGTTGCATCATCAACTTCATCCGTCAGCCGAATCAGGAAAGACGATAATAATCTCCTTTCCTCTTTTATTTTTTTGTCCTGCGCTAGAAAAGCCCTCTAAAGTTTTTTTTATTAAGTCTCCGAATGAGTCATAGACTCCTGGTGGTAGTGAATATGTGGCATCCTTTGCTCTTATTTTGGCTGAGTTTGGTAAACGTCGTTCGTTTACCCGTACCCTGACCATCTCGTATTGCTAATTCATCTACAGGACGCATGATATTGTTTACTATTTTATCCCTTATGCTGTAGGGGGTAGCAGTAAATGTCGAAGCAAAAGCAAAACATACGCTTCCGTACGTTCCTTGTGGAATCTCGAAGAAAAGACCTTTTTCTATTGCAATTGCTTCTTCCCCTCGAACTACCCCATCCTCGTTCCGAGTTCTGTTATCGTTGCGAGTTGAAGCTCTCTCTTCTCCTCCAATGAAATGGGTTGGAGGATGAGCAGGACTTATCTTTTCTACTACACTACCTTCATCTTTGCGAGTTGAAGCTCTCTCTTCTAATTCAATTAAATGGGTTGGAGGATTAGCTGGAGCTATATCTTCTAAATCGATTGACGGAATCGAAATCTCCGCCAAACCTACATGCCACTCATCGTTCTCTAAATCGATACGATGGCTCAGTTTTGTTCGATAATGAGCTATTGTGTAGATCTCTCCATGTTTCCGGGATTTCTTCCGCGTAGGTTGTTTGTGCGACAACAGTTTCGCTGGCAGTCCTGCCAGCGTCTTCAGGTCGAAGTCCTGTTGTCCCACAAACTGTTGTCTTTGTCGAAACTGTTGTCCCACAAACAACCTACGCGGAAGAAATCCCGGAAACATGGAGAGATCTTCATTCCAGCTCCGCGGAAACCTGAGAACCAATGAGCTATTGTGTTTTGGGGAAAGAATTTGCGAGAGCTATCGCTTGGTAACGTCATAATTTACTCACACGTGCTCATAATTTACGCACGGAAGAAGCCGCAACCCAAGAGTTAAATGATTTCGGGTATCCTTCCTACTTTACAAAATATTCGAGATTGGGACCGCGTCCTCAACGCCTCAAAATCTTCTCGATCCTTTATTCCGTCTCTGCGGAAACGTTCACCTTAACTAACTCTTGCGCGTGAAAACTTCCGCTTCTATTCTCACTATTCTTAACCTGCAACTTGTGAGTTGGTATTTCTCTTGTTTTATGTATGTCTACCACTCTAAATATTTCTCTGGTGTAATTAGCAGTGTAAGTTTTAGCGAACCGAAGCCGCTCTTTGCTAATCCTCACATGATCATCGATTTTAAATTTCGTATACTTTTTCACAACATTTCTTCTCCGGCTGGCGATCGCAAGCGCATTCTTTGCATTCACCTTGGAGGGTGCGATGCCTACACTCGAATGAACGCTATTGTTATAACTAATCACGATTTTTGGAAGCACATCGATGTAATTGTAAGTGTCGTATTTTGTAAAATACTTGTATATTTTAGTTTTTAGAGTGCGAATGAATCGTTCCACGATGTCTTTCTCTTTTATGTCCGGATTATTTGTGGTATCAAATTTCACTCCACGACGTGAGAGCAAATATCTAAATTTGGCGTTGACAAATTTACTTCCCTTTTCGGTCTGAATTTTCAACGGCTTTCTCTCGCAAAATATATCCTTGAAAGCGATGACTGTTTCATCCGCTCGTTCTCAACGTATAGCTCTCGCCCAGGCGTACCTGGAAAACAAGTCTATCACTGTCAAGATGTAACAATATCCTCTGTTGAACGTCTTCAAACTTTGCAAATCATTCAAATCACATTGCCAGCACTCGTCAATGTAGGTCACGTCGTAGCGATTTCGGGGAAATCTTTTCCTCGCCGGTCTATGGAGAGTATACGCCTCCTGAGAATCTAACCACTCGCGTAATGTGTTTCTCGGAATCCTAGTTACTTTGTGTAATTCATCGAGTGGAAAAACTCGCAGGATGAGCAGGATCGTTGTACAGTATATCGATTACGTCGTCGCCCACTCTGGTGCGAACGATTTCTTTTTTATTTTGCGCTTGCTTCTTCTCGGTAATTCAATGGGGGACGGAAACTTTGGTGACGTATTTCCTTCCACGGACCGCTTTCTTTTTCGCGTCTTTTTTATGTTGGATGTTCGTGACAGACTTTCCATCGCTCCTAGTCTTTCTTTTATGCGCCCCCATGTCGAATCTAAATCGGCGTTGACTTTTTTCACTTCAGCTAATTATTTCTTCAATGCGTAAATCCTCTCGTACTCCTCACCCGACCTTGTATGTGGTATGTTCTTAGTCAAACGTTTTACTATCGGGACGTGTATGGGAGATTTGATGTCGAAAAGTGCGCTCATATATTTATCGAGTATTCCTTTATATGAATGCCACTTGTCTACGTCCTTGAGTCCTTTTTTGGCCAACACACCTTTCATTTCCCTACCTAATGCGCTTAACCTTGCCTTCATATGCCCTCGCTCGAAGACTTCCTGGCTTACTACGAGCATCTTACGCAATCTCATTTCCCTGATAGGCTACCTATGACACCGGATAATTTGATCCTATTAACATTGGTACGAAACCACCTTTTTGTACGAGAAGCGCGCGTTTACTCTTAACACTCGTTCCCCGCGTTGCAAACTTTCTCAACGTATTACCATGTTTGGCTATTTTTCGTTTTAACCTTTTTTCTATCTTTTGATTCCGGCTTATGGTATTCAAACAGCAGTCACAATTTGCTTTAATTAATCCGTCGTCGGAAGATTTCAGTATCGCAGAGCATAATTTCGGATTTGCAGATTTTAACGTGTGGAGGTAATGCTTATTATTCTTCAATCTTTTCATCGTCCACTGGCATGTATACTACGGTTACGTTGACTTCGTCGTCGTAGTTGTAGGGGAATATGCTCGTTCGAAAACGAAATCTATCGTCAGTGTCCTGCCCGAGGTCCAGGACCAAATAACCGAATGGATCTTCCGTCGATTCCTTATATACCCTTTCCAAATCCTGCCAATTTTTCGGATACACCTGTCGTGTCAAATGACCGAATTGTAATTGATCTCCCGGATTTTTGAACGGTACTATGTACTTTGCATTCAGCGAAATGTTCCTCGATCGTGTGCTTTAATAGAAAATATTCTGCGTGATTAAAATACAGATATGTTAAAATGATGACTCCCTCACGTGAATAGTTTGCACACGTCTTTACTATAAGCCGCTTCACTTATCAAATCGTCGATAACGCACAAGATTGGAGCACCTCCAAATTCCTCAAAAGACGGTATTTCGTGGTGTATGCTCAGAAATTCATGTTCTAAATCTGGCTCGCTTCCTGGGCTGCAACACCATACAATTTCAATAATGTCGTGATCTATCATACAATGTAAATTTTCAATGAACTTCGTTACAAAGGTCATCTTTCCACATCCTGATGGGCCGGCGCAGATACAGGTAAACGGATGTTTCCAAGCTAACGTCATGGTTGAGACTGGAAATTTCGATTTGAGATGAAGTATTTAACGTTTCTCAAATATCATCATCGAATGCCTCATCGTGTGTCCTCTTTCGCGAAATTTTGTAATACTCCAAGCAAGCGTGTTAATTCCATTCTCGCAAATGTATCGTTTATCATCACTGGCAGTGAGCGTGTCCTTTTTCATTTCCATGTTGTAAATATCGTGTTTCTTACTTTTTATGACCTTCATTTTTCTAAATTCCGTTGAATTTTCATGTAAGCATTGAAGAAGCATTAAGCGTAGTCATCAAATTTTAAATCTTTTTCTCTTACTGCTCTAGTTATCCCTTTCGCTTTCTTTTTATCTTTAGAACAGAGGACCTTGTATGAATAGAGTTTACTTTTCAGTCCGATGAAATTAGTCATTACTCGTCCATCGCATTCGTCTTTGAATTTACCTATTACTTTATTGTTTTTTTTCCGATTGACATGGGTGATCTTTAGGATAGTTGGATGTATGGAACTCGTTTAGGTATTGTAACATGTCCTTGTTTATATAATTGGTTTAAATGTAGTAAATTAGGCTGTCGGTATCAGTGTTCGCCAGTGAAACGTTTGTTCCATATTTCGAAAACATTGTACGATAGTGAAAATCATACATCAGTGTTTCACTCAAATCAAAAACAGAGAAACCAATGTATATTGGCTTGTTCATTTAGATCGTTGTCTTTCGCATGTAAACGGCGACCAAAGACTCGTTAAAATTCGTTCTGTCCAAAAATGTAGATTTATATATCAACTTTTGTATTTTTTCTTCCGTCACTAATTGCATACATATAATAGCATATAATTGTATATTCTTTTGCGCACATTCTCCATTGTCTTACCAAATACAGCATTATTCTTGAGCTTTATAAAAGTCATTTTGAAACTCATTAACTGCTCTCATCCTTCGGCCAGTGTTCAAATCAACGTTTGACTTTAACCTAGGTGATTGACTAAATTCTATTATTCTATGATTTTTTGAGATTCATGCCTAGTGAAAGAGCTTGCTTTAGGTTGACGTAGTGAATGATATAATGATGTAATCAACCTTTTATGTTTTCCACCGGGTGGAATTTTGTTCTCTGGACATAGCGGTAAATCGGAATGCGTATCGTGTAGGTGCTGGGGGTACTCAAGATCTACCTCTAGAATATATCCCTGTTCGTTTTCATCGGAAATTTCTGTCACATCAAAATGTTCAATTTCGTCAACGGAGAGCCATCTAAAATTTGCATATGGTAATGGTCTTAATAAAGCCCAACCATACAAGTTGTTTCCATCCAGATATGTCAAAAAGGTGGTGTCAAAATCTGAATCGTAATTATCTATGCATTTATTGTTCGCTTCACAGTAGTGCTCGCAGCATTGTAAAATTCCACTTCGAATGCCTTTTTCTATCATTAACATCATATCGTTGTCGGTTAAAAGTTCGAGCTCGACTTTGGTATGTTTCAGCATAGCATCAAAAGTCAAACCTGGGGCAGTGTAGTACCACGCAGGATCAAGTTTATAGGTCTCATAGCATACATCGCGGAAGTTTTCGAAAACATCGGCTAAAAGAGTCACATCGCTTTTCAAATAAACGTCTCTGTAATCACCTAGTGTTTGACATTTAAATGTATTCCATACCTTAGACGCGTGTGAATAATCTTCGTTTGTGAGTCTACTAAAAAATTTTTCTTTTTTAGGTAATTTTTTTGCTTCTAATCTATCCCATGAATCGGCGTAATCGTAAGGGTGCACTCCCTTACGAGCGACTAAATTAATCTTTTCCCCAAAAATCGTATAAGTGTATTTAAACTCAGTTAAATTTCCAGCAAGAGAAGCCAGGGAAGCGGACATGAAGCGGTACGTATCAATGAATTTAATGCTGACATTGTGCTCGATAGCCTTTGCAAATGATATGTACTTTTCTTCGGAATTGGGCATTACGAGTATTTGTCTGTCATCATAATCTAGCTCACGTACGATCAAATTACTATCGTACGATGATTATTTATGGATGAATACAGGCAAGGAATTGGTATTTTGTACTGCAAGTTACAGAAGTTGTGTGCTGATCCCCTAAATCGTCCCGTCAAGTGATCGTGGTCTCGAACTCGGTCCCAATTCAGTTCTCCCCCACAACCGAGGCATACAGCGGTCTCGTTATGCGCAGTTTCCTCCTCCGCGGTGAGCGGATTCATCGGAACGTTATTCTTGTACAGCGTGAGTATCTTATCAACCTCATCCTTGATGCGTTGGATAAATACACGCGCTGCATTCGGACCTCGATACAATTGTGGTTCCTGACAACCGTCGGGTGTCATCAGCAAATAGTAGAAACTAAATGGTTCATGTCTCTGTATTTGGTTCGTGTAGGATGTCTTCTGGGATGGTTCGCAAGTACTGGCATTCTCCAAAAGACACTCAAAGTCTGCGCAGATGACGAACGGAACTCGAAAAGAATGGTTTATGTGGGTGAATTTCAGAATTTTATCATTCTCGTTTGGCATTACGATTTTAGTAGGCTCACCAGTCCCTCTGCAGAGTTCTTTGTGTTCTAGAAATTTTAACTCATCGCCGTAGTGTGTGAGGCAACGTTTTCAAATATGTATACTGTGGTGCTCTTTCGTTAACTGACTATGAACAAGCCGTTCCAAATTCTTATTCCAACAATAGTGTGCTGTTGTTTGATTTGTTATATAGAGCAAGCCGCGGTGATCTGTTAGCTCGGTGTCTACGATTTTTATAGCATACACCTCATTCTTGTCCGTTAGCCCGAAAACATTTATGGAAATATTATTCACTCGCTCGAATTTCGGTATGTCTTTTAAATCTACTGGATATTCGATGCAGTCCCAATGGTAAGCGCTATAAAATTCTCTGCAATCGCACTTTGAAACTCGCTGTGAATCTCTTGCAATGTTTTTTGCCCATACAGCATACTTGAAACAGTATGAGTCTTCGTTCTTCACGTTTATAACCGCTTTAGTGTTTTTTTATTTTATGTGGGAGGTAGATGTATGTCGATCCTCGAAGTGGAATGTACTTGTTTATTCGTAATTCTAATACCATGATCTCAGAAAGAGACCATCCTGAACCCATGGCTTGAAATTCTGTCTTTTCCTTTAAAAGTTTCGAAAACATCTCATCTACGATTTCGTTTGTTTGGTCGGTCAGCAAGACTCTTCTATTCATTGTTTTAAACGAGGTATCTAACTCCTCATTTTCACCCTTCCGAAATTTGCATATCAAAACGAGATTGAATTTTATAGCGCTGATAGCTACTGTCTGTTCATTAATTTTATTTATTAGCTGCTCTCGAATTGTATGTCAAAATGAAACAACGTCCTGACCACCGTCTTCCTCGGGAGTAATCCAAAACGTCTTTAGTCTAGATCTGATTACTACCTCGATTTCGTTGAATCCTCTGCCTATCTGTTCGTTAATTTTCAACCGGTGCGCGTTCGTGTTTTTATGTGGGTTCACCTCGTCTTTATTATAGTAGATTTCGAAATAGGAGCAAAATTTTCTACCCTTTTCCTTGTCCTACGCATCTTTCATTTTATGGTAAGTTTCTATGTCATCTATGCTTTCGTTTTAAATTACTATTATTTCGTAAATGCTCGTTAGTCCCTGTTCTAGTTCTTCCGAGGTTACGTAGCGTCCTAAATTACAATTGTCTAAGATTTCGCTAATGGAATACATGGTTAGTTGGGAAAGGAAATTGCTGTAATGATTAAATGAGTTGGTATTAGAAATTATTAAAGTTGTTAGCACACCTGTGCTCTTATTTCCTCATACATATTGTGAAGCACTTATCTATATATTGTAAAGAAAAAATTCCTATTTCAAACAAACTTCAGTAGTGATTACTGTTTTACTAACCATTCACTGAGGAGACGATGTCCTTGAAATATGTAGTTAACGATGCCAGGAATTCTCGTAGTGGTTTTTACTTTCTTGGCTGCTAAGATAGAAGAGATTTTTTCTCCTTTAATTCGGTTAATATACCTGAAAATTGATCAAATAAGGTAATGTTTCATTGAACGATGTCGTTGGTGGCGCCACCGTTGTCAGAAATTGTAAACAAATTAATATCGAATTTAAACAAACGATAAACGCTAATTATGTCATAAAAATATGAATAAATTGATGGAAAGTATTGATTCATTTAACATATGCGTTCGATACATGTTCGATACACTTCAATTAACTTCGATATTCGTAATTAAAACAAGTAGTTGAACGATTTTGGTAATAACCTCCAAATTTGTATCATCTATATTAAGGGTAATTATATACCCTGACCCTGAACTCCGACGTATTACCTTAAGTATGATTCCTGCATTAGATACGTATTAAATAAGTAAGGAACTTTGAAATTTAAACTATATCCCTATTTATTCAAACAGTGGTGTTATTAGCACATTTGGGACATCTTCCAAACGTGACGATATTTGTGTTGAATTTATTTTTGATATTTTTTTCGAGGTGTTAGGCCATGAATGTGGTGATAAATGTTAATAATTAGTGATTTAGAGACATAGATTAACAATTGTGGTAATAACCCCCAAATCTGCGTAATCAAAATTAATGGTAATTATATACCCTAACCCTGAACCCTTAGGTATCATCTTAAATTTAATTTTCGCATCAGATGCGTATTAAATAAATAAGCAACTTTGCAATTTGAACTATATCCCTATCTATTCAAACAGTGGAGTTATTAAAGATTTTCCTATAACGCCACCTTCTGCGGTCCTAATACCACGGATGAAGTTTTGGTCCCCCTAGCCCAAACTCTTTGAGCTATCGAAATTTTTACAATAGCAGTAATATCCAACACTGTCCCCGGATCTTTTGGGGGTTTAGAGGTCGTCCTGACTGTGGTCTATACCGTGACCCTTAAGTACCCTAGGATATTCAAAAATGATCTCTAGGTTTTTTTACCGGGGTTCAAAGGTAGGCACTGTATATGCCCAATCGTTAATTATTTCAGTTCTAAGACTATTAGAAAAAAATATAAAAATTCCGAAAGACTCGGAGAGGTAACGGATCATATTTACCTTCCTGCCAAAGATTTCTTCCGGTGTCCTAGCCTCTGGGGATTCTTCCAGAGTTCAGTTGTGAGAAGCCTACACGTTGGTTCAGTTGGGTCGAAAGTCTATAAACGGTCATAGACCGCTGACGAATTCCTCGAGTTCTGTCGCGTCTTATATACTGCTCTGAGATGCCTGGGTGAGGGGTAGTTACACGTGAACTTGTGCGTGTAATGTATCAGGTGCATCACGGTGATTTCGTCATAACCTTGATGGCATTATGATCACATCCTTGGGTTGATGCGTGCTTTTACTTGAAAGGGGATGATGTATTGCGTCTCAGAAGGATGCATCATGCGACCTCGAAGTTGTTTATGTACGATGAATCCTAGGTTGTCTTGACGGGTGGAATTTCCGCATTGATGATGAGTGGGGTTATTGAGTGAGTGCCAGATGACGTGTGACGGAACTAATAGAACGCGGTTCCCATACACCGATGGGTTGGACGATAATTAGCCTCAAAGAGAGACGGGTCCGTGACGGTTTCTATGGATTTAAGGGTTTGGCATGCGGCTATCATTGCACGTCAATTGATTTAGGCTATCAGATGGAGAAATCATATTTTCGCTGAGTCAATTATTTACCGAGATATTGCCACTGTTTATATGGAATGTTTTCGGTTGTTGCGAGTGTTTTAATCACTTTGTCGCAAAGATGAGGATGTCATTTGATGCGGGTTAATGAGGGCTATTCAACAATGTCAATGTGTTTTATCTGCGTTAATTAGTATGCGAGATATTTGATATTGTTTATATTAAATGTTTTTTGACTGTTAAGGAGTTAATTATTCGCTTTGGCGCAAAGATGAGGTAGTCATTTGATGTTTATCGTAAATTTTCAAGGTCACGCTGCGCCAGACTGCCTGTTTTATTTCTACTATTTGCCACCTTAATGCTATTTTCTAAATTTTTCGCCATGCTACAAAACTTTCTCAGTCACATTCTCAGGAGACTTTGGTCGTTGAGTATTGTGGTATGCCATCACTAACATATATTACCGTGAGGAAACTTACACAAAACCACAGAAAATAATAGTACTTCACCGCAACCCGGGTATTAATTCATGTGCATCATCATCAGGTGATTGAAAAAATTTCAACACTTCCCTTGTTCAGTAAGAGGAAGTAGTAAAAAAAATACAAACAATAAAAGAAAGGTGGGGAGGGAGGGAGGGGAAAGTTGAGGAGTGGAAGGACAAGAAATTTGTGGAAGAAGTGCTCAAGTGGAAGTGCTCAAAGTGCTCAAGGAGAAGTGGAAGTGCTCAAAATACATCATCAGATATGATGGAGGAATATGTGGGCGTCAGATATTCGTTAATAAGATTAAAATCAGGATCACGACCTCGTTTTAAAATTTAGAGCACTTTTAAAGCATTGAACTCATGTCGGTCATCTGTAAAATGTGGCATATTCACTTTAAAGCATCTATTTTGGTCACAGGTTAAAAGATTTTAGGTAAATTTACTCTTTCCGTTGGGATTGCTTTTAAACGAACTGTAATATTCCTTTGGAAGGGATCGGCGGGATAATGGTTGAAGGTATTAAGATGAAGAACATCAAATATGCAGATGTCCAGGCTGTGATAGCTAAGAGTGGAGAGGAAAAACAAAGAATTAGTACATTAGGTCATGAAGAAATGAGAAAAGTATGGAATGAAAGTAAATACTGACAAATCAAAGGTAATGAAGAAATATAAAGAAGATCAGGAAATAATAATCAATATGGAAGGCAAAGAAAGAGTTCTAGTGAGGTAATTTCAGTACTCGGAAAGTTTAATTGCATGGAATGGGTCCGGTACACAATAAATTTATGTACATATAGAAAAAAGCAAAAGAAAAGTAGGATTGCTGAGGGAAAAATAATATTCGGAAATTTTTAGGAACTCCTGACAACTGGGAGCATCAAAACGAATTTAAGGGAAAGAATTGAAGAGATTTTAATATGGAGTATGGTTTTGTATGGTTGAGAAATATATGCGATGAGGAAAAGAGAAGAAAAACATTTTAAAAAGCTTAAGGTAAAACTCGGGCAAAATATGAAGAAGATGCGATGGACAGAAAAGGTAAAAAAATGAGGATTTACTGAGGATTGATTGGAGTCAACTACGTTTATTGGAAAGTGTAAAGAAGAAAAATACAAATAGGATCGGCCACATATCACGGTGAGATTATTTGTAGAAAGTTACAATAGAAGGAATGATTAATGGAAATAGAGGAAGTGATAGGGAGAGATTTGGAGTGATGACAGATATATAATGAGAAGGTAAGCAGATATATACAGGGAAGTGAAGAACCTCAACCGAAACAGAAATACCCTGAGGCTACAGTTCTATTGAGACCTGTTAATAGACAGACACACTGAAAAAAGATGAAGTGCTCCTTTGTTCTGGTCTGAAAACTTCTGGACGTCTGTCTGCCCTCCGCGCAGACTCCCACACAATCATTGCGTGATATAGTTAACATTAAATTACTTTTCCTAATTGCGCCCACCATACCTTTGCAATGCTGAAGTATGTTTTGAAAATATTAGGGGACTGCGTGAATTTCTTTCGGTATTTGGGATTTAATCATTTATTAGGGGACTACTATGACGTATAAAATTTTGACCTCGGGATTACACTTGCAATACTCTCAGTCGCATTACCTAAATATCTTATTGAACACAATTATTTACCAACCAATATCGGTTTCCCGCCAAATGCCACATCCTATCTTCTGGAGTCAAATAATCATTCCCCTTCCTCCAAATGTTATCCTTTCGTCCCCTCCTTCCCATTACACTTACTATAATAGATGTTTCAGGGAATGGTCGGAATATTTCAATCACCTGATGCTGGGGTTTGAAACTCCGGTGTAATTGTGGGGTGTATTTATTCTGTTGTTTGTAAAAGTGTTCCCGCGGTAATAAATGTTATCGCCGCATAAAAATGTGTGCTGGACAGCATATGTTTAGGCACCTTCGGAGAGAGAGGGGGGGAATTTGTTTCCATTTTCTGTTCAGGCATCCGGTGGACCTTGCTTTAATTGCGCGTGATGATGATTCCCGAGGCTTGTTAGTCGTGGTTTTTCGAGGCGGGGGAGGGTGGAGGGTGGGGAAGTGGAGCGGAGTGAGTGAAACGAGGAGGAGGAGGTAGAGGTGCATTAAGAAAACAGGAGAATCGGAGGGTGGGGGAGGGAGGAGATCAAGATCTGGAGGGCGGTCCCGCACCGGGGGAACGCCCGGGTTTCTCTCCGTTGAGCGGCTTCCCACTCTCGCACCCGCAAATTCAATTGCTATTCCATTTCATGGCTCTCTGTTTCCTCCCCCGCCCTCCTCCTTCTCCCACCCCCTTTCTCAACCACTCACCCACCCTTCCCCCTCCCCGCCACATTAATCCCCCACCCCCTCCATGCTCTTTAAAATACTTCGCGCCCAAAAATAAGAATATGGCGACGCTGCGTGGTGTTTTCTTCGATCGATTAAAGAGGCGAAGGATGCGAAGAGAGTGCGGCGTCGGACTGTTGTTATTGCCTCTCTCCCTCTCTCTTTCGCTCTCTCTCCCGCCAACTGTACTTTCGCCCCCGATCGAGGGAGGTCAGTTGGCGCCCCCTGCCCTGCGCCCTCTTTTCCCAATCATCGCCGTCTGCATCTTGACTTTCGGCGCCCGATTGCCCCTCCCTCTGATGGAAAGTTAAGTGCGAATCATTTTCTGCTCTTTTGTGCAATCATCAAGTAATTCAAGAACAAGACATTGACTATGGAATTAAATTGAAAAGGAATTCATATTTTGTGACAAATAGCGAAGAGATATGGACTCCTAATATAGCATTCTGGTAATCTAAGCGGTTGTGAGCGGGGAGACCGTTTCTGATCACGTGAACTCGTGCTTCCTGTCTCCGCTCGGGCTGAACGCATTTGTTTACGAAGTTAAAGACGACCCTCTGTACGGTGATCACATGGTAGACCGAGATGCAGCGACTGGGGTCTTTTTCCTCCCCCACGCTTCATGCGAGACAATTTGGAATGACCACCAAGGGTATGGATGGGGGTTAAGAGTGATTACACAATCGGGAATTTTCGAAATGTTAACCGGATTAATCGATTCTTGGTTCCAATTACTGTGTAAAATGGAGGAGGAAAATGTTTTCCAGATTGATTTCGTTTTGTGGTCGCTTATCGGCCTCAAAAAAATAACAAATAGCATATTTCCTTAAAGTAATACCATAGAGTAAGTATATGTAGAGAGGCAAAGCAATGCTAAAAACTGGACAAATTTTTGAGAGCTTTGGGAAGAATTTCTCAGGTGCCACCACCTTAGGGGAGGAAGAATTTTGGCTTACGGAGAAGGCCACTTGGAGGCGCTAGTAGTACTCGTAGACGGCAGTTTCGAAAGCATTGCAGCTGTTTTCTTCAGGTCAGAAGTGAAGATGCAAGTGATTGTGTCCGTCTTAAATAGGGGCCAATTTTCCCTCCAATTCAGTCAGGTACACTGTCATTAGTTACTATCTTATTCTTCGAGAAAACTTTCTTTCAGGCATTGAAGATGGTGTATCCATCTCCTCTGTTGATGTTTTCCGGTGTTTTTATTATTCCAATGGCCTCTCTGATGAGTCTGGGGAAGTAGCGGATCTCTTTTGCAGTTCTCTTTTGCAATGCTGTCGAAACTGTCGCCTACGACAATGGAAACAAGCGGGAGAGAACCCGAAAATCCTTCTTTGCCGTCCGAACGTCTCTGCGGAAGCCTTTGAGTGCATAATACGTTGTTAATAAACGTGAAAGTCTGCTAACTTTGAAGAGAGTGGCTTGATTGACACTACAGTGGGATCATTAATCTCTTCACTGTTGAAGATTTGCGGATAATGCCGCCTAAAATTGAAGAACTCAAAAATCAATATTGATAAATGGATTGTTTATTATTTATATCAAATACCATTAACCCACTGTACAGCACTCAAAGGTCAAAGTTAAGTTTCAACCAACCTTTTTGCTTGGAAGTAGTGCTGTGCGAATCAGGGATTTTCATTTCGAATCGAATCGAAACAATTTTTTTAAAAACATTCGTTAGCGAATCGAATCGACCTAATAGAAATTCACTTGCGAATTGAATTCGAATTCTTAATAAAATGCAAAAGTTTATGCATAGTTAAAGTAATACAGATTTTCACAATATTTCACGGCCTTACATTAGTTTATACATCTATATAGTGGCACAAAGAATAGCACAGAAAAACATGCGGTCGTTTAAATTCTCGTTTCGCGTGAGGAAAACATCGTCGAAACGGACGGCGCACCATTTTTGGAATGAGCGCCATGTTTGAATGCATGTAACGATTCGAAGACGAATCTATCAGATTAATATATGACGAATCATTCGCTTTCGAAGCATTCCGATTGGTAGGCGAATCGAATCGAATTTAGCCTGATTCGAATCAATTTCGAAGCATTCATACAGCTCTACTACGAAGTTAGCTGTTTCTCTCCTTTAGAGACAAATTGTCCAATTATCGTGATAAAGAAATCTCTAAATAGTTAATAATTAACCTGGATATTTTTACTGTAGGAGAAATAATATGGAAGAAAAGTAATCAGGCGCTCTTGAATTTACGCGCTAAAAATCGTGAAATATTTACAGTAAAGTTATGCATAAGTTCATGAAAGATGACACATCGGGCGAAGACGTAATTTCTGTCTTCTCATTGCATAAACCCTGTAGAATCACCTCCCTCCGTGTAAGCACTCATCCTCCCGACTGCCAGGTCCATTGAAGTTTGGCAAATATTTGTATTTTTTGAGGGAATTTGCTATTTTCCATATTTTGAGGATGGTGCGCTACCACTTAACGTAATCAAATCAAGTACAAGTCTTTTCTACTTTATTTTGCTGACGATCGGAACCAAGAATCGATTAAAATGATTATCATTTCGATTTGTCATTGAATGCAAGGGGCGGCGTGGAGCGTTGGGTCACCACGTTGTAAGGTATTAGTTACTCCCTTGCCAAGATTTCCAGTCTGTAGCCGTTGACGTTACACGTCTATTCTCTGCTTCCATCTAGCGGCCGTAGCAAAAATAGATTACAGAGCCTGGGTTACAATAATCAGGTGGAAAGCTCCCAGGCGCTCGGCAGTTTTAGGCAACATGATTTGAGACAAAACAATCACATATCCTGAGAATTATTTAATAATAATGGAGTCATTTTTATGTAATCTTCAATGAAGTATAAGTGATGACGACTTTTACGGTAGCTGTAAACTTTTCGACTTTTATGCTTCGGTGCGCGTTCTCCCCAGATAGCGTATCCTTCAGGTGATATAATAATAAGAAGCCAAAGCATGGGCGCGCGGCGAGCCCTTGGTCACATTTGTCCTCCATCTTCTTTCAGATCCTCTCGCTGTGCCCTGGGCTGTGATGACAGGAGTTGCCTTGTTGTTTGAACCACCATCTTTAGGTTTGATTGAAGTATGAGCAGAAAGTTTTTGCAGATTTCATATATGCCGGTCCACTTTGGAGGATTCTCCCATGTACTGGAGAAAGCAACAAGGATTTTGTGTGAAAATGGCACTCAGGAAACTCCTTCCTGAAAGGCGTGAGGGATTTTGTTCTCAGATCTGGCTGATTTGCATGGGTGCTGCAAGGGGCAGGGTGAAATATAAATTCCGAGCAAGATATTCTTATTCCAATGGTAGCTGAATGCAAAGGATGCAATTAAATGCCACTTAAACAGGACAGATCATTGAGCAATACCTGGAAAAGTTTTAATTCCAAAAGGGTCATATTTTCTGATTGTAAAATAATTCCTAGAAATTTTACTATGTTGACACATCCTTGCTTGCTACTGCATTTAAAGTTAAAAGGATAACTGAGTATTTGAAATGAACAACTTGGACTTAATATAAGCCTTTTTTGGAATTCAAGGTTCATGCTAAGTGTTTACAAAGTATCTTTTGTCCACTATAATTGTAGTATTTGATGGCCTAGTTAGTATTCCTTGGGGTTGAAACTCCTGGTTTGGCATTTAAATACCTGCAGCTCTTTTTGTCCACAATTACAAGGACAACCTTAATTGTAGGCAATTGTGGCAGTTCAACCATTTTCATCTGCAATGAAGCACAGCCAGGACCAAGAATTTGATATTTTAGTTACATGTAAAATTCATGGAAGGACAGAATCGCACAACCAGGTTAGAATTCTGATGAAACTATCATCACAAGCTAGTCCTAACGTTGATGACCGAAATCAAGTAAATGGATATCTTGCGCAGAACAATGAAGAACCCTAAGCACAGCTCTCCAAGTTCTATTTTTTACCTTTCTTAACCAATGCTTAGTTTTCATGAAATTCAAGACTATTGCAAAATGTATTTTATACGATGTACTTAGATTATATGACATTACTATGTACTTACTGTTTATTTTGTAATAATATGAGTACATTTGCCAGACTTATTGTAAAATTTCATTTTATATCATCTTTCTTATAAAAAAACTGTCTATTTGTGAATTTTGTATAGATATTGTAGAAGATAGCCTTTTGATGCTTCATAGGAGAAGCACTATACATAGTATTTAAGTTTATCTTATGCATTACCATCATTGAAAGGAGAAGCTATCTGAAATTGATTTGGATTAAGTATTTTTGAAATCGTTACAAACTTTTCTTGGAGTAAGGGAAGTTCTTTCATGAAATGATAGTAGGATACTGGAATGGTTGACCAGTTAGAAGACACATATGAAGTGAAGGATTTGTTCATGTAGGATAGTTGTAATGATTTATAGGTTAAGCACTGTGCTTTGCAATTCAGTTAATCTCATGCATTTTCTTAGTTGAAAGGAGAAGCTAGATGAAATTGATTTGGAGTAAGTACTGGAGTTAAATGCTTGTCAGGTGAGTTTCAGCTGGTGAGTAGAAGGTTAAGGATAAAAATGAAAGCCGGCTCGAGATAGCAATAGAGCAAACATTCAATTCAAGAGTAAGTTTTATGGATTCCGGTTTACTTGATGCAGGAACATATTTGCGTCAAGAGTAAGGTATCTGCAATTCATGGAGACCAAAGTTTATAGCCCTTCAGCCTGTTCGATTGTTTCTTAAATTGCTTTCAATGGGTCTTCGAGATACCATTATGGATCACTAAGCGCATAATCTTTAACTCAAGTGGACGTTTATTTCATTACACCCTGCTATGATTGACGGACATTAATTCACACGAGGTATGCGCCATTAACTTTGTAAAGTATTGTATCTAAATTATTTACAGTATTCAACGCCTTTTATTCAATACTTTGGACGAAAAGGTGGCCTATAGCCACGCATAATCATTACCGATTGCAAGGGTCATTTATGCAGATGCGGTCATATTGCTTCGCAGTTTAAGAAACTGCGAACCTATTTCATCTCTTCATCGTTGTCGACTCCTACGTAGTGTTTTTTGTAATCTGCATTTATTGAGGAAAAATTGAATGTCTACACGCTTAAACATGTACACAATTAAATATCTTAATAAATGCTTAAACTTCATCTGTGAACGCACAGTTTGTTTACAAATAACTCCAATACAACTTTACCAAACTAAATCGTACGGTTTCTGGTTGCACTGCAGGAAACGCCAAAAAACTAAAAAAAATATTTTATGACTATTACCGTAGTGACTTGTAGTTTTTATTTTTTGTGATTAATAAACCATGTTAACTGCATTCACTTAGTTTTTTTGACGAAATCTAAGAGCCAGAAATTTCTCTTATTAAATAAATTCTGCCTCTGGAGTGCACGGTTTCTATCTATCCTGTGTAAATCAGCCTTTCTTTTCAGACAAATGGCTCAAAAATTAGTCTGGTAAGTGGTAAATATTTTGATAACATTGGAAAGATGAGATTTTTTTCTTTAAAAAACGGTAAATTTCATCAAAATCTAAATAAATTGGTTTTTCGCTCAAAATACCACCAAGAGCAAGCAGACACGTCAGTCCGCCCGGCAACCGTAGGTGGAGTAAACATAAAATCTTCAAATGCAGTAAAATATCTTGGAATTACCTTAACTTCAGATATATCGTGGTGTTTACACATTCAAAACATATGCGGCACAGCATTAAAGAAACTAGGTTTTGTTAAACATATAATAGGAAGGTCCTCGGATGAAAAAGTAAAAGAGAGATGCTATACTTCGCTCTGGTTAGGCCACGCCTCGAATACGCCGCGAGCATTTGGGATCCTGGTCATAAAGATTTAACCAAAAAAATTAACAAAATGCAAAGAAAAGCTGCACGTTTCGTTAAAAACTGCTACGAACGAACATATAGTGTCTCACAACTGTTAGAGGGATTAAGGTGGGAGCCTCTAGAGACTCGGAGGCTGCACGCTAGGCTTTAGCTGCTTGAGATATTCAGAACTGATATTTTTCAGAGCGACACAGAGAATATTATCATGACTCCTCACTACATCCATAGGTCTCACAGATGCGATAAATTATGAGAGATACACTTCCGAAGAGATAGGTGCAGAAACTCGTTCTTTCCGCGCACAATAAGCGACCACAATAAAAACTGAGCTCCTCTAAATATACTCCTATGGGACATGTCACCATTTTACCTCCCAAACTTTTACATCTTTACAAGGCTGGTGACCTACCACCCCCTGCCACAGGCCCATGTGGCGACTCGCGGGGTAGTATGTAGATGTAGACAACTACTCAGGGGATGTGTGGCGTGAGCGCGGGGACTCGGAATTCGACCGTCGAGGGACGGCATAGTACAACAACACATCTCTCTCTCTCACACGATCAGTGTATTTCGATCTCACTCGCCCAGTCGACATTAACTGAAGATATCGTGATTGGATTTGAAAAATTCCGTCAGATATAAATGTATGGTTTTGCGAATAATCCATGTTCTCAGAGCTTTAATTCTTAAGCTATAAACGAACAGAACTAACACGTGGTGTCAGGTGACCGTGCCAAAGGAAAGAATTGCGCATTTCGAGCGTTTGTAATGGAAGGGCTTTGATTCTTGAGAAATTGATATTGTTTAAAAAAAATTTAACATGGCACTCTCTAAAACAGATAGCTGTAGTCATGCTGTACTTCGGCATTTGTCGCTACTGGCTGAAAAGGTAAAATTATCCTGATCAATGATATTTATAGAAATTATTTCAGTAGAATCATCAAAATATATCTCATTTCTTTTAAAAATAAACATTATATATCTTGGGTCAATAAATGCAGCAGAGAAAGAGTTTTCTTTGAGTCATGTAGCGAGGGTTAAATATGATTTTCAGAAATGTCGCGATTGGCAGGGCAGGGACTCCTTTGGGGAGGAGGCGTGGCATTTTTTAAATCTTCCGCTCGTACCTCATTCATTCGCATCACCATTTATAATTCCGCTGCCCATAGGTTATTGATTCCTAGGGGTTTCTTGTTTACTCATGTAAAATATTTTCCATAGTCTACTCAATCATTAGTAGTCATCTCATGATTGTCTATGCAGATAACTTGAGTGACTGCTTCGCCACAATTATCTGTCAAAGACTCTACCTAAGAAAATTAACTCTGAAGTTGTATCACACAAGAGGAAAATATTTTGCATTGTCATCAATATATCAACTAAATTAAATTGGAAACATAACTTTAGACTAGAAAATGGTGGATGACCCCAAGCTAGTCGTATTCCATCATTACTTGTCATATCATTATAAGATAATTTAACCGAGTTCGGAAGAAAACTAATATGTCCTCTGTATTAATCGATAATATTTGCCAAAATGATCTGTGACTAGATAATTGAGCTAGGGGTTTCTATCGACGAAAGTAGTGATGAAAAATGATGAAATGTGAATTTCAGTAAGAAATCACGCGTCCGACCACTGAGGTTGCCTATTTTTCTGTATACAATATTTGCAATGGCATTAGAAGGGAAACCACATTATAATCTAACATAGTGGTAACTTACCATGGAATCAATGATAATAGGGAAAATTGGAGTCTTTTCATTGTATATGAGCAAAGTTAATTCTTGGTGTAATCATCATTTGGTCTCAGAGGCAATCTAATTGTTAGAAAATGCAGAGAACGTCTCATGCCTCACATCGTGGTACCAATTTGGTCTGAGGATAAAAACTAATGCAGCGGATTAAATAATGTACTTAGAAATTTAATAAAATGCGAGTGTATAGTGAGTAATATGCATTTGGAACATTTGCAGCGCGGTATCATATATCCCTTCGAATCAGAGTCGTAAAAACACAAGCTACCTGTTGATCTGTTGATGACGCCGGTGCGACGAAAGTCGTAGTATCTTAATAAATCCCGATGAAAACGAAAATTTTGCTTTTTTATTGCACCATAGAAGATGGATTTCCACAAAGTAGAGCCAGAGTAAATCGAATACTTCGACTCGAATTCTTCCTCCTCGGGGAGAACGTCGTCGAGTTCCCTCGAGCACGAATGTCGTGCGTTGCGACGCGAAGCCAAAGGGACAAAAAGGGGATCGATCGATCGAATGGAGGGAGGAATGAAGGTGAGGAGGATGTGACGGTGCCGGCTAAATGCTGCTGCTGCTGCTGCAGAGCGCCGGAAAACATTCTAGAAGTTGTGAGCGACCTTAAGCTCCTGAGTGCGTTCTGCATCCGACTACACTATAATTAAAGAAAGAAATCTCTTAATTTTGCACCATACTCACTCGTCTAGAAATCTTTGAGACTTTAATCGTATTTAAACACGATATGCTTACATGGAAACTGGCCAAAATGTGAGTGTATAAAAGGTTTTTTATGATCGATAGTGATACTTATTGTGATCGATTTTTTAAAATAAAGGAAGCAAAAAAAATAAAGGAAGCAAACATAAAGTGAGTGGTAAATAGTTACTCAGTGGAAGTTAATGTCATATCTGGAGGTTCACGAGGTAGCGTTTAAGGCCCGCCAATGTTTTAGCATAAATAAATGGCCTCCGGAATAGCATTCTTTCAATACCTTCGCAGATTGAAACCCTTCGCAGATTATTGCGAATTTTACCGGAAAATTAAATTCAATTATGATTGAACATTACGCCAAAGCTATCTGGCTAAAATAATTTATTTGATTTATATTATTTCACTGAGTGTGAATGCTGAAAAATGTATTCTTTACTTTACAAGACAGAGATGTGAAGCAAAATATAAAGTTATGGATAAAAACGTACGAAGATTCAAATAGTCTTAAATATCCGGCGGTTACCTTTGACTTAAGATTTAGGATTGGGACATAAAATTGAAGAAAAAAACAGTGGCAAAAGCATTTATAAGCTTTCATTTTACTCTGTGATATTTAAGAAAAAGTGATTCGGACACTAAAGAGTTAGCTTACACAACAGCGATCAGGATTACATTAAAGTTTTTCGTCAGCGCGGGGAATGCCCGTCAGATAGGAATAATGAACAGACAAGATAAAGTCCAGATAAAGGCTGAACGTTTTGTTTTAGGACAGTTTAAAAGATGTCAGTGTGACATCCAAGTTACAAGAATTGAACTCGCCAATTAGCGTCGAATTGAACAAGAATTGAACTCATGAACTCGCCAACCAATGATTTGACTAGCATTGAGGTGGAGATCCTTGTAAGGTCGAAGGAGAATAAATAAGCTCATAAATACGTACAAATCATACACTTCATCTCCAGCATTGAATCGTCAAAAGTTTTTAATTCAAAACCAGGATGGATATCGAAAATGCTGGTCCTGCAAAAAAACAGCTAGTTCTCTTCCTTCACGACGTTCTTTAATCTGCAGAATGGCTCAGTAAGATAGACGCAATATTTTTAGATTTCAAAAAAAGCTTTCGATGTATTTCTTCATTCAAAATTACTTTTTAACCTACAAGCCTATGGAACACATCACGATATGATATGCTGGATTAAAGATTTCTTAGATAACCGCGAGCAGATTTCATGATTCCGTAAGCTCAGATACGGTGAAAGTCACATCCGATGTACCCCAGGGAAGTGTCATTAGTACCATATTATTCCTTTTGTATACTAATGATATCACCACCGTCGTTACGAGTAAAATTCGTCTTTTCGCGAACGACGCAGTATTGTACAGGGATATTAACACATAGTCCGACAGAATTACGTTGAAGAAAGACCTTGATGCTATAAACGAATGGTGCGATACTTGGTAGTTAGAAATGAATTTTAATAATCTGTTATGAATTTTTGGAGAAAGAGTAGTTAACCAACGAGACGTACTCAAGTAATCAAGCCGAACTAATGAATTTAGAGTCAGTTAAGTACGTAAGTTTGACCCTTACTCCTTACTTACGCCAATGTAGCTATGACTCAAACTTCTGCGCTTGAGCGTATCGCGTGCATGGGCAAAAAGACTCACGACTTACGTTCCTACTTACGTGCAGAGGTTAGAAACTATGGGATATTCATTGGTAGGACAATGATAATTGATAAAACGGTTGGACTTCAAGTCCACTATTGTCGGTCTGACTACGGAATAATTGTCAGTGGAGTTGTGACTCAGAATTAGCATTTGATTGTATTGAATGCCCAATTAATCAAATAAAACACTTTGTATTTTCCGCACTTTTTATTGCACCTAGACCGGTTTCAACGCTTACACGTCATTTTCAAGAGAAGTCCTCTTGTAAATGACGTGTAAGCGTTGAAACCGGTCTAGGTGCAATAAAAAGTGCGGAAAATACAAAGTGTTTTATTTGATTAACTAATTGAACTTTCACAAAGTAAACCCGTCAACGATTGATCTAATTTGAATGCCTACGTATGATGAACCAACAGGTTTTCCATTTTTTAAGTGGTTGAACAAATAAATATTAGTCATCCATAGGCAAGCATATGCTGAATGTGTAGAAGCAACAATCATCCGATCGAAGGAAATTTTCATGCTTGGAAATATAATACACTACATCAAAATTTAAGTCGCATGAAATGAGGATGTCAAATATTACATATTTTTTGCTCAGGAGTTAGATATTCACCAATCAATGACAGTGCATAATAGTGATAATATTCCATCAATAGGAAGTACACCCCATTATCGATTCACAACGATCGATTCACTGGATTCATCCCAGCTATAATATTAATGTCTTTGTTGTATTGTTTATGAAAACATTTCGTGTTAATGTTTGAAAAGTTAAGCCTCGCTGAATCTGTTATCACGGGAAAGAGAATAATGCATTCACTTTCATAAGAGATCAACTTTGAACATGGTTTATTTGCGGTACTTAAGGTAAGCCCAGAAAGTAATAGCTGATAAAAAAAATATAGCACAAATAGTCAGTTAAGTGATAAAATGAAGACCAGCAGAGGGGGAGGATTCCGTAACCCCTCATAACGTCCCTAAATCGACGTTAATGAACGTCCGATGAGAGACATATTATGGATCGGAAGTTATCTCTTCGCCGGCGGTGCACAACGCCATCTTTGCTGCGAACCGCTCGGAGCGATCACGTGACTGGGAAGGTCGCTGCAGAACGTCGCCTACGGGCGTTATACACCACAAGCTAGGGAGCCGATCTTCCACGACGTTTAGTACTTTGGTGCTATGATTATATACTTTTATGCGCCAGTGGCCTAATATTTCGTATTATAGCGTCAGAAATCAGATGTGATGGCTACTCTGGGAAACTGTCATTGAAGACATTTCAGATGGAAAATTCATATTTTTGAAAAATTTTACAATTCTTTTGAGACGTCGTGTTCAATATTCAAGCTGCTGCAAAGATTTGTTTTTGCACTTCACGGTATTACTCATACGTGTTAATGATGGCAGGGGTTGGCAGTGTCCTGGAGTGAAATTTCGTTTAACTTAGGCAATTTTTAATGTTCGTCTAAAATTGGTGGATGTAATTGTCAGGTGAACAGATACCACCATGAGGTACACATCTCGGTGGTCTCTTTGGCTGGCATTTGAAAATTAACGAAAAACACAGGAGATAATCTTATTTAAGTTTGTGCTTTGTTGTGTTCTTGTTTTTGTACCGGAAAGATTTTATGCCGCAGGTATGTTGTGTTCTTTAGCCGTGTGCAAGCCTAGTGCTTGTTGGAATTCTTAACTGTGCAGTGAATTCATGTTTACCATTTGATATACTTTGAGATGATTAATGAATAGCCATATGATTTATTTACACGTTAGAGATTTTGTCATACACATGTACCATGTCAAGTGGAAGCTCGTCCTGCATGTGCAAATTACGCTGCAGAGGAGTGATATATGGTTGCTATTTGCTTTCGCGATCAAAATCAGTGATGTTAGCTACCTTAAAATTTTATAGAAAATATTTCACATTGGTCAGCAACATGGCATTTTGGACTCGTACATGAATCCGGTAATGTGTACGTGTTTTTCGTTACTCAGTAATGATCAGGAAATCATTAAACAGCAATTTTACCAACTATATCACTTTCATCAGTGTCATGGTAATTGATATTGACACGTTTCCATTTGTTTACATGCGGGAAAGTGGACGAGTGACTGCAAGCGCTCGACGTGGAGTTCTTGAAGTACTAAACGAGCATTAAGAGACCATCATCCCGAGGGAAGTTGTTGGTGAGATGCTCCGTCACCGTTATATCTATTCAAGTTTTTAAATTGACCTCTGGATTTCTCTTTGTATGGTGGATGTGCCTGTCGTAATTTAAATAGTCGCCGCATTTATGTTTGAAAAACAATTGGGATAATATATGGAAACTACGCAAACATATATTTCTGGTTTGATTTAAACGTCATCAGTGTTTTGTGACCCATGCATTGTTGGTCGATTTTTCATCTCCATTTATTATTGGCTGTGTTTTTCTTCTCTCGCCATCTTTATATAAATTCACTTGTTTCATTTGAATGTTCCTTTTATGTTTCTGTTCAATTATTGAGAAGAGGCCAGAATAGCCGATGGAAATTTCTGTCTCGGAAGCGTAACCTTTGACTTTCGCATTCGTTGACGTGAAAAATTAAGTAACTTAACTCTTATACTTTTTCTCTGGTTCATTGATATAATGCGTTTCGGTGACTCATAATATAATCTCCGAGTTATTTGTACAAAGCCCCCGATAATAGAATTACCTGATAATGATGTTATATGACATAGAAACGTATTAAATCAATGAACCCTTGGGAAAGGAAGAAAGTTTTCATTTGAATTCTATTACAAACTTCCCTTTCCCGCGGATTACAACCTTGAACTGAAGGAAGGGCTGGCGCGTTCCGATGACCTCAGGAGCTGGACTAGCGGGATCAATTGATATTACTCCCGGTAGGGCCACCCATGTCAGGTCGGTCGAATAATAAGAATAATGTCGTCTTTATTGAGCGATATTAGGACTGTCTAGTCCTCTCTTACATATAACTCATTTTACGTCACACAAACAACCATGTCCTGGATGGAGAAAAAACTCCCCAGGCGGGACTCGAACCCGCGACCCTGAGTTAGCAGGCAAGGACTTAACTCTGCCACCACCGGGATCGAAGGGTAGGAGCCAGACACGAAAGGTAGTCCGTCAGGTGATGGTGTCACGTGAGAAACACTTTTGGGAAGCGGGGGTGAGAGTCCCATCCGAACTATTTTACTACACAGTAAAATGAATATTACACAAGGAGAAATGGATCCTGGCACTTCGGGACGCCGCCCACTGGGGCGTCCCGAATCAGAGTCATTACAGGGTACAATGAACGAGGGAGACAAGAAGAAATACGCTGGGGAGCTATATGACAGCGACCAAGTAATTTGATAGCAATAGGCCAAATATTTTAGATATAATGGATGAGGGAACCCTAGATAAGGATAACCTCGGGCCAATGATACTTGATAGTGAAAAAGAGAAAGCGTTGAAAGAGATGAAGTCAAGAAAAACTGTAGGAGTAGATAACATACCTTTGGATCTTCTAATGAATATAGGAAATAAAGGTAGACAAGCTTTTTTCGAACTTATATGTAGGATCTACGACGAAGGAATTTGATCAGAAAACTTCGTGAAAACAGTCCTGGTTCCTATACCGAAGATGAAGAATGCATCAGAGCGCGAGAATTATAGAACAATCAGTTTAATCTCACACGCAGGCAAGGTTTTACGACGAATAATAAATAGAAAGTCCAAGAGTAAGGCCAATAACTACGTTGGCGATGACTAGTCTGGGTTCCGGATGTGAAGGTCAAATCGAGATGCGAAAGCGATGATGAGGAAATTTATAGAATGAAACATAGGGTATAACCAGGACCTTTATGCATTTTTAATTGGTTTTGGAAAAGCTTTTGACGGGGTGAATTGGAATAAACAAACGGTGATACAAGGGGAAATGGGAATTGATATGCGAGACAGGAGACTTATCTGAAGCTTATATATGACTCAAATAGTACAGGTAAAGGTGGTTGACTGTGAACCAGGGTGAGCAAGTATAGGTCGCGGGGTAAGGGAAGGGTGCCCATTGTCACCATTAGTTTTCAACATTTTTGCTGAGGAAATTTTTAGACAGGCATGGGAAGAACTTGAGGTGGAAATCAAAGTGAAAGGGCATCTGATAAAGTCGTTAGATTCGCGGACGATCAGTCGTTGGTTAGTGGATCATCAAAGAGACTGCACGCTTTGGTAGATTCTTTAGAAATATAGTGCGGGACATTCGGAATTAAGATAAACCATTAAAAAACAAAAGTAATGAGATTCTCTAAGACGAAGAAAGCAAGAATGGTGAATAAAGTTGGAGGATACAAACTCGAGCAAGTTGAGCTTTAAATTCCTAAATTTAGGCATTTTAAAACACTAGAAGAAAACGGATATAGTAGCAAAGACATACGAAAGAAGAGAATGGCGCTAGCTAAGAAGGCGTTTAGAAATAGAAGGGAGCTGATGACGGGAACCTTGGGTAGGGATGTGAAGAAGAGGCTGGAGAAGAGGTTGATATGGAGCGTGGTATTGTATGGGGCAGAAACAAGGACCTTCAGAAAGGCTGGAGAGGAGGAGAATAGGCTGCAGGCATTTGAGATGTTGGTGTGGAGAAGGATGGAGAAGGTGAGGTGGACGGAGAGGAAGACTTCTAAATGAAATTCGATATCGGCAGAGTAGGTGGCTGGAGGATTTAATTAGGGGCGAGGGATTGCTCAAAAATGTGATGAAGGGAAGATGTTTGGCAAGCGGGGAAGTTGAAGGAAGAGAATAGGTTTCATAAGCAGGATGAAGAAGGGTAGGTCGTATGATGAGGCGAAAAAAGGTATTATAGAGCGAGATAGGCCCATGAAGGTGTGGAGAACCGGGAGGAGATTCTCTGACATTCAGCAAAACCTACCTTAACCGGTAGAATACTTTTAACAAATTAGAACTTCCACAACTTTATGCCCGTATCCGTGAGTTATTGCTTTCATTCATTCACTGTCCCCCGCTACCATTCACCCATTGTCACTTTTCCGGAAACATTTATTTTTTCTACCCTATTTTTAATGCTGATTGTAATGTAAATATTATTAGTATTTTGGCCGTGGGTCAGATATACGGTGAGAGCCCCATTTCAGTGAATGAGTCCGCTCGCTTCTTCTCCCGTCATTAATCCTCCGAGATATTTTTATGGAGCGACAGGTTTTGACAACCTCAAAACTAGTTGGGAATTAGTGCCCTTGAATCGTTTCCATCGTTACAAAATCCAGGTTTGAGCGTTTAAGGTAGTTCGAGAGAGAATGATCCCTAATCATAATTGAGACCACATTCCAATTACACGTAATGATATTTGCAACTAAAAGAAGCATGGATAAAATATTGAATTATTAATGTCGCAATAATATACTTAAGTATGACTAATATTCTAAGTAAAAAAATAAAAATAACCGCATAAGTCTTTAGCTTAAGTCATTTTTTTCGCGTGGTACTGTGACGAACGTCGCGGAAAAACGAATTGACTATTATAATTAAAACTATTATAATAGGGAAGACGCTTCTCATGATCATTAAGAAGTCTACTGGAATAAGCAACTGGCTTCAATTGACCATTATAGGACTGATACAAAACCGCTCCGAGAGTAACTTGACTGGCATCAACATATAAATGAAAGTCTTTCTCGAAATCGGGGAGAGTGAGAACAGGTGGGTTGATTAAACACTGTTTCAACTGGGTGAATGCTTCCTGCAGCTCACTAGGCCAGTGAAATACGGCACCCTTGCGCTTCAGACGAGTCAACGGAGCAGACAATTTAGCCTAATTAGGAATAAATTTGGCATAAAATCCACACATACCGAGAAACCGGGTGACTTGCTTGACAGACCTTGGGGTGGGAAACTCTCTAATTGCAGTCGTGCGGTCAACCATGAGTGTGTCCTCTGAAATACGATGGCCGAGGAAAGGAATCGAAGTTTGGGCAGGTGCACGGTCAGGCGTGATGCTCTCAACTTCAACAACACCGCTTCCACATCCAGCAGATGCAGCTTAAAATCCCTCGAATAAACACACAGGTCATCTATGTACGGGAAAACACAAGAATATTTAAGATCGCCCAGGACCAAATCCATTAACCTGCAAAATAATTGAGGAGAGGTAGTCAAACCGAACAGTAGCCTCGTATATTGATAAAGTCCCAAGGGAGTAACAAACGCAGTGTTTTATTTCGCCTTGGGAGAGAGAGGAATTTGATGAAAAGCGGAATTCAAGTCGATGATAGTGAAAAATTTTGCTTTACCCAAGTAATGGAAGGCGTTTTTAACGTTGGGAGTAGGGAAACAATCGGCTTTTACCTTCTGATTGAGTCTGCGGAAGTCGATGACAAGACGATCAGAGCCGTCTTTTTTCGGAATTAAGAATGCTGGGCTGGCCTACTGAGAATTTGAAGGTTCTATGACCTTATCATCTAACAGTTTCTTTAAATGCCTTTTCATTGCCTGCAACTTGGGCGGCGACAGAGAATAGGGGAGTGGAGCGAATCGGTTCGTCGTCACTGACTTCCAATTCATATTGCAACAAATGAGTTACCCCATGTGAGTGACAAATGACATCGGGGAATCGCGATAAAACGCTTTTCACTTGTTTTTCGCGTTCAAACGCCGAAGAGGGAGAAACACGGGCTACTAAGTGCGAATTATTCTTATTTGGAGCGTTAATTTCGCCCACGGCCATAGATTTTGCCACGCAAGTAGAAGTAAAATCATCCTCACTAGCGGTGGATTGATGAAAATCAACAGAATAGACTGAATCCCGATCGTTAACACGGAGATTTCCGCTAAATGGGAACAAACGATTCGGTGAAGATGCGAAAGAAAATCCATTAGGGTGAATCGAAATCGCTGCTTTCTTAATAAAATCATGGCCCAAAAGACGGAATGGGAAGAGAACACAAATATAAATGATGTTGCCACGAAGACAATTTGATTTTTATTCGTAAGTGAACTTGAGACTGAAGAACGATCTTCTCACCGGCGATAGAATGTAGTGGTATCACGCAGACTTGTTTACGACTTCTTCTGGGTTTGTGGATGAGATTATCCCAGAAACCTTGGTCAAGCAGGGAAACTGTGGACCCAGTGTCAAGCAATGCGTCACTTGGGACACCTTGAATTTGAACGGGGATTTTTGCGAGACCGACAAATTCGTTAGCAGAGACAAAAGTCAACGCGGGATGGGCAGGTCTATCTCGAGTGTTTTGATCACGAATCCTTTTACGGCAATCATTCTGAACATGCCCACGTTTTCGACAATAATTACATATTGCGGGTGGAGTTTGGCGTGAACGCGGAGGCTGAACTGTGGGACTCGATTCAGGCAGAGAATTTAAGAACTCAGCTCGTGTCATTAGAGCTTTACTGGCCTGAATCAACATTTTTTCCAACTCCGCTAGATTGGTGGGTTTTTGATTGAACAAAATAACCGACTCGAGAATCGAGAATCAATTCCATGAGCTTGATCTCGTTACATTTGTTACCCAATGTGTTATTGGCAACCACTAGAGAATGAAAGAAATCGCGTGGATTATCGTTAAGACGCTTAAATCTTTTGACTTTCAGGGAAATCAAACGGTCAAGCTCACGTTTTGAGACGAACGTGTCCCAAATTTTGCAGATAGTTTGCTCCCAGGAAGCATTCCCATGAATTACACCCAGCCAGAAAAAATGACAATTATCGGGTAATTTGCGCAGCAAAAGTGCAGCTGACCAGCATGAAGGCTTCACACCGCAACAGCCCTTCTGGCTTCCACCCTGGTGCTCCCCTTCATGCGGGTCAACTGCATTCTCATTCTCACCCAACCACTGCTCGTACCTCACCTCCTATATTTCTTTCCGAGGCTCATGGTAGTGCTCTCAACCTTCTGTCATCCAGAGTGCGCCAGCGAACAGGAAGTGGTGGAAGCAGGCGCTCAAATGGGAGGCGTTGGGGAACAACTTCCCTTTCATCTGCTTCTGCTCCATATCCTGGTCACGGCACCATTTTGCGACGAACGTCGCAGAAAAACGAATTGACACAGTGGGAAAGGAGTCAAAAATGACTAAAACGGATTGATTTCCAACGGTCACACTATATTTAATATACTAAATTACAATTATGATTACACGACAATGAGGCCCGCAGGCTAGCTGTTGAAACTTGAACGATGCCTGCTGACGAGGTACACACTTCGGTGGCAGAGGAGAGGGCCGCTGCGATGAAATGTCCGGTCGGCGCAGTCAAAAGGAGGGGAGGTAGCTCTGGATGTGGAGAAGGGGGAAGTAGGGGAACTGTTCGTCCAGCCATTGGTTGAGACGGCGGTGTAGAGGAGCACTATTGCCACAAAGTTCCGAAAAGAGGACGCCAGATGCGAATTCACTAAAAAAGTAGTGCACCTTGTTCTTGTCGCGCAATATCGCCGACAACGCGCAATATCGCCGACAGTGCGCACTTTGAAATCTCCCTACCGCATGTCCGCGGCGAAATTATAACCAAGTTTGTGCCGAAAATTCGGCACAGTACGTTTGAAACTACTTCACAACGGAAGGTTTCTTGTGATCCGGAAAAAATGATTGCGGTTACGTGATATGTTTTCAAAAATAGTTTAGGAAATATATAAATTACACTGCCAGTTTGTTTACGAGATCTGCTGGAAAATCCTTATTTTTTAAAATAATGTTTCCGTGTAGTGTATGCATCTACCATTTTCCACGTAAAAGGGCTGGTAGGTATTATTCGTTACATCTCCAAAAGTTGTACGGTACTGGGTTGATATTTTGATATCTTCGGAAGGATGAGTTCTTTCTCTTAAAAATGAGAACAATTTCACTGATTTCTCTGTGAAATTATATTTCGCTCAAACTACCTTAAAAAAGGAGGTGAAATTTGCTTGGTCGCGTGAAACCTTGGCACATGAGCAACCGGTATGGAATCTTCTGGTCAGGTGACCCGTGCTTCGGCGCGGAAATTCTTTTGGTATGTCATTGTTCTCTCTCGCACAACAAACGAAACTTCTCAACCAAAAATGTCCCTCTTTGTACCTCTCTGTTGCGCATCCCCATATACTGTATCCAATGTTAAACTACTTGAATTCCATCCTGTACACTATTTGGCAAAATTATAAGTATATATATCAATTCATCTCGAAGAGTAGGTTTGCGATAGGTGGCTGGTATTCTGATGTTTTTTCAATGAATCAATGTAGCGGATGAACACCTACCGAAATGTTTGAGGCGTGACGCGTCGTTTAATCGCCCTTGACTCGAGGGATAGATTTGTCCTTCGAGATATGAGCGGAGATGGGGAAAATGGGTTGGAGGATGGGGGAGATATGGATGGGGGGAGGGGGTTGGTTGGTTGGGAGGGTGGAGAGGGAGAAGGGATTGGGGGAAAGGGCGAATGGCGGCGCTAACGGCGCAGTTAACCCGATACGAGACGAGAGAATGGAAATAATGGTGGAGTAGGAGTGGAGGGAGGGTGGAAGGGATTTAATCGGGTGTTAGGGGAGGGAATCATTGGAGGGAGGGTAAGGTGGACTCATTGGCGACGCATACTCTGTAATAACACCGAAAAGAAGAGCTAACGAGTTTATTCCTCTCGCCGTAGTCATGTTTCGACCGACTACTAAAGCGAAGAGATGTCCTATTCTACCTCAACGCGCGCCACTGCCTTCCGATCACCCTCATCATCATCGTCATCGCCATTCGACGGGAGCGGCCTTTCTTTCTTTCTCCCGCAACCAATTTGTCTCTCTTTCTCCCTCCCTCTATCCCGCTCCTTCTCCCTCGATTCGCCCTCGAATCGAAATTTCATCGACTACGCAGCTGCAGTTCTCCATCGTTCTGCGAGAAATCGTTTCACTCTCTCTCTCTCTCCTACGAGAGTGGTGTTCTCGGATTTCAGTCTCTCTTCGTGGAAGGACTTCCTCAATTCGGACACTCGTTTCACCTTTAACTAGAGAGTGGGGGTCGGTGGACCGATTTTGTCCCATTTTTTCGAGATTTATACTTTCAGGTTCTACAATCGGATTTGATATTTGGGGAGGCGACCGGTAGCTAAGGTCATTTGCGCCATAGGGGATAGGTAAGGGATGAAGGGTGGATAGAAAACCGGCGTCGGCATTAGCCTCCTCTTAACGAAAGGCGCCAAGGGGACCACGGTTTTACGTCTCATCCGACAGACGGAGTACTGCACTTGAAGTGACCTCCACAACACACTCAAGTAGGGATCAGGTTTCCTCTGAAAGGGATTTGAACCCTGGCCGTCCGTATGGTTAGCCAGTACTCTAGCCACCACACCAATCCGATCCCCGGTTCTACAATCATTTCTGTCGATGAATATATTTATATCTCTTGAAGAGGTGCAGTTTTAGCGTAATATACTCAAAAGGAGGATGAGGTCGTTTCGCCCAAACTGCAGCACTCCATTTTACCTCGTGCATCGTTTGAAACTGATGGCAACCAATTCGTGTCTAAAATACACTCTTATTCACGCTCAGTTTGCGTTGATTGACCTCTGTTTGAACCCTAATCAACAGTAAATCATACATTTATAAACTTAAACATTTAAACTCAAGTACAGTTATTTAACGTGAAACATTGCTAGTAGTTAATACATCACGTGGGATTGAATTATCCTCTGCATTTATCCATTAAATACATTCCTTCTCGGTCCATCACTTGGCCGTTTTCCTGGCGCTCTTGAGTCAAAAAGCTTCTTTGCTTGACACTTTCCTCCTCCAATCATATTTTCCTATTCTCCCTCTCAAACGGAAAAATGCATCTCTCCGCCGTTTGTGTAATATCCCAAGAGGACGCTTTCGGAAGTCACAGTCATACAACATTCACAGTGATTTCACCCATTCTGTGCCTTTGAAGAGAATTCTTAAGTGAGAGTATTCGGGTGTCCCACAAAAGGTTAAGCACGTGTCGATTGTGCAGTGCGTCAATAACGAGGGACGGTGGAGCCTCAGGTCCATTGTAAGTTGTCTCGCATTCCCATCCATGAGGAGAGATTTTTGCCTCGTGAGACTTTACCTTCAGACTTTAAGGTGAACAGATCTCATTCACTTTTAACTGTGTGCTTGTAAATTGTTTAATGTAATTAAATGAGATAAGTTCGTTCTCTTATCGATGGCTGAGGTTAAGTAGACTTAGAAACAGCGTGTAATTGATGTAATTCGCACTACTTCACCACGTATAGCAAGTTTAACACTGCCTTTGGAGCACTCAATGAAACTAGTCCAAATTTTAAAACCTTATGCCTTCTTATGCGTAAGGTACGCGACAGTGAAATCGTTTACCACTAATTTCAATCACTGATTCTGACCGAGTTCAGTAGCTGATGGCTCATACATTTTTTTCCGATCTGTGGCCTCGTAAAAATGCTCTCAGGTGATATTTAGTCAGGTCACCGAGCTCAAGCCTCCAACCTATACATTGTTTTTGACATTTTCTCGAATAAACTGGATTTAAGCCATCATTCACGACGTGAAATAGTCTATCAGTACTCTTAACCGTTGCTTTTATCAATGCCTTGTGGGAGCTCTTGCACGTCTGAAACTTATCGAAGGCCTCCGCTGCCCGGAGAGGGGGCGGGGTGGTTTATGGGGAGGGATGGGGGAACTGTCTGAGGAGAGAGCGGGGTGGTTCTAGGGTTCTACTAGCTCCACGTTGCCGACATTATCATCCGTCAACCGGGAAAATAGCTTGGTCTACAATGAGAGAGGACTTGTGGTGATGAGATTTGGCAACACAGCAAGCAGAATCAGGTGGTTCACGCAACAGAAATCTGAGAGCGACGGAATTTGCGAGACTTTACGCCACGCCTACTCACCACCATGATTGGCTCATTGGGAAAGTCACGTGGCGATCAACTTTCTCTTCGCTCACCCCCAAAAATTATAGTCCCCCAGGCATTTGAAGAACATAATAGACACAGCATTGGGTCAGTTTCCTCAATTGCAAGAATACTTTATTTTACGTTGCAAGTTCAGTTTTCGGTGATATGTCGTCATCCTAGTTGTAACACCAAACACACGATATGCCATTTGAAAGAATTAAACGACCTATCGCACAAAATATACGTAAGAAATGATTTAACAATTGTCGAGCAATTTCGGAGTTAACCTTGATATCAAGACTGATGGAATATTAAGAAGTGAAATAATTGCGCTGAGAGAAGGAAAGGAGTATTTCAACGGAGAAAACGCTTTTCTACAGAGTCATGTGTATGGAGAGACGAGTGCGCAGAGCGGATCGCAAGTGATTAGAGATTGATGGATTAGTCTTGTTTTTTTGTGACATTAAGCGAATTAGGAGGTGGGTGGGTGGGTGGGATCTAGTTGGGAATACCAAAGAATGACCCACATCATAAAGGGAATGAAATGATGTAAAAGCACTCTGGTAGACACGTCGTGATTTTGACCCTTAGGATGCACTTGGTTTATGTACAATACTTATTAAAACATTGTGCAAACGATTTTTCTGGCAATGCAATTTTTCTGGCATTTATATCTTTTGTACTAAAGTTCTGTGGCAGATGTGTACAGCCTATATTTTCTGCAAGCTTTGCCGCCAAGCGAGGGACATGATTGACCAAAACCGACTAAGACAAGATTGACCAAAAACGTGACTAACAATAAGAGGCCATTTTTGGCTCCGGACCATATTTTGAGGTGCATTAGTTCACGTCGAAGACTAGTGTGTTCGCAGGAGATATGGACGTTTTTAGCCGCTCCCATATTTCAGAGCTGCTCCTTCGTTTGTTTCGCATGAATTTTATGCTGCCAACTGGTGCATGGGACGACGAGAAGAGGGAAATATGGCCGAAAAAATCGCCGGCTAGATTGAACTCGCGTTGAAGATGTCAGAATTGGTGCCATGATATCTTCCGTCATCCATTTATCGATCGATTTAGGGAACCGGTTTCGAGTCCCTATCAAGGCAAATGATTGTTCCTCTGTAGAATTTCGCCCTTTTGTATGCAATACGAGTGACTCCGTATAATGTAATACCGTGGCTAGCCCCGGCATACTCGAAATTCATCAAGAGAATGTGAGATTAAGTCCGTAAAATACATTCCAACGAAAAGCAAGCGGTAACGTCTCATTTCACATTTGTGCTTGCGACTCTCTTCGTTTCTATAACGACGTCATTAATACCCTCCTGGTTGATACTCTATATTTACAACTTGCCTCTTTTGAAAAGTACATGCCCCATTCGGGTATCACTCATAGAATCTGAGCAATAACAATATGCGTGGTGTACATATTTTTGGTGCATCGCTGCATGGCATAGGTATCTAAGCCCCATTCTGTTCCGATGTAGAAGTCTTGTCATGTAAAAATACCAATTGGCGAGCGTAAATTAATATGAGACGCCGAAGGACCAATGAAATGCCAACAAGTTTCATCCATCATCCATGTGAAGGGAGGCGTTTTCGGAGGTAATATTCGGTGGAAGTAAGAGGGCCAATCAATTAGCTATTAACTGACAAAGATTTGAAAAGATTGCGAGGGAGACAGTGCCTTTTATCCCCCGCGCAACCAACCCTTCTTCGCGTAATTGGATATTCCCGTAGGAATGGTCCTGAGTGTCGTCAATTTCCTACCCCCTCTCCCAGGTGGCCGCGATGGGAAATTAGGCATTTCCGCCTTCTTCTGTTTCGCCCCATCTGCGCATTACGTTCTTCATTTTCCAAGAGACCAGCTCCTCTCTTCTCCATCCTCCTCGCCCAGACTTCACGGTGGCATGGAGCGCCACCAATCGCGAAGAAGCGGAAGGGATGGAGGGGGTGTGTCCTGCGATTCCACCTCACATGATTGATCTCCTCTCCCCCTCCCACCCCCTCTCGCCCCCATCCCATCGACACCGAACACTAAGCCCTAAGCTCAATTAATTCTACCCCCGTTGTATGCATTTTCAAGACGCCGAGTGCGCCACTACAGATTCAGAGAAACTATTGTTTTGTCATAATGAACACTATTTCTGTACGGGGACTGATGGCGCGAGGGCAGCTCAGTGCAGCAGTTGCGTGGGTGTCAGGGAGTCGATATTGTCCCTATTTGCTGATTAATCCTTTGATTGTTCATCTTTGAAAATAACAGTTATCATATTGGTTTGATAGCCATAAACACAGAATATTCGGTCTATTTTATTCAGTTTAGGCAACCATATTGGTAAAATATGGATGGTATTGCTCTAAGTTCCGAAGAACCGCAAAAAGCGTCATAAGTACAAACGTAAACTAAAGACACATTAACCCCCGTCTGTATCCCAGAATGGCTTGTCACAAAACCACAATGACACTAAATATTTGATGAGCGAGGTCGTCACTATCATCAAACTCCTTCCATGCTCCAGGGCAATTAACTCGCTCCTGGCAACGGCCCTCGCGGAAGGCCAGTGTAACAAGTTGCGATGGCGAATATCGACACGTCTCCTTGTTTTCGCATCATTTCATTCTCTTTGCCGACCATTTTATCGTGTCATCCGAGCCGATCCGTAATAATACCCCCGTGAAAAATAAAATTTTTAGCGGCTTTGCATTGACAACTATGATATGTCATGATACCAACAAAGTTTTCCTTCGAATTCGTTGGATTACCAGTAAATATGAAATGCGCTCCTACATACTAGCTTTGACGAAAAATGCATTGGTTTTCAATAATTTGTAAATAAATTTACATTGCAATATTCCACAATGGTTTTTTTATTTCAACATAGGTTTCGACTCAAGTTAAGTCATTATCAAGGTGACAATATAACACCACGAACCACTTATATAAATTTCCAGGGTTTAGGGGAGGAGGAGAAGTAGGGGAGGGGAAGTTGAGGATGGGAAAGCAGCTAATTGGGCAGAGAGAGGATAACTGGTCCGAATAAGGTTGGGGATGGGGGTGGAAGAAAGGATTGAGCATTGTTTTTAAGAATTATCGTCATGGGAAGTGGGTGAGGGGGATGGAAAAGTAAGGTCAGGAAAGGAGAGTGGGAAGGGAACACATGATTTATCACACACAAATTTTGATATTTCGAATGTAAAATTGTTTCCAGATTTTCTAGATGATCCAGTTAGTGCTCCTTATGTGAAGGACTTCCGGGATGGAGTCACTTGGGTGGTCTTCTTCAATTAGAAGATTCTTATAGAAAACTAAGTCGTGGCCGTGACGTAACCATCTTCGATTCCTACGATTATTGGTGCAAAGAGACATTTTGTAAAATATTATCCATTTATATTTGTCAACTTTAAAACGTAGCGCCTCGATAATCTAAGTTGGTGCAAATTGCGCCAAATATCTCCGAACTGTGATCCAAATTAATTACGATATTCATGCCTGTGGCCGGCGGAAGTGATGCACGGTGAAATTGCCGCGAGAAAAAATGGACCTGGATTAGGAGTCGAACCTTAGGCTATCTCGGTCAGTGCGCAGGTTGTGCCATCCGGTAGCAAAAATAATGAAATCTGGAGATCGTTAATGAATTAGAAGACTTTTATCATGCGTGTAATTCGTGTCAAAATAAAACCCTTGGAAAACTTGGAAAGCTAAGGTAAAATAATTCTTATTAGCTGGACACCCAGCTATTGCTGAGCTGTAGCTGATGGGGCTGATTATACTGGATCATTCAAAATGTCTCTCTATCTATCCTTTGCTAGGCATCGAAAGGATTCAGAGTGGGTACTGCATATCCTGCATTCTGCTTCTTCCATTGCACTAGACGCATTGGGTGGCCTACCATCATGCCAATGTATTTAAGTCATTCTTCTCAATGTAGTTTCATAACCGTTTGTCTTTAAATCAAGCCAGCTACATTTGAAATTGACATTTTTTCACCAAAGGGGAATTAATGCTTTAAGGGCGTTATTGTATAATTTTCTTGATCCAATTGGAATGGATATTTGGGGAGGCGACCGACGGCTAAGGCCATTTGCGCCATTAGGGGATATAGGTAAGGGAGGAAGGGTGGATGGAAACCCGGCGTCGGTATTAACCTTCTCTTAACGAAAGACGCCAAGGAGACCACGGTTTAACGTTTAATCCGACAGACGGTGTACTGTATTTGAAGTGCCTTCCACAAGACACTCAAGTAGGGACCGGGTACCCTCTGAAAAACATCCGCCCCTGAAAGGGATTTGAACCCTGGTCGCCCGTGTGGTAGGCGAGTACTCTAGCCACCACACCAACCCAATCCACGTCCAACTCGAAGAATAATTTCTATGCTAACGGATAAGGCATCAAAAGTACGGGAAATTTGCCATTAAATAGTTACAGAACGGTTACGACTTTGCGTACGATAAAAATGTGTATCTTGATTATTAAGCCACATCTACCTACTATCCGGGGAGCCTCCGCATTAGGGGCGGTCATGAAACAAATTTTTCCGAAATTCAAAGTTCGACATATGGCAAAATGCAGCCCGTCCTACCCGAGGAACAGCGGTCAAATTATATTCCTCCGATAGGATGACTTCTAAGCGGCGCTGCAGCGGAAGTTGTTCGTGAGGGTAGGCAGCCCGCAACACACAAACCCTATTTTCACTATTATAGTTTTTCTTCGGCTCTAAACGACGCGATGTCGGTCGCATTCTGTCGGTCTATAACCTCCGTCAGCTTTGTCAGCAATTGTGTAGGTAATTACCAGAGGACACGGGATTTTGTCGTAAATGTCCTTAAAAAGCAACTAAACGTGGAAAACTTAGAGAATAGCTTTATCAATGATTTGTAAGTAATACTTCATTGATTTATTAGAAATAATTGTTGTAGTTTGACACGCTCAAATGGGCAAGTTAGCTTGCATGAGTTCCTTCCCTGCCAAATACAGGAAAACCCCCCTCCCACCTTCCCCCTGCACCCATTCCCTCTATGCCCCGCCTATGAACTCACATCAACGCACTACATCGTTTACTGTAAGGGGCTTCTGTGTTCGAAATTTTGCAGCTTTTCCTCCACGATTAGCGATTTTGTTGAAGCCTCAGCCTATACCTTGAATAGAGGATTAAATTGTAATTCATGACAGCGGCAACTTAGGTGCTACTTTGTAGTCACCGGTTGGAAAAATGTGGAGGTGTCAACTGCCCGTGTGCGACTTACTCCCTGTGAGCATAGCAATGCCGGCTCTGAGTCTTATCGGGTCCCATTGCAGCGTTAGGCACTAGAGAAATCCTTCTACTTAGCGCACGGTCCGGCTAGACTAGTGTTGAGCACTTTAGTTCTTATTTTTCATTATTCAGAGGAATTGAAATTAACAAGTGCTATGAGAGTGGAAACACGATCGTCAGTGGAGAGTCTTCTTTTCGGCACACCTCAAGAGCTGTCTGGAAGAAATTCACCCACGTTTATCGATGTCATGAAGTTTTTCAAGTGGGTGGAGGTGAAAATGCGGCAAGAGAGAGTAGAATTTGATCCACCAGCCCGTGAAAGAGCACAGGTTGTTGCCGACAGAGTCGAGCAAGTGTGGAACGACGCATCGATTCCTGCCATCTCAAACCGTGGCATCCTAGCTGCAGTTTTGAGATATTATGAGAAAAGCCGAAAAACCATGAAGAGAGCGAACAAGAAGGCGTCACTCGCAGTCCAAAAGGACTTTGAGAAATTCAAAGAAAACGCCAAAAGACTATTTGATGTCGCTCAATGCAAGTGTCCGCCAAAACTGCCCAAGTGCGTCTGCAAGAGAAAAACAGAAATTAATAAGGAGGAAATACCATTTATTTTGGACCAAAGATCATCCAGGAAGCTATTGATTGGAGCTTTTGATTGGAAAGCGACTTCAAAATATAGAAAACTGCTTCTAAAAGAAAAAAGAAAATTGACCGAAATGGACGATTCATTTGAAAAGAAGGCGTCAGCATCCTTTACTCAATAAATCGAATTAAAACTGAAGTCTTTATGCTCAAAATATGCAAAAGACGAGGACACGCCCCTGCTCTACGATGACTGGCAGCAACCTTCCCGCCCACCCTCAATTTGCTCGCCGCGCAACACCCTGGAGCTGCCCGTGACCTGTAAAATGGCGGAGAGGTTCAACGTGCCCTGCGGTACTGCAGCAGCCCTCGTGACTGCCGTCCTAGAGGACATCGGTCGGGTCACATCTAGAGATACGTCGAAGGTGGTTGACCGTAAAAAAATTGCGCGTCAAATGAAGAAATACAGAGAGACAGTAATAGCAGAGGGCCTAGAGAAGATAAGAGACCAACCGTTAATAGCCTTGTACTTCGATGGGAGAAAAGACAAAACTAAACTCAAGGAATTGTTCAGCAACAATAAAGTGCGCATTACGACCGCCACCGAAGAGCATGTAGTAGTTCTCGCCGAGCCCGGCGGGGTTTATGTCGGACATTCGTCCCTTGAAACAGGAAATGCAGGATGCCTCGGCAACACTGTCCTTGACTTTGTCGAGGACACTGACATCGACACGTCTCTCTTACGCTGCATCGGTTGTGATGGGTGCCCTACGAACACCGGATGGAAGAGAGGCGATATACGTATTATTGAGATGCGTCTAGGACCTGCCTTACAGTTTTTGTGTGTCAGCTGCATGCAAACGAAATCGTATTTCGACATATAATCGAGACATTTGACGGGTCGACGACTGGACCAAATAGCTATTGTGGGCCGATATGCCACCAACTGAGGACTTGTGTTCAGCTGCCTGTGGTAAAATTTCAGACGATTGGTCTTCATCTGCCTGACCCTGACCTGGATTCGTCACTCATCAGCACACATCAGAAATACTCGCTCGATATGGCTCGAGGAATTTCCTGCGGGTGCATCACTCAAGAGCTGGCTCAGCGTGATCCTGGAGGAATGGACAGCAGCAGATGGGGCACGACGGATAATAGAGTGATGCGCATCTACGTAGGAACAAAACGACCTTCTGTGGCTCTCAAGACAATAACTCAGATTATCATGAAGCTCTGCACACCTATGTGGTTCACGATAAAGAAAAATTGGATTACAGAAGGAGCAAAACACATGCGGGAAACGCTACGGAAATCAAGGCGATTCCCCTAAAAGTACCGAGAGGTACTTGAGAAATCCATCCAGAACAACGCTTTTCTTTGCCCATCCAGAGAACATTCTCATCGCAATGGTGAATGATGAGAGAGCCGAAGCGCGAAGAATGGCCATCCTGCGGATCATTCAGGCAAGAAAGCTGCATTCACCGGAAGAAGGCATCAGGGTCTTTCGTATCCCTCCACTAAACTTTAATGCATCCGACAACACCAATATCATCGACTGGGAGTACACGGCCGTTACCTCACCACCTCTCCTGGATCACATATCGACGGAAGAACTTGATGGTAGCCGACCAAACGGAGGGAAGTCCACCACGCATCAAGATCTCGGACTTATCCTGCCACACTCAGGTCGTCGAAAGGCATGTAAAAATGGTCACTGAAGCATCGGGGAGCATGAGCACACTCACACTCAAAAGGGATGGAAATATCCGACGGAAAATCCAATCCAGGAAACTAATATCGAAGTTTGGATCCAAAAAAGATTACTGTATGACTGGCTATTCATAAACCGTGTTAGGGTGGGTGGGTGCGGGCGGAACTCGAGTTGCAGTCACCTCTACGTGGTGAGTTCTGGGTCACCCTAAGGGTCGGATGGTCACCGGTCCTCAGAGTGAACAAAGAGCTGCAAAATATTGAACAAATAAACCCTTTTCCGAAGACGATATAAACAGCATATATCGTTAATACATGTTTGTGTGCTGGGGCACAGAGGGAATGGGGTGCAGGAGGAATGTGGGAGGGGGGTTTTCCTGTATTTGGCAGGGAAGGAACTCATGCAAGCTAACTTGCCCATTTGAGCGTGTCAAACTACAACAATTATTTCTAATAAATCAATGAAGTATTACTTACAAATCATTGATAAAGCTATTCTCTAAGTTTTCCACGTTTAGTTGCTTTTTAAGGACATTTACGACAAAATCCCGTGTCCTCTGGTAATTACCTACACAATTGCTGACAAAGCTGACGGAGGTTATAGACCGACAGAATGCGACCGACATCGCGTCGTTTAGAGCCGAAGAAAAACTATAATAGTGAAAATAGGTTGTGTGTGTTGCGGGCTGCCTACCCTCACGAATAACTTCCGCTGCAGCGCCGCTTAGAAGTCATCCTATCGGAGGAATATAATTTGACCGCTGTTCCTCGGGTAGGACGGGCTGCATTTTGCCGTATGTCGAACTTTGAATTTCGGAAAAATTTGTTTCATGACCGCCCCGCTACTCCGCATGGGTGTGTGGTAGGGGGTGTTATGACACCTGCCAAGTGAAGGTGTAAAGGATAAATAAAGAATTTTGGAAGTGAAATGATGAAGTGCATTATGGGAGTGTTTTGAGTGGAGTTCAGTTTTTATTTCGTTCACTTATTGTGCGTGAAGGAGCGAATTATGAACCTTACTCAACGGGAATGTATCTCTCTTGTTTTATTGCTCCTGTCGAACCTAGAGGTGTACTGTGGCGTCAAAATGATCTCCTTTTCGTTATAAAACGCACCATATTCAGAATATTTATACTTTAATAGTCAATTAATATGCAACTCATTCCTCGTTTCCATTCCTCGTTTCGTGGTTGTTTTAGCTCTCCTTTCTAACCTGAGTTGCTCATAGATACGTTTTATGTGGTACGCGATGTATACGAGGTACTTTGGGTAAGCACCTCATACGGACGGCGACATACTTAATGGTGATCCCTTAACGCTTTCAATGATTCAACTGTTTTCAACGATACATTTTACGAGTGCTAATCACAAAATTGTGTCGTAAAAATCTGTTATAAACGTGGTCTATGAGGAGTGGGGGAGTTCAATTGAGGCACGGTATAAGCAAAATCCGGCTTATGCTATGCCGGCATATCCGAGGAAATTTCTTTGGCAAGTCATAGGAATAAGGTTGAGAAATTATTGTAAATATGTAGTTACCGACGATCCGGTAATGCCGAGGGCGGTGTAAGCGATGTTGACTATATACGAGTGGCCGTCTACGCGATGAATTTCACTATTTTTCTTTTGGCCCTGTCGAGAATTCGTATTTTACGCTGCCGACGTCTCACGTCGCCGCGAGGGTGTCACGTGGCCCGCCGTTCACGATTGACAGAGACGTAGGGAGTCACTGCATCACGTGACCCATTAATAAACAAATTGTCGCGTTTTTGGTTTTCGCGTCCCGAATGGAGACGGAAGAAAATAAAAATGGCGAATGGGACCGCCTTTCGCATACCCAAAAAAGGCAAAATGGGGTGTTGTTTATCATCTCTCGTTGCGTGGGCGAGACGTGACGCCGTTGTCTCCATGGTAATTATGCCATCCATCCTTCGGTCCCGTCTCTACATCGGCCTACGGACCCGCATCCGTGGCAACGTCGCGTCGCCGCGCGCCCCTTCCTTTGTCGACTGGAATTAGAAGAGTGTTTCATGACACGGCCGTGCACTCGAGTGAGTGGATGTTCTCTCCTTCCACCACTGCCCGGAGTTCCGTCTCTTTCCGGATGCTCGGTGGCGCCGCGGACGGGCGTTCTCGGCGACACCCGCGCACAATAGGGCTTGCTAGACCGCGACCCTCTGGCGCGCGCTCGGCAATGCGAGGACTTCCTTCATTCCATTTTCGCTCTGCCCTGCGCCTCCGCACAATGCGCGAGTGTTTCTCGTGCACTCCACCAGGGGGGAGGAGACTCGCCTTGACTCGTGCGAGGTCGAAATACAGTGGGGATGTGCTGGATTAGGAGATTTTCGTTCGCTAGGTCAAAAGTCCAAATACAAGTCAATTATAAGACCCATTGCAACTTATGGATGTGAAGCATGGAGTGTGACAAAGAAGACGAAAAGCATACTTGATCGATTTGAAAGGGAAGTGCTTAGAAACGTTTTAGGATCCATTCAGGAAAACAATATCTGGAGAATCAGATTCAACCACGCATTTTATGGTTTTTTTATACAAACCCCTCTTTCAAAATACATCCAACTACAGCAACTGCAGTGGGCTGGGCATGTGGCTAAAATGGATGACAAAAGAATACCTACTCTCTAAAAGTCTTCGAGTGAAATCTGTCACTCGAGCTTCGACTGAACGCCTCTTTCACTCGTACTTGAGTGAAATAAGCCGTCGAATTACTCCGTTCGAGTCAAACATCTTCACTCGTGCCCTTTGAGTGAACATTTCACTCAAACGGCGCGAGTGAACTACCCCCAACCTACCACCAACGTTCGAGTGAGTCTTCACTCGAATCGAGGGTCGCGCCCAGATAACCCTTCCGGGCATACCTACGTCATCAAAGATGGCAGGTCGGTGATATTAGGGAAATATAAACATGATAACACAACGAATGACAACTGAAGCGAAATAATCCACAGGTTATTCGTTCCTGTAGAAAATATATGTGTGTTTGTGTATCTTAGAGGTTAATTTTTTGTTACATTCCCAATATATTATTTCCTGGAATCAGTGTTGTATTCAACCCTGGCCACACCAATAAATTTTGTGGGTAATTTCCATTCCCAACTTTTAAGAATAGATGTAGAAGACATATAAAGAGATGTATTGTAGAACTACGTATCTTGATATTTATACTTTATGTGTATTTTGTTCAATTTTGACGCTGCATTTGCATTGTAATCTGTAATTTTTATATTATTGTGTTGCAAATAAATTCACTCTAAACCTCCCTCGAAATTGGTCTTCCCCGATGGCGGCGGGGTAAAGTCCTCGCATGCCAATCCAAGGGTCTCGGGTTCGAGTCTCGCCTGGGTGGAATATTTTCTGCACATGGGTGTTTTCGGTTGTGGGTGGATTTCTGGACATAGGTGTTTGCGTCTCTTCCGTTGCCACTGTTATTCACCCGACGTACATTGATCCATTTTACTGTATTCGGGGTAGTGAAGATAAATAAATAAGAAAATAAAATCTCACTCTGAACGAGAGAACAATCACTCCACGTTTCGAGTGAATCTTTTACTTTTAACAACGAGAGAACTCATCACTCGAAGCCTCTAGTGAATCCTTCACCTGAAGCCTCGAGTGACGTTTCACTCGATACGAGGGGTGCACTTTTCACTCGAAGCTGGAGTAAAACCTCACTCTATCGGAGTGATACTCCACTCGAAGACTTTTAGAGAGTAAAATAACGTTACACAGTTGAATGTATTATTATTATTATTACTCGTATCTTATTTATCCTGGGTTGGATGGGACAGAACCGTCCTCTCTTCCCCAAGCCAGTTTACATACACAGACACCCATGTTCTGGGCAGATAATATTCTACCCAGGCGGGACTCGAACCCGCGACCCTTGGGTTAGCAGGCGAGGACTTTACCCGGGGCCGACGTGGGGTGTGTGCGGTAAAAGACCTGTAGGAAGACCACTTAAACGTCTGGGAAGATGAAGTACAGGCTGACACACGGAATCTCGTAAGGACTGCGACTCTGTTGGAGAGCAGCAACAGACAGGAAAAACATGGAGACAGAAGTTGAAGGAGGCCAGGACCCAAACTTGGGCTGTAGCGCCATGGGAGAGAGAGAGAGGGAGAGAGAGAGACGCCATAAGTCCTCATTCTTAATTTTTCTGCTCTTGTCACATCGGAGCGCGCTTCCTCACATCGAACATAGATATTAGCTTAAAATGTCGAGCCACATAATGACCGCTTTGAGAAGTTTCTGGAATGATCCAAGTAATAACACGCCTTCCCATCACTCCAGCAAGTGATTAGATCCCAGCGCATAAGCACTATTATGAATTATACGAGCATAATATCGTAATTCTCTCTGCTCACTGAAATTCAATTTCAGCACTTCACTCGCCTGAAACATCTTTGGATTCTCTTAAACACTCGTCAGTGTTAGGCATCTAATTACTCTCTCTCTCTCGCCGGCCATTTTATTTAAACATGCGACCGGCAACATTTCCCAGTCCACATCGATCCTCGGCCAACGGAATCATCGCTTATTTGCTGCGCGTTCGAAATGCAATTCACCGAACGGTAAGTGATCATCCACTATACATCCGATTAGCTGCTCACCAAGTACAGATTACAAAGAGGTGAGGTCACTTTACCAACCTAATTTTTTTCAAGAGCTTCAACCATGAATATATATTATGGATTTAGATGTTTGGAGTTGCTGCTTAGGTTACGTGTTGCCTAAATTTCCACTTTTAGTTCATCCAGTCCTTGGCGCCACTTTGATTAGAGTCTTTTCAGTTGTTATTGTAATAGACGTAGTTTATTGTTGCTAACGTGAGACTGTGGTGAATATTCGATAACGATTGAGGAGTTAAGAATTACTTGATGCTTTGAATAATATCTTGATATATATGTTATCTAAAAGTACTTTGTAAATGCTAGAGAGGAAATATCTATTACAGAAAATGTGTAAGAGGTTTATGAAACGTCCATCGTGTGCCGACGACGATGTTTGCCAGACTCTGATTATAATTTGAATGCATTAAGCCCGTTTGGCTTAAATAAAGAATTCAGAATGCCTTGTTCAAACAGAACTTGCTTCGTACCAGGCTGAAAAACAGGTTAAGCGTCTACGAGGACCCAAAATAGGAGACTTGGATTGAAAAATAGGAATCTGTTCAAGGCGGCGTAAGTGCATTCCTTTTTACCAACACTGCAATGATGGCTATTGGGAATACTCATGAAGTTACCTCGCATTATGATTAAATTTCCATATAGCAATATTCACGAAGTGCTAAGAAGTTAATTGTGAATTTGTGTAATTGAATTTGTAGAGGAATTAAATATATCTGTAGACAGGACGATATTAAAAAAGTGTATAATTACGTCCCGCGTGTAGTACTACATTTTTATCCTCTACATTATGATTACTTGTAAGTTAAAACCAATGTATATTCATAGTAAACCAGTAGGTACGACGTGTTTATTTATAATCTGTCTACTGTATTTACATTTGAACTTCCCTCTTTCATCACTAGGTGGCACCACTTTCCACAAAGTTGTTCGTATACGGAATCCTAGACAACATTTTTTGGTGATATGATAACAATCCACAATATATATATTAATGCTTTATTGATAAATTAATGAGTTGCAGTAATGAGTAGTAATGAAGTTCAGTTGGTTCCTGATATTGAATTAATCGTAATTGCCTTCACTTGTTGGTGAGCATATCTAACACCTAAAGGTAGGATTGGTTGCGTAAGATGCTATAGGGAAGGCTGTTCGGTACGCGGGTAAGTCCGGCATTGAGTGCAATGTTTAAGATGATTATTTTTCTGTTGTGATAGCTAGGCATTCTAACTACGGTGAAGATACTCATCGAATTCTGGGGAGATATGATTGAAAAAATGGTGAAATTAAATAAATGAAACTCGGTCATGGCCCCGGAGTCATTTTTGTAAACAACTCGTTTCAACGATAAGGCGTCATCATGAGATAGAGTTGGTGGGAAATGACGTGTTTCATATTATTCAGAGATAGCTGTTAGTTCTCACCAACCGATATTGCCCAGTTAGATTGCTCAGCGGCAGTAGCAAGTTTTGTGATCTTAATTTCTAATGTGAAGAATTTTTGAAGATAGCGACAAAACATGTCGCATGGTGACCAACTCGATTTGCGATTTGAATCCTTATTGTGTGTTGATATTTCATGAGCGCGCAGAGATAGTGAGACCTCTTGGAATGGCAAAGGCATTTGTAAATTCCCTAGAAAATTGATCCTATGTAATGACTCTTGTGTTAAATACATACCCATCCTCAAAGTCACGCCTACGCCACAACCCCAATATTACTCTCCAGCCTCCCCCCAAGTTGACGTAATGTAACCTTGACCGCCATTCGTTTAATCTCTCCGACCGCCCCCAAATTTCCTTCCCCTCCCCAAACACATTCTACGTCGCCCGTATCCCGAATAATGATTGTAAAAAGCATATTATGATTACTTTTGAAAGTGAAAAAGTGCCGAAATACAGTCGGTTATTGCAAGTGTTGAACGAATAACCTTATTTTAAGTCATTCTACATTTTCACAGCAAGGTCCTCGCGAACAAGGCGTACGCCACGCCGAAATATTAAGGAGCTTCCTTGTAAGTGTTTGCTTTTTCGTTCAACTATATTTTTTGTCTGTCCTTCTGAGGCAATTTTTGTCTATTCGTCACACGAGCGATCCTCAGTGAAGTCAGAAGGATTTCAGTGCAGCATCCTGACCCGGATGAAAAGTGGTTGCAAAGATTTGTTCATCAGGGGAAAGGTGATCGTCCGGTTGAGGCGTCTCAGGGCGGTCTCCTTGAGTGAGTCTGAGGGCGGTGAGGGAACGACTCGTCCGAGTCGTTCCCTCACCAGGGGGAGGGGATATCCCCGGCTCGCGAAGGCTGTTTCTAGGTCTTTCAAATAACGGAATAAATGAGAATCGTCGGAGCAAATGCGGCGACCTCGGTGTGCCAAGGAACATGGAAGGGAGCGTTTGCTGTGATCGGGAAGACAGCTATCCCAATATCTACATTCCATCCCAGGGCTACAATAATTTACATGAAGGTCAACAATTATTCACTTACATAGCAAGGAAAATTTGTACTCCAATTTTCATCTACCCTCGAAAAATTATAATTATTGGATGAATGACTGCCATGAAAGTAAAGACTTGATTGAAATGTCCTCAGATGTCCTAGCCCTCCATTAAATTCCTACGACACAGGGTCAATCTCCACCGTTCTGCTTCATTGCTTCACCTGCTCATGGCGCACTCGTGTTTATCGTGGACTTTGGAGGAGTATCGAGAGTCGCGCTTTTCTTTTCTTTCCACACACTCTCATTGCCCCCTTCTGTCAACTCGCTCTCATCTTCCAATGCTTGCCCCCCCCCTGCCCGCCCCCCCCTCACCCCCAATTGCTGCCATGCCATGCGGACACGTCTCAACTCAGCGTCCAGGCTCGTCGGTCCTGGACGCCGACCACCCCATTCTCCCCTCATTCACCACCACCACCCCTCTTTCGACCGATGGGGTCCCTTGCGTCCTCCTCCTCCCCCTCCCCCCCTTTGCCCCTCAGGGCTCCACCCAACACTCTTTCCCCTTCCCTCACCAAGCAACCGACCGACCGACCAACCAGTCAGAGGAGGAGGAGAGGGAATGTGCGAGTTGACTACTCGGACTTTGCCGAGGGGCACGACCGAGGATCCATGACGTCATTTCCGTAATCATCAAGTCGGGACGGAGGTAATTGGATGCTTAGTCGGAACTCTCGTCCTCTCTCTCTCTTGAGCTAATCCTCTCTTCCCTCCCCCTTCCCATTCCCCACCCCCTTCCCCCCTCTACCCTTTCCAACCCCCGCCTACCCTCCCCGCCCTCATTCCGCTTATTATCGCCGCTCGTTACACTCACCCCCTCCCACCCCCTCCCAATCCATCCCCCCTGCCCACAAAAGCACCAGAGGACAAGTTCTCCGGCTCTCCGCCGTGCGGCGCCCAGGCTACTGTCTTGAAAAAAATTTAGAGCGAAAACTCCGTTGGGAAGGAGGGGAGGGAGGAGGGGACTGCTTCATTCCACTGCTTCTGAAAGGGACTCGAACTCGACTCCTTCGATCATTGTACCCTGTGCTTTGGACCGCTTTTGCTGCTTTAAAACCCTTCTTCCCCCTGATGACTTTTTTAATGGCTACACATTTACCCTACAAGCCACCCCAGAGGTGGACGGTGATCTATTAACAACATGCACTTCAATGTAGGCACCAGTACTTTTCTCCAACATTCACCACACTCTAGACATGCCTCCAATGCTCTGGAAACTATTTATATTGATGTTTATTGCAACTAGATTAACGAAATGGGGGTCATGCAGGGTTCATGCGAAACGTGATGTTGGAACTAAGTCGTGGATTAAGAATCAAGCATTAGGCAGCAAATCAACTGATCAACTACAGTACCAGTTGACTAACCTTCTTCAAAGTCTCATTCGCTGCTTTTATCATCACTTATCGTTCGCTGGAAAAACGACATTTTAAACCTATCCGTTCTGCAGTCAAGATTATCCACCTAATATTGTTCTCGGTCTATCTTCCTAAATTTATTATTTTATGTGCAATTGCGGGCTTTGAAGGAGCTGGATGTTCGCGGATGCCGTCTGTGCAATATTTCAAAGCAGTAGAATTGTGCGCCCGGCGCCACCGTCCGCACTTTAAACGCTTTTAAGCATATTGAAAGCGTTGCTTTCTTGACCAATTAAATTGAATTAAAGCCTGTTTGTCGTACGTCGTGTACTGTCGTGCTAAAAGTCCAAGTTTTTACCCTCAGGCTAAATATGCACCTCTGTCTTTGAGTTCTCCCTGTTGATGGTCACGTGAACAACGGCTGGCAAGGATTCTTAACTTCCTTAGCTTCCTCAATTCACCAATCCGAATATTCCTGAATTCCATATCAACTTGAGCTCTTGGCTCATTTTGAAGGCATTGTGAAAATATCGTGGTACAGTCTCATCGGCGGAATTCGCTAGTGAACTGAATTTCAAAAACAAATAATATCCCTTCTATGAAAGAATGCACCTCGACGGCTTATCTGGCCTGAGCACTAAATATGATATCATAGGATGCAGGTTCGATTCCAATCCAGGCGGATGCATTTCCTTCCGCTGAGTTCTCTCGCTTTTGCAACCCTTCTGCTGGAAGACAGAGCGTGAAAGTCGTGCAATGAGTCCAGATGACCGCGCACACAAAATTCCTTGAATCATCCTGTCAGGCGAGCTCGGGATTTTCCTTGGTGCTGCCTCTGTGACCACCATCCTTAAGCGTTCGCCTCTCATGTAAGCGGTAGATTTTTTCCGGGAGCGCCACCAATTCACAGCTCAACCAAAAGGAAGCTTCCCTTCCTTTGGTGGTCATCTCCTTCGAAGGCCATTTGTCACCATATTTCAGACAGGCCACTACTCCCGAGGCCAGTGACAAGATTGGCTCTCGAGGATTCCCGTTCCGTATCCACAAGCACTGCAGAGAATTTAGCCAAAAAGCAGTCCAAGGAACCCTCTATTCTTCTTTTGGTATTTTTCAGGGAGATAATTTTCCTCGTTCTCTAAATCAGCCAGGTCATTAACTTCCCACCGTGCTTCGGGATAGAGCCAACCGGCCTCCTTAGCGGCCGACCGCGAGTAGAATCTCCTCAGAATGCAGCGCAGCATATGAGCCAATGGCCTTCGTCCACGAGGCATCATATTTTGCTTCTCTAAGAACGAAGGAAGACCTTCTTGGTAACCATACCATAGTTGGAACCAGACCATAGTTGGAACAAGGGCTTAATCCGTCGGGAAACTCTTTTCGGCAACGCTCATTCATTCTTTTGGCTCATTTTTTATGCTGATATGAGAAATCCCGGATACACATCCCGAGCTGATTTTTCATCCTAGGAAATTGGACCTTTCGGGAACAAGTCAATTCTTCCTTCGGTTAGTTTCCCTCGGGACTCTGCATCGAACCATCGGTCAAAAGGTGCTCTTAAGCAATATGTTTCAGTGAAACGAGGAAAATGAGAGACGGCAAAAATCGAAGACTCTAGGTGAAAGATGGACAGTGATCTTAGAGCATGAAAAAAGTTTCAGTGACGTTAAAGGCATTGTATTTAATAGTGGAAGGATCAAAAGCATCAAAGGACCCTGAAAATGAAGTTTGGAATTATCAAGGACTACTATGTCAATATAATGAACGAACGCGAGCATCAGAAATACTCAAGGAGTTGGTTCTGTCCATTATATTTGCTTGCGCTGCAGTATGATGGGCGTGGACGAATAGGAGTTGATGGGCTTTTTTTGCCTTCCCCCCGCTGAACGGCCTTTCCTCTGTGGGACCGGTAGCCGTGCGGCGCTGTCCAGTTTGGCAACGCGGCATCAATTGAAATTGATAACATTAACAAATAACGAGATTTTTTACAGATTTTGGATCATTGAAAATTTTCAAATAAATTAAAAAGTTTTACCGTGGATTCAATTTTTTATATTGTGCAAATTGTGGGACGAGATAACGTTTAAACATTTTCGTTCATTAACGACAAAATATGCGTTATAAAAATTTGCGATTGCCATTTTATGTAAATATCTTTATTAATTCTATCAACTTTTAGTGGAAAGTCAATGCTGTAGATTTGCGTAGTTTTCCCTCGGCTGAGTTGCAACGTTCATGAAGTTGACAAAACTGCTAAATTTAGGGCGCGCGGTGTCGATCATTGCATTGTTGTGTCTCCATTTCAGCTTTTATCTCATAATAAAAATACTGCTGAAATTGCAATAAAATGATCTTTAAATTGGAGTGCACTAGCATTTACACGGACCAAGATATAAATTTTCAAAGTACAGTGGCATATCATTTTGACGCCAACAGTCGGTGGACAATAAGGAGCGCGGAATGAAAAGGAAGAGAAGGAGACGGAGATTGCGGAAGAGTGGAAGATATATCTGCGCGAAGAGATTGCTCTCGATGAAACAAGAGAGGATTGAAACAGACAGCGAAGAAACGGTTGGGATGGATGTGGGAGTGAGAGCACAGTTGGAAAATGCTTCGTGGATATCATGGAGAATGAAAAACGGCAATCACGTAATAGAAACAAGCCAATTGCAGTGTGGAGAGAGGGGAGAAGCTGCGGTCGATTTGTGATTGGTTGAATTGTGAGTTTCGGAAAAATAAGAGGGCAAACTTGGAGCAAGAGAAAAGATTCTCCTCAACTTTGTGCTGCCAAAAATGTGAAAATTTAACGCAGTTTTCCAAAGAAAGATTTTCTATTGATAAAACTAATCATTAGGTGGTGTGGTGTTGAAAAATTGATGAAAAACATGTATCCTAAGAATATTCTCTTTGGGCGCATTGAAGAAATTCAGAGCATCGAGAAAAGGCCCTACTGAATAAAAGATGATGTAAAATGGTTGGATAATAAAAAGAGCACAATTGCTACCTAAAAGAAAATTCATGAAAAGAGCGTGTGCAGCGATTGCTTTCGCCCTTCGAGGCAATGCGCAGGAAGGATCGTGAGGGTAACGGGTTCGGCCCGCAACCCTCAAGTGGCAACAGCGCTCAAACTTTCACCACCCCTCTCGCGAAAACGGCCGCCTTACCACTGGCTCGAGCCCCCTAAAATACTCTGCTGTTTATTAACTCGTTAAAAATCGATATCACAATGTAAGTTTACGATGGTAATTATCATTTAATACTGCTGTAAAGAGCTTCAAAACAAGACCAAGATTTTGCTTCTACTACTTTTCATCACCAAGAAAAAGTTGTTTCATAAACTTGTCAATAACATTTTCATGGCAAAATAGAAAGAATTTAACGCTTAAAGATACATTTACATATATTTTTTCTACACAATATTACAAGTTCATTACGATTAAACTTCAAGTTTCTTCACTATTACATGTCAAAGAGAGCGCTCCGTTCGAAAACGGCAAAAAACAGCACTTTTTTGTTCTCACCGGGATAAAAAATGGAAAGTGCAATGTAAAAATAATCGGCAACCACAGTTAAACGTAAAATAAAAGAGGCTAAAATTTGGTGTAACTCGCATTCACATGAGTATCACGGTTCATTTTTAATCAGTGTCCAAACTCGAGTCTACATAATTTTTGCACCGACAGTAACTAATATGTAAAAATCTAATACTACTATTAGATAAAAATGTAATGGCGTCTGTCTGTTTCTCCATCACGCAAAAACTGTTTGAACGATTGCAATGAAATTTGGCGTGTAGATAAAAAATATATTTGGTCATAAAATAAGCTACTTTAAAAAGCCTATAGGGCCCTCAAGGACCTACCTGTAGGGCCTTAGTGGTCCATACTAAACATTCGGCTCTGTGCAGTAGTTTCATTTTTTGCTTTTAACAGTATTTTTACTCAAGATAGAGGGCTGGAGTTTCTTTATCAGATGGCTAAATATTGGAAGTTTTTAATTATTTCTATCGATTTTATTTCTTTCTTCGTATTTGTTTGAAATCATGTTTTAGCTAAAAAATCTCGCATTTTTCTTTGCAATAAAAAATGGCATATTTCCTGGACAACCAGAGATTTGATTTTCAAAGGATATTTGCGCCTCTAGCATTAAAATACAACATTAACCTGCAGGCACATGATAGCACATAGAATTAAATCTGCATAAGAAGGCCAAGGAATACCAAAGACCCCATGATAGATTACTTCGGGGAGTAATCGATAAATTTTAGGTAAACTTACAAAAAATATTCTCTTCAATGTCTATTAGCTCTCATAGAGGCACTGCATTCATATGAGAGAACACTAACGTAGTAAACGACACACATAAATACCGTGGTGTCAGCGTCTCTAATAAAACGAACACAAAGTACAAGATAGGTTAAGGCCTCCTCAAATGACCACGCTGACAATATTCTTCAAGTTTTGTCAGTCATGTTTCCTTATATAATGAGTTCAATGTTTTTCACACACGTTGAATTTCAACGGTTACCTTCCGCTAGTACTGAATGTGAGTGCGTTTCTATGATACGAATCAACACTCACTCTCAACACGAGTGTGAGTACTCACTATACCGAGTGCAGAGTGCCCTTTTCGGATTGAGTGTCGTTCTAAAATGCTAAGTGGCCCTTGTTATTGAATTGTGGATTGTCGTATTGACTGTGTCGGGTGAATCAGCCACACAAGTACACATCTTTATCAAATATCATTTTATATTTTCTCTCCATTTATTTTATCACATTAACTTTTTCTTCGCTAAAAATGTAAAACGTATTCCGGCTCCTGTCAACTATTATGTACAATAATGTATTCCGGTACCGTAATACAATAATGCCTGTTTATTGTCAAGTAGCCACGCTTTGCCTTTCGTAAAATTATTATGTGGCACATGAAACCGAAAGTCAAAAATGAAAATTTCTCCTGTACATTGTCTTTCTACTATTTCACGATACGATTCCGTGACGAATAATGCATGCGATGCAATGAAATCTTCCTGCACGCATTGCTTGATATTCTAGTCCCGGAAACGTGTAACCTATCATTGTGGAATAGAATTGTGTTTCAACTTAAATTTGCTAGGTAGAGAGACAGTGCTTTTTCCGTGATATGTTTACACTCTCATCTGATGCGCACTCGATGTTAGCATTTTGGAAACAGCTGAAACTTAAACCTATAAAATGTATGTACTTTACTGACCTGAATTTCGTCTTCAGTTAAGGATATGTTTCTATACACCATGCTTTATTGTGCCACTCCACACCATATTTCGGTAAATGCTATGTCCCTCTTTTGCATTCACAATGGAAAAAATGCTCTACGTTGACGCTGAAGTGCGCGGGATTTTGGGAGTGAGTGTCGAGATCCTGAGTACCAGGTTTCGATTCCCGCTGCCGGCTGAAATATTTGTTACGGTGAAAGTCCGATCTATACTTTAGGTGCCCGCGGAGATTCCTCTTCCAATGGAGAGTGTTTCATCGGTGGAGGAGAATTAATATTCGAACTTTCCGATGACTTTTGTCAGGAATTGACTAGTTAGTTGCTGGCTCTCTGTCAAACTTTCCCTTATTCACCAACTGTTAAATCCTTCTCCAATAACAAATTTTAAGCTATCCGGGACTAGCCACGGAGTTCCACTTTTACGGAGTCACACGCAATGCACAAATGTGCGAATTTCCACAGAGAAAAAAATCATCCGCCTTGACCGGGATTCGAACCCGGATCCCTCGATTTCCGGCCGAGTGCTTTAGCCAGTTATACTACCGAGGCGTCCTCTTCCCCTTCTGTGGATGTGTTCCCAAAAATCCACGCGTGTAAAAGGACGCCTCGGTGGCTTAACTGGCTAAAGCACTCGCCGGAAATCGATGGGTCCGGGTTTGAATCCCGGTCAAGGCGGATGATTTTTTTCTCTGTGGAAATTCGCACCTTCTCCAATAATTTAAACGACCAAAAAATCAACTTTTTCAATTTAAACTTTCTATACTTCAACATTTTAAGTAAATTAATAAAAATCTTTCCACTAAAAGAGACCTTCAGTGTTTTTCCTAATCAAGGCAACCAAGTTTTTTGTTCTCAGTGCACAATGGATTTGGTTTATGATTTGGATGGATACACTTCCGAACAGATAGGTACAGAAACTTGTTCTTTCCGCACACAATAAGTGACCATAATAAAAAACTGAGCTCCACTAAGTGCACTCTCATAATGCATGTCATAATTTCACCTCCCAAAACCTTATCACTTGCATCTTTACACAGCTGGTGTCCTAACACCCCCTGTCGTACGCCCATGCAGCCGCTTGCAGGGTATTATGTAGGTAGATGTAGATGAAAAATATGGGGGATTATTTTCCAAAGTTTTGCTAACATTTTATGTAATTGCATTTATGAGTCTTTTTTTAAGCTTCTACCATTGCTCGAGGAAAGGACGCCATTTTGGACGTGATTGTAGTTGCCAAATCAAGATGGCGGACGGAAGGCCTCGCGAGATTGTCCGAGAAGGGCAATGCCGTCGCAATGTGTATTCACGTCATTTTTCGGGGAAAGGACCATGTGCGCTCGGCTCTCTTTTGTTTTCACGTAGCATTTGCGTTTCCTCTCACTGTCATACCACACCGTGCGCCAGCGGCTCAGAATGCGGATGGCGAGTGGCCGTTGTCCGGCGAAAGAATCGGTGGCTGGCAAGGAGAATGAGCGAAGAAGAATGAAAAGGTGTGTGCTGCTCGCTCATTCATAAGAGAGAGAGAGAGAGTGTCACAATGCCATATGCGAGTTCCAACGATGCGTTCTTCTGTTTTTTCCTTTTACTGTTCACCCTTGGACATCTCATTGCTTGGATGGATTAAGGACGTTGGAAGTAGAGACATGGTTTGGATGCGAGAGTGGAGCCTCGATTTAAGTTTTTTTTCTGTTTGCTGAATACAGGCGCGATATGGCGGTAAACCTAACGAAAGTGACGCTGGCCCAAATTCTCGTTCCTCCTTTCCCAACTGTCTCGCGATGGAACACAACATCCATTGTCGTGTTCTGACTTACCAAGCAGTAATGGTTTATTTACAAACCAGTATTTAACCATGTGAAAATATTTCTAAGTAATAACGTGTCTGGTGTCTGGTTTTTGCTGGGTTCAATTTACTTTCAAAAATATTTTTATATGTATTATATACCTAGTGAATCTATTATATTATATTGTCACACGTTACTTGAATGATCCGTTTTACAGCAACCGAATTCAGCGCGTGAAAAATAAACCTTAATTGGGTTTAATATAAATAAAAATAAAATTGGGGCTTAATGTAACCTGTAGCTAATTGATATTGCAAAATATTTTAATAAGGAATTTTACTTAATTAGGTCGGAATGAATTAAGTTATTTCAATCATGGAATGTGTAGTATTTTTCACGACGTTTATTCTAATTAGTGTAAAGGCTGGGACACAATCAACGTGTACGTGTGACGCGAGACGTTAACGGGACAACGGGAGACGGGGAACGGCGGTCACAATCGACGTTAACGCGGCCCGGAGTAACTTTTGACTAACGCAGGCGCAGCGAAGAGATCAGGTGTAAACAAGTGTGGAAGTAAATAAGTTGTCTTCGCCAAGAGAAATCTTCAACAATTGGAGGATGTAACTGCCGACAGATGGCTCCCATTCCCGGATTCTCAGGACTATTCTGATTGGTTCTCCGTGTACGGGACACGGGAAGAGATGAAAGTTGCCCATCTCTTGCTTACACGTACACGTTGATTGCGTCCGTTTGCCATACTTTCCCGTCAGCCATCTTTTCGCGTACTTTCGTTAACGACTCACGTTACACGTACACGTTGATTGTGTCACAGCCTCGACGTTACACCACCATCATCGCGTTGAGACTGTTGAGTATTTGACTAAGTGTATCTCGAGGGAAGTAATCGAGAGGCTCTTTAGTTGTCAAAGAGTGAATGTTCACCACATCTCGCCAGAAGGCATCAATTTTTACTGCGTTTAGTTCGCCCATCCGCCGCATTCCGTCCACGCTCTCGCCACGCCTCGCATTCGGGACGACTATGTCTCCACTCTCCTCCCCCGTCTGTGTGTGTCTATGTGTATGTCTGTCTCTTCATTTCAACCTCCTCCTCTTCGCTCCACCCTTCACCTGGGCGATGACTCGCCGTGGGCACAGGGGTAGGGGACGGGGGGAGGGGGGAGAGGAAGGAGGAGGAGGATGGCACGCGACTCCCAAGGGAACGGGGAGGGAGGGGGAAGGGGAGTGAATTTGGATGAGGGAAGGACTCTGCTGATGCTATCGGGTTGTTCCGCGCAATTCCCTCTCCCCCTCTCTCCTTATTTTGCCTCCTCTTCCCCCTTCTAAGCCCAAGTTGAAGGCGAGCTGCTGAGGCTCTTACGTCTGCATACTCGGCTCTTCAAGCCTCCCCAAGGTGGTGCGACAGGGGGTTAATCATCACCGACATACACTATAATGAGCCGGTGCCTTTTTTCCGACTTGCAACACATTATGTAAATACTACCAATGCTATATAAACCATTTGTAATTGTTATCATTATTATTATTATTATTATTATTCCAGGCTAGGGTAGAGCTTTTCTCTCGGCTTCACCTTATTTATTCATAAATAAGATTTAGCCATTTTCGTTAATTTTATTTTTTGACAGAAGTGCTTGCAGCACGCACAGGGGACCCCGCCGAAGGGGCTGCAACAACAACATTGGGGCCCTTCCCTCCGTGTATAGCTGCCCGCACACTGCCCTTGTTGCTTTTCCTTAGCTCTGCTTCCCGTCGCCAGTTCTTCGCATCAGTAGACTGCAGGAATAGTTTATTTCTCCTGTTGAACCATCAATGAAAAAATTCTTAAGACCCCATTTTGTTTTGAAGACATACTTCGGGATGTTGACTGTATGATATTTGCTTTCCTTGACCAGCCGACGCGTCATTTTTTCCAATAAGGTTTTGGCATAATCTACATTCCTTTTGATGTTCTTTGAGAAAAACGTGAACTCGTTATAAATGGTGCATTAGCAGCGGTTCTTCCAAACAGAAAACAATAGGAGCGGGGGAAATGAGATGGCTGAAGAAGGAGAGGGTTTCGGGGAAGAGTGTGCGTTATACGCTAGAGTAAAATTGCTATCGGAAGTGGTCAAAAGGTACAAAAGATTAAGGGCAGGAGAGGTAACATATTAATCTAACAGGAAGATATTCAAGATCGGTGGAAAGAATACGTGGAGGAGTTATATGACAGCGATGTAGACCAGCTAATTTAGATGAAGAACATGAGGGAACACAAGATGGAGATAATCTCGAGCCAATGATACTCGACAGTAAAACAGAGAAAGCTTTGAAAGAAATAAGGCAAGAAAAGTTGTAGGAGTAGATAACATATCTTCGGAGCTGCTGAAGAATTTAGAATCGAAAGGCAGGCAATCTGCTTTTGAACGTATGCGTAGGGTCAAAGAGGAAGGAGTATATTCATTCAGTAGAAGTGGGTCGTTCGCAAACTAACCAACGGGTCCATGGATTGAGCGACTCTTACGGAACAACCGATCCTTACGTCCCTTTTAATCCTTTCGTTCCTTTTGGTCTTTCGGTCAATTGTAGCTTTCGGTCTTCGGGAGTTTACACCTTTTTCCTCCTAATTCGAGAAAATTAATTTATAAAATACCATAATACGTCTTTAGTTTGCACATGGATCCTGAAGTTAGTAAAATAAGAAAAACAAAATTTAAAAATGTTTTTAAAATGTTTAGTATAATAAATTTGGCTCTTTATTTGTATGTAAACACTTATTTCAGTAAAATTCAGAATTAACAAAAGCTTTGTGTTTTACGTGGAATATTTATTGGACTGTCCAATAAATATTATGCGTAGAACTTGCAAGGCTTTTGTTTATTCCTGAACATTATGGAAAAGTTTTACAAAGATAATGCAGAAGCTATTGAACTTATCCTAGTTCTTAAAATTAAAGAAAACTAGTCAATGTTGAATATCGCTATTGTTTTGTACCCACATAGGGCCTAAAGTTCCCCAGAAATGCTTTAGTTAAATTGTTTTTACTTTTGAAAACAATTGCATTATTTTGATATACATTGATTCGATGGTAATATCGATATAAATACTGGCGAACGATAACGTAACGACTAGTTTATTTAGTGTCATTCCCTTTGTTGACTTTTGCATATCGACGAGATATCGTGCCATTATGTCGGGACTTTAGGCTCGCCGCCCCGCCCAGTGGTCCTTGAGACCGATCTAGCTGTAATAACTTTTTCTAGTGAAATAAATTAGTTGAAAATTGACCAAAATAATGCAGATTATCAAAACGTCTTTTTAAAACATTATAGCACGTTGTTTGACAGCAATATCACTTTGTGGATCAGGAGAAGGAGGAGAAGGGGCTTAGGTGGGAAGGAAAAACCACCAAAGAAATTCTTCTGAAAATGCTTGCGGACTGATGAGTAATACTTTGTGTGTATCTTTACAGTGGCGCCAGTAGGCTCGCTTCATTCGGCCACGCTCGCAGCTGAGGCCAATTAATTCAACTGAAAAATTTTATAAACGCCTTGCCTGAGTCAAACAAATCATAGCTTTAATAGCAAGTTTTATTGAAAAATTTAAAATTCCAAATTGAATATCTATTTCATATAAATTGAGGAATATTCATAATTCGTTTGTGAGCAAAATATTTTTGCACTTTGTAATATTTATCTCTTCTTCTTCTATCATGTTTTAAAATTACTTTTCTACCTTAAAATGAACATAAAAGTTCAATGAATTTATTTATCTAAACAGTTCCTCTTTTTACTCCCAAGTGTCTGGGTTACCACCAATACGCTCTTTTTATAGAATGCTTCTAGTCCTATGTCACGAGTGCAAACATTCATTTTGGAAAATATTATAGAGCAACCAAGAATCGTATTTTTGGCGACACTCCTTTGAAGGAATCTTAGTAGTCCTCTGGGAGATAGAACACAGCAACGAAAACGGTCTGGTCTCTGTTCATTCAAGTCGAACACGGCATATTTTTCCTGTTTGATAATTTCCTATGTGGCTTTGGTTTGGCAATCTATATTACATCTTATTTTCCACTTTTTCCCATAATCTATTTTTTATTTCATACTTTATTTCTTCCCGGGCCTCTCACTTCAGATATAAATTCCTTATGGTGCATATTAATAAACCTTCTTTTAATATATTTTTTAAAGTTCTTAACTTAATTATTATTATTTATTCAATAATGTAGATCGCGATTATTTCAGCTTACAATTTATTTCTAATTTCTTATTTCAGTTTTTATTAATGCTAAGTACATATTGAGAATAAAAATAAATGATCATTAGTTAAAAAGAAGCAGTGAACGAGTAAAAAGGAACGAGACCCAAAATGGACGGGTCCACAAAGAACGAGTTCCCAAACATGAACGACTTTGCCCATCTCTATTGGCCAGAGGACTTCGTGAAGGCAGTCTTATTTCCTATCCCAAAAAAGAAGAATGCAGCTTATCCTCTCTCCTCTAGAGGAGAGAGGGTAACCGTCTTTTTAGTTCAAACATCTTTCACAACAATTGAATTCAAAGGTCCAGCCGGTCAATCAACGTGTACCTGACTAGCTCAGGCGTTAGGTATATGAAGGAACATGAATCTCTGCAGCTCATTCAGGACCTGACGACGCTAGCTGTAGTGTTAGCGAAACTGTTGTCCGTTAACATGAATTAACGCGGGAAAAACCCGAATAAACTGACCTCAATAAATTATTGCGGAAGCCTACGTACCACTGACCTGTTATGGCAGTTTCTATACGCAGGTGGTTTCATTCAGCCGAATATTAAGTAATTACACTTTTACATAGTGTCCGGGAGCAACAGTGTACAGGGTGTTGAATGACGAAAAGTCGGGGAACGCAGAAGCTTGTTCATTTCTTCTATCCTGATCATTGTTTATGGTATAACACTCTCTTTGCAAAATCTTTAGTATTTTTCTAAATATCTAAAATGAGCAAAAAGATTAATTGCATTTGGTGAGGATGTCCTCGATTTAGCTAAATATGTATTTCCGTATTGAAAAGGCTCTTGTACACCACTCGCCTAAAGACGCGTTTTGAGAAAATGCAATCAGTTTGATAAAGTTACCCCAAATGAGCGTAAATTGACAGGCATGTGGCTTGCCATCATCGGAGAATGATCCAAACCCCTTCTTGTGATTCCTTACCCGTCCCAGCGGGAGAGAAACAAATCGTTTTCCGACTCTCGTCCAAGGAGACCGGTCCTTTCACCGGTCAGTGATGTCGCCTGGATGGATGGCCTTTCCCACCCCTTCCTTTCCCAACCCTATCATCCACCACCCGCTCCCCTCCTCCTCAACCACCCACCACCATTCCCCTCTCAGCCTCCTCTGTCCACCCCTCTCTCTCTTGCTCTCTCCTTCAGACGAGAGAAGAACGAGAGACAAAGGGTTGCGGAGAATCCCCGGAAGGCGTTGTTCTCGACAGCAGATGGGGGTGGGGAGGTCCTCATTGTTTGAGTGTGCTTTGGGGGGGATACAGCCCCTTCTCGGGGGCACGAGGGGTGACCCTGAACTCTTGAATGAAGGGAGGAGAGACCCTGTCTTCGACTCGAGGGATACAATCCTGTCTTTGTTGTTCTTCGTGACAGAACTCCAAGACGCGGGCTTCCGGATGTGCATGTGCGAAAATGAACGTCAGTTTTATTCAGCACTTTCCACTCTAAAAATACTTCATCCGCTATTTTCATCGTGAATCGTGCACCACACAATCGGGCGCACAATGCACAACTTACGATTTATTTTCTGTTGGATCATAAATTGCCTCGCGTGAATTTTTATTTTGATGATAACGCTTAAATATTTTAGGCACTGAATTAGAAATTTCCATGATTATTCCTATTGAGGCCTCAAAATCAATGTAATGATGGAAATTTTGCGGCTCATCCCGTTTGATAGTTGATATCAATCAGTCAGTCGCGTTGTCTATTTGATTTTTCCATTAATGCACAGTTATTTCAACAGAATACAAAGGGAGACTATAGGTCACGATTTTGTTGTTCAATTCATGCTAAATAATTATCCTCTCAACTCTATTTAGCTTTTAGAGACATATAATCGCTACGAAGAAGACTTCAGCCGGATGTGTATCTTTTATGTAATGCAAGATAAAATTACATTGGGCATGATCACTAATAGTGTCTGTCATGATGTTGATTTGCACTAAAATGGCACACAAACTATCAGACACTCCGACACACTGGAGTAGCAAAAATAATTCACAAAATAACGCCACACTTAAGGCATTCTATCATAGTCAATCGGATTGCACAGCATTTTTTTCGAATGCTCAGATACAAGTGCTATACCTGAAAAATACACGACAAGCTGTCACTTCCATGCTAAACATATCAGGAGAAAAGCATCAGTGAGTTGTTATTTAATAACACCACTTACAATTTCTATCGACTAAGACTAATTCTTTTATCAGAGGCTGCAACTGTGGTTACATATTGTTCGCGAGAAAAATGACGTTACACCTGAATGCTCTTGAACATATATCTTGAAATGTCTTCTCAGAGTGAAGAAAAATAAGGCCAACAGAAATATTATTTTCACTGGAGACTACATAATCGAGGGAAAAAGAGTTGATTGATGAGCGGATACTCCCCATTTCTGAATCTGGATGGTACCGCTTAAGCGGTCATTGCTGCTGGAAGATCCCTCCGTACATCCACTGCCATCATGATTTGAATGATGACATCACCAGTGTGTGTGTGACACAACAAGTGCGAATATTAAAGTTCGAAGATGCGATGTTAATTTTTTACAAATGATGTCGCAACATTTTTAATCTCTCTTTAGCCTAAGCCTTTTATTTGGCCCTGAATTACATTATAATATAAGAGACAATAATCATTTTTACTCTTTGAGAAGCAATTTAATTGTCAGTAGGGAATGTATGTAATATCTTGCGAAGATAATTCATCGGCTATTGGCAAAAATCAGCACTATTTCATATATATTTCCATTGAACGTTCTTAGTCATGTAGAATATAAATTACTTAAATTATTATATTTCAATATTCCCGTATTTACCGGCGAAAACCTATTGCAATTAGTGCTCATGAAATAGAAAGTTCACTAAAATCGCTCTGTCGAAAGAAGTCAATACGTCATGAAGAAATTCCTTCCGAAAGAATAGAGAACTATCCTCATCAACAGCTCTCTTATTGAAGATAATTTAACGTAAATCATAAAAAAACGTAGTACCCAATGAATGGAAAATTGTCAATGTAATGATCATATTTGAATGTAATGATAAGTAAGAGCCATGGAATTACCGACCGATATCCTTTATAAAAGTCTCATGCAAAATTCTTGAACATCAAATCGTAACTTTAATATTGAGAGACCTGAGAATGCAGAATTTTGCTAAAAGAACGCAACACGCAATTGAAAAGGGATGGCTTGATGAATCTCAATTAAAAGTGTTTGCCAACCACACTTTAGTCTCGTATGAAGATAACATTTGCGAAGACGCAAATTTTCCTGACTTTAAGAAAGCATTAGATAAAATGTCCCATAGAAATTTACTTTAAAAACTAAAATCTTACGTCGTCGATGTAATGTCTTGAATTAGTGAAACCTAATGCGATCGCGTACAGGCGGGTTGTATTAGACGGCGTATCCTCTAATGAGGCCAATATTACTTCAGATATCACATAGGGGAGTGTCATAGGTCCACTTCTATTCGTTTTACATGTTAAATATATCAGTGAAGTAGTAACGATAAGCTTCGACAATTTGCAGAAGAAGCAGTAATATACAGAGAAAACTGTAGTAACAATCATAATGAAGAATTAGCAGAGAACCTCAAGGCATTTCATACGTGATTCGTTGTGTGGCAACTATAACTAAGTATGAAAAAGTGTGATGCAATGAACTTCTGGAAATGGAAAAAAGGAAAAAAATCTCCTCAAGACAGTTTTTACATACAAATTACCCAATTAGAGACCGTTAGGATCATACCTCGGAGCTAAAATAAACAATTATCTATCATGGGGAAAACATATTCGGTTTAAGGCTCATCGTAAATTGGGATTTGATAAAATAAAACTTGGCCATTGAGACCATGACGTCAGAGAAATCAGCTGCTTCTCCCTTGCTAGGCCCAGCCTGAAATACACAAAGACAATGCTTGGGATCCTCTCCTTAGGTCGGCTAAAAAACAAAGTTCTAGCGCGAGCAGATACGTGAAAGGCCGTTATCACATTACTCCAATTCATTCTTTATCGAATTAAATAAATCGGCAAACGTCGATTCCCATACGAGATGATTTTTTCTGAATAAATTTAGAGAGAACATTGATGGAGAGGCAACTTGATTGATCACAATTATTATAGAAAGCAAACTTTAAGATTTTCTGAAATATATGCATTTCCATTTTAAAGTTTCTCCTACTTTCAAATCACTATAAAGTTTACCAAAAATTACAATTGTTTTGATTAAATTAACTCAATCTAGAACCTACTACTACTTTAAATGTATGGAAGCATCTAATTTGAGGTTTTCCGTTCTCACCGGTAAGACGCCAAGGGATTTTAGAATGACCTTACAGTTTTATGTCTGTCATTTTCCTATTTGTATATTTCTGTTTTCAATGCGGAAATACTTGGCTTAAGCCAGGAAATCCTAACAAAATGTAATTCATCATTTTGATAATGTTTCTGGGTGCCTTGCAGTATTATGCCTGACATTTTCCTGTTTGCATGTTTTTGTGCGAAGAATTTTGATGTTTCGTAGTATTAGTCGTGAGCACTTAATGTAAAGATTAGGCAGTAATTATTATTTGCTCATATACTGATCATTTTTAATGTATGATACTCTCTTTGCATATAATTTGGTGTTTCCCTAACTTTGTTAAATTTTCAAAATGATGAATAACAATTCGTAAGGATGTCCTGGCTTTAGTTAAACATTTCCGCTTTGAAAAGGCACTTGTACACCCCTCGCCTAAAGACGATTTTTGAGAAAATGAAAACAGTTTGATAAATGTACCCCTAAATGAGCGTAACTTGACAGGTCTTTATATTGTGGCGTGGTGAATGAGATTACGGCGTAAGAATTCCTCGAGAGTGATTGCTGTGCCTCCATCCTCCGCAACGCATCCAATGTGATGCCCCGAAAGAGGAAGAGGACAAGCCAAGGCGTCCGTCCGCCCCATCAATTAAGGAGGGTGCGAGAGGATGCGAGGGCGAATGACACGGCGGGGCGACGCAGTCTATTATTATTGCCAAGCGGACTCCCCGTCGACGAAAGCCTCGGCGCCGAGGCGACAAAACACGATCGCTTCTGCAATAAAGCTTGTCGCCCAAGGTGAGTTTTGATACGTTCACAGTCCTCCAGTTTGCGAATGTGACATGAATGAAGATGAGGGGATGGGCTCATTTGCGGGGGCACCTGCGCGGGCAGGTTCCTTTCTTTCGATCGAAAATGATGATCTTTGCTTTCCCGTTGGCATGATAATTTACAGAGCCTTGACGGATCAAAGTTTGAACCAGTAATTACTTGAACACGATTAAATGCATATGCACGACGGTGATTGCTAGCGACTCCCTCGATTTTATTGCATTGGGACGACGGTTTACATAACTTTGTAAAATGCGGTGCCCCTATTTCCCAGATCATTATTCTGCATTAATGGTAATCTAACATACAAAGTGTTAAACATTGTAAATGTCATTAGGTCGAGACATCCAAATATGATTACGAAAGTTGAAACGATATGATAAACTCTGAGAACTTCTGTTGTTGATTCCTCTGCACATTCCGCCAAAAGTCTGTGGGATTCACATTATAATTTTTGTAAGTATTTTTTGGTATCTGCTGCAGTCAAGTCTTATGAAAAATAAATGACTTAGTAGCGTATTATTGTGGTAAAAGTAACAGATTTTAAGGTGGTTTCCACGATTATTTTGGCCTACGCTGACGCATCCTGAATGCTATACCACTAGCAGGTTATTATGATACGAAAATTGCATAGTCCCCAGGATACCACTTCTCATTGTTAACTCCTGTTAAGCATTAATACCTCAATTTCTCTATCATTGTTGCCGAAATGAATTCTGAAACCTGACAGAAAAGTTGTAACTCGTGAACGGGTTACTCCTATGATATTACAGTACTAAGAGCTAAATAGTTCGATGAGTTGTGAATGGTTATAATAATACACATGTAATCCTATACTGGTCAGATAATATTTCAAATGCATTAAAGGTGATTTTATGTGATAAATATTGGCTCTGATGATTTTACGTCTTCTCGAAAATGTTTTTAGAGTAAGTTGCTTCGGGTGCTTTGGCTATTAATCAAGTAATATTCTTCTTAATGAAGTTACAAAGGAGTTTTTATATTCGTAATCTATGGCGTGGTGTAATCCATATTGTCTGCTATGGCGGTGAATTTTGTTTTTTTTGTCCACCAGTCGCGAATGTTTCAAATTGTCCAACAACTTTGACAGAAATTGAAATTCAATGCTGCAATGATATAATTAGCCAAATTCCAAAGTGCGCAGCCGATTCAGCCTCGGTGGTCATTCTCCTCCTGAAGAATGAGTGCTATATGCTTTAAAAGGCTATTCTCTCAATTCTCACTCTCCAGCATCAGTATCACTCACCTCGTATCCGTGTGATATAAATCATGGTTTGGTAGCCAGCAAAGCGTTACTACGTACCTGAAACAAAAAAGATCGTCAATATTTAGGCACTTATTCAATTTAAGTGGCATTTATACTTAATCATAAGACAGCCGTCATTTAGCGAGTTACGCTAATTTGACCCAAATGAACAGTTTTTAAAAAGTATTTTAATTCAACTGTCAATTTAACCTCTAACTAAATATATATGAGATATATTTTGCATTGAATACTTTGATGTTCATGGAGGCAAGAAGATATCTTCATGATGTATATATTGCAAAGTTCACATGTATAACTTCGATATGTTGAACTTCTTTTGTAGTCCATGAAAATATTTTGAATAACTTAATGAAGTAAAGCTAAACACACCGCCGCATGGATTACTCAAATTAGTTTTCTTAGATTATGCGGGATGACAGGAGGAAATTATAAAACTTTTTACTGCAGCTCTAAGTTTTATCTGGCTCCCCTACAATTAATTTCGCAAATTATGAAAAAATCGATATTAGAATTGAAGCTTTTCTGTACCTATGCTACGAATAGTATAACACTTCTTATGATCCTTCCGCGATAATTAGCCGTTTGATACCCTGGACATTAAATTTTGAGTGACATTTTGGTGGTTTCTCCGGGAATTTCCCATTCGATTACTTGTTCTAAACTATTAGTTTAGGGTTCCCGCCGACGTTAAATTAACGTATTGTTTTTTACTCCTATGATCTTACAGAATCCTACTGGGAAACTTCACGAAATTTAGTTCTCATTGTAAACAGTTTCATGTAGAATTATATTTGGTACGATCAATCTGGTCAAACCTGGCGTCAACTTGCTTGCTATGTCGGATCGGATTTGTGTTGGCATTTCCCCTCGTGTTCGTCATCTTTTTTCTCTCTCGTTCTCATGAACGGTAATTTAAGGCATTGGGTGAATCTGATATAGCTAAAATTCGGTTGTGTTGTCTAATATCTGCGATTGAAAAGTCTTACCATAGTTTTTGTTCTATTTAAGAAACCATTGCAATAAAAATTCCATAATTAGGAGAGCCTAAATGATCTTGATCTCCCCGTATATTTAAAAATTGCCATTAGTGCGAAGTTAATACGGAGACAGTTTTAGTTATGTGCTGGTGGAGTTTATTTGTTATCACGGATAATTTATTTTGAAGGTGTGATGTCTATTGAATATGAATTTTAATAAATTTGAGAATAACTAATATTAAAACCCGTGTATGGTTATTGAATTTTTGAATTGAATTTGACATTGGTACCTGAGCATTTGTACTGATTAAAACTGTGAGTGTGGTATCAGTGAATGAAATCAGATGAATGGGTCATTGCGCAAGCGTTGTCATCAAATAGGATTGGATGATGGAAAGCACGATCGATATTATGAATTTTCCTCCTGGCGGGTATTTAGAAGCTAATTCGCTTTTCCGCATGGGAATGTGCTTTTTTAAACGGATGCGAAATCGGTAAGAATTAGGAATAGTATTGAGAAATGACATTCTTCGTCATACCGGGTGAGCGAGTGCTTTGGTGTCGGTCTTTACTCTCTATAAGTGAGTACTGATTGAATGGAACACTTTGATACTCCACGGATAAAATGTAATACGGCACTAATAATTGTTCTAAATATATGTACATGTTGAAAATGGGCCTCGACTGAACGATCTATCACAGTAGGAAATCCAACAGTGTATGTATTGCATTGCGAGATTGTTAGCAACGTGTTATTTCCCTTCATCCGCCCCCTCTTTGAACTTCCGTCTCCGTTACACTTCTCAAAGGACCCGAACACTTTGAGAGACGAGGTCAACTAGAGGGCTAACATAAAAGAACATTGTACATCGGGAGAAATATTCGTCAATGAAAGACTCCTTGAGTCAGAATCGTAGATCAAGACATCAATTTGAAAAAAAACGATAGTCAATCGATAGTATTCAAGTGAAACAAAACAAAGACGGACACATATAACCATGTGACCCACTCGACAGGGCGTAGGTTATTCCTGAAAAACCTTCATCATTCAGCAATATAATAAAAGGATCAGAAAAGCATAATTTACATGATGACAGTTCGCTGCAGTAGTTTTCAAATATATAGTGGCTTAATTTTTCCGTCTTGTTGAAAACAGCAATTTGGATATTCATGGTGAAAGGCACTGATCATTAAATAATATTGCTGATACTAAAATTTTCTCGAAATGATTCACTATTTATAGGAATGATAAAAGTTGATAGAACTGGAGGAGTTTTTACTTAAGGAAAACGTTGTTACAACAATAGAAGGAATACATCTATAGCTAGTATGTCAGAATATGTGTCGTATTCCATTAAAAATCCCATTGGGCATAACAGTCAAACAATGAAGTACGTGAGCAATAAAATGGATTTTTTTTCAAAAACGGTCGTGCAACTAATTCAATTCCTATTACATCATTTCATCCGATAGAAATCGAAATGATCCATCCATGCTCAAAATACAGAACGATCGTCAAGAAATTTTTGAACGCTGGATGGGCGTGTTTGACACAACTTCATCTCACACTGTTGACAAATCGAGAGTGGCTGATTCCGATCTCGGTCGGTCATCAATCCGCTTTGAAATTTGTAGTCTGTTCGAAACTTTTCGTTTCGAACACGGGTGGAGTTGCTTTGATCTCGAGTGTTACATTTGGCAACGCCGCTCTGCCCACGAGATGATTATGGTTGATGATCGAGCTGCAACTGAAAATGCTAATGAAAGCAACAGTGCGAAGGCAACTTCAAAATGAAGATTGCGGCGGAGCAAAAGCTGATCCTTCTAAAATTTATTTGCGATATTTGTGCTAACTGAATTAATGGGTGCATAAATACAGGTATAATGTTCCTGATCGTTTATATTTATTGTAGAATGCGATATTATTGCCATAAATAGATTATGTATCAATATTATGGCAAATGAGGCGATAGCACTGCGGCTAGGAGTTGCCGAGAAACTCAATGCCTGCCACGGCCCAAAGAAGACTTGACATCTTGGCGAAAAGTGAAGAGTGAAACTATGTTTTCTCATATATTGGTTGTCATAATTATTTTTACCAAAGATATTTTACATTCATTAGTAAATATCTTGTATGCCTTTGTTTTATATGCCTTTACAGTTTGAACGAAACAAAAACATAACTCACCAATCACGGTGATGAAATTATGCAAAAGGCATTGAACAACTTAGCTTATAATGGTAGTAAATTTAATGTAAAATAGTTTTAGTAGAAATAAATGTTAAAACATTATTTAAGTTAATTTTATAACAATACATTAACATGCTGGCAGGACATAAAGACCTCGTAAGCAAAGGCAACAGCCTACCATCGAGAGTGCGGGAAGACTGAGGGTGAGCCATTGGTAGAGAATTACACCACACTCCGTATCACAGGAGAGCAAACGTCTATAATAGACAGTATTACCATCAGTGGCCATGTATTCTTGGATGAGCGTGCTATTGTAATAAATGTAGAAGTCAACAGACGTTTCAACAAATATAGGAGCTTTATATGAGAAAAGTAGGTATTGATTGTTAATTTTTTATAAGTTCATATCAGCCAATGAAAATAATGCAAACAATCCCCTCTCCTACCCTTTACCAGTGGAATTGTTTTTGTTTTTAGATTTATCTGCCTCAAAGTAGACTCCAACAAACCTCACATCCTGGACCCATCAACTCTGCCACCCAATCCACCTAAAAGACAATGTACAGCAAATAGGTATAACTTATACCACCCAAGCCAACAAACATGCTGAACCATCAACATCTGCTTCTCAACCTATCTAAATGCCAATACTCTTTTGACCCCTTCCACTCGAAATTTGCATATCTCTGCTGGATCCAGTATTTTCATGAGTAAATGTAACACAAAGTTTACCGTATTGATACAACTTTATAACTTCTTGTTATATTGTGATGTTCATCTCCTTGGTATTCCCTTATCATATATGTCACTATCAAAATTGACTTGTGTTTGCATTTTCATTACGCATCTCCTCCTAAATTACTGCAACGATTGATCAGAAATTCTGCATGATTCTGCATTCTACACTTTGGCTGGAAGGATCTATAACTTATAAAATAAAGATCTCGAGGTATCAAGGCCCGCAGAACTCCAAAATAGGACCCTAAGAGCAGTGCAAAGGTTTCTGTTTTGCTTTTGCAAATTACATTGAATCAAGATATCGGTTTGAAGTTTTCATCAACAGATGGGCAAAAATATGTCAAATTTCATTATCGTGATAAATTTTATTTCACACTTCGTATTTGCTAAAATATCCGGTTTTATACGAAAATTTTAATAACTTTTTTTTACCTTTTTGTAGTTAAAATAAAGGATTGAAATTGAAACTATTGGATTGGTTTAACTGTATAAAATTTTATTCTTACGATAGAATTTCTTGTATGCTTTGTATTTGCATAATAATAACTTTTTTCATGCGAAAGCTATCAATTTTTCTCCGATTTCAGCAATAAAATCTTTCCTTAGCAACCAGATAAATACCATTGACCGGGATAAATCACCGGAGCCTTTGATGGCACTCCTGCACTGCATATAAAAGTGGAGTGGTGGCTGTATGTTTGTTTATCATCCCCTCAAAAGCTCATCATCATCGACGCTGCAGCCCATATAATAGGGCCCTGGCCTTCTTCACAACTCAATATAATAATAATAATAATTCTTTATTCCATTCATATGTATATACATTTGGTTATTTATACAAAGTATAGGAACATAGGTACCCCAGAGGAACTACCTGATTTGGGGTTACCATCATCTGAAAGTTTTGGTGGCAGAGCTGGTGCTGATCAGTTATCAAACACACTATCTCAAAATTTTCTAGTGCTTCTATACCTTATTGTGCATTAATTTAAAAAAAATGAAAAACTCAAGTTATTACGCGTTCACTATAACTTGAGTTTTACAATAACTTGAGCAATAACAATCATTTACACAGTTCAACAATAATTTATATTTAGGAAACAAAAAATGCATGCACTACATATAATAGATGAATTTAGTTGACAGTAAACAATCTCAAATCAAACACAACCCCATTTTTGTAATTAACATTCCTAATACATTTTTATACAATCTTTCGAAACAAAGACTCAACTTCCTCGTGACACATTAGCCATTTTTTAACAGCTGAAGCAAATCCCGATTCTGTGTCTTTCTTTGCCACATCCTTTGGCAGAGTACGAAAAAGTTTTGGCCCCAGGTATAGATACGAATGACAAAAAATTTCCTTCTTTGACCTAGGTATTTTAAAGCCTGTCTCAAGTCTAATGTAATATGTTTTTGGTTTGGCCTTTTCGCCGCCACGATTGAAAAAGACTCTTAGCACTTTATAAATGAATAAGTGCCTTAATGGCAGTATATTTAGTTTTCTAAAAAGAGGGAATGAGTGGCTTCTTCTTGACGACCGCGTAATAACGCTGACAACCCTTTTTTTCGCCACCAGTAAAGGTTTAATGGTGGTAAAGTATGCTCCACCGTAGCAAGTAATTCCATATTGCAGTCTAGAGTTGACAAGAGCATAATACACCATTCTCAATACTGTTTCAGGGCAAATGTATCTGAGGAAGTAGAATTTTCCTTCAATTCTTCTTCTCTGTCCTCCGCTGCTCTTCTCTCCACCTCCGGACCCTCAGCTTCCTCAAATCCTCTACTACATCCTCCACCCATCTTTTCCTGGGCCTTCCCCTACTTTTTATTTCTGTTTTTCCTTTTAAAAAGTTTTTCACTACTCTTTCCCCATCCATTCTTTGTACATGCCCTACCCATCTACTTCTGGATTTCTTAATCTCTGTTAATATTCCATCTTCCCCATACAGCTGCTGCAATTCCTCAGTCTTTCTAATCCTCCATTGTCCTTCTTCATCGACTGGTCCATATATCTTCCGAAGAATCTTTCCCTCCTCTGTAACAGATTCTCTTCTCTCACCGTCCATGCCTCCGAACCCTAGGTGACTGTTGGCCTGATAAAAGGTTTTTTTATATTCTTTTCTTTGTATTTCTGCTAACGGTTTTTGCTTCGATTACTTTTTGTAAGGAATAGTATACTCGATTTCCTGCAGCAATTCACACTTCCATCCCTTTTGCAATAGAGTTATCATTTGTGACTATTGTCCCCAAATATTTAAACTGCTCTAATATTTCTATTTCGTTGAATATTTTATGTCTTCTCCTCTTTCAACTTGTTTTGTTGACAACACCATACATTTGGTTTTTTCCTCGTTAATATTCAAACCCATCGCTTCAGCTGCTTCAATAAGATGCACATATTTCTCGATAATTTCTTGATAGTACCACCAGGTCATCAGCATATGCAATATATTGATTCATCCTACTAAAAATCGTTCCTCCTGGAGTATTTGTCACAGTCTGTCTAATGACCTTTTATAATGCCAAATTTAAAAGAATTGTGGAAAGGACATCACCCCGCCATAAGGGAGTCCGAGCAAGATAGTTCCCTAGTCATAAAAAAGACCATATGTGAATTATACGCTTTAATTACACCAGCTGTAGGACACATCAATTAAATATTGCATTATTTATAGTGCAATGAAATAGTTTTATATGACAGAACTTGTAAGTCATTAAATAAAAATATCTAAATAAGTCTTTAACTTGTTTCCTCTTTTTTTTACGCGGTGCGTTTGAAACTCCTTCAAAATGGAAGGTTTTTTTGTGATACCCAAGAACCGAATTCGGTGACAATGTGATTAATTTTCAAATATAGTTGATAAAACATACAAACTACACGCTGTTAGTTTTTTTACAACATCTAAGTGTTAAAAATACCTCGTTTTGTAAATAATGTCTCTCTGGAGTGCATACACGTACCATTTCCCATGTAAAATGACTGGTATATTTTGGCAAATATCTCCAAAAGTAATGAGGTAAGGGGTACAATATTTGATGTTATTGAATAGGTAAGATATTTTTCTTTAAAATGATACCAAATTCATTGATTTATAAGTAAAATGATTTTTCGCTCAGACTACCTTAAGCCTCTTTTTATGCCAAATTCCTCCGAAAAGTCCCTGTCAATCTTCACAACACTTTTCGAGTTTTTAAGTGTCATTCTCAACAACCTTCTTATTTTGTTTGGGATGCCAAAATCCTTCATGGCTTCCACAAGCTTTCCTCGAAACACTGAGTCATACGCTTTCTTCAAATCTATGTATCTTTCTGGTTGTTTCTTCATCCTCAGTCCCCTCTACCCCAACTGAATCCTGATTGAGCAATTCCTGAAAGTGCTCTTTCCTCCTCCTTAGAATACCTTTCCCATCTGCAATTAAATTTCCCTCTTTTTCTTTATCCTCAAAAACTACTTTTGCTAAAATTAAGGTATTACCCTGAAATTTTGCATGACTCTAGCATGCATGCTAACTTGAGCAATTAGCTTTTAAAAATTTTTCAAAGGTCCTCAATGGTAAAAGGACCGAAAAAATTGGCTCATTTCAAGCACGAGAATCAGTGAAGAGTTTTCTTAAATTGACTTTTAAAAAAAATATCAAGATACGGGATTGAAAATTTCATAATCGGATGTCCGAAAGAATTAAAAATTGTATTTTTGCAATTCATGGTGTTTTACTCTACGCATTAGCAAAATAATTCCTTTTTATTGCCAAAAATATTATATTTTCTCCGATTTTAACCAATAGAATATATTTATAGCAGTCTGAGAAATGGCTATAAATGGGAGATATAACTCAGCCTATTTATGAGTAACAACAACTCAAATTATCACAATCAGCAAATGTCAGGTAACTAAAGGGATATTTCGTATCCCAACCTCCTTGTTTGCCTCAAACGGTCGTTATATACTATGAATTCAGCACATTAAACTGATTTTTATAATTTAGGACCATTGGTATGCGTAGTATATCGTTTACAATGTAGAATACAGCTCACTTCTAGAGTCTCAGAATTATTAACCTGATTTCAGTCCTTGAACCTAAGAGGAATAGTTAGGGTCCTATTGAGTCTAAGTTCCCAAATTATGCGTTCTATTCAGCCTCCGAATGAATAAAATTATGAACCCTTTATCTTGAAACTTTGTGCGTGGGTAAATGGCAGTTATCCTAAATGCATATAAATGCAATACAATGGATACAAATATAAATAGACTCTATGCTTGCCAGAGTTAGATACAAATCCAAGTAAAGCAGTGCAAGAGCTACCCCGGTGCAGATATAAATAGTGGCCACAACCTGGGACTCAAGGTTCGCCACCTTCGATTCCAGAAATTCAAGAAGATAAAAGCGACTCAACAACATCAGAATTATTAACAGTATCATCAGAATTATTAAAGACACCATTAATGGAGAAATCACCAAATCACTCAGATGTAAAGCCAAGGATAGCCTATACGAGTTAATCAATAATAGAAGCGGAAGACTTCCAGAGGACTTTCAAATGAGCTTAATTATTGCAATACAAAGGAAGACACGGACTGAAAGATGTGAGGAGCAGTAAACTTTGAGTCTAGTGTCACATACATCAAAAATACTGAAACGAATAATGAGCCAAAGAATAGAAAGAAAAATTGGAGAAAAACCTCTCAGAAAACCAGTCTGGATTTAGTAAGAACAGGGGTACCAGGGAGGCCATTCTCTGCCTGAGAGTAATCGTGGAGAAATCAATACATGTGAGCAAGCTTTGTACGTCGAATTCGTGGACCTGGAGAAACCCTTCCACAATGTTAAGTGGAACAAGAAGTTCAGACTGCTGGAAAAACTCGGAATGGATTGCGACGGCAGAAGAATCATCTACTAACTATCTAACTATACAGGAAGCAAGTCGTCACAATACGAATGAGAGACGGAAGTCAGAGAGATGCTAAAATTGAAAAAGGAGTAAGACAAGGCTACAACTTCTCTCCTGCACAGCTCAACATATACTTGGAGGAGGCTATCCAGGAATCACAAGAAATTGGACTGAGCGGAATAAAGATAAACGGAGAAGAAATAAATATGCACCGCTTCGCAGATGATATTGCAGTCATAGCTGGAAATTGCAATGACCTTCAAAGGTCACCAACCGAAATGGAACAATTTCTACAAGAATTCAGCATGAAAATAAGTAACACGAAGACCAAAATCCTAGTATGCGGAAGAGAGGAGATGAATGCAGAAGTCAGCCTTAAGGGGAGAGAAGCAATTAGAGCGAGTGGAATCCTTCACTTATCTCGTTAAGAACCATCACGTGGGACGGCAGAAGTTCAACGGACATCAAGCGGAGAATTGCTCAGGCCAAGGAGCCAGTCATGGGAAAAAGACAACTGCTGTGATCAAAGAAGATAGAACTATGAACTAGGAAACATTATGCGAAAACTTCCGCGTGGAGCTAAAGCATAGATCTTTGGAAAAGCTGACCAGAAAAGAATAGAAGCCTTCGAAACCTTGTGCTGAAGGAGGGTGCTGAAGATAAACTAGACGGAAAAAATTAGAAATGATGAAGTGTACAGAAGAGTATAAAAGGACAATTTAATGGGACTCCATACAAAAAATGAAGAACGAGATGGATTGGACACTCTTTGAGACACAATGGGTTTGTGATAGAACGTAATTAAAGGCAAAATAGAGGGAAAAGTCTCGAGAGGAAGACCCAGGAATAATTTTACGGACCAAATAAAGAGGAGAGTGCATAGGAAAAGATACCAGGAGGTAAAGGGACATAGCATTAGACAGGGAAAGGTGGAGGGTTTCAGTCAACCAATCTTAGAATTGAACGACAAATGAGTGAATGAACGAATGCCGGTCAGACCGATTCGACCCCGAACGAGGCAAAGTGATCGGATCAAATTTATACGTATCAATCGCTTTTATCGGATACAGGCTCCATTTATTTTACAAAATTTCACTGAAGTAAAATATTGCTCAAATTATGGTGTTTATTACTGTTTCAAAACGGAACAATTTCATTGAAAGTGCGTATGTACCTGAACATACATCTCTACCTAGTAAAAAATGGAAACTAAGATTCTCTTTTGTATAGATGTCATCATAATTGGTGGTTCAATCCTAAGATTGGTTGACTGCAACGCTCCACCCTTCCCTATCTAATTCTAATTCCCCTTTCCTCCCCATATACCACTTCCTGTGTTCTTTTCTCTTCATTTGGTTTATAAACTTATTTCTGGGTCTACCTCTTGGGAATTTTCCCTCTATTTTACCTTCAACTATGTCCTCCTCAAAGCCATTGTGTCTCAAGGTGTGCCCAATCCATCATATTCTTCTTTCCTCTAAGATGTTCCATATGGTCCACTCCTCTACTTCTCTAGGCACTTCATCAATTCTTATTTTGTCCATTAATTTTACCTTCAGCATCTTCCTCTAGCACACGGTTTTGAAGGCTTCTACTCTTTTCTGGTCAGCTTTTTCCATGATCTATGCTTTCGATCCATAGAGCGCTATTCTCCAAATGAATGTTTTCACATACTGTTTCCTGGTTTGTATTCCTACCTTCTTTGAGCACAGCATTTGTCCTTTTACCATGAACGCCTTCTTACCTTGGGCTATTCTCCGCTTGATGTCCATATTGTGTGCGCGAAACGTCACACCTCTGCATTCATCTTCTTCTCTCTTCCGCATACTAGGATTTTAGTCTTCGTCTTATTTATTTTCAGATTCTTATTTATAGCCATTTTTTATTATCTCGTAAAAATTATCCTTGGCTTACTTCCGAGTGCTTTGGTGATTTCTCCATTAATGTCGTCTGCTCCAGATGTTTCGTTTTTCTTGGAGTATTTTATCGCTCTATTGGATTCATTCCTCAGTAAGAATGAATCCGGATCTTCCTCGTTAACCTCACTTTCGTTATTCATTAGGTTTTTTCCGGTGACGTCGGCCCTTGGTAGAGTTCTTCGATGTATTGCTTCCGTCTATTCGCAATTCCTTCATCCTCCATCAGTGTGTTCCCGTTCGCATCTCTGATGTTGTTGCTTCTTGTTTTACTCTCTTCGAAGTGTTTCTTCTCTAGCTTGTATGCTGTTTCGGGGTTTCCTTTTTTCATGTCCTCGTTGACTTCTTTGCAGCTGCTTTCGATCCAATCCTCCCTAACCTTCTTAGATTTTCTATTGACTTGGTTCTACAGCTTCTTGTAGAGGGTTGCCTCTCCTTTGTTTCTGGGGTTCTATTATTTTTTTCTTTCTTTTATTAGTTTCCGTATCTCTATCTTAAGTTATGGCTTCTTTTTGTCCACTTTCTTGGTTGCCAGTTGTTTTTTGCTACTGTTACGATGGCCCTTCTCAGTTCACTCCATTTTCGTCGTAGCCGATTTCTCCTTTATTTTTCAATTTCTTGTCAACTGCAGCGGCAAATCTGCCCTGTTTTCTTCCACAGCCAGTATTTTCATTTTTCATTTTGATTTGCGTTTTATCTTCTTGATATTTTTATTGAAGGTGGCTGTCAATTGCTACTAGGCTGTGGTCACTGTTTATATTCGCACCGGAATAGATCTTGCACTGCTTTACTTCGCTCTTGTGCCTGACTCTGAGAAGTATGTTGTCTATTTGGTATCTGGCTATATCTTCTATATGCATCTCCTACGCCTATGGAGCATTTGAAGATGAAGTATTGAAGAGAGTATTTGCTAATACCGTACAATTTTCATTGCAGAACTCTACCAGTCTTTCTCCCTTGGCATTTATTTTGACCAGTCCGATTTATCCCACACTGTTTCCTTCTTTTCTTTCTCTTACCACTGCGTCCAGTCTCCCATAATGATTATGTTATCTTTTCCCTTCACTACCTCGCGGACTTCTTTATTTCTGACTTTACTCTCATACTCCATTGTTTCTTCATTAAAAGGCCCACTCCTGCAATCCTCTGGTCTTCTCCTGAACAAGAATCACTCGATATCCTTCGCTCCAGTAGTCGTCTGCCCCCACCCACCCACTTGATCACACTCTGACTCCCACCCTTATAGTCTCTCCATCTCTATCTTCACGTTCTCCAGCTTCCCGCTCATTTCGAAAGATCTCACATTCCATGTACATATCCTGCATTATACATAGAGGAAAGTGCCTAAAACCGGACCCCTATTTTATTTTTATTAAAAATATATAAATCAGTGTAAAAAACCAGTTTTAAAGGCATCAGATATTTATGTTAGTATGTTATGTAACAATTATATTCATTTCTCATAAAATATTGTTATTAATTATCACCTAAAAATACCATTTTTTAAAACCTTACATTTTGGGGATTCGAAAAATAGTTGCCTAAAGTGAACCCCCTATAAAAATTATCAAAAAACACTAAAAAAAAAACGCAGGAATGGGTGAGAAATCAGAAGAAACAAAAGGTGATTATTAAATATAAATGTAATTTGTCAATTACTAGTCATAGTGAACAAAAATCCTATATAATGAAATTTTTTTCTATTAGGATAAACTAATAAAATAATTAAATCATTTCGTGAAAAAACGTAACATAAAATGACAGTTACACGTCTTACTTACAAAAATACAGACTACCACTTTTTATAGATTATTCTATTTATAGATCAGTCTATTTATAGAATTAAAAAAGCACAAACTTAAAAAGCATTTAGCTACAAAAATCGCAAATATAAGCACCTTTTTCCACTCCAGCACAGTCTGCATGAGCCCACAGTAAACACATAACGCACATTACCCAAACTTCTCCTTTTGAGTCCTCAGAAAATTTTCTATCACAAAACAAGCAACACGCGTCGTCATCTTTTGATGGACACACTCCTGAGGAAATTTTCAGATACGACGTCCCAGAGGACACACTCTTACAATCCTCGTTGCTTGAGTCATTCTCAAAATTAAGACGTTTTTTCACAGAATCTTTTCCTTTTTTAGATGGACCTACTACTGATCCACGCTTCAGACCACGATGGTTTGTTTTATCACGATCCCAAGCTTGCTGTTCTTTTTCCTTTTTAGCCTTTAACGCTTTCTCCAACTGGGCTTTGTAAGGTGTAGATGTGATGGTTGTTGAAGTGCATGCCTTTCGACCCCCTATTTGAGGTCCTTTTTTTATTTTTAGGATGGGATTAATGTCAAAAGGACTTGTAATAGAAGACGTGTGATCCGGAGAATCCTCACATGTAGCTCGTGACAAGTACATCTCATGACCTGCAGAGGATGTTGAAGGTTGATTTGGTTCCATTTCTTTAACAGCTTCTGGTTCGTCAACATCACATTCTACATATTGCGGGATGATCTGGTTTCCTTGTCTATTCTTTTTCAAGACAGATTCATAAAAAAAGGATCTCGGTTTTTGTTAGCTTCTTCAATGAATGCGGCATCGGAAAAGAGCTTCCTGTCCAAGGGGTAAATACCTGTAACCTTGAATCCATTTATTGCAATTTCCGCTGTCTGACATTTGACGTAGGCTTGGCCAAATAGTTGCATAACATCAAAGGCAGTGACGGCACGTTCGTTTTGCCTTAACCACTGCCTTATTTCTATAATATGCTCTATAATAAATCTTGAGAGGGCCCATGAAGGTCTTGTCGAGGGGTTATAATTTGTGTGAATAATGTAGGGGTAGCGAAAAAATTGTCACATTATTGGCTTTAGCTAAGTCAATAAGGTCTATGTCCTGCGTGTGGCTAAAGTGTCCATCCAACAGCAATAGCACAGGTTTCTCCTCTGATGGATTTGAAAATTCAACAAAATGTCGAAACCACTGAGTAAATGAGTTAGTTTGAATCCACCCAGAAGGATAAGCTGCAAATATAGTTCCTAGTGGAGCCCCTTTCTTCAACTGCTCACTCATATTTTTTCGAGGGAAATTTATCAAAGGAGGCACAAATGAGCCACTAGCACTCATACAGGCAACAATCGTTATAAGGTCCCCTCGCTCTCCTGATGTAAGTGCAGCTATCTGTTTCTTTCCCTCCAGTCCGATTACTTTGGATAGCACCACTTTAGCTACTTTGGACTGCACCACTGTAATCCAGATTTCATCCACATTGTAAATCCTATTGGGACTGAATTTTCTTTTTTCATAAACATTTTCCAAGAGGTTGTCAAATTTTTCAACGTTTTCCTTGCTGAAGCCAAGTGCCCTTCTGTACGATGCTCCGCTAGGCTTCCTTTCACCAAGTTTTGCTTTATGACGTTTAAGAAATAGGCTTACCCACTTCGTTCCAGCAATTTCATCTTTAAAAGGACGTTCAATATTATTTCTCTCTGCCAGTTGTACAGCCAACCTTCGCAAGTCATTTCTTGTAAGCCCAAAAAAAGAGGCTGCCATCGCTAGACAGTATTTAACAAGCTCATCTTCTAGATTCTTTCCCAAAACTGTTGATCAGCCTCTTTTTGTGGTAGAGGCCTCCTCTGGTGTACCATACTTGGCCTCAGACAACTTCATGAGAGTCGTTTTCGGAACATTTACTTGTTTACTCGCTTTCTTTCAGCCCATTTTCTTATTATGAACCGTGTTAATAGCATTTGACATATTTGTAGGACTCCATTTCCTTTTATCGACCTTCCCCATTGTTCTTTTTGATTCTGAAACAGAATTCAAAGAGAATAACGGTGTGCATAGGGAAGCTTCAAACTTAAAAACAAGGGGTCCGGTTTAGGCAACTATAGACCACAATTTATTAACTCAATAAATCTTTAACCCAACGTTTACAGTAAACTACTTAGCGATAAATCTAGACGCCATACCTTGCCGTGTAAGAATATATATAGGTCGGATAGCTTACCTGCCAATATCCAGGTGAAATATTGAAAAAAAAACACAACACTGCAAAAACTTTTCCCAGTAGCAAAACATTTAATGACGGATTGACAAGCAACAAGTGAAGCGGGTGACACAAGCGCTCAACTACAGAGTCGTAGAAGTCTAAACTACTATTTACACTTGATTCTGATAGAGTGCAGCAGTATGCAGAGCAAAGCAAGGCCATAGATACATTATCTATGGCCTTGGAGCAAAGAGAGCGGGGGTCCACTTTAGGGGGAGGGGTCCGGTTTTTGGTACTTTCCTCTATGCACTGTATGCATATATGTATATAGTGCAGGTGTATTGCACAACTCATTGAAATGACATTTTTTAATATGTGAATACTATAATTTTTCTTAACCTTATCCCTCCCGTTGAGTATCAACGATCTTTTCTCCTTGTCATTTATAAATTTGTTAACAATTAGACACCAGAAAAATTAGTCATTTTTAAATACAAATTATTATTTTCGTAGATTTGAGAAGAAGGTTTTTATGTAGTATCTGATAAATTAAACAGTTGGATTTTCTAATAGAAAATCCGTTTTATGCAGAATATAGGATGAAAAGTCAGGAAAGGAGAATGAAAAAAAGGGACGAGGCATTATCGACATCGCAGAAAGCAATGATTATGTTGAAGAAAAAAATACAATTTCAAAGAGGAAAACGAAGGAAAAAGAATACTTAGAGAAAAAAAACAAATTAAAGGAAAAATCTCTTGAACTTAAAGAAAATGCTGGTTAGTGAGGTAAAGAAAAGAGAAATTGAGTGGAAAATCTGTTATAATTTCAAAACTATTTCCATTGGCAGTCAAAATACTTTTACCCTCTGGCTTATGAGCGGTGTGTATTTAACCGACAGTCGTAGAAACCACGTATTTTTTGAGAAAGCAAGGTGTGTAGTTCACAGCATTGTGGCACTCTTGACAGCAGTCAAACGCGGGACTACTGGATTTGTTTATGGTTTGATAGGTATAATTCTTCTAATATTTACCTATCGTAAATGTCTAAGTTAGAGTGGTTGTCCAAATAGACTGTTCGACTATCCATTTCTCATCCCTGGGTATATATACTACTGTCTATTACGAACACTCTACCACAATCCTCCTTAGATGGATATCAACAATCAATGCTAAATAGACTCGTTTCCCCAGCATGTCACGACACCGAGTCATAATTTCTTAAAATACTTAAATTTTACTAAAAATAAGATAATTCTGCTCCCTAACTTCACCCTAGAATACTTGTTTCAGGAAAGGTATGTACAACTCGTTGAAACGACTAGCAAGACATGTAGTTTCTATTTTTTTATTTACTTATTATTAATCTTAGTAGTTCAACGAAAAAGTTAGATCATATAATTAAATTGAGATGTTTGAAACCTGTAAAAAAACCTGTTTGAAAATGTTACTCGTGTCAAAAGCCAAGGCTCAAAAGGGTAGGCACTCTTCCCAAAAAAAAAGGTATTAATTAACTACTTGATCATTAATGCACATCCATGTGTGTTATTACATCATGCGTACATATATACAGCATATTTGACTGGTATTAACTTATAAAAGAACCTTAGTCATCATTAAATATTGAATGTATAAGTGTATATCACATAAATGAGAAATTTAAGCAAGGGAAAGGTCAAATCTTTCGGTTTTCAATTATATCAGGATGATGATGAACTTTTCGATATCTTTCAAGGATCTCACCAAACCTTAGTTGGTGATAACAATTTCCTAGTCCTCTGAATCTCTTCATAGGATATTCTAGAGACAAATAACAAATCCATGTTTAAATGTAAACGTTGAATTGCTTCCATTAGGAATATTATGAATGGGCTTACTTTTATTGTTTACAACTTTGAGTCTCTGCCTACATCTATTTGTGATGTGAAAACTTAACTTTGCTACCGACAGAGTTGTTATCTCGCCCTAAAATCCCATAATATGAATGAGGGAGGGTGGTGAAGAGGACGGAAAGGTGGGGGGAGGGAAGAGAGTGGCGAGTGAACGTAAGTGGCCGTTGTAACTAGGGGGGGGGGGGGAGTCAAACTGACGGTTGAAGTAGGGGAAAGGGGTGAGGACAAACGAAAACTAAATATCAACACGGTTTGCAACGGACGGTTTGTGTTGATATTTAGTTTTCGTTTGTCCTCACCCCTTTCCCCTACTTCAACCGTCAGTTTGACTTCCCCCCCCCCCCTAGTTACAACGGCCACTTACGTTCACTCGCCACTCTCTTCCCTCCCCCCACCTTTCCGTCCTCTTCACCACCCCCCCCTCCCCCCTTTTCTCCACTTTCCACCAATGCCTTTTGCCCTCTTCAACACCCATTGGTCATTGGTTTTCTCCCCCCCCCCCTCCTTCTGTCCCTTCAGTATTTAATCCTGGCTGTCTTCCCCTTTCGTTAACTTACCTACAACCTCGTGTTGCAAGTGCTTTTCCCTTCAGCTCGCTGAAGAGGGCCACCTTGTGGCCGAAATACGCGTATCCGACGCTCACCCTCGTTTGTTTCTGTGTGTTTTTCTTTTGACCACGCTCTTTTTGAGCGATTTCTCCCAGAAGTTGGGCCCATCTGTGTGTTGTGAGTGAGTGATTTGAGTGCGTGTGTGTGTGAATGTGGTAATAACCAGGCATCCTTAGTAGGGTCCCATTAGCCCTATGAAGGATATCAGGTTATAACCCAGGCATCCTTATCAGGGTCCCATTAGCCCTCGAAAAGGATCCCAAACTGGGTTGAGTGGTTGTGTCTGTGTTGGTCACTGGCGAGGAAGTAACTTTCCCGCAAACCATCACAGGAGGGTATTCTGGTGGAGAGGCTGTGGTTGGTCCCTGCTGTGAATCCCCTTTCCCGCAAACCAACACAGTAATTGTATTTTTGTGGTACATGTTTGACGAGTGGTGCCAATTTTACGGTTATTGGAGTATTTTATTTTTATCTATCTAGAGAGGCCGTAGAGCTCAATTTCCTTTGATTTAATTGATTTAATGCAGCAGTGTTCAATAATTCATCTATTCCAATAGCTTAGCGTCTAACAAAATATGCTAATCGCCTATACAATGTTACCTGAATCTGCAACTGCAAAAGGTATCTTATGGTTTAATGACATCTATAGACATCTTCGTTCCACAAACCTGAAACAACTCGCATCCACGAGGCGATGGGGTGTTTACGCAGTGTTGAAATAACTACAATAAATATGTACAGTGACACATTTGTTTATATTTCTGAATTGCACAAAATATTATTCATATCATTAGAGTCCTGTTGAATAAAACTGAGAATTACTCAAATTTGAATATAATCATGGAACCATCAAGACATTGATAGCCTAAGAACACAAGAAAATGTTATTTTTCCAAAATCAATAGTCATAAATACATTACTAAGCAGCCAGACTTTTGGTATATCTCTTTTGTACTTCTAGCAGAGCATAAAATACTACCAATGCATGCCAATATAATCAACGTCAAACATAATGAAGTAATGAACGTATACCTCTTTAGAGCTACACAATGAAGTCAGTTCCTAAAGCCGCCAAAATATAATACGTGGATTGCTCGTTGTGCCTTTATACACCGAAAAAAAGTATTCTAAAAATTTGCGAAATCCTCAGTATATTAGCGGATTTTCCGCAACTATATGGTAACCAAAGTATTCCTCTAAGTATTAGAGGAATTTCCTCTCAAGAGAGGAATCCTCTCATACTTAGAGGATCGTATTCAGTATTGATGGTAATTTCCTCTACAATCCAGAGGATTACTCTCAAAATTTCCTTCACTTTTAAGAGCAATCCTCTCATAAATTCCTCTACTGGAACTAGAACTATAGAACTGTTGTTTATATTTCTGATTTATTCTGTTTTGGGAGCTAAATACAGAGCACGATGCCATTTTGCACGCACAAAATGCCGCTCGCGGCGCTCGCCTCATCTCCCCTATTTACGGAATAAAAGACTTTAGCACTTCTGTTGATTCTGGATGCCAACCCTGTGTTCATTTCCACTTCATACACGACATATTACTTTTTATCCTTTTATTCCTCTCAATCCAAGAATAATAGTCTTGTATTGAGAGGAATATTGGGAGAGGAACGTCATCTAGAATGGAAACATAGATCCTCTTAAGGGAAGAGGAATATTCTATAGGTAAGAGGGAATTTTGAGAGGATTTGGAAAGAGGAACTGTCCTCTACATTTTAGAATATTTTTCTTTCGGTGTGTATTGTTATACCACCATTATCACCGCCTAGCAAAATCAAGTTAAGCATCAGGTTGGTGTGGTGTGGATAGAGCACTGGCTAACCATACCGGCGGCCAGGGTTCAAATCCCTGGAGAGGAGGATGCTTTTCAGAGGAATCTCGATCTCTGCTTAGGTATCTTGTGGAAAGCAACTTCAAGTACAGTACTCCATCTGTCGGATAAGACCTTAAACCGTGGGTCCCATTGGCCCCTTTCGTTAAAAGCAGACTCATTTCGACGCCGGATTTTGTATGCACACTTCCTCCCTTACCTGTCCCCTACGGCAAAAATGGCCATAGCTGTCGGTTGCCTTCTCAAAATCCAGTCCAATCAATTGAATTTCTAGCAAGAAACTTATACAAAAGAGGGTTTAAAAGCCCATTTAGCTCAATTCGAAGGGGTCATCTCGATATCTGAATTTTCTCTCTGATCTTTTATCTGTCAATTCTTTCTCTTCAAAGTGATGACGTATTTGCATTAACATCTAAGCGTCCACCATTTTGTCTATTCAATCAGCCTTGATTTCAAAAAGGCGTTCGACTAGACACAGTATACTGCTCACGAAGTTAGAATCCTAATCTATGTTAAACTATGTTAAGCTGGGCTAATCAATTATTTAAGTGTCCACTCAACAAAAATGTTTCCTAACAAAGTGTCCATTTTCCTATTTTGTTTCCACGATATATTAACGACATCATTTCCGTTGTTAAAAGTGAAATTTGACTGTTAGCTGATATAGTCATACACCGTGAGATTTTATAAACAAAAGATAGAGACTTGAGTAACACAGGATTTCGTAGCAATCCAAGCCGGTGGTGATAAATGGCAGTCGAAGCTAAACCATAAGAAAGGCACGTATAATTTTGGTGAAAAATAATGCACAGAAACAATATTATCGAAGAGAAGAATCGAGATGTCGCGCTTGCGTAGTATCCTATCAATCTTTTGTCCGTTTTGTCCTTCAACACGTGGCCTGTGCGCTTCGTTCCTTTTTCCTTCTCCCCGATTGCATTTGTTGCCTCAATTGCCTAAAGATGGTCGTCCGTGCTACTCTTTTTTCTGCGCCTGTTCTTCGTGAGGAATATTGTCAATGTATTCGTCCATTTTCGTCCCTGTGGGGTCCGCGTTGCTGCAATCTGTCGATCATTTTCCCTCTGTCTTCCGTATATGTCCGAATGTCCAGGCATGTGAGCTCCAGGCATGACTGACCAATTTGTCTCCCTTTGCACAGTTTTGCATTAGTCTTGATTTTTTTTCGAAAGTAAATTTGACGAGAGTAAATAATTTAAATGAATGGTCATCTTATTTTCATTCACGATCATCGCTTAAGATAAATCCCATTTATCTCCACGGTGACGCAGAACTTTGTGCCTGCACCCAGAATTTTAAACTTACGCCAAATGGACGATTTTTTTAATACTGTGTGCTTGCAAAATTGAGAAATTGAACGCGAGAGTCCTGTTTGTGGCATTTTTCCACCAGAGAAATCCATTGCCTGCTACGCACTTCAAACAATTTAACTTCGGTTAATTATATCTGTTTGTCTGAGTCTGATGCCAGGTACCTACTCGTAAAACATATCACGGGAACTTAGTGCAACAAGCTACGAACGTGGAAACTTACATCGGTGCCTTGTTACATCGCCAAAAGACGTGGATATACCACCAGGAAAAAATCATCGGGCCCGAGAATCAAACCATGGACGGTTAACTAGCTTAAAATGTCTAATTATTTACATGAGGTGTTTAAAAAAGATTGGTAAATTTGTCTCTAAACAATTGGTAGTGCGCAGGAATGCTAAAAAATTTTCATATAACTATTGCCCAATGTACCTAATCCTTAAACTTGACCAATACCCAGCGTGGAAGTGAACCAACTAACAGCGAGTCTCAATAAATTCGATGGTTTCGGGCTTAACTTTGTAAAAATCCATTATGAAATCAATAATGAAAATATCTAAGTATCTTAGTCACAGGTGTTTTTATCTGTACGACCGGTTTCGTTGCGTAGGCAACATCTTCAGGTTCACGTGGCTTCACCTGAAGATGTACTGCCTATGCAACGAAACCGGTCGTACAAATAAAAACACCTGTGACTAAGTCACGATGTCAATTTCATTATTGATTTCAGCGAGTCTCAAGGTTTTACATTAATTTGAATTCAATGAGCTAATGATTTTCAGAAAGACGAGACAAGAATTTTTATCTACCACAAATGAGAGCAAAGATGACCTTTTTCGCAATGTTTCTCACCATTAGTTGAAGTTTAAACCTAAAAATTGTAGAAAAAAGTCATGCATAAGAATTTACTATTTCTACTTTAGTTTTTCAATCGCCGACAACTGTTTTACGCATAAAGTTCATGGACAAAAGAACAAATAAGAACCATAAGAGTAAATTAGTCAGTCTCCAATTGTAGGCCCTTAATGTGACTTGTTACATCTTAAACAGGAAATATGTTTCCTATCCCGATGTCATTCATCATTTCAGACACTAGTAACTTTGTTGGAGTTGTTTACGCTTTGATAATAACTTGTAACTTTGTGATTCCACGTATCTCGATATGTGGAATTACAAAATTATCAGTTATCATTGTCCTAGCCAGATATTCTCGTATCTTTTTTGAGTGATTTTCTTCGCTGTGGTCTGAATCAAGCACTCAGACTCAATTTTATAGACTAGATTTCGTTTATTGTGTCCGTTCTCAACCTCAACCTTCAAAAAAACAAATAGTACTTAGCAACATTATCATTTTCTGCTTTGGGAGTCGCGGTGGAATCTTTATGGATAAAACAGACTGCGTCATTCCATGTACGAGCGTTTTATGACCAATAAGCTGTCATCAAACTCCTTCATCCCTCCATCTCTAGTTGTGAGAAAGTAACTAGTGGTAAGTAGTCATTAGAAACACTCTCCTTGAGGCCAAAATACTACAGTGAATTGCTTATCTGTTCAGTAGTAACTAAGATAACCACCCTGGGAGTTGGTTTGGTGATTCAGGTGCTGTATAAGTCGTCCTACGTGTGTACAAGAAGACAAGTGCGAGTTTGTAGTTCTGAGCGAAAGTTTTCTCTGAATATCGATCAATGTAGAAGACAGCTAATAAAACTCTGAATTTTTCAAAAAACACCATTTGATGTGTTCGTGTGTCATTTGAAGAATTCTTTTCCCAACATCCAAGAATAAACTTTGAATTTAGACGTGGAAAATACTTGGAAAGCTTTTCTTTCGGTCATGATTCTTCATTTTCATGCAATGAATTATCTTTTCTTTTGATTCAGGAATCAGAAAATATACCCCAAGTAAAGTAAAAAAAGAGCAGTGAACCAATATGGTACGATGCGGAGGTTAGAAAATAGTTGAAGCGACAGACAGAGAGCACGCCACACCAGTATGAAATTACTCCGTGCAGATACTTCCACTGATGATCGTGAGGCAATAATTGAAAAATATTCATTGGCCAAAGCCACAGTGAAGAAAGCGTTTCGGAATGCATATATGGATTTAAGAAGGAAAACACTCGAAAATCAGTACTAAGATAACCCAAAAGCATTTTGGCCATACTAAAGGGAAGTTCAAGGCAAAATTTCTACAGTTAATCAAATGAGAAACGATAATGGCGAGGTATTAAGAGACTGTTTGGACAGAGACCCTACTTTCATTGGACCCCTTTTGAACTCCTACATTTAAAGTGTGTACACCAAGCCTTTACATTATACATTCCCGGAAAGCCAATGCTCTTTGTTTCCAGCCAAATATGAGACTGCTGGTGCGGCAAACCGCGAATCTATGTTAAACGATGAAATAATTGATATTGCTGCACATGGATTTAAAATATTGTTTAAATTGCTCAGTTTAAATAAGTTGCGATATCCTGAAGAAATTCCTTCGTGAATGGGGAACTAGCTTCAGAAAAAGCCCTCTAGTTGCCGATAATATTTATAAAGTCCATAGAAGAACACTTAATACCCAAGAACTGGAAAATTACCTATGTAGCTTCAAAATTTAATAGTAGTAAAAGGATAAGCCATCGAATTACTGGCAGATATTCCTAACATCTATTTTATGCCATGTATTGCAGGTAGAATGAAATTTTTTTAATGTGTAGCAATGAGCTACTGTAAATGGAAAATTTCTCCTAAACACAGCTATTACATACAAAATATCCAATTTGAGACTATAAGCAGTTAAATAACTCGAAGTTAACTAATTATCTCTCATGGAGAAACATATTTGGGAATTAACTGGCAAAGCTAATCGTTATATGAGATTTGTTAAAAGATAACGTGAAAAGTGCGACGATAAAGTCATAGGAATCGTCTCTTTCTTCCCTTGTGAGACCCCTTTTGGAATACATGGCCGATGTTTGAGATCCTCATGAGGTTGGCTTAAAAACTGAGTTGAAATTCGTGCAGAGAAGATCAGCAAGATTTGTAAACAGCCGTCACTATAGTGCTGCTAGTGTTACGGACCACTCGCAACAAATTGGATGGGAATCACTTTACGACCGTTGATTAAAATTTGTCTTAGTCTTTAATGTAAATTCAAAATATATTCATTTTCTGACGAAGTTATGAACATTATCTCGCGAACTCCGAAAAACCACAAAAGATCAGGAGGATGAAATTAGGTGTATAGACTGGAGAATAGACGGGTTGAAAACGTCGTATTTCCGCGATCGACAAGAGATCATAGTGGCTAACTATGAAATTCTGAAGCAGGTTATTCTACAGTTAATGCAGCTGGTTAGCTGATTTGCTCCATAATGTTTGTTGCTTTATCTGAAACGTAGTTCTAACATCACGTTTTGATTTCTGCATGATTCTTGAATCTCGTTTATGAAGTTGCAAAATACGTTAATACAAGTAGAGTCTATAGCATTGGTAGAAAGTCTATTGTATGGCGCCTGCACAGTTAGTTACCTGCACATTATGGTGTAAATTGGTGATAACTCACTGCCTGCCATACACCCTTTATGTGAAATTGCCTTCACTGACACGCGCACGAATACTGCCACATATGGCCAAGCACGGCATAAGTGCTGGTTAAGGTTATATAAACTTGGGTGTGGCTCATTCGAAGCCATCTTCTCATTATTGCCTAAAATGGACCGCAAAGGCTTTATATCTAGTTCCATTGTGTCAATCAACATTGTCATGAGAATGTCAGGAAGCTTTGGATAGCGTAGCGTCCTTCGAATTGCTCATTTCCAGCCAAAGGACCGTGACTATTTTCCCGGTCCAGACCGATCTTCACTCGTGGCAATTACAACGTAACTCAACTGTTAGACATCCTTGAGAACTGTAGGATATCCTTGAGGTGGCTAAAAAGCACATGTTTCCATAGTTCTCTCTCTCTCTCTCGCTCTGCCAAGAATTTTCACTTTCCTCTTTATTTTGGCCTCCGTTTTTTTCTGTCAAGGTTTATTCTCCGCAATATGAAACCTCACGTGGCCGTCCCGAGTTTTCTGGTTCTAAATTGTGGTGTATAAAATGATATTCCTGCCCTTCTTCCTCCAGTACTTTGGCCGAAAAGTTAATGAAATTTAACCTCAAGGTTGTTGGCAATAAGGGAGGCAATATGTGTCACCTTTTCTCCCTCCATCTGTCTTACCTCGTCACTCGGTGGTAGTATTCCATAAAGGCTAAAACTAATGTTTAATGATTACCGACCATGGTTTCAGCATCTAGTGCCATTATCAAGATAATATTTTTTTAAAGTTACCATTGTCTTTCTATTTGAAATGGATATCAATATCTATCGCTTCCACAAAGTTGAGCCTGATACGCTTTTATATATATATACTAAAACCAAGTTGAATATTGAAAATGTACGCGTTTCTCCTTCCAACGATTCTAACTGTTTTTGACCTGTTCACTAACCATGAAATTTATGCTGATTTGATTTTTTTACTTAATTCGCCGAAACTAAAATACATGCCCACTACCCCCATGAATGCGTTTTTACACGAAGCATGTTCCCGCGCTGGTGCGTGACTGGACGGCGCGTGGTCAAATGCTCCAAATGAGAACCCGTGACTATTCCATGGCCCCACACGCGTTCTCGCATTCCTGCATTTTCGTGTTCACATGGTGCAATTGTAAGGGCGAATTTGTTCCCGCATCTACTCACCTGGGTATACCTATCGTATAATCATGGATTAAAAGATTATACGTGATTTTCGTACTTTCCTTAGTTTTTATTAATGTAGGCTGTGCTTGGAACTGGAAATCCAGATTTTAAGAAGTAATTGGTAAACAAGTGTGCGTAATTCAAGATAAGCTTTTGGTCAGGGTTATTTTTCAGCAAAAAAATTGTTTTTTGACCAGAAAACAAAGGTTTTTAAACTATCATCGTTAAGAGGTATACTATATTTTTTCATATCCTTTTTCTAATGAGTTTTTATATGATTGATTAAAACACAACTTGAAGCTTAGGCAGTCATCAATTTTGAATGAGCAGTCTGCCACGTGGAGAAATTGAAGTTTTAGGAAGTTGAAAAGACAGTTGAGCCCTCGCGTGTGGATTTTAATAATGCAAATGTGGAAGATGTATGTTGAAGGGTCAATCTGTGATCGTTTTTTCCTCAAAGTCGATGAAAAAGAGCTATGACTATGGCCGTGACTGTTGGAAATTTATTAGTGAGCTAATTCAATTTGGATATCTTTCATATGAAGGGTTGAACCGTTGATAAGGCTTTCCCATTCAAAGTTGTAAATCGCTTAACTTTGGCGGAAACGTATGCAAACTATTCGAATCAACGATATTCGCGAGATTTCATAAGTGTGGCGACTCTCTCCTATCAATGGTGGGTTTCTTTGTCTCCTTCGATGGCTCGGCCTCTATTGGCAGCAGAATGAAGTTACGACGATGGATTAGTTAATTAGTCTCAAATTGAGAGTTCGCGTGCATGGGTCGTAGATTTTAGAGGGTGTTCACCACGGCAGGGCGGAGTTAACACCCCAATAACCGCGATTCACACGACCTCGTTTCATTCAGACGGAGTATTGCCCAGCTATAATGGCTTTCAGTATTTTGCCGTTTCTTCCATTGCCGCATTTCCTCTGGAGAAGGAAGGCAAAAGCTTCTCAACGGAAGAAACTTCTAATCGGGATATTAATGTTAAAGACATGTCAAAGAATAAACCAATTGTAACTTCCGCACAAGATTTATTTAAACCGACCCAGGTTTCGACACACTATGTGTCATTATATCAAGGTAGTTCGGAGCATTGTTGGAGAGCCTGAAATAGTAGACGTTTACATAGCCGTGACTCCGAAGCGGCGGTAGGGTTGGGGAGGGTAAGGGTGGGAGAGAAACCGGAGTGGGGAGGGGGTTTGGAAAGGGACAATGAAAAGGGGGTATGAGTCACTTAGGAAGGCGAATATTGAGGAGAGGAGAATGAGTGGGGAACACAATGTCATTACAAAGGGGCATTTTTGCTCGGGTATTCACAATCTCGAACTGTTTAAGTAAGTCCAATTTTATACCTTTGTCACAAACATGTAAATTATTCACTTAAAAATCACTCGAATGGCCTGACTCACATAAATGTTTTGAGAACGCTGATTTTTCGTCATTGTTAATAAAATGCTGTCTATGTTCCTTAGCATGTGTATAAAACTTTCTGCCAGATTGACCAATATAATTAATGTCACAATCATTGCACTTTAAAGACCAAGACGGTCTTTAGAATTAAAAAGTAATCTTCTCAGCGTCGAAGGCTTGTACACAGATAATTTCAGTTTGTCTCTTGGGATAAATTTAAAAAGTTTATGCGTTATTTCATTTAAAAAAAGGTAGCACACACCATCCCTTAGGGTATATGTAATAGCAGACAGGTTAGTTAGATTATTAATTGTAATATTTTTTCGTGTTTTGTCCAAAAGCTTTAGGATAAAAGTATCATCAAAAACATTTCTAAATGCTGAAAATTTGATTACTTCGAGCTCCTTGTTAAAATTTACTGGGGACATGGGGATGTGAAGTAGTCCATGAATCCAAGATCTAAAACCAGCTTGGTCGGTTTAAATTAATCTTGTGTGGAAGTTACAATTGATTTATTCTTTAACATGAATATTAAGAATTTCCACAAAGTCACGCCTTCTGTCCTCCTCAGTGATATTTCTAAATCGGAATTCTAATCGGATATTCTCAACGGAAGAAATTGTAAACACCACCTGCGGTCGAAGAGAACTTTCGCCTCGGGTGTCCCGTGGCCCCGAATTTTAAATATTCCCAAGTGACATACATACATAGTACATCCGTGGTTGCCGCAAAACGAGCGCAGTTGAGTGTGGTTGTGGTTCAAATGTGCTGCTGCTGGGTCGGACCATTCCCCCCCTTCGCTTAGCAGGCTAATGATGACTTCTATCCTTATCTCTCTCTCCCTCTCTCCCTCCCCCTCCCTCTCTCTCTCTCTCTCTCACTCTCTCTCTACGGGTGACGCATTACTTATTGAGACGGCGGGAGCGGTTTTTTTTACCTACAGATTTGCGTGTAACTTAACATGCGCGTATTTGTTTATCAGAAAAAGTAAAAATATGAATGTTACTGATATGATTTCTTGCCATTTAAATGCTTTTTAACGCATTGCCTTGTGGCATTTGACATACATTTCAAAATCGTTCAACGGCATGTTTACAGATTTTCCCATAAACGCTAAAAAACAATTTTAATGTGATTATGAGTGCGTCTAAAAATATTACACCATCATGTGAAGTTAAGAAACACACGTTTACGTCGAATTTTTGCTTAAATATCGATTTATGCGTCGTAAACCCTAGCCATAAATGTGTTTTCATTCACAAAAATTTTTAAAAATATTCTTCTTTCATTCATTGCATATGACTGCATTAACGGTAATTTCCATCGCATAAACAGTGCACTCATGCAAAGTGACGCCCAAAAATAATTTTCGACTCTTTTGAAAAGTTATTTAGGTGGTTTGAGTGAAATACCATTTTACGTAGAAATCAATGAATTTTATATTATTTTAAAGAAAAATATATCACTCTTCTAATGACACCAAAAATTCAACCCCTTACCAAATTACTTTCCGGAATATTTGCCAAAAAATACCATCCATTTTACATGGGAAATGGCACGTGTATGCACTCCAGAGAGAAGTTATTTACAAAATGAGGTATTTATAACACTTAGATGTCGTGAAAAACTAACAGTGTGAAGTTTACATGTTTTCTCAACTATATTTGAAAATTAACCATATTGTCACCACAGTAGGTTCTTGGGTATTACAAAAAACCTTCAGTTTCGAAGGAGTTTCGAACGCACCGCGCGAAAAAATGAGTCAAGTTAAAGACATATTTAGATATTTTTATTTAATTACTTACCATTTCTGTCATATAAAACTATTATTGAACCATTGATAATGCAATATTTACTTCGTGTGACCTACATCTGGTGAAATTAAAACGTAAATATCGAATATGGTGTCTATTATGACAATGGGAACTATCTCGCTCGGACTAGCGTAAAAGGAGCGCTCAACGACACACGCGATTAGCGCTCCAACTCCCTTCATTTGTCAACCCGCGGCAAGGTTCATCTAGCCACCTGTTGGAAGTCGTGGCGTCCCGAGGGTCGGGCGTGAATCGTGAGTCATTTCATTTTCCCTTTCGCCCCCGTTTCCCATCTCACATATATATATATCCTACCTCTCTCCGTCTCTCTGCCTCCTCCTACCCCTCCCTCCCCCTCTCTGCGTGCGTGAATCTCCCCACCCTCCTTCCCCGTGTCTCATTGTCGCCGAGCGCACACAAACCGAGTGTGAAAGATGTCCACTCCCACTTCCCCTCTTCTGGCCATCCCGACCGGACGCAATTTCCTTCTTCCCTTCAAATCTCTCGAGGGGACGGAACAGTTTCCTTTATTCATTTTTTTTTCTTTTGCCGCCCCAAAATGAAACATATTGCCTAACTCCATATTGGGCACGCCGGACCGTGAGGTGTAATTCCAAGGTGACGTGCCATCATTGCCTTTGGTCTGCTTTCTTGATAACCTTATGAACTTGCGGAAATATACAATACATCTCGAGACCATCTTTTTCTGGCATCATCTAGTCGGAAACTAACGTTTCCCCATGGATTGCATGACGGGGATTAATTACTTAATATTTTTGAATCTCTTACAATCAGGGGTTTTGGTCGGTAATAAATCAATCAAGATATAACTGTTGGCGTGTCGTTAGTAATTAAGTAAATTGTTATAATGTGAGAACACATTTGATTTATTAAAATGCTGTAATCGTGTAATGATCTTTGATGATTGTTTAAAATAAAGTGGTTATGCATTATTTTCATAATTGATTAATTGTCCGACGAAACCAATCAAATGGAATGAAGTTTTGAATATTAGTGCTCGAAACTATGAAGCAGTATTTCATTATGTATTTAACAAACTATTCGCTATAATTGCATCGCTATTTTCTTGTTTTGAGAAGAGTCACGGATAAGACTATTTTCCCAGATTTAACATATGAAAAGTCATGAGTTATTGATACACTAGAAATAGCTGATAAAATAGAAACTCCCCTTCAACCTCCATTCATATTCTATATCAAGTCCAGTCGCAGAAACTCGGCGACGAAGGCCTTTAGTCCAACGCAACTCTAGCTTCTCTTAGTTTGACCCCTGGAGTGAACGAAACACCCCACGATATCTTCACTTTTTTTGTTGTTTTCCGCCGTTTCCCGTGGTTTGATGCGCTGAGGTCGATAAAAAAGGGAAACATCCCCATCCAGCAAAAGTGACTGCGTTTCCCAGAAGTCGCCCCTATGCCGTGAAAGCGTATCATCAATGGCTAATTTCCTTAATTTGAGGCAGTATACTAATTGTGGAGGAAAAAAGTTTAAAAAAATATCATACACGCCTTGGGAAACACGATGTCATAATGGTGATTAAAAAGATCCCTCATCAGCCTAATGTTCAAGAATCCAATTTAAAGGGGATTGTGGCTAAAGTACTCGCCTACCACACGGGCGGCCAGGGTTCCATCCCTGCAGAGGAGGATGTTATTCAGAGGAAACACGATCTCTTCTTGAGTGCCTTGTGGAGGACACTTCAAGTACAGTACTCCGTCTGTCGGGTGAGATGTTAAACCGTGGTCCCCTCGGTGCCTTTCGTTAAGAGCAGGCTAATGCCGACGCCGGGTTTCCATCCACCCTTCCTCCCTTGCCTGTCCCCTATGGCGCAAATTACCTTATCAGTCGGTCGCCTCCCCCTGATATATCCAAATGTCCAATTGAAATTCACGCGTGGGATGCCTCCCACTCTAGTCATCGTGCTATTAAGCTAAATACGGAATCGGTGTTGTTTTTCGAATAGATAGCGATCCCGATTTTCCCATGGCCTCGGAATACTCTTGGCAGAGGGTATTCTCGTAGGTTTCCTATCTTTAGGGTGATACGCCACTGGTTACCTAATATCTCTCGCCACTTTTCCGCGTCCGAGAAGCTACGCTACGTAGCTAACGGCGCTCCAAGGGAGATGAGAGTGTGACGCCATGTGGTAGTGGTAGTGGTGCAGTTGACTATTTGGGGGAAGTCGATGCCATTGCTTGTTCGAGAGAGGCTTTACGGAACACCTACCTATTTATCCTCGACCCCTGGTGAAAATGACATTTTCAGCGAAGAATCGAAATATGTCGATGGAAATCTTGCGTTGAAGAAGCTGATACATTCGCCCCATGTGTAAGTAGTAATTCACAGAGTTGAGTAGCAACACCACAAAGGGGTCATTGCGTTGAAAATTATCTAATAACGATCACATGGCCATTTTTGGAAAAAAATCCAGTATTTGCGCACCTTCAACCGTATGTATTGGAAGTTGATTACGACGATTTGATAACTTAAAATACCTCTTCGTTTTCTCGCGGCAGCCATTTTTCCAAGGCGATGTATGCAATTTTTTGATGATGTTGATGTTACCTCTATCCGTAACGTCTCATGAACAACCGATGGTAGAGGAGATTTGTTGAACACGTACTACTCCCTGGAAAATACTCCCTGCATACTCCCTGACACCATGCTTGGTCATGCTCCGAGTCAAGAAGATGGCTAGGGGCGTGATGTCGTCACGAAAATTGAAAATGATTAAGTAACCACTTACCTTGGAACACGACACCATTTTAAACATAAAGCCTGAGCTTCACCTAGTGGAGGATTTTAATTCAATTACAAATTATCGGTACATTGAATCATGTAGCATCCAGTCATAACGGTTCTTATCATTCACTTTGCACTTGGGTTTCCCCACTCGTGTAACGCTCAACAAATGTTGTGCCAACGATGAAATTTCACTTCAATTTTCCGTTACTTTACAATCGTTGCAAATAGCGTACGAGAAAAGTTTAAAAAGTAATGCTTTGACTGTATATTGGAGTTCTGCATATCTTTCTAGTCCGTATTAAGCCACACGCGTATAATAGCTCCCTGAATGGAGGAAATCAAGTACAAAAAATGGTGTATTTAGGGCGCCAAGCGTGTTTACGAATGCCGTATTTCTCTTGCGAGTAGAATTCAAACTCCATCATTTTACCCTATCACACCTATTGATATCTTAATTTTATCCCTGCTACATGGTTTCAAAATAGCTCCTCCAACGGAGAACTTGAAGTCTAGTTGTGAACAATTTTGGCGCGAAGAAATTTTTTTTTAGCTTCTGGAAACGAAAGAATAAATTCCACACTTATGGCAATAACTAAGAATAATTCCATATTTTGATAATTAAACTACAAAAACACTCAAATTTGAGACATTCCTTCTTCGTGTAGTGTTGTCGAGTCGAAAATCAGTTTTTTGAAGTAATAAGTGTTGATTTCAAATTTCTATTCAACGAGGAAGAAATGTACAATGTGGGGATACGATATATCCAAAATAAAATATATCCAATTTCGAATAAAATAGAATGCCTCCAGTATTTCTCATCTGTTGCTGCTGGGTTTGGAGATATAAATGATAGAGTACACAACAGAATTATAAAAAAATTGCAAATACTGCCATGGAAAAATGGCTGCTGCGAGAAAATGAAGAGGAATCCAATGTTTTAAAATCGTCGATACCAACTGCCAAAATTCATGGTCGAACGTTTGCAAAAACTGGACTTTATTCATGGCCCTGCGACCGTTGTTTGGTTAATTTTAAACGGTATTACCCCTTAGCGGTGTTGCTACTCAAAACATCTACATCTACATTACACCCTACGAACCGCTGCATGGGCGTGTAGCAGGGGGTATTAAGTTATCAGCCGTGTAAAGATTTAAGTTTTAGGGATATGAAATGGTAACATATATTATGGGAGTGTATTTAATGAAGCCCAGTTTTTATTGTGGCCGCTTATGGTGCGCGGAAAGAACGAGTTCTTGTACCTATCTGTTCGGCATTGTATCTCTCTTATTTTATCGCATCTGTCAGACATAGAGATGTAGTGAGGAGTCATGATAATATTCTCTAAGTCGCTCTGAAAAATATCAGTTCTGAATTTCTCAAGCATAGCGCGCAGCCTCCGAGTCTCTAGGGGCTCCCACCTTAATCCCTATAAAAGTTGTGAGACAATATGTGTACGCTCGTGGCAGTTTTTAACGAAGCGCGTTGCTTTCCTTTGTATTTTATTAATTTTTTGGTAAAATCTTTATGATTAGGGTCCCAAATGCTCGCGGCGTATTGCAGGTGTGGCCTAACCTGGTTTAAATTTTCCTTTCTTGTCCGCGTTTATCTGTTTTTGTTCATTTGTACTAAACTCATATCCAACACCGCGTTAATCAGTGTCTCAAACTTTTATATAAACTCAAAACTGAGTCAATAATTAGGCTTAATATTTTATATAAACTCAATACCACTATTATCCGACGAAGTTATCTATATCTGACGAACACCAACATACTACGGTGGCTCAGAAATACGAAGTACGAAGTACGAAGAATACAAAGTCTTGTCAATGAGAATGAAGTGAGGAAAATGGACTGTAAAACAGAAAAGGTTTGAAATGTCGTTTTTTTTGATCGATAGGACACCATAGTGGCTGCGTCGAGACTTTGAAGTGGGTTGGCTAATTAATTCTTATGCCTCCGAATGCATGCTTCTGGATGTGCCGCGTAGTTTAGAAACCATGTTTTGCATGTTCCCGGAAATACTCTTGTGTCACGTCATATTCATAGTTAAATAATATTATTTTTGTAAGTTTTGTGGCATTTGTGCATATTCAAAGTGTGGTTAATGTTGATGAAAGTGAATTTCTTCATTCTTGTTCATTTTGGTGATAGGCCACACCCTGCCAAGCATCCTTGTGGTGGTATTCAGGGTAATAAGTAGATGTAGAAATGACCTATTCTACGTTTTGTTAAAACTGAAATTTAGCACCTTTTAAATGCGATTCATTACTGAGATGAAATAATACAGTGTTTCCAAGCTAGTTTTACTGTAATTCTGCATTAAAATTGGTGATCATAACATGGGATCTTATGGAAATTACTGTACATTACAGAAGAGAAACGTCACTTTAAACCAGAAAGCACATTAAAGTTCTTCATTAAATCCAATTAGAAGAAGTGAAAAATCCTGACGACTAGAATTAAAATGAAAGTGTCTTACTGCAGAATTCTGAAAGTTTTCTGTGACTTACTGTCATTATTGAATCAAGACGCGGTAGTTTCATGCAAATGGTGCTGCAGACGGTAAAAAATAGGCAAATTGCTCATAATAAAAGAAATTCGTGGAATAAACTGTGTATTTTCAACCTTAATTTTGGTTTTCAATAGGCAAACCATATAGTCAGCAAAAAAGGATATTTTTAACTGGATAACTAAACATAAGCTAAATGCACCTCAGTTCACTTCCTGCAAAATTCATAACACAAATGCCATACCTATACTGTGGGTGGAGTAAACATAAATATTCCGATACAGTAAAATATCTTGGAATTATCTTGATCTCTGATATATGTAGTGGGGAACACTCATACAAAACTTATGCGGCACAGCATTAAAGAAACTAGAAGTGGTTAAGCGTATAATAAAAAGGTCCTCGGAAGAGATAGTAAAAGAGAGATGCTATGGTTAGGTCACACCTCGAATACGCCGCGAGCATTTTGGGCCATGGTTGTAAAGATTTAACCAAAAACATGTTTAACCTTTAAAATGAGCATATATGCATATTTATTTTGTTTTGTTGCTTTATGGTACACCAAACGCTCTCTATTTTGTTGTCATGTAATATATGTGCGTCACTATTCAAATACGATTTAACTGCTGTGAATACTCCGCCGACAGTCCTATCGGGTCGATCACGTCTATAGATTTTATATCCTGTCGGAAAAAACTCGCTATCGTTAATATCCTCTGCCAGCCAGCTTTCTGTTCCAATTGCTATGTCTGCGTTTTCAAATATATACTCAACTTCGGCACATTTGTTCTCTACGCTACGGAAAATTACTACTACTAAATTTATGTCGCACTATGCTTGATGAATGTCGGTTCGAGGTTTTCTGTACTTCTGTGTGTTATCTTTTTGATTTTCTCTGAATAAGATGGTCACTAAGAATAAGTTTCATTGTGATCGGATGGCATCATACTCCAGTCACCCTCCTCGTACCCCTTTACGTCCTTTCCATCCATCCACCTGCTCCCCCGTCGGCCATCCACCCTTTCCATTACACCTCTCCTCGCTCACTTTCTATGTCTTTCTGGAAGGACCGATCAAAAGCAATCGAAACTCTTCAGTGAGTGTCCCCCGTTGTATCGTACTCTCATCCTGTACCATTTTGGAAATGTGTTGTTTATCATCACTCGAGTGATTCTCTCCCTTGAGTTTTTCGACAGATGTTCGTATATACATTTGTCGGCCCTTGTCCTTATTCGAGCCTTCAAGAGCGGAATAGAAGAGACACCTCGGCGGCAGTTTCAGTTCCCAGAGCCTGGCGATCTCGACTGGTAGCTTCCAATGCCGATGGACGTTCGGCCAAGTGCGCGTCGGTCGACTCGAGGGGCGATATAATAATATATCCCGAGAGAAAGGCGGCCCCCCAACATCGCCCCCCCCGCCCCGCCTCCGCCCCTCCCACCTGGTCGATGTTCCTTTTTTTCTCCGCCGAACCGCCCCTTCATTAAATCAGGATTAGGCGAATAGAACAAGAGAGCATCGCTCCTCTTTTGTTTGTCCCCGTCCACCCTCCCCTCTCCTTCACTCCCCCCCCCCTCCTCTCGACCCAACACCATCCCCAACCCTCACACGCCATCCCCCTGCCACCCCCCTTTTGAACGTCCCTCTCCTCGTCGCCGCATTAAAGTCTGGTTTTAGCGAGAGGGATGACCAGTTCCAACTTGTCTCTCGTGTCTCTCTCCACTAACACACCTTGGGGACTAATTGCGAGTCGCCCCTTTCGCACAAATAAGCAAGAAACGCCGACTTTCTTCCCGTAATTCTACCGTCTTCCACAACTTAAAGAATAGATCTCATTGAACTTGTTAATGAGGCACATGAACGCGGCGTAATTTCGGTCAAATTACTAATATTGCTATAACCAAAAGGGAGTGCTTCTCAATCGGCTTAGTCTGCGACTAGTGTGCTTCATTTTTTTTGGTGCTGGTGTGGCATATACACCCGGTGGCGATGCAACATGATTGCTCTGGCCAAACATTCCATTATGATTTTGAGAGCATAGGATGTTTAATACGGTGCTTATTTTAGTGCTGGAAATCGAACTGCACTGAGTGTGCTTGAAAACATATCGTTTAAAGTGGGGGGTCGCATCGGATTATGGAGTCGAATTTAATTTTCAGTATATCTGATAATCTTTGGGTTCTGCGAGTATTCTTTGTATTATTCCTGCGGCAGTTCCGCCGTGCTCTGCTTCCGACTTCTTTGGGCTTTTTAAACAACAATGGTTTTTATAAATTAAAAAATTCGGCATTTGATGAATTTGGAATTAATAAAAATAAAAATCAACTCCAAAGAAGTGATTTCCATAAGGGTCATTCCACGTCAGGTCAGCAGTATTATGACATGACATGACCTCATCTTATTTTCCATTTCAACTCGTCTCGTCGGGATTCACTAATTTTCATTCATTAACAACAAAATATGCATTTTAAATAATTTCGCTTGCCATTTTGTATCTTTATCAACTCTCACAACCTTTGGTGAGAAGTCAATGCTGTAGATTTCGAAGTTTTTCCTCGGCTGAGTTACAAAGTTCATGAAGTTGACAAAACTGCTAAGTTTAGGTAGTGCGGTGTCGCTTATTGCAGTAACGTGTCTCCATTTTTTGTTATACTATATAATAAAAATATCGATGAAATAAAAATAAAATTATCTTAAAATTAATTCATAAAGTATTGCACTAGAATTTAAACGGACCAAGATATAAATTCTCAAAATACAGCGGCACATCATTTTAACGCCGACCCTCGTGGCGAATGAGGGTGTAGTCCAATCTTTGAAGTTAAATATGTCCGTTGTTTATGCACTGCTCACGACCAAACTTGTTTCTGAGGTAAGACAAAAGAATAACGCCTCAAACTAGAAAAAAAATCAAAAATAAAAATAGCTGTATTTTTGTTATTACCATTTAAACATATAAAATTTAAACAGTTTCATTAAAATTTAGTTTATTTACAAAACTGATAACAAAATAACTTTTTCTTCCAAAAACGCTTCTACCTCTCTTCATTTAACGCTCGATGGAACCCACACAAAAATTTTGATTCTAATCAGAGACACCAAGGGTCCACTCACTCCTGATCTGAAGTGGAATGACCCATATATAGAAGGGAGTTTATAGCCATCCTCTCTATTAATATTGTGGAGAATCTTTTTAATTTCAATTGTCTCCCTTATAAGCCGTGGAAAGTAACTGCTTTCTCTGTGTAACACTTTTGGAGCCTCTATGTTAATGGCGTAACCTTCCTCTAACGCAGTGTACTCAGCCATGGCAGAGTGATACCAGTCTTTCTTCCGGATTGCTCGTTCATGTTCTTCTAATCTGCATCCTATCGTTCTTTTAGTTTGGTCCACATATGTTCTGCCGCAGCTGCAGAAAATCGCGTTAAATGATTCCTGATGCACACATTTAGGTTATGAAAAGTTAACGTCATTTCACGTACTTCCTCATAGGTGTGCAGTAGAAATATTTGAGATCGGATTCTTGTGGGCATTCCGCCCATTTCGAAAGTATGATCATTTTCCCATTGATGTAGAACCACAATGAACCAACCAACCAACACCAACTAAATACGGAATACGGCACATACCAACCAACTAAATACGGGAAAAGGTGCTTTATATAATAGCGATAAAATATTCCAGATTTGTTCAACATTTGAGAAGGGTATGTCCTGTTGTTGCAGAAAGACTTATTCGGTCACTATGTGGCAATTGGCGAATGTTTACACCTCTGCCACGTTTTGTAACCCCTCATAGCAAATCACTGCTGTTTCAATTCAATGATTTTCCAGCGTTGTATATTATTTCACTGTCCGAGGGGCAGCATATTGACAGGTTGACTGTTCATTTCGCTAGCATTAAGCCCTAAGTACTGTTCTATATAAATTTCCACATTGTTTAACAAATAACCATTCCTCAGAACGACAACTAAGTGCGAAGGTCCGCGGCTGAAAATATGGAAGATATGCCGTTTTGTATGAAGAGAACAACAAACTTTGCATTACAGCTTGCCAAGTCAATACCAGGCAATGAATCATTTATTCTTAATCATATTCAAATCCCTGCAGAGGCGGATGTTTTTCAGAGGAACCCGATCCCTACTAGAGTGTCTTGTGAAGGATTCTTATTTATTCTTAATCATAGTCATAGTCATACTTAGTCATACTCAACACTTAGCTCTTACGTATGCTTTCTAAAAGATAAAAATTTAAGGCAGGAATTTTTCTTTACGCGGTATTTGGAATAAACAAATACCGAGGGAAAATCAATACATCGTGTTGTTGAGTAGTACTTCAGAGAAAAGGAAATAGCAAGATTGTCAATGCTCGATCCATCCAAGGGTTGCGTGAAATTTCCGCATTTTCTCCACACCTTTGTGTTCAGATGTAAATTCCCTGTCCGCAGAAAAGCTTTTTGACGGGCACGGAAAAGATTTGTGAATCGATTTTTCCTTGGAGATGCCCTCGCGTCCTAATCCCTCGTGTCGATATTGGATCTCACCTTATCTCTGCGGCCGCTAGTCTTTCAACTTTGGAAGTTACTGCCCGACCCTTGGACGAGTGTCCGACTCGACGTTTGTTCTTGGTGTTTTACGCACGCTCCTCTTCCTCACTGCGTGGTCAGCGGCAGCAGTGACAACAAACCCCGATTTAAGTGTTCAACAAGATCGTGTTGCCTGCATTGTTTAGTATCTTGTGGAATTATATATTAATTGCATTAATTATACTGAACAAATGTTCAATCTCACGACTGTTTTTCATGTTCGTATACCAGTTCCGCATAGTTCATATCGTTTGATGCGATGGATTTCGTTCAGTGGAACATAGAGAGTAACGTGTGTGCGTGTGTGACGTCTCGCATAGATAGATGGATGGGGACTTGGATACTCAACTGTTGTGTCCGTCCGCCTGCTGAGTCGGAATCGTCGAGGACCGCTTGACGCCTCTCCGCGAACGTAAAAAACGCATGCGGATGTATAAAATACCGTGCAAGACACCAGTAGGGTGTATAGCGCGGGGTGGTTCGACACCAGGCGTGCAGCACTGGTGCCTGATAAAATTGGAACCTCGCAAATTTCGCCGGTTGCTGGGGGCGCAAACCGCAAATATCAATAAGGAGAGCGATTCGCGGCCAAACCAGAAACTACTCAAGAGAGTGTTTCGTATACGAACATGAAAAACAGTCGTGAGATTGAACATTTGTTCAGTATAATTAATGCAATTAATATATAATTCCACAAGATACTAAATAATGCAGGCAACACGATCTTGTTGAAAACTTTAATCGGGGTTTGTTGTTAATGCTGATGGTATGTTAATAAGTACAAGTGCATATTGTGCCTAGTTAGTGTTGGAGTTTCATAGAACTGATCTATCGCGACGATTATGGTTCTATATTGTACTTGGAAAAAAGTGAAATCACAAGTGTATACCTATTCTTATGCGAGTTCGGCGGACCTCTAAGGAACAAAAAAACTCGAACCGACATGTACCTTCTCCTTCCCCGACAACCATCACCGTACCGAGGCCATTTTCAAAGATCTCGACCTTTTTTTTATCCCTTATCATTTATCAATCTTTTAAATATTCTCCGCTTTCTCTCCCTGGCAAACCATTAATCCCCTCGCCTCAAAACTTTCAAGGTTCCACTAACCAACGGCCGCTACCTTCGCATGTAACCTGCGTCCCAAATCCTTCCTTTCCCCGTGATGAAGAAACTCTATCCTTGACACCGTGACCCCGCCCCACTATGAACTTTTAAAAAGCTTCTATGCACTGTCAACGGTCACTGACTGAATACATTCAACCTCGCATACACCGGATGAAGTTTTACCGGATCGTCCGTTACAACGGATTTGTCTTTCCTGCCTTATTCCTATGACTCACCAAAGAAACTGCCTCTGATACGCCGGCCTCGCACAAGCCGGATTCTTGTACTCCCCAATTACATGAATAACGTTTTTTTTATTTTTATGACACAATTTTGTGTTTAGTGCTCGGAAAATGTATCGAGAAATAGAGTTGAATTATGGAAAGCGTTAAGGGATCGCCATTAGTTTTCACCATCTGGACGATGAGGTGTGGGCCAGCGGCTAAAATGTATCTATTTTGAACTCGGGTTGGGAATGAATGCTACATTAATCACGGTTGAATGTTGGCAATGGATACAAGGAATGAGTTTCATATTAGTTTTCCAGAAGCTGCAAACTTTTTTGTTGACCAGGTTCGAGATATGACATGACCTCATCTTCTTTTCCATTTCAACTCATCTCTTCGGGATTCACTAATTTTGCATCAATTTTCATGCAAGCCGGGAAATTTTGGCGTGGCTTTCCGTGAAAATGTTTTTCCACTTTTTTTGCACTTAATGTTTCACCAATGAAGCGCGACGTCGATTCATACAGAGTATTCATGTTATCCGTTAACTTTTCTGTCAGTGCTGTACGCACGTGTTGAATATGTCACCTTCTCTCGCTCTCGATATAATTTAGTTGAAAGAATTCCGTCTTCCGTGGCAGTTCGTGAATGCGATCCCCTGCTGCAGTTCAAGAGAAATTCCAGTGATAATCCTGGCATTTAGAGGTGGGAATTTTGGTTCATTTTGTGGATTTGGTTCTTGGGATTTGATTCGTGGCAATGATTCGGTTCTTTAAATCGTTCATAATGAACCGAATGAACCAAATCCACGAGTGAATCTCAAATCCATGTGAATCTTGAATCCAAGTGAATCTCGAATCCAAGTGAATCTTGAATCCATGTGAATCTGTCGACTTACTGCATTTAAAATATTATGACGGATAGCTATTCACAGTGATTATTATTGTTCATTTTAACGACATCTTTAATAAATTGTTTTCAGGTTTTGGTCAGAATATTATGCTATACAAAATTAACTGTAGTCCACAATTCATATATTGTGAAATGTAATTTATGCCATTTCTTTATGGCCAGAAATTCACCGAAATTTCCAGTGGTGCTTGCGCTTTATTCTGCATTATGATAAATCTGGGTGTCACAATAAAAATTTTTTTCGTCATTATATGATTCCATTCCCCGCAAAACCCCTCCCCCGAATTTCATAATTACCGCTCTTGATACAGAACACGCGGTGCTTTTAAATCGATTGTCTTTGTTATGTATTCTGCTACACGAACACGCTACACTTTCATTCGAGTTTTTCTATTCATCGAGGATTAAACTCAAGAATTTTCTTTTTTTGGGAAAATACCATCGCTCAAACCATTTTGACCAAACGCCCGGTGAAGTTCTTAGAGGCCAACGGTAATTTTCAGTACCTTTCTCACAAATTTGTTTAGTGCAATGAAATCCTTGTGGTCATGTCAAGTTCCAATTAGGTAGATTACTTCTTGCAGGTTAGGTAGACTTAAAAATATCGCACTTTCTGGAAAGACGATCCTCTGTGACTTCTTGATAAGCCATTGATAACTTAGCAGGATTAGTAGGTAAGAAAATAACTTACTCACTAGTAGGTGATGAAAAAGTGCCATTTATTGAGAAATGTATAACAAATCAAATATATTTATAGTTATCGGACAAAAATTCATGATCTGGAATTTTTCCAGATCATGGATTCCAAGAGGAGAAGAAGTGAAGTATGGAATTACTACCACAAAATATCTGCAGAGTCAGCTGAATGCTTGTTTTGTAAGCAACAGTATTCGTTTAAGTCTGGATGCACCTCAAATTGATTCCGCCATATAAAACTAAAGCACCCATCAATCAGTCTTGATGGCATTGCCTCAAAAAGGACCTGCCACAGCACCGATGAGAGTGGTGAGCAGGTATTACAAGTACAAGTGCCATCCACTTCAGCATTCCTCTACCATCTCCCTACCACAGCATCCTGATGCAAGCATGGATATTCCTCAAGGAAACTCCTCTAGCTCCACACTTCAAACAACCATTAAACGATATATTCACCGCCCATTAGCCTTGAAGACCAGCCAAAGCATTGACGAGGAGTTGGTAAAATTAATTGTTTCACAATATCTGCCATTCAGTCTAGTTGAGCAACCAGCATTCAAGTCATTCCTCCAGTTGTTAAGCCCTAATCACCGACCACCATCCAGGAAAACTTTGGCCAACAATTATTCAGAGCTCCTGTACTCCAAAACAATGGGTGAACTAAAGAAAAAACTAAAAAAATGTCAGATTTTGTTCAATTACAGCAGATGGGTGGACTTCGGCCACAAACGACAGCTATTTGGCAGTAACAGCCCATTTTATTTACAATGGGCAATTGCAATCAGCCCTCCTCGATTGCTTTTATTTTACCGATAGGCATACAGCCAGTAACATTGCCGACGAGATTCACCATATAATTTGAAACTGGGACCATTATGGTTAAGTGGTGGCATTTATTTCAGATAGTGCAGCAAATATGACGGCCTCAGCCAAAATTCTAGGGTGGACACATATTTAATGCTTTGCACACACTCTAAACTTAATAGTTCAAACCTCATTGGTTGAGGTCAAGGACCTCCAAAATAGGGTTAAGGAAAGTGGTGGAGTTTTTTTTAAGAGGAGTCCTGCTGCCCATCATAAGCTTGGAACTATGCAGTCCCCCCCCCCCCCAAGGGAGCTACCCCCACTTTGAAGCAGGAGGTACCCACCCACTAAGTGGAATTCCACGTACATAATGTTTCAATCCGTTATAAAAAACAAAGAGCCTCTTCTATCCACTCTGGCTCTATTAAACACAGAGCAAACATAAACACAAGAGGATTTTGACATAATGGAAAAACTGTGCCAAATTTTATTACCTTTTTATGAGGTTACATTGGAAATTAGTTCAGGAAAACCGGTCACAGCCTCAAAATTAATACCCCTAACTCAAGGCATGAGGAAATACCTAGAGGCCCTGAACTTTGATGGTCAAGAAGAGGAGGTCTCAAAATTTTTAGTAAAAATTAATAGCGAGATGGAGAGGAGGTTCTCACAGATTGAGGACATACCACTGTTAGCCGAGGCATCCATGGTAGACCCCCGCTTTAAAAACATGGGCTTTGATAACAATAAAGCTATTGAAAAAGCTAAAAATAATTTAATCAGAAAAGCAACAGCTGTTTCTCTTATCAATGAAGCCCCAGGTCCAAACCAGGAAATGAGCATGGAGTTGGCAACATCTTCTGGGTGTGTGTGGAAGCACTTAGATTCCCTTCTGCAACACAAAATCTGTGATAGGTCCCCAACTACCGCTGCCATTACTGAAGTGGATGAATATTTGAAGGAACCACATCTTCTACGCCATGAAGATCTACTTCAATGGTGGAATAAGAATCAAGGAGCTTTCCCGAGACTTTTTCTGGTGATGCAGAAAAGGCTCTGCATAGTTGGTTCCTCTGTACCATGTGGAAGAGTTTTATCCAAGGCAGGAACCATCTTGTCTGAAAGAAGGAGGAGTCTCAAACCTAAAAAGCTTTCAAAAATTTTATTCTTAAATTTTAATGTCAATTAATGTATTTGCAAAAAAGTGAAGTGTGATGCTCCAATTCGAAAACACAAGACCTTTGACAAGGTGTTTCAAGGGTATTTACAGGGTTCTTATTGAGCGATTTGAATTTGGCGGATTCGGAGAATTGCTAGCAGAATATTCTATACAAATCGTTCATATTGAACGATTGGATTCGGCGGATTTGAATCTTCCATCAAATCGTTCATTTTGAACGATTCGAGTGGAAAACGTAGATTCAATTCATTCGGTTCATGCCATTGAATCAATCGTTCTGAACGATTCATTCATGAACGACACAGCTCTACTGGCATTTTCGTGATAACCTCCAGTGATAGACAAGTGAATTTTTATAGAATTGGCACATTTTCGAAAAAAAGGCCAGAAATATTATGTCATTATTTATTGTGCGGTGAATCTACCACAGTTTTTGAAAGTGATTTCAATGAATGGAAAATGTAAAAAATAAGGTTAATTTGAGAAAATTTACCACCATGTGACATTTCTAATGCCGACTATAACTCACTTATTTTGGAAAGCCCTACCAGATTACACTCTAGCCATTAAAAGCGAAAACGTGTCGAGAGGTAACCGTCAAAAGAGAGAATTAGTAGGTATTCGAGTTTGTGCTATAGTATGAGCGGTCAAAAGGTACCAATGCTTGCCATAGGGAGGTGTGAAAACCCACGGGCTTGTAACAGGGTCTTTGTCCAATCTGCCAGTTGAATAGAGGGCCAATAAGAAAAGCATGGATAACTGCAGTAATATCTGAAAAATGGTTAATGAAATTTGAGAGAAGAATGAGGTCTGAAAATCGGAATGTGACTTTAATGTTTGATAATTTTTCGGGACTTTTGGTAAAATAAGGCTCGTTAAAAATATTAAAACTTAATTCTTACCACGTAGTATAACATCAAAAACTCAACCAATGGATGAAGCTGTAATTAAAATTTTACAGCAGCATTATCGAGCTGAACGTCAGCGTCAGCGGCATACTGCGTATGACGAATCAAATGCCATCACTTTCATTTGATATTATTGACTCATTGCGCATTTCGTGCTGTGCTTGGAAAGTGGTGGTACCAAAAACAATGACCAATTGTTTCATGTCGGTTGGGTCCGTGAAAAATGAAAAAGAGAGAGAAAGTGTGTATGCGAAGAGACCTCTTCCAGGTGTGACTGCGTTGGATTCGAATGACCTTGACTGAAATGAGAATCCGTGGTGTCTGTCAATGCCTGAAAGTGTAAACTTCAATGACTGACTCCTCGCAACACTGCGGACAAGATCCGTGTGATCTTCCACATTATTTTAAACACTTTGTCACTAAAGCGTGCTAACGTTCCATATCCCACGGAGGTTGGCTATAAATTTTTGGCAAATGTCTAAACTTATGCTTTAAATGACTGAGATTTTCGTATCGCTGGAAATGACAGATCGTTCAGTTAAAAATGAGGATATTTAATAAAATTTAAAGTTGAGTGATATTTGAATTGAGCTGACTTTTAATACACAATTTTGGAATTGACGCAGCTAATGTCTGTATGTTACTTGATGAGTTTATCTTATCCTAAGTTGATTAACCAAGGGCTTGCTTCAAATTATATGTTGCAGCCCCTCCAGGGCTTAATTACCGGGTGAAAAAACGTAAAACCGTTTATACCCATCAACTTATCGGCACAACTAGCACTGTGCAAAGATGTACAAAGTTTTGGAGTTTGTGTGTTGACTTTTGGTGACAAGGAACGCATTGTGATTGGTTAGTGGTTGGTGACTTTTCCTCACTGCTGCTGGGGGCCGTGGAGGAGTATGTCTCGGAGAACCAAAGAGAGAAACTGACGGCGCTTTCCTCCATCCAAATGAGGCTGTGCGCCGTCCGTCATGTAGTATTTCCGGAGAGCGTAGTAATGTCCTGCGGTCCCGGGAAACGTATTCAAGCCTTTTACATCTAAGAAATACCGTACAGGCCACTACTAGGCTTTGTGGCATGGGGTGATTCCACACCAGGAATGTAGCGTTTATTCCAGTTCAAATTAAATCCACTCACCCTACCCCAGCCGCTAAGTGCAGGTCCAACGCTGTTCGGATAACAATTCGCGGTCAGATCGGAAACCAGGAGCACGCTAAGCAGACTAAAATGCTATCATGCAAGACTGATTATGATCAATTTTTGTTTTGTATTATTAAATAGATTGAGAAGTGTCCTAAAAGGTGCAAAATTATGGCGGTAATTTCATGTGAGGTGAATTTTTAATAATGGTTAGATATTTAATTATTTATCTTCACTATCCCGTGGTGGATAACAGTAACAACGGACGGATAGCAGTAACAACGGACCCATGTCCTGGGCAGATAATATTCTACCCAGGCGGGACTCGAACCCGCGACCCTCGGGTTAGCAGGCGAGGACTTGACCCCGCCGCCACCTGGGCCGACAAAATTAACAAGTTTGAAGGTCAAAGTTTCATAAAACTGATCTATCTCAACTACTATCGTCCCCTATTGTGCATGGACAAAAATGGCATTGTTAAGTCTATCGGTTCTACAGCTTATTTCCGTAATTTTATGTCTGTGATCGCTTCTACTATAATAGTTTGGTTCTAGTAAAATATGTTGAACGTCCAGCAACAAATAGTTTGCATCAAATTTTCGTAAAAGATTTCATCTTTATTTTGCCCTTCGACCAGAAAGGGATTCCCACTCTTATTCACTAATCGATTCATTAACAATTTTATTTATTGTAACAATTTTCAACAAATCTAGCTTCTCTCCGGTGTATTCGATCTATATCTGAAACTAGTCCTACTTCGTAAGGGTATGCTAGCGGCGTATGACAAGTGAGGTCTCACGAGAGCACGATAGCATTGCTCCTTGACTTTTTCACATTTTCCTCTTATTATTTCAATAAATCTCGATTTATGATTTGCCTCCCCTCATATTTCCCGTATGTGCTTCTTCCAGGACAAATCCTGAGTAAGGCTCTCATGGAAGTACTTATCTGATTCAACATTTGATAGTTCGGTTTGATTTATTGTGTACATCTCGTCAGGGGAGTGATTTTTTTCTAAAACTTCATGACAACGCACATTTGAAATTTTAATACAAAATTGCAAGTATTGCACCGTTCGTATATATAACATTCTGTCAGATTCGCTGTTAATACTCTTCCAATAAATGACGACTTTGGCTTGTCACATTGGTGGTGGTGTTATAATAACATGCAAAAGATATAATAAGGGATCTACGTACTTTCCTGGGTATACCTGATGTTACTTTGTCGGTATGTGAACTAAAACCATCTGGAACTACCACCCGTTCGCGGTTGTCTAAGAATTCTCTTATCCAACTAATTGTATCGTGATGTATTCTAAAGGCTGCCAGCATGATGTATTCTAAAGGCTACAAGTAATTTTGAATGCGGAACTTTATTGAAAGCTGGGTTTCGCAAGACCTGCCTTTCCATAATCCATACTGGTTTTGAATTGACAAGTTTTAACTATCTTAATACCCCATAAATTTACTGACGATTATATGTTCCAATATCTAGCACGGGATAGGCGTAAGGGAGATAGGTCCATTGTTACTAGGCTCTTCCTTTTCGCTGCTCTTAAAGATTTTTCTAATCACAATGAACACGATGTTCTCCAAGAGATTCCAATTTGAAGTGTAGTACTATTTCTGACGGTCATTCTCCATGAACACAAGCGGGAATTTATTTGGGACCAGGTGATTTCTTGGAATTAACAGATTTCAGGTGACTTCATATGCCGTAGCAAAAAATATTAACAAGCGGCATAGGATTTGTATATAGGCTAGGGTCTTTAGCGGTGTATTTTTGAGTGCATGTTTAATAAAAGTGTTGAAAAAAGGGGTTTAGTATATTAGCTTTTTCTAATTCGCCCTTTCTCCTAGCTAGAATTTTAGTGACTTTACCGTCGAATTATTTCCTTGAATCTTCCTCTAATATGAGACCAAAATACCTTCAGGTAATAATCCAAAAACTCAGCTAATATTATGATATTAATTTTTATGAATATATATTTTGTTAACTACTTTGAAGTCCATCCGAAGATTTTCAACTGCACTTGGCATATCGTGTATATACCAACTGCGAGTCGATCCTACGCATCGTGTCATTTGAGAACCACAGTGTCGTTTAAGGCTTTTCACCTCATGACGTCCATATTAGGGACGGCTGGCGTAACTGTAACTTTAAGAAGACATCACGCGTAGAATTAAAAGTAATATTCGAGTAAGGTTTCTCAAATAAATGAAGAAAAGTGCTACCATAGCACATAATTGAGTTCTTACATCATAACTTATATAGTAAAGCTAGTGACTCCACAGTCCGTAAACAGTTCCTTTCAGGGATAAAAAATGCTGGATTGGTTGGGGAATTAAGTGGAGATCAACCCGCACCCCAGGAGAGATACGCTCATCCGACAAACACACACATTCACAGAATACCGTAACAGCACTCACTCTACCGGCTAGTGTTTTACTGACAAGTTGTTCAAGCAATGAATCAATTGTCTAAAGGCTGATGCCTTTTCGATGCAAGCATTCATCTCTGTCATTTTCCGTTGGCTTCAGTCCCACGTATACGTTGCTGCATCCTATCTTCTTCTTGATCTCGTCCAAATATTTCTTCCTCGGCCGTCCTCTTCCTTTCTTTCCAAGTATTTTCCCTTCAAGAATGTTTGTTATAAATACATTGTGTCTGAAGACATGTCCAATAAATTTTATTTTTCTCTTTTCCATCTCCGCCAATAATCTTCTCTCTTCCTGCACTTCCCTTAAAACTTCCATATTTGTTTTTCTTTCCGTCCACCTTGTTCTTGTCATCCTCCGACATATCCACATTTCAGCAGCCTCCTCAAGTCTTATCCTTTCTAATTTGCCTACAGTCAAACTTTTACTTTCATACAGCAGTGTACTCCATACAAATGTTTTTGCAAAGGATTTTCTAATATCCATATTCATATTTTTACTGGTTTAAATATTTTTCTTAGTCATAAATGCCTGTTTTGCCAAAGCAATCCGTCTCTTCACTTCCGTTAAACATCGCTTGTCCTGTGTGATTATACTACCGAGATAATTAAATTGTTCCAGCTGATCAATTCTGGTGTCATCAATTTTAATATTGTTTTAATTTCTTCCATATTTTTTCGTACTACCATTACTTTCGTTTTCCGTGTATTAACTTTTAATTTACATTGTTTTAAAGGGTGTCCGATGGGAGCATTGCAGAATTCTATTAATTTCTTTTTCAAAGTCAGAGACAAGGTATTGTATCACCCAAATATTTTACAACAGTTGAATTCTTTCGCCATGGTGGCTCTCGGCAGGGTCCTCGAATACTTTGACCGTGGATGCACCCGCCGCCCGGTGGCGCCCTCGTGTCCCCGAGACCGCACCCGAGGTACGACGTGGGCGGACCGAAGGAACTTTCTTTCTTTATCTCTCCACCCAAGAGAGGAGATTCCATTCCCCGAATAGTGTCTCCTTTTGCCCTTCAGCCCTCATACATATACGCCAGCCCGCCCTCGCCCGCACGTCATTCCCGCCCATATCTTCGAGTGGGCGGGGTGGGTGGGCATCCTGAATACCAGCGCTGCAGTGCCCTCTCATAATGCCCCGTTTACACTACTAGGGTTAGAATGTTAGTTAATATGGCGGCTTAACTAACTTGCATGTACACGGCGTTCTTTAACCCTTGTTAACATGCTGGCGGCCTCTCGACTATGTTCAGCTTTATTCACGGAACTTGTATGGGCGAGAAAAAGGATTGAATATGCAAATCTTTCGCACGGTTAGACTTCTAATTCATTAGTATTTAAATATGCACCTATCATTTCATGTCCAAACATCACTTTATGCATCGAAATTTGAAAATTTACAGACTAAGTTTCCTTAATTGGAACGACGTCTCACTGTGCTATACTTTACCATGAAGATACCCCGAGAATATTACGTCATTATGTCGTTTGAACTCTATTATGATAGATAGAAACAATTCAAGATATTATCTTGACATTCAATATTTGTAAATAACTTCCATTTCGAGTCCTTGCCTCAATATATATATATAGCGGAATTAACGACTTTTTCTGCCCATGACCCGACCTCGATTGCGCTTTAAATGTAAATTATGAACTTAATATACGGTTCATCATTCACTAATGCATTAAGGAACGTGGCACGGATATATGGATACGGAATATGGCAGTAGAAACTCTCTTAATACATCGTACGCTTCAAGTAAAAGCTGCAAGTGGACTGGATCACTGGAACTACTATTCTAACTAACCTGCGTTCACACGCGTTAAAAATGATGTTAACCAGCTCCAACCCTAGTAACTACAGCGTGGTTAAAAAGTTGATTAGGGTCATGGCCAATCTGCGCTCACATGACGAACTTTAACTAGGGTTAAAAGTTAACCTTATTAAAAGCTATTAATGTAAACAGGGCATAAGAGGACGCCACGGCCGTCGTGACCTCGACTCATATCGCTCACGTCTTCCGAATCTGTTGGCGCTCGGAATGGGATTTCATTATGATGAAATCACGTTTATCTCTTGAGAATTGGAGCATTTTCTTTAGCATAGCGATAATATTTCTAAAAAGGATTCACATTGACAGCCATTAAGGTCTCTCGCCGATGACGGGGAAAACGATATTTTAAACCTGTCCATTCTGCAGTCTATTTCCTCAATATTGTTCTCATGATTCGATCTACCGTAGTATGTCGAAGTTTGTTACGTGTTAGGAACTTCGTCGGAAAATAGATTGGTTTTGTATTCGCACATAAGATTGAGTCAACGAATGATCTTAGATTTTCCGGGTGTATCTGCTGGATAAATGTATCTTAGGTATTCAACCGGGTAAGCAGGTCCATGTCACCCGACGTTTCGGAAAAAAAGTATCTCCATCCTCAGGGGTTATAAACGCCCGTATTCTCCATTTTGGCCGGTACGTATACTCACTCCTTAGGGTCAGGTACCATCTGATTGTCTATGGTATATGCGTATTCCGTATATTCCGCATTCCCTTACATATTTCAGGGTGTTGATTATGGATCTCCATGCACTACCTAAACGGAAACCAGCGTCCCGCTGGAATTTTTCAAGCTGCAAACGGATATCACTAGCTTCTTTGACATGACGGTCCCAATAACCTTGCGTGCGGCTGAGAAGTTAGGCCCCCTCCCACTGTGTGGCATGGTCTTCACTAATGCTGTGCTCCGCTACTGTGGATGTTTTCGGTTGGGCCAATGAAAAATGTATACGGGGCTCTTTATGACACTGTCTCGTGTGGGCGGCTATTCTCTCCAATATATATCTGCCCGCAATCACAGGGAATTTGGTAGACCACTGCGGTCTTCAAGCCGAATGTATCCTTTGCCTTTGCTAGCTGTTCCGCCTAGCTGGGTGAAACCGGAAGGACATTAGAGACGAGATTGAAAGTTCACGAGCGCTGCATCCGGCCGAGGCAACCTGAAAATCTGCTGTCGTCGAGCACAGCCTCTTCCGCGGTCACAGGGTGAACTTGGATTCAACGAAGGTCCTTTGCCGCGAAAGAAGCAATTCGGACCGGATTGCTAAGGAATCCATCGAAATTAAACTGGAAAGAAGGAAAATGGACCGTGACAGTTGTTTCCACCTGAGTGGGTGGAGACGAAGCCCGAGATCGATCACAATAAAAACTGAGCTCCGCTAAATACACTTCTTTAATACATATCGCCATTGCACCTCCAAAAACTTACATATTTACACGGCTGGTGGCCTAACACTCCCTGCCACACGCTCATGCGGAGGCTCGCAGCGTATCATGTAGATGATGTACTAACTTTAATGAATGAGTAAACGTAGCCTTACTGCTGCCTTTTGTTTTTTTAATTCACATAGTTACTCATTCGGGTTAGATAGTATTGGAATAGATAAAAACATTATTAGTTGGATTAATCAATTCTTACATGGGCGGGAACAAAGGGTTGTCATAGACGGTATCATGTCAAACACAGTTAGCGTTACATCGGGTGTTCCTCAGGGAAGTGTAATTGGTCCACTTTTATTTCTCTTGTACATTAATGATATTAGTAACGTCGTTAAAAGTAAGCTTAGACTCTTCGCAGACGACGCGGTTGTGTATAGGGATATTAACAATTCCGAAGATAGCGACTCGTTAACAATCGACCTACTTGCTATTCATTCTTGGTGCGAAAAGTGGCAGATGGAACTAAACATAAAAAAGTGCGTAGCAGTCAGCTTTTGGAAAAAGAAGAATTGGCCAGTTAGGGCTTACAGAATTAAAAATACAGAAATTATTCACGCCGAGTCTGTTAAGTACTTAGGAGTCACAATTAGTCACGACCTATCTTGGGGAAAACATATTAGGGAAATATGCGGTCAAGCATATAGGAAGCTAGGCTTTATCAAGAGAGTACTCGGAAAATGTGATGAGAAAGTGAAAGAACGTTGTTATTTTTCAATCGTTAGGCCTCATCTGGAATATGCTGTTAGTTTATGGGATCCATACGAAACGGGGTTGATATCAGAGTTAGATCGCGTCTAGCGAAGAGGAGCTAGGTTTGTGAAACGATGCTACGATAAGTTGGCTAGTGTGTCTGGACTGTTAGAAGAATTAGGATGGGAATCGCTATCACAGCGTAGATTAAATTATAGGCTTAACCTCCTAAATAAATTTCAGGAAAATCATTTTACTGACGACGTAAAAAACATACTATTAACCCCTTCGTACTACGGCAGATTAGATCGCGCCAATAAAATTAGAGAGCTAGATTGTAGAACCGATAGGTATAAAATGTCATTTTTTCCGCGTACCATTCGGGACCATAACAGCTGTGATCGTCGTCATGAATAGTTCGAGTATTGACAATAGGCAGGCAGTTAATCTTTCTCATTATATTCTCCTCTTTCTTATTTATGCATGATGTAAATAATGATGTTCTTATTTATGCATGATATTTTGAATCTGTAGTAGTAGTCTTTGTATCCCTTGCATGTTAGAACGATTGGAGATAGAATGTTTCTTGGGTATTAGAGTTGTAATTGGCGCTTTGCATGTGTGGTACGCGGGTTTTAATGTAATGTCGGTGTTCTACCATATCATTCATGCATGCCTGGTGCGAAAGCACCCCCTGCCACACACCCTTTGGGTGGCTTGCAGGGTATGACGTAGATGTAGATGTAGATGTATATGACAAAGCATTTAAGCCAAGTTTTAACTACATTACGAAAACCAGTAATCATGCTGAATCCATCCTCCAATGCTATTTCGGCAGGATATTTGATAGTATCTCGATTCCAATAACGGACTGAGTGATTGAGTGTGGTTATCTTCAGGGTTTAAACAATGTGTTTCAAATGCCTAATAATTACATATATGGAGAAAAAAATATTAGGGAAATAAGGTAAACAGCAGAAGTTGCCCTTGGCAACGCCACCTCATTCATAACAATGTGTCGCTAGATCCTCCCACTAAAACCGGAAGTCAGGTATTTTTAAACTTAATACACGTCATAGAAAAGTGGAAGAGCTGTTAGAAAACATATTAAGTGTCTCAATATTTATTGTATGTTATACAAGTTTTTGAAAAATGTTATTCGGGATATGGAATTTAAAAATGTTATGCGAAGAGATGTCGTCGCAATACCATTAAAACAGTGCATTTCTGCTTTAATATTCATCGCATTGAAGCCGACATATTTTCGCCAAATGACAAATTATCTAGAAATTTTTTTACATCGTTCGATAGTAGAAATCTAACTTTACAATATGTGTGTTAAAATTAAGGTGGGTTATCGGGCCACGGGCCTAAAATAAAGATTTCTCATTAGAGGTAGGATTATGTGGATTCAAATGAGCATTGGAAGGTTTTTCATGATAGCGCTATATTTGTGAACAGATGGAGTTACTACTGGGATTTTCAACACCCCATCATTGTATCAGTGTCCCAGCCACTCTTCAACTTTCGTATGCCTCTCGTCGAATCCTTTCCGATGGGGTCGTATATTGAACCTGGACAGATGGAGACCGAAATTTTGGATTCGACGATGATCCTCGCCCGAATGTGTTTCTTTTATCCTTTCTGCAAATCTCACGCATTGCGAATTTCGTTCTTCGTCGTACTGGGGAATCGGGGCTTTGCCATCCGCTCGGGGCGTGTCGGGACATGTCGGGAGGATACAGATGGCGGCATATTTCCCCTCGCCTCATACTTATCCGTGAAGATTGGACCTCCTCTCTCCTGTGTTCCGCTGGAGGGCATGGCAATCGAATGGAGTGTGGGGGTTACAACGGATGGAGACGATTGGTGGTCGTTTCGTTTTCTCCTCTCGGGATTTCAAACACACTGCCTTGACTGGGGGTGACCTCCCCCCTTGGCCCCCGCGACGGTCCCTCACCTACGAGATCGGTCAAGGAACAAAGTTCCTCTTTATCAAGAAGAAACACCACGTTGGACATTTATTACATGGCACTTAGATTTACAACTCTCGGCTACTTTTCTACACAATTTCCTGCAAGTTTGGGACTTGGTGAGTAGGTTTTGGATTGGATTGGATATTTGTGGAGGCGACCAACGGCTAAGGTTATTTGCGCCATAGGGGATAGGTAAGGGAGGAAGGGTGGATGGAAACCCAGCGTCGTCATTAGCCTGCTCTTAACGAAAGGCGCCAAGGGGACCATGGCTTAACGTCTCATCCGACAGACGGAATACTGTACTTGAAGTGCCCTCCACAAGACACTCAAGTAGGGATCGGGTTTCCTCTGAATAACATCCTCCTCTGCAGGGATTTGAACCCTGGCCGTCCGTATGGCTAGCCAGTACTCTAGACACCACACAAACCCGATCCCCGTAAGTTTTATATCCTGATATATTCAATATCTGTTGCTCAAGCAATGACCACCATCGACCGATGGTTGCTGCAAGGACGTTACACTTTGCGGTCCCTAAACGGCAGTTGTTGGATCACCTCCATATCAAACTTCGACTAGAATGAATAAAGACTATCACGTTTTTCATAACAAGAAAGATGAATAGCGTCATTGCCAGTTGCACGACTAAGATTGCAAAAAGGTTTGACTGCTTCCAGATCGTAGCGGAGCTATACTTAAATGGCGTTCAAAGTACTCGTTCACAAGTGCCTTTACTAAATGACGTTGAAAGACCGTCGAGAGTCTTAAGTTTAACTCGCGCATGCAAGTCTAAATGCCTCAATTTTGTAATTCCCATGCATTGCTGTCGTCATAAAACCGATGAGGGATGAAAATATACTTGGTGATGGGAATGCTTGGCAATAAGGCCTATATAAAAAGTCATCAATTCTCAAGGACACCACCCGCTCGTGTGACAGACATATCGCATTATTTTTTAAAATCGCATTGAAGACGTTCTTTTCCCATCTCCTCATCTGTTCAAATCCATTTTTTACAATTTTTAGATGGAGGAACAAATTCTCATGAAATAACGTGTGAATGCTTCTATTTCTTTGGTTCATAATTTTGGGAGTAAATGGTTATTTATTGTTATGAGTGCCAAAATCATAATCATGATTGTTTTGTTTGCATAATCGTGATTGTTGAAAATTCATTTCTTTTATTTCTTGTTTAGATTAGATTAGCAACGGCGACAGCAGGCACCCTTGTCTTACCCCTCGACCTATAGTTGCCCATCCCGATTCACCATCACCCACCCTCACCTGCGCCCATTGCGCCATATATATAAATTTCAGATTAGTCTCCTGTCTCGCCACTGTATTCCCATTTTCTCTAGTATTATCCTTAGTTTATTTCAATTTGCTCTGTCGGAAGCCTTTTCAAAATCAATAAAGCGTTCGAAAACGTCCTGGTTATACCCTACGTTTCTTTCTAGATGCGGTGATGAGAACACCTAGCGGTGTTCTCATCACCGCTTTTACATCGCGAGTCGATCTTCCCTACCGGAGCCCAAACTGGTCATCGCCCAAATAGGTATAGGCCTTACTCTCCAACCTTCTATTGATTATTCGAAGAAAAACTTTGGCTGCGTGTGAAATAAAACTAATTGTTCTATAATCCTCGCATTCTGACGCATTATTCTTTTTCGGGATAGGGATCAAGTCTGTTTTCACGAAGTCCTCTGGCCATACTCCTTCCTCGTAGATCCTACGTATAAGTTCAAAATAAGTTTGCCTACCTTTATTTCCTAAATTATTTCGCAGCTCCAAAGGAATGATATCTATTCCTACAGCTCTTCTTGACCTCATCTTTTTCAATGCTTTCTCTATTTCACTGTCGAGAATCATTGGCCCGAGGTTATCTTCATCTAGGCTTCCCTCATCCTCTATACCTAAATTAGTTGATCTACGATCGCTGCCATTTAGCTCCTCACATATTCTAGCCACCTCTCTCGAATATCTTCCTGCTCGATTAATATTCTACCTTCTTGTCCTTAGTCTTTGGTGCCGTTTCCCCTCACTTACTTCCCGATAGCAATTTTGCCCTTGCGTGTAACGCTCCCACTTCTCCTTCTTTTTGCTGTTTCTCCATTTCCTCGCATTGCTTTTTCCACCAATTTTCCTTCGTCCGATTCCTTCACCCGTCGCCCAAGTTGATTGTTTAGCGCCTTGTATTTCGCCTTATCTATGTCGGTGTTTACGTTTTTCCGAATCCTTCTCTCCTCCATTTTCCTAATCATTTCTTCAATAACTCACTTCTTCTTTACCTGCATCGTTTCCGCTGCTTTTATTGTTTTCTCAGCCACTCTTACAATGACTGCCTTAATATTCCCCCATTTTTCCTCAATCATACCTATTTCCTTGGCTACGCCTATTTTCCTTTCCACTATTTCTTGGTATTCCCTCCTTTTTCCCCCTTCAACGCTTCCAGGTTCCACCTCTTCATTCTCCTACTTTTACTTAGCTTTTTGAATCTAACCTCACAATTCGTCATTACTAAATTATGATCCGAATCTGCATCAGGTCCCTGACGTTTTCCCTGCGAATGATACTGATAAATTCACATCGGGCTTCCCACCCAGTTAGATGCACCGTAATCCATCCACGGGCTTGAAAATGTCAAGAAAGTCTACTGCCGTAACGTGCGTCATTATGGAGCATCTAGCTCGGTTGAAAGTGTGAGCAGAATTCAAAATAAACAAGAGTTTATCGATAACACAATAGGAAGATCCTCGGCTGAAAAAGTGAAAGAGAGAATGATATTTGGTTATGACTGGGCCACATTTGGAATAGTCCGCAACGATTTTGGACTCCGCACAGAAGTTTATCGATGAAATGAACAGAAGTCTACCTTCTCTCTTTCTTTGCTCCAGAAGTTATCTTTCCTCGCCCACCATTCGAAGCACTCTTTGGTCAGCCTTCTTTTCCGCACACCGCTCCCTTTCCATTTTTCTCCACACCCACATCTCGACAGCGTGAAGTCTCCCATTGTCCTCTTTTCACAGAGGTCTCATTTCTTAACTATACAATGCTACGCTCCATATCACGCTTTTCACGTCTCTTCTTTACATCCTAACTCAAGGGGTAAGTCATCGGCTCTCTTCTCATAGTTAACGCTTCTTTTGCTATCGCTGATCTCCTGCCTATATCTTTGCTTCTTCGTCCATGCCCATTGTCTTCTGAGGTCAAAGAATTATGCTCTTCCACTCGCTTCAGTTTTATCCCTTCTACCTCTATGGCCAGTCTCGCTTTCTTTGTCCTAGAGAATCTTTCACTTTTATTTTCCAATTATTTTGCTTTTGTCCCACATTTTCTCTTCTGAGTTTCTAATGCATCTACTGAAGTTTACTTCCCCTTTGGTAATTTACTGAACAGCGCTTGGTCGTCCGCGAACGTTACTGACTTTATCAGCTGGACTCCTTAAATTTCCACACCATGAACATATTCACATAGGTTCAAGAGTCTATCACTGCTGTCATTTAGGAAGCTTTTCTGCTCTCTCTAATTTTGTCTGGAGTATCCCCTTGTTCGATTCATGGGCGACCTGTTTCATACTTGGTCTTTGATATAACCTTCCGTCTCTTACCGTTGAGCACCGATTGCCACACTCCTTCGAAGTGGCTTGCAGAGTTTTTTGTTGATGAATGTGTATATAACATTTTCGCTTTTGCGTACTCAAGTCCCGTCTTTCTCTAGCTTTTACAATTCCTCACATATTCCGCTCCACCAGTTTCCTTTCGCTCAATTGGCTACTCGCAGAAGTTTGTCATTGATATTTTTATATCTCCTCTTAAATAGCTCAGTATTGACGTTTTTACAATCCCTTCGTTCCTCTATTTTCCTTATGATTTTTTCTATTCCATCGCACAAGTGTCCCATGTGTTTCCATTGATCCCATTGTTACCTCTGTCTATATTTCTAAGTGCTTTTACACTCTCCCATATTTCCCGATTGTTCCCATTGCCTTTGATTCACCTGTTTTCCTCACCACTATCATCTGATTTCCTCTCCTTTTCTTCCCTTAAATAATTTCCATAGTCCACCTCTATTTTCTCCCACTTTTATGACACTATTGAACTTCGTATCGTATATCATCATTCATTCGTTTTTGATGAGTCCGCACATCTGCCCCCGGATAGCTCCGCGAGAATATTTCACATTGTTCCCGAATCTTCGCCTCATTCTGATTTAAATCGTTTTGGAACCTCCCCATGTTTCCCGGCATTTTCCGTCTGCATCTTTGTCTGAGATGATGACCATGTGTTCCTTACGATTCATTAATTTCTCCTGCAAAATTCTACTGCTTTCTCATCGTGGTCATTTCTAGTCCCTAGCCCGTATCCTTCCACTTCAAGTCCATCCCTCCCTTTCCTCATCACTGCGTTCATATCGCCTATTATACTCTGATTTTTCTTTTCAAGGACTTCTCTGATTATTTTGCCTAAGCGTCCATACAACAAATCCACCCCTTCATCCTTATGATTACTTATGGGCACGTACATCTGGACCAATGCGAGATTTATTGGTCGTGCTTTTCTTTCTACCGTTGGGATCCTGTCACTCACTGTTCAATATTTAACACCCTCATCTTAAACTGTGCGTTCATTGCTATGGCTACCCCACGTTGACTTTCATATCCCGGCCACTAAAGATTCCCTGTAACTGTCACCTCTGACCACCAATAGTCCCCGCAGTCTCTCCACCTCTCCTCGCATCGAGGCTTCTGTGTTCCCTATCTCCATTTCTTGTGTAACTTTTTCATCTTCCTAGCCCTCATCAATGTCTTTAAGTTCAAAGTTTCTATATTTGTCTGTACTTTATCCACTCTGTTTGTTTTTAACTCTCGTAGTCCTTGTATACTGTGATGTCATTGTTACGCAAAGACTTCGTGCGATGACGACCACTGAAGCCAATGTCTCCTCCGGGCGCGACTCCCGTCCTATTAAATGTTGTTCCGTAGTTGCCAAAATTCAATACTCTGATTAATTTCCAATTTCTGGTACTTTTGAGTGGGCTATCCCCTTTGCCATCCCATTCATTTGAAAAATGCGTCGCACAATTAGAAGTGAATACGCGTCTGAAGGCGTTGATCTTGTAAGGAGTAGGAGGTCACGTCATCGCACGAAGTTGAAACGAAAATACCAATTTATGGAGGCTCTCTTTGTAACTACCGTCTTTCCATGGTTACCTCAAACTCATTCACCAACAAAACCCTTGCCTAAGGAACAATTATCATCGATATACACAAGTAACGGTTCGGGCACAAGTTAAAATTAGACTGCTCTTTAAGAATTGAGGCAAACAATAGACGACAGAGAAAGCTAAAAAATGCTACCCATTGCCGTGAAGACGCCGTGATTATGCAAATGGCTGATACGAAATAATTGTCTGCCAGTGACTCGGAGGAGGAAATATGAGCCTCCATCCTTTGTGCGAAGGTGGAGATCAACGTGGGTCAGTATAGCCCATGGTATACATTGCACAGTGAGCGCAGCTACATATGTATGTACTTGCGTGAGATGGGGAGTAAAAATTTTGAAAGTAAAAAATGTATTGTGTTGAATGTTTTGGCAATCAAGAGTGGAAAAACTTTCATTTCTAAACAAAATGCTCTCAAAAGTAAAATAATCATTTAAATATCTTTCTCGGGCTTCGTACCGGGTAATGTTTTCATAATCCGCCGACGTTTCGGAAAACGACTCGTTTTCCATTTTCAAGGCACGTGTTATTTCCGCCGTGACCACTATAACATCGGCGAATTATGAAAACATTACCCGGTGCGAAGCCCGAGAAAGATATTTAAATATAATACACCGGCAAAATCTTAAATCATTTAAAATAATTATGTTTCCCAGATATCACCATCCGATTCAGCGTGCAACTAAACGTACAACCTTTGGACGCCAAATTTAAATGTTTTTACATTCATAACATTAGCAGTCATAAATATAAAGGCATATTCAAATTGGTATGTTACAGTCGGAACGTACAGCTGCGTACTTAAGTTTCGACAAAAACATCGTGCCATAATAACATTCATTGAGGTGGAGTGGCTGATATTTCTTGTCTGCGTGCTTTGTAGGTGCGCCCGTGTAAGTGTGTAGGTGAATTCACTATGCGATCTTACATTTCACGAGAAAAGTATCAAATTTAAAGTGTTTCTGAATCAGTTTAACATATAAACACAAGGAGCTACATTTTATTTGATAGAATATCATATATTTACATATATGTATACATGTTCCTGGACTTTACAGAGTATATTAGGTGGCAATCATTCATGCTGATGCAATGTATTAATTATGTGAATGAGTATATATATCTTATACATCTCATCACTCATAGCCGTGCAGATTATTAAATTCAAATCTTCACTGATCTTCACTTCACAAATTCTCACAGATATCAACTTCCAGTTTCATTAATAGGTAATTCATTTTGAAACATAACGTCCAAAGGTTAAATTTTTAGTTGCACGCAGAACCGAGAGGTGCCTATAAAGCATTATTTTTTTAATTTTTACAGAATTTCATTAAACAACAAAGCATTTTCCTTGGACAAGTCATCGGGAAGATGGTTGAATTTTGGTTTCATGGTTTGACCCAGACGAATATTCAATACTAAAGAACACCCTTTAAAAGATTTCAGACTTTCCCAGCAAATAGAATGCAGAAAGGTTTTTCGGGATTCCATCCGGGTAGGAACCTTCCCATGAGCAACCTTTCGTCCGCTTACACTGCAGCCGTCCTCAGGGCGATGTTCTATGCCGATGAGTTGAGTTGTCCCGAATATATAGTGGTCACAGGAGGGCAGGAGCCGAGTCATTTTCCCGCGCTTTCTTCTGATTGGCTCGTTGTTCTTGGGTTGCCTCTATGGACTTCAGAATGGGTTTCCATGTCTGGCTTAAGTGGAAACCGCTATCCTGGTTGAGTTTTTGTCGTTTGCAGTCGGATCTCAATTGCTTCTTTGACTAAACTGTCCCAATAGCCTGCGGCCCTGCAGAGTATTTCCGTCTCGTCTAACTTCACCGTCACGTCTAACTTCACCGATCGTGAATGAGGCCGTGTTCCGCTATCGCCGACTTCTGCGGCTGTTTCAGGCGGATAGAGCGTTCATGTTACTTCAGCCTTGTCTCCACGGTGCGTCCCGTCTCCCACACATAAGCTTGTCCATTCTCACAGGGAATGCAATACACTCCAGGGGTCTTCAGGATCGAGCAGCTATATCACTGCTTAAATAAATGCTTTTTATTTGCTTTTAACCAATCACGACTCTAGCTGATCTCATTTTGGATTGTCATAAAAGCTATATGTAAAATAGAGACCCATTTTGCAATACTTTCTCCACTGCGGCATAATGCATTCATTCCTCGCTTCAATTTCCAGATATAGAGCTTTCATTCCTTTCAAACCATTCTTTCCTTTGCAAAGGAAACAGTTTGTGGAAAGATTCGTGTGGGGCGTATAAGACAAATGAAGTGGAAAGTTTGACGTACCTGATTGGTTGTAGAACCACAAGATGAAAAACAAAGACAAACTACTAAGTTGTTACTCTGAGGAGAAACAGATGTTATACTTTTTCTCTTTAATTTTTATCGCATTTAGAAAACCCATGTCATAAATTGCCTCGAGTGAAATAAGTGGAGGTCAAACAAATCCCTTGCACGGATATGCCGCCATGTTTCTCCACCCCTAAGTCAGGCTCAGTTATCACATGATCGTAGTAGCAGCGATAGCGGCTGTATTGAACTAAAGGGTCAATGGAAGATTAGACCCCATCGCGTATGGATCGCGAACCCTCACAGAAGCGGAGAGGAAATATTCAACATATGAGAAGGAATGCCTCGCAAGCTTGTTTGGGTGTGAAAAATTTCGGGGATATTTGCAACACAGCGAATTTGAGTTGAAGGAGAATTGAATTTGAGGGAGAGTAGGAAGGTGGTTGCAACGACTATCGCCGTTCAAATATAAGGTCACTTACATAAAGGGAACGGAAAACGTGACTGCCGACTGCCTCTCCAGAATGTTTGATGGGGAACCACAGGGAGTTGAAGAGGAAATTAACGTGCTCCATCAAATGCCGGCATCGTTTACTTCCATTTTGGAACACCAGGAGAAGGATGAGGAGTGTAAACGCTTCTAAAATAAAGGGCATCGAAAGAGTAGGAAATTTCTGTATTCAAAGATGGTTGTTAATCAATAAGAACCGCGGAAGAAACAGGCACAGAGTAGTCGTTCCTTCTTCCTTAAAACCAGTTATCACGAATTATTACCACGACTCCGTTTTCGGAGGGCATCTAGGAGTGTCGAAAACCGTCCACAAAATCGCGAGTAAATTTTATTGGAGGAATATGTACCGCGAGGTGAAGGAGTACGTCCGGTCATGCCCGGCGTGTCAAGGAAGTAAGCCGACGCCTAGTGGAAGATTAGGACTACATGTAGCAGAGATTTTGACGAGGGCATGGGAAAGAATATTTATTGATTATGTGGGGCCCATCACGAGATCCCGATCAGGAAATATCGCCGTACTAGTAGTGGTGGACGCATTTTCCAAATTTACTCTTATGGTCCCGGTGAGGAAAATAGATGCTCAGACTACTGTGAGGGCGCTGGCGAAAAATGTCTTTAATAATTTTGGAACACCCGAAGTTATCGTTTCGGAAAATGCCTCAATATTCCATTCAAAGACGTTCAAGGACTTCTGCTTCTCGCGGGGAACTAGACACGTTACTCTCTCCCCCTACCACCCACATCCATCGCACGCCGAAAGGTTCAATCGGAATCTAAAATACGCCCTTACTATTCACCACCATGACGACCATACGAAATGGGATGAGAATTTAGATTTTCTAACCGTAGCCTTCAATACTGCAATGCACGAGTCCACGGGATGCACGCCGTCAAGTTTATTCCTAGGCAGAGAATTACACACCCCGCTAGAAGTTCACTTGAACATTACCGACGACTTCACGGTAGAAATGGGAGGGGATAACATGGAAGAAAAATGGAATAAGGCTATAAGGAAACTACGTGAGTCAAGGAAAAGAGTGGCGGAGAAGTATAATTCTACGAGGACACAACACAATTTTAAGGAAGACGACTACGTGCTCGTGAAGGAGCATCCCATTAGTTCCGCCGCAAAAAGAGAATCCGCTAAACTAACGCCGAAGTGGTCGAAGCCTTTTTGTATTTCCAGGTTCCTCTCCCCTGTGACAGCAGAACTCCAGGGAACTCAGCCGGACCTAGTCAAGTCTTCCGAAGGGCGTACGTCTCGCAGCTGAAAAGATTCATTCCACGAGACTTGCCCATCGGAATGGAGGAGGAGCTCGGTCAACCGAACCCGCGGGTCCGAAGCGGAGATAACATCGCTAGCCCGGCCTGGAGTGGGGGACCGGTGGAGGGGGGGATCGAGTACCTTCGAAGCCGCACCCCCGTCACTGGGCCGAGGTGAAGCCATCAGACCAACGCAACACAGCATCATCTACGGCGGGGGAGGATGAGCCGAGCTCGGCTCATCCTTCCCCGCCGTACGAAAGTACGTACGTACGAAAGAAAAAGGTCTCTTATTTCCACGGCACATAAGGATACTTCGGTCACTATAGTTCAATCCAATCGAAAAGTCCTTTTTTCCTCTTGTCTACTTTTGAGGGATCAATAATAAATAGCTTTGGCCTGCCATTACTTCTCTACTTTCTTAGTAAAGCTGCTGAAACTATTTGTTAGAGCGAAGGCTTCCGCAGCGGTTGTTGATCATGCTTCCAGTTTTTCCGGTGCAGCTGAGTGGGTCAGTATTCATGACGACAGTTTTGACCTTCGACCTGAAGACGCCTCCTGTAACGGAGGAGAGACTGTCGTCATGAATACTGACCCACGCAGCTGCACCGGAATAATTGGAAGCATGAAACTATTTGTGCCGATTGAAACCAAATCATCCTATAATATTGTGATTACACGTACAACGTACATGTTTTTTCTGTTTATAAAATTCCTTCGAAAATTGAAGGTGATGCCACTCCATATGTCATATTAGGGTTTACTGATGGATTTTTCCGAAGAGGTGGTTAAGTGTTTCTCACTCACTTCAGTCAGTCTCACTTGGTGGTATTCCATAATTAAAAAAATGAAAGATAACAACTATTACTAAAACCACTAGATTTATTAAAAAAACGACCCAGGTTTCGATGTGCATTCACATCATCTTCAGGTTTCACCTGAAGATGATGTGAATGCACATCGAAACCTGGATCATTTTTTTAAGAAAGCTAGTGGTCTTAGTAAAAGCTGTCATCTTTTATTTTTTAATGGTTTAGTGTTATTCAGTAACATCTTGGAACATCAACGACGCACGGTTCTTTCTTACAAATTCTGCAAGAGAAGTCAACTCCATAAGCCACCGATTCCATGGGTGCGATTTTCTGAATTTGGCAATAATTGGGCCTTCTAAGAGACCGTTTCAAACAGTGTCCACGAATTGATCGATGAATCGTGGCGCCCGAAAAGGCACGTAACGGGGGCGAATGGGGTAAGTCCACGATATCTTTATTTATTGTTACGCAGTTAAACATAAGTCTTGTGGATTGTGTTTGAACCGTTTTAAATAATTCCAATTACGTAACTAAGGAGTCACGTGATTCAATCGCGAAGGGTTCAAGATTTTAGTACACTTTAACTTTCGTAAAAATTTTTACAGAGCATTCCCGTTCGTGTATATCTTAATGGAGTGTTGTCGATTAGGTTGAATGTCCCGACTAGAGACGCAACGGACACACGCAGTAAGCTGAAGTTATCCAAGCGAGTCAGGCAAAAACACACCAAAATGTCGAACCGTTTGTTGATGTACCACGTGACTCCATAGTTACGTGACCGGAATTATGTGGAAAGATTCACCCAAAAGGGATGGCGAAGAGGAATTCATATCCGGTGGTTTGTGGATGTGTGTGTGCCGCTCCTCGAATGCGGGATCGAGTCTCTGACCTCGATGGACGATCCCTTCCTTCATTTTCCCTTTCTTTCTCGCACATGTCAGAATCGACCCGCATCCGGACCGATGAGCCCCCGCAGAGGGAAAGGAGGGCATTCGCTGCAAAAATCCTCGCGGTTTTTCGCAGCGAGTCCACACGAGGAGAGCGAGAGAAACTATCTACCGCCCCCCCGTGGAATGCCATTTTAAAAGGTGCCTCCTCGCCCAGTGGCTGCAGAGGAACGAACATCTCGCGTCGGATTTTCCATCGACGGATGAAAGAAACGGAACATTCTCGTTTTTCCGCAGAATTGTCAGTTCAATTATGGGATATTTAGATAGTCCAAACTTGCTAATTCACAAGCAGCATAGATTCAGAAAAGGCGGGTCCTGCGAAGCCCAGCTGGCCCTATTTCTACGCGATATTCTTTCCTTTAGAGATAGACTCGTCCAGGTCGATGGAATATTTTTTGATTTTATACACGCTTTTGATAAAATTCCACATTTTTAATTACTTGTAAAGCTGAAAGCCTATGAATTACATCACGATATATGAATATGCTGGATTATAAATTTCTTAGATAACCGCGAACAGCTTAACTTTTCAGTCAGGTTATAGATGGCGTTAGCTCAGATACAGTTAAAGTCACATCCGGAGTACCTCAGGGTAGTGTCATTCATTGATCCCTTATTATTCCTTTTTTATATCAATGATATCACCACCGTCGTTACGAGAAAAATTTGCCTTTTCGCGGACGACGCAGTATTGTTCAGGGATATTAACACTAATGCCCGGTTTCACCAAGCTCACGTTAATCGACGATCGATAAACGTGAGCTTGGAGAAAAGAGTGAGATTGCACGAATTATCTTCTAAGTAAAATTTTGAACATCTGAATGATAGTAAGAACTTAACGACACCTCATAGAAGAGTTTCAGAGGCAATGCGTAGACTCTCATTGGCATCTGAACGGAGGGGTGAAGCACCAAGTGCCGGTAGGGAGGGGTAAGGTACCAGAGGGGATGGGAATGGCGCGCGCTATTCCATCATGGTTCGGCTGTGCTGAATGGCGTCCTTTGGGAGTGGCTCGAACTACGTCGAACCATATATTAGACATCTACATCTACATGATACCCTGCGAGACGCCGCATGGGCGTGTGGCAGGGGGTGGTAGGTCCCTCCCTCAAAACAACCAGCCATGTAAAGATGAAAGTATTGGGGGGGTGAAATGGTGACATGTACTATGGGAGTGTATTTAGAGGAGCTCAGTTTTTACTGTAGCCACTCGTTGTCAGTTCTATTCGGGGGCCGGATATTTCGGAAATCCTGACAGAAACAGCTATTGGGTAGAGCATAAGATGAGTATTAGATAGACAAGAGGCCGGGAGCTGGTCTCGCTGTCTTTGAGATCATGGCTGCTCAGGTTCAGCCGTTTCTGAAGAATTTTCAGTCAGGTGTCCCAGTCCATCTCCTTTCCATAATTTTCCTCCAAATTCAAACCAGGTATTTGATGAACAGATTTGTGTCTCCAGAAGTCATAAAGAGTCAGACCATCCTCCGTACAAAACTGAGCAGCGACAGTTATCTTATGCCCGGTGCCTTTGGTTATAGGACCGAGAGTGCTATGGGTCAGTTTGAGGTATTAGAGAAAGATATCTTTGTGTTCTGGAATGAAAACTAAACATTTTCGAAGAGCATGTCTTCAAACACTCTCAATAAATCGCCCCTGGTCTATTTCTTCTCGAAATGTATTACATGTTTCAATCCGGAGGTGGCCATTGACTCTAACATTGCCAAGATATGTTTTGGCTAGCCATTGATTCATCTCAATGCCGTATTAGCGCCCATGAAGTTGATGCCATTGACATAGGATTGAAGAATCTTTTGTGCATAAGGCCAGTGAAGAGAATGAAATATTCGGTACTTTCCTGGCAAATTACGCGTCAAATTCTCTCGTGGGTCGTCGTGGGCCGCCACGACCACCTCTGAATGTTTCACACGTGGACAAAAGGGAAAACATACTTCAGTTATTTTTCATTTCAATTTTTCAATGATATTTGAGATAAAAGTGAATGTGAAAACTTTAACAACTTTATCAGTAGAATTCGCAAAAAAACTAAAGTACTTGCAAAAATATTTCGTCAAGCAGCTCGCATAGCAGGCCCATGCTGTAATATCAGACCTGCTGCTAAACTGTCACTGACCCAGATAACGTAACTTTCCAAACATGGAGCAACCATTAAGAATTATTAGCAAAAGAGCAATACTGGGTCTTCTAAAATAAATTTTCCCAAGAGACCCAACTCCTACATGTTTGTATAGCAAGTGTATGAGAGCAAATTTAATGTCAGAGACGGTATCTTCCTTTGCCAATTATTTAATATTTTCAACTTATTTCAACTGTTATCACTATTCATTTGTTATTTTCTAACCCATGAGCATTATAAGCTTTTAGTGCTTCATTGACTTCAGTAGTGAGTTGCCAGAATTATCAATTTTACTATCCGAGTCTCGATTTCATTGTCAGATATCTTCTCTTGTTTAGTTTTTCTTTGAAATAAAATGTACTCTTTACTTCATGTGCATTACTTATTTATTTATGTAAATGAAAGTAAGCCCAGAAATTTTTGGTGTTTCTCTTACTGAATATTTTGCAGATGTTCAGGAAATTTCAGAAAACTGTGTTAGAAATTAATTTAGTGAGACCCTGGAAAAATGAAATAATTTAGCTGGACAACCTGGAAAACACATGGAAAACATACTCGAAATTAGCTGTAGGTATCCTGCCATTAGTCTCCGCTGCCGTCCGTTTTGCGCGCGAGGATGGGCAGAAACCACGTGCCTTCCGGATCACGTGACCCGGGTGGAGGGTCCCTCTTATTCCATCGAACGGGAGGTGAGAACGGCTCCCCGTCTATCTTCTTTCCTCTGACTCCTTCCCTCGAATCGCCACGGTCATTGCGACAGCATTGGGTGGCAATATACCTCTCCGTCCTGCCTCCCTTTCCCTCCTTCACTCCTCCTCCTTTCGATCGGGTGAAAAATAGCGAAATTCAAAATTCGATATACAGGGCAATTGCTATCCAGTTTAACAGTTGTTGCAGTCAAAGGCGATAGTGGCGAAGATATAGGTAATGAAAACGCCTTTACAAATGAAAAAACGACTTCGTTTTCTTCCACTGATTTAAATCAGTGGAAGAAAACGAAGTCGTTTTTTCATTTGTGAATATCAACTTCCACATAGTTGAGCCTGATACCATTGAAAACGCCTTTAGTTCAAAATGACCGGATGTCTGGGTAAAGTTGAGCATAACCATCTATTTTAGCAGTATTCCCCTTCGTAATGAAATGGGCATTAGGAGGAGAAGGAGAGAACCTTCGACGCTTACCTTGCGTTCTTATCGCGCAAATTCCCCGAGCTTGGCCAGTTTCGCGTCAGTGTGATGCCTTCAGAGGCTCGAACCATTGTTCTCCCGTGGCACAAGGACGCCACTCCTAGTAAGTGATGTTTGTAAAATCTATTCCATTTCTATGGGAACCAGGAACCCAAGTGAAAGGCTTAAACGGAGCAGTTTCTGGAAGAATCAACATTGTTTCGAGATTATTTTGAAGAACCCCTCACCGGTTGGTAACAGTATTGATGCAAATTATAAGAAAGCTCCCTGGCGTGTGCAATCAAAGCAAAGAGGCCATAGGGAGTTGTGCGATTTCTGATGTGAAGAGGGGTGAACACACTTAGTTTCTTGCGAGTAGTTAGCGTACGAAGGAGTCGTTAGATAATACGTTAGTTCTTTCTCTAAATAGCACTATACCATTCGTCTTTCATCTCAGTGGGGAGGAGTTACTCAGAAACGTTCGCCCGGATGTTAGTCCATAACACTCAAAGTGATGCATTACGAAAGATACAGATGGGGAGGAAATCCGTTGATTGTTGTAGTAAGTTGTTTAGAAAAATGATACGAGCGAATAAAGGGTGATGTTGCTAATCGAAGGAACAGTTATGGAGCAAATTGAGAATATGCCCATGTTCCAGGCTGGCGTGGATATCGCAAAGGTATTTTAACCCTGAACCATTGCATTTTCCAACTTCAGCCGCTCGTCGAGACATCCGACCCCGCTCAATGAAACGAACACTAATATCAATGGAGTCACCGCCACCTACAACTTCCCCAATTAATGGTTACAGGAGTTATCGGTCACTTTGGACACGTTATTGCGGTCATTCCATGAGAGAAACTACAGCTTAGATATTCCTTTCAATATTCTACTCGATCTCGGATCATTGCCGCATTGAGATGCTATAGCATACGCTGGTGCCACCGCGATGACCCACCTCTCCAACGTAAATGGCGGTTTACGAAAGCAAAAATTGAATCACACGCAATTATACTTCCCATTTGACTTAACTGCAATACGTTGGGCCTTGAATATGCCAGAACAAGCGTAGAAGTGGTCTCAATGCTGTGGAAATGGAATGGCAGAGAAGAAAGCGTGGTGTTTGTGATCCAAGGAAGAGGGATTGAGTTCAGAGTTATTGAAATAATTTGGAGGGGAAATAATGATTCCATTGGGTGCGGAATGAGATTGTTACATTGAGCGAGTTTTGGTACCGATGCACTCGTTCAATGGCAGTGTATCTTTCTTATTTTATTGCATTTATCAGACCTAGAAATGTAGAGAGGTGTCATGATAATATTCTTCATGTCGCTCTAAAACACTCGTTCTGAATTTCTCAAGCGAACTAAGCCGAGCATGCAGCTTCCGAGTCTCTAGGGGCTCCCACCTTAATCCCTCTAAAAGTTGTGTAACACTATGCGTTCGCTAGTAGCATTTTTTAACGAACCGCGCTGCTTTCCTTTGTATTCTATCAATTTTTTTGGTCAACTCTTTCAGTTCAGAGTCCCAAATGCTCGCGGGGTACTCGAGATGTGGTCTATCCAGAGCAAAGATGTATCTATTCCCCGCTTTTTATTTCGGAGACAATCCTATTAAACCCTTGATAAATCCTAGTATCTGAAGTTTTGTACCGCGGTTGTTTTGTATGTGTGTGTTCTCCACGCTATATCTAAAATTGAGGTAATTCCAAGGTGTTTGCTATTTTCTGAGGATCTCATGTTTACTGTACTCACAGTGTAGATATGGCGTGATGAGTTGCGCAAAACGTATACTGTGGTGCATTTACTAATATTTAGTTCTAACTCCCACTCCTGGCACAACAAATGAACGCTGTTCAGATGCTAGATTGATAGAAATTCTGAATCTGCATATGTGCTAAGTTTCCGGCCGTAGACGACCGTATCGTTTATGTAGAACACGAGTGAATTTTGTCAAATTTATAGAAGCTGTTGGTAGCACGGAATGGGACTTGGTGTTCAAAGAAACTGATGCAAGCAAAACTTGCTTGAGTATGTTGGAAGCTCCACATACTAGTCTCGAGACGTCCAAATATAATGAATGTAATACAAAAAAATCTGTAAAACTAAAACCATGGATAACTGATTGTCTTCTTGAGAAAATCGCGAGGAAAAATTATCTGTTTAAAAAGTATAGAAAATATCCAAACAATAGTGGCCTAAAAAAAGATTGCCTCGCATTTAGAAATGAATTGCGTGATAATCTGCGAAAGACCTCCAGTGAATGATACATGAAAAAAATTCAAATGGCGGATTGGAATATTAAAAAAAACAATGGAATTTATTCAATGAATTAACTGGTGAAAAGCAAATAGGCCGTCCAGCATTATAGTTGGAAATAGAAGGAGTAGTAAAAAATGATCCAAAACTTTTAGCCAGTACGTTTAGTAATTACTTCCATGAAGTTCTTAAGAATGCAAATTCAAAGTTTAATATCATGAATACAGTACTTGTTAAGAACCCGTGCTCCTTCAAAACTCAAATGAATTCTTTTTATTTTGAGCCCGTGGACCCAATTGAAATAGTGGATGTAGTGAAACATTTTACTAATAATAAGTCTCCTGGACACGATGGTATTGATTCTAAACTTTTAAAACTAGTAATAGAAATAGTTGCTCCTGTGTTTGCTCATGTTTGTTATTTAAGTTTTATTAGCGGTGTATTCCCATGTCCCCTGAAGAAAGCTGTTGTTGTACCTCAGCATAAAAATGGAGATAGACTAAAAGTTAAGAATTATATACCAATATCTCTTTTATCAATATTTTAAAAAGTTTTGGAGAAACTAGTTAAACATCATTTACTTAAATTTCTTGAAAAAAAAACAATTTTTTCAGTTGTAACCAGTTTGGTTTTAGGCAAGGAATGGGGACTGAGGATGCTTTAGAGAAACATATCTCTGAAGTATAAAATGCTGTTAATTCTAATATATGCACACTGGGGTTATATATAGATATCACAAAGATATTTGATACTCTTTCGCATGAAGTGCTATTGTTAAAACTTAATCATGCAGGCATACGTGGAATAGCATTAAACTGGTTTAAAAGTTACATGTCATCAAGACTCCAGTGTGTAAAAATAAATGAACATTACAGTGATTTTATAACTCTGGCGGCAGGAGTTACCCAAGGTTCTGTCTTAGGGCCCATTTTATTTTTGATGTACATCAATGATTTGTGTGAGCATAATCTGCATGGAAAATTAACAGGATTTGCAGATGATGTGGCCCTCTGCTACAGTGCCCCTAAATGGGACGATGTTGAAGCCCTTGCTAAAGAAGATTTACATGTTTTAAGATTATGGTTCGACTTTAACCGACTGGAACTCAGTGAAAAGACTGTACTTATGTGCTTTGAAATAAGTAACAATACATGTTACTTTAATTGCAAGTTGTCCTATCACACATTGACTTGTACCGGCAAAGAATGTAATTGTTTTGTCATAGAGAGTGTTCACGAATTAAAATATTTGGGAGTGACCGTGGACAATAAATTACGTTGGGATATGCATATCAAGAGTGTAAACAAATGTATTAGGATTTCCCTATCAAAATTTTATTGTATTCGCAATTAATGCCCGCTTCAGTTCCAAAGAACGATAGAGCATCCTCTTCTTCATTCCAAGCATAACTATGGCATTATCTGCTGGGGCTGTACTTATATGAACACCTTAAAACATGCGCTAGCATTGCAGGAAAAATAATAAGAATTATAACGTCGAATGACTACCATGCTCCCTTATATCCATTATTTGTAAGTCTTGGAATATTACCACTTAGACATTTGTATATGTATAAGGTCCTTCGTACATTTTATGCCAGAAGTGGAAATATGCCAGGTGTTGAAGGTAAATGTCAGTATAACTTAAGAAATGATTTGGATTATATACTACCCAAACCAAGAATAACTTTTTATAAAAAATCGTACCTAAAACCTAAAATGTTCAATTTATTGCAAAAAATAATAAAAATATGCAAATCTGGTAAACTATTTAAAAATTATTAAAGAATGGTTGCTATCCCAAAAAATATTGAATCTTTTTTCTGATTCCTTATGTGAATTAAGTGTTAAATATTATACTAAATTTTACATTTGACAACATTTTTATCCAAATATTCTTTTGTTGAAGTGTATGTATTAACATGTGTTTAAGATAGTTTATTTTGTTTAATGAAAATGTTGAATGTGTTGAAATATTGTTGCTGTTGTTTTTTGTTCTTCACTCTTAATAGTTCGTTATTCATAACCAAACAAAATACAACTTGAAAATTTAAAAAAATGGTTAAAGGTTGTGTTTTTATGTTTATATTTAATACAATTTTCTGATTTTGTATTACTTATCTGTAATTACATCATATCACTGCAGTTTATTTGAAGGGAAGGGATTGTACAAATTGTTGGTGGCTCAGTTCAGGTTTCAACCTTGGAGCCCACCTAGAGCTTTCATTTATATGTTAACTTTTATTGTATTTCTTAATAAAAATAAATAAAAAAATGATCTTAGTTCACTGCTAACTCGTAAGCTTCGGTCATTTATATAATTAATTATTTATATTAATTTATTATATTAATTATTAATAATTAATTAATTAATTATTAATATTAATATTAATATTAATAAAAAATAATATTAATAAAAAAATTAATTAATAATATTAAAAAATAATAATTAATAATTTATTTAAAAAATCGAGGGTCGATCACGCTTCCTTGTGGACAAGCGGATGTGACTGTAATAATATCAGAGCTAATACCACCAACAACTATTCTTAGTTTGTAATCACTGAGAAAGTCCCGTTCATTCCAATACACTATTTTTTCGTTTACTCCGCATGATTGCAACTTATACAGGAGTTTTTGTGAGAAACCTTGTCGAATTCTTCCTTGAAATAAAAAAATATTGCGCCGACTTGCTTTTTTGATTCACCTGATTTTAGCATATCATGAAGGAAGAGCGCAAGCTGTGTTTCGCAGGATCTACCCTTCAGGAAGACGTGCTGGCTGCCATGTAAGAAGTTGCGATAATCCAGGAAGGCTATGATATTGCTATCAAAAACGTGTTCGTGATTCTTGCATAAAAGTGATTATGACGATATTGGTCCGTTATATCCTGAGTCATTTGTCATTTATTTTTTTAATATCGGTTTGGCGTTGGCTATTTTCCAGTCTTGGGGCACTTTGCCTACGGATAATTATTTGCTAAATATAATTTCTAAGATTGATGTAATCTGTGGCATTAACTCCTTAAGATAGCGTTGTTATATTTTTTGGACCTGGAGGCTTGTTACTTAAAATCGCACGCAGTTGCACTGTTATTTCATCTCATCTTAATGGTGACCTCTGCTTGCGATATTGCATTGCTCCGGTAGATTCTCAGAGTCCCACAGGAGAATATCGTCAAGCTTTTTGGTAGCAAGGTGTGGTTCTTCTCAAGGTGTCTTCAATTGCAGCAAGATGGCATTGCCTTTCGCAACATTCAGAATACCGACGTTAATACTCTTGCCTTCGCCAATCCGCTTTTCCATGGCAACGAGCATACCAACCGTGTCTATATATCCCATTCTGTGCGCATGAAGTTCAACTTTCGTCTCATCCCGCAGGTGAGCCATTCTTTCCTGTCAATCATTTCTGTGGTCGTCTCTTCGCATCGCATGCCAAATTGAGTCGCTCTTGCCTTCCAAAGCCGTCCTTCCCAGGGCCGTTCGTCCCTTTGGTCTTCTGCGATCTCGTGAGTGAGTCCCCCTCGTTCTTGCTGCCCACGGCGACAGCCTCTCTCTTTACGAATAATTGCCTCCAGCAGAGCGATGATTTTATTATTTTTTATTAGGTAAGGACAAAAACTAATCATTTTGTTAACTATCAAACTTTGTCATTGATTAGCCACTAGATAAGCAACTTGCGGAGATTAAACTGATCCTAGGTTTCATGGAAAAGCCTAAGGAACTAGGAGCAAAATAAATATTATTACACAAAAAAATTAAACACGTTTATAAAGGGGGCTAAAATGTATGAAATAATTTCTCCTTTAAAAATTGATATTCATAATCCCATATGCTAATTGTCCTTAAGCTGGGTGTTGCTGAATTTAAAAAGAAATCTAAATGCTTGCAAAATTCTAAACAAAAAACTTGAGCTTGACTGTTTCGCAAGCACGTTTTGAATTGCTAAGTAACCATTTACTATCAAATAACTATCTGAGCGTCATATTGACCTTTCATCTAATGGATAATAGTTTGCTTCTAATGTTTGCTTTTCTGATAATTGGTATTTAGATTAGATATACATAAATGAGAAGCAGTCCTTTGCAAAGACACCAACTACCCTTTGCCAGTAATTTGCAAGAGGGAGTTAGTGTTAATATTCCAATAACTCAGTGTTCCACTTCGATGCCAGCTTTACTAAATTTTCACGGGAAACAACAGGAATGGGAGTCCATCAAGGCGTTATTTTGTTCCGTAATTATACAAAACCCTGCCTTACCCTCAGTTGTGAAACTTCAACATTTGTAAAATCGGTAAGAGGGAACGGCTGCTCAGCCATTACAGGGAATGAAGATTATTGAGAGTTATTTAGAAGTTGCATGGGAGATTTTATGTCGTAGATATGACAACCCTTCAGTTCATCTTTCTACAGATCTAGAGGCATTAGTTTCAGTTAAGACGGCCTAAAGAAAGCCCGTCTTAGAAATTACTTGATTGATTGATGTCACCGAGGAGGCAATTCAGGCCTTTCATGAGTTGAATTTCCCTGTGGATAGCTGGGATTTTTGTTTTGTACACTTTTTGGTACTAAAATTGGATCCAGAACCTCGGGAGGACTAGAAGACATCGCAAAAGATATCAGATTTCCTTCCTTCAGGTAGATTGCTGAATCCTAAAGATTGTCTCAAATTTCTCATGAATTTTCATATGAATATTGTAAATTGTCCCAGAGAAATCCGTGCTATCTAGAAGCCCGGGGATTGTTTTATCGTAACTTTTGATAAGTATGTCTCGTGTTTCTTTGTTATTTTTAATGATTGTGGCTTAAAACACCGCGGGGGGACAAAAACGATGTTTTGATGGTTCCGGTCGTAAAGCCGAGCAATCTTCCGCGGGCTGTTTAATGGGGTAAATAGAAGGGAGAGAGGGTGAGCAGGTGGAGTCACAAAACTAATTTCCACGAAATTGAGCCGCGGTGTCCCAGTAAAACTGTGAAGTGCAGTTGGCGCAACGTATAGGAATCTGCTTTGCACTAGCAACAATGCTCTCTTTCTCAGTCTAAACCTCGGTGCAAGGTTTATGTTCATGTTAAGAGTTTTCCTTTTTTTCAAACTATAAAGAAGACATCAGAACGCGATTCTATGAGCAAAACAGTGTCAAACGGCACATTTATGTTCACATATATGCACTTTCATCTTTAACTCTTTCTTTCAACATCCACGTTCGCCTATAAATCAAGTACGGCACCGGCAGGTAAAAGAAGGCACCAAAGTAGATGTTTAGCCGCCAGTTGTACATTTAGCTGTTAGTCTCTAGCTCATGGAGCCTAATTTGCAGCCTTCTCATTCTTAACTGACGCAGCGGTAACGGATGTGATTCACACCCGATACACTATTAGGGCGTGTGGCGTCGCGTGGCTCCCTGACATTGCCTGTTGGACTCCACCAATCTGCCTCCGTCTTCATGGATTCGTATTGCGAGATTCACATTTGATCGCCTTCCACTTCCACTTCACTGAATTGTGGATGTATAAACCCTTCCATCCTTTGAAAGTTTCCGTCCCAACGGGAGAGGCTGCGGTCATGATACCATTGTGAAGGAATCTTAAAACCGTTTTAAAATCAATTTCCATACCCTGAATTTCTGCCAGTATCTCTAATTATCTGGTTACATGTATATGGGTGTAAGATTTATTCACGATTTTTAAAGGGCAGCGGCGAAATTACTAATAAATAAAGTAAATAATTTACCTGCTATGGCTGCGACATCATCAGAGAAGCAGAGCATGTTTATTTCCTTCTCCGTTCACTTAAATGCCATTCAGCCCAAGAAATTAGAAATGAACGGAAATAAGATAAACGGAGAAGAAATAAACATGCTCCGCTTTGCAGAGAAATTCGCAGTCATAGCAAGAGATCGCGGTGTCCCTCAAAGGTCACTAAACGTAATGGCCCAAGTTCTCCAAGAATACAACATGAAAATAAGTAAGACGAAGACGGAAATCCTAGAAAGCGGAAGAGAGAAGCTGAATGTAGAAACCACACTGAGATGAGAGAAATTAGATTGCAAAAGGATTCCTTCACCTACTTCTCGATACTATCAAGTAGGACTGAAGAAGTACAATGGACATCAAGCGGAGGACATCCTAAGCAAAGAAAGTGTTCAGCGTAAAAAGACAACTGCTGTGCTCAAAGAAAATAGGACTAAAAACTAGAAAACATATGTGAAAACATTGGTGTGGAGTTGAGATTCGATGAATAGGAGGAATAGACCATTGGAAAAGCTGACCATAAACGACTAGAAGCCTTCAAAACCTAGTGCTGGAGCAGGATGCTAAAGATAAAATGGACGGAAAAAATAAGGAATTATGAAGTATACAGATGAGTAGAAGAGGAAAGGACCATTTAATGGAACACACCATACAGAATAGAAGAATGAGGTGGATTGGACACCGACTCAGAGACACAATGGGTTCGTGAAGAACGTAACTGAAGCTAAAGTAGAGGGATAAGTCCACAGAGGAATAGAACCCATGAATAACTTCACGGAACAACTAATGATGAAAGTTAATAGAAAGAGATACCAGGGAGTGAGGGGAAGTAGGGAGGGCAGTTCGATAGGGGAAGAGTGGAGGGCTGCTGCAGTCTAAGGATTGAACTACCAATGATGATGATGGTAATGATGGTGGTGAAACTTAATACAAGGGGTTTTAAAATAAGCTCTAAATATTAATTTAGGTTTTTTAAAACATTCCATTCATTTTCTCACCAATATTTTATGAACAAATGTTGATAACTTATAAATCATGTGATTTTCATTGGCGAAATGAGTTAAAATGGAAATGTTTCTCGATCACTGTTAATGCCGGCAATTCTGTGCTTTGAGTACAGAATTCGAGCTGTTGGACACTCCGATAACCGTTTCTCAATGAAGTCGGAGACATTTCCCTCAGATGACCTCTCCATTGCGATTATGCTCCCGAGAAACAACACTGGCTAAATTAAAGTTGCAATCTGCATCTTATATTTCATTTATGCTAATTTAAATCTGAGATTCTAGAGTATATTTTCAATAGCTACCAGCAAATTTATATTTACTACAGATTTCATGTGTTTACCGTTCTGATGCATTGATAGCTATGTTTTTCACTGATATAGATTATGCTGAGTAAATTTCACGAGTCCTCTTGCAGCATAACACTCGTATATTCGTCGAAAATATTGTCATTCTCATCTGGTTGAAACCGGAAATAATCCAGACACGAGCGCCGCACTTAATTCTTTTACTTATTTATAATAATAATATATAATAATAAACATTTAATCCACTCCAACAAGAAATACAAAAGTGATAAATTAAACAGAAGAGTGAAATTAGGCATGCCTGATGGAAAGTTCCTGTGATGGGGTTGCCATTCCTTGGATATGGCGTTTTTCGACAGCTACATGAAAATATAACAAAATAAAATATACAAAGGGATATTCAACTAAACTTGCAAGTAGTTTCCTTAAACAATATGAAAATATCATCTTATAACACAGATGCTACAATTTATCCATGGTAGTATATATATCTCAGTTAATTACAATTAATAGAATACAATGCACTTGGAGCGACTCTACATAAACTGTATGGAATCCGTGAACATGGTCAATAGAAACCTTATTGAAGAGGCTTAAGCTATAGTTTTGAATAATATTTCAACATCTTTCTGTAAAAATAACCAATTTTACAGTTTCTTTGAGAAAACTAGGATCGAAATCGCTATCAGACTGTCGGTTGAAAATTAAACTCAATCATTTCAGTAAATTCAAAACAACACTTGGTTGTTATAACAGTATAACTCTTGTGGTAACTGCATAAAAAATATTGGTGCTATATATATATATATATATATATATATATATATATATATATATATATATATATATATATATATATATATATATATATATATATATATATATATATAAACGAATGTATGTCTGTGTCCTGTATGCATTACTACACCGTTCATCCGATCGCCAAGAAACTTTAAGCAGTTGTGGAGTACACTCTTGCGAAGGTTTCGAAGGTTTTAGGTATAAATTTTTTTTTAATTTCACCCCCCCCCCCCCCCCAAGATCCTCTTAATCTTTCGAATACTTTTCGCGCAACAACGCCCGACGGGTAAGTGCATTACTACAGTTATAATCCTATCGTGCTGAAATTTTGCCAAGTAATAGCTCAAGGCAAGAGGAAAGTTGTAGGTTACTTTAAAATGATCTCAGGTCATAAAGGTCCCAACAAAGGGCCCTTAGGTGGTTCGCGGTACGTATCGGGTTTTGTGTAGTGGTTTCATTTTTTACTTTTTTAAATTATTTCCGCTCAAGATGGAGAGTTGGAACTTTTTTATTAAATTTCTGAAAAAGAATGAAGTTTTTATTTCTTTCAATTAATTATCCTTTTCACTTCGTAATTGACTGAAAATTGCGTTTTTAGCTGCAGAAACACATTTTTCTGTGAAATCAACAATACCATATTCGCTTGACAACCAGATTTCGGTATTGCTGTTGGAATTCATATTGCTTAGTTGAGCCGATTAGAAATGCTAAGCATTGGAATTTGAGCAGCGGTTAATTATTTTGCTTTTTAAAACAACTTTAACTAAAGACAGAGAGTTAAAATTCATTTTATCGCATACCCGAAAGCATGATACTACTAAAATTAGTGGTATCATGCCCGAAATAATGAATTTTCTCTCTTTTTCAATCGGTTTTCTTTTACGCATTTTCCTTGACAACCAAATAAACAAACAAAAATAAACATTAAATCAAATCTTAATAAATGAAAATGAAATTCTGAATAGCTACTCAACAAGTAAGTTTGTCACATTGTTTACTTACTATTGTCTCACAATTGTGTAGATGCTCTGCAGAAGAAAATATTCATTTAATAAAACAATTGCTTGAAATGTAGTATGTTATCACAACTACTTACTAACTCCTCACCTCTTATATAAAGAGTTTTGAAGGAAGTACGATCCCGAGCAACGCCGGGTAATTCAGCTAGTATAATTATAAAAAAGTTTATAGGCATCAGCATTAGGTTTCGAAATTATAAAAATATGGTTATGCCCACCGGTAGGTAGAGGTCTAGGCAGGTATTGGTATAGGTAGAGGTAATGTTCACTGTCGTAATCATTTTAATAACTGCTGACCTGAATCGCGCCTTTTTCGACGATTTAATTCTTCAGCACGGACAATGTCAATCCTTTCGTTACAATCATATTCCTAGCAGACGTTATGTCGTATTTTATCTCTCGAAGGACTGAATGTCCGCTTCAAAGAGATTGCTTTCTAATGGAGGCATGAGCATGCACGCGTTAAAAATGAACCCGTTACTGTCGGCTGTCTGACTTGTATCTTCGGCCCGTATGAGGGTATTTTGAGCAGGATCACGACCTCCATTTGCAAAAACTGCGAAGGACCTCGAGTCATAAAAACAGAGCGTCCCTTTGGAGGACCAGCAGTTGACGAGCGATTGCACAAACTCATTCACTTTCTATTAACTTATTCGCTTTCTATTATTACTATCTATTAGTAGATGAGCGCATGTGCTGCTATTTCATGAGCATGAATTTTGACCTCATCCACCTTAATGAAAAGGACATTGAAAATGACACTTTTTTGAGGCCTAATAATATCACACTACTCTATAATACGAGTAATGGATGATGCCACTGGGATATTATTGTATAAAGTAATGCTCGCATCAATGCACGCGTGCGATCTTGTGCGCTCAGTCAACCGGAGACAAAAGCTTGGGCCTGATCCTCACGGAGTCGACAGAAGCCTTTTTTTTATTAGATATTAAAATTTCGCATTTTTTACCCGGGCCTTCTTTGACTTTTACTGCTGAGGAAATATATTCTGTGGCCTCCATGACTCGCTCCTCACCTCCTCCCCCACTCACCCCTTCCCTCTCATCACGCTCCCACCCTGTCCCTCCCTCTCCCTCCCACACCGGACTCGGCTCCTCCCCTCTTCCTCCTCGCCCCCTTCACCCCCCCTTCACACCTTCCCATATCCTCAAGCCACTACAATCAACTACGCCCTCCTCTCTGTGGGGGGCGGGGCTCCTAGCTCCGGCACCAGTGACATATTCCGGACGCGGAATTAAGCCAAAGGCTTTCTCTCTTCGGTTGACGGAAGTAACAAGTGCTCATACCTCGGCAAAAACTTGAGTTGACGGCGGACGACGGGGTTAACGGCGACTGCGGCGTGCGCTCTTCACTTCAGAAGAGGGCTTTAGTTCATCTCAAGAGGCGTCGTTGGGCAGCTGCCCCTCGCTGCCCTGGGCGACGTCGTTGGTCTAATCAGATGAAGGAAGTCACCCCTCGAGGGAAAGTACGACGGGGGAGCCTGTGTCGTGAATCAGGGTATTAGGATGGCCCTCATACTCTTCCTACAATGCTGGAATAACACGTGCAGATGGCGGTGTTAGTTTGCACTCTTCCAAATTCTTCTATTCCACGGTCTTCGACGGCTTCGGTAAGTTTTATGCCTCTGCCGGTTGCGGGCCACAAAGTGATGATTCTCAGTGACGTAGATTATCGACCGAGGATCGGTGTCATCATTGAGACGGGCGATCGCGTGAAAGTCCGTACTCGTCTATGTCCGTGAGCGGGTTTTCGCCAGGAGTCAATAGGTTCGTCGGGAGGCATCTCTTCATTCGCTAGGAACAATCCCTCATCGAAGGCACTTAGTGACATCTTGTGCGCAAGATGAGGGCTTGCATTAGTTCTGCTTGCGCGGAACGTTCTAGAAGCTTCATCTACATCTACTTATTACCCTGCTTGCCACCACAGGGTTGATTGGCAGAGGGTGACTTAACACCAACATGAACTACAGTAAAGAAATTTACTATCACCAACAAGCACCGCACCAGCGATATACTACAAATGCTACAGAAAATACTAAAATAATTTTTAATGTTACTGTGAAAACGCAACAAAAGTGTAATGCAGGGAAAATGCTAAACCTGGTGTTATCACTACTCGGTAGAGTTAGAAACATGCTTTAGTGTGCATATGAATTAATCAGGCACACTACTTGTCGACTAACCAAACTCAAAGCCTTAACGCTGCCATTATGGTCTCTTTTCGATCGCGGGAACAACTACATCATACACCTTTCTGTTGATTAATCTATTTCTCTTATTTTTTAACTATTAAATTTTTAATTATTAAAATTTAATTTTTATTAAATTTTAATTATCAATAAGTAATTAATATTTTTAAAAGTATTATTAATTTGAATGAATTGCCTTGAGGTCCTTCGTTAACCCTTCCTTATTATTATCGTTACGGATTTCCCTGTACACTACGGTATCGTCTGCTAATAGTCGAAGTTAATGTCTACCATTTCACCAATATCGTTAATATACAGAGGGAATAGAATTGGACCTATGACATTACCCTGTGGGACACCCGAAGTGACTTTAACCTCATTGGACATGGCACCGTCCAATACAACTCTGTGCACAGGATAGGTTAGGAATTCTCTGATCCAGGAAATTGCATCGTCATCTAACTAAGCCTTATGATTTTAGTTTAATTAATAATTTTTTTGTGAGACAATTTATCAAATGCTTTTTTTAAAGTCAAGAAAAAGCGTCTACTGGAATCATTATCTTCACCGAGGACTAAAATATCGTGGGCAAACGGTGCTAATTGAGTTTCGCAGAATCTTCTTTCATGAAACCGTTTTGTGCTTTTAATAGCAAGTTCTGCGTATCTAGGTGATTCATGACTGAGCTTACTATTGTATGTTCAAGGACTTTGTATGATATTGGTGTTAAAGATATCGGTCTGTAATTCGATGGCTGTTCCTTATCACCACTTTTAAATATGACCGTTACATTGGCAATTTTCCAGTCTTTGGCTAATACGTGTTTTTTGACGGATTTTCGGAATATGATCTGCAAGTAGGGGGCTAAATCTGAAGCTATTTCTTTATACACGCGGGAAGGAATTCTTTCAGGACCGTTAGACTTATTCGGGCTGAGCAATTTTAACACATTTTCTATTCTGCGAACACAAATATCAATTGGCGATATCGTTTGACGGTAACGATCGTTAAGCCTCACGGATGTGTTCTTCAAAGACTTGGTGGACACGAATTGAAAGTAGAAGTTTAATTAGTTAGCTTTGTCCGAGCTGTTTTGTTTGCGGTTCGCCATTATTAATTCTCAGGGGATTAACTGTATATCTTCTGCCTTGAACTTCCCTTATGCATGACCAAAATGCTTTTGGGTTATCCCGTGACAGTTCTACAAGCGTTTTCCTCTTGAAATCCATAATTGCATTCCTCAGCGCTTCCTTCATAGCGGCTTTGGACAACTTATATTTTTCAATAATTAACTCGCGATCATCGGTGGATAAATCTGCACGGAAATTTTTTCATCTTGGCGTGGCATGCTCTCTGTCGCCTCAACGATCTTCTCACCTCCGCGTCGTTCCATCTCGGTTCACTGCTCTATTTTTTTACTTTACTTGGGACATATTTATTGATTCCGGAATGTCCGATCGAAAGAAAAGCTTTCCAAGTACTCTTCACTTCTAAATTAACTATTGACTCTATGAAGACGGGATGGGAATTTTTTTTGATGAAATTTGAAACCTTCAAAATCATCTCTTTTAAAAATTTAAATTTTTTTTATTCGTTCAAAGTTTTTATTGACATTTAAGGAAAACTTAGCTCTGACTACCCTATGATCACAAATTTCCTCGACAGTGTCCACTTCTATCAGTTGATGTGGTATATTTGTAGCCAGTAAATCAAGAATATTATCTCGTCTGTTAGGTGCCGTATCAATCTGAAGTGGTGCATTTGATGAGACAGTGTTCAGCAGGGACTCACATATGTCTTCATCTCTCCCCCCGGGGATGAAACTGTTGGTCATTCGATCTATAGAGGAAACATTGAAATCTCCACCTATTATTAAATTTCTTGCGGGTTTCCTGGATGTGATGCTATTTAACTGTGTTTCTAGTTCTAAAATTGAATTGACACCAGTGTTAGGTGGCCTGTAATATGAGCACACAAATATTGTTTTGGATTTAGGCATTTAATTGAACGCCATACAGGTTCAAGACTGGTCTCTGGAACTATTTCCACTTGGCTGACGATTTGCATTTGTATATAAGTATATATACATTAAGCTACAAATACTCCGCCGCCGTCTCGGCTAACTCCATCTTTTCTATAAATGGCGAACGTTTTTGGGAAGACTTCACTATCTAAAATATCATTTGTCAGCCATCTTTCTGTGCCAATAATGACGCTACACTCCGTGCTGTGAACTAAATGGTGAAATTTTGAAATTTATTTTTTTTAACTACGGTAATTAACTACTGCTACGACTATTGTTAGAGAGTTCTCATTACTGCATTTCGGGAATCGTTCCAATTTGTTGTCACATATTAAGCTTTTCCTTGGCCCTAAACTCTGTATACTTATTATTATCTGACTTTCTGGAAATGCACTGAATTCGTTCCCACTAACTGACCTACTCTCTTGCATACCATCTATGCTAAACTCGCTGGGTGTGCTCAAATATCCTGCACCCTACCTTCTCCGATGCCTCGTACGTATAATGGACACTCAAGAGATTTAATGGCACTCGACACGAATCCAGCACCGGGCTAAGGTCCAAGAACCCAGCTCCCTCGCTCCCGCAGACATCACTGAGCCTCTGGTTTATGCCTTCCACTCGGCTCCAAACCTTCGAACCCCGGTACCGAACCCCGAACCTTGGTACCAAGCTGCATATCGTGAGCCTCATATTAGTACCAGATCCGCTGCGAATACGGCGGAACTAGGAGCATAGATCTCTCTCAGAGTCTAAAATCTCCTCTGATCCCCGACCCACAACGTCATTGGTCCTAAAATGGGCCACTACATGCAACTTAGAGCATTTTGTGCCCTCGACCGCCGACTTCATCGCCTTCATCTCCTGTGCCACCTGTATACAATACACCAGGAGGTGACCCGTATATCGTCTCCTTCCCACCGGGCCTTACCACGCAGTGGGGCCGCTATACGACGGTCATTAGAACTACCTATGAACTACCTTCATCCGCGGATACATCACTGAGGAAATGTTTTAGCTTTTCTTCCGCAAAGGGTGGCTGTACAGAAAAATTAAGGAAGAGATTAAGCGCGTTTCATCTTAATTCCATCATAAAAATATGTTTTTTAGGATATTTTAGTGAAATTTAAGGTATTTAGATCTGATCCATGCATTCCCGTCATGATTAACATTGCCGTCAAATGCTGTAAAAAGTATCCGTACTTAAAGAATACAATTTAGTACTTTTCCACATAATTTAATTTTGTGTGGTACAACGCGTTTCACCGACTTGCGGCATCATCAGGTACAATTTCAGTCCAAACAGTACAGGTGTATGTATGTACAAAAATGCAGGAGGGAGGGGTAGAGGGAGGATGTGGGGAAGGGAGGAGCAGTAGCATTTACGTGGTGGTGGAGGGAGGGGGGTTTTGGGTTATAGGCGGAGGGACGCAGGGAGACGCGCGAGAGAGTGTGTGTGTGTTGGGGAGGGGCGGGGAGGGGGAGGGAAGGAGGGGGTGGGGGGTAGTTCGGATAGGGGAAGGAATAAAAGGGAGGTAGGAGATAAAGACGTGGTCAGTTGGATGCGGGGGCTGGTTTTTCCAGTGTTTATTTTTCAGAGAGGAGTGGAGAGAGTACTGCGGGAACAATTGCCTAAAATTACAGAGGGGTGTGTTGGGGTTTGCGAAGTGCCTTCTTATCTCGATTTTTTCGAGAGCGTCCATCTTCAATCCTTTGGGAAGGGTATGAGGGATTTCGGGGAATTAATCGCTGGTGTGGTTGCAATCTTGAAGGTGTTTGGCGAAGAGTGAGGAAGGGTTATTATTCGTATATATCCTAAAAACACCTCGCCTGTTCCTTGGCGCGCACCGAAAAGTTCCGTCCAGTCTGACCAACATACGCCACGTTGCAAGTATTGCATTTGAGTTTGTAAATTCCGGACTTTTGATCTTTACCAAGTTAAGTTAAGTTAACTGATTATGTTTCAATGTCTTATAACGGTGGTCTAAAACAAAGAGCATTTACGTTGCTAATCATGATATAACATAAGTATGTCATAGTATCCGCGAATCATTAGTAATAGTAATATCAGTCAGTGTCTTGGCGTGTTCACCAACGTTGTTTCTCGTCCCGCCGGGCAGTGTTGTCTCGGCTACTTTCTTTTGCCCGCCCCAAAGGGGTACGACCTTGATTTGGGACGAGTATACCGTGTCTGTGAAGAATTCAACTGATGCCGTGCTTCACCCTGAGGGCGATTGGCGGAGGGTGCTATGGATATCGAAAATGATGCGAATGAAAAGTAATATGTATTGGGTTAAAAAAACAGCCCTAGGGTAAAAATAATGAAAATGACGACTGATCGATTGCCACTCTTGAATTCTCAGCCCATATCGACAATGGAAGCAGGAGCTAAAGAATACTGAAAAGGAACAATCTTCCTTTAAATTATGATGTTACCGACGTAAAAAGCAACTTATATATATGATTTTCAACAATTTCTGGCCACTGGTAAAGATTGTATGCTCTTTCTGAATATATGCAATTATACATATACCCGAAGTTAGAAAGTGTTAAATACAAGAACGATAAAAGCAATACAAAAATAACCTTTATCTCTGTAGTTAACCGTTCCTATTCTCGAGAAATTGTTTTTCCAGATGAAGGTTCTTCCGTTAAAACAAAGCATATGAAGATGTAGGCATCCGAACGCCTGATGCTACGGGTTATTTGAATATCACCAGCCAGTAATTGCAGCCAAAATTCGTTCAACTCTTAGAAATAGCGGTTAGCGTAGTTCCAATGGATTAAAGATGGTTCGTTTAAAGATTACTACATTAGTCTGTCAATTTTAAATTAATTGTCTTGCAATGACTGAAGAGTTTCATTAGTGAGAGCAGCACTTTGTAAAACAACATAAGGAAAAGGTGGAATACAATATGTTTTACTTCCGCAGGCGTACAATTTACTTCCTCTTGTGGTTGTCCTAATCAGTTCCGTTCTTCGCATGAAATAGTTTTTACAAAAAGTTATTTAATTTCGCTCAACTTCTCCGTCCAGTCTATTTTACTGTCCCCGTCCTCCACACTCAAGGTCTGCGGGTGCAGAGGCAGCCGCTCCCCGAAAGAGAAAAAAGATAGTGGAAGCCCTCATTCCTCGTTCCCGATATATATATATATATATATATATATATATATATATATATATATATATATATATATATATATATATATATATATATATATATATATATATATATATATATATATATATATATATATGAAATATATATATAGTTCTTGCGAAGATTCCACGAACGTGGCAAACCATATAAAACTTCGTCACAGGGTGACACTAAACGTGTGTGTGTGTGTGTGTGTACTCTGGCGAAGGGCGAAAGGGGCCATTGTTCCCCGTAATAATTGGATTATTTTCGGGATAATCCCAAAATCATCAGGGTCGAAATGACGACGGCCTTTTAAAGTAACCCTGATCAAGGGGTCGAAGGAGGAATGTTTGGCCATAGGTTGAGCGCACGCCACGACGACGCAAACATACCTTGAGAGAGTGGGTGGATGGGGGAAAGAGAGTATGAAGAGGGCGGTTACCTACCCACCCAATCCCTCCTATTCCTCGTGAACCTCACCTCTCCCGTGGTCGGCTGGCTGCTCGGCTGGCTGCTCGGCCGAGTCCTCTGCTCTCTGCTTCCACCCCCGGGAGGCGCCACCTCCGACCGCAAACTACGCGCGACCCCCGCGCCCACACTACTCCTACCCCAGGTGACCCCCTTCTGTGGAATTCGCCCCCTCCCTCTGCGGCATTCCCCGAAATATGCGGGGGTTGAAGTGGCGGCGCTTAGGAATTCGCTGCAGAGGGAGGAGCGAGGGGAATTGGGGTGGGTCCTTTAGATAGTTCGCTCGTTCGAGCGGTGCCGTGCGATGAAGTGTGGTGAGAGGACGAGGTCGATCTTCGTGTCCCCCTCCTCCTCTTCCTAGGATTGAGGGCAGGGGCTCACCTTGTAGCCTTTTAACTTGATTGTGTATCTGAAGTGAGTCTGGCGATGAGTCGGATGTCAGGCCAGGGGTGGAACCCCTACCCCTAATTATTTCACTATCAGGTATTATACATCTGGAAACAAACGGGTATCGCCTAGTACTGGAAAGGTGTAAATACCACGCCCATAATTAGAAGCGGTGAATACGAACAGACAACTGATTGCACACCGATATCCCTGCCATCTGTCGCGTATAAAGTCTGCACATTTTATTGTAAGTCCAGTCATGAGACACTTTGATAGCCTAGGGTTGCCAATGGAAACTCGCCATCCATTTTGAAATAGTAAATCTTCCAGTATAAACAGAGAAAGACTACGGGTACAGATGGATAAGTTTGAAATCCCAAAAAAATTGATAAACCTTTCAAAGATGAAAATAACAGAAAAAGCTAAGTACGGGTTATTGGTAGCACTTTGGAGTCATTTGAAATAAATTCTGGTGTTAGGCAGGGAAATGGGCTCTCCCCAATCCTATTTAATATTGCAGTAGAAGAAGTGCTAGAAAAAGTAGCAGAGATGGACCTTGGTATCAAAATTGAAGCCAAAATAAACGTTTTAGCGTTCGCAGATGACGTGGAAGAGGAAGTGACAAGGCTAACCAAAATATTTATGGGACAAGCGGCAAAAATAGGATGAAAGATAAATGACTCGAAAACAAAGTATGTGCATTTCTCAAGAGCGTTAAAGGAAAATATTGGTTCCTAAGAAGAGCACGAATTTGAAAAAGTAGACTATTTTCAATACTATTTTCAATAGGAGTCATTCTGTCAAATGACAACAGAGAAGAATTGGAGATACAAAACAGATTAAATGTAGCCAATAGATGCTCAGATACATGCCACAGACTTCTAGCTTCGAGATCCCTGTCGAATTAAACAAAAATGAGACTGTGCAAAACAATAATCTGCCCAGTACTGCTCTATGGATCCGAAACGTGGAAACTTAATAAGAGAGAGGAGAAAAAATTGATTGCATTTGAAAACAAGATGTTTAAGAAAGATCTACGGGCCTACAAATGAACAAGAAAGGTGGAGAATGAAGTACAATAAGGAAATAAGGGACCTTTACAAGAATGCAGACATCATAAGTGAGATCAAATGCAGAAGAATGAGATGGGCAGGACATCTGCTAAGAAAGAGGATGGATGTGTGATGAGGAAGGTCATGAGAGGAAACCCAGAAGGCAGACGACCCCGGGGAAGACCGCGACAAAGATAGTGGAACCAAGTAAAGCTAGATTTGGAGAGGGTTGGAGCTGCAGAGGAGGATGCAATGGACCGAAAGAGATGGAAGAGATATGTTGGTACGGCTACATATTAACTTGAATATAAATGGCCCAGGGAGTAAGATAAAGAGTAAATCTTCCAAAAATCAAAATGCACTTTTGTTCCCTCGATAGTCTTTTCATGGGCGAGGGTAATGTTTCCATTGAAACTATTATACAGCAAAGCAAATATGACAGGGTAATATTCCTTAATTAAATACTTTGGGAGTAGACTTATTCTCGCGGGGTAAAAATGTTTTGGGAAATAACTGATCGCGCTAATCTTAGAATGAAATATTTGAAAAAGGGATCTATGGCGAGAGTTTTAATGTTAGGAAAGCCGGTCTTATACTTTTCAAAGACGAAAAATAAATAAACAAAACTGCACACACCGCGGAAGATTAAGTTCTGACCATAAAATCAAGTAATTGGACTGCAGAACGGATAAGATGAGAATGCGATTTCATGTAGCAGCACAATACGTTGATAAATATTCATAGTTTCTAAATCATAGGTTGTGACTTTTGCGGTGAATGTTTTGAGGAAATTCACTCCACGTCGCACACTCGGCTCTCGATGCTCTGCTTGAACTCGCGCGCACGGGACCTAGGGTTAAATAGATTACAGCGGTAATTTGTCGTCACTCCGGGCGAGGTAGCGCAGTACAGCTCGCGAACCCAATGTGATGTCGCTCTGGTTTGGGATTTAAAATACAGGCAAGACCGTATATATAATGTCATTACCCTTTCATATGAAATTTTATCAACTGTACCTAATCCACCTTAATTTGCTGATAAGTTCACCTGAAAAAGAAATATTCAAACAACGTCCACTAGAAACCACTCCATTGATATCTGTATTCCCCTCCGCCGTACATTTTACTTCAACCAATCTTTCACGATGGCTGTTGCCAGATTGTGGATTTCATGGCCACCTGAGGTCAGAGATGTCAGATCAACTCGAGCGTTTAAATCCAAAGTGTAAGAGCTACTCCTCAATAATGTTGGTCTGTATTCCATGTGATTGGATGCAATGAAACTGCAAGTACACTGCTGTGCAATTTGAGCTGTATTTCTTAGTGTGTCATGGGGAAATGTATTGTATGTGGCCAAACTATATGTACTAAACAGCTTAAAATTGCAAATATAAATGGCAGAGAAAAATGATACTTACAGTAGAGCGTCAATAATCCGGACGTCAAAAATCCGGGCCGTCGATAATCCCGACTCACATCCGGCGAAAAATCAGTTGAAGCGAATGCAATGTATGTACATATATGTCAAAAGCGTTGATGCGAGACTCGGTGGAGCCATCGACCGCTACAATGTTTTTATTTATCTTCTCTAATTATTCAACCACAGCGCTAAATAGAACTACTGTTTTTAGCGAAGTTTCTTTATTTTTTAGGTATCAAACGGCCTTTTTATGGTTCTTTTCGAAAATACGGACTTCTTGATAATCCGGACTGGGCCCGATGACAATCGATTCGGATTATCGACGCTTTACAATAAATTAAATGCTTACGGATATAACAAATTTATAATGTACAAGTGTTAAATACACAAATTTACAGTAAAAGTGAATATTGAACTATTTATTTCTGAATGGAAATATTTATAATTGTAATTGTTCATAATTGCTGCAACTTTTCTATCTATATAATATAGTCACTTTGATGTAAACGTTTTTATTTGTTTTTAACTTTTAACTTAAAAAAAAGGAAGAAGTAGTATGAGCAGAGGTGATAGAAGAAGTCATTGGGATTTATTGAGTCCTGGCGGAGAGAAAGCTTGGAAAAAATAAATCCAAGAAGACTCGAGATCTTTTAGTTGGAGTGGGGAGGAGGAAGGGGGAAGGGTGGCAAGAATACCAACTTTAAAAATATTATTGAAAGTAGAGTTGTGAGAAGAAACGTGGGTGGCGACAGGGAGGGAAACGGAGAGGGAAGGATGATCGTTGCAACTAGAGTGGTGGCCATTCATGCGGATGTTGAGAGCAGCCGTAGTTAAACATAAAAATGTAGAATCTGGAGAATAGTTTACAAAAGAGGATACAGACAACATGGTGAGAGATGCAAGAAAGTGGGGGGGGGGCGGAAGGAAGATGAACGGCATGAAATTTATCAGGCAGAGGCTGGGTGATGAGGATACCACAGGTTTTGCAACGCTGGTGATTGCACGGGGTCGGAGGGGGTGATTTAGTGGTGCTGAAGATTGATTTTGAAAGAGATATAGTGATTATAAAGAGAGCGGAGAGGTAGGGGTGGCGTCTAATGGTGAGAGAAGGATAGCGGGGGAAAATTTTGATATCCACCAATCTCTCCTTCGCAGAGGCTGTCCTGAGCGTCTCCTTCAGAAAAAAAATCCGACAACAACCCTCTTCTTCTAAATCTCTCTCTCTTAATAAGTGTCCTCGTGACCAAATAAATGTTCCTCTGTACCACATATTTCCTTGGTGCGTATATTCCTTCATTCTACGAATTGTTAAAGTGACGAGAATTTATCAAATTTTGGTGAGGTCTTCGAATGAAAAAGTGAAAAAGAGATGCTACTTAGCTCTGATTAGGTCGCATCTCGAATGAAATGTGAGAAATTTGGACACGGAGTTAGGAACCATTGTAGAACCACTCGGAGGCAATACGCCTGGGATAGATTTCTTTTAAACCGATACCGATCAGATGAATTTTAGTGCAACGCAGATGGAATTCAACTAACCCCTCTCTATATCTCGACAAAATTCGAGAGATACGCCGTCTGATAAGCAGGTTCAACAATTCCTTCTTTCGTCGCACCATTTGCGATAATATGAAGAACATAGAGACCCAGACCTCAGAAACACCCTTCTCAATCAATTCACTTATGTCTCTTTACGCCCCTCATCCCTACCATACCTTCCCCCCCCCCCACCATTCATACAATGGCTGGTGTCCTAACACCCTTTGCCACGCGCCTTTATGACGGCTCAACAGGCAGCGTGTGTATGTAGTGACTTCAACAAAAACATGGAGACTCTTCGTTGACCCATGAGTCGCTTACAACCGATTCCTTTCATTTTTTCGCTTTTCCCTTTCTTTCTCAAAAGGGAACTGGCATCCTTGCGTCCCAAACATGGGCCCCCGTGCGCTGGTTTACTTGTAAGTCTGTTGATGTTGAAGGATTAAATATTATCTTGAATTAAGCGTTTAGAGCAAATTGATACCAACGACGGAGTCGAACGCGCCTGCGTAATCCAAAATTATTTTATTGTTCGTTGAATTGGCTAAACTTTTTCTCGTGAATACATTAGGTGTTGTATGATTTATGTTCTCTTTCTGCAACTTGGTGGTTACATGATGACCCCTACCGGATGTTGGCTACTTGTCACGAGATACTGTTCGGTCCTCAACCAAGGAAAACCGAGGGGTGAAATTTTTGTTCCCCTTTCGCACCTCTCAGTATTAATCTGAAATATCCTTCCATCTTTGTTTTTTCCATTTTGCCTCCGATAATGCTTTAAAAAAATGCCCTTTTCCCATGAATTTTTATCGCCGCTATTAAATACGACGCTTTTACCGACGGCGCAGGCCTTCCAAGGAAGGTCTTTGGTGAGCGGTAGCCGTTAATGATCCAAAAGGGATCTATAGATCCTTCTGGAAATGGAGGTCGCTGAGACGGAGGTTTTACGCCGAGTTTATGCTCTGTCACTCAAATGCACTCTTATGAGTTCAACTTAACTGCATAAAACATTAGCCGCCCCGTGGGATGTTGGAAAGTTTTCATGTGGAAAACCTCTCAAGCATTGAACATATTACATGAAGCATGACTTTTATACTTGTCTCGTTAAATTATCACTAGGAGAGGGTGCCCATTGAAATTAAAGGAGAAGAGAACTGAAGAAATGAACATTGTTCAGCCCCAGTAAGTACTAATTACATTAGCCACCTTGACGTGTGTGCGACTGCTTGTTACATTGTATGTCCGGCAGCCGAGATCATCTGGTCCCATAATGGTCACATAAATCCACAGAAGGGGAAGGAGGACGTACGCATCGGTAGCTTAGCTGGATAAAGCACTCGGCTTCAAAAATCAAAGGATCCGGATTCGAGTCACGGTCAAGGTGGATGATTTTCCCTCAGTAAAAACTCGCACAATTGTTCATTTTGGATGGCTCAGTAAAGTTATATCAATGGCAAGTCAGGGTAGACTCAAAATCACCTTGGCGGGTGTTTGGATAGATTAAGAAAATCTAGGAAAAATTTCAAATAGTAAATGAAGCGTGGCTTCGTTTATTACTTGAAATATTTATCTTACTTGCTTGGCCCCAAATTACGCGTCTGAGAGTCATTTCTTTTTCGTAAGAAATATGGAATCGCCACAGTTTCTTTGCAGCGGTCGAGGAAGTTATTGTCACATCTAAGTACAAGACAGTTGAAAGGAGGACTCACCATGGAGGGCTCAACGTAAAACCAATTCTGCATGTTATTCATTAAATTAATTTAACCAACAACTAAATGTTAATAGAAAGCCTCCTCTCCTTATCCTAAAAGGCAGAGGGAATATAATGTTTGTTGTTGTTTCCAGGTTTGTTTCATGAATATTGGTTCAAAACAATGAAACCATCAAAGTGAGATTAGGAAAAAAAGCTATAAAATATTTGTGTGCCTTCCCTTGTGTGTCGCACAAAATCGGGCGAAGTTTGTGAGTGAGTTGGCCTCAATGGCGGTCGCATTTCGAAGGGATTTCAACGAGGAATTATTTTCATTATGCGGGTGATTATAAAACGCACTGTTTTTTTTATTTTACGCTCTGAAATTAATCTCTTCGCCTGAAGGAATAAGTTTGCAGTAATTGGAATCGGTGGCTTCATTGCCGAATGGAGATTTAACAATTTTCTCTCCGCGCGTCAGGAAATCCCTTTTGGCCGCCAAAGCGTCGCATATTGTTGTCCAGCGCTTCTAATATCCGCGCGGTCGGCCTGAAAAGTAGTGATTATATTTCAATCCCCTGCGAATGAATGGACGTGAAAAATTGAATTGGCTCAGGCTCTCTCTCTCTCTTTCCATTATGCGCAGTCACTACCTACCTATCTATCTATACATATGAATGGTGCGCACTGCAGAGTTGGTTGGCCAGTGGACGCCCATTGCGAGGCAATTCGCTGAGGTTTTAGGGAATACAAGTTTTCAAATTACGCGGCGGTCTTCAGTTTTATCGTCGGTAAGCATTTCATTTGATCTTCCGCCGAATATTCTCTGGCATTCATAAAAGCTATTATAAATATTGATTATAAAGGACATTACAAGATGGCCCAAAAGTAGCAGCACAGTTTTGTATAATTACAAATTACTGTCAGTAAACACAGCAACGATACACGAATTATAATGTCAGAGATTGATTCGTTATCGTATTTCACGATGAACTCAGTGGATAATATTGCACGATCTATGAAGAGAAAAAACAGATCGATCGAATTGAAATGAATGTCGACGACGAATGCACGATCGGTTTGTGCCAAACGGATTATATATAGATAAAACTCTTGCTGTGTTGGATGAACCTTCATTTTTCTCTCAATTTCAGAGCAGCCAGGATGCATTAATTTGGTAAAGAATTTCACAGTAACGGTTGTTCACCCACAGCCAGCATTCTCTATCTTTGAGACGACTTCTCTTTGATTTTCCCCACCGATTAGTGGAACTTACACCCCTATGGCAGAATGCAACTGAAAAACACTTCGCAGAGCTCTGACTCTTTTCTGGTTTCCGAAGGACATCTGTAGATTTTTTGTCGATGTCTGACATCGTTCACACAAGTAAGGATTACGAAAACACTTGTCAGAAATGTATCATGTAATTTTTGACATGTGTATTTTGAGTAAACGTTTCTTGCGCCATACTTTCAACAAGAACGTGAGAATAGATGGCAGGCTTTCGCGATATGTGTGTGGAAGAGAATGAAGAAGGTATGGTGGATGGAAAGGAAGACAAACGAGGAAGTAATTAGCGTGGCTGGTGAGGAAAGGAAACTTGGGATAAGGTTAGACGACGGAAAGGGGGGGAAATATGATATTAGAGGGAGCAAAACTGTTAGCTGGCTACCAAAATTTCATCCACATGTTTCCTGTTTTCAAAGCATTTGGCAGAGAGAAGTTTCATTCAATACCGTACAAAACAAGCCTTGTATAGCCTGGTGTGCTGGAGACGCACCATAAAACTTACAATAGAAAGTTATAGTTACCACTTGAGGAGCGTAACTGTATTTTTTTTTGCTTGCCGGACGATTCTGTTGGCCCGTATGTCCCCGGAATCCCGATAGGCTGCTGAGCCTGTCATCAGGTTTTCCAGGGACCGGACCAACAGAACTTGACATACACCCATGCCCTGGGTGGTGAAAAACCCACCCAGGCGGGACTCGAACCCGCGACCCTCGGTTTAACCGCCACCGGGGCCGGCGGGGTAAAGTCCTCGCCTGCTTTGGTTCGAATTCTCACTGTAACACATTTTTCATTGGACGAAATGGGTGTGGCCATCACGAAACAGACGTCGCGAACACATGCACGTTGCAATCCATGGTTATTAATTGACCGTGTGTAGCACGCAGAATTGTCAATAATAAAAACATCAATTATAAAATCCATATTTATGGAAATAATAGAATGAAAGTTATATCTATTCATTAATGACATCTACATGAAATACACGTGGACGTAAAATATTAATATTATATTTTTGTTCAAAATTACAAATGAGAAGTGACATTATCTTCTGCATTAGCATTTTCTGAAGCCGTTTAAATAGGATTGGGGTGACTGAAATAATATATGCATGGCACAGAAGAGCAAGCAGATAGTTCTCGTCCCTCTCGTCACTTCAATCGCTCGCTGTTCGTCTTCTCTTCATCCGGGGGAGTGGGATGTCGCGTGACGATCAGCTGTCGAGATATTACCCCCGCGTCAATGAGGAGTGTTCTTCGTTAATGATTTCTTAGTCTTCCAAAATTTTCCATCAAACGATTACCCATAATGGAGTCCCATTCTCAAGTGTGGATGTCATTTTATTCATGTCCACCTCTAGCTTACTCTTACACGACCTCGTGCAATAGCGGTCATGACAATCATTTCATATTTCACAGTTATGAAATGAATTTGAAAGGATGTCCGCAGTGATTTGGTGAGGGAGATATATCGACGGTAATTATTTTCGGAAACAAGTATTTGGATGTTGCAGTAGTGTGCTCAATGAATATGCATGCCTAAATTGATTCATTAAATAATCGAATAAATTGAAATATTTTGATTTTCAGGAAATATTGGAAGAAATTTTAGCCTCCTATTAAGTGCCTAAGGTAATGACATCCAACTATGTTTGAATTTGCCGGTTTCTTTCCGAACGTATCCCCCGTGTTCACCAGATGGCTCTACCGTCGGATTTCCCACTTTCATTCTATGGAGCCTTACGAGAGTGTCATAGGCCTGGTATTATGTAGATGTATATATGTAGATAAGTTATCATTACAAAGTAATAATTATGAAGGGCGAAGATATTATAGTTTTGAAGCCCATGAATATACGGGTGACGAACGAAGGTTTTCTTCCCTTCAAAGTAGCTTTTACGGTCTGGTAAGCGCACTGAAGATCTGAGAATCTTTGGAAATATCCCCCAGAGCAACAAAAGAAATAATCCTAAAATGTGTATAAATTTTTCGCGTACACCTTTTTAAGTTTTCCGATCTTTATATCAAACAATTTAAGATATTAAAATTACATGATGCTTCAGCTGTATTTTGAGTAGTCATGACGCTTATAGATGAGTCATTTCATAATATGTAGAGCCTTCAACTCTAGCGCGGTAGCGATAAATAGTGGAATAATTTCAGGATAAAATTGTCTTAAATGGCCAAGCCCAGAATTAAACAATAACAATTTGGTGTACTAATTTTGCAGTAAATCTTATAGTTTGCTTGTTTGTAAAACATAAACTCGAGTAGGCATAATTTAAAAATCCGATAAAGGCCATGGAGTTTCGCGATCTCGCTCTCTCTGCTTTACAAATGGGGTGAATAATTCAGAATATTTCTTAAACTCGTAGACCCTGCACCATGTCGAAGTGATATTTACTGTGAAATGGAGAAAAAACTCGTTCATTAAATGAGTGCTGAATAATTTCCTCGGCCGTGGTTTTATATCGAGTGGTTTTTGTTTTCATCGCGTCGCGTGGCGAGGGAGGGCGTGAGAGGATTAAGTCGATCGCCGCGGTAAATGGCGAATCGTGATGTCGACGTGTCCGGCGTTGTCGGTGAAACATTCTCTGTCATTTATTTTCTGCACCCGGATTGACGCTCAGTGGATAGGTTGGTTTTGTAATTTGCGGATGAAACTCGATTCTCTTCATCTAAATATTACCTCTTGCGTGTTTGGCAGGGGATGAGGTTTCACCAGTATGCACTATTATGTTCCAATAACTTTCACCAACACGCACTACACTATTGGTATGCTATTAATACTACAGACACTCATTGCAACTTCATAACCCTGCTAAAAATTCTGTATAGTTTCCTTATAAATACTTCTACAGAATTTCTTAAAAAATTCTGTAGATATTCATTAAAGTATTGAATCGCCATTTTACGGAATTCCCTACGACATTCTGCAGAATACCTAAGGACGTTCTGCAGAATACCTTAGGACGTTCTGCGGAATTCCCTACGACGTTCTACAGAAGCCCTTTGACGCTTTGTAGAACTCTTTACACAAGGAAAGCTCTTCGCTCTTCACAAGGAAACCTCACATATTTCTGTAGTTTTGCTGAAGTTCTACAGAACAGCTTGTAAGGAGTTCTTTTTCTCTGCAGAAAGTAATTCTACAGAACATTTCTTCTGTAGAGTCAGGCTCTCATGTTCTGTACAGATGCTTAGAAAAGGAACTAGTTCTGAAGAAAAGGTGTCAATTTCTGTAGAATTCCTTACGTTCTACAGAACAGCTTATAAGGAGTTTTTTTTAGCAGAGAAGAGATATGGACGCAGGGGTAATGAGAAATGTTTTATTAGCACTACATTGCAGATTAAGAAACAAGCATTTGGGAGCAAATCAAATTATAATCATCCTCCTAACCTGTCGACTAACCTCCTTCAAAGTCTCACTGGCAACCATTATAGTCCCATATTGATCACAGGTGCTGGAAAAACTCGGAATGGATTACGATGACACAAGAATTATCTACCAGCGATACAGGAAACAAGTCGTCACAATGTGAAGGGGAAACGGAAGTCAGATAGAAGCTAAAATTAGCGAAGGAGTAACACAAGGATACAACCTCTCGCCAGCACTGTTCAATATGTACTCGCGATGATCTTCAAAGATCACTAAATGTCATGACCCAAGTTCTCCAAGAAAACAACATGAAATTAAATTAGATTGACTAAATTCCTAGTATGTGGAAGTGAAAGGCTGAATGCAGAAGCCACCCTGAGAGGAGAGAAATTAGAACAAGTGGATTCGTGGATTCTTTCACCCATTTCAGAAGTACCTTCATGCGTGATGGGTAAGTTACAATGGGCATCAACCGGAGAATAACCCAAGCTAAGAATGCGTCCATGGTAAAATAAAACTGCTGTACTCAACGAAGATAGGATTACAAACCAGGAAACAGTATGTGAAAACATTCATTTGGAGCGTAGCACTCCATGGATCGGAATCATGGACTGTTGGAAAAGCTGACCAAATAGAAGTCTTCAAAACCTTGTGCTGGAGGAATGCTGAAGATAAAACGGACATAATAAGAATTGATGAAGTGCCTAGAGAAGTAGAGGAGTTGTCCATTTAATGGAACACCATACGGAACAGAAGAATGAGATGGATTGAACACATCTTGAGTCACAATGAGTTTGTGAGGAACATAATTGAAGGTAAAATAGAGGGAAAAGTCCCATCAGAGGAAGACCCATGAATAAGTTCACGGAACAAATTTAGAGAAAAGTACGCAGAAAGAGATACCAGGAAGTAAAGGGAGTTAGCATTAGATCAGGATGTGTGGGGGGCTGCAGTCAACCAGTCTTTGATTTGAACGACCAACGAAAGGAATCGATCGCAAGACAGGTGGCATTCTAAACCTGTCCACTCAGCAGCCAATTTCTCTAGTTTTATTCCGATCTATTGCAGTATGTCGGAGTTCGTAAGATATTAATAACTTCATCAGAAAATAAATTGGTTTTGAGTTTACGTAAAAGATTAATTCTAATTTTTAATTCACAGTCTGAATGCCATTCCCATTCCAGCTGCTGCAAGAGGTCAGCAACACTTATAAGATTACCATTACGGTCTTTAGTGAACCTGGTATTCCTTACCGATATTTTCTGCTCGCGTTCAAACTCTTTCTTTGAGCTTACCTCATGAGGGTCCTAACACTAGCAGCATAGTTCCGAATGGAATTTCACGAGGGAGAAGTAGTTGACTTCTCTGCATTTGTCGCCGCACTTTCCAAAAACTTTTTAAACAAATTCCAATTTACAATAAGATTAACCAGTTATTTCCAGAATATGTTTTGCCGGCGAGAGACCATCAGTCATTTTAACTCCGAGGCATCTAACAGATTCCACTGTCTCTAATTGGGTATGCTTAATTAGAGTAGCCCTTCGAAAGGGGGTGTCCCAAAAGAAATTCGAAAATGTTCGAATTCCTCTTGAGACACCCTCTTAGGCTGTGCCTTGTGGGTTATAAAATAACGAATTTAGAACATTATTGCGATTTCAGAAGGAGATGGCGCGCCGCATCGCACCAAAAGTTTAGAAATATCGACATTTATATCCTGTTTTCCGGTCATTCCTGGTTATTACGGCAAACTCGGTATATTTAGTGGCTTTTCTACATTTGCCAATGACTCATACATTTGACATGTTTCATGTTCAATATATTTTTATCTAACCGCCCTGTAGTTTCCGAGATACGTCCCCAAGAGTAAGTGCATGCCACTGAAGTCGCCGGATGCGCCTCTTGCGTTTAGGTCGAAATGTACCAGACTCGCTGCTGTGTATCATGTCATCTATGCAGTTAAAATCAAAGAAACTTGAGCTCTACGGCCACACGTAGAATTGACGGAATAGGGTGAGAATATTTCTCCAATGGCCGTAACTATTGGCACCACTCATCAAAAGATAAAGGACGCTATTCCGGTTTCGGATCTAGCCGCGCATTGCCATCCATCGTAGCTGCTCTTGGACGGCGCCTAGCGGCCGGGAGAGGAAGCACAGTTATGATTTGAAGCGAGATAAGTGCTGCATTTCCGACGTGGAATCACTGTCTCCCGTGTCTCACACTAACCATGGCGGTATTTCGAAGCTGAAGATGTAGATGGCTTGTTCCGTTGCTTAAGTCGGTACTTTCGTTCGCCGAATGACCGTCTCAATTCACAATTATGAGTCCTTTCCTTCGAGTCACACCACAAGAGAGAGAGAGAGAGAAAGCGCTTTCCACTTTGCTCCAACACTCCCACGCATCAGCACTCCAGTTCCATCTTATGCTTTCTCGAAAACTCATTTTAAAAATATTCAAATTTGATTGCTAAATTCGTGTTTCAGACCAATGACAGCTTGGCTGGCAGGGTCCTGCGTGGATATACCCTTCTCTGGTATACAATGAATTCGAAGGACGTTTAAATGTGCCAGTTTCAAAATTTAGATTATATAAATATTTAAAGATCGAAATTTTTTAAACATTTACTTTTGACTTTCCTTTTTTTCCTCAAAGGAAATAATTTTTTTATGTCCTCATGTACTTTGTAAAAAAGCACACTAGTTTCTTATGCTAATTCTTCTTCCAGCATCCATTCACAGTTTTTTATTAATCCTTCTTTAGCCACGGCAAATTTTAGTTTGTAAAGCATTTAATAAGTCACTTTTACATTTACTAGAATTAATAAAAACACGCAGCTCGGGTTTCTTCGCATTTTGTGCAAAAGCAAAAGCATTAGGTATTATAAAAGTTACCAAATTGGTCGTGAAGTAGACGCTACCGTATGCCATACCAGCTCCTGAAGATGACGTTAATAGGGTTGAAAGGGGGTGTGGTACGTTTTCATTAATTCTATGATGTTCTGAAAGTTGCCAATCACCTACCAAGTTGGTACGTATGCTTTCGCGGTGATTTCTTGAGTTCAGTTTATTCGGGTTTTTCCCGCGTTGATTCATATAAACGGACAACCGTTTCGCTAACATTATAGCTGGCGTCGTCAGGTCATGAATGAGCTGCCGAGATTCTTGTTCCTTTATATATACGTAACACTTCAGCTTCAGTCAGGCGCACGTTGATTGGCTGGCTGGACCATTGAATTGAATCGTTAGAAAACATGTTTTAACTTTGAGGAGAGAGGATTACCGTCTTCCCTGTTGAAATTTTCTTCGTTTTAGGATATTTCAATCGCCTCTCGTATTAGCCGAGGGAAATATTTATTTTCTCTGGCGATGATCTTACATTTTTCAAAGTTTATGACGTGGCCGGGTTCTGACGTGGCCGTAATCTGCCACCCAGGAATGGCGAAAATTTTCCTTTCGGTCACCCTTTGGTGTTCTTCCATTCTACATTTCAGGGATCTCGATGTTTGGCCAATGTATGCGTTTCCGCAGCTACACGCTACATCGTTCACTCCTTCGTAAACGTCAGACGGGTATCGATCTTTTTCGGTTCGGAGGATGTCAGTGGTCTTCTTATCGCTTTTGAATCTCGTCAAGACGTCGTGCTTGGTGAGAACTCTTACGAGCCTCTGTGAGGTTCCGGCCACGTATGGTAAGAGAGCGGATGCCTTTGCCTTCTCCTGTATTTCGGCTTCCACGGTTCTCATCATGGGCACATTACGTTTTCTGTCTTCCTTACATGCGATTATATGCACCAGTTGTCCGCTGTAGCCATTCATTTGGAGCGTGGTCAGGAGGTGCTGTTTTTCTCTCGCGAGTGGGTCTGCATCAGAGGCGGCTTATGCTCTGTGATATAAGGTTTGAATAACTAATTCTTTCTGGCCAGGATGATGGTGAGATTTGGTATTCAAATAACGGTCAGTATGCGTTTTCTTCCTATAAACTGATTGTCCTAAACTGTCATCCAATTTCTCGGTGACGAGAACATCCAAGAAGGGTACCTACCAAGTTGTCAAACCTACGTACATTGCATTTCCTACCTGCATTAGCATTTCCTAAATGTTACCTACAAAACAGAGTGTCACCAAGTTGATATGGAAATATTTCATTTAACAAATGTAACTATAATGGCGCGGGTAAAATAAACCATTCGGAAAGAATCAAATTCGTGTATCGTTCCGACTTATTTGAGCTAACCTGGCGTGGTCTGCAATCCTTTCGCCTCGGTGGTGTGGGTTTCATGAGATTGCTGCGCGTCTCTGTCACAGACCCACCCCACCATCAACCACCTTTTGTGAACCTCCCGTGCGTGGGTTCGAGTTGGGAGAGGCGGGGGGTGGGAGAGGAGGGGGTGGGGGCGCAGTTTTGCAAATTTCCGCCAGTGGGTGTGGGTTGGTGGTGATCGTATGAGACGAGGGAAGTGGCGGTCCGATTACCGCATCCCTGTCAGTGATCGTGATTTGCATATTTATGACATTATAATGGGTCGGGATGCAAATCGCGCGCCCATCGCGTAAATACGGGAAAAAAGGAGAACTTGAAAGGCTAAATTGATTGACCGTGAAACAACGGGGCGTCAAACACCGCCTGTCATTGGCTCCCGGGACAGACACACGCACTCTTGTTTTCTTCATCTCCATAGTTTCGCCGCGTGGCACAACGGAGCAGCGAGAGAGTGCAATCTGCGTTCTCAAATCTCTTTCACTATCCAAACGACCATTTCTTTGTTTAAAGGGTTCTATTGGACCGAATCCTCGAGGAACGTCTGGAGGTGATATGAAATATGACATTTTAGGAATATCCTTTTCGTTTAGATGTAGATACGTGACTTCATAAGGGCAAATATAAAATCTAGTTTCCTTTGCAATTTCCTTTCCTAGGTGAATTAGCTCGACTTGTCTCGGTGGGGCAGACAATGTAATTTCTTCAACGTTTACGTCAACTTCTTTTCACGATAGTATCAAAAAATTGGCGTGGTCAAGTAATCTGCAAAATGTGCCTGTTAAAATGTGTACGTTGCCAAAGCTCAGTAAGGGAATGCGACTTGATGCTTTTCTGACCAAATGGGCTCGGGGCCATTTATAACCGCTTCATTTAACTCCTACGTAAAAAAAAGTGATTAATTTTTGGTTCATGTCGTGACAATATATGCCCAAATTGTCAATTTAATGGAGCCATCCCGCGCCTTAAATATTTCCTGGTTTTTATGCATTTCTTTGTTTTTTTGGGATTTTAGGAGTTATTTATGGAGACGGCAGGAAAGAGAAATTCGTGATTGAAATTTTTGCTATAGATATGGTGTCCGTCCTTAAAACAAGCCGATATAATCGCATTAGAATTATTTTCTTTGTCTAGTCATCCATGTCCGCACGCACGCACGCACCTCAACCTTCATCCCATTCCCCCCCCCCCATTCACACACACACGGCGGTTCCGCAGAGAAATGACGCCAAATATCTTGTAACTCGTAATCTAACACGCACATACAATAACGCGATGTGAACGACAAAATACTCCTTTTCCGTTATGTTATTCTCGCAAATTGGACTTAAAATTACGCGATATTCGTTGGGATATGGGAGATGCACAAAAGGGAAAGTTGTAATTTTTCTCCCTCTCTCCGACAAAATGCCATTTTCTTAGAACAATTTATAAGAATCGAAAACTCTCCATAAATTGATGTAAAGAATGGACGCATCTTTTTGCCTCTCATTCTGTGACACATTGAAAAAGCTAATTACTGTGATGAATGAAGTCGAAATGTGGTGACGACATAGAAATGGCACTGCACTACGCGCATACGAATATCGGAAGTGTTCACTAATAGTAGCGTAGAAGTATCAATGGCATTTTTTTGTGATGCGACTTTTGATTTTCTAGGACGAGTGTAGTGCAAATTAGCGAAAGCGGAATGTTTTAAACAATTGAAAAAAATTTTATTCAAGTTTTTGCATTGACTAACACTGTGCCGGTGAAACCTCGCTGATTCCCAACCCCCCCCCCCCTCCCTCCTTCCCCTCTATCCAATGGCTTCTTCTCCAGAGGGATATATTCCTCCGAGAAGTGCGCGATAATCTCACCCCATATACTTTGCATTGGAAACCTTTATGTTAACGTTATCAATTTATTGGATTCCTCTCTCGATTTGAGAAAGAAGTGAACGGCAGGCACAATGCATCACGAATCGCCGCGCTCCTCTTCGTCTTGCGATCGACTTTTCGTTCGCCATCATGTCCTCCAGTGTACTATCGGAGCAGAACGAGTGTGCCTGTTCTTTTAGGGCGCCGAGAGAATAATTCGATTACGAGTTCTTGAGTGAAACCATGCAGGCGATTAACGCTTTCCGTTACCAACGACTTCTGTCTGTGCTCGACAGTCATGTGATCATTTTTAGCTAAAAAAATGCCCTCTCCGGTTGGGTGGCGCGACGTGGATCCGCCTTCAAAATCATTCGTAAGATGGGATAGCGGCGCTTAATCATGGCGGCTCTTTGTCACGTTTGGTCACTGGCCCTCTGCAATGTAAAGTAAGTGATCTTATTCGATCGGGTGTGGTTCGCGCATGACCTTGAATCAGAGCTGGCTGACGGCCATTGGGTCATTTAAGGGGTGGGCATACATTATCGCGATAAGTATCCTGTGACTATTATGCCCTAGTGCTTTATCTGGTACCAAAAGAAAAATCTCTTCTAGATGTGTATAATAAAATTAAATACTGACTTCGCACAGTACATATTCGAGCAAATCCATGAATTATGGAATTTAAAAATTTTGAAATTGACTTTTGTATTTCATAAAAAATATTTTTAGCTTGCTATCGATTGAAGTTACATAATTAGTTGAAGAGCGTTCCTCTCTCGCGTTCGCCTTTTCGCTTTTTGATCTGGCCCGAATTTCTCTCATCTGGAGACCCGTTGACTCGGTGTCTCAAGTCCATTCCGCGGATCAGGAAAAGGAGGCGGAGGTCCGTTAAGGGTACTCTTTACACTAATCGAACACAGTTAAGGAGTGATCGCGGAATCATTAGCGAAGATGCAAAATGAAGGGAGAACAAACGGGTATGGTAGTCTCACGGTGAAACCGGGAATCAGGCTTATTGCCATTTTCAACGAATTAGGATACAAATGGAATGTCTTTTTTCTCGAAAGGCTTTAAGATGTTCAGTGTGCAAAATTCATGCGAGCGTATTCTATGGACGTAGATTGCAAAAATGAAATGATGCGTTCGCATTCGTCATCATGACGTTTTACGGTGTAAGACTGAGGTCACTTTTAAACGTTTGTAATGTTAAGCTACTTAACATTGGATATTTTTGAAGAGGTATGCGGTAAATGCCTATCTTGTAACTTTATCTTGGGAGATTTCAGTCTTGGTGGGCTAAATGTCGAAATCTTGTTGGACTTTCCCTGGTTTACGGTGTCCAGTAATCTAACCAGCGAGGTCTCCATCCGCCTCCATATTGGGTCAGGCCGCTGCGGCGCCTCCTTGGAAACTGTGACCGATGGACTCAGTGCGTCTCCTGAAGTGGCGGAAGAGCGTCATTTGCATAAAAGGGATTTCAGGAGGGAAAGCCCTCTGCTGTCACTTCACGAACGCCGCCAAAATTCCCACTCTGTTGCATGAAAACATTTGTTCACTGTCATCTCGATCCAACCCATTCATTGATATATTCACGTTGCATGAATACCATGCTGTGCCGTGGTACCCATTCACATTCACGTCTTCAATCCTAAACCCATGATTAATTAATTACTCTGGCACTTTAAAATTGATTACAACTCTTCACAACAAATGGATACGGTATTTTAGGATTGATTAGTACGCGAATGAATAAACAACGATCACGCAGAATTGAAGGGTCCGGTGCTTTCCTAGCCAATGAGCTCAATGAGAGTTTTCTCGGGTTTCCGTCCGGGTGGGATGCTCCATTCTCCACGACGATTCGTGGTCCAACACGGCCCAACACATCAGGTGACCATCGGATGACCATCTTCCCTCCTTCATCTTCCCTGATGACGAGTGCCAAATTGGACTTCGAAACGTCGTTGAAAATGGAACATCCCACCCGGACGGAACGCTTAGAAAACTTCATTCTCCCTATAAATCTAAAGAATCGCAATTATGATCAAAATTTCCGTGTTGAGTCCAAAAGGGGGAGGGTTTTCCGTGACGAGAAGTGATGTTCGTTCATCCGCGAGTGATGGCAGTCGATAAAAAGTGTATAGTGTATTATTTGCATCTATAAGTGACGCCCGATTGCGTCGCCCAAATGATTTCATAAACAGTAAACGATGATTGCTTCTGTTACCCGAATGGTACACGTACAGGTTGATTCTAGTATTACTGCTGATATTTGGATTTAGATCTAACTTTTCACCGATTAAATTTTGAAATAAAGACCAATATGCGCTTTTTGAAGGCGCGTCCTGGAGAGTTGTGGGTGTTTTTTTAGCCGTTCGAGATTATTCCGACCACGCAACGACGGAGTCACGTGGCATAACTACGCACGGTTCGATGTGTTTGCGAGTTTAAAGTTCGGATGAAGGTTTTAGGCTGGGACACAATCAACGTGTACTTGCGATGCGAGACGTTAACGGGGCAACCGGAGACAGGGAACGCAATCGGTCCGCAGGGAAGCGGTCACAATCGACGTTAACGCGAACCGGAGTAGCAATCGACTAACGCAGGGGCAGCTAAGAGACCAGGTGTAAACAAGTGTGGAAGTAAATAAGTTGTCTTCGCCAAGAGTAATCTTCAACAGTTGGAAGTATCTGCCGACAGATGGCTCCAATTTCCGAATTCTCAGGACTATTCTGATTGGTTCTCCGTGTACGGGACACGGGGAGAGATGAAAGTTGCCCATCTCTCGGGTACTCGTACACATTGATTGTGTATGTTCGCTAACATTTTCCGTCAGCCATCTTTTCGCGTATTCCCGTTAACGGCTCACGAAACACGTACACGTTGATTATATTCCAGCCTTTATGCGCCTGATCTGCTGTTCGTTGCATCTCTAATTACGTAACCTAACTCGATTGACAGTATTCCCGAATTAAAAAAATGCCACGTGAGAGTTTTAAGATTGGTTTAAACACACTAAAAATCCTCAACCGTTCGTGATTGTATGTACCTCGTGAACCCATTGTCACATGATCGGCTTTATCTCGGACGGTTCGAATGCAACTCCTTCCGAGGGAGATGATCCACTCTGGACCCGTGCGGGACTAGATCACCCATAGAAGGCAATTTATTTATTTTTTCATTTGTTTATTTATTATAGCACCAGTAACAGCTACTAAAGCCTTTACTTTGCGTTCAATAAACAAATAATAAGTTCAGAGTAATGGGAAAAAAGTGGAAAAAAAGGAAACACCAGTCAATCAACGAAAAACGGCGACACCGAGGCAGGGAAGAGGAAATTTGAAGTCGAGCGCCCGACGAATAGGAAACCGTTCACTTTCTGATCGTTCTCGAGAATCCCTCGAATGACTTGACTTGACCTCAATCTTGATCTCGTCGGATGAGAGAGACAGTCCGTCGCATGGCGATGAGAAAGAGGCACGAGGCTTCGCTCCATTGTCTTGAGGCAAGGCCGCCTCGGAATGCCTCTCGCCCTCTTCTCCTCTCTTCCGAATAGGCGAAGAGGAGAAGGGAATGAATCGCCAAAACGTGTGTCTCTCAGACAAGCGTGCGACCCGACGAAGATGCGCCTCCGTCGGCCATTGCGTCGACTGCCGAGAGTGGAGGACCCCGGGGAGGGTTTGCTACCGGAAATCTGCGAGGGAAAATGTATATTGTGGCAGTGGCACCCACACTGTGGGTAGCCAGCTCCCCCTGGGGGACGTTACGTTGCTCTTTAATTTAAGGGGAGGGCGAAATGAAGCAAGGGGCATGGGGCCACTAGTCTATGATTATAAAGCTTACGGATAGGGGGCGTTTGGGTTGATGGAGCCGAGGGGGCGATGGCCCGGGAAAGTTTAGGAAACACTGATCGAGAGCAGAGCTTTATGATGGAACTACTGATGGAACTGCTGAAATATAAGGCCTGAAATATTTTTTGTTTTTAATAATTCATAAATATATTGAATAGGCTCGGGGAAAACTGTAAGAGCAATTGAAAGCCAGGAAAACCTTTCTACAAAAAATTGAGGTCAGGAAACGTAGGATTGTTAATACACGTGCCAAAACAAGGATTTAGGATAACTAACGAAGCGATTACTCTGAAGCGCTTCCTCAATGCTCCTAGTGTGGTGGCTGAAATAACCGTTAGAGGTTTACAGAGGTGTCACTGGAGTTTGGGTATTTAGATTTAGATTAAAAGGCATCAACATAGGTCTCATCTAAGGGTACTTGAGACCATCATTGATTCATTGATCGTTGATTGGCGATCGCGGATCGCGGATTCAACCGCCGCGTTGCCCGGCGCGCAACTGGCCACGTTGATCGGGGATTCAATGATCAATGAATCAATGATGGTCTCAAGTACCCTTAGATGAGACCTATTTTGATGCCTTTTTGATGAATAATACTTTGCTATGTTCAGAGACTTACATAAAATTATGAATTTTAATATAACGCGTTCATGAAAATCGCATGCGTGTTATGCACACGCTGTTTAATCTAAATCCATATGCCCAGATTGGTTGACTAGTAGCCCTCCACCCTTCCGTATCTAATGCCAGTTCCCTGACTTCCTGGTGTTTCTATCTTATGCACACCATCCGATCTTTGACGTGAAAAAGCGATCGTCGTTTTTGATAGAACGGCTTTAAGTGACACAAAAATATTTAGCTCCCACTTCAGATCAAAACGCTTTATGTTCTCGATATTTGACTCAGAGGGGCATGAGAAAAATAACAATCAATTCCATAATCCAATGAATAAAAATCAAGGTGTATTTTTATGTCTATCTAAACGATTAGTACAGGACTGTGGCCAGTCTATAGCGTTACTGAGCAGGTGAATCCAGGAATCCTTGTTTGCAATATCAGTTGAGGTCCATTTTAATAAATTCATAAGTTCTAGTCGCTAATACTATCACTATGCGTCAGAGGTGTATCAGTTAACTAGCCTCGTGCCGTCAGCGCTCTGCTTCCCCAACGAGACAGATTACGACTCTGTGCCGCGTCATCGAAAATTCATTTTTTTCCGAAATTAGAGTGGAAATCGAGAGCCATTGAGTGAACATTTTAAAGGCATTTCAAACAAGACGAAGAAAAAACTCTTGGGCCTACCATCACTTCCATACATCTGTTTATTCGTTGGTAATAACCATCAAAGTTGTAATGTAAATGATGAGAGAATTGAATTTTAACACAAGGAGGACGGGATTTTTGCGCTACATAGAAGGACGGCTTGGGGTCATTTAACCGCAAATTCATTTTTTCAAATAGAAAAAAATTTTTTCCCTCCCATACACTGTTTTACTGTAGTATTGTTCATACTCTTTGTTTAAACACACATCTTAGTATTAAGTATGGTATTCCGATTGTTAACAATATATTGTTATCACTTCTAAATATGAATTAAATAATATTCAATGGTCATGAGTCTCAAAATTTTAGCCAAACACTAATCACGAAATTTCATTAATTATGCTTAATACAAAAGACCTGTTTCAAAATTGAATAAGTAGCATTATGTTTTATCATAAATTGCAATAAAAATACACAAAAAATATTACTTTGTAATGCATTTCCGACAAATCATAATGTTTTGGCGCACTTTCCACAATATGTTTTTTTTGCATACATTGAATGGTTTATTTTGACAATTTGGAGATATTTTGCACCTTTTCCTCTTTTTTTCTCTCAGGGATGTGAATGTGGTATTTGTTGAAGTTTTGTTAGTTTGATTTGAGCATGAACGAGAGGGTTCCGTCGGAAAAGAGATTCATAACACTCGTTCGAATAGTTTTTGAATAAATTTCTTGCGACTCGGTTTACAATTTGTACTTTCACTGTAGAGCACTCAGCAATTTATCCAGACCAGATCCAGTTTATTGAACAATACATGAACAGGCCACCTCCTAGCAGCTGATCGTGTGGAATATTTCCGGCACAAGCTGTCCATAATATCTGCTCCCAACTTGTTTTTATTGTAAAAGAGGATGATGTCTCGCTTTCTTCTATGAGTTTCGGAAATCGTGACATCTGAGTGCATGGCACTTAGTGAAAGAATATTCCTCTTTCTTTGCATTAAAAGTTGTGGTCCAGCATGCAGTAATCTTAAATGCTCAGCTTGTAATAGCTAAATTTAGAATGCAAATGCAAATTTAAGCACTGAATGTTTCCTAGCAGCATTGCGAAGATTCATAGCGCGAAGAGGTATACCATCACAAATAGTATCCGACAATACAAAAAATTTTAAGGGCACAGCTCGTCAACTTAAAGAATTATATCAACTCTTATAATCTAAGGAATTTTCCGGAAAGTTGCATGAATGTTTAGCAGAGAGAAATTATTCGTGGAGTTTCATACCTCCTTATGCTCCCCATTTTGGAGGTATATGGGAAACTGCTGTAAAATCTATGAAGTATCATTTAAAAAGAGTGCTAGGCGATAATATTGTGACTTATGAAGGGTTATCTACTTCATTGGCTCAGATTGAGGCATGCATGAACTCCCGATCTCTTACCTACATGTCAAATCAACCACATGACATCAGCTATATTTCTCCTGCTCATTTCCTTATTGGTGAACGTTTAACCCAACTCCCATCCCCTGATTTTTCTGACATTAAAATGAATACCTTATCTAGATGGCAACATCAACAGCGACGCTTGCAGAATTTTTGGAAGCGCTGGTCTAAGGACTACTTACAGGAGCTGCAGCAACGGCGTTGTTGGCGGGAGATTCATCCGAATTGTCAACCCAACATGGTGGTCTTGGTGAAAGATGATGATCTTCCACCCTTAAAATGGCGACTGGGACTAATAAGTGAAGTGTACACAGGGACTGATGGGAAAGTGCGAGTTGTGTTGCTAAAAACGTCTACCGGTAACATCAAAAGACCAATTAGAAAAATCTGACCGTTACCAGGGCTAGAAAAATTTGTTGGAACCAGCGGTTCCTAGGGGTCGGGTATGTTCGCGCCTGACATCATTTTACAAGTTTCGTTGTTCTTCTTTCACGTTACTAATGACACGTTTTTTATTGTTGAGTTGTTGATACCAATCAATCTTTTTTTGTAAGACAAAGACGGTCAAGATAAGATAAAGAGATCATTAAAACCAAAGGAAATACAGTCCACTCCATTAGGATCGTAACGATCTCTCTTCTAATTTCGCTAATATTCAATTAATATACAGGTTCCATGTTATAGCAATAACAGCCGGAACACATCCTTTGATCCGTCAAAAGAAAATAAATTCCCTGATATATCCGATACTTAGTTTCTCTCTCCAGCGTTTCCTTGCATTTCCTCTTCCCTCTTCCTAATCACTCCTTCTAGACTAATAGACGCGTTCCATCTTTCTCTCTCATTCTCTCTCTTCGGAACTGATCCTTTGAATAATTTCCCTTCCTTTTCCCTCCTGCGCACCCTCCTCCTCTTTTATTTTTTCGCACAAAAAGCGTTTGTAAGAAGATTTGATCTGACGCCATTTGTATCCCCAAAAATTCCCGACCCCTCGGCCACGTCATTTCCGCTTCCTTTTCGCGTTCCCTCTACACTCCACCCCCTCCCCCATCTTCCTTCTCCTCCTTCTATCACTCGACTACCCCACCCCCACTCGTGTAAACGAGCCCAACGGAGGGAGCCAACGAAGGACGCGACCTTCATCCCTTATGCCTTTGACGGTCGCCTATACGCTAAGCAAAGTTTGCCTTTTTCCCATTGATTGGCGCGTGTGGCATGTTAAGTCTACCACGCCGTAAGTTATGATGCAGCATTTTCAGATGAATTATTTCCAGCCAAGATGGTTAATCGACTTCAGCAAATTAAATAAAGGTGGAAACATTCCCGAAATCGGGTTAAAACTGCCTGGAGTTTTTTCCCTTTTTATTCACGCGTGATGAATATCACATCATTTTTTAAATGAAAATAAAATTTCATCCTTATCCTATTGCTTCAGTTCAGTTCAGGCCTCCGTCGAGTTCGGACGTCTTGTTCCGCTCCTCGACTCAAGGTTATGCTTTGCTAAGTGTATTTTGTGCTTACTGGCTCGTGAAAGCGTGTTACCGAAATGAGTTCTTGCAAAATTTGCTCTAAGTTAGTGCGTAACACAGTAGTATTGGAGTGCTCCGATTGTGGGAACAAATTCCATGGAAACTGTTTAGAAAATCCTCTTACTAAACAGGACATTGAAGCCATTAAAGCCAGCAAGCAAGTTTGGCGATGCAGTGAGTGCACCGTGGTTCGCAGATCCAGCATGAACAGTGAATTTACTTGTGCACCGATTAAAAGCGCGTCCCAGAGTTTTCCATCAGATACAGTTTTAGATCTCTTTAAAGAAATCAAAGCTGATCTAAAGTCAACAGAGGCTAATCTTGGAGACTCTATCAACAAATTGTATGATCGGTTGGACGATTTATCTTCGGTGCTTGAGGCTCACAGTAAGCGATTCGACGAGTGCTTCGCTAGAATGGACTCATTAGAAAGTGAAAATCGATCACTGAAGAAACAAATTGCGCTTCTTGCAAAACAGTCCGATGACCTTGAGCAACGCAGTTTAGCAAATTCAGTCGAGATTCACGGTTACCCAGTCCAAAAAAACGAGGACCTTCCGAGCATAATTAGCAATATTGGGGCCGAGTTGGGGGTTATAGTCAAAGCGGATGACATTGACAGCTGTTACCGCTTCAAACCCAAGTCGGAAAGTGGGCATAGTGGTATCCACGTTAAGTTCCTCCGTCAGCACATCAAGGAAGATCTACTGGCAAAAAGAAGAGTGAAGAGGGACTTCTCAACGCGCCACCTGAACCTCGATGTGACACCCACCCCTCTCTACATAAATGAAGCCCTTTGTCCTGGAAGGAGAAAAGTGCTGCATGCTGCAAGGGCTGTTAAGAATGAGAAAGGTTACAAATATTTGTGGATACGTGGAGGTAAAGTTTTAATGAGAAAAGTTGAGAAAGAACCAGTGTTTGTTTTGACGAGTTTGGACGATATAAATTTTTTATAAAATTAATAATGTCAGATAACACAAATAGTAAGATGTTTCATAGCAGTAGATTATGTATTGTCCATCAAAATATCCGTAGTCTCAGATCAAACTTTGACTTATTTGAAACGTATCTGCATGGCCTTTCTCATTTACCGAGTATAATCGTACTTAGTGAAATATGGGTTTATGAACATGAACTTCACCATTACAATTTAAATGGTTATAAATATTTTGCCCAATGCAGTAGTGGTAGCCGAGCTAGAGGTGTTATTGTTTATGTGCAAAGTACAATTGATTGCTTCTCTAATGTAATTCAAGCTGTAACTGCTGACTTTGTTCAGGTGACTCTCAAACTTGAAAAATTCGAATTGCAGTTAATTTCTATTTATAGAGATCAAAATTTTCCGATAACACAATTTTTATCTGAATTTCAACCGCTTATGCATGGTTTAAAAGGTAATATAATTGTCATTGGTGATGTCAACATAAATATTATGGTACCTTCAAATGATTCTGATCACTACTTAAACTTAATGAGCTCCTTAGGATTAGAGTGTCTGATTGACTCGCCAACTAGGGTAACAGGAAACTCCGCTACCTGCATTGATCACCTGTTCGCTAGGTTATATAACATGTGCACGCATGACATCCAAGTAGAAGTGCTTCATGAAGCGATAACCGATCACTCTTTAATTCGCTGTTCTATTTGTGTGAAAGAACCATTATGCAAAGAAAAAATAACGACTACTCCTGCCAAAACCAAGATAGACTATGAATATTTTAAAACAAAAATAGCTGAAGTAGATTGGAGTCCAGTTGTAAACGAAATAAACGCATCAAAGGCTTTTTCGTTATTTCATGACTTACTAATAGGTGTTCTATCTGCATCAAGAGTTAAAGTCAATAATTACGACACAAGAAAAAAATTAAAGCCGTGGATAACTAGTCATCTTCTAAACCTTATTGAAAGGAAAAATTATCTGTTCAAGAAACATAGACGCCACCCATTAAACGTAAGTTTAGCAAAGGAATTTGTTAACTGTAGAAATAAATTAAAAAATGAACTTAGGATTGCCTCTAATAACTACTATTTGCACAGATTTCAAGGAGCAAATGGAAACTCAAAGATGCAATGGAAAATATTCAAGGAAATATCCGGCCGCATACCACTCAGTCCCCATGAAATCTGCCTGGAAATAGACGGTAGTATATCATCTGCTCGGTCCAAAATAGCTATGGCATTTAATGACTATTTTGTTTCCTCCTACGATAGTAACAATAATAGTAATGACAGTGGCATTGATGAATTCGTCGCTGAATGTTGTGATTATTCACATAGCTTCGAATCCATGTACCTAGAACCAGTCGACTCTGCTGAAATAACCAAATTAGTAAGATCTTTTCCTGCTAGCAAAGCCCCTGGTTACGACAACGTTAACAGTGAACTTTTGAAACTTGTTATTAACGAATTAGCTCCTATTCTCGCACATATATTTAATCTAAGTTTTACCAGTGGTGTTTTTCCTGACGAGCTGAAAAAGGCGGTGGTCATGCCCTTATATAAAAAAGGTGATCGATCAAGTATAATAAATTATCGTCCAATTTCACTGCTATCGATATTTTCAAAAATTATAGAGAAGCTAGTCAAGACGAGATTAATTAAATTTCTCGATAAAAACTGCTTCTTCAGCAAAAATCAGTTTGGTTTTTTAAGTGGAAAAGGAACTGAAGATGCTCTAGAAAATTATTTTACCCATGTTTACAAGGCTATAAACTCAAATCGACGCACTGGCAGCCTATTCATTGACATTAGCAAGGCTTTTGATTCCATTGATCACATGGTTCTGACCTTTAAGCTTCAGAGGGCCGGTATTCGAGGAATACCACTAAAATGGTTTACCAGTTACCTGTCATCGAGAATGCAGTGTGTAAAAATTGGTGATGTTTATAGTAATTACAATATGATAACTTCTGGAGTTCCGCAAGGCTCTGTCTTGGGTCCAATCCTATTTCTAGTTTATATAAACGATCTATGTAATTTCAATTTTAGAGGTCATGTGACAGCATTTGCTGATGATGTCGCCTTAAATTATGGAGGTTTAAACTGGGGTGATGTAAAATATGATATGCAGTCAGATTTGATCAATTTGCGACGTTGGTTTGCTTCCAACAAATTGAAAATGAGTGTAACTAAAACGAAGTATATGTGTTATAATTTATGTAACAGGTACAAGTTTGATTGGGTTTTATATTATCATGAAGAAAACTGTCCGATAAATTCATGCAATAGCTGTTTGCCCATTGAACGGGTTTCCAGTTTGAAGTACCTGGGAGTAACCATTGACGAATCCTTAAAGTGGCAACAACATATTGATAATCTAACAAATATTATGCGAAATACATTGACAAATTTTTATTTCATCAGAAATAAATGTCCTTTAAATTTCCTTAGGATAATTTATAACGCGTTAGTACATTCCAGACTAAGTTATGGCATTTTTTGTTGGGGTGGCGCTTATTTAAACTCCTTGAAACCTGCCGTGTTTTTACAAAAAAGAATTATTCGTGTTATTTTGAAAAAGAACAGATTTGAAAAATCCTTCCCACTTTTTCTTCATTTACGTTTGCTTCCATTGAGGCATCTATATATTTATAAGGTTTTACGGTGTTTCTATACCAGAAGTGGTAACTCTGATGTATTTCAGTGTCTACCTTCTCACATTGCCCTGCGTAAAAAAAAATATTCCATTACCAAAACCTAACTTGACGTTGTTTAAAAGATGTTTTTTGTATGTAGGGCTAAAGGTATACAATATGTTACCCCTGTCATGTACTAATTCTAAGTCTGTGAAAAAGTTTTTGGAAAATGTACATTCTTGGCTTCTCACCAAGGAGAGTGTAGAGCATTTATTGCTGTAAATCATTGATGTAATGAGTTATAAGTAAACTATTAGTAAGTAGCTTTTAAGGTACGAACTTACACTGTTAAGCAATTGTCACGGTATCACTGCACGAGCTATATGTATCTTTTAGGAAAAGCATAATGTAATATTATTTGATGGTAGCCTTAAACAGGTTCTCCTTCAAGGCTACCTAAAATTACTCTATTTTGCTATTGAAATGTAATTTGTTGTATGGAGTAATAAACTTATTATTATTATTATTATTATTATTATTATTGCTAACTCTTGTTCTAGACGTGTTAGTGGTTTCGATGGATGATGGAGCTAACGAGAGCGGAGGAATGAGGCTGATTCTCAGTGGAACCGAACGAATATGAGGTGGTTGCTGCTGGAATAGACATTGTGCGGTCATGTGGATGCTGCTGGGAACTGTTAGCAAAGAGAGAGGAAGGAGACAGGGCTATTGAGATGAAGTGATGGAAGAATTTATTAGCATTTAGCAATTAGTGCGCTGTCTCAATTTTAAATCATAAAGTCTTTAGGCAGAAAAGGGTTGGCGTGATGTTTGGAATCTCGTTGTGTTGGGGTGGATTTTGGGTCCAAAAAGCTGGCTATGCTATTGGGCCTTCCTCAGATCGTCTATTACTAGTATAATAATTAATATAAAATCCAACTAACCGTGTAATCAATTGACCAAAAGTGCCGTGCTAAAGAATATTTCTAGCAGGAATTTTTTTGTTTCATGTGAGCACAAATCGAATTCTCCAAGGGAAATTTGAAGGTTTCAAACAATTTTTAGTATATAGGTTAGTAAAACAAAAAGACCTTTAAAAATCCCGCTATTATTATTTAAACACGACAGGCAGCGCATCTGTGTTAAATCTTCAAGCATTTTCGCAGGAGTGGACACGTGCACCGTGGAGCGGGATGTGTGTCAGTTGTTGGAGGGGTGGCAAAGTGAGGCAGGGGTGGGAGTTTTTATTCCCCATTAGAGGGGTGGAGTTTCCGCGAAACATCTCACCATGAATATACATTATGGATTGTTATCTCGTCACCAACAACTGTTGTCTAGAATTCCGTGAACAAACAATTTTTTAGAAAGTGGTGCTGCCTAGTGATGAAAGACGGAAGTCTAAATGTAAATACAGTAGACAGATTGTAAATAAACACCTCCTACTGGTTTTGTCGTAAACATACATAGGTTTAACTAACAATTAATCGTAATGCAGTGGACAAAAAATGTAGTGCTACACGTGAGACGTCATTATACACTTTTTTAACATCGCCCGGTCTACAAATATATTTAATTCCTCTCCAAATTTAATTACACAAATGCACAATTAACTTCTTAGCACTTCGTGAATATCGTTATACAGAAATTTAATAATAATGCGAAGTGACTTCATGAGTATTCCCAATGGCCATCATTGCAGTGTAGGTAAAAACGAATGCACTTACCGCCGCCTTGAACAGATTCTTATTTTTCAATCCAAGTCTCCTATTTAGGGTCCTCGTAGACGCATACCCTGTTTTGCAGCCAAATTGAAATTTGAAGGACACTAATTGCTTTGGCACTGCAATTGCCTTATTTGATTTTCGTATCGCTCGCAATTACATTATTGCTGCCTTTTGGAAAATGGTCTATTTTTTATTTCAAAGTTTGTTGTTTTTCCTTTCCAAAATAATTGGCATTGACTTTACGATTAAAATTTTCTATCATGGCTTCATCTCTACTCTTCACCGACTCACGAAAACGGGATCTTTTCTTTTAATGGTGTGCAAACACGCCTATAAAATTTCGGCTGTCTGAAAAACCATTTTTGGGCAACGTGAACACTCCCATTGAATCAATAACCTCCATCGAGCATAATCAAAACTTGAATTGGCCTGTGATATTTACCTCGCCTATGTGTAGAATAATTATTGTTGCCTCGCTTAGCCTACTGTTGATAAAATATTTAGCGATCCTGTTCATGTGAAAATTTTTTTTACCTTTAACTGTAATTTTTCGTTCATTAAAATCTTATGTTTTCAGGCACGCTAAATTTCTTTAAAATAAAATATATATGTGGTAAAAATGAATTGTAGCAAAGAATCATTATGATCCTGAATCCATTTCAAATCTCATCGTCTAGCAGGGTACCTCATGGTTTCAATTCTTCCTCCCCCCCCACCCAAAATGCTAATGAGTCTTTTAAAAATATTCACCCCCTTCAATTTAATTGGATGGAACGCAAGAGCGGAAGTCTTTCGGCTGCAAACGTCAAATTTCCCCCAGTGTACTTCTTTTTTTTGTGCCTGTGATAATGAATCGAAATCAATGATGTCCTCGAAAAATGAAAACTAACTCCATAAACTCTCAAATTGCAGCTCTATAGATCCAAGAGTGGTACTCATGTCGTCCATTTTCCTTTCGTGGAATTTGAATTCACTATCTTGGGCGCTCTGCCATCGTAAAATGCCTTTTAAGGGATGTCATTTAATTTGAGGCGTTCTTTTTCGATTTCTCCAAATGGGAATGTGGCCATCTGAATCAACTCAACTCTATTTAAAGTTTATTATATAAAATAACTGTTCGCTCGGGCAGATTCCCTCGGCACTTCATAATCTAAAGTGAAATATTCGAAACAGAAAACAAGTACTTTCTGGTGTTTTTCGCTTCGATAGAGATGGAACTATGCTTCTTTTTCTCTCGACGATATAATTTAGAGCGCTCAGGGGGATTGGAATAAGAGATCCAATGAGGATTCGGAGGAATATTGGATTTCATATGCACTGGATATTGTCGGGATATGGGGAGCTGGGATTCTTCTGGATTCAGTTTGGGTGGCGATCTTCAGGCGTTGGCCTAAGGCGACGAGGATTCTTCGTTGACGGCGGGAATAACTACCTCGCCGCCCTCTAGCGCGCGACGAGTGATCGAGCGGTCGCGGAAAATGAACACTGGCGAATTTGCGCGCTTGGAATGAAAAACGCAGGGATCGGATAACGCGATAGCGCGAAAATTAAAGAATAACTCGTTCGGATGACGTATATCGCCGCCATGGCCCCTCCCCCTTCCCCCCTCCCCCCCCAACGGATTATCCAACACGATTTCTCCACTCCGGGGCATCGTGGAGCTTTTCGAGCGCGAGATTCAATTTCTTATTATATTATATATATAAAATTGGTCATGGGCATAAGAGCAGAAATTGCAAAGAATACGTAATGGGGAGAATTTTGTGACTTACGAGCGTTATATTCTGTCAGCATATTCCTAAAAACACGCCTGCTCGAATCCTGCTAATGTTATCTTTTCCGCTGGCATTAAATTATTTTATAGAGACATAAGGTAGTTAGAGCGAAATATCATTTTACTCAGAAAACAATGAATTTGGTCTCATTTTAAAGAAAAACATCTCACCCTTTTAATGGCACCAAAAATTCAACCCCACACCGCATTACTTTCGGAGATATTTGCCGAAAAATACCAGCCCTTTTACATGAGAAATGGTACGTGTATGCACTCCAGAGAGACATTATTTACAATATAAGGTATTTCTAGCACTTAGATGTCGTAAAAAAATTAACAGCGTGTAGTTTGTATGTTTTCTCAACTATATTTGAAAATTAATCATATTGTCACCGCAGTAAATCCTTCGGGATCACAAAAAACCTTCCATTTTGAAGAAGTTTCAAACGTACCGCGTGAAAACAATTAGTCAAGTTAAAGACTTATTTAGATATTATCATTTAATTACAGAAAATTCTGTCATATAAAACTATATTATTGCACCATTAATAATGTACTATTTAATTGATGTGTCCTACAGCTCGTGAAATTGAAACGTATAATTCGAATATGGTCTCTATTATGACTAGGGAACTATCTCGCTCGGACTACCTTAAGAGAGCAGAATGACGCAGAATAAACAGGGGCGGGCAAAGAAAACCATTATTATGAGTCTATTTGAGGCCTCTTGTATGTACCACGTCAATTTTTAGCCTCTCTACTACTTGATCGAAAATTTTAATTTTTTTCATATTTCTAAGCTTGTTAACGATTCATGCATGACAGAAAATGACAAATAATTTTATATCCCCTTTATAGAAACTAAGTATCCAAAACGACAAGAAGCAAAACGTTCACCATTGTTAACCTGTAAATAAACAAATAAATATGTATAATATTGGTGAACTTGATATAAGTCCGGAAATATATGTTATTCATGCAAGCTTTTGAGAGATGTAATTAATGTGATCTAGAAATAACGTAATGTATTCCATGATCGGGAAAAAGTCAGCAAACATGTCAGAAACTTATAATGATTGTAAAGTAGGGCGGAATCCCAAGAAAACTAAGAGAAAATCTGATGTAGGACTGTTGGCGAATAAAATGAAATACTTTTGATTTCACAGTTACACATGAATTTCAGGAGAATCCGAAGGATGAATCTGTTTCCATCTTATGAACGCATTAATTGTGTTTCATAGCAGCATCATCATTGCTATTTAGAATGATGTGAACATGATTGCTGTAATATTACGCTCACTCAAGGAATGATAATTCTTTAGCGAAATTGATTCATGATATTGTTGCCCGTTCGACCCAACCAAAACTTTTTGTTTCTGGAATGTAGTCAGGGATCTTCTGGCATGAGTCCACCATTGCTAGCGTACTTTTTTTTCGTTTTTTTATAAGCCCGAAGTAGATTTTTTTAAATTATAGAAAGGGTTATGAATTATTTTCGAGTAATTGACAGTTTGTCCAAATGCAAGCGTTTAATTTGTGCACAAGATTTTTGTAAATGATGTTTTTACATACACATTTAATGTGCGCACTCTGGGTTATTATAAACTGCTTATTGCGGTGCAGTTCTTTAAATTAATTAAAACAATGGCTATTAATACTTATAGCTTTAATTTCTTAAAGGTTACTTTCATTTGAAGTAATTTTTTTATGTTCTGCTAGAATCAGACAGAGCATGATTATTACGGTAACCACTGCCATATCTGGTGACTAGTTGTGGTATCAATGGGGACGCTTTTTAGCTTTTGAGGCTCTTCCCGCAAGTTTGGACTGTGCCACAGTAAATAAATTGTTATCAAATGAAAAAACTCTTCAGACACGTTTAAAAAGAGCAGATCAGGAAAAATGTAATTTATTGCATTCTCAAACATCAATGCATATCTCGATAGTAAAATTTTTGGGAGGTCAGGATGTTTTAATTTATTAAGTTTATGCAGTGGTCAAGATAGAACATTTAAAAAATGCCCCTTGTGGTGCGGGCGTGTGCACCAATTGCTGTGCGACCTTTGTGGTTTTACTGGTCTACTCTGCGCTGCACAAGGGCACACTCGATCCTCGGTGCACGTCCAAACCGCATGTGCGCGTGCTATGTTAGGTGCGGAACGCAGAGATTGACGGCCCATTAATTATTCGGCTTTGGGATTTGTGTTGCCCTCGAATTCGTTCAGAATGGTCAGAGGACAGAGGAAAAGGTGGTCCCCTTTGGTCACGTTGGGTGGCGCCCCTGCTCCCAACGGTCTGAACTTCAAAGCTACCAAATGGGAGCGTTTCACGCGTTTTTTCGCGTGATGAACAGCTGATGCTTCGACTGCATAATGTCCAAAACATGGAAACATGTTTTAGGATTTTCTCTGAGCGTTGTCTATAGCTGCTTGATGGTAGCCCAGTCTGGCTGACTTTTTTCGACGTTGCTTGCTCGTATCCTCGGATATTTGTCGCTTTAAAAGCTGAAATCGCGTTACGCGTCCGCGGAAACTGCTGCCTGGGATGCGGGTAATTAACGTGTCTCACTCCGCTGGTATATTCTGTATTTTAGCGGGTTTCTTTTGAATGCCACGACATAACTATGCATTTTTTGCCATATAAAGTTGTATTTTTCATAATCCTCATAAATTCTGAACACAGTTGTGAGTTTTTCCTGGCAAAAATGTTATGCAAACACCTCAATGTTGCAACTACTCTGTACTTTCTCCTGCACTCAGCATTGGCTTTCCTCTCCTCCTTTCCCTCCACCTCACACACACTAATCGTTTCCAGACAGAATGTATATGTCCTATTATCCGTCCCCATTGGATACGTGTCTGTTTATTTTTGTCCACGCCGAGAGATCAATTTGGATAGTTTTATACTAGAATCAGGTGCAATATTCAGTTAAAGTAGACTGTGAGGAGCCATTCAATTAATTGAGTGAGGCAGCCATTAGGTCAAGCCATAGGTTTAGCTAAAGGGGAGTGCAAAGCTAAGAAATTTAAGGACATAAACGGTGAAAATTTCGGAAATAGATGCATCTTCTGTCCATTGTGATCACTTGATATTTAGTAGGAACCGTAGTTGAATATTCAACTAACTAACAGCTCACGTTCTGACGACGCAAAACCTTCATAATGTAATTTTTTCAATTTTACGAGATTACATTTGCCATTCATTTAGATTCATTCAAATGGATGGGCGCGTTACACTATAGAAATTGTGTAGAGGATACATTGTCGACTAGAAAGGTAAATTTTTGCAATACCTTAGTATCCAATATAATTTACCCAATACAATTTCCCTCTGCCTATAACTTCCTAAAGTTATTCAAAACCTCAGTGACTAAACTCACCATTTATATTATCAGGTAATCTGCAGACAATAATAAATTTTAATCCATAAGCATACCTAGGTAACTATGATCTATGGAAGTCATCTCCATGGTAGAAAAAAGATGAATCGTAGGAATGTTATGATTTTTAAGACTTCATAGACAAATGTAGCCATTTATTTTGATTTATGATTGAACGAAGGTAAGACCGGTTTTGATTTTCCTCTTCAGTTGTTTTATGTGTCATAATATTGCTCTCCGTATTTTTATGTGCGACATAACATATTACCTTGCAAGACACTTCAAGGGTGTTTGGCATGGAGTGAAGTATCACCAACGTGCACCACAGAGTAGTAATTAACTTTCACCAACATGCACCACGCGACAAGCCACTTGCAAGCTAAAGGGGTCGTATGTAGAGTGAATGTTCACGGTGTCCACTTAGATTCGACAGTAAGATTCTTTTATTTTGTTGGTTTAACAATTTATAGAATTTCTGGAGAGGGTTTTTAAATAATATTCTCTTACTCGTGTCCCTCAATCGCGCGTGGCCTGATTTTTTTTTAAGTGAGCTTAACGTGCAGCCTTTCACTGCTGCTGCCCATCTATTTCTGCCCAGCACGGAAGCGATGTCATAGATAGAGGCTTATGACTCTCTAGATCTTTCCGTTTTTAAGGATCAGAGTGATTCGGGCAATTTACAGTCCTACGGTCGGGACTTGGCCTTCAAGTTCCGCTCAAGTTCGGGTCAATGGAAAGAGTGAATGTTTTGTGGCTAAATAGTAGGCAATCATCCCCATAGGCAATGGGGAAATATCACACATTTCCCTCAGCACTCCCCTCCCTCATTTCATCACACATTTCCCTCAGCACTGTTCCCCTGTGCTCACAAATGACTGGGATGCTTGCGTCTTACTATGTTTGTGTACGCATTGAGAACACTATTTTAACGCGCTTGCTTCGTGGATATTGTTAGTGATTACTTGGCCACTTTTGTTTGTTAATGACAACAAAGATAAGAATTTTTCATGAATTACCCTATCTAGGTCCAAAATTTTCCTGTTTACCTGTAGTAGTTAACCTATACATTACCTTTCTCTGGAAGTTTCTTAAACCGGAATCTAACATCCACCTCATTGCTGAGTGAATAAGTTACTCAAACCAAAGACAAAGTTTGCTCGCTTGATCTCTGTTTGGCTCACGCGACGCCGTCCTAAAGGAGTGAAGCCCTTCATTATGTCATTCGCCGTGAGAGTCTATAGGGATCAGGAGGGGGGGGCAGCATGTCATAAAATGACGCTTGGTCTCTCGCTTTACGGAATAGATAACTAATATATCTACTTGGTATCCTTTATTCCGCCTCTAGAGCCCCTGGTAGAGGCTTTTCTATATTTTGCGCATGAAAGGTTTTTGATGCCCATGTAAATATGCCCAAGTTTAAACAGTAATTGCTTACCGTAGCTCTATTGTGCTCACAATTTTTGAAGAAACATTGGAACATGTTAGAAATGTTACTGTATTTTTGCTGTCATGACCATTATTCTATCATCACTGCCCTTTTAGAGAATATACAACCAAAGGTAGCTGTCGTTGACCTGACCAAATAATAGCTACATTAGTGCTGTTTGGCAATGGAGCTGATGAAACTTAGTTGTGATGCTACTAACATAACATATTTACCTACCACTGTCTGGATGGATTGGAATCAGAGAGGCCAAGTTTCTTTCTGCCGAGGGGCGAGAGAGAATTATCTTAGTGACTGAAGGAGTGTGTGTCCAATTCGCTTCCGAATGTGGACTCCTGGTGGAGAGATAGCGAATTGCGAAGGCAAATCGCATGCGAGGCAATTCAAACTTTACCCACAGTCAATCGGGTATTTCGATCAAATATTTCTCCCTCCGGCGCGGAAGAAGAAAGTGAACGGGCTCAATCTATTTTTTCGACTTATCGACAGCCATCTCGTATCGAGATTAAAGTCGCGATTCCGGGCACGCGCTGAGGAAAGCCCCACGCAACGCCACTCTTCCGGCTGACTGGCCGTGCTGTCGACTGAGAGAGAGAGAAAGGCGAAAGTGTTTTTATTCCATCCTCCCCTCCTTCCTTTGATGTCTTCTTCTTGTTCGCGGGAGCGGAGGGAGATTGGGATACCAAGAGGAGTGTAGAATGAGGGAGGGAGTGGAATCGGGAACGAGAGAGCGTCGTTGCGCCGAATAGATGCTGCATTATTCATTCATTCTCCTCCATCTGCGGTTTCGTAAGCGGGTTTGTGCGTGTGAGATGTTTAGCCCAATGTTGCATCATCCCGGGTCAAGGTCACTTTCAACCCCCCATCTCTTCCCCTTCCACTCTCCGACCTCCCTCTTTTCACCCTCGCGACCGCAGCACTCGACCTCCTGGTCTGTCGGATTGACCCGCGTCCGAAAAGAGAAAGATAATCTTGAAAAGCGAATGGAAGTAAAACTTCTTGCTGCCTTAAGGAGCTAAAGAAAGTGGCGGGATCGGTAACCATGGGTCATTGGACGCAATTCATGATAATATTTCTAGTCATTCGAAAAAATATTTCTACGAACACGAATTATTTCAGAAAGTATACCTCTTTTTACAGTGGAACTTACGAAACATGCATTAAAGAAACGATTCCACAATTATGGTCTATACTAGTGGAAAATCCTGCGGAAACAGGCTAAATTATCGTATGAATACCTATAAAGTAATGAGCAGTCTAAAGGAATGAAAGAAATTAATGTGTGTATTTTTATTCTTAATGTAAACAATATATCTAACTATGATCAACTAAATATAATATCTGAACGTCTAACATTTCTTTCATCATAATATTTTGAATAAAGCTGGTAGAGTTTTTACTAAGCAGCTTCCCTTGTTGAGGCATCTCCATAACTTGGACCTTGACATCTGCAGGCATGCGTACACGAATGAAAGCAACACATAATTGTTCATGATTAAATACGGGTTTCAGGAGATAAGCTCCGACTTAATCTAGGGAATGTCCCAGACTTGTAGATGAAAGGAATTTGCACGTGGCACATGAAGGGGAAGTAAGCGAAGGCGAGAGCGCTCAATGTCCGACGCATTCTAATCGACCACGCACGACCAATAACTTTTATCTCTCCTCTTTCTGCTCCTGTAATCGATAAGATAAAATTGAGAAACACGTACAATACACCGTGATATGGTGGGATTGAGTTGTTTATAATGAACATAAAAATCATAAAATTTAAGTTTACAATTCAAAGTGTTTTTGCTCTTTCATCATTATAATAATTTTAGTTTTTCTCTGAATTTTACGTTTCAAGGAGAATTTTTACATTTCCAAAAACAAAGGGATTCGATCAGCCGACGTAAGTATTACGAACAAATGGGGTTACGGAAATCAATTCATACACTGAGAGGAGATGAATTTTCGCAAAATTTCTCATCTCTGATAGGCAAAAATCCTTTCCTTGAGACGTTTTGACGCTCGATGGGGAGTTTACTGAATGTCTCACGGGGAAAATTTCACTCATCACTGATCACCGCCATGTTAGACTTGGTAGCCATATTGGAGACAGGAAAATATCCTCTCACATTTCTCTGCCGATCGTGATGACGTCATAGTTTTTAAATAGCTGTTTCCTCAGAGGTCAGAGATGCTTCGGTATCACAAAACACAGTGCAAAACCCTGTTCATTTTGCCTTCCTTCTTCGTGTACTCTGAGGAAAAATGTTTCCCAAGAAACGGACAGAGGTCGTAATCGTTTTGGCGAAAAAGTGACTTCCTGTCTGAAGGTATATTATTCCTTGTTCTCGGCTGCGACGAGAACATTTTCGGCCGCGAATAGAACACATTCGAATGAGGTGGTGGACTCATCGTTCAAGACGGTGGCTAAGTGCTTGCCTGGCCCGAGCGCCATTCGCGCTGATCGCAAGAAAGGAGGCACATTAAGATACCTTGTATGGATTTTGAATGTTCGATAGAACATTCAAAATCCATACAAGGGAATACTCCTCAACCAGAATCCAGGGGGTAAAGATAAATAGTATATTCTTCTAAGGTAAAATTCTGTAGGTAAGACCACAGGCAACTTATCACTAATAGGCGCACGATTGGGTTAGATGGGATGCGTATTCGAATGCGTACTTGCTTTTAGAGAACCCTCTGTGTGAGGACTTCCACGAATACCCATAAAATGCCTGCGAATTCAGGCGGGAAAGGGAAAATCTGCAGGATTTTTGAGGCAGACTCAACTGTAGCTTCAAAATTGTAGTCAACCTTTGTAGAGAAACAGTATATTTCCGGATAAAATGTTTCACGAAGACGATGTCAACACGGAAAGGAAGCTTAGATCAAGATACATGTCTTAATGTAATATTCGGTAACATTTTCACAGGTAATAATCTTACAGCGGGTAATTCCATTGTTTCCGGGCTGTGAAGCTACTTCTGCAGCATATTTCACATTAGCACCCAATTCGAACGTAAGATGTATCCTGTCTTGCTTGGTTCTCCGGATGTGAAGATTAATTACGACGCCTAAGATAAAATTGCATATACCTAACCTAACCTAACCTAACCTAACGCCTAAGATAATTTCGCATCGTCTAGGGAGGGAAACAGTTCCCTGATGTGAGTATGGTAATGTGATTGAATGCATCTGTAATTAGATGCTTAAGTTTTTTTAGCGGAAAAACGATGCTGTACTTGTGGCGCGCGATATCAAAGGCGTCATCACTCAGTGGAATCTTAGGGTTAGAAAGGAATATTATTTGATCACCAGAGGCCAATTACCTGGGTAACGCATTTTCGATTGTCATTGGTACTTCTTTGAGTTAACCATGAGCAAAAATATTCATCGTCGTATTCGCGGAAGGCCTGGGTACTTTGTATGGTGGGACCAATTACACTTACTAATCTCGTTTCGTAATGGGCGCTCAGCTGCGTGCACCAATTCATTATTCAGCTGTCCTCTTTGTCACTCCGACCACATCCTCTTCAACCCTCTTGACGACCGCTTTCCATGCCAACCACGAAGATCATTCCTTCACCTCCGCCTTCTCTCAACCATATCAACGTCACTCACCCTTCAACATTCCCTCTCTACCCGTGTATCTGTGCCGGTTTCCGATCCTTTCTGTGCTAATCTCGCCCACAAGTCCCCTCGTCCACCACACCACAGCCTCGTTTGTCTTCCATCCCGAGCACCTCCATCCTCCTCCAAACCCACATCTGGGAACCAATTAGTATCCCTTTTCCGGCCGATGATTCGTCATAAACGACACTGTGATCAATATCCTGCGAACATTAACAGAGCATGTCCCTCCACTCGTTCTCTCCCACTTCTCCCTTCATATTCGGTCGATATTAGAATATAATGCTCTAGTTTTGAAACACAAAAATCTCCAATTTTATTGAATATCGATTTGGAAGTATAAGCGATGATTTCTCTGCTTTTTTCGTTCCATCTCTGGTGTGTCTTGAGATCTTCCCCTTCTAAATGCATGCGTCTCACTGCTGACGCGGAACTGGAAATTCGCACACTCGGAAACTTATCTCTTGTGTTTCTGTTTTCCACTGTCAAAAAGCTCATGCCATGTTAAATATTTAATACACTTGTTAATTAAAATTGTTGAATACCTTTTGATTAAATGGAAAAAATGATAATTATTTGGAATAGTTGCGGTAATGGTAGTGTATGTTTAGCATACCTAGACGTTTCGTTATTCCATCAATGGTAGTAATTCTACTTAAATATTTTTCCCTCGCACCTTCCCCGAAGAGAAAAAATTCGAAGCTGATCACATGCCTGGAAAAATAAATTCCTCAGGAACACAATGATCTAAAAATTCTACATCTACATATTGCCGTGCGAGTCGCCGCGTGGGCGTGTGGCAGGGGGTGTTGGTACACCACCCATGTGGTGATGTAAGGGATAAGGTTTGGGGAAGTGAAATGATGAAAACTAAATTCTCCAGGGGTATATTTTTCAGTAAGTGCAATTTTCAATTATTTACTATTCTTATACAGAATTAAATCAACCTTTGAGTTTCTAAATATAGCAAGTCTGAATTTATCATGAAAATTTCAACACTTTATAACTCTCATACGGATTCCTGAATTTCGTGACGCAAATAGAACCTTGGCGCCTCTGAGGTGATCGTCCGCCATGAAGTTCAAACTGACTGTTTGAAGTGAAATATCCTTATT